>CM077030.1:89124771-91636021 GCA_039090855.1 Macrothele yani
AGTGCGTTTATGACTCCACGCTATTTCAAACGCAAACAAGTATGACCACAGTGGTGCTTTTTTAAGCCCATATCCCTGGAAATTTAAACTTCCACATTGGATCCATGAAGAAATAAAAACATGACCTGTAGCCCCATTTAGAGAGCTTTGAATTACAGTTGCTTTAACGACTTAGGTGTCCGCAGGTAAAATATCACTCCTGCAGCTGCAAATATTATTCACTACATTTTGTTTGCTGCACGAAGCCACGAGCCTTCTCCTCTTCACAAAAATATTGCACAAGGGAATTAAGTTTAGCGGAAAAACTTCAGCGATTCTTATTGGAAATACATAAAAAAACCCCAAAAAACAATATAACAGCAACTGGTTGCACTGCTCCGTGGGACTCAGGCGGTGCTCATTTCAGGTCGCACACCTTGAGAGTTCCGCTGTTACGTTTGAAACCACAGCAAAATAAGAACATGATCTGCAGCACTGTCTAGGCAGCACTTGTACCACAGCTGCTTTAAGGTCATCGGATGTGCGCATACGAAACATCACACCTCAGGATTCCAGCATGAATGCAATATGCTTACTGAAAGAACCTTTTCTTTTAATGAAAACATTATGTGGGGAAATTAATTTTAACCACCACTTGAAGCTTTAGGATAAACTCTGGCGAGTTTTGTTAGAAACAAATCCGAAAAATAATATCGATAATAAAGGCTAAATTGTGACTCTGTGTGGGTGTGCGCCACACACCTAGCACACCCCAAATATTTGCCCCAGATATACATCAAGTGGTCACTGAATTATGGCCACCTCTATAAAAGTGGATGCAGCCCATTGACCATGTGATTTTCTAGAGAGCATGATTAGTCAACTAACGTAGCATATATAAGGTGTGAGTGGAGCAGCAGATAGTAAAATTCGAAACACAATGGGTAAATGGAAGGATTTATCAGACTTTGAAGAAGGACAGATTGAGGAAGCTTGGAGAGTGGGTGCATCAATTTCCCAAACAGCTGAACTGGTGATTGTTCACAAGCCGTCATAGTTAAAGTGTATCAGGACTGGTCTGAAAATGGTCAAACAATGACCCAGAGGCAAAACTGCACAGGACAACAAAAGGTTTGACGTGAGAAGCAAGCACCGGGTCCGACAACTCGTATAGGCCAACAGACGCAGAACTTTTCAACAGTTGACAACCCAATATAACAGAGGTCAACCCGGAACAGAATCTGTCGTGACCATGAGTTGCATGCATGGGCTATAACAGCAGATGACCTCGGCATCACCCTCTTCTAACCATGATTCTTTGGCACAAAAGACTCGCCTGGTGCAAAAATAATACAAGTTGGATGTCGAATGACTGCGAAAAAGTGTGCTGATCTGACGAGTTGCATTTTTTTACTCCACTCTGTGGATGGTTGTGTACTATTTGGCGCAATCAACACAAGGCACTCTATCCACCCTGCATGGTCTCCACATTGCAAGCCAGTGGAGGCAGTTTCATGTTGTGTTTACCTGTTAGGAACTTGGACCCCTGGTACATGTGGAACAATGTATGACTGCTACCTTGAACCGCTTGTGCTGCACTTTTTGCCAAATGGTGACGGTGCCTTCCAAGATAATAATGTGCCAAGCCACGAGTCCAATGTTGTTCTGGAATGGTTTGAGGAACACAGTTCAGACTTCCAACATATTGATTAGCCTCCAAGCTCCCCTGATATCAATCCCATAAAGCACTTGTGAGAAACTATGGAATGGCACATCAGGAATCTGGATACATTAATCCCCTCCATACCTGCACTGAAGGCCGCATTACATACAGCTTGGTTGGCCATACCTTCCAACTGCTTCTTACATCTTATTGAGTTGATGCCATGTCAGATAGCTGCTGTACCGAGAGGAAAAGGACCTATGAAGTATTAGGTAACACTTAGAAAATTGGTAGGCTACTGAAACAAAACACTGCAATTTCTTTTGTTGCCAGTATGAAAATAAAGAAGCAATCTGTATCATTAATACCTCTCTGCTGGTGTTCTTAAATCTGAGATATTTGATTCTTATGTACTGAATTTTATTCTGAAGGTGTGCATAGGCAACAGGTAGGATTACGAACGCAAATTATGCTTTTCCATAAGCTGAAATGAGTGTTTGACATTTACAATACCATTTCAATAACAAATCTACACACTTTTGCGTGATACATCACCACAGCTATACACTTTTGCGTGATGCATCACCACAGCTATACACTTTTGCGTGATACATCACCACAGCTATACACTGTTGCATGATTGCACGATATAAACAGCACAATGGATGTACAATTTTTCATATGAAACAGTTCCATTTAGTATTTTATGACCTTTTATGGTTACTTTCATTCACAAACAATTTAAGAGAGTTTATGTAACATCTCAGATATTACTGTGATAACATGCCAATTTATGATGTATTCAGAGTTACAACAGGCTCATATCTACACTGCATGTTCATGCCAATGAAGTAATTTGAAGTACATTATGGTCTTTTATCCTAAAATCTGTGCCTCATAAAATCATTTCAAGATTATTTTCTAAACCATTTTAGTGAGAAATACTTAACACTGATCATAACTATCAAATAAATGAAATTCAAGTATGACACCACTTTATTCATATGGACATACATTATTTAGTTATTGCTTAAATCTCTGCAGTGAAATGGAAAGAGATAGCATGCTATTCTTTTTCAGTTAAAACCATTCAACAGTGGTTTAACTGTTGGAACTTTTACATGTTATAGTTCCTTTGAGTGAAATGCAATTTCTCAGTTGGAAGTTATAAGTATTTACTGCGAACATATACCTTGGTAATCAAATGTAATTCAAGGAAAAACTTTTCACGTACCTCTCAGTTGTAGTTGTAAGTGGTCAATGTTCGAATCATTTGTATGGATGTTCTCATCAGGCTCTTGAGTATAGACTTTTAAGAAAATTAGTCGGCACATTTTCTTCACAGGGTTCCGAAATTTGGAAAGACAAATTAATGCATTCGAGGAATTTTCAAGACTGTTATTTGACCAGGATATATTTTAGTTGAAATACGAGAGGCACATAAAGACAAAGGAGCTATGAAATTACGCAGGAAAACTACGTCGAAAGACTAAAAGGATTATGAAAATTTAAAAATATCGTAATACAAGACTAAAAGAACCATGGAAACTTTAAAATCTTGACAAAAGAGATTATAAAACATAACACTGAATTACCTTAGATTAAGATGTACAAGACTTAATACGAGTCATTATAAACTATAATGATGATGTACGCCATTCTGTATAGTTTATAATGACTGTTAGATGTATGAGTCATAAACTATACAGAATTGTTTCCCACAGAAAAAAAAAAAGGAGAAAAAAAAGAATGTGATGTTAACAAAAATTCCTGTCACTGTCAGCATATCAAATATGAAGTCCCATGATGATAAATCAGTAAATATCGTTTGCATTTAATTCATTAAATAGAAGACTAATGCATTCATAACTCTATGCATGTTAAACTTGGAGCACAAGGTACAAGTTTGCAGGTTGTCCCTGTAACAACTGAGGTAAAAACAAATGTTTTTAAATAGTAGTCTAAAATGTACTCATAATAAGAAAATAGCAGAAATAAAAGCGCTTGTAGGTGATATTTCCCATACACAAGATCAGGGGTTCCAAAACTTTTTCGACTCGCAAACCCCTTTCACAAAGGTCTAAGTTTCATGAACCCCTTATAAATATCCATAGCCACACGTAATTTTATACCTCATTTTTAGGAAATTTAGTTATTAATTGTAATTGAAATGTTTATACCTTTCAAATTTTATCTTTATTGTCACAATATTATCACATTTCATATGTTCTTCTAAGTGGTACTGAAAATAGCTGCTTTGACATTAATTACTGAGATACTTTCTGCAATCACAAAGTTTCATGCTGGTTTAAGTTTCAAAATTGCTTTCAAAAAGTTTTAATAGTTACTCACCTCTTCACGTGACTTCAGTGAGAAGGATGCGCTTGCTTTGGATGGCACAGAGCTTTAAAGCCAGGAACCACGGAAGATAAATAAAGTCTGAAGTCACTTTCAGCACTCAGTCTGTTTCTGTGTTTATCTTTTAAATAGTCATATTAAGAAAAGATTTCTTGCACAAATATGTGGAAGAAAATGGTAACAAAGCTTTAACGGCTTTATAACACTGGGAACTCCTTCTTTAAACTTAACCAGAAACTAATTAATGACAAAGATTTAAAACTTTTCTGTAATTTAAAATCAGTGGAAATTTCAAGGAGCTGCTCTTTTTCATTCACACTTAATGTGGAGGATTCCAAAACTGCTCTCTGTTCCAAGGGATTGCAAATCCAATTGTTATTATTGGACATAGCAGGGAAATATTCTCTGAATGTTTTTTTAAGTCCCTTCAAGTGTTCTGTAACATGTTCTTAACGCTTTAGTCCAAAGAACGCTGATTTTCTACCAGGAAGTCGTGAAGGGTATCAAAGCACTCGGTTTGATTGATAATCAAACATGTTGCCCAAAAGTTTATTTTTTGATGGACGATTCAATATGGTCTTGCACAATATAAATGTTAATATTTGACTCCTGAAGAGATAGGTTTAAAACGTTAATTTTGGAGAAAATTGTTGGCCAAATAGGTGAAAGCCTGGAGTCACATTTGATCTTGCACGCACTTTGCTTTGTGAAAGGGATGGTTGGTAAGAAAAATGAAAACTTCCTGTTTAAGTTCAAACAATCTTGTAAGAGTTCTACCTTGAGATAAACAACTAACCTCAGTGTGAGACAATAAATAGTTATAAATGCTTCCCCGTTTCCTCACAAAGTGCTGCAAAAATGCGGGAATTTGTAGGACGAGCCTTAATAAAATTAACCATTTTAATTGCATCGTCTAGCAGTTTTTAATCCTTTGGGCATACGTTTGGAAACAAGAGCTTGTCTATGAATGCAGCAGTGTGTCCAAGAAACATTAGGTGCTAGTGATTTCACTCTGGTAACAAAACCAGTATAAATCCCCGTTATAGATTTCGCACCATGTGAACAAATGCCTACACGGCGAGTCCAGTCTATTGCATTTCTGTGAAAGTATTGGTCGATTCACTTAAATATACCTTCTTCGGTAGTTCTCTCTTTTAAAGGTCTAGAGAACAAGGGCTCTTCTTCTATGGATTCCCCATTAATATATCTGACGAAAATGGATAAATTGGCAACATCGGTGAATTCGTCAAGTTGAATCGCAAAAAAAAAAAGACTGCTACGAACTCTTTCCAAAAGTAGATTTTTGACATAGTTTGCCATGTCGTTAATCTGACGGTAGACAGTGTTGTCGGACAATGGTACTATATTGACCTTTTTGATGAAAGATTCTCCAAACATACAATTCACTACATCATTTATGCATGGGCACATTAAATCTTCTGTTAAATCTTCTGCGATTGAATAAGGTTTTGCAGTTTTAGCAATTCTGTAGCTAACGGAATAAGACGCTTCTCCACAGAATTCTCATTGTCACTGTTTGAAACAGATACAAAAGAAGTTAAATCATTTTTCCACTCATTAGCTTTTCATGTAAAAATTTTAACAGACTTGTTCACATGGGTGGGGAGTTTAGTTTCTAAATGGCACCTAAGTAGAGAAGGTTTCAGAATACTGTTAGCAAGAATGTCCCCACAAAGAACACTGCGGTTGTGGACAGTTCCTGTCACCTGTATAAGTAAATCCAAACGTAATACATGTATAATTATCAACATCCTTTCTTTTCTTTACGCACGGCTGACCATTGTTGGATTGAAGCACATAACTAGAAGTTGTATCAGGCAGCATTAACCACCGAATTTGTTACTATGTGTTCCTGTTTCAAACTACCACTTTTCAACCACTTATCCATTTCAGATGCAGATGAATACAGCTTTATTTGAATGATTTCTCTCACACAACTGCACAACAAAAAGAGAAGTGCATAATCACACAGCGGAAAAGAGACTGTGCTGTTGACACAACCCGTTGGGGAGACGTGGCATTGAGTAGCCACATACACGAGAGGCGTTGCTCACACCTCTCTCCCCTTCAACATGAATTTACTCTTCTTGGCACTTTGCCAGCCTGGGGCCTCGAATCCGTGGGCAGACAGTATAAGTCAAACATCATGTGGTGAACAACCGGAAATACCCCATGAGGGGAAGGGAAAGAAAGAAATCTCCCCTTGTGATTTCCGTCACAAAGGAATCCCTCCATGGAGACTTGTTGTGGAAAGTAACAAATTATTGAGGGGGGTGTGTGTGTGTGAAAAGTAACTGTAGGTTTCTGAAGAGATAACAAAAAGAAACACCTCATCAAGTTCAGAATAGAATCTCGTAAATGTACCTCACAAATTTCACAATCTGTCAAATTCCACCATTACAGAAATATTTTGGCTGATGCCTAGAAAGATTTCGTGAACCACAGTTTGGGAACCACTGCACTAGATAATCTTCACATCAGGGTACAGATCATACGGGCAGTTGGTTGTAGATAGTAAGCCTAAATTACTCTGTTGGTGAGGTTATCGAACCTCTTGAAACAAATAACCATTGTGTCAGGCTTAACTTCTTGTAGCACACAGTGACTGTGTTATATTAGGCTTAAATAAGAAGGAGTCTAACATGGCTAAAGATTAATGCTGGAATTTATACAAGGATTAAAAACAGTAAAAGTAAACTTTCATAGAAGAACACTGAATTAGTTGTATATTGCAGGTAACTATGGCATGCCAAGAATTCACTGAAAGAAAACTCCAAAAAAAAAAAAAAGAGTAAACACAGTATAGGTGGTGTAATAGTAGCATACTTGAACGAAAATCAAGACATATGGGTTTGATTCATATTTCAGGGAGGTGTAATTTGCAAGTTTAACATGAGGAGATATTACATGGGAAACAGTGCTGTAAAGGCAGTTCAGTACCAAAATTTCAGAGCCAAAAATAATATCTTGCATAGTTTTCCACGCACTTGCAAAGATTATTTCTTTATATTATTTTATGACGATATTAAGTACAGTTTTCCAAAATCAGATCAGATCATATGTAGAGGATTTTAGGAAGGAAGTGTCTGACCCCAGGTCTCTTATACAACCCTTAGAAATAGGAAGCCAGAAGATTTGGGCTAGAGTGCCCAATAGGAAAGTGACACAGAAGCGAGGTAGAAAAGGGGAGGAAGAGGCCGTTATTTATTACTGGGGGCCAGTACCCCGGGCCCAACGGCTTAACATGCTTATCCGATGCACTGCAGATGCAGTGCATCGGTGCCCGCTTGGGATCAAACCTGAGGTTTCTCTGTGACAGTCATGAATGTTGACCACTAGGCCATCCGTGGCCCTAGTTATCTAAAATCAACATCGTAGCCATCACACCCCAGCATCATACAGATTGCTTAGGAGGGGGTGGAGGTCAGAATTCCATGCCAGTAAAGGTTTTCACTGAGCACTTAAATCCTAATTTACTTAAATGAACAGTCACAAACTAATTCCAAACAGCTGAACACACACACACACACAAAAAAAAAGACTCTGTATCATGCATTATGTATATGTTTTGCCTTTTATGACCAGTTCTTTTGGACAAAGTAGTTGTGTTGTTTAATAATAATTACAACAGTATTTTAACATTTATAAGCTTTAACAATCCACAGCTGGAGATCAACAAAACCTGAAATACCTCAATATAAACTTTTCCTTTCTCTAAAGACGTAACTTTTTCCCACAGCTGGCTCTTTGAAGGAACGTCATATATCCTAAATGGCCTATAATAGAAATAGAACATTTCAATTTTTTCTCAACAAACAACTACATATAAAAACTGCAATTTCCTAAAAATAAGAAAAACTACCATGTTTTGCATATTTTTCTTTCACACACAGAAGAATTCACACAGACATCTGACTTCAGCAAAACTCATAAAATGACCTAAAAATGCAAAACTGATGTTGAAACATAAACATGACAACAGAAGTTGTTTTACCTAATCACCTTTTTTTCAGCTTGTAGCAATCACAGCACTTTAACATACAATAGTCAGAGGATACTGAATTCTCTAGTTTTACTAAAATCATTCAACAAAAAATGAAAACCATGCAGAATTATATGCTCTCCAAGACACGGCATTTGGAAACTTAGACATAGACTTCAAGAATTCTTATGTTTCTTACTTTTTAATACTCTGATGTGGCGCTCTTTGGCCCTTTGAAGCACTTGCGCCATAAAATGCCAACTAACCAAGAATTCTTAAAAATGAATTCATTGTAATATTGTTGTTCTAGCTAATTGCTACATTAATTGTGTACTGAATTACGTGGATTGAATATATTGCATATAGAATCATCATAATGTATTTTCTTTTTCTCAAGTCATGTTGTCTAAGTTAATGATGGAGGCATTATCTGCTTAGCATATTATATGGTAACACAGGGTATTCTTAAGTAAGTTAAAATAAAATAAAATAAAAGAAAACGCTTATCTTATTCAGATAAAGTAGAAGTTGCATTTTCTAATATCGCAGATCGTGGCTCAACAACATGGTGCCGAATCCCCAACGTAATGACAGACTATTCATTAAAATCTATACCTCACATTAATGAGGTGGTTGAAAATAATGATGTAGACGAATCTTCAAGGGAATATACTAAGTAGAAAAATATGTTGGGGATAAGTAGAATCATACGTTGGGGATTCTGCCCCATGTTGTTGAGCCACGATCTGCAATATTAGAAAATGCAACTTCTACTTAACCTGAAAAAGGTAAGCATTTTTTTCTTTTCTTTTCTTTTAACTTATTTAAGAATACCCTATGTTACCCTATAATATGCAAAGCAGAAAATGCCTCCATAATTAAACTAAGACAACACAACGTGAGAAACAGAAAATACACAATTATTCTATAATATATCACCTAAATGCTGTTCACTGTATTTAAAAAGTACAAAGTTAGAAGCAGTTTACTGAATTTGCAGAGGATGATATAACTGTTAAAGTTTTGCAATGGTTATAATCAAAAGACTACCTACCATATGATTTTACATACATTTTTATCATACAAGGGTCTACATTTTAGTTTCTGATTCACAGATAAACTGAAAAAAGCAAGCACCTTTTTACAGTAGATGTTACAGTACATGCAGTTGGTGTCACAAATCTGTATCTACCAACAAGTTGGTGATGATCATATAGAGCACCACTGGTTTGGTGCATCAATCAGTTAAACATTACTGCTAATGCGAGTGGAATAACACAACTCAATAAAATCCAAACAGTTATTTTGAACCACAATTTAGTAGACTTTAAAGGTGGGCTTAACAGTGATAGTTCCACGGAAGTAATGACAACTTTAAACAGTCACAAAATCACCATTAATAACAAGGGTGATGTAGCTTTAGAGAAGCTGGAACTGCGAGCCACCATCTTACTTGTAAACAGTGACAAAATCTGTTTACGACAATGGTGATGAAACAGTAATGGAACGGTGAGTCATCTCGCTCATAACAGTGATAAAACCACTGTTACCATCGGTTTGCTTTGAATTCTTTGTTTATGAGTGAATGCACAGCAAAAGCCAAAACAAAAACTATTTTAAGTGTGAGAAAAAGGGGGAGACTTTTCCACACACTTAAAATAGTTTTTGTTTTGGCTTTTGTACTAGTAACCTTGATGTTGTTTTGACAGAAAAGGAAGCAAATTATTTAGATATAATGACATAACAGTGATTTTGGACTCCTAGCATGGCTTGGACATGATTAATGGTTACATTCTTATAAATGAATTTAGAAGTTACATTTTGTCACTGATCATAACAGTGACAGTGATTTTTAAGTAACAGTGACAAAATAACTGTGACTTGATTTCTGACCTATCTCTAGTGGGCATTCACTGTGTGGGTAAAAGAAAGATGCCAGAACAATTGTCCAACTTTAACTACTAGTAGACATTTGCTAATGAAATAGAAAAGCTTAAGAAGGCAGTCAAATATTTAAAAAGGAATTAGGTTTAAAAAACAAAAACAAAGCTATTTAGGACCATTTCAAGTAAGTGGTATGGTCAAAACATTGCTCTATACAATGCAGTGTTTAAACCTGCTTTGTTCTCTTGGCACTAACAGCTGGATGCAAAGCAAATGTCTCAGTAATTGGTTTCCAAATGGATGACAGGAATGTAGTAAGTGAAATAACAAAAAAGTTAAATGGATTTGGTGAAAATAACAGAACAGGAATGTAGGTATGAAATATTAATATCTATTTCATAAGCTGAAAGCAAGGCTTACAGGAATACTTGGAAGTGATTTTGGCATAAACTCTGTATGAGTAATGAAAGGATTCCTCAGCATTTATTTTCTATTCAGAGTGGTATTGGTTGTCATCAGGCATAAGATTTTTCAGTGAATTGTAAGATGCATGTGCCAGTTTTGTATTATATTGACAATATAACCAAACAGTTGAATTCATTTCTGTATTTGCATATACATGTATTAAATGTATGTTGATACCTTGGAAGATATCACTTTCTATTCAAAGTGGTATTTGCTTGATATGAGGCAGAAGATTTTTCAGTAAATTGCATCATAAGCATGTGATGGTTTTACATTACATTGTCAAATATGGAAATTTATTTCTGCATTTTTTTTTCTTTTGATTGGAGGTTTAACGACCACCGTGAGCAACTCAATGGGCTATAAGCAGTCACCCGTCCCTAATTTAGGGTTACTAGTTCCAAGGAAGGGAGAGAGCCAGTGCCGTAAGACAAACACAACATCCATGCCTCACCGGGATTCGAACCCGGACCCCGTTCGGACGAATGATCAGAGGCCATCGCTTAGACCACTGCGCCACCGGGGCGGCTTTCTGTATTTGCACTGCATGTTAATCATTCTGAAGTACCATATGAGAAAGGAAACACTGAATGAAAGTATTTATAGTCAGCTAAGGTTAATTAGGGATGTAAGGTCAGGTGATGCGTAACATCACAGCCTCTCCTTGACAAATGTCAACCCCGCCTTCTCGTGGTGCATCCTGTTCCCACTAAAGGGGCTCTGACGACCGCCAATAGCGGTATAACTATACCATCGGGATTAGAGGAAATTCTATCCCACACTCACCAACCCGCTTGGCCAGCGTGGTGAGTTATGGCCAAACCCCTCCAAAATGACTCCACAACTTAAATCTTGGCCCTCAGTCTCCGGCAGCTGGAATGTACCTGGCCAAGGCAGCGGCCAGTGCGACATGAAGGCAGAGGGTGCTAAGAATCCCCGGAGGACCGGACTAGGCTGCCATCTGATGCTGACCTTGGCAACGTACAATGGACGCTCCCTATCTTCTGATTCAAGGCTTCTTGAATTGGAAGAGGAACTACAAAGGATCAAGTGGGACATCGTGGGGCTAAGTGAGGTAAGGAGAAAAGGAGAAGATCTCATCGAACTGAAAAGTGGACATCTCTTCTACTATCGTGGGACAGATACTGGCAGAACTAGTGGTGTTGGATTTATAATAAACAAGAAACTGAAGGATAAAGTTGTAGAAGTTGAAAGTTCCTCTGACAGAGCTGCACGGCTTGTTATCCAACTCTCGAAAAGATACCAGGCTCAGATTATTCAAACTTATGCACCCACCACAAGTCATCCTGAAGAAGAAATTGAAGACTTTTATGAGGAAATTTGTCATCTAAATAATAAAGGTAAGCAGCACTTGAAAATAATTATGGGAGATTTCAATGCAAAAATAGGGCAACGGCAACAGAATGAAACTTCAGTAGGTAAATTCGGTCACGGCAACAGAAACCAGCGTGGAAATACTCTCGTTGAGTTTGCAGAGGCAGAAGGGTTTTTCATCTTGAACTCCTTCTTCAAGAAAAAGCCACACAGGAAATGGACATGGAGACATCCAAATGGGACGACAAGTGAAATTGATTTTATTATGTGTAACAAAAAATTCGTCATAGAAGACTGCAGTGTGCTAAACAAGTTCAACACAGGTAGTGACCATAGATTGGTGAGATGTAAGATGCACCTCAATACTAAACTTGAACGTGGCAAGCTCATAAGACAAACAAAATCTATTGACATAACCAACCTTAAAAAACACCATAATAGCTTCAAGTTGGAACTGAAGAACAGGTTCTCTGCTTTAGAAGGCCTAACATCGGAAGAAGTGGACATCTCTGAAGTTAACAGAAAAGTAACCAAAGCTCTTATGGAAACAGCAACAAAATTAGCTGGGTCTAAGAACAAGTTGCATGTAAATAAATTATCAGGAAAAACGAAAATGTTGATGCAAAAAAGAAGAGAGATGAGGACAACTAAAGAAGATGTGACTTCCAAAGTGGAATATATAGAGCTATGCAAGACAGTACGAAAAAGTATCACTGAAGACGTAAGAAAATTCAACTGTGAACTAGTGAGGAAAGCAATTGAAAACAACCAAAGCCTAAAGATAGCAAAGGGACATCTCAGTAAGGGAAGAAAACAGATTATGGCACTGAGAAAAGAAGATGGTTCTGTAACAAGAAATAGAGGCGAAATTTTGACAAGAGTGAAAGATTTCTACTCCAAATTATATGAAAGGGATGATACATGCACTCCAGACATCATGAAAGATACCAGTACCAGAGTTCCTCCAGTCCTTCCAGCAGAAGTTGCACATGCAATCAAGAACATGAAGCGGGGAAAAGCTCCAGGAAAAGATGGAATTACTGTAGACATCATACAAGAAGCAAGTGGAGAAATCGAAACAGTACTCGCCCAAATTTTCACTCGATGCCTTAATGAAGGAAAGATTCCTGAGGATTGGAACACCGCTACAATGATCCTGCTACATAAGAAAGGTGACATTGAGGATCTCGGAAACTACAGACCTATCAGCCTCCTATCAGTAGTTTATAAAATCTTCACTAAAGTTCTTTCACACCGCTTGAAGGTAACACTGGACATGGCTCAACCGAGAGAACAAGCTGGATTCAGGAGTGGATACAGCACAATAGATCATATCCAGGTGCTGAGAGAACTAATTGAAAGAGCGAGGGAATATGAACTTCCATTGTGCATGGCTTTTATCGATTATGAAAAAGCCTTTGATTCGGTGAAACCATCAGCAGTTACAATGGCTCTGAAAACCTGCGGTATTGAAGATGCATACATTAATATTATTAATAACATCTATGAAAATGCAAGTGCAAAGATTAGGCTGTTTGAAAATACAACACACATAAAAATTAGAAAGGGAGTGAGACAAGGTGACACCATATCTCCGAAGCTCTTTAATGCCACATTGGAGGGTGTTTTTCAGTCACTAAGCTGGGAAAACAAGGGGATAAAGATTAATGGAGATTATCTAACCCACCTTCGTTTTGCTGATGACGTAGTCATTTTTGCAACTAGCTCATCAGAGCTGCAGAGTATGATCCAGGAACTTGCTGACAAGAGTAAAGAAGTGGGATTAAAAATGAACTTTCAGAAGACAAAAGTGATGTTCAATGCTTTTACAAGAAATGAAGATTTATCGATTGATGGAGAAAAGCTGGAGATAACAGACACGTACGTTTATCTTGGACAGCAGATATCAAGTGAGGGTCACATTGATGAAGAAATTAATCGGCGTACAAAACTTGCCTGGAGAGCTTTTGGAAGAAACAGCATAATTTTCAAGAGCAATATGCCATTATGTCTTAAAAGAAAAGTGTTTGATCAATGCATCCTTCCAGTGCTTACGTATGGTGCAGAGACGTGGACCTTAACTAAAAGAGACATACAAAGGCTGCAGACAACTCAAAGAAGCATGGAGAGGTGCATACTTGGTGTAACCAGGAGAGATAAGAAGAGGAGCTCGTGGATCCGAAAAATGACAAGAGTGGAAGACATCATGATCAGAGTTAAATCCCTGAAATGGCAATGGGCTGGACATACTGCCAGAAGGACAGATCATCGATGGACAGCCGAAATTTTAGATTGGATTCCAAGGGATAGGAAAAGACCCAGAAGAAGACCACATGGGAGATGGGTGGATGAAATTCGAAAGTATGCAGGGGTGACATGGAGGAGACTGGCACAAGACAGACCGTTGTGGAGGAAACTTGGGGAGACCTTCGTCCAGCAGTGGATTGATAATGGTTGACAATGATGATGATGAAGGTTAATTAAAAGGGCTGTGCACATTTGCAATTGGTAACAGCATGGGCGAATCAATGAGTTAACATCAAAAATATATGATAATCAACAACATAGCCAAGTGGAGGTTTCTATGAGTCTGGACCCCTCCTAAAATGTTTCATTTGCCATTTTTTTTAAAGTTATTAATGAAGTCATGGTAAATCCTAATGGTGAAATACCTTAAGAATATTATTAGGAAGAAATCTATTTACCATTGTTGTCAAATTGTTGGGTTGCACACCAATTCATTGTTGGGACTGGCTCAAGAGAGTAGGTGTTGCCCCTCATGTGGTAATACCCAGCCTATCTGTTCATCAATTGTGGAACCTATTCCACTTTCAATTTGTAGACTTCCCCCTACTTTCATTTCATAAATACCAACTCTCGAGTCAGTCCCAGTCCCAACAGCAGGTTGGTATGCAATCCCAAAATTTTACAATACATAACTTTCATTCTAGTAATTCCTGTAACATTTAGTTATATTTAAAATTTTTTTGTATTGTTTCCATTGTCATTTCAAAATACACATATTTTTATGACATAATTACATACAGTTTCTGCATTGGTTTTCTTCTTAAGTTTGTAAGATTAATAAGGTTAGCTGTATACATGGTTCATACGCTTTTTCAATCACAAAATTCCAGGACTTTTGGATTTTTTTCCAGGACATACAATCCAAACGCTCTTATTTAAAATATAATGAAACCATATGTCTGTTCAACCTGTAACCTGCAACAAACAATTTCTTACATGCTTGGGCAAACTTAATGCAGAATGTTAAAAATATTGTCCACTGCAGCTAATCAGAAACTTAGAATCACGGATAAATACTGAAATACCAAAACTGTCACTGAAAATGCGACCAGGTTTAATATCTACTACACTTTTATATACAGTGGTATACTACACTGATTTTGAGAAACTTTTATTTTTCTACTTTGGCTTTAGTTCAATTATTGAAGCAAATTACAGAATAAAAAAGCAACAACATAAAACTCAAAAACACAGGTATGTTGGCATTACTCTTAAAATGCCTTCATATACAACACAATCAATACATAAAATACTATTTATATTTAATTATTTTGAAATAATGCTTACATTGGAAATTTAAGAGTAAGAAAAGATGAAATATTTGGAACATTTTCAAAGGACTAAAGAGATTGTTATTTCTTAAACACATAACCATGGGAGCAAGTATTTGTGTTACATTTGATTTAGAGAAGGAATTTTCAACATAATATTGATGCTGTAGCTATGTTTTAAATTTGTACTTGCCAGCAAACTAAGTATGCACAAAAATTTCCAACATGAAATGAAAGAGAATAATGGGAATACCTTAAATACCAGGGCTGTGCTGTGTACAACAACATTTATTAGTGATCAAGGCAATTTAACTGAGCATGATTAGAAAACTAATTATAGAAGATGCAAAGTGATTAGTTTGCTCAAAAAATACTAAGAAACAATTAGATTTAAGTTTCTGATGTTAGAAAGCAATCTAATTTTATGCCAAATTTTTATATAAAGCATCCATTAGCAAATTTCAGTAAAGGTCAAAATAACCCACAAAAAAAAAAAAAAAAAAAAAAAATCATCTACTTACTTCTGCCAGTGGCAAAAAAGTATGTTACGGATGAGATGGGTTCCATTTCAACTCAGGCAGGGTCGTACCATCATGGTCTCAGATTTCTCTAAAAAAATTAAGGGGTGTTTCCTTGACTAAAATAAGGAGACCTATATTTTTTATTTCGGCAAGAAAAAATTTTCCCTTCGAGATAGAGGGTTTCAAATCTTGCACCGTCAAACAAGCTCTCTAGAAAACAGTTATTTTTCCTAACTTCAGCGAGTCATTGCAGCGGAGTCAAAAAAGATATTGTGTCCTTGTATTTTTTTTTACATTGTGTGTATAACATATAATATATATACATATAATGTGTGTATAACATATATTGTTTGAAAGACTTCAACCTGTAAACAGCAGCATTGTTATCAATTATCCAAGTCTTTTGCACTAATCTCAAAATAGCTCATGTCAAGTCAAGTATGTTGCAGAGTAAGGGTTGAGCTTCCCCCGGCTCCGTATTATATATCATGAAAAGGATATACGACCTAAATGTTATTACTAATATGTGGTGTTGGATCTCTTGTAGCAAATTGATTTGTAGATTGAGTTGATAACATCATTAGAAAGGTTGAATTAAACTTCAAAACTACAGTTGTATCGTGGTGGTGCTTCACATGTGTGAAATCTTCAGTCTTTGGAGTCCTTTTGCTGATTCGGTCTAGAAAACAGGTACTCTTGCTAGTGCTAGATTATTTTTTGCCTTGGAATGTGGTACATGAAATAATTTTTTGTCTACATATTCATATTTACTTAATTTATTTTGACTGAACTTGAAGAAATAGTTGAATACCAAATTCTTGAATAAGGTGCCAATGTGCTGCCCTCTGGTGTGACATCCACAAGTTGATAATTGACTGATATATATATATATATATACAGTTTTTTTTTGTTTTTTTTTGGATGTGACATTATGACCACAAGAAGTAAACAAAATATATCGAATAAATTGGGGAGCAGTCCATGTCTGAATCGTTCTAATCCAGTTAACATATAACTAATTTTGAAATCACTACAAGATATCAATGAAAAGATTAACTCCACAAACTTAAAAGTTAGAAATGATCTAAGGCAGGCCTTGGATGACATAAACAAAAAATTGGAACCTATTTTGGAATTGAAGAAAGAACTGAAGGAATGTAAGGCATCTATAGAACATATGTCGACAAATTATGATTCAGTTTTGGAACAATTGGAGTCATTTAGGAAAGAAAATGAAGGTTTAAGGAGTACACAAGATAATCTCTTGCAGCAGATGGAGTTCAAACAACTTGAATTGAATAAATTACAATGTGACTTTAATGAATTGGCGCAATATTTACGTAAAAAAAAATCTGGAATTTCATGGTCTTGATTTGACTCATATACAAGATGAAAAAGAACTCAGAAATTATATGAGTACATTGGCAGAAGCTTTTGATGTACATGATTTCAATTTACAGGATATTGACATTATACATCCCTTAAAACCAGATTCTTTCAAAAAACCTAATGCTAATGTGCTTGTTCAGTTTTTGTCCCGAACTTCAAGGGATAGCTGGCTTGATAGGAAGAGATCCATTATATACAATTGTGATTTTAATAGTATTTTGCCCAAAACTCGTGTATTTATAAATGAAAATATTATTCCACCATATAAGGAATTATTCTGGCATGCTAGAAGATTGCTACATCAGGGATTAGTGAGATCTGTTTGGGTTAATAATGGACATATCTATGTCAGGAAAAATGACTCATCACCAAGAAAAAATATAATTTCTATGAATGATCTGACCGAGTTTGGTTTACCATCTACTTCCACTGATTCTACGGGTGTATGACTTTGGTATGAGAACTGACAAATGTAAACTGTATATGATTTGTTATTATTATTCTACTTTATTTTATTTTATTCCATTCATTTCTTTATTTGCTGCATTGGACTATTGTACAGAACTGCTTTTGCACTATGTAATCAACTTATTTAATATTTCAGTAATTTCTGCAGGTCATTGGAAATGTTGATGTCCTATTTTCACCTAGCCATTATTTGTGTATGTTTGCTGGATTTTTGATTTGAGGGCAAAGAAATCTGACATATATTTGTTTGGATGCTATTAGTTTATAGTATCATTTCCTTATTATTTCTTGGTTTATTACATTATACAATCATACTTAATTATTGTTTTTATTTGGAAGAAAGGAAGAAATTATAAGGTGTATAGAGGTTATTTTCTTGAACCTAAATTCTATCTTATATTTTGCATGTTATTGGAGTTGATTGATGGCAGATTCCATCACAGTCATCAGCTCTTGTTCAATCACTGGAATTTGGGCCTGGGAACTCACGGGTTTACCTACTTGTCAAATTTTTATAATTATTGAAATTTTAGTATGGTAATTGGAAATTTGAGGGATGTAAGGTCAGGTGATGCGTAACATCACAGCCTCTCCTTGACAAATGTCAACCCCGCCTTCTCGTGGTACATCCTGTTCCCACTAAAGGGGCTCTGACGACCGCCAATAGCGGTATAACTATACCGTCGGGATTAGAGGAAATGCTATCCCACACTCACCAACCCGCTTGGCCAGCATGGTGAGTTATGGCCAAACCCCTCCAAAATGACTCCACAACTTAAATCTTGGCATTCAGTCTCCGGCAGATGGAATATGCCTGGCCAAGGCAGCGGCCAGTGCGACATGAAGGCAGAGGGTGCTAAGAATCCCCGGAGGACCGGACTAGGCTGCCATCTGATGCTGACCTTGGCTACGTATAATGGACGCTCCCTATCTTCTGATTCAAGGCTTCTTGAATTGGAAGAGGAACTACAAAGGATCAAGTGGGACATCGTCGGGCTAAGTGAGGTAAGGAGAAAAGGAGAAGATTTCATTGAACTGAAAAGTGGACATCTCTTCTACTATCGTGGGACAGATACTGGCAGAACTAGTGGTGTTGGATTTATAATAAACAAGAAACTGAAGGATAAAGTTGTAGAAGTTGAAAGTTCCTCTGACAGAGCTGCACGACTTGTTATCCAACTTTCGAGAAGATACCAGGCTCTATTCAAACTTATGCACCCACCACAAGTCATCCTGAAGAAGAAATTGAAGAATTTTATGAGGAAATTCGTCATCTAAATAATAAAGGTAAGCAGCACTTGAAGATAATTATGGGAGATTTCAATGCAAAAATAGGGCAACAGCAACAGAATGAAACTTCAGTAGGTAAATTCGGTCACAGCAACAGAAACCAGCGTGGAAATACTATCGTAGAGTTTGCGGAGGCAGAAGGGTTTTTCATCTTGAACTCCTTTTTCAAGAAAAAGCCACACAGGAAATGGACATGGAGACATCCAAATGGGATGACAAGCGAAATTGATTTTATTATGTGTAACAAAAAATTTGTCATAGAAGACTGCAATGTGCTAAACAAGTTCAACACAGGTGGTGACCATAGATTGGTGAGATGTAAGATGCACCTCAACACTAAACTCGAACGTAGCAAGCTCATAAGACAAACAAAATGTATTGACATAACCAACCTTAAAAACCACCATAATACCTTCAAGTTGGAACTGAAGAACAGATTCTCTGCTTTAGAAGGCCTAACATCAGAAGAAGTGGATATTTCTGAAGTTAACAGAAAAGTAACTAAAGCTCTTATGGAAACAGCAACAAAATTAGCTGGGTCTAAGAACAAGTCGCATGTGAACAAATTATCAGGAAAAACCAAAATGTTGATTCAAAAAAGAAGAGAGATGAGGACAACTAAAGATGATGTGACTTCCAAAGTGGAATATATAGAGCTATGCAAGACAGTACGAAAAAGTATCACTGAAGACGTAAGGAAATTCAACTGTGAAATAGTAAAGAAAGCAATTGAAAACAACCAAAGCCTAAAGATAGCTAAGGGACATCTCAGTAAGGGAAGAAAACAGATTATGGCACTGAGAAAAGAAGATGGTTCTGTAACAAGAAATAGAGGCGAAATTTTGACAAGAGTGAAAGATTTCTACTCCAAATTATATGAAAGGGATGATACATGTACTCCAGGCATCATGGAAGGTACCAGTACCAGAGTTCTTCCAGTCCTCCAAGCAGAAGTTGCACATACAATCACTGTAGACATCATACAAGAAGAATTACTGTAGACATCATACAAGAAGCAAATGGAGAAATCGAAACAGTACTCGCCCAAATTTTCACTCGATGCCTTAATGAAGGGAAGATTCCTAAGGATTGGAACAATGCTACAATGATCTTGCTACATAAAAAAGGTGACATTGAGGATCTCAGGAACTACAGACCTATCAGCCTTCTATCAGTGGTTTATAAAATCTTCACTAAAGTTCTTTCACACCGCTTAAAGGTGACACTGGACATGGCTCAACCGAGAGAACAAGCTAGATTCAGGAGTGGCTACAGCACAATAGATCATATCCACGTACTGAGAGAACTAATTGAAAGAGCGAGGGAATATGAACTTCCATTGTGCATGGCTTTTATCGATTACGAAAAAGCCTTTGATTCGGTGAAACCATCAGCAATTACAATGGCCCTGAAATCCTGCAGTACTGAAGATGCGTACATTAATATTATTAATAACATCTATGAAAATGCAAGTGCAAAGATTCGGCTGTTTGAAAATACAACACACATAAAAATTGGAAAGGGAGTGAGACAAGGTGACACCATATCTCCGAAGCTCTTTAATGCCACATTGGAAAATGCCTTTCAATCACTGAACTGGGAAAACAAAGGGATAAAGATTAATGAAGATTATCTAACCCAGCTTCGTTTTGCTGATGACATAGTCATTTTTGCAACTACCCCATCAGAGCTGCAGAGTATGATCCAGGAACTTGCTGACAAGAGTAAAGAAGTGGGATTGAAAATGAACTTTCAGAAGACAAAAGTGATGTACAATGCTTTTACAAGAAATGAAGATTTATCGATTGATGGACAAAAGCTGGATATAACAGATACATACGTTTATCTTGGACAGCAGATATCAAGTGAGGGTCACATTGATGAAGAAATTAATTGGCATATAAAACTTGCCTGGAGAGTTTTTGGTCGAAACAGCATAATTTTCAAGAGCAATATGCCATTATGTCTTAAAAGAAAAGTGTTTGATCAATGAATCCTTCCAGTGCTTACGTATGGTGCAAAGATGTGGACCTTAACCAAAAGATACATACAAAGGCTGCAGACAACTCAAAGCAGCATGGAGAGGTGCATACTTGGTGTAACCAGGAGAGATAAGAAGAGGAACTCGTGGATCCGAAAAATGAGAAGTGTGGAAGACATCATGATCAGAGTTAAATCCCTGAAATGGCAATGGGCTGGACATACTGCCAGAAGGACAGACCATCGATGGACAGCCGAAATTTTAGATTGGATTCCAAGGGACAGGAAAAGACTCAGAAGAAAGACCACATGGAAGATGGGTGGATGAAATTCGAAAGTATGCAGGAGTGAAATGGAGGAGACTGGCACAAGACAGACCGTTGTGGAAGAAACTTGGGGAGACCTTCGTCCAACAGTGGATTGATAATGGTTGACAATGATGATGATGATGAATTGGAAATTTGAACTATATTTGGTTAGCTATTTTTGTACTATATTTTTGACTACCTACCTTTCTTAGTTTATTATACTTGACTGCTGTATAGTGGCTGTGGATCACTGGGAGGTATCAGGGAATTTGTACTGTGTATAGAGGTTACCGATACATATAGTTTTGACTGTCATTGGAGTTCCTAGTGACATATTCCTCTCCTGTTATGTGAGCATACCTGTTGGAATTTTGGTATGGGAACTGAAAAACTTGAATTGTATTTGGTTTTTACTATTATTTTTTATTAGTATATTTCATTCATTAATTTACAGATTTGTTGATCACTGGGAGGAAGTGGGGAATTTGTATTACATATAGGGACTATTCAAATAAACACAATCTTTATTTAATTCCTCTATGTCATGAGAGTTGCTCATTGACATTCTTTCTATCTAGTCACTGAATATGTTTAGCTACTGGAATTATGACATGGTAACTGAAAAAATGAATTGTACGTGGTCCCTTATTATTACTAACCTTTTTTATTATATTCCCTTCATTGTTTGGTTTATTAATTGATTATACCACAGAATTGTTGATTATTGAGGGGAAAATATAGAATTCGTACAGTGTATTGAGGTTATTAATATGTTTATAATTTTTATTGAGTTCTTGTATGTCACTGATTATAACTATTGAAGAATGTCTTGATGTTTACATGGTACTTTAAAGATATTATGTTATGCAGCAATAACTAACTGTTCGAATTTTTTATTTTTTTAATTCCTTTGGAAAAGCAAAAAGGAAAAATATATAGATATAAGGAGATAAGGTCAATTAATTATTAATTGGTGAAGGGGGTGGCCACCATTTTGTGGGATTCTCAAATAGTGCTTAGGGGAGGTGACTTAATCTTACAAAACTGCTTGGGGTACATTGATATATGACTATTACTTATTATTCAGTACAGCATCTTAATCATACGATATCTAACAACCCTAATAATTCTCTAAATATTATTCATCTTAATGCCAGATCATTAGTCAATAAGATATCTGATCTAGAGGCATTAGTTAAACTATTAAATTATCCAATAGATATAATTTGTGTTTCGGAAACATGGTTTCCTTCTGAAGACTATTGTCTACATCTCCCACTCCATCAGACTTTTAATAAAAATAGGATTGAGTCTAGAGGAGGAGAAGGAATTGCAATTTTTGTTAAAACAAATAATTTGGACTACACCCAAATTGAAAAATTGACATTTATGAATTCTGATATTGAAATTATTACAATTGAAGATCAAAATAATTTCAGCCTGTTATAGTCCACCAACAGCGAACCCTTCTTTATTTATTGAAAAATTTACTGATATACTTAATTATATAAATTTTACAAGGAAAAAAGGACTGTTACTTGGAGACTTTAATATTGATCTGTCACGGAATCTTTCATACCCACGAGAATTTAATTCTGCAATTGCTACTGCAGGATTCTATAACACTATTTTTTCAGCTACAAGAATAACTCAATATACGGCCTCAATTTTGGATCTATATATAACAAATATACCCTCGGACTCTATTTTATCAGGTATTCTTAATTTTCATTTTAGTGATCATCTGCCAATTTTCTTAATTTACACATATAGTGATGTACAAGCATCTAGACCAACAAATACTTTCACTTGAATTATTAATGAGAATAATACGAATCTATTCATAAACCTAGTACAAGATACGAACTGGGATGAAATAATGCAAATTTCTAATCCTGATGTGGCCTATAATTTATTTGAAATAACTTTGAAGAGATTGTACAATAAGGCCTTTCCATTTAAAAGAACCACGTCTAAATTCAAGAAAGAGCGGAAACCTTGGCTAACAAGGCACTGTCTTAATCAGATAAATAAAAAAAGTAAACTGTTCACAAAATTCTTAAAATCAAGGTCACAAATTGATCATAATATTTAAAAAAAATTTAGAAATGATTTTAACTCCTACATTAGAAAATTAAAAAGAGATTATTATTTTCATATTTTTTCTAAAAATCATCCAAAAGTAACCTGGAAGCACTTAAACATATTATTAGGTCGTAGGAATGTACCAAAGACTTCGATTCACCTCACTCGGGGTAACATCAAAATCACCGATCAAATTGAAATTGCTAATCAATTTAATAATCATTTTATTGTATCACCACAACGTATAATACAACAACTTCCTAAGCTGAACGATCAACAATTACCCCATTACTCCAACTCATGTACCTTAAATTCAATGTATACTTTGGAAATTACTAAAACCGAATTAATCTACCAACTGCAAAATATTAACATAAATACAGGACCAGGACCAGATGATATTCTTCCCAAAATTTTAAAAATTATAACTTTTTTCATTGTTACTCCCCTATTATACATTTTTAATTCCATTCTAGCTACAGGTATTTTCCCAGATTCGTTAAAAATTGCAAAAATTACTCCTGTCTTTAAAAAGGGTTCTTTGACAGATATTAATAACTATCAACCTATAGCTAAATTATCCATATTTGCTAAAAATTTTGAAAAATTACTATTTGTTAGATTATTTGCTTATATTGAAAAATACAAAATTTTGCACAAAAATCAATTTGGCTTTTTACCAAATTCCTCAACAGAAATCGCCCTTTTACACTTAAAAGATAAAATTCAATCTAATTCTATTAATAATAAATTTACATTGGGACTTTTCATTGATTTATCAAAAGCATTTGATACTTTAAATCACAACTTATTATTATCAAAATTGTATGCAATTGGTATTCGGGGTACATTAGATAATCTCTTCAGAAACTATCTCACTGGTCGCCAGCAATATACAGAAATTGAACATACCAAATCTAACTTACAATCAGTCATTTCAGGAGTCCCTCAGAGCTTGGTACTTGCTCCATTATTATTTAATATTTATATTAATGACTTCTGTACCTGTCTACACAATTCAGATATTATTTTATATGCAGATGATGCAACCATATTAATACATGGAAATGATGTTGAGACACTGGTGCGACAACTACAAGGCCTTTTTATATCTATCACTAATTGGTTAACTAAAAATGATCTGGCTATTAATATTAACAAAACAAAAGTAATGATTTTTTCAAGTACGTCAACCCCTATTTCCTTAATTCAGAATATTTATTTACTAGGATCATCTATAGAAGTGGTTCAAAATCATTATTATCTTGGTATCATTATTCAGCATGATTTAAAATCGAATTCACATGTTGACTACTTATCTAATAAGATCTCAAGAAATATAGGAGTTATTAGTAGTGCAGTGACCAATTTAACCCCAAAACTAATGATTTTATTATACTATACTTTAGTTCAGTCTCATCTGATCTATTGTATATCTGTATGGGGATCGACTACCTTATATAATATGAAAAAACTTCAGTCATTACAAAATAGATTCAGGAGACTATTACAATTTAAATTACAATATACTCAGTTTTCAAATACAGTCTTTCAGGCTAGACTCAGTCCAAATGATTTCAATATACTAACTATTCAACAATTGCGTATCTTTAGTATAGGTAAACTGATGTTTTTGAGAATAAAAAATGGTTACTACCAAGATTTAATTTCAATTAGTACTCGTGGTTATGATTATTCCACGAGACAAAAAACAACACTAATTACCATGTTTCCACTAACAGAACGATTTAGATCATTTGTTAATTATACTGGTCCGGCATTATGGAATACATTTCCTACTGATATTGTATCACTTAATAATATTATTATATTTAAACGAAAACTCAGGTATTTCTTACTGACCAAAAGCTCATAATGTATTATTACCTTTATTAATTTATAGTACCACCCTAGCTGTGTTTGATATTGTGTGGACTTGTTTATGGTTTTTTTAATTTTTTTTATTTTCATGAAAATTTTGATGCTTTGGGAGAAGAGGGAACGTCAGGCCTATCAGGCCTTTTCTCTCCTCATTCCCTGTTGTTACAAAAATATAATGTGTGCTATATATTTATGATTACGTAATACCATGTCTGTAACAACTAAAATGCAATAAATGAAAAATGAAATGAAAAAAATATATGGTGATAATATTTGCTACACATCGTATGATTAAAATAAAAAAAAAATCGTAAACTTCGTGATTTAAAAAAAATTGAATTTTTAAAACCATTTTTTAAACAGGTTCGGATGGTTTTTTCTACATTCGTTTTTTTCATTAAAAGACATACAAATGTGCACTTTATTTGTAATTTTTTGTGTGTCTGTGAAACTGCTAGTTTCCGCAGCGTTAAAAACAGCCAATTTTGAAAAATCTCTAACCAACGATTTTCTCAAAAAGGCCATTTTTTAAAATTCTGAAAATTATATCATTGATTTATTATCAACAGGAGAATATCTGTGTAAATTTTCATGGACCTAAAAACGCCCGTTTCCGAGTTAGACGCGTTTGAATTCGGTTTGAAAGCCTACGATTTCCCGTGTTCTAAAGGCGCCATTTTGGAAAAAATCTCAGGCACTAAGTACGTATTCTCTTACCTGAATCAAAGCGTTAGATATTCTTTGCTCGAATGATAGCATTGGATCAGCTGGCCCTGGTTGGATATGTCCACCTCACCCTTCCCCGAGTGATGACATGCCTAAAAAACGGTCGAAGGAAGGGGGGGGAGGTAACAGATAAATAAAGAAAATTCTTGCAGCTCCACCAACAAAGTTCAGTTGCAAAAGACAGCAGTTTGTTTGTTTGTTTACGTATTTACTTAAACATCGCATAAGAAAAAACTATGAAGGAGTAGAAAACAGTTGTGAAATAATTTTAAGAAAAAAAGAGCGCAAGCACACATATACTGTAAATTAATTTTTGACGGCTAAACACCCTTAAGTTTTTCTGGGAGTTGCTAATTGTAGGCTACTGTCAGAAGAGCAGTTGCTGTTTTGTTATAGTTACTAAAATTAACTTCTCAGTTTTTCGTAATAGTAAAATATTCGCTCAGGAGAGTTTTGTCCTCTGCGAACAGGGGGAGAAGGTGCAATGCTCTTGGCCTCGCTGCTGGGTTGATAGCGCTGGTCGCTACCCAAACTCTGCATACCTCCTCTCCAAAACGTAATGGCAATTGTCTAATCTACTAAATAAATAACAATTAACACATACAGGTGCATGGTTATTAATAAAATGTAAGTTGAGCATATTTCCTGTTCAATCAGCTGATTTTACAAATAGAATACATATACAACTTACGCGCTTATAATAGTGTAAAGATTTTTATCTATTTAAAACATATTCAAAGATTTCAATTTTTTTAAGGGGGGGGGGAGGAATTGTGTTTGTAGTGACTTCCACCTGGGCCACGATAAACCATGCGCGGCCCATGTGATCTATTCCCTTAGAAGATAATGCTGGATCCATGGGAGACCAGCAGAGTTTTGACCCCCCCCTCCCCTTCACGTGGTGATGAGGAGTCTCAAAGCTAGGTAGCTTTCAAAAATGTTTCAACTTAGTTGGCTGGTAACAAAAGAGGGATTCCATTTCAACTCTGGCAGGGTCGTACCATCATGGTCTCAGATTTCTCTAAAAAATTAAGGGGTTTCCCTTGATTAAAATAAGGAGACCTATATTTTTTCTTTCAGCAAAAATTTTTTTTTCCCTTCGAGACAGAGGGTTCCAAATCTTCCACTGTCAGACAAGCTCTCTAAAAAACGGTTATTTTCCCTAATTTCAGCGAGTCATTGCAGCAGAATTAAAAAAGATATTTTGTTCTGGTATTTTTTATTAAATTGTGTGTATAACGTATAATAATATTTGATGCTAATATTTTTTACACATCGTATGATTAAAATTTAAAAAAATCGTAAACTTTGTGTTTTAAAAAAAAATTGAAATTTTTAAGATTTTTTTAACAGGTTGAAATGGAGTTTTTTTCTATACCCTTTTTTTGTTAAAGACATACAAATGTGCACTTTATTTGCAATTTTTTATGTGTCTATGAAACAGCTAGTTTCCGCAACATTAATAACAGCCGATTTTGAAAAATCTCCAACTTTGCCAAGGATTTTCTCAAAAAAAGGACTTTTTAAAATTCTGAAAATTAAATCCCTGTTTTATTATCAACAGGATAATATCGGTGTACATTTCGATGAACCTAAAAACGCCCATTTCCGAGTTAGACGCATTTGAATTTGGTTTGAAAGCCTGCGATTTCTCAGTGTTCTAAAGGTGCCATTTTGGAAAAATCTCAGGAGCAAAGTACGTATTCACTTACCGAATGAGAGCGTTGGATCCGTCCACCTCGCCGTACCCTGAGCAATAACATGCCTAAAATACGGTCTTGGAAAAAAATAACATCTATATCATCATCATCATCATTGTCAACCATTATCAATCCACTGCTGGACAAAGGTCTCCCCAAGTTTCCTCCACAACGGTCTGTCTTGTGCCAGTCTCCTCCATGTCACTCCCGCATACTTTCGAATTTCATCCACCCATCTTCCATGTGGTCTTCTTCTGGGTCTTTTCCTGTCCCTTGGAATCCAATCTAAAATTTCGGCTGTCCATCGATGGTCTGTTCTGGCAGTATGTCCAGCCCATTGCCATTTCAGGGATTTAACTCTGATCATGATGTCTTCCATTCTTGTCATTTTTCGGATCCACGTGTTCCTCTTCTTATCTCTCCTGGTTACACCAAGCATGCACCTCTCCATGCTGCTTTGAGTTGTCTGCAGCCTTTGTATGTCTCTTTTAGCTAAGGTCCACGTCTCTGCACCATACGTAAGCACTGGAAGGATGCATTGATCAAACACTTTTCTTTTAAGACATAATGGCATACTGCTCTTGAAAATTATGCTGTTTCTTCCAAAAGCTCTCCAGGCAAGTTTTGTACGCCGATTAATTTCTTCACCAATGTGACCCTCACTTGATATCTGCTGTCCAAGATAAACGTACGTGTCTGTTATCTCCAGCTTTTCTCCATCAATCGATAAATCTTCATTTCTTGTAAAAGCATTGTACATCACTTTTGTCTTCTGAAAGTTCATTTTTAATCCCACTTCTTTACTCTTGTCAGCAAGTCCCTGGATCATACTCTGTAGCTCTGATGGGATAGTTGCAAAAATGACTATGTCATCAGCAAAACGAAGGTGGGTTAGATAATCTCCATTAATCTTTATCCCTTTGTTTTCCCAGTTCAGTGATTGAAAGACATTTTCCAATGTGGCATTAAAGAGCTTCGGAGATAGTGAGGTAAGGAGAAAAGGAGAAGATCTCATTGAACTGAAAAGTGGACATCTCTTCTACTATCGTGGGACAGATACTGGCAGAACTAGTGGTGTTGGATTTATAATAAACAAGAAACTGAAGGATAAAGTTGTAGAAGTTGAAAGTTCCTCTGACAGAGCAGAAAGACTCGTCATCCAACTCTCGAGAAGATACCAGGCTCAGATAATTCAAACTTATGCACCCACCACAAGTCATGCTGAAGAAGAAATTGAAGAATTTTATGAGGAAATTCGTCATCTAAATAATAAAGGTAAGCAGCACTTGAAGATAATTATGGGAGATTTCAATGCAAAAATAGGGCAACGGCAACAGAATGAAACTTCAGTAGGTAAATTCGGTCACGGCAACAGAAACCAGTGTGGAAATACTCTCGTAGAGTTTGCAGAGGCAGAAGGGTTTTTCATCTTGAACTCCTTTTTCAAGAAAAAGCCACACAGGAAATGGACATGGAGACATCCAAATGGGACGACAAGTGAAATTGATTTTATTATGTGTAACAAAAAATTCGTCATAGAAGACTGCAGTGTGCTAAACAAGTTCAACACAGGCAGTGACCATAGATTGGTGAGATGTAAGATGCACCTCAACACTAAACTCGAACGTAGCAAGCTCATAAGACAAACAAAATGTATTGACATAACCAACCTTAAAAAACACCATAATACCTTCAAATTGGAACTGAAGAACAGATTCTCTGCTTTAGAAGGCCTAACATCGGAAGAAGTGGATATTTCTGAAGTTAACAGAAAAGTAACCAAAGCTCTTATGGAAACAGCAACAAAATTAGCTGGGTCTAAGAACAAATTGCATGTGAACAAATTATCAGGAAAAACCAAAATGTTGATGCAAAAAAGAAGAGTGATGAGGACAACTAAAGAAGATGTGACTTCCAAAGTGGAATATATAGAGCTATGCAAGACAGTACGAAAAAGTATCACTGAAGACGTAAGGAAATTCAACTGTGAACTAGTAAGGAAAGCAATTGAAAACAACCAAAGCCTAAAGATAGCAAAGGGACATCTCAGTAAGGGGAAAAAACAGATTATGGCACTGAGAAAAGAAGATGGTTCTGTAACAAGAAATAGAGGCGAAATTTTGACAAGAGTGAAAGATTTCTACACCAAATTATATGAAAGGGATGATACATGTACTCCAGACATCATGAAAGGTACCAGTACCAGAGTTCTTCCAGTCCTTCCAGCAGAAGTTGCACATGCAATCAAGAACATGAAGCGGGGAAAAGCTCCAGGAGAAGATGGAATTACTGTAGACATCATACAAAAAGCAAGTGGAGAAATCGAAACAGTACTCGCCGAAATTTTCACTCGATGCCTTAATGAAGGGAAAATTCCTGAGGATTGGAACAACGCTACAATGATCTTGCTACATAAAAAAGGTGACATTGAGGATCTCAGGAACTACAGACCTATCAGCATCCTATCAGTGGTTTATAAAATCTTCACTAAAGTTCTTTCACACCGCTTGAAGGTGACACTAGACATGGCTCAACCGAGAGAACAAGCTGGATTCAGGAGTGGCTACAGCACAATAGATCATATCCACGTACTGAGAGAACTAATTGAAAGAGCGAGGGAATATGAGCTTCCATTGTGCATCTATATATATATAGAGAGAGAGAGAATTGAATGTTTGTTTGTATGTCTGCTAAACAAATTTACAGTTTTTAATTTAAAACCACCAAACTTGGCATACTATCTCATGGTACCCTAACTTAGACCGTAGACTGTTTTTGGAAGGGGTCGCAGCCCTGGGTCAAAGGGCCCCCACACAAAATTTCTGTAAAATATACTTGTATACTATAGTGCAATAACTGAGACCTTGGATGGTTTTTGCAAGGGGGCAGAGCCCCGGGTGGGTCAGAGACCTGGGTCAAAGGGCCCCACGCAAAATTTCCGTAAAATCTAGTTTTCAATTTAGAACCATCAAATTTGGTATAATTTTTCTTGGTACCCTAACTTTGACTAGATGGTTTTAGGAAGGGGTCGGAGCCCGGGGTCAAGGGCCCCAACCCCTTCCCAAAACCGTACAAAATACAAAATTTTATAAAATTTTTGTATACCCCCCCCCCTCCCTTGACCCCGGGCTCCGACCCTTTCCCAATACAGTCTAGTCAAAGTTAGGGTACCAAGAAAAATTATACCAAATTTGATGGTTCTAAATTGAAAACTAGATTTTACGGAAATTTTGCATGGGGCCCTTTGACCCCGGTCTCCGACCCACCCAGGGCTCTGCCCCCTTCCAAAAACCATCTACGGTCTCAGTTAGGACACTATAGTATACAAGTATATTTTACGGAAATTTTGTGTGGGGGCCCTTTGACCCTGGGCTCTGACCCCTTCCAAAAACCTTCTGCGGTCTAAGTTAGGGTACCATGCTATAGTATTCCAAATTTGGTGGTTCTAAATTGAAAACTAGATTTGTTTAGCAGACTTACAAACAAACATTCAATTATATATATATAGATTTGTTATTTTGTTTTTCCACTTAAGTTGGTGTACAAAGTAACCATATCGGGAATGGACACCTGTGGCTTTAGATGGAACTGTGGCATCACAACTCGTCTTCAGCAGCTCGTTTTTTAAAGTTTTGTTGTTCTGAAAATGCATGATTTTCCCTTGCTTAGGCACTTCTTGCTTATCACCAAATAAAATGGGCAAGCATTTTCCCTTTTGTTTACAAAAAGAAATCAAATGTAGAAAATCGGGGCTTCACTTTCCGCGCCGTGCACCGTCGTTCAATCCGGGACGCAGAGCGCGTTTCCTTTGCAGGCGTGAAGTTGGCTTTAAACAAAATTAAAAAAAAACCCTCTAGTCTACCCCTTAATACAGCAAAATGTTACTAAGGAATGGGTAAACACAAGTATTTCAGCAAAATCATGTATATAAAATCAGTACTGTATTGTTCACTTTGCCGTGATAGTTATTTTTACTGGTCACGGAAAAAGCCGATTCCATCACGGGCGGAATAAGTACCGATTTTGAAATTTAATTTAACTTTAAAAAAGCGGAAAAGAAAAAAACACTTTCCGTATTGATTGGTTTCGAAGAATAGGCGGTTAGCAATAACAAAAACTGCGCTTCACTAAAATAAAACTTTTAAAATATGAAATTGTTCTTTTTCAATATTACTGAAACTATTAGAAACGAGAAACATAATCAGAAAAAATATAACATAAGAATATAACCAGAAAGTGAAAAGAAAGTGCATCTTGGGGTAAGAAAAATTCGAAATTTAGAAAACTACGGAACATTTTCATCCGTGCTAAAACAATCATTTTCAGGCGACGAACGGCATGAAAGATGCTCAAATTATATCGGACAAATGTCGCGACATTGAAAACATCCAATAAGCAGTCCCAAAAATGTTTGATGAATGCTAGAATTTTGAAAACATGAAAATAAACTGTGAACAAATGATTGAATAACATTATTTCAGATTTTTTATTTCCGTAGTATATTTGATGTTTCCCGTATTCCGTAGCAATCGACGATTTCCGTAGTGACTATGGTGAATTCGTAGCATTTGGAAGATCTGAGGTGGGCAAACAGGGAAAAAATGACAAATCATTAAAATTCTACCAAAACAACGTTTTCTGAAGTGGAAAAAACCGACAACCAGATTTTTTATTTACGTAGTATATTCGATGTTTCCCGTACTCCGTAGCGATCAACGATTTCCGTAGTGACTGTGAAGAATTCATAGCATTTGGAAGGTCTGAGGTGGGCAAACAGAAAAAAATGACAAATCATTAAAATTCTATCAAAACGTTTTCTGAAGAAAAAAAAAACAAACAAAAAAACCTGACAACCAGATTTTTGATTTCCGTAGTATGTATATTAGATGTTTCCCATACTCCGCAGCGATCGACGATTTCCGTAGTGACTGTGAAGAATTCGTAGCATTTGGAAGGTAGGTCTGAGGTGGGCAAACAGGAAAAAATGACGAATCATTAAAATTCTACCAAAGCAACATTTCCTGAAGAAAAAAAAAAAAACTCTGACAACCAGATTTTTTATTTTCGTAGTATATTCGATGTTTCCCGTACTCCGCAGCGATCAACGATTTTCGTAGTGACTATGGGGAATTCGTAGTATTTGGAAGGCCTGTGGTAGGCAAACAGGGAAAATGACAAATCATTAAAATTCTACTAAAGCAACGTTTCCTGAAGAAAAAAAACAACAACCCCTGACAACCAGATTTTTTATTTCTGTAGTATATTCGATGTTTCCCGTACTCCGCAGAGATTGACGATTTTCGTAGTGACTATGGGGAATTCGTAGTATTTGGAAGGCCTGTGGTGGGCAAACAGGAAAAATGACAAATAATTAAAATTCTACCAAAACTGAACATTTTCCGAAAAAAAAAAAAAAAAAAAGCTGACACTCGGTTAGCAAACCGGACAGAATCTGATGGAATCAGGATACTCTGCAAGCGTTCTTATTTCGTCATGACTATTTTTTCAACACCTGTGATGGTTTATCAATATTTTTAATGTACCCTAATATTTATTAGAACAACTCAGGAAATTACTGAATATTTTCTGTTAGTGGTCAGGAATCATTGAGAGTCTGTAAAATAAAGTGACCAGGTTGGTATCACATTTCTCCCAATCTCAGCTGTACCACAAAATGATTCTGCTATAAGATATGAAATTCATTTTTGAAAGCTATACAGCCAGTTTTCATTTTGACACCAAGAAGAACCTAACCAAAAATAAATGGAATGAAAAGAAAAATTTAGCAGAATGGAAGTAGCTTCGAAACATAATGTCAACATTTTTGACCATAAATAACTCACTAAAAACTGCTAGAGAAACAAAAAACAAGTCATTTTTAGTACATGAAGGTCATAGCACAAATTGTTGAAATAGTCAATATTGCTGACTGTTATGCCAAGCAATGCAGAAGTTAAGAGAATGCAAGCAAGCATTGTGGGCAATGTTCTTGATGACAAGACAACGTTCATGCAAAAAATGACTTTAGAAAATACAGCAAATCAAATAAAGTAAGCAAAAGTAAGTACTCCTTGAAAAATTTGACCCATCCCACTGCTATCAATTTATGGTGGAGAGATTTTTTTCTTTTGTGAACAATGCGAGAGACCAAATAAAAATGATTAAATTATCTTTCCAATAAAAACTGTCTTGAAAATTTGGTTGATGTAGTTGAAGAAATATATAACTTTTAAGATTATATTTATTCATTTAATTGCACTGGACAATAGACAGTGTGCCCTTGTAACTACTAAGCTTAAATTTAACTATGTCTAAATAAATGAAAGGTATTCAGTGCAGTGATAAAATGTGTATACAACACGAAATAGCCGTAAGGAAAGTGGCCACTAGATTTTGTCCATCCACTGGCCAATGGCCACTAAAAAAATCACCAATTTTAATCTTTAGGTCGGAGCCCAGGGTCAAAGGGCCCCCACACAAAATTTCCATAAGATATATTTGTATACTATAGTGCCCTAACTGAGACCGTAGATGGTTTTGGAAGAAGGGGCAGAGCCCTGGGTGGGTCAGAGACTGGGGTCAAAGGGCCCCATGCAAAATTTCCGTAAAATCTAGTTTTCAATTTAGAACCATCAAATTTGGTATACTTTTTCTTGGTACCCTAACTTTGACTAGATAGTTTTGGGAAGGGGTCAGAGCCGGGGGGTGGGGGGGGGGTATTAAAAAATTTACAAAAATTTTGTATGAAAATTTTGTATTTTGTACGGTTTTGAGAAGGGGTTGTTGGGGCCCTTGACCTCGGGCTCCGACCCCTTCCCAAAACCGTCTAGTCAAAGTTAGGGTACCAAGAAAAATTATACCAAATTTGATGGTTCTAAATTGAAAACTAGATTTTACGTAAATTTTGTGTGAGGCCCTTTGACCCCGGTCTCCGACCCACCCAGGGCTCTGCCCCCTTCTAAAAACCATCCAAGGTCTCAGTTATTGCACTATAGTATACAAGTATATTTTACGGAAATTTTGTGTGGGGGTCCTTTGACCCAGGGCTGCGACCCCTTCCAAAAACAGTCTGCGGTCTAAGTTAGGGTACCATGCTATATTATTCCAAATTTGGTGGTTCTAAATTGAAAACTGTAGATTTTATGGAAGTTTTGTGGGGGCCCCTTGACCCTGGGCTCTGACCCCTTCCAAAAACCATCTACGGTCTAAGTTAAGGTACCATGAGATAGTATACCAAGTTTGGTGGTTTTAAATTGAAAACTGTAAATTTGTTTAGCAGACATACAAACAAACATTCAATTCTATATATATAGATGTTTTTTTTTTTTTTTCTTTCCAAGACCGTTTTTTAGGCATGTTATCGCTCAGGTAGGGTGAGGTGAACGAATCCAACGCTCTCATTCGGGTAAGAGAATACATACTTTGCGCCTTAGATTTTTCCAAAATGGCGCCTTTAGAACACATTGAAATCGTAGGCTTTCAAACCATATTCAAACGCGTCTAACTCGGAAACGGGCATTTTTAGGTCCGTGAAAATTTACACAGATATTCTCTTGTTGATAATAAAACAGGGATTTGATTTTCAGAATTTTACAAAAGGGTTTTTTTGAGAAAATCGTTGGCAAATTTGGAGATTTTTCAAATTCGGCTGTTATTAACGTTGTGGAAACTCGCAGTTTCACAGACACATAAAAAATTCCAAATAAAATGCTCATTTGCATGTCTTTAACAAAAAAAAACGAGTATAGAAAAAAACTCCATTTGAACCTGTTAAAAAAATCTTAAAAATTTCAAATTTTTTTTTAAAATCACAAAGTTTACGATTTTTTAAAATTTTAATCATACGATGTATAAAAAATATTAGCATCAAATATTATCATATGCTATACACACAGTGTAATAAAAAATACCAGAGCAAAATATCTTTTTTTAATTCTGCTGCAATGACTCGTTGAAGTTAGGAAAAATAACCGTTTTTTAGAGAGCTTGTTTGACGGTGGAATATTTGGAACGCTCTGTCTCAAAGGGAAATTTTTTTTTGCCGAAAGAAAAAATATAGGTCACCTTATTTTAATCAAGGAACACCCCCAGGGATCATAGCATACTTTTGGAAAATTTTAGGTAGGAATTTTAGGAATTTTTAGAAAAATTTCAGGAGTGTATTTCAATAAAAACTAGATGTATATTTGTATACATCTAGTAAAACATTTTTGTTTACATTGTAAAGAGTTTGCTTCACACCCTTCAACCATATATATTGATAGACTGTGCATGACATCAAAATTTCTGGCTCCAACATAAAATCACATGACATCAGTCAAAAAGATGGGTTACACCTGCTATGCTTATGGTTGCTCTGAGCGATATAGTAAAGGAATGCTTATGGTTGCTCTGAGCGATATAGTAAAGGAAGTTCTATGATTTTTCATGGGTAAGAAACGAATTAAATACCTAAGTCAATAAAGTTCAATTACTTAACCAGAAACTTGCAGCTATTGATGTAAAAATATAGTAACTTAAGAAAAAAAATGGAATGCATGTTCCAAATTCATCGCAAATGTTCATCACATTATAAATCACGAAATGTAAACAACCCGATCATGCATGTATATAGCTTATAAGTAAACTTACCTGAAGAGTTTTCATTATATATGAGGCGCATTCACATAATACACCGAAAACACTGAAGTTCTGCAGCGTAAATTAGTAATCATAACAGCATTTTTACACGAAATTTGGAGTCTGATGATGACGTGCCCAATGTTGGAGCCATGGCGGCTTTGATGCAGCTATTGCCAATGCGCAGTCCATTAGTATATATGGTCGAAGTTCACACCCAAATTTTTTGCATAACGTCTAATGTCTAAAGTTTAAGTGTGATTTACTTCTAATGTTCAGTTCTTATCTTTTCACGTGTTATTATCATATTCAAGTATATTTACCACATTCAAGTTTCACTTTGAACATTCATATGCTGTTGAACCAGAAGCAATTCACGATTTTCACAGTAAAGTTTTCAGGTTTCACATTAAATTATAATATCCTAAAAAGGTAATTGAAAACCAAGAACTATGTACAATTGTTCACTGAATTACTTTTTTCATATTATTGTTTTAACCTTTTCCTGATAAGCCTATCTTTTTCTGCTTCCACCACAACTAATTTACTTTCAGTTTTCTTTATTTCAGCTGAACCTTGTATGATCAAGTTAGAGGCAACTGCTATTTCAACAGTATTTTGTTTTTCTACAGCTTTTCTCATTCTTTCTATTCCCTCTTGAATTACTGCTAGGGAGGCTTCTTTATCTTTTTTAAGCCTCTTTATTTCTGCATCATTTTCTTTTATTTTGTCATCAAACTCAGCTTTTCTTTTTTTCTCTAGCTGCTTTTCCTTATTTTCCCTCTCTTTCCGCTTCCTTTCTTTTACCTTTTTTGATTCTTCTTCCTTCAGCTTATCAACATACTCTTTATAAAATTTATGTGAATCACGAACACTATTTAACAAATTTCTTGTTATGGGAACTTTACTTACACATCCATAGTGTTTAATGGCCCCTTTAACTATTCTTAATGATGTTATAGTTGAGTCCTTTAAGTTAGCCTTGTCCTTCCTGAACAGAGCAGTGTTAACCGAAAATCCTCTTTCTGCATCAGCATTACCATGAGGTAAAACTAAAATTGACTTTATGAGTTTAGCAAGATTTGAGTATTTTTCTTTTCCGCTAGAGTCTTTAATACTAAATATATTACGCCAGTAATGATCAATTCGCACTGGAATATGCCCTTTCTCTGAAAATTTCACTAGTTCATCTAGAGTTGGCTAATCACAATTTAAAAGTTTCCACTCTTCTCTTACTCTATCAATTTGTTCCTCAGAAAGATGCAAAACACTTGAAATTCTGGTTATTTCCGAAAGTCCTTCAGTGACTGAAAGTTGAGTTGACTCTTTCTTTGGTTCTTTTACCTTTAAAACTTCTATGTCTCTTAGCTTTTGATTGCAGAATGGCAAATTTGACATTAAATATTTTGTGGTTGCAATTAGTGATGATCTTACATCTAAGAGAAATAATTTCTGCCTGGTCTCCTGAACATTCCTGAGGAGATTTTTTGTCTTCATAAACTGAGCCATAACATTTCTCATTAAAGTATTTAAATCAGAATATAACTGGTGTATTTTTGGTTCTTCACTCTGATAACATAATGAAAACTTTTCAAAATTTTGGTGTGAAAATGAAATTAATGCTAAATAGCAAGGAGTTAGCTCATTTTTCAGGAAACAGTGAATTCTTTTATACCTTGCCGAATTGCGTAGTTGTTTTTCAAATATTTTTTGAGATGGCAAGAAGTTTAAAAAATATTCTGTAATATTTAGCCATTGATCCAAGAGCCTCTGGGCTACAGAACCAACGGTTTAACCATCTGTTGCTGACATGACGCAAAAGAAATTTGGCTGTGACCAATGTTATATCCTCGACAGATTTATAATCCTCTCGTCTTGCAGCACTACTCTTTAAAATGTAATGCATATCAGTAGCAAATTCGTCAAAATCTATATTTAAGCTTGTCAAAAAACTTTTAAATGCATTACTAACAACATGCAGGTTGCAAACACCTAGTTCCAAAGATTTCTGGCCTGTTTCTTGTTTTACAACTTCATTGAATTTTTGTAAAAAGCACTTATTTACATTTGGGCTGTCCATGGATACACAAATAATTCTGTTCAACGACATATTGAAGGATGATAACACATCAAGAATTTCTTTTAGCAAAATATCTGCTGTTGCATGACCCAGAAAAACGCTTGTTAGGTATCGGCAAGAAACTGAATTTATTTCTGAAGACCAGTACCTGAGATACACATCCAACTGCCGTTTCACTTGTGTATTTGTAGTTTCATCAAATGCTATAGTAACTTTTCCTGGGCTACTAGATGCAATGTCTTTTTCAAATCCTCTTCAAAATATTTTGACAATCCATGTGATATCACATAAGCAACTTTTTTCTTTAAGTTGCATTTTGGCTGCAATAGCAGAATCAGGAAACATTTCTTTGAAAAGTTCAACTGTTTCAGTGCATGAAACAAAAGACATATTGTCCTTGTAGCAACTTTCATGGCCCATAATGCTTCGGCTTTAGCCAACTGTAAATCATGACTCAGTACTTCACTAATATTTGTTTTGGGCTGAAGATCCCATCCTCCAAAGGCTTTCACAGGATGGACTTATTTTGAAATTTACTTTGAAATTTCTGCAAATGTTTTTTCCTTTATGATGTGCTTTTACTTGTGAAAAGCCACTATTAGAAATATTGAAAATTTCTGAACACAATATACACTTAGCAGAAAATATTGTTTCAGTTGCAGAACACCATTCTTTCAACTTCACTCCGTCCAATTCTTTGGCGAGCCACGCATCTTGAAATTTCGTTTTGGATTTAGGCATCTTAAACACTTGTATTACTAACCAGAAAATGAAAGGGAAGTACAAAAACACGTTCCAATATTGCAAAACCAGACAACTTCCCGAAGTTTGGCTGCGAAGATGTCAGAAGATAGAAAAAAAAAAAAAAAAAAAGCGAGTCACCACTAGAGAACTGAACCTGCACACAGCACAGAGAGCACCATAGAAGACGCAAAACCAGAAACTATCATACGCATCTCATGCAAGTTCAGTCAAAGTGAGTCGGAGCCGAGATATATTGCGCATCGAAGGTCAATGATTACGTGCTCTACTGCCCGATACGATAACACTCAGCTACCATCCCATCGTCATTACCGGAGGTTACGGAAGGAGACCACATGTTTCCTCTTTGCTTCCACCCATCTGCGGTTTACAATAACAAAGCATCAGCAGAAAGAGGAGGTTCCACGAGGCATGTCCAAAAATAAAGTACGATCTTTTGCGTGCCACGCAGTTCGTCTGCAAAGCGCAAACCAGGGGTGAAAATGACCCCTCCCCTTTTCCCTTAGATCTCTTATTACTCTCGAAAACTGTCCGAAGGCACAAAAGTGGAGCGCCCGCCCCGAAGCAAGTGCATCTCGATGGCGTCATTTCCCCTCTCTTCAGCAGCACAGCATATAGGCTGTGTTTCCACAATAACAGGTCTTTTTACCTTACCGTAATGGTAAATTTATTGGCGTTAATAACGGTTGTATTTTTAATAAACAAGCTTACGAAAATTTTAGGAAGAATAGCAAATTTTAGGTATAATTTTAGGAATTTCAGGAGGGTCACAAAATATTAGTAATTTTAGGAGGAATGCGATCCCTGCACCCCTTAGTTTTTTTAGAGAAATCTGAGACCGTGATGGTACGACCCTGCCAGAGTTGAAATGGAATCCCTCTTTTGTTACCAGCCAACTAAGTTGATACATTTTTTGAAAGCTACCTAGGTTTGAGACTCCTCACCACCACGTGAAGGGGAGGGGGGGGTCAAACCTCTGCTGGTCTCCCATGGATCCAGCATTATCTTCTAAGGGAACAGAAGACAAGGGCCGTGCATGGTTTATCGTGGCCCAGGTGGAAGTCACTACAAACACAATTCCCCCCCCTTAAAAAATTGAAATCTTTGAATATGTTTTAAATAGATAAAAATCTTTAAACTATTATAAGCGCGTAAGTTGTATATGTATTCTATTTGTAAAATCAGCTGATTGAACAGGAAATATGCTCAACTTACATTTTATTAATAACCATGCACGCGTATGTGTTACTTGTTATTTATTTAGTAGATTAGACAATTGCCATTACGTTTTGGAGAGGAGGTATACAGAGTTTGGGTAGCGACCAGCGCTATCAACCCAGCAGCGAGGCCAACAGCATTGCACCTTCTCTCCCTGTTCGCAGAGGACAAAACTTTCCTGAGCGAATATTTTACTATTACGAAAAACTGAGAAGTTAATTTTAGTAACTATAACAAAACAGCAACTGCTCTTCTGACAGTAGCCTACAATTAGCAACTCCCAGAAAAACTTGAGGGTGTTTAACCATCAAAAATTAACTTAACAGTATGTGTACCTGCACTCTTTTCTTAAAATTATTTCACAACTGTTTTCTACTCCTTCAGAGTTTTTTCTTATGCGATGTTTAAGTAAATACGTAAACAAACAAACAAACTGCTGTCTTTTGCAAATCAACTTTTTTAGTGGAGTAGCAAGAATTTTCTTTATTTATTTGTTTGTTATCCCCCCTCCCTCCCTCAGACAGTTTTTTAGGCATGTCATCACTCAGGGAAGGGTGAGGTGAACATATCCAACCAGGGCCAGCTGATCCAATGCTCTGATTCCATCATTCGACAAAGAATATCTAACGCTTTGATTCGGGTAAGATAATACGTACTTTGCGCCCGAGATTTTTCCAAAATGGTGCCTTTAGAACACGGGATATCTTAGGCTTTCAAACCGAATTCAAACGCATCTAACTCGGAAACGGGAGTTTTTAGGTCCGTGAAAATTTACACAGATATTCTCCTGTTGATAATAAATCAGTGATTTAATTTTCAGAATTAAAAAAAATGGCCTTTTTGAGAAAATCGTTGGCAAAGTTAGAGATTTTTCAAAATCGGCTGTTTTTAATGCTGCCGAAACGCGGAAACTAGCAGTTTCACATACACACAAAAAATTACAAATAAAGTGCACATTTGTATGTCTTTAACAAAAAAAAAAAACGAATATAGAAAAACCTCCATCCGAACCTGTTTAAAAAAACCTTAAAAAATTCAATTTGTTTTTAAAAATCACAAAGTTTACGATTTTTTAAAATTTTAATCATACGATGTGTAGCAAATATTAGCACCATATATTATTATATGTTATACACATAATGTGAAAAAAATACAAGAACACAATATCTTTTTTGACTCTGCTGCAATGACTCGCTGAAGTTAGGAAAAATAACCGTTTTCTAGAGAGCTTGTTTGATGGTGCAAGATTTGAAACCCTCTATCTCGAAGGGAAAAATTTTTCTTGCCGAAAGAAAAAATATAGGTCTCCTTATTTTAGTCAAAGAACACCCCTTAATTTTTTTAGAGAAATCTGAGACCATGATGGTACGACCCTGCCTGAGTTGAAATGGAACCCATCATGACAGGAATGTGTCATCCGTAACAAACTTTTTAGCCACTTGGTGCAAAAAACGTTTCGCATAGCAGAAGGAAGGTATTAGAGACAAAAAGATTTTCAAATCAAACAATTAAAAGAAGAGATAGAGAAGGAAACATGATATAACTGTATGCCTTTTAGCGAAAGAATTTTGCACAATGGAAAATTTTTGTGAACCACAAAACTCCTCAAATACAAACCTAAAGTGTTCCATAACGTAAATGGTATCTGTTGTTAAAATATTTTTTTTAAATCGGACATTTAGAAGTACAGATATGGAAAAAAATAGATTAAATATTTGCGCCCCCTAGCGGCAAAATTGTGCATTATTTTGGGGAGAAAATACACACAGGGAGTGTTCATAGTTAGTAGTATCTGGTTGAAAAAACATATTTTTCAATCGGGTTATTAGTCCCGTAGATACTGCTGCAAACGGAAACGTGAGCTTAAGCCCTCTAGTGGCGCACTTGTGCATTAAGAAATATTTGAAATTATATGAGAAACATTTTGCACCGAAAATTTACTCCAACAAAAAAATAATTTTTTAAACCGTACTCCTTGAAACAGAGATATAGGCAAAAATAAGATCTACGTGTACGCCCTCTGGTGAAAAAATGATGCACTATTTAAGCAGGAGGTATTCTCAAAATATTTTCGGAGGTGAACGGTATCGCTCCACGGAGGAATTTTTTCAATCGAGTTTCTAGCTCAGATTTTATTGCAAATACATCAGAAGCAAAAATAAACACTTACGCCCCCTGGCAGCCAAAAACATTCTTTACCAAAAATGAGAAATTATATACAAAACATTTACTCTCAAGAGCTGTATCCAACGCAGGAAGAATTTTTCAAATCTGACTTTTAGAAGCGGAGATACTGGGGAAATCACAATTTACCGTTACGTACCCTAGCGGAAAATTTATGCATTATTTGAAAAAGGGACTGTAACTAAAATAGGGTTTGATATAAATGTTGTCGAAAGAAAGAAGAATTTTTTCAATTGGATATTTAGAAGCAAATGTACGAAATAAAATGCATTTTAAATTCGATACGATCTTCATTTGCACCCTATAGTGGCAAAGTTGTGCAATCGGAAAAAAACGGAACAAATGGATCATCATTCTCACATTTTAAGCTTCCCAATACAAAAATAATTTTACAAATCGAACTAATAATTGCTGAGATATGGTCTTTGCGGTCGGACAGACAAAGTGATAACAAAAGCATGAGGCCAAAAAATGCTAATATGCTAATAACGCAGCCTCAGTCCTCCCAACAGCTACAAAAAAAAAAAAAAAAAAAAAAACAACAGCCCCCCACCGCATTTCGCAGGGGTAGGGGAGGAAAATTTGTCAGACATAAGTTATGTCAGTAGAAAAATCCTCAACTACAAAACATCGCACAGAGACATAAAAGGCTGGAATGGATAAAATTCCAGGACATGTAGCAGAATTTTAGGACATTTCCAGGACAAAATGGAATTCCAGGACTTTTCCAGGATTTCTAGGACGCGTACGAACCATGTGTATATCTTAGAGAAAAATTTTTGAACATTTAACAATGTATATATTCAATTTACTGAATTTGAATCTACATTTCATTACACATTCAACATTTTCCCCTCTAGTCATTATACTTTTATGTGTGTTGACATCTCGTCGTTCTTCCTCTTTACTCGTATAAGAACACAGTGGATTCTGTGAAGTAGGGATTGTAAAGTATTGCCTGACAACCTTAACTTACAGCATCACTTAGAGCCTCATTTTGAAAATCTGCAATTCATACAACAGTAAACTCATATCTTATATGATGAGAAAAATGGAAATGTTAAAGACACCAAACAAATTAATATATGCTGACATCATGACAGCTCTGGTTGCCTGTGAACAGGAATTCTATCCTGGTATTCAGAGGCTATTAGAGGTTCTGGGTTAGCCCTCAGTAACGATCGTTTCCGATGATGAAGGTTAAATCTGTTTTAAGGAAAAAAACTGGACAGCAATGACTGAATGGTTTGGATTTTCTTTCAGTACATTCAAATTTTCTTCTTAGTGCAGACAAATTTTAGATGTAATGTCTCTCCACCCAAAAAATGTCTCCCTTTTTCTGTCTAATAAAATACTTTATAATGATGAAAAGTTGCCAAAAATAATTTCAAAATAAAACATGAAATGCATGATTAATTGATAGAGAGAAGATCAATTAATTCTGTTATGTTAATATATAACTTAAATGTAAATACATCATCAATCTACTGCTGGGTGACAATCTCTTGAAGTCTTTTCCACAGCTTCCCATCTTGAGCTTGTTCCATCCAAGTTACCCCAACATGATTTCGAATTTCATCCACCCATCTCCCACATGGTCTTATCTTGTCCCCTGATATCCAATCTAATATTTCAGTTGTCTAACAGTCAGTTCTAACAATATGTCAAGCCCAATGCCACTGGAGGGTCTTCACTGTGATTGTGTCATTTTCTTTAATCCATGTATTCCTCTTCCATATGTATATATAAATAATACACACATACTAAAAGCAAACAATAGAATCCTTGACCTCCCCCAAAATTAAATCCTGGCTGTCACTGATGATAATCATTTGATGTTGGATGTAATGAACACAAGAAAGTTCTTATTGGAGAATTATTTATTGAATAAAACTTTGTCAAGTTGAACATAAAAAGAAAGAAAAGAAAAGAAAAAAAAAACAAAGAAAGAAACTGATAACAAAAATATAGAAAAATAACTTACTAATTGTTACAAGAAATTTCAGCTATGACTGTTTGAATCTTTCAAAAAATGGTTCAATAGATTAAAAAAAATTGTCAATAAAATGATGTGAGATTGCATGCAGCAATAACATGCATGCCCATATATATATACAACAAAATCAGAATGCATTGTCATAAGTCAAATAATTCAAAATCTGATTTGGTTCAGGCAACTGCTGGAGTAATGCCCAACTGTGAAGATAACCTGATAGTGAAAGAGAGTTAAGTGTACGAAAAACACAAAAACAGTTTAATGTTCAGTACAAACACGAGAGATCTGCAGAACAAAGGCAACTAGAGTACTGTCACCAAAAGACATATATGTTAAGTCCGGATTCAAAACACTAAAACCGACTCTCAAACAACATAAGAATAATACTGAATGAGAGGGGAGCATTAGTAAAGACTGACAAATTATCAAAAGTATTATTCCATAAAAATATACAGTGAACATCTCAAGTAAAATACAAGTGGAGTTCATGATATAATTTTGCTCTAGAAAGTGAGTAAACAATGGGTCACAAGTGGCCAAACAAACTATTCCACAGCAATTAAGAACAATGACAATTGTATTATATTGAATGGACAAGTTATTATATATGATACATTCCAATAACAATATGCAAAGCAGAAGTATCATGTTCAGTCATGTGGGACCCTGTAACTGACAATGCCTCTAAGTAGAGCAGGTCTCTGTGCATTTAAAAACAGTCAAGGAAAAGTAATCATGGGTAAATGCAATGATATGAGTAAAATCGTAGTCAGATAGTACCTGCGAGGAAGGCTTGTTGTTCAATCACAACTGCTGAATTGATGGTATTTTCATGATGGGCTGTTGTATGTGTATACCAAGACTACATGAAATATATAAAAACTTCCAACCAATGAGTGAAACATAGCCAGAAATGTACAACTGACTCTCGAGCATCGTTACAAGGAATCACACAGATGCTGCAGAGCAGATGTCAGAATTTAATGAGGACCTATCCACAAGCTTATGCACAAAGACTACTTCATTGTACCACAAAATCAAGAAAGATGACACCGAATTTTTGGTTGTAATGAGCACATCTTTTGAATCTGTTCTGATGCAAATTAAATTTATCAAAGCTATTCAAAGTCAATAGAACCGGTTTGGAAAACATTCAACCAGTTTCTACAATCGATAAAATATCCACAATCAGATACATCTACTTAGTTCCACCAGTGGCTAAAAATCACGTTACGAAAATTAACAAATAGCGCACAAAAAGTTTCTCATAGCACAAGGAAGGTATCAGAGATAAAGAGACTTTCAAATCAAACAGTTAAAAGAAGAAATATAGAAGGAAACATGATATAAGTCTATATCTGTTAGTGGAAGAATTTTGCATAATGGGAAAGTTGAAAATAGGTGAAAAATATTCAGCGACAAAGCTATGCTAACGAAAAAGAACTTATCAAATGCGTCTCCTGGAAGCGTAGATAACGAAAAAAATAAAAATAAAAAATAAAAATAGGTTTCAACCTTTACCCAGCGGGAAATCTTTGCATTATTTAAAGAGGATAATGCTCCACATTTCTGTCATAGCGAATGGCATACCATAAAGAAGAAATTTCTCAAGTGTTCCTGAAAGCGGCAATACAGCTGCAAACTGAAGTACAAAAACACTACCTACAGACAGAACTGTGAACAACAAAATTCTTCATATTCTAGCCTTAAGTGTTCTACAAGGTAAATGGCATCCATTTTTCAAACAATCTTTTAAATCACACATGTAGGAGCAGTGATATTGAGAAAAACAGATTAAGCATTTGCACTCCCTAGCGGCGAAATTGTGCATTATTTTGGACAGAAAATATGCACATGGAGTTTGCATAGTTAGTAGCATCTGACCGAAGAAAGAAGTTTTTCAATCGGGTTTTCAGTCCCACAGATATTGCTGTACATGGAAACGTCAACTTACACCTTATGGTGGCAGACTTGTGCATTAAGAAACATTTGAGATTATATGAGAAACATTTTGCAGTGGAAACACTCTCCAACAAAGAAAGAATTTTTCAAATTGGACTCTTAGAAGCAGAAATATCGACAAAAATCAGATATGCATCTACACCCTCTAGCAGAAAAAACAAGCATTATTTTAAGAAGAAAGTATTCTCAAAAGGTTTTTCAATGTGAACGGTGTCAGTCCATGAAAGAATTTTTTCAATCGAGTTTTCAGGAGCTCAGATTTTTCTGCAAACACATCAGAAGCAGAAATTATCACTTATGGTGACTAAACCATTTTTAACCAACAATTAGAAATTATATGCAAAAAAATTTCCCACCAGGAGTTGTATCCACTGCAGAAAGAATTTTTCAAAACAGAGTTTTAGAAACAGAGATATTGGGATAAACACAATTTACTTTTTTGCCCCCTAGCGCAGAATCTATGAGTATCTTGAAAAAGTGACTATACCTAAAATAGTCTGCGATATAAACGGAATCGAAAGGTAAAAAAAAAAAAAAATCGATCAGAGGTTTAGAAGCAAATATGTGGAACAAAATGTATTTTGAATTCAATATCATCTGCATTTACGCCCTCTACCAGCAAAATTGTGCATCGCAAAAAAAAAAAAAAAAAAAAAACGAAATGGAGGATCATCATTCACACATTTTAAGCTTCCCAATGCAAAAATAATTTTTCAAATAAAATAGGACTAATAGTTGCAGAGATATGGTGTTCACAGATGGATGGACGGATGGAAGGACAAACCGGTAACATAAGTATGATCTTTTTTACAAAAGACGCGCTAAAAATAGGTTACAGCAGTCGTCTACATCGTGTCACACTGCAAGGTACCAAAAGATTAGGCGACAGTTTGCAAAGGAATATGGAGGACTGGAAATACATCATCTGGTCTGACAAATCATGGTTTCAACAGTGAAAATCCTCTAAATAGTGACATCAGTGAATAAACAAAGACATCGCTTTTTCCCTGTTTATCAACACATAGCAACCGAAAAATTGTTATCCGGCCACTGCTGGGATCATACCCCAGATCTCTCAATATCTAGCCGAGTGTGTTCGCCTTACGCTACAATGGCCAACAATCAACGGCGCTAGGTGAGTTTATCTGTCAGCTTCTGACATCACATATCCATAGGATGGGCTCAGCAACTGAGACGTCTCCATCTGGTGGGCATTAATGGCACAAGCTATATGTATTAATTATGGCAAATAAATCCAAAGGGCAAGAACAAATTGATTATTTATTTATTATGGTTTCAACTCTATCACGCTGATGGGACGGTATGTGTATCACATAAACTAGACAAAGCGATGGACCCTGCTTTCCAAGTTGGAGTCATACAGGGAGGGGGTGCATTTAAATGGGGCTTTCTTTTGGTCCTTTGTAAACATCAAGGCGGCTCCGTCACCAAAGCAAGTTATATGAACATCCTCGCCGACCATATACACCAGGGTTCGTACTCTTTTTGGGGGAAAAAATTCAAGGACTTTCCAGGCCTTTTCCAGGCCATATACAAAAAAATTCCAGGATGATTACTACGCTTTACAGTATCATGCTCAAATTAGTTTTTAAAAGCAATTTCAGTTTTAAGTAATAAAAATGATGAAAGATGCAAATGGATTAGGGATGATAGGGGGAAGGGAATAGAACTGTCCATAATTAGCATGTTCTCGTTGCGCTAGGCGCTTAAGCACTGCTGAATTCCGTCAGACCCCCAATGGTCAAATGATTGAAATGTGCTGATGTTCATGGAATGAAATGGTTGATCAGCTATGATAACCGCATAAAAGTTCGAAGGGGGGCGATTTCTTTTTTACGTTATGCAACATTCTACATTACTCCAGTATTTATCTTGTCATCATCAACAATAGCAATGTAACTACCACTTACGATCGCGGATATCGGCCAACTGAAAATCTGTCATACAACTAAGGGATACAACACACAGGTATCATGTTACAGTGTATTGTAATTGAAAAAAAAAAAGATTTCAGAAATTAATATCAAGTCATGGTGTTTCAAAAATCCGCTTTCCTTTATAATGTTTAAAAACATGTAATGTTTTTTCTTTTTTACCTGTCGTGTATAATAAAATGGGTTGATTTTTTTATGGAATCAGACGTCCATATGTCCAATTGTCTTCGTCTGAGTTCACACGTTAGCTACTGTGTACAAGTAGACATATTTTTTCAGCTCAAAAATATGTAGTTTTGTATGTATTCACAGTATAACTCATTCCGTATTCCCACAGAACAAAATTCAGCAGATACAAATGAAGAACATCAAGACCCACCCAACACCATGTTTCCGATTGTCTGCTGTTTATATTCAAGAAATGCGAATATGGATCAATGGTGAATGCAGCAACTATGGTTTTTATTTATTACCAAGAAAAAAAAAGGAGCCTGAAAGCTGTAAAGCTGAAACGGATATTTCTCCCCCTCCCGAAAACATTCCGATTAAGTTCAAACAGCAGGAGCACGCGTCCACGCACACTCAACCTCTGGAATGTCCTGATGGAACGGCTTCTTTTCATTTGGCACATCGCCATAAATCACCACCTGCAGCTCACTGAAGTGTCTTCCTCCTTCACATTAACTATAGGAGAAAACGCAAAAAAATAAAATGCTGCCCAATTTTCGACAAAATGACCAAATTTACGTCATAACGTTGCAATTTACTAAAATACGTTTATCTGCTGAATTTCGCCTAAATCCATTGAAAACTTTTTTTAATTATAGATTTTTTTATTAAAACAGTAACTCAGACATCTGAATAAAAATGTATGTTTGTAATTAAAATAGAGTCCATATCATCCCAGAAACAAAATTTAAGGATCACTCTGTTTAAATAAACCATGGCATCTAAAAAAAAAAATAATTTGCTTGCTTTTCCCGTAATTTATAATTGCCGTTTCTTTTTTTTGAATCCGATTTTGCAACGGAAGATTTTTTTTTTTTTTTTTTTTGCATCTGCTAAAGTTTCAAACGGAATTCGGCGAAATTTGCACTAAAACTTTATTGTGATGTATTTTAACCACTGTAAAAATTTTACTGAGTTATTTTCAAAATTCCGGAAAATGGATTTCTGAAAATATCTCTTAGTCCTTTTGAGCCGTGGAAGTGATAAACAGGTGTGCTTTCTTCCCAACCAAGGGCTTCGGATCAGCGCTCCCAGCTGTCAATCAACCGTTGCTATGGTAACACACTTTCTGCTCAAGGCTCACTGTCTAAAGAGGCACACATAATAAAAATTTCCAATGCTAACTTTTTAAGTTTTAAACCGATTCAAATGGAATTTTGGGAGTGAGCTTCTGTAATCCAATTATAGTAAATGTAAAAATTTCAGCCACTTTTGTGAAAAATTCGCAAAGATAGTTTTCTTATTTTTTATCATAAGTAGCCGAAGTCTCTTGAGTGGTGGGCCGGAAGCAAGCGTCTTAATGCAATAAACAAGGAGCAGATGAATGTGTTGTTCAGGCATACTCTTCACTGGTGGATGCCAGCTGACTTGGTAAACACGCGACCCCCCTTGCAAATGCTAAATGTCTCTTCTTTCCCGTTCTGTTGTTCTCAGTAGTTGTCGGACGGACATCAAGCTCAGGGCTAGAGAATGCATCAAGCTCCCCTTCCCTAACAGACCTGCTAGTAATCATCCAATTTTATTGCCCTGGAAGTAGTGCTCCCCCCTTCCAGCCAAATTAGGATTTGGGCACATCCGAAACACCACTGTAGCCGGCGGTTTCTTTGAGAACAGAGGAGAGGAACTTAAAAATATTAAGGGGTAACAGTCAGTAACACGATTTCCTAAAAGGGCATTTTTTTTAAGCACTAATTTCAAATTTCAAGGCTTTTCAAGACAGCATTAAAAAAATACCGTTTTTCCAGGATATTCCAGGCCTTGAAAACGTAATCATGATTTTCCAGGACTTTCCAGGTTTTCAAGCACGCGTGCGCACCCTGATACACTCATTCATAACGATTGACTTTCCACACCATGATGCTATCCTTCAACATGAACAATGCCATACTGCATACTTCCCAAGTAGCGAGCAATTGGCTCTGGAAGCACTTGAGTGAGATTATCCCACTAGAATAGCCCCATTTGATTGCCGGACGCCAACCCCCACTGAGAATCTGTGGAATGAATTGGAAAGATCTGTTAAAGCCTGCAAACCTCCACTGGCAACTGTGGATGCTCCATTTCAGGCAATCCATGGGTGGCAATACTGCCGGTGTGTTTTCAACACCTCATTGAGTCCTCACCAAAATGTCAGGCTGCTGTTGCGAGAGCAAAAGGTGGAGCAACACATTATTAGGAAGGTGCATATAATAGGTTCATATTCAGCTCATATTCATCCATTCTTTCAATTTGTCTCGATGGGCTCTTACCAAGACATCTGGCTGTTGTTGTAAGGGCAAAGGGTGGAGCAACACATTAGGAAGGTGCATATAATAATCTGACCATTCAGTTTATTTCAGTTATACTATTGAAAAGTATTAGGAGATTAAAACATTGAAAATATTTTGTTCCTGTCAAGAAACATTTTCATTCCTCAAATGCTGGGCAGATATAATGAAGAATCAATTCTTTATTTCACTCCTTGAACCAGTACGCCCCTAGCCATATACACTGACGGAAAAAAAAATCCCAACACCAAGAAGGGGTTGTGTTAGATAAAGGACAGTTGGTAGGCGGTGAGAGTACATCTGAAAGATGACGTCTATGCAAATTTCGCGCTCGGCGCATACGTGTGGCGCTAGTAGCGCCTCTCGGAACATGCAAAGCAGGTTTGCTGTAAATACGCGCTGTAACGTTCGTGAGCGTTAGTTATCGTTGAGATTCGACGTAGAGTGTTGATGTTAGTCAAGAACGCCTTTAAGAAGACGAAGAAGCCATTATCAACAGCTCACGGAGTTTGAACGAGGTTGTGTAATAGGGCTATGAGAAGGTGGATTTTCTTTCCGCAATATTGCAGAACGACTTGGCAGGAATGTAGCCACTGTGCATGATTGTTGGCAGCGGTGATCAAGGGAAGATACTGCCTCAAGAAGACCGGGTTCCGGCCGGCCACGTGGCACTACTGAGAGGGAAGACCGCCATGTACAGCGTGTGGCCGTGGCGCATCGTACCGCGTCTGCGGCAGCAATTCGAGCTGCAGTTGCCACCACAGTGACACAACGAACTGTTACAAATCGGTTACTTGAAGAACAGCTCCAAGCCAGACGCCCTGTAGCGTGCATTCCACTTACTCCAAACCACTGCCGTTTGCGACGTCAGTGGTGTCAAGCTAGAGCTCATTGGAGGACGGAGTGGAGATCTGTTGTGTTTTCTGATGAAAGCCGGTTCTGCCTGGGTGCCAGTGATGGCCTGTGTGTTGGTTAGAAGGTGGCCAGGTAAGCGCCTGCAACCAACCTGTCTGCAACCGAGACACACTGGACCTACACCTGGAGTTATGGTCTGGGGAGCAATTTCCTATGACAGCAGGAGCACTCTCATGGTTATCCCACGCACCCTGACGGCACAGTTGTAAGTCGGTCTGGCGATTCAACCTGTTGTGCTGCCATTCATGAACAGCATTCCAGGGGTGTTTTCCAACAGGAAAACGCTCGCCCGCATACCGCTGTTGTAACCCGTAGTGCTCTACAGAGTGTCGACATGTGGCTGTGGCCTGTTAGGTCACCAGATCTTTCACCAATCGAGCACGTATGGGACATCATTGGACAACAACTGCAGCGTCACCCCCAACCAGCATTAACCGTCCCTGTATTGACCGACCAAGTGCAACAGGCATGGAACTCCATCCCACAAACTGACATCCAGCACCTGTACGACACAATGCATGAACGTTTGCGTGCTTGCAATCAACATTCTAGCGGTTACACCGGTTATTAATGTACCAGCATTTCACTTTTAAAATGGCTCTTCTCGCGCTTACAATAAGCTGTGATCTTGAAACCTTAATCGATTAAATATGTTACCTATACAAATGTATTGCCGTCATTTCATTCCTCTACAACTATTTTTTCGTGGTGTTGGGATTTTTCATTCCGTGAGTGTATGTTTTTAAAATTATGTATCTGCTATTTTTAAACTGGTAAAATGAAATTAAATGGAGGGGGGGGGACTCTTTATACTATATTCAACACAAACTACATCAGAGGACATATTCAATACCTAAACAGCCTTTTTTTTTTTTTCCATCTCAGAATATAAAAAAATTCATCACCAAAGCTCAGTACTATTTTAACAGAAATAATAAAATTCCCAGATTTTACCTTCGCTGGTCTGTGAAGAATTTTGGCTTCCTTGCTTGAACAACAACAACATCAAAAAGGTCAGTCCAGTTGTTTCCAATCATATAATTCATACCAGTGTCACTAATTTAAGAATAATGAAATATCAGCTAAAATGTGCAAAACAAAAAAATGTTCATGGAAATCAGATGATACTCACTTCAAATATGATACATTTGAAATCAAAAACACTTCTAACTTTCAAACACAGTTTTCTAATTCACATAAATTAAGATTTTACCAAGGAGGTTAGAAGAAGAGGAGGTGAAGGGACCCGTTTTGAGTGAAGCCAAAACAGATCAGCTGTTTCTGTCCTCTCTCTGAGGTGGTGGGAGTCTGCGCTGCGGGAGTTCAGGAACGTGACATCACTTCCTGTGGTTAAAATTATTTGCTTGCCTGCCAACAGGATTGTGCCATCACAACATACAGCAACCTGCACACATGGAAATCTCCAAGACATAAACCAGTGCTGTCAATTGTGGCTTCACACATGTATGCATCCATAAATACAGTATATTGGACAACCATGGAGGTATAGCAACACCTTGTCTGATTTCTGCACCAACAGAAAACCAATTTGATAAAACATCATTCACACATAGACATGCTACACTAGCAGCGTACATAGCTTCCAAACACTCTAGTAGATTCCCCATTATACCATAATTTTTAAAGACCCTCTACAGAAGCACCATGCTTACTCTGCCATATGTCTCCTAAACAACAAATAATTTTTAATCACACATACACATCACTAAGCTGTTCTCTGGAATTCAGAGATTAGCTCCACAAAGAAAAACAAACTACCAGATAATTTTTAACCGATTATTTACTTACTGTTGCCGTATCAAACTTCTCCATTTACAGTGTGATCTTGACATACAACTCGGACTTCCATGATATCCATCACACGACACACACAAGATCTTCTATACTTCATACTCATGATCTTTTTTCCTGAATCTGATCCTCCCATGACTTCCTTGGCCTTCCTCTGCCTTTCCTTCCTGTCACTTGGGCTAAAACATTTTTCTTAGTAAGCATCTCAACACTCATTCTTTCAACATGGCCAAACCACCAAAACATATTAGTCTCCACTTTGCTAACAACATTTTGCTTCACATTACACAACTGCAACACATCTTCATTCCTCATTCGATCAGAACGAGTCTTGCCTTTGGCTCTCTGCCAAAGTGAGTTGCCGAGTTATCAGCATACAGCAATCTGCACACATGGATATCAATGGATAGATATAAACCAGTATTATCTATTTTGGCATCAGGAATGCATGCAAAAATTTGGTTAATGCAGCTCTTAGCATGTATAAACCCCCTCTGTACACCCCAAAGATTCTCTGACATCAAGCCCCAAAACTTATCAATGATGATCTTTCCAAACACTTTCCCTGGCACACTTAGCAATCTGCTACAACATTTTTTACATTCAGCCTGATAACCTTTCTCCTTATATAAAGTAGTGTGATAGCATGATAGTAGCATCCATCCAATTCCAACTAACTACCAATATAAGCAACAAATTTCAGCTAACCAATGAATAACACAGTCACCATCATATTTCAACATCTCAGCTGCTGTGGCATCCATTCCAGGAGCTCTACCAATCTGAAGATATTTTACATACCTTTTGAAATCATTGCTGCTTTTGGTTTTTAATACAAAGTGATAAGAATAAATCATTAAATTTTCAAATGTTTACAATGAGTTTGATTTGAGATATTAATGAAAAATGTTTAATTTTTAAAAATTATTAAACACACTTGACACATCTTTGATCAAAACTCTTGGCACTGTTCAGTCAAAGAGGTGTCATTTTCAGGTATGACATACAAGTCTTGTTTTATTCGAGTTCTCAATTGATATAACCTTTTTTTTTTTTTATTGGAGGTTTAACGACCACCGCGACCAACTCGGTGGGCTATAAGCAGTCGCCCATCCCTAATTTAGGGCCACTGGTTCCAGGGAAGGGAGAGAGCCAATGCCGTAAGAGAAACACAACATCCATGCCTCACCAGGATTCGAACCTGGATCCATCTTGGATGAATGATCAGAAACCATCACTTAGACTACTGTGCCATCAGAGCGGCATTTTGGGGGTATAATGACCACTGTGTGCAAATCAAAGGGCTATACACTGTCACTTGTCCTAATTTGAGGCCACTGATTCCACAGAAGAGGAAGAACCAGCACCGTAAGACAAACACACCACCAACGCCTTATCAGGTACTTGAACCTGGGCCAATCTTGGATGAATGGTCAGAAGCCAGCACATCAGACCATTTGGCTAATAGCCAACTGAGAGATCAAACAATACAGGCAAAAATTTGAGATGAGTCACCTTCCATTAGTATCTAGACATCTTATACATCAGTTGGGAAAGAATATCCTGGGGAAAATAATTATTTATATATCATCATCATCATCATTGTCAACCATTATCAATCCACTGCTGGACGAAGGTCTCCCCAAGTTTCCTCCACAACGGTCTGTCTTGTGCCAGTCTCCTCCATGTCACCCCTGCATACTTTCGAATTTCATCCACCCATCTCCCATGTGGTCTTCTTCTGGGTCTTTTCCTGTCCCTTGGAATCCAATCTAAAATTTCGGCTGTCCATCGATGATCTGTCCTTCTGGCAGTATGTCCAGCCCATTGCCATTTCAGGGATTTAACTCTGATCATGATGTCTTCCACTCTTGTCATTTTTCGGATCCACGAGTTCCTCTTCTTATCTCTCCTGGTTACACCAAGCATGCACCTCTCCATGCTTCTTTGAGTTGTCTGCAGCCTTTGTATGTTTCTTTTAGTTAAGGTCCACGTCTCTGCACCATACGTAAGCACTGGAAGGATGCATTGATCAAACACTTTTCTTTTAAGACATAATGGCATATTGCTCTTGAAAATTATGCTGTTTCTTCCAAAAGCTCTCCAGGCAAGTTTTGTACGCCGATTAATTTCTTCATCAATGTGACCCTCACTTGATATCTGCTGTCCAAGATAAACGTACGTATCTGTTATCTCCAGCTTTTCTCCATCAATCGATAAATCTTCATTTCTTGTAAAAGCATTGAACATCACTTTTGTCTTCTGAAAGTTCATTTTTAATCCCACTTCTTTACTCTTGTCAGCAAGTTCCTGGATCATACTCTGCAGCTCTGATGGGCTAGTTGCAAAAATGACTACGTCATCAGCAAAACGAAGGTGGGTTAGATAATCTCCATTAATCTTTATCCCCTTGTTTTCCCAGCTCAGTGACTGAAAAACACCCTCCAATGTGGCATTAAAGAGCTTCGGAGATATGGTGTCACCTTGTCTCACTCCCTTTCCAATTTTTATGTGTGTTGTATTTTCAAACAGCCTAATCTTTGCACTTGCATTTTCATAGATGTTATTAATAATATTAATGTATGCATCTTCAATACCGCAGGTTTTCAGAGCCATTGTAACTGCTGATGGTTTCACCGAATCAAAGGCTTTTTCATAATCGATAAAAGCCATGCACAATGGAAGTTCATATTCCCTCGCTCTTTCAATTAGTTCTCTCAGCACATGGATATGATCTATTGTGCTGTAGCCACTCCTGAATCCAGCTTGTTCTCTCGGTTGAGCCATGTCCAGTGTTACCTTCAAGCGGTGTGAAAGAACTTTAGTGAAGATTTTATAAACTACTGATAGGAGGCTGATAGGTCTGTAGTTTCCAAGATCCTCAATGTCACCTTTCTTATGTAGCAGGATCATTGTAGCGGTGTTCCAATCCTCAGGAATCTTTCCTTCATTAAGGCATCGAGTGAAAATTTGGGCGAGTACTGTTTCGATTTCTCCACTTGCTTCTTGTATGATGTCTACAGTAATTCCATCTTCTCCTGGAGCTTTTCCCCGCTTCATGTTCTTGATTGCATGTGCAACTTCTGCTGGAAGGACTGGAGGAACTCTGGTATTGGTATCTTTCATGATGTCTGGAGTGCATGTATCATCCCTTTCATATAATTTGGAGTAGAAATCTTTCACTCTTGTCAAAATTTCGCCTCTATTTCTTGTTACAGAACCATCTTCTTTTCTCAGTGCCATAATCTGTTTTCTTCCCTTACTGAGATGTCCCTTTGCTATCTTTAGGCTTTGGTTGTTTTCAATTGCTTTCCTCACTAGTATTTATATATACACAGAAGAAAATAGATGTGGTTACATGGGAAACTGTGAAAACACAGCACATCTGTGCTGATAGTGACATTTATACATGCACATGTTTGACTGGGGACCAAACAAACAGATTTGTCACTAAACCTTACCTAAGCAAAATATAATTAAAGATGTTCATGATGCATACATAGAACAAGTAAAACAATTCAGCAGAACTTAAGAGCACAATCTTGTTTCCACCAAATGTTTGTGAACTGTGTGTGTTTCTCTCTCTCTCACACAAGGGCACAAAAAGACAATCCCTGCAGAAGAGGGTGAAATCACTGACTAAACCATCTGCTGCATATACCAGCCATGTCTCTTATTGGCACTTTCAGAAAGTCATGTGTCTCTCAATTGTGTTTTTGGCACCTGGGAAAAGTACATATCTCTTGGATAACCAATTATGCAACATTAAAGAAAAACATTCTATCATCTCATATGGTCACCCATCCAACCATTCTCTTCTGAATTCTGGTTGACAAAACAGAAATTTGTCTTTTTGAAATTAGTCAATATATACGATATATTCAAAACAAACAAACAAAAAAAAAAACTAAAATTTTTGATGAAAAGAAACTGCAATTTGAACTCCACAATTTTCCATAATAGCATTATTTCTTTCAATAAAGAGATAGAATTACCCAAAGGCTCAATCATTTATAATTCTCCATATCACTGTCATTAATCTTTTAAAAACTAAATCATCTTTTTTTTCTTTTAATGGTACTCCAGTTTTTGCTTTCCATTAGCGTGTAATTATTTCACACAAGAATTACACATCATCTAATGAAGAAAGAATTAAATGAAAAATGAATGAAGTACAAAATATAATTGATACACAATATGGATGATTTGTGATCTGCCAATAATTCTCACCAGGAGAAAAGACATGCCAATGGCAAGTTTATTAAAGGGTGGTAGAGTTTAATTATTTCAGCTTTAAAACAGCTTAATAGAATTTTCAGTACAGTAAATATTTTAATGTCAGTTTGTTGACTAAAATGTTGTGAATGACTATCCTTAAAATACCAAATAAATCTGTGAAAGATAATCCATAAAATACCAAATAAATCTATGAAAGATAATCCATAAAATACCAAATAAATATGTGAAAGATAATCAATAAAATACTAAATAAATATGTGAAAGATAATTACATTCCATAAAATACCAAAACTAAATCTGAATGATTAATTATTCATAAAATGCTGACACTAAATCTGTGAATGATAATCCATAAAATACTGATACTAAATCTCCTATATAGATAAAAATATTAGATTCCTTTGGCTGCTAATATAAAATCAACATGCTTAAACACAAATTCTGAAACATTAAAGCACCTTACACAAATTTAAAGGGGCTATTTGTAATCAAGAACATCTTCTTTCCAGCCTTTTTTAGTCTTTGCAGAAATACTGGCATGTCAGGATGTTTCTCCAAGTACTGGTCTGAAAAAGTATAAAAAAAAAATGATTTTTACAGAAGTAAATAAATTTGGCACCTAAAAAGTTCCGATACATTGTTGGACATTGGCAGTCCCAACTCATTGAGATTAAATGGCAATAAATTAAAATATGATTACTGATTATCCTGCCCAACTCATGAATTCCCACATAAATACATTCAAAAACAAACACCAATTAAAAATAAAATAAAGGAAGATTGGGTGTTGCAGGCAAGATGTTTTTTTCATGATAGAGTTAAAAATTACACAGCGTAATAATCAGATTTCAGAAAATTTTGGTACATAACGGTGTATGTGCTTTTCAGTTACCAAGGAAATTATTTGGAAAACATGAAACAAAAACAATGGAAGATTTTTACGGGACCAATATGAAATCAGTGAAGAAAATCAATACTGCCATATGGGGGCTACATGAAATGCTGACAAGCATACTTTCTAAAAATTTTTGTACAAAAAAATATCACATTCAATTTTAAATGTATGAGGGCATATACTTAAACATATACTTAAATTGTGGGTTAGAATTAACAACAGTATCAGTTCCAGTGGTTGCTCTGGCATTTTTAGTTTTTGCCAACCCATTCACCAAATGCCATTTTTTTTTTTTTGCCAAACGTAATCTTAAGTGGCTCAATTTTTTTTCCACTCTGCATTGGAAAGATAAAAACCATAAAAACAAAGAATTATTTATTTTATTTTTACCATTTTTAGCTGTTACATGAAATATTACAATTAATACAATTATTAACATATTAATATGAAAATACTGAAACAGCACGGAGAATCAAGGAAAAGGTTGACATAGGGTCATTCCATGTCAAATCAACACGGCTTACAACCTGACCTCCTCAGAATTTTATGAAATTTGGCACACATGTAAAGCTTACAGAGAAATGAATTAATACCAATTAATAAGTATCTATTTTGGTTTCTGGAATTCACTTTTCATGCATTACAAAATCGCCCATATTTTATTTCCTATTTGGCACAGAATCTCGATATTGGTATCTTTGGAAAGCAAAGGAGTGTCAGATGACATTGGTGGAACACCAATGTCATCTGACACTCTTTTTCCATGAGCTGTAGCAAAGAAATACCACTCTGCTTGAATTCCGAAATCCTTTACATGACAGCACAGGTTTAAAATTTTTTAACGATTCTTGTAGTGAGCTGCTGCACCATCAGAAAAGTACATCATTTTTCTAGGGATCCCATTAAATCTTTTGGCTAAAAACTGAATTAACTCTTTTTGAAACAAATGAACAGTTGTAGTATCGTGATGAAGGCATTCAGAAATTATCACAAAACTAATATTTTCTATGCTGTGATCACTGTCTCCATTGTTGTAAGATACAACAAATGGGTGAATTATTGCTTGTGAGTTGTTCCAGTGAAATCCCTGAACCTCATCTTGAAGAATAAAAGAATAACTTTCAGAAAAATCACAAACTATTACATAATCACCACACTTATCTTTTTTACAATCTCCAAAGAAAGATTGCTGTTTAGCAATAAATGAATGCCATCACAGTACTGTCAGTTTTTCAACAAATGAATCAATACAGTCATCACAAGCGGTTAATAAAGTTTCAAGGACTGACTGATCAACACTCAACCACTGCTTATATGTTTTTATTTGAATGCTGTTTTGATGGAAAAGCCTCTCACAGGGATCATAGCATACTTCTGGAAAATTTTAGGTAGGAATTTTAGGACTTTTTAGAAAAATCTTAGGAAAACTTTAGGAGTGTATTTCAATAAAAACTAGATGTATATTTGTATACATCTAGTAAAACAACTTTGTATACATTGTAAAGAGTTTGCTTCACACCCTTCAACCATATATACTGATAGACTGCCCATGACATCAAAATTTCTGGCTCCAACATAAAATCACATGACATCAGTCAAAAAGATGGGTTACTCCTGCTGTGCTTATGGTTGCTCTGAGCGATATGGTAAAGAAAGTTCTATGATTTTTCATGGGTAAGAAACGAATTAAATACCTAAGTCAATAAAGTTCAATTACTTAACCAGAAACTTGCAGCTATTGATATAAAAATATAGTAACTTAAGAAAAAAAATAATGGAATGCATGTTCCAAATTCTTCGCAAATGCTCATCACATTATAAATCACAAAATGTAAACAACCCGATCATGCATGTATATAGCTCATAAGTAAGCTTACCTAAGAGTTTTCATTATATATGAGGCGCATTCACATAATACACCGAAAACACTGAAGATCTGCAGCATAAATTAGTAATCATAACAGCATTTTTACACGGAATTTGGAGTCTGATGATGGCGTGCCCAATGTTTGAGCCATGGCGGCTTTGATGCAGCTATTGCCAATGCGCAGTCCATTAGTATATATGGTCGAAGTTCACACCCAAATTTTTTGCATAACGTCTAATGTCTAAAGTTTAAGTGTGATTTACTTCTAATGTTCAGTTCTTATCTTTTCACGTGTTATTATCATATTCAAGTATACTTACCACATTCAAGTTTCACTTTGAACATTAATATGCTGTTGAACCAGAAGCAATTCACGATTTTCACAGTAAAGTTTTCAGGTTTCACATTAAATTATAATATCCTAAAAAGGTAATTGAAAACCAAGAACTATGTACAATTGTTCACTGAATTACTTTTTTCATATTATTGTTTTAACCTTTTCCTGATAAGCCTATCTTTTTCTGCTTCCACCACAACTAATTTACTTTCAGTTTTCTTTATTTCAGCTGAACCTTGTATGATCAAGTTAGAGGCAACTGCTATTTCAACAGTATTTTGTTTTTCTACAGCTTTTCTCATTCTTTCTGTTCCCTCTTGAATTACTGCTAGGGAGGCTTCTTTATCTTTTTTAAGCCTATTTATTTCTGCATCATTTTCTTTTATTTTGTCATCAAACTCAGCTTTTCTTTTTTTCTCTAGCTGCTTTTCCTTATTTTCCCTCTCTTTCTGCTTCCTTTCTTTTACCTTTTTTGATTCTTCTTCCTTCAGCTTATCAACATACTCTTTATAAAATTTATGTGAATCACGAATACTATTTAACAAATTTCTCGTTATGGGAACTTTACTTACACATCCATAGTGTTTAATGGCCCCATTAACTATTCTTAATGATGTTATAGTTGAGTCTTTTAAGTTAGCCTTGTCCTTCCTTAACAGAGCAGTGTTAACCAAAAATCCCCGTTCTGCATCAGCATTACCATGAGGTAAAACTAAAATTGACTTGATGAGTTTAGCAAGATTTGAGTATTTTTCTTTTCCACTAGAGTCTTTAATACTAAATATATTACGCCAGTAATGATCAATCCGCACTGGAATATGCCCTTCCTCTGAAAATTTCACTAGTTCATCTAGAGTTGACTTATCGCAATTTAAAAGTTTCCACTCTTCTCTTACTCTATCAATTTGTTCCTCAGAAAGATGCAAAACACTTGAAATTCTGGTTATTTCCGAAAGTCCTTCAGTGACTGAAAGTTGAGTTGACTCTTTCTTTGGTTCTTTTACCTTTAAAACTTCTATGTCTCTTAGCTTTTGATTGCAGAATGGCAAATTTGACTTTAAATATTTTGTGGTTGCAATTAGTGATGATCTTACATCTAAGAGAAATAATTTCTGCCTGGTCTCCTGAACATTCCTGAGGAGATTTTTTGTCTTCATACCAACTTCTAACTCCCCTAGTTTTTTCCATGAATTTTTGTTTTCAAAATCTACATTCTTTAGGTCTTCTCCAAATTTCCCTGCAATAACATCATCTTGGATAAACTGAGCCATAACATTCCTCATTAAAGTATTTAAATCAGAATATAACTGGTGTATTTTTGGTTCTTCACTCTGATAACATAATGAAAACTTTTCAAAATTTTGGTGTGAAAATGAAATTAATGCTAAATAGCAAGGAGTTAGCTCATTTTTCAGGAAACAGTGAATTCTTTTATACCTTGCCGAATTGCGTAGTTGTTTTTCAAATATTTTTTGAGATGGTAAGAAGTTTAAAAAATATTCTGTAATATTTAGCCATTGATCCAAGAGCCTCTGGGCTACAGAACTAACGGTTAACCATCTGTTGCTGACATGACGCAAACGAAATTTGGCTGTGACCAATGTTATATCCTCGACAGATTTATAATCCTCTCGTCTTGCAGCACTACTCTTTAAAAAGTAATGCATATCAGTAGCAAATTCGTCAAAATCTATATTTAAGCTTGTCAAAAAAATTTTAAATGCATTACTAACAACATGCAGGTTGCAAAAACCTAGTTCCAAAGATTTCTGGCCTGTTTCTTGTTTTACAACTTCATTGAATTTGCGTAAAAAGCACTTATTTACATTTGGGCTGTCCATGGATACACAAATAATTCTGTTCAACGAAATATTGAAGGATGATAACACATCAAGAATTTCTTTTAGCAAAATATCTGCTGTTGCATGACCCAGAAAAACGCTTGTTAGGTATCGGCAAGAAACTGAATTTATTTCTGAAGACCAGTACCTGAGATACACATCCAACTGCAGTTTCACTTGTGTATTTGTAGTTTCATCAAATGCTATAGTAACCTTTCCTGGGCTACTAGATGCAATGTCTTTTTTCAAATCCTCTTCAAAATATTTTGACAATCCATGTGATATCATATAAGCAACTTTTGTTTCTTTAAGTTGCATTTTGGCTGCAATAGCAGAATCAGGAAACATTTCTTTGAAAAGTTCAACTGTTTCAGTGCATGAAACAAAAGACATTGTCCTTAGCAACTTTCATGGCCCATAATGCTTCGGCTTTAGCCAACTGTAAATCATGACTCAGTACTTCACTAATATTTGTTTTGGGCTGAAGATCCCATCCTCCAAAGGCTTTCAGGATGGACTTATTTTGAAATTTACTTTGAAATTTTTGCAAATGTTTTTTTCCTTTATGATGCGCTTTTACTTGTGAAAAGCCACTATTAGAAATATTGAAAATTTCTGAACACAATATACACTTAGCAGAAAATGTTGTTTCAGTTGCAGAACACCATTCTTTCAACTTCACTTCGTCCAATTCTTTGGCGAGCCATGCATCTTGAAATTTCGTTTTGGATTTAGGCATCTTAAACACTTGTATTACTAACCAGAAAATGAAAGGGAAGTACAAAAACACATTCCAATATTGCAAAACCAGACAACTTCCTGAAGTTTGGCTGCGAGGATGTCAGAAGATAGAAAAAAAAAAAAAAAAAAAGCAGGTCACCACTAGAGAACTGAACCTGCACACAGCACAGAGAACACCATAAAAGACGCAAAACCAGAAACTATCATACGCATCTCATGCAAGTTCAGTCAAAGCGAGTTGGAGCCGAGATATATTGCGCATCGAAGGTCGCTGTCGCCGACGTACGATCGAAGGTCAATGATCACGTGCTTTACTGCCTGCCACGATAACACTCAGCTACCATCCAATCGTCAGTACCGGAGGTTACGGAAGGAGACCACATGTTTCCTCTTTGCTTCCACCCACCTGCGGTTTACAATAACAAAACATCAGCAGAAAGAGGAGGTTCCACAAGGCATGTACAAAAATAAAGTACGATCTTCTGCGTGCCACGGAGTTCGTCTGCAAAGCGCAAACCAGGGGTGAAAATGACCCCTCCCCTTTTCCCTTAGATCTCTTGTTACTCTTGAAAACTGTCCGAAGGCACAAAAGTGGAGCGCCCGCCCCGAAGCAAGTGCATCTCGATGGCATCATTTTCCCTCCCTTCAGCAGCACAGCATATAGGCTGTGTTTCTACAATAACAGGTCTTTTTACCTTACCGTAATGGTAAATTTATTGGCGTTAATAACGGTTGTATTTTTAATAAATAAGCTTACGAAAATTTTAGGAAGAATAGCAAATTTTAGGTATAATTTTAGGAATTTAAGGAGGGTCACAAAATATTAGGAATTTTATGAATTTTAGGAGGAATGCGATCCCTGCTCTCAATATATTCTTTAAATTTCTCAGATTTTGGGCAGTTGTTACACTCTCCCAGGTAACAAATTGGCTGTGGAGGATTACAAACCAATGAAGCCATGCAGGTCTTATATCAATCAATTGGGGTTTCCTCTTTACTCAGTTCCTTCAAATTACATCCATTCAACATTAACTTGACATTTTCATGGATATGACAAACACTGATAGTTTGTGTTCCACTGGCACCTGCCAAAATGCAGTATTTTTGGTCATAGTTCAGCAAATTTGGAAAATTCAATTTTAAGATCTGGGTACTCATCTTTGAACAGCTGAAATGCTTCGTTTAGATTACTCAATACCGGTCTTTTCTGTACATGAGTTTTTACTCCATCAACCTTCATTGATACACAATCCTTTTTACCTGGCATAATTCTATTTATGTCATCACTGTTATAAAATGATTTTACGAGGCTAGCTGTTTCTTGACAAAGTCTTCCCAGGTCTTGGGTTAGGGGATGCTAGGATAAGTCGTTTGACTTTTCTTACCTTGTAATTGGTTGCTCCAAATTCTTTCTCTACCTTTCTGACAGACCAATTCTTAGGCAAAACAGTTAAAATTTGCACTTGTTAACTTTTATCTTCGGTGCTATTGAATTTTCCCTTTAACTGAGTTATTACACACGTATTTCTCAATGTATCGAGATTAAAAAAAAAATGATTTCCATTCGTTATTTTTTCAGGTAGAACCATTTAATGGTGGTTTTAACTGCTGTAACTTTTTACATGTTATATTTCCTTTGAGTGGAAAGCAATTTCTCGATTGGAAGTTATTAATATTTGTTGCGAATATATATCGCGGTAATCAAATGCGATTCAAGGAAAAATCTTTCACGTACTTCTCGGTTGTAGTTGGTTGATGTTCAAATCTTTGCACTGTTGTTCTCATCAGGTTCTTGGGTGTAGGCTTTTTTTGACTAACTTCAAAAAGTCTGCACGTTTCTTGAGTAGGTATATATATTGAAATCCTGTCCAACCCAAATGTTTGCAACAAAGATGCTTCTACTGACTTACCAGCTGTTTGGCGCATGCTCCTGGGTGTTCCGCACATTTGATTCTGAGAGTGATGCAACCTGCGTGAGGCTTTGCCCTTAGCACCTAGCATGTTTTCATTATTGTTTATGTTTCTAAAATTTTTAAGGAGAACCTCTCATTCTTCACACTGAGATATTTTCCTGATGATGTTACTCATCTGGTGGTGAAAGCTCACATGATTATGCTTGTATATTAATTTACACCAAATAAATGGAGATTTTAAGTACAATTGCACATGCATGCAATTGTTGAAAAAGCTTTTGCACAAACAGTGAACATATACTCTCAGATTTTAACTTCAGATCTTCACTGTATTTAATTGTATGCCCATGGAATGATACATTTCCTTCATCATCAGCCAAGATATTTCTTCCAGAAAGATTTTCAGTTTAAAACCTTGTTTTGATGTGGTTAATTCTGTGATAATATCTATATCAGAAAGCAACAGTAAATTAACAGTTGAAAAACCTATTTTTGAACTTTGAAAGCTTTTATATAAAATGGCTACACATGATTGAGGATATCACTGAGGAAATGTGTGGCATAAAGAATCACAATATATGCTGATGCTTTTTACCAAGCTGACTGATTTTGCTGACCTATCTTTCAGAAGAACACCAACTACTGCATTATAACTGCATAATATTGCCTGCACAGCACCCTCAAAGGATAACCATTGAGTGTGGAATATTTGATAACTATTGTTGAATCTGGTTGAACATTCTGCCTCTTTCAACACAGCTTGTACTTTTTCAAACTTTGACATCTTCTTTGGGGGCAACTGAAAATAATTCAAAATACTATTCACAATTTCTTGGAATTTTATAAGACGGAGGATGGAGTCAGCAGATGCAGACAATGCTAGCCTATGAACAATGCAATGGAAGCTCAGCAGATGAGCAATAAGTCTTGTGGTGACACTATTTTCTACCAGTCATTATGGCTGCACCATCAGTTGCAACTTCACATAAATATTCCAAAGGAATATTTCTTCCAAACACATCAGCAGTTTTTCTGTAATGTGTTATGCAGTAGTATTCTCTAACTGCCTTATAGATAGTAATTTCACCACAGGGTAAACATCTTTCATGTAGCAAATATATACAATCATGCTCTGATGAACAGATGGATCAGCAGATTTGTAGATCATTAAGCTGAACAATTTTGCTTCCAAAACTTCTCTCAGAATTTCATCCATAATAATGCTAGAAATAGCCTTTTGAAAATTGGAAACACTTAAATGATGTGTACAACTTGAGTTCTTATCAACATTCATGGCTTTTAATTGTGTTGCACCTTGAATGATGCACAAGTTATCCAAGTCTCACAAGAGACTGTGTGGTAGATTCCTCTGGTCATAAAATATACATTTTGCTGTAGTACTTTGGATTTAAATATCTCCTGTGCACTGGAGGTTTACTTAGACTAAATTTTCTGAAGGTTTAATTCAATAACATTTTATTATTGTACATTGGCTGCACATGGTTAAAATTTTTACAGAATGATTTCCCACATAAAACATATATTTTAACAGAAGCTTAAAGAAATATTTACCAATATTAGTTTCATCTAGCATCTTGTGCATGACAGGGTGAATACTTTGGACAGCATGCTGAAATTAAAGTTAAAGAAAGGTGGAAATTTACTTTAAAGGGTACATAAAATATATGATGAAAATAATTCAGTATATCATTTACCAATTCAGAACACAATAGTTGGCAAAACCTTATTTGCTGTTTTCACTTGAAACTGGGATGGGGAGAGGGACACTAAAAAGCTGTTATAGGCTAACATATGTTGATGGTCTTATATGTAAATTTACACTGAAGAGCAATTGAATGAGAGATACCTGTCTAGTAACGTGTAGCACCACCCTTCGCCCTCATGGCGGCAGCGATTCGTCTCGGCATGAACTCGACAAGACACCGGAAGCGTTGGGAAGCCATACAGATCCACGACCCCAGAACAAACTCCCACAGTTCATGAAGATTTGATGGAGGGGGTCAGAGCCTCGAACATCTCTCTCGATGGCATCCCAGATGTGCTCGATGGGATTGAGGTCAGGTGACCTAGCTGGCCAAGGAAGCGAGGTCACGTCAGTGGAGTGTTCATCCAACCATTCGGATACAATTCGGGAGCAATGGCACGGATCATTGTCTTGTTGCAGGATGAGGTTCCCCAGTGGGATGTTGGAAGACGCACAAACGGGAGCAAATGGTCGTCCAGGATATCCCGGTAACGTTGACCTATGAAGGAAGATGTCACACGTACCAGGGATCCCATTTCAGTCCGAGAATGCCACCCCCCCCCACCAGTTTGAAGAGTACTCTGCTGGCAAGAAGGATCCATCGCTTCATGTGGTTTGCGCCGTACTCATATCCTGCCATCCGCATGTACTAACGTGAATCTCGACTCATCAGTCCAGGCAACATTTTCCCACATGTCTAGGGCCCAGTGGCGATGTTCCCGCACCCATGCTAATCTTTGCACCCTGTGATGTGCGTTCAGCAGCAGTACCCTCGTGGGACGATGGCTTCTGTATCCCATAGCGAGGAGATAGTTCTGGATGCTGTGGCTGCTTACACGTTTTTGTGCACCAGCGTTAAATTGCAGAGTGATTTCTTGCACTGTGGCCCGTCTATCCGCTGTTACAATGCAAGATAGCCCACGATGACCCCGCTCATCCACACGCTGTTGTCCATGGCTGTTGGCCCTTGCAGGGATGGTTTTACCGAATTCGATGTACTCACAGTGCACCCATGACACAGTGGCTTGTGAAAATCCCAGTGTCTGCACGACTTCCGAGACGAAGTGACCCATTCGTCGGGCCCCAACAATTTGCCCATGATCAAATGCCCTTAGATCCTTCGTCTTACTGATACTGCATCCGACTCTTACTGATTCCCGTCGCATCACTCCTTACATTGTCGGATCGCTGCATACGTCATGTCGTTTCCATTTACAGGGCCGCCCACAGCGCCACATTTGCATAACGCCAGCTGTCTCTAATTCAATTGCTCTTCAGTGTACATATTACATATAAGACCATCAACATATGTTAGCCTATACTTACTCTGACATTAATGCAGAATTTGTGACAAAACACACACTCATTCAGATATGCCAACACCTTCAAAATCTGAAAAGAGAGAGATTTTTACAACACATGAAATCAAACGAGCACTATTTTTTTTATTGACATTTTTCAGACGTAGGAACAATTTTCCAGATGTAGCATTATTGGTCCACTAAAAGTTCTGGAGAAAGGTGCCTGGTAAGCACAGTGTGACCCAACATAGCAAAAATGGCAATGCCACAGGGAAAAGCGGCTTGTGTGATGTGGTTTGTGGATTCCAAATCACTGACAAGTCCAGAGAAATTTCAGGAGGGAGTACAAGAGGAAACCACCAACACCCAACACGAAGGAGTATCCAGCAGTGGGTAGGCAAATTCAAAGCTACCTGTAAGAGTGGTGAAAGGGACGAGCAGAGGCAGATCATCCATAGTTCCCACTCTTTTTCCACCAAAAAAATCAAGGACTTTTCAAGGACTCATAAAAATTTTCAAGACTATATTCATGCCCAATAAGAACTCACATGAAACACTAAAATAAGTTGTAACAAACAGTCAAAAAGTTCAATTATAATTATATCTGAACATAGGATGAGGTATTTTTGTTCCACGAGATTTCAGGTTTCCTCATCACTGACACAATGTGTTACACATTTAACAAAACAGTTAAAAGCAAAATATTTTTCATTAAAGTCAAACTAACTGAGGAATAAAATATAAGAAATTGAAGGCAACACCCCCTTGGGCACTATGGAATATCGGTCATCAGTTGCAGATAAACACAAGGAAAACACTACAAAAAAAGTAACGCTTGACAGCAAAAACTTAGTTATCATTAGTATTACCTAAAGCCAAAAGCATCATCAAGTTGCAAGTACAGTTTATATGCCAAAATGTCACCTTTTATCCATTTTGACATATAAAATTCATATCTGGTTTTACTTACATTTGGAATTCTGGCTCAAAAACAGAACTACAGATGTATAATGTATCTCTTTATATATATCATCATCATATATATATATATATATATATATCAACATCATCATCATAATCAAACATTATCAATCCACTGCTGGACGAAGGTCTCCCCAAGTTTCCTCCACAACGGTCTGTCTTGTGTCAGTCTCCTCCATGTCACTCCCACACACTTTCGAATTTCATCCACCCATCTCCCATGTGGTGGTCTTCTGGGTCTTTTCCTGTCTCTTGGAATCCAATCTAAAATTTCGGTTGTCCATCGATGGTCTGTCCTTCTGGCAGTATGTCCAGCCAATTGCCATTTCAGGTATTTAACTCTGGTCATGATGTCTTCCACTCTTGCCATTTTTCGGATACATGAGTTCCTCTTCTTATCTCTCCTGGTTACACCAAGCATGCACCTCTCCATGCTGCTTTGACTTGTCTGCAGCCTTTGTATGTCTCTTTTAGTTAAGGTCCACGTCTCTGCACCATACGTAAGCACTGGAAGGATGCATTGATCAAACACTTTTCTTTTAAGACATAATGGCATATTGCTTTTGAAAATTATGCTGTTTCTTCCAAAAGCTCTATAGGCAAGTTTTGTACGCCGATTAATTTTTTCATCAATGTGACCCTCACTTGATATCTGCTGCCCAAGATAAACGTACGTGTCTGTTATCTCCAGCTTTTCTCCATCAATCCATAAATCTTCATTTCTTGTAAAAGCATTGAACATCACTTTTGTCTTCTGAAAGTTCATTTTTAATCCCACTTCTTTACTCTTGTCAGCAAGTTCTTGGATCATACTCTGATGGTGTAGTTGCAAAAATTACTATGTCATCAGCAAAACGAAGGTGGGTTAGATAATCTCCATTAATCTTTATCCCTTTGTTTTCTAAGTTCAGTGACTTAAAGACATTTTCCAATGTGGCATTAAAGAGCTTCGGAGATATGGTGTCACCTTGTCTCACTCCCTTTCCAATTTTTATGTGTGTTGTATTTTCAAACAGCCGAATCTTTGCACTTGCATTTTCATAGATGTTATTAATAATACTAATGTATGCATCTTCAATACCAAAGGATTTCAGAGCCATTGTAACTGCTGATGGTTTCACTGAATCAAAGGCTTTTTCATAATCGATATTCATATTCCCTCGCTCTTTCACCTAGTTCTCTCAATACGTGGATATGATCTATTGTGCTGTAGCCACTCCTGAATCCAGCTTGTTCTCTCTGTTGAGCCATGTCCAGTGTTACCTTCAAGCGGTGTGAAAGAACTTCAGTGAAGTTTTTATAAACCACTGATAGCAGGCTGATAGGTCTGTAGTTCCTGAGATCCTCAATGTCACCTTTTTTATGTAGCAGGATCATTGTAACATTGTTCCAATCCTCAGGAATCTTCCATTCATTAAGGCATCAACTTAAAATTTGGGCGAGTACTGTTTCGATTTCTCCACTTGCGTTTTGTATGATGTCTAAAGTAATTTCACCTTCTCCTGAAGCTTTTCTCCGCTTCATGTTCTTGATTGCATGTGCAACTTCTGCTGGGAGGACTGGAAGAACTCTGGTACCTTTCATGATGTCTGGAGTACATGTATCATCCCTTTCATATAATTTGGAGTAGAAATCTTTCACTCTAGTCAAATTTTCACCTCTATTTCTTGTTACATAACCATCTTCTTTTCTCAGTGCCATAATTTGGTTTCTTCCCTTGCTCAGGTTTCCCTTTGCTATCTTTAAGCTTTGGTTGTTTTCAATTGCTTTCCTCACTAGTTCACAGTTGAATTTCCTCACGTCTTCAGTGATACTTTTTCATACTGTCTTGCATAGCTCTATATATTCCACTTTGGAAGTCGCATCTTCTTTAGTTGTCATCATCTCTCTTCCTTTTTACATCAACATTTTGGTTTTTCCTGATAATTTGATCACATGCAACTTGTTCTTAGACCCAGCTAATTTTGTTGCTGTTTCCATAAGAGCTTTGATTTTTCTGTTAACTTCAGAAATATCCACTTCTTCCGATGTTAGGCTTTCTAAAGCAGAGAGTCTGTTCTTCAGTTCCAACTTGAAGGCATTATGGTGTTTTTTAAGGTTGGTTATGTCAATACATTTTGTTTGTCTTATGAGCTTGCCACGTTCGAGTTTAGTGTTGAGGTGCATCTTACATCTCACCAATCTATGGTCCCTACCTGTGTTAAACTTGTTTAGCACACTGCAGTCTTCTATAACAAATTTTTTTGTTACACACAATAAAATCAATTTCACTTGTCGTCCCATTTGAATGTCTCCATGTCCATTTCCTGTGTGGCTTTTTCTTGAAAAAGGAGTTCAAGATGAAAAACCCTTCTGCCTCTGCAAACTCAGGGAGTATTTCCACGCTAGTTTCTGTTGCAGTGACCGAATTCTCCTACTGAAGTTTCATTCTATTGCAGTTGCCCTATTTTTGCATTGAAATTTCCCATAATTATCTTCAAGTGCTGCTTACCTTTATTATTTAGATGACGAATTTCCTCATAAAATTCTTCAATTTCTTCTTCAGGATGACTTGTGGTGGGTGCATAAGTTTGAATAATCAGAGCCTTGTATCATCTCGAGAGTTGGATAACGAGTCGTGCAGCTCTGTCAGAGGAACTTTCAACTTCTACAACTTTATCCTTCAGTTTCTTGTTTATTATAAATCCAACACCACTAGTTCTGCCAGTATCTGTCCCACGATAGTAGAAAAGATGTCCACTTTTCAGTTCAATGAGATCTTCTCCTTTTCTCCTTACCTCACTTATCCCGACGATGTCCTACTTGATCCTTTGTAGTTCCTCTTCCAATTCAAGAAGCCTTGAATCAGAAGATAGGGAGTGTCCATTTATACGTAGCCAAGGTCAGCATCAGATGGCAGCCTAGTCCGGTCCTCCGGGGATTCTTAGCACCCTGTGCCTTCATGTCGCGCTGGCCGCTGCCTTGGCCAGGGACATTCCAGCTGCCGGAGACTGAGGGCCAAGATTTAAGTTGTGGAGTCATTTTGGAGGGGTTTGGCCATAACTCGCCACGCTGGCCAAGACGGTTGGTGAGTGTGGGATAGCATTTCCTCTAATTCCGATGGTATAGTAAAACCGCTATTAGCGGTAATCATATATATATATATATATATATATATATATATATATATATATATATATCATCATCATCATCATTGTCAACCATTATCAATCCACTGCTGGACGAAGGTCTCCCCAAGTTTCCTCCACAACGGTCTGTCTTGTGCCAGTCTCCTCCATGTCACCCCTGCATACTTTCGAATTTCATCCACCCATCTTCCATGTGGTCTTCTTCTGGGTCTTTTCCTGTCCCTTGGAATCCAATCTAAAATTTCGGCTGTCCATCGATGGTCTGTCCTTCTGGCAGTATGTCCAGCCCATTGCCATTTCAGGGATTTAACTCTGATCATGATGTCTTCCACTCTTGTCATTTTTCGGATCCACGAGTTCCTCTTCTTATCTCTCCTGGTTACACCAAGCATGCACCTCTCCATGCTGCTTTGAGTTGTCTGCAGCCTTTGTATGTCTCTTTTAGTTAAGGTCCACGTCTCTGCACCATACGTAAGCACTGGAAGGATGCATTGATCAAACACTTTTCTTTTAAGACATAATGGCATATTGCTCTTGAAAATTATGCTGTTTCTTTCAAAAGCTCTCTAGGCAAGTTTTGTACGCCGATTAATTTCTTCATCAATGTGACCCTCACTTGATATCTGCTGTCCAAGATAAACGTACGTGTCTGTTATCTCCAGCTTTTCTCCATCAATCGATAAATCTTCATTTCTTGTAAAAGCATTGAACATCACTTTTGTCTTCTGAAAGTTCATTTTTAATCCCACTTCTTTACTCTTGTCAGCAAGTTCCTGGATCATACTCTGCAGCTCTGATGGGGTAGTTGCAAAAATGACTACGTCATCAGCAAAACGAAGGTGGGTTAGATAATCTCCATTAATCTTTATCCCCTTGTTTTCCCAGCTCAGCGACTGAAAAACACCCTCCAAAGTGGCATTAAAGAGCTTCGGAGATAGGGTGTCACCTTGTCTCACTCCCTTTCCAACTTTTACGTGTGTTGTATTTTCAAACAGCCTAATCTTTGCACTTGCATTTTCATAGATGTTATTAATAATATTAATGTATGCATCTTCAATACCGCAGGTTTTCAGAGCCATTGTAACTGCTGATGGTTTCACCGAATCAAAGGCTTTTTCATAATCGATAAAAGCCATGCACAATGGAAGTTCATATTCCCTCGCTCTTTCAATTAGTTCTCTCAGCACGTGGATATGATCTATTGTGCTGTAGCCACTCCTGAATCCAGCTTGTTCTCTCGGTTGAGCCATGTCCAGTGTTACCTTCAAGCGGTGTGAAAGAACTTTAGTGAAGATTTTATAAACTACTGATAGGAGGCTGATAGGTCTGTAGTTTCCAAGATCCTCAATGTCACCTTTCTTATGTAGCAGGATCATTGTAGCGGTGTTCCAATCCTCAGAAATCTTTCCTTCATTAAGGCATCGAGTGAAAATTTGGGCGAGTACTGTTTCGATTTCTCCACTTGCTTCTTGTATGATGTCTACAGTAATTCCATCTTCTCCTGGAGCTTTTCCCCATTTCATGTTCTTGATTGCATGTGCAACTTCTGCTGGAAGGACTGGAGGAACTCTGATACTGGTATCTTTCATGATGTCTGGAGTGCATGTATCATCCCTTTCATATAATTTGGAGTAGAAATCTTTCACTCTTGTCAAAATGTCGCCTCTATTTCTTGTTACAGAACCATCTTCTTTTCTCAGTGCCATAATCTGTTTTCTTCCCTTACTGAGATGTCCCTTTGCTATCTTTAGGCTTTGGTTGTTTTTAATTGCTTTCCTCACTAGTTCACAGTTGAATTTCCTTACGTCTTCAGTGATACTTTTTCGTACTGTCTTGCATAGCTCTATATATTCCACTTTGGAAGTCACATCTTCTTTAGTTGTCCTCATCTCTCTTCTTTTTTGCATCAACATTTTCGTTTTTCCTGATAATTTATTTACATGCAACTTGTTCTTAGACCCAGCTAATTTTGTTGCTGTTTCCATAAGAGCTTTGGTTACTTTTCTGTTAACTTCAGAGATGTCCACTTCTTCCGATGTTAGGCCTTCTAAAGCAGAGAACCTGTTCTTCAGTTCCAACTTGAAGGTATTATGGTGTTTTTTAAGGTTGGTTATGTCAATACATTTTGTTTGTCTTATGAGCTTGCCACGTTCAAGTTTAGTGTTGAGGTGCATCTTACATCTCACCAATCTATGGTCACTACCTGTGTTGAACTTGTTTAGCACACTGCAGTCTTCTATGACGAATTTTTTGTTACACATAATACAATCAATTTCACTTGTCGTTCCATTTGGATGTCTCCATGTCCATTTCCTGTGTGGCTTTTTCTTGAAGAAGGAGTTCAAGATGAAAAACCCTTCTGCCTCTGCAAACTCAACGAGAGTATTTCCACGCTGGTTTCTGTTGCCGTGACCGAATTTACCTACTGAAGTTTCATTCTGTTGCCGTTGCCCTATTTTTGCATTGAAATCTCCCATAATTATCTTCAAGTGCAACTTACCTTTATTATTTAGATGACTAATTTCCTCATAAAATTCTTCAATTTCTTCTTCAGGATGACTTGTGGTGGGTGCATAAGTTTGAATAATCTGAGCCTGGTATCTTTTCGAGAGTTGGATAACGAGTCGCGCAGCTCTGTCAGAGGAACTTTCAATTTCTACAACTTTATCCTTCAGTTTCTTGTTTATTATAAATCCAACACCACTAGTTCTGCCAGTATCTGTCCCACGATAGTAGAAGAGATGTCCACTTTTCAGTTCAATGAGATCTTCTCCTTTTCTCCTTACCTCACTTAGCCCGACGATGTCCCACTTGATCCTTTGTAGTTCCTCTTCCAATTCAAGAAGCTTTGAATCAGAAGATAGGGAGCGTCCATTATACGTAGCCAAGGTCAGCATCAGATGGCAGCTTAGTCCGGTCCTCTGGGGATTCTTAGCACCCTCTGCCTTCATGTCGCACTGGCCACTGCCTTGGCCAGGTACATTCCAGCTGCCGGAGACTGAGGGCCAAAATTTAAGTTGTGGAGTCATTTTGGAGGGGTTTGGCCATAACTCACCACGCTGGCCAAGCGGGTTGGTGAGTGTGGGATAGCATTTCCTCTAATCCCGATGGTATAGTTATACCACTACTGGCGGTCGTCAGAGCCCCTTTAGTGGGAACAGGATGCACCACGAGAAGGCGGGGTTGATATTTGTCAAGGAGAGGCTGTGATGTTACGCATCACCTGACCTTACATCCCTATCTATCTATCTATCTATCTATCTATATATATATATATATATATATATATATCCCTGAAATAAGAATGGGTTGGACATATTGCCAGAAGAACAGACCACTGATGGATAACCGAAATTTTAGACTAGATTTTTGGGCTACAAGCATTCAACAGATCACAAACCCGGTTTGAGATGCTAGTACCTTACACCCCTTGCATTTGCTTATCATAGTTCAAAAGAATTCCCCTTGCATTTGTTTATCATAGTTTAGAATCACAACTGTGTGAAAACCAGAAATGTGACAGCTACGTGCTCCTGATTCCAAGAGAACAACACAGTGCAGCCATCTGTGACAGTGTACGAATTACCCAGTGGTCGGCTGGCCATCGGCCAGTAAAAATTCTATTGGGCCAGTGAAGTATTTATGTTACTGGCCCGGGTGGCCAGTAATTTTTTTTATTTTTAACCTCGTTTGTTTCGGAATTTGCAAGTTTATAAAGAACTGAACCTAATTTTAAAATAGCCAGGTTTGGCTATGACAGTTTTTGGATTTTTTTGGAAATTCAGATATTTACTACTTAAAAACTGAATATCAGAATTTCAAACTGTACTTTAGTTTTATGAAAATTTTGAACTGTAGGAAGCCGAGGTCCGAATCAAAATATTTGGATTAAGACAGCACAAATTGTTTGCCTGAGTAGTGACCCCAGAGTATGAGGTCTTTTATAATGCTTTCCAACTGAAGGTTGAAGAACCGTTTATGCTCTGGCTTTTACCCATCTGTCTTTCTGTCCACATGGGGGAACCTCCAGCCTTTCACACTGAAGCAAGGTATTTCATGCAGGTGGCTTTTGCAGGGTTCCCACTCAAAAGTAGAAAAAAAATCTCTGACTTTTCCAGGTTTTCCAGGTAGTTCTGAGAGTTTTTCCAGAGCGGCAAATCAAATAACATTGCGACAAATTGTTGCATTTCCTTACATTCTTGCGTTCCTTATGAAAGCATACATTTGTTAAATCTTTAAATAACTGTTCTTTATACAATTACCTGCTTTTTATGAATAACAATTAAATGCATGAGGCATATTATTTTTGGTATTATAATTCCATGATCTTTTCTGAACCTAAGTGGTATACTACCCATGTACAATTTGTTAATACATTCCCGTAGAAACAGTTCATATGCAAGAAAAAATCTGTATGTTGAATAGTTTGTTTTCCTTTCTTCTACAGCATAGTGTAGATAAGCTTAATGACCGAATGGGCTCCTGCTCAGAAAAATGTCGAAAGAGAATCAACCAACAAAGGGCTTTGATCCATTGTTTACGTGGTTCTCTTGTGATGTGTTTCTCCAAGCAAGAGTGTACCAGGCCACTGTGCCTAATTGTTCCATGTTACAAAATATGAAGCAAACTATCTGCAGAAATCGAATAAAACCGTAATGTCTACAGGCAATTTTTTAAATTCAGTTTTGATAATTTTTAGAGAACTAAGGAATAATGTAATGTATTGAAAGCAAGATTTATCAAATTCTAGACAGGCTGTAATTACAAATAATTGCTTACCTGAAATTAATACTGATAATGTTATGTTCATCTCACATATGAGGGAGAATTAAAAAGACACCACATAATGAACGTCCTGATTATACAGTCCATAAAGATAAACAGAAAATATGGAATATAAAGGATAAATAACTTTCATTTTCCCTAATTACTTTATAGTTACAAAAATTAGTGTATTTAACATAAATTTTACATAATATTTAACAAAATCATGTCTTATTTTTTTGTTTCAGGTTTAATGACCACCATAAGCAACTTGTTGGGCTATATCCGTCCATCCCTAATTTAGGACCATTGGCTTCACGAAGAAGGAGAGCCAGTGCCGTAAGATAAACACACCACCCATACCTCATCTGGGACTTGAATCCAGGCTCACTTGGATGAATAGTCAGAAGCCAGAGCTTAGACTATTGCACCACCTAGGTGGCAAACCATGTATTTACATGTTTTAAAGAATATTTGAACAAAGACTTAATTTAAATTCTACACATAATGAAATATTTCAATCAATTAGGTGAAATTATATAACTGATTTATCTGTATTTTAAGTGCACACAAGTATATAAATAACACTTTAAACGACTCACAACATTTAGAGTTCCAGTTAGGTTTAAAAATGCAAGCTGGGAGAATGTGATTGAAGAGAATAAATTGCCGTTAAATGATACAATGCTGAAGCTTTAAATCCTCTAAGTGCTTATTTTACATAAATATTAAAGAACACGGAAACTTTTGCTGAAATTGAAGTCTAATGGGAATGATAAAATGGAGAGTGTCTGACAGTCTCTTAACAATTTGTTAGAGCGGTTCTATCAAATCGATCTAACAATTTGTATTTTCTATTGGAATTCACTTAGAATCTTTAAAGACAAAGCAAACTAAAACAGCTATTAAAAAATAAAAAAAAATAAAATAAAAGAGAGAGAACGGAAATCATGACAGCATTTCTGGGTCTGAGGAAAAACGTGTGCCAGTACCATCCCAACAATTTCTAGCAATCAGGGAAAATACTGCTGACATTTAAAAATCAAAATTGTAATTATTTTAGCTAAAGTTAGTTCTTGCACTTGGCAATGAGAACATTGAATCTATGCTATTTCAGAGGTGCCAACCTCTAGCAGAACATATCAGTAATCAATAGGGGATTTTTCAATAATGTTTCAATAATGTAACACAAACTTTCAGTAATGTAACACACCATTTTTTTTTTAAAAAGTTAAGGACAATATTATAGTATTACTGTGTAACCTGTAATACTTGTATGAGGTGCCTATCGGCAATCACCATACATCGTTAACGCGTGGAATGGGTATTTCATGAGAAATTTATGCATGAAATATGTAATAACTTTGCATGTTTACACTATCCTCACAAAAAAAATATGAAATTAAATTATCAATATTGTACTTACCTCATGTCATTGCTGACATAAAAACTCCCTTGTTGCTTGTTTTGCAGTGGTATATTCTTTTTCAGAAAACTTTTTATAACACAGCTCACCTGAGGAAAATGCTTTACTTTTCTGTACAAGAAGGGCACTTAATGTTTTGGTGCTCATTGTTGGGCAAAAGTACGTGAGGTATTTCCTTACTATATACTAAATATTCTCTACATAGAGGAATTGCTGTGAGGGATAGTCAATATTACCAACATTATTAGGCAATGTGGAATACTTGGGAAGGCCAGATGAATCCTTTGTCTTAGATATTTCATTCCATGCCACATCTGCTCAAGGATATCCAGCTTCATCAATATCAGTCTGGGAACATAGCATGAAAGAAGCGACCAGCATGATCACAGCTTGCTATAGGCAGGTTATGTTCCACAACAATTGTAGTAAACAGCAATGCAGCGTTTATCACGCTATTTTCATTCTTTTTTGCAAAAAAATTATCCAAAGGCTTTGATCGAGTCTTTAATTTTACACAATCCTGGTGTTTGTTTTGACTGGATATGCCTTCGGCAATCAGGCAATCATCTCGTCCTACATGGGCTACTGATTACTCTCATATTAGAAGGCACGCAAGGAAACCTTTATTTCAGCATTTGTAACATTTTCCATTTCCTTGCTCAAGATTTGGGAGAAAGATTTGGATGTTTCTGGAGAAACCTCTTTACATATTTATTTGTTTCAGAAACGATCATTCCAAGGATGAAATTGGTAAAAAAACAAATAAAAAATATGCAATAGGTGCCACATCAGTTGCCAGAGCATGTTTGGGCCCCTGCATTTCATGTTAATAAAAAAAGATGCTGAGGTTGTTCATCACTTCTCTCTATAAACATCCTCCCATTCACTTTCAGAACTTTCATGATCTGAAGATTCACTATGAAGATCACCTTCTGAAGAAGATATGGTGTGCGTGGCACGGTGGCTAGTTTTTGGCTTGATGTTGCTAGGCCAATATCACTCTCAGATGATTCAAAATCATCACCATCACTTGGCAAACTTTCACTCTCACTACAAGCCACTTCAAATAACCTTAGAAAACAATTTCACGCAGTGGGAAAAAGCACGTCTCCTAGTCTGAGGAACAAGCTGTCAATAAAATCATCCTCTGTTAACACGAGTTTGGAAAAAGATGGGGATTCGTAATTCACTGAGTTTTGCGATTGTGCCTGTTTGTTTGGGAAAAAGAAATGAATAATGTGAAGAGCTTCTAGTAATAAAACACCGCACTTCGTTCTCCTGCGCGGCGAAAGTCCGCAAGAAATATAAACATCCGTCATCACGGGACCACGCGTTGCGACGAGTTGATCGTTATTGCACTTCGAATGGGGCTCGAAAAAGTGATTTCCGACAGTACGACGTCTTATAATTCACCAACAATGCAAAGTGAACAGCACTGCCTCAACTGCAGCAGGAAAAGTTTTGGCTAAAGTAACCTTTCTCCTGTCGCACGGAAAAGTGCGTGGGGAACCGATAGCAAGCGCAAACTCTTTTACGATGACACTTACGGCATATTACCTGTAATTTTAGTCGTATTATCCGCAGACCACGAAATTCATATTAAAAAAAAAAAAATCCTTCATATAATCTGCAGACTGTGACATTCAGGAAATAAAAATCGCCGTATAATCCGCACATCATAGATGTTGAACCAGAAGTGGAATTTCCGACAGAAAAGTCGGTCACATAAATAAATAAATACATCGCTCTTTCCACGTTCCAGAAACACATAGCAACCGAAAAATTGTTTTCAGCCGCCGCCGGGGAATAGAATCCACGGATCTCTCCATATATAGCCTAGTGCGTTAGCTTTACACCATGGTGGCCAACAATCCACGGTGCTATGTGTATTTTTGAGTCAGCTTCTGACATCATAAATCCATAAGATGGGCTCAGCTACTGAGACGTCTCCATCTGGTGGGTATTAACGGCACTGGCTATATATATTATAGCAGTTAAATCCAAAGGGCGTGATCCAAAGTGAAAATCCTCCAAATACGTGGCGTCAGAAAATAAATAAATACATCGCTCTTTCCACGTTCCAGAAACACATAATGAGTCCGAAGAAGTAAGAGAGGAAAAAAAAAACGATTTTATTAAATGAAGAAATTCATTTTTAAAGGTAACTGTTTTATATTTTTTTATCTCCGGACAGATAAAGGGTGTGGCATCCATAGATCACGCCGATGCAGCTCCAGAGTATTGCATTACACCTTGCCAATGACGAAAGGCTGATACAGAACAAGTCGTAGAAATACCGTATGTACTCGCGTATAAGTCGAAAGTTTTTGGAGGCATTCCTGCTTTCAGAGTTGAGAGATCGTCTTATATGTGGGCCAATAAAAAACCCGTGAATTCTCCCGCGGAATAAACCGATGGATTTGTTTACGTTTTAGATCGCGACACAGAGGCTTTCCGTATGTTGCTGCACGATTGTGTTCTGACCTCAAAACTATCGCGCAGTGACACGATCATATCCTCAATTCTGTCCACCACTTCAAGTTTAAATTTGGCAGTGTAACTGAAACGTTTCCTTTTCAGAGACATCATGATTAGCAATGAAGGAAAACAGCAGCAACGACGTTCACCAAAACAACGAAAGCAAACTAGACACAAGATCGCGCACATGAAATCCGAAAGGAGAAACGCATAGGTTCGTGCAGCAAGTGCTGTGCGTACTTCTTTGGCTTTTTGCCAAAAACAGAGCCGGCACGACAGTCAGAGCTCTCCTCAACGATATCAAAATGACCCCTGTCATCCCTACCCACAACTTTCCCGAACTTTCGTTACGACATTCCTCCCCCTCCTCCCCGCTCCGTACAAACTCCTGAACTGAGGAAAATTCTTCCGAGGGAGTTCCTTTTCCAATTATTACACCCTTCCCTGCACAATCACCCTGCAGATTTTTTAAAAATCGGAAGGTTGTAATTTTTTTTTTTTTTTTTTTTTAAATCGGCGTATTAACTGCATCGGTGTATGATCTGCAAAACCTATAATTTTAACTTTTTTAACAGATAATCCGCGGATTATACGAAGAAAATTACGGTACCATTCTTCCGATAATATCGCTGTTTGACGATATGGTTCATGGACATTCCTTTTTTTTTTTTTTGATTGGAGGTTTAACGACCACCGTGAGCAACTCAATGGGCTATAAGCAGTCGCCCGTCCCTAATTTAGGGTCACTGGTTCCTGGGAAGGGAGAGAGCCAGTGCCGTAAGACAAACACAACATCCATGCCACAACGGGATTTGAACTCGGACCCCTTACAGACGAATGATTAGAGGCCATCGCTTAGACCACTGCGGGACATTCCATTTCAAAACGATATGATTGATATGATCATTGAGACATCGAAATCTGCAGTCTGATTCGGAAAATATGCGGATCAAAATCGAAGGCCGACAAATCGGCAGCGTCGCACTAAAAGGGTTTAACGAAAAGGATACAGAATTGAGATTCTCCAAAACACACTGAAATCCGTAATTCTTCCAACCTGTCCCTAATTCCGTAATCTGACAGTCGAAACCGTAATAATTACGGACAATTCGTAATAGTTGGCACCTCTGCTATTTGCTTCTAAATAACACAGCATAGGATATTTAGACATTGTGCTGTTAAATTTCATAACCAATAAGCTGGCACACAGAGATCCTAATGCTATAACGGCAAAAAAAAAAAAAAAAAAAAAAAAAAATTAAACCCAGGGATAAAGAAAAAATAATGGAAGCAACAAGTGGAGAAAACTAACAGTTAATACGGAATACCATTTTGCCTGAGAGGCTACAATTCATACAAGTACTTCCAAAATCCGGAAGTCTTAAAATTGATTGGCTACGTTTGTGACACAAACATTAGTACTGAACTTTACTCGCAGGTCACAGTTCATTTCCACGCTACGTCAAATTACTTGTACGGGAAACAATTAGAAGAAGTTTTGTGTGCTCATAAAATCCTCCTAACACTTTTTTTCAACATAATTTTTCATCCTGTGGCGAGTGGCATGTTTATACTTAACAATATCTTTACGAAGGGCAATACATTTGTGCGATGTTGATCAGGCACAGTGCGAGAAAGGTCTGGAGCCCACTCAGGTCATTTGCAGTAACTCCCCACAAATAATGTCATCCAAAACGGAGACAGAAGCTTTAGCGCCTGCACTGACAAACCTTTAACCAATAGAGCACGCACGGCAAAGATTTAAATCAGTAGTAACTAGGTAGATTTTTTATATTTTTTTCGGCAATGTGAGGGTAAAGATGTGAAATAAATAATTTATGTAACTCTTGTGAGGTGCAGCAACGCAAGAAAAAGAATTTACGATTACAAGAAAATTTCTACTCCGTCTAACTTTTGTTCTCGCAAATTTTTTTCCCCTATGTATAAGCTGTAACCTTAGGAAAAATTACGAGAGAATGATGAATTTTATATTTCTTATTCTAAATAACGGAGATATTTGCGTTTTTACGGAAAACGGTTACACTATGCACAAAAATTTAAAAAATAATATCTTCTAATCTATCAGAAACAAAAAAAGTTGAAACTTTTAGGGGTTTTTTTATAACTTGGAGGCAGCTACCCGTAAGAATCGGAGATGTGTTGGTGGAAAATTAATTCAATATCTGACAATTTTGCATGGAATGACCCAGATGTGAAAATCTATGGTTCCGGGCGTCGGACTAGCCTATTTTTCGCAACCAGCCAGCTCTTGCAGTAATCGGAATATCGCCAAAATAGCTATAAATTAATTTCTTCATGCATTATGAAATAGAAATATGACAGAATCAAGAAAAATCTCTTTCCGGCCGTAAAACAACGAATCTAGAAAACGGCCGTGAAATCTGGGAAATTTGGTAGGTATGCAATAGTACCGGCTTCATTGCATGGTATTTTTCATACAAAATACTCGTAAGTACTATGAAAAAATTAATCTTTCCCCCTCTTTGAAGAATCTTCCTATTTCATATCTTCCCTGTTCAAACATTTGAAGGTACCTACTTTTCCAACTATACCAACTCTGCTACAGAATTACGAAAGTGAAGCTTTAGTTCGTAAGTGATACGAACTTTTTCAAAATAAATTAGGTGCCCTCAATTTGCAACATTCATCCACACTGCTGTTGAAGGGGGGGGACGAATTTATTAGGATGACCAACATCCGGCAAAATAAAATGTTTGTGTACGGTTTGATAAAAGACAAGTGGAACATGCAAAAGGAAAGGGGGGGGGGGGGAAGCGCAACTTCTAAAGTTTCCGATGAATTTCGGCGAAATTTAAAACGGAACGTTATTTTCATATATCTTGCCCACTGTAAAAATTTCAGTCGGTTATTTAAAAAATTGAGGAAATAGCTTTTTCATAATTTTTTTCCCAGTCTACACAGAGAACCAGGGCACCTACTTAGGAACAAGTGACTGCCTCTGTGCGAACGCAGCAGATAAGAGCCTGCGAAATTGGTGTGTGATTAATGGCTTTCTCTCACGCTTTGACGTGTCCGTTTGTTCGGTTGTAGTTTAGAGCATCTGGAGATGGGGGAAACCGCGAAGAGAAGCATTCCCCAGCACAGCTGCACTTTAATCGGTGGGTGGGTTGCCTCGAAGGATAAAACAACTCGGAATTATTTTAAAACTTAGCAATACAGAAATATATTCTACAAAAGTCTGAAGGAAAATATTTTTTTGGCAAAATAAAAAATTCCCTGACTTTTCAGTTCCCTGATAAGAAATTCCCTGATTTTTACGGAAAAACACGATTTTCCCTGAGTTTTCCCTGATTTTTGGAACAATTTTCAAATTCCCTGAGAATTCCCGGTTTTCCCGGTTTTCCAGGTGGCGTGGGAACCCTGTTTTGGTATGTTGCAAAGTGCTTCATAATTAGTACACTGTATGGTTTTCCCGTTATTTATTTTCTTCCCTGCAACTTCGTGTGTCATGTATGCATTTAATTTCAAGACTTAAAAAAGAAAGCTTTTGATTTTTTTTATCAACTTTTACTCTGTGTATTTTGCTATTAGAAAATGAAAATATCTGCGTAAATATCACAATTCAATTGATAAATTTTAAATTTAATCATTTGAGATCAACATTTTTTAATACATACCAGAATAAAAACTACAGTTGCAACTTCTCTTGTTCCTGCTGCAGGGCAAAGGCAAAAAACTAGGAAGATATAAAAAAATGATAGGAAAGCCACAAGGACAAAAGGGGGATCTGTGTCTTTCACCCCTGAAACCAGATGCAAGCCAAGTTTTGTTTCTTCCCAGGGAGAGACACAGGCAGGAGAGCTCAAATGGATATGTGTAGGTCATTTTTGTAAAACAACACTTTGTGTTCAAAATTAGCATTCCCTGTGGGACTAAAATGTGCACGGAATTATTTGAAGAGAACTGTGTAGTTGCAGTGGCAGACTGGCAAGTGTCAGTTTAAAAACCAGCAACCCAGGTCCAGTTTGCATTTGTGTGTGAATGGCAATCAAAATATTTCATAATATTTGTACTGTGAACTTTAATTTGAAATTAACTATGCATGTGATGCTTCAGTGTACCATCCTTGACACTTAATAACATGTGCATACTAAATGTATTAGTATTTGTGCTATTTCTGGACCAGTAAAAATGAGTGGACCACCACACTTTGGTATATACACTGGTCCTGCAGACCAATTTTTTTTTTCCAAAATTTGTACGACTGCTTACCATGCTTTCTTTTTTAATAATACACATTCTGTTGCTCTTAATTTTTAATGTACACCTTCAATGAAATGATACGTTATTTTTTGCATATACTGTAAATATGCTAGGTTTTTCTTTCACAGACCAGCAGGCATTTTTACGGATAAGTGATTTGCAAATTCGAGTGGTCCGCTAGGCCTGTAGAAGATTTATTTCTAATTCTAATACTGTGTGACATTTTGGCGATAGCTTCTCTTCAACGAACTGCAGCTATTCTGAAAACTTTGGTGAACAGAAAAAAAAAATCAAGTACTTTTCAAGGACTTACAAAATTCAAGGACTTTCAAGGGCCCTTGAAAAGGAAAACTAAATTCAAGGAGTTTTCAAGGACTTTCAAGGACCATGGGAACCCTGTCATCTGTGTCGGAAGAATCCTTGGAGACTGGTTCAGGCATACCACCAGAACACATAGACGCCCATTCGTTTAGCTAGCCGCGAACTGAGGATACCTGCCACAACAGTTCACACAGTGCTACACAAACGACTTCATCTTTACGCCTACAAAATGCAGCTGGTGCAAAGGGTGCAGCCCAATGACAAAGCGCCTTGTGCAGCGTTTGCTGTAGAAATGCTTCATCACACTGATAGTGACCCCACATTCCTGTCAAGAATCTGTTTCAGTGATGAGTCAACATCTTATGTGTCAGGTATCGTCAACAAGCATAATTGCTGAATTTGGAGTTCGGATAATCCCCATGCTGTCCTGGAACACACAAGACACAGCCCCAAAGTTAATGTTTGGTGTAGCATTATGCAGGACAGGGTGATTGGACCATTCTTGTTTGCTGAACCATCTATAACTGGCAGCACATACCTGGACATGTTACAATTGTTCATCATTCTGCAACTGCAGGAGATTCCAGACATTTTCCAGAAAGATGGGGCTCCCACTTATTGGTCATCAGATGTTCATGCATGCTTGGATCAGTACCTCTCTGGTCGGAGGACTGGACGCAGAGATCGAGCGACATGGCCTCCCCGTTCGCCAGACATAACCCCACAATTTTTTTTTTATGGGTTTTCCCTAAAGACATTGTCTACAGAACAAATGTTGCCTCCCTAGGTGACCTGATGGCGTGCATCACAGAAGCCTTCCCCCACGTCACCCCAGACATTCTGCACCGTACTTGGTCCAAAATTGACTACCGCCTCGGCATCCTGCAAGCTACGACTGGAGCACGTGTGGAAGTGTATTGAACAAACCTTAAAACTTGCTTAATATTGAATAAAATATAAAACCTTTGTATCGCAAATACTTTTTGTACTATTCAACTTTGAAATTGTATACATCATTTCTGAACACCCTGTATATTCTGATAATTTTATTTTTCAAAATTTGGATTTCTACTGTACCATATAAGCAAGGTAAAGTTCTGTACCTTATAACCAGGAGTAGACAAATTCAATTCGCCATGACAACTGAGTTTTCAAATTATATTCTGAAAAATGTTTTCTTCAAAATTTGGATTTCTGCTATGAAGCTTCCTTTTCTCTCATAAAAAAACAAGTAGATGTGTGGATATTTTCTGTTTGCATATGTTTTTATTGACTACTTGTAGTAAAATCAGAACAGTAAAGGTGTCAATATCTATTTTTGAATCTACTGACAGCAGAGTTATGCATTCTATAGTAATATCGGCAGTAGTGATTCATGCAGAACTTCCATGACACAACCCAACAGAGACAAGTTCACACACACAGAGTAAGAATCAGACATGCTCATAGCTATGGCACTGATTTCACCTGGGATGCTTTATAAGTGTATTTATTCATTAGTGGTTTTATTGAATGATATGCACCAGAAGACAAAGCAGAACTTTCTGAAATGAAAATCTGTTTTGAAATGCAATTATTAATACAAAATCATATAATATATTCAAGCTTTAGTTGTGAATATTGCACTGAATCATTGCCCAATATCTAAAAAATAATATATTTATTTTGACTGTGGGTCGCAATTCTGTATGCGCAGTTCTTGTTTAAATCGATCACAGTTTTCTCCTTTTATCTTTTGAAAAAGTGTGCTGGCTCCTAAAAATTTTAAGGTTTTGTCTACCCCTCTTATAACCAATTAGTCTTTTGTGACATCAAGAGAAATCATACTTGTGCTTTTGAGTTATGTACATTGTGATCACTTTACCTTCCTGCTGCTTCTAGGAAATTCCTATGTTACCCAAAACATATGTATTAGCACACACATAATCTAATGTAATCTTTACCCAGTCTCCTTATGGAAAAAAAAAAAATCACAAATATTAAAACCCTACAGCATCAAGCTAAGCAGCAGTAACCCAATATCACTACAATAAAGTTACATATAATGTAAGGCCAGGTGATGCGCAATATACTATAGCCTCTCCTTGACGAATGTCAACCCCGCCTTCTTGTAGTGCATCCTGTTCCCACTAAAAAGGCTCTGGCGACCACTAAATAGCGGTATAACTATACCATCGGGATTAGAAGAAATGCTATCCCACACTCACCAACCCACTTGGCTAGTGTGGTGAGTTATGGTCAAACCCCTCCAAAATGACTCCACAACTTAAATCTTGGCCCTCAGTCTCTGGCAGCTGGAATGTACCTGGCCAAGGCAGCGGCCAGTGCTACATGAAGGCAGAGGGTGCTAAGAATCCCCGGAGGACAGGACTAGGCTGCCATCTGATGCTGACCTTGGCTACATATAACGGAAGCTCCCTATCTTCTGATTCAGGGCTCCTTGAATTGGAAGAACTACAAAGGATCAAGTGGGACATTGTTGGGCTAAGTGAGGTAAGGAGAAAAGGAGAATATCTCATTGAACTGAAAAGTGGACATCTCTTCTGCTATCGTGGGACAGATACTAGCAGAACTAGTGTTGTTGGATTTGTAATAAACAAGAAACTGAAGGATAACGTTGTAGAAGTTGAAAGTTCCTCTGACAGAGCTGCACGACTTGTTATCCAACTCTCGAGAAGATGCCAAGCTCAGATTATTCAAGCTAATGCACCCACTACAAGTCATCCTGAAGAAGAAATTGAAGAATTTTATGAGGAAATCATCATCTAAATAATAAAGGCAAGCAGCACTTGAAGATAATTATGGGAGATTTCAATGCAAAAATAGGGCAACGACAACAGAATGAAACTTCAGTAGGTAAATTTGGTCACGGCAACAGAAACCAGTGTGGAAATACTCTCGTTGAGTTTGCAGAGGCAGAAGGGTTTTTCATCTTGAACTCCTTTTCAAGAAAAAGCCACACAGGAAATGGACATGGAGACATCCAAATGGATTGACAAGTCAAATTGATTTTATTATGTGTAACAAGAAATTTGTCATGGAAGACTGCAGTGTGCTAAACAAGTTCAACACAGGTAGTGACCATAGAATGGTAAGATGTAAGATGCACCTCAACACTAAACTCGAACGTGGCAAGCTCATAAGGCAAACAAAATGTATTGACATAACCAACCTTAAGAAACACCATAATACCTTCAAGTTGGAACTGAAGAACAGATTCTCTGCTTTAGAAAGCTTAACATCGGAAGAAGTAGATATTTCTGAAGTTAACAGAAAACTAACCAAGGCTCTTATGGAAACAGCAACAAAAATAGCTGGTACTAAGAACAAGCCGCATACGAACAAATTATCAGGAAAAAACAAACTGTTGATGCAAAGAAGAGAGATGAGGGCAACTAAAGAAGATGTGATTTCCAAAGTGGAATATATAGAGCTATGCAAAACGGTACGGAAAAGTATCACGGAAGATATAAGAAAATTCAACTGTGAACTAGTGAGAAAAGCAATTGAAAACAACCAAAGCCTAAAGAGAGCAAAGGGACATCTCAGTAAGGGAAGACAACAGATTATGGATCTGAGAAAGGAAGATGGTTCTGTAACAAGAAATAGAGGTGAAATTTTGACATGAGTGAAAGATTTCTACTCAAAACTATATGAAAGGGATGATACTTGTACTCCAGACATTACAAAAGGTACCAGAGTTCTTCCAGTCTTCCCAGCAGAAGTTACACATGCAATCAAGAACATGAAATGGGGAAAAGCTCCAGGAGAAGATGGAATTACAGTAGACATCATACAAGAAGCAAATGGAGAAATCGAAACAGTACTCGCCCAAGTTTTCACTCGATGCCTTAATGAAGGGAAGATTCCCGAGGATTGGAACAATGCTACAATGATCCTGCTACATAAAAAAGGTGACATTGAGGATCTCAGGAACTACAGACCTATCAGCCTTCTATCAGTGGTTTATAAAATCTTCACTAAAGTTCTTTCACACCGCTTGAAGGTGACACTGGACATGACTCAACCGAGAGAACACGCTGGATTCAGGAGTGGCTACAGCACTATAGATCATAACCACGCACTGAGAGAACTAATTGAAAGAGCGAGGGAATATGGACTTCCATTATGCATGGCTTTTATTGACTATGAAAATGTCTTTGATTCAGTGAAACCATCAGCAGTTACAATGGCTCTGAAATCCTGTGGTATTGAAGATGCATACATTAATATTATTCATAACATCTATGAAAAGGCAAGTGCAAAGATTTGGCTTTTTGAGAATACAGCACCCATAAAGATTGGAAAGGGAGTGAGACAAGGTGACACTATATCACCCGAACTCTTTAATGCCACATTGGAAAATGTCTTTCTATCACTGAACTGGGAAAACAAAGGGATAAAGATTAATGGAGATTATCTAACTCACCTTCATTTCGCTGATGACAGTCATTTTTGCAACTACCCCATCAGAGCTGCAGAGTATGATCCAGGAACTTGCTGACAAGACTAAAAAAGTGGGATTAAAAATGAACTTTCAGAAGACAAAAGTGATGTACAATGCTTTTACAAGAAATGAAGATTTATTGATTGATGGAGAAAAGCTGGAGATAACAGATGCGTGCGTTTATCTTGGACAGCAGATATAAAGTGAGGATCACATTGATGAAGAAATTAATCGGCATATAAAACTTGCCTGGAGAGCTTTTGAAAGAAACAGCATAATTTTCAAGAGCAATATGCCATTATGTCTTAAAAGAAAAGTGTTTGATCAATGCATCCTTCCAGTGCTTACGTATGGTGCAGAGATGTGGACCTTACCTAAAAGAGACATACAAAGACTGCAGACAATTCAAAGAAGCATGGAGAGATGCATGCTTGATGTAACCAGGAGAGATAAGAAGAGGAACTTGTGGATCAGAAAAATAACAAGAGTGGAAGACATCATGACCAGAGTAAAATCCCTGAAATGGCAACGGGCTGGACATACTGCCAGAAGGACAGACCATCGACGGACAGCTGAAATTTTAGACTGGATTCCATAAGACAGGAAAAGAAGACCACATGGGAGATGGGCGGATGGAATTTGAAAGTATGCGGGAGTAACATGGAAGAGACTGGCACAAGACAGACCATTGTGGAAGAAACTTGGGGAGACCTTCGTCCAGCAGTGGATTGATAATGGTTGACAATGATGACAACTGCAATGACAAAAGTCATTGCATAATATTAAGAATAAAAGAACTACCTAATGCAAGCATTCATCATAAATGCCTCCTTAGTATGCTGGTGTAAGCCTCTGAAACTTGTTTCACAAGGACTTATTGGGAAAATAAATAGAAAATACCAACCTGTCAACTGCACAATACATCTTGAGAATTCATAAATACGAGCACATTTCAGAGCAAAAAATGTACTTTGCCTCTCACATTCTGTTATGTTGTTTTCACACAGAACTAAACTGTGAAGCACTAAAAAAGTGTGTGTGTGTGTGTGTGTGTGTGTGTGTGTGTGTGTGTGTGTGTGTGTGTGTGTGTGTGAAACCATAGTTTTTCAGCACTTAATTCAAAATTTAAAAGAACTTCATGAAAAAATTTGAAAATTCTAACTCCTTGTTGTGGTATTATTATTCATGCTGACAATCAAACCTTTAGATTCTAGAATGGCTACTCTTTGTATTAACTAAACAGCAAATCAAAATAATTAAGTACAAAATTAGTAAATTAATTTAAAATAACATTGTATTAAGCAAATCAATATAACTTGTGGAAAAGTTGAAAAAGATAAGACTACAATAAATCATGTACCTGAATATCATAAGACAGAATTTCAGGATGATAAGCGATGTTGTGCCTTTCAAAATATTCTGTTACGTTTGATAAAAGACATATTTCAGGTACTGAAAACAAGTCATTCAACTGCTTCATTCTTACACTCTGTAAGTAATAAAAAGGAAAAAGGTAAGTTAATTATGAATGTTTTCTTCAGTTCAGAAAAACAAGAAGATATGAAATATCATTCACACATTTCAAACACAGGTATTTTCAACAACTGAAGACATGTTAAATACGTACATACAAAAAGTGAATGTTACAGTAAAAAGACATTATTTAAATATTCAATTTACAGTTGGCCATAAGTACTTGTTTTAGACTAATTCAAAATATGACACTCACTGTCCCAACTACTCATGTAATTAACAAGATGGAATCATAATGTCAATGCAATTTACAAAAGAAAAAAAAAAAGCAGTAAATATGATGTTAGATTAGCTCTCAGTTTAGACAACAAACTTAAAATTTTTTGCCCTGGCATGATTCAAAAAGAAGAAAATTTGTTAAAAATGCATGGAGTGATATATAAAGTAACCTGGAGCTGTGGAAAATACTACATAGGAGAAACAGGTCGTAGGCTGGAAATTCGCATTGTGGAGCACAAGGCAGCAATAAAAAACTGTTCAAACAAGACAGGATTAGACAGACACGTTAGAGAAACAGGACACCACATGGACTGGGAACTTTGACTGTCATTGGACATCAATCCAACTTCCTGAAGTAAAAATTGAAAGAGGGACTTGAAATTGAAAAATACCAGAACTTCATTAATGACTGCAAGGGATTTTCACTGCCTAACATCTCGCAGGACATTTTGCAGAATCAACATAACCATCAAGGTTAACCGTAACCAAAGACCATGATGGAAATAGAACGAAAGACTGCCTGACGAAGAAGAGAAGTTCTCTCCGAAAATTTGTAGAATTTTTGAGAATTTACCTAGATAAATCTCATAAAAAAGTTAACTAGTCTGAATATAATAATCTAGAAATCCACATAACAAAGATGAGTTAGATTTACAGATGTAGATGATGTTTTCATATAATCTGCAAGGTTGGCTGAATATTTTTTCCATAGGATAGAAATATTAATTGTCCCCATAAGCATCGATTTCTTGGGGAAGTCATGCACCTTTCAATTAAATGCAAGGTGAACTGAATGGAATTAATTCAAGCTAGAAGATAAAATAACCATTTTTTTTAAGCAAGGACTTAAAACCAAGATTATTGGTTTGCAGAAGAATGACAAAATCACAAACACTTTTGCAATGAAGAATGACAATTTGCACATGCACATACTGATGCCATTATTCTCATGTCTATTGTTTCTTTGTATAGATTACAAGTGAAAATATTTCAGGTATTTCATTAAATATCATAGCATAGGGAAAGATATGGAAGATATTGCCTACATGTTAAATACACTGGTGTGAAAAAATTAAGAACGAAGAGGAGAAATCAGCATACCAGCGGAACGAGCAGGCAGAACAGACTGAAAGACCACTCAGGAGATAGACTAGGGTCTGGTACGGCAGGGCATGCGCATATATGCAGCATGACGTGGGGGGGAGTCGGAAGGGTATAAAGCACACGGGCGGTGTACCCTCAGCAATTCGGTGAAAGCTATTGCACGATGTACATCGGTTTGAACGACGTCGAGTTGCTGCCACCGTGTGATATGGCCAACAGGCAATCCAGTAAACGACATCTGGATGGCTTTACCCGAGGTAGCGTCGCTGGGAAGTTGGAAGAAGGTCGAAGTGTGACTAGTGTGGCCGAGGAGTTCGGGATCGCTCACAGCATCGTTTCACGAGCTCGGAGAGCATTTCAAACGACAGGAACAGCTGTCGGAGAGTTTAGCAGTGATCGTTCACGAGCAACCACGGCGGTGGACGACCAGTATATTGTCCTACAGGCGAAAAGAAACAGATGGCAGACAATGGGAGAAATTGCAAGGCACATGCAACAGACAACTGGACGTCTGTTATCGCATTTAACCGTGGTCAGGAGGCTGCACAAAGGTGGTCTATTTGCACGACGACCAGTACAGTATGTGCCATTAACGCCTGCTCATCGGAGACAGCGGTTTCTGTGGTGCCAGGAACACAAGAACTGGACACATCAGCAATGGGATCCAGTTCTCTTTACGGATGAGAGTCGATTTAGTCTGACGAGCGATTCTGGACGCATACACATCTGGAGAGAGCAGGGAACACGCAATCACACCTCCAACATCATCGAAAGGGACCGGTTTGGAGGTGGCGGAGTTCTTGTTTGGGGCGGTATCATGCTTGGTAGCCGTACTGACCACCACATCTTCCAAGGAGGTTCAGTCACTGGTGTCTGCTATTGTACCGAGGTTCTCCTGCCTCACGTGCATCTGTTTAGAGGTGCTGCGGGTCCTGAGTTCCTCTTCATGGATGACAACACTACACCTCATCGTACAGTGGCAGTTGCAGAGCTGTTGGAGAGTGAAGATATTCAATGAATGGATTGGCCCGCAAGGTCCCCGGACCGAAATCCAATCGAACACGTGTGGGACCTTCTTGGGAGACACTTGGCAGCACGTCACCAGCCGCCAGCAACGATTCCGCAGCTACGACTGGTGCTACAAGAGGAATGGGCCGCAATGCCTCAACAGCTCCTTGACAACCTCGTACTCAGCATGGACAGACTTAAATCCTGCAATGCAGTCAGGGGTGATCATATCCCCTACTACAGACTGGATTTTTCTTGGCAGCCACCTGTCACATGGACATTTCTGTCTTCTGTCCAGTTGTGCTCGAAGCTACCTTTTCAATAAAGTGCCTTTGTATCCTTTGGATTCCTTGTTTGGATGGTTTTGCTCACTTGTTCCATATTCTTACATCTTGGGGATCTTATGGTATGATTTCAGTCGATGTGGAGCACTTGGGCACGACGTTACATTCGATAAAGTCTCGTCCTTAATTTTTCATGCCAGTGTATATAGGTATTGGTTAATAGTAACCATACTATAAAAAATTTCTGTTCTAAACATTCCAATATTGGTGCAATCAGTAGGAGCTGCAATGTTATTATACGCAGCATGAGCCAAAGAACAATAGTATAATGGAAATAATTAGATTAAAATGCTATTAAAAAACATACACACATACATACACATCACTAAGCTGTTCTCTGAGATTCAGAGGTTAGCTCCATAAAGAAATACAAACTACCAAATAATTTTTACTTACTGTTGCCACATCAAACTTCTCCATTTACAGCGATCTTGACATACAACTCGGGCTTCCATGACATCCATCACACGCCATACACAACATCTTCTATGCTTCATACTCATAATCTTTTTCTCATGCAAACACTCCTGAATCTGATCCTTCGATGGCTTCTTTGGCCTTCCTCTGCTTTTCTTTCCTGATACTTGGGCTAAACATTTTTTGTTAGTAAGCATCTCATCACTCATTCTTTCAACATGGCCAAACCACCAAAGCATATTAGTCTCCACCTTGCTAACAACATTTTGCTTCACATTACACAACTGCAACATATCTTCATTCCTCACACAATCAGGATATATCTTGCTACAACCCCTCCGCAAGTAACACATTTCTTCAGCACACAAACGACCCCTAAGGTTTTTCTGTAGTACCTAGGTTTCACGACATACATCATCAGAGTAGGAACAATTACACTTTCATACACAACCATGTGGGACTCTCTTGAGAACCCATCATTCCTGTGAAAACCTCCCAAAGCAGCCATAACTCTCAATGAAGAATTCACTCGCCTGCTAATTTCACAATCTAATTTGTTCTCTCTGTCAAACATGCTTCTTAAATACACAAACTCATTCATCTTGTCAGTCACTATGCCATTTAGACATATTACATTCAGTACTACCAGTTCCTCTCTCAAAAACCATAACTTTGGTTTTTCCCTTATTTATACTGAGTTTGAATTTCATGCAAACTTTGTACATCCGGGACAACATACTCTGCAACTCACTTTTGCTCTCTGCCAACAGGACCATGTTATCAGCATACAGCAATCTGCACACACTGATAATACCAACACATAACTTATCTGACTCCTGCACTAACAGAAAACCATTTTGATAAAACACCATTCACTCGTACACAAGCTTTACTGCCAGCTTACATGGCTTTTACACTATTAAGTAGATTCCCAGTAACACCATATTCATTCAATACCTTCCACAAACGTGTCCTATTTACTCAGTCGTAAGCTTTCTCTAAATCTATGAAGGCAGCAAAAACTTTCTTACCAATAGCCATATACTTTTCAGTCATCATGCGTAATGCAAAAATTTGGTTAGTGCAGCCTTTACCAGGCATAAAACCACTCTGAACATCCCACACTTTCTCTGATGTAAGACCCCGTACTTTTTCAATAACAACCTTACCAAACACTTTTCCTGGCACACTCAGCAGACTAATACCATGATAATTCTTGCAGTCAGTCTGTTCACTTTTCCCCTTATACAAGGGAACAATGATGACATCCTTCCAATCCCGAGGAACCATTCTTACCTCCCAGCACAACAGGCAAATTTCAGTTAACCAGTCAATTACAGAGTCACCACCATATTTCAATATCTCTGCAGTTATGCCATCAACTCCTGGAGCCTTACCATTCTGAAGAGATTTTAGATTTAGCTTTACACACTTCTTCTCTTGAGATCCCTCCAGTGCTTCCATTCTTCACTGTGGCATCATCTGCCTTTGCCTCAGAATCACTTTGCTTTCTTCATCTAATAACTCACAGAAGTATTCACCCCATCTTTCACTTAACTCACTGGGCTCCCATATCATTTCCACAATCCTATTGTTCACACTACTTGCAACTTAGCATTTCCTTAAAAATGGCACAGCTGGAGATTTTTGCAGTACTTGTACAGATATTTCACACTATCTCCTTCCACTGAATTTTAATTATTTTCACCTGATTCTACATGATAATGTGTGAAGGTATAATTACTGAGCCTTGATTTTATTTGTCTGAATTTCAATGATTTACAACACACTTTGAAGATTAAATTACTCAGCATTCTAACTGTCTCAGAAACACCAATCGCATAGAAATCCAACGAGCACAGTTGGACACCCTAGTTATTAACACATATACTGCTTGGGGAGTGATATGTATGTTAAAAGCTAAGGATGTCAAATCTGTGTTAACAAAAAGAAATAAAAAAACTTTTGCAAAATGGCTTACCTCACTGGAAGATCCACCCCTAATCATTTCCTGGGGAATGTAAGAGCCACCATAAATAGATATAACTTCTTCCTTGCTTAGAGGTGTAAGGCCCCTACAGCATAAAAAGCAAAAAAAAAAAAAAAAAAAAAAAAAAAAATCCATGTACTGATACATATGCAACATACACAACAGAGAGAGGGGGAGGGGGGCAGAATAGCATTACATTACCATACACATGAAAAACTTGCAACATTCAGGAGTGCACCTACTGGCACAAGGCACCCTCAGCATTGATGCAAAATTTAGTTTCAGATTTCAAGGTCTTAAAACTATGTCTCTGATATGCTATTTAGCATTACACTGAGTTTGAGAAAAGTTAGTACCAGAATTTCATATTTCCTAATATAATGATTTGGATTCTCCTTTCTTACAGAAAGGGGGAAAGCAAACTTTTAATCACACAGGAATGGACAAAACAAGAGCTTCCAAACTCTGCAACTTTACTTCAGAAAAAATTGTTTTACTGTGGCCAGCATTTCTTTCAAGAATCCTTCTCATGGGTCACCAATTGCCTCCTACACCAGAAGCCAGTAATTTCTCCCTTCTCCCACAGAAAGTTCATGTAAAACAGAAAACAGTTAGCCATGATGAAAATTTTACCTTATCCCTCCAGAAAAAGCATTCTGTGACTATGACAGATTCTAGGCACTCAAGAAAAGCATGAAAAAAAGAAACTGCAACAATTAGTCTCCTTTAAAAACAAAACAACAACAACAACAAAACATTAACGTTCTATGTGTGGCACAGTATTGAAAAGATGTAACACTCAGTGATGAGCAACAAACAGGCTGAATAAGGTCTGCAAAACTGTAGGAAAATATAAAGGCTGCATGTGAAACTAGTTTGAGCAGTCTTCAGACTAGTCACAGAAGACCAGAACTTCAAAATGCTGAAATACTACTGTGATTTGTGAATAATTTTTGAATAAGCATTATGCCATAGAGATGGCATTTCCAGATACTATTCATAACTCATCTTTGAAACATTTCACCGACTCAGACCTGTTGTGTACGCCTTCTGTTTATCAAAAACTGTTCAGAATACCTTCAGGTACAAGCTTAATGCTGTCCTCCATTATTGCAGAATTTGCTCTATACATTTATTGCTGGTTAACTATTTCACATCTTGCTTCTTCACCTTAGTTAATGTCTTCACAAAGAGCAATGAGCACACAATTTTCACTTTGAATGCTCTTTCAAATCAACAGAAAGTGTGACTGCTTTTAAAATAAAGTTCCATAATTTGGGAAACTATGGCTGCATGGCATTCCAAAATCTGTGTTTAATTCATACGTGAAATATATACTTGGTAAAACAGAAAAACACTACTGTATTTTTAATTTAGAATGTTCAGTTTCACATACGAAGCATTATTACTGACAGTAAAAATGCAAAAGTCAACATGTTTTAATAAAAAACTTGGGCAAAAATAATGGATACAACAAAAAACAACAACAACTAATAATCCCATTAGTAAATATACAGTAAACCTGATTAATCTACTAAAACATACCAGAAAGAAAACCAACCTAAAAGGTAATGCAGAATCCTACCATTTAATAGAAGGCTTACTAGAGCACTATTAAAAACTATGTAAAACAATGGATCTACTTTATTGCAAGCACTGCAATGAATACCCAACACAAAATTTCACATATAACCAACAACAATTATTACAAACAGCAGGTGCATATCATATAATGCTGAAATAAATAAACATTGACATCAAATGTATGTAGGAAGCACTAACAGGAGTCTCGTAAACAAGACTACAGAAACACCTAACGGATTAGAATGACAAGAAACCTATACCATCAATCATACAATACTGACTAGAAAGGGACTTTGAACACATTTGGAAACAAATGAACCTCATTTCTAAACACAAGAAAAAATATGAAATCCTTATTGTAGAGTCAATTTGTATTGAAATCACTTTGGGCCAGAACAACTAAACTTCCATTAACCTTTCACAAACTAGATGCATCCTAATAAAAGATGAGGAGGAAAAAGTAAAGGTCACAAGAATAATAGTAAAGCACACATAGCAATTAGTCTCAATTTGATATCAATCTGACCATTGAAATACAGGAAGTTTTGGAACCCACTGACAAATGGCAAGACTAACAACAAAATGATGTAGGATTCAGATGCTCTGTGAAATATGACATGTGGAGACCTGGAACCAATGGAAATACAGCACATGATGAATGGCACCACATGAATCTCTCTCATTGCTACACACCACAACAAAGGGGATTTCACCTGACTTTCACAAGAAGCCTCACTGATGAAGGCTGGCCCAACATACAGTAAGTACATAACGTAGCCTTTCAGATTTGATGAGTTTCGAACAGAACATGCAGTATGGACTGGTCACGTTTTCAAATTATAAAGGAAATGCTGTAACTCAGTGTTCCACAACCGGTGTGCCTCCATAAGGTGAAAGGTGTGATGCAAACTTTTATCTAGTATCCTATTATAAGAAATTGTAGAGTTTTATTTCTTAATGTTATCCCAGTTACTGTGTTTCATATGCTTGTATTTCATTCTCTGCTGCTGCTGCACTGATTAAATAATATGATGCTTGTTTATTCTTTATTACATGCCGCAAATCTTTATGTATTCCAAGAAATTAAATGTAAATTATTTACTCACAGTTGTCATATTGTAGTTTTGTTTATTGATATATTTGTATTTCTCGCCTCTACCGCTGTGCTATGCGGCTTCTTTGTTACACTTGCTGCATGTTCTGTGTATGCTTCTCCCTAAAAGTGCAGGGATTAGTAAAACTTTCCCCGTCTTTTACTATTTTATTACGTTGTTTTGGTATATGTCCTTGTTTGTTAATGCTTCTTCAACTTTATTACTTTTTTTCATGTACCGTGCACCCACCCATTGTTAGACTTTATTTTAAATAAGTCGGTATATGTGTCCCTTCTACCCTTTGAAGAGTATAGGTTCCGCATCTTACAATTATTTCAGTTCTATCACAGTTGTGCTCTGAAGTAGTACGAAAATTGTGATTGCTACTCAGTCTTGCTATTTTCTACTAAACTATTTTATTTTTCAAGATGGACAAGTTCCTTGTATGGAGTGTTCTGTCTACGAGTGCAAGTAGTGAAAGCATTGAGCCCGAAAAAAAAAAAAAAAAAAAAAAATTAGTGCACTTGCAGTATAGTGATAATTATTATTTATCTTAGTTTTTTTGGGGGGTGGTGATAAAACATGCCCAATCCCCATGTGCATCATTTGTGGTGAAAAACTCGGTAATGCTGCTATGGGTCCCAGTAAATTGAAACAACATTTGTCAACAAAACAAAAAAACAAGCAACGTTCATGACTGCGACACTACGTGTTTCGGAAAAAGTACAGGAAGCTAGCTATGAGGTTGCTGTACTTATTGTAAAGGCCAAAAAACCACACACAATACCTGAAACGTTGTTAATGCCTGATGCTTGTAAAGAGATGGTAAAAATAGTCCTGGATTTAGAAGCTGCAGGTTAAATTTAAAAAATTTCTCTCTCTGCTAACAAAATCAGTCACCGAGTCAGTGACATGTCCAGTGACATTATGAAGGGAAAAATCAACAGCAGTCAGAAGTTCTCACTTCAGATCGACGAGTCCACCGATATTAGCAGTCATACACAACTTCTTGCGTACATTTGGTAGATCAGTGGAGATGTAATTGCAACAATTTTGTTTTTTGCAAAGAACTTCCCGAGCCAGCCACCAGTGAAGAAATATTTCATGTGACTAATGAATATGTGCTCCATAATGAATTAAAATGGAAGGATTGCGTTAGTGTTTGTACAGACGGAGCTGCTTATATGGCAGGCCGAGTGAAAGGATTTGTAGCTGAAGTATGCGAAGTAAATCCTATCATACGATGTGATCATTGTCTCATTCACTGAGAAGCCATTGTTGCTAAACCTTTGCCATCTTTTCTGAAAGTTGTGCTGGATGAAGTAGTAAAAGTCATGAACCTCATCAAATCGTGGTCCCTAAATTCGCAGCTGTTTTCCGTTTTGTGTCAGGAAATGGGATCAGAACACACTACACTCCTGCTACAAACAGAAGTACAGTGGTTATCATGAGGAAAAGTGTTAATGCGAGTATTATTTGAACTTAAAGAGGAGGTACATGCATTTTTGATTGTTGAGAGGCATGAGTACGCGGATTTATTTGCAGATGATGAATGGGTATGTAAGTCGGCATATCTTTCCAATATTTTCTTACACTTGAATGAGCTGAACAGAAAAATGCAATCTACATTTTGAGGTTACTCACCTTTATCCCAAATATCCTTTAGGAGGTTTGTGTGTAAGAGATGAAAACCTCTTAAAGGATATTTGGGATAAAGGTGAGTTACCTCAATATGTAGATTGTCTAAATAGCACGTTAATACTTAAGCAGCTATGTGATTTTTTTCGACATTTGCAATGCTGTAGGAATATAAGAAAAATGCAAGGTAGGAACGAAAATATTCTGATGGATAAGATTCAAAGATTTGTGAATAAGCTGAATTTGTGGATACAGAGAATTGAAAATGGGTCGTTTGAGATGTTCCTGACTGTATGGTCACTTGCTGATGGTAATAAAGTGGTGATGGACTTAATTAAAGAACATTTAGAAATCTTGCAGCAGAAGTTCAAGAAGTATTTTGGAGAGAGTGTTCAAGATTTCGACTGGGTTCGTGACCCATTCGTTGCAAATTCAAAACCTCTTCCGATTAATATACAAGAGAAACTTGAAGATTTAAAAGCAGACAAAACATTGAAATTAAAACTTCTCAAAGTGCCTTTGAACACATTTTGGTTGGCAATAAGAAGTGAATACCTGGCTATCTCCGAGACAGCAGTTAATATTTTATTGTCATTTTCAACTACATATTTGTGTGAAATGGGCTTCTTGAGGTTGACTGAAATTAAAACACCAAAGAGCGAGAGACTCAAATTCGTCGATGAAGAAATGAGACTTGCATTGTCAACGATTCCGCCATGGATCAGCTGCCTGAGTGCAGCAATGCAGGAGCAAGTATCACATTGAAGGTATGAGTAGAATTATTTACTTTAATAGTAATAGAAAAGTGTATTTTCTTGTATTTTCTACAGTGAGTTAAAGTTCATAAATTGTTAATAAATGCAAGAGTCTCTATTTCTGTTTAATAATATAATAGAATAATATAATATAATAGATTAATTACATTATGTATTTATATTAATAGTGTCATATCATATGTGTTTGAGAGGATTAACATTTTGGTGTGCCGTGTTGAGTCATGGACAATTTATGGTGTGCCGCAAGTAGAAAAAGGTTGGATAACACTGCTGTAATTATCACTTTTATTGGAACAAGACACTAAATGACGTGACAAATGGCCTTTTATCCTTTTTTCTGTCTATGCTCCTTTTTAATAAACAGCACTTTTAACCCTCTCATCAGCAACTTTAACTATCAACAAGGAAATAAGCAGAAGAACCCTTGGAAATTAACTCTCTGTATGCAAGGTAAGAAGGACATCTTATATAAGTTCTTTTACTTGATCATAATTTCTCTCTTATACAGAATATTATTACAGACATTGTAACCTGAACTTGTTAAGCCATTTAATAGATAACAAAATACGTGGGGAACAGAATAATTTTGTGAAAATACATTGCTGTGTTCAAGATATTTATATCAGTGAATATATTTACTTACCGGTACACACTTTCAAACTGTATTTGATGAAAGGAGTCAATTTTCATCAAGAGGCCCTGTTGAAAAAAATAAAAAGACAAATAAATGAAAGGATCATACCATAAAGTAAAATACATAGTTGTGATTACATTGGGAGGGGGGGGGATCACTGTGAGGAGCAACTCTGGGAAGGGTTAAAAGGTAAACAAGCATACCACCCACACCTTATAAGACGAGACTCAAACTGAGGACTACCTTGGAAAATTGTTTGGAAGCCAACACCTCATATCAATTTTTATTCTTTATGTTGCAATGAGACACCATGTGAGTGTCTCTTTATGTATGTACCTTTTATTTGGCTATAAATAAAGCAAATGTTTGAACCATAAAACTCTGCCAACCAGGGCCCGACTTACACAGAATTGGGCCCTAGGCACAACCAAAACGAGGCCCCCTCCACTAGACATTTACTTTACGGAGTCGAGTAGGTAGTGTGACTATTTTGGGCGACTGTATTACAATCCAGCGTACGAGTAGGTAGTGTGACTATTTTGGGCGACTGTATTACAATCCAGCGTAATACACTGACATAAAAAAATCCCAACACCAAGAAGGGGTTGTGTTAGATAAACGACAGTTGGTAGGCGGCGAGAGTACATCTGTAAGATGACGTCTATGCAAATTTCGCGCTCGGCGCATATGTGTGGCGCTAGTAGCGCCCCCTCGGAACATGCAAAGCAGGTTTGCTGTAAATACGTGCTGTAACGTTCGTGAGCGTTAGTTATCGTTGAGATTCGACGTAGGGTGTTAATGTTAATCAAGAATGCCTTTAAGAAGACGAAGAAGCCATTATCAACAGCTCACGGAGTTTGAACGAGGTCGTGTAATAAGGCTACGAGAAGGTGGATTTTCTTTCCGCAATATTGCAGAACGACTTGGCAGGAATGTAGCCACTGTACATGATTGTTGGCAGCGGTGGTCAAGGGAAGGTACTGCCTCAAGAAGACCGGGTTCCGGCCGGCCACGTGGCACTACTGAGAGGAAAGACCAGCGTGTACTGCGTGTGGCCGTGGCGCATCGTACCGCGTCTGTGGCAGCAATTCGAGCTGCAGTTGCCACCACAGTGACACAACGAACTGTTACAAATCGGTTACTTGAAGAACAGCTCCAAGCCAGACGCCCTGTAGCGTGCATTCCACTTACTCCAAACCACTGCAGTTTGCGACGTCAGTGGTGTCAAGCTAGAGCTCATTGGAGGACGGAGTGGAGATCTGTTGTGTTTTCTGATGAAAGCCGGTTCTGCCTGGGTGCCAGTGATGGCCGTGTGTTGGTTAGAAGGTGGCCAGGTAAGCGCCTGCAACCAACCCGTCTGCAACCGAGACACACTGGACCTACACCTGGAGTTATGGTCTGGGGAGCAATTTCCTATGACAGCAGGAGCACTCTCATGGTTATCCCACACACCCTGACGGCACAGTTGTACGTCGGTCTGGTGATTCAACCTGTTGTGCTGCCATTCATGAACAGCATTCCAGGGGGTGTTTTCCAACAGGATAACGCTCGCCTGCATACCGCTGTTGTAACCCAATAGGCTCTACAGAGTGTCGACATGTTGCCGTGGCCTGCTAGATCACCAAATCTTTCACCAATCGAGCACGTATGGGACATCATTGGACGACAACTCCCGCGTCACCCCCAACCAGCATTAACCGTCCCTGTATTGACCGACCAAGTGCAACAGGCATGGAACTCCATCCCACAAACTGACATCCAGCACCTGTACGACACAATGCATGAACGTTTGCGTGCTTGCATTCAACATTCTGGCGGTTACACCGGTTATTAATGTACCAGCATTTCACATTTAAAATGGCTCTTCTCGCGCTTACATTAAGCTGTGATCTTGAAACCTTAATCGATTAAATATGTTACCTATACAAATGTATTGCCGCCATTTCATTCCTCTACAACTATTTTTTCGTGGTGTTGAGATTTTTTTTTCCGTCAGTGTAATTTAATAAACACAATACATTTATAAGACTGAAATTAAATTGTGGTAGTACCTGGTAAAAAATATTGTTTTCTCCTAGATTTTTATGCTGTCCTACTGATTTGCATCTGAAAAGACTTCCTTCATCGATGAAACAGTTGCGTGTGACAAAGCCATATGACGGGTAAAATTCAATTGGACATTGGATTTTTTCCCAGGTGTGTCTAAACTATACTACTACCATATTAACCAGGGGTGTATTTAAGAGAGAGGTTTGGGGGGATTCAAACCCTGCCCGAATTAAGTCCAAAGATTTTTCAAATATAACTTTTGGGAGCTAAAATGTCAAAATGTTTTGAAGTATATAGTTGATCTTAGTAAGCCATAATTACAAACATACACATACTGCTAGTTTTTACTACACAACACGACAATTTTTTGTTTAATCTCACACAAAAACCCTCCCCAAATTATCTGGAAAATGTTACTGATATTAACTAGAAATATCACATATTATATTGCCAGTACTTGCTTGTGTTTTGCCAGCAATTTATATATAGTTACTATACATCACATCTACCCACGTATAAATATTTTGAAAAAGGGAAAGTTTGTTTTTTTTAACCAAGATTTTGGGGCCCTTTCAATTTGAGGGCCTTCCTTACGTACCTAGGCGTAAATCAGGCCCTGCTGCCAACAGGATGGCATTTGTTGTAATTATAAACATTAAATATCAAATGCTGCAAAAATGTATAATGAACCTATACATGTACATTGTTCCTCAGAAGCATTTATACTTAGCATACAAAGAAAAGCAAATTGGACTTTTATAAGTTCATTGGCTTATTAAGACATTTACAATTGAATATATCAAGTAACCACAAAAGTATTTGTCGTTTTTCGAGGGATCAAAAGAAACACCTTGTAATGATTGAATTTGCGGAGAGATGGTGTTCCGCCCGCGGTATATTGTCAGTTGAAATCCCAAGATGCTCTGTGGATATGAATCAGGTGAGTAAGCAGTTTGGTTGTGTTAAGTGTGTGATTACATTGGCAGTATCAGTGGATATTATTCGTGGGTGTCTGTCATACGAATCTAAACTTGGTTCATCTGCTGCAGAAACAACTCATTGCATTTTTTGCTTAGCATTCGGGGCAGATACTGTGAAGGAACACACAACTCGAAATTGCTTTCAAAAGTTCAGAGACAGAGATGAATCCCTTCAAGAAAAGTCTCTGAGTGGTTGTCCTATCAAGCTTGACACAGAAGCCCTGAAAGTTACTACTGAGCAGGACATAGGATTGCCAACTTTTCAAACCAGCTTCAGGAGCATTCATAGAAATTTTGAGGAGCATTTTTGCCTTACTTGAGGAGCAGTTATAAAAATATGTGCAAGAAATATTCGAAATGTTTGGAATTAACAATCATTTCTATTAAGTCAATGTAATTTGTTTTTCACTTACCTGTACATCATTTTAGAGATAAATATGTGGCTTTTTTTGCCTTCTGCAGTACTTCATTGGTCAACACAGTCTGATAGCAGACACTTCCTTTGGCTTTAGCAGAACATTTTTCAATTAGCAATGCCACCAAAGTTTCATGGCCTAAATTGCTTCTGTAATCAGTTAGATTATGATTTATGATACTGAAAACTCTTTCACATGAAGCATTGCTGTGTGGTATTAAGAGCACAGACATCATTACATCTGGCAAGTATTTGCACTTAGGGGACCCATTATGGTCTTTTAACTGTTTAATTAATGACCATGCTACATCTGGTCTGTTACAAGAAGTAGTCTCATCACTAAGAGAATCAATTCGATAGTTTCTAATTCTACAACACCCTTCATCTCATCTGAATACACAAATAAATCTAAGAAAAAATACAGGGAAAAAATTTTGTGCTTCTCTTTCAGTTTTACATCTGCAATTGATGCATGCTCATATAGCTTGTCTTGCAGTGGAAATTTTTCAAAATATATGTACATCCTTTATGGAAATATTTCCGTACACAGCTACAGAATTTTTCTTTTACAGAATTGAAATATTGGGACTATTCAAAAATTGACGTGTTTTAGCTCCTATTACCAGTTCATCATTTGACTTTTGATTCTTTTTGTCACCAAAATGTATATTATGCACAGTCTGCTGCTGCAAATACTGCTGGGGCTTAATGTATCTAGCTAATAATTCAGTTAAAAGTGATGTTTTTCTTGATGATACACATGTGTCATGGGTGCATCACTCTGCATCAATAAATTGGCTTTATTAAATATGGGGATAGTTACTTGAAGAAACAATAAATACAGCTTTGTTGCAGGAGTTTTAAAACGTTTTTTCACTTTAAAGAATGTGGGAGATTTCCCTTTTTCTTCTTCACAAAAAAATTTGTGGAGAGCATCTTACTGTTCCAAAAATCTATCATTGACACATCCCAATGAAAGCTACCTAGTAGAGCCATATTTTAGAATTTTGTGGTCTAGTCCACAAACACTCTGACAAAACTGCAGAAGTTGAAGACATTTACAACTTTTTTGAGATAATAATAAACATCCACTAAAAACTCTTCAATATCCAATTCTTTGGTTGCATACTGTGCTGCCAAATGAATTAAGTGACAGGCACAGCCATGAATAATTACATTTGGGCTAGCTTTCATTACGTATGAGCATAACCCCTTTGAACTGCTCCGTCATCACATATGCATTATCTGCACAAAAGCAAACACAGTTACCCCATGGTATCATTTTCTTTTCCAATTCACCGTTCAACAGACTGAAAATATTTTCCCCAGTGGAATTGCCTACTAAACGAGGCTATGATAATAATGATGTCACTATTTTTTCAATATCATCATCATAATACATGACAACAATTGGAAATAACTTGTGTTCGGCAGAGTTGCTCCCTTCAGTTGCCAAACTGAATTTTTTTTCTTTTAATTTTCCAATTAAACTTTCTTGTGTCATGGCAGAGAAACTTTTTACAATTGACATTGTTTTCATGCGTGCACACAGGCATATTCCTTTGCGATTTCTGAATTCGGAAACATTTTTTTTAATAGAGGTCCGGCATGATCTGATATTGCTAAAGGGCAGTTATGTTCTATTAAGAACTTGGTGAAAAAAGCTTCAGCTCTAAACACATTGAAGCTTGATTCATGCATTGGTATCATAGAATCTAGAGCCAGTAATCCATTTTTCCACCATGTGCAATTGAAAAATCCAAGCAACATGCAGTGCAAAACGCATGATTTGTGGACTTTTTAGACGTCTTTAATACCGGCCATGTTGTTTCATAATCAATCCTGAAACACTGGGAATGTTTTCTTTTCCCAGCAGACATTTCTCCCTATTTAAATTTAGGAAACAAATAATGAACTTTAAATAAATCACAACAAATGCTAGCACCATACACCTTCCAAGCTACTTCTTAAATACGGTGAAACTGGTTTTGTCCCATTCCTTCTCCCGCGCAAAATCCACATGCATCAAAAGAGGAGAAAATTTCGCCAGGCTGGAACTTATCATCGGGTCGCTTTTTCCTTCGGGTTATTGTAACGCTGCCGATTGGAGAACCTTACGGAGTTACCGTATTTACCGGCGTATAAGTCGAGGTCATAAAATGGGAAAAGTATAAAAAAAAAATGAGGTTGACTTATACAGCGAGCATAAAATACCACCTGAAAAATTTTGTGCGAAAATTTTGATACATCGATTTTTCATATTATTAACACTTATTTTTATATTTTTTGGCAGTGGGCGGCTAGAAATTTTAGCTGGGTAATGCCCCCCCCCCAATAAAAAACGAATGCTAAGTAAGTTTGAAGTGATGAACACAACTGCACATTAAAAGTGCCGATCACTTGTTAAATCCAGCAGACGGCACATTTCTTTGAAGCTGAATTAATTGTATCATTGTTTTGGGTACAGTAATCGCATTGCGGTAAACATCATATGTACATAATATATGACCCCCCCCCCCGTTTTTTTTATTTCACCAGTGTGCAGCACTGGGGTTTGTAGTGCGGGAGTTGTTTGACATTCATCACCTGGCACCCCGCCCCTGCGCAAGACATTCTATCCATTGTTCAATTGTTCACACCCAATATCACCCTCCCCTTTTCTGCCATCCATCTCCCCCAGTTCACTATAACACTTGAAAGCCACCAACCCCTCCCCCTCCCGTCGAACTCCTAGCAGTTAACAGAACTAAGTCATCATGGATCCTCAGTACGGAGACTATGCGGGACAGGAGATGTAAGATTAAATGTCCGATTTTTATCCACATAAAAATAAGGGCGGTGCGTACGTGATTTTAATGAAGGGATATGTTTGGCGAAATGGGGAAGGAGGGGGTCGACTTATACTACGAATATAGCTGAAATCCAACATTTTTGCCCTCAAAGTCCACATCGACTCATACGCCGGTAGATACGGTAATAAGACGGAAACAATCTCAGACTTTTTTTTTTTTTTTGCTTAATGCTCAATTAAGAGGATTTTACATATTTTATGGATTATGATTTGATTTCCGGAGCAAAAGAACAACTTCGCGGAGCTGTGGAGTTTTAATGTTTTTCTGAAGAAACTCCGCAAAATTCGGTGCAGTTGGCAACACTGAGGACAGTAGTCAAACATGCCAGGAACTAGTCCAGTCATTTGGTGTGATGAAAAAGTCAAAAGACATTGCATGCAATAGATATGAGCGAGTCCCCCACGAATTGTCTGCAGTGAACAAACAGAAACATGCCTCAGCTTGTCTTGCATTGCTATGACAAGGAACCATTTTTGGATAGGGTACTCACATGTGATGAGAAGTGGGTCCAGTACAGCACCCCAAAACATTCCAGACTCGGTGACTCAATTCCTCACACATCAAAGCCAGCACTGCATCTATGTAAAGTTATGGTGGTGTTCATTATGAATTCTTGCAATGTGGCCAAACAATCACCACTGCAGTGTACTGTGAACAACTGAAACATATGCATGAGGACCAAAAAATGAAGGAAGCAGCATTGGTCAATAGAAAGGGAGTTCTGCTCCTTCAAGATAATGCTCACATGTCCACTCCACTTCATGGACCAAAAACACTATCAAAGAACTTAGGTGGGGGCTTTTCTGTCATCCAGCTTACTCACCAGATATCTTTCCTTCAAACTATCACTTGTTCCTTTACCTTGACAATCATTTGCATGGACATGAGTTCAACTTTGATGAGGACATGAATTTCTTTTACTATTATGAACTGAATGAGAATATTTTACAATCAGAAACTGGAACTGCCAGATTGATCCTTTAAATATGTGAAGCAGGATGTAGCAATAAGTAAACTGTATGAAAATCATGAAGAAATTAACTTAACACTGGCAGGGAAATTCAAAGTTAACAGAAATAAAATAATACCTTTATTTATTTCTGTTAACTTAAAATTAACAGAAATAAATAAATACCTTAGAGAAGGAAAATTCATGTAATATTTCACTGATGCACAAAAATTTGGATGTACTTTTTTGCTTCTAAACTAGAGAGCTAATTATGAAGACGGCAGAGAATAAAAAAGCATCTATATATATTTTTTTCTTTTCGAGGACACTGATTAATTTGTAACGCATTGCAAGTTAGTTAACATCGGCCTTATTAACAAACTGTTGGTACAAATTATCCTGATTTTCACCTGGGAAACAGCAAACCATTCTCTTCCCTCAAGCAGATTTAGAATGGGGAATAAAAAATAGTAAAGGTACCAAGAGAATGAGACAAGGAGAATAAGAGGGTGAAGAGCTGAGAAATTTTTTTACATGTAATTGTTACATTACAATAGTTGGAGAAAACTGTGATTCTTGATTAAAAAAAGAAACTGTTACACTACAATTTCCAATTGCACAGCACATAAGCATAAAATTCCATGACACAAAATTCAGTAAATTTTCATGTTATCAAATTTAATAGACAAACTATACATAAGCATAAAATTTATTAAACATTTTGCAAAGCACAAAATTTTATAGAATTCACAAACACTCATGGTTTAAGGCAAGAACAGTTTTATGAACAGAATATTGTCATATGAAAAACTTCCTAATTATCATTTGCACAAGATTACTTATAAATACAATAAAACAAACTACCTTCTGAACATCATAATGTAGGCCACGAATAGCAAATCCAGGTCTGTAGTCCAGCTGCCGTATTTCATTAGGATACTAAAAGAAAAAAAGTTTTTCAGTAAATGTATAATGACCTGGTAACTTAATAATGTAATGACAAAATACTATCACAAATCAAAGACTTCTAAAAGCTCAAACACCTACATGCAGGATTCAGAACCACTTGGCTACTAATGCTAGATGTTGAGTAGTCTTGTTTATACTGTACATGAGCAATCTCATGAAGTACAGCATACCACACTATATTTTGAATTATAGATGAACAACTGTCACCATAAATTGTTTTGAGTTTCAATAATACCCTAATGTTGACATGAAAATTTTAATATTTGAAAATTATCAAAAATCACACACTTCATGAAAGAAATACAGGATTACACCATATAAAACAAATTTTTTTTTAAGATGACAATCCGTTTTTTGGCGTAAATGTGACAAGGATGGTAAGTCAGATAATATCCAAAAACTTGAAAATTTTCATTGTCCTGGAGCGGGACTCGAACCCGCGTCTCCCAGATAGCGCCCGGGTATGCTACCCCTACACCACCCAGAATGACCAAGTTTCAAGTTTCCGATTAATTTGAATATAACCAGACGCAGGTTCGAGTCCCGTTCCAGGACGATGAAAATTTTCAAGTTTTCGGATATTATCTGACTTACCATCCTTGTCACATTTATGCCAAAAATCGGAGTCATCTAAAAAAAAAAAAAAAAAAAAAAAATTATCATGTGGTGTAATCCCATATTTCTTTCATGATTTATCTGCTACTCAGGGCAATCACGGGATAGGATTCTTAACCTCCAGATTCGCTAAACATGAATGTCGGTTGCTTCGACCAGCGAATCCTGTGATGGTTATATTCAAATTAATCGGAAATTTGGTTGTTGTGGGTGGTGTAGTGGTTAGCATACCCGGGCGCTATCTGGGAGATGCGGGTTCGAGTCCCACTCCAGGACGATGAAAAATTTCAAGTTTTTGGATATTATCTGACTTACCATCCTTGTCACATTTACGCCAAAAATCGGATTGTCATCTTCAAAAAAAAAAAAAAAAAAAAAAAAAATTGTCATACACTTCATTGGAACAAAGAACTTTCAGTAATTCAGTAATGGAGGATATAAAACATTAAAACAACTTAAGAAAAACAAATGCACTTCAAAGATTTCAAGCCCCACCTTTGGCCATTATTGACTGCAGCAGTGACCTTTCTAGGCATGCTTTCCATGAGATGCCATTACGTTTGTACCATAATTTTCCTCCATTCCTCCTATAAAGCTTCTTTCAGAGCTGCTGTAGAGAAAGGCCTTAAAAGTCAAGATCAGAGTCACTGTTACAGCTCATCCCACAGATGTTCTATGGGATTTAGATTCAGACTTCGGGCCAGCCAATCCAACAATTGGACGTCCTGCTCCCCACCATGCCTGGGCAGAGCTTGCAGTGTGGCAAGGTGCTCAATCTTGCTGAAACAGGCAGAGGTCTATGCCAAAGTACTGCCACAATGTAAGCAGAGTGGAATTTTTTGTAATTTTTTTTTTTTTTGGTTGGGAATTTAACGACCATCATGATCAATGCTATGAGCTAAAAGCAATTGACCATCCCTAATTTAGGGTCACTGGTTCCAGGGAAGGGACAGAAACCAATGTCGTAAGAGAAACACAATATCCATGACTTATTGGGATTCGAACCCAGACCCAATTTGGATGAAATTTCAAAAACCAATGCTAAGAACATCGCACCACTTGGGCAGCACAGTGGAATTGTTCAGAATGTCTTTGTAACTAGTGGCCACTAGGCTGAAAAGTACCACAACTAAAGGACCAAGTCCTTCCCACACTCAACAAAAAGAGCTCCAAACCACCACAGATTCCCCTTCAAAATTTACTGTAGGGACAATGCAGCCCACCTGACAAGAGTTCCCAGAGCAAGCACCATATCCAAATACGTCCATCCAATTGAAGGAGTGAGTAGTGTGATTTGTCATTCTATGCACAACCCTCTTCCACTCTTCTGCTATCCATGAATGTGAGTGAGGCACTACTGAAATCGCAGGGCTGAGCACAACCACATAGCTCCAAAATAGTTGAAAAAGTGACAATTTTTCTGAAAGAAGAAATGAAAAAGTAAAAAAAAATTTCTAAAAAAGTAACCAAAATTTTACAAAATATAGCCAAAAAAGTAACTCGCCCCCATAATATTAAATAATAATTGCTTACCTATCAAGCAGAGGTCATTATGGGTAACATTCACCTTGGAATAATTAATAAGCAATTTTACTGTTACCTTTTTATTTTCACATTCTGAAAAGAAAAATCCCCCCCCCCTCCCCAACTTATCACTTCCTGTTCTCATAAGGTGGTGCAGGCTGAAGAATTTCAATTTTTTTTTTAATACCATCAGGGTGGAAAGTGGAGCATTATCAAGCATATTATTTTTTTCCTGACTGAGAACAGGCAACCTGCAAAGATTATGTGAAAGAAAATCTGATAATTTAGGCCTGATCTATATTATTTATGTTAATGTTAGTGGAAAATTTGACATCCTGTACTCTTGTGAAATAATTTTTTTTTTAAGTTTAATTTTTCCCCTTTGTGGCCAAAAAGTCATTTCTAAAAGATTTCCTTTTTTCAACACGACATTGAAGCATATCAACTGCACTTTTGTGTTCAAGTTCTTCACTCCTGACAGATTTCACTCCTTCTAGAATTGCCTGTGCTAGACGTACCTCATCCATACTGTTACTTCTCAAAGCCTTTTGGTCTTCAGAGAATTTCTGAGTTAATTCCATTTCTTTAGCTCTTTTCCATCTTCAGCCCTTTTTTCTCCTCCAAGTATGACTTGTAGCTTTTTGCGGAACTATGAGCCAAGGCAAGCAGCTCTTTAGTAATGGGAACAAATTCAGGTTTGCCATTATACATTTTTAGAGCATTACTCACAGTGAGTCTTGCTTTAATGTACGAACACTCATTGAAGCCCTGTCCTCACTCAGTGTTCTTCCTGAAAGTGAAAACCCTCTTTCTACATCATTTCCATGTGATATAGCTAAACAAGCTTTTAGTAATCTTGTTACAGTCGGGTATTTTGGACTCCCAGAAGCACTGTCATGAAGGTTGAAAAAATGTTGCCAGTAGTGGTCAATATGGATTCCTTTTTCTCCCTCACAAATATCAGATTCATTCTCGTTCACATGAACCACAGGTACTTCTTCCAGTTGCAGTACTTTCCATTCATCAAGTAGTTGGTCAATACAAACTGGATAGCATGGAAATGCTTGGCCCAGTTTGACGATGTCACTACAGCTACGTTCTGACTTCCTTTCTTCACACTTGAGACATCGAAAATATTGCAGAAGCTGATGTGAATCTCCTAGTCCAGTTTGTTTAAGTATGTGCCTACAAACACTGACAAAATGTCTCTGCACTTGTCTGGGAAAAACAATTTGGTCTTTTTCTGGAAGTTTGGCTAATGATCTCTATAATCGTGGTTAGGTTTTGGCAATCTTCAAGTAGGCTAAAATCCACATTGTTGCTTGCCATTGCTTTAGGGGTGCATATCCACCCAAAGAGGGTATAGACTTTAGTGAATCATACATTACACGAATCAAAGGCTCACTTCTCTGGAAAAGTTTTGCAAACTTTGTAAATATGTAGACACTACTGATAATAATAAAAAAAAAAAAATGGGCCTTCATTGTTTGATCTTTCAAATAACTTACTATCTTTTTGTAACTTTTTGTATTCATTAAAGTTGAGCGGTTCTTTGGCACATGTATTAGGAAATACTGCACAATGGCATCCCACTGTTCTAATAGTCTCGAAGCAGCAGGCTCCAGGGTCAACCATCTTGAGTCATGTTTGATGAAGTGGTGGGTTGGAAGTCTTAAACCTTTTTGGATTTTCTCAAAATCTTCCAACCTGAATGGCCACCCATTGAAGAAATAATACACTGATATTATCAGTTCCAAAACATCTTTACCCAGATCCTGAAGTCCTTTGTGAAATGCATCGCGTATAACATGAAGGTTGCATGTGCCAATATGAAGAAGTCCTCTTTTGCTCACCCTTAGCATTTCTTCATTCAGGAGCCAAATAACTGTTTTATTAACATTCGGACCATCGCAACTGAGGGCAATCAGATTTTGGTGGGGCAGCTGAGCATTATCCAGTGCAGCACATAAATTATTGTGTATAACTATTCCTGTCGCTTGACCTATGAAGAAAGTTTCCAAGTGTTGAGAAACCACTTCATTTTTTGAGTCTGACCAGAAGCAAATTTGTGTTTGTAATTCCTTTTTTCCAGCACTATTCATTGTTTCATCAAAACTCAAAACATAGAAAGATGGCTGTGCATCTTCAATAACTTGTTTTCTGAAATAAGGTGCTAAGGACTCAGTAATGATGTAAGAAAGTTTCTTATGATTTAAAGAAAATCCCTCAGGAACACACCCTGGAAACATGGCTGCAAAGGTTTCTGCAATACCATCACATGAAGTAGATGACAAATTGCACCACACTGTTTTTCATTGCCCATATGAGTTCTGCAGTTCTTGCAATGTCCTTTGCCATGTGCATTTGCAAGGTGTGAGTAGCATTTGATGAAGATGACTGTGAAGCAGCACCATATACACACTCACCTTTAGATTTTGTGCCATGTTTTAGATTACCTGCAACCAACTGCAGTTGGTCTGGATGTGAATATTTTCTTTGTGTTTGCTAGAATTGTAATGCTGGGTTACTGCTTGGAAACCTTTTCCTACATTCACAGTACAAGTATATACATTACAAAACAGTTCTGAATCACTCTGCTTTTTTGCCCATGTAGAAATTTTATATCCTGAAAAATCAGTCTTTAGCAAAGCCAAACTTCTTTGAACTGGCATTTTCCCATGATGAATCAGAATATCCTCTTCCTGGTATGAAACCTCAAATATGGAAACTGGCTTTCTGGCAGGACATTTCAGAAGATCTAAAAAAATGAAAGAAAGAAAAACTGGGTTACAAAAAATTAAAACAAAAAGTAAAAGTAGCAAGTTTTCAGCAATCTTTTCTGAACTGTTTTGAATTTCTGCAAGAACACCAGAATAAAAAACAATAATCGGAATAGTAATAAGTACAACTGAACTTTAATACAGTTTTATTCAGCATAGTATAACCACATTTCACAAAGCAAATTTCATACAATCAACCCCGCACTCGCTGATATTTGTAACATCAATTTATATTTCCGTGAGCTAACAAAATTTTAAATGATGATAAAACAGAAATGCAAGTCCCTTAATTCCAGAAGAAAGAAATTTCTGTAATGAAGAGATGTTTTTTTATTTTTGCTGATAATATATATTTCAGCAGTTTTGAATTTCATATCTCATATTGATCACTATTTAAAGGGAAACACCTGGTCATTCAAAAACATTGCTATGAGATACTTTCAGAAATTCAAAATACTTCCTTTGAGGTAGGTTTTGAATGCTCAAGTGTTTGTTGACTTTGTAAAACTGGCAGAAAATTTCTCAAAAGAAAAAAAAAGAACAATTAATTCTTTGCAACTTCAATTTCGTGGTTACTGTCAGCGATTTTTTTAAACTATTTTCTGTGAATCAGTGTTAAAGTGAGACTAGAAAAACATGCATCAATGCATTAAATAACTTTACTCGGTAGGGTTGTAGAATGATGAGGTTGTTTTTGAGGGGTGGGGATTGTGTTTTCCAAAAATTTCACATTAAGCCATTTGTTTTCGAAATGTGAAAAAATACCAGACATTCGTCAAAATTCCCCCCCCCCCTCTTCCCCTCCAATGTTAATGCATCAGACAACAGAGGTGCCTGTCAGTCAGCACCATACGAAACCTCATCGTTCGTGCGCGGAAATGGTATTTTGTGAGAAATTTATTACAATTGATGAGAAAACTTTCAAAAAACAAACAACGGGATCGTGATTACGCGGTTTTCAAAACCATCCTCCAAGTTAGTCACATAATGCTATTGGGACTTGTTTTCGATGTTCAAAAGTTTGATTGCACTTTATATATTTTAACTTTCATTCACCAATTATGATTAGCTAATCAATGAACTTTGCTTCTCTTCTTCGCTGAACGAGTTTCCGAACCCCCTAGCCCCGGTCCATAAAATTTGAACTGTGCGAATAATCAATCAGGTAAAATAACGAAAAACAAAGATCTGTTAACAAATTTAATCTATTCAATAAATTTTTTACCATTTTGTTGATGTTTATTTCTATCAATGTATGGTGAAATCCACCGCAAAATATCGAGCTTCTGTCAAACGTAATTACATGGCTCGACAGCAGTAATTTTGTAAAACAGGGAATTCGGCTGGCAGAAATGTAAAACTGGCTAAAAGGAGGTTAAAAATAAATGATAATTTGCCGATCCCAATCAGACGCAACTTTGTGATAAAAAGAGCAGCCAGGGGAGGACATCGTGTTCGAGAACTAAACCGCCCGCAGCGTTTTGACCGTCAAGGACGGGTGGTCTTTTGAGAGCAGTGTTAAATCTTTTCTTATTTAGTTTTACGAATTTTCCATAAATTCATATTATTTTACCAAAAAAGGATACAAAATTGAGATCTGTAATTCTTCCAACCTGTCCGTAATCTGACAGCCAAATCCGTAATGGTTGTTACCTCTGGGACAGTAATCAGCGTTTTCGAAATGCAATCATTTTTTGCGAAAGTTAGAGCTGACAGTGTAAACAACCTAATTTCTCTTCGATGTTTAATGAAAAGTAAAGTTAGCTATTGATAGAAAAGGCAAAGCCTCAAGTATCGAAATCCCCAAGTTTTCAAATCAGAAGCCATCTCAAGGGCCCATAGTTCACAGTATCTTACCAAAATGTAACAATTAATTGCTTTATTTAAAGAAAAAACAATGTGCTTCTTGAAATCCAATAATCTCACATTCGAATTTTTGCACGATTACAATACTTCCTCATACTAACGTACGAGAAAGTAAAAATGTAATCCAAATATATAAGCATGTCAGAAAATGAGATATTTATAAAACGTTAAACTTAATATAAATAAATACAAATTCATAAAATAGCTAACATTCAACAGCAATAAATGATTTATAAAATATAAATACATACCTCACTGAAAGTTGATCGTGTGGTACCGATTCATCACTTGGAAAGCAGTAGCACAAATAGTTGTATATGTCAACCATGTGACTGACAAAGTTCAGAATTCATTTATCTGTTTTCCATGGAACGTTGAAGTACGCAAAAGAGAGAAGCACGAACCACATGAAAAAATATAATAACTTTACCAACAGTCATAACACAATTAACACAAAAAACAGACCTAACAGCCATTTTTTTCTAAACACACAGCTTGCAGTAAGCTTTTGTGTTCTAGGCTACAAGGAATACTTAGCTTTTCACCAAAAGAGCATGCTTGCTCTCCTAGCCTGCAAATGATCATTGCAAACAACGGGGGTTAATTTTTTTTTTTTTTTATCATAATGTTCTTAATTTTTTTTTCATGTTCCAAATTTACAAAAAGTGACCATTTTGGGTCAAAAAGTAACTTTTAGGGACTGACATTGAAAAAAGTTGAAAAAGTAACCCATGCTCAGCCTGCAGTCGTCATTTGGCATTACCTGGAGCGATGCAGGGCTTGTGCACAGCTGATCTAGAAACAGAGATCGGCTTTACTTCTATACCCTCCAGTTGTCAACAGTAAGAACCCAACCAAGTAATATTTTTTTAATGCTCAGTTCTCACGAGAAATTATTATTTCAATCATTTATTCTCATTAAAACAGGACAGCCTAAATGGCTCTAAGATTTACTGATTTCAAAGACCAGAACACACAAAAAGTTCAATAATCTCCTTGGTGATTTTTGACAAAACACATACATACATACATACATACATACATACATACATACATACATACATACATACATACATACATACATACATACATACATACATACATACATACATACATACATACATACATACATACATACATACATACATACATACATACATACATACATACATACATACATACATACATACATACATACATACATACATACATACATACATACATACATACATACATACATACATACATACATACATACATACATACATACATACATACATACATACATACATACATACATACATACATACATACATACATACATACATACATACATACATACATACATACATACATACATACATACATACATACATACATACATACATACATACATACATACATACATACATACATACATACATACATACATACATACATACATACATACATACATACATACATACATACATACATACATACATACATACATACATACATACATACATACATACATACATACATACATACATACATACATACATACATACATACATACATACATACATACATACATACATACATACATACATACATACATACATACATACATACATACATACATACATACATACATACATACATACATACATACATACACACATACATACATACATACATACATACATACATATCACTAAGCTGTTCTCTGAGATTCAGAGGTTAGCTTCACAAAGAAATACAAACTATTAGGTGTACAAATAAATTTAAAGCGTTTTAAGACAACACAACATGTAATTTGAGAGAAAACAACAATACCTTTGCGAATCAAAATATGCGCCGTCATTATCTATCACCTTCTGCATCGGTTGGACCGCTGACGGATTCCAGCCATGAAGAATACTTCGTTGTGTGACGCGATGAAGTCGTCAACCCATTTTTGCACTTCGTCACATGTCCGGAACCACACAGAAGACAAACCATGTTGCATCGGTCAGAACAAATGATAGTCTGAAGGGGCTATGCCAGGACTATACGTCAGGTGCTCCAAAACTTCCCAGCCAAGCGTCAATAACGTTTCCTCGACCAATTTTGCAACATACGGCCTAGAATTGTCATGCAGCAATTTCACAGGATGCAATCCTTTGCCTGTGAATGGACGTTTTTAACAGATCTCCTGGTTCAATCACAGCAATTGCTGCTTGCAGCGATCAGCAGCGATAGTTTAACCCTGTTCCAATGGTTCATTAGTCCCTTCATATCCCACCAGACGCACAGCAGAACTTTCTTGGAGTGAATATTGCGTTTCAGTGTTGAAGTCGTTGCTTCACCGGGGTGTACCCAGTGTTTTTTGAGTTTGGGATTGCCATATCATATCCACTTTTCATCACCTGTAACGATTTTCCACAGGAAAGACTTTGTGTTGTTTATTCAACAGATTCAAACACTTCATGACATGCTCATTTTTGTTCCTGTGGTACCCATTTTCCTTCCTTCTGAATCTTTTCCATTGGGCGTAAACGACTGGAAATGGTTTGTTGAGTTACCCCCAGTTGTTCAGCTAGGTCTTTTTGCATTTCAGACGAATCTTCATCCAGCAATGCTTGCAGTTCCTCATGTGCAACCTTTTGCGGGGCACCGCTATGTTCTTGATCGTTAACTTTAAAATCACCTGATTTAAACTATCTAAACCAAAACTCACAAGTGCTTTATTGATAGAATATTCTCCCCCAGAACAGATCGATGCACATGCTTTTGCAGCACATTTTCTTTGATGAAATTCGTAACGAATGCAGTGTTGAATAAATGCAGTATCGCTTGCCATCTTTCATCTTCCAATTTGCAAGTGTATTTGACTCTTGGGCAAACTTCTGTCACATTTTATACTCTGGACCAGTTACGGTCACATGACAACGCAGGGGAATGCCAATTATGTAAATTAGTGGTATATGTCCCACAAAAAACGCTTTAAAACTTATTTGTACACCTAATACCAGATAATTTTTACTTAATGCTGCCGTATCAAACTTCTCCATTTGACATACAACTCGTGCTTCACTGAAGTCCATCACATGCCGTACACAAGATCTTCTATACTTCATACTCAATCTTATGCTGACACTCCTGAATCTGATCCTCCCATGACTTCCTTGGTCTTCCTCTGCCTTTCCTCCTTGCCACTTGGGCTAAGAAGATTTTCTTAGTAAGCATCTCATCACTCATTCTTCCAACATGGCCAAACCACTGAAGCATATTAGTCTCCACCTTGCTAACAACATTTCGTTTCACATTACACAACTGCAACACATCTTCATTCCTCACACAATCAGAATGTGTCTTGCCACAACACCCCGTAAGTAATGCATGTTATCAGCTCAAATTTTAGAGCAAATCAAATCAAGTGTTTTCAAAGTTCACAATCCAATGAAAAATACCTGAATTTCTGAAAGTTCGGTATGAAAATCTAGCAGTGGTTTTTCTCCATTTGTGCTCCATTTTCAATTTGCCTTTGTGGAGAACGAAGTCGAACACAAACCTTGAAGAGACCAGAAACACAGAGCCAGTTCTAGGTTGAGGCCGGGTACCCCCAAATAAAACCTTTTTATGTGAACTATATATTAATTTTGATTAATTATAGGCACATGTATGAATTGTGCTCCCCCATTTCTTTTGTCTAGAACCGCCACTGCAGAAACGTGTGTTCATTGAAACAAATGAGATTGAAGCAGAGATAATTTCTTCTTACTTCTCTTTTTGAAACATATTCTGTGAGTATAATAAATAATATCTGAATGTACAACACATTATCTTGCATGCCTTTGTTTCTCATTTATCAAGCTTTAAAAAGTGATTTCAACACAAAGTTTAAAAGACCATTGTATAAAAAATGATTTAAACATAAGTTACACAATGATTTAAAAAATGATTCAAACACAAGTTATGCAATGGTTTTAAAAGTAATTCAAACAAAGTTATACAATGAATTCTTAAATAGAATATAAAGAACACACACCATCTTTACACGATTTAAAAACTTGATTAAGTCCTTAAAACCTACCAAGTTAAAATTTAGTTTAATACTAAAAAGGTATAAAAATACAAATGAACATGTGACCTTTCGAACCCACAGTGGGTCCATCTTCAGATGTGAACTAAATTACAAGATGGACAGCAACGAGTTTATACATGCATATGCTTGATGAAAGTCATTGTGATGACAAAGGAAATGACACACGTCATCATATGATGTTAGTCTAGTGTTCTCCCTAGAGCCTTTTTACTGGGTGGCTCGCCCAGCTAATTTTCTTTGCTGCCCAGCTAAATTTCCTGTAATGAATTTTTTCACAACGCACACAATAGTAAGAGTGGAAAACTTACTCCCACATACACCATAAATATTGGTGAAAACAACTGAAATCTGTGAACATAATTTATCAGTAAGCATTTAATAAGTGCAATCATGCTAAGCAAACCAACATTCTTTCAAAATGGCACTGAAATGGAAACAGAATGAAGACCAAATTAAAGCAGACCTCCTCAGAAAAGATTACCACAATAGCCTTAGAAAATTCCAGAAGCAAGTAAAGAAACCTCAAAAAAAAAAAAAAAATTGAGAACAGTCAATTAAAAGCTCTTAAAGATTTCAGAAAAAATGAAAGTGTAGTTGCTGTGAAAACAGACAAAAGTAAGTGGATTACTATTATGGATAAGAAAGATTATCAAGAAAAGATGGAAGAAGAACTAAAAAAGCCTATGTATGAAGAAGTAAAAGAAAACCCACTACCAGATTTGATTAAAAAAGTCTCAAAGTTTATTTCACTTCAAAAAAGAAAAACCAGCTTCCAGAAAACTATAAACAATTCTCAAAATTACAGTTCAGATTACCTCAAATATATGGAATAGTCAAACTGAATAAAGAACACCAGCCAATTAGACCAATAATTGACTCAAAAAACTCAATTCTTTCAAATCTAAACTACTTTTTAAAGTTGCACATTCAGAATCTTTTAAAAGAGAGCCACCTAACTTGATAAAAAATTCAATGCAGCTAAAAGAAAAATTAGCACTTCTTCCTAAATTAGATTCTCCTATTATGGGTAGTTTAGACATAGTGTCTATGTATACTCACATCAATATAGATCAACTTATAGACTTTATAGCGGAAGACTTGGCAGACCTAATAGTTTTTCACAACAAAGATAGAAACATATTAGTTGGAATTTTTGAAATGCTTAGCTTCTCTTGCAGAACAACTACTTTCAATTTGAGAAAAAAAAATTCATTCAAACATCTGGTCTAGCCATGGGCTCCCCACTCTTAGCTAACTATTATGTGGGAAAACTAGAAGAAAAGATACTAGTACAACCCACATACTTATGCCTATATAGCAGATACATGGACAACATCTTAATTATAATAGATAGCTCAGAAATTATTCCAGAAAGAAATTCTAGACTCATTTAATGAATTAGATGATTCCCTTAAGTTCACTATTGAATTTTTAAAAGAAAGAAGAACTAACTTCTTAGATATTACTATCTATTATGAAGATGAAAAATTCCTCACTAGTTGGTATAAAAAACCAATGAATACTAACAGACAATTAGATTTCAATTCCTATCATCCAGTTTCTATTAAGAAAAATGTAGCAAGTAAGTTTTTAGAAAAAAATAATAAAATAGTATCTACAGCAGATAAGAAAGAAGCCCATAAAGAAGAGCGTAAAGTCATACTTGCAGAAAATAACTATTCTAAAGAAGAAATTGAGAAGCTTCTGAATTTTAATGGTACAAAGAACCCGCAAAAGCAACAAGTAAAATTCACTAAAAAAAATTCTTATCACAAGGGTTTATTTGAGCCTTTAAAGAGAATTAGTAAGAAGTACAATATTAGGCTAGTTCCAAGTTTAGAGAACAAAGTTAAAAAAAATTTCCCTAAAATAGTTCAAAGAGAAGAAGACATTTTAAAACTGCAAAGTGTAGTCTATGAAGTAAAATTTAGTTGTGCACTATCTTGCATAGGTGAAACAGGTCTCAGACTAGAAACTCATATAGCAGAGCATAAAGCTGCTATAAAAAATTGCTCCAGCAAGACTGGTTTAGATAGGCATGTTAGAGAAACTAGTCACAGCATGGATTGGAATTCCCTTAAAGTCATCAGTTTCCAAAGCAATTTTCAAAAAAAAAAGAAAGCTAAAAGAAGGAATAGAGATTGGGGCCCATTCCATCTCAATTCAGGCAGAGAATACCAACATGTGTCAGTTGACCCCCTTAGATTTGTTCCAAAAAATTACAGTACCTACTCCTACTACAGATATAAGATATTCCAAAGGGATTTGCTCCAAAAAAATTTATATCACTTGCTGCGCCATTTTGAAATTTGGTGAAAAACGCGTTTTTGAAAGGAATGTCAAAAACGGCATATTTAAAAAATGTTATTGCGTTTAAACTATTTGGGCGATTCAGTTCATTTTTGTTTTGTTTTGTAGCTAATGAATTGATTTTTAACTTGACATACTTTAAATATGCATGTTATAAATATTAGTAATTAAACAAAATCCACTTTTTAGGTACAAAATTTTGGTTTTTCTGACATTTAACGATTTTTTTTCTTACACTAAGAAAAGTTTTTTTAAATAAATAAAGATGGCAATGTGTAGTCCACCAATGGTAGTTTTACAGCAAATTTTATTTATTGCCTAACATATATACAGTCTATACAATTCAACTTCAAAATATGCAAAAGTACGAAAATGCATTATTTTCAAGTAGCAATAACTCAAAAACCCCATTTTTTAAAAATCTTAAAACTTGACCTTATGTTGTCCTATTAGTATATTATCAATTGGTGGGGGCAGAATTGTGTGTTTTTGCCTCGTAAATTTTGAACTTTTTTTGAAAATGACACTTCTCCAGCATTTGCGGGTCGCAAATAGAAACGATACAAAAATGTATACAATTGTTCTTTACAATGAAATTTTAAAGCTCCACTGAACACTTTTATAAGTAAACTTAAGTTACTCATTTAGAAAAAATTAATGAAAAAAGAACAAAAAGAAAAACAGAGAAAATGTGGAAAACAGAGAACTCATTGAACTGTTTGTCTTTTTACAATTTTCTGATTTCTGTAACACTAAAACAAATAATCGTAAACAACTCCATGTTAGCTGAGATCTATAAACATTATAATAAAATAATTACAGAGTAAGTTTACATAAAGTTCAGACACTGCAGATCTGTTGGATCTGGTTCAGCTCCTTGGTATCGAAAATGTGGAGTCGAGCGGATTGTCCACTGGGAATGGGTTCCTTCAAATTTAGCACTACATTGTTTAATGGCACTGCACATACATCCTCTCTCTTTCCACATTCCTCTGGCCTTTAGCTGGGCCATGGGGATGCATAAACGACACAGTAATGTCTTCGAGCTCTAGAGATATGCTCTTTATCTGTCCCATCTACCAATAATCATTATATACACACCCAAAAAATTGACCTACTATGAAATCACTCAAAGAGTACCTGTTTTTTACTTGGCTTGTTATTTCTACTTTCTGCACATTATGTTTAATTGTTCTTGCCATATAAGCTTCATTATTTTGCACCAACCAATAATGCTGAGATTGTAATCCTACAACAGGTTTTACAGTGATCCATTCTTTTTCTTTACAAGACCTGAATTTTTGAACAACTTCACTTTTGAGGTGTAGTATTTTCGTATTACGTATAAGATTTGAAATTGTACAAACAAATGAAGCTGCGTCTCTTATGGCTTCCACAGATTCTTTTTGTAGATTAAATCTTGTAGCATAGTGCTTGCATATGCCACCTATACCATCGCATGCACTCTTACCATGCCCAGTAGCTGAAAATATCCACTTTCTTTCTATAGTTGGATTACCCTTAGACAACTCATGAAGTTGATATCGATTTTTGAAATGTGTGGCAGCTCCATCTGAAACGTAAACTACTGAGGTCTTAGTTTCCACTGGATACGATTTTGAAATGTCATTTTTTATAAGACCTATGGCACAGAGAGCATGAGCTGTGTCATGGGTTATATCATCAGACACTACTGCAAAACTTTCTTCCACTTAACCAATTTGTGCAACACATGTAAACAATGAGATTTGTACATTTTGCCAGTGATAGCTTTGTATCTCATCAGGCAATATAACTGACCAGTTCTCGGCAAAATCAAAATGTAAAACACACATAGAACTCCCTTTCGCAGAGATTTTAGCTTTGGCTATTCCTTCTCTCTGGATTTTTCGGATATAATTATGAGGAATTGCTTTATTAATCCAATGTCTAGCATCTTCGAGGAACCTTTCAGTAGGTACAGTTTTCTTTATAAGGTCATTGCGTTCCAAATAGCATATGTAACTTCTTCATTCAACAAGCCAAGAGTATCAGCTGTTAGTGCATCTGTACCGAGAGAGTCACCACACATTTGGAACCAACAATCTTCATTGTCTGTTTTGTTACACAAACACTTAAGTAAAAGAGCCTCTTCAGTATACTTTTCATTAGTTACATTTTGGAGAGCTATGCTTATTAGTGTAAGATTACTGCAGTAAATGCAAGTACAAACTGCTTGTATAGGTTGAATTTTCACCCACTTTGGACATAGTGAATAAAATTTTGAAAGTCCAATTTTTATTCCTTCGTTTTCCTTTTTCAATATACTGTATGTCTCTTTGATTGATCTTGTCATAAATCTTTTTGCCTTTTTAACTTTCTCACCATTACCATCTTTAACACATATAACATCTTTTTTGTTCGGACTCTCTCTTGTGCAGTCTTTGCTGTCATCTAGGGAGTATGACAAAGCAATTGCCTTAGTATCTGTAGACAATGGATGTCCACTGTAGGGATCAGGTTTAGCATAAATTCCTTTTTCTTTTTTAACACTACGTGACTTATCTATGATGTACTTTGATACTGAAGGTAACTTTGCCTCCAGTTGCGTTTTAGTAAAAGTATGTGGTAACAGTGTCAACAATTGCACTTTTTCATTGTATTTAGAATTTTGAAGAGCTGTGTTAATGTTAAAAAACCACTGATTGCAAGTATAACAGTCAGGTTTTTCAGCAGAAGGTTCACTTGAAATGTCATCATTGACACTATACACTTCTTCTAATTTCTTCACAGATGCAGTTACTAGTACTTCCTCTAATTTCAACTTTTTTCTTTTTACATAACTTTGCCTCCTCTCAGGCCTAACTTGTGAAGGGGATTTCAATGGCGACATATTTACACCAAGAATGTTAATACTTTTGTTGACAGCATTTACAATCTCCTCACTTGCAATAAAAGGTTCATCAGATGAAATTTCTTGTTCAGGTTCATTTGTAAGTTCCCCAAATTTTTTTTTATAAAAAACAACACAATTACTACACAAACTGTCATTACTTTTTACAAAACAGACCTACCTACAATCCTTTGAATTGAATCAGCTAAATCACCAACACCACATAACCTCACACTCTTACTTTTGTATACAGTTTTTTTGTGTCTTCTAATACAGTCCACACACTTAATTCGTTCAGAACTATGATAATCTGACATTATTAAATAGGCCTATTCAGCAAAAATGTAAAAAACATCTGAGGAATCACAAACACATATCAAGTGTTACTCTTCCAAACAAAAGAACAGACTGCACAGTAATTATAGCACAGGTGGGTGTGGCCATGGAGGGGAGGGGCTAGTGAGACAGTTGATTAGCTGTGCAGTAAGCAAACACTGGTCATGCATGTGCATGTATGATCCTGTTGATTCAGCATTGCACAGGTGTAGAACAAGCTTATTTGTTGTTTAAGCATTAAGACTAGGTCAGTTCATTTAACAACTGTAACTTTATTACAGAATTTATTATATAATAATTAAAACTATTTTATATTTTTTATTTACTAGATTAATATTTTAAATATTTTTACTTTAAGTATTATAATTAGTCTACTAGCCTATATTTTAACTTTCAGTGCTAATTTAAAACAAAACTTTGTAGTGTTTTTCTGCGACCTGCAAATGCTGGAGAACTGTCATTTTAAAAAAAAACGTTCAAAATTTATGAGGCAAAAAACACACAATTCTGCCCCCACCAATTGATAATATACTAATAGGACAACATAAGGTCAAGTTTTAAGATTTTTAAAAAATGGGGTTGAGTTATTGCTACTTGAAAATAATGCATTTTCGTACTTTTGCATATTTTGAAGTTGAATTGTATAGACTGTATATATGTTAGGCAATAAATAAAATTTGCTGTAAAACTACCATTGGTGGACTACACATTGCCATCTTTATTTATTTAAAAAGCTTTTCTTAGTGTAAGAAAAAAATCGTTAAATGTCAGAAAAACCAAAATTTTGTACCTAAATAGTGGATTTTGTTTAATTACTAATAATTATAACATGCATATTTAAAGTATGTCAAGTTAAAAATCAATTCATTAGCTACAAAACAAAACAAAAATGAACTGAATCGCCCAAATAGTTTAAACGCAATAACATTTTTTAAATATGCCGTTTTTGACATTCCTTTCAAAAAACGCGTTTTTCACCAAATTTCAAAATGGCGCAGCAAGTGATATAAATTTTTTTGGAGCAAATCCATTTGGAATATCTTATATCTGTAGTAGGAGTAGCTACTGTAATTTTTTGGAACAAATCTAAGGGGGTCAACTGACATGCTCTGCCTGAATTGAGATGGAATGGGCCTTGGGAAAAATCAAAATTCCATCATCAATGAATGCAAAGGATTTTCCCTGCCCAACATCTGGCAGGATTTGATGAAAAATAACTGTAACCTTCAAGGTTAACCATAACCACGATAGTGACAGGAATAAGTGACAACAAAAAGACAGCCTGAAGAATTTCTCCAAAAATTTGCAATTTAAATAAAAAAATTTCCTAGTAAAATTTCCATAATAGTTGTTTTTGATTAGTAATCCTTTTTTTTTTTTTTTTTTTTGATTGAGGAACGGGTCGTTTAAAGTATCACCCAGCTAAAATTCCTTGCCACTCAGCTGTAATAAAACTCTAGGAAGAACACTATAGTCTATAATTCTAGTTAAGAGTCATTATTAGAGGGAGGGTTTCCCAGGTGATCTTGAGGAAACTTACAAAAGTAGGGATTTCCAGGGGATCGGAATGTATGAAGGAATATTGTCATTGCAAGATGAAGAACCTTGCTGATAGATGTATAGACTTTTGGTGAACTGCAAGAAGGCATTATTTTGAGGTGTTGTAAGGGTAGAAGAGTCTTTCCATATGGGGAAATATGATTCAACAAGGATAAGTCTTGAAAGAGCAGTAGACATGGAGGCTGCCTTTGCATTATAGACATGTTCAATAATTCTCGTCTTTAAGCTCCATTTTGTAGATCCTATGTATACTTTGTTGATTTTATTATGTGTAACAAAAAATTCGTCATCGAAGACTGCAGCGTGCTGAACAAGTTCAACAGAGGTAGTGACCATAGATTGGTGAGATGTAAGATGCACCTCAACACTAAACTCGAACGTAGCAAGCTCATAAGACAAACAAAATGTATTGACATAACCAACCTTTAAAAACACCATAATACTTTCAAGTTGGAACTGAAGAACAGATTCTCTGCTTTAGAAGGCCTAACATCGGAAGAAATGGATATTTCAGAAGTTAACAGAAAAGTAATCAAAGCTCCTATGGAAACAGCAACAAAATTAGCTGGGTCTAAGAACAAGTTGCATGTGAACAAATTATCAGGAAAAACCAAAATGTTGATGCAAAACAGAAGAGAGATGAGGACAACTAAAGAAGATGTGACTTCCAAAGTGGAATATATAGAGCTATGCAAGACAGTACGAAAAAGTATCACTGAAGACGTAAGGAAATTCAACTGTGAGCTAGTGAGGAAAGCAATTGAAAACAACCAAAGCCTAAAGATAGCAAAGGGACATCTCAGTAAGGGAAGAAAACAGATTATGGCTCTGAGAAAAGAAGATGGTTCTGTAACAAGAAATAGAGGCGAAATTTTGACAAGAGTGAAAGATTTCTACTCCAAATTATATGAAAGGGATAATACATGTACTCCAGACATCATGAAAGGTACCAGAGTTCTTTCAGTCCTCCCAGCAGAAGTTGCTCATGCAATCAAGAACATGAAGCAGGGGAAAGCTCCAGGAGAAGATGGAATTACTGTAGACATCATACAAAAGCATTCCTGAGGATTGGAACAATACTACAATGATCCTGCTACATAAAAAAGGTGACATTGAGGATCTCAAGAACTACAGACCTATCAGCCTCCTCTTAGTGGTTTATAAAATCTTCACTAAAGTTCTTTCACACCGCTTGAAGGTAACACTGGACATGGCTCAACCGAGAGAACAAGCTGAATTCAGGAGTGGCTACAGCACAATAGATCATATCCACGTACTGAGAGAACTAATTGAAAGAGCGAGGGAATATGAACTTCCATTGTGCATGGATTTTATCGATTATGAAAAAGCCTTTGATTTGGTGAAACCATCAGCAGTTACAATGGCTCTGAAATCCTGCGGTATTGAAGATGCATACATTAATATTATTAATAACATCTATGAAAATGCAAGTGCAAATATTCGGCTGTTTGAAAATACAACACATAAAAATTGGAAAGGGAGTGAGACAAGGTGACATCATATCTCCGAAGCTCTTTAATGCCACATTGGAAAATGTCTTTCAATCACTGAACTGGGAAAACAAAGGGATAAAGATTAATGGAGATTATCTAATCCACCTTCGTTTTGCTGATGACGTAGTCAATTTTGCAACTACCCCATCAGAGCTGCAGAGTATGATCCAGGAGCTTGCTGACAAGAGTAAAGAAGTGGGATTAAAAATGAACTTTCAGAAGACAAAAGTGATGTTCAATGCTTTTACAAGAAATGAAGATTTATCGATTGATGGAGAAAAACTGGAGATAACAGATACGTATGTTTATCTTGGACAGGAGATATCAAGTGAGGGTCACATTGATGAAGAAATTAATCGGCGTACAAAACTTGCCTGGAGAGCTTTTGGAAGAAACAGCATAATTTTCAAGAGCAATATGCCATTATGTCTTAAAAGAAAAGGGTTTGATCAATGCATCCTTCCAGTGCTTACGTATGGTGCAGAGACGTGGACCTTAACTAAAAGAGACATACATAGGCTGCAGATAACTCAAAGCAGCATGGAGAGGTGCATGCTTGGTATAACCAGGAGAGATAAGTGGAACTCGTGGATCCGAAAAATGACGAGAGTGGAAGACATCATGATCAGAGTTAAATCCCTGAAATGGCAATGGGCTGGACTGCCAGAAGGACAGACCATTGATGGACAGCCGAAATTTTAGATTGGATTCCAAGGGACAGGAAAAGACCCAGAAGAAGACCACATGGGAGATGGGTGGATGAAATTCGAAAATATGCGGGAGTGACATGGAGGAGACTGGCACAAGACAGACCGTTGTGGAGGAAACTTGGGGAGACCTTCGTCCAGCAGTGGATTGATAATGGTTGACGATGACGATGATGTATACTTTAGGTGGTTCCTTGGGGTCCACAGCTTGTAAAGGAATAATATAGACACCACACTTAGAGTCAGACTTTATAGGACCGCTGTCTTTTTTAATTTAAAATGAAATATTTCTGGTTTTAACTTCAAAGTCTAGATTATATCAGTGACAAACATTTTTTAGTAAAGGAGTAGATCTTAGATCATGGATACGATTAATTTACAGGGATGAGAGTCTCGAGTTAAGGTAAATAAACTGAAAGACTGCAATTTCCTGTACAAATGGTTCACCACATGGGTTTCATAGCCGTGGGCAACAGCGATTCGCTTGACAATTTTAATTTCCTGGTTACGTAGGCAAATGTTTGAAGAATGAGAAGTGGCATGTTGAAGCAAGAACCATAGTGCAGCCAATTTGTAACTCATTGGATGGGTGTAAAAATTAAGAATAATCGAAACACTTGATGTAGATTTGCGGTAGACAGAATGTTGTGTGGAATGATTATTGGGGTTTTTCTCCAACAAGAAATCTAGGAAAGGTAGCTTGCAATTGGTTTTAAGCTCCAGCATGAACTTAATGGAGAAGAATTGTGAAGACATACATTCTACAGAAGAGTTGAGATCATCTATGTTATATTCCCTAAAAATGAGGATGCCATCAATATAACGTATGTACAGGCTTGGAAGTAGTCGAGTCTCTTGCATGATCTTGTCCTCAAGAGCTTGCATAATAAGTTCAGCTAAAAGAGAGGAGAGGGGTGATCCCATAAGAGCACCAACTCTCTGGAGAAAAATCGTGTCATTAAACTTGAAATAGGAGCGTTTCTGAATTAATTTTAATGCTTGGATTATGGCCTGAGTCTCATTAGGTGAAATTAAGTTCTGCGATGTAAGTTTAGATTCTACAAGTTTGTGGACATGTTGTTTCAATGGGATGTTCGGAAAGAGTGAAACGATGTCCAGAGAGATCATAATAAATGGGATCTGTTGTTGTTGGTAAGAATGAATCTTGTCTAGAGCTTTATTTGAGTTGGAAGCGGAATAACAAGAGTTGGAGGTCAGGGGGCTAGAAATCAGACAAGAACCTTTTCTAAAGGGCGAGGAGGACTTGTATGGCCCGAAACAAGTGATTATTAAATTTTGACATAACAAAATGAACATGTATATAGTTCATAGAACCACACTTTAAATAATCCAGTCTACTTAGTAATCACACTAAATGCAAATTTTAGTCCACAAAAACAGTATATCACATAGGCTGTTCTATCTAACAGTTTGATCAAACATTCCCACTGCCACAAACACTGCAGATATGTGTATAATACTTCACAAGTGTTAACAATTTGCATGCAATTTATTATAAAAATAAATAGCAGAACTTAAAAGGTATACACATACCTTCTCAAGTAATGTTACAACTGCAATTTACAAGTCAAAAAATAATGCCGGTATCACGATAAAAACACACACACAAAAATTAACTTTGGCTGTACTAGGAGGCTAATGTTCATATAATTGTTTGACAGATAAAGAACTATTTATTTCCAATTCTGCTCTCATAAATTTCTTATTTCCTTGCTCTTATGGCTGCTAAGTAACTATCAAGGTCAGTTGCCAGTATTTCACTCTTTATGCTAAAGGTGAAGCTAACTTTAATATGGAGAGAAAAGCACTGACAGCATAGCATGCCTTGGTAGTCACACTGAGTTGAAAGTATTTCACATAATGAAAAATAATTATTTTAACTCAGAGCAGAGTTGGAAATAAATTATTACCTTTAACAATTCTCTATTAATAATTGGAAAATGAAATTTCATAAAATATGTATCAAAGAATTTGCAACTGTGAGACACTTCACAGTCCACACCTCAATAAAATTTTAAATGACTGTAAGATGATTTTAGATGTTAGCCATGTTGTTTACACAGAGCAAAATACACAAAACAATAAAACCTTTTAGCACTTAGTAACATAGAACTAAATGAAATGGCAGTTTGATGATATCAGCAAATTCACTCATATGAACTAGAGTACAAGAAAGAAATTCTCACCCTAAATTTGTTAATTAGCCAATCACGTCCTAAATCATAAATTAAGTAGTGAAGAGATTCCTTGTACACAGCTAGAGTGTAATCATAGTCAAAACCATAAACATCTATGTCAGACAGGTCAAGCTCATTATTTGCAAAAGTGCCTTGGGGATCAACATCTGGTGGAGGCAACTCCACTAAAATGAAAATAAAAGTAAAGAATGAGACATCCATTGTACTGACATAAAACAATTAAAAGAATATACTGGTAACAATAACAGCAGCAAAAGAAAGATTGGAATAGATCCAAAAACAGTATAATTATTCTAATTTCCTGCCCCATCAATGAACACCTGAGGCATAAATAAATTTAGCTTAAAGACTCAAAAGCAAATTATTAAAACAAGATTCCTGCAAAATGTTTTTTTTTAAATTAATACAACATAAATGTTTACAGATTATGACTGAATAAATAGGATGCTTTTATGGAAAGTCTTGAATAATTACAGTACAGATGGGAATCTGCTTGAAAGTGTGAAAGCTATATAGTATGCTGGCAGTAGAACATGCATACAAGTTAATGATGTTTTATCAAAATGATTTTCTATTAGTGTAGGAGTTAGACAAAATGGTGCAATGTCACCACAGCTGTTTAATATATTTATAGATGCACCCATGCATGTCATGGCAATTCCTGTGTGTGCAGACTGCTGCATGCTGATGACACAATCCTGTTGGCAGAGAGCAAAAGTGAGTTGCAGAGTATGTTGCCCCTGATATATACAAGTTTGTGTGAAAATCAAACTGAGTATAAACAAGGAAACCCCAAAATAATGGTTTTTGAGTGAGGAAATGTAAGTACTGAATTCAAGGTCAGTCTAAATGGTACAGGTCTAGATAAACAAGGTGAATGAATTTGTACATTTAGGAAGCATGTTTGACAGAGGAAACAGATTAGATGTTGAAATTAGTCAGTCAGTGAATTCAGCTTTGAAAGTCATAGCTGCCTTGGGAAGATTTCAAAGGATTGATAGGTTCTTTAAAAGGTCTTGAACAGCTGTGTATGAAAGCATAATTGCTCCTACTCAGTGAAACCTAGGTACTACAAAAGAGATATTTAAGAGTTCTTTGTGAGCTGGAAAGATGTGTTACTTGTGGGGAATTTGTGGCAAGACACGTTCGGATCATATGAGGAATGAATATTTGTTGCAGATGTGTAACGTGAAGCAAAATGCTGTTAGTAGGATGGAAACACATATTCTGAGGTGGTTTGGCCATGCTGAAAGAATGAGAGATGAGATGCTAACTAAAAACAGATTTATTCAGTCTAAATGGCAGGAAAAAAAGGTAGAGAAAGACCAAGGAAATCATGGGGGGATCACATGGAGGAATCTCTGCATCACAGACAGACAGGTATGAAATACAAAAAGTCTTGTGATAACTGTGATGGATGTTAGTGAGGAGTTATGTGTCAAAATCATAAATGGAGACGTTTGAATACATCAACAGTAATTGAAATCTAGCACCATCAGTTTTAAACTTTCATTTGGCAGATGCATTTTTTTTAGTGGAGCTAACCTTTGAATCACAGAGAACATCTGTTAATACCTTCATGAATCTCTCAAAACTGTGTGTTAATATCTTCATGATGTGACTGCATGATCATTACTACTGTAATTCCTTCAGATTCCTTTCCACTGTTTATCTGAACAAAGAAATATAATAGTCATCCATAAATAGTTCTTTTACCTCTACTACAATAAATGTTATTTAAACTCACAGCTCTAAAACTTTCAAAGTTCATTGATCCTTTCTTCCTAAAGAAAGAATGTGATAACATCTGAGAAATATAGCCTCCAACAAGGGTGGACAAGCCATATCCCCATCCAATGGAATCCCCAGACCAAGCTGACAGAGAGTGAGTTCAGGCCAATTTCTGAATAATTATTTACATAAAATTAAACTGATAATCATATTGTAGAGTATGTCTATTATAATTTCTCACAAAAAGTTGACTTTGGAAAATGAAAGTCATCATTTAGCTCACAAATAGAATTCATAGACATTATAACCTACAAAAATGTCTGCTGCCAAAATTATTAACAGGCTTAATCAAAACTATGATAACCAAAGTAAAAGCATATACACTGCTGGCCACCCAAAATGCAACATCAAGAAGGACACGAGATAGCAAAGCCAGATTTACTGGACACATAACAACAGATACAAAGATGAAACGATTGAGCTTACAGGCCCGTGCGACTTGCGGAACACAGAGACATCAATAGTTCGTGTGGCTCCCATGGCTGGCAATAACGGCCGCTACACGCTGCGGTATCGAACGAAAGAGGCTTTGGATGTGGGCTTGGGGTATGTCTGTCCAAGCTGCTTCCACACGTTGCCACAGTTCATCAGGTGTAGCCACAGGTGGTGCTTGCCGGGCCACTCAGTTGCCGATCACGTGCAGCCGCACATCGTCTTGTTGAAAGGTGGCCGCTGGCAGGTCCTGCAGGTAAGGGAGGACTACAGGCTTCAAAACGTCGGAGATGTAGCGGTGGCTGTTGAGTGTACTGGCGATGCGTACCAGAGGGGTGCGGGTGTCATATCCAATTGCGCCCCAAACCATAACGCCAGACGACGGACCGGTATGGTGATGCATAATGCAGGCGTCATACAGTCTCTCGCTGCGGTGCAGCCACAAGTGAATCCGACCATCGTGGTGTTGCAGGCAGAAGCGAGGTTTGTCGGAGAAGACAATGTCGCGCCATTCCGTAGTCCAGGTGTGGCGTTCAAAGGCCCACTGCCGCAGCACTCGCCGGTGGTGTAACGTCAATGGTAATCAGAGCAATGGCCGCCGTGTGGCAAGTCCCCGCTCCTGCAGACGACGTCGAACGGTATGTGCTGACACAGGTTGTTGCGCAACACACCCTAATTCCTGTGCTAACGTTCATGATGTGGCGGTACGAGCCATCAATGCCCGCTGCACAACATGCTGGTCCTATCGTTCAGTGGTGTGCCGTGCCTGCGCCAATCGCTCACGTCAGTCCGTCCATCCCTCCTGCACCCACCGAGTTCATACTCGCCTCACTGTGGCTGGATATTGTCCCACACGGGCGCCAATGTCTCGGTACGATAAACCCCTGTCGCGATAAGCCACTATTCGTCCTCTGTCAAACTCCGAAATGACTGCAGTATTCTGCGACGAGGCATCAGGAAGCTTCCCACGCAGAGTTCCGGCAGCACAACACACTTCCACTACTTACACCCCGCCTTCTGTGCACCCTTCTTATAGTGCTTCTTGGTGGCGTGCGGGGCGCACACGATTTGCATATGCCCTGCAATGCTAATCGTTTGCATATCCTCTCACGGGCGAGCATGCTGCGAATTTTAGGCCAATCGGATGCTTCCTTCTTGGTGTTGCATTTTGTGTGGCCAGCAGTGTATGTTAACACAAGGGCAATTCCTTAATCTATTTATCTCAGACATTTCTAATTTTTCAAGGCTAACAGATATAAAAAAAACCAACTATTTTTTTATTTCAAACTCACCACTCTAGTATATAATAGAAATACTAGAGCCAGTAGAAATTCAAAATAACCAGGCCAATTTGATAGTCCTACAATTAGCCTTAACTATCAACCACAATTACTACATCCTTACCTCCTCAAAAATCTTCAACACAGTTCAATCTAAGATTTCAGCTACACCGAATTATACTTTTAAAGAATCCATCCTCTACTACAATTAAATGTCTACAAAAAGTGAGCAAGCTTGGCCATTATTCATATCCAAAGTGCAAATCACCAATTACTTTAAAAACAACAACTGTCAGTCTGTCAATCATCTGGATGGTCACAGAACACAATATATACTTTTTTCAGCTACAAAAACAGAACTTCCTAACTTTTTCACAACATACAAAATTCCTAACTTTGGCAACATGTTTTAACATCACAGATTTACTTAAATCCATTAAAATGTATGCTAAACAGTAATGTGACTAATTAAAAAGAGCTGATGTTACAGGAAGGATATGCTTTGTTAATGAACAAATAAAGAATATTAAAATAAGTAGCATCTTAAGATGTACCATATTTACTCAGATCTAACGTGCACCTTACTTCTCAGCTACGAAAATGCGTATTTTTTTCTTAATACTCATATACTAAGACGCAAGAAAACTTGAAAGAAATACAAACTTATGAAACCTACGAAATATGGCAATTCTTGAATTTATTTAAATTCCACATTAATCCAAATTATGCATTGCTCACAGACATCTCTCCATCTACATCCTCAGATATTTCACTGTGCACACGATTTTTCATTGCTGCTGTTGGCTGTGGTTTCACTGCTGGATTGTTCGAAGATAGCATCTTCAGTGCCATCCATCGCATTGGAAAAGCAGCACTTCAGAAAAGACCGCTTAACTAAGTCATTAGGAATGAACTCCCAGGCATCTACAATCCACTGTGCTACTACAGAGAGTGAAGGTTTTTTAACACCTCCAGTTTTTGTCAGTTCTGTGTCTTCCGAAGTAAAGCCACGCATTGTAGCGTGATCGAATTGCTGCTTTAAAAGGCCTATTTATGCAGACATCAAGGAGCTAAAGTTGGGAAGTCATTCGTCAAGGCACAACAACTAGATCAGTTCTGTTTTCAACAATCCTGATTTTTACCGAGTTAGTTACATGCCCCTTGAATGAATCCAATACAAGCACAGACTGCAGTCGCACTGCATCTGGTCGTCGAAACCACACTTTTTGAAGCCAGTCCTTTACCAGTTCTTCGGTCATCCAGCCATTTTCTTGAACTCTGACATGAATTTTCTGAGGAAAAGTCTTTTTATTCAGAAATATTTTTCTCTTGAAAATAACATATGGTGGTAGCTTGTTCCCATTAGCGGTAATGGAAAGCCTGACCGTCATTCGGAGCTTCTCCTTTCCTGTTGTTAGCACTTTAACTTGCTTTGCACCAATACTTTCTACAGTGAAATTTGATGGCATATCAAAATACAATGGTGTTTGGTCAGCATTCCCAATCTGGCTTAAAACATGGTGCACTTGCTTTCTTACTGATATGACATACTTGAGAAAACTGTCTAGCTTTTCTTCAAAGTCATATGGCATTCTCTGACATACTGAAGTATGCCACCTTAGAGAAAATCCTTTTCTATCTATAAAACGGCAAATCCATCCTCTTGAAGCAGTAAACCTTACACTGATCCAAGTTCACGATAAATTTCTCATGCTTTTGTTGAAGAATTTCTACAGCAGGAAAACCTGATGCATGCTGCTACTTCACGAAATGATCTAGATGATCATCAATCTTGGGAAATCTACCCGTCTTAGGTCCTAAGAAAGTCTTTCTTGTTTTGAGCAATGATTCAGCTTTTTGTTTTGCTTAATCCAAAGCCTTGTACATTAACTTCTGAAACTCCATACTCCCTAAAATGCGTGTGATTGCCATTTTTCTCTGCATAGGCAACCACCTGCAGTTTAAACTTTGCTGGATAATGCCGCCATTTAGAACACATCTGTGAACAGCATGCTCCTCATTCAAGTAGAAAAAATGCAGTGTTTCTTTCAGAGAACAATACCATGAGGCAAGTGACTGCCCGTATTTTATATCTTTCGTTGAAGCTTCTCAACGAATGTAGAAGAATGGAGAAAGTTGGAGATTGTTGGTGGCCATAGCAACAGTCAGATGCTCAGAGGAAATTCCATCCTCTGGTGTGCCGCGACGACGACATCCTAGACAGGCAGGCATAGGAGAGAATCCCGATGTAGGTATTTGTCACTGATTCTAACGTGCACCCAGATAAACAGGTTCGATTTTGAGGGAAAAAGGTGCACGTTATATTCGAGTAAATACGGTAATCTTTACTTTATGAATATGTACACTCAGGAGCCATAACATTATGACCACCTACAAAATAATGTTGGGATGTCTTTTGATGTGATAACTTGTTGTATTCAGCATGGCATCAACTCTACAATACTGCAGAAGGTGCCATGAGATATTCTGCAAAAGCTAGGCAGAACAACATTGCAAAGTCCATTGATGGAGCAAGGCACTAGCATGGACTGGCGAATTATGTATTCTACAAATTATGTTTGATGAGATTCAAGTCCAGGGAGAGAGATATTCACCAGCGAAGAGAGCTCATGATGAAATACATGGACATGATCCTCAAACCATCCCTACATATAATGCAGGTCTTTCAACAAAGGGATTGTCTTGCTAAAAGTGTCCAGTACCACCAAGATGCACAATTAATATGTGAGGCAACACCTGATCCGAAACGCCGCCTAAGTATATTCTGGCAGTGAGAAAATGTTTAATGGAGATGAGAAGACGCACTAATGTCCATGTGAACAATTCTCATACCATGATACCATCACCACCTTCCTGTTTTGTAACAACAACATAGTACAATAATTGTAGCTGTTTTTTTTGTTTTTTTTTATTGGAGGTTTAACGACCACCGTGAGCAACTCAATGGGCTATAAGCAGTCGCCCGTCCCTAATTTAGGGTCATTGGTTCCAGGGAAGGGAGAGAACCAGTGCCGTAAGACAAACACAACATCCATGCCTGACCGGGATTCGAACCCGGACCCCTTACGGACGAATGATCAGAGGCCAACGCCTTAGACCACTGCGCCACCGGGGCGGCCTGTAACTGTTCACTGATGTAGCATCATAAAAGGGCTACACTGAAATTAATGAGCAATGATTGAAGAATTGGGGGGGGGGGGGGTTAATGACCACCGTAAGCAACTCAATGGGCTATAAGCAGTCACCTGTCCCTAATTTAGGGCCACTGGTTCCAGGGAAGGCAGGGAGCCAGTACCGTAAGACAAACACAACATCCATGCCTCACTGGGATTTGAACCCGGACCCATCTTGGACAAGCGATCAGAAGCCATCACTTAAAACAACTATGTTACCAGGGTGGCAACTGAAGAAACAAGCAAGACACCTTAACCTGCATACCTTAATCTATTTTTCTACAAAATCCCTGTTTCTTTGGACACATTTTACCCATCGTTCTGGCAGTTTAAAGATACTCTTGCAGAAGAACTCCATTCCAGTTCGTAATGATGAAGAAATAAGTATGACAACCTTAATCTATTCTACAAAATCCCCATTTCTTTGGACACATTTTACCATAGTCTCATCAGTTTCAGCATCATGGGCTGAAATATCAGATTCAGAGTATGATTCCTTGTAATTTACTTTCTTGCATTTTTCCTGTTCTATGGTCTTGTCACTCTTAGTGACTATTTTTTGACAGTTACAACATACAGATTTCCCAGGCACAAGCTGTAGTTCCAGATGTGAGTGTTCTTCAGCAAAGCTGACGGTTATCTCACGCAATGATTTCTTTATATTTTTTTATGGATACTGTATGGATCACAGCATGTATTTCCATGTATAAATGGTGGTATTTGTCCAAATGTTTGATTTTATGGTGCTAATTTACAATTTGAATATTGTCTTTAATTCTCATTTTTAATAATTTCTGTTGCTCAGGTGAATACTCACAAATTTTAGTCACTTTTCTTAAAGAGCTGTATTATGCATTAGTAGTCTTCCTCAGTCAAGACACCAACACAACACTGCATTACTGAATACTTATGATACAAATAATTTCTGAATATGTAGTATTGATAAAAAAATTGGATTATACAGTACAACTTTAAAACTAATTCAGCAAACCTGATTTCCATAGAACTTATATATATTTACAACACTGATTTTATAAATTTGAAACAGAGCTAAGAGACTTGGATGTTTCACCCTCAAAGGTTCTACGCTGATTGAATTGACAGTGGAGTTGAGTTGAGTTCTGCTACTTGAGGTGGATGATGCAACATCTGATTGTATTGCATCATCCAACACTGATGGACATACTGGACTGCCATGAATGATAACATGTTAGTTCATGATTGCGTCACTTTTTTAAAACCCTTAAAACTGGGCAAAGACATTATATTTTAGCAAAAAGAATTTGTTTGGAACATTTTTTGGAAACAAATGTGGGAGGGGGGTATTGCAGTTGCATAGTAACGATGACTGGTTTTATTACTTTGCAAAAAAAGTATATACATTTTAATGTATTAAAGTAAACATTTATTAAATGCATGTATTACTAACTATTTCATGTTAGATTAAATGCTAAAAGTATGCCCATATTGCATACCACGAAGGGCAAATTTGCATTATCATTATTTTGGAAACTATTGTGAAACACAAAACAAAACTTTCAGAATATTTAGATATGCAATAGAAGATAGTCCTCAGAAGAAAAAAAGGTGTTTACTGCTACCCCTTTTGACTTATTATATCCAAAAAATGGAAATTTTGCAGTTTTAAAATATTTTGATAACACAAGTTGAAATATGCTTTAACATTCTTAGCAACATATGTGGATTGCCTGAAAAAATATTCACTTTGTGTTTAAGTACCCTTCTGGTATAAAAATGTTGCCGAAAAGTGGCGAAATCAGCACAGTGACCTTGAAATTTGACCCTCCTTACAACCTGACAAATTATTATCCTATGGAAATGAGGTTATTATATATGAATGTACAGGTTATTGCCTCTATTTAGGCACCCATTAAGTGTTATCACAATTACTCAATTTGTGTTAAATTGTGGGGACCCAAATTTCCAAAGGGGTTGAGAAAATAAATCCCAAACTTTGTTTTCAGGGTACTTTTATATTGTACTGTAACATAAAAAAAATGAGGAAAATAAAAAAAAAACTTACAACTGCAATATTTTTTATTTTTTTTAAATCTGGTGATTTCATGTGGAATGACCCTTTATTTAAGAACAGATTGCTAATCATCTGTGTTGCTCTGCTATTAATGAAATTAGCATTGCATGCAGTTCCTTTTGCGTAGAAGTTGCTGCTATGAAGAGCTGAAAGTGGAAAACAGTAGCTAACTGGAATGAATAGACTCGTGGATAAAGTTAAACTGAGTGGCCCAGTGGTTGAGTGCTGACTTCTAATAAAAAATAATCTGTCTGAGATGCATCTAGGTTTGAATCCCTGTAAAGTATTGATGATGCAACTGTCCTACAGCACTGGCTCTCTCCCCCTCCAGTGGCCTAAAATCAGGGATGGGTGACTGCTTCTAACCCACTTGAGTTGCTAACAATGGTCATTTCTCCACACAAAAAAAGTTTAACCAAATGAAACATGTGTTTCTCTGATATTTTGCATTTATTTAGTATAAAACTTGCTGAAACTGGTATTATTACTATTATTATTATTACAGAGTTCAAATTATTATTTTGGTTTGTAAGAATTGTCAGCATGCAGTTTATGAGGAGCTATTTCCTTTCTTCAGGCATGAAAGTGGTCATGGCAGAAAAAGGCTGAATTTTTCCCACATAGGAATATGCAGAAATAATTAACCTTTCAGCATTTATTAACTATCCAAAGCACCATATATACATATATAAAAGCCATAAAATTATCTAACAATTCTTTAGGAATGAAAAAGAACTTCATTTTAGTCAACATGCTTATGTCAAACCAATAATGTCAATCCCATATTTACGTAAGTCATTTCAAAAGTTTTGCACACTGCGCAGGTCCTTCCCGTAGGATGATGCAAGCGCTCCAATCATTTCGCCAGTTACGAGTCAGACCTCAGTATACAAAGTTGTCTACGTTTGCTGGCTAATTTGTTTCTGTTCTGAAAAATTCTGCCTAGAAATGGAGGAAGAAAGTGAGTCAGGTCAGATCTCGCGTAGAGCAACCAGCGATCCTACGTTAAAATTGAAACTTTGTGAGGAAAACCACCTACTGAAATTCACAAAGCTTTGTGTGAGGTTTGTGAGATTAGTGTAGTCAATCAACGAAACTTGAATACGAGATTTTTTTATTTACGGTTTAACGACCACCGTGAGCAACTCAATGAGTTATAAGCAGTCGAGCGTCCCTTATTTAGGATCAATGGTTCCAGGGAAGGGAGAGAGCCAGTGCCATAAGACAAACACAACATCCATGCCTCACCGGGACTCAAACCCGCACCCTTCTCAGACAAAATGATCAGAAGCTAGCGCTTAGACCACTGCGCCACAGGGGCGACTACAAGATTTTGAACCAGAACTGAAATCTCAGTCTGCTCAGTGGAAACATCCAGAATCACCTCACCAGAAAACATTTCACCGCCAGCAATCAAAAGTTAAGCTGATGATGATTATGGCCTATCATAAGGTTGGAGGGATACCAACAGACAGAGTGCCTGAGGGGACCACTGTAACAGCAGAATACTACAGGTTTCTGCAAAATGTTTTGCGCCCAAAGATTCACCAAAGAAGGCCCGACATGCTCGAAGCTGGTGTCATCATTCTACATGACAATATGAGGCTACACGTTGCCTGCCTGTACAGTAAGGCATTCTGGAAAAGTACAGATGGGAACTGTTTTCCCACGTGAAATACAATTCTGACATGAGCCCACCAGACTATGTCCTGTTCCCAAAACTGAAGAAGCCACTTCGTAGGAAACGATTCTGGACGTTTCTAAAGATATGACCCGAGTATCCCGACTGGAATACAAGACTTGCCCAAACATTGGACTGCTGTCATAAAGAAACATGGAAATTACTTTGCAGGCCTGTAAAGGTATGTTGTGAAGTAAATTAATTTTTTAAGAGATAACCCACAGTGTACAAAACTTTTGAAATGACCCTCATATACTGATCAAGTTTGTTTTACTGCATTTCTGCATCGATCTCAGAAAAAAAGGCGAAATTCTGCCAAGAGGCGGAACTCTCTCACTTGTTTGTTGATGTGTGTGGGCTGTCACATGAACTTGGGAGCTACTTAAAAGCATTTGTAATAGGATGATCACCCAGAAATTGTAAAACCTTCATTTAGACATTAGTCATGATCACACTGAAAATGCGATAACAGTTTCTGACTTCAAATACCAGGATTCCTTACATTAATATATCGGGTGTGTGCAAAAGTTCTACCCGTTTTTGTAATAGATGCAAATTGTGATCAGAGTAGTCACATCACAGATGATGCTCCGATGCCAAATTTTCGGCCAATAAAGTGTGGAGCTGCAGAGCATATAGTCACTAGGTTTGTTCGAGTAAGTCATTCTTAACGGAAATCACGGACGGTGTAACATAGCATGAGATAAGGAACACATTAGACATTGTTTACTGTAAGGGTTCAATAAAGGCAGTACTGCAGCCAGAGCTTGCCGCAATATCTGTCAAATGCATGGGGAGGATGTAGTTGATAATAGTACATGTTGCCGGTGGTTTCAGAAATTCTGGGACAGAGAGAGAATCTGCAAAGATCAACCACGTCCATCTGTGGTTTCTGGTGGGGATGTGGACAAAGCCATAACAAATGAACCACATCCAACCATTCAGGAATTAGAGTGGAAATGTTATCGGTATGCAGAACAACAGTCGAAAGATGGATGCATGCGCTTGGGTTCATCACCAAGTTCGATAACTGGGTTCCGCACCAGGTTTCTGGAAAGCAACGAGAGGAGAGAATCCATACATGTGTTTCTCGTAACAGAAATGAACCGGTTTGGGGACGAATTATGATGGGTGATGAGAAATAGGTACTGTACTGTAATGTAATGTAAAGAGTTAATGGACTGTGTGCCAAGGTGCGAAGCCTGCTCTATTGACCTCAAAAGGAACTCTGCATCACAAAAAGGTTTTGTTGTGTTTGGTGGGGTGTCCAGGGAATAATCCACTGGGAGGTGTTGGCAATGAACGATAAATGCTAACCTCTACTGTCAACAGTTGGACAGATTGCAAGAACTGACATCGAAGTGGCCAGCACTTGTCAATTGCAAAGGCGTGATCCTTGATAACGATAACTTGAGACAGCATGCTGCTTTAATCACTTAACAAAAATTACTGTACTTTGGTTGAGAAGTGTTACCTCACCTAGTGTATTCCCCTGACATGGCACCTACGGACTACCACCTTTTACGATCGTTACAGAATGCCTTCGATGATGTGAAAACGGCATTACAAGACGTTTTTTTACTCTAAAATACAGGAGTTTTTCTGACGTGGGATTCACCTACTCATAGACAGATGGCAAGAGGTCATACAGAATGATGGCAATTATGTGAAATCCTAGGTATGTTATTTATCGTGTTCTCCTTTCTTTGTAGCCTACAAAAACGGGTAGAACTTATGCACACACCCAATATATGAAAACATCCACCATTCACACTTGGAATTGCTAATCTATTATTCTCAATGTGGTAACAGATGGGGTAAAGCTAAAAATACTAGTAAAATTTTCACTCTATCATCTACATAAAAATTTAAAATGAGCGAAAAAAATTGTAATCTTTTTAGTTATGCTACAAAAGTATCTTATATACAGTGTAAAAATTATTGAATACATTTTTAAGCGCGACAAAAAACATAACCTCATTTTTGGCATGAAAATGCGATATCTAGTGGTATCAAATGTCACCCAAAAACAGAGTTCTTTTACAATGGATCTTATACCACTGTAAATACACGAGGAAGTATTTATGGCTCGCTGGATAGTAACGAGGTGTTAAATTATTGTTAGGTGCCAACATAATGCAGCAAATAGGAAAAACTAATAAAAACTCGGATAAGTTCGTTACACAGTTGACTGGGGTTATACCAATATCATTTCTCTGGTAAAATGACGCGTTAACTTTAAACGCAATGATGCACTGACTAAATCAATTTCTGACGCAACAATATTTCCTAATAATTTTTTCAGGGAATATGATATTCATAATTTTACGAGACAAAGAGATATGACATATTTCAACCTTCTCTCCCATCAATGTAATGCTTTACCTTCACAAGCTTGCTTAGCTACATAATATTTTTGTAACAGACTCTCTTTATCCGAACTCTTGCTACATAAAGTACGTGCTATACTAGGAAAACTTTGCTTGTTTCTGGTTAAAGCATTGACAGTCCTGACACTTACAAATGGGACAGTTTTACAACTCAAGCAACGAACAACAAAACCAAACACGGCCATGCTTGCTGTTTACTGTTGTTCTCCGAGTCGCTGCCAAACGCTTTCTAGAAATGGCATCAATAAATATTCGGGAAATTAAATCTCCAGAGAAAGGTGCCGTATTTTTGAGAACAAAATTGAGGACAAAATAGCACGTTGTCCTCAATTTCAATGCAAAATAAATTTCAATACAAAATTGAGGACTCTTTCGTTTCTAAATGAGGACATGATTGAAGATAACATCTGACAAATTGTTGTAAAGTCAAACAAAGGATATTATGACCTGTATCGTAATTGTCCAGTTTCATGGGAAAACGTACGATGAATCTAAGGATGATTTTCATGTGAAATAAGTATAAAATAGCAATAAACTACTAGCATGCAGAATATTACTTTTGATAAATTTTAAAAGTTACTCATAGGGGGAGGACATGCAAACAAAGCTAAAAAGCTACATTTTGATTTTGTACTGAAATTTCATTGTGATCCTACAAAATATTATGCTGTACTAAAGGAGGTTAGAATAATACTTTTGGAGATGCCCTGAGTCTCTTAACCATGAAGCCGCAAACTGTGGGAATTTGTTGTTGTTTACATGATGGCTATGTAATTTCAAGGGGGTGTATTTTGGAATAGCGTGGCGTTTGTTTGCAGAAACAATGTTAATATCAAACCGGAATGAATTATACTTCTTATACGAGTAAAGTTTTTAATTTTAACGTTGTGTTTTTTTTTAGAATTCGCACTAACATTCGCGTATTTCAATTTAAAATAAAAATATGAAGGGGTTTCAAAATAATTAAGAATTTTATAAATTCAGCATTTTCTCACACATCGGCAGCTATTTAAGATGCGAAATTGGAAACATTTGCGACAGAAGGTGATTCGGCGAACACAAAATGCATTACAATAGCATTGAAACCTATCAGCTTTCTCACACTTTGACGGCTGTCGCTTGCAGTTATAGGCTTCACGCAATGTGGTACTGCACCATTAGCAAGGGCATCTCCAATCTTATTCCAACCTCCTTGGGTGTACTAGAATTCTAGTCCACCATACCTATATGAGAAAAAATATCTGAAACCAAAAAATTGCTATACACTGAGCATACAGAAATCATGGATACCTATATGCTATCTCTATGAGAAGGAATGTTTCAAGTCCAATAACTTTATTTGAAGAAACGCTTTAATGAAAAGATGTACTGAACAGATCAAAGTTGTAGAACTCTTAATGGAATATACCAAAACCAAATTTAGCATCAATTACTAATTTAATTGTAAGAAAGTGGATGCCGAAAAAGATGAGATAGAGGACTATTTCGTTTCTAAATGAGGACATAATTGAAGATAACATCTGACAAATCCCCATTCTATAAATATTTTAGTAAAATCCAATTAAAACAAAGTAACACCCGAAAAGGTGGTAACACCACGCTTGTCCAGATGACTTTGTTCGATGGTGACGACGCTGGTGATGATGATGTTCAGACTTCTATGAGATTCCCGAAATTTTTTTTGATTGCCACTATTTCATTTGAGCGGGGGGGGGTAAAAATGAGGACAAGAAATAAGAAATTGAGGAGAACATTTGACGTCCTCATTCAGATTTTACGAAATTGAGAACGTAGCATTAAAGTTGAAGACTGTCCCTAGAAAAAGAGGACGTCTGGTCTCCTGTAAATATATGTATACCTTTTTTAAATGTAAAGTAGACATAACTTTCTTGAAATCAAGGAACTTGAACTGTCGGATAGAAGGGGAGGCCCAATGCTGTGGGCGGTAGGTTCCAACTCTGGCGAAGCCAGCACGATAAGCCGCCCCGGTGGCGCAGTGGTCTAAGCGATGGCCTCTGATCATTCGTCCGAACGGGGTCCGGGTTCGAATCCCGGTGTGGCATGGATGTTGTGTTAGTCTTGCGGCACTGGTTCTCTCCCTTCCCTGGAACCAGTGACCCTAAATTAGGGACGGGCAACTGCCCATTGAGTTGCTCACGGTGGTCGTTAAACCTCCAATAAAAAAAAAACCAAACAAATTTTTTGTTCGTTGCAACCTAAATCGGTGCAACATATTGTTTTGATTCTAATGGATATTACTTACACATTAAATTAACTAGACCATCTTCTGCGCAAATCGTTCTGGCGTATTTCACAAAGTGAATGTACAGAATTGCGATTAAGGCAATTTTCGCCAAGCGATTGGTTCAAAGCTACTTTGGAGATTGCGAGTAGGCGGAACTTATGAGCAGAGTCATGTGACGGAGACATGTAGACTTTTTAAAGTTCGGGTGTTTTCTTTGCAAAATGGTTACCTTCAGTTGTTTTAACCGTACAAGAGTGTACTTTATTAATAAGGGAACTTTTGAGTTTTTATATCAACATGGCTTCATGGACTTGTGACATCCGAAATACCTTTACTCTATATAGTTCTTATTAAGCCCAAAAGATGTCAGCACGTCAGCGCTCACTCCTCCTTTAGCTATGATTAGTACTGATGTGTTATGTATGGAGAAATCATGAGTTGTTTAACGTTTTTTTTTTTTTAATTTTCGGGAGAAGAGGCGAGGATGTTGAAATGTGAAAGTGAAGGCATTTTTGATGAAGTTTATTCCTAAATATTAGAAAAATATATATATGACAGATCACTTACTATTTTATCAGACACAATATATGGTAAACAACATTCTGGAGTATTTATTCCAACGGAACTGTCTTATTTCAACAGATAATACAAAATCACTATATTTGATTTTTTTTTCTAGCTAGCCTCATCACATTCATGAAGAAAAAAACTTGATCGTCAGAATAAATATTTCGGTGTGGAGACATAATTTTCATTGTTAAAGGTCCTCTTAAGGGTAATAGAAAGGACCTTTAAAAGGGTACTTTTTAGTATCCTTATATACGTACTTTCACAACACCACAAATCGTAACGGGTACTAGTTTGATGTCCACTTTTCAGTTCAATGAGATCTCCTTTTCTCCTTACCCCACTTAGCCAGACGATGTCCCACTTGATCCTTTGTAGTTCCTCTTCCAATTCAAGAAGCCTTGAATCAGAAGATAGGGAGCGTCCGTTATAGGTAGCCAAGGTCAGCGTCAAATGGCAGCCTAGTCCGGTCCTCCGGGGATTCTTAGCACCCTCTGCCTTCATGTCGCACTGGCCGCTGCCTTGGCCAGGTACATTCCAGCTGCCGGAGACTGAGGGCCAAGATTTAAGTTGTAGAGTCATTTTGGAGGTGTTTGGCCATAACTCACCACGCTGGCCAAGCGGGTTGGTGAGTGTGGGATAGCATTTCCTCTAATCCCGATGGTATAGTTATACAGTTATTGGCGGTCCTTCTATTATCGTGGGACAGATACTGGCAGAACTAGTGGTGTTGGATTTATAATAAACAAGAAACTGAAGGATAAAGTGGTAGAAGTTGAAAGTTCCTCTGACAGAGCTGCACGACTCGTTATCCAACTATCGAGAAGATACCAGGCTCAGATTATTCAAACTTATGCACCCACCACAAGTCATCCTGAAGAAGAAATTGAAGAATTTTATGAGGAAATTCGTGATCTAAATAATAAAGCTAAGCAGCACTTGAAGATAATTATGGGAGATTTCAATGCAAAAATAGGGCACCAGCAACAGAATGAAACTTCAGTAGGTAAATTCGGTCACGGCAACAGAAACCAGCGTGGAAATACTCTCGTTGAGTTTGCAGAGGCAGAAGGATTTTTCATCTTGAACTCCTTTTTCAAGAAAAAGCCACACAGGAAATGGACATGGAGACATCCAATTGGGACGACAAGTGAAATTGATTTTATTATGTGTAACAAAAAATTCGTCATCGAAGACTGCAGTGTGCTGAACAAGTTCAACACAGGTAGTGACCATAGATTGGTGAGATGTAAGATACACCTCAACACTAAACTGGAACGTGGCAAGCTCATAAGACAAACAAAATGTATTGACATAACCAACCTTAAAAAACACCATAATACTTTCAAGTTGGAACTGAAAAACAGATTCTCTGCTTTAGAAGGCCTAACATCGGAAGAAGTGGATATTTCTGAAGTTAACAGAAAAGTAACCAAAGCTCTTATGGAAACAGCAACAAAATTAGCTGGGTCTAAGAACAAGTTGCATGTGAACAAATTATCAGGAAAAACCAAAATGTTGATGCAAAAAAGAAGAGAGATGAGGACAACTAAAGAAGATGTGACTTCCAAAGTGGAATATATGGAGCTATGCAAGACAGCACGAAAAAGTATCACTGAAGACGTAAGGAAATTCAACTGTGAGCTAGTGAGGAAAGCAATTGAAAACAACCAAAGCCTAAAGATAGCAAAGGGACATCTCAGTAAGGGAAGAAAACAGATTATGGCTCTGAGAAAAGAAGATGGTTCTATAACAAGAAATAGAGGCGAAATTTTGACAAGAGTGAAAGATTTCTACTCCAAATTATATGAAAGGGATGATACATGTACTCCAGACATCATGAAAGTTACCAGAGTTCTTCCAGTCCTCCCAGCAGAAGTTGCTCATGCAATCAAGAACATGAAGCGGGGGAAAGCTCCAGGAGAAGATGGAATTACTATAGACATCATACAAGAAGCAAGTGGAGAAATCGAAACAGTACTCGCCCAAATTTTCACTCGATGCCTTAATGAAGGGAAGATTCATGAGGATTGGAACAATGCTACAATGATCCTGCTACATAAAAAGGTGACATTGAGGATCTCAGGAACTACAGACCTATCAGCCTCCTATCAGTGGTTTATAAAATCTTCACTAAAGTTCTTTCACACCGTTTGAAGGTAACACTGGACATGGCTCAACCGAGAGAACAAGCTGGATTCAGGAGTGGCTACAGCACAATAGATCATATCCACGTACTGAGAGAACTAATTGAAAGAGCGAGGGAATATGAACTTCCATTGTGCATGGCTTTTATCGATTATGAAAAAGCCTTTGATTCGGTGAAACCATCAGCAGTTACCACGGCCCTGAAATCCTGCGGTATTGAAGATGCATACATTAATATTATTAATAACATCTATGAAAATGCAAGTGCAAAGATTCGGCTGTTTGAAAATACAACACACATAAAAATTGGAAAGGGAGTGAGACAAGGTGACACCATATCTCCGAAGCTCTTTAATGCCACATTGGAAAATGTCTTTCAATCACTGAACTGGTAAAACAAGGGGATAAAGATTAATGGAGATTATCTAACCCACCTTCGTTTTGCTGATGACATAGTCATTTTTGCAACTACCCCATCAGAGCTGCAGAGTATGATCCAGGAACTTGCTGACAAGAGTAAAGAAGTGGGATTAAAAATGAACTTTCAGAAGACAAAAGTGATGTTCAATGCTTTTACAAGAAATGAAGATTTATCGATTGATGGAGAAAAACTGGAGATAATAGATACGTATGTTTATCTTGGACAGCAGATATCAAGTGAGGGTCACATTGATGAAGAAATTAATCGGCGTACAAAACTTGTCTGGAGAGCTTTTGGAAGAAACAGCATAATTTTCAAGAGCAATATGCCATTATGTCTTAAAAGAAAAGTATTTGATCAATGCATCCTTCCAGTGCTTACGTATGGTGCAGAGACGTGGACCTTAACTAAAAGAGACATACAAAGGCTGCAGACAACTCAAAAAGGCATGGAGAGGTGCATGCTTGGTATAACCAGGAGAGATAAGAAGAGGAACTCGTGGATCCGAAAAATGACGAGAGTGGAAGACATCATGATCAGAGTTAAATCCCTGAAATGGCAATGGGCTGGACATACTGCCAGAAGGACAGACCATAGATGGACAGCCGAAATTTTAGATTGGATTCCAAGGGACAGGAAAAGACCCAGAAAAAGACCACATGGGAGATGGGTGGATGAAATTCGTAAATATGCGGGAGTGACATGGAGGAGACTGGCACAAGACAGACCGTTGTGGAGGAAACTTGGGGAGACCTTCGTCCAGCAGTGGATTGATAATGGTTGACAATGATGATGATGATGACTAGTTTGATGTGCTGCCATCTATTGGATGATATAGAGTATGGTATAGTTATTTATTGAAGTTGTCTTTAATTTTAATATTAAGATAGATCTCGACTAGTATTCATCTGAGAAACTTTAGATATTCCTTATGATATCGTGCGCAAAATTGTTTTACCTTTTTAGTCAATATGATCATTTGTCACATATGTTAAGTAACCTCACAGTGAATTTCTTAGGAAGCCGAACTTCCCAACATATAATTCAACATGTCTCCGTCCATGACTCTCCTCATAGCCTCATAGGCTCCGCCTACTCACAATATCCAAAGTAGCTCTGAACCAATCGCGGGGCGAAAATGGCCTTAATCGCAATTCCGTACATTCACTTGTGAAATACGCGCCCCGGTGGCGCAGTGGTCTAAGCGGTGGTATCTGATCATTCGTGCGGAAGGGGCCCGCGTTCGAATCCCGGTGAGGCATGGATGCTGTGTTTGTCTTACGGCACTGGCTCTCTCCCTTCCCTGGAAATAGTGACCTTAAATTAGGGATGGGCGACTGCTTATAGCCCATTGAGTTGCTCACGGTGGTCGTTAAACTCCCAATAAAAAAATCGTTCTATAACTTCATCATGCCACATATATCGTTTCTAAAGTTTGCTGAGGCCGCCCCGCCGCCCTGGTGGCGCAGTGGTCTAAGCAATGGCTTATGACCATTTGTCCGAGAAGGGTCCGGTTTGGAATCCTGATGAGGCATGGATGTTGTGTTTGTCTTACGGCACTGGCTCTCTCCCTTCCCTGGAACCAGTGGCCCTAAATTAGGGACGTGCGACTTCTTATAGCCCATTGAATTGCTCACGGTAGTCGTTAACCGTCAACCAAAAAGAAAAGTTTGCTGAGGATTCGCTTTTCAGTTGACGCACATTCTAATGCTGAGAGAAGATCTTGAGTCGTAGAATTTCTTAAAAATGTTTTGATGCGATTCAGGCATGAAAAACTTTTTTCTGCGGAAGCATTTGTAGCAGGGATGGTCGCTATTAGACAGAATAACTTAAAGGGCTCTGTAAGAATTTCATAAGACTCGTTTTCTATCATTGTTTTTTATTAATTTGTCCAAACACAAATTATGAAATGCTTCTTTGTGCAGTCGGGAGAAAATTGTTTGAAGTTCGGTGCGAATTTTTTTTTTGTTGAATAATGCCCATAATTTTCCTATAATGAAGCCAAAGTAGGAAAATGTTCATTATAGGTTGAGAACTGTGCCGTGTCGCCTAATTGGAAGCGTCAACATGTTCGTCTCTTCGTTCATGACGTTTCAGAGAAATTAACGTTGACCCAGTAGCACTTTCGGCAAAATCCATAAATTTGTCGTACTGTTCTTCACTCCTCAGATTTGTCATGTGTGAAATACATTCTGGCACTGCAGTGATGCAGAACCGAACATCATTTGCTTTTTTCTGAATCACATCGAAAAGTAAATCAGTTTTTTGAAAGTTTTGAAAAACTGCGAATAGAAATATAAAGTTTAAGTCCAGAAGGATGTTTTTATAGTTCTGTGCCTTTCTGACTGTCGCGGCATTTAAATCTGCAGAATTCATAATTTCATTCAACACCTGGATTAATTTCAGCCTGTTTGTACGTACTGCAGTGATGATCTTGGCGTTAGAATTCCACCTAACCTCAATGTTGTAGGCATACGTTACTCAACAATTCTGTGAAGAACAGAAGTACGTTTTGAAGAGCGATGAAAAAAACGATGGCATGCCCTGAAGTGTGGAATTTTTTTTTCACGAACTTTATTCTAGAACAACTCTGTTGCAAAACCAGATTTGCCGCCCCGATGGCGCAGTGATCTAAGCGATGGGTTCTGATCATTCGTCCGAGATAGGTCCGGGTTCGAATCCCAGTGAGGCATAGATGTTGTGTTTGTCTTACGGCACTGGCTCTCTCTCTCTCTTCCCTTGAGTCAGTGACCATAAATAAGGGACGGGCGACTGCTTATAGCCAATTGAGTTGCTCATAGTGGTCGATAAACCTCCAATAAAAAAAAAACTAAATTCAAACGGTGTGCAAAACAATGAGTAAAAAGAGCTTGAGGGGCAAATTCATGAACTTTCACTTTTAAACCATTCAGTTCTCCTGCCATAACACTAGCGCCCTAGCGCCATCATATGTTTGAGCAACCAGTTTGTTCTGTACACTGTACTTTTCAAATACCCTGCACAAAATATTGCAAAGACTTTCGGCACTTCTGTTTTCACTTACATTATAAAATCCAAGGAAGTATTCTTCAATTTTACTAGATATGTTCACTAGGCTCACAATTATCGAACACTGAAATTTTTCAGTCACATCGGTGATTTCATCAATAATGCAAGCATAAAAAGGACTTCATTTGTGTTATTTGCATCGAACTTCTGAATATTTCCTTGAATAATTTCCTAGAGTTTATTTTGAATAGTTTTGGATAAACCTCTAAAGTATCCCCCCCGCCAATGTTCTTTTAATTCTTCCTTTCTGCTTAATTTAAAATTCCCAGGATTTAGTCACTTTTCCGATTCGTCGTGGCCTCTGAAAGCAAGCTCCTGATTGCATAAGACATATATAACATCAAATAAAATTTTAAATATCTCTCTATTCTTTTTCACCTCTTCACTGTACTTAATTTTTACAAATTTATTTTGTTCGTCTAATAATTCTGAGGTATTGTATACTTGCTTGAACAAGCCCTTAAATAACATATAAGAATTCAAATGATTTTTACTAGATGCGTGTCCAACCACTGCTCTTGATAAGTTTTTTAAGTCGTTGTATCCTTCAGAAGACCACATACTTTTATTCAAGCTTAATAGCAAACAAGGCCAGCAGAATAACTTCGCCTTCATTATGCTACGGCATAACCATTTATGTTGATTGTACCATGAAGACTGAAATGTTCTGTTTTTGCATAAAAGAAAACTTGGGAAGAGGTCTTCCCTATTTCATAAAATAATCGCATGTCTTTCAATGTCATTTCTTCTTGAGAAAGGAACTTCTAACTGTGTATCAACGTGTAATGTCAGTATTACACTTTGATACACAGCAACTATTACTTTCCTCATGCATTGTACTGATTTTGTACAGCTAAATCCAAGAGTTTAAAAGTTTACACGCAAAATTTATTGTTGTGAAAGTAAAAGTAACAAAAAGTTACTCACGCCGTCTGATGCAGTAATCTCAGAAAACTAAACAGACAACTTAGGACGCGCGGAGGCTGACTTGCAATGGGCCTCCTATGCACTACTAATATAAGCGGCAAGCTTCCGTTGGATGCCGTACACTGATTGGCTCCCGCACTGTGACCATGGTAACGCTAGCGGCCCAAGGAAAACTGGCCTCTCTCTGACAGCTTTCTTTTTTTGATTGGAAGTTTTAACGACCACCGTGAGCAACTCAATGGGCTAAAAGCAGTCGCCCGTCCCTTATTTAGGGTCACTGACTAATCATCATAAGCCGGCGCTTAGACCACTGCGCCACCGGGGGGGGGGGGGCTTCTGACAGCTTTATCACTTGTATTTAGCAGTGAAAGTCCAAAAAAGTGCTTGCGTGAACGGGCGCCTCGAGTAACTGAATAATGCTGTATTTTATAGCATTTCATTTTTTTCTGCTTAAATGTAATTTATTCTTCTGCTTTATATTAATATTTTACTGAGAGAATCATTGGGGAGTCCTAGCCTCCCTTGCTTCCTCTGACCGGCCGCTCCTGGCTGTGGGATAACTACCAAAGGAAAGGCATGAAATATTAATTGCAGAGCTGTCCTAGATACGGTTAAGTTTTGAACATAAAGTTACTTTGCTTGTCTTTGTTCCCTTTTGAACTGATAATAATTAAATGTCTGAAAATATCGCTACACACATGGGGCGGCTTTTTTATTCGGTGGTTTAACGAAAACGGTGAACAGCTCGATGGGCTGCAAGCAATCGCCCGTCCCTAATTTAGGGCCACTGGCTTCAGGGAAGATAGAGAGATAGTGACGTAAGACAAACACAACACCTGTGAGGCTCTAGGATTTGAACCGGAACCATATCGGGCGAATGAACAGAAGCCAGCGCGTAGACCACTGCACCTCCCGGTCGAAGCACGTTTCTAGGTGAAGTGATTGAAGTGTAAACAACTTATTTTTGTTGTAAGTTTATTTTAATATTTAGCTGATAACTTTTCGATCACAGGAACCGAGTTTATTATTAAACTGGTAACTTTTCGATCATAAGAACAGATTTTACTATTAAATTGATGAGTTTTCGATCATAACATGAGATACCAAAGTAATATTGACAGTTGAGTAAGCCAAAAATATGTTACTTCCTTTTTTAATCACATTACAAGTAAAATAATTTGTGACGTGTGCAAAGTGAATTAACCAGATCACCACCATTGCAGTTTCTGTTCCGAGGATGTGCGAAAACGAGAGGAAAAGAGCAATAATATCTTCTGAAAGAACATTACGGTAAATGTCGCTACAATTATAGTTTTTGAGTTATTTTCGCTTTTATGAAACGTATTTATTTGCAGTGTCATTTGAATCGCAGTTATCGCATTTCTGGGTTGCTCAAATGTTAAAATAATATGCAGTGTCTTTTGAATCGGAGACATCACATTTAGGAATTACTAAAATGTTAAAATAATTTTCAATGTCATTTAAATCGGAGTTACACCATTTCTGGATTATTCAAATGCAGTGGCGACGCCAGCAGTTTAGCGCGGGGAAAGGGATAGGAGGTACAATATTTTGAAGTGTTTGGGCGTAATTTTGCCAAAAAATGTCATTTCATATGGATTTAACATGACTCTGATGATGTCGCCCTACTAAAAAATAATGTTTTTAGATACGTACTATAGACCGTATGCACTGACGTCCCGAAACCGCGGTTCGCGTCACTTTTTCGTCTGCTGCTTTCTTGCAGAACAACTAGTGTACAAGTGAGATCAAAGATGCATTACATGGGCTACAAAAGTGGGTTATCTGGCGATCAAAAATAGCTTTATTCTGATAAATTAAAGTTATTGGGCAATTATGGGGACCCATATGTAATTCGATACTCATTTTTCCTGAACAATATTGAGGTCTTTGCATGAATAGAATACGGCGATATTGTTAATTATGTATTTCGTTTTTTGCACTAACGCCTTCACTCCCGAACAAATGAAATCGTGCAAGTCATTCATAAAGAAAGGTTAATTCCAGTCTAAAGATCTTTATAGAGTTTTTGTAGATAACGCATCAGTAAATTTATGAACACACCTGCTGCAAAATGTAAACTACACACTCTAATGTTCCTTCGTTTCCGGCCATCAATGTCAACTCTGCTGATACGTGATAATCACAAATTTTGGCGCTTCTGAATAATTTTTTTCATAAGTCTGATCCCACGTCGTTCACTCAGATGGTAATCTATAATAGGACACATCATTATCTCTTCCACTTCGGTTACCGCAGCCGAAAATAGAACATAACACCATCTTCCTTAAAGCTCTACAATGCAAATCCAAGCAGTGTTTGTACGCCAGTTGATCACCAGGGCGTCTGTTAGGATAGTTTACCTTGCTGTGACGTCATATGCATACGGTCTATACTATATGTACTGTAACTAATACATGTACTACATATACGTATAGTACTTACCTGAAAGCATTATTTTAGTAAGGGCGACATCATCAGCTACATAGTACATACCACTCTGTGGTACATACAGTATATCATCATCATCATCATCATCATTGTCAACCATTATCAATCCCCTACTGGACAAAGGTCTCCCCAAGTTTCCTCCACAACGGTCTGTCTTGTGCCAGTCCCCTCCATGTCAATCCCGCATACTTTCGAATTTCATCCACCCATCTCCCATGTGGTCTTCTTCTGGGTCTTTTCCTGTCCCTTGGAATCCAATCTAAAATTTCGGCTGTCCATCGATGGTCTGTCCTTCTGGCAGTATGTCCAGCACATTGCCATTTCAGGGATTTAACTCTGATCATGATGTCTTCCACTCTTGTCATTTTTCGGATCCACGAGTTCCTCTTCTTATCTCTCCTGGTTACACCAAGCATGCAACTCTCCATGCTTTTTTGAGTTGTCTGCAGCCTTTGTATGTCTCTTTTGGTTAAGGTCCACGTCTTTGCACCCTACGTAAGCACTGGAAGGATACATTGATCAAACCCTTTTCTTTTAAGACATAATGGCATATTGCTCTTGAAAATTATGCTGTTTCTTCCAAAAGCTCTCGAGGCAAGTTCTGTACGCCGATTAATTTCTTCATCAATGTGACCCTCACTTGATATCTGCTGTCCAAGATAAACGTACGTGTCTGTTATCTCCAGCTTTTCTCCATCAATCGATAAATCTTCATTTCTTGTAAAAGCATTGAACATCACTTTTGTCTTCTGAAAGTTCATTTTTAATCCCACTTCTTTACTCTTGTCAGCAAGTTCCTGGATCATACTCTGCAGCTCTGATGGGGTAGGTGCAAAAATGACTACGTCATCAGCAAACCGAAGGTGGGTTAGATAATCTCCATTAATCTTTATCCCTTTGTTTTCCTAGTTCAGTGATTGAAAGACATTTTCCAATGTGGCATTAAAGAGCTTTGGAGATATGGTGTCACCTTGTCTCACTCCCTTTCCAATTTTTATGTGTGTTGTATTTTCAAATAACCGAATATTTGCACTTGCATTTTCATAGATGTTATTAATAATATTAATGTATGCATCTTCAATACCGCAGGATTTCAGAGCCATTGTAACTGCTGATGGTTTCACTGAATCAAAGGCTTTTTCATAATCGATAAAAGCCATGCATAATGGAAGTTCATATTCCCTCGCTCTTTCAATTAGTTCTCTCAGTACGTGGATATGATCTATAGTGCTGTAGCCACTCCTGAATCCAGCTTGTTCTCTCGGTTGATCCATGTCCAGTGTTACCTTCAAACGGTGTGAAAGAACTTTAGTGAAGATTTTATAAACCACTGATAGGAAGCTAATAGGTCTGTAGTTCCTGAGATCCTCAATGTCACCTTTTTTATGTAGCAGGATCATTGTAGCGTTGTTCCAATCCTCAGGAATATTCCCTTCATTAAGGCATCGAGTGAAAATTTGGGCGAGTACTGTTTCGATTTCTCCACTTGCTTCTTGTATGATGTCTACAGTAATTCCATCTTCTCCTGGAGCTTTCCCCCGCTTCATGTTCTTGATTGCATGTGCAACTTCTGCTGGGAGGACTGGAAGAACTCTGGTACTGGTACCTTTCATGATGTCTGGAGTACATGCATCATCCCTTTCGTATAATTTGGAGTAGAAATCTTTCACTCTTGTCAAAATTTCGCCTCTATTTCTTGTTACAGAACCGTCTTCTTTTCTTAGTGCCATAATCTGTTTTCTTCCCTTACTGAGATGTCACTTTGCTATCTTTAGGCTTTGGCTGTTTTCAGTTGCTTTCCTCACTAGTTCACAGTTGAATTTCCTTACGTCTTCAGTGATACTTTTTCGTACTGTCTTGCATAGCTCTATATATTCCACTTTGGAAGTCACATCTTCTTTAGTTGTCCTCATCTCTTCTTTTTTGCATCAACATTTTGGTTTTTCCTGATAATTTGTTTACATGCAACTTGTTCTTAGACCCAGCTAATTTTGTTGCTGTTTCCATAAGAGCTTTGGTTACTTTTCTGTTAACTTCAGAAATATCCACTTCTTCCGATGTTAGGCCTTCTAAAGCAGAGAATCTGTTCTTCAGTTCCAACTTGAAGGTATTATGGTGTTTTTTAAGGTTGGTTATGTCAATACATTCTGTTTGTCTTATGAGCTTGCCACGTTCGAGTTTAGTGTTGAGGTGCATCTTACATCTAACCAATCTATGGTCACTACCTGTGTTGAACTTGTTTAGCACACTGCAGTCTTGCATGACGAATTTTTTGTTACACATAATAAAATCAATTTCACTTGTCGTCCCATTTGGATGTCTCCATATATTGTACTATATATACGTACTATTTATTAAATATACTTAGTACTGGAAAGCATGGGCGCGATCCTATTTAATCTATCGATCTTTTTTTCTATTGGAGGATTAACGACCACCGTGAGCAACTCAGTGGGCTATGGGTAGTCGCCCTTCCGAATACTTTCGGGCCACTGATACTAGGAAAGGGAGACAGCCAATTCCGTAAGACAAACACAACATCCCTGCCTCACGGAATTCGATCTCGGACGAATGGTCATAAGCCATCGCTTAAACCACTGCGCCACCGGAGAGGCTAATCTATCTTAACAAGCAGGTATTTCCTCGCGATTTATCTTACGTCAATCATTTTGTAGTGGTTTTTCTCCCAAGACTGTTTAGGAATTTTGATTTGTGCTGCCCCGCGGGTGCACTGGTCTAAGCTTTGGCTTATCAATTCGTCCGCGATGAATCCGGGCTTGAATCCTACTTAGGCATGGATGTTGCGTTTGTCCTTCGGCGTTAGATGTTTTTTTATTGGTGGTTTAACGACCACCTTGAGCAACTCAGTGGGCTATAAGCAGTCACCCGTCCCTAATTTAGGGCCATTGGTTCCAGGGAAGGGAGAGAGCCAGCGCCGTAAGCCAAACACAACATCCATACCTGACCGGGATTCGAACCCAGAACCATCTCAGACGAATGATCAGAAGCCATCGCTTAGACCACTGCGCGACCGGGGCGGCCGATGGATGTTGGGTTTGTCTTACCCTCTGTCTTCTATAGATCCAGCTGCCCTGAATTAGGGACGGTCGTCTGCTTATAGGCCACTCAGTTGCTCACGTGATGGTCGTTAAACCCTCAATCAGCTGCCCCAGGGGTGCAGTGGTCTAAGCGATGGCTTCTGATCATTCTTCCGAGCTGGGTCTGGGTTCGAATTCCGCTGAGGCATGGATGTTGTGTTTGTCTTACGGCACTGGTTCTCTCCCTTCCCTGGAACCAGTAACCCTAAATTAGGGACGGATGACTGTTTTAGCCCACTAAGTTTCTCACGGTGGTCGTTTAACCTCCTATAAAAAAAATATTCAATCAAAAAAAGAAAAAAGAATAATTTGTAACTCGATAAGAAATATCAACTTTTTAAACAATAACTGCGAAAACGGTGTCTTTCTACTACCCTCCCAGACATTCGCACAGAGGACTTATCACTTTCTCAGAATAGTACACACCACTAAAATTCAAACGAAAATTTATTTTGTATAACAAAATTTCGAGAAAGCGTTTCCCGATAAAGAAAAACGTAAAAAGTCGACGTTAAGGCAAGGTCAGAACGGCCGGGCCGCCCCGGTGGCGCAGTGGTCTAAGCGATGGCCTCTGATCATTCGTCCGAACGGGGTCCGGGTTCGAATCCCGGTGAGGCATGGATGTTGTGTTTGTCTTACGGCACTGGCTCTCTCCCTTCCCTGGAACCAGTGACCCTAAATTAGGGACGGGCGACTGCTTATAGCCCATTGAGTTGCTCACGGTGGTCGTTAAACCTCCAATCAAAAAAAAAAAAAAAAAAAAAAAAAAAAAGAACGGCTGGCCAAAAAAATGCATTTTACAGATGTTACCGATTAGAATGTTATGTTCAGTATGATTTTGTTTGTTAGTTTGTGTGTTTAATGACCACCGTGAGCAAATCAATGGGCTATAAGTCGCCCGTCCCTAATTTGGGGCCATTGGTTTCAGGCAAAGGAGAGAGCTGGTGCTTGAGAAAAACACAACATCCATGCCTCGTCGGGATTTGAACCCGGAACCCATCTCGGACGAATGGTCAGAAGCCATCGTTCAGCTATGGTCCACCGGGGCATAATTTTGTAAGAACAGAGCTTAAATCACCTAAGGCGATTTCGATTCTTGTTGATAGCTTCGCCACATGGGTTTCTATGACATTTTCTCGGATGCGTCACTCAGTGATACAGGATATAGGCTAAATTCCCTTCTGAATATGGGTAACTGCAAATGCCGGTATTTACCGCATGTTTCTGACCTTAGGGCTTTTATAGAGAACCTCAACACTTCAGCGTTTCTTCTAATTGTTAAACATTGGGGAGAGAGGGCTAAAAGGTGGGCTCAAAGAAAAGTTGGGTGGGTGTCACCCGTAGCGTCACGCTGAAGAAGGGGGAGGGGGCATGTTTGTCCTACAGCTCTGAGCTTCATGGAAAAAGTGGCACTAAATAAGGGGAGAGAGAGTTCCTGTAGCCATAACAGCTTTTGAGAGTCTGTAATAGAGATGAGTTCGGGCTCAATTTTAGGAGCCCGGGACCGGCCCGCTTTCCTTGATTACATGTGTTTGCTGAGCCCGGGCCCCGATTTTTGGAAAATTTTGCTTATCAAAGCTTTGCATTTATGCATTCTACACTGGCCAAAGATATGGCCCAAGCAAGGATTAGTTTAAAAATCATTAGTTTAAAAAGTTTAGTTCAATTAATCCACTTCACAATATTAATATGTTTTTAGAAATATTACGCATAAAGCCAAATGTTCTAAAATGTGGATTTGAAAATAAATAAATAATCAACGTGCCCTTCGACCGTATCAGGGGAACCAGTAATTTTGGTAAAAGCTGAAGAAAAGAAATCGTTTAGAAACAAAAAATTCCATTCGTTATTTCTTTTTGATTTCTAAATTTACTTCTATTTTGAATAAATTGCATTATAAAACGTACAACGCCATACAGACAGTTGCAAGTGTTTGAAATTTTGACTCTAGAAAACTAATCTTTGCAATATAATTTACATATATGCTAATTGGTAAAGGTAGTTTAGAGTGATGTAGTAGAATATAAAAAACAGCATGTAGGGAAATTTCCAAAATAAAAAAAAAAAAAAAAGGAACGTAGAAGCATTCCAGACCAGATTATTCTGCATTTTGTAACATTAACAAAGCTTTGCGCTTAATAGTATAATAATCACAATATTATCATATGTGTGTGCAGTTTCCAGATCAAGTTCATCATGAAAAGAGAGAGAGAGAGAGAGAGAATTGCATCTAATGCCTCAGCGCTTCAACTTAACCATCTTTTCTCTAAAACTCGACCTGCTGCACTAAAAACCAGCGTCACCCCAAAAATCGCGGAGTGAGGAAATTTAAAAAAATAACTGACAATACTTCTAACTGCACCATTTTGGAAATTAATACATCATTTTAAAAATAAGATTCTTGATTTTTAATAAAATACAAAAATGGGAATGTGATTTTTTCCCAGTGTTTCGATACCAGACCTCCTTAAACTAATCCTTGCTTGGGCCATAGATTTGAACAATGCATAATGCAAGTCTTGCTAAGGAAAATTTGTCTTGCAATGGTAGCTAGCTTAGGAAATTGAAAATCCTTCCACCATGGTAACAAATCCACAATGAAATTCAACACGTGTAATTCAACCGGGCTCGGAATTAACACGTGTTGAATTAATTACAGTAATGAAATTCAAGACGTGTAATTCCGAGCCCGGGCCCGGGTTTTTCGGTAGTTAATGAATTTTGAGCTCGTCCGAGCCCGGGGCCGAGCTCATCTCTACTCTGTAAACTCATCCCGAAAGAAAAGTATGTATAAGTAAAAAAACAAAAGCAAGCATTTTTGAGTTTTTTTTTTCAGTGGGGTCATAAAGAAAAAGTAGTGGCCTTTCCTCACACTGAATTTCAACAATCTTTCACTTAAATTCCATTTTCAGTGTTATTAAATACACGGTCGAGTCACATTATTGTGACTACCAACTGATATCCAAAGTAACCGCCGTGTGCAGCGCAGACAGCAGTTAGACGGGTTAGAAGTGACTCAATAAGGTGGTGGAAGGTGTTCACAGGTATGTGGAGCCATGCTGACTGCAGTGTATCTGACAGCGACTGGAGGGTGCGTGGTGGGGGATCCATAGAGCGAACAACACGATCGAAGTAGTCCCACAGATGCTCAATTGGTTTTAAGTCTGGGGAATTAGGGGGCCAGGGAAGTACTTTGAAATCTTCATCATGGTCTTCCAACCCCTCTCGGACATTTCTAGCTGTGTGGCACGTCGCATTGTCGTTCTGGAAGATCCCATCTGTCCCAGGAAAGACAATCAGCACGTATGGGTTTACGTGGTCTACAAGGATGGATACATAACGAATTCGGTCCATAGTGCCTTTCTCAGGTATGAGTGGATCCAGATAATGCCACCAAAACATTCTCTAGACCATAACGCTGCCCCCACCAGTTGTGTTCTTCCAGCAATGGTTGAAGAGTGTTTGTTCTACGAAGTTTCTCGCCTTATACGCCAACGTCCATCCGTTCGATGAAGCAGAAAACATGACTCATCGGAGAAGTCAATACTTTGTTAATCAGCTTAGGTCCAATTCCGATACTGCCGTGCAAATGTAAGTCTTTTTTGCCAATGCACCTTAGTTAGCATAGGTGCAGGGACCATCCCTCTGCATCGGAGCCCCATACGCAGCAGGGTTCGCTGAACTATTGTATTAGACACATTTCCGGTAGCCCCGTGGTTCATTCGGCCAGTGAGTTATTCCACTGCAGCGTGTCGATCAACCTTCACGCACCTTCGAAGCCGACGTTCACCTCTCACATCAACGGCACGTGGTGCTCCGCAGTTTCCACGTCGCTTATTCGCAATGGTGCCATTTCTACAATCACGATACACTATAACCACAGCAGCACACGAACAGTTCACAAACTGGTCTAAGCGATGGCTTCTGATCATGGGTCCGGGTCCGAATCTCGGTGAGGCATGGATGTTGTGTTTGTCTTACGGCGCTGGCTCTCTCCCTTCCCTGGAGCCAGTGGCCATAAATTAGGGACGGGCGACTGCTTATAGTTTACCGGGTTGTTCACGGTGGTCGTTAAACCACCAATAAAAACAACAACAACAAAAAATACTGCCACCCTTGGCCCGAAAGCCGATAATCATTTCTTTTTGCAAATCTGATAAATCGCTCTTTTTATCAATGACAGCAACGAGCGATATGTTTTCAGATCAGATGATATGTAGAGGATTTTAGGAAGGGAGTGTCTGACTACAGGTCTTAAAAAACCCTTAGAAACAGGAAGCTAGGAGATTTGGGCTAGAGTGCCCGATAAGAAAGTGACACGGAAGCGGGGTAGAAAGGGGGAAGAAGACGCCCTTATTTATTACCGGGGAGCTAGTACCCGGGGCCCGTCGGCTTAACGTGCCCGATATGTTTTCGGAATGCCTACAGCACACCTTATAAAGCCAGCTCATGACACGTGCCTTCTTTCATTGGCTACGCGCTGTTGACGTCAAAAGTAGAAGGTGATCACAATGATGTAACTCGACTGTGTATATGAGCTCGGCAGATTTCTAATAAAAATTCTAAAAAGCTACAGAACGCTATTGTAAAAACAAAATATCAAAACAAAGTTCTGCATCTCAGTATTTAAGCCATCCAGTATTTAGGCAGGAATAATGAAATCTATAGTTATAAATTCCTATTTCCAGACTCTGTTCAAGGGCTTCTGTAAGTGTTATTAAGAAAGTTATTTTTTCATTGAATATATTTTAACCTACCAGGAATTTCCATATACCGTGGTAATGCGCATATCCGACGAAAAAATAATTGCTTCACAGAAACTTGTAGCTCAGTTTCATGTAAAATATGCCAAAGAGTACCTCTATTTAAGCGCCCGTTGAAAATCCTTATGTGAAATCAATTTCCTCTGTAAAGTGTCATGACGCAAAACACAGAGACTATCTAGAAGGAAACCGAAATTCCAGTGTGGCTTGTTGCTCATAACACAAGAATTTTGTTAGTATATCAGAACAATGCATTTTGTCGTGATCGTCATAACCATCAACCATTGTCGATCCACTGCTGAATGTAGATTTTCCGAAGATTCATCCACAGGTCTCTCCTACGTTTTCCTTTTCCATATCGCACCCAGCACAGTTTCTGATCTCGTCTATCAATCGTCCATGTGGTTTTGCTACGGGTACTTTGAGATTTCTAGGTATCTAGCTTGGAATTATGATTGTTTAGCGACTGTCCATTTCCTTTACATGGAACTAATTGATCAAATACTTAGGGCCACTGATGGCCTAGTAGTATTTAACGTTCGTGACTGACATGGAAAAGTCTACGGACCTATCACAGTAGGTAAGAACTTTCGAACTACTAAATATCCGCCATGCGTCGGATGGGCACTTTAAGCCGTCTGTCCCCAGGTACTGACTCCCCGGTTATAAATAAGGGCACCTTTCTCCACCTTTCGACCACGCTTCCGTGTGAGTTTTCCTGTCAGGAACTCTAGTCCAAATCTCCTATGTTCCCACTTCTAAGAGTTCTTTAAGATCTAGGAGGCTGCCTCAGTGGCTCAATGGTCTGAGCGCAGGCTTCTGACCATTCGTCTGAAATGGGTCCGGGTATAAATCCCGGTGATGCATGGATGTTGTGTTTACTTGCCTGGAAAACTGGAGGTTGTAATTGTCATTTCCTATGACAGAGGCGTAACTGGGGCAGGGCAGGTAAGGCGGCTGCGCCGGGCGCAGCTCAAGAGAGGGCGCAAAAATCATTGTTTGTGGTCTGATTAAAATTGAAATTGAAACTTTGGTTCTTGTTTTTGGTGCAGTGTTTTACCACCATACTTTGTTAGTTGCCCATTTATAGAATTTGCCTTTAATATGTTTCGCCAATTCGTAAGCAATGGTAACTTAAAATTTGCATTTCTTCTTCAAAATGTTAAGCGCATGTTAGTTGATCACATTCAGAAATAAAGTCGAGGTTGTGTAGCCCGTACAACTAAAGAATAACCACGGCGTTCGTCGACAACACTGGGAACAACGGCTTCTCTTCAGTTGGATGAATTATACGTACGTTGCAAGATAAGGATGCCATTCACATTGTGAAATATTCTCTCATTCGTTCATTACTGTGACTGCGAGCAACGACTGCCAGCGGCATTCGGTCCGTTTGATGTAGTACCGAAGGTCCGAACTCAGAAGCAGTTGACAAAACTTGTACAAAAAGTTAGTTTTGATTTGACGTTAATCTTGTTTTATCGAGCATGGTATACTTATATGTGTATAACTATTGAATTAGTAGAATAACTATTATACTATTAAATTATATATATTAACATATTCCGGATTATCAACATCATATCATCATCATCATCATCATCATTGTCAACCATTATCAATCCACTGCTGGACGAAGGTCTCCCCAAGTTTCCTCCACAACGGTCTGTCTTGTGCCAGTCTCCTCCATGTCACTCCCGCATATTTACGAATTTCATCCACCCATCTCCCATGTGGTCTTTTCTGGGTCTTTTCCTGTCCCTTGGAATCCAATCTAAAATTTCGGCTGTCCATCTATGGTCTGTCCTTCTGGCAGTATGTCCAGCCCATTGCCATTTCAGGGATTTAACTCTGATCATGATGTCTTCCACTCTCGTCATTTTTCGGATCCACGAGTTCCTCTTCTTATCTCTCCTGGTTATACCAAGCATGCACCTCTCCATGCTTCTTTGAGTTGTCTGCAGCCGTTGTATGTCTCTTTTAGTTAAGGTCCACGTCTCTGCACCATACGTAAGCACTGGAAGGATGCATTGATCAAACGCTTTTCTTTTTAAGACATAATGGCATATTGCTCTTGAAAATTATGCTGTTTCTTCCAAAAGCTCTCCAAGCAAGTTTTGTACGCCGATTAATTTCTTCATCAATGTGACCCTCACTTGATATCTGCTGTCCAAGATAAACATACGTATCTGTTATCTCCAGTTGTTCTCCATCAATCGATAAATCTTCATTTCTTGTAAAAGCATTGAACATCACTTTTGTCTTCTGAAAGTTCATTTTTAATCCCACTTCTTTACTCTTGTCAGCAAGTTCCTGGATCATACTCTGCAGCTCTGATGGGGTAGTTGCAAAAATGACTACGTCATCAGCAAAACGAAGGTGGGTTAGATAATCTCCATTAATCTTTATCCCTTTGTTTTCCCAGTTCAGTGATTGAAAGACATTTTCCAATGTGGCATTAAAGAGCTTCGGAGATATGGTGTCACCTTGTCTCACTCCCTTTCCAATTTTTATGTGTGTTGTATTTTCAAACAGCCGAATCTTTGCACTTGCATTTTCATAGATGTTATTAATAATATTAATGTATGCATCTTCAATACCGCAGGATTTCAGAGCCGTGGTAACTGCTGATGGTTTCACCGAATCAAAGGCTTTTTCATAATCGATAAAAGCCCTGCACAATGGAAGTTCATATTCCCTCGCTCTTTCAATTAGTTCTCTCAGTACGTGGATATGATCTATTGTGCTGTAGCCACTCCTGAATCCAGCTTGTTCTCTCGGTTGAGCCATGTCCAGTGTTACCTTCAAGCGGTGTGAAAGAACTTTAGTGAAGATTTTATAAACCACTGATAGGAGGCTGATAGGTCTGTAGTTCCTGAGATCCTCAATGTCACCTTTTTTATGTAGCAGGATCATTGTAGCATTGTTCCAATCCTCAGGAATCTTCCCTTCATTAAGGCATCGAGTGAAAATTTGGGCGAGTACTGTTTCAATTTCTCCACTTGCTTCTTGTATGATGTCTATAGTAATTCCATCTTCTCCTGGAGCTTTCCCCCGCTTCATGTTCTTGATTGCATGAGCAACTTCTGCTGGGAGGACTGGAAGAACTCTGATACCTTTCATGATGTCTGGAGTACATGTATCATCCCTTTCATATAATTTGGAGTAGAAATCTTTCACTCTTGTCAAAATTTCGCCTCTATTTCTTGTTATAGAACCATCTTCTTTTCTCAGAGCCATAATCTGTTTTCTTACCTTACTGAGATGTCCCTTTGCTATCTTCAGGCTTTGGTTGTTTTCAATTGCTTTCCTCACTAGCTCACAGTTGAATTTCCTTACGTCTTCAGTGATACTTTTTCGTGCTGTCTTGCATAGCTCTATATATTCCACTTTGGAAGTCACATCTTCTTTAGTTGTCCTCATCTCTCTTCTTTTTTGCATCAACATTTTGGTTTTTCCTGATAATTTGTTTACATGCAACTTGTTCTTAGACCCAGCTAATTTTGTTGCTGTTTCCATAAGAGCTTTGGTTACTTTTCTGTTAACTTCCGAAATATCCACTTCTTCCGATGTTAGGCCTTCTAAAGCAGAGAATCTGTTTTTCAGTTCCAACTTGAAAGTATTATGGTGTTTTTTAAAGTTGGTTATGTCAATACATTCTGTTTGTCTTATGAGCTTGCCACGTTCCAGTTTAGTGTTGAGGTGCATCTTACATCTCACCAATCTATGGTCACTACCTGTGTTGAACTTGTTCAGCACACTGCAGTCTTCGATGACGAATTTTTTGTTACACATAATAAAATCAATTTCACTTGTCGTCCCAATTGGATGTCTCCATGTCCATTTCCTGTGTGGCTTTTTCTTGAAAAAGGAATTCAAGATGAAAAATCCTTCTGCCTCTGCAAACTCAACGAGAGTATTTCCACGCTGGTTTCTGTTGCCGTGACCGAATTTACCTACTGAAGTTTCATTCTGTTGCCGGTGCCCTATTTTTGCATTGAAATCTCCCATAATTATCTTCAAGTGCTGCTTACCTTTATTATTTAGATGACGAATTTCCTCATAAAATTCTTCAATTTCTTCTTCAGGATGACTTGTGTGGTGGGTGCATAAGTTTGAATAATCTGAGCCTGGTATCTTCTCGATAGTTGGATAACGAGTCGTGCAGCTCTGTCAGAGGAACTTTCAACTTCTACCACTTTATCCTTCAGTTTCTTGTTTATTATAAATCCAACACCACTAGTTCTGCCAGTATCTGTCCCACGATAATAGAAGAGATGTCCACTTTTCAGTTCAATGAGATCTCCTTTTCTCCTTACCTCACTTAGCCCGACGATGTCCCACTTGATCCTTTGTAGTTCCTCTTCCAATTCAAGAAGCCTTGAATCAGAAGATAGGGAGCGTCCGTTGTAGGTAGCCAAGGTCAGCATCAAATGGCAGCCTAGTCTGGTCCTCCGGGGATTCTTTAGCACCCTCTGCCTTCATGTCGCACTGGCCGCTGCCTTGGCCAGGTACATTCCAGCTGCCGGAGACTGAGGGCCAAGATTTAAGTTGTAGAGTCATTTTGGAGGTGTTTGGCCATAACTCACCACGCTGGCCAAGCGGGTTGGTGAGTGTGGGATAGCATTTCCTCTGATCCCGATGGTATAGTTATACCGCTATTTGCGGTCGTCAGAGCCCCTTTAGTGGGAACAGGATGCACCACGAGAAGGCGGGGTTGACATTTGTCAAGGAGAGGCTGTGATGTTACGCATCACCTGACCTTACATCCCCAACATCATATATATATATATTCTATTAAGAAGAGACCTAAGCAAAAAAAACACGTATAAATTTTTGACTCATACCAAGTACTACATAGAAAAGGTTATGTATCTACCGGTGTGAGTAAAAAAAAAAAAAAAAAAAAAACAACTGAATGTAGAAGGTGTCGAGAATACTGAGCCTTGGCTTTATCAAGGACCAGCAAAAACTCTGCATTTTCTCACTTCCACAAAGACCTAGTTGGAAATGGGTTTCTGCAAGGCCATAGATGCAAGTAACGTGTCCACCTAAAATTGTTTTAAAAAATATATATATGTCATGTCCTCCGCAGAGTTGTATGACCTAGCACTAGTTAACAATTTCGCTTGCATCCATAACCCTTTATGGATGCAAGCGAAATTGTTAACTAGTGCTAGGTCATACAACTCTGCGGAGGACATGACATATATATATTTTTTAAAACAATTTTAGGTGGGCACGTTACTTGCATCTATGGCCTTGCAGAAACCCATTTCCAACTAGGTCTTTGTGGAAGTGAGAAAATGCAGAGTTTTTGCTGGTCCTTGATAAAGCCAAGGCTCAGTATTCTCGACACCTTCTACATTCAGTTTTTTTTTTTTTTTTTTTTACTCACACCGGTAGATACATAACCTTTTCTATGTAGTACTTGGTATGAGTCAAAAATTTATATGTGTTTTTTTTGCTTAGGTCTCTTCTTAATAGAATGTGAATTCTGAATTTTCAAAACTGCTGCGTTGCGCGTTTTGATCTTCAGGTTATTTTGCAACTTTTGTTTTAAATTCTAAAGTTTTTCCTTAGTTTTCAGTTTTGCTCTTCAGTAACTAATTTCAATTTATTATTTAGCAGCTCATGCGCAAATTCTAGTTGAAATGTTTTATTATTTTTTTATTTTTTATTACTATTTTTTTATTTGGGTTTTTTTCATTTTCTATTTATTTACAATTCACTCTTATTTTTATTTCTAATTTTTAATTTTAGTATGTTTTGGATGCAGCCTTTTGGAGTGTAGTTTATACTCGAGTTTGGTATTTTCTTGGACTGCTTATTTCTAAAAAGTTTTTCCTAGTTGGTTTGCTCAGAATTTGTATGTTTTGGCCCAAGTGGAGTTCTAAGGACGATGAAAGGATTGGAGGTCAGCTCAGATATTTTAAGTCCTCCCGCTCGGTTAGGCTAGCACCCTTTCCCATAGTGTATGAACTCGCTGGCAAAGGTAATCTAAAGTTATGAAATGACAAACGTTGTTTGACATGTAAATCTGCAGATCCTAACCTGTATTCTTCTGTTGAGGATAATTGCTCCAACAAGTTTTGCAAAGCCTACAATACCATCTATAAGCTCACCTGTACTGTCTGCAACCTTAGCTATATTGGCCAAAGTAAAAATCCTCTTCATCTTAGGATTAATGGTCACAGGTCTCTAGTTAACAAGTTCTCTAATTCAGGAGTGAACCCCTCCACAAATGCTAACCAGTACTCTACCTTTGAATTAGAGCATTTCCATACTCATGGTTTTGACAAAGTGAAAATAGAGGTACTACATATTATCCCTGACCTCTATGCTCGGCTAGAAACTGAATCCCTTGAAATTTTGCAGCATCAGTCTCTTTATCCCTATGGTCTTAATTCCACTCTATCTGACAATAAGCATAATCAGCATAAATTTTCAATTCGTGAACTCTTCTTTCTTGTTAATAATAAGAGCTGCACTAGAGGTAATAGAGGACAGAGGTTATTTCGCACATCAAGCAAAGTTGATTTTGCTAACTTGCTAATAACTCTGGAAAGCTTTAAAACTGGTACTAATTTTGTTAAAAATTCTTACAAAATACTCAAGTCCTTCAAGCACTCTGTCCTTAAATGTTTTTTCAAATTCTGGAAAGAAACTGCCGACCATGTTGATAAGCATGTTTTTGCTTTGGTTCTAGACATTCTTAAACATATTCTTAAAGATAAAATTTCTCTTAAAGAATTTTCCAGTAATTTTGTAACCATCAGGTTTCTAAATAAAGCCTATGATCATCTCAATGTAAGGAAGCTGTTCTACAATAATGCAATTTTTTTCCCATCCACAGGCACCAGTCTATTGTAAGTTTTAAATATGTTAAGACCTTAGGGTCAATAGTTAAAAACTACAAACTTAACTCTTCGAGTTACATTCCTGTAATTACTACATGTTCTTGTGATGAACATAAAGAAACAGTTCACTATGATAAGAATTACAACCATATTATCACCGGAAACTTGAGTTTTGTTGAAAATGAAAAGCTTAGGAATTTATTAGAGTATGGTTCTAAATTTAGACCTTCCTTCACAATTTCCAAAGAAAGGATTCTTGAGAGCTTCACTCAAGATGTTAATAGGTACATCGTAAAAACCAGTTTAACGTTCAATCAGCCTATTGAGGCCTTCGCAGAATGGAAATATAATATAATCAATAGCTTCACCGGTGAGTTGGCAGGTCTGGACTTTTGTTTCGATAGAAATCTCTTTTTCTCTGGAGAAGCTAAAAGGTCACTCTCCAAACTACAAGACCTATTTATTTTTACCACTACGGATAAAGCTAGCAATAATTTTGCAATTATCTGTAAGAAGTTTTATTTTGAATTGTTAACTATGGAACTCAATAATAGAGTAACATACGAGCCCGTAAGTTATTCTACCAAGCAGTTAGAAAATCGGTTTAAGGCATTCTTCAAGAAACTTAAAATTCCACAAACTAGAAGATATGAGCCTGAATTTCCATTTCTTTTTGCAACGGTTAAGTTTCATAAGGATCCTGTGAAGTTCAGGTTCATAGCTAGTGGAGTAAGGAGTCATAAAAAGAAAATAGATCTTGCTGTTGAAGATGTCTTAAAGAAGGTTTTGAAACACATTAGAAACTGTACTAATTTGATGTACAGAGATTTTTGGATAATTAATAATAATGCAGAAGTAATTTCTACTATACTCAAAGTTTGTCCCTTAGATATTAATAGTTATGATTTTGAAAACCTATATACTAATCTGCCTCTATCAGATATAATCACTACCTTCAAAGAGCTGTATGCAGAATTTAAACTTAACCAATTTGTTAATGTAGGAACTTTGAACTCTTATCTCAATTGCTGCATAAAAAATAACCATATCTTATTTAATAATACTCTCCATAAGCAAGTGAACGGTATTCCCATGGGAACATCAACGTCCACGAATATCGCTAATCTATTCCTGTTCTTTAAGGAATATAAATTCATTAAAAATCACCCCACCTGCTCAGATAACTACCTTTACACATTTAGATATATTGATGATCTGCTGTGTATCAATAATTCAGAAGTTATAGAGAGTGATTTTGATAATATCTATCCTAGCTCTCTTAACTTATGTAAAACCAACCACAGTAATCAGGAACTTGAGTTCCTAGACTTAAGCATTAAGCTCAACAGAGGTAACCCATCTATTAGCCTCTTTGATAAAAGAGTTAATTTTCCATTCAAAGTAATTAAATATCTACACTGGAATAATAACATATCAACCAAAGTAATTGAGAATGTACTAATTTCTCAGGTCCTAAGAATTTCAAGAATTTGCAGCAACAATTTGGACTTCAATTACCACATTAATATACTATTAGATAGTTTTCTAGAGAACGAAATTCCTTCTTCTTTCATCAAAAGAACTTTAAGAAAAATTATTCTGAATAATAGAGTAAGGTTGGCAGATCTGCTTTAATTTTCTACACAGTTAATAATATGATTCTGACCAATCAAAGCCGTAAGGAAGTTGGCTAGAGGATGCCTATTAACTACTAAAAGGAACCTTAGTGCTATGGATATGAAGGTCCTATTAAAACAAAAAATTAAATAATATAGAAAAAATCACAAAAAAGCTTAAAAATCTGTTTATAAAAGAAAATAAAAACAAATAAAAAAGAAAACTAGTTATTCATCACTAGGATAGCTATACTAAAAATAGTAAAACTAACATTAAAATTAATAAGATTCTGATTAATCTATAGAAGCTCACTAAGGTGATTTAATACATGCAAAGATTATTAAATACACTACTCGTGTATTTTATAATATTTCTCATGTATTCTGGAGAGTTAATTCTGCTCTTTCTGATCATACAGATCCACAGTCTTAAGTTTATATATATATTTTTTTCTCTGGTTAAAATCTCCACGAGTTGGTTTCTTTCTGTATGAGGAGGCCGTCAGCCCCACCCACACTGCCCCCCAGCGACTAGGGAGTGGCAGAAGTGTTAGGACGCATAGGGAAGAGGTCAGCCATGTTTTACTCTTGTGAGGAGAAAGTTTAGTTGCACAAGAGGTAAGCTCTCTTCCTTGTTCTTGGGTTTTAGGTTTTATAAGTTCAATGTTTGTACTTCATGTACCTTTTTTTCTCTGTTGATTTTTTGCTTCTCAGCTTTTAGGCACTGGCTTGTCTGTTAACTTTTTTGCGGGTTTTAACTCTTTCTTTTCTTGGTAACTTTGCGCGTCTTTTGGGGAACATAGGCACAGCAGATGGCTAAGCATAGTTCCTTTTCTTTGCGCTGTATTTTCAAAGTAGTTAAGTTCTTAATAACTACTTAATCATGCACTTAAAGCACTGCTGAAATACTTTGTACATATTGCAACTAATTGTTTAAGTCATATAACTTTCACAAAGTTTTCTTTAGTTAATTTTGTCTTTAACTTATTCTCGTTTTCGTGTTGTCAGAAGTTGTAGAGTAGGGGGTTTTAGAATCAAGTTTTCTTTCAAAAATCTGTTTTTTTTAAAAATTAATATTTCCTTTTTTAATTGCAATGTAAAAATTTGGATTTCTTTTGCATTGTTTTTCAGGTTTAAATTCTCTCTCAGACGAACTTGGAATTTCGTTATAGTTGAAAATTATTTCTAATTATTATGTCACTCTCGCAGCTTGAGTTCTCTTTAATCTTCTTCTCTCTGTTTAATAGTAACAGATGAAGAGCATGGGTCGGGCCAGGAGGGTTATGGATGCAAGCGAAATTGTTAACTAGTGCTAGGTCATACAACTCTGCGGAGGACATGACATATATATATTTTTTAAAACAATTTTAGGTGGGCACGTTACTTGCATCTATGGCCTTGCAGAAACCCATTTCCAACTAGGTCTTTGTGGAAGTGAGAAAATGCAGAGTTTTTGCTGGTCCTTGATAAAGCCAAGGCTCAGTATTCTCGACACCTTCTACATTCAGTTTTTTTTTTTTTTTTTTTTTACTCACACCGGTAGATACATAACCTTTTCTATGTAGTACTTGGTATGAGTCAAAAATTTATATGTGTTTTTTTTGCTTAGGTCTCTTCTTAATAGAATGTGAATTCTGAATTTTCAAAACTGCTGCGTTGCGCGTTTTGATCTTCAGGTTATTTTGCAACTTTTGTTTTAAATTCTAAAGTTTTTCCTTAGTTTTCAGTTTTGCTCCTCAGTATATATATATATATATATATATATATATATATATATATATATATATATATATATATATATATATACATGATTATTAAATTAATATATACATATACATAAGATAGAAAGATAAATGGGGGGCAAAATATTTCATGGTTTGCCCCGGGCGCAGAAATGCTTAGTTACGCCTCTGGCCTATAAAGTCTAAAAGGTTCTTTTGTCCCATACTGCACCATGAGGACAGCCAGTAAACGCTTCCTACTAGCACCACTTTCTTGAACATCATCTGCGTCCAGCATTTAGTCGGAAGGTGCCCCACTTACTGCAGTCGCATCCAATTGTATTGTAATACAATGTTTGGTGACATGCTGCAGATATTACAAGACAAATGGAGGTGGGAAATGTTGGAATATGCACCATATTCGTCGGGCACGAGTCCACGCGATTTCGACTTGTTCCTGAAAATAAGAGAACCACTTAGTGGCAAGATATTCCGGATTAGCAACATCATCATTTCTGCGTTTTAACGTTGTGTGCGGACGCTGCCGATGGCCTTAGACGCTTTCCAGAGGTTTGGCAACGAGTTATATACGAAGGTGAAAATATGTCGAGTGATTGTGACTGTCACTCGTCCGTTTCTTTTCCAGGTACATAAAATACACCAGTGTTTCCACTGCAAGAAAATGACCTTGAAAAATGACCTTGAAATTATAGTACATAATATTATGAATCAAGAAAGAAAAAACTATGCATGAATAATCCGCAAACGGAATGGTGAGCTCCCATATTATCGAGAGTACTTTATATATTACTTCTATTGCTATTACTATGTAAATTAATACTATTAAAACTGTAAAAATATTTGAAATCACGTTTTCTATGGCGCAAATAAATATTTCCAAGGATTTGTTTCATCGCTGTTCAAGTACAGTTGTATATTTTTCGGAGGCGGCTATCTATAGTCAATATCTTTTTGCCACCCCTGTAGCTGAATAGGCAGACTTCTAGCTAATCGTTTGAGCTGGGACTTGAAACACTGTCCCTAAATTATGGAAAGGCCTCTCTTTATAGCCCTAAATGCTCACGCAATCGTGAAACTACACACACGCACACACACAATTAGTCCATATTTTCAAAAAAGGAGAATATTTTATTGCAAAGTAATCCTCTATACATTTAAGGGGTGTTTCGGGGAAGAGGAGGATTTGCCTCGACACATGTTTTTATTTGAGACTTATATCAAAAATTTCTTTCGATTGGGGGCAAATACTCATAGTCAACGTAATCGAAAATATCTTTCTCCGAGGTAATACGTAAAGGATCACCCAATTTGCCACTTGGTTTTACGGGACACAAACAATACTCGTTAAGTTTGAAACCATTCTTCCTAGCGTGACGTCTTATTTCCTGATTAAACTTGTTGCTCCCTGTGGAATGCAGTACAGCGCAATAATATTGATCCGAAGGAAATATCCGAATGTCGATTCGTCTGTGGAGGCTACGGGCCTTGTTGCGGTCATTAAGTTGCTTGCATACACCAGTGAACTTTGTTTCTCCGCAGCCTATTTGATCGATAAGGAATCCGATGTCAAAGAGTTTGTCCAAGACTTGCTCCAGAAGTTCAGGCTTCCTACACCCCTTTGATGTCAAAGTCTTGTGCGTGATCAGGACATCAACGTCTCTGCTTGTTGCGGCGCCCCTTCGGTAACTTCCGCACAGGAGTACATTAAACGCTGGCTCCATTTTCTTGAGAATGTTAGTAATCGTCCTCTCGAACTGCTTCATCTCTTCCCGTGGTATTCTTTTGGCAAAATCCTTGTAGTACTTCAGACCAATCTTTTGATGTGCATTGAGCTCGTCCTTGATTTCGTACAAATCTTCAATGGATCGGATTCCTCTGTTGACAAATTTCCTCGCAGCTGCTGGACCGATTCCGGCTACCGTCGTAAGGTCTTGTATGGCCTGAAATTTCTTGTCCTTCCGTATCGTTTCCAGCTGGCGGACCTTCCCCGTCTTGATGAATTCATCAATTCTCATTGCAATCTTCTTTCCGATTCCCGGAAGATTTTGAGCCTCGGCTCCGTTCGTGATCCTTGTCGGGTGGTCTCTGAGGGATGAGGCTGCCCTGTAGAACGCATTGCTCTTGAAGATATTTCCGGTAACGTTTTTTTCATAATCAGAGAGCTCTAGTAGAAATGTGCAAAAATCTTCGTTTGGATGCTTCTTTTTTTCTTGCTCATAGCTGCAAGAACGACTCCTTTTCTACACCTGATCTGGAAAAGAGAAAGATCTGAAAGAGTTTTACTACGTATTCTAAAACGACTGTTAACCTTAAAAAGACAAAATAGAAGAAATTTATTCTGGTAGGAATGCAAATTATTCAGGCGCCAGCGTTTTGTGGAAGATCTTTTTAAAATTATTCCGCATTTACAACAAAACGCGCCACATCTCGTGTTTATTGTGCAATATCTTCGAAATGATATATGATGGCTTCCTAAACGTTTTAATGTGCTATGTTTTTAATCGCATTGAAAAATACAGTTTTGTCACAGAGGAGAATGAATATACAGAGGTACACCTCATGATTTTCACTAACGCTCCAGCCAGTGGTCGGACCTGAGACCACGTTGTCGTCCCTCCCGTGATACGAAAACAGAGGTTATAAAAGCCACAGTGCAAGAGACACAGAGGGAATTCTTCTATAAAGGCTCATGGCAACTATTTGGTCCCGAATATCTCAATAGAACAGCGCGCCAGCAGGCGGACATGGAACTAAACTGTCGAAACCGTAACCGCGAGAGTCCACCTACTTTTCTTTTTTTTTATCCTTCAAGATTTTACAATTTTCTACACGGTGCTACTTTATAGCCACTATCACGTGACAGACGCTAGTGTAGTTTCATGTCCGACTACTTGGGCGCTGTTCAAAAAGCGAGAGTTGAGCCCCTGTATCTTCTCCTCTGTGATAAAAGCAGCATCAGAGAGAGAGAGAGAGAGAGTGTTGTTACCAAGGAGGCAAGAATAGATGGAGTAAGGGCCAACCGTTCACCCTGTGTAATCAAAGTGAAGCCACCGAAACTTCACTATCATGACGTCACAGCCAATGACAGCCTCTGCCGCCATGTTGGTGAGACGCGTGAGACCAGTCACAGCCAATCACAGTCGCTGCCGCCACGTTTGTGAGACGTTTGAGCATTAAATTCGTCTGCGTGCTTCAAGTTTGTGACGTAATTCCTACTCCAACCTATTCTAACCTCCTTGGTTGTTACTTTTGAAAAAATGAAAAGAAAGCAAGATTTTTACGGGTACGGTTACAGCGCATTAGTTCCATTTCATCCACTGGTGCACTGCTGTAGAGGTCTACACGGGCCTTAATTTAGAATGTCCGGCCCGAGCCCAACCCGGATTAGAACTTCCAGCTTACAGTCCGTCCCGGCGCGAGCCGTTTCAGACTTTCATTAAGCGTTTTCTACCATTTATCTCAAATAATGCAAGGCTTTTTCTATAGCAAAGATCTTCAACCCGTGGCCCACGGAACACTTTCTAATGGCCAGCGAAACGTTGTCCACAAAGGAAATTCTAAATTGAAAAGAAAAAGTTTCGAAATGAAAAAATGAATATCTAAGTACTCTGGATACATGAACTTTGAATTCTTGTATCTGCTATGAGCTATGCTACGACAAATTTGCAATTGAAATTTTTAAAAACTACTAAAAATGTAGGTACATCAGGTATCTGCTTCGGAATTCTTTGTAACATAGATATCATGTAAAGGCTGTCTTTGAATGAGTGTTAATGTTCATCTTCCAGCCTATGCCTGCAATGTAAATTCTTTTGTACACATTTTCTCGAAGATTATTACTTTGTAGTTTTTGAAAGTTTGAGCACAAATAAAAACGGCCTATAATTAATATATGCCACAGTTATTATTCCGAAAAATTGGTTAAATGTTTTTGAAATTCAATTTATCTGACTCAAAAACATTCCAATTTGGCGCTAGATGGCGCGATAAGTTAACGTAACAGTGTTTCTGTCTGGAAGAAGCAAAATCTCTTATTTCTGCCTGATTTTTCTAATCATTTGAGCCAAATAGAAATCAATGAATAGTAAGTGAGATTGGAATATTGTCTTCTATAGATCATCTTAAGTACGTTCATTTTTTGAAGAGAAAATGCATTAATTAGCAGAGAACCCTGGATTTGAGCTATAGAAACTCCGCCTACCTACTGAGCTCCACCCCTAAATAACGTCATTGGTTAAAACGTAACAGTGCGTATTATATATTTTAATTGTGGAGCCAACGAAAGACCGCTTCTATTCTGAATATGCTGAGGTCTGCAGTGATTCGCTGACGCCAACTTCTGGGACAGTCACTGAAGACGTAAAAGCCACGCCCAAGGAGTGATTTTTGCGCAATCTATCGCAGAAAATGAACCCTAACACTCATTCAAAGACAGCCTTAACAGCATCGTTTCTTTTTTCCGAAAGTTAAGTTTTAGGATTCAAATCTTTCTGAAGTAATCGGTATTATTAATAAACAGTGCATTTTTATTTTCCTTTTTCATGTGGTCCGCGAATGCTTTTCCATTTTGTCATGTTGTCCGCGATTCAGAAAAGTTCGGAGATCCCCCTCTGCTCGGGAAGCAAAGGTGCACTGCTGAACTGAATTAATAGGAAACAGAGTATAACATAGAAAGACGTTCCATTTATCGTAGGAATTCCTCCCACAAATGAGGTTTAGATATGACTACGTAGTTCTGTTACAAATGTAAAGGCTTTTTCTCTTCTACACGTAAGTATATACCATGTAGCACTCGATCCTCAAATACGTAAACAAATACTTCGAACTTCCTCTTCTCCGTTGCAGCAACGAATTGCGCAAAAAGCTCGTTTGATTTTGGCTTCGTGAAGCTGAAAATTCTGTTTATGTAAACATTTCTCGCAAAAAAAAAAAAAAGAAAAAAAAAGCCATTTGTTTTAATCGCTAAAGTCAACAAAGTGGAACGTAATTCGATTTCAACCTTTAAAAAGAAACTGCACATTTCAGGCTCTCATCTCTTACAGCCAAGCTTGTCAGTTTCAGCTGTAATTAATCACTGCATAGGCAAGGAATTAAGTTTAGTTTGTACAGAGCATGATGAGAAATTTCCATTATTTTGGCGCACATTTTTATCATAATGATGAAACCTTAAGGGAATATGAAGTTTTGAAGTGTTTTTTCTTTTCTTTTTTCCTTTCTTTTTGAAGAAAACATGCGAGCATATAAATTAATTTTAGTTGAAACATACTGAACAATACTTTAACAGGACATGTAGATCATTTAATTTTTTTCACAAATGTTAATGAAGAATAAATATTGAGAAGTAGATGGCAGTCATACAAATATATTACCGCTGAGCATCCGAAATGCTATTGTCTATCCTTCCTCTGCAGTTGCTGCCCAGCACGTTTGCTTACGTTTTAGACCGAGGCTCTCCGTGTGCTACTCTCGCAATGCAAATAGTTCCAGTGCTTAAAAAAATATATGGTTCTACGACAATTTTTGTTGAACTACATACATACACTAAGGTGCCAAAAGAAAACTGGAAAGGGCGCTGCCATTTGCATTACATGACATGTGACGTGCCTGCTCCGCAGGACGCACATGAGATAAAGGCAGATAGCAGTGACGTGACAGCACATACCAGTGTAGTATAGTGGATAGCACTTGGAACTCCGGAGCTGAGAGTTGTGGGTTCGAATAACGCCCCTGGCATAAAAATGATGGAGAAATTTACTTCGTCATATTGGAGCCCGAACTTCCATGATGGTATGGCTGTTAGGTTTCTCGCAATGGTGTGATGTTCTTTCCACACCTGCGAAAGGAAAAATGAGAATCCCTTCTTCAGTGATTCGAAAAAAATAAATGTTTGTGATGTTACGTTTTACACACCAAATTGTCTGGGATTTCTCAAATGCACGTTCTTCATCGGATGACTAATACACTTTGAATGCTGTTCAACGTAACGTCAATGCCAGGAATCCTCCACTGGCGAACATTACGGCATTGTGGGATGCTCTCCAGGAAGTATGGTGTGCACTGTCTCTAAAGGGCTGCAGAGAGCTAGTGGAGTCCATGCCCCGTCCGCTATTCGATCGCGAGGAGGACCAATGCGGTATTAGAGAGGTATCTCAGCAGTTTTGGCACTTCAGCGTATATCAATGTAATTCAAAAGTGAGATGGATTTGTTTAAGAATAAGTATACAGGGTGTAAACTCCTTCGACAAAGCAAGAGGGGTGATAGTACACATCAAGACGAACAATATTTGCAATGGAACCTATGGCCGCATTTCACTCCTAGTGCCAGAAAAGAGTAAAGTTACATATCCACGTTGAGCCTTCAACAGTGAAAACAAAGAGACATGCCTAATTTATGAGTTGTACAATTCCAGTCGCATCAGAGAAAGATTCAAAGGAGCTGCTCAAACTGGCGTCCAATGGCGTTGTTGCACAGCCCACACCGGCTAATGAAGGACTGTCGCACCCTCTCGTAGACTCCCGGTGTGGTGTTGGTCTTGTCCGCAGCAACAGCGATTCGCGCGACGAGATCTTCCAGGAAGTCCACAGGTGTCTGGTACACCAATGTTTTCATGTGCCCCCAGAAGAAGAAGTCCAGTGGATTAAGGTCCGGGGAGTGTGGGGGCCAAGCCACAGGCCCACCGCGTCTAATCAACCGCCCGGGATATGTCGCATTTAGGAAGTATCGGACCTCGGTGGCAAAGTGTGCTGGAGCCCCATCATGCATAAATCACATGTCCCTCCTGGTGGTGAGCGGAACATCCTGCAATAGTCCGGGAAGCATTTGTTCCAGGAACACATGGTACGCTGCGTCGGTCAGACGTATACGTCAATTCTCATGTGATGTTCACACGGTAATATCGCTGAACGGGTTCGGCTGCGTTTTTAAATGTTTGCTCCTCATCGTCTACTCACGTGTTCAGTGCACCTGATTTGCATCTTGTGCTTCTCATGCACTGCTTGGAACTCCGTGTGCCTGCTGGACGTTTTTCGAACGTGCTCTTTTCTGGCACTAGGAGTGGAATGCGGCCCTAGGTTCCATTGCAAATATTGTTCGTCTTGATGTGTACTATCACCCCTCTTGTTTTGTTGAAGTAGTTTACAATCACCCTGTATACATTTCAGTGAAACACAAATAGAATACAAGAAATAGAATGTGAGCAACATTGGAAATCATACCTTTCTTGTCCTTCCATTCAGGAGTTTTGATTATATTAATCAACTCACCGTTTGTTTTGTGGAAAATGTTTGAGTCTAAAGTCCTTCGAGTTTATCTCGATAATTCCATGAATGAATGAAATACGGGATGACGGAATTTTCAAGTTGTCGGATATTATCTGACTTAACATCCATTTCATATTTACACCAATAAACGGATTCACATCTTCCGAATTTGCATCGATAATTCCAGTTATCTATGCGTCTTCAATCACCGCACATATTTGATATAGTGTAACTTGTTTAATTTGAACGTTTTTAATTCAAATTCTTGGTTAATTCGAATTTTTCATTTGGTCCCTTGAATTTTCTATATAAATAATGTTAAAAACTCTTTAATTCGAACTTTTTTTTTGTTTAATTCGAAGAAAACCCCAGTTTCGTATTCTCGTGTTTTCAACAATTACCTTTTAAAATGGGTACGTACTGTTCTGTATGAAGTTCCGAGTTCTAGATGAAGCAACAAGTTAAACCTGAAACTATATAGCCAACTGCTTCGGAAAAGCAGGATTCCAGCACACCGATGAAGAGTCTCAACTACATCAAGGTATTGGTGGTGAGGAGATCATACCCACTGTGGAGTACTGGGAAGACGTAGTCCGTGATATACCGTATGAGGCTTTTGCTAAAGTTGATGACAATTTAGCTGATTGTGGTGAGCTCACAGATGATGAGATCTTGTCTGATGTTATGAATAAGAAGACCTGCTGTTTATCTTCAGATGAAGAACTGGAACGGCCAGAATTTCCTGAAGAGCGTCTTTCAAATTCAGTAGAAGGCTTGGTTCACCTCCAACAGTTAAGGAAGTTTGTTGAGGGATAGCAGAATGTAAGTGACTCTCTGTTTCATTCACTCGATAAACTTGAGGAACTTACACTTACCCATAACATAAATTCTAAGAAGCAAGCCAACATTTCACGTTTTTTTAAATATGTAAATTTACCGTAGTGTACTGTTTTTTGGTATGTTATGAATAAATATGTTGTTTTTTACAGTACTTGAATGTGCCCATATTCAAATTTGCCTAATTCGAATTATTTTTGTGGTCCCTTCAGCTTCGAATTATACAAGCTACACTGTATTTCCCTTTCTCAATTTTTGTTTCGTCTGCCTCAACAATCTGTCCTGGACAACCTATTTACTTTGGGTTTCTTTTTTCTTTTTTTTTATTGGAGGTTTAACGACCACCGTGAACAACTCAATGGGCTATAAGCAGTGGCCCGCCCCTTATTTAGGTTCACTGATTCCAGGAGGTACATTTCGCCAGCCCTCCCCACCCCGGCAAATTCAAAATTCAACAGTGCCATTCGTTTGTGCTACGTTTGTGCTGGTTTGTGCCGCAAACCGTGTCGTTTGTGCTAGCATAGTTTTTGAGATATTCAAAATATAAATTGGGGGGGCTGGGGAAATGGTCAGCCCCCCACCTCGGCAAATTCAAAATTCAACAGTGCCATTCGTTTGTGCTACGTTTGTGCTGGTTTGTGCCGCAAACCGTGTCGTTTGTGCTAGCATAGTTTTTGAGATATTCAAAATATAAATTGGGGGGGGGGGGGCTGGGGAAATGGTCAGCCCCCACCTCGGCAAATTCAAAATTCAACAATGCCATTCGTTTGTGCTACGTTTGTGCTGGTTTGTGCCGCAAACCGTGTCGTTTGTGCTAGCATAGTTTTCGAGATATTCAAAATATAAATTGGGGGGCTGGGGAAATGGTCAGCCCCCCACCTCGGCAAATTCAAAATTCAACAGTGCCATTCGTTTGTGCTACGTTTGTGCTGGTTTGTGCCGCAAACCGTGTCGTTTGTGCTAGCATAGTTTTCGAGATATTCAAAATATAAATTGGGGGGCTGGGGAAATGGTCAGCCCCCCACCTCGGCAAATTCAAAATTCAACAGTGCCATTCGTTTGTGCTACGTTTGTGCTGGTTTGTGCCGCAAACCGTGTCGTTTGTGCTAGCATAGTTTTTGAGATATTCAAAATATAAATTGGGGGGGCTGGGGAAATGGTCAGCCCCCCACCCCGGCAAATTCAAAATTCAACAGTGCCATTCGTTTGTGCTACGTTTGTGCTGGTTTGTGCCGCAAACCGTGTCGTTTGTGCTAGCATAGTTTTTGAGATATTCAAAATATAAATTGGGGGGCTGGGAAAATGGTCAGCCCCCCACCCCGGCAAATTCAAAATTCAACAGTGCCATTCGTTTGTGCTACGTTTGTGCTGGTTTGTGCCGCAAACCGTGTCGTTTGTGCTAGCATAGTTTTTGAGATATTCAAAATATAAATTGGGGGGGGGGGGCTGGGGAAATGGTCAGCCCCCACCCCGGCAAATTCAAAATTCAACAGTGCCATTCGTTTGTGCTACGTTTGTGCTGGTTTGTGCCGCAAACCGTGTCGTTTGCGCGAGCATAGTTTTTGAGATTTTCAAAATATAAGTTGAAGGGTGGGGGTGGGGAAATGGTCAGCCCCCCACCCCGGCAAACTCAAAATCCAACAATGTCATTCGTTTGTGCTACGTTTGTGCTGGTTTGTGCCGCAAGCCGTGTCTTTTGTGCTAGCTTAGTTTTTAGGATATTCAAAATGTAAGTTGGTGGGGGGGGGGAGGATGCTGAGCCCCACACGCCGGCAAATTCAAAATTCAACAGTGCCATTCGTTTGTCTTACGTTTGTGCTGGTTTGTGCCGCAAACCGTGTCGTTTGTGCTAGCTTAGTTTTCGAGATATTAAGTACCCAATTTTTGTTGTCAACCATTTCCTCAGCCCCGCCCTCCCCCCACCCCACTCGCAAATTCAAAATTTAGCATAGCCATTCGTTTGTGCTGGTTTGTGCCGGAAACCCTGTTGTTTGTGCTAGCTTAGCTTCCGAGTTATTAAATACCCAAATTTCGGTGTGGACCATTTCCCCAGACTGTTTTGAATATAACATAAATTTGGCGGGTTGGGGGAATGCCCCCCCCTCCCATCCCACAAGTTTAAAATTCAACACAGCCATTCGTTTGTGCTGGTTTGTGCCACAAAACGTGTCGTTTGTGGTAGCTTAGTCTTCGAGATATTTCTGCGAACAAGCCTTTCTTGAATAACAAACAGATCATGATTCTACAGTGAGCACGAGGTCATAAATGATGCACTGTGGATCAGTGGCATTAGATCATCTGGAGTGACGAAATAATTTGATTCATAACAAAAGGAGGACATTTGTACGTATGACGCTGACAACATGATCCGAACGCTACTGTACCTACATTCGAACAGTAAAGCATCCTACTGCCGTTATGATGTGGGGTTGCATCTCAGCTCATGGAGTGGGTAGACTGCGTAACATTGAAGGTAACATGAATGCTGCCCATTATATACAAGTACTGGAGAGGGACAATGCTTCCTTCATCTGTTAACACGTTTCCAAATAGTGATATCATCTTTCAGGACGACAACGTGCCCTGCCATCGAACACGAGTAATGGACAGGTGGTTGGTTTCTAAAACTGTCGGGAGGTTGCAATGTCCTACACAATAGCCGAATCTTAATCCGATCGAATACTTTGGATGAAACTGAAACAGGTGAGTGCGAGAAATCCTACAAATTAAGTAAAGTTACTTGAAGCTATGATTTCATGTTGGTATCATCTAACATCAAAGGATGAACTTGAACACCTTTTGAGTAGTATGCCCAGGAGATGTGTCTTAGCAATTAAAAACAAAGGCAACCCCAATAATTATTAGACAATTTTATGTATGTGTACATACAAACAATTGACTTATAATAATTATGCATAAAAATTATGGATACATTATGTATGTGTACATCATCATCATCATCATTGTCAACCATTATCAATCAACTGCTGGACGAAGGTCTCCCCAAGTTTCCTCCACAACGGTCTGTCTTGTGCCAGTCTCCTCCATGTCACTCCCGCATATTTTCGAATTTCATCCACCCATCTCCCATGTGGTCTTTTTTTGGGTCTTTTCCTGTCCCTTGGAATCCAATCTAAAATTTCGGCTGTCCATCGATGGTCTGTCCTTCTGGCAGTATGTCCAGCCCATTGCCATTTCAGGGATTTAACTCTGATCATGATGTCTTCCACTCTCGTCATTTTTCGGATCCACGAGTTCCTCTTCTTATCTCTCCTGGTTATACCAAGCATGCACCTCTCCATGCTACTTTGAGTTGTCTGCAGCCTTTGTATGTCTCTTTTAATTAAGGTCCACGTCTCTGCACCATACGTAAGCACTGGAAGGATGCATTGATCAAACACTTTTCTTTTAAGACATAATGGCATATTGCTCTTGAAAATTATGCTGTTTCTTCCAAAAGTTCTCCAGGCAAGTTTTGTACGCCGATTAATTTCTTCATCAATGTGACCCTCACTTGATATCTGCTGTCCAAGATAAACATACGTGTCTGTTATCTCCAGCTTTTCTCCATCAATCGATAAATCTTCATTTCTTGTAAAAGCATTGAACATCACTTTTGTCTTCTGAAAGTTCATTTTTAATCCCACTTCTTTACTCTTGTCAGCAAGTTCCTGGATCACACTCTGCAGCTCTGATGGGGTAGTTGCAAAAATGACTACGTCATCAGCAAAACGAAGGTGGGTTAGATAATCTCCATTAATCTTTATCCCTTTGTTTTCCCAGTTCAGTGATTGAAAGACATTTTCCAATGTGGCATTAAAGAGCTTCGGAGATATGGTGTCACCTTGTCTCACTCCCTTTCCAATTTTTATGTGTGTTGTATTTTCAAACAGCCGAATCTTTGCACTTGCATTTTCATAGATGTTATTAATAATATTAATGTATGCATCTTCAATACCGCAGGATTTCAGAGCCGTGGTAACTGCTGATGGTTTCACCGAATCAAAGGCTTTTTCATAATCGATAAAAGCCATGCACAATGGAAGTTCATATTCCCTCGCTCTTTCAATTAGTTCTCTCAGTACGTGGATATGATCTATTGTGCTGTAGCCACTCCTGAATCCAGCTTGTTCTCTCGGTTGAGCCATGTCCAGTGTTACCTTCAAGCGGTGTGAAAGAACTTTAGTGAAGATTTTATAAACCACGGATAGGAGGCTGATAGGTCTGTAGTTCCTGAGATCCTCAATGTCACCTTTTTTATGTAGCAGGATCATTGTAGCATTGTTCCAATCCTCAGGAATCTTCCCTTCATTAAGGCATCGAGTGAAAATTTGGGAGAGTACTGTTTCAATTTCTCCACTTGCTTCTTGTATGATGTCTACAGTAATTCCATCTTCTCCTGGAGCTTTCCCCCGCTTCATGTTCTTGATTGCATGAGCAACTTCTGCTGGGAGGACTGGAAGAACTCTGGTACCTTTCACGATGTCTGGAATACATGTATCATCCCTTTCATATAATTTGGAGTAGAAATCTTTCACCACTCTTGTCAAAATTTCGCCTCTATTTCTTGTTATAGAACCATCTTCTTTTCTCAGAGCCATAATCTGTTTTCTTCCCTTACTGAGATGTCCCTTTGCTATCTTAAGGCTTTGGTTGTTTTCAATTGCTTTCCTCACTAGCTCACAGTTGAATTTCCTTACGTCTTCAGTGATACTTTTTCGTGCTGTCTTGCATAGCTCTATATATTCCACTTTGGAAGTCACATCTTCTTTAGTTGTCCTCATCACTCTTCTTTTTTGCATCAACATTTTGGTTTTTCCTGATAATTTGTTCACATGCAATTTGTTCTTAGACCCAGCTAATTTTGTTGCTGTTTCCATAAGAGCTTTGGTTACTTTTCTGTTAACTTCAGAAATATCCACTTCTTCCGATGTTAGGCCTTCTAAAGCAGAGAATCTGTTCTTCAGTTCCAACTTGAAAGTATTATGGTGTTTTTTAAGGTTGGTTATGTCAATACATTTTGTTTGTCTTATGAGTTTGCCACGTTCCAGTTTAGTGTTGAGGTGCATCTTACATCTCACCAAACTATGGTCACTACCTGTGTTGAACTTGTTCAGCACACTGCAGTCTTCGATGACGAATTTTTTGTTACACATAATAAAATCAATTTCACTTGTCGTCCCAATTGGATGTCTCCATGTCCATTTCCTGTGTGGCTTTTTCTTGAAAAAGGAGTTCAAGATGAAAAATCCTTCTGCCTCTGCAAACTCAACGAGAGTATTTCCACGCTGGTTTCTGTTGCCGTGACCAAATTTACCTACTGAAGTTTCATTCTGTTGCCGGTGCCCTATTTTTGCATTGAAATCTCCCATAATTATCTACAAATGCTGCTTACCTTTATTATTTAGATGACGGATTTCCTCATAAAATTCTTCAATTTCTTCTTCAGGATGACTTGTTGGGGGTGCATAAGTTTGAATTATCTGAGCCTGGTATCTTCTCGAGAGTTGGATAACGAGTCGTGCAACTCTGTTAGAGGAACTTTCAACTTCTACAACTTTATCCTTCAGTTTCTTGTTTATTATAAATCCAACACCACTAGTTCTGCCAGTATCTGTCCCACGATAATAGAAGAGATGTCCACTTTTCAGTTCAATGAGATCTTCTCCTTTTCTATTTACCTCACTAAGCCCGACGATGTCCCACTTGATCCTTTGTAGTTCCTCTTCTAATTCAAGAAGCCTTGAATCAGAAGATAGGGAGCGTCCATTATACGTAGCCAAGGTCAGCATCAAATGGCAGCCTAGTCCGGTCCTCCGGGGATGCTTAGCACCCTCTGCCTTCATGTCGCACTAGCCGCTGCCTTGGCCAGGTACATTCTAGCTGCCGGAGACTGATGGCCAAGATTTAAGTTGTAGAGTCATTTTGGAGGTGTTTGGCCATAACTCACCACGCTGGCCAAGCGGGTTGGTGAGTGTGGGATAGCATTTCCTCTGATCCCGATGGTATAGTTATACCGCTATTGGCGGTCGTCAGAGCCCCTTTAGTGGGAACAGGATGCACCACGAGAAGGCGGGGTTGACATTTGTCAAGGAGAGGCTGTGATGTTACGCATCACCTGACCTTACATCCCATGTGTACATACAGAGAAGTATGTCTTGAAACATATTTGACATTCATTGACTAAATGAACAGGTTTAACGAGTTCTATTTTTTTTATTTCTCGTAACTTAAACAGTTTGTACTTAACCAGAAAAAAAAAAAAGAAGTTTATGTTAGCTTTACAATTTCTTTCCGTCTTCTTTTTTTTTTTTTTGATTGGAGGTTTAACGACCACCGTGAGCAACTCAATGGGCTGTAAGCAGTCGCCCGTCCCTAATTTAGTGTCACTGGTTCCAGGGAAGGGAGAGAGCCAGTGCCGTAAGACAAACACAACATCCATGCCTGACCGGGATTCGAACCCGGACCCCTTACGGACGAATGATCAGAGGCCATCGCTTAGACCACTGCGCCACCGGGGCGGCTTCTGTCTTCTCATCCACTTCATGTACAACAATGCAGATATGTTAGATCTGTAAAACGTTTTGAATTCCTTACGAAATTATTTTTAAAATGATGTACAGCCGTTGGTGGCGCAGTGGTCTAAGCGATGGCTTCTGATCATTCGTCAAAAAGGGGTCCGGGTTTGAATCCCGTCAGGAATGGATGTTGTGTTTGTCTTACGGCACTGGCTCTCTCCCTTCCCTGGAAACAGTGGCCTTAAATTAGGGACGGGCGACTACTTATAGCCCATTGAGTTGCTCACGGTGGTCGTTAAACCTTCAATCCAAAAAAAAAAAAATCAGAAATATATGCAAACGATGTTCCATCATACCCGCTGCTGAAAGAATTTTTCAAATCCGAATTTCAGGAGCAAAGATATCGGAAAAAATGCAATTTACCTTTACGCCTTCCTTTGTAAATCTATAAACAACTTGAAAAAATGACTATACCTAAAATAGTACTAGACATAAATGGAATCAAAAGATAAAAGAAATTTTTCAATCGGATGTTTAGAAGCAAATATATTGAATAAAATGTATTTCGAATTCGGCATCATCTGCGTTTCCGCCCTCTAGTGGCTAAATTGTGTATCATATGAGAAAACGAAATCAAGAATCATCATTCCCACATTTCAGGCTTTCCAATGCAAAAATAATTTTTGAAATCTGATTAGTAGTTGAAGAGATATGGTGTCAACAGACGGACGGACGGACGGACAAACCGATAACGTAAGCACGATCTGTTTGACAAAAGACTCGCTAAAAATTAAAAAAAATATCTCGTACAAGGGGCGGAAAATCTGGGCTTGCACTCGGACGGCAAATGCCCTTTGCCAATGTTTTTTTTTGATTGAAGGTTTAACGACCACTGTTAGCAACTCGATAGGCTGTAAGTAGTCACCCCTCCCCCGACTTTACGGCTACTCGTTCGGAAAAGGGAGAGAGCCATTGCAGTGAGAGAAGCACACCCAATCCATGGCCGAGCCGGGATTCGAACCCAGCCCCATGTGGAAGTAATGGTTAGAAGCGAGTGCATCGCATAGATCAATAATCTACTGGAGCGGGCATAGGTATCCATTGCCTTGAGATCGGTCGGAAATGACGTCACTGTTACTTTGTCACCGTTACTGAAAACATACTGTCACCATTACGACGAACAGTGACAAAAAAGGAATACTTCCAAATTCACTGATAAGAATGCCCCCGTTAGACTTGACCCAGCAATGCTTGGAGTCGAAAATCACTGTTACGTCATAGTTTCGGATACCATGTCACTTTATCTAAAGAATTTGCCATATTTTCTGTTGAAATATGATAGAGGTCGCTAGTGATGCCCGCTTTCTTTCAGCCTTCCCTTGCCCCCCGCTTAAGGTATTTGTTTTGGATTTCGTTGTGCGTTTGCTCCTAAACAAAGAATTCGAAGCGATCGGATTGTAACAGCGATTTTGTCAGTATTATAAATTAGACAGTGATACGCAGTTCCATGCTTCTTTCCAATTCCGTTACAGCTGTTAATCGGTGATTTTGACACCGTCTGAAGTGACTGTTACTTTCATGCAACTGTCACCGTTGACACTATGAAAGAAAAATCACTGTTAAGCCCACCTCTACAACTGACTATGATTACTACTATCAATGATCGATAACCCTGAACTTTACCTGTACATTTGGCCCTCATTCATCAAACGATATGCTGCTTCACCAATTCACCAACCGTTGTTCTTCGAATATTTGATCATTATAAACCACCGTTAATATCCTATTCGTTTTTTGCGGGTGATGGGGCTTAAGGACCACCTTCAGCAACTCGATGGCAATAAACAGTTCGTCGCCCACCTCTAATTTAACACCACTTGTTCCAGGGAAGCGAGAGAGTTTGTCCCGTAAGAGATAAACACAACATCCATGCCTCACCGGAATTCGAATCCAGACTCTTCTCGGACAAATGGTCATAAGCAGCAACCGCAAATCAATTAATTTATTCCACATAACTGAAAACAACATGACTGACCTCTCAGTGACGTACTAAAGAAATTAATAATTACTATATAGATATACGGTCGAGTCACATAATTGTGACCACCAGCTAATATCAAAAGTTACCGCCGTGTGCAGCGCGGACAACAGCTAGCCGGGCTGGGAGTGACTCAATAAGGTGTTGGAAAGTGTTCACGGGTATGTTGAGCCTTGCTGACTGCAGTGCATCTCACAGCTGCTGGAGGGTGCGTGGTGGAGGATCCATAAAGCGAACAACACGATCGAGGTGGTCTTACAGATGCTCAATTGGGTTTAAGTCTGGTGAATTAGGGGACCAGGGAAGTAATTTGAAGTCTTAATTGTGTTCTCTCAATCTGCTTCAGGGAAGACAATTAGCATGTATTGGTGTACGTGGTCTGCAAGGATGGATTCATAAAGATTTCGGTGCACAGTGCCTACCACAGACATGAGTGAACCCAGGGAATGCCACGAAAACATTCCCCAGACCATAACACTGCCCCACCAGCTTGAGTTCTTCCAGCAGTGGGTGCAGAATGTTTGCTCTCCGATGTTTCTCGTCTTATACGCCAACGCCCATCTGTTCAATGAAGCAGAAAACGTGACTCATCGGAGAAGGCAATCCTTTGCCAATCAGCAGAGGTCCAATTCCGATACTGCCGTGCAAATATAAGCCTTTTCTGCCGAGGAACCTTCGTTAGCATAGGTGCAGTGACCATCCGTCTACATCGGAGCCCCAAACGCAGCAGGGTTCACTGAACTGTAGTTTTAGGCGCACTTCCGGTAGCCCCCCTGGTTCATTCACCTAGTGAGTTTCTCCATTCTAGGGTGTCGATCGGCCCTCACTCACCTTCGAAGCCGACGTTCACCTCTCACATCAATGGCACGTGGTGCTCCGCAGTTTCCACGTCGTGCATTCTTAACGGTGCCATGTCTCCAAACACGATACACTTTAACCACTGCAGCACGCGAACAGTTCACAAACTGCGCTGTTTCAGAAATACTGCCACCCTTGGCCCAAAAGCCGATAATCATCCCTTTTTGCAAATCTGAGAAATCGCTCCTTTTATCCATGACAGCAACGAGTGATATGTTTTCAGAATTCCTACCCACACCTTCAATACCCTTCAAGCCACCTCAGGACACGTCACTTCTTTCATTGGCTACGCGCTGTTGACCTCAAAAGTAGGAGGTGGTCACAATTATGTGACTCGACTGTGTGTGTATATATATACGTATGCACCCTACGGACAATAAAATTTGCCCACCAAGAAGGAAGCATCGGATTAAACTAAAATTTTACAGACGTAATGATACATATGAATGATACACATGATAGCAATAACAGACTGCAGGATAGTTACAGAGATCTTTGGCACGCAGTCCGGTGATCTTCAATAGCGCGCCGCACTGCCTCATGCGGCGACACATGCTGGTTGGTTGGTTGGTTGGTTGATTTTTATGGCGCAAGGGCCATGTTTGACCAAATAGCGCCAGACAGAGAACTATCAGTGGGAGATTTTTACGATACATGCTGCAATACGGTCCCGCTTGGAGGTGAACATACGCCTGATTTTGTCCTGCGGCGGACTGGCCCACACGTGTTGGGCGGCTCTCTCCCTTTCTCGAACGAGTAGCCGTAAAGTCGGGGGGGGTGACTACTTATAGCCTATCGAGTTGCTAACAGTGGTCGTAAAACCTTCAATCAAAAAAAAATTGACCACAGATATTTTAGATGTTTTTTTTTTTTTACTGATGGTTTAGCGATCACCGTGAGTAGTTAATTTGGTTATATTCAGTCGCCCTTCCCTAATTTAGGGCCACTGGTTCCAGGGAAGGGAGACAGCCAGCGCCGTTAGACAAACACGACATCCATGCCTCACGGGATTTGAACCCGGACCAATCAGGGACGAATGATTATAAGCCAGCGCTTAGACCACTGCGCTACCGTGGCGGCTGTTTTACAGATGTCACAAACAGACTGGCCCACTCATGCTCGATAAGGGGCATGTCGAGGGAGCGGGAAGGCCATGGAATTGTCTTGACATGACGTAGGCAGTCCTAGGCAACCCGAGCCGTGCGAGGGCGGGCGTTATCCTGCTGGTATAGCGCACTTGGAATCCCGGCCAGGAACGGGAACACATGGAGCTGCAGGATCTCATCCACATACCGCTGGCCCGTCAATGATCCACGTACCACTACTAGAGCTGATCGGCTATCGTAGGCTATGGCTCCCCAGACAATAATACCTGCAGTGGGGGAGGTGTAGCACTCGATAGCGAGGTAGGGATTGGGCCGTTGACCAGGGGACCTCTACACCCGGACACGATGAGCCGGCGATGTTCCGGTGTTAATGGCAGCACACGCAAGGCACGCTGGGATCGCAGATTCACTTCTGCGCGGCGTTGGGAAATGGTTCGTGGGCACATAGGAGCCGCTACATGTGCCTGTATAGTGGACCTGGTCCCCGTGGGATACGTTCGTGCCTGGCGCACGATCCATCGATCCCCTCTTGGATCGATGAGCCACAAGAGCCACTCCGCCGTGTCGCAGTGCCGTCACGTGTCCGCTGCTCCTAAAATAATTGGGATGGTAAGGTCAGAACGATCAACGTGGCGAGCTACACGGCACGCCAACCACTCTGCGGTTTTCAGCCCGATGATCAGGCCTCTCTCCAAGTCCGTACGTTGCGTAAATCGACGTATCTGGAGTCTACCCGGCATTCTTGTCACTCTGCACTCTTGCTTGCGTCGGCCGGTGTTTTTCGTTTACATGGGGCATTGACTACACGCCGGTTGCCGATTCGTTTTTGCAGCGCCACCACAGGGTGTGTGGTCATGCTCAATCGCACCAAATGTGGACCGTTTGCATACCAGCACGTACTCTAGCTATTTGCAAAGTTTCACGGTTGTATCATGTTTTCTTCTAGGTGTGCAAATTTCATTGTCTCTGATAGTATATATTGCTCAGCATGTAATGATACGATCAGCTACAAATTACTTTTATTTGCAAACACGATAATATCGCCATAGTATGTAAGCGTAATAAATCAACAGGTATGTTTTCAGCTCGTCTTTTGTAAAAAAGATCCTGCTTATGTTTCCGGTTTGCCCGTCCGTCTGTGGACACCCTATCTCTGCAACTATTAGTCCGATTTTTTTTTGTATTTTTTTTTTTTTTTGCATTGGAAAGCTTGAAATGTGTGAATGATGTTCCTTCATTTTTTTTTCTTTACGATGCACAATTTCGCAGTGTGAGATTTTTACGATTTTTACGTAAATGCAGATGATATCGAATTCTAAATATCTTTTACTTCATATATTTGCTTCTAAACTTTCGATTGAAAATAAGGTTTTACCTTTCGATTCCATTTATGTTAAAAACTATTTTAAGTATAGCCACTTTTTACACGTTACGTATAGATTTTACGCTACGGGCGTAAAACTAAACTTCGTTTTTCCCGATATCTCTGCTTCTAAAACTCACATTCGAAAAATTCTTTCTACAGGGATATAGCTCCTGATGAGAAATCTTTTGTATGTCATTTCTGATTTTTGGTAAGAATAGTTTGACCACCGGGGGACGAAAGCGCTAATTTCTACTTCTGACGAATTTACAGCAAATCTGAGCTTCTAATATCTCGATTGAAAAAAGTCGTTCGTGAACCGATACTACTCACGTAGATGAACATTTTAGGGATATTTTCTTCATAGAATAATGCATTGTTTCTCCGCCACGATGTGTAGATATCTATCTTATTTTTGTGAACATACCTGCTTTTAGGAGTCCCATTTAAAAAGTTTTCTTTGTTTCATATCGTTTCTAGGTCAAAATGTTTTTCATACATTTCAAAATTTTCACGAAATTCATAGACTTTCCGTTAGGGGTCGTTCAGGTAACCTACGTTTTTCGCTACATCTCTGCTTCAAAAACTCCGATTTCAAAAATTCTTCCTGTATCGCATAGAGCTCCTCATGGGGAATTTTTTAAAAATAATATCTAATATTTGGCAAAGAATGTTCTGGCCACTAGGGGGCGTAAGGGCTAATTTCTGCTTCTGATGTATTTGCAGCAAAATCTCAGCTCCTGAAAACCTGACTGAAAAAATTATTTCGTGAACCGATACCTCTCACATCAAAACACTTTTCGAGAATACTTTCTTCTTAAAATAATGCATGGTTTTACCGGGAGGGGGGGGGCGTAATTTCGTATCTTATATTGGTCAATGTCTCTGCTTCTAAAAGTCCGATTTTAAATATTCTTTCTTTGTTGGAGAGCGCTTCTGCTGCTAATTGTTTCTCATATAATTTTTCCTAACGCACCAGTTAGCCACCAGAGGGCGTAATTTCACGTTTCCGTTTACAGCAATATCTGCGGGGTATTTATTAAATACCCCATTGAAAAACTTCTTTCTTCGGTCAGATACTACTGTTTTTCATACCGGTGCCATTGACTTAAATACCGGTTCCATTGAATAGCTTTGATAAATTTAATTCGTGTCAAAACGGTTTCAAAAGACGCGCTCATTAAAACCAAAAATTGGGTCATCTTTTTTGTTTTAATCTCAATGTAAAAGAATGTAAATTTGAGCATGAATTTTCTCAATAACGCATCTCAGGGTTTCTAAAGAAATGTTAGACCAAACAGTAATTTTTCATCAGTTATATGTCATTAGATGCAAAATTCAATGGAAATTACAAAAATGTCCTAGTTTTTCCTGTAGCTACTTCTGTTCTTAAGATATGACATAAAATATGGGGTCTGCAAAATACATTGAAATTCATGTTAGTTGCGTATCAGTTGTTACTGCCAATCATAGACATTATTTTACCTGTTTCACTGCTTCCTAATGCTCTCCTAATCCCACTCCAGCCTTTATAAGGGTTGACCCAGGTTTACTAGATCATTTCCCGGGTACTGGCCCCCCGGTAATAAATAAGAGCGTCTTTCTCCCCTTTCTTCCTCACTTCCGTGTCACTTTCCTACCGGGCACTCTAGCCCAAATCTCCAAGCTTCCTGTTTCTAAGGGTTATATAAGACCTGAGATCAGACACTCCCTTCCTAAAATACTCTACATATGATCTGATCTGATCTACTAGATCATTGACAGCTTCCACACGAAAAGGTTTGACGCAGAACTACTAGATCATTTCCAGCTACCACACGAATGAAGCTAGACAATGCCTTAAGCAGCTAGCTCCACTACTCCACCGGAGAAGCTTCCTTATATCACGGCACAAAGCACTGCTCTACAAGACGGTCGTCAGGTCGGTGCTTACCTTTGCCTCCCCCATCTGGTTAGGTATTAGTATTAATCAGCGAGAGAGAATCGAGAGGGTGAAGAGCCGAGCACTTCGTATGATCCCTGGGGCTCCCCTTTGGACTCCACTTCGGAACCTGAGGAACACACTTGGAATTGAGAAGGTACATGAGTTTTCCACCAGACTCTCCATGAAGTTCTTCAAGGAAGCGGAAACCCACCCTTATGAACTTATTAGGGACGCGGTTGATTACAATCCCAGCGAATTCCTTAGGTATCCCAGAAATAAGGCGATGATTTTTGAACCCCCTTGACAGAGAGAGTAAGTATGTGATCAATGGTGAGTTTTAGACAACTTCCCCACCCTTTTTTTTTCAGATTGGCATGGAGATGATGAGAATTCATTGCTGCCCGGCACTTGGATTTGGTCTCGGTAAGTTTCACTCACTCCCTGGTGCGCCGGCGACCGGTTGGAGTTGTGGTTCTCTGTGATGTTGTACGGAGCTTGGTTCTCCTTCCACTTCCCCTTGCCCCCTTCCCCCCGTACTGCTGTCACGGTTCACTATTTGAAAGATATGTCACCCTGTACTTTTTACTCAATTTTCTGTTTATTTTTCCTATTGAGTTCACTTACTCAGATCTCCTGGCTTCCTATTTCTAAGGGTAGTTTTAAACCTGGGGTGAGACACTCCCTTCCTAAAACTTCTTGAAATATCTTATCGTAGCGTACTACATCATTTTCAGGGCCGCGGATGGCCTGGTGGTCAACTTTCGTGTCAGCCACGGAGGAACCTCAAGTTCGATCCTGGGCAGGTACGAACGCTCGAAGTAATAAATATCCGCCGTGCGTATGATGGGCATGTTAAGTCGTCGGACCCAGAGGGATACTGGTCCCCCGGCAATAAATAAGAACATCTCTCTCCCCCTTTCTAACTCGCTTTTATGTCACTTTCCCATCGGGCACTCCAGCCCAAATCTCCTAGCTTCCTATTTCTAAGGGTTGTTTAAGACCTGGAGTCAGACTTCCCCTTCCGAAAATTCTCAACACATGATGATGATCTGCACGAGTTTTATAATAGTCGCTTCTTGTTGTTATTAGGGTAGAATTTGTGTACATTCTCAATAACGGTTAAAACTGCGAAATCGTCATCAGCGGACAGAGTAAAAGTAGTTGTTCTGCATGCAGAGGAGTATTCTTCGAGACAAATCGCTGAAAGAGTTGGCTGTAATTAATCTACAGTTATTATGCTACTGAAGAAAGTAAAATACACTGCTGATATTAAAAATATGTGTCGCAGTGGAAGTCCCAGATTCACTACTATAACCAGGCAGGACAGTGTGCTCAGAAAGCTAAGTTTGCCAGACAGGAAGCTCAATTCACCTGAATTACTTTACAGATGGTCCGAGCCGCCCCGGTGGCGTGGTGGTCTAATTGATGGCCTCTGATCAGTCGTCCGGGTTGGAATCCCGGTGAGGCATGAATGTTGTGTTTGTCTTACGGCACTGGATCTCTCCCTTCCCTGGAGCCAGTGACCCTAAATTAGGGACGGGCGACTGCTTATAGCCCATTGAGTTGCTCACGGTGGTCGTTAAACCTCCAATCAAAAGAAAAAACAGATGGTATGAAGGGACTGATGTTACTGTTAGTACATCTACTGGTAGGTGGAGTCTGCTTCATTATCGCTTACATGGCTGTGAAGGCAGGCGTAAACCACTGTTAACTGCAAATCAAAGACAACATAGACTTCAGTGTGCAAAATAGCATGTATCATGAACAACTAAGCCATATGAAAATGTCCTTTTCAATGATGAATCAGAATTTTGCCTTAATGGGAATCCGAGTCGTGCCTGTGTAAGGAGATTCAAGCAGGAAGAATTCCATCCAAGTTGCTTAGTGAGAATAGTGTTAAGCATCCGGTGAAGGTCATGGTTTGGAGCTGCATGTGAGAACATTGCGATGCGAACATCCGTATTGTCGATGGTACACCAAATGCCCAGAAATACATTTGGATATTAGAAAAGAAGATGCTGTCATCACCTAGAAGACTTTATGATAGTAATTTTATTTTTCAAGAGGACAATGCACCCTGTCATCGTGCAAAACTAGTGAAAAACTGGTTTCAGAAAAAAATGCTCAGCATCTTGATTGGCCACCACACTAACCGGACTTAAACCCGATCGAAAATGTTTGGTTCAAAGTGCCGTATGAATTATCAAAAAAGAAGTCAACAACCAAAATTCATTGAATATGTAATTCAAATATGGAATCGTATTGTTCAACCCAATCTTTTACAAAACCTTGTTCACAGTATGCAATCAAGATGCAAACCTGTGATTAAAGCTAAAGTTTGGGCAACAAAATATTAGGTACACTTTATCATTTTGCTGCATTATATGTATTTCTGTATTTAAATGACATTTCCTTCCTTATGAATTACAAAAACAATTTTTTGCTGTATACCTAAGTATTGGATAAACGATTCAATTTTTTAAATAATTTCGACTCCATCATGTTTTTTGAAATGTATCTTAAAAACAGAAGTAGCTACAGGAAAAGCAAAAACATTTTTTTGGAAATCTCCGCTAAATTTTCCACCTAATGACATATAAATGAGGAAATTGCAATAAAAATTAGATAGTTAAAAAAAAGTCAAACTTAAAAATTCACTGCCTTTGCAGGTGATGCAATACTTTTCACACCACTGAAAAAGGATTAAATTAACATTTCTGAGCTTACCCAAATTAAAAGATTTAAAACGGCCATTCAGCAGTAGTTGAAGGTTTTTCCAGGGGCAGGACGAAAGTTTAGCTGCTTAAAGAAGTATCTGTACATTTACATATTTACGAAAACATACTTACAACTTTTCAAAATAATCTCCATGAACATCTATACAATTTTGTTTCCATATTACCCAATTTGCAAAATAATACCTAGCCCTTCAAATTATATTTTGAATATCTCAAAAACTAAGCCATCACAAAAGACACGGTTTGCCTCACAAAATAACATAGCAAAAACGAATGGCACTGTTGATTTTAAATTTGCGGGGGTGGGGGATTGAGCGTTTCCCCAACTTCCCAAAATTATATTCTGAATATCTCAAAAACTATGCTAGCACAAACGACACGGTTTGCGGCACAAACCAGCACAAACGTAGCACAAACGAATGGCATTGTTGAATTTTGAATTTGCCGAGGTGGGGGGCTGACCATTTCCCCAGCCCCCCCCCCAATTTATATTTTGAATATCTCAAAAACTATGCTAGCACAAACGACACGGTTTGCGGCACAAACCAGCACAAACGTAGCACAAACGAATGGCACTGTTGAATTTTGAATTTGCCGGGGTGGGGGGCTGACCATTTCCCCAGCCCCCCCAATTTATATTTTGAATATCTCAAAAACTATGCTAGCACAAACGACACGGTTTGCGGCACAAACCAGCACAAACGTAGCACAAACGAATGGCACTGTTGAATTTTGAATTTGCCGGGGTGGGGGGCTGACCATTTTCCCAGCCCCCCCAATTTATATTTTGAATATCTCAAAAACTATGCTAGCACAAACGACACGGTTTGCGGCACAAACCAGCACAAACGTAGCACAAACGAATGGCACTGTTGAATTTCGAATTTGCCGAGGTGGGGGGCTGACCATTTCCCCAGCCCCCCCCAATTTATATTTTGAATATCTCAAAAACTATGCTAGCACAAACGACACGGTTTGCGGCACAAACCAGCACAAACGTAGCACAAACGAATGGCACTGTTGAATTTTGAATTTGCCGAGGTGGGGGGCTGACCATTTCCCCAGCCCCCCCAATTTATATTTTGAATATCTCAAAAACTATGCTAGCACAAACGACACGGTTTGCGGCACAAACCAGCACAAACGTAGCACAAACGAATGGCACTGTTGAATTTTGAATTTGCCATGGTGGGGGGCTGGCGAAATGTACCTGATTCCAGGGAAGGGAGAGAGCCAGTGCCGTAAGACAAACACAACATCCATGCCTCACTGGATTCGAACCCGGCCCCCTGTCAGACAAATGATCAGAAGCCATCGCTTAGACCACTGCGCCACCGGGGCGGCACTTTTGGGTTTCGAATGGTTGTCATGTTTTTTAACAGTATATTGCGATAATTATGAAATTCAGCTATGCCTGCCTGGAGATGGGGAGTTATGATTTTTTTAACTTATATGGCAAATATTAAAGAGAAAGTTTAATTTCTTGATATATTTAGACACAGCAAGAAGCACTAGAAGAAAAGCATGATGAGGAATAAGTTGAAATAATTTCTACTGAAATGGTTGAATCTTCAAGGTTTTCCTTCGTGTGTTATCACAACAATATAATTTGCTTTGTCTGAACGTTTAAACGTTTGCCCCACTTTGGTGGTGCAATGGAAAGAATATTCACCATAGCAACAACTGACGAAGAAATATTTGTGACGTCAAGCTTAGCTTCTCGTGCATTCGTGTCGCTGTTCAGTGAATGGAAACTGCTTTCCGGAATAAATTATGAGACGTCTTCACCTTAGCAATCACTGAGAAAGAAATATTTATGTCGAAACCCTTAGTTTTCTTGTTTTCGTTTAAGTGTTCAGTAAATGGAAACTGCTTTCCGGATATAATTATGTGACGTCATCACCATAGCACCAACCGAGAAAAATATTTGTGACGTCACGCTTAGCTTTCCATGGTTTCGGGCAGGTGTTCCGCGAATGGAAACTGCGAATTATGTCAGCGTGTCAACTGTATGATGTAGTACTTTTTTTTTTGTTATAATGTTCATGAAACATACAGTACATTCACATTTAGACATCACAAACAAAAGAATACCTGGTTATTAAAAAAAAGGTACTCTACACATCTTATTTTTTTTAACGTCAATATTGATGGGCTTTCACCTAGTTAAATGCTGGTTTTTTATTGTTTCTATATTCTATCAATAAAATATAGAAACAATAAGATAAAATATAAATATAGAAATAATTCTATCAATGTTCCACTTTCTGAAAAGATGGAGCTTTCGCGCATAGCTGGCGCATAATCAAAATCGTGTGCAAAGCAGTAAGGTTAGAACTACAACTTTCACAGAAGAAAGATGGATACTAGAGAAAAGCTATGTATTGTTTGCGAGAGCTATGGTTTAATCTATTCGGCCTTTGATAAGTTTTATGAAACAACGGAATATATCCTATCTTTTAGCTCGAGTCCTGAAACAGCTTAGCCATTATGTCCTTCAAAAAGCAGTTTTTCTTTATGTAGTAGGTCATTTTCTTCCAACAACTAGTAACAGGTTTCAGAATCTTTCGCTCCTTCTAGAAGCAATCAAAATTCCACTCCCTCTAAGTAGTCGATGTGAACATAAAAATAACACCGTGTTTTATTTATAACAGCAGAAGCAAATAATAAACTGTTGGTGGTTTGCAACAGAAACAACTAACAGATTATTAGGATAACTAAATACGCACGAAACACAACGCTAGATAGTAGACAACAAGTTGAGGAGATGAGCTAAAAGAAGATTGTGTCCATTTACATGAAATATTACTTTATACTTCCATACTTCTTATATTACATTCCGACGTAGAAGTACCGTTTTAAACTCTTACCGTGCAGCCTTATTTTCAGAAAACTTGAGAAAGCTTTCCGTGTTTATTTAATTAAAACTTGCTGTGTGTTAATTAAAGAAAACGTGGAAAGAGCGAGGACTTTGTCTATTTACATCGTCCCTACGTGTTTGGAAGATTTTCACTATCACTCTCGCCCTTTGAATTTATTAGCTATAATTTAATGACTTGTGCCGTTAAGCTCCACCAGATGGAGACGTCCCAGTTGCTGAGCCCATCTCAACGGATTTATAAAGTCAGATGCTGACAGATAAACACACATAGCGCCGTGGATTGTTGGCCACCGTAACGTAAGGCAAACGCACTCTGCTAGTTATCGAGAGATCAGGGGTACGATCCTACCCAGAGGTGTCCGGATAAAATTTTTTCGGTTGCTGTGTTAATGAAAGAAAACGTGGAAAGAGCGATCACTTTGTCTATTCATATTCTCAGAAAATGTGGAAAGAGTGATAACTTTGTCTATTCATATTCTCAGGAAATGTGGAAAGAGCGATGACTTTGTCTATTCATATTCTCAGAAAAGGTGGAAAGAGCGATGACTTTGTCTGTTCATAATCACAGAAAACGTGGAAAGAGCGATGACTTTGTCTATTCATATTCTCAGAAAACGTGGAAAGAGCGATGACTTTGTCTATTCATATTCTCAGAAACTGTGGGAAGAGCGATGACTTTGCCTATTCATATTCTCAGAAAACGTGGAAAGAGCGATGACTTTGTCTATTCATATTCTCAGAAAACGTGGAAAGAGCGATGACTTTGTCTATTCATATTCTCAGAAAACGTGGAAAGAGCGATGACTTTGTCTATTCATATTCTCAGAAAACTTGAAAATTGCATCGCCCTGGAGTTGTAATCGAATCACACCTACCAATTTCCTTTAGGGGGCTGCAGGCTAGAAGCTACTGTCACACAACGAAGGAAAATGAACCTCCAAGAAACAGAAGAACATTAACACTAACAAGTATCGGATTTATCGAACCATACGACGCCTACTCGTTGCGACGACCATTCAAATTCAGGAACGTATCTAGGCCAGAAAACGCCAGTTCTTCAAAAAATATCGTAGATTTTGATACCAGTTTCTTTCGTGCTGATGAAGTATGAACATTAAAAGTTGCTATCTTTAGCACGATATATTAAAACAATTTACCAAACCGTAAACAAATTTTACATTTTATTCACGATCCAAAACCGTTCAATGAAAGTGACAAGTACTTTCGAAGCCACAATGGCTTCATCCTCAGGCCGACAATGACACGTTACAAGAAACAAACCAGTCAATTTGTACTGTAATACGAGGCGCATCTGTTCATGAGTTCACCAATCAGGTAGCGATGCCATCCCACTAAATCCTAAACGTAAAGTTCAGAAATAAGACAAAATGTACAGTATTATACAAAGTCCTGAAGACCCGTTTGTGCTTGTGAAGAATGAAGTATTCGTCTGCAGGGTCTGTGAATCACAGTTGATAGTTCTATGTTGCGACACATTTCCCCGTAAGAAAGAATACAGAGACTTTCCAACAAAAGAATTGAGCGTTCGTCGACTGTAGATATTAAGATTTTAGTGTTGTTCCAGTCAGGGGTGTATCCATCCTGTTTTACTGCTACAGTGAGTGCGGTATTTATAGTATCAGTACGTAGGGAATATTTATGTTCAGACAGATGAGTATTTAAGGTCCGAAGTGTAGAGCCCACATAGTACTTAACTTCACTGTAAGTATCTTCAGGTAATAAAGGTATACTATACACACCAGATTTATTGGGGGTTGGAACTTTGTCTCTATCATTCCTCACCAGTGAAAAACCATTCCTGGTACAAATTCCAAAGGACATATTATGTTTATGACATGCTTTTTTCAGAATAGTAACAAGTGGGGGAATAAATTCTATCTTACCAACAAATCGTGTAGGGGTAGTTTGAGTAGATAATGTGGTAAATCTCAGTCTCTGGAATTTTCGCAAAGTCCTTGGAAAAGGTGAGGTGGGAAGCCGAACGATTGTGTCATAGACGAAATCCTGGTTAATTCAAGTTGTCGGGCTCTGCGTGAAGACAAATGAGTAAAAGCACGTTTTATCAAAAAGAGGAAGGAGGAAACCTTATGTTCAAAAGGGTGAGATGATGAATATGGTATCATGCAAGGTATAGAAGTAGGTTTGCGGAACACAGAGTAGTTGAGTTGGTGAGTCTTTAAGTCTCGAAGTAGTAAAATATTCAGGTACGGCAGTTTTCCTTGATCTTCAATTTCACAAGTGAACTTAATGGTAGGGTACTGGTTGGAAAGACAATCCGTAAAACGTTCTAGTAAGGACAAGGGGTGGGGCCAAAAGATCAGTAAGTCATCGACATACCGTAGAAGTAATAATGGTTGAACCGGAAACTCCGACAAAATTTTTTCTCCAAGAGTTTGCATCAGAATCTCAGCCAGAATGGGAGAGAGTGGGGACCCCATTGGGGCTCCCTCCGTTTGATGATAAATGACATTGTCAAACTTAAAATACGATCTTTTGGCTATTAGCTGAAGTGCTGCAATGGCTGCGTTTGCTTCGAGAGGTGGAACAGATTTATCCTCGTGAAGTTTTTTATCAATAATATCGTGAACCAAATGAAGAGGTACACTGGGAAACAATGACACAACATCTAAAGAAGCCATAATATATGGGGTTTCCTGAGAGTCAAAAGAATTAATGTAATTTAATGCTTGGATGGAGCTATGAATAGACACACTAGAATTCAGTGTGAGTGGTTTAAGGTACGTGGCCAACGCGGTTTCGAAAGTACGGGTAGGACTAGCGTACCCGGAGACAAGTAGTCTAAATGGATGACCTGGTTTGTGAAGTTTTAATTTACCGAAAATCTCAGGAACCCTAGGGCCGACAGGGGGTTTCATGTTGGAGGAGATAGATTGCGGGAGACAACCACTGTATAACGAAGTAAATTTCTCCGTCATTTTTATTCGCGCCAGGATTCGAACCCGGGTCCCCTCATTCCGGAATAAGTCACTCTACCAATTGAGCTACGCGGACGTTTTATTCTGATTCCTATCTGCCTTTATGTCGTGTGCGTCCTTCTGGCAGGTACGTCACATCTCCTGGTACGTTACAACTGTTTGATTCTGCTCAATTCAGCAATTGTAGCAGCTGTTGGATCAGATTTTAAAATACGATGCGGGACGTCAGCTATGGCTTGAATCATTTTGTAATGGTAATCTTTTTGATCAAGAATAATAATTTGTTGTGTTTTATCAGCTCCAATTATTGATAAATTAGGGTTATTTGCAATTTCCAAAAGTTGTTTTCGTTCATATTTCAAAGCAGGTTGTATTTTAGGTGGTTGTGAAAGAACCTTTGCGGCTGAAAGGCGTATGAGATCCCTTTCCTCTTCAGGCAATGCCCCAATGATGTTTTCCACCTGTGCAATAATTTGCTGAGGTCGTTTGAATGGGGTTGGATAACTGAATTTATAACCCTTGTTAAGTGCAGCCTGTTGACTGTGGGATAACCTCATTGAACTCAGATTAATGAAGGGTTCAGATTTAAAAGTCAAATCAACATGTCTATGGCATTGTCTCTCAGTCCTGATATTGGGTGAACGTCTAGAAACAAGATCACACAGCTTTCCAATGCGTCTGTCATTGACATGGTTTATTTCACTTCTGAGAGATGTAAAAGATTTAACCAAAATCCTACCTAATTCTATTTGATGGCAGAGTTTTGACAAGTTGACATAAGCTTTATATGATTTTCGGTTTAAGATGTCCAGGTAAGAACGTTTCCGTCGAATTTCGGCATTTAGGCGTTTATGCTCTGCCTTGGAAACAACTCGAGAATCCCACGAGGATATAGTCGCAAAACGAATCTTTAGGAACTTTCGGATAACATTCAGTGACCGACAATTGATGAGGAAGTAAAGATGCGTCTCATTGATGTTCAACTTACGTCTGACGGTACAAAACATCCTGGTAGCCTTGTCAATATCCCGTAAAACAAGAAATAAAAGGCAACTCTCAAAAAGCAACCCTTTGAGGCACTAAAAACTTGCAGCTAAAATAAGTGATACCAGTTTCTTTCGTGCTGATGAAGTATGAAATTTAAAAGTTGCTATCTTTAGCACGATATATTAAAACAATTTACCAAACCGTAAACAAATTTTACATTTTATTCACGATCCAAAACCGTTCAATGAAAATGATAAGTACTTTCGAAGCCACAATGGCTTCATCCTCAGGCCGACTTCATCCTTAGGTGGCTCTTTCACAACTACCTAAAATACAACCTGCTTTGAAATATGAACGAAAACAACTTTTGGAAATTGCAAATAACCCTAATTTATCAATAATTGGAGCTGATAAAACACAGCAAATTATTATTCTTGATCAAAAAGATTACCATTACAAAATGATTCAAGCCATAGCAGACGTCCCGCATCGTATTTTAAAATCTGATCCAACAGCTGCTACAATTGCTGAATTGAGCAGAATCAGAAACAGTGGTTGTCTCCCGCAATCTATCTCCTCCAACATGAAACCCCCTGTCGGCCCTAGGGTTCCTGAGATTTTCGGTAAATTAAAACTTCACAAACCAGGTCATCCATTTAGACTACTTGTCTCCGGGTACGCTAGTCCTACCCGTACTTTCGAAACCGCGTTGGCCACGTACCTTAAACCACTCACACTGAATTCTAGTGTGTCTATTCATAGCTCCATCCAAGCATTAAATTACATTAATTCTTTTGACTCTCAGGAAACCCCATATATTATGGCTTCTTTATATGTTGTGTCATTGTTTCCCAGTGTACCTCTTCATTTGGTTCACGATATTATTGATAAAAAACTTCACGAGGATAAATCTGTTCCACCTCTCGAAGCAAACGCAGCCATTGCAGCACTTCAGCTAATAGCCAAAAGATCGTATTTTAAGTTTGACAATGTCATTTATCATCAAACGGAGGGAGCTCCAATGGGGTCCCCACTCTCTCCCATTCTGGCTGAGATTCTGATGCAAACTCTTGGAGAAAAAAATTTGTCGGAGTTTCCGGTTCAACCATTATTACTTCTACGGTATGTCGATGACTTACTGTTCTTTTGGCCCCACCCCTTGTCCTTAGTATAACGTTTTACGGATTGTCTTTCCAACCAGTACCCTACCATTAAGTTCACTTGTGAAATTGAAGATCAAGGAAAACTGCCGTACCTGAATATTTTACTACTTCGAGACTTAAAAACTCAGCAACTTAACTACTCTGTGTTCCGCAAACCTACTTCTATACCTTGCATGATACCATATTCATCATCTCACCCTTTTGAACATAAGGTTTCCTCCTTCCTCTTTTGATAAAACGTGCTTTTACTCATTTGTCTTCACGCAGAGCCCGACAACTTGAATTAACCAGGATTTCGTCTATGACACAATCGTTCGGCTTCCCACCTCACCTTTTCCAAGGACTTTTGCGAAAATTCCAGAGACTGAGATTTACCACATTATCTACTCAAACTACCCCTACACGATTTGTTGGTAAGATAGAATTTATTCCCCCACTTGTTACTATTCTGAAAAAAAGGCATGTCATAAACATAATATGTCCTTTGGAATTTGTACCAGGAATGTTTTTTCACTGGTGAGGAATGATAGAGACAAAGTTCCAACCCCCAATAAATCTGGTGTGTATAGTATACCTTTATTACCTGAAGATACTTACAGTGAAGTTAAGTACTATGTGGGCTCTACACTTCGGACCTTAAATACTCGTCTGTCTGAACATAAATATTCCCTACGTACTGATACTATAAATACCGCACTCACTGTAGCAGTAAAACAGGATGGATACACCCCTGACTGGAACAACACTAAAATCTTAATATCTACAGTCGACAAACGCTCAATTCTTTTGTTGGAAAGTCTCTGTATTCTTTCTTACGGGGAAATGTGTCGCAACATAGAACTATCAACTGTGATTCACAGACCCTGCAGACGAATACTTCATTCTTCACAAGCACAAACGGGTCTTCAGGACTTTGTATAATACTGTACATTTTGTCTTATTTCTGAACTTTACGTTTAGGATTTAGTGGGATGGCATCGCTACCTGATTGGTGAACTCATGAACAGATGCGCCTCGTATTACAGTACAAATTGACTGGTTTGTTTCTTGTAACGTGTCATTGTCAGTCTGAGGATGAAGCCATTGTGGCTTCGAAAGTACTTGTCCCTTTCATTGAACGGTTTTGGATCGTGAATAAAATGTAAAATTTGTTTACGGTTCGGTAAATTGTTTTAATATATCGTGCTAAAGACAGCAACTTTTAATTTCCTTCGTAGATCTTAATGAAGAATAAATCTTCGTAAATACATCGCAGTTATCAAATATGAAGTTGCTTTAGACTCGTAAGCTTTAGGTGATTCAAGAAATGAATAAGTATAGATTGGATGTGCTGTGTGTAAGTGAAACAAGAAAGAAAGAAATTGGGATCGGAGAAATGAATAGAACGGTGAGTGTGTGATCTGGAGTGTTGGATAATGTGAGAGGACAGGCTAGTGTAGGTGTGATTTTAAACGAAAAAATGAAGAACAACTTGATTCACTATAGCTCCATAAGTGAAATAATTCTCTGGATTCGTTTGAAAGTGAAACTTCAGATAATAGTAATTCAGATGCTGTAGTGGTTGTTCCTTGTAACTCAGAACTTTCTGATAGGAAGAAAGATTTCTGGAATGAGCTAAAAGCTGTTTTGAGCCAGTTTGGTGCTAAAGAGAAAGTTTTAATAGCAGGTGATTTCAATGCTAGAGTAGGTGTGCAGAATGGGATTTCTGATAACGTTCTGAGTAAGTTGAATGATCCTTGTGTGAATGATAATGGTGAAAGATTAATTGAACTCTGCATTGAAAATGGATTGTGGGTATCTAATACGTTTTCCAACCACAAGTATATCCGCACATACACTTGGGAAAATCGTACTCTCGGATTAAAGAGTCTAGTAGATTTTGTTGTTTCTGATCAGCGTCTGAAATATTTCGTGTTGATACCCGTGTGATGAGAGGTGAAGATGTTGGCTCTGATCATCACCTGTTAGTGTCACGGGTGAAACAGGATGTTGGCTGGAGAAGGAGGTATAAGAAGATTCCTAAGGTGAAAAGAATAAAGGTTGAAATGCTGTCTGAAGAACATCAGCGTTACTCTGATTTGCTCAGTGAACGTCTGAATGAGCTGAGGGAATGCGAGAGGGATGCAGAAAAGAAGTGGACATGTTTTAAGAAATGTATTGTCACTGCTGCTGAAGAGGTGTGCGTACTAGCTTTGCTGCCTCACTCTTCTTACAGAGATATTAGCTTTAAAGGTGATGCTTGGTGGAACAGTGAGGTCAAAGAAGCAGCAAACAGAAAGAAGGAAGCATACTTGGGGATATTGTAAGGTAGAGACTCAGAGGATGAATATCGCTGTAAGAAATGTGAGGCAGAAAAGCTGGTTTGCCAGAGTCAGGAAAAAGATAGGTAGGAAAAGGAGGAAAGGTACGGTTTGGTTTTGTGGAAAGACAGAAAAGCATTTTAGAAGTACATAAGATATAGGAAAAATAGGGGAAGTATAATTCTAAGTTGTGTAAAGAATATGGTTGGAGAAATGATGTGGGAGCCCAATGAGCTAAGTGAAAGTTGGGTGAATACTTCTGTGATTTATTAGGTGATGAGAGCAAAGATGATTCTGAGGCAAAAGAAGATGATGTCATAATAAGAGATGGAAGCACTGGTGGGATCTCAAGAGAAGGGGTGTGTAAAGCTCTTAAATCTCTTAAGAATGGTAAAGCTTCGTTAGTAGATGGCATATCTGCTGAGATGCTAAAATATGGTGGTGACTCTGCGATTGACTGCTTAAAAGAAATTTTCCAGTTATGTTGGGAGCTAGGAATGGTCACTCAGGATTGAAAGGATGCTATCATTGTTCTCTTGTGTAAGGAAAAGGGTGATCAGACTGAATGCAAGAAGTTTTGTGGTATCAGTTTGCTGAGTGTGCCAGGGAAAGTATTTGGAAATATTGTTATTGATAGGGTACGGGGTCTTACATCAGAAAAAGTGTGAGATGTGCAGAGTGGCTGTATGTCTGGTAGGACTGCTTTACGCATGATGATTGAAAAGTACCTGTCTGTTGGTAAAAAAGTGTCTGCGACCATCATAGATTTGGAGAAAGCTTACGACAAAGTAAATAGGACTCTTCTGTGAAAGGTATTGAATAAGTATGGTATTACTGGTAATCTACTAAATAGTGTGAAAGCCATGTACGTTGACAGTAGAGCTTATGTACGAGTGAATAGTGTTTTATCGAAGTGGTTTTCTATTGGCACAGGAGTCAGGAAAGGTTGTGTAATATCACCCTGGCTGTTTAACATATTTATGGATGCATGCATGCGTGATGCCAAAATGGGTAATACTGGTTTATATATTGGTAATATGCGTGTATGTATTGCTCTATGCTGATGACACAGTCCTGTTGGCAGAGAGCAAAACAGAGTTGCACAATATGTTGTTCCGGATGTATGAAATTTGTATAAAATTCAAACTGAGGATAAATAAGAGAAAAATGGGTTTTGAGCAAGGAATTGAATGCAAGATAAGCCTTAATGGCACAGAGATTGGCAGATGAATTAGTTCGTATATTTAGGAAGTATGTTTGACAGAGAGAACAAATTAGATGGCGAAATTAATAGGCGAGTGTATTTTTCATTGAAAGTCATAGCTGCCTTAGGAGGATTTCACAGGAATGATGGGTTCTCAAGGAAATCTCGAACGGCTGTGTATGAAAGTGCAATTGTTCCTACTCTGATGTACGGCAGTGAAACTTGGGTACTGCAGAGAAGACATAGGAGTCATTTTTACGCTGGGGAAATTACTTACAGGGGGTGAGGTAAGACACGCGCTGATCATGTGAGGGATGAAGAGGTGTTGCTGATGTATAATGTGAGGCAAAATGTTGTTAGTAAGATGGAGACTAATATTCTTAGGTAGTTTGGCCATATTGAAAGAATGATTGATGATGTGCTGACTAAGATAATTTTTTCAGCCCAAGTGACAGGAAAGAAAGTTAGAGGAAGGCCAAGGAAATAATGGGAAAACCAGATTCAGGAATGTCTGCTTGAGAAAAAGATGATGAGTATGAAGAACAATAGGTTTTGTGTGCAGCGTGTGATGGATGTTAATGAAGCTCGAGCAGTGTGCCGAGATCGTTGCAAATGGAGACCTTTGATACACCAACAGTAAAAAAATTCTAGTTCTATCAGTTGAATGTGTACTTGGCACATGGTCTTTCTTTGAAGAGCTAACCTTTGAATCTCAGAGAAAAGCTTATGATATGTATGTTTGTAAGATTCGTTGTCACGGGTGGTGTAACGATAGCATGCTTGAACAGAAATTGGGGGATTGCGGATTCAATCAACATCCAGGGTGATATAATTTTCAAGGTTTCTGAGAAAACGGCAACAGGGAATCAGTTAAATCTAGCGTGGCGTATACAATAACCTGTTTTAACTTAAGCCTTCTGCCCCGGGTTCCTTAATCACATTTGCTTCCTTTCATCCTATGCAACATAAAGTTGTTGCACTTTACTCTTTGTTTCATAGAGCATTTACACATGCTTCCACCAGGTTTTTCTTTAACCAGGAAATCAATTACATTTTTGATTTAGCCCACTCGTTCGGCTATCCTCGACAGATTGTTTGTAAAATGTTTCGTCGAGTTTTTGCATCCCGTCAACATCTGTCAACTTTGGTCGGTGATCCACATGTTATTAAAAAGTTTGTTGGAAAAATGGATTTCCTACCTGGTTTTACTCCTTAATGTCTAAAATTTGCTCTAGATACCGGCTACACTTTGACTTGGGAGTTAACAACCTATTATCTGTTTTGAGGAAAGACCGCCAAGGAATTGATGATTCACAGAGGTGGGGTGTTTATTGCATCCCACTACTGGACAATGACTCGCATGAGAGTATTAACTATTACATAGGCTCCACTCGTCGGAAACTGTGCCTCATGGTGCAGGAACATAAATACAGTTTAAAAGCAATCCATATCTGTACAGCCCTTACCAAGTGCATTGATTCAGAAGATTTAATCTCTGATTGGGATAATGACGAAATTTTGATAACCCCAGCCTCTTCACACATACTACTGGTGACTGAGAGTTTGTTGATTTCCGCGTTCAAACAAAGTTGCTGTAATGATAATTGCCCTTGGGATCTACCTAATATTTGGAGACGTCTTTTGTCTACAAGTGTTGGACAATCCACAGAACTATCTTCCTTTTTTAGACTTTAATACTTAATGTTGCAGTTATAATCATGTTTTCGATTTGTGATGTGGCGTCGCTCTGATCGTGGGACAGATAGCTCTCAACCGCCGAGACAGATGACGAGTACGTCGCAAGATTCTGTTACGTCGATTGCAGTTATGGCGCACAACAGATATTTATACTGAACGGTTGGGAGATCCGATCACACCTGATGATGGGGCGACTGTCACTCTGAAAGTGTTAGTGTGTTTTAGAGTACTTTACTTGTACATATATTTCATATTTTAAGATCATTAAAATCGTGTGAAGACGGTATTCATCCTAATGGTTTCTGCTTTTATTTCAATCTCTTATGGGAAGTTTTGCTTTTCTATCGTTTACATTTTTTCGAACTTAACGTAGTATCTGGACCCCAGATAGTTTGCATTCCTGTGAAAATATTGGAAGCATCCCAACAGGGTAAACAAAAGAGATAAAACGACGAAACTCTCTGCGTATGAAGAATGAGAGGTGACCATATATTCCCAGAGTTAACTCCACGTGCCTGTTAAAAATGACATTAAGTTCTAATTTTTGTTAGTTTGAAAAAACTAATCAATAGTTAAAATCTGAATCGTAATAGTGTGTGTGTGTGTGTGTGTGTGTGTGTGTGTGTGTGTGTGTGAGTGTGTGTGTGGGTGTGTGTGTTGTATTATATATATATATATATGTGTGTGTGTGTTAATGCATGCAGCACACGCATCGCAGGCTTCTGCGTATGGGCCTGCGTAGCCGAAAGACCATCCGGTTTCCCATGCTCATTGCACGTCATCGCCAACAACGCATGAAATTGGCTCAAGATCATCAAGATGGGACGGTGGATGATTGGAAGAAAACAGCTTAGTCTGACGAATCAAGATTCCTGGTGCATCACGCAGACTCCCGAGTGCGGATACACCGATTGCCAACTAAGGCTTTGGCACCTGGACGCACGGTTGGGCCGAAACAGGCCGCCGCCTGCGGTGTTATGTTGTGGGCGATGTTTCCTTGGGACACCATAGGCCCTATTTTCCCAACAGTACAATCCCTGACAGCTGTCAGGTACCTGAACATCGTTGTGGACCAAGTTCACCCATTCATGAAAACTGTGTTCCCTGCTAGTGATGGCCATTACAAATAGGAAAATGCGCCATGCCATACTGCCAGAATTGTCATGGAGTGGTTCGAGGAACATGCTGGTGACTTTCTGTTAATACCCTGGCCTCCAAATTCACCTGATACGAACCCAATCGAACATTTGTGGTTCGACTTGGAAAAACGGGTTCGCGCTAAATCACCACCACCTGGAAATGTACGGGAACAGGAGGACCTGCTTTTGACATTTTGGTACCACGTACCCCAGGATATCTACTTCCACCTCACCGAATCAATGCCTCGTCGTGTGTCCTCTGTTTTGTTGGCTAAAGGAGATCTTACAGCTTATTAGGTAGGTGGTCATAATGTAATGACTCGTCAGTGTAATAGCTTTGTTTAGATCCTCAAGGTCCTGTTTAAGTGCACTTAAAGTGTCTTGTTGCAAAATTTCTTTCAGGGTGACGACTAAATGAGCAACCTAACGGACTTCGAATGAGGACTAATTATTGGTGGCCTCCTATTTGATGCCTCCGTGACAACAGTCGCCAGGGTAGTTGGAGTATCGAGGGCTACTGTGTCTAGCGTCCTGAGAGCATACCGTGTTCGTAGCGAAACCTCGTCTGCGAAACATAAAAGCGACCCGAAAACGACCCTGACTGATCAAGACAGGAGAGCATTAAAGAGGATTGTTATCGTTACCCGTAATAAGAAGACCACGGCGCCGATAATTAGTACGGAGCACAATCTGCATCTCCAGACCACAGTATCAACAAAAACAGTGTTCAGTGAACTGCATAAACAAGATATTAATTGCTGAGCTGCTATTTCAAAACCTCTGGTGACCCGGGTGAATGCACAACAGCAACGGTAGTGGTGCCCTGAGTTTACAATGTGGAATGCCGATGCATGGAGGCGTGTAATGTGGTTGAATGAATCTACATTCACACTATTCCCTACGGCAGGACGTGTTTACGCGTGGAGAACACCGTCAGAAGGGTGCAGCCTAGACTGTCTGCTCACAACTGTGCAGCATGGTGGTGGTTCTGTTATGCTCTGGTCTGTTATATCATGTCTTTCAGCCGGTCCCCTGATCACCTTGAAAGGACGGATGACTGGCAGGGCGTATGAAACCATTTTGGCCGACCAAGTCCATCCAATGGCTCAGGCATTGTTTCCTGAAAGGGGTTGCCATCTATCAAAATGATAACGCCACAATTTACAGAGCTCGAAATGCCCAGTCATGGTTTGAGGAACATGAGGAAGAACTTTCACACCTTTCTTGGCGTTCCCAATCGCCTGATTTAAACATGATCGAGCCACTGTGATCTGTGTTGGAAAACAGAGTAAAATCCCGTTATCTTCCTCCTGCATCTTTCAAGGACCTAGAGCAGTTTCTGCACGAAGAATGGTGTAACATTCCACTAACCACAATCCAGGATTTGTATGCGTCCATTCCAAGGAGCATTCAGGCGGTTTTGAATTCCAAAGGTGGTCCCACACTCTACTAGGTACGTAGAACCTTCTTTTCCTAGGTGTTCACATTATTCTGTCCAACCCTTGTACATACATAAATAATCCCCCCCTCCCATGCAGGGTTTGGACAAAATAATGCGAGCACTATGATTATAAGGTTTAAGGGTTACTATCATTCGTGTTCACTGTAAAAAATTGCCGTGAATGGTCAATGTTTTACCCGGATTAAGACGGTTTACAGATCAAAAGCACGCTACCTGGCGGTCAAAGACAAATTTTCGGTAGAAAAACTACATGTTCACGGTGTTTAAACTGTTTGAACTGTTACTGTATTTTAACCTTGACAATCTGGCAACGTTCTTTATAAAGTGGTTATATACCTGTTTTTTCTCGTGCAGCCAGTTGATCGGCAACACCTCTGTGGGCAATACGTTTTTATTTTCCAGTCATTAGACTGTTAATGAACATTACGGTATGGTACTGTAAACTTACGGTTTATTGACTGGCCACTCAGCTGCCGGTATATCTACCGTAATTTGACCCTGCAATTTTTTACAGTGTAGGCTACACTGAAAAAAAAACCCCTTTGTGATTGTCTTTCGTGTATCTTTTCTTTGTATACACGTATTCTCTAGGTTGTATGCCAGTGTAGTACATATCGTGTCCAGCAGCTGTTCGTACGAGCGATTGGTGAAATGGGTGACCTGTCAGAATTCCAAACAGGAAAAATCGAGGAATTCCGTTTGGAAGGAGCATCTGTAACATAATAGCCAGATTGTTTGGTGTTACAAGAGCAACAGTCCCCACGGTTATGACTGCGTACACAAAGTATGGCAAGACTTCATCAGCGAAGATGACTAGTGAGGGAAAACTGAGATTGAACGAGGGTGACCGTCGAACACAACAAGGATTGCGTCCAAACAGCATAGAACTACCGCAGAAAAGAAAGTGACAGCAGAACTCAATATCCACCTGAAACACCCTGTTTCCATGAAAACAATCCGCAGATAACTTTACAAAGCTAACATTAATGGAAGAACTGCAACTGCTAAATCTTTAACCACAGAAACCAATGCTGCAATGCAGAAAAGATGGCGCAATGAGCATAAAACCTGGACAGCTGATGACTGGAAATGTGTGATATGGTCCGATGCGTCCTCATTTACATTATTCCCAACATTAGGTTGGGTTTATGTATGGAGAAATTCCAAGGAAGCGTAGAATTCGGAATGTCCGGTTCCGACTGTCGAAAATGGGAGTGGATATATGATGATTTGGACATCCATATCTTGGTATTCGGCTGGCTTCCATCATTATCTTACATGGTTGAGGTATTTCCAGTACGTGCTTGAGCATTATAGGTGATCAAGTGCATTCTATGGTCCAAATGTTGTTTCCCAGTAATGATGCCATTTTGCAAGACGATAATTCACCCATACGCACGGCCAGAACAGTTCAATCTTGGTTTGAGCAAGCACCGAGATAAATTTCAACATCTGCCTTGGCCAGCTGTCGGCAAAACCACTGTGGGCAGTTTTGGAGAGCCGAGTGAGAAGCAGATTCCTTACCTCCAGTATCACGGAGACAATTGCTCGATGTTCTGATCGACAGATGGTACAGCATTCCACTGGAGACTACTCAAAAGCTGTATGAATCTATTCTAAGAAGGTCGGAAGCTGTCTTAAAGTCAAATGGTGGTCCATAACCATTATTTAAAGCATATCACCTATTTCCCAGGTTTTCACTATATTTTGTCCAACCCCTGTATATACACACACACACGCATACACATTGAGTCATCACATCATCAACCATTATTAATTCACTACTGAATGAAGATATCTCCAAGTTTCTACCACAACTTTCTGTCTTGAGCCAGTCTCCTCTTTGTCTCTCCAACATGCTTTCGAATTTTTATTCACTCATCTCCCACACGGTTTTTTTCTGGATCTTTTCTTGTCCCTTGGAATCCAGTCAAATATTTCTGTTGTCCAACAGTGGTTAGTTCTTCTAGCATTATGTCCAGGATATTGCCATTTTAGGGATTTTACCTTGATCGTGATGCCATCAATTCTTGTCAGTTTCCTGACCCATGGTTCCTCTTCCTATCTTTCTTGGGTATTCCAAGCATGCATCTCTCTATAAATCTTTGAGTTGTTCGCAGCTTCTCTACGTCTTTTTTAAAATTTAAGGTCCATGCCTCTGATTCATAAGTAAGAACTGGTAGGATGCATTGATTAAGCACTTTTATTTTAAGACATATTAGTAAATTGCTCTTGAAAGTTTATTGTTTCTACCAAATGCTCTCCAACCAAGTGTTATACGCCTCTTAATTTCTTCTTTGACGTGGTCCTTGCTTGGTATCTGTTGTCCAAGGTAAATGTAGGTACCAATTATTTGTAGGTATGCTCCATCAATCGCTGAATCTGCAGTTCTTGTAAAAGCATTAAGCACCAATTTTGTTTTTTCTGTGTGTTCATACACTGGCGTGCAAAAATTAAAGCCGAGACGGTTTTTCGAATGTAACGTCGAGCAGAAGTGCTCCACATCGACTCAAACCATACCATAAGATTCCCAAGATGTAAGAATATGGGACAAGTGAGCAAAACCGTCCAAACAAGGAATCCAAAAGATACAAAGGCAATTTATTGAAAAGGTAGCTTCGAGCACAACTGGACAGAAGACAGGAACGTCCATGTGACAGGCGACTGCCAAGCAAAATCCAGTCTTTAGTAGAGGATATGATCACCCCTGACTGCGTTGCAGGATTTACAACGCCTGTCCATGCTGAGGACGAGGTTGTCAAGTAGCTGTTGAGGCATCGCAGCCCATTCCTCTTGTATCGCCAATCGCAGCTGCGGAATCGTTGCTGGCGGCTGGTGACGTGCTTCCAAGCGTCTCCCGAGAAGGCCCCACACGTGTTCGATTGGATTTAGGTCTGGGGACCTTGCGGGCCAATCCATGCGTTGAATATCTTCACTCTCCAACAGCTCTGCGACTGCCACTGTACTATGTGATGCAGCGTTGTCGTTCATGAAGAGGAACTCAGGACCCACAGCACCTCTAAACAGACGCACGTGAGGCAGGAGAACCTCGGTACAATAGCGTACACCAGTGACTGAACCTCCTTGGAAGATGTGGAGGTCAGTACGGCTACCAAGCATGAAACCGCCCCAGACGAGAACTCCGCCACCTCCAGACCGGTCCCTTTCGATGATGTTGGAGGTGTGATTGCGTGTTCCCTGCTCTATCTAGATGTGTATACGTCCAGAATCGCTGGTCAGACTAAATCGGCTCTCATCCGTAAAGAGAACTCGACCCCATTGCTGATGTGTCCAGTTCTGGTGTTCCTGGCACCACAGAAACCGCCGTCTCCGATAAGCAGGCGTTAATGGCACACACCGTACAGGTCGTCGTGAAAATTGACCACCTTTGTGCAGTCTGCTGGCCACGGTAAAACGCGATAACGGACGTCCAGTTGTCTGTTGCATGTGCCTTGCGATTTATCCCGCTGTCTGCTGTCTGTCTCTTCTCGCCTGTAGGACAATATACCGGCCGTCCGCCGCCGTGGTTGCTCGTGGACGACCACTGTTAAACTCTCGGACAGCTGTTCCTGTCGTTTGAAATGCTCTCCAAGCTCGTGAAATGATGCTGTGAGCGATCCCGAACTCCTCGGCCACAGTAGTCACACTTCGACTTTCTTCCAACTTCCCAATGACGCGACCTCGGGTAAAGTCATCCACATGTTGTCTACTGGATTGCCTGTTGGCTATATCACACGGTGGCAGCAACTCGACGTCGTTCAAACCGATGTACACCGTGCAATAGCTTTCACCGAATTCCTGAGCGTACACTGTCAATGTGCTTTATACCTTTCCGGCACTCCCCACGTCAAGCTGCATATATGCCCATGCCCTACCGTACCGGACCCTAGTCTATCTCCTGAGTGGTCTTTCGGTCCGTTCTGCCTGTTCGTTCCGCTGTTATGCTAATTTCTCCTCTTCGTCCTTAATTTTTGCACACCAGTGTATAACTGGATTTTCATTTCTTCAGCACTTTCGAATCCTGGACCGCAAGTTGAACTGTTGAAGTGATTAACTAGGTTTGTGTTTCATGACTGTTATTTTATTTTAAACAACATAATGGCGTCCTTCTCCGCAAAATAGTAGCCTTCCATTTAACTTCAATTTGCTCGAAATATTTACTCAGCATGCATAATTCGAATTAAATATAATGAGCGGACGATTGAAGTGAATTTGTGATTTCTGTCTGCGTTTAAATGCTTAAAGCATGATCTGTATGACACGTGCCAACCTCATTTACGAACGCAACGATTTTTTTTAGGTTTAACGACGGCACTGAGCTATTTGATGGGCTGCAAGTAATCGCCCGTCCCTAATTTAGTGTCACTGGTTCCAGGGAAGGGAGAGAAACAGTGATGTAAGACAAACATAACACCCATACCTAACCGGGATTCGAACCCGTGCCCATCTCGGATGAATGATGAGAAGCCAGTGCCCCAAGAGAAACCCAACATCCATGCATCACCGGAATTCGAGCCCGGACCCGTCTCGGGCGAATGGTCAGAAGAGAGCTCCACCGGGACGGAACGAGATATATGAAACATATAAATCATGAAGCATATAAATCATGAAACATATAAATCATGAAGCATATAAATCATGAAACATATAAATCATGAAGCATATAAATCACGAAACATATAAATCATGAAGCATATAAATCATGAAACATATAAATCATGAAGCATATAAATCATGAAACATATAAATCATGAAGCATATAAATCATGAAACATATAAATCATGAAGCATATAAATCATGAAACATATAAATCATGAAGCATATAAATCACGAAACATATAAATCATGAAGCATATAAATCATGAAACATATAAATCATGAAGCATATAAATCATGAAACATATAAATCATGAAGCATATAAATCACGAAACATATAAATCATGAAGCATATAAATCATGAAACATATAAATCATGAAGCATATAAATCACGAAACATATAAATCATGAAGCATATAAATCATGAAGCATATAAATCATGAAGCATATAAATCATGAAACATATAAATCATGAAGCATATAAATCATGAAACATATAAATCACGAAGCATATAAATCATGAAACATATAAATCATGAAGCATATAAATCACGAAACATATAAATCATGAAGCATATAAATCATGAAGCATATAAATCATGAAGCACTATCATCACACTTTATGGATGCGCTTATTTGTTTTAGATATGAAGTCCATATTAAACTGTTAACTAAGAAAAAGTATCAACACAGGTGCATCCCTCCTACCCACGTCTCTCCGAAACCATGCGATTTACGAAGAATATTCATTTTAGTCGAAATGTGTTTGCCGTAAATGTTAAATATGTTTACATATTTCGAAATGGATATCGTGCATGTTATCGGCATAGTACAAAATCCGGCACTGAGTGAAATGCCTAAGAATTTCGAACAATGATTAAAACTGTTAGGCAAAGTGTTAAATATATATTAGTTTACAAAGCGTATTGCTGAAATTGACGAGGTGGTAAACGAGACCTCTTTTCATTTAATATGCATTTGTTTCTGTCCACACACGCGTCAGGTAACTCGGTAGTTTTCATTTTCGCAATTCAGCCTGGTTGGAGATGGTGTAAAGAATTTTTACCTTCACCGATACAAAGAATTGTTTTTTTCTTACTGATGAACTTCAAAAGCAGTTTGCGACTAAGTGAATTAATCTAATTGCATGGTAAGCTAAGAACCTCGTCGATATTGACTTCTCAGGAAATTCGACGAAATACAAGGTTGCTGGTGTGAAGCATAAAAACACGTTTTCCACCCAGTAAAAGCAAGAAGCAGTTCCTTTCAGTTTTATTCATGGGACAGCAAACTATTTGAAGTAGTTCACGCATCAGTTGGTCAGAAGCGTTCAACCAAGCGTAGGAATGTTATTCTTTGCGATACAGAATTTATTAATTGAACTCTTCGGACTTTGTCGTCAGAATCAAAATACTTCAGAATAAAATTGTGTAAAACTGTGACAAAGTCATTAATTTGCTTCGAAATTAACTTTTTGATGTTAGGCTGATCTGCGCATTCATATCAACGATGTTAGGCTGATCTGCGCATTCCATATCAACGTTTGTCTCTCTCTCTCTCTATATATATAGAGAGAGTGAATCGCAAAAAATAAAAAATATATTAATAAAAAATGCAGAATTAAATTCAAAATTGAAGTTTGGAATTAAAAACCGAAAAATATAAAAAACAAAACATAAAACAGGTTGCCGTAATCAGGAGAGCATTAACCTGCAGGAGTGGCCTTTCTAGTACTAACAAACGACAAGGAGAACCAAAAATGTCGGTTGGTCATGCTCCCTAGGTCACCAGACCAAAAACCAAAATAGACCCAAGAATTCAAAGAGCAAGAATGTAAACACAGAAAAAGTAATAAAAAAGGCTTACCGGCAGAATAGACATGTCAACGCCACGAATGAAGACCAAACAAAACTGGACCGACGATCAACAAGAGTACATATATATATACAAAAACGCTAAAGTGGTCACGGTTAGATAACATCCTAGCAAGCAAAAAATAAATAAATAAAAAGGTGTGAAATGAAGAGATGCAAATCTGTTTATGTAAATATAATTTTTTTTTTTTTTTAGTTTTTGTATATATTTGTGTTCTTGTTGATCTTCGGTGCAGTTTTGTTTGGTCTTTATTCGGAGCGTTGACATGTCTGGTCTGCCGGTAAGCCTTTTATAATTCTTTTTGTGTTTACATTCTTGCTCTTTGAATTCTTGGGTCTATTTTGGTGTTTGGTCTGGTGGCCTAGAGAGCATGACCAACCGACATTTTTGGTTCTCCTTGTCGTTTGTTGGTACTAGAAAGCCACTCCCGCAGGTTGAGGCTCTCCTGATGACGGCAACCTGTTGTTTGTTTTATATTTTCGGTTTCAATTCTGAACTTCAATTTTGAATTAAATTCTGCATTTTTTATAGTTTTTATTTTTATTTTTTGCGATTCACTCTATATTTGCTATTACATATGAGGTACAGCTGCCTTTAGCGCTTCTCATGGTACTAGCTGTATTTCTTGTGTTCTGTTTTTTATTTAGATGTTTTAATTTAGATATCCATTCTTATTTTTGCAAATTAGTTCACACACACACACACACACACACACACACACACACACACACATATATATATATATATAGTATGTGTGTGTGTGTGAGAGAGAGAATTGTATAGAGTTGCAGAGCAGTGTATATAAAAAAGAATTAATTCCAGTTTATTTCTTCCCTTGCTCATAATTTTCAGATACTTTCGTAGAAATTATATCGATTTCATAAAGCTTGGGGTATTTATACTTTGTCGATACAAATCAGGTAAAAATCGAAATCTTTTTACATTCTGAAAGAAATAACGGCTAAACGAGAAACATAATCCGTTTACCCCAACAGATACTATGTTCTTTTATTTTCCAGCCCATAGCATTTACTTGCAGAGGAAAGTCTTCTTGCATAACTATATGCTTTACGGAAAATAGTCCTTTTCAAAATATGACTGCATTCGAAACGAATGATACACCAACAATGCTGGCACCGTTTCAGAATGCTTATTGGGTATAAAAGGTCAACTGTTTAAGATAAAATATTCTTAGAGTAGCTTGTGATAACCTGTTTCAACATAAACGTATTCCGCTATCCAACTGGCATATCAATTTAACAAGTAATTTTACTGTTTCTCAAATATGCGCTGGCACCACCTTTCGACTGAATTATACAATAGGAAAAACAAAAATTACGATCACAATATTTGCAGTTATCCGTTGCTAAAATAACTTTGCCCCTCCGGCTTCTAAGTTCAGAATATTGTGCCGCATACAAATGCAAACCTACTTCATCAAGAGGCCAATTGTGCACAAAGAAAACCATGAAATCAATGGATAATAACGGTCATGGTTAGAATTGCTTAATGTAAAAAGCATTTTCTTGATATGATTACTAGAAACGAAGATACTGTGTCTATGCGCAATGAGGCTCACAAACAGCATATTTTTTGGCAGGTGTAAATATGCAACACGCCTTGTTGAGGAAAATCTTCCGAATCTGTTGCTTGATCGAGGTAAGATATGTAAATACAATTATTCAGAATGTTCTTGAATTTTGTTAGGATGATAACATATATTCGTAGCACAATATTTTCAATTTTTAAAATATAACAAAAAATCATTGATATGTAATTTTGGCCTATCCAAAACTCTCTTACTTAGCCTTTCACATTTCCTGCGAACCAAACATGAAAAAATGAAAGCCATCAAACATACCCCCTTCCCAGTCCATCAGCTGAATGCGTGTGTCAGTCTTCGGACGATTCCCGCTTCACCTTCACTACTGCATCTCTCAAAACGTCAACAGTGCTTACGATAAGATGTTGTTCCACCACTTATCCACACAGGCAGTCATTACACCTTCAAAATCCGAAAGTCCTTCCGTTTTCCCTTTGCACCGTTTCGTCCTGGAGAACTGTAACGTCCTGCTTGTGCTTTCTAGGTATATATACACTATATTGACAAAAGTCACCGGACACCTCTTCAAAAGCAAATGAACGGATCCGCTGCGTTGATAAGATGCGCGGTAGAGCTGCAAATGGTATAAAAAAAAGTTGCAGCCGGCCGCGATTATATCGCACTGTGTGGTTGAGTGAAAATGTCGCGACGGGAGAGAACTGACTTTGAGAAAGGAAATATTCTTGGGTGTTATATTACTGGGTTGTCCATAAGAGAAACCGAGAGGCCTTTAAACATACCCAAGTCAACTGCTTTGAATGAACTGAATACGTGGAAGACACATGGCGTACCTGAAGCAGCGAAACGTGCCGGCAGACCAAAGAAAATTAGTGATAGAGGACGTCGAAGCCTCAGGATAGTCGTTACAGCTAATAGACGGAGTACTGCACAATACTTCAATGTACAGGTGAGTAAAAAGGCTGGAACCTCGGCATGTAAACGCACCATTCGCAGAGAATTTCATTCCATGGGTTACCGTGGTCGTGCGGCTATTTATAAGCTTTTCATCTCCACTCGGAATGCTACTCGTCGTTTAGCATGGTGTAAAGAACATTTATCGTGGACCATAGATCAATGGAAACGGGTCCTATAGACTGATAAATCCAGATACACTATCCATCAGTCTGCTGAATACAGATACACGATCCGTTAGTCTGATGGCCGTGTGTGGGTATGGCAGCAGCCAGGGAAAAGCTATTTACCACAGTGTACTGCTTTTACGGTCAAGTTTGCAGCTGAGAGCGTACCCGTGTGGGGATGTTTCTCGCGGTATGGCCAAGGCCCATTGGTTACCGTGGAAAAGCCTGTTAACAAGCACATCTACCTCGATATTCTGGACAATTATGCCCTTCCAACTCTGCGGCAATACTATGGAACCGAGCCTTGTTGGTACCAGCAGGATAATGCACCAAGCCATAAAGCAAGGTTTCAAAATCGCTTTATTCTAATTTATCATAAGAAAACATAAGAGGGAGACGTACAGTATTGGGCATCTCACTGGGAAATAATACAAAACTGTTAAAAACATGATGGTATATACATTGCAATGACAATGGGGATGAATAACAAAATGCTGCAAGCAAAGCTTATTGAATAAAAAAATTGCAGAAGTGACAAAGAGAAACACATCGTGTCACATGACATTGGCTGGGCATGATTTACAGGATAACACAGGCGAAACAATAGTACACAATTAGAAAAAGAACAGCACAAACACCGCCGTGAAGGTAAAACATTACATACATGAGATAAAAACACAGCGTGCACAATTGTGCAAGTTATTTAACGAGGGCACCAAAGCAACATAATACAGGCGGGGTGAAAGTAAGTAATGTACACGAGTAAGCATGAAAATACACTGAGATGGCATTAGCATTCACAATTCAACGGTAGTGTGGATTGCACGAGTCGTAGAGTGGAGGAGGGCCACCAGGGTGCCACGGAACTCAGCAAAGGAGGTGTAGAATGTCCTAGGGTTCTGATAGGTGTAGCAGTCCAGAATCAATCGCAAACCATGGAGCGGCCGGCGCCCAGGTAGCATAGAAGGTGGCTTCTCGACGACTGGAAGAAGCCGACTGGTACTCCAGGCGGAGTCGAGAAAGCAATCGATCTTGAAAATGGCACAAAAGTGCTGCGCTGGCCTGGTGTAAAGAGACCGGCGAGGAAATGCTGCGGAGTTGTTGAAGGTATACGTAAATAACGTGTTTAACCAGCACGAAAAGATAGGCACATACTGAAGGAAGAGTTGTAGGTGGATGAGCCCGCAGAAGAAGATGTCTGTAGGCAGTCAACGGAAGATCTTGAGAACAAGAGCGACTGGCAATCCGGAAAGCCTGGTGGAGGAGAGGCATCAGGATGGGACAGTAAAGGTAGACGTGAGAAACGTCTGCCTCCTGTGCGCAGAAGGAGCAGAGAGGGGAGGAGAGAAGAGACATGCGAAAGAGAAAATACGGAACAGGGAGGCGATTATGCAAAAAGAGCCAGTGGGTATTAATTTCAAGAGGGGCAGATAAGGGTGAGCGGGCAGCGGCCCAGACAAGAGGAAGAGAAGCAGGGGGAACCTCCAGAATAGAAAGCGGTGAAGGGGTGGCAAGGTGCACTAGAAAACGATAAAGAGATTTAGAGGAGAGAGAGGAGAGAGGAAGAACCGAGTTTGTGAGTCGGAGGAAAAACGGCAGCGGAAGAGGGGCAGAAAAGACAGAGACGAGACCGGTGGGGGAGACAAGATCAGGGAAAAGCGAAAGAAGTGCAGTTAGCAGAGAGTCATAGACCAAATGGGCGGATGGGGACGAGAGAATAGCAGGGGGAGGCCAGAGAGAGGACGCCAGGATAGATCCGAGTTAGTGAGGTCTTGTACAGTTACTACACCTGCTCGGAGCCAAGAGGGGAATGAAAAACAGGGGAGATGGGGGATGAACAAGGGAGTTGAAGAAGAGGGGTTCAGAAAGAAGCTCTAGAGTTGAAGAGGGAGGGGAGCGAATGAGGGGGAGAGAGCGAAGGTGAGTGAGGGCTTCAGAATATGCAGGTGGGAGTTTGGAGGGGGGAAAGGACAGCAATCCATGAGAACTAAAGAAAGAAAAGAAAAATGTGGGTTACGCAAGGAGGCAAGAACGTCACGTACCTGAACTGCGGAAGCCACTGGAGCCGTGAAAAGGTGAATGAAGTTGATCACTCGGCTTGCTTTGTAGCACAGCGGGACATCAGGTAGGCCAGCACCACCATAGGAGGGAGGAGCACAGAGCTTGTGGACGTTAATCCAGTGATGACCCGCCCACATTACTCGAGTAAGGCAGCGTGTAACCTCCTGGAGACAGAAAAGCGGGGTCGTAGATGCAATCCAAGAATGCTTGCAGATGGACAGAAGGTATGTCCTGGTGAGATTTGCACGCTGGTAGTAGGACGTACAGAACTGCGCACGACACCAGAATGCAGCTGTGCGGAGGAGGCGAGGATGGAGTTCCGAGCGAGCTGCACTGGATGTAGCTTGTGGTGCGCCTAAGTGCACACCCAGGAAGCGTTGGGTAGTGGATGACCATGTGGCCCCCCATGGAGCATCCAAGCGATTGGACCACGACCCGCACCACAATCCAGTGCTCTTAGAAGTATTCAGTTCAGCTGCAGAACATGAAGCATATGCGGAGAACAAACGACGAAGCAGTTGGAACTGTGAGTCGCTACGAATGCAGACGGTGATGTCATCTGCATAAGCAGAGTAAATGACTGAGTGATGCCGTGAGCTGGCAACTGGTGGTGGAAGTTGTGCTAGAAGAGATGTTTGCAGAGAGCGTAGAAAAGGCTCGACGGCAATCGCAAACAGTTGACCAGAAAGCGGGCAGCCCTGACGAACTCCCCGCTTGAAGGGAACATGTGCTGTGAGAAAAGATGCCGTCTTGACATGGAAAACGGCGTCCCGGTAGAGGGAGAGAAGAACGGAGACAAATTGTGGAGGAAAGCCAAAGTGTAGCAGGGTTTGTGTTAAATAGGCGTGTGAGATATTATCGAAAGCGGAACGGAGGTCTAAGGAAAGGAGAGCAAGAGGTTCAGAATGAGTCTTGGCAAGATGAATGAGATTGCGAAGAAGTTGAACATTGGAGGAAAGAGAACGGCCAGGAACAGTATAGGTTTGAGAGTCAGCAAGGATGTGAGGGAGGATAGAGTTTAGTCGACGGGAAAGAAGCTTAGTATAGAGTTTATAATCTTGATTGAGAAGAGAAATGGGGCGCCAATTTCCCAAGTCAAGAGGGTCACCCCTCTTGGGAAATAGGACCACATGTGCGTCCGTGAAACTCCTCGGGAGGGGGGACTGTTACGGCATGGTTTGATGATAATTCCGTATCGTATGTTGACTGGCCAGCACAGAGCCCTGATCTTAATCCCATGGAGCACCTATGGGCTTAATAAGAGCTCCGCATAAGAGGTTTTGTACTGAATGGAAGCGCATACCTATCGCTGCGTTCCAAAACCTTGTCGAATGCATGTCTCGAAGGGTCAGTGCTTGCATTAAGGCCAAAGGTGGACCTACACCGTACTAATGTATGTCAATAAATGCTCTGTTGTGTTTATATTCTAGGTTTCCGGTGACTTTTGTCAATGTAGTGTATATTCGTAGCATAACATTTTCAATTTTTAAAAAAAATAACAGAAAAAATAATTAATATGTAGTTTTGGCCTATCCAAAACTCTTACTTAGTCTTTCACATTTTATGCGAACCAAACATGAAAAAATGAAAGCCATCAAACTTATCCCCTTCCCAGCCCATCAGGTGAATGCGTGTGTCAGTCTTCGGACGATTCTCGCTTCATCTTCACTACTGCATCTCTCGAAACGTCAACAGTGCTTAGGATGAGATGTTGTTTCCCCACTTATCCGAACCGACAGTCATTACCCCTTCAAAATCCAACGTCCTTCGGTTATCCCTTTGCTGCACGGTTTCGTCCTGGCAAACTGTCACGTCCTGCCTGTGCTTTCTAGTTTATATATATATATATACATATATATATCATCATCATCATCATAATCATCATTGTCAACGATTATCAATCCACTGCTGGACGAAGGTCTCCTCAAGTTTCCTCCACAACGGTCTATCTTGTGCCAGTCTCCTCCATGTCACTACCGCATACTTTCAAATTTCATCCACCCATCTCCCATGTGGTCTTCTTCTGGGTCTTTTCCTGTCCCTTGGAATCCAATCTAAAATTTCGGCTGTACATCGATGGTCTGTCCTTCTGGCAGTATGCCCAGCTCATTGCCATTTCAGGGATTTAACTCTGATCATGATGTCTTCCACTCTTGTCATTTTTCGGATCCACGAGTTCCTCTTCTTATCTCTCCTGGTTACACCAAGCATGCACCTCTCCATGCTTCTTTGAGTTGTCTACAGCCTTTGTATGTCTCTTTTAGTTAAGGTCCACGTCTCTGCACCATACGTAAGCACTGGAAGGATGCATTGATTAAACACTTTTCTTTTAAGACATAATGGCATATTGCTCTTAAAAATTATGCTGTTTCTTCCAAAAGCTCTCCAGGCAAGTTTTGTACGCCGATTAATTTCTTCATCAATGTGACCCTCACTTGATATCTGCTGTCCAAGATAAACGTACGTGTCTGTTATCTCCAGCTTTTCTCCATCAATCGATAAATCTTCATTTCTTGTAAAGGCATTAAACATCACTTTTGTCTTCTGAAAGTTCATTTTTAATCCCACTTCTTTACTTTTGACAGCAAGTTCTTGGATCATACTGTGCAGCTCTGATGGGGTAGTTGCAAAAATGACTATGTCATCAGCAAAACGAAGGTGGGTTAGATAATCTCCATTAATCTTTATCCCTTTGTTTTCCCAGTTCAGTGATTGAAAGACATTTTCCAATGTGGCATTAAAGAGCTTCGGAGATATGGTGTCACCTTGTCTCACTCCCTTTCCAATTTTTATGTGTGTTGTATTTTCAAACAGCTGAATCTTTGCACTTGCATTTTCATAGATGTTATTAATAATATTAATGTATGCATCTTTAATACCGCAGGATTTCAAAGCCATTGTAACTGCTGATGGTTTCACCGAATCAAAGGCCTTTTCGTAATAGATAAAAGCCACGCACAATGGAAGTTCATATTCCCTCGCTCTTTCAATTAGTTCTCTCAGTACGCGGATATGATCTATTGTGCTGTAGCCACTCCTGAATCCAGCTTGTTCTCTCGGTTGAGCCATGTCCAGTGTTACCTTCAAACGGTGTGAAAGAACTTTAGTGAAGATTTTATAAACCACTGATAGGAGGCTGATAGGCCTATAGTTCCTGAGATCCTGAATGCCACCTTTTTTATGTAGCAGGATCATTATAGCGTTGTTCCAATCCTCAGGAATCTTCCGTTCATTAAGGCATCGAGTGAAAATTTGGGCGAGTACTGTTTTGATTTCTCCACTTGCTTCTTGTATGATGTCTACAGTAATTCCATCTCCTCCTGGAGCTTTCCCCCGCTTCATGTTCTTGATTGCATGTGTAACGTCTGCTGGGAGGACTGGAAGAACTCTTGTACTGGTACCTTCCATGATGTCTGGAGTACATGCATCATCCCTTTCATATAACTCGGAGTAGAAATCTTTCACTCTTGTCAAAATTTCGCCTCTATTTTTTGTTACAGAACCATCTTCTCTTCTCAGTGCCATAATCTGTTTTCTTCCCTTACTGAGATGTCCCTTTGATGTCTTTAGGCTTTGGTTGTTTTCAATTGCTTTCCTCACTAGTTCACAGTTGAATTTCCTTACGTCTTCAGTGATACTTTTTCGTACTGTCTTGCATAACTCTATGTATTCCACTTTGGAAGTCGCATCTTCTTTAATTGTCCTCATCTCTCTTCTTTTTTGCATCAACATTTTTGTTTTTCCTGATAATTTGTTCACATGCAACTTGTTCTTAGACCCAGCTAATTTTGTTGCTGTTTCCATAAGAGCCTTGGCTACTTTTCTGTTAACTTCAGAAATATCCACTTCTTCCGATGTTAGGCCTTCTAAAGCAGAGAATCTGTTCTTCAGTTCCAACTTGAAGGTATTATGGTGTTTTTTAAGGTTGGTTATGTCAATACATTTTGTTTGTCTTATGAGCTTGCTACGTTCGAGTTTAGTGTTGAGGTGCATCTTACATCTTACTAATCTATGGTCACTACCTGTGTTGAACTTGTTTAGCACACTGCAGTCATCTATGACGAATTTTTTGTTACACATAATAAAATCAATTTCACTTGTCGTCCCATTTGGATGTTTCCTGTCCATTTCCTGTGCGGCTTTTTCTTGAAAAAGGATTTCAAGATGAAAAACCCTTCTGCCTCTGCAAACTCAACGAGAGTATTTCCACGCTGGTTTCTGTTGCCGTGACCGAATTTACCTACTGAAGTTTCATTATGTTGTCGTTGCCCTATTTTAGCATTGAAATCTCCTATAATTATCTTCAAGTGCTGCTTACCTTTATTATTTAGATGACGTATTTCCTCATAAAATTCTTCAATTTCTTCTTCAAGATGACTTGTGGTGGGTGCATAAGTTTGAATAATCTGAGCCTGGTATCTTCTCGAGAGTTGGATAACGAGTCGTGCAGCTCTGTCAGAGGAACTTTCAACTCCTACAACTTTATCCTTCGGTTTCTTGTTCATTACAAATCCAACACCACTAGTTCTGCCAGTATCTGTCCCACGATAGTAGAAGAGATGTCCACTTTTCAGTTCAATGAGATCTTCTCCTTTTCTCCTTACCTTACTTAGCCCGACGATGTCCCACTTGATCCTTTGTAGTTCCTCTTCCAATTCAAGAAGCCTTGAATCAGAAGATAGGGAGCGTCCATTATACGTAGCGAAGGTCATCATCAGATGGCAGCCTAGTCCCGTCCTCCGGGGATTCTTAGCACCCTCTGCCTTCATGTCGCATTGGCCGCTGCCTTGGCCAAGTACATTCCAGCTGCCGGAGACTGAGGGCCAAGATTTAAGTTGTGGTGTCATTTTGGAGGGGTTTGGTCATAACTCACCACGCTGGCCAAACGGGTTGGTGAGTGTGGGATAGCATTTCCTCTAATCCCGATGGTATAGTTATACCGCTATTGGCGGTCGTCAGAGCCTCTTTAGTGGGAACAGATTGCACCACGAGAAGGCGGGGTTGACATTTGTCAAGGAGAGGCTGTGATGTTACGCATCACCTGACCTTACATCCAATATATATAGATATATAAGGAAATAATTGAGTCACGGAGTTGCTGCTTATTTGGAAGCCTCACGGTCTCACAGCGAGTGGCCATCTTTGCTCAATGTGGTTTTAATCCGGGGAATGCGCAGACACTTGAAGCAAGAAAATCTCGTCGGCATGTCCCCGAAACTATTCGGTGTCGACACGAGCCGTGTGAGCGAGTGCGCTATCCTGCTGACATATCAATCAACTTGAAGATAAATCGTAGTCATGAGGGGGTGAATTTCGTCGGCAACGATGTACAGATACGCCGCGACGTTCAGATGTCCTTCGATGGGTATCAGAGGACATAATTTGTGCCACGAAAAGATTCCACGTCGCATCTCTCAGGTGCACCGTTGACACCCGAGAGGATGGCTCCATGGCCTTGTGTTGCTTGTACCAAATCCGAATCTTGCCATCCACATGTTGCAGAAGCAACTTTGATTCCGCCGTCCTGGCGAACTTTTCCCAGTCCTCAGTGGTTCAACGTCGACGCTCCTGTGCCCATTGGGGACCGTTCTTCGCGAGCTACTCTGACGACATCGGCAATCGACATGGTCATCGGCTGTTGTAGTCCATTGGCGACATGGTCAAATACGTAGCGCTTTTCTAGATGACCCTCTGCACACTAGTGTTGAGTTCTGCAGGGATGTACCGGGTTGTGGACAGTTTAAACGCTTGCACAATTCTCGCCAATCTGCTTTGACCCCTGTGATCTACCAACACTTTTCGTCCACAGGATCGCCGATTGCTGGGTGCATCATCATTCACGGTAAACCTTTGCTATTTGCTACGGATGTGCGTGGAAAATCCAGGACGACGGCCATTTGGGAATAAGGATCGCCGAATGCTGGGTGCATCATCATTCACGGTAAACCTTTGCTACGGATGTGCGTGGAAAACCCATGACGACGGACACTTGGGAATAAGGATCGCCGATTGCTGGGTGCATTATCATGAGTACCCATAAGGATCGCCGATTGCTGGGTGCATCATCATTCACGGTAAACCTTTGCTACGGATGTGCGTGGAAAACCCATGACGACGGCCATTTGGGAATAAGGATCACCGATTGCTGGGTGCATTATCGTGAGCACCCATAAGGATCGCCGATTGCTGGGTGCATCATCATTCACGGTAAACCTTTGCTACGGATGTGCGTGGAAAATCTAGGACGACGGCCATTTTTGAACGTCTGGGAGGACGGCCGTCAACTGCCACGCCACGTTCAAAGTCTCTCAGATCACTCGCTTTTACCATTTCGGCTCTAAATCGAACTTTGATGCTCTATTAGCTGGTCAGTCTGATTTGTATCGCACACAACGATCACGTGATATTTTACGAGTTGGAATGAGCTATTTATGGGACGAGGACAGTGTACCTAATGAATTGCTATTTCAGTGTACATGATGATACCTCCCTAAAAATTTGCCCGAGTTTTAACCCCTTAAACGGCCCATGTACCACAACCAAATGGTAACCAAACTTTTCTGAGCTTTACAAACAGAAATTGTAACATATGTATAGCGGCCGGGTATTACAAAACTGGTTGTTTTCGGGGCAAAACAATTAATCTCCTTTCTGAACTCAAAAGTACCGACCGCTGGTAGGAACTGCTCCCTTCTGGTCCTTTTTCTCTGCTCCATGACCCAACGCATGACAGGGAATCCATGACCCAAAACATGATCTCCATGGCTCAAGAAATGATGCTAGTCCACCTGACACGAACAACATGCCACTGGGTAGAAACAAGTTACTCAAACATGTTCTCTCCCTTTTCTCAAGTTTGTCGCCATTGCTATAGGTCTTTTAGCAGACGAACAGCCAGAAAGAATTAGTGTTAATTATCCATCTAAATTACCACCTTAAATAACAAAGCTAAAAGGAAAGCAACGAGTTTGGTGCTCACATTCAAACTGCGTTACAGCGAACACATTCAATCAATCTTATTTCATCCCATTTAACATCATGCAACTATGCACTATAGTATATTATTTAACCTGAATGGTGCGAAGTTGTACTATTTCACAAAGTTTATGTATGTTTAATGCGTCCATAAAATGGGTTGCTTTTGCCCCAAAAGTGGTGTAGCTGGTGTAGCACCAGACTTTGGTGCAACCGGCTACAAAATTTTTAACAGTGCACTATATCTGTGAATGTTGTGTTCCAAAGCGATCAGTAGCGCTGTTAAGGTAGACGTCTAGGGATTTTGCTTCCTATACTTCTAATGGGTAAACTTCTGTATACATTTTTTCACAATTAATGCATTCCCAAGGATGAAAAATTTGAACATCGATTAAAATAACTTCATATTATAACTTCTAATGCTTAATATTTTCTAAAATACAACCATAATTTTATTAAAAATCAGTAACTTTTCCTTTGGTGGTGTTGAGACCAGAAAAAAGATAGCGCGACCTGTACATTGATGACATCAGTGGACAAACAAATGTTGGATTGTTTTAGAAAATATTAAGTATTACAAGTTATAATATGAAGTTATTTTAATCGTTGTTCAAATTTTCATCCTTGGGAACGCATTAATTGTGAAGAAAATGTGTACAGAAGTTTGCCTATTGGAAGTATAGGAAGCAAAATCACTAGACGTCCACGTTAAAAGTACGAGATTACCCCATGCTGCTTAATGTAGGCAAAACAAAGGCATAGTGATGACTAAACAGTCAGATGTGAGCAATCCTTGTAGATTACAGCTAAAAGTAAGTTTCGTGATCTCAGTCAAAAAACTCTGAAAACTGTAAAAGCAGGTACAAAACACATATTTCTCAGAGGTTGTGCAGTGTTGCATTTATTTTTTTATTTCTACGTAATTTTCGATCACTTTAATCACTGCGTAAATTTAAAGGATTAAAAGTAATAATAATAAACGAATGAAATACCTTTCCATCAGCTGAAGCTTTCACGAGGCATTCCAGTGAGGCTTATTATAACTAGACATTGGTAACTTGTATGAACATTACATGAAGAGCGTGATGCAGAATCTCCAAGTGTCTGCTTTCGTATAAACTAGAAGTTACAAGTGTGAAAGGTGAAGAGATCTCATCAAAAGTTTGAAAGAACATTGGTGTATGTATCTATAGGGAGAACTTTATATGGAATACAAATTTATAGTTTTTCAAGACGTATCAGTTACAAAGGGAATATTGAGAGGACATATTAGGTTGGAAAGAAAGTAATGTCTGCAAATGCAAGGCAACAAAAAAGTGCTAATTACCGTATATATAAGTACAAATCAATCCAAAATGTAGTCGTCATCGTTTGCCACGACCTACTTCCATCATCTGGGCAGATGTTATATGCAGTCCCTGTGGAATTGTGGAGGCTTGGACACAAAGAAATAAGTGCCGTTCGACATCGTCCCGGTTGGCGCATAACTGTCCGTCTAGGAAATGCCGCAACGACCAGAAAAGGTAGTAGTCGCTTGGGGTAATATCCAGGAAATGGGGTGGGTGAGGCTGCAGCTCCTAGCCCAGTTCTCTGATCCCGTGACAGATCACCCGTGCTGTGTGAGACCTCGCTCCTTCCTGCTGTAGAAGGATGCCCTTCCTTGCGGCTCAGCAGTGCTGGTCTTTTCGACGTGAGCATTACGTGCAGATCGTCGAGCTGACGACAGTTTAAACATCGGCGGGGACTTTGGTATTGTCCGGCAGCAGCTCAAAAAACATGGCACCCCACATGTACCACCAAACATACAGCAGGGCCTTACGTGGGTGCAAACTAGCATTGGGGGTCGCCATGGACTTTTGTTTTGGGTCCAACCACCATTTCCGGGCGTTGGCATTGCCATTCAGTTACCAATTCCTGTCCCTGTCACAATGGGGTCCAAGAACGTTTCAACTTGGTCACGTGCGAGCAGGAAAACGCATGCACCCATGCGATTTGCTTTCTGCTCAACTGTGAATCTTGTGCACCTTCCCAAGTTGATGCATGTGCATGATAAACCTCGTGTGGGAAGTCCCCAGCTGTTCGGACAACCTCCGCGTGGTCACGCACGTGGGTTGGTCTGTGCTAAGATGTTCAACATGTGCATATCCACTGTTGCGGGTCTTTCGGCTTTGGAACGGTCTGACAGGTTAAAATTTTCCTCTCGATACCGTTCGAACCAACGACAGCACTGACGATGTGATACGGCATTGGGGTACACACTGGTAAAGTTCCTTACAGCACTTACTGGGTTGCTACCAGGAAGAAACTCATACAGCATGCAATGGCGGATGTGTTCCTTATCCACTTCCATGTTGGCTGGCGCTAACACTCTTTGCCTTCTGACGGCTTTCTGCGACTGACTTAAGGCAGACGTTAAGTGAAAATGCGTCGCTGTACTTGCAATGGTATAAATTGACTTACATAAGTTCACATACAGAAATGCTTCCTGACTCGTCAAAATTGCCACAGCCGTCCCGCTGGAGCAGTGGTTTAAGCGATGGCTTCTGATCATTCGCCCGAGATGGGTCCGGGTTCGAATCCCGGTGGGGCATGGATGTTGTGTTTGTCTTATGCCACTGGCTCTCTTCCTTCCCTGGAACCAGTGGCCCTAAATTAGGGACGGACGACTGCTCACACTGAGTTGCTCACGGTGGTCGTCAAACCCCCAATCGAAAAAAAAATGGCACACGGACGAAGATGACACGGAACTATAGTCAATGCCTTGCAAATTTGAGAAAAAAATATACGGAATATTTTAAAACTAAATTTTCGCGAGCTGGAGTAGTGTTGCATGTAGTTAACAAGTGGCGCTCTACGTACGTCAAGTACTGAAAACGTGGCACTTCCTTATCTTTTCCCTTTAATTTTAAAATTTCTCGTACAGACAATAAAACCTGAGCTGTTGCAGACTTTTGTTTAGGATGTCAGTAATTATTTAAATAACTTACATTACAGTTTATTGGCTGATCTACCAGCAAAAGTATTGTGACGTGCCTGCCCAGCAGGACGCACACGATATAAAGGCAGATAGCAGCGATTATGAACGTCCGCGTAGCTCAATTGGTAGAGCGACTTGTTCCGGAATAAGTGGACTCGGTTTCGATTCCCGGCGTGGACCAAAATTGACGGAGAAATTTACTTCGTTATAGTATGTAAATCAGAAATGAGATGCTGGTAATCGAAAATGCTGACAGCAGCTTATTCAGAAATCACCATCTGATGAGAGAAAGACTTCACGAATTTCACTCACAAAACTAAGACACCCACAAGAAGGGGTCGCAAAAACAGCGCAATTTTCAGCGTCATTTTTGAGCAGAAGGCTGCATTGAATATGTCTTTATCTCCACCTTACGCCACCTACCTGCTGATGGCATGGCAGCCTGCTGCGCAATCTCAGTGGCCAATGTGCACCGTTACAGAGGCTTAGACTTCGGGTACCTCATCATCGAACAATACTTTTTTCCAACCCAATATTTATTATTATTATTTTTTAAATTTTTCCGTTGGGTCACATTTTGTTTCATTTAAAAGGACCAGTTTAAATTTTGTTTTGCGCTTGCGCTACACCCGTGAATGCATAAAGCTGTAAGGAGAGAGAATTGCGCATTAACTAATTTAGCGCTCCTGGCTTCAGAAAATGATTCCAACCAACGCTTTGGTTATAGATACCATCTCAGTACAACTTGGAAGAATATCCAGAAGCCTACTACGCAACTAATTTTGCTACATGGAAGACTCGGAAGATCCTCATTACTGCGCAACTAATTTTATTACATGGCAGACTCGGAAGATTCTGACTACTGCGCAACTAATTTTATTACATTTAAGACTCTGAATATTCTGACTACTGCGCAACTAATTTTATTACATGGAAGACTCGGAAGTTTCTGACAACTGCGCAACTGTGTAATTTCATTACATGGAAGACTCGGAAGATTCTGACAACTGCACAACTGTGTAATTTTATTACATGGAAGACTCGAAAGATTCTGACTACTGCGCAACTAACTTTATTACATGGAAGACTCGGAAGATTCTGACTACTGCGCAACTGTGTAATTTCATTACATGGAAGACAGAAGATTCTGATTACTGCGCAACTAATTTTATTTCATGGAAAACTCGTAAGATTCTGACTACTACTGCGCAACTAATTTTATTACCCGAAGTATGCATCTTTTTCTAAGTGCGCAGTGCGGTGTGACCATTTCGAAAACGAAACGACGGCCTGTGATTTTCAGATTGTCTTTTCAAAGCTCAAGCTTTTCTTCAGGTTTTGTGAAAGCCCTAGAAATCAGTGACCACGCATTGTTCTTCCCGAGTGGTAAAAATGTTAGGCCACGTGGGGTAATTAACTGCTACTAGGAGAGGCAGTATTATGTCCTTGGTTGTCGGAAATTGCAGCATGTGTGTAACCACGAACAGCTCGTATGTGTTGTGAAATCATTAGAAAAAAGTAACGGAAAAACTTTGTAGCATTTTAAGTATCGGTGGCCGAGATATTACAAATAGAACTGCCTTTAATGAGACAGTAAAGATGGGAATCGTCCTTGAACATTTTCGATTTAACGCATTTGATCGCTTTCAGGTTCATAAAGAAATAACAAGAAAAAAAGAAAATAGCGAGTAGTTTCGTCTGTGGTATGTTCTTTCACACAATTTTCCTTCAAACGTCCAATTATGTCGTTCGGTGAACTGCGACGAGCGCTTGCAACAATCTACAATGTCCATTAGTGCTGACAAAATAAGGCATTTTGGGAAAGTATTGAAACAAATTCCTGAAAACTGCCTCAAGTTTTAGACCTTTAGTTTGACTAACCAACAATAACAGTTTCCGAAACAGTGAACTGGTTATTTGCTATTCAGCCCATGCAAAAGCTATGTTCTCGTTGTGATATCCGGAAAAAATCGCGTGTGACGTAAGTCAGTCTTCAGATATGATTAAATTTCTGGGAAGATTGCGTAGATAATTTCTACGCACTCTTAAAAATTTGCTAATAAACCAATTTCCTGCCACTGAAGCGACACACACATCACATACGTATATTAAACGCCTTTTCAACTTTTCTTTACACGAAAATGAATCCCTTCGCTTATTTTGGTATTACAAAAGAAAATCCTATTAGCTTATTTTGCTATTCCAAAAGTTCCACAGAATAAATGTGACAATTTTTTAAAGCTAATATTCAGGAAATATAATTTACTCTTCCTACTTTCCGAAACAACCTCTCGAGATTTTATTCTTTTTCCGATTTTCGAAATTTCAGTGGATCTAGACGGAGATTTATGAAGAAAATGTACCGTATTTCCCCAAAACGTACCGTATTTTCCGAAAATCTACCGTATTTCTCGAAAATGTACCGTATTTCCCGGCTTCGTGGACGCTAATATTTTTCTGAAATAAGTCTCGAAAATTTACAGTGCGTCATGAAGACCTAAGGTTACATTTTTCATAGGCTTATGCTAACCCCAGAAGAAGGTTATCTATGTTAAAATGTTTACCTGTAAACCTTATTAATAAAAGGCTGCCTTCGTCGTGAAACGCCATGGGAATACTTTTCTTCGTGTCACTTTTGCTGGGATGCATTTACGATAAACTACCTGGTGTGTAACTACGAGACCAACTCACATATGAAGTTCTAGATCAAAAGAGCCGCTCTAATGTTTTTTTTTTGCCAAAACGTATATACAAACTTAGCTCGCCTGTTCGAAAAGCTTTTAAATTGACTTAAAAATTTTGACACTACCTATATTATGGCATCTGGAAGCAAAAAGCGGTCCTACACCATAGGCTACAAGCTACAGGTAATTGAATGTACCAAACAGCATGGCAAAAGCCTGCAGAAAGGCATTTTGAACTACCTCCAACTGAGAAAATGATCCGCTACTGGAGGAAGCAAGAGGACCTGTTGAAGCCTGCGTCAAGAAGTAAACGCAACCTGCACCAGTCTACACCTAAGTGGCCAAGAACTGGTGGAAGAAATGAAGGATTGGATAGTAGGGGAGAGAAATTTGGGTCGTGCAGTATCAACAGAATGTATTATTTTAATGAATCAAAACTGAGGGCAGTAGCACGAGCTCTGGATGCTTTTCGTGGCACGTGAAGCTGGTGCTACAGATTTATGAAGAGGTACGGACTGGCGATGAGAATGAAAACAAGAATAGCACAAAAATGCCTGAAGATTATGAGAACATAATAATCGAATTTCACAAGTTCATAATCAGTGTAAGAAAAGAGACTGGCTACGAACTGGGTCAGATCGGAAATATGGATGAGGTGCCATTAACGTTTGATGTGGTATCAAATAGGACAGTAAGCCGCCCCGGTGGCGCAGTGGTCTAAGCGATGGCTTCTGACCATTCGTCTGAACAGGGTCTGGGTTCGAATCCCGGTGAGGCATGGATGTTTTGTTTGTCTTACGGAACTGGCTCTCTCCCTTCCCTGGAACCAGTGACCCTAAATTAGGGACGGGCGACTGCTTATAGCCCATTGAGTTGCTCAATCAAAAAAAAAAAAAAAAAAAAAAAGGACAGTGGATGTTAAAGGGTCCAAAACCGTAAGAATAAAGGCATCTGGGCATGAGAAAACCCATTACAGTGCGGTGCTATCATGTTGTGCTGATGGAACAAAACTGCCACCACTACTGATTTTCCAAAGGAAAACTTTACCAAACGGGAAAATTCCACGTGGAATTTTTGGTCACGTCCATCCAAAGGGGTAGATGGATGAAGAGGGAGTAAAGCTACGGTTGGATAAATTCTGGTCAAGGCGTCAAGGTGGCTTCCTTAAAAAACTATCCCTGCTTGTTAGGGACCAGTTTTGTGCTCACAAAGCAAACACTACTAAAGAAAGCGTGCAGAGACTGAGGACGAAAATGGCAGTGATCCCTGGTGGTTTAACAAGCCAATTACAACCATTGGACATATCCATCAACAAGCTTTTAAAGCATTTATGAAAGAAGAGTGGAATCAGTGGATGAACGACCTAACCCGAACCCCAAACAGGTCGCTTGAAAAGGACAACAATTGCTCAGGTGTGAGAGTGGGTTCTAAAATCAAGGAATGCTGTGAAGACTGAAATAGTAGTAAAATCTTTAAAAAAAATGTGGCATCAGTAATGCGTTAGATGGCACAGAAGATAACATTCTGTTTGAAGATAATAGCACTTCGGACAGTATTGACGATCCTGATTATGACAATGATGCCAGTGATATGGATAACACCAGTGAATTTTCTGGATTTGAGGATATGGATGACTGAAATGTTTCCCCTTGTATGTAGAAGTAAAATTTGTACTGCTTTTAATCTTTATGAAAGTGCTGAGACTTTATTTTTATGTTTATTCTTTTTTCTCAAAATTTTGCATTTCAGAATTGGGGCGCGTCCTTGACGTCGGTGTGTCTCTGACGCCGGGAAATACGGTAATCTATGAATGCTAAAATTTATAAAATCTACAGCAAAATTTACTGATTGGGACGTTCTTGAAAAAACGTTGCGTAAACATTACATTTACAGTGCGTCATGAAGACCTAAGGTTACATTTTTCATAGGCTTATGCTAACCCCAGAGGAAGGTTATCTATGTTGAAATGTTTACCTGTAAACCTTATTAATAAAAGACTGCCTTCGACGTGAAACGCCATGGGAATACTTTTCTTCGTGTCACTTTTGCTGGGATGCATTTACGATAAACCACCTGGTGTGTAACTACGAGACCAACACACATATGAAGTTCTAGATCAAAAGAGCCGCTCTAATGGTTTTTTTGCCAAAACGTATATACAAACTTAGCTCGCCTGTTCGAAAAGCTTTTCCCACAGCCGTAGCTGAAAAGCAGGTGGTACATTCGTTTGGCAATTTGCCGGCAAACCACTTAAGAGAAAAAATGACTTTTCGCACTTTAGAAAAACAAGGCATTAATTAGCCGTCGTTGCGATATTATCGTAGTAAGATTTATTCTTTCTCTTTGTTTCTGTCTCAGTTCCTGCTTTATTCCTTTCATGATGTCATCTTTGACTTATGTGGCTCGAGTGCGGTGTTGCTGACCTGTCGTGATGAAGACCAACGACTTTGGTCCTAATTAGTTCAATCATTTAAGTTTTTCAATCGGGTCTTTAAACCCTCAGATATTGCTATAAACGGAAGCGTGAGCTTACGCCCTATGGTTGCAGACTTGTGCTTTAAGAAAGATTTGAATTTATATGAGAAACATTTCGGAGCGCAAAGCTCTCCAACAAATAAATAATTTTTCAAATCAGATTCTTCAAAGCAGAGATATGGACAAATATAAGACATGCATCTGTGCCACATGGCGGTGAAACATGCATTATTTTAGGAAGAAAGAATTCTCAAAAGGATTTTCGATGTGAGCGGTATCGGCACAAGAAAACATTTTTTTAGTCGAGTTTCAGGAGCTCAGATTTTGCTGCAAATACATCAGGAGCAGAAATAAACACTCATGCCCCTGGTGGCCAAACCATTCTTTATCAAATACTAGAAATTATATGAAAAACATTTTCCATCAGGAGGTGTATGCGATACAGTAAGAATTTCTCAAATCGGAGTTTTAGAAGCAGAAATATAGAAATATCGGGGAAAACGCAATTTACATTGGCGCCTCCTGTCGGGAAGTCTATGATTTACTTGAAAATTCTAAATTTATATGAAAAACATTTCGCATCGGAACACTATACGACAAAGCAGGAGTTTTTCAAATCGAAGTCCTAGAAGGAGAGATATTGACAAAAATAAGATATACATCTACGCCCCCTGGCGTAGAAACCATGCATTATTAAAAAAATATTCTTTAAAGGTTTGTCATCGTGAGTACTACCGGTCTACAAACGAATTTTTTTCAATCGAGATTTTAAAAGCTCAGATTTTGCTGCAAGTACACCAGAAGTGGAAATTAAGACTTACGCCTCCTGGTAGCCAAACCATATTTTACCAAAAATTAGAAATTATATGCAAAAGATTTCCCATCAGGAGCTGTATCCGATGCCGAAAGAATTTTTCAAATCGGATTTTTAGAAGCAGATATATCGGGGGAAACGTAATTTACCTATACGCCTCCTAGCGCAAAGTCTATGAATTATTTGAAAATTTTGAAATTATATGAGAAACATGTCACACCTGAATCTCTATCCAATAAAGAAAGAATTTTTCAAATAGGACCACTACAAGCAGAGATATTGACAAAAATAAGATACACAACTATGCCCCTGGTGGAGAAACCATGCAATATTTTAAGAAGAAAATATTCCGAAAAGGTTTGTCGACGTAAATGGCATCGGTGCACGAACGAAATTTTTCAATCGAGATTTTAGAAGCTCAGATTCTAATGACAAATACACCAGAAGCGAAAATTAACACTTATGCCCCTAGTGGCCAAAGTATTCTTTACCAAAAATTAGAAATTATATGCAAAAGATTGTCCATCGGGAGCTGTATTCACTGAAAGAAAAACATTTTCAAATCGGAGTTTTAGAAGAAGAGATATCGGGGAAACGTGATTTACTTTTACGTCCCCCTAGCGGAAAATTTATACTTAAATTGAAAAAGTAACTATATCTAAAATACTCTTCGACATAAATGTAATCGAAAGATGAAAGCATTTTTTCAATCGGATGTTAAGAAGCAAATATATGGAATAAAATGTATTTTGAATTCGATATGATCTGCATTTACGCCCTCTAGTGGCTAAACTGTAAATCGTAAAAAAAAACCGAAATAAAGCATCATCATTCGCATAGTTCAAGCTTCGCAATGCAAAAATAATTTTTCAAATCGGACTAATAGCTACAGAGAAATGGTGTTAACAAACGGACGGACAAACCGATAACATAAGCACGATCTTTTTCTACAAAAGATGTGCTAATGATCTCAAGTGCTTCGAAAAATCACGATGAAAAAATACGTAATTTGTAATAAGTGCTCCTACAGAAAAAAATAAAATTATTGCAAATGTATTCAGGAAAATAATAAGCTCCAACAGAAAATAATATGACTAATTCACCCACGTTAAAAACAAAAAAAAATTTCATCATCGAGCGGTTAAAGTTCTATCTGATACGACACTTAATTGCGGATATTTCTGCCCCAATGGTAGCATGCGCGCCTCCTGTTACCGAGGTCTCTGGTTGTAATCCTATCAGGGGCGAAAGAGAAGGGCTTCTTAACCTAGTACGCGCCGGGAAAAAAGAGTCTCCGGTATAAGGGATTTAGAAGTGTCACAAAATCTGAGTAATTCTGCTTATTTCCGAAAAATCCGTTTCGGGTTTTTCCGTATTTCTGTATAAATACGGAAAAACCCAAAACGGATTTTTCTGAAATAAACGGAATTACTCACTACGGAAATTCTGATAAAATATTGACGTTAGAAGAGACGGAAACTTTTGAAACGAAAATTTCGCTAAAAGACGGACACCTACCGTCAAATTTGCTGCTCATTATTTCCAGGAATTTGCTGTGAATTTACACCACTTTTTTTTTCAGTGTGTGAACGCACCGAAGAGAAAATTTACAAATGGATATTCAATTTCTCCCAGTGTGTAAACGTCACAAGGAAAAAATATCACGCCGTTAGATTCAAATATCTCTCAGAAATATCTCGAAGAGTTTTAGAAAATGGAAATTATGTGTTTCAAAGTACCTGTTCAAATTTTATTAGAAAAGATCACCAGAAGAACAAAATCAATGATGAAGAAGTAACTTTCGGAAGATCCTTTTCAAAATTTTCCTGCGTGTGAAATTCTTAAGATAGAGGTTTACAAGTCGGATTTTCGAAACAACTGTTCGGAATTTTTCTAAGGATAAAGAAACCAACGGAAAAGCTTATGAGGTAACTCTTAAAGCACTTATTTAAAATTTCACTCACAAGGAAAACCCCCAGGGTCGAACAAACAAAACCGCACCAAACTTCCGTTAGAAGTCATTTACGTACCTCTGAATTCAATGGTGATATTCGTTTTTCTGTAAAACTCAGGGTGTGCAAGTGTCAAAAGATTAATTCATGTGAGAGCTGTATATAAAATGATCAAAGCAGTAACCATTGCCGCAAAATGCACAACAATTAATAAATGCAACATCGGTGTACCCACAGAATGCACACGCACGAAGAACGTTAGTGTTGAAAGCCACGTCGATGACACTTTTGATTTTTGCACAGGTTCACCACAATGGTAGCAAGCTTTCTGCCGTGCATAACGAAGCATCGGATCATAACGCAGACAGTTCATTGTAGATCACAGAATGCATCTTCATAAGGAATATTCTGTCATGTAATTTTGGCTACGGTATGTTGCATCGTAGTTTTATGTAGTCTGTAATCCACTTTGCGTAAATTTTATATTGTCTGAAAAAATGAACATCGAGGGGTTGAACATATTTCGCAGTTTTTTGGTGGAATGATTTAAAAAACAAATGAACTTGTTTTTTCCGGAGGCCTCCTGAAGTATTCGTCCATCCTTGTGTCCAGACCAGGAATCACAAAGTACGAGTGACTTGTCAGACAGATGAATATTGAAAACTGACGCAAAAAAGGTCGAATCATTTTGTCGTCTCACTACGTACACAGACAAACAAGGCATGTGATACAAGCACCTTGTGGCGTGCCTGTCCCGCAGGACGCACACGAGATAAAGGCAGATAGCAGCGAGGAGATACGTCTGCGTAGTTCAGTTGGTAGGGTGACTTATTCCGGAATGAGAGGACTCGGGTTTGATGTCCGGCGTGGAGAAATTTACTTCGTTATAATGGCGCTCGGCTGGCCCGGCGTGGAGAAATTTACTTCGTTATAATGGCGCTCGGCTGACCCGGCCGTGAAAGTTCTCGCAATGGTGTGGTGTTCTTTCCACACCGCTAGACAGGAAAAATAAGCGAATCCCTTCTTCAGCGCTTCGAAAAATAAAATGTGTGTGTGATGTTGCGTTCCACACACCGGATTGACTAATAGTTCTCAAGTGTACGTTCTTCAGCGGATGACTGCCTACAGCGATACATGGTCCCGGCTGACCCTAGCTGTGTGGTGCTAAAACAGAAGTTTGTAACAGTTTTTTCGAGGGATAATTATTGCTTTTAAAAAAATATTAACCTGCTTAAAGTAATACAAAATATGAAAAGAACATTCCAGTTATACTACATAAATGTAACATCAGAATTAATTTTAATAACAAATAATTGCTGTTAACCGAAGTAAAAAAAAAAAACGAAGGGAAAGGTTTTAGTACGGTTTCAATTTAGGTGAAAATAAAATATTCTTTATATAACAAAAAACAATATTTTCGATGGATTCAAGCACTGGAAATCAATGTTTTCTTATACCCGGAAGAACATGATTTCCGCGTTAATTTCTGCATATCGAACAGTATGTAATATAATCTTATTCGCTGTTCACTCTACGAGTTTTTTCTCGTGTTTTCACCTGCGATATGTTTCTGATGAAAATGTAAGAAATGCTAATGACCAAAACTTTCATGAAAAAAACTTAATAATGTATGAAATCTAGTCTCAGTACTTAAATCTAACAATATCATTATCGAATTGAAAGAACATAGAAGCTTCAAGGTACGAGATCTGCTGTGTGTTCTACTTATTATGACTCGAAGTTTGATGGAAGAGAGAGAGAGAGAGAAACAGAAAGATGCGTTTCTGGTTGATAGTTTCTCAAGTTTTACACGAACTTAGAAGAGAAATTCCTAAATAATTTTGCATGCTTGAACTTCAGTATGTTATGAATTTCATACATTGGGCTTCTTATTATCTAATTATCAGATAAACTATAATTTTCACAGATTGAAGAGTGTAACGATTCAAACTTTCTGTGTCCCATACAACAAATATCAAAATTTTCTGCTACTCAGTTTTTAAAATTTTCTGCTAAATCATTGCAAAATAATATATTTTTATTACTCCTTTTTTTCTAGAGTGTTGTTACGATTCTTCATTTCTTAATTTACCTAATATTGGACTGCGATTTACAACCAATAAGTTCCCGTGAAGTATTTTGGTTTAGGTATTCCTTTTATGGTGCGTGTCCTGCGCATGGCTGTGGATTTTCTAAAAATTATATGGACAGTTTTTTGCACGAGGTGTTTTGTAGGGCGCTCTTTGCTTATTATTTCATGGATTTGCTACTTCGAAGGATTTTTTCTCCCAATTCTAAATAGCAATTTCTGCTCACGTTCGAAACAGCGTCTTCTCTGATTTACTTGGACTTCATTTTCCCCCCCCCTTCTGATGGGGCTTACTCTTTCATTCTTTTGGTACTAAATCTCAGCTAAAGGCAGCAGCACGACCTTTTCTTTTTCTCTGGCTATCTTCATCCCAGTTCTTTTTTTTTTTTTTTTTCTGATTGGGGGTTTAACGACCACTGTGAGCAACTCAGTGTGCTATAAGCAGTCGTTTCTCCCTAATTTAGGGCCACTGATTTTAGGGAAGGGAGAGAGGTAGTGTCGTGAGTCAAATACAACATCCGTGCCTCATCGGGATTCCAACGCAAACCCGTCTTAGATGAACGGTCAGAATCCATCGCTTAGTCACTTCGCCACCAGAACGGCCACCCCAATTCGCAACTGTCCTTTCATTTTTTCATTTCATAGATCCACATTATCTTCCCATTTCTTTTTTGTCCAGCTTTATCTTTTTTTATCAGACTTGTGATTCAATTTTTGTAACCAGCTGGATGTTATTTGATGTGAAAATTCTGCTTTTTGTTCTAAAATTATTGCAGAAAATTTCATCTTTCGAGTAATTAATATTAATTTTAATGGATCATATTTTTTAAATTGTTCTTCAACAAAATGCGTCGTTTTTTGCAGCAGCATAAAAAATTTAGAATAGAAATGATTCCTATGTTGCATAAGGCTCAGTGAAGTTTCCATAGTGAAGGTGCTCAGCAATTCCGCGATGCGGGCATTAAGGACTCTGTATAACTTACGTAGCGTCGTTAAAAGAAGACATATGTACTGCCACAGCATTACATTTAAAGTTTCATGGCGACATAGATGATACAAACTGGTGAAGTAGCGTGCATTGACGTTTAGCTTCCATTTTCCAGTGTACTCACGCAAAATAGACTTTAGATGAGACAAAATAATCGATTGCTGATTGCTTTTATCCGTCGCATATGACATCTGGATGATTTGTGTGTATCTTTTCCTTTCTCCAAGCAACATTCGCATCTCTTCACCACGATTGCTCTCGAAGAGTTTTTCATTTCTTCATACGACATCTGAAAGACCAAAATGACAGAATTTGTTGTTTGCTGTCAAACACAGCAAATATTAAAGTGGCGTTAGAGAGCAATTTATCTCATGGAAACAGAGTGTCGTCTCGAAACACACGATGTTGAAGCTCTAAAGAGACGAATGGCGTCACCTGTTTCGTCACGTTGTCACTTACTTGCTTTTTCTTTTCTTTTAAAACGCGTTTTGCTCGCTACTGAATTTAAAGCAAATCTTTTTTGTTAAGTGGCCCACCATCACTCACTTACTAATGCGTCACATTTAACATTACAAAGAAAGAAAATGTCATTAATGGCAGCATATACGATGATTCTTTTCTTCTCTATGATGAGATTACAAATCTATTTTTAATGACAAGTATGTTTCAATTGTGAAAGTCTGTCGTTTCGAAAAACTCATCGTTCTTTTTCAAAAGACCGGCAAAACGTCTACTCGTCGTTTCAAGTGGTTTTAGCGATAAAATCAGATTCCACTGAAGCAAGAGAAGCTTCGAATTTTGAATATTCTACAAAGACACGCAGTCACCTCGAATGTTCTAGATGCACTTCCAAGATTATTTAAAGATAAAGTACATAAGTATCATTTCTAGATGCAGAGAAAGGCGATGAAACTCTTATTTACTTTCTATTCAAAAACGATTTGCAAAGAACGTCCGGTGAAAACATAGATATAGTGGGAAAACAAAATAGTCATATCTATATCGCATACCTGAAAATTTGTGGCCCTCCTGGTGGCCGAGTAGTCTGAGGCGTTGACTTCGAACATTCGTCCGAGATGAGCTCAAATTCGAGTACCGACGAGGCATGGGTGGTTCGTCTGTCTTACGGCACTGGCTCTCTCCCTTCCCTAGAACTAATGACCCTCAATTAGGGACGGACGGCTACATATAGCTGCTCACGGCGGTCATTAAACTCCCCTTTCCCCCAAAAAATGTATCCGGACATGTTTCCGTTTTAGAATGGAGCTCCCAAACACGACGTCACCAAAGTAAATATAAATATGCTAGTAGAGCTATAGAGAAACAAGAAAACGACTGTGCATGGAAGAAGCCTCTACCGATAGCGTTAACTGATTTCCAGCACAAATTGATAGTTGGAAGCCAAATAAGCCATCACTCCGCACGCGGAAGTTTTTGTTTTTATTTGGGGGTTTAACGACCACTGTTAGCAACTCGATAGGCTATAAGCAGTGGCTCCTCCCTAATTTAGGTCCACTAGTTCCAGGTAAGAGAGAGTCAGTCAGTGCCGTAAGGCAAACACAACATAGGGATTAGAAACAGATACTTCTATGTTCGTGGGGGAATCATGTGCTAACTTCAGTGAAAATGCCTACACAAATAAGTACGGATAAAAGGAGGAAAAAGGAAATGATCAATGTTGTGTTTGCCGAAGAGTATACGTATATTAGAGTAGGCTGTGAAATGTATAAAATAAACGACCAAACGTTCGATTTCTGCGTTCATTTATGTCTTCTGTGGGAGTGGCATACTCCCGAGAAGAAGTTGCCGTGCATATCAAGAAGTATCGAAGTGAGGTATTAAATAGGTGAAAATATATATGTAAATGTTTTATGCTGGGGCTAATAACTTTATTCTGCCACAGAGGGTATCTAAATTTTCGTGAAATTGCCAGCACAGCTAGGAATAGGAAAGTTGAGCTTTGTGATTAACAATAAGCCACGAGGGCTTCGTGGAAGGATTCCCTTAATTATTGTCAATACATACACACACACACACACACACACACATAACGTGAAACACTAGTGCGGAAGCTTCAGTATCGTCCCGATGGCCGAGTAGTCTGAGGCGCTAGCTCCTGATCATTCGTCGAAGTTAGGACTGGGTTCGAATCTTGGAAGAGTATGAATGGTGCGCATGTCTGATGGCACTGTTACTCTCCCTTTACTGGAACCAGTGGCTCCAGATTAGGAACAGGTGAATGCCTATAACCCTATGTGTTACTCATGAAGTCCGTTAAACTCCAAAAAGAAAAGAATTGCAAGAATGGAAAAATCGGCTAGTCCGACGTGTTCGATCTAGAGCTATATATTTTTTATTTTCGGAACTACCGTTTCAACGTACAGTATATTTTTCAAAAAAAAAAAAAAAAAAAAAAAAAAAAAGAGCTGGGCACTCGAGCCGGTATATTTTCTCAGATAATTGCATGCTTTTCTTTTTCAAAAGGTATACAGGCGATCAACCTCACACGTTTTAACGTGCAAAATTTCTATTTCAGCAACCGCATTTGCTGTGATGTGGAACACAAGTGTTGTAGGGCAGTGGGAAGTTGGGATAAACAAAGATATTGATCAAGGTTGCTTATTTTTCCGTGTTGGTGTTGGTAAACTGGGGGAATGAAAAACTAATAGCCCTAGAGGTTTGGTGTAGGCGAACTCTATCGAGAGGGCATATAAAGAGTTTTGTTGACATGTCATAGTTTTCATAATCGATATTTCCTAAAATAGAGCTTTACTTTGTCCAAATTTTCCTAGGACTAGATCAAGGTAAGTTGGGACTAGTGAATTCTCATTCCAGTTAGTCCGGGACTAAACAGGCAAAAAACAATTTTTGGCCTCTGAATAGGGTGCTTTGTTTAAAGAACGGTCTAGCAGAAGCGCTATTCTCAGGAGGAAGATAATTTTCGTGACTTTTTCTCATATTTTAGGTTTTCAAGGCACGATGAAATAGCAATTAATTTATATTTTTATTCCAATTTTTTGAAGCGAATGGAAGTTTTTGCGTATGTGTCTTTTCATATACTTGATACGCAAGTATATTATGTTTTGTACGAATCTTGAAAGTATTTGTAATCAGTGATTGTACAATTAGTTACGTGGTGCAGTAGTATAAATATCTTGAAAATATGTTATATAATAATTTCCTATAATAGGTATTTTCATGATGACATTTCCCTTCTTCACGTGTTGTTTCGGTATTAAAAGCTTCACGAGTCAGATTAGACCTTTTGCGATATTTTAAATTCTTGTACAGGACAATAGTCGTTATAAAACAATATTGCGAAAGCTCTGATTTGACTCATCAAGCTTTTAATACCGAGACAACACGTGAAGAAGAGGAATGTCATCATGAAAATACTGTAATATTTTCTAGATATGCATCCTAATATTTTCTAGATATGCATCCTAAAGGGGCTCTGACGACCGCCAATAGCGGTATAACTATACCATCGGGATTAGAGGAAATTCTATCCCACACTCACCAACCCGCTTGGCCAGCGTGGTGAGTTATGGCCAAACCCCTCCAAAATGATTCCACAACTTAAATCTTGGCCCTCAGTCTCCGGCAGCTGGAATGTACCTGGCCAAGGCAGCGGCCAGTGCGACATGAAGGCAGAGGGTGCTAAGAATCCCCGGAGGACCGGACTAGGCTGCCATCTGATGCTGACCTTGGCTACGTACAATGGACGCTCCCTATCTTCTGATTCAAGGCTTCTTGAATTGGAAGAGGAACTACAAAGGATCAAGTGGGACATCGTGGGGCTAAGTGAGGTAAGGAGAAAAGGAGAAGATCTCATCGAACTGAAAAGTGGACATCTCTTCTACTATCGTGGGACAGATACTGGCAGAACTAGTGGTGTTGGATTTATAATAAACAAGAAACTGAAGGATAAAGTTGTAGAAGTTGAAAGTTCCTCTGACAGAGCTGCACGACTTGTTATCCAACTCTCGAAAAGATACCAGGCTCAGATTATTCAAACTTATGCACCCACCACAAGTCATCCTGAAGAAGAAATTGAAGAATTTTATGAGGAAATTTGTCATCTAAATAATAAAGGTAAGCAGCACTTGAAAATAATTATGGGAGATTTCAATGCAAAAATAGGGCAACGGCAACAGAATGAAACTTCAGTAGGTAAATTCGGTCACGGCAACAGAAACCAGCGTGGAAATACTCTCGTTGAGTTTGCAGAGGCAGAAGGGTTTTTCATCTTGAACTCCTTCTTCAAGAAAAAGCCACACAGGAAATGGACATGGAGACATCCAAATGGGACGACAAGTGAAATTGATTTTATTATGTGTAACAAAAAATTCGTCATAGAAGACTGCAGTGTGCTGAACAAGTTCAACACAGGTAGTGACCATAGATTGGTGAGATGTAAGATGCACCTCAACACTAAACTTGAACGTGGCAAGCTCATAAGACAAACAAAATCTATTGACATAACCAACCTTAAAAAACACCATAATACCTTCAAGTTGGAACTGAAGAACAGGTTCTCTGCTTTAGGAGGCCTAACATCGGAAGAAGTGGACATCTCTGAAGTTAACAGAAAAGTAACCAAAGCTCTTATGGAAACAGCAACAAAATTAGCTGGGTCTAAGAACAAGTTGCATGTGAACAAATTATCAGGAAAAACCAAAATGTTGATGCAAAAAGAAGAGAGATGAGGACAACTAAAGAAGATGTGACTTCCAAAGTGGAATATATAGAGCTATGCAAGACAGTAAGAAAAAGTATCACTGAAGACATAAGAAAATTCAACTGTGAACTAGTGAGGAAAGCAATTGAAAACAACCAAAGCCTAAAGATAGCAAAGGGACATCTCAGTAAGGGAAGAAAACAGATTATGGCACTGAGAAAAGAAGATGGTTCTGTAACAAGAAATAGAGGTGAAATTTTGACAAGAGTGAAAGATTTCTACTCCAAATTATATGAAAGGGATGATATATGCACTCCAGACATCATGAAAGATACCAGTACCAGAGTTCCTCCAGTCCTTCCAGCAGAAGTTGCACATGCAATCAAGAACATGAAGCGAGGAAAAGCTCCAGGAGAAGATGGAATTACTGTAGACATCATACAAGAAGCAAGTGGAGAAATCGAAACAGTACTCGCCCAAATTTTCACTCGATGCCTTAATGAAGGAAAGATTCCTGAGGATTGGAACACCGCTACAATGATCCTGCTACATAAGAAAGGTGACATTGAGGATCTCGGAAACTACAGACCTATCAGCCTCCTATCAGTAGTTTATAAAATCTTCACTAAAGTTCTTTCACACCGCTTGAAGGTAACACTGGACATGGCTCAACCGAGAGAACAAGCTGGATTCAGGAGTGGCTACAGCACAATAGATCATATCCACGTGCTGAGAGAACTAATTGAAAGAGCGAGGGAATATGAACTTCCATTGTGCATGGCTTTTATCGATTATGAAAAAGCCTTTGATTCGGTGAAACCATCAGCAGTTACAATGGCTCTGAAAACCTGCGGTATTGAAGATGCATACATTAATATTATTAATAACATCTATGAAAATGCAAGTGCAAAGATTAGGCTGTTTGAAAATACAACACACGTAAAAATTGGAAAGGGAGTGAGACAAGGTGACACCATATCTCCGAAGCTCTTTAATGCCACATTGGAGGGTGTTTTTCAGTCGCTGAGCTGGGAAAACAAGGGGATAAAGATTAATGGAGATTATCTAACCCACCTTCGTTTTGCTGATGACGTAGTCATTTTTGCAACTACCCCATCAGAGCTGCAGAGTATGATCCAGGAACTTGCTGACAAGAGTAAAGAAGTGGGATTAAAAATGAACTTTCAGAAGACAAAAGTGATGTTCAATGCTTTTACAAGAAATGAAGATTTATCGATTGATGGAGAAAAGCTGGAGATAACAGACACGTACGTTTATCTTGGACAGCAGATATCAAGTGAGGGTCACATTGATGAAGAAATTAATCGGCGTACAAAACTTGCCTGGAGAGCTTTTGGAAGAAACAGCATAATTTTCAAGAGCAATATGCCATTATGTCTTAAAGAAAAGTGTTTGATCAATGCATCCTTCCAGTGCTTACGTATGGTGCAGAGACGTGGACCTTAACTAAAAGAGACATACAAAGGCTGCAGACAACTCAAAGCAGCATGGAGAGGTGCATGCTTGGTATAACCAGGAGAGATAAGAAGAGGAACTCGTGGATCCGAAAAATGACGAGAGTGGAAGACATCATGATCAGAGTTAAATCCCTGAAATGGCAATGGGCTGGACATACTGCCAGAAGGACAGACCATAGATGGACAGCCGAAATTTTAGATTGGATTCCAAGGGACAGGAAAAGACCCAGAAGAAGACCACATGGGAGATGGGTGGATGAAATTCGAAAGTATGCAGGGGTGACATGGAGGAGACTGGCACAAGACAGACCGTTGTGGAGGAAACTTGGGGAGACCTTCGTCCAGCAGTGGATTGATAATGGTTGACAATGATGATGATGATGATTTATTAATACACAAATGATTTTTTTAACTTTATTTGTAAGTTATTACGTAATTGTATTTCCGCTGTAACTAAGTCTTTACGTCAGTAATTACGTTATCTGTGCTAAAGTCAACGTAATGTTAGAAGGTATTCATACGCATTACAAGAAAGAGGTCAATTGCAGTACTTACAAATACGTTTATTTTGCTTGCAGGGTTTGTACTCCACACTCACATCCAGTTTATTGGCGTACTCAATACAGTATCAGTGATTTAACATCCAATCACAGTATAACAGTACGTCTATCATTAATAACATCAATCCCCCCAAACAGATCAGATCATATGTAGAGGATTTTAGGAAGGGAGTGTCTGACCCCAGGTCTTAAACAACCCTCAGAAATAGGAAGCTAAGAAATTTGGGCTATAGTGCCTGATTGGAAAGTGACACGGAAGCGAGGTAGAAAGGGGCTGGAAGACGCCCTTATTTATTAGCAGGGGGAAGGGCAGCACCTAGGGTCCCACAGCTTAACGTGCCCATCCAACTCACGGCGGATATTTAGTAGTTCGAGCGTTCGTACCGGTCTGGGATCGAACCTGAGGTTTTCTCCGTGTCAGTCACGAATGTTGACCACTAGTCCACCCGCAGCCCGATCCCTCAAAACAGCCGTTGCATTGCCTTTTAATCTATCGTTCTTATCCGGTCACACATACGTCACTCGTGTTCCGATCTCAGTGTGTTGCCAACATCAGTCTCGTTTGAGGGAAAAGACATAACGTTAAGTTTTGAAAATGTCTAAGAAAACGAATTCAAATTTACATAGAAAAAGAAGCTCAAAAGGAAAGTTAAAATAGAATATACGTTACAAAGTTTTATCTTTTTTCCAAATGTAGGATTTCCATATAGATTCTCAATGGATATTGTATTTTGCTGAAAAAAATTCCTTTGTGGAAAAATTCTTTCCTGAAACCAACTTAGTGACCAATGAAATGGATAAAAGATATGGTGATGACGGATGCTAGGAATTTTACTTTGATGAATGGAAATTTAGCAGACAAAGAAGAAGCAAGTTCAGGGCCATGCAGGTGAATTTTTCGGGAATGAAAGAGCTTTCAGTTCTAACTTTTTTACGCTTTCCAACCGTAGGTTGAAGAAGCGTATATGCTCGCTCCAGCTTGTTTGGTCTGTCCGTCCGCACGATAACTCGCGTAAAAATGGTTCGATTTCGAAGAAATTTTAGCATGTAGTAGGGGACCACCTGTGGACGAATCGTATTGAAAATGGGACAAATGGGGTAAAATCCATTGACCTTATGTGTCATAACTTGCATAAATATGGTTCGATTTCCATGAAAATTTAGTATGTCGTAGAGGACCACATGCGGACGAACCCTATTGAAAATGGGTGAAGTGGGGTCAAAGGTCAGGACATAGGATCGGGATGCATTCCATCACATCTTATTAGAGAAGCCATTCTTGTATACATGTAAATTTTATTTTGAAAACGGCTCTAAGGATTTTGATGAAAGTGGTTAACCTATCGTTTTCTGGTACTAGAAATCGATTTAGCTTGATCTCGACTTTGGAAAAATTTGTTTAGTGGATTAAATAACCACCCCGAGTTATCACGGTTATAGTGTCATGGCGTCGCCCTTTTAATGTTTCCCATTCTTAGAAATCTTTTGACGTCACACTCTCGCGATCGACTCGCGATTGAGATGTTGGCGCGCGGTCACGCCATCTAGCTCATTACGCCACGCGTTGTTTGTGGATCCTATTAAAGTTTTATGACGTCACACTCTCGCGACCATCTGCCTCATTACGTCACGCGTTGTGTGCGTATTACGCACTACTTCTATTTTCTTCTAGAACAAAAAGTGAGTTGTGCCAGTTGTTTGGGGTTGATGCGTAGTACAGTATAAGCAGCGGAACGCTGATTTCGCATGTTCTTTGCTTCAAAATTTAAACTTAATACAGCATTTTTTTTTGTTATATTTTTGAATAGTTACTTGATGACGAGCGTATCCGCTGTGCTAAAATATGATTAGTTAATTTTTATTAATTACTATTAACTGAGTGTCACGTGGATGGTAAAAAATATAAAACATATGGCTGGTCGACTTCCTACGAAACGTGCGCGTTTCAACTTTAATAATAAGAATAAGAAGAATATGGCACTGTTGGAACAAGAACAAACGGAAGAAGTAAATATGGAACAGCTTGGACATTCAAGAGCCGATGGTTTCCGATCACATTCCAGTCTCGAAACACATGACCTCCCATTGGAAGATCAGCCTACAAAAAGACTATTCCGAGCAGCTAAGGCAAGGAGCATGGAAATAATGTCCGACGGTATTATAATCCTGAATGAATCTATATCGAAAAAAAAAACCTCGATCAAATGCGGCGAATAAATAGACAGCTATGAAGAACCAATGTTACCATGGGGTTCGATGAAGAACCCCATGTTAACATTTATTGTTTGGTGTTTCATCTTCGGAAATAATAAAAACAATTTAAAAAACATTTCTTACTCTAACACAAATAAAAAATTACCATTCATCTTTGTTTTGATGTTTATTCTAAATTAATTTGTCTCTAATTCGTCTATCATTAATAATCTTGATGGTTTAGACTTGGCATTACAATACTTGGAAATAACATATCAAAATATAAATTGTTTTGTGCCCTCATCACCCTTTTATCCGAGCGATGATCGGTGTTCCTGATATTTGCCCTTATGCTTCATAACTTGCGTAAAAATGGTTCGATTTCGATAAAATTTTAGTATGTGGTAGGGGACCATCTGGGTACGAACCATATTGAAAATGGGTGAAATGGGGTCAAAGGTCAGGGCATAGGATCGGGATCCATTCCATTGCCCTTATGCGTTATAACTTACGTAAAAATGCTTCGATTGAGACAAAACTTTTCATGTTGTTCCGGAAGTATACTTTATCGGGTCTGTTAAATATCACCGAAGTGGGGTCAAAGGTCGGATCAGAGGAGCGAGATTTATTGTATAACGAAGTAAATTTCTCCGTCATTTCTGTCCACGCCAGGATTCGAACCCGGATCCCCTCATTCCGGAATAAGTCACTCTACCAATTGAGCTACGCGGACGTTTTATTCTGATTCCTATCTGCCTTTATGTCGTGTGCGTCCTTCTGGCAGGTACGTCACATCTCCTGGTACGTTACATAATCTCCCCCTTATTTTTTTTTTTTTTTTTTTTTTTTCTGAAGTGCTGGAGAAGGGATTCTCTTATTTTTCCTATCTCGCGGTGTGGAAATAACATCACACCATTGCGAGATTTTGAACGGTCGGGTCATCCGGATAGTTCGGGCGCCATTATAACGAAGTAAATTTCTCCGTCATTTCTGTCCACGCCAGGATTCGAACCCGGATCCCCTCATTCCGGAATAAGTCACTCTACCAATTGAGCTAAGCGGACGTTTTATTCTGATTCCTATCTGCCTTTATGTCGTGTGCGTCCTTCTGGCAGGTACGTCACATCTCCTGGTACGTTACAATTGTACAGCCATTTTCCTCATAAATTGAGTAATGATTTCTGGTATGTTGGAAAGCGTATCATTATCAATGCATTGCATGGTTTTACTATCTTTTTTATTTCTTTTTTTTTTTTGGTAGGACTTTACTGGAAAGTAAAGAATTTTCGAAACGTAGTCATAAAAAAAAAGTTGTTATGTTACTTTGGGAATCTTTCTTAAATAAACAGACCGTCAGAATGTAAACTTGAGAAGCTCATATGGCTCAAATTCCTCAGAAAAAAAAATCCCCGAAGGTGCATTCCATCATTATGTAAAGTGCAGAAAAACAAGTATCCGTATGTACAATTTATGAGTAATTATTTTTCTTTAAAAATTTTTCTTCATTTGGGGAGTAGCAGTAGTTCAAAGTTTGAGAACAAGTACAGAGGATGCTCACACATTTTTAGAACGATTTTGATAAGAAATTACAAAAAATAAAAGAAGTTCAAACAATTGAAACTGGGAACAGCGTGTTAAATGAACATGAAAGAAACATCTGCTGCAGTTAAATATCGTCTGCCAAGAAAATGGAGCACGTAAGCAAGCTGTGGGTAGAAGGTTATGTGTTTTGCTCTTTGCGAAGAGAAATATTCGTATTCTGTAATTAAGAAACGCTGTGAAAATCATGGATTTAGCATTTTCAAATGTAAAATAAGCAATATTATTAATAATATAGAGAAAAATCGTCAAGCATTGTTTTTCACAGAAAAAAGAATACCAAACGAATATCCAAAGAAGGTACGTACTTTTAGGACTATTTTAAAAATTATGCTTCTGGTCTTAAAATAAAATCCACCGACCCAAAGAGCAATCGATAAGTAGTAAAAAATCTTTGTATCAACTGTAAACAAGGTAATAAACAAAGTTTTGAATATGAAAAAACCCGAAAAAACATAAAGTTCACCGTCTTTTGTATCGGCACATGGCTGAGCGCAGAACACGGTGTAGAATTCTTTGTGAAAATCCCTTAGCCGGAGACAAATGAAAATTTGCTGTGACTATTGATGGAGTATGGATCTACATAAACGACTGTAACAAAAGAAAGTCGATTTGCTATTGCAAAAGAGCCGAAAAAGACTTTGAAACTTAGTCCAAGAATTCAAAGAATGTTTCATATTGCTGGTTTCTCGTACAATGGGAAATTAAAGTTAAGAAAAATTGAAAAGAATGTTGAAACCAATTCTACGTATTACCAAAACAATGTTTAAACTCCTGTATTTAAAGAGGAAATACCATTCCTTTATCCAAAGAGACTTCAAAGAGTAAAACTCCGTTAAGATACATGCGCAAATCTGCCCCTCTCTTTCTTGAAAATATGGAAAAAAAAAGAGGTGGGTATCGTATCTTTTGTTCATATTCCTTCAAAGTTTCCTGATGTTTCACCAATGGACTATTGTTCCTATGATTGGACTATGGAAAGCAGTGAAAAAAGAGTGGAATAAAATACCTTTACCAATGTTAAGAAATGCCCTGTTATCTTGGAAATCTAAATGTAGGTTCATAGGAAGGGCTGTGAGATAGAACATTTAAGAAAAAGATGGTTTTATTTTAAACATTAATTATATTGGTGGAAAATCGTTCTAAAAATGTGCGAACGTCCTCTGTAATCAGATTAAGTCACAAAGTCATTCGAATATTACCATTGTGAAATACAACAATGGTCACTGCAGATAACTGAAAGCATTGGGAGTGATTTTATCTGTACAATTTACAGGCCAGAAAATACAATCATAGGTGGAAGAAGATCAGCTTTCTTGTTAAACATGTTTAACACAAAAACATCGTGGCAAAGAAAAGGAGTGATTGCCGAACAACAGAAATCTCGACCAACGTACTTATTTGGTTGGGAAGAAAAATGATAGCCATTTACTCAACAGATAAGCTGTTCAAATTTCATTTGCTCTAAACCTCTTTTGTCTGATGAATAATGTGCCATCACTTAAAGAAATCTGCAACAAAAGCAGGACTTAATTCTATAGACAGTGTAGTTTTTTTTTTCACGAACGAGGAAAGCTCTTTTTTCTCAAACGAAAACGGAGAACAGGTTTTGCTTTATTGCTCCTAGCTGAATTACACTCCTAGTCTGTGCAGTCGGTAACACGAGCTCAATCATATACAAAGAACAGAAAAATAAACGTAAGTCGAGAGAAAATAGGGGCAACATTTTTCTTATTGTAATAACACAGAGGAGGGCTCTGCATCCGTTCTAAACATTTAAAGATACAATGCCTTGTGGCTGTCATTTAAGATGTCCAACGTAAGAGATGTAAATAGCGGTACATGAAAAGAAGGGTTTGAAAAGTTCATGAGATGTATTTATATCTCTTATCTGTTCTACTGTTTGTGAAAATTGTAATACCAAGAAAGAATATTTCTATTTAAATGAAATTATATAGATTTCTCATGTTACAGAATATGATTGATTACATTTGTAGGGCTATACAAGATTTTTCTCTTCAAAACTCAGTATCGTCTGAAGCCACCTTGAACGAAAACAACTGGCATTGAATGGAAGATGTTTTTGATATCGTCCTGAGAAATAGCTTGCCAGGCTGCATCTATGCGAGACCAGAGTTCATTTGTGGTGACTGGCGGAGGCGCTTGACGGGCCAGTCACTTAGCTACCATGTCCCCTACATGTTCGATCGGGGATATATCCGTCGAACGTGCAGGCCAGGGAAGAAGCGACATCTGCCGTGCATAGAAAAGGTTTTGGACATTCCGGGCCAATGTGGCCTATCATTATCTTACTGAATTATAGCACCAGGACAACTCTGAATGAAGGGTGTCACCTCTGCCTCTAAAACATCCATGATGTATCTCTGGCTGTTGAGGGTTCTCTCAATTCGTATTAGGCGATATTGTCAATTGAATCCAACAGCGCCTTAAACCATGACGCTTAGCGTTGGGCCGATATGAAGCTGCAAAATGCCGTTCACCGTAATGCCTTCGAACACATATGTGGCCATCATGGTGCATCAAGATGAATCGTGACTCGTCAGAAAATACGACCTATTGCCAATTAGCGCTTCGATGTCTGAGTTCGAGAACTCATCGTAGCCTGAGGCGTCTGTGGTTGAGGGTCAAAGGGATGTGCATCAATGGACTGCTAGCGACCAGTCATCTGTTAAGCATACGACGTCTAACTGTGCTGGAGAACAAAGCCTGACGTGTGACAGTGCTCCACTGCTGCGATAACACTATCGATGTAACTGTGTGATCGGTCACTGCCATTCAGTAGAGGTGTCTGTCCTCCCGTGCAGTCATGCGATTTTTGCTGCCCATTTCCCGGATTTCTGTGCGTCCGAGCCTCATCTGACCAATGACGTCACGTTTGTATCACTGTACCGGCGTTTCGTCAAGTACAAGTGGCAATTTCGTGGTAGGATGATCCGACTTCTCTCATCACAACAGACCTTCCTCGCTCAAAGTTCATCAGGTAATTATGAGAAGACTTCCTTCGGCGACGGGCATCGTGAGACACAAGAAACACCCTTTCGACTCAGTGTCGGCTCTTCACTGGTTGCAACATCTCATTTGTGCCAGATCTTTATACCCAAGACTGGACAGTTCAGAGGTCACTGCTCCGAAACCCGCATGCGCATTTTCGCTGACATTTTAATCATTTGCATATCCCAATCTGTTGTACACATCCTGTAAGTTTCAAGCTAATACCAGCAGTCCTTCATGGTGTTGCAATTTTCACAAACAAAAGTGTATTTATATTTGTTACACACACATCTTCAAATATTAAAAAAAATAGTTGCACTCAGAAGGAAGCAACCGACAGAAATGAAACTTGGGGGGTAGGTCTAACATCGTGAGGCATGCAAATGATTCAAGTGCCACGCTCGGCAGCGCATGTGACTCCAGCAAGGAGGGGTCGTGTGCCTGACGGGCTATATAAGGTCGTCTCGTTGCGCGTGCTTGCCATTCTAACTTGTGCTGTTGTGTTGGCTGCATCCTTTGTAAGTGAAGTATTCCTCGGAGAAAAGTTCGGAAGCAATTCGAGCAGTTGGAGGTGTTCGACAGGAGCCACATCGTTGGGCTCCGGGAGTCGGATGGTCTTATTTCCGTATCGCGCGCTATACCGGTCGTGCGTATATCCCCATAGCACGCTGTTGGCGTCAGTGGATAGAAAAAGGCATGCAGCAGCCACAGGAACGGTCTGGGAGACCTAGTCGAACAACGGAGAGAGAAGACCGACAGGTTGTCCGACATGAGCGAAGTGACCCAACAGCCACGATTGCGGATATTCAGCGAGCATTGGTGCCCTCCATGCATCGTCCGATTAGTTCCAGCATCATTGGAAGACGGCTGCACGGCGTAGGATTACACGCACGCAGACCGTTACGACGACTGCCCTTAACACCAATGCATCGTCGCTGAAGACTGCAATGATGTCATCTCAGATTGTCATGGAGCCACTAAGAATGGCAGCGGGTGATATTTAGTGACGAGTCCCGCTTTTGTCTTGGAGGAAACGACCAACGAATCGGTGTGTGGAGGCACCGTGGTCAGCGCCAAGGCGAACGGTTTGTTGTCGAGCGTCACACGTCCAGAAGGCCTGGTGCCATGGTGTGGGGGCAATTGCTTACTATGTCAGATCCCTTTGGTGTTCATTACAGGCACGTTGACAGCCCAACGTTACGTTAGTGAGGTCCAGCAACCAGTTGCCTTACCTTTTTTAATCGCTCACTCTGGTGTGGCTTTCCAACAGGACAATGCTCGTCCACATACTGCTGCTGTCTCGAGAGCTTGCCTTCAAGACACTGACACTCTGCCATAGCCAGCCGCATCGCTAGACCTATCGCCGATTGAAAATGTGTGGGATCCTATTGGACGCGGTATCCACACTCCACCCCTACCGCACAATCAGCAGGAACTGCTTGAAAAGATTCAAGCTGCATGAGATGGCGTATCGCAGGACACCATTAGGAACCTATACTACTCCATGCTGAGACGTCTGGAATGATGTGTAAGCAAACATAATGACCCGACGCCATACTGAGAGACACTACTTATTGGCGTGTAGCTCAATAAATATTGCCCATATCAGGCTCAATGTCTATTCATTTATTGTTCTTGGTAACCTTTACCTTCCTCTGGAATAGCATTGCAATCCGGCACGTCCTTCTGGTTGCAACTGTTTTTTTGACGATGAGTGCATGCGATGATAGTTATTTTTGAGAATATCTCCTCATAGCTGCACAGTATGATCCAGGAACTTGCGGACAAGAATAAGGAAGTGGGATTAAAGATGAATTTACAGAAAACAAGACAGTTGTAAAATGGTTTTAGAAAAACTGAAGATTTATAGCGTAAACAAGTCCAAATTTGCCGGTGGTGAGTTTCGAACCTACGTCTCCCCGCTCCTGAGCAGGTTATTCGCCCGACTGAATTATACCGACTTTGGCTTATCGCTGAACTTGCCGTTTTGACTCTTGCATCACCTTAGTGATAGGTCATAGGTTCAGAGGTTGATGGAGCAAATTTAGAAGTAACTGATTCCTACATATACGTTAGACAACAGATATCAAGTGAGGGCAATCCAAGAAGAAATTAATAGGCGTATAAAACTTGGCTGGAGAGCGTTTGGGAGAAACAGCACAATTTTCAAGAGCTACTTAGAATTATGTCTTAAAACAAGAATGCTTAATTACTGAATCCGTTCAGTTTTTATGCATTGATCCGAGACATAGACTTTATCAAAAGAGACATATAGAGGCTGCAGATAATTGAAAAAAGCATGGCATTGTGTACCAGGAAAGATAAGAATAGGAACTTATGATCAGGAAAATGACAAGAATTGATGACATTATGTTCAAAGTAAAGATTTTCAAGTGGAAATTTAGATATTTTGATAGAACTGATCACCGTTGGGCAACTGAATAGAGACAGAAAAAGAGTCAGAAGATCTCGTGAGAGAAGTGTCGATGAAATTCCGAAGCATGCTGGAGTGACATGGAAGAGAGTGGCTCAAGACAAAAGACTGTGGAAGAGACCTTCATCTATAAGTGGACTGTTGAGAATGATTGACGATGATGATTATTTCGGAGTTTAACCCGGGCCCACGTCGGACGCTTGCACCTCAGCCGCAGGATGGCAAATTTCGGTTTACTTTTATTTATTTTATCCGGCTCCGTAAAGATACCAACTAGATTAGGCAATTAAATTGTGGAAGAATAATTAAATTGATTAAATTAAACTGATGACACGAAACGTTTGTGAAAATAAATTAATAAGACAAAATAATTGGTTAAAATAAATTGATTAAAATAAATTGATTAAAATTAAAAGTAATTAAATTAAAATTGATTAGGCAAAAGTAAAATTAATTGTAAATTAAAAGCAAAAACGAAAATAAAATTAGTTCTAAATTTAAAATTAATTGTAAAAATTAAAATTAATGAAATTTATGTTGATTAGACAAAAGTTAATTAAAATAAATTGATCAGATAAAACTTGATAAAAATAAATTGATCAGACAAAAAATTAAATTGAGTACAATTAAATTGATTAAAAATTAATTGTTTCTGTTATACAGAAAGTGGTTTTAGCAAACAACACAGAGTATGCTACTTTTCTAAAGTGTAAAGTAACGATAATACGTTGTTGTTTTTTATTCATGAATGTTGAAATACTTTTTTCTTTTCTTTTCTTTTTTTTTTATTCACGAATATTAAAAAAAATATTAGTTTGCAAAATTTTAACGAGGTTGATGGTAGGGTATTGATGGTACATTAAAAAAAAGACAAAAAGTAATTTTGCAAACTAATATACTACAGTCAACCTCGTTGTAATTTTGCAAACTAATATTTTTTTGTACGTCTGTTGGGAAAAAGCTGACGCTTATGAAATCACTATATCTATCTGTAGTACATGTATCTGCACCTCTGAAAAACTCGCTTTGTGTAGGAAACTTGAACTGCGAGAAGTGAGGACGAAGATCTATATACCTTTGGGTCTTTTTCTTTTGCATAATTTTGCCGCTATGGGGCGTAAATTCAGATTTTGTTGATCTTTTCTAAAGTGTAAAGTAATGATAATAAGATGAACCATCAACCAGCTGGCTTTTTCAAGGAAGGTAGACAGCAAAGGTGCGAAACCTTGTAAACTTTGATTACTATTCTACACCAAGAAATTTAAGATTACTGGTATAGTTATACTAATACTTAAGTACAGTTTGTGTACAGTTCCTTGTTATTTAATAAATAATCTCCGTTAATCTTTATCCCTTTGTTTTCCCAGTTCAATGATTAAAATACATTTTGCAATGTGGCATTGAAGAGATTGGGAGACATGTCACCTTGTCTCCGTCTCTTTCCATTTTTTATTGGTACGGTATCCTAAAATAGCCGAAATTTTGCATTTTCATTTTCATAGATGTGATTAATAACGCAATTAATGTATACATCTTCAATACCGCAGGATTTCAAAGCCACTGTAACTGCTGATGGTTCACACTTATATAAATATATCTTCCCCTTTCGTTCACACTTTCATCTGGAAATTGGAAAGGAAGCCTAAAACTTATTGTACCATCAATACCCTTAGACATGCTTAAAAAACAGAGAACACAAAAACGAAAATCATTTGGAAATCCAAAACAATGTTTTATTGAATAATTCATTGAACCTGACATTGCGTAGATCGTGGAAAGAATAATAACGATGTATTATTATTTTAAGGATTGAAAGTATTTTGCTGAACGAAAGGCGTTTTTGTCAAATTGATATCCATAAATCATTTTTACTACGTTGCAGGATTAGCGGCAAGGGTCAGATGTTTGCATTGTGTGTATCTATTTCAGTCTAGCAGAGGCATTTTTCCAGCGTATGCATTTATCGTTGTTTGGCGGAAAGAGAATGTTCTACCGGAAATAAAACACTCCCTTCAGCGCATTTTTTGAACAGATGAACGTTACATGGATATTTGATTTTAAAATTTTAAAAGCGTGACGAATTCACAAAGGGGGAAATTGCCTTTTTACAAGCTCATTGATCGCTTGAATGGTTTAGTTAAACGTCCGTTTTTTGCTTTAATTCACTGAGCACAGTATTAAACTTGAAATACTACAAGGCCGATCATATAATTCGTAATGTCACTACTTGAGTTTGTTGGAGGAAAGGTCTTGTGAATAAAAGACGGTTAATTTAATGTGTATGAAGTAGTATCACGCATCAAATAAACCATATGATATCAAGAATAGTTATACAAGATGACTCGCACGTAATGACCATGTTTTTGATAAACTGAAACGTAAAATGCTCCAACAATATTCCCAAACCACACAAATCCCAGGTAATGGCAATGTCATGAGGTACCGTGAGAAAGAAAAATTATGTAGCAACATGTGAAAAAAAAACTGTTGTTCAGAAAAAAAAAAGAAAAAAAAAGAAAAAAACAAACATTCATTAGCTTTACGTTTATTAGACCTAAAGGCATTTTTCTAATTCGGGTTGGTTATTATTTGGTTGAAGATATTTTTTTAATTGTTTATATTACACCAAAACCCCAAATTGCTTCACTGTAAAGCACTCTGCTTACTGAAGCGTAAATCTACTGCAGAAACATGGCTTCACTGTGAAGCTTAAGTTCGTGCTCCGGATAGCTTAAATATCTAGTGAATGCTCACTGAATCATGACTATTTCATACTACCTAGGCCTTCCTTTTGCCCTCAGACAGCAGGTATCCGATGTGGCATCAATTCAATAAGATGCCGGAAGCATTTGGGTGGTATGGCCAACCAAGCTGTGTGTAATGCGGCCTTCAATGTAGGTATGGAGGTGATCGGTGTATTAAGATCTCTGACATGCTGTTCCATAGTGTCCCACAAGTGTCCTATCGGATTGATATCGGGGGAGTTCGGAGACCAATACAAATGCTAGAAGTCCGAACTCAGTTCCTCGAACTATTCCTGCACAATATTGGATCTGTGGCTCGGCACATGGTCATCTTGGAAGAGACGGTCGCAATTAGGGAAAAGTGCAACACTGTTGGGTGTACAGAGTCAGCAAGCAATTCACGATAGTGGGAACCAGTCATGCGTTGTTCCACATGCAGCAGGGGTCCAAGTTCCTACGAGGTAAACATGTCCCACACCATACAACACCCTCCGCCGGCTTGCAGTATGAGACCATGCATGATGGATCGAATGCCTCATGTTGTTTGCGGCAAATACGTACGCGACCATCCACGGAGAGGAGTAAAAAACGCGAATCATGAGACCAACACACTTTTTCCAAGTCATCCGACGTCCAACTTGCATGATCTTTGCACCAGGCGAGTCTTTTGCGCCGATGAACCGTGGTTAGGAGAGGATATTATCGGGGTCGTCCAACTTGAATGACCTTTGCACCAGGCGAGTCTTTTGAGCCGATGAACCGTGGTTAGGAAAGGATGTCATCGGGGTCTTCCAACTTGCATGATCTTTGCACCAGGCGAGTCTTTCGCGCCGATGAACAGTGGTTAGGAGAGAATGTCATCGGGGTCGTCCAACTTGCGTGATCTTTGCACCAGGCGAGTCTTTTGCACCGATGAACCGTGGTTAGGAGAGGATGTCATCGGGGGTCGTCCAACTTGCATGATATTTGCACCAGGCGAGTCTTTTGCGCCGATGAACCGTGGTTAGGAGAGGATGTCATCGGGGGTCTTCCAACTTGCATGATCTTTGCACCAGGTGAGTCTTTTGCGACGATGATACGTGGTTAGGAGAGGATGTCATCGGGGTCGTCCAACTTGCAAGATCTTTGCACCAGGCGAGTCTTTTGCGCTTATGAACCGTGGTTAGGAGAGGATGTCATCGGGGTCTTCCAACTTGCATGATCTTTGCACCAGGCGAGTCTTTTGCGCCGATGAACCGTGGTTAGGAGAGGATGTCGTCGGGGTCGTCTGCTGTTACGGCCCATACGTGCGAGCGAGCAACTCATGGTCTTGACAGATACTGTTTCGGGTTGACCTCTGTTGTACTAGGTAGTACTGACCAGTACGAGTCGTCCCGACTCGGCGCTCATCTCTCAAATAAATCTTTCGCTGTCCAGTGCAGTTTAGCCGCCGGGTCGTTGTTTAACCTTTTTCACGCCGGTCCTGGTATGCTTTAACTACGGCGGCTGGCGGACAATCCATCAGTTCCGCCGTTTGGGGAATCGAGGTACCCGCTCTCAGAGTTTTCAGTCTGTCCTTTCTCAAAGTCAGATAAGTCCTGATATGCTTTAACTACGGCGGCTTGTGAAGAATCCACCAGGTCCGCCGTTTGGGAAATCGAGGCACCCACTCTCAGAGTTTCCACAATATGTCCTTTCTCAAAGCTAGATAAATCCAGATACGCTTTAACTACGGCGGCTTGCGAACAATCCACCAATTCCGCTGTTTGGGAAATCGAGGCACCCGCTCTCGGAGTTTTCACAGTCTGTCCTTTCTCAAAGTCAGATAAGTCCTGATATGCTTTAACTACGGCGGCTTGTGAAGAATCCACCAGGTCCGCCGTTTGGGAAATCGAGGCACCCACTCTCAGAGTTTCCACAATCTGTCCTTTCTCAAAGTCAGATATGTCCTGATATGCTTTAAATACGGCGGCTTGCGAACAATCCACCAGTTCCGCCGTTTGGGAAATCGTGGCACCCGCTCTCAAAGTTTACACAGTCTGTCCTTTCTCAAAGTCAGATAAGTCCTGATATGCTTTAACTACGGCGGCTTGCGAACAATCCACCAGTTCCGCCGCTTGGGAAATCGAGGCACCCGCTCTCCGAGTTTCCACAATCTGTCCTTTCTCAAAGCCAGATAAATCCTTCCGTTTACACATTCCGTTCCGAATTTTACTACCTAGTGCTCCACTCACACTTTACATATGCTACGTCGGTCAACCAGAGTTGGAAACGGGTCAGAAAATTTCGGACGCGACACGTACCCGGACCCGTAACTGACCCAGACAAATCTGCTTTGAACTATAAATTCGAAACTCAATTTATATATCATCATCATCATCATCATCATCATCATAATTGTCAACCATTATCAATCCACTGCTGGACGAAGGTCTCCCTAAGTTTCTTCCACAACGGTCTGTCTTGTGCCAGTCTCCTCCATGTTACTCCCGCATACTTTCGAATTTTCTCCACCCATCTCCCATGTGGTCTTCTTCTGAGTCTTTTCCTATCCCTTGGAATCCAGTCTAAAATTTCAGCTGTCCATCTGGCAGTATGTCCAGCCCATTGCCATTTCAGGGATTTTATTCTGATCATGATGTCTTCCACTCTTGTCATTTTTCTGATCTACGAGTTCCACTTCTTATCTCTCCTGGTTACACGAAGCATGCATCTCTCCAGGCTTCTTTGAGATGTCTGCAGTCTTTGTATGTATCTTTTAGTTAAGGTGGTCCACGTCTCTGCACCATATGTAAGTACTGGAAGGATGCATTGATCAAACACTTTTCGTTTACGACATAATGGCATATTGCTCTTGAAAATTATGCTGTTTCTTCCGAAAGCTCTCCAGGCAAGTTTTATACGCTGATAAATTTCTTCATCAATGTGACCCTCACTTAATATCTCCTGTCCTAGATAAATGTAGGTATTGGTTATCTCGAACTTTCCCCATCAATCGATAAATCTTCATTTCTTGCTAACTTGGGCGAGTACTGTTTCAAGCAGTGTACATCACTTTTGTCTTCTCAAAGTTCATTTTTATTCCCACTTCTTTACTCTTGTCAGCAAGTTCCTGGATCATACGCTGCAGCTCTGATGGGATACTTGCAAAAATGACTACGTTATCAGCAAAACGAAGGTGAGTTAGATAATCTCCATTAATCTTTATCCCTTTGTTTTCCCAGTTCAGTGATTGAAAGACATTTTCCAATATGGCATTAAAGAGCTTCGGAGATATGGTGTCACCTTGTCTCACTCCTTTTCCAATTTTTATGGGTGCTGTATTCTCAAATAGACGAATCTTTGCACTTGAATTTTCATAGATGTTATTAATAATATTAATGTATGCATCTTCAATACCGCAGGATTTCAGAGCCATTATAACTGCTGATGGTTTCACCGAATCAAAGGCCTTTTCATAATCGATAAGAGCCATGCATAATGGAAGTTCATATTCCCTCGCTCTTTCGATTAGTTCTCTCAGTACGTGGATATGATCTATAGTGCTGTGCCACTCCTGAATTAAGCTTGTTCTCTCGGTTGAGCCATGTCCAGTGTCACCTTCAAGCGGTGTGAAATAACTTTAGTAATGATTTTATAAACTACTGATAGGAGGCTGATAGGTATGTAGTTCCTGAGATCCTCAATGTCACCTTTTTTATGTAGCAGGATCATTGTATCATTGTTCGAATCCTCAGGAATCTTCGCTTTAGTAAGGCATCGAGTGAAAACTTGGGCGAGTACTGTTTCAATTTCTTTTGCTTCTTGTATGATGTCTACGGTAATTCCATCTTCTCCTGGCGTTTACCCCCGTTTCATGTTCTTGATTGCATGTGCAACTACTGCTGGGAGGACTGGAAGAACTCTGGTACTTTTCGTAATGTCTGGAGTACATGTATCATTCCTTTCATATAGTTTTGAGTAGAAATCTTTCACTCTTGTCAAAATTTCACCTCTATTTCTTGTTACAGAACCATCTTCTTTTCTCAGAGCCATATTCTGTTTTCTTCCCTTATTCAGATGTCCCTTTGCTCTCTTCAGGCTTTGGTTGTTTTCAATTGCTTTCCTCACTAGTTCACAGTTGAATTTCCTTACGTCTTCAGTGATACTTTTTCTTACCGTCTTTCAATAGCTCTATATATATATATATGAGCCTTGGTTAGTTTTCTGTTAACTTCAGAGATGTCCATTTCTTCCGACGTTAGCCCTTCTAGAGCAGAGAATCTGTTCCTCAGTTCCAATTTGAACGTATTATGATGTTTTTTAAGGTTGGTCATGTCAATACACTCTGTTTGTTTTATGAGCTTGCCACGCTCGAGTTTAGCATTGAGGTGCATCTTACATCTTACCATTCTATGGTCACTACCTGTATATATAAATACATATACATACAGTATAAGCTTCATAATTATATTCATCCTAATAACTGCTTGATATTTAATAACTGAAATCCTTTTTGTATGATAAAATTTAGTTAATTGCTAAATTTTAATGCCATTTTTAGTGCCACTATTTTGCATAATCCAGAAGTAATGGCTGACTATGACCGTGACCATAGAGTGTATTACAAATGGGAATCATTATTTACGATTACACAAATGCGTTTTTTAAAATGTATTTAGATATTTCACTCTTTCCACGCTTTGATAAAGGTGTGCGTACTTTCATATGGCCCGTAAGATTTTTGGTTACATAATCTTTCATTATACCGTTGCCATCTTTCTTTGTAGTTATACACTTTCCACATTTTGAACAACGAGCAAGACCAAACAACGAAGAATTATTCACCGGTTCCTTAATGAGACAAAACAATTTCCAGCATTCACTCTTCCCCTTGTGGTTTTCAACAAGCACGCATTTGTTGACCTCGACGCCTTTCTCACCCTCCTTAATATTAAATCCATCCATACTAACAAATAAGGAGTTCATTTCGACATGACATGTCCTGGGAACGGGATGTTAGCACATCAATCGAAAACCTCTGAATGTTCAATGTAAAAGATACGATGTGAAAAGTAAATCTTCGCACGGAGAGAGTGAATCAGCTGAGAAGCACGCGAATGGCGTTTGCCTGTACCTTGCTCTGGACAATCGCACTGTAAAAGTACGCAAAGGAAGTATCTTTTTGCGTTATGGTGTCGGTTGTCTGACGTTGGTCGGTGAAAATCTTCGTTGCTTTAAGAAAGAAACGACAATATTTTTGCATGGCAAATCATTATTCACTCCGTGGGCACCAGTATCGACTACAGAATTCCACAACGCTTTTTTCTTTGGAATATATTTTTCTCTTTTCAAAAATAAAACAGGAATAAAACCGGGGCAAAATCGGGTCAGGAGCATCTTGATCCGACCCGTTGGACCCCCAAGAAATTGTTGACCCGTTGACCCGTTTCCATTTCTGCGGTCGACTAATTGCGCAATTTCGGAAATCAGGTCGTCATCGGGCTGCATCCACTTTTCATAGCGGTGGTCAAAATTCAGTGATCCCTCGGTGTGAAACACATAAAGCTAATCAGGCACTGAATTGCTTTAACGGTCAGGTAAAATAACAAGTAATGTGCTTACAGTATCAAATCTGTTAATTAGGCCTATTCAGGCACATAAAGGTCATCACAACATCAGACGTGGAGTGTAATTCAAATTTGGTACTCAGTTAATGGTTGAGTAATATCTGAATACAGTAGGTTCTCCTAATACAGAATACTCTTCAAGTCTTACTAACTTGACAACTGTTTGAAACTTCGATGATATAACAAACGTAACAGTCAACGTAAAAGATTTAGTTGATTTGTATAATATCAAGCGCTAATCGTACAACATCAACGCAATTGAAACTTTCTCAACAATCTCTCAACGAGCTCTGATACAATTTCTCACGAAAGCTCTAATACAATTTCCCATAAGAGCTCTAATACAATTTCCCATAAGAGCTCTAATACAATTTCCCATAAGAGCTCTAATACAATTTCCCATAAGAGCTCTAATACAATTTCTCACGAGAGCTCTGATACAATTATAAACAGCATTCTAACCAGTCCCGTTGACAAACATCATTCACTTTTGATATAACGTCAGGTTGCCGAAAGAGAGTGAGAGGGAGAAAAAAGAGAGAGAGAGAGAGAGAGAGAGAGAGAGAGAGAGAGAGAGAGAGAGAGAGAGAAGATGTAGTGTTAATATCACAAAATCCTAAAAGAGAATGAAACAAGATGTGTATAAAGAGGAACCAAAAAGAACAGTTAAATTTGAGTGTACGTTACAAGATGTATGAGAAAGTTAGCATTTATGCCCACAGCAGGGAAAAAATGTGCACTAAGAAGAAGAAAGATGCGACGAACCCTGTGTATGCATTTATTTATTCGACATAAAATAATTTCTAATTTCTGGCATCTGGAAACAGACGTGGCAAAGGCAATTATTCATCATCTCCTGAAAAGTTTTTACATTAGAAAAAGCGGAAGATACATAGAAATTCTCGGCCGTGTTCAGATCCAACGTATCGAAAAATAATATTCACAGTTCAACTAAAAGGAGCGGAGATAACACTGGTACTCACACGCACGCGCGTTTATGTAGAGAGGGGTTTATCAAAATAACGGAAACACCGAGTACATTTAATGTGCCGAGTGAAAATCACAGACTGGAGTACACAAATGTGCCGAATGAAAACCACAGGGATGACGTCACCAACAATGTAAGATATATATAGACGTGCAGTACGATCGCAGGTGAAAAATGGGCGTAGCTTTGATGAAAGAAGGTATCCTGTGAGGCAAAATGAATGGCTGTGAACGGGTTCAGATGATCGGTTAGTGCACCAACATAGTATTATGTAATGATGGTAATCCCAAGAGATACACTGCCGGACAATTGCTAAGGACGGATGACAATAGCAACGATAGCAACCATAAAATGGAAGGCAGGAAATAGCAAAAGTGCGGGATACAGTAAGACGTGTTGTGCGTATGCAAATTTTGGATTGCCGAACTTGTTCGTGACGTCATAGCGCTGATAAGAAATATAAAGGATTTGACGCGTATTGACCGTTGTTGTTCAAACACAAAGTTGAAAGGAAAAGAATCAATTGACGAACTTGCAATTTTCAGTATGTCTTCCCGACATCACCTAGATGATTTTACGCGTGGCCGTATTATTGGCAAGATTGAAGAAGGGCGAAAAATAACAGATGTTGCCAGGGAGTTCGACGTCAGCCACAGTGTTGTTTCAAGGCTTTGGCAATCATTTCAAACAAATGGAGAGTGTAGCAAACGTCACGGGGGAGGTCGTGTTCGCAGTACGACACCTGCAGAAGATCGGTACATAGTGCTATCAACAAAAAGATACCGGCAAAGCACAGCTAGTGAGGTAGCAAATCAGTTTATGGCTGCTACGGGCAAGCGGATCTCCCGAAAAACTGTCGTCAGACGTTTGCATGAAGGAGGACTATACGTCCGCCGTCGTGTTGTGTGCATCCCATTGTTCAGACGACACCGTACTGCCCGTTTGCAATGGTGCCATCAACATCGCAATTGGACTGATAACGACTGGTCTGCTGTCCTCTTCTCAGATGAGAGTAGATACAGTCTGTCGTCTGATTGTCGACGACAACTGATTTGGCGTGATAGTGGTACTGCATATTGTCCAGCAAACATACAGGAAAGGGACCGATATCCGACATGTAGTGTCATGGTATGGGCTGGCATCATGATCAATGGCCGTACGTCCCTCTATGTGCTTCCAACTGGGACTATGACTGGCCAACGATACATTAATGATGTTCTGCTACCTCATGTTCGCATGTTCCGTGGTGCTGTCGGTGATAGATTCATTTTCATGGACGACAACGCAACATGTCATCGAACAGTCGTTGTCCAAGATTGTCTTGAGAGCGAGGATATTCAACGCCTCGTATGGCCAGCACGTTCTCCAGATCTGAATCCCATTGAAAATGTGTGGGATGCTTTAGGGAGGAGTCTTGCTGGTCGCCAGTGCCCTCCAATAAACAAGGACACCCTCATCCGTGCACTGACAGAGAAATGGGATAAATTACCCCAACAGCTGCTTGATAATGTTGTGCAAAGCATGACACGACGTGTGGAATCTTGCATCGCCCTCCATGGTGGCCATATCCCGTATTGACATCTTACGCCGGAACGCCTGCGGACGGTAATTGCATTTTTTTCACGTTTACGTATTCTGCACAAAATGGCCTGTTTGTCCCTTGAACACGTTCCAAAGCCTTCTGGATTTCAGAGCACAATAAATTGTCTTTCTTGTAATGTCCTGGCATTCTGACATTATTTTATTTCACTTGGCATCCAACCACACTTACTTTTTTATGCGCTATATAGCCGTTTATGATCCGTCCTTAGCAATTGTCCAGCAGTATGGAAAGGGCTTCCCCATGGTCCACGGTAACAAGCACCGGAACATTTCGCTTCCTCCAAAGGCCTGTAACACCGAAATTTAACAGCTGGGGTCAATGGCATCCTGTGGTCCACGCCGCACACTCACCCTTTATTTAGCGTGTTCCAGTTCGAACCTCGCTTAATCAGACCAAGCTGCCCGTCCAGTACTTCACTTTCCAGTGGCAATGTTCCTTCGCCCAGTATAACCTCATAGCCCAGTGATGTGCTGTTAACAAGGGCCTTATAAACTTTGTAGGTGCCTCATCGTTGAATGTCGATGTTTTCTTCCGAATTTCGTTTTCTACTATGAAAACTGAATGAATAGATTCCTTCTTGCCTGGTATATACACTCAATGGACAAAACATTTCTTTTTATTGAATGTTTAACGACCACCATGAGCAACTCAATGGGCTATAAGCAGTCGCCCGCCCCTAATGTAGAGTCACTGGTCCAGGGAAGGGAGAAAGCCAATACCATAAAACAAACACAACATCCATGCCTCACTGGGATTGATACCCGGACCCTTCACGGAGGAATGATCATAGCGCAGCGCGTAGACCACTGCGCCACCGGGACGGCGGATAAAACATTACAGATACCTACCTAAGAGAGTGTTGGTCCTCCTCTGGCGCGAACAACAGCCTGTACACGCCGAGGCATCGATTCCACCAGACGCCGGAGAGTTTCGGGAAGTAATGTGAGCCATGCCTGTTGCAGCATTGTCCACAACTCCACCCGAGACGTCGGTCCACGTTAGAGTTGTGGACAATGATATATGTCCAGGTGAGTTGTGTCCATGGATCTGATGTTCCGATCCACAGCACTCAGAGAGCTTCCATAGAATTTAAATACGGAGACCCCGGGGCAACTAGATGGTTCCAAACTCACATGAGTGTTCCACGAGTCATGCCTGGCTGGTTACAGCCAGGTGGGGAGGCGCATTGCCCTTCTAAATACACCATCGGCGGCAGGATGTGCGAAGTCCATGAAAGAGTGCAGGTGATCAACTAGCACCTGCTGGCAGCACGCAGCGGTTAAGGACCTCTCCAGACACATTATGGAACCTAATGTATCGCACGAGAAAGCTCCCTAAACCATCACAGAGTCATTACCGCCTTGAACAGAGCCGACCAAATATGAACAGGGCATGGCTTCATGCTGTCGACCCTACACCAGCACCCTCTTGTCAGCTCTCTGCAGTTTGAAGCGGGATTCATCTGACTACACGACTCGACTGCAGAGGTCCAGTTTTGATGTTTCCGGCACCAGACGAGGCGTAATTTCCGATGACGAACAGTCAATAGTGGCACACGAGTAGAGCGTTGGCTCCCGTAGCCAAGGGTACGCAACGTGCGCCGTCCCGTCCGCTCGCTGACGCTGCTTGTGCCTCCGACATTTTACCTGGATGTGATTTGCGCCGCCGCCGCCACTGCCAAGCGGTCGGTCTGTACGAGCCTAAGTAGTCTACGTCGACCCGGTCATCATTGGCGTGTGGTCGCCCATCGCTTGCTCTCTGGGTGCTGGTATGTCCGTCGATGCTACACTCGCGGTACACCCTTGATACGGTTGCCATCGGGAACCCTAGGGTTCTTACATGTTGGGCGACAGAGTGATCCATCTCTCTTGCGCCTACAATGCGTTTAAGATCAAAGTCGCTCGGAGCACCACGTTTACCCATGTTCGTCGATTGAGATACACTGTTGGCAAGCCCTGCAATCGATGTATTTATCTCCTGCGTTCGGTTTGGGTCTATTCTAATCTGCGTGGGTGATGCCAATGTCGACCGCCTATCAGCCCTACCTCTAATGTTTTGTGTACTGTGTGAATAGGCTGGACATCACAATTAGCCACGAATTGAAAAAAGTCATAACTTAAAAATGAACGCAACAATTAACATAAAACAAATGATATTGTATTAGTAGAAACTTTGCAATACTGTATGTGGAGCAGAATATCTTCGTCGCACTGTCTGTCTGCCCCGAATCTAACTCTCTGAGGTCATTGTGTTCATACGTCATCACAGTCGTACGTATGCTGTACAACAGGTAAGTATCCCACCCATTTATAGCCGACAGGGGTTTTCGCACTATTTTGACAGGGTGGGATAGGTTTCTGGATGGGTGCATTGCGCATAATAAATTTTACTTTCAGCGAATATATACGAGTACATATACACTCTGTGCCACTGAAATTGGGTCACCGTAAGTGGTGAGCTGGAGTGCATTCAAATCGTCAGACGGATGACTTGCGCTAAGATATTAAAATGTATGAAATACGGGACCAATACAATAGAAACTTAGGCTGATATAAATACGATCATACAGAGCGTGGAGTTCAACCGGGATATTGCTCCCTCCCGTTACAAAAAAGGTCATCTGTTCCTTTCCCACACCCTTTTTTTGTTTCAAGGTTTAACGACCACCGTGAGTAACTCAACGGGCTATAAGCAGCCTCCCGTACCTAATTTACAGCCATTGGCTCCAGGGAAGGGAAAGAGCCATTGCCGTAAGATAAACACAACATCCTTGCATCACCGTGAGTCAATCCCGGACCCTTCTCAGACGAATAGTCATAAGCCAGCACTTATGATCATTCGTCCGAGAAGGGTCAAGGGTGGGGAACTCGCCCCGGTGACCACTGTGCCACCGGAGCGTGTTCCCCCACCCTTGTTCTCCGTCCCAGGAATAAATCGCTGTGAAGTCACAGTCTGGCACTCCGAACCATGTTGACTCGCACTTTCAGTCTGGCACTCTTACCTTTCTGACCTGTCTGCTCTCTGTCGCATCTGAGCCTCTAGGTAGAATTTAATGTAATTTCGTCTCTGATAAGTAGCATAAAAGTCCCATGTGACGTAGGTAGTTGCGTCTAAACCCTCCCTGTAGGCGTGAATCCTGTGAAAAATTGCTGGGTGACCTGCGCAGAACAAACTCTTCCAATTGTTTTTAGCGAGAAGTTAAAAGTAACGTGTGTGGAAGGAAGTTAAAAGGCTTCTGCTTTGCAGAGATCGAGGATCGAGTCATGTAGCCATCGAATAGTTTCGTGTGATATTTCCCTCTAAGGGTTTTGTACCTAGCCTCGAAGAACAGCGATGGTCCGTGCTGGCCGCGGGTGGCTCTGTAGATGCTATCCAATCATGGCCCGTACGTTCTCAAATGGGGAGAAATCCGGAGAACTGGCTAGCAAAAGAAGAACGTCCACACTACAGAACATTCAGTAAAGGTTGTAAAAAATGGCTCCAGGCACTGTAGTGAGGAACGAGAGAGCTACGGATTCCTGAATATAGATGCCCGCACCATAAACCAGCAAGGCATGCAGCAAGGCGTCCCACAATGATTGTAGGTTGATTGCATTCACCACGTCGTTGCCACACGTGTATGCGCCGCCTATTGGTTACCAAGTAGAAGCGGAAATAATCGCTGAAAATCCCTTGATGCCATTCTGTACCTCAGACGGTCCATGAGCAGCAAAACGTCAGAAGATTTCGACTACGGGAATCAAGAAGTAGTAATCGATGTGAGGTTTGAATGGAGACTTCTCTTTCGCCGGTCGGCGTGCAATGATTTGACGGGAGATACAGTGACAGCCAGCAGCAAATACAGGTGGTTACTGATGCCTACATATAATTTTGGCAATAGATATCAAGCGAGGACCACATGGAAGGAGAAAACAGACGAGTGCAGTTGGAAGAAACAGGACAATTTTTAGGAGCAATTTACTATAATGTTTTACAAGAAAAGTGTTTAGTCAATGCATCCTTCCAATTCTTACGTACGGATCAGAGACATGGATCTTAACTAAACAAGTTAGTAAAATCATGCAATGCATTGATTATAATAAGCTTTCCAACATACTAGAAATCATTACTCAAGTTATGAGGAAAATGGCTGTGGAATAAATCTCTCTCCTGTGGCCTTATCTTTGATCCTACTTAGATGATATTCAACAAAACCGGTTCAGTATACCTCAGAAATAACATGATAAAGTTTTGTCGCAATAGAAGCATTTTTACGTAAGTTATGATGCATAAGGGCTATGGAGCAGATCCCGCTCCTGTGTCCTAACCTTTTACCCCATTTCTTCCATTTTCAATAGGATTTGTCCCCAAGTAGGCTCCTACAACATACTAACATTTTATCCAAATCGAAGCATTTTTACATAAGTTATGACGCATGATGGCGATGGAAGTGATTCCGCTCCTATGTCCTGACCTTTGATCCCACTTCGCCCATTTTCAACAGGGTTTGTCCCCAGGTGGTCCCCTACCACATACTAAAATTTAATCGAAATCGAACCTTTTTTACGTTAGTTATGACGCATAGGAGCAGTGGAATGGATCCCGTTCCGATGTCCTGACCTTTGACCTCATTTCTTTCAATTTCAATAGGGTTCCTTCCCAGGTGGTCCCCTACCATATATTGAAATGTCAACGAAATTGAACAATTTTTACGCGAGTTATCGTGCCGACGGACATACGCACACAACGCGTGACGTAATGAGGCACATAGGAATCGCGACTACTGCTCGCAAGAGTGTGACGTCATCAAACTTTAATAGGATCCACACACAACGCGTGACGTAATGAGACAGATGGAGTGACCGCGCGCCAATATTCTCAAACGCGAGATTGTGACGTCATAAAATTTCCAAGCATAGGTAACATTAATGGAACGACACCATGACACTAAAAACGTTATAATTCGGGGTGGTTATTTAACCAACTAAACGAATTCTCCTAAAGTCGAGATCAAGCTAAATCGATTTCTAGTACCAGAAAATCGTAGGTTAACGACTTTCATTAAAATCCTTAGAGCCGTTTTCAAAATAAAATTTTCATAGATACAAGAATTGCTCCTTTAAGGTGGACGTCAAGTAATTTTGCTTCCCATACTTCCAATGGAAAAACTTCTGCACACATTTTCTTCACAATTAATGCGTTCCCAAGGATGAAAATTTGAACATCGATTAAAATAGCTTCATTTTATAACTTGGAATACTTTATATTTTCTAAAACATAACCATAATTATGCAATCCAACATTTCTTTGTCTACTGACGTCATCAAAGCGCAGGTCGCGCCATCTTTTTAAATGTTAAGTGTTCCAAGTTATAATATGAAGTTATTTTAATCGATGTTCAAATTTCCATCTTTGGGAACACATTAATTCGAAGGAAATGTGAAGAAAAGTTTTTCCATTGGAAATATAGGAAGCAAAATTACTTGACATCTACCGTAATAGTATAGGATAAGGGCGATGGAATGGATCCCGATCCTATGTCCTGACCTTTGACCCCATTTGTCCCATTTTCAATAGGGTTCCTCTTCAGGTGGTCCCCTACCACATACTAAAATTTCATCGAAATCGAACCATATTTACACAAGTTATGAGGCATAAGGGCAATGGTATGAATCGCGCTCCTATGTCGTGACCTTTAACCTCATTTGTCCAATTTTCAATAGGATTCGTCCCCAGGGGGTCCCCTACCACATACTAAAATTTAATCGAAATCGAACCATTTTTACGTGAGTTATCGTGCCGACAGGCAGACGGACGGACGGAAAAAGCTGGAGCATATACGCTTCTTCAACCTATGGTTGGAAAGCGTAAAAAGACATAAAACGGCAGCAGACTAGTCAAATATGCAGGAAGAGATGCAGGCTTATTGTATCCGGGAAAGATAGGAAGAACTCATGGATCAGGAAAATGACACGAGCTGATGATATAGTGAGCAAAGTCAAGACACTTAAGTGGCAATGAACTAGATATAATGATAGGAGAACTGACCACGGTTAGACAGCTGAAATATTAGACTGGATACTGAGAGACAAAACAGACCAAGAAAAAGACCATACGGTAGATGTGCGAATTAAATTTGAAAGCATGCAGGAGTGGCATGGAGGAGAACTGCCCAAGACAGAGGGTTGCGGGGAAAACTCCGGGAGACCTTCAGGGGATTGGGGATGGTTGTTGATGATATAATTTCATAAATGTGCATCAAATAATTTTTGTGAATATATTGCATACCATATAAAAGAATAAATATGTATCTTGATACTTTATGGTTAATTTTAACATTTTATGAACGCTCTGGTGTTTACAGTCGACGACGTGTTGCAAAAATTTCTCTTTCAAAGGATGCCAGTATGCTGTTTTTTTTTCAACCTTTGTTATTTAACGGGATTCTTTTCAGTGTTTCAAATCAGCGAGCGTTAATATTTATGGTTAGCTAATTGATTTCACTGGAGAAAATTTGTATCTGAGCAGAGAGGCTCTTCGATGGGACTGTGGTCTCCAGTTAATGACGAAACAATGACACAGAAAGAAAACGTCATTTTTTAAAGTGGTACATTCTCCCCGGACCTTCGGGAATGAGAAATTATGATCATACAGAGACAGGAGGGGGAAATATTTTGAGAAGAAGATGGTAGAGATAGCGAAGAGCTTTGGAAGTGAGGCGCGGTAAGTGAGCTTCGTAGGGATGTCATGAGATAGGGGCAACAATTTAGTTAACGGAGTTGACGAAAACAACTTGAAGGTCAGAAAAAGAACGCCGGCTGAAAGATCACGGATTATTCGCGATCGACAGAAGAGGATCTTCCCCGATTTTCTGTATCTTCCCGAGCCTCCAATGCTATTCACCGCAAGTAAAGTCGTTTCCCAATGCTGTTCGTTATTTACTTGCCACCGGCAACTCTCTCTCTCCAGTTAGGCACTCCTAGGTTTTCTGAGTCTTGTTGGGCACAATCCCTTCACCGTTATCTCGGTCGTCCTCGAGGTCATTTTTCATTAATCTTTGCTTTGAACTCCTGTATTTGCATTCTTTTATTATTCAGTTTACTCCATATGACGAAGCCATCTCCATCTATACGATTTGTTTTACGCAATCAACGAAGGATACCTGCACTAATCATGCATTTCTTTATTTATGTTTCTGTCCCCACTCTCCAGTCTTACTGTCTTTTGTGGGTTGTGAGGAACTTACCTCACAGGTATACACATGCCATGACGACAAATTTCCAGAGACAAACTTCGTCGGTGTAGCTTAATTGGAAAAACATACGGCTCCGGAGCAGGAGTATGTGGGTTCGATTTTTGACACCAGCAAATAGCTTTCATGCTATAGGGTCCACCTATTATTCTTAGTATTCTGTTTTCACATCTCAATAAGCATATGTCATCACCTCCAGGTATCAGCTCCATGCATTGCAAAGGATCTGAAAACGGTTTTTATATAAACTGGGGTGAATATATTAAGAAAAATCCAAGTTTTAGTGGTTTTTCAAAAAAATAAAAATAAATGAAGCCTAATGTTCTTTTACAGTTAGTACACATGTATGTGGTATACCAGTGAGTAGTGAAACCCTATGCAAACGTAAAAAAATGAAGCCGAATTTTTTAGTCACAATTAGCGCAGTGATCCAGGGAGTAGTGAAACCCTAGGCAAAGTAGCGACAAATTAAAAAGAAACTCTCCAGACGTCTGCCTTTCATTCGTGATTTAACGACTTCGCGACTGCTTAGAATTGATTTAACGACTTCGTCACTGCTTAGAATTGATTTAACGACTTTGCCACAGCTTAGAATTGATTTAAATGCTTCGCGACTGCTTAGAAATGGTTTAACGACTTGTTTAGAATTCATGTTCCAAATCTCTTCACAACGCCATTTCAATGCCAATCAGAGGGGGAAGTAATAATAAAAATAATAACATGGGCATCAAACAAAGATCTTCGCTCTTTCCACGTTTATAAGTGAGTCACGGAAAAATGCTCATTGGCCGCCACCGGGAGTCGAACCCAGGGTCTTCCAGTTGCGCGCCGGATATGCTTCCGCTTGTTTGATGTTCCTGGTCCACGTTAAATGTCTGTATTAATAACATGGGCTTCAAATGTAATAGGAAAAGTTAAAAATAATTATATACTGATTCCCACCTTCTCGAAATAAAATCTTTCAAAATCCCCATAAATATTAATAAAAATTAATTTTAAATAAAGAAGCTTTTTGATTGGCGTTAGCGTAAACGCATCCTGCACTACGAAACGAAATTTAATAAAAGGTGAGATCAGAAGTCTAAAAAAAAAAAAAATGTGAAAGCCTAAAACGAGGAAGCAAAATTACTAGAAACCCACCTAACTATTTCGTCCCAACCGATTTTGTAAGGAATTAAAAACAAAATAAATGTCAAATGAGCATGGCTATCCTTACCCCTAAGCACCGAGGAATTGTGACCCCAAGAGGCAGTAACGGAGTTACTGCGAGAATCGGAATATATGATAGGATAATAAATGAACTATTGCCTGGACTCACCATGAGACGGCGGTACATTTGAGAACGTAACGAACGGCTAATTCGAGAAAAAAAAAGACATTACAAAAAGGGAGAACCATAGAAATAAAACAAAAACAAGGGCCAATTTAGGGGAGAGTATGTCTTGAAATTAGACATATGCTGTTATTTCAATGTAAAAGGAAGGTTCAAAAAAAAAATGCGTCACTGTAAACGTCTATATTTAATTTGTGTCTGGAACCTTCATGATAGAATAACCTTTTTCTTCTTTCAGGTGGTAATAACCTGAGCAGCAAGGGATATTTATAGCAAAATGTTGGATCAAAGTGTCCAGGAAATTCTTTTCCATGATGCATCAGTATTAGGGATACAGAGATGGAAGTCATTGGAGTGATGGAAGCCAAAGTCATGCAGAGGTTAGTCAGATTTATGCATTTGTCCGAAAGCTTCATAGCAAGACTATGACGACAGTTCCAAGGTACCGGAACCTGCACTAGACGGGCATCCCAAGGTCGATCACAGTTTATAACAGCTGAGGATGGTCGATATGCAGCTCCTAATGCAAATCGCAATATACTCCCTTCAACACTCCTTGCAACTTGCCTAGGCAACAACAAGATCAGTGTCAAAGTGGACTGTATGCGAAGAAACCTAGAGACTTATCCTTCTTGCCCACGGCTTCAACAAGCTTCATTAGCATGGAGTAGGCACCATCGAAAACGGGCACCTGAGCAGTGAGGACGTGTACTCTTCACAGATGAGTCAAGAGTTTCGCTAATATGTTATTCTAGACTCCTGTACACTTGGAGAGAAGTTGACACCCCAATCCCCATCCCCTTCAATCTAATGGAAGAGGAAGAGTTTTGGAGGTGGAGGGGTAATAGTGGGGTGCAGGTGTCACGAATGCTGGTCCTACCTCGCTACATGTCTTCACAGAAAATTTGATTGGCCACAGGTATCAGAAGGTAGTAAAACCTCATGTACGAATTTTTTGAGGTGCTGTTGGTCCATGATTTGCTTTCATGCACGATGATGTTCTTCATTATAGGGCGAGGCTTGCATACGGATATCTGAAAAGTAAAGATATACACAGTATGGGTTGGCTAGCTAGGTTCCCCAGACCTTAACCCCATCGAGCACGTATTGAGTGCTTTTGGAAAAGAAGCTGCAAGTCGTCAACACCCACCAAGAACAACCTGAGAGCTGAAAACTGCTCGGAAAGAGCAATGAGAATGTCTCACTACTAAGTATGTAGCAGTTACAGGTGACCACACACATCATTGACCCCAAGTGGACTTCGAAACATTGACGCACAAAATTGGACACTCTCATGCTTGCAACATTTACCATGGCCAAAATGCATATTATTATATACGAGAATTTTAGCGAGTTATTAAAGAATACAGGGTTATTCAAAATGGTTTATCTGATTTCAAAAGAGCATAATTCCATGCCTGTCAACAGTCTATGACTTCGGCATACAATAAATGAAAGAGAAAATCTCAAAGTCCACCTGGTCACCACAAGAGGGCTCCACTGTCGCCGGGGCTTTGTGATAGATAGTATGTGAGAAAATGGTGACCGTACAGTAGAAGGCTTTTGTATGCTGCAGTTTTCGAGGTGTGAATCGGTAGTTAGAGTGCAGCGTGAGTTTTGTAAACTTCATGGAAATGATCCACCGGGTGTTTAAGGATCCGTTGGTGGTATCGGCAGTTCGAAGAAACAGGATGTTTGTGTAAAGGCAAGAGCATAGGATGACCGCGCATATCTGAGGATAATGTGCAAAGAATCGGAGAGAGGTTTTTTTTTTTTTGACTGAAGGTTTAACGACCACCATGAGCAACACAATGGGCTCTAAGCAGTCTCCCGTCTCTAATTTAGGGTCACTGGCTCCAGGGAATGGAAAGAGCCAGTGCAGTAAGACAAACACAACATCTATGCCCCACGGGATTCGAACCCGGACACATCACGGACGAATGGTCACAAGCCAGCGCTTAGATCACTGTGCCACTGGGGCGGCAGAGAGTTTTCTACATAGCCCGAGGAAGTCAACCAACTGCACCAGTCGAGAACTAGGAATTCCTCAGACGACTGTTCGGCGTATTTCGAGAAGACGCTTGATTATAAATCCATACAGGTTGCAACTGTTGCAGGCTCTAAGGCCAGGGGACAAGTTAAAGCGACTGAACCTTTACCAACTCATGCAGGATGCTACAGAGGACGACGATTTTGCTCCCCTCCTGGTGTTCAGCGATGAAGCAAATTTTCATATAAGTGGCAAGGTGAATGGTCACAACATTCGCGTATGGGACATGGAAAACCCACATGCAACAATCGAGCGCGAGCGCGACTCACCGAAAGTTAACTAACATCTGTGCCATTGCCTGAGCAAAGGTTTATGGCCTTTTCTTTTTGCGGAAAACACAGTGACTGGTGACTCCTATTCAGATATGCTGCATAACTGGTTATTTCCATAATTGAACGAAGATTCCGTCGGCTACATTTTCCTTCAAGATGGGGAGCCACCTCATTTTTTATTGGAGGTTTAACGATTCCCGTGAGCAACTCATTAGACCATAAGTAGTCGCTTGTCCCTAATTTAGGGTCACTGGTTCCAGGGAAGGGAGAGAGAGTCAGTGCTGCAAGACAAACACAACATCTTTGCCTCACCGGGATTCGAATTCAGACCCCTGTCGGACGAATGATCAGAAGCCATCGCTTAGACCACCGCGCCACCTCATTTGTATTGCGCGGTTCGCCGTTTTCTGAACGAAGTGCTTCCTCGCCGTTGGATTGGTCGCAGTGGACCCCATGACTTGATGCTCTACAGCTGGCCGCCTAGGTCACCGGATCTTATGCCGTGCGACTTCTTCTTTTGGGGTTATGTTAAGGATACTATGTACGTGCGACATTTGCCTACAACCCTGGATGAGATTTAAAAGCCATTGTTATTGTGGTGGAGTGAGTGACAATGAACATGCTGGAGCGAGTATAGAGAGAAATAGACTATCGTCTCGACGTTGCTCGTGTAACTAAGGTAAGTCACACAGAGCTCTTATAAGATGAGATACAAAACGCGGATAGTTTCTCTTTTAGTTGATGTGTCATTCATCATTCTGTATTTGTAAACTTCGAAAATATAATCATTTGAATAACCCTGTATGTCCACACAAAGTTATATTAAATTATATGTAAGTTTCATTGAAGTATCTAAATTTAAGTCTCTCTTCCCAAATTTATTCACGCCACTGCATTTGTATTTGAAGTCTGATCGAAAGGGTCATTGACGATAACAAATGTTGTAATGCAACAAAAAGTTCCGTACGTAGCCTTCTGGCTTGAATCTCTTCTGAAATTGTTCATTGTTTCGTTGGAAGGAAAAACTCCTTTGTGCAAAGCTTAGGTGAAATCGTATTGGAATTTATTCTCATTTCAGAAGTTCTTTTTATGTCATAACGCTGTAATGAACCTGAGCTTTTATAATTAAATCTGCAAAAGTAATCTGTTATACAATCGTGGCCAAAAGTCCTGCACCAGTAAACCGAAAGTCAAATTTGTGATGTTTGTAGTCAACTTATACAGCGTAATGGTAAAGCCGAAAACACAATTTATACATCATTTTAAAGAAATTTTATGCTGAATTCAAATATTTTTGCAGCATGTGATTACCAGTAATAGAAGTGAAGTTACAAGCAAAAGTACAGCGTCTAGTCATAAAAAGCAAGAAATAGTGAAATTAGTGTACAATTCATTTAACGTAAAATTACAGCACAGTACATTATTGACACTTGCAGGACACTTGAAATAGGTGACCAGCAAGCCAAATACGCTTTAATATTTAATTGGATAACCACGGTTTCTTAGTAACAAAGTGCGCCTTCTTGGCATGGAACTAATGACCTCTCTAGTTGTCCATTAGTGATAACACTGTGCCATACGGCCCTTACAAACTCAATTAACTTTAATTGCCCTTACAGACTCAATTAAAAACAATTAATTTTAATTGAGTCTGTAAGAGCCGTATGCAACCATGTTATCACCAATGGACAACTAGAGAAGCTCATTAGTTCCATGCCAAGAAGGTGCACTTTGTTACTCTGGTTATCCAATTCAATATCAAAGCGTATTTCGCTTGTTGCGCAGTTATTTCAAGTGTCCTGCAAGTGCCAATAATGTACTGTACAGTAATTTTACGTTAAATGCATTGTACACAAATTTCACAAATTCCCTATTTGTTGCTTTGTATGACTAGACGCGGTACTTTGCTTGTAACTTTACTTCTATTACAGGTAATAACATTCTGTAAAACTATTTGAATTCAGTATACAATTTCCTTTAAAATGACGCATGATATGTCTTCCTGACTTTCCATTACGCTGTATAAGTTGACTTCAAACATCAAAAATTTGACTTTCGGTTTACTGGTGCAGAACGTTTGGCCCCGATTGTAAAAGTTGATGCATAGCACTGTGATAAATATTTGCTGTATTGATCAGTTATCTACCTATATTCTGAATAAAATCAGTCTTATCAGTCTTTTGACATAAATTCATGGTATAATTAATAATGGAGCATTTTTATTATGCTTATGAACCTCTACCCGCAGCATTTCTTAGATTTGAATACGTACCGCATAGCAAACACGCGTTACTTAAGTACGTTGCTTGAGATTTGTGGGTAATTACCCTCAGAACTGCCAGCGAATCATCCGGATCACTTTAAAGGAAAATAGTAATTTATTATTTTATTTATTTTTTGATAGAAATTTGTCATGTCTTTCTTAAAGAATGCACAGATTCACTGGATGACACGTATTCAAATTATACCAGCTGATTTAACAGCTATTGTGCTGAATTTTCCCTTTTCTTTTGTTTTCGTTTAGAAACAATTTCAGCGCAACTAGCTACTGGTAATACGCAGAAATGAGTTATTTGTTTTTCATTCATTTTTTCTCCTGTTTCTTTACAGCCAAGCGTTACAAATATCATAATTGTCTCGTTCTGGTTTTAATTACACGAGCTTAAAAATACCGTTCCAACTCGCCGTTTTGCTAACACAGCAAACAACGAACTAGTTAAAAACATTTTTAGCACTAAATTTCTCGTACTGCGCTTGTAAAACAGCAGCTGTCCGGGGTTATACAAGGTTGTGAATTCCACTTTTGAACAACAATTCACTTTCAACATTAAGGAAGAATGTTTTTTTTTTTTTTTCGAACTCAGTGACCGCTTGATTAAGAAACGCTGCCATTCCTTTGACATTGACACTAAAAAATTCATGAGGACAAATTTACCGCGGCCTCATACCTGTGCTCAACCAAGCGTTGCCTTTAATCTCAGCTCATTTCCTTGGACTCTCGAAAACTATATAACCAGCGCGAAATATGAGAAAGTTATCACTCGCAGAAGGTTCGATACCTACGCAAGCTACAATCACCCTCTCACCATGATTTCTCAGGTAAGAGATTGAACGATTTTACTAGCTTTTCGAAATACTTTTTCTTACCTTATTGTTTGCAGTTCTGAAACTTTATTTTCCCTCTACACCTAAAAACAATATGAAAATTTATTGGACCCCACCTGATCCTTTTTAACTGCCATTACTTATTTTACGGATTTGGCAATTTTATAAAAATGCAAACCCAGTCTGTTTAAAATAACCTAAACAGAAAAAATGTTGTATCATTTTAATTAAAGGTTTCGAAAAATATTGCGTAGTTAAGTAGAATGGAATGAAAATATGCATTTGACTTTTGCACTTGTAGATCTCTAAATTTAAAATATTGTATGATGTAACATATACAGTGAAGTCCATTCATATGAAGCATTAAAATACCGGTAACATGAAATATACTCGTACGTAAGATAAAGTATATAAAATTTAAAGTATTTTTCAGTAAACACGAAAATTCCTATCAAACTGCACGAAATCATATCGAATATTTAAAATCAAAAAACCAAACAGAAAAATGACTCAATGTTTTGTCAATGTCGCTTCTTTTTTGTAGAATCGTAGACGGTCGGATTTCCTTTAAATACCATTAGAACTTTTAAAACACTGCCATAACTGTTCGGAGTTTTTAATTTAACTTTTGAACGGCATCCTGAACTTGCCAGTAAATTGGCCCATCGTAGGAATGAGTTTCTGCAGCGTATTCGCGCTGTCTTCGTTCCTATTTTCTGAATTTTAAATTACCCCAATTACTCGTATGTTCTCTGCAAAACGTGTTGCAGTTTTCATCATCAATATAAACAAAATTATCAAATGCATTAAAATGATCAAGCTTTGCAACGTTGTAGCAGTTTTAATAAATATTAACAACGGGAAAATAGAAATCTAGGGAAAAGGGAACAGTGAAGCGATAAAAAGGATGTAGAAACTAATGGATGGCCCAGTGGTACGAAACGCTGGCTATTTATCGTTCGTAAGAGATGGGTCCGGGCTCGAATACAGATGAGTTCGGAATGATGCGCTTGTCCTACTGTGCTGGCTCTCTCCACTCCCTGGGCTTAGTGGCCAAATTAGGGACGGGGGACATATGCCATTGAGTTGTTGACGGAGGTCCCTAAACCCCCAAAACAAAAGAAACAGAAAGATGTGAAGGAAAAATTTTGCTAATTTTTTAGACCAACACAATGTTCCTAGCGTCAGGGATATCATATTAAAGTCGGTGATTTTGATCAACAGAAAGAAAAAGAGTTTTAAGAAGGGAATAGAATGCCCCTAAATGAGGTTTAGATAGTGGTCTTCTTCTCACTGGGTTTTACTCCCAGAAAAATCGAAAAATCGAGGTAGGTGGATCGGCACTACGATTGTAAATAAATTAAAAAAGCTAAAGTAGAGAGTCATGAAACTCGCAGGAGACTTAATTAAAAAGTCATGAGGCTTGATCGGAAATAAATTTAATAAGCAAAGCAGTGTTGCTGAAATTTAATGTCTTGTGGAGATAAGAACGAGGAAAGTAGTAATTCCAAAGAGCCGAGAAGGCATGATTAGTTAACTAAAGTGGTAAGAACATATTGGGATAATAATTAGAAGGAAGAAAGGGATTGGGTTCTTTTTAAGCGTTTCCTTCCGCTTTATTTAAAGTGAAGAAAAAAACATTTATATAAAGGAATTATCATACTTTTGTAGTTTCAGAAAAACGTAATTAATTATTCAGTATTTTTCTGTGGATGTATTGCATTGTTGGAATTTAAGAGGGTGACGTGTGAAACAAATTAACATCCGCTGTTTACTCTCCTAGGGAAACTGATTGGTATTCATTCGTTACACGTACATTCATTTTCTGGTTCATTAATATCATCTCCACTTCTCAATATATCTAATAAAATTTCATCACAACAGATGTTTTTTTTTTAATCTATTGTAAAACGATATCGGCGCTGCCAACAATCCAATGTGTAACCATTTCTCAATAAATTGATGCATACGCAAAAAGGAAACAAACCCCCCCGAAAAAAAAAGAAAACCTGACTTATACTGATCGCATTCGCAACTGTTTAGTCATTAACCTCGAAGGTGTTGATATATAATGTTTACAAAGTAAATGTGTTAAAGGAAAGAATGCTAAATATAAAAGTTCCAAATAATGATTAAGTTTAAAATGCGTTTTCAAAAATTTGCGAGAATTTCCTGGAAATTCTGTGAGATATGACTAAATCTATTGGGTACTATCTCTCTCCCTTCCCTGGAACCAGTGGCCCTAAATTAGGGACGGGCGATAGCTTATACCCCATTGAGTTGCTCACTGTGGTTGTTAAACCCCAAACAAAAATGAATGTTTTTTTCGCACTTTCAAAGAGAGAGAGAGAGAGAGAGAGAGAGAGAGAGAGAGAGAGAGAGAGAGAGAGAGAGAGCTTTATAGTTTTCTTAAAAATTGCCTTCCACATTACTTTAGTGTCACGCAGTTCCGTGTTTACTTCTTTTACTTAGTTGTTTTCATTAAAGCTGAACCCGAACGGAGAAGTTACTTTCCCATTTTGGATTGCGAATCCATTTAAAGTTGTTTAAAGCTCAGGTGAAAACATTCTAGGGATAGTCTGACTGTTGAGGACGTCAATTTGCTGTACCTGCACATTGTTTCTTTCCGACTTATCATATGTACTCGTGCAGAAATTGACCTATCTATTTAAACAGCTAAAAACTGATAAAAAAAATCAAGACCCGCATATAAACCGACCTTAAATTTCAAGAGTTTATAAAACATGATATTTATTGAATTAAATTTATGCAAATTTTTCAAATTAGCCTCCTTACAATCCTTTAAAACCTGACTCACTATAGGTGTTTCCAAATATTTCCTTGTAAGTCTCTTTACATAAAAGCTGCATCATCAATATAAACACCGTATTCGACAACGTCATCGTGGCTGTTTTCTTCATTTGAATCACAAACCAAATCTTTTCACTATTTATACAGCTTTTTTTTTAAAAAGATAACGACTTTATAATTCCGTAGCAACGACACCACAAGCAGCCGTAAAAGAAGACGCCTGCACTTTCTTGTGAAATCACGGGAGGTCGACGATTCTTTCTTTGCACCCATCTCCAAAGATAGAGTGACATGCTCAGGGTTTCACAAGGGAAGTAATAAGTGATTGCTGCCTTTCTGAAAGAAAAAAGAAACCCTGGTCTCACTTTGAAATCTGATTCGGTTTATCAGTTATCCTATTAGTTGCAACTATTTCCGTAGTACTGGAAATCGTATTTTGGGTGCAAACATTTTCGAGTATTTTTATATATTTATAAACTGACTCGCACAAAAGCTGACCCCTGAACTCGAAAGAAAAAAGAATAATTTCGTGCAAAACTCTCGTCTTGTGCGCGAGTATATACCCTATATATTTCAGCAAGCACAATATGCAAGTAATGTTTACTGAAAACCAAAAACAAACAAAAACTAAATTGTGTTTTACCTTACTTTCTGTTAGAACACTAATTGCTGCTCCATAAAATTTAGGAGAAGAATGCGCGAAGAAAAGAGCATGGAAAAAAAAAATTGGAGTTTTTAGCTCAATGCAAGTGAACTGCAATATTTCTCCTAATTCGGGTACTGACGAGGTTAGTTGACACGCCATTTAATAGAGGGTAGTATTACCTCTGCTGAGCCAACTGCATATAATTATAAAACGTTTTAAATTTTTTCTCATTTTCTTCCGGTTAATTGCACGTTAGGCAAGCTTTTGGGATGTAATTGATTAAATCACTTCGGCCACCTATGACCGCTAAAATGTTCTTACACGGAAGTGTAAGACAAAAATCGCGAACTTGTGGTAGAAACAAGCATAAAGTGATAAAAATAATCTTAATGGTGTTTAAATTTTGTGCGTGTAGCGTAGCCCTGTAGAAGATCTCGTAAACAACCACAAACATAAGAGTTGAGACGGCACGAAAGCAAAAGACTAATTGGCTAGGGGAAGAACATGAGACTTGAAATTTAATAGGGCAATTAGGAAAGTTTTCATTCCCGATAGAGATCATAACCCTAACGAAGATGTAAAAGGGAATATATTGAGGACCAAACTACCCTTAAAGGAAAAGTTAGAATGAGAAACAGAGAATTTCATAACAAACAATAGCCTCGCCTTGGTTTATATTCCCTGGTGTGTCTTTCGAATGGTTGGAAGAAAAGGGAGGTACTTAATGCAAGTAAGATTTTGCAAAAATATACTGTTTGTTTCCAGAAAAGTGCCTTTATTATTTATTTGGGCGAATAGAAACTGTAACATCGAGTACAGAATAAGAAAAAAGAAAAAACAAGCATTAATTCAGAATTTCTGACTGAAATTTCGGCTGCAGAGCCGGAATTTTCCTTTTCGTTTTCATCCAACTGAAACTGCGAAATGAATGAAGCTAAGAAGGCCGCATCCAACTGTTTGCATGCAGCGTTAAGAACCGTTCTTAATAAAGCACTCAGAGCTTCCGCGGTTCGCGTCAGAATTCCAGTAATAGCTAAAAGAGATCGAAAAAGATTTGGTTCTAGTGGTTAAATTGGTCAAAGCACAATGAAACTGAAGTCAATTTGTCATGATTGGAAACACCGACTCTTGAAAATATTATTTTCTTCATATTTCTCTAACAGCAAATCCAGCCGTTCATATTTTTTATGAGTGGTAATTTTTGCTTGTTTTTGTAGCTCTTTCGTGTTTCTCACTTCTTACTTCATTGTACTTCCATGTAAGATGAAAAAGACTGAAGTTAGACTCATAACACTTTACTACTTGAGCTTCTAGTCGCCAGTGGTTTACATTTATGGGAAGCTACATTGTACATATAAACTTTAGTAGCTTCCGAAATACTTTTTCTTATAAGAAATTTGAAGGGACAGAACTTGTTGGATTGTACAAAATCTAAATAAACTAACAAATTTAACATTACTTATTTACCAAATCGCAAGAATATTGGAGTCAACTTCTCAGCTTATACAGTATACATCTAAATTTTTATAAATAAATAAATACATGTATGTCTAAAATCAACCATACTGAGATTTATATTGTAGAATTTGCGCCATTATTTTTTGACCAAATATTCGGTAATTATAGTGCACTTAGAGCGTCTGTGTTTCACCTGCATTTTTGCCCTTGGTAATTAAAGATTTTTTAATATCTTTGCAAACCAAAACTGAAATTAGGCTTAGTCGTGGATTTTTGAGGAGAATGATTGTCTCTGAAATAGTATGTTGCACGATATCAGAAGAGGCTTCAAGATGGCACGAATGTGAAAAATCTCTATAGGCTCTAACTAGATGTTCCTGAAAATCACACACGGCAGCTCTTTCTTTAGAAATTTAGCCACTGCCAGGTGCTTAACATTTGTAACTTTTTTCAAGTCAATCGATGCCAGCTTTGGTTTATAGTAAGCCAAAATCATGTCTAAGTGATTGCGCTATAATATCTATAGCATATTTTTAAAAATCCATTTCATTGTTCTAAATTAACAAATTAATTTCTTTAGATATTTTATTCGTTTATTGACTCTATAGTTCAAGTGTTTGCCAAACGCATTCAGTAGAGCTTAAAATCATTTTTTATTTTCTTCCAGGTTGTCATTTTTGCTGCAGTAGCAGTCATTGCCGTATCCTGTATGGGACCTATCTTGGATTATCATGCAGTAAGTTTTGTAGTGAGATTATTTGTTTTTGTTGCAGTGCTGCTTTGAAACTGGTCATATAACCATTTAAACTATTTTCGATATTTGGTCACCATGCAGACACATCTTGCATTCTACAGATTCTATGAATTTTTTTCTCAGGATCACGAAAATTTTCCATATTTTTTATCGTTCTAAGACATATGAATGTGAAATTACTTGCAAAATGATGGATCAAATTTGATCTTAATAGTTCTGAAGGTTTTGCACATCAAAATTAAAGTGAGAAACAGTGGCGTTTAACCGCAGTGCCCTTGGAGTATTTTTTCTGCTTATTCAATTAAAACAAAGGTAGTTTTGGCAAATTTTATTGAAGTGAAATGAAAAATTAAAATAAATTAATTTGACTCATAAGCGCAGGAAATTTTCATGTTCTGATGCTCTCGGTCTCTGCTCTCAGAACATTTCTCCTAATTTATCTTGGAATAAAAATACCACTTACGGAACAACACTTGTGTCTCATTAACAAGGATTGCATCTACACTTGCATCTCAAAAACCATCTACACCTATGCACAAAATGCGATCATATGACTGCGAACAAAGTCCTACTTTTTCAAAATTTGGATAGAGTTTTCACTTTTGCAGTGGCGTACGTATCCATTTTAAAACTTGTTAATTGTTTTCAGAAGATCCACTTCTGAATATACTTCAGTGCACTTTTTGTAAATGTTAGAAAACTTGTGTGTTTTTATGGATACCATAGAGGTTTCACTTATGCTCCAACTTGAGAGCACCTTGCTCAATTTTCTTTATTTGATGAGCATGAGAAAAAATCCGTCTCTCAGCCCAGGAAAAATTAAATTGAAATACCTTTGAAAATAATTTTCAGTGCTTGAAGAGAATAAGCGAGTTCGACATTTGAAACATTCAAGCACATAATACACGATAATAAAGAGTCCAATCGATCAATTTCAAGTATTGTAGAATGAAGTTGCAGCGCTTTTGACAGCAGATGGCAGTTCCCAAAAGAGCCAACAGCTATGCACCGAAAAATATGTCAGGCCACTTGGGCAGCCAACCATCACTTCAACCACATCCTTCTACGCACTTGCAGCAAGTGAAATAGGGAATGCCAAAGAAGAACATTTCGGTATAGCTAAAGCGCAGTCATAACGCACAGCTGAAACATGTCTTACCATAGTATTACGTTCACTTCAACAAGAGCTTTCCAAAAATGTGAGGTACATTTGGAATCTTTGTCGTCTTAAGAAATGAGCTGAGAGCAAACTCAATGGTTGTTGAGTGAAATCTGAACTAGCACATGTTCAATCTCATTAAAAAAGTACTACACACACTCCAGTTCTTCCAGCCATAATACATATCATTAAACTTTTCTTTAACCATAGCTGTTTTCATTAAGCGAAGGGATCTGAATTAAAAAAAATCTGCTTACACATACCATGTTCAGATTTCCTTTATCACTTGTACATTGTGCATCCAGAGTTATCATAATTTAGGGTTGTAAGAAGACGTCACACAAAGACTTAATAGAACCTTCGCGTTTCCAGCTTAAAGAAAGGGAAACATTACTGATCACGTAAAAGACTACAGTCTTGTGACGATTATAAATATATCAAGATAATACAACGTAGTTTGTCACAAATATTTATTTTTTTAAGCCGACCATGGTTTTGCTGGGTACTGACCCAGCTTCATCAGGACGAATGGCTGATGAAGATAGGTCAATACCCATTCGTCCTGATGAAGCTAGGTCAATACCCATTCGTCCTGATGAAGCTAGGTCAATACCCATTCGTCCTAATGAAGCTAGGTCAATACCCAGCGAAACCATGGTCAGCTTGAAAAATAAATATTTGTGACTAACTACGTTGTATTATCTTGGTAAAATTACTCATCATTGTCGAATCAATTTCCAATATACTAATTAGGAAATATTTTCCCCCAGAAAAATTCTTTATTAGGATATAACAGGTAGAAATGGCATTTGTTTTTACTAAAGATCGCTTTCAAGAAAACTACTGTGACCACCATGTTGAAATAATATTTCACTGAGGACAAGTCCTTAATAAAATATTATTATAATAGAACATATGATTTCCAAATTTGTTCAACTTGTAAAACATGATTTCAGTTTAATTATTTTATGCACTCACGTTCTTGTTCTAAAGAACTGACTGAAAGTTTGTTTCAAAAGACTAAACTAAATTTATTTTACCTTAGTCTAGAATGTCAGAAAATAATTAAAAGGAAATTCAGCTTTTTAAAACAATGAATATGTACACTCGGTTCCTTTAAAAGAAAAGTAAAATTGTCTTTGATTTTACTCTGGATGTCGATTGTCTTTACCTTTTAAGCTAAGAATGTGCTTAACTAATAGAAGTACGTGAACTCAATTTGCTTTTTGTCTGTCTTTCACAGCCTCAACCTTACAAGTTTGGATACAGCATCAAGGACAAGCACGGCGAACAACATCGTGAAGAGGTTGGTGATGGCCACAGTGGTGTGAAGGGACAGTACGGATTTGTGGATGACAGAGGAATCAAACGTCAGGTCAACTACGTCGCCGACAAACTCGGATTCAGAGCTGAAGTGAAGACCAACGAACCAGGCACTGCCAACCAAGACCCCGCAGCAGTCAAGATGATATCCACTGAGCCATACCTTGCTGGTGGACTCGGACTAGGAGCTGGAGCCGGACTTGGATTAGGAGCTGGTGCCGGACTTGGATTAGGAGCTGGTGCTCTGGGTTACGGAGGTCTTGGATACGGTGGCGTGGGTCTCGGAGCAGGATACCTTGGTGGATATGGAGGCATCGTAGATGGTGGTCTTGGCTATGGAGGATATGGACTCTATTAATTTAATGTTCGTGATATTAAATGTATTTTTGAAGAAAATACATACGGGGGAAGCTAAGCTGTAAATTGTTCGCATTACACTTCGAATCTAGCGAAGTTTGTATTTATTTCTGTTGTACTGAAAAACGAAAAACATATTTATTGCTCAGGGTGGAATAAAGCTTTTGCCTTATAAACTGATGTTCTCTTATTTTTTTATAGAATTCACTTTCCGAAGTGACTGCAATTTCTGAAACTTCAGGATTTTAATATTCTTTCAGTTACAAATTAATATAACTTGGACCAGTATTGGGAGAATAAAAACATAATAAAGGAAGAGTAGCAGGGTGCAGGCGGGATTGAATAACTGGTGGGAAAGATCAGGTGTTAACAGAAGACCTCCAAGAGTTGGTGACGCCAGAAATGCTGTACAGTACTGTAATTATCCTACAAAAAAAAACAACAAAAAAAACAATGTGCATGTGACGTGTGCAAAACGTTGCGGAAATGAAGACAACGAAATCGATGTGTAGTGTCGCTTGAAAGAACACAAATGGAAAATGTTGGGTAAACAGCAACAGTTCAAGTGACAGAAGTTTTGAAGGAGGCCCAAAAAGGAAGGCTGCACTGCAGTGAGCATGTACTATGAAGGAAAAAAGGTAAGAAGGGTATGGCCATGGAAAACTTTGAATACTGAGCAGCCAGGAAAGCGGAGCAAAATAAACTAAGATGAGATAAAGGTATAATGTTTGAACAGTGCCATAAAGAACAAGAAAAATGACACCGAATTTTCGGGTGTAATAAGCACGTCTTTTGAATCCGTTCTGTCGCAAATTAAATTTATCAAAGCTATTCAAAGTCAGTGGAACCAGTATGGAAAACAATAGATCTGACGAAAGAAAGAAGATTTTCAATCGGGTTTTTAATCCCTCAGATATTGCTGTAAACGGAATCGTGAGCTTACGAACTCTTAGAAACAGAGATATCGACAAAAATAAGATGTGACTTTACGTCCCCTGGTGGGAAAACCATGCATTATTTTTGGAAGAAAGTATTCTCAAAAGGTTTATCCAAATAAGCGGTATCTGTCCAAGAAAAAAAAGGAGGAGCCCAGATTTTGCAACAAATACTGCAGAAGCAGAAATTAACACTTATGACCCCTGGTGGCTAAACCATTCTTTACCAAACATTAGAAATTATGTGAAAAATATTTTTCATCAGGTCTTGTATGCGATACAGGAAGAATGTTTCAAATCGGAGTTTTAGGAGCAGAAATAACGCAGAAAACGCAATTTACCTTTGTGCCCCTAGCGGAAAATCTATGATTTACTTGAAAATTTTGAATTTATAAGAAAAACATTTCGCATCGGAAACACTATCGAACAAAGAAGGAATTTTTCAAATCGTACCCTTAGAAGTAGAGATATTAACAAAAATAAGATATTCATCTACGCCCCCTGGCGTAGAAACAATGCATTTTTTCAAGAAGAAAATGTTCCTAAAAGGTTTGTCGACATGAGTGTGTCGGTCAACAAAGGTTTTTTTCAATCGAGATTTTAGAAGCTCCTATTTTGCTGCAAATACAACAGAAGCGGAAATTAAGACTGACGCCACCTGGTGGCCAAACCATTTCTTACAAAAATTAGAAAATATGTGCAAACGATTTCCCATCAGCAGATATCTACGCCCCCTTGCGTAGATACCATGCACTATTTTAAGAAGAAAATGTTTCTAAAAGGTTTGTCGACATGAGTAGTATCGGTCAACAAACGACGTTTTTTTCAATGGAGAATTTAGAAGCTCATATTTTGCTGCAAATACAACAGAAGCGGAAATTAAGATTTACGACCCCTGGTGGCCTAACTATTTTTTTACAAAAATTAGAAATTATGTGCAAGGTGCAAACGATTTCCCATCAGGAGCTGTATCCCGCTGCAGAAAGAATTTTTCAAATCAGAGATTTAGAAGCAGAGATATAGGAGGAAACGCATTTTACCGCTACGCCTCCTAGCGAAAAGTCTATGAATTACTTGAAACTTTTGAAATTATATGAACCATATGTCACACTAGGAACACTATCCAACAAAGAAGGAATTTTTCAAATCGGACTCCTAGAAGTCGAGATATTGACAAAAATAAGATGTACATCTACGCTTCCTGGCGGTGAAACTGTGGAATATTTTAAAAGAAAATATTTCGAAAAGTTTTATCGATGTAAGTGGCATCAGTCCACGAATGAATTTTTTCAATCGATATTTTAGAAACTCAGATATTATGGCAAATACTCCAGAAGCAAAAATTATCACTTACGCCCCTGGTGGCCAAATTATTTTTTTCCAAAAATTTGAAATTATATGCAAAAGATTTTCCATCAGGAGATGTATCCGCTGAAGAAAAAAATTCAAATCGGAGTTTAAGAAGAAGAGTTATTGGGGAAAATGTAATTTACGTTTACGTCCCCTAGCGGAAAATCTATACGTGACTTGAAAAAGTAACTATATCTAAAATACTCTTCGATATAAATGGTATCGAAAGATATTTTTTTCAATCGGATGTTTAGAAGCAAATATTTGGAACAAAACGTATTTTTGAATTCGACATCATCTGCATTTACGCCCTCTAGCAGCAAAATTGTACATAGTAAAAAAAAAACGAAATAAAGGATCATGATTTGTACATTTCAAGCTTTCCAATGCAAAAAGAATTTTTTAAATCGGACTAATAGTTGCAGAGATATCGTGGGTACTTTCGGACGGACGGACGGAGAAACTGATAACAGAAGCACGATCTTTTTTTACAAAAGACGTGCTAAAAAGAATTTAATGACTGAGATGATGCAAGAATAAATGACCAGAAGCGGAAGATCTGCACCAGTGATTCTATCTTGCTATCGGACCAATAGTGTTTCAAGAGAAGGAAAAATATCACGAAAAGTTTGGATATTTTCTATGCACTTACAAGGATAAAACAGTAATTATACGTAATTTATTTATGAAATAGTTTACAATAGAAATTGAGAAATTACAAAGATATCATTTTCCATCATGGTCCCCTTGCTTTTCAACGCATGTGATTTACAGTTGCACGAGCTCCCTCATGACGTCAGAAAAAAGTTCTCTTTGCTGAGAGACGAACCACGCATGTGCTGCTTCTTTCATTTCCTGGTATTCAAAAAATTGAATGTTTCTTAAGGATTCGTTAAGCAGTCAAATAAGGCAACAGTACGAAGAAGCAATGTAAGGACTATACAGAGGATGTTCCAGAACCTAAAAACTCATTTTCTGGAAGGGTTTAAGAGTATGGACAGCAGTATGAGGACGGGCATTGTCGTGCAGCAACGAAAATAGTCTTTGACGTTGGCTTCGAACAGTTGGCTTCAGCTTATAATATAGCATCTCATCTCGACGACCACTGTTCACAGTGAAACCTCTCTCCTGATAATGCTCCATTTTGGACAATTGTGAGTCACAAAAGACTGAGCAGCATTTTCTAGCTGTTGATTGAGCATTGAACGGGTTTTTGACTGGTTACCTCGAAAGTTACCACTGAACATTTTTTGACTGGTAACCTCGGAAGTTTTTTGTACCAAACTTTACTATCCTACTGGGAGTAACAGAAGTAACATTCGTTATTACGTATGTTGGTCTGAAAGATGTTGGACGATTTCCAAACAGTTGCGTTTGTGCATCACAGTAAGAAGTTTTGGGACAAGCAATATAGCTAACAGAAAAGAAATGTGAACTACATTGCAGATAATTACTGGCTAGCCATCATATGAGTTATGAAGATTACGGTTTAAATTGCATTATCTGTAAGTTAAGGTTTCAGAGCTTAGTAATGTACCTCTGCTAATGTTCGTAGTGAACTTCGTGAACATATATTTTACTTCAGTAAGGATCACAATGGTTAGGGTAAAATAATCTTCACTTACTATTTAACGAACTTATTGTTCCACCCATGCAAAGATCCAATCAGCATCAATATGGACATAAATTTCAAAATGCTTATCTTCTTTTGTCCATCACAAAGATCTCAGCAGCTTTTATATCAACGTTCGACAATCTACTCCAAGAGTAAAAACTCTCATACATAAATCGCTCTGTCTCTATCGTGCATTAATCTCGACAACTCCACATCAACTCCCATTACAACTACTCACTTATACACTCAATCTAATCATTTGATCTAGATTTTACTCGCTGGCAGTGTTGCCAAGCTGTCAAAGCTCTTCTAGGAAGTAAGGTATTGTTCAGTGACAAAATGTTTTACCAGAAGAAACTAAACTGACATAAGAAAACAGAAACTCAATTGGAAGGTTAAATAAAGATGCATGTTACAAAGTTTTCGGTGCTGTGTTGTCATCCCCACACTTCCGTTAAAGAAAAATTCTTTTATTTTGAGATGAAACTACTCAGTAAGCATTTAAGGCCCACTTTCACTCGTCCATTATACACTACTCAGAAAGCATTTAAGGCCAATTTCGCTCGTCCATAATTTAGGGCCACTGGCTACAGAGAAGGAACCGAATCATCACAGTAGGACAGACACACTACCCATGCCTCATTCGGGACTTCAACAGTGATCAGACATCTCGGTCATCAAACGTTTTTATAACTCGCATCCCATGTAATAAGATATGAAAATAATTCTATTAGAATCGCAGTACAGTTGTTCTGATGGTCCAACCTTTGCCTCATGAAAGACATTACCAGCATTGGACCTTCTGATAAGCCACCTGCCTTGTGCTTGCTTTATGGTTGTTGTTAGTTCCGTTTATGAACTTCTAAATCAAGGAAGGGTAAACCATAGGAGGAAAGAGTTGCCTACAGGATTCATTTAACTTCTTTAAGAAAAAAGATGTCAGTTTTTGAGAAAAAAAACTGGAACTGAGATAAGCTTTAGAAGAAATGAAGGAAAAAGGCTTTTGTAAAACATAATAAGTAAAATTATTTTACGAAAATAAAATTCAGTTTGAAAATAGATTTGAAGAAGTATAGATATTCTAACCTTCTCAAACACGGATATTCTACTGAAACCTATTTTGCATACTGTCTTACAAAATACTCGGACAAAGATTGTTGTAAGCTGTAAATGTTTACTAGACAGAATTTAAGTTTTGAAATCGTGGTGACAAAAAATAAAAGAATTTAGAATGCATCCAGGAACACTTTAATGAAGTCGAGAAAACCCATCTAAAATATACAATGAATAACAAGCATTGCTCTAAGATTGCCAAGCCATGTGTAGATGCATATGATAATAAGTTTCTATAACGCTAGAACTTGTCGAATACGTCAAAAGCATCAATGAGTATATCTTCATGGAAGAGATGTGATCTTCAAAAGTTCGCATATCATTTTATCATAGAATCTCATGAAAAAACGATATGAAAACTTTTTTGAAGCTTGAATTTTCGTAGAATTTTCTCATGGATTTCTTCACGGAATCTTTGTGATGAAAGTAAAATCTCAGGCCCAGTTAAATGAACTCTAAACTTTTGGCAGGACTAATTATGCAGTCAATTGCATGAAATGCGACTTACGTTAAAAAAAGTTAGATTAATTTAATAAAAATGCTTCAACTTACATTAGAATTAAATGCTTTAATTTTGTTTTCCATTTTTCATTAACCTTTACTTTGTTCTGGTCGATTTCAAAAACTTCCATTTTTCGTCGGCAACCCCAAAAAGCCTACACACGCCCCTGCCTCGTATAGTAGACTGTCGATAAGAACAAAGTAAAGCTTAGAAAACCTTTTCGGGTAAATTCAACATACATTCTCAATGACTTCTTGTATGAATTGTTATTTATATCATTGAAACCCGAGATCCCATTAATGAGGTTCATACGGACGTTAATGATATTCAGAGTCCGAACACACTTCATAATTTTGGAAATGGCTATATCGGTACAAAGGTGCGCATTTTCGTTTTTGTCCATGTAGCCTCTCTTCCTTCGTCTTGGAGCTGGAATCGAACACGAATCTCCGTATTTCTGTTCGAGCTTGCTAAACAGATGTTGCTTAGAAATTTGAATACCATACAAATTTGGAAGATGTGAATCCATTTATTCATATAAATATGACATGGATGGTAAGTTAGATAATATCCGAAAACTTGAAAATTTCGTCGTTCTGGAGCGGGAATCGAATCCGCGTCTCCCAGATAGCGCCCGGGTATGCTAACTACTACACCACCTAGAACGTCCAAGTTTCAAGTTTACGATTAATTTGAATATAACCATCACAGGATTCGCTAGTCGAAGCAACCGGCATCCATATATAGCGAATCTGGAGGTTTAGAATTCATTCCCATGATTGCCTGGAGGCGCAAAATATCAATGAATGAAATACGGAATTACATCATTGTACAACACAAATTTGGAAGATGTGATTCCGCTTATTGGTGTAAATATGACTACATAAAATGAATGCCGGTAATGGTACAATGAATGCCGGTAATGGTACAATGAATGCCGGTAACGGTACAATGAATGCTGGTAATGGTACAATGAATGCCGGTCATGGTACAATGAATGCCGGTAATGGTACAATGAATGCCGGTAACGGTACAATGAATGCTGGTAATGGTACAATGAATACCGGTAATGGTACAATGAATGCCGGTAACGGTACAATGAATGCTGGTAATGGTACAATGTATGCCGGTAATGGTACAATGAATGCCGGTAATGGTACAATGAAGGCCGGTAATGGTACAATGAATGCCGGTAACGGTACAATGAATGCTGGTAATGGTACAATGAATGCCGGTAACGGTACAATGAATGCCGGTAACTGTACAATGAATGCTGGTAATGGTACAATGAATGCCGGTAATGGTACAATGAATGCCGGTTGCTCCGACTAGCGAATCCTGTGATGTTTATATTCAATTTAATCGGAAACTTGAAGTTTAGTCGTTCTGGGTAGTGTAGTGGTTAGCATACTCGAGCGCTATCCGGGAAACGCGGGTTCGTTCTCCGCTCCAGGACGACAAAATTTTCAAGTCATCGTGACGGTGTTTTAAATTGGACGAAATTAAAAATACCGGTGGTTTGCTAAATTGATAACAACCGGTTCGTATTGACCGAAACGTGATCGAAAATCGTGAGAGTGCAAGTCTCGTTTGTTTATCTAAGTAAAAACATTCACTGCAGTATATTATGCGTTATATGCTGAATGTTAACTTTAACAAGGAAGGATAATCAGGCGATGTATTAATTATTAAATACGCTCGGCTACTCCATTTTGTTTGTTTATTAGTACTTTCGCGTGCACCTCGAAGACCTCTTAATTAACCTACCGTAAGTTGTGACTAATGACTATGTAAATTATCGAACTTATCCATTTTCAACAACTGATATAACCCTCTGGTAACAGTCAATAGCAAATTATACACGTTTAATTGAAATCGAATAAAAAGTTATGAGCGCTTTTTGAAGAACGGTAAGTGAACCTCTCTCCTATGTTCGAAATAATGATTTGGTTTCAATTGTCTGCAACAGGCCAAATGCCCGGTCCCACGGATGGTCTAGTGGTCAGCGTTTTTATCTACTGATGGAAAGGAACCGGGATCGATCCTAGGTAGGTTAGAAACATTCGAACCCCTAAATATCCGCCGTGTGATCGATGCCACGTTAAGCCGTCGGCGGAAACGCATAAAAGCTGATCATCAGGAAGATGGCCTAGAGATAAGCGTTACTGTTTACTGAAGGAATGGTCTCAGGATCTGTCTTAGGTAGGGTTAGAAACTTTTGAGCCACTAAATATCCGCTGTGCGTCGGATGACAACGTTAAGACGTCGGATCCAGTGTACTATCTCCTGGTTAAAAATAAGGATGTCTGTTCCTGGCCTTTTTCACTGTTTCCTACTAGTAGTGTGTATTTGGACATCAGTCGCTCCAGCGACACAAACTAGTGGCTATGTCTACTGACTTCTCTTTGTCTACTGACTTCTCCATGTCTATTAACTTTCCTATCGTAAGCCTCCTAGTTTCTCGTACTCGGTCCCTTAGTTTCTCGCACTCAGCTCAAAAGCCTGCAGCAGGCATATGTAGTCGAGTCTAAACCTTCTCTGTGCGTGTAAACCCTACAATCTAGTCATGCACTCAGGCTAAGGCATTGGGGAACAGAGCATTAATATTATGTCTCGATGAACGACGGAAGATTGTAAAAGGAGACAAGAAGAATACTCAGTAATGAATTGGCGAAAGTCTGCTAAGGTGCTTTTTTATCCGAATGTGGAATTTGACAGATAATTCGGTCACAATTTTAACAAACGGTTCGCACGACCTGGAACGAACCTGCTGCGTACTTCCCCTGATGATTATCTGCCGCAGGTACAGTGTGAAGTGTAACTAAACTATTCGAAACGGAAAATCGTTACTATAAATAAAATAATTAATCTAACGGGAGCTACAAAATAATAGGAATTATTGTTTAAATAAGTAGGCGTGAAATATAAAACCTGCATACAGATCGATCTGACCTGTGAGATAGCCGGAGAAAGTCTCCCTGTAAAAAACGGAGGCTCGGCGTCGTAAATGTATCATACGCCTACAAACGGATACAATAAAGCCTTCTCTGGTGTAACTCGTGTTAGATTAAAAACTATTCGATGCCTGAACGTTTCCGTGAAACGATATGCAACTGCATTTGTCTGAAACTACTAGAGGGGGATTCAAGAAGTATTGTCAACTACCACGCAATCAACCTTAGTCTGTAAAATAAATTAGTGTCTTAACTGTGTAATTGCAGTCGTATCTGGCTTAAATAACAGTCTATCTTGTCTGATTTTCATCTAATCCTAATCACTTGTTTTGCCTTTTGGTACTGCATACAGCGTGTACTCAAAGGGCAGTTTTCTTTATTTCGAGATAGTATGCGGTTATTAATTGCTATAAAATTAGAATTTTCTAAGTTGTGACAACAAAATTGCCTGTAATTGTGTGCAATCTAGAAACAATGAACTGGATGAAGTGTTATTGTTAATTACAACTCAGAATAAAAAATTAGGGGTTTCAAACAGAACAAGAATAATCAGACCGAATTCTTGAATGTTATGGACACGTCAATAGAACCGTTTCCCACACAAAAAGAGCTTTCCAGAGGGAATTTTTAGAAAAGGAGAAAAAACGTATGCCTTCTGGCGGAAAAACTAAGAATTATTTAAAACCCACAACGCGCGCAGGGATCTTCATACTGGATGAAACCAGTTAAGAAAAGAAAAATTTGAACTAAATTTCTGGAATCTATGAAGCTTTTGCAAGATGAAATAGCTGCTTATGTTCACTAGTAGCAGAAAGGTGCATTATGAAAAATCATAAATTCTGAGCAAAATGTTCTTCATAGTTTAAGATATTCAAATAAAAAGGAATTCATCGTCTCTGGTGGTCAAGTAGTCTGTGACGCTGGCTTGTGACCATTCGTCCGAGATGGGCCAGAATCCCGGATGAGGCTCAGGTACATGTTTGACTGATGGCTTTGTCCCTTTCCTGAAACTTCTGACCCTAAATTAGAGATGGGATGCTGCTTATATAATGCTTAAGAGTTGCTCATAGTGGTCGTTTAACCTCAAAATAACAAAAACAAATTATTTCGTCAAATCGAACAATTAGAAGCAAATATGTGTAATATGACTTTACTCCTCTTACCGGAAAACCTTGCATTACTTGAAGAACAAAAAGGGTAGAGATTGTTCTTCATAGTCAAGACTATCCATCACAAAGAAATACATTTTCTTTCTTGGTTTAAAATATTCCGGTTCATGCCGTGCTTCTGGGTGTGTGCCGGATTATGAAAATTTGAGTTTTGGCCAACTCCCAGTGGAAACTTGTACAGATTTCTAATGTGCAAACAGACAGTGTTATCGCTCGTCCACGTGCCATACAAATCAGGTGAAAATATATTAAAATATACATAACCCATTATGGCTCACGGCGCTTATAAAACAGACTGCTTTCGAGTCGCAAATGGCTGCTGATCTACACATTTTTTTAGCCGATCGGTTGTCATGTTCTTTAAAAAAATTGCTACAAGTGGCACAAAAGCACTTTATAACTTGAACTGAGTGCTCTGAACTGCAGCTGTTGAAGTTGTTTACTTCAAGACATGCTGTCGTTTAATAAAGAAAAGCACACATTCTATTTTAGGTGCAAACTTATTTTGCAAAATTGGCGCTACCAAATATCTAAGCCCAGCGAAGTGTTTCTGTTAGTCTGTTTTGTTCTTGAATGACGTAAAGATAAGAAAAGCAGAGAAAGTGGAATATCCATTACACTTAGAAGCTTTCCTTTTCCAATAAGCAGACAGAGCACCTGATTTAGTTGTGATTTCCCAGGTAAGTTTCGGTTTAGGTCCAACTCGGTTACATTACCAGTTAGTGAGAGTATTTCTTTTCTTTCTGTGGCCATCCTTCTTAACATGTATTACAGTCTAGAGTGCAAAGATATGGAAACTACAGTATATCATACACTGAAGAGCAATTGAATTAGAGACAGCTGGCGTTATGCAAATGTGGCGCTGTGGGATCCGACAACATCAGGAGTGATGCGACGGGAATCAGTAAGAGTCGGGCGCAGTATGGGTAAGACGAAGGATCTAAGCGCATTTGATCGTGGGCAAATTGTCGGGGCCCAACGAATGGGTCACTACATCTCGAAAGTCGTGCAGGCAGTGGGATTTTCACGAGCCACTGTGTCTCGGGTGCATCGTGAGTACATCGAATCCGATAAAACCATCCCTGCGAGGGCCAAACTGCCGGGGCCATCGTCGGCTAGCTCGCATTGTAACAGCGGATAGACGGGCTGCAGTGCAAGAAATCACTCGGCATTTTAACGCTGGTGCACAAAAACGTGTAAGCAGCCACACCATTCAGAACCATTTCCTCACTATGAGGTACAGAAGCCATCATCCCACGAGGGTACCGCTGCTGACCGCACATCACAGGGTAAAAAGATTAGCATGGGCGCGGGAACATTGCCACTGGACCCTAGCCATGTGGAAAAATGTTACCTAGACTGATGAGTCGAGATTCGCGTCGGTACATGCGGATGGCAGGATACGAGTACGGCGCAAACCATATGAAGCGATGGATCCTTCTTGCCAGCAGGGTACTCTTCAAGCTGGTGGGGGTGGCATTCTCGTCTGGGGACTGTTTACGTGGACTGAAGTAGGGCCCCTGGTACGTGTGACATCGTCCCTCACAGGTCAACGTTACCGGGATATCCTGGACGACCATTTGCTCCCGTTTGTGCGTCTTCAACATCCCACTTGGGACCTCATCTTGCAACAAGACAATGCGCCGTGCCATCGCTCCCGAATCGTATCCGAATGGTTGGATGAACACTCCACCGACGTGACCTCGCTTCCTTGGCCAGCTAGGTCACCTGACATCAATCCCATCGAGCACATCTGGGATGCCATCGAGAGAGATGTTCGAGGCTCTGACCCCTCTACATCAAATCTTCGTGAAATGTGGGATCTTGTTCAGGGGTCGTGGATCCGTATGGCTTCCCAACGGTTTCGGTGTCTTGTCGAGTCCATGCCAAGACGAATCGCCGCCGTCATCAGGGCGAAAGGTGGTGCTATACGTTGCTAGACAGGTATCACTAATTCAATTGCTCTTCAGTGTACATGCAAGTAAATCAACATGTTTTAGACAGTCTTTTTGACATATGGAACATTTCAGGGTACATTTCAGAGTATGCAAATCAAAGGCAAGTTTTAATGTACTTTGAATAATATATTCTGGTAGGTTGTACTACCGTGCCTTTTGTTGTAGCGTTCCAAACATGACCTGTCATTTGTACAATGTCTACAACAAAGGAACTGAGAAATGTACTTTTTATGATTCTCGAATGCCTCTTCAAGTGGTAATAATTTGCAGCCGATCTGAATATCGCCTTTAAATATTGATTTCTAAGAAACTCTGCGGCTCCGTAATAACCACTAGCTCACAGATAGTTTTCGTGTCATAATTTGACTCTAGGATGACCAGTTAATAGAGATTTGATATCTGATAAATGGTCATTATCGTTTCGTGTGCAGTAAACCTCAATGCATGTTGAATTTTGCTGGATGAACATCTTTAATTTTAGAAGAAATGTAAAAATTATAACATCCGGTTTCTCTAATTCAGACAAAAATCGCCAAGATACAGTTGAGCTAATATTAGAGAAAGGCGCTCTTGAAGGTCCATTATAAAAGTTTTCTAATAGAAACTTCGCTTTTTCTGAAAAACGTTGAGTGAAAAAACAAGTGAATCTTCTGAAAAACGTACAGGGAAATCGGCTTTGCGAAATATTGTACTGAAGAAAGTTCTACACATTAACCTGGAACTCTGTTGTTCAGTGCGTAATACGTGCGGCTAATTGGTCAGGTATCTAACTGAGGGACCCTAGATATCTTACATGTTAATGTCAAGGCTCTGTTGACGGGTGCCGATGCCTTGGATGATAGTTATAAAAAAGGATTGCCGTTATTTTGGAATAATCATCTCATTAGCTAGTCATACCCAAGTTACTTCAGTTTTAGGGATGGCTTCAGACTAACTAAACCTAACATGCTCTCATTTGTATAATCAAATTTATTGAATTAAACATGTTTGGTTATAGAATAATAGTGAAGTGTGCAAAACTTGAAATGATATAATCAGATATTAAACGTTGCACATTTTATTTTTTTGCAATATTTTTAATTTATTTTTTGTAGTTGGTCTTTTCCATGCATTGAATTTCTTTGAAGTATTAGCGATGTCGTTGTACAACATTGTGCTTGCATTGGATCATCATGCTGCAAGTCTTTTAGCTTCAGTAACTAATTTTTTCTTGAAATGTTATTTTCTGCGTCTTGAAGAAATATCTCAGCTGTATTTAATTAAAATGAAACACATCTAAGACATTTCTTTTTGTTTGCAAAAAAATGCCTTTTTTTATAAGCACTTGTTGATATCGACGCTTTAAATATATGATAACATGTCTGCAGACACAGCTCTATCGTACGTCGAATGGACTTTGCACGAACCTTCGTAGTTACTCCGATGTTCAGTGTCGGCATTTCCTTCTCTACTGTGACCATCCGACCGACGCTACGGTAGGGTAGAAGCAAGCTCACTTCAAACATCAACGGCCCATTTACGGTCACATATTACTCGGAGGCTGCTGGTATCTCCAGTTTTGGTGTAGTGCTTGTACAGACGTGCGACGGTCGCACGTGGAAGGTCCAAACGTTCTGAAGTCATTGAGATGAGAATCCCATTTTCCTCGCCCTGACTATATGCTCACAAACTGTATGCCATCGCTATATTTACCCATCATCACAGCAGCTAGGTGACTTACATGTATACAACAAAGAGCCAAAACATTATGACCACCTGCTAATATGATGTTTGTCCTCCACGTGCCACCAAAACAGCTCTTACTCAGCGAGGCATGGGTGCTGCAAGATTTCTAAAGGTGTCTTGTGGTATCTGGTACCAACATGTCGCCAGCAGATACTTTAACTCTTGTAAGTTACGTGGTTGACCGCACATTGTATTTGCTGTTCCAACACAAACAACAGATGCGCGAGTGGATTGATATCGGGGGAATTTGGAGGTTAGGGATCAGCCGTGGAAGTAGAATGGTTCGTGGAAAGACTTCCACGATCAGCCGTGGAAGTGCAATGGTTCGTGGAAATACTTCCACGATCAGCTGTGGAAGTAGAATGGTTCGTGGAAAGACTTCCACGATCAGCCGTGTAAGTAGAATGGTTCGTGGAAAGACTTTCACGATCAGCCGTGGAAGTAGAATGGTTCGTGGAAGTCTTTTCACGAACCATTCTTAAACAATCCAGGTAGTGTGGAATGGAGCATTATGCTGCTGAAAGAAGGCACTACTAGAAGGAAATACTGTTGCCATGAAAGTATACTCCTGGTCTGTAATGATCTTTAGGTAAGCGATAGACGTCATAGTTTCCTGCACAAGAATGACTGGATCCAGAACTTCCCAGAACATTGCCCAAAGCATTGCACTACCTCTATCGGCCTGTTTGTACCCCACGATGCAACCTGGTGCCGACACTTCCTCAGGTATACGACGCACAGGTGCAACAGGAAACGAGATTCATCTGACCATTCTGCCTCCTTCCAATAATTCAAGCTCCAGTTTTGATGCCCGCGTACCAATTGTAGGGACTTTCAATGATGAACTGAAGTTTTAATGGACATCTGGAGCATCCTGCGGCTACGCAACCCCATTTTCAGTAGGGTTCCATGTACTACGACACGTTACTCCCGTCAGCAGCATTCAAATCACCGGCGAGTTGCGCCACAGTATCCCTTGTATTGGCTCTTACCACACGGAATAGCCTTCACTGACTTCTAGCATTGATAAGCCGTGGTAGGCCCTCACCTTGCAGGAGTTCGTGGTTTTCCGTTCCACGGACCAATTTTTGAAGGCACTAACCACGGCTGATCGTGATAATCACACACGACATTTCCGCTTCGGAAATACTATGCACCAGTCGTCTGACCATTACGATTTAGTCTTCGTGAAATTCGGTTAAGTCCGCTGCCTTTCTCATCTGAAGAACAAGAATAACACTGATAAACAGAGCGCAGTAACAGGTGGTGGTATTGCTATGATTTCACACACGCCGTCATTTAGCTGCAGTTCCTGCGATTTGCATAAAGGCGCGCCGGTCATTTATTATAATCACGGACTAGTCATACTGTTCTGGCTGTTCGGGACATTGCAAACAACAAGGCAAATGAGAGAGTGTCAAAGAATTTGATGCTTCAAGAGCCAGATCTAGACATATGGGGTCGGACCCGAGCATGTAAGGTTAGCATTATGTACGCCGGCTAGGAAAGCAAAGCGGTCTAAGTGATTAAAGTACTAGCAGAACTCACGCCTTACCACAACATAGGTCACGCATCATATGAAATGATAATTACGATGCACTGTGTTCCTGTAAGAAAAAAAAATTGTTCTGTTACATATATCAACATACACTATATTGACAAAAGTCATCGGACACCCTTCAAAAGCAAATGAACGGATCCCCTGCGTTGTTAAGATGCGCGGTAAAGCTGCAAACGGTATAAAAACAAACCTACAGCTGACCGCGATCATATCGCACTGTGCATTTCAGTGAAAATGTCGCAGGGGGAGAGACCTGACTTTGAGAAATGAAAGATTGTTGGGTGTTGTATTAGTGCGTTGTCCATAAGAGAAACCGAGAGGCGTTTAAACATATCCAAGTCAACTGTTTTGCATGTACTAAATAAGTGGAAGACACATGGCGTGTTTGAAGCAAAAATATGTACCGGCAGACCAAAGCAAATCAGTGACAGAGGACGTTGAAGCCTCAGGAGAGTCGTTCTAGCTAATCGACTGAGTTCTGCACAAGACCACAGTGTACAGGTGAGTAAACATGATGCTGGAACCTCGGTATGTACAAGTACCATTCGCAAATAACTTCGTTCCATGGGTTACCGTGGTCGTGCGTCTGCTCATAAGCCTTTCATCTCCACTCATAATGCTACTCGTCGTTTAGCAGGGTGTAAAAAACATTTATCGTGGACTGTAGATCAATGGAAACGGGTTCTATGGGCTAATGAATCCAGAAACACGACCCATCAGTCTAATGGCCGTGTGTGGGCATGCCGGCAGCCGGGAGAACGCTATTTACCAGAGTGTACTATTTCCACGGTCAAGTTTGGAGCTGGCAGTGTACTTGTGTGGGGGTGGTTTTCGTGGTATGGTCCCGGCCCATTGGTAATCGTGGACAAAACTGTTAACCAGCACGTCTACCTCGATATTCTGGACAATTATGCCCTACCAACTCTGTGGCAATACTATGGAACCGAGATTTGTTGGTATTAGCAAGATAATGCACCGAGCCATAAAGCAAGGACTGTTACGTCGTGGTTTGACGACAATTCCGTATCGTGTGTTGACTGACCAGCACAGAGCCCTGCTCTTAATGCCATAGATCACATGTGAGATAAATCAAAGCGCCGCATAAGAAGTTCGGAACCAAGGTTTACTACTAAGCAACAGTTAGCGGCAGCATTATATACTGAATGAAAGCGCACCTGCCGCTGTGTTCCAAAACCTTGTCGAAAGCATGTCTCGAAGGATCGGTGCATGCATTAAGACCAAAGGTGGTTTCAGAATAGCTTTAATGTAACAAAACAGAGGAGACGAGCAACATGGAACTGTCTCAAAGAAAAAAAAGAACAGGAATGATACAAACTGATAAAAGCGATGATATGCACATTGAATGAGTAATGACAAATTTACAACGTGATGCAAACAGAGCAATGCTTGAGTAACAACAAAATGATCACAGGCGGGGCACCGCAGTGCGAAAGAACAGCAAAAAGTTAATGAAGAGTCTTAACTCACCGTGAGATGTAACGGACCTGGTGTAACAGCGAACCACGGGGTCACTGGCGACCACGTAGCATGGAAGGAGCTTTCACGGCCTGCGGAGAGGGCAGACTGATACTCCTGCTGTACCACAGTGCACAGAGTAACGGAAAGCATGGTGAAAGGTGAAGTCCCAAGTGCGCCATCTATGAAAAAGTGTCGAGGAGTGGCAGTTCGTCTCTTGCAGAAGGAGTAAGTCGGCCCCAAGAGGCGAGAGATCTTCCAGAACGAGAGCGTTAGCAAACCCCTACAATTCAGAGTGGCGACCTTGAATGGGTAAGTCCAACGTCGGATGAAGGGCAGCTGGGACAGCTTTCTGGAATGTGTCGAGGCGATTGATGATACCGCGACACCACAAGACGTAGTCGGGTTGCTTGGCATTATGCCGGAGGAATTTGAGGATGGAGGTTACTTGGTCGAAGACCTCGAGAAGAACTGCTTCAAACTGCTGTAAAAAGATGAGAGAAGCCTCTCGATTTGTTTTATGAGTGAGAAACTCGTAAAGGCCTTCAAAGGAGACGGGTTCTGAAGGAAGAGAGGCATTGGTAAGCAGAGTCGAGAAATCTTCAAATGTCGGCAGAGGACCCTTGGACTTTGAAGAGGAAGAGCTGGAACGTGACAGGAGAGAATTGGAGTCTGATAGACGGGTGGAACGATGTGTGCGGCCAGTCAGAGAAGGTGACTTCTTTTTCCTCCGGGCCTCGGTACTGGTAGTAGAGCAACTTTTGCCGTGGATCGGTGACACACGAGATGTGGAATCAGAGGAAAGGTCCATCTCATCACCGGGAGCAAAAGTGCCGACGGTGAATGAAGCTTGAGGATCAGCCGTGATGTCCTCTGATGGAGAGAGAACACGGGAATGCAAGGAGGAGTCCAGCGGAGGAAAATCCGACAGAGTGGAGAAAACAACATCGGAAGACGCGCGTTGATCGAAGGGTTTAATCAGATTTTTCGCAGAACTGTGTCTAGGAGGTGCAGACGCAGGAGAAGGCATGGCATAAGAAACGGAGGGAGAGGTAGAATGCTGTCTTGGAGCTGCAGGAGTCAGTGGCTCTGAGCCTGCTGATGGCCGTAAGCTTTTCAGCGTGAGCATTGAGCAGAAGTGAGGAGCTCAATCCTGCGGCGTTCGTTACCGCAACGAACATCCAGGAACCGTGGAAACTTTATGAGATGCTCTTCCGACGGGAAGATGATGCGAACAGTTCTACAGAAGCCACAGATATGTTTATCATCGGGGTCAGAGGGGGAAGAGGAGAGAATCTTCACTGGGCCGACAACTGTGCCGCAACGACTAAGTGCAGCACACAGCATATCATCAGAGATCTCCGGGGGTATCGGATGTAGAGAGACCAAAACAGTACGCTGGGCGATAGATTCGGCTAAAAGGTGACGATCGCCATTTGATAGGCCCCGAGACACAAGCTCGGCATATTCTTTCTTCGAAAAATAAACAATCGCAGTTCGTGGCTTTTGGGTGAGGTGGGTGATGGCACCAGAAGGAAGCATCTTCTTGAGAGCGGAGCTGTACTGTTTCAAAGGATTGTTGGGCAGTGCGTCAAAACAAACCCCAACTCGAGGATTGAATGAAGACGTTGACCAGCAGGAGAGTTCTCGGGAATGTCTAATAAGATGTTGTCACCGTTGAGAGTGACGTAAGAATCCATAGGGGGCGGACGAGACGAGGAGAACGCCGGTGGAATACCAGTGGCAGCCGCAGAATACGTGCGTGCGAAGCGCCTCCTCTGGAAGGGCATTGATGCAGCATGAAACAATGTACTGGAAGCAGAGGCAGTATAGACTATAGAGGACAGATTAGCAACGCCATCTGAGACGTCCATGAATTCATCATCGTCAGTAGAGGCCAGGGATGTCACATCCACGTTCTTAATGGCAGAGTTGGAGACCCGGGCAGGAGGAAGATTAAGAGGCTCTCCACTAACAAGCGAAGATGATTGGTCGGCTGAGGAAGCGACGCGAGGAGCTGAAGCGTTGTGGGCGGGAACAGCGCCCTTATCAGCAGATGCCATAATCAATGGCAAGGGTTAACGAAGAAAACGACCAGCTCGGTGTGGAAATTAAAACACTGATAATGAAAATAAGCACTCACCAACTCGTGAGTGATTTTAAACGAAAGCACAGACCTTTTTCTTCGGCACACATACAGAAGAACAATGATGGGATACACAAAACATGTGGTGAAGCACTCGAACACGGAGCTCGTGAAGACACGTGTATGCCAAAGGTGGACCGACACCGTTCTTATGTATGTCAGTAAATGCTGTCTTATGTTTCTCTTCTAGGTGTCCGGTGACTTTTGTCTTTTTTCATATATATACAACTGAAAATCATGCAGTGCGATAATACAGTACGTACTACTGTAAAGGGAACTTCGGAATCATTCGAAGTGGCAAGTGGAAATGATGGTATTAACAATTATATTTATTATTATTATTATTATATTTTATTTAATTTTCTCATCTACATCAATGCCATCTGTAGCATCGTCCACTTGTCAGTACGGAAAGAAAGTCAAGTAAAGACATAGTCACTCATGGTTTACAAATCGTCGTACGACATGGCACGTATCAATAATTGCTGCTTCTTGTATTTTGGGCCTTAGGTGTTGCCAGGGCCGGTTCTAGCGATTTTTTAAGGTGGTGCAAACGTCTCATCATGGCGCCCCCCAAAAAAAAATCCAGTATAAGGTTTTCTTTTCCAAAAGCTAAAAAACAGAAAACAGCTATAATCAAATTCATAAATATAAAATAGAAATATTGTAATTATAATTATATGTATAAATTTACATACAAAGTCAACTCCAGGGTATCCGCTGTTCGGATGGCACGAGTTTCGCTGGCGGATAATCCAAATTTTGCAGAAAAAACCCCCTACCAATATGCTTGAAAATATACACACATAACATAAGTGTTATCATGTATTCAGATCTGTAGTTATTGTTGCAAGCACATAAAACAGACTGAAATGCTACATAATATATACTGTATATACGTACTACATACTATAATTTCAATTTTAAAGTAATCAGTCACTTGCTTCCGTTTTTTCACTGCAAACATTTTGTTTGATTCGGGACGGCAGGCGGCGCAAAACTAGCGTCTCAACTACACTGCTGGCCACCCAAAATGCAACACCAAGAAGGAAGCATCCGATTGGCCTGAAATTCGCAGCATGCGTCGCCCGCGAGAGGACATGCAAACGATTAGCATTGCAGGGCATATGCAAATCATGTGCGCCCGACACGCCACCGAGAAGCACTATAAGAAGGGTGCACAGAAGGCGGGGTGTAAGTAGTGGAAGTGTGTTGTGCTGCCGGACCTGTGCATGGGAAGTTTCCTGATGCCTCGTCGCAGAATACGGTAGTCATTCCAGCACGCTTCGGAGTTCGACAGAGGACGAACAGTGGCTTATCGCGACAGCGGTTTATCGTACCGAGACATCGGCACCCGTGTGAGACGACATTCAGCCACAGTGAGGCGAGTATGGATTCGGTGGGTGCAGGAGGGACGGACGGACCGACGTGAGTGATTGCCGCAGCCGCGGCACACCACCGAACGAGATGTCCGCCATGTTGTGCGGTGGGTATTGACGGCTCGCACCGCAACATCACAAACGTTAGCGCAGGAATTAGGGTGTGTTGCGCAACAAATTGTGTCAGCACGTACCGTTCGACGTCGTCTGCAGGAGCGGTGACTTGTCGCACAGCGCCCATTGCTCCAATTACCATTGACGTTACAACACCGGCGAGTGCGGTGGCAGTGGGCCGTTGAACGCCACACCTGGACTACGGAATGGCACGACATTGTCTTCTCCGACAAATCCCGCTTCTGCCTGCAACACCATGATGGTCCGATCCGCGTGTAGCGGCTCCGCGGCGAGAGACTGTATGATGCCTGCATTATGCATCGCCATACCGGTCCGTCGCCTGGCATTATGGTTTGGGGCGCAATTGGATATGACACCCACACCCCTCTGGTAAGCATCACCGGTACACTCAATAGCCACCGCACCATCTCCGACGTTTTGGAACCTGTAGTTCTCCCTTACCTGCAGGACCTGCCAGCGGCTGCGTTTCAACAGGACAATGCGTGTCCGTACGTGGCACGCATCGTGCAATAATTTTTCACAGCCCACAAGGGGTCACTGGTGCCGTGGCCCGCCTGTTCTCCCGATATGTCGCCCATCGAACACGTCTGGTCGCTGATCGGCAACCGAGTGGCACGGCAAGCACCACCCGCCGCTACGCCTGATGAACTGTGGCAACGTGTGGAAGCAGCCTGGACCGACATACCCCAAGCCCACATCCAAAGCCTCTTTCGTTCGATGCCGCGGCGTGTAGCAGCCGTTATTGCCAGCCATGGGGGCCACACGAACTATTGATGTCTGCGTGTTCCGTAAGTCGCACGGGCCTGTAAGCTCAATCGTTTCATCTTTGTATCTGTTGTTATGTGTCCAGTAAATCTGGCTTTGCTATATCGTGTCCTTCTTGGTGTGGTGTTGCATTTTTGGGTGGCCAGCAGTGTAATAATGCATTGTTTTCATTCTTGTTACGATATGGTATTTGGTTTCAATTAGCAATGTATGAATAGAGACCTTAATTTTTAATGACCAAAAAAGTTTCAAGTGATTAAGGTTGCAGATAATTCGGCATTTGACTGTACCTTGTTTCATTAGGTAAAATATATGTCATAATTAAAACTCATTTACACAACGAATAAAAAGTAAGATAAGAAAAAGTGATGGGATCTTCTGAATACGTCTAAATTAAATGAAATAAAATTTCTCTTCTCTAATTCGAATTTAATGACCAGATATTTTAAATTACAATGATTCAAGAAAGGTTATCTAATTTGCCATAACCTGTCCATTAAATTAATATTATGTGGAAACATGAGAGAACAGGTGATCCAAAAGTGTATTTTAGAAACAAAACATAACAAAGACAAACTGCTTTCCGTGTTTGTAAACAGAATCCGTTTAGAAGTAGCGGCGTCGTGACGCTGCGCTATGTAAACTATGAGTACCGCAAAACAGGGAATGCTTGCGATAACTTCTCAAATAGGTATTTTTCTTGCTTTTGTACTCGGAAATTTTGTAATTAAGTCTGAATAGCATAACGACTGGATAAAGTCATTCTCTATGGACAGAATTGCTAAATCTGATAACCTTTCTTCTAACATAGTTGAACGAAAAAAGGTTTTGATCAATTAAAGTTTTCTAAAACTTCGTTCACACGTAACGTGGCTACTGTGATAGGAATTGTCACCATAATTCGAAGTGCAGTCCATAAATTTGGGAAAATGTGCTGCCAACTAGTTTCTTTGATCAACTGTAATACTTTTAGTGGTTCTCCCGAGTCGTCTAAAATGATTTTATACTTAAAATTTCACCGACTGATTCAACTGATGCAATGTCGCATTTGCCTCCGTCTGTCAAAAGTACTTTTAAATTTTCGCAAACTTTCTTTAGATGTGTTGTTCTCTCCAAATTTTCTTTTATATCACATAAAAATGACCACATACATTTTATTTCCGAGAGCTGTTCGAATCGTGTGCTCAATGAATTTTGAATTGTATCTATCATGGAATAAAATACTGTTGCCTTAAATAATTCTTCGGCATTTGTTGGTGATTCATCATCGGTTTCATAAGAAAACATCGTTTTTTTCTTTCAGCTTCGTGTTTCCTTAAACACTGGTTCGATTTCCAACTTGTCTGCGATTCCTTTCGCTGTTATTAAAGCTGACGAATAACCCAAAGTTCTGTATTCTTTCATAAAATCTGAGCACTTGTTTAGTAACTCAGAAACATTTGATAAGTGCACACTTTTTTATTGCATTGTTTTACTTACTACGTTAACTTCAAATAAAACATCATACCAAACGACTCATGTAACTATAAATTCAAATTGTTCAAAGTGAAATTCCTCCAAATACGTGGCGTCAGTTGAATAAACAAATACATCGCTCTTTTCACGTTTTTACCAACACACAGCAACCGAAAAATTGTTATTCGGCCACCGCCGTGGAATTGTATCCTCAATCTCTCGATATAAGAAAAACACACATAGCGCCTTGAATTGTCGGCCGCTGTGGTGTAAGGCTAACGCGCTCGGCTAGATATCGAGGGATTCGGGATTCAATTCCCCAGGTGGCCGAATAACAATTTTTCGGTTGCTGTGTGTTGGTAAAATCGTGGAAAGAGCGATGTATTTGTTTATTCAATTGACGCCACGTATTTGGAGGATTTTCACTTTGGATCTCACCTTTTGGATTTAACTGCTATAATTAATATATATAGCCAGTGCCGTTAATGTCCACCAGATGGAGGCGTCTCAGTAGCTGAGCAAATCTTACGGATTTATAATGTCAGATGCTGACTGAAAAAGAAAAACACACATAGTGCCGTGAATTGTCTGCCGCTGTGGTGTAAGGCTAACACGCTCGGCTAGATATCGAGAGATTCGGGATTCAATTCCCCGGCGGTGGCCGAATAACAATTTTTCGGTTGCTGTGTGTTGGTAAAAACGTGGAAAGAGCGATGTATTTGTTTATTAAAATTGTTCCATGAATTGCATGATCGACTTCGCTTCGGATGCTACTACAGAGTAAGTAGCATCTTCGTAGACTTCTCTAACAGCACACTAAACTTCGTTGTACTGGTAGCAACTAACCAAAGGCTAGAAATTCTGGATTCCCAACGTGTTTCGGAAACTTTTTTCACTGAAAGTTCACTTACATATTTCGAGATGATGTCCCACCATTTTGGTGATCCTGAAAATAATACAAATAATCTTTGTAGCACTCCAAATAATGACACTGATTTTACCGAGGATTTTGCAGCATCTGAAACGGTTAAATTTAAATTGTGACATCCACAAGGAATAAAGAAAGCGCGAGGGTATTTTTCTAAAATTCTAGACTGAACTCTTTTTTTAATTCCTACCATATTGGCACCGTTGTCGTATCCTTGGTCAAGACAGAAATTCATATCTAACTACAACTATTGACAATTTTGTCCAGAAAAAGGCCAGTAAGTCCTTCGCCTGGAGAATGATTTACAGGTTTATAGCCTATGAAACATTCTCGAATCTTCACTTCGTCTTCTGTATTAACGAATCGAATCGTAAAAGAAAGTTGCTCGGTATGACACACATCCGGAGTGCAATCCAATATAATGGAAAAGTACTTAGATTCATTTACTTTAGATATGATTCTTTTCTGAACGTCTCCTCCAAGTAAACTGATTAATTCATTTTGAATTATTTTACTGCAGTAGCTGACGCTGGATTCCTTTTGTACAAAACGGCGAAGGTGCTCCATCATTACAGGATCAAATTTCTCTAATCCTTCAACTAAATCGAGAAAATTACCATTTCCACGAGTAAAGAGTTTGTCTGAATTTCCTCTAAAAGGTAAATTATGTTCTGCTAAGAAAATAGTGATAGCTGCTAAGCATTCCAAAATTGATACCCATCGAGACTTTTCGTCTTCTATTTGCTTTAGCAACACTTTATCAATTCCGCTAAATCCTTTAAGCCTACTTGAGGCGTCTATCCAGTTTTCTATGTTTCTACAAATGATCTGAAGAAGTTTCATGACTTTTTAGACGAGATGATAAGTGAACCCACCCACTGTAGTCTTCGGTACCTAACTTGGTTTGAGGGTTTCGGGAGAACAATTTATAACAGAAGCAACAAACTTTATTTGCTCTCTGTGAATAAGCGAGCCATCGCCGATTAAAAATTTCACCATTGGCAAGTGATTGTTAGAAAAATGACGTCCGTCGCTATTTCTGGGATATTTCTCGTTAGACATTTCTCCACTAATAGGTCCACGAATGATGACATCATCTCTTGCAGCAGGGTTCAAACTTGGCCAACTTACTATATCTTTATATTGTATATTTTAATGAAATGAATGCGTTGATGCATCCACAACTTGAACGCTTCCATCTGTCGTAATTGGCTGATCACTTTCGAAGGAAACTTCCGTATGAGTTTCCTCCACAAAACCTTTACCTTCGTCTCTAGGTTAGTGAATTAAAAAATTTGCCATTTTCTTGGCATTCTCCTCCTCTTTTCTTTGCTTTTTCAATTTTCGTTTTAAATTTTCAGATTCAGATAACGTTTTACAAGTTTCAGACATATTGTATTAGATTCAACTGTTGATATTCAAATTTTATGCATCATAGAATCTATCTATGGTATTAGAAACAAAATAAATGAACCGCTACTAACTCGCCCGAATCCGCCTCACCTTATGCAGCAAGGCGGGATGCACGCTGTGACTTTGAACCCCTATTGGTAGCTGTCCATCGCTAGTTCTATGTCGATTGGCGTTGGCGCAGAAGAACTTTACTAACTAGACCCTTGCCGACTCTTTGATTTGCCGATAATTTACGACCGAACTATGGTGTCAGCTAAGGTTATAACAGAAAGCCGGAGACTGTCTGTCTGAGAGTCTGATACCCCATTCCATCAACCAAAACACATTTCCGCTTTTTGACCCCTTTCTATCAATCTGTTTCTGTTCGCACCTGTTCTTTCCCGCATCTTGCAAGCGCTAGCTCGTTAGATCCACGCTCCGTTTGGATGTTCTCTGTGATCGGACCGAACGGACTCTCTCGCCCCCCCCTTCCGCATCAGCCCATCCTCCAGGCATTTGTGCCCTTTACTAACAAGAAGCGCTCTCAGTTGATCCTCGCCAAAAAACATTCCGCCTGTCTTTGTCCTCGGTCTTTGCTTTGACGTGAGACATACAACGCGGAAAAGTGTACTTTTTTTCTGTTCGCGCAGATAAAAAAATCCCACACATGCTTGAGAATTTTGACGAAGTCCGTCGCTGTTTTTTTTTTTTTTTTGCATGAACAGTATTACACCAAGCCCGTCCACGTCTATAAACTATAAGTAGAGAAAAAGCGGTTTCTTGGTTCGGAGCTCGGCGCCCCTTTTCGATGGTGCCCGGTGCAGTCGCATCGCTCTAGAACCGGCACTGGGTGTTGTAGACCTAAAGCATCAAGCTGAGTTATAAGAGGCTGAGGAATTATACCAATTGCAGAGATATTCAGTTGACGTATGTGAACCGTTTTCAGCTTCTACATCTGTTTGATCTCTGCAGCCAGTTCCACATCCTTGTTGTTTTTTGTCGCATAAGTATTCTGAATATTACGGTCCGACGGTATCGATATGTCGATAATGACTGCTTCCTATTGCCTTTCGTCATATAGCACTATGTCTGGACTATTGGAAGAGATGCTTATGTCTGTTTTTAATCTCACAGTCCCAATATAATTTTTACTGTTTATTATTTAGTACCTCAGTGGGTTGATATTTATAGTATGGTGCTTCTGACACTGATAGTTCTGTATCGTGCGCTAATTGTTGATGTATCATCTTAGCAAAATTATTATATCGCTGTATACAGAATCAACGTTTGCCAGCGTGTTCAATGGGGTCACTGCACATACCACATCTTCTACATTTGCCACTTTGCAGATACTCCTTTAAAATATATTTTCTATAATTTTTGGTTGCAACCCAAGTAGCAGTGAATATCGGCTAGATATCGGGCCTATATTGGTTATGTTGGCTGAATGTCGTTAATATCAGTCGACATTGAGCCGATATCGGCCTTGCCGACATATCCGATATTGTCTTGCCGTTCTTCAGCCGATATCGGACCGATATTGGCATTGCCGACATATCCGACATTGTCTTGCTATTGTTCGCCCGATATTGGCATTGCCGAAATCATGATGTCAGCAATGCCCATATTTCAGTTCTTCACCTTTTATGCAGATGGTCTAAGCTTATAGCCCATTGAGCTGCTCACGGTGATCGTTAAACCTCAAACCAAAAAAAAAAAAAAAAAGGCTAAGAACGTAAGCAGAGAGTTCTTGTCACTTGTCACCTGACGCTGAAGTTTTAGCCAATGAATTCTAATCCCGTTTGGTAAACAATAACCGTAACCTTTAGATACCAGCACATCGTGGTCGGTGCAAATCACACACGACCTTTATTGTTGATTACTGTTTACTGATTGTACTTCACTTCGGTGCCTAATTCCTTTGCAAAATTTTTTTATATCAGCTGGTATGTATAAAAGTAAACCTACCAAATCTAGTTTTGTGCAAAAACGTGTCGCAGCTGACATGCTTACGGTTTTTGGAGCAGAGCATCTGATAATCGCCATAATAATTTGAATGATAACGGAGTTCCTTGTAAAATGCCTAAAATTAATGAAAACTCCCAACAGCCTTTTCCCGTTTTTATTGCAGCTAATAATCCTGTTTTTCATGGTGAAACAAATTCACAGCACGCAGTGTTAATTGAGAATGCTGAAGTGCCCAAAGATACGGCTGAACATTCGGGCGAGTTTCGCAATGAACTTTTTTTTTTTTGATTGGAGGTTTAACGACCACCGTGAGCAACTCAATGGGCTATAAGCAGTCGCCCGTCCCTAATTTAGGGTAACTGGTTCCAGGGAAGGGAGAGAGCCAGTGCCGTAAGACAAACACAACATCCATGCCTGACCGGGATTCGAACCCGGACCCCTTACAGACGAATGATCAGAGGCCAACGCCTTAGACCACTGCGCCACCGGGGCTGCAAATGAACTTTCTGCATGGGCTATAAGAAATAATATTACTCATAAAGCACTAAATGAGCTGATAAAAATATCGAAACCCATGAAACCTGATCTTCCTGATGGTTCTCGGACCCTATTAAATACTAATGTAAGAGATTGCACGTTGCCCATGAAAGAAATTGCTCGAGATTGGGGGGAATATTGCTACATTGGATTGAGGCAAAGCATTTGAGAGCAGCTCAAGTTTTTGAAATTGGGCAATGTGAATAATCGCACATTGACATTTTCTGTAAATGTTGGTGGCTTGCCATTATTCAAAAGTTCTTCCTTACAACTTTGGCCGATATTAGGGAAAATCGATGCTACAAACAGCTCGGAAAGATTTGAGCCTTTTTTAATTGCAATGTTTTGTGGCAGAAAGAAGCCGATGTAGAATAAAACGTTCGTTGCAATGCAAATATACATACAAGAAAAAAAAATCAAAATTACAGTACATGTTTATTTTCTAATGTAATAAATAAAAAAACACAATTTAAAAAACACTTGGAAACAGAACACTGCTCACACTTTTACATAATATTTCTTGAATAGATTCACTGTACTATGACATTCTACCAGTGGTTCTGACCTAATATAGTTCTGATATATATTGGGTGAAGTCATTGAAACGATATTGCAAAAGGTTATCCTCCCAAGTATTCAGATGATACTGGCTAAGTATCGGTTGTATTAAATCCGACAAACAGCCAATATTGGTTAGATGACAGTTATATCTATAGATATAACTGTCATCTAACCGATATCGGCCCCATGTCGGTAGCCGATATAACCGATATCGGCTAAATATCAGGGAGGATAACTTTTTGCAATATCGGTCCGATATCGGCTACACATATTTGACCGATATCGGCTACAGATATCGGACCGATATTGCAAAAAGTTATCCTCCCTGATATTTAGCCGATATCGGTTTTATCGGCTACCGACATGGAGCCGATATCGGACCGACATTAATTGCTACTTGGGAATCACTTTGTCTTGAGCAGCCATCATAAACCCAATAGTCTCTCCATATAACTTTCCTCGCTTCAATCATTGACTTGAGGCGTCCTTGTCAACTTCTGGCCTGGTTTACTGATTTGGATGAGCCCCATGAAGTTCCCTTTCCTTCCGTTTTCGAATCTGGTCTTCCGTAGACCCTTCGTCTATTTTTGCATCTGGTTTACTTAACATTAGTGGAGTACTCTCTCTTCGTTTGCAGCATATATGACATCAAACATATTATTTTCATTACATTTAAAGTGAAAGTATTTCCTCAGTGAGCAAATTTGTGCATCGTGAATGCGTTTTTTATCATGATGCGGTCTACGGCTGCCTTTGGATGTCTCATTCTATGTTGGGTCATACTTGATCTCGCAGCTCTGTTAAATTCCTCAAGATCTGTTTTCGATTCACTGATAATACCAAAAGAATAAGCTAGAACTGGGACCACAAAGGTATTAATTGCTTTCACCTTATTAGCTGTGTTTAGGTATGTATTTGGAATAATTTTAAGTCGATGTTGGGACTTATGTTTTATATTATTCTTAATTTTACTGTGTTTAATGCCACGTGCATGTAAAAATTCCAGGTACTTGTATCCATTTTCTGCATTTAAATCTTCAATTATTTCATTGTTGTCTATAGAGAAATCTTCAGATTTAACGAGAAGTTCTCTTTTCAAATGAGTCACCTTACTTTTGTCCAAGCCAAAATCCATATGAATTGATCTGATAAATGTGGCAGTAATCTGTAGAAGATTATTTAATTGTATTTTGGAATTGCTGTATATCTTAAGGTCATCCATGTATAATAAATGATTGATTGTATAACTTTGTGTTCTTGTTCCTTTTATACTGAATCCATATTTCGTGCTGCCTGATATGTTACTGAGAGGATTAAGGTCCATGCAAAACCAAAGTGCACTGACAGAGTCCCCTTGAAAAATGCCTTTCCTGATTCTAATATTTCCAGAATTAATCATTTTCGTTCCATCTGATATATAGAGATTTGTTTGCCACTGAGACATAGCTTGTTAAAGCAATTGAATGACTTTGTTGTTTACTTTATATATTAGGTGTACAAATAAGTTTTAAAGCGTTTTAAGACAAAGCAACATGTAATTTGAGAGAAAACAACACTACCTTTAAGAATCAAAATATGCGCCGTCATTATCTATGACTTTCCGCCATCGGTCGGGCAGCTGACGGATTCCAGCCATGAAGAATACTTCGCCATGTGACGCGATGAAGGCGTCAACCCATTTTTGCAATTCATCACATGTCCGGAACCCTACAGCAGACAAACCATGTTGCATCGATCGGAACAAATGATAGTCCGAAGGGGCTATATCTGCACTATGCCAAGCTATATCTGGACTATATAGGGGCTATATCTGGACTATGCCACTATATCCCAGCCAAGCGTCAATAACGTTTCCTTGACCGATTTCGCTACATGCGGCCTAGCGTTGTCGTGCAGTTATTTCACGGGACGGAATCCTTTGCCTGTGAATGGACGTTTCGGACAGATTTCCTGGTTCAGTCGCAGCAATTGTTGCTTATAGCGATCAGCAGTAACAGTTTGATCCTATTCCAATAGTTCATAATAGAGCACACCCTTAATATACCACCAAATGCACAGCATAACCTTTTTGGAGTGAATATTGCGTTTCGGGGTCGAAGTGTTGCTCCACCGGGGTCTACCCAGCGCTTTTTGCGTTTGGAATTGTCGTATCATATCCCCTTTTCATCACCCGTAACTATTTTCCACAGGAAAGACGACTTTCTGTGTTGTTTATTCAACAGGTTCAAAAACTTCATCACATGCTCATCCTTGGTTGCTCTGGCTCAGGCCATGTGGCACCCATTTTCCTTCCTTCTGAATCTTTCTTTTTGCATTTGAGACGAATCTTCATCTAGCAATGCTTGCAGTTCCTCATGTGCATCCTTCTGCTGGGAGCCGCTACTTCTTCCATCGCTAACATCAAAATCACCTGCTTTTAAACAGTCTAAACCAAAACTTACACGTGCTTTTCCATACAATATTCTCTCCCAGAACAGAACACATGATTTCGCAGCACTTTTTCCTTGATGAAATTCGTAACGAATGCAATGTCGAATAATTGCAATATTGCTTGCCATCTTTCACCTGCCAATGTGCAAGTGCGTTTGACTGTTGGGCAAACTTCTGTGTCGCATTTCATACTCTGGACCAGTTACGGTCACATGACAACAACGCAGGGGAATGTCGGATATGTAAATTAGCGGTATACGTCACACAAAAAACGCTTTATAACTTATTTGTACACCTAATATGTTCAGTATTTCTTTGAGGCAATCATGCGGAATTGAATCAATATAAGCCATGCTCAAGTTTCCTTTTCTTCTTAACAGCCTGATTCACGACAATACTATCAATAATAACTTGATCGTTGCATCCTTTAGATCTCCTTTAGCATTCTTTTCATTTTTATTTCATCACACCGTTATCTCTTAAGCGATAATAATAATTATTATTATTATTGTAAAAATGTAAAATGATTCCACCTTCTTCCTGAGGTTTTTCTCTTCCTTCCGGGACGGGTAAGACGTACCAAGTCTGGGAAGTAGTATTTCTTTTCTCTCAATTGTCCAGGAACTTCCTTACCATCCTACAAGTGTTCAGGATAGCTGCCTTCTGTAGTTTTTTTTTATTGGAGATTTAACGAACACCGTGATCAACTCAATGGGCTATAACCAGTCTCCCGTTCCTAATTTAGGGTCACTGGTTCCAGGGAAGGGAGAGAGCCAGTGCCGTAAGAAAAACAGAACATCCATGCCTCACCGGGATTCGAACCTGGACCCCTTTCGGACGAATGATCAGAGGCCATTGCTTAGACCACTGTGCCACCAGGGTGGCCTTCTGTGTAGTTCCATGCAGGTGTTCGGTTGAAGTTCTAGTGTCTGTATAGAGCTGTGAATGGTCTTAGGTACAACTCCTGTGGATGATATTACTATGGGGACGGCGGTGACGTTCTTCATATGCCACATTTCGTTTTGTAGGTCGTTATACTTGGACAGCTTCTCTCCGTGCATCTTCTGGATGTTGCACATATTGGGCACGTTTATGTCAGTGAGGTGTGTTGACTTCTTCTCCTTTTAGACCAGGACGATGTTGGGCCGATTGTGGGGGATGGTTTTATCTGTTCTAATCAATCTGTCCCAATACATTGTTATTATTATTGTTCTGTTGTTGTTGCTCTTTGCTGTACGTAGATACCATTGAACTTCACGAAACATTTTTTTCCAAGACCAAATTTTTGCCATTGTAATTTTGCAATTGGAATTCTTATCACATCTACAGGGAAAACGAAATATGCAGTTTGAACTACATCTGTACTTGGACATGACCTTTGTGATTGAGACAGTCATTCCGACACTGCCATTTAATATTTCAAGTTCGCTTATCTGCGGTCACAATGTTCTGTTCAATCAAGCGTTTCAGCTAATCCATTTATTTTCTTCGATAAATCTAAGGTATAAAAACACAGGGACGCGTGGGAAGTTTATCACTTGTAGGCTGTCTGATTTCCAACCAAGCCGCAAGCACATCGGTAACCATGGTTTTTCAGGTAAGTTTTTAATCTCATTCATCATGAGTTTTCAGGTAAGGATTTCACGCATGTTAAAGTTAGCATTAAAAATAGTCGTGAACTGGAAATGATAGTCTTTTTGCGCAGTAAATATTTACTTTTCATTAAAATTATTATAAAAATTGTTTTTATGAACGTTATGAAATGAAGAAGTGAGTAAATGAAAGAACTACGAGCAAACTGTTTTGAAATTTACCAATATCCTTATTGATTCTTTAAAGCAATATTTTGTGCACATGCTTTGTTAATTTGCAAACAAACAAACAAATGCAGATGAAAATGAAAAAGCTGTTAAAATCTTTCATCTGTAGATGTGGCTGAAATATCAAATGTTCGCCTATCATTTTGAGTTAAGAAGGCAAGATAGTGGTTGCTCGAATTTCGCAGCTCAAATTAAATCCTATGTTTGAGATTTCATTTTTGTTGTTTCAAAATAATTCTGTCGTATCTCGGGTCTTGATTTGCAAAAAGAAGACTAAGAGTAATGAAGCCTTTGATTTGCAGACGTAATGCTCATTAATTAGAATTTGTATAGGGTTCTAGGACAGCCCTTCGGTCAAATATTTTTTATCTATTTTCATAAAACTTCTGTTTCACATATCTTCAAAGTTCCTTTTTCATAGGCATATCATGCAAGTACATACTTAAAAATGAGCTTTTCCTTTTGAGAACACGAAGTTATACAGAAAATTCATAGAAGCAATTAAATATTCTATTTCATCATTCTGCTTCAAATTTTCCATTTTGGATACTGATATTTTCCCCTTCAGTATTAGAATAGAATTTGCTAAAATTTATGACATCATATTAAAATTTAAGTAAAGTACATTTGTGAGATATCTATATAATTACACATGTTCACATAATTTAAGCAAAATTTGTTTTGCTTTTGTAGTTGGTTACTTTTTTTCATATTTCAGGGTCTCATTCTCATGACAGCAGTTACATTGGCCTTGTCAAGCATTATACCTGTACTGGAGCATCACGCTGTAAGTTTTTATTGAACTGATTTAACATTTCATACGCCTTTATGTGAAAGAATAAGCGGGTTTAATGTATTCCAGTTGGTCATACAGAAAGGAATTTGCGATCATGTTACGAAAAGGTAAAAATAAATCAGTTGACAACTATAAGCAAACACGGAAAACAGTACACTGTGCACGAAAATTGCTGAATAGTCGCCCAGACTGCCAATTGGTTAGAAGCCCGAGCTCCAGACGATCATTTGAGCTGATTGGCTTGAGCCTCAGATGTATCGGGCGACTCTACCACCCCACGGAGCCAGATTGTCCCCTCCAAGGGGACAGTGGCCTCGAATCAGGGACGGCCGCACCGGGTGGTGCAGTGGTCTAAACTCTGGCTTCTGACCGTTGATCCGGGTGAGTCCGGGTTCAAGCCGCAGAAGGGGCATGGGTGGTGTGTTGGTATTACAGCATTGGCGCTCTGCCTTCCCTGGAACCAGTGACCCTAAATTAGGGACAGACGGCAGCTTATAGCTCTCGGGTGGTGATTAAACCCTGAAATGAAACATTGAAACTATTTTAACGTAAGACAGATGAGTAATCAAAATTTTAATTATTATTTTCTTTTATGGTGGAGGCATTCATTTCGGTGGAGTTTTTCTGTCTGTGTTACATTTTTATTTATTACCTTGTGTCTGATTATTAGAGCTGCTGGAATATCTTTAAAGTCAACATTAAGGCAGGAAATTTACATATTAAAATCTGGTGTGAAATATTTCTATTTGTCTCACGACTAATAATAATAAAACGTTAATATCCAGTTCTCTCATCTAAAACCCATTATCGGTCATGGGATTTTTTTTTTTTTTGTAATTTCGTAGTTCAGTTTCAAAGTGCCATTTTCGATATGAATTAAACTTTCGACAATTCATTTCCACTTTCTATTAACTAATTAGACAGCATATTTAAAAAAAGAACTAGTTAAAAAGAATAAAGGAGAATAAGGAGAGATTTGAATGGTAGAGAGAGAGAGGAGGGCACGATAAAATGTAACATCGAGCATTCCGACACTTGAGGCTTCCAAACAAAGTCCGGCTGCAAGTCCAACCAGTAAAAGCACAGTACACAGAAAAAAAGAGTAGAACTCAGAAAATGACAAGCTCTTTTAGAGTAGATAGTTTCGGAAAACAATTTGCTGGTCTATTCATAAAATGAAAAAATCGGAATTTTAAAGCCAGTGCAAAGGCATACAAATTAAAAAAATGCATGCATCTCAAGCGAAAGTGTGTATCGTTGGGTGATATAAAAGAGCATTATCTTCTCTCATGATAGCTCGAAAGATAATAAAGAACAGACGTATTTGAAATAACTCAGTTAAGTATGTTTTTCATTCACGATCCCTTAGAAGTTACTATTAAAAACTCATGTTGGTATTCGAAGATTAGCTATCAAGTTGCAAGACCTGTTGACTATCGACAGAGATCTTCATGCGTAGTACAGTACAAAAGAGCATTTAAATGCAAATACTTAATGAACATGTTGACATAGACACACCGGATAAAAAGTAAGACAAACAAAATAAGTAAAAACTATATACAACATGAACTTTTATTCAGTATCTAATAGAGCCACCTTTGTTGCGAATGACAGAAAGTACGTGATGCGACAGGGATTATATGTGGTGCTTGGATTCAATTTGATCCAAACCATTATTGTAGCAAAATATCGCGCAGTTCTGTCAGTGTTGACGGAGTGGACATCGACCCCGAACAGCTTTTTACAGTATATCCCATACATTTTCAATAAGATTGAGATCAGGGAACATTGAAGAGCGAGAGAAATGAGAGACCTCCTCATGCCCATCAAATCATTCACGCACAAATCTAGCACGATGTGCTGTTGCATTGCCTTATATAAAAATGCTCTCACATACAAGGAAAAAAATGTAACATTACAAAGTGCACTTGGTCAGCTACAACACTCAGGTATGCCATGAATATCACTTTACCTTCCTCTGATATCAGCGGATCTAGTCCGTACCAACAGAACATTGCTATTTTGGCTGTAGTGATAAGGAACGTGTAGGTCAAGCACCATCGATGCCGCCCCGGTGTCACAGTAGTCTAAGTGCTGGCTTCTGACCATTCGTCCGGGGTGTGTTCGAGTCTGAATCCCAAGAGAAGCACAGATGCAGTGTTTGTCTTTTGGCATATACTTCCCTCCTTGGAGCCAGTAGCCCAAAATTAAGGTCAGACGACTGCTTAGAACCAATTCAGTTGCTCATAGTGGTCGTTAAACCCCCAAAATAAAAGAAGGAAAAAGCTGTTTTATCTAAAACTTTCTGTGCGCACTTTCATTTGAAAAGATTGAATACTTTTGTGGAAGTCGGATATTTGGTATTATAGATATGATATTGACTCAACGGATGCTGTTTATTCTTCCTGGAACAGAAACGCTTCTATTCGAAAGAAAAAACGACAAATACAAACAAAATAATCGCGAAAGATAATAATTTGTGATAAAAAAGACATTAAAATACATTTGATTTATTAATGTTGGCATTTCAAAAGGGCATCTTTCCAATACCTAAAAAATGCACAGAAGACATCTTCTGATTTATTAATATCCCCTCCCTACCCAAAAAATTCCATCGCCCAATTCGGACGTATGAATTTACAAGACTTAAAAATCAGTAAATATATAGTTATTACTTCATTCACGATAAATATTGAGACAAATTCTAGTTTTCAGACAGTTAACAATAATGAGAGATGCGTTAGATAAATACAGGGTTAAAAAAAATTATCAGTAGAATACTGATGGAAATTAAGCAAAAGATGACCTCTTGGGAAAAGCTGAAATCCTAGATTTCAGAATAATTTGGTTTTGAACAACTTTCAAATAAAATCTGCAAGCGGACTATGTTACCAGTTGCATTCATTGCTTGTATACACATACACATATATACATAGGCACCCGCACCCATTTCATTTAACTTCACTTTCCAAACTCCATTTCTAGAAATTTATGAACTAACGGTAAACACCGAGAATTCCAAAACATCGTTTAAAGGATTCAAGAAAATAACATACTTTAAAAATGAAAAAGTGCTCATTGAGCTGAAGCAGATTTATTTCATCAGAAAAGCTTTGCAGAAAACGCCCTAAAAGCAGCCTTTGTATCAGCGATTTAAATGATGAAAAACCGGAACAACGTAATTTGATTTGAAACGAAAACCCAGTTACCATTTGAATATTTTTTGTGCTTCTTAAACAAATTACACTTAATGCATTTACAAATCATTTAGCATAGGTTCATTTAACATATAAATAACTAATATAAACTTTGAAAGCTAGAAAATCTTGTCTTGGCAAAGCAATGCAGTCTTCTATCAGTGAATTATTAACTATAATATCTCGTCATTTTTCTTTACGGCTGGCATTGTTCAATATGAACTCAGCTCTCTTAACGGAAAGGTAAAGAAATTGAAATCATGTTTTAATAAAAAATAGATCTCATTTAGGAAAAGCACGCTCCTATTAATAAAGATTAGTCCTTATTTCCTACAGCAATGTTCTCCAGGAAAAAAACTGCTTTACTCTGTGCACTCTGAATAATTACATAATGCTTCAATGAAGGAAACTTAAGCTAAAATACGTATTTCAGGTTTCAAAGATTTAAAAACTAGATCTTAAGGCTCTACGAGACCCGCCATCTTGTATTGCCGCCTTCTCTTGTTAACCAACGGGCAAGCGTATTTCACAAATGGCTCGGGCAAATTTGCACATTTTGGAACACCGTTTGTGGCTAACGCAAGATATATGATAAATAAGGAGTTCCCTGGTTTCAGAATTTTTTTGACCTTTTCCTTCATTTTTTTATCTGCAGCGAAAGTCGTACCAAGGCGTCTTCCATAGTTTTATTAATTAATAAAAAATACTTAAAGAGTCCAAAATGAAAATCTGAAACCAGGGAACTCTTTATTTATCATATATCTTGCGTTAGCCACAAACGGTGTTCCAAAATGTGCAAAATTGCCCGAGCAATTTGTGAAATACGTTTGCTCGTTGGTTAACAAGAGAAGGCACAATACAAGATGGCGGGTCTCGTAGAGCCTTAAGATTATAAATTCTCAAACATATGATGGTATAAAAATAGAAGTGAAGAACTTTCAATTGTGTTTCAGTAATAACGACTTTCTGAAATGGTAAAGAAGCCCAGTTATCACATCCTAACGGGGATTCGGTGGTATTTTCTATTTTCACAAGAAAGAATGAATAAAATAAGATCAGTTACCCGTTTTCTATTGTTCTTACACAATTCATGCTTGCAGTTGAAGTTGAAGAAACAAGCAGGTAAATTATTGAATGCTCGAAGAACTACCAACAATAATATCAAGGGAAACATAGTAACAAAGGAACACCAAGACCTCGGCTTCGAAAAAATGATGGTATGCTGACAAAAACAAGTTGGATAGCTGGTTCACGCATGGCACACCCGTTGCTCAAGCAATGACCTTTTATTTATGTCTTACTAACTTGACTCTTTTCCAGGAATTACGGAAAGCGTGAACTCTTGTGTGATCTGAAGTTTAGAAAAAATAACAACAAGTAAGATTTGTAAGGTTAAAGGTACTGAATGTTTGTATATATTAACCTCACATAGCGTGTAAAACACAAATAAAAACTGGCGGTATGGTCCAAATGAATGACACCTTATTAACAACTAAGGGCTTTGCTAGAGCGCCATAGTTGTTAATAAGGGGCTTTCTAAATCTCTACCAATCGCATCTGAAGCACCTCCCCCAACAGTCTCTAAATAGGTATTTCGTCTAAGTTAAAAAATTCTAAAGCTTTTTGCTAAGTTTAGAATATTATTTATTCTAAATCAATGACCAATCATCAACAAATAAATAAATAATTAAAAGGGGAAAAAAGTTAATGGCAAATTTATTTTTCACTATTATATGCTACCAAAGGATGCGTAAGGAACAGTCTCTTGCTTAAGGACATCCCAAGAATTGTCGGATGTGTAATACGGTTTGTATTTCTTTTTCATTTTTAGCCCTAGGTTCTTTTCAAAAGTTGGCGACACTGTATGCGTCTGGTAGACGCAGATATCAATTAGGCGCTTAGAGATAATTAGTCTGGTACGTGAATTTAGTGTTACAGGAATAGTTTTATTGCCCTGCGGTGAATCTCTCTCTTTATTGCTTTTAATTGCCCTTAACTTAGGTTGCGCTATCTGGCTTAGAAGCCTGGCATCACGTGGAACCGCTCCCTTAATAAATCAGAGCACCCAGCCAGTACGCAGAGAACACACAGGATCCGCTATTTCTTTTGCCATTTGTTCAAATTGCGTGGGCTATAAAACTAACTAAAAGTTTGTCTTCCATACTGTGTACACTCGGAAAGGCCACAAAGGAAAATCCTCCTAAACGAATGAAAGGTGTGCTTACTGCAGCGCTGTTCAATATTCCTCACCGCAGCAGAGCAGTAGGGGGCTATCTATCTCCATATTATCAAAAACGCACTGAAGACGTGTAACGTATACTCTATATTCACTTTCCTTTTGATTTTACTATCTCTGGTTATTTTATTTTACTATGTAAATTATCTTCTTACTGAACGAAATATTATTTCACCCGCTGAATGAGATCTGGCAATGAGTGTAAGTCATGACGTGGTGGTAGCTAGTATATAGGCGCGTTCATCGAGACTTAGGGAGAGCTTTCGTTGTTGTTATGAGAGAGCGTTGTTGTTTACGGAGAGCGTTTATAATACGAGGAGAGATTGTGTTATTATGAGGAGAGATTCTTCATTATTGTAAAACAAGTTGTGTGTGTGCTTTAGTTGACCAAGAGTCTTATAATAAAGAAGTTGCTGTAAGTTAGTCTTTCTCAATTCATAGTTGTTGTCAGACCTCTGTCTGGCTGTTAGGTTTATAACATTTATTTATTACCATAAATAACCAGCGTTAAGACTTTGTTTACGTTCGTAATTAACTAGTAACAACACCCTTTTGAATTCATTATTTTGAAGCTTAGTATAAGTATATCATTAGCTAGCTGGTAGGAAGAGCATCATTCATAATAATTAGCTTAGCGGAAGCTAAATAAAGCTAATTCATTATAGACGGGAAAAGATCAACATTTAAAAAATATTAACACTGCGCTAAAATTAACCCTAAAACTGAAGATTGCGATGTTACATTGGTTGTAAGTGAAATTAAATTAATTTTACTATTTAAGTTTAAAACGCAATTACAGTATATTACCCGGCGTCAAGGACGCATCCTAATTTTAAAATGCAAAATTTGGAGAAAGAAACATAAAAATAAGGTCTCATCACTTTCATAAAGATTAAAAGCAATAAAATTTTACCTCTACACATAAGGAAAAACATCCTGACATCCAGAAAATTCACTGGTGTTATCCATATCACTGGCATCATTGTCATAATCAGTCGTCATAATCAGGGTGTCACTGTCTTCAAAAATAATGTTATCTTCTGTGCCATTTACCCATTACTGATGACATATTTTTTAAAAGATTTCACTACTATTTCAGTCTTCACAGCATTCCATGATTTTAGGACCCACTTACACATCTCAGCGATTGTTGGCTTTTTCAAATGCCCTGTTAGGGTTAGGTCGTATTCTATGGTCCTCATCCACTAATTCCACTCTTCTTTCATAAATGCTTTAAAAGACTAGTTGATGGATATGTCCAGTGGTTATAATTGGCTTGTTAAACCACCAGAGCTCATTGCAATTTTCGTCTTCAGTCTCGGCACTCTATCTTTAGCAGTGTTTGTTTTGTGGACACAAAACTAACACTTCTAAAGAAAATGCATCCCAGCAAAAGCGACGCGTAGAAAAGAAAACACATTAATCTTCCCATGGCGTTTCACGACGAAGGCAGTCCTGCTATCAATAAGGTTTACCGGTAAACATTTTAACCCAGATAACCTTCCTCTGGGGTTAGCGTAAGCCTACGAAAAACGTAACCTTCGGTCTCCAGGACGCAAGGTAAATTTTCGAGACTTATTTCAGGAAAAAAATAGCATCGACGACTCCGGGAAATACGGTAAATCAAAAGTGATAACTATCAACTGTCCTATTTTGTAGCCCATTCTTCAATAGCAAACAATCCACTGAACTCTTGTTACAATCGCTTTTATTACTTCCGTACCGCGACCTTTCACCTGGCTAAGTGTCAAGGTTGCCAAACGTAACAAAGAAACTGCAGATTCAGGACATGACGTTCATAAGAAAAAAGTATAACCAGGAAATAACCCAACTTGTACAGGAAAGAAAACTCAAGACAGATCTAGAAGTATACGCCACGATATAATTTAAATAAAACAGAGAACCAACTGGAAATTTAAAATAAAGCATATATATATATCACACAGATTTTTGAACTTTCATAACATTAAAAAACTGAAATTATTTCTTTTTCCCCCGTCAGCCTCAACCCTACAAATTTGGGTACAGCATCAAGGACAAACACGGAGAACAACATCGTGAAGAGGTTGGTGACGGCCACAGTGGTGTAAAGGGACAGTACGGATTTGTCGATGACAGAGGAATCAAACGTCAGGTCAACTACGTCGCCGACAAACTCGGATTCAGAGCTGAAGTGAAGACCAACGAACCAGGCACTGCCAACCAAGACCCCGCTGCAGTCAAGATCATCTCTACTGAGCCATACCTTGCTGGTGGATACGGACTGGGATTAGGAGCTGGAGTTGGCACACTGGGATATGGAGCCCTTGGATATGGTGGCCTAGGACTTGGAACTGCCGGTTATACTGGAGGATATGGAGTTTTGGGTGATGGTACTGGATATGGTGCATACGGACTATACTGAAAAATTCTTCTTTTGTAGTGTAAGGAATAATATTCAATTTATGTTCTGAAATAGAAGATTTAACTGTTTCAAGTGTACATATTTCGAAAACTGTATTTCTTTCTTTCTGGAGGCTGGAATTCTGATATAAAAGCCAGTGCTGTTTTTATGGATAGAATAAACATTCCCCGCTACTTTCATAGTGTTTCCTTATTTTTGTTTCTTTTCATTAACTCATCTAGTGGAAAAGATAAGATCACTGTTTCATTATTTCGAGCCGTTTACAGACGTGCTGTCACAGTAGCAGAGGTGTTTCTCAGCTCTTTGTGAATACTAAATTGTTGAATAAGTCGTGCAGGGATAATTAAAGGAATTCTTGATATGTTTTAAATAAGAGTGAGCTCCTCAATAGATAACTCTTTTTATCTTCACACTTTCTTTAGTAGGTTTAGTCCACATCAGTCGTATTCAGTGCGGGTATGCACGGTAGGCATGCGGATTGAGTTCATTTTAGAAACCGAAATCACAGTTTTTTAAATATCTGTCTTTACTTCTACGTACATATACACAGTCGAGTCACATTATTGTGACCACCTCCTACTTTTGACGTCAACAGCGCGTAGCCAATGAAAGAAGACACGTGTTGTGAGCTGGCTTGGAGGGTATAATATAATATGTGCTGTAGATAATCTGGAAACATATCACTCGTGGCTGTCATGGATAAAAGGAGCGATTTATCAGATTTGCAAAAAGGGATGAATATATCAGCTTTCGGGCCAAGGGTGGCAATACTTCTGAAACAGTGCAGTTTGTGAACTGTTCGCGTGCTGTTGTGGTTAAAGTGTATCGAGATTGGAGAAATGGCATCATTACGAATAAGCGACGTGCAAACTGCTGAGCACCACGTGCCATTGGTGTGAGAGGTGAACGTCGGCTTCGAAAGTGAGTGAGGGCCGATCGACACACTACAGTGGAGCAACTCACTAGCCGAACAAACCAGGAGGGGGTCTAAAACGATTGTTCAGAGAACCCTGCTGCGTATGGGGCTCCGATGCAGACGGATGGTTACTGCACCTATGCTAACGAAGGTACTTGAGCAGAAAAGGCTTACATTTGCACGGCAGTATCAGAATTGGACTTCCGCTGATTGGTAAAGGATTGCCTTCTCCGATGAGTCACGTTTTCTGCTTCCTCGAACGGATGGACGTTGGCGTATAAGGCGAGAAACATCGGAGAACAAACAGTCTTCAACCATAGCTGGCAGAACCCAAGCTGATCGGAGCAGCGTTATGGTCTGGGGAATGTTTTCGTGGCATTCTCTGGGTACACTCATACCTGTGGAAGGCATTATGGACCGTTTTCGTTATGAATCCATCCGTGCATACCACGTACACCCATACATGCTGGTTGTATTCCCTGGGGCGGATGGGATTTTCCAGAATGACAATGCGACGTCTCACACAGCTACAAATGGCCGAGAGTGGTTGGAAGAGCACGATGAAGACTTCAAAGTACTTCTCTGGCTCCGCTCTCTAATTCCCAGATATAAACCCAATTGAGGATCTGTGGAACCATCTCGATCGTGTTGTTTTTCTCTCTATGGTTCTTCCACCACGCATCCTCCAGCGGCTGTCAGACGCACTGCAGTCAGCATGGCTCCACATACCTGTGAACACCTTCCAGCACCTTATTGAGTCACTTCCAGCCCGTGTAGTGGCTGTCCGCGCTACACACGGCGGTTACTCTGGATATTAGCTAGTGGTCACAATAATGCGAATCGACCGTACACTTATTTGCACAATAGAAACAAAACTTATCTGACGTTTGGACTGTTTCCGGCGCGGCGGTGCACACGCGTGAGGGTCAAGGATGCATGCAGATATATCTATGTCACAGGTCGTTTCACTAGGTAGTCTCCCAAAGAATCACTCATATTGTGCAACACACTCTACTTAGGAACATGACATGTGTTTTACAATGTACCTTAGCTCATGGGAATGTACACCATTCACAATAAATGCTGGAAATGTCTTCCACCGTCATCGAAACACACTCGAAAGCGACATTGAATATCATCGAAAACTTCTGCAGAATGTCCTCATCAATAGTTCTGATTGCTGCACTGATGTTGCTTTCTAAGTCTTCTAACATGCGAGGCTTATTGCAGTAAATATACCCATAAAAACCGGAAGGAGACAAATGAGGGGAACGAGGTGGCCACAGTCGTTTGGGGATCACTTGAGCACCAAAAAAGAGGAAATTTCGGTATGCTCATACGGGACGTGTGGCATGTGGCTCCATCCTGCTGAAGGTACTCTGTTGTCAAATTGATGTCGTTTAATTGGTCCACAAACTGTCTTAAAATGTTCACGTATGATCCGAGTTTACTTCGCTCCTGAAGAAAATGGCTTCAACTGTGTTCTGGTTTGGGACACAGCACACCAAACACCGACGTTTGTAGGATATAATGGAGTTTCGTGCAATTCACGTGGATTATCTGTAACCCATATGCCGGAGTTTTGGTAATTGAGATACACGTTCAAATAAAATCATTCTTCATCCGTGAACCACGTGAAATCCAAAATGTTCGGAATTGTAGTAAAAACGTCAAGAACCAGATCCGATTCTTGCAACCCTTGAACAGCTGTCACGTGGTGCGGATGAAGCAACGCCTTCTTCGCGGCACTTTGGCAGGTGGAAGCAGAATACCCAATTTCTTGTGACAAACGTTGTAGTGACTTCTTTGGTGATGCCAGCAGTTTGTGCTTCACCTCTTCGATTTTTTCGCTAAAGGATAACGTCCGCCACTGTATTGGTTGAAAACACTGCCCGTGCTTTCAAATGTTTTCTCTAACTTGGCGATGTAACGTTTGTCTTGTGCTTTTCTTCTCCCAAACTTCTCCAGAAGTTCACTCTTTGTTACCTTTATAGATTTTGTTATCCAATAACTTTTCATAATGAGCACCTGCTCCGCAACGGTATACACAGACATCCTGGACGACGTTGAACGACGCAGCAAAATAAACAGATTGCCTCCGGACGGAATTAGCGAGCCCGGCCGTCTGGTGGGGTAACGTCACAATGAGTTATTGTCCTATCTGGAAAATCACTCGAGCGCATTTCTCAATGATCAAGGCCAGTTGTAAACCAAACGTTGTGTTTCTATGTTGAGTGGGAAGAAAACAATAGTTGGCCTTTGAGGGGGGGGGGGGTACTCAGTGAAACACCCTGTACATACCTGTAGTATGAGTACTAACTGAAACGGTGGTTTGTCATGGGGAAGGAAAGAGATCTGGTTCTCTTTAAAAAGGGCGTGATCATCGGATACAGGGCAAAGGGTGATAGTATCCGGGAGAAGGCGTACTTTGTTGACTGTTCATGGTAGTTAAAGTGCTTCGAGAGTGGATGGAAAGAGGTGCAGCCCATAACAGGTGTTTAGGTGTTGGACGGTCACGGCTGCTTAATGTTTGGGAAGAGAGACGGTTTGGCTATATCGTCTGGAATAATAGGCATACTACCTTGACTCATGATCTGCAACTGGAAAGCACAGAGGATTGTATTCACAGCTGCAGTGCAACGATCCCTCTATCTTATGGACTTATGACGTAAACACATGCCCACATCACCCTTCACCATAGCACGTCGTTCGTGACAACTACTGTAGTTTTTTTCAAGAAAACACAGGAATAAACGGCAATATTTTGGAAAAATATTACCTTCTGTGATGAATCATGATTCCCTCTTGCGCTGACTGGTAAGCCGAACATGGTACAACATATAGTGTCCCCACAGGTATAGTCAGGTGGCGGAGGTGGGGTGATTTCCTGGGGGTAATCTCGGTCCCAGATGAAGCAGCGATAATTCAACCGGCCTAGTTCCGTTTGGAGAACAGCTGACGTAGGAAGATGTGGCTTCGAATCCAATATTGCCAAAAGGTTCAATGTTATAAACGTGCCATGTCATAAGGCTTGTATCATACAGGACTGGATCGTTAAACAGAAGGATGTCTTTCATGTTATCCTACGTCACCCGTATTACCCGACACGAATCCAACTTCGCATATTTGGGACCACATAGATCGGTAGCTGAGGGGCATAGACTTTCCACCACGAAAAATGGACGATTTACGAGTACCAATTATTCAGATGTGGTATGGCCTGGTGTGGACATCTTTTGGAAAATTGTGGAGTCCATGGCTCGTTGCAAGGCAGCAGTAGTGGTGGCTCACGGAGATTCTACATAATACTAAGTATGGTCTTGCTTATGCAGTGTATTTTTCATTACGGTCTTTTGCCTTAAGAATTCCGGTAATTCTTCGCAAAACTTTTGTTTGTTTAGGTGCGATTCGTCGAGCGCGTCGAATTGTTCTAATTTTCACCACACTGGTCTCCAGAGTTGTCGAGGTAAGTAAACTGAAAGCCACATTGCTTCGTTTTGGAGAGCGGTAACTACGTACAGCGTAAGCGCACGGGCGCCCATGTATGCTTGTTAGTCTTTTTTGACCTGAGTAAGCAGAAAGTATTCTGCTTTGCTGTGACCAATGAGTGACTTATCTTCTTTACTAGCGCATGCGCTCCAACCCTATGTTCCAGTGAGCTAGCAAGCAAAAGATCTGTAGCTTACTTAATTCGGCTCCGTCAAAATGTTGTTCTATTTCCATTATAATTTTTTCAGTGGAAAATGGGAGAGTTTGCATATTATTATGGCACCTAAGAGAGTTATTATTCAATGCGCGCGGATAAAACACATCATTTCTTTGTGCGCTTTTCACAGTGCGTCATGTTTTAATTTGTGTTGAGCCAAAACAGTTTCAATAGAGCTATTTTGCGGTTTGGTAACACGCTTTTGAGTAGTTTTGAGCAAACTAGTATTTCGTTCTGTATCTTTTTAACTTTTTGACAGGCTGGAATAAATTAACTTGGGGTTAGCAAAATGGGTTAAAAACAGCTCGTACGAATACATTCGCTTTCTAAAGTTAGCCGAACGTGGCTCGAACACGTGAACATGAGCATCAGAAAGCGTTGCTTTCTACTTAGCTTTGTTATGCAAAGTTATCATTAAGGAAAATGACTGTCACTAGTCCTTTCTGACTGATTATCTTCTAAAAGGGTAACAAAAATGGCGACGAATCAAAGAAAGGAGATATATGTTTGAGTGACTTTTTTCTACTCAGTGGCATGATGTTCGTGTCAGGGGGACTAGACTTTCCCCATCATGCCTTAAGTCATGGAGCAGAGAATAAAAGACTAGAAGGGAGCGCTTGCCTGACGTGAAAAGTTTATCGTCTGTTCTGCGGAAATGAAAGGGGAAATAAATTATTTTGCCGCAGACTTTGTAAAAACTGGCCAGCGGGGCGCGGATGGCCTAGTGATCAACATTCGTGACTGTCACGGAGAGACCTCAGGTTCGAACGCTCGAACCACTAAATATCCGCCGTACGTCGGATGGGCGTGTTAATCTGTCGGAACCCGGGTACTGGCTCCCTGGTAATAATTAAGGGCATCTTCCTCTCCCTTTCTAACTCCCTTCCGTGTCACTTTCCTATCGAGCACTCTAGCCCAAATCTCCTCTCTTTCTATTTCTAAGGGTTGTTTAAGAGCTGGGGTCAGACACTCCCTTCCTAAAATCCTCTACATACGATCTGATCTGATCTGAAAACCCGGCCAACTATATATGAACATTTCTGTTTTGGGGGCGCAGAAAATTTTGGGAACCATTTGGTTGAGGTACACTTTTCGCTTAAAGAGTTAAAACTGATATAGGTAAATTTGATTAATGAGTAGGTATGAGTGTAGGATAGGAAATGAGTGCTGAAATTAATGCTGTAATTAATACAGACATTTGACGTGGACTAGGAACATTAAACAGAGGTCATCGCTCTTTCCACGTTTATAAGTGAGTCACGGAAAAATTCTCATTGGCCGCCACCGGGGAATCGAACCCAGGGTCTTCCAGTTCCGCGCCGGATATGCTTCCACTGCACCACAGCGGCCTCGAATTCCACCAGACTATCGAATTCCTCCAGATATCCGGCGCGTAACTGGAAGACCCTGGGTTCGATTCCCCGGTGGCGGCCAATGAGAATTTTTCCGTGACTCACTTATAAACCTGGAAAGAGCGATGGCCTCTGCTTGATGTTCCTAGTCAACGTCAAATGTCTGTATTAATTATTCATTCGCCTTCTAATTATTTGTTCAGTTGCTGCTTACCATCTTTGGTGAAACCCCAGCATTGTGCAGGGCTCCAAGAAGCAACTTCCCAAATTGGCTCGGCAGTTAGTGTATGTGAGTCTGGAGGAATTCGAGGCCGCTGTGGTGAAGGGAAGCATATCCGGCGCGTAACTGGAAGATCTGGGTTCGATTCCCCGGTGTCAGCCAATGAGAATTTTTACGTGACTCACTTATAAACTTGGAAAGAGCGATGACCTCTTTTAATCAATGCTGTACTTTGTGCTCTCCGGTTAGTTCAATCTCGTTCTTTTTTCAGGCTTAATGGTAAAATGTTTTGTCAACTTGAAGGGGCCCCTATGGGGTCAGCACTTTCACCCTCCTCGCTGAACTCATTCTTCAGGACTTAGAATCTCGCGTTCTTGGCTACTTTAGGGTTAACCCCTCTTTTATTTAAGATATGGCGATGACATTCTTATACTTTGGCCTTCTACGACCATTGATCTCACTAGTTTTGCTTCTTATTTTCCATATTTTTACCAGTCCCTCCAGTTCACAGTTGAACTTATAATGAATATGGTTTTCACTAATATTATAATGAATATAACGCTTCTGCTACTGAATTATATATTTATAATGAATTCAGCTTCTTCTAAGCTAATGCTTCTTCTAATGCTTGTTGTGTTATTAATTATATCATGAATAAACTTTCCTGCTAGTAGTGTAGTAATAATAATGAACAAGCTTTTAACTGCTAGTAATGTTGTAGTAGTAATTAAGATGAATAAAGTCTTATGCTGGTTGTTAATAATAATCAACTAATGAAATAAACCTAACAGCCAGACAGAGATCTGACAAAACTATGAACTGAGAAAGACGTACTTACGATGACAATCTTTTATTTGGTAAACTTCTGGCTCTCACATAAACGAAGATCTCTTTATACAACAACAGCTTTCTGACACATAAACCACAGCTGACTTCGTACAACAACAGCTCACCCTACGCACATCAACAAAAAGCTCTCCTCCACATAAACAAACGCTCTCTTTACGTATCGTTGAACGCGTTTATTTATACTGGCTACCACCACGTCATGACTTACACTCATTGCCAGATCTCATTCAGCTGGTGAAATAACATCTCGTTCAGTAAGAAGATAATTTACATAGTAAAATAAAATAACCAGAGATAGTAAAAATCAAAAGGAAAGTGAATCTAGAGTATACGTTACAAACTGGAAGATAATTTCTCTTTACCGTTCTTAGATTTTATGCTGCAAAGAAATTCCATCTCTAATTCCATCCGTTATTCAGTTTACAGGAAGCATTCTTCTTACTCGAATTTGATTCCGTTTTCTTCAGCCATCCCGCTCCGTTATAAACTTGCTTACATCAACTTTCTAGTTAACAGACCTTTTTCTCACTCTTCAGATAGGCATAGTCGTTCTTATGAATTAGAGAGGATTTACGAAATGGCGCTGACATACGGCTATTCGGAGTACCATGTTTATCGTATTCTACGGTTGTTTCAAAGGAAGACCCTCACAACCTTGACTTCTGAAAGTAATCAACGTACGTTTGTGGGTTTTATGGAGTTCATTCCTGGATGTGTTAAAATTTTAAAAAACACATGTCGGCGACACCATTTGGATTTTGGCATTACAACTAGTAACATTTTGGCTATGATTAAAAATGACCGTGACTCAGTGGAGCTTACGGACAGACATGGTGTGCATTGTGTTCCTCTCAAAGCCATGGAGAAAGAAACTAGGGACTTGGTTTACAGTCGATCAACATCAGGGAGGCTTAAAACAAGACTTTCTGAACATCTGTATAACGTTAAAGTTGGCTTACAATCTACCGCCTTGTCTCGCCTTGTTAATAAGGGCTCACACTCTCCCTCCTGGACCGAAGCAACCATCCTTGCTTGCCCTCCCGAAAAGGCCTCTCTACTATTCACCGAGAGTTTGTACATTTGTAATTTTTTAAATACCTGTTGTAATGAGGACCTACCTGCTTTTGTTCATCAAGCATGGAAAATTTTGATAAATTATATTTGTCACTAACTATTGTTACTCACAAGTTTACCGACCTCAGACTTTATTTCATTTCACCTTCGTACCTAGGTGTCATGACTTAAAAATAAAAAAAAATTGAAATTACTATTACCTTTGTGTCTCTTTGAGTGACCACTGCTCTAATTTACTCCTACATATATATATCATCATCATTGTCAACCATTATCAATCCACTGCTGGACGAAGGTCTCCCCAAGTTTCCTCCACAAAGGTCTGTCTTGTGCCAGTCTCCTCCATGTCACTCCCGCATACTTTCGAATTTCATCCACCCATTTTCCATGTGGTCTTCTTCTGGGTTTTTTCCTGTCCCATGGAATCCAATCTAAAATTTCGGCTGTCCATCGATGGTCTGTCCTTCTGGCAGTATGTTCAGCATATTGCCATTTCAGGGATTTAACCCTGATCATGATGTCTTCCACTCTTGTCATTTTTCGGATCCACGAGTTCCTCTTCTTATCTCTCCTGGTTACACCAAGCATGCACCTCTCCATGCTTTTCTGAGTTGTCTGCAGCCTTTGTATGTCTCTTTTAGTTAAGGTCCACGTCTCTGCACCATACGTAAGCACTGGAAGGATGCATTGATCAAACACTTTTCTTTTACGACATAATGGCATATTGCTCTTGAAAATTATGCTGTTTCTTCCAAACTCTCTCCAGGCAAGTTTTGTACGCCGATTAATTTCTTCATCAATGTGACCCTCACTTGATATCTGCTGTCCAAGATAAACGTACGTGTCTGTTATCTCCAGCTTTTCTCCATCAATCGATAAATCTTCATTTCTTGTAAAAGGCATTGAACATCACTTTTGTCTTCTGAAAGTTCATTTTTAATCCCACTTCTTTACTCTTGTCAGCAAGCTCCTGGATCATACTCTGCAGCTCTGATGGGGTAGTTGCAAAAATGACTACGTCATCAGCAAAACGAAGGTGGGTTAGATAATCTCCATTAATCTTTATCCCCTTGTTTTCCCAGCTTAGCGACTGAAAGACACCCTCCAATGTAGCATTAAAAAGCTTCGGAGATATGGTGTCACCTTGTCTCACTCCCTTTCCAATTTTTATGTGTGTTGTATTTTCAAACAGCCGAATCTTTGCACTTGCATTTTCATAGATGTTATTAATAATATTAATGTATGCATCTTCAATACCGCAGGATTTCAGAGCCATTGTAACTGCTGATGGTTTCACCGAATCAAAGGCTTTTTCATAATCGATAAAAGCCATGCACAATGGAAGTTCATATTCCCTCGCTCTTTCAATTAGTTCTCTCAGTACGTGGATATGATCTATTGTACTGTAGCCACTCCTGAATCCAGCTTGTTCTCTCGGTTGAGCCATGTCCAGTGTTACCTTCAAGCGGTGTGAAAGAACTTTAGTGAAAATTTTATAAACCACTGATAGGAGGCTGATAGGTCTGTAGTTCCTGAGATCTTCAACGTCACCTTTTTTATGTAGCAGGATCATTGTAGCGTTGTCCCAATCCTCACGAATCTTCCCTTCATTAAGGCATCGAGTGAAAATTTGGGCGAGTACTGTTTCGATTTCTCCACTTGCTTCTTGTATGATGTCTACAGTAATTCCATCTTCTCCTGGAGCTTTTCCCCGCTTCATGTTCTTGATTGCATGTGCAACTTCTGCTGTGAGGACTGGAAGAACTCTGGTACCTTTCATGATGTCTGGAGTACATGTATCATACCTTTCATATAATTTGGAGTAGAAATCTTTCACTCTTGTCAAAATTTCGCCTCTATTTCTTGTTACAGAACCATCTTCTTTTCTCAGTGCCATAATCTGTTTTCTTCCCTTACTGAGATGTCCCTTTGCTATCTTTAGGCTTTGTTTGTTTTTAATTGCTTTCCTCACTAGTTCACAGTTGAATTTCCTTACGTCTTCAGTGATACTTTTTCGTACTGTCTTGCATAGCTCTATATATTCCACTTTGGAAGTCACATCTTCTTTATTTGTTCTCATCTCTCTTCTTTTTTGCATCAACATTTTGGTTTTTCCTGATAATTTGTTCACATGCAACTTGTTCTTAAACCCAGCTAATTTTGTTGCTGTTTCCATAAGAGCTTTGGTTACTTTTCTGTTAACTTCAGAAATATCCACTTCTTCCGATGTTTGGCCTTCTAAAGCAAAGAATTTGTTCTTCAGTAACAACTTGAAGGTATTGTGGTGTTTTTTAGGTTGGTTATGTCAATACATTTTGTTTGTCTTATGAGCTTGCCACGTTCAAGTTTAGTGTTGAGGTGCATCTTACATCTCACCAATCTATGGTCACTACCTGTGTTGAACTTGTTTAGCACACTGCAGTCTTCTATGACGAATTTTTTGTTACACATAATAAAATCAATTTCACTTGTCGTCCCATTTGGATGTCTCCATGTCCATTTCCTGTGTGGCTTTTTCTTGAAAAAGGAGTTCAAGATGAAAAACCCTCCTGCCTCTGCAAACTCTCCGAGAGTATTTCCACGCTGGTTTCTGTTGCCGTGACTGAATTTACCTACTGAAGTTTCATTCTGTTGCCGTTGCCCTATTTTTGCATTGAAATCTCCCATAATTATCTTCAAGTGCTGCTTACCTTTATTATTTAGATGACGAATTTCCTCATAAAATTCTTCAATTTCTTCTTCAGGATGACTTGTGGTGGGTGCATAAGTTTGAATAATCTGAGCTTGGTATCTTCTCGAGAGTTGGATAACGAGTCGTGCAGCTCTGTCAGAGGAACTTTCAACTTCTACAACTTTATCCTTCAGTTTCTTGTTTGTTATAAATCCAACACCACTAGTTCTGCCAGTATCTGTCCCACGATAGTAGAAGAGATGTCCACTTTTCAGTTCAGTGAGATCTTCTCCTTTTCTCCTTACCTCACTTAGCCCGACGATGTCCCACTTGATCCTTTGTAGTTCCTCTTCCAATTCAAGAAGTCTTGAATCAGAAGATAGGGATCGTCCATTATTTGTAGCCAAGGTCAGCATCAGATGGCAGCCTAGTCCGGTCCTCCGGGGATTCTTAGCACCCTCTGCCTTCATGTGGCACTGGCCGCTGCCTTGGCCATATACATATGGGATGTATATATATATATATATATGGAATGTAAGGTCAGGTGATGCGCAACATCACAGCCTCTCCTTGACAAATGTCAACCCCGCCTTCTCGTGGTACATCCTGTTCCCACTAAAGGGGCTCTGACGACCGCCAATAGCGGTATAACTATACCATCGGGATTAGAGGAAATGCTATCCCACACTCACCAACCCGCTTGGCCAGCGTGGTGAGTTATGGACAAACCCCTCCAAAAGGACTCCACAACTTAAATCTTGTCCCTCAGTCTCCGGCAGCTGGAACGTACCTGGCCAAGGCACCGGCCAGTGCCACATGAAGGCAGAGGGTGCTAAGAATCCCCGGACGACCGGACTAGGCTGCCATCTGATGCTGACCTTGGCTACGTACAACGGACGCTCCTTATCTTCTGATTCAAGGCTTCTTGAATTGGAAGAGGAACTACAAATGATCAAGTGGGACATCGTCGGGCGAAGTGAGGTAAGGAGAAAAGGAGAAGATCCCATTGAACTGAAAAGTGGGCATCTCTTCTACTATCGTGGGACAGATACTGGCAGAACTAGTGGTGTTGGATTTATAATAAACAAGAAACTGAAGGATAAAGTTGTAGAAGTTGAAAGTTCCTCTGACAGAGCTGCACGACTCGTTATCCAACTCTCGAGAAGATACCAGATTCAGATTATTCAAACTTATGCACCCACCACAAGTCATGGTGAAGAAGAAATTGAAGAATTTTATGAGGAAATTCGTGATCTAAATAATAAAGGTAAGCAGCACTTGAAGATAATCATGGGAGATTTCAATGCAAAAATAGGGCAACGGCAACAGAATGAAACTTCAGTAGGTAAATTCGGTCACGGCAACAGAAACCAGCGTGGAAATACTCTCGTAGAGTTTGCAGAGGCAGAAGGGTTTTTCATCTTGAACTCCGTTTTCAAGAAAAAGCCACACAGGAAATGGACATGAAGACATCCAAATAGGACGACAAGTGAAATTGATTTTATTATGTGTAACAAAAAATTCGTCATAGAAGACTGCAGTGTGCTAAACAAGTTCAACACAGGCAGTGACCATAGATTGGTGAGATGTAAGATGCACCTCAACACTAAACTCGAACGTAGCAAGCTCATCAGACAAACAAAATGTATTGACATAACCAACCTTAAAAACACCATAATACCTTCAAATTGGAACTGAAGAACAGATTCTCTGCTTTAGAAGGCCTAACATCGGAAGAAGTGGATATTTCTGAAGTTAACAGAAAAGTAACCAAAGCTCTTATGGAAACAGCAACAAAATTAGCTGGGTCTAAGAACAAATTGCATGTGAAAAAATTATCAGGAAAAACCAAAATGTTGATGCAAAAAAGAAGAGAGATGAGGACAACTAAAGAAGATGTGACTTCCAAAGTGGAATATATAGAGCTATGCAAGACAGTACGAAAAAGTATCACTGAAGACGTAAGGAAATTCAACTGTGAACTAGTAAGGAAAGCAATTGAAAACAACCAAAGCCTAAAGATAGCAAAGGGACATCTCAGTAAGGGAAAAAAACAGATTATGGCACTGAGAAAAGATGGTTCTGTAACAAGAAATAGAGGCGAAATTTTGACAAGAGTGAAAGATTTCTACTCCAAATTATATGAAAGGGATGATACATGTACTTCAGGCATCATGAAAGGTACCAGAGTTCTTCCAGTCCTTCCAGCAGAAGTTGCACATGAAATCAAGAACATGGAGCGGGAAAAGCTCCAGGAGAAGATGGAATTACTGTAGACATCATACAAGAAGCAAGTGGAGAAATCGAAACAGTACTCGCCCAAATTTTCACTCGATGCCTTAATGAAGGGAAAATTCCTGAGGATTGGAACAACGCTACAATGATCTTGCTACATAAAAAAAGGTGACATTGAGGATCTCAGGAACTACAGACCTATCAGCCTCCTATCAGTGGTTTATAAAATCTTCACTAAAGTTCTTTCACACCGCTTGAAGGTAACACTGGACATGGCTCAACCGAGAGAACAAGCTGGATTCAGGAGTGGCTACAGCACAATAGATCATATCCACGTACTGAGAGAACTAATTGAAAGAGCGAGGAATATGAACTTCCATTGTGCATGGCTTTATCGATTATGAAAAAGCCTTTGATTCGGTGAAACCATCAGCAGTTGCAATGGCTCTGAAATCCTGCGGTATTGAAGATGCATACATTAATATTATCAATAACATCTATGAAAATGCAAGTGCAAAGATTCGGCTGTTTGAAAATACAACACACATAAAAATTGGAAAAGGAGTGAGACAAGGTGACACCATATCTCCGAAGCTCTTTATTGCTACATTGGAAAATGTCTTTCAATCACTGAACTGGGAAAACTAAGGGATAAAGATCAATGGAGATTATCTAACCCACCTTCGTTTTGCTGATGACATACTCATTTTTGCAACTACCCCATCGGAGCTACAGAGTATGATGCAGGAACTTGCTGACAAGTGTAAAGAAGTGGGATTAAAAATGAACTTTCAGAAGACAAAAGTGATGTTCAATGCTTTTACAAGAAATGAAGATTTATCGATTGGTGGAGAAAAGCTGGAGATAACAGACACGTACGTTTATCTTGGACAGCAGATATCAAGTGAGGATCACATTAGTGAAGAAATTAATCGGCGTACAAAACTTGCCTGGAGAGCTTTTGGAAGAAACAGCATAATTTTCAAAAGCAATATGCCATTATGTCTTAAAAGAAAAGTGTTTGATCAATGCATCCTTCCAGTGCTTACGTATGGTGCAGAGACGTGGACCTTAGCTAAAAGAGACATACAAAGGCTGCAGACAACTCAAAGCAGCATGGAGAGGTGCATGCTTGGTGTAACCAGGAGAGATAAGAAGAGGAACACGTGGATCCGAAAAATGACAAGAGTGGAAGATATCATGATCAGAGTTAAATCCTTGAAATGGCAATGGGCTGGACATACTGCCAGAAGAACAGACCATCGATGGACAGCCGAAAATTTAGATTGGATTCCAAGGGACAGGAAAAGACCCAAAAGAAGACCACATGGAAGATGGGTGGATGAAATTCGAAAGTATGCGGGAGTGACATGGAGGAGACTGGCACAAGACAGACCGTTGTGGAGGAAACTTGGGGAGACCTTCGTCCAGCAGTGGATTGATAATGGTTGACAATGATGATGATGATGATATATATATATATAAGTGCCCATGGGTGTTTCACGATGTAGTTTCTTCCATCTGAAGATGAGGCTGATGAAGCCTTGAAAGGTCTAATGGTATTTTAACTAATGTGTATGCGTTTTTATCTCATTAAAGTTTTAACTTATCTCTAAGTTTTATTGTGTCATCGCGCAACTACGGCTAAAGTCTACATTTCATCTGATTAATGAGTCTCGAAAATATCTCACATTGTGTTGTTTCACTCATAAAGTTTCTGATTTAAGTGAACTCATTTTGTTTTAATTTATGAAAAAGGAGCAAATCATAATGTGCTATAGAACAATTATTGAAAACGCAGTTTCGGCATAAGTTTTACAAACAAATAAATGTAATCAACTGGAATTAATACCCAGTGATAAGGACCGCGGCACGCCACTAGTCAGCATTTTTTTTTTGTTTTTTTCTCTCTTTTGCTATCGACCAAAAAGTAATTCCGACGTTCAGCATATTTTGAAAAAATATTTCTTGAAAATAAAATAAACCTCAAATCCATTACTTATTTGGCTGAAAGAATATATAGATGTACGATAGTAAACTGGATCCTTTGCGGCACTAGAAGTGGATCAAAACGCTTTTTCGGCGGATTAATAGGTTGATTAAATATTTAATCTGCTGTTCGTGACTAATCGTTGATTGTCTGACGAGAAGCAGCAAGCATTGCAGCAATACGGAAACAAGCCGTTGAATTTAAAAACCTGTCTGTAGTTCATAAAGCGGTTACCAACGTCTTCTTTCTTTCTTTTTTTATTCTAGAGATTGCATTTGTTATTTACATCCAGATAATGGAGTGAATGTGAATCTTTAATGTACTTAAAAAAACTTCTGCCGATGGAACTTCAGGTCTGAAGCCAGAGCCAGTAGTTGTTCAACCGTTAGCTTTAGACTGGGCTCTGTTTCGTATTGTAAACTGTGATATTTTTACGGAAATGCAACAAGTGAGCTTCTTTTTTTGGTGCGGTTTTTCGTTTGTTTGCTTATTTCGGAGTTAAACGACCACCATGAGAAGTTCTAAGGGCTATAAGCAGTCGCTCGTTCCAAACGTAGGGTCATTGGTACCTGGGAGTGGACAGCTCCAGCTCCATCAGACGAGCTCACCATCCACGCCTCATGCGAGACTCGATCCCGCTTTCATCTTGGACGATCATTCAAATGCAGACCACTTATCCACACGGGTTCCATTTCGGGCGTTTGATTAATTATTTTCAATGCTTTTTGCAATTTAATTTCACTTGAATGCAATTCCCTGAATACTAAAAAGAGAAATAAGAAGCTTTTTGAGCCTAAGTTTTAGCTCTGACTTCCGCAATCAGTAATGGGTATTAAAATTAACTCTTTTCGATGTAAAATTCAAGAAAGATGCGCTGAAGTGATTGGAATGAAGATCACTTTTTAAATCGTCACGTGGTTGAAAATCTTCTAATCTAACGGCAAAGCTTATCGTTCGCAAAGTTTTGTGAACTTGATTTGTAAATGGATTTCTCCTGTGTAAAACAATGAATTTGTGCTGTCAAATGCAACAAAACAGATTCTAGTTTTCTTCACAAATGTACTCGTACATGTAATTTCTCCCCGAATCCGCGATTCTTGTTTATCAGTAAATACGTCTAAGACCAGCAACCGCTAGACTTCGAGGTACTGTTATAAAAATTCCCCGAAGTTTCATAACTGCTACTTAAAGTCTAGTGGTTACTTACTGTACGTTGTTTCAGTCATTAGCGCAAACTCCGCTTTGACGATTTCATGACTAATTTCAGTTTTATTTTCTTTCGAATTTCCAGTTTCCCCTAAAGTACATCTGTTTTTATTCTTCAACTGATCTTCAGAAAAAAACAAGCTCGTGGCCATGCGCATAGAATTATTGTTACGACCGTTTCTACAGATTCGCTTTAAGAAGTAAAATTCCCATTTGAGTCACCACAGTTTGTATTGTTTTATCTGAATTTTGCTCTGAAGAGTTCTACACACAAATAAATGAAAAATGGATGCTCCATGGTTTTTAGCAAGATTTATTTTCCTGCTGTAGCGGACCGCTTAATTTGTAGGGAGAGTCCAACAGCCTTCAGCTGCCCCTCTATCTACGGGTTTGTTTGAAGTAACTGTAGAGAGAAATAAGAAATGGTTTCGTAGTTTTTGCAGAATGTTTTACCAAATGACGTTTTTTTGGTAAATATAGCTTCTGTGTAGGATTTTTTTCTTTACTCAGTGGGTGAGTGGTCTGAGCAGCTGGTTTCTTCCCATTATTCCGATGTGGGACCGGGATGGGTACGTTGGAGGGGATGATGTTAGTCTCACGACCCTAGCTTTCTAGCATCTTTGGAACCAGTGGCTCCAAGTTAGGGATGGACAACTACTTATAGCTCTTACAGTTGCTCTTCGCGAGTATTAAACCCTGAAACAACAAGAACACCTCTTTTCCCTTTGATAGATTCGTGTTTGGGAACATCTGCTAATAAACGTCACGAAAATTTTAAACAAAGGATTGCTGCAGATAAGTGTGAGTACCAACTTGATTGCTCCCATTTGGAACTTATTCTCTGCGGGGCAAAGCAGCATGCAGAATGGAACTACAAATGCTACTTTGTATCACACACTGAGCCTACAATAAATGAGAAACATTAAACACTTCTCTGTTCCTTTGGTGTGGACGATAACTAGGGACTGTCCATGTTTGATTTCCATAAACGAAGTGTTGCCATCTGAACAAACTAATTGCTGAATGAGCATTCATGATTCATCATTTCGTTTCATACCCTATAATTTTTACAAAAATGTTGCAAACCATTTCTTGGCTTAATTCCTGTGTAAATGATAGCAGTGTTGAAGATATGTAATGAACTACATTTGAGGACTGAAGATAGCGATCATATTTTGCATTCGGAATCTAAATAACGCATGCATTTCGAAATTCGGGAGCTTTGGGTGTTTATTCCCTTTGAAGTTGTTTTGGCAATTGAAAAGAATTTACTGAAATTGATGAACTTCGAATGTCAAGGCATTTGACATGCAGCAATTGTTTTCTGCACAAACTTACAGAAAATTGTACAAACGTTCATGTAGTGGTCACTGCAGATCATGTAGCTATTTGGAGCACTACTGTTATGTTCATAAGTGACATTAAAGCTTTGTACACTCTATAACTACAACGGGTGGCAAGGAAAGCCGTGGACTAGGCTAACATATTGAGAACAGTGATAGCTAGCGCTCTACTTGTTGTTCAGCAAACCCCCATGGCACTGCATGATGAAAGAACGCTTTACCTCCCCGCCCTCAATGGGGGAGATGATCATCATCTTTCTTGCTCCCATTAAGAGATATGGCAACAAAATCAACTACAAAGTTATAGAGCGTGGCAGAAATATTTGTTAAGGAAAAAACCAAATGCGTTTGTCCCGAAACAAAGGATGGGAAGAAACCCCGAAAACTCTGACCGCATGATCTGGACACAAAGAAGCAAATTTATAGAAGTCAGACAATGTTATAACCCGCGAATGAATTAAATAGAAGTGTTCAAGAAACGCATCATAACGTATTAAATCCGTTTATTTTTGTGGTGTAGTGAGCACAAAGATTCTCAAAGCTTTCGCACTCCACTGGGAGGCTTTTTCAAGGCAATGGTAGACATAAAAATGCAGGGAATTGGAACACGTAAGGAACAAAGAGGATTTTTGAAAATAACGAGGTAACATCACGAGTGTATTACACGAATTTTCATCACGCAATTATACGGTGCGTCGCGATCTATTTCCATCTTTTAATAACTCATGCCAAACCATTGGTAGTTCAGTAGAAACCATATATCACTGAACGCTAGTTTGCTGGATAGGATTTCGACTGTTTCCCTGATTGCAGTTTCTTTAATTCTTTGCTCGTGATGTCACCCACGTTATTTTCAAAAATGATTTTTGTTCCTTACGTGTTCCGATTCCTTGCATTTTTATGTCTACCACTGCCATGAAAAAGCCTCTCAATGGAGTCCGAAAGCTTGGCAAATCGTTGTGCTCACTACACCACAAAAATAAACGAATTCAGTACGCTATATACTTTTCTTGAGTGTTCGTAGTCTGTTGTATTTATAATAACGTTAAAATTGACTTTATAGCTGACAACAATGAACTTATATGTTCGCATACTCATAGTATTCAACATCAGCAATTATTCGCGCTTTGATGCCGCGCACAACCAGCTAGCTGCCTCCGTATGCTGTTCGACATACACCGAAGAGCAAAAACATTATCCCCCACGCGCCTTTATGCTAATCGTAGCCACTGCAGGTAAACGACTGCGCGTGTGGTGAAGGTCATGAAGCGGTATAAATAACACCTCATACCGAGTTCTTTTAATCAGTGTTGCTCTTGCCCTTCAGATGGGAAAGACAGCGGATTTAAGCGAGTTTGACAAAGGCAAAATTGCAATGGCCAGATGATTGGGTCACACATGTACGAGACGGCAAGGCTTGTTCAGTGCTCACGGTTAGCCGTAGTTAGTGATCTCAAAACGTGGTCCTCGGAGGGAAGAACTACGAACCGCAGGCAACGTGTGGGCTAACCGTGGCTCATCGATGTTAGAGATGAGCGAGGGCTATCCCGTATGATACGAGTCAAAAGAAGGGATACTGTGGCACAACTCACCGGTAATTCGAATGCTGGTGACGTGAGTAATATGTCACAACACACAGTACATCGAACCCTGTTGAAAATGGGGCTGCGTAGCCGCAGTCCGCTTCGAGTGCGCATACTAAACTCGGTATCGAAAGCGTCAACAATGGGCACGCGAGCATCAAGACTGGATCTTGAATGATTGGAAATAGGGTTTCTGGTCCGATGAATTTTTTTCGTGTTGCACAATGTGTACGGCCGGGTACGTGTCTGTTGATTACCAGGGAAAGTGCTGGCACCAGGATGCCCCGTGGGACGAATACAGGTCTGTGAATGAAGTGCAATCTTCTTCTGGTAAACCCTGGGTGTAGTCATTTATGTGCAGGGAACTATGACGTCTGCGAACTACCTGAACATAACTCCAGACCAGGTGCATCCTTTCATGGCAAAGGTATTCCCCTCTAGTAGTGCCTTCTTTTATCAGAATAATGCGCCATACCACACTGCCCGGATTGTTCGATGATGGTTCGCTGAACATGAGGAAGACTTCAGGTACTGTCCTAGCCTTCACATTCTTCAGATGTCAATCTAATCGAGCATCTGTGGTTTGTGTAGGAACAGAAAATCCGATCTATGGAGCTCAACCACGTAACTTACAAGTGTTAAAAGATATGCTGGTAACATATTGCTACCAGACACCACAAGATACCTTTAAAAATCTTGTAGCGTCTTTACCTTGCCTGGTGAAAGCTGTTTTGGCAGAACGTGGAGGACCAACATCATGTAAGGCAGGTGGTCATAATGTTTTGGCAGAACGTGGAGGACCAACATCATGTAAGGCAGGTGGTCATAATGTTTTTGGCAGAACGTGGAGGACCAACATCATGTAAGGCAGGTGGTCATAATGTTTTGGCAGAACGTGGAGGACCAACATCATGTAAGGCAGTGGTCATAATGTTTTTGCCTAATGTTTTTGCCTAATGTTTTTGCCTAATGTTTTGGCTCATCAACATAGGCACATGCAGCTGTGATGCACTATTGAAGATCTGGAATATTCAACTATGGTGTTGATTGCATCTGTGACCCCCCTCTCCAACAAAAGAAGAAAGATGCCAAAGAAGTAAGATCTAGTGACATTAAGAGACATGCTATTAGACCTCTGTTTCCTACCCAGTGCAGAACAAAATCTCGGAACAAAGTATTGTCAAATAACTCATCCAAAGTCCACACAACCAGGTAGCTCAGTGGTTCACTCCGTTAGCAGCGAATTTGCTTACGTATCTACTTTCGCGGAACCTCATTCAGCACGATATTTAAAGGCGTGTGTGATGTACTTAATATTGTCAGTAAGTGTCTGATGCCCGAAAATAGCAGTTTCTCTGTAGCTGTGAGGTTTAATAAAAACCGTGTGAGATCGTATTTTTCTCACAAACAATGACTGCATTTACGAACGGAGAATTTTGCGAAATGGTTTCGAATTTTGTGAAAGCTAAATCAAAATCGGGCATTGACAGAGAAGGTTTGCATCAGGTTTGAGTCAGTGACGGCGGAAGTGCTCGGGCCGCCAGGGCCCGAGCCCGGTCAATAATTTCAGCCAAGATTTTTATTTTTATTATTTTTTATTTCGCATGTGTGCGATTGTTGTGATGCGACTTAGAAAGTTCCTCTAAGTAAGTGGTTGGGTGGTCCTAATTCCCAACAAAGCTCTTTAGGCATTGCTTTCTTTCTATTTGTTCCTGGAAGTGGAAAGTAGAGGATGCCCCACGATTCGAAATTTCGGGCCCGGTCAACGAACTTCAGTTTCCGCCGTCTTTGGTTTGAGTATTGAACAACAGTACCTATTGGGCACATATACTGCTGACCCAGAAAAAGCTCCGTTCAGGGTAGAATACGAAGTCCCTACAAAGAAACCCTCTAAAAGCTGTAAGATATTTTCTGAATTTGTGGTGAAAATCTATGCTTTGGTTTCAGAATTTAAAGACATCACCTCGTTGTGGATGAAACTAACAACTTGTGAACTGTAATCAGTGTACAATTTAAGAAGGATATGAAAGCTGAGGTTGATCCTGTCCTCCAGCGTAATGGCTTCTTTTGTCACTCCCAAAAATGTTTTGCTAGCCATGATAGCTGATCATAGAGAAGAGTTGCAAATATTGGCCCTGCGTTGCGTTATAGAGGCGAGGAGGAAAGCTGGTTCGGAGGGAATACGGGCGTTTGAAGTACTTCGCCTCAGACTCGATGCTGCTGCCTACCTACACCTAACTCCCTGACGGGGAAAAGACGTTCATCAGGCCTATATTCCTGGAGGCTCAAATTCCAGACATCATGGAGAGGAGAGAAACGCGTGAAGAGTTGTACCCGTGCCACACGTAGGCGATAAAGCGCACTGTCAAGCTAGTTACCGAGGTACTAAATCAGTATTAGAATATAAAAACTGGCACGGTTACATTCTTCTAATAACAAAAAATTCTCCCAGCGGATCATACGTTTTTCAGTTTTTAGGCAGTTAAGTGGTTTCACCCATTCCAAAGTGAAATAAAAACAAGAAAGGTGACACCGAATTTTCGGTTGTAACGAGCACGTCGTTTGAATCCGTTCTGACGCGAATTAAATTTATCAAAGCTATTCAAAGTCAATGGAACCGGTATGGAAAACAATAGTATCTGACCGAAGAAAGAAGTTTTCCAATCGGGTTTTTAATCCCGCAGATATTGCTGTAAACGGAATCGTGAACTTTGGCTCTCTGGTTGCGGACTTATGCGTTAAGAAAAATTTGAAATTACAGTATATGAAAAACATTTCGCAGCGGAAACGCTCTCGAACAAAGAAAGAATTTTTCAAATCGGTCTCTTAGAAGCAGAGATATCGACAAATATAAGATATGCATCTACGTCCCCATCCGGGAAAACCATGCATTATTTTAAGAAGAAAGTATTCTCAAAAGGCTTTTCGATATGAACGGTATCGGTCCACGAAAGAATTTTTTGAATCGAGTTTTCAGGAGCTCAGATTTTTTTTTTGATTTGAGGTTTAACGACCACCGTGAGCAACTCAGTCGCCAGTCCCTAATTTAGGGTCATTGACTCCAGCGAAATGAGAGACCCAGTGCCGTAAGACAAACACAACAGTCATGCCTCACTGGGTTTTGCACCCGGACCCCTTTCGGACGAATAATCAGAAGCCATCGCTTAGACCACTACGCCACCGGGCGGCAAGCTCAGATTTTGCTACAAATACATCAGAAACAGAAAATAGCACTTACGCACCCTGGTGGCCAAACCATTCTTTACCAAATATTAGAAATTGTATACAAAACATTTCCCACCAGGAGCTGTATGCGATAAAGGAAGAATTTTTCAAATCGGAGTATTGGAAGCAAATATATCGGGGAAAACGCAATTTACCTTAACGCCCCCCAGCGTAAAGTCTATGAATTACTTGCAAATTTTGAAATTATATGAAAACATGTCGCACCAATGACTCTATCCAACAAAGAAGGAATTTTTCAAATCGGACCATTAGAAGCAGATATTGACAAAAATAAGATATACATCTACGACTCATGGTGGAGAAACCATGCATTATTTTAAGAAGAAAATATTTCGAAAAGGTTTATCGACGTGAGTGGCATCGGTCCAGCAACGATTTTTTTCAGTCGAAATTTTAGAAGCTCAGATTTTGCTGCAAATACATCAGAGGCAGAAATGAACACTTACGCCCCTTGGTGGCCAAGCGATTTTTCACCAAAAATTAGAAATTATATGTAAAAGATTTCCTATATCCGCTGCTGAAAGAATTTTTTAAATGGGAGTTTTAGAAGCAGAGATATCGGGGTAAACGCAGTTTACTTTTACGCCCCTAGCGGAAAATCTATGCGTAACTTGAAAAAGTGACTATACCTAAAATAGTCTTAGGAATAAATGGAATCGAAAGCAATTTTTTTTTCAACTGGATCTTTAGAAGGAAATATATGGAATAAAATGTATTTTAAATTCGATATCATCTGCATTTACGCCCTCTAGCGGCAAAATTGAGCATCGTGAAAAACCTGGAATGCAAAGATCATCATTCGGACATTTCAAGCTTCACAATGCAAAAAAGTTTTCAAATAGGACTAATAGTTGCAGAGATATGGTGTCCACAGACGGACGGACGGACAAACCGGTAACATAAGCAGGATCTTTTTTACAAAAGACGAGCTAACAAGAAAGATGACACCGAATTTTCGGTTACAATGGGCACGTCTTTTATCCTTTACAATGTGAATAAAATAAATCAAAGTTATTCAAAGTCAATGGAACCGGTTAGCAAAAACAAAAACCAACCAGATTTCTACGATCGATGAAACATCCAGAAACAGAAACAGCTACTTATTTCCACCAGCGGCTAAAAAGTATGTTAGAAAAAGTAACAAGTGGCACACAAAGAGTTTTTCATAGAAGAAGGAAGGTATCAGAGATAAAGCGATTTTCAAATCGAACAGTTAAAAGAAGATATATAGAAGGAAACATGATATGACTCTACGCCTTCTAGCAGAAGAATAATGGAAAAGTTGAAAACAGGCGAAAAATGTTCTCCACGGAAACAGCTATGCCAAGGAAGAAGAACTTTTCAAATATGTCTCCCGGCAGCAGAGACAGCGAGAAAAACGTTTCGACCTTTACGCCTCCTACCGAGAAAATTGTGCATTACTTAAAGATGATAATGCGAATGGCATACAGTAAAATAAAAAAATTATCAATACGATTTTTAGAAACGGAGATACAACTGCAAACAGAAGTACACAAACACCACCTAGCGACAGAACTATGAACTGTAAAACTCCTCAAGTACAAACCTAAAGCGTTCCACAAGGTAAATGACATCCGGAGTTGAAATATTTTTTTTAAACCGTGCATGTAGAAGCAGAGATATTGAGAAAAACAGATTAAACATTGGCACACTAGCAGCGAAATTGTGCCATATTTTGGGTAGAAAATACACACTAAATAGTTTTTATAGTTAGTATCTGACCGAAAAGGAATTTCTTTAATCGGGTTTTTAGTTTCGCAGATATTGCTGAAAACGGAAACGTGAACTCACGCTCTATAGTGGCAAACTTGTGCGTTAAGGAAAATCTGAAGTTATAGGAGAAACATTTCGCACCGGAGATGCTCTCAAACAACAACAACAAAAAAAATTGAAATCGGACACTTAGAAGCAGATATATCGACAAAATAAGACGTACATCTACGTCCCTGGCGGAAAAACTGTACATTATTTTAAGAAGAAAGTATTCTGAAAAGATTTTCCGAGGTGAGCGGATACCGCTCACAAAAAGAATTTTTTTCAGTCAACCCACTTACGCTCCCTGGTGGCCAAGCCATTCTTTACCAAAAGTTAGAAATTATATGCAGCGTGTTTCCCATCAGGAGCTGTATCCGATGCAAGAACAATTTTTCAAATTGGACTTTTAGTTAGAAGGAGAGATATCGCGGAAAACGTAATTTACCTATACCGTCTCTAGCGGAAAATCTATACATTACTGAAATACAGACCGCACCTAAAATAGTCTTTGATATTAATGGCATCGAAAGGAAAAAAGTATTGTTTCAATCGGATATTTAGAAGCAAATATATGGAATAAAATGAATTTTGAGTTCGATATCATCTGCATTTACACCCTCTAGAGGCGAAGTTATGCATCGTAAAAACAAACCGGAATGCAAGGATCATCATTCTCACATTCCAAGATTCTTAATGCAAAAATAATTTTTCAAATCGGACAAATAGTTGCAGAGTTATGGTGTCCACAGGCGGACGAAAAAATGGTATTTCGATTCCATCTTATTTACATCTTCGACAGAGTTATTCTTGTATAGCGGAGAATGTTTGCCGTTTTTTAGATGTTGGCACCCGCCCACTTAGTGTGGCCACTATCATGCCTCTTTTAAAGTCGCTAGTGTTTCTTATGTTGTCGCTATCTACGATTCGCATCACACGTCTAAATCCCTTGCAGTGAGCAGTTTACAAAGCCACCTCAAAGTCATAGTTGCGGGCTTTAAGTAAGAATGGCACATGTTTGATTGCTGTTGGGTGTTCTTCATACTCTTTATCATGAAAGAGTAGAAATGATATCCATCTTAATGGTGAAAGCTGTGCAACGGAAAAATAAATTTGCAGACAAAACATTTTGTCAGAAGTAGTCTTAAAGAAAAGAATTATTCTTGAAGCATTGATAAAACAAAGAAAACATAATATCCATACACTCCTAGCGAGAAAAAATACTTAACATTATTTGAAGTGCATATTAATGTTCATGGCACTAAATAGCACTCAATGCAAAATGGGGGTTTTCAATTGGATTTTTGAAAGGATATGTACTTTCGAAAACAGAAGAACACTCTTACCTCACCTAGCGATAGAATTGCTTCTTACAAAGAAATATTTTTTTATTGGGTGTTTAACGACCACCGTGAGGAACTCAATGGGCTATAAGCAGTCGCCCGTCCCTAATTTAGGGCCACTGGCTCTAGGGAAGGGAGAGAGCCAGTTCCGTAAGACAAACAAAACATCCATGCTTCACATGGATTCAAACCGGACGAATGATCAGAAGCCATTGCTTAGACCACTGCGCCACCGGGGCAACTAATAAAGAATAAAAAAATATATACATATATTCTATATTGGAAGAGGTATTGCATGAAAATAATCAGAGGAGATATAGGGATGAGAACTGAATACAAATTTACACACTCTTACGAAAAAACTGCGTTATTTTGGGCTAAAAAATGAGTAAAATGTTTTTCGTAATGAATGGTACTTTGCTACAAAAATACCCGTTAGGTTTATAGCGAAACAAGCATTTCTTTCCGGTGGTGCGATTAGAAACTACATCTTTCTGCTCCAAAGCCGACATTCTCCCGACTGAACAACGCCGGCAAAGTCTTATCGCTGCAACATGCCGTTTTGACATCTGCGTTACCTGTGAGGTAGGTACGTCACAGGTTTTTAAGAGTGGGAATACCATTGTAAATAGAAATATTAACTTACGCTTCCTTCTGGTAAAGTTATTCGTTAAAAAAAAACAAAACAGAAAATATATGTGGCATATTTCTCACAGAAAATTTAAAATCCGACTCAAATGAGAGATAGCAAAAATAAAAAAAAATTGGATTTACGTTTACACCTCCTAGAAAGGAAACCGTGAATTATTTGAAGTAGATAACACGCAAAAAATGATGATTGTAGTCGATGGTATGATGACGAATGTTTTCAGTCGGATTTTTAGGAACAGTGTTGTGGAACTATGTATCTATCTATCTACAGATGCCAACAACAACTACATTTATGTACCCGGGAAGAGAGATTATACATCAGGAAAAGGCCAAAAAGTATAGATCTTCGCTCTTGTAGTTCGACGACGATGAAATCCTAAAAACTTGCAACGCTGCGCCTCTTGGAAGGACGGAAAACATAGAAAATTAGAACCGCAAGCAGGATGCCCTAATTGGAAAGATCATAAAGAAAAAGAACAGAAAAATAAGAGTTTCAGGAGTATACGGTTTCCCGGTAAGAAAACAAGTTGTCAGCTGCCCTACATACTTGCATGTCTCTGAACAGCAAGAACACAGGAAACAGGAAAGATGGAAAGGGTCAGAAAAAAGGGAACCTAAAAAAAAAAAAAAAAAGAGAAAATTTTCCATAAAATGCCGTGAAAAGGACCTTCATTTTTTTTTTTTTTTTTTTTTTTTTTTGCAGTCTTCACTCGTGATGTACGAAAATAAAGTTGCGAACGTAATGGGCACCTTAAGTTTCCAAGTTTGGGACTTAGAAATAATTTCAGTATCTTCGCACTTTTTCGAAAACACATTGCACTTTTAATAAAACTCATCCCAGCTACGGCTGGTTTTTTTTGGGCAAGTTCGAAAAGGATTTCTTTCTGGTATATTTTCAAGAATAGCTTTAGGTCTTTTACAAATTATTGGGTCCATAATGTCGTAATTAAGGGCTTCTCTAGCTGATGGATTCGGGTGTTCCATAGCTTTTTCATAAAATCTCTTTGCTAGTTTGTACATGGTGTACCGAATTGAGTTTTCTTTTAACATGTTTCTAATTTCAAGTCCTGTCATCATTCTAAGTGTTTTATTTTGGAAAGAGGTGATTATCGTTTTTTGCTGTTTATTACATACACCTCACATGGCACTGCCATGAGTAATTACGCTCTCCTAGTTCACGTTGTCCAACGCAAAAAGAAATTTTGAAATTGGACTAATAGATGAAGAGATATGGTGCCCATAGGCAGAAGAAAAATCAAAGTGATACTATATACATGTACTTTTTTTCCCGAAAGACATGCTAAAATGTTTATATGATGCTAAAACCATACCCCATACGATAGTAGGGCACGGTAATGGGTCATTTACAGGGCCAGATTAAGGGAGGGTCTATAGGGGCTATAATCTTGGGGCCCTCCATTACCAAAGGTCCAGCAAGCATGCCTGGGCAGATAAGAGAGAGAGAGAGAGAGGTTTATAAAATAGTTTTGCTTTTGTCTCATATGGTTTCCACTTGGTCAGAAACAGAGGCTGGAAGACGAACAGATTTCAAGGTACTGACTCACGTATCATCAAGGTTTCATGTCGGCCAGATTAAGGCTGGCCAGAGAGACAGTTTCAGCTTTTTCACTACCATCCACCCACACCTCCCAATTTGCACTGGGAACCGTTAAAGATCAAAGTCCCCTCTTGCTTCGCATAACATAACAAAAAAGATGCACTAAGAAAAGTATACAATGCTAAATCATTAAGAAATCCAAGACAAAATGAACGAATTTTAAGATTTTAACTTATGTTCTCGTAAGAAAAATACAAATACAGTGACTTGTTATGAAGACTCTGCAGGTAATTAATTTATTAGTTCGAAGAACCCTCTACGTATTAATGATCATAACCATATTGCTACAGCGTCGTGTTTTAACGGACTTCATAATGATTCCCTGTCATAAGTTCTTTGGGGCTATAATGAATAAAGTTCTCCGCTGGACGTGTAGTGCAGGGAAGTTTACGTTAAGTCACGTTAGGGTTATTGGAAGGTTACTTGACGTAGCTAAAGTGTACCTAATCTTCAAAGTGCTAGAGTTTGTTTAGGTTAGACTCGCACGTGCAATAAATTCATTGAATATGGAACTTCTTTTTACTCAGCGTTCCTCATTATCTTGACTATCAGTACTATAACTTCGGTTTTAGTACATTAGTACCTTGAAGGCTCCTTATTAGAGCGGTAAACACAATATACCCTGGACTTAATGGAGACACTTAATGAAAGAGACTTAACGGCCAGACCGAGGTCTGACAATAATATGAACTGAGAAAAACGTACTCACTTTAAACCTTTTATTGGAGAACTCCTGGTATTATCCAACACACACTCTACAAATCACACGACTACTGAATATCCGAACTTTCGTAGAATCGCATAACAATAATTAAGAACCTATCACATAAAACGAAGCTTACTTGGTATAGTTGAGCGCGCCTATATATACTGCATACCACCACGTCATGACTTACACTCGTTGCCACATATCATTCAGCGGGAGAAATAACATCTCGTTAAGTGAGAAGATAATTTGCATAGGAAAATAAAATAACAAGAGATAGTAAAATCAAAAGGAAACTGAATCTAGAGTATACGTTACATCATCTCCCCCTTAATTTTTCTTTTTTTCGAAAAACCTATCAAATTTTGAGTGTAGTCTTACATTTCGCTGACTGACGTTTATCGCCCTACTTTTTCTTTTTTTGGTGGCAGCAGTATTTACAACATCAAACTTGGCATAACAAATTCAGTAAACCTGTGTCCGCAGCAATTGTCGTCTGTGAAGCAGGAAACACTTTTTATACTTGAACAGAACAAACCTGCATCGGCGTACCTTATTTTTATTCTGCCTAGCAGGAATCACTTTTTTGATTTCATATTACTTCCTCATATTATCGTTGATTACAAACCAACTGTATCAGCAGCGAAGATTGCCTGTAGCTGCCTAACAGTAACAATTTTCACTATTTTACCCCTAACACACACACACACACACACATATATATATATATATATATACATATATATCATCATCATCATCATTGTCAACCATTATCAATCCACTGCTGGACGAAGGTCTCCCCAAGTTTCCTCCACAACGGTCTGTCTTGTGCCAGTCTCCTCCATGTCACTCCCGCATATTTACGAATTTCATCCACCCATCTCCCATGTGGTCTTTTTCTGGGTCTTTTCCTGTCCCTTGGAATCCAATCTAAAATTTCGGCTGTCCATCTATGGTCTGTCCTTCTGGCAGTATGTCCAGCCCATTGCCATTTCAGGGATTTAACTCTGATCATGATGTCTTCCACTCTCGTCATTTTTCGGATCCACGAGTTCCTCTTCTTATCTCTCCTGGTTATACCAAGCATGCACCTCTCCATGCTTTTCTGAGTTGTCTGCAGCCTTTGTATGTCTCTTTTAGTTAAGGTCCACGTCTCTGCACCATACGTAAGCACTGGAAGGATGCATTGATCAAACACTTTTCTTTTAAGACATAATGGCATATTGCTCTTGAAAATTATGCTGTTTCTTCCAAAAGCTCTCCAGGCAAGTTTTGTACGCCGATTAATTTCTTCATCAATGTGACCCTCACTTGATATCTGCTGTCCAAGATAAACATACGTATCTGTTATCTCCAGTTTTTCTCCATCAATCGATAAATCTTCATTTCTTGTAAAAGCATTGAACATCACTTTTGTCTTCTGAAAGTTCATTTTTAATCCCACTTCTTTACTCTTGTCAGCAAGTTCCTGGATCATACTCTGCAGCTCTGATGGGGTAGTTGCAAAAATGACTACGTCATCAGCAAAACGAAGGTGGTTAGATAATCTCCATTAATCTTTATTCCTTTGTTTTCCCAGTTCAGTGATTGAAAGACATTTTCCAATGTGGCATTAAAGAGCTTCGGAGATATGGTGTCACCTTGTCTCACTCCCTTTCCAATTTTTATGTGTGTTGTATTTTCAAACAGCCGAATCTTTGCACTTGCATTTTCATAGATGTTATTAATAATATTAATGTATGCATCTTCAATACCGCAGGATTTCAGAGCCGTGGTAACTGCTGATGGTTTCACCGAATCAAAGGCTTTTTCATAATCGATAAAAGCCATGCACAATGGAAGTTCATATTCCCTCGCTCTTTCAATTAGTTCTCTCAGTACGTGGATATGATCTATTGTGCTGTAGCCACTCCTGAATCCAGCTTGTTCTCTCGGTTGAGCCATGTCCAGTGTTACCTTCAAGCGGTGTGAAAGAACTTTAGTGAAGATTTTATAAACCACTGATAGGAGGCTGATAGGTCTGTAGTTCCTGAGATCCTCAATGTCACCTTTTTTATGTAGCAGGATCATTGTAGCATTGTTCCAATCCTCAGGAATCTTCCCTTCATTAAGGCATCGAGTGAAAATTTGGGCGAGTACTGTTTCAATTTCTCCACTTGCTTCTTGTATGATGTCTATAGTAATTCCATCTTCTCCTGGAGCTTTCCCCCGCTTCATGTTCTTGATTGCATGAGCAACTTCTGCTGGGAGGACTGGAAGAACTCTGGTACCTTTCATGATGTCTGGAGTACATGTATCATCCCTTTCATATAATTTGGAGTAGAAATCTTTCACTCTTGTCAAAATTTCGCCTCTATTTCTTGTTATAGAACCATCTTCTTTTCTCAGAGCCATAATCTGTTTTCTTCCCTTACTGAGATGTCCCTTTGCTATCTTTAGGCTTTGGTTGTTTTCAATTGCTTTCCTCACTAGCTCACAGTTGAATTTCCTTACGTCTTCAGTGATACTTTTTCGTGCTGTCTAGCATAGCTCTATATATTCCACTTTGGAAGTCACATCTTCTTTAGTTGTCCTCATCTCTCTTCTTTTTTGCATCAACATTTTGGTTTTTCCTGATAATTTGTTTACATGCAACTTGTTCTTAGGCCCAGCTAATTTTGTTGCTGTTTCCATAAGAGCTTTGGTTACTTTTCTGTTAACTTCCGAAATATCCACTTCTTCCGATGTTAGGCCTTCTAAAGCAGAGAATCTGTTCTTCAGTTCCAACTTGAAAGTATTATGGTGTTTTTTAAGGTTGGTTATGTCAATACATTTTGTTTGTCTTATGAGCTTGCCACGTTCCAGTTTAGTGTTGAGGTGCATCTTACATCTCACCAATCTATGGTCACTACCTGTGTTGAACTTGTTCAGCACACTGCAGTCTTCGATGACGAATTTTTTGTTACACATAATAAAATCAATTTCACTTGTCGTCCCAATTGGATGTCTCCATGTCCATTTCCTGTGTGGCTTTTTCTTGAAAAAGGAATTCAAGATGAAAAACCCTTCTGCCTCTGCAAACTCAACGAGAGTATTTCCACGTTGGTTTCTGTTGCCGTGACCGAATTTACCTACTGAAGTTTCATTCTGTTGCCGGTGCCCTATTTTTGCATTGAAATCTCCCATAATTATCTTCAAGTGCTGCTTACCTTTATTATTTAGATGACGAATTTCCTCATAAAATTCTTCAATTTCTTCTTCAGGATGACTTGTGGTGGGTGCATAAGTTTGAATAATCTGAGCCTGGTATCTTCTCGATAGTTGGATAACGAGTCGTGCAGCTCTGTCAGAGGAACTTTCAACTTCTACCACTTTATCCTTCAGTTTCTTGTTTATTATAAATCCAACACCACTAGTTCTGCCAGTATCTGTCCCACGATAATAGAAGAGATGTCCACTTTTCAGTTCAATGAGATCTTCTCCTTTTCTCCTTACCTCACTTAGCCCGACGATGTCCCACTTGATCCTTTGTAGTTCCTCTTCCAATTCAAGAAGCCTTGAATCAGAAGATAGGGAGCGTCCGTTGTAGGTAGCCAAGGTCAGCATCAAATGGCAGCCTAGTCCGGTCCTCCGGGGATTCTTAGCACCCTCTGCCTTCATGACGCACTGGCCGCTGCCTTGGCCAGGTACATTCCAGCTGCCGGAGACTGAGGGCCAAGATTTAAGTTGTAGAGTCATTTTGGAGGTGTTTGGCCATAACTCACCACGCTGGCCAAGCGGGTTGGTGAGTGTGGGATAGCATTTCCTCTGATCCCGATGGTACAGTTATACCGCTATTTGCGGTCGTCAGAGCCCCTTTAGTGGGAACAGGATGCACCACGAGAAGGCGGGGTTGACATTTGTCAAGGAGAGGCTGTGATGTTACGCATCACCTGACCTTACATCCCATATATATATATATATATAAAATTTTGATTAGTAGACGGACATAGAAGATATATATATATATAAACCACATATATACACAAAAAGAATGCGTAGGCCCACACGAAAAAAAATAATTCTGACACGCCAACTGGTCGTGCAGGAAAAACAACATAATGAGAAAATAACCTGTCCACGAGAACTTACTTATCTCGAGGACACATAAAAAACCCAAGTACGATAACGTTTTCCAGGCCTAATCGGACTGGTAAATTCAGGTGGTGTCGCTCTTTTCTGCGACTTGAATGGATCTGGAACATCTGTAGTCTATCGGTCAAGAAATCCCTGCGGCTGACAGGAACGGTCAGGAACGGCTGAAGTCTGTCGGTCAGGAACTCCCTGCGTCTGACAGGAACGGTCAGGAACGGCTGAAGTCTGTCGGTCAGGAAATCCCTGCGTCTGACAGGAACGGGCTCCCCCAGGCTTTCAATATGTTGTCCCTCTGTGCTGGGGCCCGTGTTGTCCTTCCAGCATTCTTTTGAAGGGACGTGGCTCCGGCCACATCGCTTGTTTTCGCTTTCTACCTCTTGGCATGAGAGTAGAAGCAGGCATCGGCCCTGTTTTCCCTGAGCGTAAGTTCCAGGGGCGAAACCCGGGCGGATGCAAGGATCTCTGCCTTCGTCGCTGTTGCGGCGAAGCAGATTGGGTAGACAAGTTGCGTTTTCGACCAGCTTTTGGTGTTGCTGGACGGTTTGTAATTTGTGTCTGACGTTTAGGAATCGTCAAACTATTGTCTATATCTGATAAATCAGAAATATTTGATGACTCTGAGTCGCTGCTGTAAGTTAGTGGTCGTGAAGGGCGATGTTTATTTCTGCCTATAGGAATACTCTCTGACGAGGTATTCAAGGAAGTAGGAGCTTGTGTTGGTGCAGAGTTATTAGGGAATGGTGCAGCAATAGTCTCGCCAATGGTTGGAGGGAAGGGAATGATACTAGAATTTAAAGATCTTGATTCGAGCCTTTGTCTTATGGTAGAATCAGGTTGCGTTCTTGGAAACCAGTCTTGTGGAGGGGAGGGTGAAGAAAAATCACTGAAGATTCTTCAAAAAGGTTTGTCGGTTCGTCCAAAATGTCTGGAGGGTGATCGTGTGATATAGACTTTTGAGTTTGTGGAACAGAAGGTTGAGTAGGGTTGATTATAAAATCTATATTTCGTTCATGATACTTGCGACACTGAGCAACGTGTACGTATTGAAATTGATTGTCAGGCTTTTCAAGGATAATGTTATTTTCAAACACATTTGCCACCCGATATGGACCTTCGTAGCTGGGTGCAAATTTCTTTACTAAAGTATGAGAAACAGAAGACTGGAAGTGTGTCTCTACGAGAGTTAGATCTCCAACGACAAGATTTGGTTCCCTACGCCTAGTATTATAGTATCTTGCTTGAGCCGCTTGTGCTCCTATCATTGCAACACGAGCTTTCGGTGCCATGATTCGTACTGATTGCGGAGTTGGTCGCTATTTTAGTTCGTCGATAATCCCCGTTAAATTTTCAAAAGGGGTCTTAATTTTTCGACCCAAAAAAAGTTCTGCGGGAGTAAGCTTAGTAGATTCGTGAACAGACGAGCGGAGGGCGAACGAAAAAGCTCAAGATGTTCGTCCCACCGCTCGTGATGATCCATGACAAATGTAGCAATCATTTTAACTAGCGTGCGGTTGACTCGTTCCGCGGGATTACTCTGGGGATGATATGGGGAAATGAATTTATGCTTTATGTGTAGTCTCGCACACATTCTTTCAAAAATGTCAGAAATAAATTGGGGACCATTATCCGAAACTACTTTATTAGGTGTACCATATCTAGAGAATACTTCATTAATTAATACATTACAAATAACTTCCGTCGTAGCGGCTTTAATGGGAAAAACTTCAACCCATTTAGAGAAATTATCAGTTAATACTAAAACGTAACGAGCTTTGTTTTTAACAGATAAAGGATAAGGTCCCAATAAATCTATTGAAATAATGTCAAAAACATGAGAACTTGAACTAGATTTCAAGTGACCGGCCGGTCTTACATTACGGTAATTATAAATCTGACACAAGTGACATGATTGAACGTATGCGAGCACACTTTGGTACATGCCAGGCCAATAGGCAACATCCCGCAATTTACAACGGGTCTTGCGAATACCTAAATGGCCTGCAAGAGGTTTGTCATGAAATTCGTTTAAAAGGGCCATTCTAAGGGTTCGCGGAATACATGGGCAAAACTCTGCCCTAGTAGTCCTAGATTTCGTATAGTAAAGAAGACCCTCTATGACTTCAAAATGCTGTGACCTCCCAGCCAGAGAAGGGTCACTTTGTAGTGGTGAACCCGCAAGCAAAAAATTATAGATCTCCCCAAAATCTGGATCATTTACTAATTCTGCCATTATCTGCTCTCTGGATGTTATATCAGCTATTAAAAGTAAAGGCTGACATCCAGGAGTAGTTTCTGTGGGAACCCCACTAATCGGGACGCGAGACAATGCATCCGGTAATTGATTCTTATGACCTGGCTGGTACGAAATGTAATATTGCTCTCTTGTAACTTAAGAGCCCACTTCATAAGTCTTTGAGAGAGGTGTTTAGCAGAATTCAAATACTGAAGGGCAGAATGATCCGTAATTATATTAACTGTCAATTCGTTGAGATAACATTGAAATTTGTCAAGAGCATACAATACAGCAAGACATTCGCGTTCCGTAGCTGAATAATTGCGTTCAGCTTTGGCTAAAGTACGGGACGCAAAAGCTATTGGATGCCCAGCTTGTGACAAAACGCAACCAAGACCAACTCCGGATGCGTCAGTGTAAATATCAAATTCCTTAGTATGATCTGGGAAAGCTAATACAGGAGGCTGAGTGAACGCAGACTTAAATGCTTCAAACGCAGCGTTAGCCTCAGGTGTCCAAACAAACTTCTTGTATTTACGTTTCAAAGCATACAATGGCTCACAGATTGTAGCATAAGCGGGGACGAACTGCTGATACCATCCGGTCATTCCCAGAAAGCGTGATAGTTCTTTGGCTGTGTTTGGCAGAGGAAAGTCAACAATAGGCCTGATTTTTTCATCATCCGTAAATAAGCCGTGGGGAGATCCGTAAATAAGCCGTGGGGAGATCCGTAAATAAGCCGTGGGGAGTGATTTTCAACCCCAGATATACAATCTCGTCCATCGCTAGCTGGCATTTACTAGGTTTTAACGTCAAGCCAGCATTGTATATGAGTTAGAACACCTGTTTGAGCAGAGAAAGGTGCTCGTCAAAAGTCTCGGATGTAATAATAATGTCATCCAAATATACATGCACATGGGGACCTAGAACAGGTCTGAGAACCGTATCCATAAGCTTTTGGAAAGTAGCAGGTGCAGAGGCTAGTCCAAAGGGCATACGCAGGTATTCATAAGCCCCAAAAGGAGTCACAAAGCCTGTTTTATCGACGGAGTCTGGATGTACCGCAACCTGCCAATATCCACTCGCCAAATCCAAGGTTGACATCCATTTAGTTGACGATAGGTCATGCAAAATATGCGACATGACAGGTAGTGGATAATTTATCGCTTTCGTGACTTGGTTTAGCTTGCGGAAATCTGTCACGAAACGAAATTCGTTGGCTTGATTCTTTGGAACAAGAAAAGCAGGTGCGGCCCAGGCGCTTGTTGATTCCCTTATTATGCCCTGTTTAATCATCTCTGAAATTTGACGTTGCATTTCCTGTTTTTTATGGGGAGCACAAGGGTAAGGTTTCGTCGCTATCGGTTTCGAACCATCAGTGTCAATGACGTGATAAACCACCTGTGTGAAACCAGGTTGGTCGGAAAATAAACCAGGTCTTTCATGCAAAAGTAAAGAAAGCTGGTCTCGTTGCCTCTCATTCAGTTGGTTACTCAGTAACAAACTCGTTATGTCTATAGGATCTGTAGGAATCACTTCGACAGGTTCCGGAAAGGAAATAACATGTTGTTCGAAATTAATAGTAACTTTAAAAGTATTGAAAAAATCTATGCCCATTAGACATTTAACAGGTAGGTCGTCTATGAGCAGGAAAGAATGCGTAAAACGAGCCTTTCCCAGCCCTAGAGATAATGTGACAGTTCCTGTGATACTGAATATTTCGTTATTTGCACCTCGCAAATACTACGTCGCAGGCTGGACGTGGATCGCAGGAAAATTTTCAGTGCAAAACCTCGTATTTAGGGCTGATATTTCAGAACCAGTGTCGAACTTTGTCTCGACAATAATATCTTCAATTGTCAATAACACATCAGGCAACTGAGGAGTTTGGACAGTCAATAATACTATTTTAGGGTCAGAATTCTTGGTATCAGGAAGCAGTACCGACCCTTGGTCTACTTCCTTTGGAAGTTTAAAGGATTCCTGGTTGTATTATCATGCGGTCTGAAGCCTCGGCCCTGCCGGGTATCGGGAAAGGTTTCACGCTTAGGAAAACTTCGTGAAAACTGCTGCGGGAACTCCGCATGTCTGTTGAAATTTCCATCGCTATTACTTCCTCCCTCAGCACGGGCAGAAAAATCGTTATTGCCCTTAGCATAAAAATGTTCCGAATTCTGCGGATTGGAACAGGGTCGAGCATACTGTGCATTTGTACTGTACCCCGAAAATTGTTTAGAAACTAGCGGGTGGTGTACCATTCTTCTATGCGGTGGGACGTATGATGCTTGGACTTGCACCTGTGTACGCTCGCGTTGAAAGTCATTAGGCCTATTACGCCGCTGAGGATTTTCGTTATAAGCCTCCCGGGGTACCCGAGCATGTTGAGTTGGACCATGTTTGCCGTGTCGCTCCTCATACGCTCGTATGAGGCGAAGGCATTCATGAATTGTAGCAGGGTGTCGGACCTCAAGAAAATCCTGTAGAAATGGATCGAGCTGTTGCAATAGGGTGTCCAACATGTCGACATGACTGGCATATAGATCCCATAATTTATACAAGCGTGTTGTTTCTAAAGCAAACACAACAGGGCTATCGTTGGGTCCTTGCTTACGAGAAAAAAGTTGTTGTGCAAGGCCAGCTCGACTGAGGCCGAAAGGAAAGACTTCCAAAAATTCCGCTCGGAAATTCTCATAACGAGAATCCGGGTTAGATACTCTCCACTGCCGATACCAGGTCTTAGCGGTATCTTTCAAGCAAGTGCCTGCTATTTGCACTTTGCAATCTTGAGGAATATTGTATAAGTCAAAATGATCCTCCAAATCCTCGAGAAATTTCAAGGACCCCTCCAAACCATTGAAAGTAATTGTTCCCTAATGCGGCACGAAATGTGCAAGCATCTTGCTTCCGCCGCCCCGGTGGCGCAGTGGTCTAAGCGATGGCCTCTGATCATTCGTCCGAACGGGGTCCGGGTTCGAATCCCGGTGAGGCATGGGTGTTGTGTTTGTCTTACGGCACTGGTTCTCCCCCTTCCCTGGAACCAGTGGCTCTAAATTAGGGACGGGCGACTGCTTATAGCCCATTGAGTTGCTCACGGTGGTCGTTAAACCTTCAATCAAAAAAAAAAAAAAAAAAAATCTTGCTTCCGTGAGAGGATTGAAATACCTCAGGTACGACCCGCGACTCAGAGTGATATGAAGCTAGTGAATGACGAAATTGTGAGGAATGCCTGGGTACTTGCAAATCATTGACATCAAAGTTAGACCCACAGGCTTCCTGTAAATTGTCGAGAATAACCCCACCTCCACCGAAACTTGATTCAGGGTGAAATAGTGAAGTTTTCTCAGGTAATGAAGACATAGTCAATAGGTGTCAGTACCTCGTGTTCAAGAAATGTTCGGGCGCCAATTATAATGAATAAAGTTCTCCGCTGGACGTGTAGTGCAGGGAAGTTTACGTTAAGTCACATTAGGGTTATTGGAAGGTTACTTGACGTAGCTAAAGTGCACCTAATCTTCAAAGTGCTAGAGTTTGTTTAGGTAAGACTCGCACGTGCAATAAATTCATTGAATATGGAACTTCTTTTTACTCAGCGTTCCTCATTATCTTGACTATCAGTACTATAACTTCGGTTTTAGTACATTAGTACCTTGAAGGCTCCTTATTAGAGCGGTGGACACAATATACCCTGGACTTAATGGAGACACTTAATGAAAGAGACTTAACGGCCAGACAGAGGTCTGACAATAATACGAACTGAGAAAAACGTACTCACTTTAAACCTTTTATTGGAGAACTCCTGGTATTATCCAACACACACTCTACAAATCACACGACTACTGAATATCCGAACTTTCGTAGAATCGCATAACAATAATTAAGAAGAACCTATCACATAAAACGAAGCTTACTTGGTATAGTTGAGCGCGCCTATATATACTGCATACCACCACGTCATGACTTACACTCGTTGCCACATATCATTCAGCGGGAGAAATAACATCTCGTTAAGTGAGAAGATAATTTGCATAGGAAAATAAAATAACAAGAGATAGTAAAATCAAAAGGAAACTGAATCTAGAGTATACGTTACAGGGCCCACTCAGGTGCCTTAGCCTAGGGGCCCACTAAGGCCTTAATCCGGGCCTGGTCATTTAGGATGACTCTTCTATGGACTGATCCCGCGCTAGCACACTGTCTGCTTTTGGTTGTAACGCAACATTCTGTCTAATACGTTTCTGATTCTATATATAACAAACATGCAACAATAAGCGTTGACAGCTATGTTAACAGTAAGTGCTATGCATGAACGAAAAGTTTTCACCGTTATGCAGATTAGGCAATTAAAGCTCATTTTAATAAATTGCTCCCCATTTTGTGCTGCATTAATTTCACATGTGTTTCTATCATTGAAACGGGAACACAAGAGATTAAAAATAATTGAGATTGTTTAACCCACCTTTGTTTTTCTAACGACACAGTCATTTTTTGCAAGTACCCACCCAGAGCAACAGAGTACGATCCAGCAGCTTGCTGACAAGAGTAAGGAAGTTCGATTAAAGATGAACGTCCAGAAAACAAAATTGATGTTAAATGCCTTCACAAGAACTAAAGAATTAGAGATTGATGGAAATATTTAGAAGTAACTGCTGCCTACATCTACCTTGGAAAACAAATATCATCCGGGGCAACATCGAAGAACAAATTAGTAGGAGTGTAAAACTTGGATGGAGTACTTTTCGAGGAAACAGTTTAATTTTTAAGAGCAATTTACCATTGTACCTTAAAGTAAAAGTATTTAATAAATTCATTCTTCAAGTTCTAGTTTAAGGATCACAGACATGGACCTTAGCTAAAAAAGGCATGCAAAGGCTGCGTACAACTCAACGTAACAGGAAGAGGCAGGGCGCAACCTGGAAAAATAGCAAAAGGAACTCATGATCAGGCTGCGTACAACTCAACGTAACAGGAAGAGGCAGGGCGCAACCTGGAAAAATAGCAAAAGGAACTCATGGATCAGGAAAGTGACAAAAACTGATGATATCATGGTCGAAGTAAATACCAGCAGATGTCAATGGGCTGGACATGTTGCTAGAAAAACTGACCATCGTTAGACAACTGAAATACTAAATTGAATATAAAGGGAGAGGAAAAGACCTAAGAGAAGACCACGTGAGAGGCGGGTGGATAAAATTCGAAATCATGCTGGAATGACATGAAAGAGAATTCCTCAACAAATGGAGTTGTGGTGGACATGGGGAGGCTCCATCCAGCAGTGGATTGAGAATGGCTGAAGGTGATGTTGATTAATTTTACAATTACAGGTGGTATTTACCTCCTCCTTAATAACTTTTGAAATTTGAAGTGATTTTGATGACACTACACTGACATGTACTATGATGTGCTACCAATGTGGGAACGCTAGAATCGGAAATAAAGATCATAAATGACAGAGAAAAGCACCGAGCCGTAATTGAATCCCTGGAAAAATAGGGATGTGAGGCTCCAGAAATACACCGAAGACTCCTGGCAGTGTAGGGAGCGGCCACAATCGATATCAGTAATGTCTGAAGATGGCTGAAAGTCGCCCCCGTGGCGCAGTCTTATAAGCCCTGGATTATGACCATTCGTTCGATAAGGGTCCGGGTTCGAATCTCGGTGAGCCATAGATGTTGTGTTTGTGTTACGGAACTGGCTCTCTCCCTTCCCTGTGGCCAGTGACCCTAAATTAGGGACGGGCGACTGCTTATAGCCCATCAAGTTGCTCACGGTAGTCGTTAAACATTCAATCAAAAACAAAAAACAAAAGATAGACGAAGAGGTTGTGAGAGGGAGATAGTTCAGTGTCGGGCAAACAACGGAGTGGAAGACCCACAACTACAGTGACAGATGCCAACAGGCAACGAATGAAAGACCTAATCACAGCTGATCATCGTGTCACCAGCCAGGAGTTGGGTGATGCAATTCACTGTGGTCATAATATCATGAAAACATTAATTAGGGATCTGGGCTACAGAAAAAGTTTTTCAAAGTGGATCCGGAGAAATCTAACCTGTGAACAATGTGAGCAAAGGGTGGACATGTGCCGGAATCTCTTGTACTGCTATGAGAGGGAGGATGAGGTGTTTTCCTCTAACGTTGTGAGGAGGGATGAAATCTGGGTGTTCTTTCATGCCACAGAAACAAAACGTGTGTCAATGGAATGGCACTGCCCATCTTCACCTAGACAGAAAAAGGTGAACACAACTCGTTTCGCAGGAAAAGTGATGGTGACAATTTTCTGGGACAAATGTGGTGGGATTTTTACTGATTTCCTTGAACGGGGTGCAACAACAAACAGCGCTCACTATGTGCAGACATTGAAGAAGATAAAGGAAGCTATCAGAAGTCAAAGACGTGACATTCCACTTCACAGTGTTGTTTTACTCCATGATAACGCACGTCCCTACACCTCAATGGAGACATCACAGGCTATTGCCAAAATGGGGTGGACGGTAATGCTACAACCCCCCTACAGTCCTGATTTGGCTCCCTCAGACTTTCCTGCTTGCCCCTTTGAAAAATACCCTTCATGGGGAACGTTTCGACCATTTGACAGACGTTAAACTGGCTGTGAACTCATGGATGAAAGGACAGCTTCAGGAATTTTTCCTAAATAGATTTTACCAATGTATTCAAAGATGGCGGAAATGTATAGAAAGTGATAGACAATACTTTGAATAGGCTAGCATTGTTAACAATATGTCCAAATAATTTGCCACCAAGTTTCGTATTTTTGCTGCTACAAATAAAAATCTAATGAGGGACGAGGCATCATTTTCAGAACGCTCTTTGTTTTATTATACGAAATAAGAAAAATTCAATTTATCATAAACAGTGCTTCGAGCATTTGACGATCAGATTTTTTGTCATTTGCTTCTGACCATTATAATCCTTCTCCTCTTCTTACCGGAGAGGATGCTTTATCCTGCTTCTAAATTTCGTTTTTCGGGACACAAAAACCTGTTTGAAATAAAGGAATGTCAATCTTGATTTGCTTCCCCCAAAAAGTTATCTGTTTTAACAGTGTTTTAAATTATTCTTTTACGCACAGGCAGAGTACGAATAGTTAGCATCGCAGCTGCAAAATTGAAATCCTTACCATGTTTAAGAAAAATCAAAGAATCCTATGAAATTCCGTTCTCGAAGGATTACGACCTTTTCCACTGAGCAATGCAGTCATTCTGGCATTGACTTGAAATATTTCAAGTTCGTTTTACTGCGGCCTCATAGCTTAGCTTAGTCAAGCGTTTCATAAAATCCGTTCATTGCCAGCTACAAGCTGTGGAGTATAAAAGCAGAGCGATGCACGAAACTTTTCATCATTTGTAGAAAGTCTCACTTCCAGGCGAACAGCAAATTTACCTACTCATTTATAATGATATCTCAGGTAAGAATTTTCCGAAGGTTTATGGTGGTCTTAAAAGTAAATCGAGAGCACTTAAATTACATCAAAATAACCCCCAAAAAGCCAGATTTTTATAAAGGCTGAAGTAAAAGTATTAAAGTTACTAGTCTCTAGAAATGGTCAAAATAAACATGTAATAATTTGTAACTTTCAAGTTATGGTATAGAGAAAAAGCCTAAATTTCCCGGTGATGGGATTCGAACCCACATCTTCCTTATCAGGAGTCGGGTATAATACTGCTCCAACTTCACCGGCCGCTCTCCTGGCGCAGTGGTATAAGCGCTGGCTTCTGATGAGTAGTCCGGGTTCGAATCCTAGTGAGGCATGGATACTGTATTTGCCTTACTGCAATGGCTCTCTCCCTTCCTGGGAACCAGCGGCCTTGCTCATAGCCCAATGAGTTGCTCACGGTTGTCATTAAACCACCGAACAAACAAACTACACCGACGAAGGTTTATCACGGCAACTAGCCGTTTTGACATGTGATGTGTGTCACCTCTGAGGTAGGTACGTCATAATGGGTATTTGAGCCAAACAGACATTTGTAACCCACTTCCCACAATTCACATTTTATACTTGCAGGCAAATAGGGAACGAGTAAACGAAGGAGTAAATCATAAATCGCTAAAGATGTTTCACCAGTAGACCTGTGACGTAATACAGAGGTAAAGCACGTCTCATGACGACAAATCTGCAACGATATATTTCGTCCGTGTAGCTTAGTTGGGAGAGCAACTTACTCCGGAGTGAGGGGGCGCGAAGTAAATATGTCACAGACAAAGTTGTGTTTTCTTGCTGAAAAATTCTAGCATTACGTAGTTCATTGTCTGAGAAGACAAACCAGTAATGCTATAAATTTTGGTGTGTGAATGCAAATTATTTTTTGTGTTTTGACCTTTCTCGACAGTAGTCTCTCAATACAAGAGACCTACCTTCAATTCACAGGTATGAAAACTGGGATAACTGACTGATGATGTGAAATGACAGAAATATGAATGTGATCACTGCTCTTGCAACGAACGGATAAGTTGGTAAATTACGAAACAGAAAGGCAAAAGTTGAATATTAAAACCGACTTGCGATGCGAGAACGCAAATATTCTGTCTTGTCGCGTGAACTTGAAAAATTTAATACTCTCTATTTGTGTTTCTTCTATACAGCTTCCGAGAGATCGACTTGAGTTCTGCGATATATCGAGGAGTGCTTTCGAAGACTGGCCTTGCGCACCTTTTGCAGCCCAAACTTTTGCCAAATCGTACGAGTTGGCAAAAGTTTGGTCTAAAAAAGGCAAAAGTTTCGTGTACACGTGTAGTGCAAGAGTTTGCATTACACGTGCTTCGATGACTTCTCAGGACCTCCTAGTGTTGCGCTTTTCGAATGTCATCCCCAATTCTGCATACATTCTTAGAAAATCAGTCTTGTTGTTTGTGGCCTAAAATGGTCGAAACTCATTCTTCCATTTTAGGAAAGGTGACCGTATTAATATATTGACAGAGGTGGGGTAACTTAAATGTTTTGATCAGGAGCCAGAAGTTGAATAAGGACTCCTATTACTTAAAAGACGGAAAAGGTAAAACATGTACACTTACTAGCAAGCTGCTGAGTATTATGTAATAATTTGTACATACACAGTACTGAAAAACATCACGCGTCAGTGCATGTGTGTGTACGGAGGAAGACAGCTGTCAGTAGTTGACAAGTGAGACATGCATACGTTTCACTAACGCCTTTCTTGAAATAGCTGAGAAAGAGAAAGATGGGGTCATCATGTACCAATTGCGCTGGAAAAGTATGCGGAATACGATGTACTTCCTTTAATTTCAGAGATTTCCTGAAATATCCACAGGCGATGGAAGCTATATATTTATTACAAAGTCATCAAGATCATGACAATGAAGGTAAGGGAGTGTGTTCAGTCTGAGAAAACTCCAAACCCGTTATTTATTTATTTCTTTAAAAAAACAACAACCGCCAGTAGCCATATTTCCCTTTTGCAGCTGAGCCATAAAAGTTAAGTGGTTTGCTGACATTCTGATGTTACCGATTAAATAACTTCCTCTCATTTTTCCAAGACTAGTCAGACGATTTCGGAATGAGAAATGTTCGGTCTAACGTTTGGTGCTTGAGGGGGCAGGCAAACAGACATTTGTGAAACGAACAGTTCACTATCCCATACACAATATGGGTCATCAACATTTCTTCATTCCATGAAAAGAATTAAACGTCTTTTAGGAAGCGCGCAATTTTTTATTATCAGTATCAGGACCGGCCTTGTAGGGAACACAGTTGGTACATTGCACATGGGTTCCCAACCGCACTGAAATGCCATTGAATTAGAGATAGCAACCTCATGAAGCCATGATACTTTTATGTCAAGTTGGAACGGTACAGACTAGTGGTGGCTCAGTGATGGTAAGGTTTGGAACATTTGGAATGTACACAGTCGACTCTGCGTGACCCCAGCAATGTGGATATTCTAGCATACCCTTTACACCCATTCATATCTAGCATCCATCCCAGCAGCAAATGGCATAGCCCAGCAAAATAATTTCTCATCCCACAAGCTCCATCTGGATACAGCATGGCTACAAGAGCATTTAAATGCATTTGAAATGCTTCAGCGACATCTAGAAGCCGGGATTTGAACTCTATCTTGGGATATCGTCAAAACGGCGGCTCGGGCGCGTATTTCATCGGCTACGAACCTGAGCGAAATATGGACAGATTTGGAGAACGTATGGGTGGCGATATCTGCAGAACATTTTCTCGAGGAATCCATGCTTCTCGTGTGGCCGCCGTCATTAAGACAAGAAATGACCTAACGCGTTACTAGAAAGGCATTCCTACTTCACTGACACTTCAGTGTACAAAGGGGCCGTTATGAAGTACTAATAACTGCGATTCGGATGCCAAGGAAAAAAGCACAAAAATCTTAATTTATTCCTACTTGCTTCTCTCCTGGCTAATTGATCATAGTTATTGCTATCTTTTGCACACATTATATGAAAATGGCGCTTTTTTTGTTATTTTACAAAATCTGTTACTTTTAGCATTAAAATGGAGTAATATGTTATTTTACAAAATCTGTCACTTTTAGCATTAAAATGGAGTAATATGTTATTTTACATAAAACATATTTACAGAAAGAGGGTAGCTTTCGAAGACAAGACATCAGACCAGTTATCATTTGTTGGCCGGGTGGCCGAGTGGTCTGAGGCGCGGATGTGGTTGGTCCGTGTTAGAGCACCAGATCAGATATGGGTTGTGTTCTTGTCTGATGGCTGTGTTTTTGTCCGATGGTTGCGTTCTTGTCTCTCTTCTCTCCAGGGAGCTAGTGTCTTCAAATTAGGGAATTAGGTACTGGAGACTGCTCAAACCCTGAAACATAAACAATAAATTATGAAATGAGAAATATATCGTGTCCAACTTTATAATTGTTTTTATAAAGGCTATTACAAAGTCGTATATAACTTCATAATAGTCTGCCAAAAAAAAAAAAAGAACTTCACAAAGTTTTTAATACTTCTCAAGTCGCATGAAAAAACTTTGAATTTGCTCTTGAAGGAAAGCATCACTCAGAGAAGAAAATTTGTACACCCCGCGCTTCGCTGCAGCCGGAACTTTTCCCGTTAGTGTTCTACAGATCTATGAATACTGAAAGGCAGTGTCGATGAAATAGCTGTTGTTAATGCTTTAGACTTTTTCACAGCATTCGCGCCCTTAAACCAATCAAGCTTATACCTATTTTTTAGAAATCATCAAATCGAGGTAAAAAAAAAGCAAGTTAGTAAAATCATGCAATGCATTGATTATGATACGCTTTCCAACATACCAGAAATCATTACTCAAGTTATGAGGATAATGGCTGTGGAATAAATATCGCTCCTGTGCCCTGACCTTTAATCTCATTTCGATGATATTCAACAGAACTGGTTCAGTATACTTCCGAAATAACATGATAAAGTTTTGTCGCAATCGAAGCAATTTTACGTAAGTTATGATGCATAAGGGCTATGGAATAGATCCCGCTCCTGTGTCTTAACCTTTGACCCATTTCGCCCATTTTCAATAGGATTTGTCCCCAGGCAGGTGCCTACAACATACTAACATTTCATTCAAATCGAAACATTTTTACGTATATTATGACGCATAATAGCGATGGAAGTGATTCCGTTCCTATGTCCCGACCTTTGACCCCATTTTGCCCATTTTCAATAGGGTTTGTCCACAGGTGGTCCCCTACCACATTCTAAAATTTATTCGAAATCGAACCTTTTTTTACGTTAGTTATGACTAAAGCCCGGAAGTTGAGGCAGTAAAAATGGTAAAAATAGGCAGGCAAATAAGCGAAATAAAGCGTCCAAATAGGCATCAAAAATAGGCATTTATAGAAGTGGTCGAAAAATTCTGAATCATACACAGGTGTTAAGCTGAATTGGCAAAAACATTTATCAGATTATCACTTACTTATTTTTGCGGTTACACATAAGTACTAGGTGGTTTTTTAATGTTCGAACGTGAAACTCTGCCTTCTGTCACTTAGGATACGTTTTAGAAGCGAAAATGATTTTTCAACTTCTACGGAGGTAATGGGAGCGTATTTGAAACATGAGGCAATTGTAGGATCCATTTCAGAAGAAGTTGAACTTTCACCTTGGAGTATTTCAGCGATGACTTTGACTTTCTCCAAGTCATTATTTGCTGAAAGAACCCGTTGACATTTTTCACTCACGATTTGACCCTTTCTCCCGGGAACACATTTAATTATACTAATTACATCATTTAATATTTTCAAGACATTAACTAACGTTTCGTTCCTTTTTTCCAGCAAAGTAATCATATCGGGCAACTGTGAAAAGTGTGTTTGAATAAAAGTTAAATCGTTACGAATGGAATCTTTAGCTAGTATCTGTTGAGCATTACGTATTGCGCAGGATTCATCCTCTTGAAAACTGTTAACAATTTCAGCAATCTTGTTCAAATTATTTGCGTAATATACAGCGACTGATATCCATGTTCCCCATCTTGTCAAAATCAGTTTAGGCGGTAAAGAAAGATTTGGTTCCGTCTCTTTGAATAAATGAACTCGATGAGGAGCTTTAAGAAAATTTTTCTTCACATTACCCACTAACGCATCAATATCCGGAAATAACCCACGAACTTCTTCCGCTACTCTGTGGAGAGCATGAACCAAACAAGTTAAATGAAGCATTTTTGGAAAGAGAACTTTCAGGCTGTGGGCAGCCTTTTTCATATAAGGAGCTGCGTCTGTTAAAAACAATAGTACATTTTCACACTTTATTCCGCCAGGCCAAAGAAGAGCTAATGAAGATGCAAAAAGCTGAGAAATCGTGCTACTATTTGTTTTTGGAAGTTGTTCTGATGTAAGTAAGTAGATAGTTGAGGGCTGAGCAGGTCCCATTGTACCTATAACAACATTTGCCACATACCTTCCCGTGGCGTCTGTTGTCTCATGATACTGATCCAGATATTTTTTATCCTCGACATCTTCTCGTATTTCTTTCATTATACCGACGTAGCAGGAATCTAAGTATATTTTCCGCAAAGTTGCTTCGCACGGAATATTTTCCTTTGTATATTTCTCCAAAAATTCTTCAGTGAATTATTTTCCAGCTTCCACAAAGGTATTCCAGCATCTATAAGAGCATGGCACAAATCACTTGCAAACTGTGACTGCTTGCTCGAAGTAGAAGCGAATGACGAAATCAAACATGTCTTTTTTTCACCAATCTTTCAAATAACAGCAGCTTTATGTTTAGCTGTTGCCAAATGTTGTGAAATGAAGAATTTCTTTTCGTAATTCAGTTTCGTATCGCATATTTTACAAAACAACACCATTCCATCAGTGGACAAGATATCACTTCCATACTCTTGAACATACCGACTTAATTTAGCATTGGTTGAAGAAGAAGTTTTCGGCATTATTGTTTCCCTTGGACGCAAGGCGAGATCTATTAGGGGTAGCGAACTAACAGAATCTTCCTCCCTTGTTTTGCACTTACGTTCAAGGTTTTATGTGTGTACGTGCATTCTTGGCTTTCACTCTTGCTGGATTGGTTACAATGTTATCTGACTGGATTCGGCTACTTCCGCCATGCGTAGAAACTATCATCCTGGATTCTAGGGAGAGCAAAACATAAAATAAGATGCCGACCATCGCAGACTCTGCGCATGCGTCTGCCACCGCTGCTTAAATTGGAGCACCTTGTTTTGAATGTAACGATTGTATTTGTGTTTACTTTCAGATGTCTGCCGACTGTGATTTCGTTTTAGAGAAAATGCCACCTACCTTATGGTTTGTACACCTATACCCTAAAAAAGTTTTTAAAAGAAATTAATAACTTTAAAAAAATTACGTGTTTACCCGGAAACACTACGTACTTCATGCTAGATTGTTATCAAAACTTTGATTTTATCGCATTCTTAAGAAGAAACTATTTTTTAATAGTGTATTTGTTCAGTATAGGCAAAAAAAGGCATTAAAAACATAAAAAGGCATTTTCTTCAAATATGAGTCGAAAATGCAAAAAAAGCATTTTAAGACATTTTGCCTCAACTTCCGGGCTATAGTTATGACGCAAAAGAACAGTGGAATGGATCCCGCTCCTATGTGCTGACCTTTGACCCCATTTCGTTCACTTTCATTAGGGTTCCTTCCCAGGTGTTCTCCTACCACATACTAAAATTTCACCGAAATCGAACGATTTTTACGCGAGTTATCGTGCGGACGAACATACGCACACAACGCGTGACGTAATGAGGCAGATGGGAATCGCGACCATCTGCTCGCAAGAGTGTGACGTCATAAAACTTTAATAGGATACACACGCAACGCGTGACGTAATGAGACAGATGCCGTGACCGCGCGCCAGCATCTGAATTGCGAGAGTATGACGTCATAAGATTTCTAAGCATGGATAACATTAACGGGGCGACGCCATGACACCAAAAACTTGGTAATTCGGGGTGGTTATTTAACCCACTAAACGAATTTTCCTAAAGTCGAGATCAAGCTAAATCGATTTCTAGTACCAGAAAACGGTAGGTTAACGACTTTGATCAAAATCCTTAGAGCCGTTTTCAAAATAAAATTTACATACATACAAGAATTGCTCCTTTAAGGTAAACGTCAAGTAATTTTGCTTCCTGTACTTCGAATGAAAAAAATTCTGTACACATTTTCTTCCCAATTAATGCGTTCCCAAGGATGAAAATTTGAACATCGTTTAAAATATCTTCATTTTATAACTTGGAATACTTTATATTTTCTAAAACATAACCATAATTATGCAGTCCAACATTTGTTTGTCTACCGACGTCATGAAAGTACAGGTCGCGCCATCTTTTTTCTGGACAATTAATGCATTCACAAGGATGGAAATTTGAACATCGATTAAATTAGCTTCATTTTATAACTTGGAATACTTAATATTTTCTAAAACATAACCATAATTATGCAATCCAACATTTGTTTGTCTACTGACGTCATGAAAGTACAGGTCGCGCCATCTTTTTTCTGGTTTCAACACCACCAAAGGAAAAGTTATTGATTTTTAATATAATTATGGTTATGCTTTAGAAAATATTAAGTATTCCAAGTTATAATATGAAGTTATTTTAATCGATGTTCAAACTTTCATCCTTGGGAACACATTAATTGTGAATGAAATGTGTACAAAAGTTTTTCCATTGGAAGTATAGGAAGCAAAATTACTTGACGTCCACCTTAATAATATGGGATAAGGGCGATGGAATGGATCCCAATCCTACGTCCTGACCTTTGACCCCATTTGTCCCATTTTCAATAGGGTTCGTCCCCAAGCAGTTCCCTACCGCATACTAAAATTCCATCGAAATCGAACCATTTTTACGCCAGTTATCGTGCGGACAGACGGACGGACGGAAAAAGCTGGAGCATATACGCTTCTTCAACCTACGGTTGGAAAGCGTAAAAAAGAATGCCAAAAACTAATACATAATTTTCACCCCTTCGAAAGATGAGGGACCCCTCGAGATCCCGGAGCGCAGATTCAGATGACTCCTCTTCCTCACGCTAGTTATGACACTAACTGATAGTGTTAATATCCAGTCCAATTTGTTTTACGTCATCGGTACTCGAAAAATTTCACTCAGTGATTATTGATGGTTGCTGCTACCAGGAATTCGGACTGAGTTATAATTTAAAGAGCGAGTGTCGGGCACATAGTTTGCAGGTTCTTGCCCCTAATAAAATATGAAATTTTTTAACAGTGCAGTTTAGGTTGATGTTTTCGCGTAATGTAATCTCCGCAATGCGAGATTCTCCTATGGTGCGCATTACAGCATGGACATGTTATTTCCTTATATCAAAATTCTTCTTCATATACCGATGAGTGATTTCTTTCTGCATCTGTGTGCTTTACTGGAATATACGACTTTGAAATATTTGTCAATACATCGTCATGGTTTTGCTTTATCTCTACGCTTTATGTGCACGAATTCTTATGCTGTATGACACTCGGCTGCGCACGCATTTCGTATTCTCATAGCATATTGATCTTCGTGGCGCAGTAGGCACATAATTACCACAAAGCTGGTTCTCCTTCTGTTTTGCTTGAATATGAGTTAATACAAGTATATCCACCATTAAGATTATTCTGTGTGCTTTAGATAGTTTAATTGAATATTGTAACAATTCTTCTAAGTAATGTTTTCTTGGCTAACTAGAGCTTCAACTGCAGATGCAATTTGCGTGTTCGTTTTCATAGTCAGAAGAAGTAGGTGTCTACATATTTTAGGTTTGAAAAGAAAGCAAAAAAGAAGCAAGTGGATGTACCGTTTCATGTTCGAATTTTGTTCACAGAATTTGGTTTGCAATACATTTATTAACATCATATTAATGTTTAATAATTATATTAATTTGTGTTATATGCTTAATTATGCTCCATTTGTTGAACATTTCTGGGAAATCTAATTATTTTTATGTATTTTTCAGGCAATCATTCTTACTGCAATAGTTACGGTGGCTTTATCAAGCATTGTTCCTGTGTTGGATTATCATGCAGTAAGTTCTGATCAGACATGTCTAATATTCCACGCTTTTTTTGCAGTAACTGTGGGTGTTGTTCTGTGTACATAAGCTAAACTAAATTAAGTAGCTATGCATAATATCAATATCAGTTTATATTGTTTAAGCTGAAAGATATAATTCCTTCTTAAGAAACTGCAAAGAAATCTGTTTTTAAGGTGAAAATAAATATGTTTTTTAGGTGAATGTACAGGGAAAAGATGTCAATTCATTGTTAAAGTGTTTGCTTGCGTAAATATTAAAATTGCAAAGACTATTAGTACGACTTTCATCCATTTGCAAATAATGATATCAATCTGAACAAATTGTCAATGGAGGACAAACAATGGGAGCAGGTTTGTTATTCTAACATATAAGCCCATAGCTGCCTCAAAAATAGCGAGGTTTTTCTCCAAGTTTGTACAATAGAAAGGTAATTTTAAAGATCTAGCCCAAATTTACGCAGCAATTTCATTATTCATATAAGGAAACATAAGGAAATTGTAAAATGGCTGAACACTGAACTGACCCTTATCTCTTCAACAGTAACAACATGGAATTAATATTCACATTTTCCAACCTTCTGCATGTAAACACTAGAGAATGCTTGAGTAATTTTGTTACCTAAAACACTGTTTTTAATCTGTGGCGAAAATCTAAACGCCAATGTTCCGGTATCTCAGAAACGCCCCAGTGACGCAGAGGTCTAAGCTCTGGCTTTTTATCGCTCGTTCGAGTGGGATAAGACGTGAGTGATGCGCCTATCTTACGGCACTGGCTCTTTTAAATCCCTGGAACAAGTGACACCAAATTAGGGACAGGCGACTTCTTTATAGCTCTTAGAGTTGCTTACCGTGGTCATTAATCCCTCCTCCCTCCTCCCAAAAATCTCAGGAACCTGTGATCATCTAACTGCCTTAAGGGTTTTCTTTTGAATGGTCTCACCTTCATGTTGTCCATTTTGCAAGTTTTACTTTGTTATCTGGCAAAAGAGTTTTCACTTCTCTGAATGCTAGTGATGCAGTAATCTTAGCTCAACATTTCTCTAGAGAAATGTTAAGTGTTTCATTCGAACTGGTGTACATCTGTGTAAGAATTTTAACTGAATTTCTCTTTTTCTGTTTTTCAATGATAGGGAATAATAGAGGCTACGTTATGTAACAGGAGCGTAAAAAGGAGATTCTATAAGAATTCTGCATAAAGTTATAAAAATAAAGTTAACAGAAACGTAAACAGGAGTTTTACCATGGCTTTATATAGGGTTTTGACAAATAGTAATTTGATTATCATTTCTGAAGCTTCTCCCATTATTATTGTTATTATTATTATTATTATTATTATTATTATTATTTTACTTTAAATAACAAGGGTTATTGAGTTCATTAAAATCTCAATCGAGAGAAAGTACGGGATGTGCTGTAAGATTTGATAAGACGCATTTTTACTTTGCACAATTAGTTGTGAAGTATAGGAATGTCAGCATCACTCCTCCTTATCTGCAGTTATACTTTTTTTAAAGATCTGTCAGTTAATTTCATCTCTTCAGTTCTTACTTCTAGAGATATTTTGTGAGTCACAAGAATTTTTCTTAACATAGGTAAAAGCCTTGGTAATTACGGAGGTAATTAATGAAATCTTGTGACACTTTCTTTTTAAGAGTGCATGATTAATTCGATTTTTTTATTGAGCTTCCTGAACTACTCATTCTCCTCAGCATCAAGAAAATATCAGTTGCTGTTGATTTATTATAGGGCTTATAATGAAGCTGGGTTTCATACATTTGAGTCAATCGTAAGATCTACGATATTGTTTTCTGGAAAAGGACGTCGTTTTATTTAAGAGTATGATAAAAAAAAAGCCCCCGACGTACTTATTATTATGTATATTTTAGAATATCTGGATAAAAGGCAGAGCTCCAACCTATTTTTAATATTTTTTCCCTATACGTTGTAACACTGCGCTTGCTATTACGTCACTTCATACATAACGGTTCTGTTGTTAGAGTTAATGCAACAGGGCCAAGGAAGTACAGGATTGTTTTGGTCCTAGAATGTTTTTACCAAATAGTGTTTATTGTCAGGGTGGTCGCTGTATAAGACCTCATCGAGAAAAAACGCTTGCAGGGATCATCTGGCAGAATAGCGGGCTGGTGACCCACATGGGAGAGATACGTCACGCAGGTACTACCTGCAAAAGGAGATACTGTAAGTGTTAATTGATCTGATATACCGGAACAGAAAAATCGTATAACACTAGTTTTTCTCTATTATGGACAGAACATACGGTATGATATCTTTTCGGGACTCAATAATCGGCATGAGCATCTGAGTCTACAAAGGGTACATAACTCCCTAACTTAAGGCTACTGGAACAAGGGAAGAAACAAATCCAGTGTTATAGGTCACGAACACCACCTATACCTTATTCAGGATTTGAGCCCGGGGCCCACACGACCTATCAGCCAGAAACCTGTGACTACTCTGTCACCGGGATGACAACATGCTTGAAATAACCTGTAAAGAATATGTTACCACCTTCCAGAAAAATAAATAATAGATTAAAAATTCAGCTTCCATTCACACATTCTGGGATGTCTACAACAATGAAGAATGTTGGACAAGATTTTTTGAACTACTAGCAGAAAGATTTCAGAAGTAGCGTTGTTAGGATTTACTTTGGATTTAGTTCTGGTGGAAAACTCATTGCATTAGTGCCGAGTAAGGCCGTACAACTGACGCGAAGTTGTGCTGTCATTCAAGCCAACACTTAAAAACTGTATTCCGCTTTGCTTAAGAACAATTAATCATGCATCAGGAAGACTGGAGACGCAGCGGAAGTTGATGCAGACACAACAGGAAGCTGTCTTACAGGGCATTCTGATGTAATGATTTCCGGCTGCAATTTGTTTCCACTTCGCTGCTTTAAGATCTATTATAATTTATTAAAATATGCTGGAAAAAAGGTATGTACCTGATAGAAATAAAACTGTTTTAAATGAGATTGGTTGGATGATAGAACTTAAAATAAAGAATACTAACGTAAAATATTAAAATAAACCAAACTAAACGAGAAATCTATGGTTCGGGTTTTTTGAGTTATTCGCAGATTTCTTATGACCACAAATTTTGTGACTACTGAAACCGTTTTATTTTTTTCTTACAGTTCAAGTTATAAGAATTTCGTATTTTATTTCCTTGAAGAGAAAATCCATCAAAAATTCAAAAAACCTATTTGCAATTTTGGTTTCACTTATCCATTGGATAATAACAAAATTTACTTTTAGGACCATAACTAATTATATAAAAATGATAAATTTCAGGATTATTCGATTTTCGGCAACAATAACGAAAAATTCATGAAAGGAGTAAGAAAACACCAAAGATAGTTTCTGTAGCTTACATCACAGCGTGTTTTTTAGAATTCCAAAGCGATTAAAAATATTCTGTGTCGTAAAATGAAATGGAATTGAGTTTTAAAATTAGGAAGAGAAATAATAAAGAAAAATATATCGAAATGAAAATCTTTAATGGTACTGGCAGAACAGTACATCTTAACCCATTTTCTCTTACCTAAGAACGAATTATAAAGCTTCAATTAGTCTAACAAAGAGTTTCCATCGTTATTCTTTTTATTACTCTTTTTAGTTTTAATGCAAGAGATTGAATTGGGCTATAATGTCTTTATGAATTGTTCAACCGATGCTTGTTAAATACTAGCTTTACTACCCGGCTTTGCCCGGGATTAAGGCTTATAAATTTCATGTTCCCTCATATGTCACTGAAAAAATCGGGAAAAAAATGGATGCTTGCTGAAAGAGAAAAGCTGATTTCACAAATTCGGTCATTACAAATTATATAGTCATAGTGTGATTATTTCAGCACTTGGCTGTGCATTTCTGTCACAAATTTTTGTCGAGAATTAAAGCAACGAAATAATGTACAGAATGTATGGAATCTGTAGAATCAAACGGACCAAAAGCGTTACGAATTTTTTAACACGCGTACAGGAGACACAGCATTAGAACACTGACTGAAAAAAATTCGTTAACAATTTGCCATCGACGATCAAATGCATCGCCTGCTTTCAGTTTCAGACGTCTTTCAGGGGCGAATCTCTGGGATAAAAAAGTTAAAAACGTATCTTTTCGAATATTTTATGAAACTGGCTGAAATTTTAATGAACACCATAAATCGTTAGTAGGAACATGACCTCCAAATTTCGCCTAAATCGGTAAGTAACTTTTTAAATTAGCCGTCAAAATTTTATTAGCCGTTTGTGCGTATATATTTCTGTTTACCGATGAATTTAAAATTCCTTGGGGCCGCGGGTTGCCTAGTGGTCAGCGTTCGTGACTGCCATGGAGATAGCCTCAAGTTCGATCTTGGGAAGGTACGAATGTTCGAACCACTAAATAGCCGCCGTGCGTCGGATGGGCACGTTAAGCTGTTGGACCCCGGGTCATGATCATATGTAGAGGATTTTAGGAAGGGGTGTCTGACCCAGGTCTTAAACAACCCTTAGAAATAGGAAACTAGGAAATTTGGGCTAGAGCGCCCCATAGGAAAGTGACACGGAAGCGAAGTAGAAAGGGGAGGAAGACGCCCCTATTTATTACCGGGGGGCAGTACCAGGTGTCCGACGGCTTAACGTGCCCATCCGACGTACTGGCCCCCGGTAATAAACAAGGGCGTCGTTCTACCCTTTCTACCTCGCTTTCGAGTCACTTTCCTATCGGGCATTCTAGCCCAAATCTCCTAGCTTCCCATTTTTAAGTGTTGTTTAAGACCTGGGGTCAGACACTCCCTTCCTAAAATCCTCTACATATGATCAGATCTGATCAATTAAAAATTCCATGCCTATTTTTAAAACTTTTGACCGGATTCCGGTGAAATTTTGAGGGACTCTTCTTATTACCAATTCATGGTGTTGATAAAAATTTCAGCCCGTTTCGTTAAGATTTCGCAAAGTTTTTTTTTGCATTTTTATGCACAGTTCTCAAAGAATAGAAACACCAGTGGATGTGCCGCGGCGATGAATGCAATCACGTGCTTTCACATTCGGACCAGGATAACGATGACGTAGCAAACGACGCTGACTTTATTGGTTAGCTTATTAATTAATTCATAACTCGCGAACGGAACACCGTAGAGATCTTAAAATAGCTGCGTTGACCTAGAAATTCCAGTATTAATAAGCTATGCAAATTTCACGATGCCACAGTTCGGCGTTCGAGAGTTTCTGCTGCTTCAGACAAACAGACGTTTTGTGTTTTATATATATAAGATTAGAATAGGCGAAGCGGACATTTTGAACTGGAATATCTTGCATAAGGGTAAACAATTCCTATCATTATGTACTGATTAAATATAATTAGATTTAGATGCAGCATACAGTTTTCTCCATCCTTCATTTTTCATATTATACAAAAAATATATTAGAGAAAAAGTGAAGTTTAAACACAATGCCTCTTAAAAATTTCATTGTGAATAAATGACCCTGCTGGAAATCAGGTATATTTCTCATAAAAATGTAATTTTACTTGGACAGTGAAGTTAAAAACAAACATAACAGTTCTGAAAAAAAGAAGGCAATTTATGTTTCAGAACTCTTTATAGCTAAAAGTTTAATGAAACAACAAATCATGCCATTGTTTTTCGTCTCAGGTAAGAGTTGAAAACGAAAGAAAAAATGTAAGCGTAATATTATGACATAGCAAACTTCATGTCATACTCTCCCAAGTTTTGAAATACAGACTCGGAAAATCAGTAATTTAAATTTAGTAAAATATCGTGATTTAAGTCTTCAAACGCTGCTCAGAAAAAATGTAGAGATCGCAGTTCAAAAGTTCATTATGCACCTTTAGTGAGGTATTTATTTTGTATTTTTGTCAAGTCATGAAGAAAATGTTTGCTAACGTAACTGCAATCAACTAATAATTTTTTTCTTTGTTTCCGAAAGCCACAACCCTATTCTTTCGGATACAGCATCAAGGACAAGCATGGTGAGCAACATCGTCAGGAGTCTGGTGACGGACACAGCGGAGTGAAAGGCAACTACGGATTTGTGGATGACAGAGGAATCAAACGTCAGGTCAACTACGTCGCCGACAAACTCGGATTCAGAGCTGAAGTCAAGACCAACGAACCAGGCACTGCCAACCAAGACCCCGCTGCAGTCAAGATCATCTCTACTGAGCCATACCTTGCTGGTGGATACGGACTTGGACTAGGAGCTGGACTTGGAGTTGGCGCTTTGGGATATGGAGGACTTGGATATGGTGCTCTGGGACTCGGACGAGCCGGCTACCTTGGAGGCTATGGAGTCTTAGATGGTGGCATCAGATACGGTGCATACGGACTGTATTAAAATATCTTGTATTCTGCTCTTAGAAGAATATTTCAAAAAGTCTCACTATGTGAAGCTGGAATTATTTAAAAACAACTTTGTACACGTTCCGTTTTCTGCCTTTGCTTTTTTCTGGTAAGGTAATTTCTAAATAATGATCAGGGTTTGCTTTGGAGATGAAATAAAGCTTTTGTGTTGTAAACTTGTTTCTGCAATTTTATAATTTTTTTTTAGGTATTAGTAGTTAAGAATGATATTCTTTTCTATTTGGAACCTATTCTCTCTCTCAACGCTATTAGGAAAGTTTATTAATAAAATTTTAAATAAATCATGCTGGGATGGTAATTAACTGAATTTTTTCCGTTTTTTACGAAGCGTGTATGCTCCAGATTTGTCCGTCTGTCTGTTTGTCCGTCCGTCCGTCCGTTGGCAAGATAACTCGCGCAAAAGTGGTTCAATTTCGATAAAATGTTAGTATGTGGCAGGGGACTACCTGAGGACGAACCTTATTGTAAACGGGCGAAATTGGGGTCATAGGTCAGAACATAAGAGCGGGATCCGTTCCATTGCCTTATGCGTCATAACTTGCGTAAAAATGGTTCGATTTCGATGAAATGTTAGTATGTGGTAGGGGACCACCTGATGACTAAACCTGTTGAAAGTGAGCGAAATGAGGTCAAAGGTCAGGACATAGGAGCGGGATCCATTCCCTTGCCTTTATGGGTCATAACGGGCGTAAGAATGGTTGTATTTCGATGAAATTTAGTACATATGTGGTAGGGGACCATCTGGGGACGAACCCTGTTGAAAATAGGCGAAAAAGGGTCAAAAGGTCAGGACACATGCATTTTTACGTAAGTTATGACGCATAAGGATGATGGAATGGAGCAGGATCCATTCCATCGCCCTTATGCGTCATAACTTACGTAAAAATGCTTCGATTGCAACAAAACGTTATCATGTTGTTCCGGAGGTATACTGAAATGGTTCTGTTTAATATAATCAAAATGGGGTTAAAGGTTAGGACACAATAGCGAGATTTATTCCACAGCCATTATCCTCATAACTTGTGTAATGATTTCTGGTATGCTGGAAAGCGTATCATAATCAATGCATTACACGACTTTACTAACTTGTCTAGGAAAGCATGGGAATAATTTTGTTAATATCATGTATCTGTATATAACATAGTACAAACACTTGGGCAATAGTCAAAGATCTTAATACGATATCTGAGCAACCGGAAAACTCTTTTTCATATTTTAGAGGCTTTTGACACACTGAAGTAGCAAATTATAAATAACAGCTACCAAATAGCGTGCTGGGTCCTTCGCCTTTAAAACGGGCTCGATTCAATGTGGCATAGATTCAACAAGGTGCTAATATTTTTCTACAGGTATGTCCAGCCAAGAAGATGTGATGGCCAATTTCCCGACTGTTCGCTGGAGGAAGATCTCTGTTACGAATGCCTGTCTCAACCTCTTGCTAAAGGTGTTCAATTGGATTAAGTTCTGGGGACTGTGGGGGCCACTTTAGCTCTCTGATGACACTGTCGTCCTCCTGAAATCTCTCTACGGCTATCCGAGACTTGTGACAATGAAAATTATTCAACTGGAAGTATCCCGCTCCACCAGGAAACACGTTAAACATGTATGGGTGCTTTTGGGCTGCAATAATGTTAAGATACCTTGTGGCATCCCAATGTGGCTGCAGAGGTATTAAGGACTCAATGCCCGCGATGAAAACAGACCCCAAACTATTTCATGGCTTCAACCAGCTCGTGCAGTTAACGATAGACAGCTGAGATCCATCGATCTATGCTATTGACGCCATACTCTGGAACGTCCATCGACGTGTACACTGTAAAAAATAAGTGGTGTGAATTCACGGAAAATTTCTGACTATAACTTGCAGCAAAGCTGCCAGTAGGTGTACAAGTTTTTCAGAAATTTCCGTTTGCAAAAGTGCCCGATTATTTTAACTTCCGTATTTTCACAGATTTTCCGTAGTCAGAAATTCCGTTTATTTCAGACAAATTAGTAAAATCATGAAATGCATTGATTATGATACGCTTTCAACATACCAGAAATCATTACTCAAGTTATTACTCAAGTTATGAGGATAATGGCTGTGGAATAAATCTCACTCCTGTATCTTGGCCTTTGACCCCATTCCGTTGATGTTAAACAGAATTGGTTTCGGAACAACATACTAAAGTTTTGTCGTAATAGAAGCATTTTTAGTCAAGTTATGAGGATAATGGCTGCGGAATAAATCTTTCTCCTGTGTCCTGACCTTTGACCCCATTTCGATAATATTCAACAGAATCGGTTCAGCATATCTCAGGAACAACGTGTTGAAGTTTTGTTGCAACCGAAATATTTTTACATACGTTATGACGCATAAGGGCAATGGAATGGATCCCGCTCCTATGTCCTGACCTTTAACCCCCATTTCCCCATTTTCAATAAGGTGCGTCTCCAGGTGGTCCCTCACCGCATACTAAAATATCATCGAAATCGAACCATTTTTACGCGAGTTATCGTGCGGACGGACGGACAGACAGACAGACAGACAGACGGACAAAGCTGGGGCATATACGCTTCTTCAACCTACGGTTGGAAAGCGTAAAAAATGCATTTCGGGTTTTTCCGTATTTAAACTGAAATTCCACAAAATCAACGGCCCGGCACTTTTCAACCCTTATCCCAGATAATCCTTCCACTACAGCCAGTATCACACCCCTGCCGTTTGGGTCAACAGATAACGCACGCCTTTAACCACTGAACTACAAACGCTCTGAAATCCCAGTTACGTATGCCGTTAAACTAATAGCTGGACGACGAATTTTTTTCTTGTCATTAAAGCGAGTGGTTTAGTCATTTTATTTTCTGTTGGAGCTTATTATTTTTCTGAATAGGTTTGTAATATATATATATATTTTTTTTTTCTGTGGCAGGACTTTTCACAAATTAAGCATTTTTCATCCTGATTTTTCGAAGCAACAAAATACTTTGCAACTTGATTTTTGAAACTGACAGTGACTTTCACTTATCTTTAAAAAAGGTGAAATGTACTTTTTTATAGTATTACTTCACACACACACACACACACACACACACTCCTAAATATAAAATTGACTATTGATAGCTACTGTAGCTTTTGTCTTAAGTTGTCCAAAGACTGATACATCGACACCGTATAACCTTCTGCACAATATGTTAAGTACCCGATTTCTCACAGTAAAGCAATTAATAATATAAACACACAGATCTGTCTCTCTGGAACGCTTGATGTCACACAATGTCTGCATTGTTGCGTCATCACTTATCGATCAATTCACGTAGGCTCTCGCGATGTCAAAATGATTGTCTACTACAGATATGTAATTGCACGAGATCACTTTCAGATGTCAAGGTGATCGCGTGCTAATTTTAAAACACTGCATTATTAGTGACTCGAGTTCTATTTTTCCGATCTACAAAATTCGAATTGAATTCTTAATACCACAGCAAGTTGAGTTTGCACGAGATCACACTGAGATGTCAAGGCGATCGCGTGCTAATTTAAAAACATTGGATTATCAATGACTCGAATTCTATTTACCCGTTCTACAAATTTCGGATGGGAATCTTAATATCACGGCAAGTTCCCAGCAAAAACAGTCGTGCTGGGCCAGCACTATGTTGCCACTGCCGAATCGTCAATAAAATGTCCGGGCGGCCAACAGAAGGGCCAGCAGTTCAGCCCAACAGTTGGCACCCCATCAGTTGTCATATGACACAACAGGGCCATCAGTTGTCCATCACAAGCAGTAGCTGCCATAAGTGGCCCTTCAGCGGCCCTGCAAGTACGTGCCAGAAATGATGGCTAGCCTAATGTGGTCCGCTAGTTTGCCGGTAGTGGCAGCCGGCAACCACGTGACGTAGCTGGTGGCTTGCCAAATCTTGTCCGCCAATATCCCCATAGTAGCCAAAAAAAAAAAATCAAGGATAACCCGCAGTTTCCCAAAGCTACAACTTTTTTTTTTCATCCTTACGAAACTTGTGAATCATAGCACTGCGACGGGGAAATTTTCTCAACAAACCGGAAAAACGCCTGTTTGAATCTGGATGGATACGAACCTGGGCCGTTGGCGGGGGAGCTGAGCTCTCTTCCGACCGGACTAAGTTGCCACGCACGGGTTAGCGCTTGAAGCTGTCTGTTTCGTGTGGAATGCGTAATCGAATGGTTCCCGCTTTCATTTTACAATATTGCGAGGCATTTTTCATAAAAGGAATTTTCATATATTTCATAAATTTATTTTTTCAACGCAACGATAGTTTTTTTTTTTTTTTTTTTTTTTTTTTTACCTTAAGGGAACTTCACTCATTTTCCAGTAGTCCGAAGCTACATTTGTTTTAAAGAGGAAATATATTTTATTTAACTTTTCGTTATTTTTAGAAGCGAATCCCTCCCAGTCTTGTGTATTCAACCCATGGATGAGTACATTATATTCACATAGCGTTGCTTTTTTTCTTTCAAATAATTAATAAATTCTGTACGAGTATAATTCTTTTTTTTTTTTTCAACAAACGTTTTTTAATGGTTTTCCAGGACATTTGTTTCAAGCGGTTTCAATTTTTTTCTTGTAATTAGTGGGTGTATTTCATGGCTTAATCTGATATCTTCGTCGACGTGCAAATTTCATTAGGAAATTAATTCGCCTCTCTACATATGGATTTTTTTTTCTTAATATCCACTAAAATAACACGATGGCCATAGCGTCGTCTTCAACTAACTGGTACCATGAGTTGCTTCTGCGCATGTGCAGTACCGTTGCTTCCACCTGCTATTGGGGTTGCATTGGTTGCCAGCAACGGGCCACTAGTGGCACTTGCTTGGAGGCACACAATTCACGGCGATGCTGCAGGGCCATCAATGGCTCGCCAACTGATGGCGCTGCCACCAACGGACCGCTACCGGGCCGTGAGCGGCAGATTTCAGTCAGCAGTGACTCATCACTGCCAGCTGGTGGCCAGCAGTTTCCCAGCACTTGTGTTTTTGCTGGGTTGAGTTTGTACATTGATTTAATTTAACACAATTCGAATATTAATTTGTACGTTTTAATTATCTTTTACTTTTTTAATTTAACTAACTTTCCGAGTTTAGTGTTGATTATATTAAACATTTTACAAAATATCGATCTATTTAAACGGTCTAATCTACAATAATAACTGAAATCTTGCGATGTCGAAGTGAGTAAAATTTCATCTAAAAACTGATGTCTCCCCAACAGCACATTGCCGATAATATAGATAGTTTTGATTTGTAATGCCAGATGTAGCATTATTTTGTAGAAAAGGCTTCGGTATGAAGTTTCAAATTAACCTCGAGATAGAATAGTCTAAAACAAGCCGTAAACGGAATAACATGTGTGCCGGGGCAAAAGTAATTTAACGCGAAAAATCAAAGTGAAAGTTATTAAGGTAAGTTTACACGAAAAAACTGGACTACAAGGAAAATTGTTAAACAACAAATATTTCGCACAGTATGTTTATATATCGCGAGGTCTTTTGAAAAACGGGGAAAAAATAGCATATACACTGCTGGCCACCCAAAATGCAACACCAAGAAGGAAGCATCCGATTGGCCTGAAATTCGCAGCATGCGTCGCCCGCGAGAGGACATGCAAACGATTAGCATTGCAGGGCATATGCAAATCATGTGCGCCCGGCACGCCACCGAGAAGCACCATAAGAAGGGTGCACAGAAGGCGGAGTGTAAGTAGTGGAATGGTGTTGTGCTGCCGGACCTGTGCGTGGGAAGCTTCCTGATGCCTCGTCGCAGAATACGGCAGTCATTCCAGCACGTTTCGGGGTTCGACAGAGAACGAATAGTGGCTTATCGCGACAGCGGTTTATCGTACCGAGACATCGGCGCCCGTGTGGTACGACATCCAGCCACAGTGAGGCGAATATGGATTCGGTGGGTGCAGGAGGGACGGACGGACCAACCGACGTGAGCGATTGCCGCAGCCGCGGCACACCACCGAACGAGAAGACCGACATGTTGTGCGGGGGCATTGTCGGCTCACACCGCCGGATCACGAACGTTAGCTCAAGAATTAGGGTGTGTTGCGCAACAACTTGTGTCAGCACGTACCGTTCGACGTCGTCTGCAGGAGCTGGGACTTATCGCACGGCGCCCATTGCTCCGATTACCATTGAAGTTACACCACCGGCGAGTGCGGCGGCAGTGGGCCGTTGAACGCCGCACCTGGACTACGGAATGGCATGACATTGCCTTCTCCGACAAATCTCGCTTCTGCCTGCAACACCACGATGGTCGGATCCGCGTGTGGCGGCACCGCGGCGGGAGACTGTATGACGCCTGCGTTATGCATTGCCATACGGGCCCGTCGCCTGGCGTTAAGTTTTAGGGTGCGATTGGATATGACACCCGCACCCCTCTGGTACGCATCCCCGGTACACTCAACAGCCATCGCTGCATCTCCGACGTTTTGGAGCCTGTAGTCCTCCCTTACCTGCAGGACCTGCCAGAGGCCACGTTTCAACAAGACAATGCGCGCCCACACGTGACACGCATCATGCAAAAATTATTCACGGTCCACCAGGTGTCACTTCTGCCATGGCCCGCCTGTTCTCCCGATATGTAGCCCGTCGAACACGTCTGGCCGCTGATCGGCAACCGAGTGGCCCTGCAAGCACCACCTGCGGCTACGCCTGATGAACTGTGGCAACGTGTGGAAGCAGCCTGAATCGACATACCACAAGCCCACATCCAAAGCTTCTTTTTTTGATGCCGCGGCGTGTAGCGGCCGTTATTGCCAGCCATGGGGGCCACACGAACTATTGATGTCTGCGTGTTCCGCAAGTCGCACGGGCCTGTAAGCTCAATCGTTTCATCTTTGTAACTGTTGTTATGTGTCCAGTATATCTGGCTTTGCTGTCTCGTGTACTTCTTGGTGTTGCATTTTTGGTGGCCAGCAGTGTAATATTCAGTTCTAACATGAATGATTTTTTGCTATATAAATTTTTACTATATTTCCTTACAAAAGAGCCGGTGCCTATTTTATTTGTCTTCAATCTGCTTCAATTAAATATTTCACTGTCTTAGGACGGGAAACACCCCTTATACATTAATATTTATTTAAAGCTTAAAAGCAACCGCCCTAGGACGGGCTATAGGCTAGTATATAATAAATAGCTGGTGCACAAAATAGGGAGATGATAAGTCATATCCTGTTCAACAGTTAACGAAATTCATGAGATATACTACCTACAATATCCGATCTCGCTACGGAACTTCAAAATTCGACAGACGATTGAAATTTAAAAGTTAATCAACCTCAAGTATTCTCACCAATCGCTGCTATTGCAGGTAACTTCTCGTCATACGGATACGGAAAAAGTGAAAACGGAGTTTTCCCGTTAATATACGAAAGGAATTACGGAAAGGTTTCTGAAAATTCAGAATTTTACCGAGGTACGAAAAATTCGTGAAATTCAGGTTTCTTTCCGTCATTTGACGGAAAAGGTATCAGAAATATGCTTCGTTAATTCACAAAAGAAATGAAGGAAAGTGGCTCTTGAATTTCATAATTTTTTTTACAGTTTATTAACAGAAAATGTGAGTCATCGTACAATGCGATCCTTTTCCAGTCCTGAAGCATGCAGTTGTGAGCCTCTCGTGCCCACTGCAGACGAATTTGTCGGTTTCCAGTAGAGGTGAGGGATACACGACGGAAACGTCTGCTGTTACAACCCACTGACGCCAATGTGCTGCCAGACATGTATACTGAATTCATCGTACCGAATCCCCATACTAACTTGTACTGCGCGATTAACTGAATCAATGGAGCTCGTCTCTTACCTCGTACAATCTTCTCCAATCCCCGTTACACTCGAAGATAGACCAGTGGCTTCCGTTCACAGGTAAAACCACTGACCACTTATTTTGTTGTTTGCACGCCACTCATTGCACACCCTCGATACAACTTTTCTTACATAATCTATAAGGTTTGCTGTTTCTGACATGCACATCCACTGTCATAAATATTTCAAAGTCACTTAAATCACAATTATTTCTTATATTGCAGTTATCTACTCTTCGTACACTTCTGAATCCTTTGTAGTGAGATGTTTATGAAGCCATCTCAACACCATAGATGCGTACATAAGTGTGGATGGCAGATGCTTGATTGTTATTGGTTGTTCCTAATAATTCACTGCTTCAGCACTGGAAGGATCTAACGAATTAATATTTCAAATACATCGTCTATTTACAAATGATATAATCCGAAAACCAAGGAATTAGTCATCTTCTTCTGCATCGCTGTTGCGGATCCTCCTTCTCTAATCTTTTCTGTTTTGCGTCAACTCAATCTTCAATTTCTTCCCCCTTCTTGTCTTGTTGACACAGTTCTTCCATATGTCCTTAAGTCTTCCCCCAGTTCGTTGTCCAGAAAGCTACATGCCCATTAATTTGCGTCTCACGCATTCCTTGTCCTTTTCCAAAATATGACCATGTCAGCGGAATCTTGCTTCTTCGACATTCTTCGAAAGGCTTACCGCTTTAGCTTTTGTCGATGTGCTCTCATTTCTAATTCTATTCTTTCTGGCGACATACAGTTTACCATAGTTTTAGGCTAAGCGCCACATGGGCGTAAAAGCGGCACCCAGGGTGACCGAATGACTTTTCGGAATGGGATGACATTTTCATTAAAAAAGGAGGTCATTTCGAGAAAAAGGAGGACACAATAAATTTATACAAAAATAAATACATTATTTGTATTTAATTTTACAATTTGAGAGTTTATACAGGTAAAACTTTAAAAAAAGGAAGAAAAATTTTAGTCTGCTGAAAATTTTTACTTGTCATTTTCACTGGAAGAGATTTTCTTCAGCAGATGGCGTTTTTTGAACAAATGTTTGTAAAATTCAGAGCATGATTCTTTGAAATTGTATTTAACTAGCAGTGTAACTCTCACTGATTGATTAAGAAACTTGATTTATAAATTGATAGAACTCACAGCAACGACTCACAACACACTATACAAGCAATATGAGCTGACTGTTTACACGACCATACCGCACGGCACCGTTCACCGTCAACGTGCGATGAATGAGAGACAGACAAACGCGCACTGGCCCGGTTTCTCTGCGCTGTTGGCTCAGAAGTGGCGCACTGCAGCCGTCAGCTGCAGGATTGCAGGAAGTAAATTGAACAGGGAAAAAGGAGGGCGACACCGAGAATCCAGAAATGAATTAATACTTTTGAGCGGTGGCTTGATAGGATATATGATTGCAATAGAAGAATTTTATCAAAATATCTTTGAACAATGCATTATTGAAAAAGCCGGACATTTAGACTATTTCCTTTAATGTCTTGAGGACAGAGAACATGGTAAGAAACGGAGGGCATGTCCTCCAAAAGCCGGACGTCTGTTCATCCTGGGCGCACCTGACAAAACTCGCTCTTCAAGAAATAGATACGTTATAAGAGCCACACTGCCATAAGCTCCACACCCCAAAAGTTTGTAATCTTTTAGCCATTGATGCAAGAGCTTTGAGAAATAACATAATAATAAGTCTAGAGCACTATCAGGACTACCTGCATGCTCTTGAAATCAGTTTTCCGTAATTTTATAGTATTTTGTAAGTAAGTTTGGGGGCTTTAATGAGCTAACATAAAAAAATGGTTGATGCCATTGAAAATCTCTAACGCTCTTTCCTTTATTATCGTATTTATTTATTTGCGGTTAATAGTCGTTCTTAGAGGGTTATAGGGATTATGAATCTCAGTTTGTAAGTGCATTTCTCACGGCATAAGTTACGGGTGTTATTCTTAGGTGAAAAAATTGACTTGTGCTAAAGTGAGACATAATAAACAGCCACTTCTTCCCGAATACTGTTCATGAAAAAAGTAAAAGTAAATGGATGTAAGTAGCAGAAACGTGCTCGAAAGAAGAAATAAAAATCAATTATGTTTAAGTACTTTTATGGCCTGTGTGAAATCCTCGAATGCTACTTTTGATAACAGTTTTAATCCTGTTTTGTGAAATAACACTGAATTCTCAGAAGTGCTGCAGGCTGTGACACGACAGGAACGTGGGGTCACTGGTACAAATTCTCGTTTTTTATGTTTGGCTTTTAAGATACAGAGTACTTCTTCCCATGCATGAGAGAAATGCCCCGTAACTCCACAAAGAATGGCAGACACTATCCTTGACTTTTACCTCCCAGCTAAAAAGGAAACAAAAGAGATAATTCACCCGAGGATCAGCAATTTTGCTGTGCTCTGAAACTTTTGCGCAGTGCAGATTTGTAAGAAAAGTGGAAAAGACCAGTCTACAACAGTTACGAATGTCGGTGACAAATCTTCGTCACGTTCTTAATAACATTGCAGGAATGTATTACTGAAAAGAAGGGGGAAATTAAAGGACTATTTGCTGTGAGAGTAATATCCCACACAAACTTACATTTGACGTTTTTATATTTAAAAAATTCGGAATAAACACCAGCACCGGCTTAAGAGCTGCGACGCCGGCAAACCGCACTTTTTTAACATACTGTAAGAGCCGCTACTCTTAGCCCGAAAATTACGGTAGTTTTTTTCCCAAGAATCTTGTTAGGAGGTATGGCTCAGATATATGTAGTACTTTTGGTTTATGCAGAGACTTTAAAACACGACTTTTCATGCTCACTGGCATCTTTCTCTTTTTATCACAGAGAATATCTGTTATTTCTCTTCAGTTATCCATCCTACTTGCATCTTCCTGTTCATTTCTCTGCACAATCTCCATCTTCTTCCAACAAGAGTTCCAGGTATTTGAGTTTTCTCACTCTTTTGATCACTCTTTCCTGGAAATTAACAACTCCCACCTAATTTTATCATTTTTCGTTGCAGCTCTAGAACTCTGATCTGGTTCTACTTCAACCCCCGTTTTCTAACGCTCTTCAACTTTTCTTCTTCTTCTGATTCAGTATGGTCACACAACACCATATTGTTTACAAAATTGGCATTATTTCACTCGTCTGCTGTCACATCACAAACACTGTAAAATAAGGATGAGCTGAATGCTGTTTCTTAAGGACTACAGCTCTCACACAGTTTTGTTTTGTAAGACCTACTCTAAGTCTGACATGGAAATCTGAAAAATTCCTTTACCAACTGTTTATATTTCTTAGAAACATTTTACCTCTCAGACAGTTTCATATTTCCATCTTATGTCTTCTGTAGATCTAAACATTACGTGCAGGGGTGTCTTTCCTCCAAAGTGCTTCTCCACAAGTTGTTCCAGGATAAATATATAATCTGTTGCACTATTTCATGGCATAAGTCCAAATGGTCTTCTGCAATCATTACCCATTCTCTAGCTCTATTATTCAGCTTTCTTTCCCATATCTTCATGTTAGTTTTATTTTCCGGAAGTTTCTGCAAACCTGTACACTTTCTTTTTCTTCATAAATAAGTTTCAACATAGTGCTCCTCCTCTCATCTGGTATAGTTTCTTGGTTAAGTATCGTTTTTGCAAAGTCCTACAAGATGCACTAGATACTTTCTTCACTTCCATGAGTACGAGTTATATCGTAAACCATTTTTGTCGGTGGTGGAATTCGAAACCACGTGTACCCGCTCTGGAGCTGGTTTTCCTGAACTTCTTATGTGCACCGTGGGGGTAGAAAATGTGCGGAGGTAATTATCTGATGTACTGCAAAAATTGTATCTTTGGTTTCGTTGTGCATTGCATGTTTGGGGACTTGTTGATGTTGACTTGACTTGTGCTTATACTTCCTTGAAGAGTTGTCGTCTGCTTGATAGATGAGGGAATAGTGTCTTCTGCTTACTTTTTTTTTTTTTTGATTGGAGGTTTAGCGACCACCGTGATCAACTTAATGGGTTATAAGCAGTCGCCCGTCCCTAATTTAGGGTCCTTGGTTCCAGGAAAGGGAGAGAGCCAGTTCCGTAAGACAAACACAACATCCATGCCTCACCGGGATTCGAACCCGGTACCTCACGGACGAATGATCAGAGGCCATCGCTTAGACCACTGCGCCACCAGGCCGGCCTGCATATTTGCTCAGTGGATAAATTTCGTCGAATTTTGTGCCGTTGATGGGCTATGGTGTTGCTTCTGCGATATTTTTCAGTACAATTATTTGATGACCTGTAGCAATATACTAAAATTTTGCATTTATAGATTAATTGGTGGTGAATTTTGATTACGATGACAAGAGTAAGCTGCCAAAAGTGTGGTGAATATCTATCACTTGATAACGGTGCCAAATGTTATGGATATTGTAGAAACATTCTTCACTATGGCCACCCCGGTGGCGCAGTGGTCTAAGCGATGGCCATTCGTCCGTAAGGGGTCCGAGTTCGAATCCCAGTGAGGCATGGATGCTGTGTTTGTCTTACGGCACTGGCTCTCTCCCTTCCCTGGAACCAGTGACCCTAAATCAGGGACGGGCGACTGCTAATAACCCATTGAGTTACTCACGGTAGTCGTTAAACCTCCAATAAAAAAAATTCTTCACTATGAACATTGCTCGTTAGCTGAAACTACTTACATATAGAAGGATGTCCAAGGAAAAGAAATTGAAATGGCATTGTGACGACTGCAGACGTCGAGCTGTCTCTGCCTCTACCGTTCCCACTTCTTTTTCAGGTCATACGGGAGTCGGGGGCCATCCATCGATGACGGACTCCAGTAATACTTGTGGTGGTATTGTTGACGAGAAACAATTGGATATTGTGAACAAGAAACTTGATGTGATTGTGGAAATTAAGACTGATATTATTGAATTAAGAAATTCTGTAGAGTTCTTGTCGACAAAATATGATGAAGTTCTGGATAAATTATGTAATATGGACAAGGCAATTGATGTAACACATGGTAAGATTATGGAGCTGGAGTCAAAGGTAAGACAGACTATTAAGAGTAAGACAGACCTTGATGCAGACCGCTGATATTGAGCTACTTCGTGAGAGACATAATGATCTTGAGCAACACACCAGAAATGAAAATTTGGAAATTCATGGAGTAAAGGAAGAAAAGAATGAGACTGAGGATGTCTTGCGTGACCACATGTGCCGTATATCAGGTAAGTTGGATATGGATGATTTTGAGATTGCTGAAATCGAGACTATTTATAGATTACCTAGTAGGGGATCACAGGGGATATCTCCAATTATAGTACAGGTCAGGAGAAGAACAGTTCATGGTGCCTATTTAAATAAAGAAAGGGCAGTAATAAAGATGTCGGATGTTGTGCCTGGATCTTTGTGTAACAATCGAATTTATGTAAATGAAAATTTGACGCCTTTAAACAGGGAATTATTTTGGCAGGCTAGAAATTTTTCGAGAATAAACAATATTAAATTTTGTTGGTTAAGAAATGGACGCATTCACTGTAGGAAGGCTGAGGGAAACAAAGTGATTGTTATTAAGAGTAAGACAGACCTTGATTTATGTCGTTTCAACTAGGTGTTTTTCCCCTTCCTGTATGTGAAATTTATTTTTTTTATTTTTTCGTTGATTTATTATGAACTGTTTTACTGATTTGGTATTGCTTCGAGATTTATGTGAATTGATTACTACACGGAAATATGAGTTAAAACTTTTACATATTAATGCCCGCATCTTACTGGAAAAAATGGATGTTATGCTGGCACTACTGGGTGCTTTGAATTCTTCGATAGATTTTTTATGTAATACGGAAACATGGTTTGAGGAAAATCGCCCACACTTGTGTGATATTCCTGGATTTCGTGCTTTCACTGCTTCACGTTCTGATGATCGGGGTGGTGGTGTTGCTGTCTTTGTAAGAAATGTTCTCGCTGTGGTCATTATTGATAACTTTACTGTTATTGATCGCAATTATGAAATGTTTGCTGTTGAACTACATCGGTCTGTTCTGTACTATATATCGGCTTTCACATGGTTGTTTAGAGCCGTTTTTAAAATTTTTATCGAGTTTCTTGGATTATATTAACGAACGTAGGAGTACTTCGTATTGCCTCGGAGGCTTTAATATTGATTATAGTGCAAATGATGGTGTAATAAAAAAAGTTGTGGACATTATTGCTGCTTCAGGTTTTGAAAATGTAATAGAGTCCAACTAGAATCACTGATACATCTGCTACGATATTGGAGTTGTGTATTACAAATAGTTTGTCTAACTGCTCTGGGGTACTTGCTTATCATATCAGTGATCATTTGCCAATCTTGAGTTTATCGGAGTCATGCGCTGATAATGAGTCACCATCTGTTCGTTCTTTTACTGTGCGTAATGTTAGTTTCGAAAATCTTCGGTTATTTGGTTTGGATTTATCTGCAGTGGATTGGGCACCTGTGTTGGTTCACATTGATCCTGGGGAGGCGTATGGTGCTTTCTGGTCGATTTTTGGGAGGCATTATGAGGTTTATTTTCCCGTTATTACTGTCAATCGTTCTGTTCGTTGTAAAAAGCCATGGCTTTCTAGGAATCTACTCAGGTCCCTACATAGAAAAAATAAATTATTTAAAGTGTTCGAGATCAAGAAACATGGCTGATTTAGCAATTTTAAGGAGATATCGAAATTGATTTAATTCAAAGGTTCGGCAGGCAAAGAGAAATTATTACTTGAATACGTTTGCTACTACTAGGGACTGTAGGAGAACCTCGGTATATTAATGACTTATTGGGCAGATCCAGGACTTCTGCTCATTCGATTCAGTTTGATTATGATGGTGTTAAGGAGTCGGATCCTCAGAGGGTGGTTGATTTGTTTAATACTTATTTTGTGGAACTACCAGGAAGACTGATGTCAAATATTACTTTGACTGGTGGTTGCTATTTTGATTATTTAACGGATCGTTGTTCTTCATCTTTTTCTTGACACCTGTAGCTGATGATCTTTTGCAAGTACTAAATGTACTAGATTCATCAAAGGGCCCTGGCCCTGATGGTGCCCAACCAAAAGTAATAAAATTTGTTTGATTGAGTTTCATTACTCCATTAACTTATACTTTTAATAATATTTTCCAAACTGGTATCGTTCCCTCTCCTATGACTCTTAGTTGAATTAGTGTTATCTACACTGCTGGCCACTCAAAAGGCAACACCAAGAAGGAAGCATCCGATTAGCCTGAAATTCGCAGCATGCGTCGCCCGCGAGAGGACATGCAAACGATTAACATTGCAGGGCATATGCAAATCATGTGCGCCCGGCACGCCACAGAGCAGCACTATAAGAAGGGTGCACAGAAGGCAGTAGTGGAAGTGTGCTGTGCTGCCGGACCTGTGCGTGGGAAGCTTCCTCATGCCTCGTCGCAGAATACGGCAGTCATTCCAGCACGTTTCGGAGTTCGACAGAGGACGAATAGTGGCTTATCGCGACAGCGGTTTATCGTACCGAGACATCGGCGCCTTTTTGGGACGACATCCAGCCACAGTGAGGCGAGTATGGATTCGGTGGGTGCAGGAGGGACGGACGGACCGACGTGAGCGGTTGCCGTAGGCGCGGCGCACCACCGAACGAGAGGACCGGCGTGTTGTGCGGCGGGCATTGACGGCTCACACCGCCACATCACGAACGTTAGTGCAGGAATTAGGGTGTGTTGCGCAACAACCTGTGTTAGCACGTACCGTTCGACGTCGTCTGCAGGAGCGGGAACTTGTCGCACGGCGCCCATTGCTCTTATTACCTTTGACGTTACACCACCGGCGAATGGGGCGGCAGTGCGCCGTTGAACGCTGCACCTGGACTACGGAATGGCACGACATTGTCTTCTCCGACGAATCCCGCTTCTGCCTGCAACACCACGATGGTCGGATCCGCGTGTGGCGGCACCGCAGCGAGAGACTATGTGACGCCTGCATTATGCTACGCCATACCGGTCCATCGCCTGGCGTTATGGTTTGGGCGAAATTGGATATGACACCCGCACCCTTCTGGTACGCATCGTCGGTACACTCAACAGCCACTGCTACATCTCCGACGTTTTACAGCCTGTAGTCCTCCGTTACCTGCAGGACCTGCCAGCTGCCACGTTTCAACAGGACAATGCACGCCCACACGTGGAAGGCATCGTGCAACAATTTTTCACTGCCCAGCACGTGTGGCACTGCTGCCGTGGCTCACCTGTTCTCCCGATATGTCGCTTATCGAACACGTCTGGTCGCTGATCGGCAACCGAGTGGCCCGGCAAGCACCACTCGCGGCTACGCCTGGTGAACTGTGGCAACATGTGGAAGCCGCCTGGACCGACATATAACAAGCCCACATCCAAAGCCTCTTTCGTTCGATGCCGCGGCGTGTAGCGGCCGTTATTGCCAGCCATAATGGCCACACGAACTATTGATGTCTGCGTGTTCCGCAAGTCGCACGGGCCTGCAAGCTCAATCGTTTCATCTTTGTATCTGTTGTTATGTGTCCAGTAAATCTGGCTTTGCTATATCGTGTCCTTCTTGGTGTTACATTTTGGGTGGCCAGCAGTGTATAAAAAGGGTTCGGCAACTGATATTGCAAATTATCGTCCGGTTGCAAATATTTCGGTGTTTGCAAAGATCTGGGAGAGGCTTACTTTACATAGGTTAATTTCATATCTCGATAGCAAGGACATTTTGGGCCACAATAATCATGGTTTCCGCAAGGGTTTTTCAATTAAGACTGCTGTTCTAGATGTTATAAATTATTTGCAGGATGGATTAGATTCTGGAAATGGAAATAGTGTTATTGGACTCTTTTGTGAACTCTCTAGAGCATTTGATACTGTATGCCATGACATATTATTAACTAAGTTAGAGAGGATTGGGATTAGAGGTGTTGCTCTTAACATGGTTTCCGCAAGGGTTTTTTAATTAAGACTGCTGTTCTAGATGTTATAAATTATTTGCAGGATGGATTAGATTCTGGAAATAGAAATAGTGTTATTGGACTCTTTTGTGAACTCTCTAGAGCATTTGATACTGTATGCCATGACATATTATTAACTAAGTTAGAGAGGATTGGGATTAGAGGTGTTGCTCTTAACATGTTTCAGAATTATTTATCGGGAAGGAAGCAGTTTGTCCAGATCCATGACCACTCTTCTACAGTTGAGTCTGTCTCATTTGGAGTTCCTCAGGGTTTAGTGTTAGGTCCTATTCTGTTTTTGATTTATATAAATGATATTTTTCGGGTTCCATCTGGTGATCATTTGGTATTGTTTGCTGATGATGTAAGCCTATGTTTTAGGGGGAATAATCTGAGTGAGTTAATTCCTCGAGTAAATCTCAAAATTAGGGAGTACCTTCGTTGGTTTGCATGTAATTTTTTAACGTTAAATGTTTCTAAGACGCGATGTATTCCAACATCAGGCCTCGTCCTTGTGATTTAAGTTGCGTTTACTTAAATGATATGGCATTACAGTTTCAGACCACTGTGAAATTTTTGGGTGTAGTAGTACATGAATCTCTTAGATGGAATTCTCAGGTGGATCAGCTTGCGTCGTGCTTGAGATCTCGTATCGGTATGATTTCCCCGATTTCTGGTTTTTTGTCAGTTAGAATTCTGTTAATTTTATATTATTCTTTTATTTTTCCTGTGTTGTCGTACTGCATTTTAATATGGAGTGCGACTACACGGCGTGACATTCTCCATTTATCTGTGTTGCAGAGGAAGTTTGTCCGATTGTTAAATTTTTCGGCTGGTTCAGAGGTTCTTTTTCGTCATTTTCAGATATTAACTATTGAGCAACTACATTGTTGCTGATGGTCCACGAACGCATTTTTACAGGGAGATATTCCAACTCGATTGCATTACGGCGTACCACTCACTCCTCTGATACTCAAGGTCGGTCGGGTTTTTCAGTTCCCTGGGCTCGTACAGGTTTAATGTTTAATAATATCAATGTTTTGGGATTGCGTGTGTTGATTATTAGATCCGAGGCACGTTATCTGGTGTTTAAGCGAATGCTAAGGAGTTTTCTGACGAAAAATGATTGAATTTATGTTTTAATGATTTGTAAAAGAATATTGTTTTATCATTTGTAAAATTGGTTTCGTTGTCTTGACTGGACTGAAATAATTTATTTTTATTTTAGAGGAGATCAGGGGCTTGTCAGCCTTTTCCCTGGCCCCTTGCTGCACATTTAATTATTTTTAACATTTAATATTTGATTCATATTGCCAATGCGAAATTGGTCTACCTAATCGATATTAACTTTCAATGGAATAAGTTTTGTTGTTGGGCAGAATTTGTAATTATTGCAAAAGTTTTGGTGATTTTTTGTATTTTATGAGTTTTATTGATGAATTTGTTTGCTTTATTTGTACAATTTGTTTATGATTGTGGTACATATTGTATTTTTCCTGAGCATTATAATACTTTTCTATAATATTGTACAGCAGAAATTTTATATAAAAAAAACTTTCATCTTATCCTTTTGTGAGCAACATAACATACTCGCTTTTCCTTTGCCTGATCCTAGTGATATCCTTCGTAGACTCATTTCTTACTTTAACAGTTTAAAATATCTTTATCATGCTCTGTCGTTTTTAGTTCTTCATAAATTCCATTTAGGCACTATTCCTTAACAATTGCCACTGCAGTTTTAGCTTCTCTCCGGGTCATTTTGTAAATCTCATAGTCTTGCTCCTCCTACGTTAGTCTCCAATGTGTTTCAGCTTTCTCTTTATTCTTTAGTGTATTTCATTCTACCAACAGGTTTCTTTGTCAACTTTGACTTTCCTAAGTGATACCTAGAATCTCCCTCCTGCCAGTTTAAAGTCTCCAGTATTTCCTTTACACCACTCTTGAATACTTTCAAGTTCCTTTGTTCTTATTTCTTGAAGTACTCTTTTTTGAAAACTGACCCACAATTCTCCTCCTCGAGTCTCTGTCATTTGGTTTTACTTTTCACTTTATGTTCCCTTTTCTTCTCTCAGTTTTTTCTTTCATTTCCAAGACCAGAATGAGTACTTGTTGCTCTTCCCCAGTAATTTATTTAAAGTTTTTAATTATTTTAAATGGACATCCTTTTGCCTAAAAGATATTTTGACTGTTATGTTTTTACTTCACTCTCATATGATATAAGGAGCTCATTCCGCTTTCGAAAGACAGTATTTACCGGAGCCGTATCAATGTTTTAAGATCAAAATTTTTGAATTGTAACAGAATTGTGTGCTACTATTTCTAAGAAGGCTTTGATAACTTAGCCCAGATGAAGCCTCCCGATGGAGCGCGAAAGCTGGGTTTAAACTGTGTGTTAGTTTTACGCCATTAATATTGTAGTTTATGTTTTAAGGTTTTAAAATTGTTTGAAACAACGGTCACCTGAATACTAAATGCTCAACACCAATACTTAAATGACAACTAACTACCACAGGGATCGCTATAGAAAAAAAGGAACGTACTTAGCATCCAAAGAAGCTGGTTTATTCGGCTTTTTGGTTATCGAATTACTACTCCACTTTGTGGAATCACAACGTAGTTGAGAAACAAATTAAGTGTCCATTTGAACAAACAAAACATCTTCGTAGACTGAATCACATTACTATCATAGATAGTACTTATTAGGGCTAAAAATGATGAACATAACATGTGATACTAATTTAAGAAGTATATCGTCTTATGCTCACTTCGCCTATTACACGCTTTGGGCGTGGCATTTTATTTACCTATGACCCACTGTCAGCCATTGCCAAAAGGCGCAAAGAAATTCAGAGGAATCTTTGACGGGCGTTCAGAAAGAAATATAAATAAGAAGTAATATAATTTACGTAAGAACAGGAACTCAAAAAAAATGGTTAATTTAAAGATATACGCCACACATATCAAATATCATGATAGAATCTATTGGTTCGTATTATAACGAAGTAAATTTCTCCGTCATTTTTGGTCTACGCCGGGATTCGAACCCGGATCCCCTCATTCCGGAATAACTCACTCTACCAATTGAGCTACGCGGACGTTTTATTCTGATTCCCATCTGCCTTTATGTCGTGTGCGTTCTTCTGGCAGGTACGTCACATCTCCTGGTACGTTACATCATCTCCCCTTATTTTATTTTATTTTTTTTCGAAGTGCTGCTCTTATTTTTCCTATCTCGTGGTGTGGAAATAACATCACACCATTGCGAGATTTTGAACGGTCGGGTCATCCGGATAGTTCGGGCGCCATTATAACGAAGTAAATTTCTCCGTCATTTCTGTCCACGCCAGGATTCGAACCCGGATTCCCTCATTCCGGAATAAGTCACTCTACCAATTGAGCTACGCGGACATTTTATTCTGATTCCTATCTGCCTTTATGTCGTGTGCGTCCTTCTGGCAGGTACGTCACATCTCCTGGTACGTTACAGTATCACCATATCCTCGGCAGGACTTCATTAATTAGCTTAATACGGCCATGATGTCCTCCTTCAAAGAACAGTCGCTTACCCGCTAAGTACACCTTTTAACGTGTCTTCCATCAGCAGACATAAAATCTGCCTTCTCCTCCAGGTTACAACTACTTTGTGGTTCATAAGCGGGTAACACACATGTTCATTAATATTCCATTCAAGGTATTTCGTTACTCAACAGTTCATCATTTTTTTGCACTTACATTTTTTGCACTCAACAGTTCATCATCGTTTTGCACATTTTAAGTCCTTTGACAGGATAATTCTCGCTCCATTCCAGTTGTGGAGATTGGTTACACTATAAGACATCTTGTAACCAATGCTCAACTCCCATGCTTTGTTCTCTTTCCAGCTTGTTCCTTGAATGCGGAGTATTTGGATCTTTTACCTTTACATCTGGTCAGACTCTCCCAGTCTTCCTCTCCCAGTCGTGCTTTCCACATTCAGGGTTACCCTTTTTCAAGTGGTCAACAGGCGCAATATTCTGACCGTTCGTACAAGTATAGGGCCCTGGTTAGAGTCCCTGGCGAAGCATGTGTGGTGTGCTTTTCTAGTGGCATTGGCTCTGTCCATTACCTGGAACCAGTGGTACAAACTTAGGACGTAAGACAAAGAATTTCTCATGGTGGTTGTTAAACAAACAAACAAAAGCACTCAGAATACCACTGTACATTTCCGTACTTTCCTCTTTACTTGCACCTGTCCCTGGTGGGGCTGCTATGGCATATTTTCTGTAGAAGTAATGCGATATACTATATTGACAAAAGTCTCCAGACACCCCTTCAAAAGCAAATGAACGGATCCTCTGCGTTGTTAAGACGCGCGGTACAGCTGCAAACGGTGTAAAAACAAGCCTGCAGCTGACCGCGATTATATCGCACTGGGAGGTTGAGAGAAAATGTCGTAGCGGGAGAAAACTGACTTTGAGAAAGGAAAGATTGTTGGGTGTAATATTAGTGGGTTGTACATCAGAGAAACCGAAAGGCGTTTGAAAATGCCCAAGTCAACTTTTTGGATGTACTGAATAAACGGAAGACACATGGCGTGCCTGAAGCAGCAAAACGTACAGGCAGACCAAAGAAAATCAGTGACAGAAGACGTTGAAGCCTCGGGAGAGTCGTTACAACTAATCGACGGACTGCACAAGACCTCAGTATACAGGTGAGTAAAAATGCTGGAACCTCGGTAGGTACACGCACCATTCGCAGAGAACTTCATTTCACGGGTTACCGTGGTCGTGCGGCTGCTCATTAGCCTTTCATCTCTACTCGGAATGCTACTCGTCGTTCAGCATGGTGTAAAGAACACTTATCGTGGACCTTAGATCAATGGAAACGGGTTCTATGGACTGATGAATCCAGATACACGATCCATGAGTCTGCTGGCCGTGTGTGGGTATGGCGACAGACGGGGTAGGAACAGTACACTATTACCACAGTCTACTGTTCCTACGGTCAAGTTTGGAGCTTGCAGTGCACTGGTGTGGTTTTTTTTGTGGTATGGTCTTGGCCCATTGGTTATCGTGGACAAACTTGTTAACCAGCACGTCGTACCTCGATATTCTGGACAGTTATGCCCTACCAACTCTGTGGCAATACTATGGAACCGAGCCTTGTTGGTATTAGCAAGATAATGCACCGAGCCATAAAGCAAGGACTGTTACGTCGTGGTTTGACGACAATTCCGTATCGTGTGTTGACTGACCAGCACAGAGCCCTGCTCTTAATGCCATAGAGCCTCTATGGGATGAATTAAAGCGCCGCATAAGAAGTTAGGAACCAAGGCCTACTACTAAGCAACAGTTAGCGGCAGCATTATGTACTGAATGGAAGCGCATACCTATCGCTGTGTTCCAGAACCTTGTCGAAAGTATGTCTCGAAGGGTCAGGGTATGCATTAAGGCCGAAGGTGGACCGTCACCGTACTAATGCATGTCAATAAATGCTATGTTGTGTTTCTCTTCTAGGTGTCCGGTGACTTTTGTCAATGTAGTGTATATCTGCGTGTCAGTTACGAGCAGTAACTTGGACTTTAATGCTTTTCCACGGAACTTCCTTACATGTGATTGCAGTAAACGATTTACAACCGGATACATTTCCTGACGTTATCTTTCTCCTCTGTCAGGGCTTGTAGGATATGAATGTATTGGCATAACGCTAATACTCGGTTGTCAGGGTTCCTTTTCTAAGCACAGACTGCATCATGTGAAGAAACGGATAACAGCTGAACAGGAGACACTGTATTTTCTGTATCTTTAGCCCATTAGCAGAGTGATAAGAGCAAACCGAAATTATTGATCCTCCAAACTTTGAAAACGTTATTCTGAACTATGACGTAACATGCGCGTTTCAGAGATGTACTACAATAGGAGTCAACATAGCTCTTAAAAGATTTCAGAAACCGAAGCCTGTCTCGACCTTGACTCCTGTTGTATGTATATCCATTATGAAAGAAGTTTGAGACGGTCCGTTTTATCGTAACACTGACTTCATTCTCAAAACCTTTGAATTCAACGTGATTTAAAAACCTATGGATAAAATGAACATTTTTTAAAATCAAAACACCATGTTGCTGAATATTGTTGAAATATAAATGCTTCATTATGTTGGAAAAGATCACGTGCGGAAGGCTTCAGATTGGGTTGAAATATTTCATTAATGTATTTTTGGCCTTTTATATTCCCATTAATCACGCAGATTCTGCCCCCACCTTTTGGTGTCATACTACCCCAGATCACAACACTAACGGGGTGTTTCACGGTACATTTAATGCAATCACGATGCAAACCTTCTCCGATTCTTCTCCTTACGTATTTTATGCCATCACTACCAAACAGGGAGATTTTGGTCACATTACACCAAATAACACTGTCCCATTGTTCCTCTGTCCAGTTAACATGGGTTTTAGCCCAGTTTAATCTTTTCAACAATTGTTTGAGAGATAAAATGGCTTTTTTCGTGGAATTCTAGCTTTTAGACCAAATTCCTTCAGTCTGCGCAGAACAGTCCTAGCACTCAACTTCACATTGCATGTGAAGCACTCAACTTCACATTGCATTGGGCCATTTCATCTTGTATACACCCAGATGATTTTCTTCTGTCATCTAGGCACAGTCTCTTAATTCTTCTATCATCACTTGGTGTTGTGCACCTTTTCGTGCCTTAACCAGTCTGGTTTTGTAGTGACTGAGTTTCCTTATACCACTTCGAAAATTTAGAAATGCCACCTTTGGTTAAGTTTCCACCAAACTTTCTTTTAATTTCTTCATAAATGAAGCCTTATTCACTTAATAGTAGTATTTTACATCGGTTTCTGTGTGACCAGTCAACTCTTTGTGCCATTTCGTTAATTTTATTACGTTTTACAAGCTCACAAAATGAAAGAACAAAAAAAACCCCACCTAACTTGATAGCAATCACATAACACACTGATAAATGTCCTCCTCTCAGCTCCAATACATGACATCAATATCTGAATCCTACTGTGACCTGCTTGGCTCATTACCAAAACAAGATGACACCTGATTGGCTCTCTAAACACTCATGCTCTTTGGCTACATTCCAATGAAAGAAAGCCACTTCATATTAACCTAAGCAAGTTGTGCTTCCTTTTTCTGGTTATTTGGCTATAACTTTTCATAGAATACAGATAATTGAACAAACTTTATTGCATTACATTTTTTGATGAAATTATCTTTCTCTTGACATATATAATTTTATGGTATTACTAAAAAAAGTGGTGTTATGAGCCATCAAACCTCAAAAATACACTTTTTCCAAAAGGTTTCCACAATTATGGCCACTACTGTACATACAGAACTGCGGGACGAAGAAGTCATCTACCTAGGTATGCCGAAACTAATCATAAATTTCTATTTGAAGAAACTAAGCTTATCGACAAACCGTATTCACCGATCAAGCTAGACATTTTGGAATCTTTCCACATATACTGATCGACATTACTATTGCCCCTCTAGGAAACAGTTGGCGTATTGGCATGTAAATCGGTAGGTCTGTGCATGCGGGTGGGCGGGGGGAATTACGATCATTCGAGTATGTAACCAATCGCGTAAGATGCGCGAGAAATAAAGGACAAACATGAGCCGCCATAGCCGTGCCCTTTCCTGTTCTCGTGCAGAAAAAAGGAACGGAGTATAAACGGCTGCTACAGCATATTCAAGGAAAGAAGATGCCTCGTAGATCTCGTCACTAACCGTATCACCAGATGAACGCGTTCGAGGAAGGAAGGATCGTCGGATCCCGTGAAGCTGCCGATCCGCCGAATCGTGGGCCATTTCAGTCGGAATACCAGAACAATTCAGCGTTATTAGAAGCAGTAGTTGCATGAAGGCAACTCTAGCGCCATAGCAGCACCGATGTAGTCAGGAAGACATCGGAATGCATCAATCAGTGCATTCGTTTCCAGTCAATTGTGGAGACGCAAGCTACCGCCTAAAATCTTCTGTGGACTTTAACCGCAAGAGTGGACATCTTCGTTACGTCTCGAATGACGAACTAAAGATTGGTGGAGGCAGTTCTCCATTCCACGCAACCATTGCTTTTACTTCCATTTACTGCGTGGCGTCAAGAATGGCTTCATGGCGTGTTCAGCGATGTGTCCCGATTCCGCCTCCTTGTCGACGATTGTCTAGTCCACGACTTTCAAACGACGTGACCGCAGGAGGTATCCAGCTGCTATCCGCGGGTAGCACACGGCTTGCAGACATAATGTTGGGGTGCCAACAGTTACGGGAACCAGTCACCTCTGATATGCGTAACGAGCACGGTGACAATCGGGAGGTGCGTGGATGGTGTTTTATAGCTTTGTTGTTTTTGCCATTTCTGAGTGGTTTCCCTGAGGCCCTTTTTCAGAAAGGCAACGCTTGCCCACACTTAGCTCACATCTCTCGAGCGTGCCTACTTAGGGTCTATGTGCTTCCATGGCCAACAAGATCTCCAAACGTGGTTTTAACCAATTGACACATATGACATTATCAATTCATGTATCCTTGTAATCTTTACCATCTGAACATGGCATTTCGATCAGTAAATTTTGCGATAAATGAGTTATACATACACGTACTTCCTTAGGTCTGAGCCTCAAGTGAATACTTTCTAAAGATAGAGGAGGAAGAATTTCCGAGATCAAGCGATGTTACCTATAGTGTTAGGTAAAATCAAGAAAAAGAGTACTAGATGAAGTCAGATGCATTGCAAACACTATAAATATGAAACACACGGCAAAAATGAATGATATTTATTAAATAACGTTTGCTTTGAAAGTATTTGCAGTATCTGTTTTTGGAATGACATTGTTAAGATTTAAGATACAGTTAAGATATGCACTGAAGTACCAGAAAAACTGGTACAAACGAGCTTATGCAAAATACATAGCAACGTCACCTATGCGCGTAGTCGGCTGCGCCCGCCAGTATATAAAGCGATAGAGATCCTTGCCAGCTGTCAGAGCTGTTTTCGGCATGAGAATGACAAGTAATAACGATTTAAGCGATTTTCAACGCGGTGTCAAAGTTGGCGCTCGTGAGATATGCCATAGTATTTCGGAGGTAGAAACGAAGTTCTGATTTTCACGGACGACCATTGCAAGGGTGTACCGTGACTACAAGAATTCCGGCAAAACCTCCAACCTACGATACCAGTGTGGCCGTAAAAAGACATTGGGTGAACGTGACCATCGTCGGCTGTGAAGAATCGTTTCACGCGATAGGCGTGCAACACTTTCACAGGTATCATCGGAATTCAATGCTGGAGCCTCAACAAGCATCAGCGTCCGGACTGCACAATGTACCCTGCACGACATGGGCTTTGGGAGCCGACGCCCAACTCGAGTCCCCTTGACGGGTGCACGACACAGAGCTACCTCGCTTGGGCACGGCAACACCGCCACTGGACACTTGATGACTGGAAACCAGTAGCGTGGTCTGACGAGTCGCGTTTCCAACTGTATCGGGCAGATGGAAGGATTCGTGTGTGGCGCAAACCCCATGAAGCCATGGATCCCGCTTTCAACAGGGAAATGTACCGGCTGGTGGGGGTCCGTAATGGCATGGGTGTGTTTAGCTGGAGTTCACTAGGACCCCTGGTAAGTCTACTAACGTCCGTGATCGGCCAACGCTATGAACGCATCCTTTCTGACGAGGTACACCCGTTCATGTCCTGCATTCATGCTGATGGGTTGGGCCTGTTCCAACAGGACAATGCACCTCCACAGAAGTGTCGGGACTCCCCATTATGGTTATAGGAGCATTCATCTGAGTTTGGGGTGTTGCCATTCCCACCCAAGTCCCTAGATCTGAAGTGATAGAACGCGTTTGGAATGCTATGCAACGCGCTATCGAATACAGGAATCCGAGACCTCGGAATACACCCGAATTGCGGAACGCTCTGCAGGAAATATGGTGTGAATTGCCTACAGCATATTTCCAGAAGCTAGTGGTGTCCATGTCTCGTCGTATATATGCAGTCCTGCGCTCCCGTGGAGACCTACCAAGTATTAGGCTGGTGTACTAGTTTTTCTGGCACTTCAGTGTATATCTGATAAGGTCAGTTTTCGCTTTATTGCTAGGTCACTTGCTTTTCAGAATGCTTTGGACACGATATCGCGGATAATAAAGTGTTGTTTAATAAGCGTCTTTTCGGGGGGGGATTTACCATATCTAGGAGAATCAGAACCCAAAACTGATCTAGCAAAAGAAGCCTGTGAAAGCACAGGACGACAGGGCTGCCGTTGATATTGATACCTCACATAAGCTGAAAAAGCATAATTGGCGTGAAATATGAGTTATAGCACCCTCATATAACTCAAGAAAGTGCTTACTAATTGGAGCAGATAGGTGAGTCAAAAACTAACGTCAATGTTATATCACGAAATGAAACGTGTAGTTTAGGGAAGAACAATGGGATAAAGAATGACAAGAACAGTCAACCTAAAATGAAATCGAGAGCATCTTATAAGATCTAAGGACATTTATGCTTTGATAATTTCTTTTATTTTTTACAATTAACTCTGGCATTTAAAACTTTTCGTCCATTTTATTGCCCCTTCTTGTGTTATTAATTTTAATAAAGCATTGCTTAATTAGACTTCGCTGCCTATGAAATCCGTTTAAGATTTACAATGGAAAAAGCCAAGCAAAAGATTATGCAGGCATCCCGTGGAAGCGTTCGTTTGATTGCTTTAGATTATGGATGCCATTGTGCAAAGAATCCCACTGACGTAACTAGTCAACCGTTATTTCGTTTCGGCCATGATGTGTTGTAATATCAGAAGTTGAGCACTCTATCTACAATTTCGAAGATTTTTATTATTAAATTGAATAAATAATTACTTACGGACTCAAACGCTGACCAATTACTTTCAGATACCTTGTTTTTCACGAGATGCTATGCACAAATGATTCGAATATGTTTAGAAATCTCAGTACAAAAACTGAAACATATTATTTGATATGTGCACATTCATTTTATTTTTCAGTTGCTTAAGGCGGATCCACTTATGAACTCTGTCCTGTGTTTCTAATAGTAAAAATTTCTGCAGACATTTTCTTCGCAATTAATGTATTCTGAAGAATGTAAATTCCCATGTAGATAAAAATAACGTTTTGTTATAGCCTAGTATACTTAATATTTGCTAAAACGTAACCGTAATTATGTAAAAAATCAATAATTTTTTACTTGGATACTGTTTGAGATCTGCTAATAGATGGCACCCCCCTATACAGTTCGCTTACTAATTGTAATCATGTCACATTTTTTTCTCAATAATGTTTTTAATTTTCGGAATAGTATCGAACTTTGAGTCTATGCATGCGATAGTCTGGAATGTCTAGAATGATTTGAGCCACTTAGATGAAATGTTTCGACAATAATTTAGATGAAAATGTCAACAGAACTGTAGATACTGCTGAATTTTAATTCCGAAATTAACAAGCAAGCTCACTCTGCAACATTTTCAGCTAAATTATTGTCAGAAAATTTGATCTAAGTGTCTCAAATCATTCCAAACATGAATCAACATTTGGTTAAACTCAAGAGTTGATTCCAGTCCGAAAATTAATAATTTATTGAAAAAAATGCGACATGATTACAGTTAGTAAGCGATCTGTACAGATGTCGCCATCTATTAGCAGATCTCAGACCCTACCCAAGAACACATTGTTGATTTTTAATATAATTATGATTACGTTTTAGCAAATATTAAGTATACTACGCTATAATTTGAAGTTATCTGTATTGATCTTCAAATTTTCATCCTTGGGAATACATTAATCGCGGAAAAATGTCTACAGGAACTTTTACCATTGGAAATATAGGTCAGATATTTTTTTTTTTTTTTTTTTTTTTTTTTTGGTGGATCCACTTTAAAATCATGTTTTCGCTTTCCCATCCACAATTGGCGTGCATTTACGGAGAATAACGAAGACACCTGGAAGGTATTATAGCTCTTTCCTTCTATAATACCTTACAGTCTACCTACAACGTTTTCTTCATAATTAACAAATACAGCATTTTTTTTCTATTGGAGGTTTAACGACCACCATGAGCAACTCAATGGGCTATAAACAGTCGCCCGTCCCTAATTTAGGGCCACTGGTTCCAGGGAAGGGAGAGAGCCAGTGCCGTAAGACAAACACAACATCCATGCCTCATCGGGATTCGAACCCGGACCCCTTTCGGACGAATGATCAGAGGCCATCACTTAGACCACTGCGCCACCGAGGCGGCCAAACAAAGCATCAGTGAATAAAATAATTAGAACCGAAAGAAAAGCAATGTGTGTGTATGGCATAAAATTTACAACCTTATTCTTAATAGCAGCAAGCAAGACTTCAGTTAAGGCGTTGGCCTGTGATCATTCGTCCGAAGGGGTCCGGGTTCGAATCCCGGTGAGGCATGGATGTTGTGTTTGTCTTACGGCACTGGCTCTCTCCCTTCCCTGGAACCAGTGACCCTAAATTAGGGACGGGCGACTGCTTATAGCCCATTGAGTTGCTCACGGTGGTCGTTAAATCTCCAATCAAAAAAAAAAAAAAAAAAAAAAAAAAAAAAAGACTTCAGTCAGCAATCAAAGTTTCAAGATGCACTTGCTGAGACGTTTCCAGGAGCATTAGACCTGGTCAAAATTATTCGCACAGGTTAAAGAATATGCAACTCAGTAAATATCATTGCAAAGCACTGAAGCTATCTCGGAAAAGTTAGAAACAAAAGAAAGGTCATTTGTTACAAAGGCAATATTTAATTTCTATTCAACAGGCATTCTAATATAAAAGTCGTCTAACCTTTGACGGCAGATCTGGAAATTTGGCATGCTGTGTTCTTCATTTTTCAGGGAAGGGTTTATCGACAACCGTGAGGAACTTTATGGGCAAAGCAGCACTTAGACCCGAGTAAGTGGGAAACCTGCCCGGAGTACCGCGCCTCAGGAGGACCTGCACTTTCGATGATTTCGCTTATCATAGGCACAAAAAATTACTGTGATAAAAATGCAATATGTAGTATAAAACAAAATAATTTTAAATGACACGCACAACCAGGCGAATATTGGCTTATTTGTATGGGGTGTACAGTATTTCCTTTTATTTATTTATATTTTGAATTGGTTGTTTAACGACCACCGTGAGCAACTCAGCGAATTATAAGCAGTCGCCCGTCCCTAATTTAGGGCCACTGGTTCCAGGGAAGGGAGAGAGCCAGTGCCGTAGGACGAACAGAACAACCATGCCTCACGGGATTCGAACCCGGACCCACCTCGGACGAATGATCAGAAGCCATCGCTTAGACCACAGCGTCGTTTCCGAATTTCAGTAGTGTTTTAAGAATTTTATTGGCAATACCAGTTACGACTGCATCAGCAGAGCAAAGTTTTGAAATTACATTGAAATTAATAAAAAACTATTTTAGAACTACAATGACTCAAGAAAGGTTATCTAATTTGACATTACTATCAATAGAACATACGTTATGTGAAAATATGGATTACAACAACTTAGTGATTTCAATGAAATAAAGGCAAAAAAAAATAAATTATTTGGAATAAACTAGTGAAAATTTATGAATTTTTTAGGTCATTTTTATTGCAACTTTTGGTATATGAATAGAACATCCAAACATACGCAGTCTTGCATATAAAAGAAAGACTGTTTTGCAATCCGGATTTGAGCTTTACATTCTTCAAATTTCATATCACTGCGCTTATCTTAATGTGATACACTGCAATAAGGCTTGCTGCCAATGAAATATACAGGCTTTCTGTTGGGATTCCGAAAACAAGTGAAAAATTCTTCCTTTTAGATATTTGCTTCATTGTCGAGCTCTAAGGAAGATTCTCGTGGTCATGGCTATTATATAACTCTCTAGGAAGACCATGATCTCTAGGGAGACCATGGTCAACATTGAAATGGATCACATTCTAGGAATGCAGTGATTATGGTCTAAAGAGTTCAAAAGAGCACTAATTGGTCAAGAAATAGATTTCTACGTTCCTCTTCTCTACCTATTATTCTAAATCTTCATTGATAGGTCAGTATATCTCATACAGGTCCACGAATTTTATAATAAATTTTTAACCAAACTGTTTACACTGACAAAAGTGTTTGCTCGAGGTCCGACACACCACAGCGGCGGTCGTGTGAACGGGATGCAAGCAGTTTCCCGTCCCTAATGTGCGTTCGTTGTTTTTTGGGGAGCAGACAAGGCCAGTGTTAACACACAAACCATACCTCATCTGCGCCACTCGGACGAACGGTCAGAAACTAGCACTTAGACCACTGCGGCCGCTCTTTTTTTATTTCAAGAAGATTCTGTATTATGATATCAAGTGTTTCCGATAACCGCCTTCTTGAATTTGTCAAAGAGAGCACACATAGGAGCTGCAAATGAAAAAAAATATTTTGTAATTCGAAACACATTTCATTTTTTTTTTTTGAGAAAGGCTTAGTTCTTTGTAGCTGCCAGAGTTTGACATATAGCCTAGATTCAGTACTACTTTTTCCTGGAATAGAGAGAACCAAGAACCATCCACAAAGAGAAAGCACTGTCACCCAGAGAAGGTAGTGATAATCCAATAAATTGCCACAAAAAGACTAGCATCAACAAAAATTGTATTGGAGAGGGAGTCCAATAAAGTGCCACAAGACTGATATCAACAAACATTATGTTGATAGGAAAGGAAGTTTTCTCTTTTCGGTATTTGTCGTGAGCAACTCTAAGGGCTGTGTGTAGCCTCTGTCTCTAACTTGGAGTCACTGGTTCCGGGAAAGGAAAACAGCCATTGCCTTTGAACAAAAGATTCCCATGCCTCATCTAGACTCGAACCCGAACCCAAATATGATGGTTAACCAGAAATCAAAACCTCTGATTATTCATACCGCGGGACGGCGCAGTGACAGTAATTAAGTAGTATCATAATTGTGATGGAAAGTAAGCTACTTCGGTAAATTATTATTACGCTCTTTGCATTACATCTTTTATTTCTAAATCAGATAACTCTTACTTTTTTATTGAAGATTTAATACCACCGTGAGCAACTCAGGGGGCTATAAGCAGTCGCCCGTGTCTAATTTAAGGCCACTGGTTCCAGGGAAGGGAGGAAGCCAGTGCCATAAGATAAACGCAAGGTCGATGTTCCACCGGGATTCGATGAGCAACTCCCATCCAGATGCCTCACCGGGATTCGATGAGCAACTCCCGGACCCTTCTCGGACGAATGGTCATAAGCCAGCGCGTAGACCACTGCGCCACCAGGGTGGCTGCTCTTACTTTGGCAAACCCAACCATTGAGGGTGCACAGTTAGTGTTAGAGAGCACTGTATCGTCTATTTAAATCTACATTAAGATGGTACGCAGAGAAAAAACTATGCTTTCTCCTCTTCCACTAGCCAGTGTCCTCAAGTAAGGGGCCGGCGACATTTTTTCTGTTGGTTTGGGGATTTAACGCCCACCGTGAGGAACTCAATGGGCGATAAGCAGTCGCCTGTACCTAATTCAAGGCCACTGGTTCCAGAGAAGGGAGAGAGCCAGTGCAGTAACACAAACACACCATTCATGCCTCACCGGGATTCGAACTTGAACGCATCTCGGACGAATGATCAAAAGCCAGTGATTAGACTATTGCGCCACCGGGGCGGCAGGACGCAGTACTCTAAGCGCTAGACTGTTATACCCCTAATTTTTCCACATACCGAAGGAAGAGGTGCAGAAGTTATAGTTCCAATTTCCCCTGAAACTGAGAAGGGTATCTTGCCGCCCCGGTGAGGTGGCGCTGTGGTCTAAGCAAATGGCTTATGACCATTCGTCCGAGAAGATGTTGTGTTTGTTTTACGGCACTGGCTCTCTCTCCCTTCCCGGGAACCATTAGCCCCAAATTAGCGACGGGCGACTACTTATAGCCCACTGAGTTGTTCACAGTGGTCGTTAAACCTTCAATAAAAGAAACAGTTAGTAAAATCATGCAATGCATTGATTATGATACGCTTTTCAACATACCAGAAATCATTACTCAAGTTATGAGGATAATGGCTGTGGAATAAATCTCGCTTCTGTGCCCTGACCTTTAATCTCATTTCGATGATATTCAACAGAACTGGTTCAGCATACTTCCGAAATAACATGATAAAGTTTTGTCGCAATCAAAGCAATTTTACGTAAGTTATGATGCATAAGGGCTACGGAATAGATTCCGCTCCTGTGTCCTAACCTTTGACCCCATTTCGCCCATGTTCAACAGGATTCGTCCCCATGCAGGTCCCTACAACATACTAACATTTCATCTAAATCGAAATATTTTACGTAAGTTATTACGCATAATGGCGATGGAAGTGATTCCGCTCCTATGTCCTGACCTTTGACCCCATTCCGCCCATTTTCAATAGGATTCCTTAACAGCGTTCCCTTACCACATACTAAAATTTCATCGAAATCGAACGGTTTTTACGCGAGTTATCGTGCGGATGAACATACGCACCCAACGCGTGACGTATTGAGGCAGATGGGAATCGCGACCATCTGCTCGCAAGATTGTGATGTCATAAAACTTTCATAAGATCCATACACAACGCTTGACGTAATGAGACAGATGGCGTGACCGCGCGCCAACATCTGAATTGCCAGAGTATGACGTCATAAGATTTCTTTGCATGGATGACATTAAAGGAACGACGCCATGACACTAAAAACTTGGTAATTCGGGGTGGTTACTTAACCCACTAAACGAATTTTCCTAAAGTCGAGATCAAGCTAAATCGATTTCTAGTAGCAGAAAACGGTAGGTTAACGACTTTCATCGAAATCCTTAGAGCCGTTTTCAAAATAAAATTTACATACATACAAGAATTGCTCCTTTAAGGTGAACGTCGAGTAATTGTACTTCCTGTACTTTGAATGGAAAAATTCCTGTACATATTTTCTTCCCAATTAATGCGTTCCCAAGGATGAAAATTTTAACGTCGATTAAAATATCTTCATTTAATAACTTGGAATACTTAATATTTTCTAAACCATAACCATAATTATGCAATCCAACATTTGTTTATCTACTGACGTCATGAAGGTACAGGTCGCGCCATCTTTTTTTCTGGACAATTAATGCGTTCACAAGGATGAAAATTTGAACATCGATTAAAATAGCTTCATTTTATAACTTGCAATACTTAATATTTTCTAAAACATAATCATAATTACGCAATCCATTATTTGTTTGTCTACTGACGTCATGAAAGTACAGGTCGTGCCATCTTTTTTCTGGTTTCAACACCACCAAAGGAAAAGTTATTGATTCTTAATATAATTATGGTTATGTTTTAGAAAATATTAAGTATTTCAAGTTCTAATATGAAGTTATTTTAATCGATGTTCAAATTTTCATCCTTGGGAACACATTAATTGTGAAGAAAATGTGTACAAAAGTTTTCCCATTGGAAGTATAAGAAGCAAAATTACTTGACGTCCACCTCAATAATATGGGATAAGGGCGATGGAATGGATCCCAATCCTATGTCCTGACCTTTGACCCGATTTTGTCCATTTTCAATAGGGTTCGTCCCCAGGTGGTCCCCTACCCCATACTAAAATTTCATCGAAATCGAACCATTTTTCATGTACGTTATGACGCATAAGGGCAATGGAATGCATTCCGCTGTTATGTCCTGACTTTTGACCCCGCTTCACCCATTTTGAATAGGATTCGTCCCCAGGCGGTCCCCTACCACATAATAAACTTTCATTGAAATCGAACCACATTTACGCAAGTTATGACGCATAAGGGTAATGGAATGGATCCTGTTCCTACGTCGTGACCTTTGATCCCATTTGTCCTACTTTCAATAGGGTTTGTCCCCAGATGGTCCCCTACCACATACTAAAATTTCAGCGAAATCGAACCATTTTTACGCCAGTTATCGTGCGGACAGACGAACGGACGGAAAAAGCTGGAGCATATACGCTTCTTCAACCTACGGTTGGAAAAGCGTAAAAAAAAAAAAAAAAGTTAGTAAAATCATGCAATTCATTGATTATGATACGCTTTCCAACATATCAGAAATCATTACTCAAGTTATGAGGATAATAGCTGTAGAATAAATCTCGATCCTATGACCCGACCTTTGACCCCATTTTAATGATATTCAACAGAACCGGTAAAGTATATACTTCCGGAACAACATGAAAAGTTTTGTTTCAATCGAAACATTTTTACGTAAGTTATAACGCATAAGGGCAATGGAATGGATTCCGCTCCTATGTCCTGACATTTGACCCCATTTCACCCATTTTAAATAGGTTTCGTCCCCAGGTGGTCCCTTACCACATGCTAAAATTTCATCGAAATCGAACCATTTTTACGCTAGTTATCGTGCTGACAGACGGACGGACAGGAGGACAAAGCTGGAGCATATACGCTTCTTCAACTTATGGTTAGAAAGCGTAAAAAAAGGGTATCTCATTTTCTGAAACGAAACAAATACATAATAATTCTGTTGGAAACGCCTGTTCCTTTTTACCGCACTAGGGACAAAACGCAAAGAAAATGGATAATCTTGGTACCATAGAATGTTTAGTTTGCTGACTTCACCAGAAAGTGCATGATGCTGTAACGCAATCCTCCATGTTTCATTCACCAAGGATACAACACTGCTTATTGAGAAAGGAAGTTCAATTTTTACTTGATTGTTCATGGACTGACTCTCAGTAGCCAAAGACTACCACGTAAACAAAAGCAAGAAAGAAAGAGAGAAACAAGTACCTTTTTTTAGCGGCGACAACGAGTCAAACGATAAAAAAGCCGTAACGAAACATCTTTATATGGGAAGATTTTTATGCCACTTGTGTCGGAGACCTAGATAAAATTTTTGAAGTTTCTTCTTTCTTTGATGAAGTAGAAACTTCTTTCTTTGGTGAAGAAGAAACTTTTAAATGTTCAATTCTCTAAATACACAAGTGCAGTTCAGTCAATTCCTTTTTTACGCTTTCCAACCGTAGGTTGAAGAAGCGTATATGCTCCAGCTTTGTCCGTCCGTCCGTCCGCACGATAACTCACGTGAAAATGGTTCGATTTCGACGAAATTTTAGTATGTGGTAGGCGACTACCTGGGGACGAACCCTATTGAAACTGCGCGAAACAGGGTCAAAGGTCAGGACATAGGAGCGGGATTCATTCCATTGCTATTTTGCGTTATAACTTGCGTAAAAATGGTTCGATTTCGATGAAATTTTAGTATGTAGTAGGGAACCACCTGGGCACGAACCCTATTGAAAATGGGCGAAATAGGGTCAAAGGTCAGGCAGGACATAAGAAGCTGGATTTATTCCATTGCCTTTATGAGTGATAACTTGCGTAAAAATGGTTCGATTTCGATGAAATTTTAGTATGTGGTAAGGAACCACCTGGGGACGAGACCTATTGAAAATGGGCGAAATTGGGTCAAAGGTCAAGACATAAAAGCGGGATCCATTCCATTGCCCTTGTGCATGATAACTTACCTAAACATGCTTCGATTACGACAAAACGTTATCATGTTGTTCCGGAGGTATAGTGAACCAGTTCTGTTGAATATCAACGAAATGGGGTCAAAGCTCATTGCACAAAAGCAAGATTTATTCCACAGCCATTAATCTCATAACTTGCGTAAAACTGCTTCTATTGCGACAAACCTTTAAGTATGCTATTCTTGAGGTGTATTGAACCGGTTCTGTTGAATATAATCGAAATGGGGTCAAAGCTCAGGACACAGGAGCGAGATTTATTCCACAGCCATTATCCACATAACTTGAGTAATAATTTCTGGTATGTTGGAAAGCGTATCATAATCAATGCATTGCATGATTTTACTAACTTGTTTGCCCTCGTTTCACTGTCAAGAACACTTCAGAATATATGAAGGTAACACGAATCTTCTCAGCATCGTCTGAATCTCCTTTTTTTCTCAGTAAGTTGCAACACTGGCCTTCAATATATCGGTTCAAACATGGGCTTGTGCTGTGCGTATGTGTCAACATCCTTGCTACTGTAACTTCTAAATTCTACGAAAGTCATTTAGCTTCCACGGATTTCCCGTTGAACTCCACTCTATGGAAACCATCCCAGACTTGCAACAAATGTGAAACAGTGACAGTAAACAGCGATGGTTGAAAGACAGGCTGAAAAGTAAGCATCTTGAACTCAGTTCCTGTTAGAAGAAATTCACATTTTGTCTTGCAACTGGTGTTAATTCATTTTGGTATTCCCACATGTAATTAGGTTGGTTTTCAAGAGAGTTTATCACGCTTATTTTCGGGGTATCAGTTTCGTATCAAACATTTTCATAAAAACAATAACTTGACAATTTGCATGAGTAGCTCTCGAATTCTGGACCGCATTTTCAATATCTCCAGCCATGATCACCAATATACAGTAGAACTATTTTGTTTTCACACTGCACTCAAAAAATTAGAATGCTTATCATGTTTTCTTGAGAATGCAAGAAACACTTCGCGATGTATTTTCTTAGTGTTATATGATTCGTTTAGCTCAAAAATACCTTCATTCCGACATTGGCACTAAATATTTCAAGTTCATTTCCTTACGGCCTCATCGCTTTGCTCAGTCACGCGTTTCCACTAATCCCTTTATTGACTCCCGATAACTTCAAGGTATAAAAGCTCAGGGAGATGTGAGAAGCTTATCACTTTAGGAGAATTTATTTCCAAGGAAAAAGGAAACGCTTTGCCTTTTACCATGCTTTCTCAGGTAAGAATTTCTCCAAAGTTTTTTGTCTGTCATTAAAGCAAACAGGGGACTTATAAAATTATATTACGTCAAATAAAAATATGAAGTTTTCCGATTAATTTGAATGTATTGCGAGGAATATTGGTGTTAGTATGACGAACTGTCAAAATTCCCAAGTAAGGCATTATGTATAAATGCAGGTTTGAATTGTTATATCATAGGAAATAAAAAATTGAGCTCTAAAGTCAGTAACACCAAATGTTCTTTTTCTGTAAACCCATGTAAAAATCTAATGTTTTCTAATAATATTTCAGCTAGAACAAATGACCGTGATTTCTTAAAGCGTTTCTTCTTTTTTGCCCCTGATTCTTTGTTTCTTCACGCTACATTTACCAACGCTTGATTGACGTACTACTGTACATATACTCAGCAGTGATATGAGTAGGAATATCGATAAAGCACTTTCAACATCCTATTTCAGGACTTCTCTAGATACATTGTTCAGTAACTCTATACTTTCTTCAGCCGTATATCATTTGCTCGGAGCAAGAATTTTGATATGCATTCACAGTGAACTATTAACAAGCTTTGCATTGTTCAGGAGCAATAAAAATGATGCATACCAGGATGAGTCAAAAGTTCGTCCCATTTAGAGTTAAAAAGTTTGATGATACAATAAAGCTACACACGCTCACCTCATTATGCAAAATACAGGCTATTGTTTTCTACAGTCCTTTACAACTCCAGTAGAGCCACGATTCCACGGCAGTACCACTCGGAAGGTTTCTAGGACAAAAACGTTCTGATACAAGACTCCACATCCACCACTCAAGCAAAGTTTCATCCTTATTGGAAATGGGTCATGGAGCAAAACATGTGATAATAGGATAGGGCCAAGTCCAAACTGTATGGAGGATGAGTTAAAATCTCAACTCCTTCGAATTCTTATAGTTTTTGACTGACCACTACGTCCACCTGCAGCAACGCTCGCTTCTTGCTTAAAAGTAATGGTTAGCGTTGGAGCAGAACATCATGGATACTCTACAGTTGTTCGGCATGAGATTCCCGTCCACATTCTGACGATCTGGCATGAGTTCTCAGCGCACAGAACAATCACAATTCCACCAAATGTACAACATGATTTTTCCTCTCGAACCGCCCTCTTTGCATCCTTGGCTTTGCTTCCTGGAATGGTCTCAGCCACTGGCTCTCAGTGGTAAGATAACCTAGGAATATTTACTTTTCATCCCCTATGACGACCAGATGCCGAAACCTATAATTTTGTGGGTTTGACAGCAGTCTACAACAGAGAGCGACACGTTGTTTCGCTTGCTCGGGTCACAACGCATGGGGAACCATCCGATGACGTCTGGAGTCGAAACCAGGCGCAATCAGAATGGTACAGCTGACAAACGATTTTAAATTGGGAAGAGCCCCTCAGCTGCCAACTGTTGTGTACTGGTACCGGGGTTCGCTGTCACAGCTTCAGCAAGGGTTTCAGTGCTGGTGTCGTTGGACGTCCTGACCACTGCTTGTCTTTGAGACTGGTGTCTCCAGCATTGAAACGATGGAACCATTTTTATGTAATGCTGTTTTCCATTGTTTCCTCGCTTTCAACTGTACAAGTTTCTCTTGCTGCTGCTGCGTTCAACCATTGATTTCAATAACGGTGTTGGAGCATCCGAACAGCACGTTTTTCGGCATACATCTTCTGCTCAAATGATAGCCTGCTGTGTTCCACGTTATTGAGGTACCGAATCGACACAGTAATGGAGGGCAAAAGTGCAATAGGTGCGTTCATCAGTACTGGGAATTTATTTTCCAGTTGGTACTATTAAAGTTCCTGAATTTATTAAGGTATCCCACTAAGTTGAAAAGGTCGTTTTGGGCCAAATTTCACATTTTGTAAAAATGCGTTCATTTTAAAGCCCCATTCTTTAGGATTCCAAAACGTCCTTTGTTTCTTGTGTACGGTGAATAGATACAGAATTATAGCAATCAGAATATCTAAACCCAGGTGTCAAACGAACGGGAAGTAACATTTGAAACGCGTTTTTTTCTGGATGGGATTTTCGCCTCGAACTCTTTACGGAAAACCTTATAACTGCAAAAGGTATATAAATAAATTGATGAACTTGGTATGCATCTTTCTTACAATGTTTTGCATGCAATGAACTAAACGTTTTGCTGTTTTCCAGTTCAAAGTTAGTTTATAGCTATTTACATTCAACACAGTGAAGAAATTTGTCGAAAATTCACACTAATGCATGTAGAAATGAGTGTATCTCAGCAGTGTTTAGGAACATCACTTACCTTTTAGTTCACTGCATAGATAATAGTCATGCGCATATACTGATGCACAAAATGCCATCCTATATCTGTAACTTTTTTACTTAGAGCGTTTACCGTAAACGACAGATTTCCTTAAATTCTTTCACAAATTTCCCGATTTCCTGAAAACTTATATTGATATCATTTTTTTTTCAAAGTTTATGTGTTTTTGTGTGTTAGCCTTCTTAAAGAAAATTACTCATTCTTGCATTTAAAAAAAAAAATTGCTTCCAACGTAGTGGGATACCTTAAGTCATATATTCTGCCTTTTGACGCTATGCAGCTTTCTCGAAATCAGTAAAATAAATTCTATACAAAAAATTTCGATGTGAGAAAAATGGGTAAAGGGGCGTCATTGTCAAAACCATTGTTGAAATGTGATCGTGCCGCATGCTGTCTCATGAAGAGACACAAAAATAGTTAATTTCATTGTTACTCAACAATATATTATCCTAAACTATCACAGAACATTATTTCATCACGATTTACATAAACGTAATAATATCTCATTGCAATTTGCGTAAATTTCGAGAACCGGATGTTAAACGTGATAAAAGTAATTAAAAAATACGTTTTTAACTGTACGAAAACGGTGCTTCGTAACTAAATGTGACTGCCTCTTACCAGCTGTTGACGAAAGCTTTAAAATGGGGTATAACACGATTTTGTAAACCTGTTGATATCCTAGACCAAAAGTTACCAATTCCCCTCACTAACAAACTTGCGATTCAGCTTTTCCTTCTATCTTGAGGTCAGAGTTTAGCTTGCGCACGTGCAGATGAACTTTTGTAGCTACATCGCATTTTTTTCTTACGTTCGTCTAAATCCAAATAATAATAATAATAATAACAAAAATAAATATTGATTTTGAAAGACTAAATAGTCGAAATACTATTGCTGCCGCCGTAGTTTAGAATTTTTTTCTTTTTATGACTCACGTATGCTTTTTCACTGGTTTCACGATCATAACATTCATTAATCTATCTACCTAAGTACCTCGGAATATCAGGAATTAGTAAACCTTGTTTCTTGTTATGATTTAATTCCGCTTAATGTGTACCGGACTGTGGCTCAGTGTGGTCGTGAGTGACGCGAATAAATGCAATATGTTGTACGTAAATAAATGCTTACTCTTAAATCATTCGTTTTATTTCACACCCACAAAGATCTTGGCATGCGAGAGACGCATAGCATAAATTATCTGCAAAGAGTACCAGGATACTGTCTCGATTTCTTTTTCTTTTATTCGTTTTCGCCATTGTGTAGAGTACAACTTGAAACTAAAATTCTTGCTTTGTTTGTGAAATATCTTGTTATCCTTTCCCTTCTCGTCAGTTAGATATTTACGTGCAAAACAATATCATAACGAAAACAAAAAACGATGGCGTCAATGATGCTTGCCAGTCGTCATCAAAATGTGGTGGCTTGAGTTTCATAAATATTCTTGCGTGCGTCTTCGGTGGGACAAAACTTTGTGTATATTATTTAGATTTAAATTGAGGATAAATATAAACTTTGTTGTCCGTGTTCTATGATTTGTAGTGACTTTCAAAACATTTCAACAGCCTGTAGATGAATGAATAATAACGTTCATTAGTGAAATGACGGATGTGGCCGTTTCTTCTGTATAGATGGAAGCAAAGTACCGGTGTCAAATGAAATGAATGCAAACCTAAAGGTGGTAAATGAGCTGTTGGAACTCAACCACCTAACGAACTAGAGACGAACTGATTCCAAAGAGTGAAAAGCCGTACTAAGTTCAGTACCATGTTCCATTATTTTGCATTAGGTGTCCAGCATGGAGTTTGGGTGTGTGGTCTTAAATAGCGGACAGAAATACATCGCACATGAGCCGCATTTAATTTTTAGCATATCTTTTGTAAAAACAGTCTTACACGTAGTGTCACTTTGTCCGACTGTCTGTGAATACCATATCTCTGCAACTGTTAGTCCGATTTGAAAAAATATTTTAGTATTGTAAAGCTTGAAATGTGGGAAGGATGATCAGATTAGATCAGATCATATGTAGAGGATTTTAGGAAGGGAATGTCTGACCCCAGGTCTTAAACAACCCTTAGAAATAGGAAGCTAGGAGATTTGGGCTAGAGTGCCCGATAGGAAAGTGACACGGAAGCGAGGTGAAAGGAAGACGCACTTCTGAAAACTCGACTATATTATTACAGGGGGGCAGTACCAGGGGCCCGACGGCTTAACGTACCCACCCCACGCACGGCGGATATTTAGTGGTTCGAGCGTTCATACCTGCCTGGAATCAAACTAGAGGTCTCCGTGGCAGTCACGAAAGTGGACGACTAGGCCACCCGTGGCCCCATGAGAAGGATGATCCTGGCTTTCTGGGTTTTACGCTGCGTAACTTCACCGCTAGAGGGAGACATGCAGATGCTATCGAATGCAAAATATAGTTTGTTTCATATCATTACGTCTAAATATCCGATTGAAAAAATTATTTTTTTCTTTCGATGTCATTTATAAGAAAAACTATTTTCGGTACATTTCCTTTTACAAGTAAAGCATAGATTTCGGCTAGGGAGCGAAAGTTAAATAGCGATCTCCCCAATATCTCTACTTCTAAAAGTTCTATTTGAAAAATTCTCTCGGCATCGGATAGAGATCCTGGTGGGAAATATTCTGAGTATATTTTTAAATTTTCGGTTAAGAGTGGTTTGGCCACTAATGGGCGTAAGTATATGTTTCTATTTCAGATGTATTTACAGCAAACTCTGCACTTCTGAAAACTCGACTTAAAAGATTCTTCGTTGATCGATACAGCTCAACACAAAAAGTCGTTTGAGGATATCTTTTGCTTAAAATAGTGCACAGTTTTTTCGCAACGGGACGTAGATGTATATCTTATTTTTGTCAATATCTCTGCTTCTAAGAGTATGATTTGAAAAATTCTTTCTTTAGCAGAGAACGTTTCTGGTGTGAAATGTTTTTCACGGAATTTAACATTTTTCTTAACGCACAAGAGTGACACTAGAGAGCGTGAATTCACGTGTCCGTTTGCAGCATATTTGCAGCAATACTAAAAAATCCGATTGAAAAAATTCTTTTTGGTCCGTTACAAACAACTATGAAAACCCTTTGAGTGCATTTCGTTACCAAAGTAACGCTCAATAATCTTGCTGAGGGGTGAAAAACTTTAGCCTGTTTTTCTCGACATATCTGTTCTAAATGACCGATTTAAATTTGTTTGTTAATACCGGATACCATTTACTTTGTGGAACACTTAACTTGTATTTGTGGAGTTTTTTTGTTATTCACAGTTCTGTCGCTAAGTAGTGTGTGTGTTCTTCTGTTTGCAACTGTATCTCGGCTTCTAAAACTACGAAATATAATTTTTTTTCACTCTTTACCATTCCCTACAATAAAGATGGAAAACATTATATATTTTAAATAATGAACAGCTTTCCAGTTAGGGAACATAAATTTCAAAACCTTTTTTCTCGCTATTTCTGCTTCCAGGAGACGTATTTGAAAAATTCTTTTTCCTGAGCATAGCTTTCGCTATGAAGAATATTTTTCGCATATTTTCAACCTTTCCGTTATGCAAAATCCTTCCGCTAGGGGCGTAGATTTATATCATGTTTCTTTGTATATTTTTTCTTGTTCGATTTGAAAATCTCTTTTTCTCTGATATTTCCCTTCTACCATGAGAAACATTTTGGGTGCAATTTTTAAATTTTTATGGCAGTAAGTGGCTGTTTCTATTTCCGGATGTTTTACCGCTTCTAGGAATCGGGTTGGATTTTTTTTTATTTTTAGTAACTGGTTCCGTTCACTATGAGAAACGTTACACATACGGTGTTCTTTAAATAATGCTCAACCAGGGGAGTAAATGTATTATCTTTTTCGCTGAAGTTTGCTTTTCCTTAAAATGTACCTTGAAAAATTATTCCCTTTATAAATTCAACGATCAATCATTTACTTTAAAGTGGAAGTAAGATGATTAAATCTTGAAAAAGAAACTTACTTGTAATGTATCATACGTTTGACTGTTTTTACATGTCTTTGCAGGTCATCATTTTCGCTACCATTGCTACTCTGGCTTTATCTAGCATCGTTCCAGTACTGGATTACCATGCTGTAAGTTTTTATTAAACTTGTCTTATTTTTCATTTGATTTCCTCTATATCCAAGGATTCAATTTTAATATAATTTATTTTTACAGATATTCACGTAACCTTCCAAAGAAAGTATAAACAAATAATTTGCTATAATAGATATACAGTATATTTAAAAAAAATTACCTGTGTCAAATAAAAACAACCTAATGGATGATGTTATCCGGCATATTGTTACGAAAATAATATGGCCAAAGCTGCATTTTTGGAACGCTCTTTAAGAGCACCGAGTTACAAGAAAACGCATTCTGCTAATGAAGTCCCCAATTTTCGCCCCTTCACCCAGACAAAAATGCGTCTGAAACTCTGTCCCTAGACGGCACGTGATGTGGCCAGACGCTAACAAACAAATTCTCAAGTGGTTTGTTTTGACGGTTCAGGGAAGCGAGGGTAAAAGCAAGAGAAGAAAAGGAGTAGTGGCTGGGTACCGTCTTATAGAGGCAGGCGTCCAGGAAAAGAGAGGGATCTTGCTGAAATCACGGAGACGAGAACTAGTTCTCTTACATAACGGAGAAAACATGCCGAGTCTGGCCTCATAGTCGCATCGAGCGGATGGTGACTAAAAATTAGGGAGCGAAAGAAAACTACTGAAGGAACAAGGGAGGTTCAGATATCAAAACAAAAGGAAGTTTACCCGAATCTCTGTGACGACATCCATCGAATGTATGCGAACAAATACTGCCGAAGTCGCCCAAGTTCTCCGCAAGTGCTCGAGAAACATCAAGTGACCCGCCTGGACATTACTGCTGTGGAAGGAGGAACCAAGAGAGTAGGGTTCATTCCCCCCCCCCCCTCGGATTTCGTCGAGAGAGTAGCTGTCAAATGACCCCAGCGTGGCTGCTCGTTTCAGCTGATTCCGTCCTGCCAGTGTTTCCGGACCTGACGGGATCTTGCATCTTCTTCACAGAGTGGTGACCGAGGAGCGGTGGGGAGACCGAGAGGTTTGATCACGGTGAAGTGACAACGTGTGGAAGATCAGCTTATTGCTGATTATCGTTAGTGGTGTGTTCACAAAGATTGTGGCACCTGGAGGAGCGGTGGAAAAGAGTGTATTAAAAGCCTGCTTTCCCCAGGGTAATGCTAAAAACAAAACATTGGATTTATTACCAACTACAAGAGTCCAAGTTAGTCCTGTTTGTCATCTTGAAGTTTTTGGAATGCAGGAGCGATAGTTCAGGAACTCTAATTCGCATGAGTTAGCGATTGGCTGGTGAGTCCAATTAGGAAATGTTAAATAGCCGAAAGTCCAGCCCAACGTTATTTAAAATTTACAACCAAGCACAAAGTGGCATAGCTTATGCTAATTATTTTACCTTCTACCAATGAGATTATTTGAATAATTATCTGCATTAAAAGTTTGTGCTTGTCTTAAACGCTACCAATTTTCTTTGGACTGGCCTGAGTCATTTATTCTGTTCTCTCACCTGCAGTATCCATAAAAGAACCCGGAGTGCGACCACTTCGCAACCCCGGTCGAAACAATATTTAAAAAGATACGAAAATTAATTTAATACTTGGAATCACAAGTTTCGTAATCCCACTTCCATATTTTTTAGTTTCCTTGCATTTTCATTTAAAATTACTTCACTTTTAAAGGTATGAATCATTAACTTCCTTTGTTAAAATCTGATTAGGAGATTGTGCGTAATATACACTGGCGGAAAGTGAAAAAAGAACACCAAGAAGGAACGACTGATACCAACGAAATTTATACAGCATAATAACGGAATACAGAGGATAACGTGATCAAAACATTATGGCAAAATACAACTGTATTTGCTGGTAAACTGAAAAATAACATTTCCATGTAACATGGTTAGTATGAGGTTGAACCGCCATGAACTGCGTCACACTGTGCAATTCTGGCATGGAGTCTGTCGTACAGATGTTGGATGTAAATTTGGGGTATTGAGTTCCAAGCATCCTCAACCTGGACGCGTAAATCGGGGATGGTCGTGGCTGGCCGTGGAGACCGGATAAGTCGTTGTCCTATAAAATCCCACACGTGCTCAATGGGGGACAAATCCGGTGAACGTGCAGGCCATGGAAGTTGTCTCACACCCTGAAGTGCATGTTGCGTTGCACGTGCCGTGTGTGGGCGTGCGTTATCTTGCTGGAAAACACCACGATGGACCGACCTTACAAATGGCACAACAACGGGCTGAATGATGTTGTTCATGTAGGAGGTGCTGTTTAACGTACCCGGTACAAACACTAGCTGTGTACGGGAGTGCTAGCTGATCACTCCCCACACCAGGATACCAGATGTAGGCCCTGTGTGTCGCTGGCGGATGCAAGAAGGGTGGAGACGCTCCCCTCTGCGTCTGCGAACACGCATACGGCCATCGGAGGATCCCAAGCAGAATCTGCTTTCATCGCTGAACACGACAGATCGCCATTGCGTTCTCCAGTGCAAACGTTGGTGACACTACTGCAGCCGTTCCTGACGGTGGGCTGGAGTCAGAGGTACACATGCCAGAGGCACACGTGCACGTAGCTCTGCAACCAGTAGGCGGTTGCGGATTGTTCGCACAGTTCTTTCAGGTGCAAAGGCAGCTCAGATTTGCGTCGCAGTGGATGTTCTTCACTCGTATGGACAAACTTCACTCGTGTTGCGGCACCGGAAAACGTTGTCCAATTTCTTTGAAATTTTACCCTTCCTTTGTATTACCTAGTAGACCACTTTTCCGCACACAGGCGTATTAAAAATCGATAGTTTGTTTTTTCGGTCCACCCTAATGGACATGTCTTAATTTAATTTAAAGCAAATATAGTATATCAAAAGAGGTCATCGCTCTTTGTACGTTTATAAGTGAGTCACGGAAAAATTCTCATTGGCCGCCACCGGGAATCGAAACCAGGGTCTTCCAGTTACGCGCTGGATATACTTCACCTGCAGAACAGCTACCTCTAATTCCTACAGACTCACATACACTAACTACCAAGCCAATTTGGCAGGTTATTATTCCAAAATTCTTCCAGACTTGCATAGCAACCTGCCAAATTGGCTTGGAAGTTAGTGTATGTGAGTCTGGAGGAATAAGAGGCCGCTGTCGCGCAGTGGAAGCATATCCGGCACGTAACTGGAAGACCCTGGGTTCGATTCCCGGTGGTGGCCAAATACGAATTTTTTCGTGACTCACTTATAAATGTGGAAAGAGCGATGACCTCTGTTTGATGTTCCTAGTGCACGTCAAATATCTGTATTAATTAAGCAAATATAGTAAATACCTGAAATATTAAAAAGCACTCATTAAAATTATCTAGATATAAAAAAATCCTTTATTTTATTTCACATATTGTCTTTTCAAACAGAATGCTGATTTCTTTTACAGATTGATGGAAAAATGTGCTGTTTTAATTTAATCTAACGAAAACATGTATTGTAACCGTACGCCGCCTTGCATTATGAGCACATTTAAAATTATTCAATGTTTCGTAAGGTGAACAAAAAAAAGTCGAAGTTTGAAAACAAAAGGTCTCTAGATTAGGCGCATTCTTATTTCACCAAAATATTATTCACCGAAATTTGTTGAAGTTTTGTATTTACATCTTTCAATTATTATTTATGTTTAGGCTGACAAATCAGAAGATAATAAACAGAATCTTGCTACGCGAAAAAGCTGTGATTATTCCTTACGTAACTCTTTGATCTCTTTGGTTTTGATGGTACTATGGCAGCTATTTGAGAAGTTCCTTGAAGAATAAATACTGGTGATGGAGCATAGGACTACAACTTCTTAAAATATAGCTACACGTTCGGTTGCGCCTTTGAAGATTGAAACTAGCATAATCGTTTGCTGAAAACAATCAGTCAACGTACTCTAATAAACTGAATAGATGTCCCAGAAAAATTTTCCTTCCTATTATTCCAGTGGAGAAAGCAAGCACATAAACTGTCTTTCAAAACTACGAGGTGCATTTTATACGAGTATTTTGTAAAATATTTTTTTTCAAGAAAGCACTGATAAGTGCTATTGGCATTGTTTTTTAAATGTTTGCTACTTCGTTGTGAGCTTTCAGTAAAGATGGCAGACACATGTGTAATTTGGGCTATAGGTTTTCTTGAGGAAAACTATATAACACTTCAAAAATTTAACACTTACATTTTGACGATTCAGCAATGAATTCTCATCACAATTTTAAGTCCAGGCTCGGGTAAATTTCTTAAAAATACATTATTTGAAAGTCGGTCCGGGTTCAAGACCCAGATGAGAAATGGATTGTGTGTATTTGCCCTCGCCGCTGGTTCTCTGCCCTCTCTGGAATCAGCGGCTGTAAATTAAGGACGGGAGACTGCTTAAAGCTGTCTGAGTTGCTCACGGTGGTTGCGAACCCAGAAATAGCAAAATATAATTGTCAGGGAAAGTGAAAAATATTAGAGCGTTAATTGCCCCCTCTTGCCCCCACAAGTTACGCCTATGGCCAGCAAAACGGTCACCTATTCCTTTCTACTGTTTCATTAAGTTTTGTGTATTGAAAGGGAAAGTTTAGTTAACGAGAACATTCTGTCATATTTTTGTGTTTTGCAGCTGTTTTCCCAGTCATAAGTATTATTTACTTCTGATTGGGAAAAGAGATCAAATTCTTCGAGAAATGTCGCAAGTCGGCCTTGAAGTATTAATACTTGTGTAAAAAAGTTCAGAACAGCTGCCTCTGTTTCATACAAAATATGCCAGCATAAGACACCGAAAACCAGGATAAGCAAAGCAGTTTTCAGTATGCTATCTAAAGTATGTAGTTTGGAATGGAAGATGTCGAAAATCTAAGGAATGCTAAAGGATCATGCAAAAAATTACGAGTTTTCTGGGTCATAAAAAATATTGCTGAAGAATCCAGGCGACCTTATAAATTAAACATTCTGGTAATAAAAAATTAAATTCCAAACTGCAGACATTTTACATTTTTTCAATTTCATAGACAGATATGTGAAGCGATAATATTTGAAATACTTGATGTGGAATTCCCTAAAATTTATGTAAGAAAACACAATGAGACAGCCACCTGTATATTCTTAACACGGCAATGCTTGAGTTCTAACGCGTTTTGATTTTTTTCTGTGAACATTCTGTACAAAAATTTCTAAATCGGAAGATATCAAATTTTTTTTCTTTCTCTCTGACAGCCTCAACCCTATTCTTTCGGGTACAGCATCAAGGACAAGCATGGTGAGCAACATCGTCAGGAGTCTGGTGACGGACACAGCGGAGTGAAAGGCAACTACGGATTTGTGGATGACAGAGGAATCAAACGTCAGGTCAACTACGTCGCCGACAAACTCGGATTCAGAGCTGAAGTGAAGACCAACGAACCAGGCACTGCCAACCAAGACCCCGCTGCAGTCAAGATGATCTCTACTGAGCCATACCTTGCTGGTGGATACGGACTTGGACTAGGAGCTGGACTTGGAGTTGGCGCTTTGGGATATGGTGCTCTGGGACTCGGACGAGCCGGCTACCTTGGAGGTTATGGAGTATTAGATGGTGGCATCGGATACGGTGCATACGGACTGTATTAAAACATTTCACATTCTTACGTTTAAAAGCGTTGAAATAATGCCAGACAAGGAAACTGGGATTGTTTAAAGTGAACCTTTTAGGGAACGTATTTATTTTTGGTAATCTAAAGTCTAAATAACAGCCAGGGTTACTTACTATCAGTAAAAATGGAATAAAGGTTTTATGTAACACAATGGTCTCCTAGATTTTTTCACGTTTCATGTGTGTGTGTGTGCTCGCACTATTTTTCTTATTCTGTATGTCAATGTTTAGGAATAGTACATACTCTTTGATTCACTGAACTGTGCCTAGTTCAAAAACCGGTTGCTTCTTCAAGTACAAACAGATGAAATCCTTAACCAGGAAAAACTAGTGAAAAGTTCAGAGTTTCATCATCAGCAACTGGTATTACACACATACATATCACTAAGCTGTTCTCTGTGATTCAGAGGTTAGCTCCAAAAAGAAATACAAACTACCAGATAGGTTTTACTTACTGTTGCAGTATCAAACTTCTCCATTTACAGCGATCTTGACATACAACTCGGGCTTCACTGACATCCATTACACACCGTACACAAGATCTTCTATACTTCATACTCATAATTTGTTTCTCATGCAGACATTCCTGAATCTGATCCTCCCATGACTTCCTTGGCCTTCCTCTGCTTTTCCTTCCTGCCACTTGGGTCAAAAAGATTTTTTAGTAAGCATCTCATCACTCATTCTTTCAATATGGCCAAACCACCAAAGCATATTAGTCTCCAGCTTGCTAATAACATTTTTCTTCACATCACGCAACTGCAACTCATCTTCATTCCTCACACAATCAGACCGTGCCTTACCACAAACCCCGTAAGTAACGCATTTCTCCAGCACGCAAACGACTCTTATGTTTCTTCTGCAGTACCAAGGTTTCACTGCCATTCATCAGAGTAGGAATAGTTACACTCTCATACACAGCCATGCGGGACTCTCTTGAGAACTCATTATTCCTGTGAAAACCTCCCATAGCAGCCATGACTTTCAATGAAGAATTCACTCGCCTACTAATTTCACCATCCAATTTGTTCTCTCTGTCAAACATGCTTCCTAAATACACAAACTCACTCACCTGGTCAATCACTCTGCCATTTACACTTACATTACATTCAGTGCTACCAGTTCCTCTCTCAAGAACCATAACTTTGGGGTTTCCCTTATTTATACTCAGTTTGAATTTCATGAAAACTTCGTACCTCCGGGACAACATACTCTGCAACTCACTTTTGCTCTCTGCCAACGGGACAGTGTCATCAGCATAGCAACTGGTATTACAATTACCATGAATCAGCAACTGGTATTACAATTACCATGAATCAGCAACTGGTATTACGGTCTTTCCAAATTTGAAGAGGACTTTGGCCACACTTTCCGTTCTTTCAAAATTCGATAAGGGCATTAGCCACATTTTCTGATCTTTAAAAATTCCGCGAGGGCCTTAGCCACACTTTATGACAAAATTCTGCGTAGGCCTGTGCCACACTTTGTGAACTTTCAAAATTCAGCGCGGATCTTAGCCACACTTTTTGATCTTTCAAAATTCCGCGTTGGCTCAACGTTCTTATCTTTCCATTCGCCTGGCAAAGCATTAAGAGAAAACGTTCCTAATATCTTCAAATAAAATTTCAGAACTTACATACTGGCTTCCACTTGTTCTCTATAAAGTTGTCTTAAAATCATTTTCTCAACATTTTCGATAACCATTTGCATATAAAACAATATTTTTTCACAACATTTAGCACATACTGCTTATTAGTAATAAGACAAACAACTAGACGTGACCAAAGCCAAACTAGAAACAATCATTTTTGCAGCAACACGTAACTTCGCCAAAATCGAAAATTAATTGCGTCTTAAAAATATCCATTTTATTAGTCAAGGCATGTTCTTACTGCAATCTAAATGTTTATCCTGACTCAGAATAAGAGTCATTTTGAAGAGGAGTTGCCAATGTAGGTGTCAACGAAGAGAAATCCTGCAAAAAGTCATTCCTGATGCTAATCAAAAATGGAAGTAAAGTGTTTGGTTGAAATCAACAGCTATGATGTGTAGTGAACTGAAACGAAAATAATTCCTGGAAAATCCTTGAGGTTACTGTAATCATAATGATCAATAAATTTATTTAATGCCATTTTTCGAAATGTCAGATCTTTAGGTTACACACTGATACAAAGTAAAAGATCTTCAGGGAAAAAAAGAGTAAGACTTTCACAATTAACAGAATCTCAGGACCCTTTGACAAAACCTAAACAGACTTAAACACGTATACGTCGAAACCATTTTTTTTTCATTTTTACTGCGTGATAAAAAAATAATGTAAGTGAAACTCTTGCGATTATCAGACTGTTTGTTGCCATTTCATAACTTTTGAGAAATGAAGTCAATATGCTTGTATTTCTTTGCAATAGTTACGTTATATTTTTCAAATGGAGAGCGATTTGCGAATTCAATGGAGTTTGAATTAGCTTTGAAATAAAAAATGTACTAAAGAAAGAGATGTAGAGTACAACAAAATCCTGGCTAAAACTTTCAGTCTATTAGTTTGTGAGTACACTTCTGAAGGTAAAACATGAATTTCTTAATTTTGAAAGAACGGTTTGAACTTTATAGTTTCAACTACAAAGAGCAAAAGAATCAGAAAGCTCATTATCGAAAACTATTTCTCGCTTACGAAGATCGAAGTGAATTTTTGTTTAATGCCTTTGCGGTTGTAAAGAATTCGTGAGAAACATGACTTTGAAAAATAAAAAAAGTTGGAGAGAAGGAAGAAGTAACACATTTTTTTAGAAGATTGAAAAATGAACAATACATAAATTTTACCTACTTGCTCTCTTTCTTTTCATACGATGATTACTGTAATCAGAAAAATGTCTACACATTTGAAATCCACGAAAAAAATGAAAACTTTTTGAGACTTCGTAATTCCAAAATTATAAAACACTTTAAAAACAAAGTTAATTAGAGGAGCCTACTCTAGAACAGAAAAATGCGAATTGTTTAGGATTCTGAAAACCTAAAATCATAAAACTTACAAAACGTTAATTTGAGGAACCCACCCCAGAACAGAAAATGAATGTTTTTAGATATGTGATAACTTCGCAGACTATATTTCATCTATTGGTTCTTTCTTTTCGTGTCATTGGCTACCAAGATCATCAGGTCTAAAAACTACTGTTCAGTGTAACTTCTTGGTATGTGAAGAAAAGAATTTACACAGATTAAATAATTTTCTTCCTCTCTCTGCATTATGAAACATTCCATGAACTGTAGATTTCAAAAGCTGCTGGATTTGTCTAGTTCTTATTTCGTACTGCAGATTTCAAAATACTGATTCAGTGAAGTGAAAAATGCTATTCAAAGGATGCTATGAAGCCTGATTTATAAATAACGAGAAAAAAGAATACAAAATGCATTAATCTTACAGAGAACAGCAGCCATGCTTAAAAATTGTCATTTGCTTGTAAAACGAACGCTCATACACATGACTGAGCTCAGAGAAAAGTGTGCTGTCGTTTATTAGAAAACATTATTGGTTCAAAAAAAGATTTTGTGCTATCTTAGACTTAACCTCGAAACTCGACAGGACTGGATGGAACTTTTGCGGGGACCTGGGCAAAATTTCATAGCGGTGCCCTAGAAAATAAATATCACAGTTTAATAAAATCGTTTCGTGGTAAATGAAAACACACGAAAGCGATCATAAAAAATGCTTATCTCAAATTGCTGTGAGCTTAAGAAGCAGAACATAATATAGATTGAAAATTCAGAGAGAGAGAGAGAGAGAGAGAGAGTAAAAAGTGCTGAAATCTGCGATTTTCTTTCCCGCGAGAGTTGCATTGGGAGTTTTATAAACACTTTCTCACAAAATGGTGAAACCATCACTTGAACTAATCTGGGTAGGGAATATTTTATGCATAGCAAATATTTGGGGTTAGCGAATAATAAATGGATCCTTCTTAAATACATTTCTTTATATATATACAGTATATATTTTTCCCTGGTACATGTTTTAGTGATTGATTTTGATGCAAGGTGGAATAACTGGCAAATTAGGGACCTCTTTTTTTACCTTTTGTACGCGCTCGTGTATGAAAAGTACTTCTTTTTTTTTCATTTCGAGTACTGTATTTAAAAGTCACTGAACAATTGAACTCCTTATATAGCCCGAAAACAACTTTGATATTGTTCTTATATTTTTAAATTTGAGCATCTGGTTTATACACAAATTTTTGAACATATAGTAGGGAGTCACAAAATGATGAAATTCAATTTGCTATTTCATGAATGTGGAAAAGTTTAAGGTGGTTATAATAATAATAATAATAATAATAATAATAATAATAATAATTTGAGGAACTCACCCCAGAACAGAAAAATGAGTGTTTTTGAATATGTAACAACTTCGCAGACTATATTTCATCTATTATCATCTATCTATTTCATCTATTATCATCTATCTATTTCATCTATAGTTCCCCTAAGAACTGTGTAAGCAAGCACAGTTCTTAGGGGCACTTGGAACAATGGCAAAAAAATTATGAATCATTTAAAAAAATGTCAGTTTGCTGATATACCACTTAAAAAACTGCAGAAGGCAGCTTTACTTGGGACATCATATATATATTATGCCAATTCTTGACTGATACCTAGGTCTCCGGTGGAAACTCGTATCAGCTCAACAAAATCTTTACTTGACTTTATGTCCTTACTGACAAGTGGACCATGCTACAAATGCCATTGCTGTAGATGATAAAAATAAAATAAAATAATAATAATAATAATAATAATAATAATGTAGCAAAATTTCACAGACAGATTACAAAGCTAGACATGACAGGGTTGCAAAATTGATTCACTGGTCATTATGCAGAAGGCACAATCTGCCAGCATCGAAAAACTCATGGGAACATCAGTCTGAGAAAGTGGTAGGAAATGATCAAGTCAAGATCTTATGGGATTGATTTTTGAATTCAAACCGATCGGCACGTAGAACATAATACACCAGATATAACAGTCATAGAAAATAGGAAAGTCTTTATAATTCATATAGCGATTCCTGGAGATGCCAAAGTGGATGAAAAAGAACTGGAAAAATGACTAATATAGAGACCTGGCTATAGAAGTTACCCGATTATGGACTAAACACACAACGGTAGTCCCCATTGTCATCGGGGCACTTGGAACAATGGTAAAACAAATTATGAATCATTTCGAAAAATTGCAGCTTTCTGATATACCACCTAGAGAACTGCAGAAGACAGCTTTACTTGGGACATCATATATTTTATGCCGATTCTTGACTGATACCTAAGTCTCCGGTAGAAACTCGTATCAGCTCAACAACATCAGTCAATGACAATTTTGTTGTTAATGATTGATTGTCATAGGCTGTGCTTCATATATTTCTAATAAAGAAAATAATAATAATAATAATAATAATAATAATAATAATAATAATTTGAGATATGTAAATTAAAGCGTATAACGAAAAGCTATTTGAAATGGAGGGGGGGATTGTAAACTAAAAACAAATATTATAAAAACATATTTTTAAAGGCCACGGGTCCCTAAATTTTAAAAACAAATGGTAATAAATATGGAGAATTCCAGCAAAAGTAATTTTGCTTTAATTTTCTAAACTGCCGGGCCCCGTGAAGACGCGGGGCCCGGGGTGACTGCCCCGGTTGCCCCTATGGTCCAGCCGGCACTGGAACTCGATGATCTACAGAGTTCGTTTTTACGGGTTTCGGAATTTAATGATCACCACGGGTGGCTCTAAGAACTGTGTAAGCACCCACCAGTCCTGAAATTTGGGGTCGATGGTTCCGGGGAAGGGACTGAGTCAGAGATATTAGACAAGCACACCACCTGTCTCATTCGGAAATTGAACTGTGCCCTAACTTAGATGAATTGTGACAGGCCAGAGCCTGCCTCAGACCACTCGCTCACCGGGGCAGCTCAAGCGTACGGAGATGAAAGATGCATGATGATTTTGCTTCGTAGCGATGTACTCAAATAATCACGAAAGTTTTCAAAAGAAAGAAATTCGTTTCTTCAGAGTACTTACCGATGGACATACATAGGTAAATTCTTTGGATGGCATCAATGTTAGGAAAAGTTGAATCGATTCTCCCCCCCCCTTAATAAAATTGCAACATACCCGCAACAGGAACAATTGAATCTGTCATGGGCTTACCTAAATTACGCCAAAATGTCTTTAAATGCTGATAAATAATTCAACTGTAGTTGCAGACTGCAGAATGTACTTCGTAACTGGTTTCCTCTCCTTCCCTGTCACCCATAATACTCTCGGGTGGCTCCCTTGATCTAGCGAAAATCTACTTCATGGATTAAACCATTCTGAAATTTTGGGCTCTCCAATGTCACCCTCTGAGTTCGAGTTTTCAATTTGAGCTTTCCAGGAAGAAGTAATTTCGCTGACTTACTGAGCTCAACTTATCCCGTGACTATTGTCATCCTTTTTTCAAAATGAATATATATTTTTAGTACTTAAATAAATTGAAAAACTACTAATATAGTTAAAATATTAACTATTAGCTGTGTTACAGTTTTATTCCGTGACTGTTGTCATCCCTTTTTCAAAATGAATATATATATTTTTAGTACTTAAATACATTCAAAGACTACTAATACAATTAAAATATTAAATATCAACTGTGTTACAGTGCAAGGTTTTAATTGTAGAAATGCAAAATGCTATTTCATTACCATGTTTTTTTATTGTTTTCGGTAATAATGTAAAGCGGCTTTTATCATATGCATTCCAAAAATATGGCGCCTTTCAATATGCAGCGCCCTGGACCATTGCTCAATTTCGCCCAAAGGTAAACTAACCTCTGTCTGCTTATAAATTAAGATCACTCGAGAATACTTTGAAATCTATCCACATATCTATGACTGATGAGCAAAACATTGCCGCCCCGGGGGCGCAGTGGTCTAAGCGATGGCCTCTGATCATTCGTCCGAAAGGGGTCCAGGTTCGAATCCTGGTGAGGCATGGATGTTGTGTTTGTCTTACGGCACTGGCTCTCTCCCTTCCTTGTAACTAGTGACCCTAAATTAGGGACGGGAGACTGCTTATAGTACTTTGAGTTGCTCACGGTGGTCGTTAAAATTCCAATCCAAAAAAAAAAAAAAAAAAAAAAAAAAAGAACAAAACATTAGAGATACCTACCTAATAGCGTGTTGGTCCTCCTCTAGCGTGAATAACAGCCTCTACACACCGAGGCATCGACTCATCCAGATGCCGGAGGGTTTCCGGAGGTAATGCCAACATGCCTGTTGCAGCATTGTTTACAACTCCGCCCAAAACGTCCGTACAAGATCCATGGATCTGATATTCCGTTCCACCGTATCCCAGAGAGCTTCCAGGGGGTTTAAATCCGTGAAACGCGGAAGCCATTGGATAGCTCCAAACTCATAGGAGTGTTCCTCGAACCATGCCTGCGTGGTTGCGGTGAGGTGGGGCGGCGCATTGTACTTCTAAAATAGAACATCGACCGCAGGATGCGCGAAGGCCATGAAAGTGTGTAGGTGATCAGTCAGAACATGCTGATAGCGCGTAGAGGTTAAGGACCTCTCTAGACAAACTGATGGACCTAATGTGTCCCGAGAGAAGGTTTCCCAAACCATCACAGAGCCTCTTTCGCCTTGAACAGAGCCGATCTGGCACGACGGAGCTCGACGCCCCACCCGCACCCTCCTGTCAGCTCGGTACAGCTGAGACGGGATTCATCTGACCATACGACGCGGCGCCACTATTCAGAGGTACACTTTTGATGTTCCCGGTACCAGGCGTGGCGTAATTTCCGATCATGAGTAGTGCACCGGCGTAGGGCGTCAGGATATGCAGCGTGGGCCATCCAGTTTGCTCGCCGACGCTCCTGTGCACTGTCATTTAACCAAAAATTAAATGAATTAGAATTCATCATTTAACCTGGATGTGATTTTCACCGCGGTTTCCAAGCGGTCGGTCTATACGAGCCTGGATAGCCAGCGTTGACTCCGGTCATCAATGAGATGCAGTAGGTAACCGCTTGGTCTCTGGACGCTGGTATGTCCGTCCGTGGTATACTCGCGGTACACCCTTGATGCGGTTGCCCTCGAGAACTCTGGGGTTCTTGCCACTTGGGCGGTAGAAGGACCCATCTGTCATGCTCCGACAATGCGTATACGAACAAGGTCACTCAGAACACCACGTTTACTCATTTTCGACGATTGCGATACACCGTTGCGAAGCCCTGATGTTCGCCTATTTATCTCCTGCGTTCGGTTTGGATTTGTTCTACTCCGCGAGGGGGTTGCCCATGCCAGCTTCCCATCACCCCAATACCTCATGTTTTGTTTACTGAGTTTATATTTTATGGCCTGCTAAAGAATAGGAAAATATGTCGATACATCACAGGTTTTAACGCAATTCATTCATAAAGAATAGGAAAAGATGTCGATATATCACAGGTTTTAACGCAATTCATTCATAAAGAATATTCTACTTGGAATTCTGTGACGTTTATGCTTACTATCCCTTTCAGCGCGCTTGCTGCATACACGCATACGCACACACAATGGGTATCTTTGATTAATATATTGTGTATCAACACGATTGCTGCACAGTAGCAGATGTGACACTGACTCACGGGAATATGCTTTCACTTGTGATCAGAGTAAACGACGTTATTGATTTCTCGAAATCATGTGCTAAATAAGTTTAGGGTAATTAAATCCATATCGATGTAATTACGAAAAATGGAAGTTTTCAAAAGCAAATGATGCATGGAATTTGAGAAACATTTCTTGGTACATATATAGTTTACTACACTTTAAAAATGTGACTGGAAGCTGGAACTGCGGTTGTGTGAATGTACCACGAAGTTTTGTCCATGGACAATATTCAGTAGATGGGAAAAAAGAAGCATCTTTGATGTCACAACCGCAAATTATTCATTTTTACTGAAAGCCTTTTACACTGATCTTTTTTGACTAATTCTTCAGTTTTATGTTTGCACTTTTGCCACAATTTAAAGTCCGGCATAGCCTAACCAGTTCGTTTTATATTTCTAGTTTCTGTTTCAACGAGAGAGTCGAGAAATGTTGTTTCAGCAAATGTACGTAATTGCGATACTCGCAATTAATCAGCCGAAGTCGCAATCAAGCAAGATCTTTCCCTGCAAACCAAATGAGCTTGAGTCAGATCTAAAAAACGTATATTCCCACCTTATTGTACGGTTCGCTCTCTACCAAAAAAAGAACGTTAACTGAACATGCTCCGAGTTCCGCGCAAGCACAGAATATCTCACAGTTGCGAGTGCAAGTTATTTCCGCATGCTGGAAAAACCTGGAGATCGATAAAACATAAAATGTGTTTTCTCTCCTGGAAAAAAGAATCGATGCTTTTACTCACAACTGATAACATTTATTAATGATTTTTAATCTCCAAAGAATTTTTCTAACGTATGTTATTTTTTTCATTAGTCTAATAAAGTGCTCTTGGGTATGTCACGTATCCATGGCTGCTTTCTACGAGATCCCACTTCTCACGACAAATGTTGACATACTTGGGACTTTTGCTTGAAATGCTTATACACAGTATGTACTTCAATTGCTTGTCGTATCAGTTATCATCGCAAGATATTTATGCTGTTAAAATTCACTAAATTTAAGCTAAAAATCCGATTAACTTTTAACAATTCCGCTTTCTTTACGGAAGCAACGAACCATTGGAATAAAGTACTGTGCATACACCAGATTTAATCAGAAAATAAATTCGAAGGTGTCACATTACACTGCCACATTCCAAGGTGTCTTTCAATCACTGAACTGGGAAAACAAGGGGATAAAGATTAACGGAGATTATTTAACTCACTTTCGTTTTGCTGATGACGTAATCATTTTTGCGACTACCCCTTCAAAGCTGCAGAGTATGACCCAGGAACCTGCTGACAAGAGTAAAGAAGTGGGATTAAAAATTAACTTTCAGAAGACAAAACTGATGTGCAATACTTTTATAAGAAATGAAGATTTATCGTTTGATGGGAAAAAGCTCGAGGTCACCGCTACCTACGTTTACCTTGGACAACAGATATCAAGCAAAAGTCACATTAATGAGGAAATTAATCTGCATATAAAACTTAGCAGGAGAGCTTTTGGAAAAAACAGTACAATTTCCAAGAGTAATATGCCATTATGTCTTAAAAGAAAAGTGTTTAATCAATGCAACCTTCCAGTTTTTATGTAGCAGAGATATGGAGCTTAGCTAAAAAGGCAAAGGTTGCAGACAACTGCATCCTTGGTGTAACCAGGAAAGATAAAATGAGGAACTCGTGGATAAGGAAAATGACAAGAGTGGAAGGCATCATGATCAGAATAAAATCTCTGAAATTGTAATGGGCTAGACAAGCTACCAGAAGAACGGACCACCGATGGTCAACCGAAAGTTTGGACTGGAAACCCAGGGACCGAAAAAGACCCAAACAAAGACCACATGGAAGATAAGTGGATGAAATTCGAAAGCATGCGGGAGTGACATCGAGGAGACTGGCTCAAGACAGACCGTTGTGCAAGAAACTTGGGGAGACTTTCATCCAGCATTATATACATATATATACACTATCTACCAACAAGTAATTGGACACCTGTGATAGCAAAGGAAAACGAAGTTTATTCACCTTCAATAGTTGGTGGAGCCTCCACGAGCGGCGATTACAGCTGCGACCCTCCGGGACATACTCTCAACCAGGCTTTGTACGACGGCTAGCGGTATTTTCTTCCACTCGGCTTGGAGAAGACAGGTCAGTTCCTTCACCGATTTCGGACGGTGGGGGCACCCCTTAAGTCGACGCTCCAACTCGTCCCAGAGGTGCTCGATAGGGTTAAGGTCCGGGCTCTGCGCAGGCCAGTCCATTCGATTAACTCCATTGTCACCATACCAAGCCATGGTGGACCTCGCAACATTACAGATGGCATTGTCATCCTGAAAGTAACATGGGTCCACCCCGTAAAACTGCCACAACGTAGGAAGCGCATGGTCATCCAAATGGTGCAGTAGGTCTCGGCGTTGAGCCTACCAGGAATTGTGACCAAGGATCCCGTGCCGTACCAGAAGAAACACCCCCATAGCATAATTCCACCGCCGCCGAACTTCACAGTTGGCACAATACATTCCGGCAGGAGGTGTTCTCCAGGCAGACTCCAAACCCAGACCCTGCCATCCGAACGGTAGAGGGTGAACCTTGATTCGTCACTCCAGAGAACCTGTTTCCACTGTTCAACGGTCCAATGTCGACGTTCTTTTCACCACGTTAGCCGAGCAGCTCTATTGGACTTGGTGATCAAAGGCTTGTGGGCGGCAGCACGTCCATGATAACCGAGCATATGGGCTTTCTTACGGATGGTATTCATCGAAAGAACACTCCCGGATGCCTGGTGAAACTCCTCGCGGATGTGGCCCATCGATTTGGTGCGGTTCTTCCAAATTTCTCTGGCCAGCACTCGTCGGTCTCTAACTCCCAGTTTTGTGGATCTGCCGGGTCGGGACACATTCCGACAGTCACGTCTCATCTTCCACTTGCCAATCACGTAGGCCACTGTCGATTTTGGGTACTTCAACTCGCTGGATATGTCACGTATGGGTCGGCCATTTCTGTGATACCCGACGATTACACCTTTCTCTAAATCAGAGAGCTCCAAACTGCGTGGCATCTTGCATGCGACTGGTTGCGTTGTTTCCCACACGATATTTAACGGCGGCGGCCGTGACGTGTATAAGAACCGCAGATATCGTCGATTGCAGGGGTGTCCAAGTACTTGTTGGTAGATAGTGTTTATATATATATATATATATATATATATATATATATATATAAACTTGGCCTGAGTTCATTTGGAGAAAGCGTAGTAGATAGACAGAACAATTTACTATTATACACTGCTGGACAATTGCTAAGGACGGATCAAAAACGGCTATATAGCGCAAAAAAAGTAAGTGTGGTTGGATGCCAAGTGAAATAAAATAATGTCAGAATGCCAGGACATTACAAGAAAGACAATTTATTGTGCTCTGAAATCCAGAAGGCTTTGGAACGTGTTCAAGGGACAAACAGGCCATTTTGTGCAGAATACGTAAACGTGAAAAAAATGCAATTACCGTCCGCAGGCGTTCCGGCGTAAGATGTCAATACGGGATATGGCCACCATGGAGGGCGATGCAAGATTCCACACGTTGTGTCATGTTTGCACAACATTATGAAACAGCTGTTGGGGTAATTTATCCCATTCCTCTGTCAGTGCACGGATGAGGGTGTCCTTGTTTATTGGAGGGCATTGGCGACCAGCAAGACTCCTCCCTAAGCATCCCACACATTTTCAATGGGATTCAGATCTGGAGAACGTGCTGGCCATACGAGACGTTGAATATCCTCGCTCTCAAGACACTTTTGGACAGCGACTGTTCGATGACATGTTGCGTTGTCGTCCATGAAAATGAATCTATCACCGACAGCACCACGGAACATGCGAACATGAGGTAGCAGAACATCTTTAATGTATCGCTGGCCAGTCATAGTCCCAGTTGGAAGCACACAGAGGGACGTACGGCCATTGATCATGATGCCAGCCCATACCATGACACTACATGTCGGACATCGGTCCCTTTCCTGTATGTTTGCTGGACAATATGCAGTACCACTATCACGCCAGATCTGTTGTCGTCAACAATCAGACGATAGACTGTATCTACTCTCATCTGAGAAGAGGACAGCAGACCAGTCGTTATCAGACCAATTGCGATGTTGATGGCACCATTGCAAACAGGCGGTACGGTGACGTCTGGACAATAAGATGCACACAACAGGACGGCGGGCGTATAGTCCTCCTTCATGCGAAAGTCTAGCGACAGTTTTTCGGGAGATCCGCTTGCCAGTAGCAGCCATAAACTGATTTGCTAACTCAATAGCTGTGCTGCGCCGGTGTCTTTTGGTTGATAGCACTATGTACCGATCTTCTGCAGGTGTCGTACTGCAAACACGACCTCCCCCGTGACGTTTGCTACACTCTCCATTTGTTTCAAATGATTTCCAACGCCTTGAAACAACACTGTGGCTGACGTCGAACTCCCTGGCAACATCTGTTATTTTTCGCCCTTCTTCAATCTTGCCAATAATACGGCCACGCGTAAAATCATCTAGGGGATGTCGGGAAGACATACTGAAAATTGCAAGTTCGTCAATTGATTCTTTCCCTTTCAACTTTGCGTTTGAACAACAACGGTCAATACGCGTCAAATCCTTTATATCTCTTATCAGCGCTATGACGTCACGATTAAGTTCGGCAATCCAAAATTTGCATACGCACAACACGTCTTACTGTATCCCGCACTTATGCTAATTTCCACATCTTCCTGCCTTCCATTTTGTGGTTGCTATCGTTGCTACTGTCATCCGTCCTTAGCAATTGTCCGGCAGTGTATCTAAAAAGCAAAAACGTTTAATCAACGCATCCTTTCAGTTCATCACTTAAGGACCTAAATTTAAAAAAATTTGCGGAGAAGGCGGAAAACTCAAAGAAGCATGGAGAGATACCATGTTTGGTGTAACCAAAAAAGATAGTAAGAATAACCCAAGCTATAAAAAAATAGCAAGAGTAGATGATCTTTTCCCTTAATTAAACGGAATAATATTTTCACTTAAATGCAGTAATGCCTAAGATTTGCAAAATATTTTTACAATTATTTTGCTCAACTATGAAAACATCAACTCACCATTTCTTCTGTTCTTCGCTGTTTTCTTTATTATATTATTCAGCAGTTGCAGATCGAATAAACTAATGCTCTTTTAAAAATTGCTAATTTATGCAAATTAGAAGGGAATATGTACCAAACACACATGAACGAACACCTGTGATTTAACAGTTCTCCGCTCTTGTGACAGACATAAACTCTCATCATCCTACGCTCGGAACAGGGTGAAGGACATTAACGAATTGGAAGTTTAAAACCATCTTTCTTTTTAAACGCAGTAAAAAAACCTACTTTGAATATGAATGAATTATTTTGGAAAATAAATTAAAATGTATTTAGCTTTTCTTTGAAGATAACGCTTAATTGAAAAACTGAAAATGCCATTGAACATAATAAAAGACTTAATTTTATTCGCTTTGAAAGTGGAATATCAGACTTGTTTTCACTTGTTGTTGTTCTTTTCGAAGGCGTAGAGAACTAAAGGGGAAAGGTCAACCTTCTCAATTAAGGTGTCGTTGCACTGAAATGAAAATAAGTATTAGTTTTGAAGACACCATGTCACGTTAATCTCGACTTTGGAGAGACATGCTTGTTCTTGTTAACGTATTTTCTACTCGCTGACCTTTCAGGTATGGAGCAACAACAAGCGGAATTGCTGCTGCTGCGTAGGGGGTCGAGTTACTTGCAGGCACTAAGCTATGCCTATTAATCAAATAAGCTGAAGACATTATTTTCGTTGCCACCCTGAAAGGTCAAAGATCAAGTTCGTGAGCTGAAGATACAAAAAAGATCCAAGTGTTAACAAGTTCATTCATCGGTGATCCAGGAAATATCTTCCTTTTTTGAAACTCGTTGCGTTTGTGAGTTTATCGGTTTCGTATAGGAAGAATGAAACCCAGAGGAATTTCGAAGGCAGATATGAAAGCGGTGATTGATAATTTCTAGCTTATTTCGACAACTCTATGCCATCATCCAGGAGGAACAAGAGATTCAGGAAGGAGATATTTTAATTTCAGAGGTAAAGGTTATTTTCAATATGGCGCTGAGATATTTATTGGCTCCTTATAAAAAAATATGAATCATAACAAAAGAAAATATTCAACCTTAGGACCTGGATCACAACTTTTCGATTGCATGAAAGATTAAAATAGCACTGAAATGTAGTTGCTGAACAACATATTTTAGTTTTGTTGAGCGTTTTGTTTATGATACCGAAATAAAACATTATCTGTGTATAATGTACACTGCCCTATTATCAATATTCAGCATTTTCATTCTGTAAATAATCCTTATTTACAGAAAATTTAATTTCGTGTGCGGAGGCCTTTGTCCTTTTTGATGGCCTCTAGCTTTCGTTGAATACTCTATACTCTTTATTAGTTTGTTGTGTGTCTGCTGATATATTTCACCATTCGGCCTTTAAAGCAGTGAAAAGTTCAGCTTTGTTTGTTGGGCGATCTCTTCTTCTACGCATTCGACGATGCAATTCGTCCCAGAGGTTCTCTACTGGGCTCAGGCCAAATCTCTGGGCTGGCCAGTCCAATGTTTTGACGGCCATGTCTTTGACCCAATGTGTAGCAACTGTATGACATAGTGTATTGTCCAGTGGATCGAGGTACGGACTTACCCCAAAGTACTGCAAATACGTTGGTAGCAGCAATTGTCCAGTGGATCGAGGTACGGACTTATCCCAAAGTACTGCAAATACGTTGGTAGTAGCAATTGTCCAGTGGATCGAGGTACGGACTTACCCCAAAGTACTGCAAATACGTTGGTAGTAGCAATTGTCCAGTGGATCGAGGTACGGACTTACCCCAAAGTACTGCAAATACGTTGGTAGTAGCAATTGTCCAGTGGATCGAGGTACGGACTTACCCCAAAGTACTGCAAATACGTTGGTAGTAGCAATTGTCCAGTGGATCGAGGTACGGACTTACCCCAAAGTACTGCAAATACGTTGGTAGTAGCAATTGTCCAGTGGATCGAGGTACGGACTTACCCCAAAGTACTGCAAATACGTTGGTAGTAGCAATTGTCCAGTGGATCGAGGTACGGACTTACCCCAAAGTACTGCAAATACGTTGGTAGTAGCAATTGCCCAGTGGATCGAGGTACGGACTTACCCCAAAGTGCTGCAAATACGTTGGTAGTAGCAATTGTCCAGTGGATCGAGGTACGGACCTACCCCAAAGTACTGCAAATACAATGTATATTAGGACAAAGTCGTCTATAATACTATTACACACATAGTATATGAGTTTCGAATAGACAAGTTGACTTCAATGATAATGAAATATTTATAATTGAAATTAAGAATATTTCTTTATGTACAGTATATATACATTTAAATGTTGAAACCTCACATAGGTTATATTTAGTGAGACATAAAAGCGGCAATGAAGTAAAATGGAGCAACACGTATTGCGCTCACCTTACTCCGGTTTCAATCCTTCTGGCTTGCAATCGAACATGCTTCTTGTCTGGTGTTGTACCACATCATTAAAGGCATTCCACGTTCAAAGTTCAACACAAATACGAATATCAGCACAATTCTACAAGAAGTGGGTGATGAGTAAAAATAATTTTGAGATCATTGCCAAGACTAGATTACTTTGAAGCAGCCAGGCTTTTAGCAGTTGAAACATTTCGCTGTTCTATGCCAAGCTGTTATGAAGTATCCAAATTAAAAGATTTAAAAAACTTTAAAAATTTAAAAAAGTCAACAAATCCCTCCTCACTCGTCCGGACATGTTTCTGGCAATACTGTGCCCATCTTCAGCGTATTGTGTTGAACTTTGAACGTGGAATACCTTTAATGATGTGGTACGACACCAGACAAGAAGCATGATCGATTGCAAGCCAGAAGGATTGAAACCGGAGTAAGGTGAGCGCAGTACGTGTTGATCCATTTTGCTTCATTGCCGCTTTTATGTCTCACTAAATATAACCTATGTGAGGTTTCAACATTTAAATGTATATATACTGTACATAAAGAAATATTCTTAATTTCAACTATAAATATTCCATTATCATTGAAGTCAACTTGTCTATTCGAAACTCATATACTACGTGTGTAACAGTATTATAGAGGACTTTGTCCTAATATACATTGCCTATCTCCCACGTAATTTGGTGTTCAAGTGTATATATGTATAGATTGAACTTCTACTAAAACGTTTTTCAACTGGAAATTTATAACTATGACCCTTCGGTGAACTGGTCGATAAGTCGCGCTAAGAGCCTAAACCTGCGTCAAAATGTCTAAATCACAACTAGGAGTAATCATAAAAACCTTCAAAAAAGTTAGAATTAAATTAGCCAAAGAACTAGAACATCTGCTTTTCTTGACAGCCTGTAAAAAGAATGATGTGATACCAAATATTTTGAGGATTCGTACTAACCCTTTAAATCAGGGAGATGGTAGAATAATGAAAATCTGTGATTTAAAAAGGCTAAATGCTTTTATTAGATCAAAAAGGAAATAGATTAATTACTTTAGTAAGCAATCATATCAAAAATATAATGACAGCGTTGGACTTCGCAACAAAGAAAAGGAGTTTGATTTTGAACTTCAAAAAGTCTATATGATTGTCAAAAGATTACAACAGACTTACAAATTACAACCTGAACAGGAAGTTAAGAGGTTGATGGACTCGCAGCACAAATATAGACATGCGAATTTACCACATTCTAGAGATCTATATCTAAACAAATCACAAGTTGTATTGAACGAACTACAGATTAAGGGACTTAATAGATGTGTTAAATATGCGTATCAACAAGATATCTCAAAAGCTGAAGTCTTACTGCCACACCTTGAAGAGATTATTTCAAACTTGCCCAAGAAACGTCAAAACCCAGTGAGGTTTAAGTTAGCAAGGACGATTAGCACTTTAAAAGATCATCCTCAACAACGAAACAGTATCAAATACGAACGCCAAGAACTGCTTAAATTAAACAAACGTGATGACATTCAGATGGTTATGACTGACAAATCCAAGCAACTTGTGATAGTTGATAAGGAGGAATTTCATGAGAAGATGCTGCAAGCTATTGAAAAACTAAACACTGAAGTAATAAGAAAGGACCCCACAGATACAATAATTAGAAAATTAGCAATGTTAAAAAAATCATAGTAAACTTCCATTGCAAGTCAAGAATAAGTCCTACCCTCCAGTAGGATCTTCCATACCTAGTACATTTGGAAAGTTTAAAACACATAAAGCTGATTGCCCTATTCGGATTATTGTTAATAAAACTATTGCACCTACCATAAACCTTGAAAAAGCTTTGTTCAGATATCTTAACCCCTTCTCTAAAAATCACGCATATACAGTAAATAACTCTACAGAAGTCATTGAGAGAATTAAAAATATAGACATTGGTGATTGTATAATGGTGAGCCTAGATGTCGTTGCATTATTCCCGAATACTCCCACACGCGAAGCTATTAATCTTGTAAACAAAAAATTGATTGCAGATGGAGTACCAGAGATAGAGGTTAACAGTATTATATCTGCACTCAACCTAATTACAGAAAACAATTATTTCGGATATAATCAAGTAATATACAGACAGAAATTTGGATCCCCTATGGGTTCCCCAATTTCGGGCCTGTTGCCAGAAGTCGTACTACAGCACATGGAAAATAAACTACTTCAACAAGAACAAGAACATTTACCGATGATATTCCTACGATATGTGGATGACATTCTTGTCATCTGTCAATACTCAGAAGATAGCTTAATGAGGTTTATTAAAAAAATGTAACGAATACCATCCAACAATACAGGTTACTGTCGAGAAAGAAAATAATGGACAATTGCCCTTCCTTGACATTTTGCTTTGTAAACATCAAGAACGTATTAACTACACAGTATACAGGAAAGACTCTTATGTGCCAGTAATTATACCAAATGATTCAATTCACCCTAAACACTATAAAGAAACTGCATTTCATTCATTTATTAGAAGAGCTGTTTCCCATGCGTCAAATAGAAGTTTAGAACAGGCAGAAATGAAATGGATCGTAGAAATAGCCACAGTATTTGGATATGATAAAAAATACATTTGGAAGATGTATAGAAATTATAAAACTAGTATTAACAGACCTAAGTGTGAAAATAACGTTGAGAACATCACAAAATTTTGTGGACGTTTACCTTACATACCACAGTTAAGCAGCATTTTGAAAAAGGAATGTAATAAAGTTAATATAAGATTCGCCGATATTGTAATAGATAATAACAAATTCCTTACAGCTGATTACAGTAATAACGCAATTATGCATAGAGCAGGAGTATACGGCATACCCACGAAGAATAACGACACCAGTAATATTAATAATATCTACATAGGTAGTACTAAAAGACGACTAAAAACAAGAATGGAAGAACACAAGAGAAATTGGGAAAAGGGTGAGCAACGAACATCTCTAATAACATATTGCATCAATAATAATTCTATCCCCGTGTGGGAAAATGCAAAAATATATACTACGCATAACACACATAAAAAGATATTGTATTCTGAGTCTATTGTGATAGAAAAAACTAGAGGATTTAATTGCAATGAACAAGCACCACTTGAACAGCCGTTCGCCAGGCGATACATAATAACAGAAGAAAAAGAAACTGAAGAAAAGTATATAAAAACTAAATTTGTTAAAAATATCTCATCCAACAACGATTAATAATGAAATTACAGAAAAGAACACCAGATGGTGCAACAATAGGAAAAGTTGTAAATCACATGATTAACCTACCCACGGATACAGGACCAATGAGCGATGAGTCGACTGGTGACAAGGAGGTAATCAGTACAATAAAAGCATACGGATGTCTCATACAACCGACCACTGAAGATGGGCACAGTATTGCCAGAAACATGTCCGGACGAGCGAGGAGAGATTTGTTGATTTTTTAAAATTTTTAAAGTTTTTTAAATATTTTAATTTGCATACTTCATAACAGCTTGGCATAGAACAGCGAAATGTTTCAACTGCTAAAAGTCTGGCTGCGTTAAAGTAATCTAGTCTTGACAATGATCTCAAAATTATTTTAACTCATCACCCCCTTCTTGTAGATTTGTGCTGATATTCGTATTTGTGTTGAACTTTGAACGTGGAATACCTTTAATAATGTGGTACAACACCAGACAAGAAGCATGATCGATTGCAAGCCAGAAGGATTGAAACCGGAGTAAGGTGAGCGCAATACGTGTTGCTCCATTTTGCTTCATTGCCGCTTTTATGTCTCACTAAATATAACCTATGTAAGGTTTCAACATTTAAATGTACATATACTGCACATAAAGAAATATTCTTAATTTCAACTATAAATATTCCATTATCATTGAAGTCAACTTGTCTATTCGAAACTCATATACTACGTGTGTTACAGTATTATAGAGGACTTTGCCCTAATATACATTGCCTATCTCCCACGTAATTTGGTGTTCAAGTGTATATATGTATAGATTGAACTTCTACTAAAATACTGCAAATACGTTGGTAGTAGCAATTGTCCAGTTGCCTAGGTAGAGCCTAGAATTCATTCATGATTTCATTCAAATTTCATTCATGGGCCCTAACCAAACCACGACAAACAGCTCCTTATCATTAATACACGTCAATTATTCATTCGCCTCCTAATTATTTGTTCAGTTTCTGCTTAGCATCTTTGATGAATCATTGTGCCGGGCTCCAAGAAGCAACCTGCCATGTGGTTTGGCAGTTAGTCGTATGTGAGTCTGGAGAATTTGAGGCCAATGTGGTGCAGTGGTAAAATATCCGGCTTGTAACTGGGAGACCCTGGGTTCGATTCCCGGTGGCGGTCGAGACTAATTTTTCCGAGGCTTACTTATGAACGTGGAAAGAGCCATGACTTCTGTTTGATGCTCCTCGTCATCAAGCTGCCTCCACTAAAATTCATTGTTCGAACGGTACAGTCCGGAAGTTACCTTTCTCCAGTCACCCGCTACAGCCAGGAACGATCATTAGAGTGGTAAACACTATACTGTGACTCTTTAGTCCAAAGCACAGTTGTCCATTTGTGTTGTAGGAGGAGACTAACTTAAATTAAAGTTGACTGATGCAAATTTAACTTTAAATTTCAACACTTTCACCCAGAATGTGAATTTAAAAACAGACAAGCAAAATTTACAGGTAGGTATGTATATAAAGGATTAATTAATTCCCACAACTGTGATAAAATAAAAAAAATAAAAAATAGTCGTTGCAGTACAAGATGATTATGTAATTTCTTTATGGCCGAGGAGGTAAAAAAACCCAAATATTTTTTGTTACTCAAGACCCTTGCGGTTTGTGACTTGCAAAATAAATGGAAAAAGCCCAAATTCTATCCACTCACTAGTCTAGGCTACTGTGGACACATGCTATTGACTAACATATACACTGGCGGAGTGTGAAAAAAGATCACCAAGAAGAACACGTCTGATACCAACGAAATTTATACAGCATAATAACGGAATACAGAGGATAACGTGATCAAAACATTATGGCAAAATACAGCTGTATTTGCTGGTAAACTGAAAAATAACATTTCCATGTAACATGGTTAGTACGAGGTTGAACCGCCATGAACTGCGTCACACTCTGCATTCTGGCATGGAGTCTGTCGTACAGATGTTGGATGTAAGTTTGGGGTATTGAGTTCCAAGCATCCTCAACCTGGACGCGTAAATCGGGGATGGTCGTGGCTGGCCGTGGAGACCGGATAAGTCGTTGTCCTATAAAATCCCACACGTGCTCAATGGGGGACAAATCCGGTGAACGTGCAGGCCATGGAAGTTGTCTCACACCCTGAAGTGCATGTTGCGTTGCACGTGCCGTGTGTGGGCGTGCGTTATCTTGCTGGAAAACACCACGATGGACCGACCTTACAAATAGCACAACAACGGGCTGAATGATGCTGTTGATGTAGGAGGTGCTGTTTAACGTACCCGGTACAAACACTAGTTGTGTACGGGAGTGATAGCTGGTCGCTCCTCACACCAGAAGACCAGGTGTAGGCCCTGTGTGTCACTGGCGGATGCAAGAAGGGTGGAGACGCTCCCCTGTGCGTCTGCGAACACGCATACGGCCATCGGAGGCTCCCAAGCAGAATCTGCTTTCATCGCTGAACACGACAGATCGCCATTGCGTTCTCCCGTGCAAACGTTGGTGACACCACTGCAGCCGTTCCTGACTGTGGGCTGGAGTCAGAGGTACACATGCCAGAGGCACACGTGCACGTAGTTCTGCAACCAGTAGGCGGTTGCGGATTGTTCGCACAGTCAAATCAGGTGCAACGGCAGCTCGGTCTTGCGTCGCAGTGGATGTTCTGCTTGACAACGCCGCTCTTCTTATGCGTCGATCGGTCCGCTCATCAGTCCGTCTGTGACTCCCGGTTCCACGTCTTCTCGTGTGGGAATATTCCTCGGACCATCTACGCCACCATCGTACCACCACCGATACTTCCCGTCCAATTCGCTCCGCAATACGACGATACGACCACCCGGCCTCGCGGAGTCCGACTAGACGACCTCGCTTAAAAGTTCGATAACTGCTGAAATCGTACACGTCTTCCATGTCCAGGCATTGTAGCTTCTTCAGGGTCTTCGCACGTGTCCGTACGCCGACGACGGATTACATTCACTTCGCCGTACTCCTTAAATACCACCGATGATAATTTGCATATTATGCCGTGCTGTGACGTAAGCGCTCACCGGTTGGTACCAAAATTAATATCCCACCTACGTAAACTGGACCCCATTTCATGGTCGTCCCCCAATTCCTTCTAGGTTTTTTTTTCCACTTTCCGGCAGTGTATTATTTACACAACACATTACAACACTCAATAATGCAGTTTTGTAAAAGACCAGTCGGTCTGCCATTATTGAAGAAAAAATTTAATGAGGGATTGTAATTCTTTTTTTCTCTTTTAATTCGATTTGCAGCTATGCTTTTCTTACAAACACCTAGGAAGGTGAGGAAATTTCACATTTTGTTTATGTTTTGACACCAGCATTTCAATTCATGATAACCACTTTTAAAACACATTTTCAGAGGAGGTCTGTCTTCTCTTATTACTCAATTTCTCAAGGACAATTAGGAAAATGTTATCTATCTTCTAGGAGTATTCAGTATATATTTACCTTTATAATTAATACTGTCTCTACGGAAGCAAGCTGAAGGTGGGCCTAAAACAAGTTTGAAATGTAAATTTTGTCTATTTTTCAGCTGCTCTGGTTATGAGATACTAAAATATTAAGGAAAACAAAATTTTAATTTAAGGTAAGAAGTTACGTTAAATTTTATCATCCATTTTGAGCAACACAATAAATACAAGCAAATGTTTCCTTTTCTTTTTAAGACCTTTTCCTTTGAATTATTTTGTTAATTGATTTCAAGATTACCTTTTACTTTAAAAAAAAATCTTTTTTTGTTTCTGTTTAGCAGCAGTTCCTCATGGTTATAATATATATATACAGGCAATTTTATTATGACAAGAGAGATCTTGGCCAAGATTCCAAATACTAGATTTACTTTAGGTCACCAACATTTTTTAAGTCTGACAAACAGAACTGTCACTCTTGGGGAGTAACTCCAAGAACAAATAGATTTTTGTTTACATATGTATATATTTATTAGTTTAGTAGTTTTTTTTTCAAATAGAAAGGTGGTCAGAAAAAAAAAAGGTTTCGTAGTGAGAAAATAGTCGACTTCCGAATGGCTGGCTAGAATGTTAAATGTTCGGTGTGACGAAGAGGATTTAAAAGAAAGTGCAGCTTACCACTTCATGAGTTCCGCTCTTGGCTTTTGATGAAAGGAAACACCCAGTTCATCTGTAGAAATGGCTTAGTGATGTCGTGAAGTGGAACATCAGAACCGAAGCAGTGATGTAGAAGTACATGTCACGTTGCACTGGACTCCAAAGGCTGGTTAGATGTACGGAACTGTAAGAAGTCCTCTTCTCGGCTCTTAGCACACGTACTAGGATGTTAACCCTTTTTGGGGGTGAGGCGGTAGGACGAGATGAATGCCCCAGTTTCCCTGGTCGCCTAGTTGGCAAGAAATTTCGAAGAACAGACGCTCCGGTTACCCCAGGGCTGCACGAAGGTGTGTGGCAGGCACATTTTTTGTGAGCTTATGCTCTGCCGGGGTAGTTTTGGGTTTCTTTTTTAAAAGTTGCTCACCATCCATTCTCCGGGAAGGGCTAAAGGAATTTCAGTAGGGTAGATGTCCCTTCACTTGGTGGGTCCCTACTGAGGCATCAGAAGTTTTTCTTTTTCGAAGAAATTTTCTGTTCAGGAGATAAATCGAGAGTGTTTAAAAAAAGTTCCAAATCACACTCATTTCGGAGGCTGCGGAAGAACGCGAGCACCCTCTACGTGGACGTCACCCTTGATCAACCGGATTGCTTCTACCCGGCTGGTTAACTTCGTGGTCAGAGTGTGGGAAAACGCAACCACCCACGCACAAAAAAAAAAAAAAAAAGAAAGAAAATTCTCCCGCGCTCCAGCTGGTGCCTGCCACGACTCGGCTCTGGGATGCCAACGTCGGCGTCTTACGACATAACATGCAAAGGGCGTCGTTCCAGTCCTGAATTTATCACCACATGCAAACGGGTGCATGCGCTACAAATGCAAAATTCTATATCACACCAACTTACTACAACTTTTTCTCATGGGAATGCAGATGGCTTCTGGCCGAAAGTATTTGACTGCTCTGGTCATCCCATAAAGTTTGAGAGGAGGATACTGCAAGCCACCCCCTTTGCGTACCAGCAACACTTATAAAACCCGAGTATGCGTAGTAAAGTTCACTACGTTACCGATGTCAGGAAGCAAGCGGAGCTCCTTTTGCACGCCTTCGCATAAATAAAAGGGGGGGGGGGTGAGGCAGGGAATCTTTCTGCCTACTTATCTTCCCGCCGTAGCTTCGAATCGTGAGAAAAAGGGGGGATAAGGAAAGGAAAGGACAATTTCGAATGTATGAAAGAATGCCCACGGAAAAAACGTCCACGGAAAGAGTGCCCACAGAAAAAACGCCCACGGAAAAAATGCCAACTTTTCGAAAATAGGAAAAAAATGTCCAGGAGAAAAATATGTCAACTGTCTACTAATAAGCTTTTATGTCTGTTATAATCGGAGTTCGGACAACTGGCCACAAAAGCGTTAGGGGTCGTATAAATATTGCGGTTTCTTGGCCACTTCGCCTACATAACGAAAATGGGTGTAGGAGAAGTGGCCACCGGAGAACTGGCCACCCGGAGAAGTGGCTCGGGAGAACTGGCCACAAAAAGTTTAAGGGGCCGTATAGAAATTGCGTTTTTGACCGCTTCGTGGCCACGTCTTCAGTGGTTGGTTATTTGAGTCACATAAAGTTGCCGTAATTTCGCATTTTCTTAATTGTGATATTTAACGCAATTTTTTATAAAAAATGTTTATAATCTACAACTCAAAAAACAAATTTCAGGGTGTATAAACTACAGGTCAACAAATTATTTGCGGGGCATCTGCTACCGCAGAAAACCTTCTCTGGAAAAGGGCGGGGGGGGGGGGGGGGTTAATGCTAGAAATATTAAATATGAAAAATTTGTAGCCCAACCACGAGCAGATTTTCAGTGTTTTCGAGGTACACCTCAACAAATTCTCTAAGGGCACGTGCAAACGCAGGAAACCTGTAGGGCGAGGGGAGGGGAGGGAGGCTTAATACCGAAAACATAAAATACAGAGGATTTGTAGAGTTGTAGTTTGTAAACGGTAAAAATCTCCAGATCGCTCCAGAAATTCTTTATATTTTATATTTGTGGTATTAAGCCCCCACCCGACAGGTTTCCTCAGTTTGCACATGCCTGCAGATAATTTGTTGAGCTGTATTTATAAACCCTGAAATTCTTTTGTTGAGTTGCAGATTATAAACATTTTTTATAAAGAATTGCATTAAATATCGCAATTAAAGAAATACGAAATTAAGAATTTTTTACGTGACTCAGATAACCAACCTCTGACAACGTCGCTACGAAGCGGTCAAAAACGAAATTTTTATATGGCTTCTTAAAATTTTTGTGCCCAGTTCTTCTACACCCCTCTGGTACACCCTGGCACCAGCACGTAGCTTATGCAATGCCTCGTTTGTGAGTTCATTTTATTTTGTCGCGTGTTTGAGCCTCATACAGTCCAAGGACTTCGTTAAAGTTGCTTTCCCTGTTATGCGCCCAACCCTAATCCGCGTGAGAAGAATGCTGGAGATTTCAAATGTACATTTGAGCAAAGGACGCCTTTCGCCATTTTGAAAACAAACTACGATGGCCTTATAATGTTAGATAACGTTATATAGTTGAGCGGAGGAAGCATTCCGATTACTTTTCTCTATTGCTTAATTAAAATTAAGAAAGGCCTCACTTTTTCTGTGGGCATTTTTCTTATTCTCGAGAAGTAGGCAATTTTTCCGTGGGCATTTCTTTTTCGGGCATTCTTTCCTCATACCGAAAATTTCAGAGTCATCACATACATTGCACCTGTACACAGGCATATCCACACTCTGAATGGGCAGACTGTCCCATACAACTAATAATTATTTCCTAATTATATTCATAATTGACACAAAATTTTCCTTATGATGGTGGTTACATAAATACAAGTAGATGGTAGAGCGACAACATTATTATTGTATCTACATATACACTGAAGAGCAATTGAATTAGTGATACCTGTCAAGTAACGTGTAGCACCACCTTTCGCCCTGATGACGGCGGCGATTCGTATCGGCATGGACTCGACAAGACACCGGAAGCATTGGGAAGCCATACGGATCCACGACCCCTGAACAAGCTCCCACACCACGAAGATTTGATGGAGGGGGTCAGAGCCTCGAACATCTCTTTCGATGACATCCCAGATGTGCTCGATGGGATTGAGGTCAGGTGACCTAGCTGGCCAAGGAAGCAAGGTCACGTCGCTGGAGTGTTCATCCAACCATTCGGATACAATTCGGGAGCGATGGCACGGTGCATTGTCTTGTTGTAGGATGAGGTCCCCAGTGGGATGTTGAAGACGCACAAACGGGAGCAAATGGTCGACCAGGATATCCCGGTAACGTTGACCAGTGAGGGACGATGTCAGACGTACAAGGGGTCCCATTTCAGTCCACGTAGACAGTCCCCAGACGAGAATGCCACCACCACCAGATTGAAGAGTACCCTGCTGGCAAGAAGGATCCATCGCTTCATGTGGTCTGCGCCGTACTCGTATCCTGCCATCCGCATGTACCATCATGAATCTCGACTCATTAGTCTAGGCAACATTTTCCCACATGTCTATGGTCCAGTGGGAATGTTTCCGCTCCCATGCTGATCTTTGCACCCTGTGATGTGCGGTCAGCAGCGGTACCATAGCGAGGAGATGGTTCTGGATGGTGTGGCTGCTTACACGTTTTTGTGCACCAGCGTTAAATTGCCGAGTGATTTCTTGCACTGTGGACCGTCTATCCGCTGTTACAATGCGAGCTAGTCGACGATGACCCCGCTCATCCACACGCTTTTGTCCACGGCAGTTGGCCCTTGCAGGGATGGCTTTACCGGATTCGATGTACTCACGGTGCACCCGTGACACAGTGACTCGTGAAAATCCCAGTGCCTGCACGACTTCCGAGATGGAGTGACCCATTCGTCAGGCCCCGACAATTTGCCCACGATCAAATGCGCTTAGATCTTTCGTCTTACCAATACTGCGTCCGACTCTTACTGATTCCCGTTGCATCACTCCTTATATTGTCGGATCGCTGCATACGTCATGTCGTTTCCGTTTACAGAGCCGCCCACAACGCCACATTTGCATAACGCCAGCTGTCTCTAATTCAATTGCTCTTCAGTATATATATATATATATATACTAAAGAGCAAAGCCGAAAACAAGAGAAAAACTTTAGAATTTAAAACGAAAGTTGCAAAATAACCTAAAGATCAAAACGCGCAACGCAGCAGTTGTGAAAATTCAGAATTCACATTCTATTAAGAAGAGACTGAAGTACATTTTTTGCTTCAGTCTCTTCTTAATAGAATATATATATATATATATATATTTTTTTTTTTATTAGTTTTTTTTCTTCTCCCCCAGAAAAAATAAAAGAGGAAAACAAATTTATGAGGAAGTGAAGTTACACCGATTCACCTAAAGTACAATGTCCTTACGCCGACCTACTGACAAGAATGAAAAAGTTACCTAAGGGACACACACACAGAGCAACACTCACAAGAAGATACATATTACTTTTGAAAGAGAAATTTTTGAGAAAAGGTTTTTGACTTTTTCTTAACTTTTTCCTAAGATGACGTATATATAGATATACACTGGTGGAAAGTGAAAAAAGAACACCAAGAAGGAATTGGCGGACGATCATGAAATTTACATATGTTAATGGGGTCGAGTTTACGTAGGTGTGATGTTAATTTCGGGACCAACCGGTGAGCGCTTACGTCACAGCACGGCATAATATGCAAATTACCGTCGGTGGTATTTAAGGAGTACGACGAAGTGAATGTAATCAGTCGTCGGCGTACGGACACGTGCGAAGACCCTGAAGAAGCTGCAATGCCTGGACATGGAAGACGTGTACGATTTCAGCAGTTATCGAACTTTGAGCGAGGTCGTCTAGTCGGACTCCGCGAGGCCGGGTGGTCGTATCGTCGTATTGCGGAGCGAATTGGACCGGAGGTATCGGTGGTGGTACGATGTTAGCATAGATGGTCCGAGGAACATTCCCACACGAGAAGACGTGGAACCGGGAGTCACAGACGAACTGATGAGCGGACCGATCGACGCATAAGAAGAGCGGCGTTGTCAAGCAGAACATCCACTGCGACGCAAGACCGAGCTGCCGTTGCACCTGATGTGACTGTGCGAACAATCCGCAACCGTCTACTGGATGCAAGACTACGTGCACGTGTGCCTCTGGCATGTGTATCTCTGACTCCAGCCCTCCGTAAGGAACGGCTGCAGTGGTGTCGCCAACGTCTGCACTAGACAACGCAATGGCGATCTGTCGTGTTCAGCGATGAAAGCAGATTCTGTTTGGGAGCCTCCGATGGCCGTATGCGTGTTCGTAGACGCACAGGGGAGCGTCTCCACCCTTCTTGCATCCGCCAGCGACACACAGGGCCTACACCTGGTCTTCTGGTGTGGGGAGCGATCAGCTATCACTCCTGTACACAACTAGTGTTTGTACCGGGTACGTTAAACAGCATCTCCTACATCAACAACATCATTCAGGCCGTTGTTGTGCTATTTGTAAGGTCGGTCCATCGTGGTGTTTTCCAGCAAGATAACGCACGCCCACACACGGCACGTGCTACGTAACATGCACTTCAGGGTGTGAGACAACTTTCATGGCCTGCACGTTCACCGGATTTGTTCCCCATTGAGCACGTGTGGGATTTTATGGGACAACGACTTATCCGGTCTCCACGGCCAGCCACGACCATCCCCGATTTACGCGTCCAGGTTGAGGATGCTTGGAACTCAATACCCCAAACTTACATCCAACATCTGTACGACAGACTCCATGCCAGAATTGCACAGTGTGACGCAGTTCATGGCGGTTCAACCTCGTACTAACCATATTACATGGAAATGTTATTTTTCAGTTTACCAGCAAATACAGCGGTATTTTGCCATAATGTTTTGATCACGTTATCCTCTGTATTCCGTTATTATGCTGTATCAATTTCGTTGGTATCAGACGTCTCCTTCTTGGTTTTCTTTTTCAGTTTCCGCCAATGTATATGTCCACCTCCTGCATAGGGTCAAGAGAAATGAGAGACCACTAAAGAAAAAAAAATGTTCACACAATTTCTCATTTGCTCTTATAGAAAATGCGTTGGACTGTTGTCAATCCTGAATGAAAATTCACATAAATTGGCCAGATTTATGTGTTTCCAGGACTGAGCAACAGAACATTTGTCTACAGTGAAATATCAGCATTCTTACACTAAGCTAATCGAAGTGCGGAACTAGTCGAAGCGGTCAGCGACTTTTTTTTTTTGTGGATGGCTGCTCGACTGTCGGAACCGATGTCATGCAACGTCCTGTTCACTGCACCGACTCTAATATACACGGTCGAGTCACATTATTGTGACCACCAGCTAATATCCAGAGTAACCGGCGTGTGCAGCTCGGACAGCAGCTAGACGGGCTTTGAGTGACTCAATAAGGTGCTGGAAGGTGTTCACAGGTATGTGGAGCCATGCTGACGGCAGTGCAGTTGACAGCTGCTACAGGGTGCGTGTTGGAGGATCCGCAGAGCGAACAACTCGATCGAAGTGGTTCCACAGATACTGAATTGGGTTTAAGTCTGGGAAAGTAAGGCGCCAGGGAAGTACTTTGAAGTCTTAATCGCGCTCTTACAACCACTCTCGGATATTTCCAGCTGTGTGACACATTGCATTGTCGTGCTGGCAGATCCCATCCGCCCAAGGGAAGACAATCAGCAGCATGTATGGGTGTACGTGGTCTGCAAGGATGGATTCATAACGAAATCGGTCCATAGTGCCTTCCGCAGGTATGAGTGTACCCAGGGTATGCCACGAAAATATTTCCCAGACCATAACGCTGTCCCCACCGTATTGTGTTCTTCCAGCAATCTTTGAAAAGTGTTTGTCCTCCGATGTTTCTCGCCTTATACGCTGACGTCCATGCTTTCGATGAAGCAGAAAACGTAACTCATTTGAGAAGGCAATCCTTTGCCAATCAGCGGAGGTCCAATTCCGTTACTGCCGTGCAAATGTAAGCCTTTTCTGCCGATGCACCTTCGTTAGCATTGGTGCGGTGACCATCCGTCTGAATCGGAGCCACGTACGCAATAGGGTTCGCTGAACTGTCGTTTTAGACACACTTCCGGTGGCCCCCTAGGTCATTCGGCCAGTGAATAACCCATGCGGTCAGTGGATTTGTGAGGGCCGATCCACTGTAGCGTGTCGATCGGCTCTCACGCACCTTCACAGCCGGCGTTCACTTCTCACATCAATGGCACGTGGTGCTCCGTAGTGTCCACTTCGCTTATTCGCAGTGCTGCTATTTCTCCAATCACCATACACTTGAGCCACAGCTACACGCGAACAGTTCACAAACTGCACTGTTTCAAGAATACTGCCACCCTTGGCTCGAAAGCCGAAAATCATCCCTTTTTTCAAATCTGATAAATCGCTCCTTTTATCCATGGCAGCAACGAGTGATATGTTTTCAGAATGCCTACAGCACATCTTATATACTCTCCAAGCCAGCTCATTGGCTACGCGCTGTGGACGTCAAAAGTAGGAGGTGGTCACAATAATGTGATTTGACTGTGTAAATCACAATAGTCTCATATATGGTCTGAGTGATTTGAGACTATGTCGGTTTGCGTTCTGAGCGGGCAGACTTTGAAGGATACCCTTGTCACATTTTCTTACCTTCGGAGGCTTAGTGGATCGCTTCTGGGCAGTATTACAGGGATCTTCATTGAATTATGTTTCATTCCCCTGAGCCAAGGATTCGTTAGACTTTTGCTCGTAAATAATTTAGAAACGTGTATTTTTCGCCGATGATGAAACAAGTAAATAAAATATTTGATAAAATTATGAGTTGTTCTTTGAAGTGAAGGATAGGTTTATTTAAATAGTATAACTATACTAGTGCTCCGAAATTTCTTGGCGTAGAATAGAAATCAGAGTTTCCAAGCTTTCGCACATCAACCAGAAGGCTTTTCCAAGGAAGGTAGACAGCTAGTTGTCTATGTTCGTTGAAAAGCTGTCTAGACTGCTAGAGAAAGTATAACGAAGTAAATTTCTCCGTCTATTTTAGTCCACGCCGGGGCTCGAACCCGGGTCCCCTCATTCCGGAATAAGTCGCTTTACCAATTGAGCTACGCGGACGTTCGTTCTGACTGCTATCTGCTTTCATGTCGTGTACGTCCTGCTGGCAGGTACGTCACATTCTCCCCCCACACACCTCCGAAAGAGAGCCGGGGTATGGCCCACGGGTCAGCCGTGACCATGAATCGTTGCAGGCAGCCATCCGCTGTAGAACGTGCACTTGAGAACTCCTAGTCAATCTGGTGTGTGGAATGCAACGTCACACACATTTATTTTTTGAAGCGCTGGAGAAGGGATTCTCTTCTTTTCCCTATCTCGCGGTGTGGAAAGAACATCACACCATTGCGAGATTTTGAACGGCCAGGTCATCCGGAAAGTTCGGGCGCCATCATAACGAAGAAAATTTCTCCGTCATTTTTAGTCCACGCCGGGGCTCGAACCGGGGTCCTTTCATTCCGGAATAAGTCGCTCTACCAATTGAGCTACGCGGACGTTCATTCTGACTGCTATCTGCCTTTATGCCGTGTGCGTCCTGCTGGCAGGTACGTCACAAAAGGTAGCCTTTCTTGAAAAGCTGTCTAGACAGCTAGAAAAAAGTTGCCTTTCTTGAAAAGCTGTCTACCTTGGAAAGGTAGCGTTCCTTTAGTCTATCTTTCTTGAAAAGCCATCTGGTTGATGTGCGAAAGCTTGGAAACTTTGAGTTCTATTCTACGCCAAGAAATTTCAAATCACTAGTATAGTTATAATATTTAAGTACAGTTGGTGTATTGTTCCTTGTTATTAATTATGTTTATTTAAGTTATTTATGAGGAGTAGTCCTCAAAGCTTTGTCCTGCTTTCTTTATCATACTTTGTATTATTAGTTTGAGGATTCATCTCCGATTAGTACTCTGTTCGGGTTTTCTTCAGTCGTATCGCTGGTAAGTTTGCATTTCCAAATTTAATTTTTCTGTTCGGTCTCACTTTTCGCCATCGGACATTCTAAACCTCTATTTTCCGTCTTTGTTCGCAGAGGCCGCAAATTCTTTCTCCTGGCATGGAGATCTGTCCACCAACCTCTCTTTTAAAACGCCAGATCCAAATTCCCCTTGCCTTCTCGCAGAAAGCACCCGAGATACTTTTCCTGGAGTTCCTATGTCGGACCCTTCCGCGTGACCCTACTTCTACACTGCTATGTTAAAGTCTTGCTTTCTGTGCATCCCCTGACCTAACAACGGTTCTTCGGTCCATCGTGGAAACAGCCTCCATTAAGCTAAAGATGTAAGAACTTTTTGTTACCGTCCTACGAAGACCATTGCCACTTATCCCCTCGCAGAGCAATAGTTACAGTACAATCCCGACCATTCTACCTTCAAATATACGATATTCCGTTTTATTCAACATTTCTTTTATTCCATTCCTTAGGTTTTCACATAGTTTTTATGACTACACGCTATTAGAAAAACTGGTTGTTTCACTATTTAGATACATAAACCAGAATATGATGTGTTTAAGTACTGCTCTTCACGCATTGCGGTAGTGAAATCTTGCAGCAAAGAAGAAGGGGAATTTAAAGCAATTATATCAATTCAGTAATATCTCGTGCTGAAAAGTTCAAGTAAAACTAAAAAGTTCAAGTAAAGCAAAAGCTGTCAAAGCACGATTCAGAAAAAAATTTAGTCGAATTTTTAACTGCAGGGATAAACAGATTTTATTGACAATTAAAATCAACTAAAAGACACAGGCAAGATCTTTCACCGCCCCGACGGCCGCATCATCAGGTCTAATAATCAATCCTGCTGTGCAGGTACAGCATTATACAGATTATCACCCCCAATCCCATAATGCACAACAGTCACACAGTGCACAGCAAGATAAGGTTTGGATGCCTAAGAACACATTGGTTACCTAAAGTCTATTATACTGTAAATGCAATACATCACTTTCTTTGCATTTTTAACCGTGTCACCAGCCCTTTCCATATACACTGCTAGCCACCCAAAATGCAACACCAAGAAGGAAGCATCCGATTGGCCTGAAATTCGCAGCATGTGTCGCACGCGAGAGGACATGCAAACGATTAGCACTGCAGGGCATAGGCAAATCATGTGCGTCCAACACGCCACCGAGAAGCACAATTAGAAGGGTGCACAGAAAGCGGGGTGTAAATAGCGGAAGTGTGTTGTACTGCCAGACCTGTGCGTGGGAAGCTTCCTGATGCCTCGTTGCACAATACGGCATTTATTCCAGCACGTTTCGGAGTTCGACACAGGAAGAATAGTGGCTTATCGCGACAGCGGTTTATCGTACCGAGACATCGGCGCCATTGTGGGACGACATCCAGCCACGGTGAGGCGAGTATGGATTTGGTGGGTGCAGGAGGGACGGATGGGCCGACATGAGCGATTGCCGCAACCGCAGCACACCACCGAACGAGAGGACCGGCATGTTGTGTGGCGGGCATTGACGGCTCGCACCGCCACATCACGAACGTTAGCGCAGGAATAAGGGTGTGATGCGCAAAAACCTGTATCAGCACGTACCGTTCGACGTCGTCTGCAGGAGCGGGGACTTGTCGCACGGCGCCCATTGTTCCGATTACCATTGGCGTTACACCATGCGGCGAGAGCGGCGGCAGTAGGCCATTGAACGCTGCACCTGGACTACGGAATGGCACGACATTGCCTTTTCCGAAGAATCTCGCTTCTACCTGCAGCACCACGATGGTCGGATCCGCGTGTGGCGGCACCGCGGCGAGAAACTGTATGACGCCTGCATTATGCATCGCCATACCGGTCCGTCGCCTGGCGTTATGGTTTAGGGCGCAATTGGATGACACCCGCACCCCTCTGGTACGCTTCGCCGGTATACTCAACAACCACCGCTACATCTCCGACGTTTTGGAGCTTGTAGTCCTCCCTTACCTGCAGGACCTGCCAGCGGCAATGTTTCAACAGGACAATGCGCGCCCGCACGTGGCACGCATCGTGCAACAATTCTTCATGGCCCACCAGATGTTACTGTTGCCGTGGCTCGCCTGTTCTCCCGATATGTTGCCCATCGAACACGTCTGGTCGCTGATCGGCAACCGATTGGCCCGGCAAGCACCACCCGCGGCTAAGCCTAATGAACTGTGGCAACGTGTGGAAGCAGCCTGAACCGACATACCCCAAGCCCACATCCAAAGCTTCTTTGGTTCGATGCCGCGGCGTGTAGCGTCCGTCATTGCCAGCCATAGGGACCACACGAGCTATTGATGCCTGCGTGTTTCGCAAGTCGCACGGGCCTGTAAGCTCAATCGTTTCATCTTTGTATCTGTTGTTATGTGTCCAGTAAATCTGGCTTGCTATCTCGTGTCCTTCTTGGTGTTGCATTTTGGGTGGCCAACAGTGTAGAATTTACAAAGAATAGAAGTTCTTCATTACAATACTCATCAGAGAAATATGCGATGTGTAATGCCTCAGCAAAAAGTAAAGTCTGTTTATTAGTAGCTGAGGAATGAATTCTAATTCTATCCCAATCTATTGCCAGCTTTTTAACATGCACTTTCATATTTTTTCCTTTTAGGTAATTCTGGTACACGTTCCTTGTGTCTCATTTCTTATTCTGTGCACAGTCTAACACTGTGTTCATGATGAATATATTCATAAATATATATGTTGTTGCAGTTACATGTATAACGAATAAAGGGATCTAAAATAAAAGATATTGTGCTTGCAGTGAGGAAAGAAATTACTGGGTTAACTTAAAATAAGTGAAGAAAGCTAAAATGTATAATATTGTGTTTATAACGAATTATGAGATGAAAAATATGCAAAATGTTGCTTATAATGAACGAAATATGTAAAATATATGATCTGTTGGTACATGTATAACGTCATTTCTTTTAGAACACAAAAAATAGCATACAAATGGTTTTGAATTGTTAAAACAGCAAACGCATTACTTGCTTTGGCATCTCAAAAGCTGGCTTCCTGAGGAACAAAGATACATACTGTTACGACCCACCCCCGCCATTAATTAGGGAATTAATGGGCGTGGTGGATGTGTGAAATTAATTAAGTATTAATTATGTTCGAGGCTTGATTGGAGTTTAAAAGTGTAAACAGCAGAGAAAGTTTTATCTGGGGGTTTGGAAAGAAAAAAGGCGAAGAATTCTTTCTCTGGCTGGGTGGTCTTAGAATAGCTCTGCTAGGTCGTAAATCGAAGGTTGCCGCTGACGGCCTGTCTAAACAGGGAAAGGACTACGTTTCGAAGAGGGCCACTCGTGTAAATGAATGAAGATGGGGGACAAAAGGTTTAATGAATAATCGTAAATTCGTCGATTGTTCGGGGCATTTTTGAGAACAATTGCTCTCTGTGTGTGTGGTCCGTGCAGGAAAATAAGATTTCGCACTTGGCATGAAAATAAGGAAGAAAGTTAGTTGTCTGTACGCTTTCCGATGTGAAAGGCTGGATGCCTTGGATCTGCTATGCGAATTGGGATAAATGAAGCAGCGAACCTCCTGCATTTGGTAAGAAACGGAGACGACAACTCGAGGCAGCTGGAGATGCCAGTTTGCCATAAAGACAGCGGAATGCCTAAATCCGCGTGATAAAGCAGCAATTTCTAGGCCGGGAGTCTAATGGAAATCAACGACTGGTTGGCCCATTGGAGTGACGTTATGGAGAAATTCTGAAATTGGCGAGTGGACGTTGGCCGAAGCGAAGCCAAGCTGAAGATCGGGTTCGAGTCCAACAACGGCAGTGTGGAATCACCATGCTCTCGCTGAAGCGGCGAAGGAGGCGAGCTGGTCTTGCGGGGCGAAGCGAGGATCCATGTGTGTGTGTGTGGCTACGTAAGCAGCGCAGCCTCTACGTGTAAGTGCGACGGAATAAAGCCAGCGCAAGAAAAATTGATAGCGTAAGAGCGGTGGCTTGGATACCTAACAAATATACAGCTGAAAAGTTAAATCAAAGTTTGGACATATTCTTGACAGCATCCAGGTAAGTAGAAACGTTTTGTTTTTATTATAACTTCTGCTACGCAATTAGTTAAGGAACTGAACTAATATATTGCAAGAACTGAACTGAGAAATAGTAAGACTGAACTGTGGAATTTAAGATCATTAAAACTATCTCGCGGAAACTGATTTAGGTCAAAGTTGACCAAATATTTATGTTCAGAAGACGGCTAAATTTTATTCGTATGTGTGCCATTGTTATGTTTTTATAGCCAATTAAATGTTTGTTTAGGCAGTCAGCGCAGTCATAGAACACATTATTTATGTGTACGCATGTGATTGGTTCAAATTGTTTAAGTGTATGCCCATATAATACAGTTTTCGCGCCAAGAACTACGTCGAAGGACCTCAGTGAAGAAATATACTAATTGATGGCCTACGGTTGTTAAATTGATTGACCGCGGTGGGATAATGACCCACTGTCGTAACATTTTGGTGGCGAGCGGTGAATGCATAACCTAGCTCGGCCCGGTGCCGTAACAATACGTTAAATCAAATGAACAAACATCATATAGAAACTGATAACAACAATGAAATAAAAAAACTTCTTTAAAAATTATTCACGTGAAATTGATATGCGTTCGTCGCCCAGGTGTATCCAAAACAGGTTCCTTGAATTTCAAAATGTTAGCAGCATGGCCCAAATTTCTGTATAGGATATAATTCTCATGTTTAAAAATCTCTAAGGATTCTCTGATGCTCAAATGAGGAAGAAAGAAAATCGTGCATACTAACTTTGTATCTTCCCACTTTACGTAATCCAGGTGAGCTGAATGTTCCGTCAATGCAGATCTCATGGTGTTCCAATCTCTTATAGCTTCTTTGTGTTCGTTCTTTCAGACGAATAATTTAATTTCTTCAATATCACAAAGATCGACAATGTTTTGAGATAGAGTTAGTGAGATCGAATAGCGAAGTTCCTTAATATCCGCGAAGATCGTCAATAGTTTTTCCACATTTGCAGAGTGCAAAATTGTTTTTAAAAATCCTATGAAAATACAAAGCTTTCTTCCATCACCCAAGATTCGTATTTTTAACTGAAACAAGTGCAGAATTTTAAGTGCAATAAATTCTATATTGGCCAAATCAGAAGAAATCTCACTATTCGTCTAAAGGAACATTGATGAGCTGTCGAGAGGCGAAGACATCGTGATATCTGCAATAGTGGAACACTCGTTCGACCTGTCTCATATAAAGTAAGGGAACGCAAAGTCAGTTGGCATATATTTTCCTTTTTATCGCATTTTAACATCAGGTAATCCTTAAAAATTCTTAAACACGAGAATTATATTTCAAACACAGATTTGGGACCTACTGCTAACAGTTTGAAGTTCTGGGATTCTGTTTTCGATACATTTTGGGTGATGAACGCATTTGAACTCGACATGCACAATTTTATAAAAGGAATTTGCACTGTTGCTTGGCAACGCCTAATAATTTTTAATTTTATGTTTTGTTCATTTGATGTAACGTATGTACCTTCGCTCCTGAGAAAGTCATGGCTTTAGACTTGTCGAAAAGACATAGAGCGTTTGTAGATTTAACACTTGTGCGTAAGTAAAAATCGTCGTTATTCTGTCTGTTCTAATGTAATATATAATATTGTATTTGTAATGAATAAAACGATGAAACATACATAAAATTGTGTTTATGATAAGTACAATGATGTAAAACATTATGTTAATAGGTATATTTTTTAAATACTTTTATTTCTTCCAGATTACTCGATGTTATTTTTATATTCGAAGTCGTTTCGTTTCCGATTAGGTCTATCAATCGAGATTCTTACTGCTATTTGCACATTTTTCTTTACAGGACATTTATTTTTGTAAAATAAAAGTGGAAAGGTGTAAGAATTCAAGGATTCTAACTTGTTTGTTCATGTTTAAACAGATCCTGCAAAAAAAAAAAAAGAAAAAAAGAAAGGAAGTTGAATCAGCAAGGGATCGTTTAGGTGTTCATATAATTCTTTGCTATGAGTTTAATCTTCATAGTACCATTCCGGTGGCGCTGTGGTCTAAGCGCTAAATTGTGACCATTTGTCCGCGGTGGGTCCGGTGAGGGATGGATGTTGTGCTAGTCTTACGGCAGTGGCTCCCTCCCTACCCTGGAACCGGTGACTCTAAATTAGGGACGGGCGACTGCTTATAGCCCATTGAGTTGCTCACGGTGGTCGTTAAACCTCCAACCGGGAAAAAAGGTCTTCATAGCAATGAAATTCAAATGATCTAAAATCTTTGCCGATGTGATAAAGGATACTATTGTTGCTTTACAATGGTTGGCTCATTACGTCGGACAAACAGAATTTTCGTAAGAAAATTTTCATTTTCCGAGAACTATAAAAAAACTTAACTACCTGTTCTAAATTTCCAAAAATTCCCTTAAAATGCAAAGGTACTTTCGTAACGATGTGTGTAGAAAGAAATTTCTTTTGAGAAAGTAGAAAGTGATTGAACATACGGCAGTTGTACGTAGTATGGCATTTTGTTTTCTGCTTCGGAATTTAACTACTACCATGAGAAACTCTAAGGACAATAAGCAGTTGATCGTTTCTAATTTGGGACCTGTGATTCCAGGGAATGAAGATGGCCAGTGCCGTAAGAAAAAGATGTCACCCATGCCTCATCCGACACTCGAACTCGGGCCTCATTTAGGACGACTAGACAGAAACCTATGCCTCTGACCACTCGGCCGCCGGGGCGGCGTAAGTTCTTTGAAACAGTGCAAATATGAGTCAAGTAATGTTGTAATAGTTAATGAAGTATTTTGTACCTCTGTCGAAACGAATTTTCCCGTTTACATAGCCTGGAGTGCTTTCAACAACACAACTGGTCAAATAAAAGTTGACAAAATGTTTTTTAGTGCTCATGTATTCTACGAACAGAGAAAAATTAAAAATGATCTGAAGTCACAATAGTTGCATGCCAATGTTTATTAATATATTTTTTTCGAGTGAACATTTCTTTTATCGCGGTATACAAATTCCTATGGCACAAGTGTTCCACCCGCAGCATTCTTTCTTGTCCTTACATCTCCAAAACGTTGACTTGCAGCCTCTGTAATGATAAAATAGAATACACAATTTTTACACATACATATTGTTACGAAATGGCTTTTTAGAAAATTGAATTGAAATTCAACTCCGGTTAATCCCACAATGAGAGGAAGCATCTTCACAAAGTGAGTGCAGTGTTCTTAATATGTGTCATGTGTGTGTTAGCGTTATTAACGAATAATGTTATATGCCCTGCGTATGGTGTGTAACATGTGTATATGTGTGCATACACATGCGTATGCGTGGAAACACATCTAGCCGAAAATATTAAGAACTGCTTTTTGTCTCTCCTTCCAGACATTTGATGCTTCACTTAAACTCAGTGAGAACGAATACCCGAGAAATTAATTTCAGCGTAATTTGGCACCAAATATGAATAGCAGGGTGAACTTCTGCACGCATATGTTGACCAGAATTCCTCCAAATTTTGCTTTTTCTCATGGCGGAACTAACGCCATGCGATCACACAGTTTCCTGTTCATATTTAGCACAATTTAATCTATTATTTACATAATCACAGTTAATCTCATTTAACCGTATTTAATCTCGCATTGAAGTGTTTCTTCTCGTTTTAAATACACTCACGGGCAATAAAATGTGTGCACCAAGAAGGAATCATCGGATTGAACAAAAATTTTATGGACGTAATGATACAGATGAATGATACATATGATGGCAAAAAGAGAGCTGCAGAACAATTACAGAGAGATCTGTGACACGCAGTCCGCTCATCTTCAATAGCGCGTCACACCGCCTCGTGCGACGATACATGCTGCAATATGGTCCAGCATGGATGCGAACAGTCGCCTGATGCTGTCCTGCGGCAGACTGGCCCACACGTGTTGGACGGTGTGCTCCAAATCCCGGATAGTGCGGCACGGCGGCAGCCGGTGATTCAATTGGTCCGACACATGTTCGATTGGGGACTATCCAAATAGCGGGAAGGCCATGGAAGTGTCTGGCCATGACGTAGGCAGTCCTGGACAACCCAGGCCGTGTGCCGGCAGGCATTATCCTGCTGGTATAGCTCACCTGGAATCCCGGACAGGAATGGGAGCACATGAAGCCGTAGGATCTCATCCACATACCGCTGGCCCGTCAATGATCCACGTACCACTACTAGAGCTGATCGGCTATCGTAGGCTATGGCTCCCCAGACCATAATGCCTGCAGTGCGAGAGGTGTGGTGCTCGATAGCGAGGTTGGGATTGTGCCGTTGATACGGGGATCTCTACACCCGGACACGATGATCATCTGTCCCCAAAACGAAGCGGGACTCATGGCTAAACGCCACACGCTGCCAGTCTGTGGCGTTCCACGTTGCTCTGGCCTGGCATCACTGTACACGGTGCCGGCGATGTTCCAGTGTTAATGACAGCACACGTAAAGAGCGCTGGGATCGCAGATTCGCTTTCGCGAGGCGTCGGGAAATGGTTCGCGGGCACACAGAAGCCACTGCACCTGCCTGTATAGTGGACCGGGTCCTCGTGGGATCCGTTCGTGCCTGGCTAACGATCCATCGATCCTCTCTACCGGTGGTCCTCCTGCTCCGGCCGGAGCTGCTCCGCCGTTTGGCAGTGCCGTCACGTTTCCACTGTTCCCAACACAATCGGACGGTATCTTCAGAACGATCCACGTGGCAGGCTATATGGCGAGCCGACCCCATTGTGGTTTTCAGCCCGATGATCAGGCCTCTCTCAAAGTCCGTAAGTTGCGTAAATCGACGTCTCTGGTGCCTACCCGACATGCTTGTCACACGGTACTCTTGCTTGCGTCGGCCGGTGCTTTTCGCTTTCATGGGGCATTGACTACATGCCGGTTTATAGGGCTGCCGGTTCGTACTGAATCATTTGCATACCAGCACGCACTCTAGGTATTTGCAAAGTTTTACGGTTGTATCATGTTTTCTCCTAGGTGCGCACATTTCATTGCCCTTGAGTGTATATGCATCCAGTTAACTGAGGTGAGTGTACTGACTAACAAGATTTAGTGACACTTTCATGATGTTTGCCTTAATTCCTACTTCTGCCTTGATCATGATGCTCTTGACACAGTGATCTGAATTAGTATGCACTGTAGGACAGTTATCCTGACTTAGTAGTAACATCGATTAAACTTGTGCTGCAGTAGAGGCTCAGCTGGTGTCAGATTGACGGGACATTTTTGGTAATTACTTTAATATGCAGCGTTAAGGTACTCATTTTTAGGGTCACCTCTCAGGGAGAAGGGGCCGCGTTACATTTGGTGTCAAGATATTCCTAAAACTTTGTCTTTCACAAGCGGACTCGTATCCCAGCGGCCACAGAGTTGGGTTCACGTGGCATTCCGGTTTCCAGAATTGAGAAGGAAATACTAATAGCCCCAGAGTAGGGCCCCACACGTAAAAATAAATATGAATTATTAATTCTGTGTGGGTACGATGAATAACAATTTACATAAAATATAATCAGTCATTATTGAATTAATGATAGAAGATATTATCAGTTTTATTCAAGGAGGAAAAACTTTTCTTTGAGTTCATATAGTCGTTGCATAACTATAATTATTCAATCATATGTTAAACAAGAGGCGTTTAGTGAAATTTGTTGTATTATGCTGTGGTTTAGACTTAAAAAGGAAATTATTTTCTTTATAAAGAGCATCTTTTCAAAACGCCGTATCATTGAAAATAAGGAAAGTTTACAAACTGCAAGAAACAGACTTATTTTTTTTTACATTTTAGTGTGAGAGAGAAGTGTAATGAATGATACCTGAGACTGTATGGCGATAGGTATCGATTTGTTATGTGATGATGATATTTTATTACATGCGATTGATGCACAGAAAAATTTAGATATTTCCAGACTCAATTTAGAAGTGTGAAAATTGAAAAAGATTTAGGACATCTACTCAAATTAATTGTACAGGAAACACACGAAATAAACTACAAGCTGAGTCAGGGACACCCCTTGTACACTGCCGGACAATTGCTAAGGACGGATGACAATAGCAACGATAGCAACCATAAAATGGAAGGCAGGAAAATGTGGAAATTAGCATAAGTGCGGAATACAGTAAGACGTGTTGTGCGTATGCAAATTTTGGATTGCCGAACTTGTTCGTGACGTCATAGCGCTGATAAGAGATATAAAGGATTTGACGCGTATTGACCGTTGTTGTTCAAACGCAAAGTTGAAAGGGAAAGAATCAATTGACGAACTTGCAATTTTCAGTATGTCTTCCCGACATCACCTAGATGATTTTACGCGTGGCCGTATTATTGGCAAGATTGAAGAAGGGCAAAAAATAACAGATGTTGCCAGGGAGTTCGACGTCAGCCACAGTGTTGTTTCAAGGCTTTGGAAATCATTTCAAACTAATGGAGAGTGTAGCAAACGTCACGGGTGAGGTTGTGTTCGCAGTACGACACCTGCAGAAGATCGGTACATAGTGCTATCAACAAAAAGACACCGGCGCAGCACAGCTAGTGAGGTAGCAAATCAGTTTATTTCTGCTACTGGCAAGCGGATCTCCCGAAAAACTGTCGCCAGACGTTTGCATGAAGGAGGACTATACGCCCGCCGTCCTGTTGTGTGCATCCCATTGTCCAGACGTCACCGTACCGCCCGTTTGCAATGGTGCCATCAACATCGCAATTGGACTGATAACGACTGGTCTGCTGTCCTCTTCTCAGATGAGAGTAGATACAGTCTATCGTCTGATTGTCGACGACAACTGATCTGGCGTGATAGTGGTACTGCATATTGTCCAGCAAACATACAGGAAAGGGACCGATATCCGACATGTAGTGTCATGGTATGGGCTGGCATCATGATCAATGGCCGTACGTCCCTCTATGTGCTTTCAACTGGGACTATGACTGGCCAACGATACATTAATGATGTTCTGCTACCTCATGTTCGCATGTTCCGTGGTGCTGTCGGTGATAGATTCATTTTCATGGACGACAACGCAACATGTCATCGGACAGTCGCTGTCCAGGAGTGTCTTGAGAGCCAGGATATTCAACGCCTCGTATGGCCAGCACGTTCTCCAGATCTGAATCCCATTGAAAATGTGTGGGATGATTTGGGGAGGAGTCTTGCTGGTCGCCAATGCCTTTTAATAAACAAGGACACCCTCATCCGTGCACTTACAGAGGAATGAGATAAATTACCCCAACAGCTGCTTGATAATGTTGTGCAAAGCATGACACGACGTGTGGAATCTTGCATCGCCCTCCATGGGGGCCATATCCCGTATTGACATCTTACGCCGGAACGCCTGTGGACGGTAATTGCATTTTTTTCACGTTTACGTGTTCTGCACAAAATGGCCTGTTTGTCCCTTGAACACGTTCCAAAGCCTTCTGGATTTCAGAGCACAATAAATTGTCTTTCTTGTAATGTCCTGGCATTCTGACATTATTTTATTTCACTTGGCATCCAACCACACTTACTTTTTTATGCGCTATATAGCCGTTTATGATCTGTCCTTAGCAATTGTCCAGCAGTGTATTTCAGAAACGGGAGGCAAAATGAAATATCTGAATACCCCAGCAAAGAATCGGTGAGAGGGCCCATCTTTTAGACTATTTTCGGAACATGGCCGCCATTTTGAAATCCGCAGGTAACTGAAGATGGCATTGACGAAAGAGGAGCGGTTTGAGGTTATCCTAATGTATGGGAAACGCAGTTGCCGTATCATAGCCGTATCATAGCCGCAGACTTCAACAACCGACACCCGGAAAGACCACCAATTTCACTCAGCACTGTCGCATACCTGATATCCAAATTCCTAGGAACTGGGACTGTGGACGGCAAGCCACGTAGTGGTCGGCCGAAAACTGCTACCGACGAGGAAACTTCAACAATGGTCTTGGCGTACTTTGCAAAGAGTCCACAACGTAGCACACGACGTCTTACAGCAGAATGTGGTATCATCCAGGCAGCCATTCTACGGATTCTTCACACCGCTCACTGGCATTCGTTCAAGATCCAGATGCAGCAGAAACCATCAGAGGATGACCCTGATTGACGTGTCAAATTCTTCACCTGAGCTTTAGACCAACATCAACGGGATCCCTGATTCCCACATGTCATTTTTTTCAGTGCCAATTTTTTATATCAGTGGTGAGGTTAACCGTCATAACCACAGGTACTGGAGTGACAGGAACCCTCACTGGACGGAACCATCTAACGTCGTTGGTAATGTAATGGTTATGGTGTGGTGTGGAATAAGAGGCACCCGTATAATCGAACCCATTTTCATCTACAATAATCTAAATGCTCAGCGCCCTGGAAATGCTACAGAAAACAGTGTACCTTTACTTTTTGAATGAAGATGGCACTTTCCCCTGTTATTTCCAACACGATGGGGCTCCACCTCACTACGGAGCAACTGCTCGTCAATGGCTAGATGTTCAATTCCCTGGTCATGGGACTGACCGGCGTGGTCATCTGAAACACCTGGTGTATGTTGACAAAATCCGCGACAAATACCGTCTTCAGCAACGGATCCTGGAGGTCTGTAACCACATTTCTCCCGATATTATCGTGAGGGTTTATAACGACTGGATCAAGCACCTTCAGCTCTATGCTCAACAACAGGGACAACACATTGGACACATCACAGGGTACTTTGGAGGTTGTTATTACAAATTTCTGTGTTGATAACCTGTGAACCACAACACATATGTCAAATCTGATTAGGCAATAAATTTCTGAGAAAATTTTGGTCTTGTTTGATATGCAACACGACCCCCTTACCATTTGAAAAAATTGACCTTGATCCAACATGGTGGATTTCCAGATGGCAGCCATGTTCCGGAAATAGCTTAAAAGATAGGCCCCCTTCATCGATTCTTCGCTGGGGTGTTCAGATATTTCCTTTTCCCTTCTATTTCTGAAATACACGGGTACCCTGCGACTTTTGACTCACCTATGCTTATCTCGTTCTTATGTACACTGAAGAGCAATTGAATTAGAGACAGCTAGCGTTATGCAAATGAGGCGCTGTGGGCGGCCCTGTAAATGGAAACGACATGACATATGCAGCGATCCGACAATATAAGGAGTTATGCGACGGGAATCAGTAAGAGTCGGACGCAGTATTGGTAAAAACGAAGGATCTAAGCGCATTTGATCGTGGGCAAATTGTCGGGGCCCGACGATTGGGTCACTCCATCTCGGAAGTCGTGCAGGCACTGGGATTTTCACGAGCCACTGTGTCACGGGTGCACCGTGAGTATATCGAATCCGGTAAAACCATCCCTGCAAGGGCCAACTGCCGTGGACAACAGCGTGTGGATGAGCGGGGTCATCGTCGGCTAGCTCGCATTGTAACAGCAGATAGACGGGCCACAGTGCAAGAAATCATTCGGCAATTTAACGCTAGTGCCCAAAAACGTGTAAGCAGCCACACCCTCCAGAACCATCTCCTCGCTATGGGGTACAGAAGCCATCGTCCCATGAGGGTACCGCTACTGATCGCACACCGCAGGGTGTAAAGATTAGCATGGGCGCGGGAACATCGCCACTGGACCCTAGACATGTGAGAAAATGTTGCCTGGACTGATGAGTCGAGATTCACGTTGGTACATGCGGATGGCAGGATTCGAGTACGGCGCAAACCACATGAAGCGATGGATCCTTCTTGTCAGCAGGTACTCTTCAAGCTGGTGGGGGTGGCATTCTCGTCTGGGGACTGTTTACGTGGACTGAAATGGGACCCCTGGTACGTGTGACATCGTCCCTCACAGGTCAACGTTACCGGGATATCCTGGACAAGCATTTGTTCCCATTTGGGCGTCTTCAACATCACACTGGGGATTTTAACCTGCAACAAGACAATGCACTGTGCCATCGCTCCCGAATTGTAGCCGAATGGTTGGATGAACACTCCACCGACGTGACCTCGCTTCCTTGGCCAGCTAGGTCACCTGACCTCAATCCCATCGAATACATCTAGGATATCCGGGTAACGTTGACCCTCACAGGTCAACGTTACCGGGATATCCTGTACAAGCATTTGCCCCCGTTTGGGCGTCTTCAACATCACACTGGGGATTTTAACTTGCAACAAGACAATGCACCGTGCCATCGCTCCCGAATTGTAGCCGAATGGTTGGATGAACACTCCACTGACGTGACCCTGCTTCCTTGGCCAGCTAGGTCACCTGACCTCAATCCCATCGAACACATCTGGGATTCCACCGAGAGAGATGTTAGAGGCTCTGATCCCCTCCATTAAATCTTCGTGAACTGTGGGAGCTTGTTCAGGGGTCGTGGATCCGTATGGCTTCGCAATGCTTCCGGTATCTTGTCGAGTCCATGCCAAGACGAATCGCCGCCGTCATCAGGGCGAATGGTGGTGCTACACGTTAATAGACAGGTCTCTCTAATTCAATTGCTCTTCAGTGTATGTAATGATTACTTATCTTCTTCTAATGGATGAAGCGCCGCTTCCGTGGCCCAGAGGTCTGAGGTGCGTGGTTAGAATCTTTCTTCCGGCTCTACCGCCAGGAGCGCTTGTTGCCATCCTCTTCGTAGCTGCCTACGACCAACCACCCTAACTGCGTGCATCACTGGTAAAAGCAATCTCGCATTGCTTCATAGTGATATGGGTCCGTGGTGCACCCCTTGGCAGGGTACTGAAAAGAACAATGTATGAAGCAATTGCTTCCAGCATAATGAAGCTGGTGTGATACGTTTAACACATTGCAAACTTCGATTTTGTACAATCTTTAGCCAAGCAAGTCCTGTCTGCTAAAATGTTTGGATTACCATCTTTTAGACTAAAGTTTTTTTACAGGCAAAATAATCCGTGTTGGAGCACGACACAAAAATACATGTGCGTGGGCCTCCCACCGAAATCTGTATGTAAAATCTAATGCAAATTAAAATAACATTTTGGAAAACCTAACGTATTAGAACGATTAGTCTGGTGCCTATCAGTAGTTGTTAAAAACAGTAATAGACGAAAGAAGGAAAGAAGGATATCATCAAATTCTCTTCTAATACATATATGCACACCTTTTGACAAAAAACAAGCATGCAAGTTTCTCTCCTGAAGGTATTTTAAAGGCATCTACAGCGTGAAATACGCAACTTTCTGAAACTGAAGATCTCTTGCATAAAATTTAGATGATTTTTTTCACCTCCCTTACAAGACCTCACAAAAAATATTGCAGCAAAGATATTGTGCAAAATACAAATAAATATTTGTATCCCATAATGCGCAATTTTGATAATGCGCATAATGCGCAAGTTTTTTTACACATTTTTCAGCTAGTAAAAGCTGAAAAATGTGTAAAAAAACTTTATGACCGTTGCAGCTTAATACAGTTTTTTATCTGATTACTTTAAGAAGTTATACTGTACCAAAGGCAAATGCAGTATGCTATTACCGGAGGGGAGAGATATGTTCTGCTTTCGTAGCTCATACATAAATGCTTAAAATACTTTCGCTGATTTAGACGAGAGTTCAAATGATTCCTCTTCAAGACATTTTTGACTTTTAAATATTCATCTTCAAGAATTTTTTGACTTTTAAATATTCCTCTTCGAACCTCTTTTGTCTCTTACGGGAAGCTGTAGTGTCTGGCTAAGCTTCCCTTCTCTGGAAAGTGCCTCTTTGTCTCTTACGGGAAGTCATAGTGTCTGGCTAGACTTTCCGTCTCTGGAAAGTGCCTCTTTGTTTCTTACGGGAAGCTGTAGTGTCTGGCTAGTCTTCCCGTCTCTGGAAAGTGCCTCTTTGTCTCTTACTGGAAGCTGTAGTGTCTGGCTAAGTTTCCCGTCTCTGGAAAGTACCTCTTTGTCTCTTACGGGAAGCTGTAGTGTCTGGCTAGGCTTCCCTTCTCTGGAAAGTGCCTCTTTGTCTCTTACGGGAAGTTATAGTGTCTGGCTAGGCTTCCCGTCTCTGTAAAGTGCCTCTTTGTTTCTTACGGGAAGCTGTAGTGTCTGGCTAGGCTTCCCTTCTCTGAAAAGTGACTCTTTCTCCAAAACGAAGATCTCCAATTTACACGAAAAATTCCCCTCGAAGTAACACTTTTTTCGTTAGCAAAAATTAATGCATAATCTTGACTATATAGTGTCAGCTGTCTTCTCAAAAAGTAATTCTTCAGTAGGAGTTTTAAAAATGGACATATCATTTTGAATGCACTAATATTTTTTCACTACTTAACGGAAAAATTGCCCACTTGGGAAATTAGAGTATGTGGATAATATTGATCATTCTTGCTGTTGTCGGATGATATACAGGATGCGGCTGAAAGAATTAAAATATGTGGTGCTTAGTTAAAATAAACATCAATGCGGCTGTCGGGAAATGCGACGAGGAAAAGCCTGAAAACTGAGTAACCTTAGCCTTGGTCTAAGAAGTGGAAACAAAAAAAGCCAAAAAAAAACCAAAAAAAAAAAACCGAGTAGCTTGAACAGTGGAGTAAGAAATGGGTAACAACAGGCTTTTATTGGGTTGCTGGAAAAGTCATGACGTATTTTAACCATGTTTTGCAAAGGTCATTTATTGATAGAAATATCAAAGGTCAATCAATGATATAATGCCCGTTTTGTTCGATAATCTTTTGCCATCTTTCAGTGAGCTGCAGAATTCCTCGTTCATAGAAGGACCTGTCTTTCGTGGCGAAAAACTGTACAAGGTGCTGATTTACAGCCTCATCTGAATTGAACGTTATACCACGCAAGGACAATTGAAGAGAGCGAAACAAGTGGAAGTCTGACGGCGCAAGATCAGGCGAGTATGCTGGGTGTGGCAACACATCCCACCCAAGCTCCAATAATTTTTGGCGGGTGATCAAACTTGTTTGTGGTCTCGCGTTGTCGTGATGGAACACAACACCTTTACGATGAAGGAGCTCTAGACGTCAAACAAAGATCTTCGCTCTTTCCACGTTTATAAGTGAGTCACGGAAAAATTCTCATTGGAAAGAGGGAAGATCTTTGTTTGATGTTCCTGGTCCACGTTAAATGTCTGTATTAATTGAGCTCTAGACGTTTGCGGATAATGGATTCGTTCAAACTGTCCAATTGCCGACAGTACACATTCGAATTGATTGTTTGGTTTCGTGGTAGGAGCTCGGAAAACACGACACCTTTAAAATCCCACCTCACTGAGACCAGAACCTTCCGCTGATGAATGTCTGCTTTGGATGTCGTTTGAGGCGAAGCAGCACGTCGGGACCAAGACCATTTGCGCAGCACATAGTTGTACGCAATTCACTTTTCATCACCAGTTATCAGTCGCTTCAAAAAATGATCGTTTTCCTCACTTTTAATGAGCATATCGCAGATGTTTATACGCACCGTCAATTGATCTTCTTTGAGTTCACGAGGAACCCACACATCGAGCTTGCTTACGTATCCCAGCTTCTTCAGGTGGTCGTGAACGCTTGAATGATGGATGTGCAATGTGTTTGCAATCTCTCGTGTCGTGTAACGTGGGTTTGACTCGATTAATGCCTTGATTTGGTTGTTACCAACCTCGGTGGGCCTCCCCGACCGAGGAGCACCGTTGAGGTCAAAATCACCAGCACGGAATTTTGCGAATCACCGCTGGCACTGACGTTCTGGTAGAACATTATCACCGTACACTTTACGCAACTTTTCACAAGCTCGACGCGCGTTCTTCCCTTTACGGAAGTAAAACTGTAAAATATGGCGAAAATGCACAGTTTGGTCTTCCGTCTTCAACCTGATGTCAAATCTCGGCAAATCAACCAAATCGCTCATTATTCCTTTTAGACTGCAGCTAGAATTGGCACCTGTCGAATGCCATAGCGATGACAGACCTCCGCATGCCTCGAGTACTTCCAAAACCGCCCAACCATCATCGGGTGCCAAAAATACGTCATGACTTTTCCGACAACCCAATATTTATTTACTTTTTCCGGTACGTCATTTAGAAGTGTGACCATTAGCCCGAGACGGGTCTGGGTTCGAATCCCGGTGAGCATGGATGCTGTGTTTGGCTTACGGCGCTAGCTCTCTCCCTTCCCTGGAACCAGTGGCCCTAAATTAGGGACGGGCTACTGCATATAGCCCATTGAGTTGCTCACGGTGGTCGTTAAACCTTCAATAAAAAAAAATGCTGCGAAATGCGAATATACTGTTGCACTGCCTACAAAAGAATTTTGCGGTTAGAAAATCTAAAAGTATGTAGATGATATTGATCGTGATAGCAGAAGTTCAGTGCTTGCATTTTTGTTTTGGCAAGCTCGACAACAAAAAGCTACTAAATAGCAAAAAAGTAAAACTTGCGACATCTGACGGGAAAATTTTGCATAGAAAAGCTTCGATATTCATGGAAAATTTGGATTGTAATGTAATTGCAGATTTTCAATGTAGAAAATTATTTTTAAAATTGGATTTTTAGAAACTTAAATGCAGGGCCTGATGCAAACGTTACCTTGCAGAAATACACATTCACGTCTCTTTGCTATAAAACTGTGCTTCTTGAAACCCGGAAAATAGTGAGAATGTTTAGATGTACGTACTCCCAGTCAATCAAAGTAAAAAAGAATTTCTCTCCAATAAAAACGAATATATTATATGAAACGCGTTTAAACGCTTAGTTACCTGAAAGGAAAAGCGTTCATCATGAAGTTAGAAAAATGCGAAGGTCATACTTTTCATGAAATCGTTTTTCATATTGTACCTGAAGATCACGACATGTGTTTTGTTTACAGATAGGAATACCAATTCATAGCATAAGCACAAAACGTTTGGTCGCACTATGTCAATAGGCAGGCTAAAATGCAAATAAATTATTTTTATGTATAAATTTCTTTTGAAAAGTAATATTCAAAGCTTCATAACTTCCCCTTACATTTCTGTACTTAACAAGGAATCACGATTTACTAATAAAATAATCATCTTAGGTATAAAATACTAAGCAGCATTTTTTTTTGTCAATGACAAGGTCACCTTTTCATATTATTGGCACAAAATGTTCAATAAATCTAAACTTCTACCAGTGAAAAATTAGTCAGGCATCTTAATAACGTACCTCTGCTGAACATCTGAGAAATCTGAAAAGTGTTATATGCGAATGAGACTTGAAATGCTATTTCGAGATTTATTCAGATGCCTGTTTCTGTTTCCGAAGTTTTGAATAAGTCCGAAGAGTATTTTTAAGAAATTTCCTCAAGAAAAAGGAGAAATTCATATTGTCACAAGGTGTGGATTGAATTTTCCCTTTTCATGCCTTTGTTTTATCTTTTCTACAAATGATTTTAGAACAACGAATATTTTACCTTTCTTTAGGCTGCATTGGATATTCGTCATCTGTTGCGATAAAATCTGCAAGTACAGTCAGTAAATCTATATAGGGAGTAAAAGATTCTTATTTTTTTAGAGTTAAAAAGATGTAGAAATCTCAGAGCAGTATAAAAACAAATTATTCATTTTTTTGAAACGAAAACACAGTGATTACCCTCAAATAATTAACTTTTAAAGTAATTGTAGCAATAATTCGTGTTTCACTACCTGCAGGTAGAAGAATCTTCAAACATGACCTTAAAAACTATTGACTAAAATAATTTAAACATAAAAATCATTCCATCCAATGCATAATACTCAATTCAAAAATAATTGTATTACAAAAAAGCATGAAATGTTCTGTGACATTAGATATACAGTAAAACTTCAACGCATCAACAAAAATGCCCAACAGTTTTACAGGCGAAATGTATTTGTGTGTGTGTGTGAATCATTATAAATGCAATTTTAAGAACAGTAAATTTATTTCGCCGAAAAGTGAGGAATCGTAGCCTCTGTTTGCACTGGTGCACAACCAGAGTACGTAAGCTCCTTTAAAAGATCTTCATGAATGACTTGTCTGGAAGAACAATTTTTACGACTACATGAGGTTTTTTAAAAGAAATCCAAAGATTCCTAATACATGTAACGTATATTCTATTTTAACTTTCCATTTGAATTTCTTTTTCTGTGTAAATTTGAGTTCGTTCTCTTAGACATTTTCAAACCTTAACGTTATGTTTTTTCCTTCAAACGAGAATGATGTTGGCAACACACTTAGGTCGGAACAAGAGCGACGTATGTGTGGCCGGATAAGAACGATAGATAAAAAGGCAATGTAGCGGTTGTTTACTGGGATTGATGTTATTGATGACAGACGTGCTGTTATACTGCCATTGAATGTTAAATCACTGATACTGTATTGAGTACGCCCATAAACCGGATGTGAGTGTAGAGTACAAACCATGCAAGCAAAATAAATACATTTATAAGTACTACAATTGACCTCTTTTTTGTAATGCGTATGAATACCTTCTAATATCACATTGACTTTAGCACACATAACGTAATTACTAACGTAAGGACTAAGTTACAGCCGAAAGAAAATTACGTTATATGTTCAAGGATCGAAACTTTTGTTTCTCAGAATGACATATATGAGGAGGATCGAAAAGTAACGCACAGCATTTTTGTTTTCTCTTTGCAGGTTGCAAGTAGCAGATTGCAGTTTGGCGGACAACGAGTTTGAATATCACGCTACAGACCAGTTTGACTGTATCAGGTGTCGCCGTGGTGGAAGACAGTGTGAACGACGGAACAAAGATGTCGCGTCTGTCAGCGTCGTCTAGGAACGAAGAGCAAAGCGGTGTAGTCCGATTTTTGTTGGATAAACTGAAAACTCGACGGAAATTCATAAAGAAATGATCGAAGTGTATCGTGGTAATTGCCTGCACCGCAGCAACATGCTACTGTGAGAGGCATTGGACAGGCAATTCTGAATGATCGGAGGATCCATCTGCGCACATTGGCATAGAAGTTTAACATTTCGTACGGTATAGCGTACGATATTGTGCATGACAAATTGAAATTTCGCAATACCAGTGTACGATGAGTGACCAACAACTTCTTGACAGACGACCAGAATGGACAGATCATCCTTGGACCACTTGATGCGTTACGCAGAAGATGGACAAGAATTTCTGGTAAGTGTAGTGACTGGCGATGAGTTCTGGGCGTACCACTACACTTCCGAAACACAGAAGGCCAGTATGGTGTGGATACATTTTGACTCCCGGCCACCAAAAACTTCAGAGTAACCAAATCAGCACAAAAAGTCCCCATGACGGTGTTCTGGAACATTCATGGCGTTCTCTTGGTGGAGTTTCATCCAACGGGGACCACTGTGAATGCCAAAATCTACGCTAACACACTGACAAAATTGCGTCGTGCCCTTCGTGACAAAAGACCCAACAGAGAAGCTTCAAATGTCAGACTGCTTCATGACAACGCTCGCCCACATGATGCACAAAACGTTCGTGACAAAATTGTGCAATTTTGTTCGTGACAAAATTGTGACAAAATTGTGCAAAACGTTCGTGACAAAATTGTGCAAAATTGTGCACCTCCCAGCATTCATTGTACAGTCCGAACCTGGCTCCTTCGGACTTCCATCTCTTTGGTCCCTTGAAAAGATTCCTGGGCGGGCAACACTTCGATTCGACTGACGAAGCCAAATCGGTTCTCCGCAAGTGGCTGTACTCTCAGAAAACGAACTTAAATGAACAAAGTATACTAATAGGCTACTGGCACTACGCTGGTATTAACGTTTCGAGCGCCTCGAATCTTATGTTGAAAAATAGCTGAGTAATGTAGTTTCACTGTGTAACGTTTTTTTTTGCCTATTTATTAAACTGTTGTAAAAAAAAAAAAAATGTGTGCGTTACTTTTCGACCCACCCTCGTATGACAGCACCGAAACTGTATCCTTTCCATTGCGCATGCTCGGCAAAAATTAAAGCAAATGATATTGCAATACAAATGGTCAACAAAGCTATGAAACATATGATTCATTTTTATTTTCATGCGTGTTTATCATGAAAAACTAGTGCACCAATTTTCGGAATAAGAGCATGAAAACTAGTGCACCAATTTTCGGGATAACTCCCATGATTAATAACTGCGCACGTAAAATGGTCTTCCTGATGAAAGGTATCAAAAGAAAATAGAATTATTTCAATCGGAAGTTTAGAAGCAATGATACTGAAAAAAAATATAGGTTCGATTTAACAGCATCTGCATTTATAGTCCCTTGCGGCAAAGTTGCGCATAGAAAAAAAGACCAAAGGCTCAATGCAAGAAGGATTTTGACGTAGGACTACGACTAATCTAACACCGCGGATAGTATGGGGTGACTTACGGCCAACCGCCTGTGACAAAAATAGGTCCCAATTAAAATCATTATAGCGTTAAAAGTACGTGCCGCACACTAATCGTGTTAGCATATTCGTAAACAGCATGGAGTCCAATTCACGTACTGCGCAATACATTGTGCGCGCGAGGCTTCCCACGCTTCCTGTGCACGGGGGAGGTGATGTAATAGTAGTGGGTGTGCCGCCACGTTTGACTCAGTCTATCTCGGCAACACGACTGCGCGTGGTATCGTTTTAAAGCTCTGGACGAGATCTATTCAAGTATATAAAGAACAAATCGCAGTGTTTTGAACTGAACATTTAAAAAATTGTTTTCTTGTGAACTGTTGAACACTTTTGACAATATCGCGGTTTAGCTGAAGAGCCGTGAGTGCAAAACTACTGTGCGTGGTAACGTTTTGAAGCTCTCGACAAGATCTATTCAAATAGATAAAGAGCATATCGCAGTGGTTTAAACTGAAATAAAAAAATGTTTTTGTGTGAACAATGAGCGCAAGCAAAAGTGGAAAAAATCAAAACGAGAGACAAGAGCAATAGATGAGAAATGTAAGAAGCCCAAGAAGACTGCAGTCCAACAAACTAGAGAGTATCGAGAACGCCTGAAAGCAGTCGCCGCCAAACAAAAATCCACCACACCGATTGTAGTCCTACCTTACAAACTGACGGCTCAGTCAGAACTTAGCCCATTCCCTTTTCACATTGGAATAATAAGTGCAGAGATATTCGGTCCACAGATGGAACGACATAATGATTCTAAGAGTGTGGGGTCCACAGACGGAACGACATAATTATACTTTTAAAAGACGTGTCGAAAATAACTAGTTGTATAGATCGATGAATTTTCAGAGAGCCGTATGAGAAAATCGAAACCGTTTTCTAAGAACCGAAGCAACTTAAAATTCAAATGCTTTCCACACGCATTTCCACTTTCGATAAGGACAGGTTGAGCCTTTGTTCGCAAGGCAGATCTTCATCCCACAACGTCAATGAACGCATACACAAATGAACTTAAAAAGCATATGCCAATTAAAACCACTTATGATGATAAAATGATCATATGTAGAGGATTTTAGGAAGAGAGTGTCTGACCCCAGGTCTTAAACAACCCTTAGAAATAGGAAGCTAGTAGATTTGGGCTAGAGTGCCGGACAGGAAAGTGACACGGAAGCAAAGTAGAAAGGGGGAGGAAGACGCCCTTATTCATTACTGGAGGGCCAGTACCCGGGGTTCGACGGCTTAATGTGCCCATCCGACGCAAGGCGGATATTTAGTGGATCGAGCGTTCGTACCTGACTGGAATCGAACCTGAGGTCCTTTCCGTGGCAGTCACGAACATTGCCCACTAGGCCACCCGCGGCCCTAAAATCACTTATACAAATCAATGCACTTTAAATACCTTTTGAAACAGTGTATTGCTTATAGTGCCTCAATTCTAGATTCACAGCGTTCATTCCGATATTATGTCACGGAATTCCAATGGGGAGGATATTAACAACCTGAGAATCGATCGACTTAAATGAAAAATCGAAACATACCAAGGGATCAAATGGAGTCGACGGGAAAATTTTTATAATTTTTACTATCTATCGATATTAATCCAAATTTGGGATTTTTCATTTACGAAACTACTTTACATGAATAACAGTAATAGAAGAAATAGAAGAATTTCATTTTGCTGATCGAATAAAGACGTGAATAACAGGAGAAATAATTATTGTGGGCTTCGAAAAAGTCTTACAGGGAAACAGTGTGTGTGCCTACACTGGCATGCAGAAATTAAGGACGAGACGGTTTTTCGAATGTAACGTCGTGCAGAAGTGCTCCACATCGACTCAAATCATACCATAAGATCCCCAAAATGTAAGAATATGGGACAAGTGAGAAAACCCGTCCAAACAAGGAATCCAAAGGATACAAAGGCACTTTATTGAAAAGGTAGCTTCGAACACGACTGGACAGAAGACAGAAACGTCCATGTGACAGGCGGCTGCCTAGAAAAAATCCAGTCTTTAGTAGGGGATATGATCACCCCTGACTACGTTGCAGGATTTACAACGTCTGTCCATGCTGAGGACGAGGTTGTCAAGGAGCTGTTGAGACATCGCGGCCCATTCCTCTTGTAGCGAGATTCGCAGCTGCGGAATCGTTGCTGGCGGCTGGTGACGTTCTGCCAAGCGTCTCCCGAGAAGGTCCCATACGTGTTCTATTGGATTTAGCTCTGAGGACCTTGCGGACCAATCCATGCGTTCAATATCTTCACTCTCCAACAGCTCTGCGACAGCAACTGTACGGTGAGGTGTAGCGTTGTCGACCATGAAGAGGAACTCAGGACCCACAGCACCTCTAAACAGACGCACGTGAGGCAGGAGAACCCCAGTACAATAGCTGACACCAGTGACTGAACCTCCTTGGAAGATGTGGAGGTCAGTACGGCTACCAAGCATGATACCGCTCCAAACGAGAACTCCGCCACCTCCAAACCGGTCCCTTTCGATTATGTTGGAGGTGCGAGTGCGTGTTTCCAGCTTTCTCCTGATGTGTATACGTCCAGAATCGCTCGTCAGACTAAATCGGCTCTCATCCGTAAAGAGAACTCGACCCCACGTGTACAGTTCTTGTGTTCCTGGCACCACAGAAATCGCCGTCTCCGATGAGCAGGCGTTAGTGGCACACACCGTACTGGTCGTCGTACAAATAGACCACCTTTGTGCAGCCTCCTGGCCACGGTAAAACGCGATAACGGACGTCCAGTTGTCTGCTGCATGTGCCTTGCGATTTCTTCCGCTGTCTGCCGTCTGTCTCTTCTCGCCTGTAGGGCAGTATACCGGTCGTCCGCCGCCGTGGTTGCTCGTGGGCGACCACTGCTGAACTCTCGGACAGCTGTTCCTGTCGTTTGAAATGCTCTCGAAGCTCGTGAAACGATGCTGTGAGCGATTCCGAACTCCTCGGCCACACTAGTCACACTTCGACCTTCTTCCAACTTTCCAATGACGCGACCTCGGGTAAAGTCATCCAGATGTCGTCTACTAGATTGCCTGTTGGCCATGCACACGATGGCAGCAACTCGACGTCGTTCAAACCGATGTACACCGTGCAATAGCTTTCACCGAATTGTTGAGCATGATCATATGATCATATGTAGAGGATTTTAGGAAGGGAGTGTCTGACCCCAGGTCTTAAACAACCCTTAGAAATAGGAAACTAGGAGATTTGGGCTAGAGCGCCCGATAGGAAAGTGACACGGAAGCGAAGTAGAAAGGGGGAGGAAGACGCCCTTATTTATTACCGGGGGCCAGTACCCGAGGTCCGACGGCTTAACGTGCCCATCCGACGCACAGCAGGTATTTAGTGGATCGAGCGTTCGTACCTGCCTGGGATCGAACCTGAAGCCCTTCTCGCGGCAGTCACGAACGTTGCCCATTAGGCCACCCGTGGCCCACGAATTGTTGAGCGTACACCGCCCGTGTGCTTTATAACCTTCTGACACTCCCCCTTCTACGTTATGCTGCATATATGTGCATGCCCTACCGTACCGGACCCTAGTCTATCTCCTGAGTGGTCTTTCGGTCTGTTGTGCCTGCTCGTTCCGCTGTTATGCTAATTTCTCCTCTTCGTCCTTAATTTTTGCACACCAGTGTATTACTTATATTGTGACAGCTTCTTCTGATGTATCCCTAGCAATGGTCGGCAATATAGAAGGTGCTTAGCTTATTTGAAGAAAAAAGTTCGTGATGTTATGGAACTGTACATTGTGTACTTCACAGGCAGTACTTGGTTGCAAAGTACGTTAAATGAAAAACTCCATGTTATTTTGCAAGAGTATGTGTGTAATAAATTGATCAATATGATGAAGGCCAAACCCTTGAATGATAATCTGTTTACTCAATTATATTATTTGAATTATGAAATCTAGAACCAGAACTGCTTTTACGTTTTACGTGCAGAGTCAGAAAGTGAATGGTTTCAAACGTTTGTTTGAACTCTTTTGTTCACTAGCATAATTGTTTCTCGAAATAAAGAAACTTCCAGGCCCCCCCCCTAAAAAAAATTTACAACAACAACAACAAAGGCAATGGGATAAAAGAGCGTGTTTTATTTGGCTGATATGTATTCCAAATTTATGATATTCAGAGAGTTATATTAAGATCACTGCTACAAGACAGAGATATCAATATAATTATTCAATTTTGGACAATTATTCTCGGATTTCGATCCGATGGAACCTGTTTGCGTCATCTGTAAATTAAAGAGATTTTCGTTACTTTGCTAACTTGTCAAGCCTCTTAATTTTGGAAAAGATATAATTTCAGACGACGATTTGCTATTGAACAAAAGCCACTTAAAGATATTCGATAACAATAAGAATATTACAAAATGGATTCTAAGACAATTTGAGTGTGATGAGTCTCAACATGATTTTATTTTACAAGAAGAGTTAATTGAAATGACGGAAGATTATAGGAGACCAGATTTACATTCCAAATGAAGGTACTTTCCAAATTGGAATAACGAAGATCCGTGAAATAAATATCCTAAATTGCAAATTATGGAAGAATTGTTAGCCAGTAGTGTTTCACTAAATGTTAATGCAAATGATTAAAACGTTTATATAACAGAACTGTAATTAGTAGCAATGGTACATAAAATAATAATTTTACCCGTGATTTTTGTTACCAAACCAAAGTAATTTAAGAATTGATTTTTATTTACCTGTATATTGGAATTGCTTAATATTTTGTGCAAATAATAAGCATTATTACCAAATTTATCGCACAATGCATCCATTTAAATTAAAATGTGTAGATTTTTTTGGATGTGCGGTTCAATGAGGAAAATATACCTTTCCCAAGTGGTCTGTCTTTGAGCAAAAAAAATTGGGAATTGGGAACCCCTGTGTAATGTGATAATTTTAATACGGAAAATTCATAGTGAATGATATGCAGCTGAGTGCGTTATGCTAATAGAGATATCTTATTGAAAACATAGTGCGATCTGAGTGATGATTGAGCTGATTCTGTGCAAACAACAGCAAACAGGGACCATCTACAGTAAAAAATGCTGCTTGGCGTAACTCTTTAAGACAGCAAATATTATACAACGAAAATTTCGTTGTTTTACTGGTGTGAACTAGGACAATGGACACACTGTGTGTGGTATGTGCAATGTTGCCATCTTCCGGAATATTATTATAAAATCATGAAATACATATTCAACTTTCATTTTGTAGTTCTGAAACATAACCATGAGCATGTTAAGGATAAAAATTCTTGGCAGGTAGTTTTTGTTTTCTATTTTCTCTCGTATTTTGTGCTAATAAAAAAAGAGTAGCTAATTTTATCATAAAATTTACTTACTTCCTTCTTCTAAATCAGACGTTGCCCAAATTACAGAAATCAGAGACATTACCAAAATCAGAGTTGTTGCTGGTGTCTTCATGCTGAATAATCTGGAACTGTAAACAGATAATTTGCATACTGTACTTTGGGACAACATGATTTAATACAAATTTACATATTAGCTGGCAACACCCACCAAAGAAATTTTAGCGCGTCATGGAAATAAGACATGTTAAGTCAATTAGTCTGGGTGCGAATTCAACACGTAAAACATAAACATTAACTCTTTAAACGGCAGATGTATGCGAACCAAATGACGCTCAAATTTTTCTGCATTCCCTAAACGGAAAGGTTCACACAGAGGCCAGGTTTTACGACAGCTACGTCAAAACAATTCCTTCCCCCGTTTCACCTGAGCAGTACAGACCATAAATCCGTCTCTGGTGATAAGCCTCTCTTCTTGTCCTTTAAGAATTTTTGTTTGATATTTAAATATTAATTAATGGGAAAATATACAATTTTACGCAGTAATGAAGGCATGATGGGGATGGGCTACTTCCCCTGACACGAACATCATGCCCCTGGGTAGAAACATTTGCCTCCTTTCTTAGCTTCGAAGCCATTATTATAGCTTTTTCAGTTGCTAATCAGACAGAGATTATAAGTGTCAATGATTTCCCTAAAAGACCACTTTCAATAACAAAGCTAAGGGAAAAGCAGCGCCTTCTGATGTACAGGTTCACTTGTTCCAGTCGTGCTTTGCCCACTTCTTAAACAGCGAATATACAACAATGAGTTATTACATTACGACCACCGCCAGCTTAAAGAAATGAGCGCGCCTGGATACCGAACAGTGGCGCAGGTGAAGTTCACAGAGCCCCTGTTCGATCCGGCTTTCGGTTAGTAGAGTATTCGGAGTCATAACGGAAAAAGCTGCCGATTTATCGGAGTTTGATGAAGGACAAATTATGACGGCATGGCGCCTCGGAACTACGATCTCAGAGACGCCGCGGCTTGTGGGTTTTTCACGTGTCGCTGTAGTGACTACGTATCAAATGTGGTGCACACATGGCCAAATGAAGAACCGTCGTTCAGCCGCGTGTCGTTCGCAGCTTACTGACACCAGATGGGAGCGGAGACTGTCGCGCATTGTTCACAGCGACCGCAGGGACACAGTGCGAGAAATCACCCGCACTACAACAGTGGTGATGAGGGCAATGTGTCACAGTACACATTTCATCGCAACCTTCTGCGCATGGGCCTGCGTAGCCGAAGACCCAGCCGGGTCCCCATGCTCACTGCACGTCATCACCAACAACGCATGAAACGGACTCAAGATTGGACCTTGGATGATTGAAAGAAAGTGCCCTGGTCTCACGAATCAAGATTCCTGGTGCATCACGTAGACTGCTGAGCGCGGATACGCCGATTACAAACGGAGTATATGTCCCTTGGATGCACTGCTGGGCGGAAACAGGCCTGCGGCGGCGGTGTTATGCTGTGGGCAATGTTTTCGTGGGACACTTTAAACCCCGTTATCCCAATAGCACAATCCCTGACAGCTGTCAGGTATCTGAACATCGTTGCGGACCAAGTTCACCCATTCATGGCAACTGCTTTCCCTGCTGGTGATGGCTATTACCAACAGGATAATACGCCATGCCACACTGTCAGAATCGTCGAGAAGCGGTTCGAAGAACATGCTGGTGACTTTCTGTTAATGCCCTGGCCTCCAAATTCACGTGACATGAACCCGATCGAACATTTGTGGTTCGACTTGGAAAAGGAGGTTAGCGAAAACAAAAAAAGAAAGCTGATAAATTATATAGATATTGAAAACTATCGTGCAATGCATTTGCAGTTTAATTATAGCTAACGATCTGATTTTAAAAGTACCTGTTTAATGAAGTTCGTACGGCAGCATTTTGTGCTCGTTATAAATCAATTTATGATTATGCGATAGCATCATGAACTACCTTAGAAAGTTTCGGAAACTTTCGGTGCTTGAGTTTTGAACCTCTAAACCAAACGGTTTTTGACGTCCTGCGTCAACTGTGGGCTCTAAAAGTTTTACGCGATGCCTCAGCTTCCTGCGTTGTTTGAAATGTCGTCTTATTCTGTATGGTTTTCGAAATCAGTTATTCCTTTATTGAGGAATTTGTTTGCATGAAAAACTTGACATTTTTTTCAAAATACCGCAGAGACTTGAATGAATAAGAGATAAGCATTTCTTATGGAGAAGAACGTTTATCGCGACTAACAATCGGTGGATGTGTAACGTACCAGGAGATGTGACGTACCTGCCAGAAGGACGCACACGACATAAAGGCAGATAGGAATCAGAATAAACGTCCGCGTAGCTTAATTGGTAGAGCAACTTATTCCGGAATGAGGGGACCCGGGTTCGAATCCTGGCGCGGATAGAAATGACGGAGAAATTCACTTCGTTATAGATGAACTAACGATCAAGCAACTAAAGGAAAAAAGTTTCTACGTCCCCATAGCTATGAAAGCTGGTAAGGCGAGACCGCGTTAAGTCAGGACGTATTGCAATAATGTACACTTCTGTTTGTGAAAACTGCAATACCAAGAAAGAATCACTTTATTCAAATGAAATTTATATCACAGATTCCTCATTTACAGGAGATAACTGATTACATTTGTAGAGCTATACAAGATATTTTCGCTTCAAAACGCAGTATCGCGTGAAGCCACCTCGAGCGATAGTTACGACGTGTCATAGAATGGAAGAGGTTTTTAATATCGCCCTAGGGAATAGCCTGCGAAGCTGCAGTTATGCGAAACCATAGTTCATTTGTGGTGACTAGAGGAGGCGCTTGACGGTCCTGTCGGTTAGCCACCATGTTCCTGACATGTTCGTTCGAAGACATATCCGGCGAACGTGCAGGCAGAAGAAGCGGCATCTACAGTTCATGGAAGAGGTCTTCGACAGTCCGGGTCATATGTGGCGGAGCATTGTCCTGATGGAATATAGCTTCAGGACAACTCTGAAGGAAGGGTATAACATCTGTCTCTAAAACATTCTTCATGTATCGCTGGTTGTTGAGAGTTTCCTCAATTCATATCAGGCAAAATCGCGAATTCAACCTAATGGCGCCCAAAACCATGAAGCTTGGCGTTAGGCGGGTGCAAACTACACTCTGCCAGGTACCGTTTACCATCATGCCTTAGAACACGTGTGCCACCATCATGGTGCATCAAGTTGAATCGTGACTCGTCAGAAAACACTACCTGTTGCCAATCATCGCCCCAATGTCTGTATTCTAGACCCCATTACTTCCTGAGGCATCTGTGGTAAAAGGAATACGCAGCAATGGGCTGCTAGGGACCGGTCCTTTGTTAAGCAAGCGCCGTCAAATTGTGCTGGACGACAAAGTCTGACTTGTGACCCTGCTAAACTGCTGCGCTAATACCATGGATGTCGTTGTGCGATAGGTAATTGCCATGAGGTAGAGGTGTCTGTTATCCCGTTCAGTCGTGCGATTTTGTGGTCCATTTCCCGGATTTCTGTGCATCCGAGCATCATCTATCCACCAACATCACGTTCGCATCACTGTAATGGTGTTTCGACCCGTACGATTGGCAATTTCGATGTAGAAAGATTCAGCTTCTGTCATCCCAAAACTCTTTCCACGCTTGAAGTCCGTCAGTAGTCCAGAATGCGACGTTCTTCGGTGGAGGGGACTTGTAAGACATAAGAAACACCCTTTTCATTCAATGTCGGCTATTTACTGATTGCAACATCTCGTTTGAGCCAGCTCTTTATACTCAAGACTGGACAGCTGTGAGACCGCTGCTCCGAAACCCGTGCACATTTTCACTAACATTTTAATCATCTGCATGTCCCGAACTTTCGTACATATCCTGAAAGTTTCAAGCTAATACCAACAATCCTTCATGGTATTGAAATTTTCACACACAGTAGTGTATTATTTTAACAGGCAGTTGCTATTTTTTTAAAATACAGCATTTAACCACCCGTACAGCTAGTTCTCATTCATGAATCGACGACATGGATTGTCGCTGAGAAATATGAGCAGCAACTATAAATCATTAGAAGACGCATAGATAGGAACGTGCTTTTGATAAATAGAAAAGGCGGGAAGATAAAACTTGAATTAACAAAAATCAAGGTTTCAAAATTAGTACTTGCACATACTCCAAGGTTGTAGTGAGTTGGATACAATGCTGGGAGAACGGACTTGTAATCAATTAGGCACAAGAGGCCGAGAAATGACAGAGAAGTAGACACCATATGAAAACGACGGGGAAAATCGGAAATCACGCTAAAACCATCAGGAGAAAACTTCTGAAGGCCAAAGGTTGTCAAAATATAGCAGCAGGTCAAAATTTATGCTTCCTTTTACTTTCTTTCTTCTTCTTTTGCTTTTGGTGAGGATAATATTACACACGAGTTCACATTATATTTCAATGCTTTTAAAACATACTCTGAAAAAATATTATGCAATTTACGAAAGGAATTTATTAACGTTTCAGCAAAATTGGAAAAATACCCGTTGAAGTTTTGAGCTATATCGGTATTTCTATAACGGAATGAGATTGTTTGGGTATGCACAGCGCTCGCGCCTGCCACATTACCTTCTGCAGAAGCATGCTTCTGGAAATAATATCACGAACACAACTAAAAGATTTTCACTTACCAGCAAGATCTGTAGAGTAGATAACAGTTGTTACGTGAAGAAAAATGAACCAAGGTGTGTTTCAGTTGGCTTCAGGTCCATTTATATACACGTCTTTGAGTCAGTTTACTTCGCCTGAAATGTTCAATCAATTTCAGAAACGTTATCTATTTCTTAAACAGATGGACTTCAGTAACCTTACGTCAGATATTCATTTGTTCGTCTGCCAGTTTTTGACGTTCCAATCAGATCAGCATTTTGACATAAAAATAGTCAATCGCTCCTGCGCGATCTTCACATATTTTCTTTGTCACTATGCCATATGCGTTCAAATGATTTCTGCAGATAAGATGAAATATACATAGAAATTGATATTCCTCTATATGGAAATGCAGTCTTGGTAATCTGGTTGTTCTGTAATGTGCATTTAGCGCGTGCTAGAATCTAGGCCATAGCTCACGGTGAATAAAAATTAATTTGATTAGTTTCGGCAATTCATTTTAATCTTTCACTTTGACTGTACACACAGCCACCCAGTACGTAATTTTTCACTGTACTCAGTATAGAATAAAATTCATAAATGCGCAGCCAATTAGCATATGAGTATTTCGTTGATCCTTTCCCCAAAAAATCAATTTTAGGAAAGAAAACAACTCTTACTTTTTGCACAACGCTGAAGCACCTAAATCAAGAACGATCGGCAAACAAAAATGCTAGATCTATTTTTAAAATGGACACGAATTGAGGAATGCTTAATATGTATACAGTAGACTACCGATTATACGTTTCTCTAATATACGGTTTTATAAGTTTTACATTGAATTCTCACAGCCCTGATATACGCTAACGTTAATTCATTTAACATATACTTTATTCGTCAGATTATAAGTTTCGTTTCAACGTTTTTATTTTCTAGCTAAACTTAAAATTTCACGTTTTTGAGCTTTCAAAGAGCAAGGTGAACGATCTGTTTTTTTGTTATTGTTTTTTTTTTTAACTTCACTTTCTTCTTTTCCGTGAATCGCTGCCACAAACATCTAGTGAGAAGGGCAGATATCTGTGGAGGAATACTTTGAGCAGGGTGAATTGATAAAAACAAAATTCGGTTTTTGAAAACTATGAACTTTGTAATCATGGATTGGCAAAAGTTTTTATCGTAGATAGTGAAAACTGTTTCCGTTCCAGCAAATGTCCCTCGCAACTGGAAAAATTTGGAGCCAATGATAACACCAGTCGAAATTTTGTCGAATTTAAGCACAGGAAATTTTAAGGATTATGCTGGCTGCGATTCATCACTTAATTGTCTAAGTGATGACTTTAACGACATCACTTTTGACAATTGATGAACTGACAGAAATGAAAGATGGTGAGAATAGCACTGACAGTGATGACGAATAAGTTCATGGGTCATACACTGTAGTTCTGTGGGGGTATTTTCAAAAATAACTGTCTGGCCAGCAAAACGAAAATGCACTAATAATCTCAAAATATACATATATACAGCATGTGCATATAAAACAGAACCCCTGAAAGGAGTCGAGCTACGACTTTAATTTTTATAAAATATGTTCATTAGGTAATACAGAACAAATGATTAGAATCTCGGTGTTATACGTACCCGGTACGTTGATGTAGCTAATAATTGGTATGGCCACTTCTGGCTTGTATCACCTTCTGTAAGCACTGAGGCATCGAATCAAATAATGTTTGAATGGTGTCCTGCGGAATAGCCAGCCAGGCTGTATTGACCCTCGTCCAATGTTCATAAAGATTTGGTGGTGGACGGTCGAACTACCGCATCTGTCATTTCAGCATGTCCCAAAGATTTTCTATGGGTGATAAATCCGGCGATCTAGCCGGCCACGGCAGAAATGGAACGTTGTTATCCCTAAGAAGGCACGTGTAATCACTACAACATGCGGTGTGGGATTGTCCTGCTGAAACATAGCCACGGAAAAGTCCTGCTGAAATATAGCCACGGGGAAGTGGTGCTGAAATATAGCCACGGGGAAGTCCTGCTCAAATGCCGCCACGGGGAAGTTCTTCTGAAATATAGCCACGGGGAATTCCTGCTGAAACATAGCCACGAAGAAGTCCTACTGAAATATAGCCCCGGGAAAGTCCTGCTGAAATATAACCACGGGGAAGTCCTGTTGAAATATAGCCACGGGGAAGTCCTTCTGAAATGTAACCACGTTGAAGTCCTGCTGAAATACATCTACGGGAAAGTGCTGCTGAAATATAGCCACGGGGAAGTCTTGCTAAAATATAGCCTTGGGAAAGTTTTGCTGGTAGGGAAGGGCGACCAATCGTACTATGTCATTGACGTAACGGGCACATGTTATAGTGGTTAAGCTGCTTTTCATACCCGATAGCACCCCAGGCCATAATGCCTCGTGTTGGTGCGGTATGTCTGGTACAAATGCACTCTTCCCGACACCACTACACTTGTCGTCGGCGGACTCACACGCTACCATCATTTTGATTCGTCACGCCACTTCCTTCGTTCGACGCACCATTGCAGCCTGGCTGTCCGTTGCTGGGGTGTCAAAGGAAGGGCCAAGGAGCCTGCAGTCCAAACTGTAGTAACTAGCAATGTACTGTTACACATGACATGGGAAAATGTTTCACAGTTCGCCACTGGTGCCCCAACGCCGTTGATGTTGCAGAACGATCACTTAAAGACATCTACATGAGATGAAGGCCGTCCCTCGGCGTTATCTGTGTACAACGTTTGGCAACTTCTCTGTGTGTCCTACGCTTTTCTTCGTACCATTCCCTGCAGAAACTCTTGCAATGAGGGACACATTGCATCCCACATGGCAAGGCAGATGGGACATTCTATCACCAAGTGGTAAGCACCCAAGAGTTCCCGAGGGTAACCATATCAAGAGTGTACAGCGAGTATACCATCGGCGGACGTACCAGCGCCCAGAGAACGAGCGATGGCCCGTGAGATGGGCATCTCACGCCATTGATGACCGGGGTCAGCTCAGACTGTCCAGGCTCGTACAGACCGATCGCTCGACAACGACGGTGTAAATCGTGTCCAATTATAATGTCGGAGAGCAAAGCATCGTCAGTGAGCGAACGGTATGAACCACTCTGCATACCTTGGGCTATAAGAGCAGACAACCTACTCGTGTGTCACTGCTGACTGCTATGAGATGTCTTAAATCTTATGCTCATGTCTTCTTGTATAGGGTAGCAGATGGGTCATTCCATGTTAAATCAACACACTGATTCTCCCTTGACCTCTCAGTTTTGATGAAACTTGGTGTAGCAACTGTCCTTATATAGTTATGAATGAAAACCCCCAAAAATTTATTTTGCATTCCTTTCAAACGTTATTAAGTATTTATTATTTTAATTTTTATTTAAAGAATCTGCAACCTGAAATAGTTAAATGCCGTTTCCTCAGGAACCAGATAAGATACAGACATGGCCAATGTCTCATTTTCAAGCTCTTTTGATGGGCTTTAATATGATGTGCAACATGACAGAATTTAAAATATAAATTGTTTTATGAAAACTAAATTTAATTTTTAAATTTAAATAAAAGAAAAACAAAAATTTTAAAATTTTGAAAAAAATTACAAAATTACTTTGCACCATGCTCTTACATCTACCAAAGTTTCATTTTGGGATCATAATGGGATCAGGTGATACAGGGAGTACAAGTTTCACATGTATGGAGAAATAGCTAACATATCAGATTTAGCTTTTCACAAAAGTCTGGCTTTAGACAAATCTGGCTGACTTATTACCTGTAGTTTAAGAATTTATGATAATGCTTATTTCAAATTTTATTCTACATTTTCTAACTATATGGCAACAAAAAAAATGAATTCGATTTGCAAGAAGAAGACATTGGTTTTAGCAGCTTATCCCAAAAATTTAACATAGTATTCGTCAATATGCTGGAGGTGGTGGCTGCTGCTAACTCAATTCTATCAGTCTTTGCTTTAGTCCAAGAAGTGTTTAATGACATTAGTAATCTTCTTCTTTTCCCCTTCTGTAAGCTCGACCAGTTGGCGTGATGAGATTCACTTTGCAAATGACATCAGTAGAAGGAATCCAGAGCACATCAGGTGTTGAGGGGTAAGAAAAAGAAGGAGAAGGTCCTGATGGATGGAGAAATGTAATTTTCACTTCATTTTCATCTTCATTTTTTCCCAAAACATAGCTCAGCCACCATCTGTCGTTTTATATAGAAACGACATACCCATTAAGTTCATGAAAGTGTAACTTCTCTCCATAAGAGATGACTGGATAGCTAGTTGATAATGAGGCAAATGAAAATGGCGTAGCATAAACTTTTGTTCCACACCTTGAAGGAGTGAAACCATGGAGCTTTTGAGTTCCTGGAATTGTCACAACCTGACTGAACCCATGGGCCAGATGTTATTCATTTTCTATGTACTCTTCTTGCGTAACATACATAAATTCCATGAACCTGGAAAAGTCAAGTTTTGCTCATTCATAGAGTTGAAAGGGTGTCATGATCTGATTTTGGTATGGCCTTTGCAGACTCGTCCTTGCTGCCTCTCTTTTTAACCGTTCCCCCACTCCATCACACGGGCCTTTACCGTGAGGAGTAGCTGAAAAATGCCATCCTGCTTCAATTCCAAAATCATTTTCACGATTGCAAAGGTTCAGTAAGTTCTTTTTATTTTTATATTGAGCAGCTGAGCCATCCGAAAAATAGAAAATATTCTTCAGTTCATCGTTAAATTTGGACCTTAAAAACTGAATAAGTTTTTTCTGAAATAAATGGACAGCCACGGTGTTTTGTTCAAGGCACTCTGAGATGACCACAAAGCTACAGTGTTAGACCTCGTCTTCCTTCCTGAAATAAACCAAAAAAGGGTGAACAGTAGCCTGGGCACTGTTCCAATGATAGGATTGTGCTTCATCCTGTAAAACAAAACGGTAGTTTTCAGAAAAGTCTCAAACTACTGCCACGTCTCAAACTACTGGATAAATTTTCCTTTGTATGACTCACAAAATCACTCTGTTGCTTGGCAATGAAATCATGACGAAGAAGAACTTTGAGATGGTCGCAAAAAAGATCAACAAATTCATGAACAGGTTTTTGTAGAGTTTCCAAGTTGCACCGGTCAACTGAGATCCATTGGTGAAAAGTTACTGTTTCAATTAAGTTTTTTTCAAATCCATCTTCCACGATTTTCCTTATTTCATCACCACCAGGACAAGAACCACAATTTGAAAAGTAACAATCAATGGACGCTGGACTACACACCAATTTTAAAGACAATCCTTGTAGTTTAGAATCTGCTCATCCATGATAGAACTCATCTTGGAGTTTTCCATCATCAGTTTGACATTTTGATGGATAGTACACAAGCAAACTGAGTGTGTACCACTCTGGCCGGCTAGTATACAGTTTTTTGGCCGTAGCTCTGCGAATTTCGAAAAGCCAACTTTAGTTTTAGTAAACTTTTCTTGGAAGAGCTTGTATGCTTCTTTCAAATTACATAGTATTAACCTTTTGGAAACTTTAATTTTCTTACCTTCACTGTCCTTCATTAAAACACAGTCCTTGATGTCTGGCATTGGTCTGCTTGCTTCTTTACTCTCGTAAAATTGCTTAATAACATTGGTAGTCTATATGGGTAGGTTTTTCTCTGGCCTTTAATCTGGTGGGGACAAAATCCCCCTCTGTTGTAAGAGCTTTTTGGCTTACCTACCCAGATAATTTGTAGCTTTGAACTCTTTAACGATCTTCCTAACACTCCAACTCTCAGGCAGCCAGGTCAGTATCATAATCTTTTTACTCTGCTTTCACAATTTTGATAGGCATTGGTTAAGTGGTTAACCATCTCATCTTTTTAAACACTATCTTGATCATCATCAGAGGAGTCAGCATTTGGAATAAGTTTCCTTTTTATTGCAGAACTGATTTTTTTAGCTGTCTGCTTAGAATATTTTTTATATTTTGCCTTTTTCTTGTGTATTGGAGATTCACCTATCTCCATAAGAGAGGTATTAAATGATCTTAATGGCTCAGACTGATTACCAAATGAAGCATCAGTGTCAAGATCATCATCAGATCTTCCATCATTCACAAGTTGAGGGTCACACTGGCTGGTGCTGGGGAGATCCTCTGTGGTAGGCCTATTCTCATTCTTCAGCTTCAAAAAAGCTCCTTTCTACAACTATCACAGACTTTGGAATTTTCAGTCATTCCTGGTATCAATGAACACATCCAAGGCATAAGAGATCTTAATCCCTTTCTTACATGGGAATGATGAGGCTTTTTTGAAGGGTTAAAACAATTTAAAGCATCCACTGTCTTTCTACTGGGATTCATGATAAAGGGCATTATTAATTAGGTTAAAAATTGGCAAGTAGTATGATGTGTGAAAAATTTGCAAGTAGTATAGATACCGCCGTTATCCTCGTTGGACGTAGACATTCCCTGCTCTGCTGACTCATGGAATGGAAGTTTGGAATAATGGGGGAGAAACTGCTGAAGTGATTATGCAGTTTACTTATAGAGGGAACATAAATCTGTCAACAAGTACAGTACATTTCAGACAGGTGTTCATTGCCGATACATTCAGCTACCCTTATAACCTCGTGTGTTGACCCCCCCCTCTCCTTCCAGAGTGAAGTCTTGCGGGGGAATTGGGATGGCGGCTTGCTCAGTGAAGAATTATTGCTAACTAGGAAATAAAATACGTCATCCCATTTTCATGAATTTTCGAGTAAATGTTTTGATATTTTTATTATGGCAATGATTTGTATTGATGAAATATCCATTCAAATTTCTCCTGTATCCATCGAAAACCTTTTAGTTACGCAAAACAAATTTATTAACCCGTCATATCGGTAGCTTGGCATTGGAATCATAATTGAAACATCTGTAACCAGAGATAGCGTTAACACCTCCTGAACCGGCGTATTTCACGCGTGAATAACAAAAATTACGTCCTAAAAACATTGGGGACATATTTTTACTTCTTAAAAAATCATCCATACTGTTTTAAAAATCACTCTCAGATTGCTTTATTTATTTATTTATTTCTGTTTCCCAATATCTCCGGCTATGGACAAACCCCCGGCCAACGGAATTAATTCTCTATCATCGATGCGGGGCCTTCTATTTTTCCTTCTACTCACAAATTAGTACTTTTTTCTTACTTTCGAATTACCGCGGGTCATCAAAAGATTACATTAGTAGGGGAGTCCGCGGAATTAAAAGGAAGTGTTGAAATGTTTAAATACAAGAGGGTTATTTACCGCGATTCCGTGTAACGACATATTTAGTTTCTCCTTCAGAGTGCTTTTATTTATTTACGCATATTTATAAGGCGTAGATGCGCAAATTTTCGTTTAAAGTGACTTGTTACGTGTAAGTACGTACTTTACGTTGCCCGTTACGCAATTTTTTTAAACCTTCATAAATCCGGAATTTTCATAAATCCGGCACTCTTCCGTTCCCGTCGATGCCGGATTTTCGAGATTTTACTGTATTTTTTTCATCAAAAATTTACCATGGTATTTTAAAAATGAAATTTACATTTTATCCGTACATGTGAAACTTGTACTCCCTGTATAATCTGATCCCATTATGATCCCAAAATGAAACTTTGGGAGGTGTAACAGGATAGTATAAAGTAATTTTGTGAATTTTTCCAAAATTTTGAAATTGTCGTTTTTTGAAAAATTTAAATTTAAAATTTAAATTCGGTGTTAAGAATTTTTTATATTTTAAATTTTTATCGTCTTGCATATCAAATTAAAGCCCATCAAAAGAGCTTGAAAATGAGACATTGGCCAGGTCTGTATCTCATCTGGTTCCTGAGAAAACGGCATTTAACTATTTCAGGTTGCAGCTCTTTTAAATAAAAATTAAAATAATTAATACTTTAACGTTTGAAAGGAACGCAAAAAAAAAAAATGTTGGGGGTTTTCATTCATAACTATTTAAGGACACTTAGTACACCAAGTTTCATCAAAATCTGAGAGGTCAAGAGAAAATTTAATTCCAAAAGTGTGTTGCTTTGACGCGGAATGACCCAGATAGACTTTTGTAACATTACATTTCATGAGTGTCAGTAATGTTTCTTACGTTCGTCTAAATCTGAGTAATATACAACAATAATAATAATAAAAATAATAATAAAATATTGTTTCTGGAAAATTAAGCAGTCGAAATACTTACTATTTCCACCGGCATAATTTAGTGAATATTTACTTTTATGATTCATATATCTTCTTTCACTGGTTTTACGACAATAATCTTCATTAATCCACTTAGTTATATACTGCTTAATATCAGGAATTAGTAAACCTTATTGTTTGTTGTTATGATTTATTCCCCTTAGTATGTACCGGACCGTGGATTGGTGTGGTCGTGAGTGACGCAAATAAATGTAATGTGTTGTATGTAAATAAATATATACTCTCGAATCATTCGTTTTATTTCATACATACAAAGATATTGGGACGTGGAACATGCATAGCATAAATTATCTATGTGCAAAGTGTACCAGGGTTCTCCCTCCATTTTTAGTACGTCTTTTGTAAAAAATCGTGCTTCTGTTATCGGGTTGTCCGTCCGTTCGTCCGTCTGTACCCACGATATCTCAGCAACTATTAGTCCGATTTGAAAAATTCTTTTTTCCTTGGGAAGCTTGAAATATTCAAATGATGATCCTTTATTTCGTTTTTTTACGATGTACAATTTCGCCGGTAGAGGGCGTAAATGCAGACGATGTCGAATTCAAAAATACGTTTTATTCCACATATTTGCTTCTAAACATCCGATTGAAAAAAAATTTATATCTTTCGGTTCCATTTATGTCGAAGAGTATTTTAGATATAGTTACTTTTTCAAATAACGCATACATTTTCCGCTAGTGGGCGTAAAAGTAAATGACATTTTCCCCGATAACTCTTCTTCTAAAACTCCGATTTGAAAAAAAAATTCTTCAGCGGATACATCTCCTGATGGAAAATCTTTTGCATATAATTTCAAATTTTTGGTAAATTTACTTTGGCCACCAGGGGGCGTAAGCGTTTATTTTTGCTTCTAATGTATTTGCCATAAAATCGTAGCTTCTAAAATATCGATTAAAAAATTCTTTCGTGGACTGATGCCAAACACATCGATAAACCTTTTCGGAATACTTTCTTCTTAAAATATTCCACAGTTTCTCCGCCAGTGGGTGTAGATGTACATCTTATTTTTATCAATATCTCTACTTCTAGGAGTCCGATTTGAAAAATTCCTTCTTTGCTGGATAGGGTTTTCCGTGTGACATGTTTTACATATAATTTCAAAAATTTCAAGAATTTCATAGACTTTCCGCTAGGGGGCGTAGCGGTAAATTGCGTTTTCCCCTATATCTCTGCTTCTAAATCTCCGATTTGAAAAATTCTTTCTGCACCGGGTACAGCTCCTGATGGGAAATCGTTTGCACATAATTTCTAATTTTTGTAAAAAAATAGTTTGGCCACAGGGGGCGTAAATTTTAATTTCCGCTTCTGTTGTATTTGCAGCTAAATATGAGCTTCTAAATTCTCGATTCAAAAAAAAAAAAAACGTCGTTTGTTGACCGATACTACTCGTGTCGACAAACCTTTTAGGAAAATTTTCTTCTTGAAAAAATGCATGGTTTCTACGCCAGGGGGCGTAGATGTATATCTTATTTTTGTCAATATCTCTACTTCTAAGAGTACGATTTGAAAAATTCCTTCTTTGTTGGATAGTGTTTCCGATGCGAAATGTGGGGTTTCCCCATGAATTAAGAATTTTCAAGTAAATCATAGACTTTCCGCTAGGGGCACAAAGGTAAATTGCGTTTTCTGCGTTATTTCTGCTCCTAAAGCTCTGATTTGAAAAACTTCTTCCTGTATCGCATACAAGACCTGCTGGAAAATATTTTTCGCATAATTTTTAATGTTTGGTAAAGAATGGTTTAGCCACCAGGGGTCATATGTGTTAATTTTGCTTCTGAAGTATTTGTTGCAAACTCTGGGTTCCTGAAAACTCGACTAATTTTTTTTCTTCGACCGGTACCGCTTATACGGATAAACCTTTTGAGAATATTTTCTTCCTAAAATAATGCATGGTTTTCCCACCAGTAGACGTAAAGTCACATCTTATTTTTGTCGATATCTCTGTTTCTAAGAGTTCGTAAGCTTACGATTCCGTTTACAGCAAAATCTGAGGGATTAAAAACCCGATAGAAAGTCTTCTTCCTATGGTCAGATCTATTGTTTTCCATGCCGGTTCCATTGGCTTTGAATAGTTTTGATAAATTTAATTTGCCTCAGAACGGATTCAAAAGACGTGCTTATTACACCCGAAAATATGGTGTCAACTTTCTTGTTTGTTTTGCGACTTCTGCAGGGTTTATGTCTTTTTTACTGAGTGAAACTTGGCCAGTGAGTTACTTCACCTTGAAGCAGCAATAGGAAATTCTTAATCACGGATTCCTAGGTAAGAAGTTAAGAGCATATTTGAAGGACATAGCGAATGGCCCTCTAAATTTTTAAAGCTACTAGCGTGAAATGCATGGGAAATAATTTTATTCAATTTAAAAACATATGGGAATGAAAAATTTCATAAGTTCACATTTCCTTGATCAATCCAAACTTGTGTTTGCCAGAAATATGAAATTCCTGACAAAAACATTATACTGCATTGTTTGTCAGAGTACAAACCGAACAATGGGATATTTAAATTTCAAATAATAATTTCTTTTGCTGCAGCGCATCAGTCAGAGATTTTAGCATATTCAATTGTTTTAACTAAGTCAGCCACAAACAAATGCCAACCAAGCATTAAGTGAAGTGATATTCTTAAAGATAAAACTCATTTTTAAAAAAACTGAAGTATCAAGTGAATTTATCCTTCTCTTTGAAAATGTTTAGTTCCTTTTTCACTGCAAAACAGTTTAAAAAATTAAAAACGGATATCTGTTTTTTACAGATGGGTTATGTTTAATATACTGAAGCAAATATGCTTTTTTACCATTGAATAGAACCTTATAAAAATGAGAGGGTTTTTTTATCACAGAAGGTAGCACTAATTTTATTCAGTATTTGTCTTCAGTTAGGTGGGGTTTTTGTTTAAACAAAAAGCAGAAATTTCTTTTTAATCCTAAATACAAAGTTCAAGCAATCTCACTCATCGATCAATTATACAAATATTCCGCTGCACTAAATAAGTTATCTCCATTCGTAGAACAGTAACCGAAAACCCAGGATACCTAGGTCTTGCCTTAATCGATGCACTTACTCTTCTTCTTCGATGGAATTACTGAGACTGCGTTCACTGCTCGTTTCTGTTCTTTCTGTCTCTCGCTGATTTGCAACAACGTCAGAAAATGGAGTTTTAGGGAAGTATAACGTAAATGTCTTGTCGTACTGCTACGTTATTTTTAAACATCACCATACCATGAAATAGTTCCTAAATTAAACCTCAACGGCCAGACGAAACATTTTGAACAGAAGTCAAACTTACGGAAAAGACGCTTTATTTCTCGATGTAGCACTTCACATAACAAATCGGTATCAACATTAAACACACCACACACCAACAACGCTACGTTCCACAACGCTCCACATTAATCGCTCTCCAACACAACGCTCCACATTAATCGCTCTCCAACACAACGCTCCACATTAATCGCTCTCCAACACAACGCTCCACAAGCAACAGTTTACTCCTAGTTTATATCTCTCGTTCTTATCAAATATCAGGCATACGTCACGTTCATTCAACCTTATTATGTTGCCAAACGTATTCATTTGAGAGAAAAGATATTACGTTAAGTGTGAAGTATAACTGAGAACAAACTCAAGATTTACATAGGGAAAGAAACTAAAAAGGAAGGTTAATTTAAAATATACGTCACATCATCTCCCTCGTAATTTTTTTTTGCCAAGAACCTATCAATTTGGTAGAGGTATCCTTTCAAACAATCTGATCATTCATTCAACTCTTTCAGATAAGAACTTACAAAATGGACGAAGAGATTTGTTGACCAGTTGCTGTAGCTCACTTTATATCAGTAGTACATACATGTTCTCTAGACATCAATAGTTCAATATCACGAACATTAATAGAAAAAAGAAACTTTCTGTACATCAAATCTTCATATTATAAGTCGTGATAAATATTTTGTCACAAAACGTGCGGAGAACTCTCATTAATATACATATAAGGAGTAGCATAATAGTAAAAAAAACAACAACTGCGTAATGCAGGAAAAAAAACTACAACATTTGTAACGTGAAGTTAATTTACACATTCGTCCACTCCTGATAACTTCTCAGGGAAGACAAAAACATTCAAACTAAGTTGATTGAATAGTCGAACATTGTAACATGGTGTAAATTTAGTTAGTTGAAAAAAACTGCACTTGCAGAAAAAAATTCAACACCAAACACAACAAGTGTCAATCACACAAAAAGGTTAATCATAGAACAACAACACAAAAACCTTAACACTTGGCGGCCAGGACCGACTTCGAACTACTCCCATGCATTCGCACATCAATTTTTAGATGGGATAGGGGAAACCCTGGAAAACCCTACCCTGGGAGTGAAACAGCTCTATAGATATCAACAAAGGCAATGGCTGATATTTATGTTATGCCGAAAAGACAACATTTACAAAATTGAAGTGACAAGCATTTTAGTACTAAAAAAAAAAAAAAAAGAAAAATTAATGTGGCGCCACACCAAAAAAAAAAAAACAAAAAAAAAAAAAAACATTACGTACTGACAAGGAGATAATGTATGCGATATTTCGTTCTCAAAGTCTGTCATAAAAGTTCTGTGATACTTTGAGTACAGAGAAAAGTTCAAATAAATAGTCTTTTAAGGTATTTGATATTTTTTCCCTCAAAGGTTGTCATGAAAGTTCTGTGATACCTTGAGTACAGAGAAAAGTTCAAATAAATAGTCTTTTGATAGAGCAAAGCTCTGTTACATTTTGAGTATAGAGAAAGATTCAAATAGTCTTTATAGAGCAAAGCTCTATATAGCAAAGCTCTATATAGCAAAAAGTTCCTTTGAGCTTGAAGGTCAATTGTAATTAAAAAAAATGTTTAAAAAGTACCTTTTATTAGCAAAGAATACCCGTCGGCGGACATGCTTACTTTGCTTCGGGGCGACAACGGCACTCTCGTAGCTTCACATTTCACAGGCTGAGGTTGCAGGTCACTGGATCGCAGGGATGTCTCAGGATTTCTCGTGGACAAGGCAAGTTGACCAGTAGAAGCAGGGTCATCAGGCTGTCGCAAGGAAGGTCCAGGATGAAGCAAGGAGGTCCCAGGATGAAGCAAAGAGGTCCCAGGATGAAGCAAAGAGGTCCCAGGATGACTTGGAGACGAACCCGGAATCTGAGAAGAGTGTAGATCCGGTCGTTTCTTTGGCGGTCGAAGAAGCTGTGTAAAACTAGAAGGACGCTTCCGTGGACGACGAGGAATAGTGGAGGAAGGTATAGGCTCCTCCGTCCGTCCCGAGCGAAGATTCCAAGGACGAAATCCAGGCGGATGCAAATGCTGGACTCTATGTCTGGATTGTAGCCCAACACTAGAAGTTGCACTAGGAGACTGTGGAACAGGAAGGGAAAATTCAGGCGGCGGACGCTTGCTAGGTTTAGATAGCACAGATGGCGAAAGAGGACGTTTTTTCTCTACTGCAGATTGATTAAATGTTCCTAAAGTAGGCAACTGCTCAGTAGAAACAGAAGGAGGGATTTGTTTACTTGGAGACTGAAGAACCTCAACAATATTGTCCGATGATTCAGATTCAGCAAGAGGTACGACTCTTTTAGGCACAGGAGAGATGGAACTACCTGAAGATGAAATGTCAGTTCTTGTTCTTTTTAACCTTTTAGATTTAAAACCAAACGGAGGCACCATGCGTGAAGAAGCAAATGGAGCGATTGAAGTATGGGAAGCAGATGAAAAATGAAACTCGTTGCACATGACAAGAATATCCAGAGGAACTGGAAGTACTTGAACTTTCGCCTTTTGAGAAGGCAGGAGACGGAGGAGTTGAAATAATTGCAGCACCCCGAGTGAATGGGATAATGCCAGAATGAGAATCGTTAAACGTGGAAGGAAACACCCGCTCAGAAAAAGGTAGGGAATAGGACAGGACAGGGGTGGGGTCAATAATTTATCATCAACTATACATACTTGTGAAGAAGTCCCACCCTCTGTCTGAGGATTCCTACTATATTTAGGGTTAATAATTGCATCATTGCTTCTAATAACCCATTTCCTACATTGCTGCACATAGGCAGAATGTAGGAAGCCATCTGGCTTCTTTAATATGACATTATTATTGTGCAATTCCACTAATTCAAAGGGGCCTTCATATAAAGGTGCACATTTTTTCACGAACGTATGTGCAACGGAGGATTGGAAATGAGTTTCTAACAAGACCAGATCTCCAACTGCAAGATCTGGTTCTCTCCGTTTCTCATTATAGTGCCTAGCTTGGCTTAATTGAGCTCGACTGATAGCAGCCCGTGCCTTTTGCGCAAGTAGTTTTACAGATTCAGGTTTTGGTCTTTGGTTGATTTCATCGATAATGCCAGTTAAATTCTCAAAGGGGGTGCGGATTTTAAGCCCTAGAAAAAGTTCAGCGGGCGTAAGCCGCGTTGATTCATGAAATGATTAGCGAAGGGCGAAGCAAAACATTTTAACGTGATCGTCCCAACACTCATGATTATTGCCAATGAAAGTTGAGATCATCTTTAATAAGTTGCGATTAACACGCTCAGCCGGATTGGCTTGAGGATGATATGGACTGATAAATTTGTGTTTAATTTGAAGCTTCGCACACATTCGCTCAAATAACTCCGAAATGAACTGAACCCCGTGGTCCGAGACTACGGTACGGGGATAGCCAAAACGAGAAAAAACATTTTGTAATAAAGTATCACATATTACATCAGCCGTAGCTGCTTTAATGGGGAATGCTTCCACCCATTTAGAAAAGTTATCTGTAACAACTAAAATATAACGAGATTTAGTTTTAGTTAATAATGGCTAAGGGCCCAATAAATCTATAGAGATGGTTTCAAATACATAATTATTTGAACTACAAATAAGGTGACGTTCGGTCGTTTATTATCATAATTGTACTTTTGACAGTACTCACATGAGCGAATGTATGCGAGTATACTATTGTACATGCCCGGCCAGTAGGCTACGTCTCGAAGCTTAGTACGAGTTTTTTGTATGCCTAAGTGGCCGGCAAGAGGAATATCATGAAATTCATATAATAAGGCCATGCGGTGAGACTGAGGTATCGCAGGGCGGTACTCAGCTCTCGAATTTACAAATTTTTTATAATACAAAATACCATCGATGATCTCATAATTTTGACTACGACCCGTTAAAGAAGGTTCATCTCATAATTTTGACTACGACCCGCTAAAGAAGGACCAGCGAGTAAGAAATAGAAGAACCAGCGAGTAAGAAATTATAGATTTCCCCAAAATCTTTATCATTCGGCAGTTCAGAAATTATCTGCTCTCTTGAAGTGATTTCCGAAATTTAAAATAGGGAGGAAGGTTCAGTATCCGCCTGGTCACCAGAACTGACCGGACAGCGAGACAGTTGGTTTGACTTACCAGGGCAATACTGAATTCGAACATTATATTCCTGAAGTCGAAGTGTCCATTTTAACAATCTTCGAGACAGATTCTTTGCAGTGGTTAAATATTGTAATGCCGACTGATCAGTAATGACATTGGCAGTTAAATGATTGAGATATCATTTAAATTTGGTAACAGCAAATAAAATAGCTAAGCATTCTCGTTCAGTAGCAGAGTAATTACTTTCTGCTTTGTTAAGAATTCGAGAGGCATATGCAATAGGATGCCCTCGTTCAGATAGAACAGCTCCTAGACCAACACCCGATGCATCAGTAAATATATTAAAGATTTCTGCATGGTTAGGAAAGGCTAACACAGGTGGTGAAACCAAGGCATGTTTAAGAGCATTAAAAGCAATTTATGCCTCCGTGGACCAAACAAAGTGTCTATACTTTCGTTTTAATGCAAATAAAGGTTCGCATAGAGTAGCGTACCCCGGAATGAACTGTTGATACCACCTGGTCATGCCTAGGAATCTAGACAATTCTTTTGCCGACTTAGGCCTCTGAAAGTCAGAAATTGGCTTGACCTTTGAGTCGTCAGTTAGAAGACCATTAGTGGTAATTTTTAATCAGAGATATACTAGTTCGTCCCGTCCAATTTGACATTTGGCAGGCTTTGAAGTCAAACCCGCATTATGTAGCAGTTCGAAAACTTGGTCCGACAGAGACAAATGCTCCTCAAAAGTCTCAGAAGAGGCATTTATATCATCCAGATAGACATGGACATTAGGTCCGAGCTCAGCACGTAAGACTGAGTCCATTAGGTGCTGAAACGTTGCGGGAGCATATGCCAATCCAAAGGGCATTTGCAGGAACTCATATGCTCCAAACGGGGTAATAAATCCAGTTTTTTTCTACATAATTTGGGTGGACAGCAACCTGCCAATAGCCACTTGCTAAATCCAAAGTTGACAGCCACTTTGTTGACGATAATTCCTGGAGAATATCGCTAATTATAGGCAACGGATAATTGATAGCTTTAGTCATCGCATTGAGTTTACGTTTACGATAATCTATCACAAAGCGATACTCTCCAGATTGTTTTTTTTTTTTTTTTTTTGGAACAAGAAAAGCAGGTGCTGCCCAAGGACTAAGCGATTATTTAATAATTCCCGAATGGAGCATGTCCTGAATTTGTTTTTGGAACTCAGCTTTTTTCTGGTTCGGACATGGATAAGGCTTTCATGCAATGGGATTAGCCCCTTCCGTATCAATGGTATGATTAAACATTTTAATGAAATCCACACCCAGAAGGCAATCCACGGGTATCTCTTGGATCAAGAAGAAAGTATAAGAAACTTGAACTTTGCCAATCTTGACAGGTAAATGAACTGAACTTGAGATGGAAAAGACATTATTGTCGGCACCTCACCGACATTGCTGGGAGGGCTCGACACGAGCATTTGGAAAGGTAGCAGCACAGAAATCAAGGTTTAATACAGAAATGTCAGATCCAGAATCAATTTTAGTCGACACCACTACTTTACCCAAGGTGACAAGAATATCAGGCAATTGCGGAGCCTGAATGGTTAAAAAAAGAGATTTGAGGTTTTCATAAATACGAGGAGATAGACTCGACCCATCTACCTCCTGCTGAAGTTTAAATTGTCGTGAAACCTATTAGTATGTCTTGATTGATTTTGCAAATTTGCCGAAGCACCAGAACGTGCTGAGTTGTAGTAACGATGCAGGAGAGGCAGCATTATTACCATTAGGCTTGCCTTGCCTCCCCAGCACGGTGTTTTGGATATGTCTTGTCAACCGGGTAGAAATTATCTCGGGGACGAGAAACTTGGTTATTATCTTGGTTCCCATAATAGTCAGGATGTCGCACCTCTGGTGCCCGACGATGCGGCGGCACGTATCTAGACTGCTGATAGGCGTTCTCCACCCTTGACTGATAAGCAGCCTGCCGAGGCTGATTGAAAAATTTTCCTTGACGAAAGTTCTGTTTTGGCTGCTGATATTTATTAGTTTGAAGAGGAGGTTCATAGGACTGAGTAGGTTGTCGGTACTCTTGGATCTGTGAAGATTGCCCTTTGCTGTGTCGTTCTTCAAAGATTCGAACGAGTTTTAGGCACTCGTGAATGGAGACAGGACATCGAACTTCCAAAAATCCTGCAGGAAGGGATCCAGCTGCTGTAGCAAAGTATCAAAAATATCACACTCGACTGCAGCGGGATCCCATAATTTATAAAGTCGAACTGTTTCCAGGGCGAACTAGACTGGACTATCTGACGCTCTCTGTCGCCTGGAAAACAGTTGTTGTGCAAGGCCGGCCTTATTGGTGCCCAAAGGAAAGACATCCAAAAATGCAGCTCGAAATTGCGGATATGAGCCCTCTGGGTTCATTCGACGCCACTGTCTGTACCCGACCTTTGCTGTGTCTTGAAAGCATGTGCCTGCAATAGGTATAGGTATCTGACAATCTTCAGGAACATTATATAGATCAAAATGATCGTCAAGATCCTCCAAAAACCTAAGCAATCCGCCGTTTCGCCTGAATACAATGGAACCCCCATGGGGTACCAAATGAGCAAGAATTTTGTTCCTTCTCACAGGGGGTGGTGGAGTAAATTGTTGTTGAGGCACTGCAGTCGAAGTACGCGGTACATAAGCTTCGTACCTTGCGTATTCGCTGTCTGGTAAGTCGGAACCGCAGGCCTCGTACAGAGCACTTGGGGAATTGTTTGGCACTCTATAACGTTGAGTGCGTAGATTGTCTGTGGTAGAATTATGAGCCTCATGATCATGTCTATAACAGTCATAGAAGAGACCGATAGGATCCGTGAGGTTATCCATTTTCCGTGACTTCTACTATGAATCTGTTCGGCTATAGTTCAGGGGCCAATAAAACGTAAATGTCTTGTCGTACTGCTACGTTATTTTAAAACAGCACCATACTATGAAATAGTTCCTAAATTAAACCTTAACGGCCAGACGAAACATTTAGAACAGAAGTCAAACTTACGGAAAAGATGCTTTATTTCTCGATGTAGCACTTCACATAGAAAATCGGTATCAACATTAAACACACCACACACCAACAACGCTACGTTCCACAACGCTCCACATTAATCGCTCTCCAACACAACGCTCCATATTAATCGCTCTCCAACACAACGCTCCACAAGCAACAGTTTACTCGTAGTTTATATCTCTCGTTCTTATCAAATATCAGGCATACGTCACGTTCATTCAACCTCAATTATGTTGCCAAACGTATTCATTTGAGAGAAAAGATATTACGTTAAGTGTGAAGTATAACTGAGAACAAACTCAAGATTTACATAGGGAAAAAAACTAAAAAGGAAAGTTAATTTAGAATATACGTCACAGAAGCTATGTGACAAAATGATATAAATAACTGTCATTCTTCCATTTGTTAAAGATGCTAAGAGGTAAATTGCCATCGGTATAAAAATGCTATCTCATTAGCAATTAAAGCATTTTATATTCGATCTAATAATTTTTAAATTCATCCTCGTAATTCCAATAGTTTCTTGCCGGAAACAAGAAAGCGATCTCAGCAATAAGTTACAACTGAGTTCGTTGGAAATAAATGAGGCCTAGCATGTGCCAAAGGGCATGTATGTTCCTTTTTAACTTTAACATGACATTTCTACCTTTTGACTTTTGTTTTTGTAGAATAGTGAAAGTGTTGTAGAGTCGCGAGTACCGCAGCAGGTGGTTTTATGTCTTGATACGAGAAAAAAATATTAAAAGGTTGGAAGAATTGCTGTCACAGGAAACGCACATGATACTGCATTTCAATTTCACTGGAGGGGAACAGGATTTCCAATACTGCCAGCCTTCATTTGAAGTAAAGGAAAGAAACAAACTGCAAAGCGCAGAGAAACATATTTTCATGAGTCGATATTCACTCATGAGAAATTGCCTGTTTGTCTCTTTTACCCAGTAATTAAACTCAGTGAATTATGAAAGTTTCAACGTGTTTAATCATTATTTGTGAGTATCAGAAAAGAAACGTTAAGTACTTCAAAAATCAGGTTATATTTTAAACACTTAACACTTTTTTCCTTTTCCTCATAAACTCGCAAATCCTGTGTCTAATTTTTTTTTGTTAAAACCTTCAGTTTAAAATTCCTTGCAGGTATCTTCTGGAATTCTTAGGTTCAGGTCTTGATACAGAATGGAGGTTTGTATTAAAATAAACGTCCGAACGCTAATATTTTCATTGGAGATACAGTAAGGTCATTATTCACCCAAGGAGATAATTTATTTTACTAAAAACCACCATTTTGTTTTGTCAAACTCTGAAGCTAAGAATTCTTGAAGACACATGTAAGTAATTTAGAACTGGAGATTTAAAGAAAATCATGAAAGAAATATTCTTCGCAAATATATGGAACAACTACGAGATTATAAACACTGTAATCGGAATAGACAAAATTGCATGGTTTACTGTTCTCAACATGTAACATCAGTGAAGAACACATATGTTGGAAAGAGGAGTATGCGTTGACGTCCCTAATGTCAAAACTCAACGTCATGAAGAATTACAAATTATGTGCGAAGTACACGTAACCACTTGAACGCTGTACGACACAAAAATAAATCTTCCAAATCGTACGTTTCGTAAAAGAGCTACCATGAAAAATGATATACATGTTTACACCGTCTACAGGAGAAACTCCAGTTTATTTGAAGTACACCACATTTCATAAGGGTATGACGACCCACAACGTTGAAGAAAACACTGTAAAAAATTAATTTCAAAACATGAAATTCCCCATAGCAGTCTGTATGTGGTAGTGAATAAATATTATGAAAATGTTTTTATATACAGTATGTAGCTACAATGCATTTTCATTAGACATGTTCTGTTGCAAAATCGTATGATCACCTTTAGCCAAAATGTGAGAATCGTGATTTATGTGCCTCATATGGCAATATTACATGTTATCGTAAGCGTACAAAACTGCTGAAGTATGCAAATCACAACAGGTATATAAAAATCGTTTCTAGTGGATTTGGTGCATTAGCAGCTCGCGTACTGAACGTCGGCAGCATAGATCGAGGAAAGGTGTTGAATGAGTTTGAGAAACGGCGAATTACACCACTTGGAATGAGTGCGCTGAATCCTGCCGATCAATGGCAAAATATTAGGCCCGTCGCATGCAACAATACTATTAAGCGAACCTTACGGTGAGGAGATGAAAAAACTGTCAAAAAGGCAACAAAAAAAAAAAAAAAAAAGAAAAAGGATGGTTATGAGAAAACTACAGTGTGGAAATGCATCACTAGCGTGGATTAGTTTATCAGTACACGGTTATAAGTGAAGGTTTTTGGTGCATATCCGTATTCAGTTTAACATAAATGTAATCCAAGTCTGATAATTATATACTGTATATAATGTACAAGATCTTTCGAAACGCGGTGCGTTTCATCGTCAGATACAACAATAATGATTAAATATTGGAACAAAAGCATAAACTGCTCACGTGGGTACCGCTAATAAGCCAACAATGACTTATTCCTATTCACCGCATGCCATTCGCAAAAAACAAAAGTCTTGCCAACATCATGTGGCCTACTAAAGACGTATCCTCTTGTTTGTAATACTTCTCATCTATAAGCACACATCGTGACGATTACGTTAACACATACGCAGATGATTACTCTACAATACGTGTCATCCCACGAGCCCGCAACGTAATACAGTACCATTAAGTTCAAAATATGCTTTTGTTCCAATATTTAATTTTTATTGTTGGACCTGACAATGAAACGCACTGCGTTTCGAAAGATCTTGTATGTTATATATATCTTGACTTATATTAAATTTATATTAAACCGAGTATGGATATGTGTAAAAACCTTCACTTATAATCGTGTACTGACGGCTAACTAATCTACGCTAATCTATTCCGCACGATACCTTTCATCAAAAAAAAAAAAAAAAGTTGAGATGTGTCTCTGGGTCAGTTGTCGAAGGACCCAATGTTATCAGTTTCCAAATCGACATTGTGCAGGGCTGCCAGGAGGTGCGAGAACTTAAGCGACGTGCAACGAAAATTACAACCGCAAATGACATCTGCACCGTGAAAATCAACTGAAGTGGGCAAGATATCATACACAGTGCGTCAAATAATTTTTAAGACTGGGTCTGTAAAATGAAATAGAAACAAGAAATTATAATTTGTTTTGGTTTGTTATTCAAAATAAGTCCCTCCGGCTTCAATACACTTGTTACAGCGATTTAATAATGATTCAAATGCCTGTTCCAGTTTGCTTTGCGGAATTGCCTCCAAAGCACGCGTCGAAGCTTTTTGTATGGTCGAAATATCATCAAAATAACACCTTTTTAACGTCATTTTAAGTTTTGGGAACAAAGAAAAGTCGCAGGTTGCTAAATCAGGCGAATACGGTGGATGATTCAGCACACAGATGTTATTTTTCGCCAAAAATCTACAAACAAGAAGTGAGGTGTGACTGGGTGCCTTATCGTGCAACAAACACCAACTGTTTTCATCTTAATATTCTGGACGAATGCGACGAATTCTGCCCATCAAACACCTCAAAACATTTAAATAAAACTCACCAGTAATTGTTTGTTCACTTGGAACAAATTCTTTACCCTTACTATCGAAGAATGTAATGAGCATTGTTTTGATTTTCGATGGAACTTTTCTTGTTTTTTTGGCTTGTGGCGAGTTTTTTTACTTCCATTCCGCACTTTGTCACTTTGTTTTAGGATCATATTGAAAATACCATGTTTCATCACCAGTAACCATCGATTTTAAGAAGTTTGGATCATTTTCAGCGGCTGAAATAATGTCTCTGCAATGTGCACTTCTCCTTGATTTTTGTTCATTGGTTAACGTGTGTGGAACAAATTTAGCACATACTTTTGTTTTGGCCAAATCTTCATGCAGGATGGTTCGAATCGTTTCTTTGTTGATGTTTAAAGACTCTTCCTAAAAACTCTTCCATCATTCTTAGTGACGCACATCGATTGTTTTCGAAGAAATCACGCACTTTTTCAATAATCTCAGGTGTCCTAGATGAACTTGGTCTTCCGGTATGCTTATCATCTTCTAGCGTCTCTCTTCCATCCAAAAACATTTGTGACACAGGAAAACATTTGATCTACTTAAACAAAACTCACCGTAAACTTGTTTCATCATTTGGTACGTTTCCGAGGCACTTTTACCAAGTTTTGCGTTAAATTTAATAACAGCCCTTTGTTCCATCTTAATAATTCAACATGAAAAAATTTTTACTTCTCTAATGAACGCCCGTTTCGTTTGAGTTACTTCAACAACTGCGCAGTACTTTTGGCAGAAAGTAAGCAGATGGTCACGGTTTATAACGCATTCGCGATTACATTGGTGGCGCCACCGTAGGCTGAAATCTAGCGCCAGTCTTAAAAATTCTTTGACGCACTGTGTATGTCCTGAACCAAGAATTTGAAAGAGTCGTCTTTACTGATGAGAAAAAGTCCAATTTACTGAGTACGGATAGAGCAAAAGTTGGGACGGATAGAGCAAATATTGCCACAATCTTCGTACATAGCCTGAGAGTTTTTCCAAGGTGGTGGATCCGTTATGGTTTGAGCTGGCTTCGGATTTAAGGGTAAACCTTCCTTAGCTTTTGTATCAGGTAGAATGAAAGCTATGGATTACCAAGAGCTTCTTGAGGACAACCTGCTGCCGTCTGCTGATGAAAATGCTGGGTCTACATGGACTTTGCAACAAGGTAACGCATCGATTTTTATAGCAAACAGAATATGGGAGTGGTTTTTGGACAACAGCGTGCATGTCATGGAATGCCCATCTGTGTAGCCTGATCTTCATCTCACGTAAAATGTGTGCAGCATTGCAGCAACGGCGGTCTACGGAAACGCAAAGCAGTATACGAATATTACCGAACGAAAGGTAGCAACAGTCTCTAAATGGGCGGAAACAGACCAGAAAGTATTACGAGGATATTAATTAAGAACTCTGATGGATATACTGGGTACTAACAGAAAGTCATATGGTCATATCATTTTGAAACACTTTAATTTTGTCAAATGTTGTAACAAAGAGGTTCTTTTTAGCACGTCTTTTGTAACAAAAGATCATGTTTATGTTACCGATTTGTCCGTTCGTCCGTCTGTACCCACGATATCTCTGCAACTATTAACAGTCCGATACGAAAAATTCTTTTTGCATTGGGAAGCTTGAAATATGCGAATGATAATCCTTTATTTCGTTTTTTTTTTTTTTGCGATGTACAATTTCGCCGCTAGGGGAGTAAATGCAGATGATGTCGAATTCAAAAATACGTTTTATTCCACATATTTGCTTCTAAACATCCGATGGAAAAATTCTTTTATCTTTCGATTCCATTTATGTCGAAGAGTATTTTAGATATAGTTACTTTTTTCAAATTGCGCATAGATATTCTTCTAGGGGGCGTAAAAGTAAATTACATTTTTCCCGATAACTCTTCTTCTAAAACTCCGATTTGAAATTTTTTTCTTCAGCGGATACACCTCTTGATGGAAAATCTTTTGCATATAATTTCAAATTTTTCGTAAAAAATAGTTTGGCTACCAGGGGGCATAAGTGTTAATTTTTGCTTCGAATGTATTTGACATAAAATCTGAGCTTCTAAAATATCGATTGAAATAATTCTTCCGTGGACTGATGCCACTCACATCAATAAACCTTTTCGGAATATGTTCTTCTTAAAATATTCCACAATTTCTCCGCCAGGGGGCGTAGATATATATCTTATTTTTGTCAATATCTCTACTGCTAGGAGTCCAACTTGAAAAATTCCTTCTTTGTTGGATAGTGTTTCCAGTGTGACATGTTTTTCATATAATTTCAAAATTTTCATTTAATTCATAGACTTTCCCCTAGGGGGCTTAAAGCTAAATTGCTTCCCCCTATATCTCTGCTTCTAAATCTCCGATTTGAAAAATTCTTTCTGCACCGGATACTGCTCCTGGTGGGAAATCCTTTGCACATAATTTCTAAATTTTGTAAAAAATGGTTTGGCCACCAGGTGGCGTAAGTATAAACTTCCGCTTCTGATGTATTTGCAGCAAAATCTGAGCTCCTATAAACTCGACTGAAAAAATTCTTTCATGGAACGATAACGCTCACATAAAAAAACCTTTCGAGAATGCTTTCTTCTTAAAACAATGCATGTTTTTTTCCGCCAGGGGGCGTAGATGCATAGCTTATTTTTATCCATAGCTCTGCTTCTAAGAGTCTGATTTGAAAAATCCTTTCTTTGTTAGAGAGCGTTTACTTTGAAAAATGTGTCTCATATAATTTCAGTTTTTTCTTAACGCACAAGTCTTTCACCATAGGGCGTAAGTTCACGTTTTTGTTTTCAGCAATATCTTCGGGACAGCAATCTCTTCGTTTTCGTTTTCAGCAATACCCCGATTGAAAAACTTCTTTCTTCGGTCAGATACCACTAACTATGCATACTCTGTGTGCGTATTTTCTTCCCGAAGTAATGCACAATTTCGCCGTTAAGGAGCGCAAGTGCTTAATCTGTTTTTCTTAATATCTCTGATTCTGCATGTTCGATTTAAGAAATTATTTCAACCCTGGATGCCATTTATTTTGTAGAATACTTTAGGCTAGTATATGAGGAATTTTGTAGTTCACATTTCAGTCGGTAAGTGGTGTTTCTATACTTGAGTTTGCAGCTGTATCGCAGATTCTAAAAACACTGTTGAGAAATTTCATTTTTACTCAATGCCATTTGCTACAATAGAGATGTGGAGCATTATCCTCTTTAAATAATGCAAAGATTTTCCGGTAGGTGCGTAAAGATAGAGCTTCTTTTTGTCTATCTCTGCTTCCGGGAGACGTATTTGAAAAGTTCTTTTTCCTTAGCACAGCTTTTTCCATGAAGAATATTTTTCGGTTATTTTCAACTTTTCCATTATGCAATAATTCTTCTGCCAGCAGACGTAGACTTATGTCGTTTCCTTTTCTATATATTTTCTTTTAACTGTTCGATTTGAAAATCTGGTTGTCTCTGATACCTTTCTTGTGCTATAAGAAATGTTTTGGGCGCCATTTGTAATTTTCGTGACATGCTTTTTAGCCGCTGGTAGAAGTAAATAGATGTTTCTTCTTGCGATGTTTCATCGATTGTGAAACCGACTGATCGTTTCAGTAACCGGTTCCAGTGACTTTGAATAGCTCTGATAAATTTAATTCGCATCAGAACGGATTCAAAAGACGTGCTCATTACAACCGAAAATACGGTGTCATATTTCTTGTTTTTAATTTGTATCTTGATTGCAGTTATTTACCCGTCTTATTATGAGGTTGATGAAGTAGAAAGTGAATAGCTTATGAACAATGAAACTACTCGCCTGAAAGTGACAGAAAGTAATTGTTATTATTAATCTGATCTTTTTATCTAGCCCACTGCACACGCAAAATTCGTTTAAGACAGATGCTGATGCCAATGCAATTATTGAAGAACGCTAGGACTTACCTACTCAGAAACCCAGAAAATCAGTCTGGGCGTGAATAGCTCTAATGCGGAAGTGTTAAACTTAGAAATGAAAAAAAAAAAAAGAAAAACTCTGTACGTTTGCGTGCACTTACATGCATACTGACGCGTAGAGGCAGGCACCCTTCTTTTTTAAGTGATGCTGGTAACAAGAAGAAGTTAAAACAATTTACTATTAATAATGATAATTACATGTCGTTTGCTTTTAAATTCAAACACTGGTATCACATGAAGAATATATTTTGTTTTTGTTTTTTCATTTCTGGTTTCAATAATTTTAATTCCTCTTAGTTTTTTCTACAGTAGAAATATTATGCATTTTAAATATTTGTTTTCCCTTATGAAAGAAGTCGTCTCTGAATTTTGGCCCAGGCCAGAGCATAGGATTTGCTTCCCGAACTGATTATCCAATGAACCTCACTCGTTTTCTGGGTTTCCTTTCATGAAAATCCCTGAATAACATGTGGACAGAAGAGCAAACAATAGATTTAAAATTCGCATAATTACTGTCCTTCACTCGTACTGCATTAGATGTTTAGTTGAGAAAATGTGGTTGCAACTATAGCAAATAAATTCTAGGAAGAGGCACACACAGAACACTGTAGCAGTTTCAGAATTAAATGTTTTTGTTTTGTTTGTTTGTTTGTTTGTTTTTATTTAACATTAGTTCCGATCGCATTCCAATATTTTGGAGCACCGTTACATTTCGCGGGTAAAAATAAATAAATAAATAAAGGTTGGATTTTTTTGGTACGGTATAAAGTTCAATGTATTCTAAAATGAAAAGTTTGCAATAAATTAATAAAAATTTTCACGACGTGTTTTCATAATCATGAAAATACGTGACCTCAAGAACAAAAAGGCATTTAAAGCGGAGAAAAGCATATTATTTGGCTTACTGGATGGCATTTGCGTTTCACATGTGCTTATTAAAGAAGAAATACCTGCTCGGGAAAATAGTTTTGCTTTTTTTTGAGGTATCAAAGTTTTGTTAAACGGAAAACACCATTAAGTATCCGAGTATGCGTTGAATTTTGATGAGGGGATAAAGTAGAGAAAATTATTAAGATAAACGTTTCGAATTGGATTATATTACTCTACACAGCTATGTTCCCATATTTTTAAAATTTGGTAAATAACTGATGACACGACCATTAAGGTCTTCGAATAGACGATTTAAAAAAAAATCTGGTTTTTGCTACCAAATCCTTCTCCATCAAGCAGCCTCGAAAAATGTCCAGAATCACTGTTTGATTTCTGTACATTCTTCAAAAAATCGACCAATCTGACTGCTGTGTTATTGGAAAAACGGGAATGCCATTAAATACTCGATCGAAACTAATATGAAACCGAAAGAAAAAATCATTCAGAAACTGCTACAATGTTCTGTGTGTGTGCCTTTTCCTAGTCTTTATTTGCTATGGTTCCTTATTGCAACCGCATTTTCTCAACTAAACGTCTAATCCAGTACGAGTGAATGATTAGGCGGATTTTGAATCTGTTGTTTGCTGTTCTGTCCATATGCTATTCAGGGTTTTTCATGAAAGCAAACCCAGAAAAGGAGTCAGGTTTATTGGATAATCAGTTCTAGGAACAAATACTATGCTCTGACTTGTACCTAAAGTCAGAGACGATAATTTTTCTACGATAGGAAAAACTAAGGGGCTTTAAAACTATGGAAACTAGAAATAAAATAGCAAGACAAGAAACAATTTTCATGTGATTCCATTGTTTGAATTAAAAAGCAAACGACATTCAATTATTATTTTTAATGGTAAATTGTTTTAACTTCTTTGTGTTAAAACTCAACATCAGTATTCTTAGGCGAAACAAGATTTTGACACAAAAACGCGATCCATAAAATTCGCTGTTTTATATATCTGTTTTCATGGTTTTGCGCTTCTTCATTAATTTTGGTGTCCAAAATTAATGAAGAAGCACAAAATCATGAATAACGTAAAATCCTCACGACAGAGTTTAATGACGGTTGGTACTGTGATTAAAGTTTTTATATCGATAACGCAGCAGTACACAGCAGAAAGGGAATCACCGCATGAGGAACCATCCAACACAATCACCGCACGAGGATTCATCCAACATCATCCAACATAATCACCGCATGAGGATCCATCCAACATGATGCGTATGACAGCATGGCCGTTCTAAAGTGAAGCAGCCAGTGGCGCAGATTTCGATGGGCTAATAAGGAGTGTGATTAACCCGAACAGCGATGTGCGGGGCTCCAAGAAGCAATCTGCCAATTGGCTTGGCAATTAGTATATGTGAGTCTGGAGGAATTCGAGGCCGCTGTGGTGCAGTGGAAGCATATCCGGCGCGTAACTGGAAGACCTGGGGTTCGATTCCCGGTGGCGGCCAATGTGAATTTTCCCGTGACTCACTTATAAACGTGGAAAAGCGATGTCTTCTGTTTGATGCTCCTAGTCCACGTCAAATGTCTGTATTAGTGAATATCTTCACTCTCCAGGCATTCGCCGACTAGCCAAGCCCTATGGGTAAGGGAATTATCGTCCATAAAAAGGCACTAGGGCAAACAGCTTCCCTGAAAAGACGTAAACAAGGCTCTAGGATGTCAGCACTGCAGCGTGCATCAGTCAGAGTGCCTCGTGGAAACACGTGCAGCTTCGTGAATCCGTCCAACTGGATGCCAGCCCAAACCAAGAGTTCTTCACCACAGTAGTGGTAAATTTCCCGAATGTTGGAGAGAAGATTTCAGATTCCCACTTCTCTTCAAATGTACACACGTCGATAATTTGTGTTTAGGCTGTACCGCGAATCGTCACTAAAGAAAACACAGTCCCTTTGATCAGTAGTGCAAGGGTGATGTTGCCTGGCTCAATTCAGACGGATCCTTCTGTGAGATGCGGCGAGTGGGATACAGGCCATTGGCCTTCTTGCATTCAAATCTTCCTCGTGGAGTCTTCTGTAAACTGTTTGCCTCAATATCGGGCTTCTTGCAGCAGAGAGTTCCTGCGAGAGTTGCCTTGTTGTTGACTCTCTATGGCGGCGAATTGTTAGAGACAAATACCGGTCGTCTTGTCTTATTGTGGCTTGTGAACGTCCTTGTTCTGGAATTCTGATTGTTGTTCCGGTTTCCTGGAACTGTCTCCAGAGATTGGAGACCACTTGCCTCAACACATTCAGCCATCTTGCTTCCTCAGCTTGCGAATTCAGTGCTTCCATTCACCCTTTACCATAAAGAATCTTCTACGCCATGATGCGGAGCCATTCTTTCACTAATAGTACAATTCATGTTACAATTTTCGCAGCCGCTCTGAGAACAATTTTTTATCAAATTCGCGTGCATGCCAGCTGGATGACGACGATCGTCATTTGCATACAGCGATGAGCCATTACTTTACGACCATCCCCAGCCTAGAGAAATCAGCACGCCTGGAAACTTAACGGTGGCGCAGGTGAAGTTCACATAGCAGTATATGTACAATCCGAGGACCGGCTATCGGTTAGTACAGTGTTCGTAGTCACAATGAGAAAAGCTGCCGATTTATCGGAGTTTTATGAAGAGCAAGTTGCGATGGCATGGCGGAGCCTCGGAACTACTATCTCGGAAACGGCACGGCTTGAACAGATAGCCGAAAGACAAACCGCCGTCCAGCCTAGTGTCGTACGCACCTCGTTGATGCCAGAGGGGAGCGGAGACTGTTGCGCATTGTTCACAGCGACCGCAGGGACACAGTGCTGCAAATCACCCTCAGGTACAGCAGTGGTGATCAGGGCAATGTGTCACCGCACACATTGCCCTGCGTAGCCGAAGATCCAGTCGAGTCTTCTTGCTGACTGCACGTCATCGCCAACAACACGTGAAATGGGCCCAAGATCATTGAGATTGGATAGTGGATGATTTGAAAAAAGTGACCTGGTCTGACGAATCAAGATTCCTGGTGCATGACGTAGACGGCCGAGAGCGGATGCGCCGATTACCAACCGAGGCTATGACACTTGTATGCACTGTTGGGAGGAAAAAGGCCGGCGGCGGCGGTGTTATGCTGTGGGCAATGTTTTCTTGGGACACTTTAGGTCCTATTATCCCAATAGCACAATCCCTGACAGCTTTTACGTATCTAAACATCGTTGCGGACCAAGTTCACCCATTCATGGCAACTGTGTGTCCCTGCTGGTGATGGCCATTACCAACAGGATAATGCGCCATGCCACACTGCCAGAGTCTTCAAGGAGTGGTTCGAGGAACATACTGGTGACTTTCTGTTAATGCCTTGGCCACCAAATTCACCTGACATGAACCCAATGGAACATTTGTGGTTTGACTTGGGAAAGCGGGTTTGCGATAAATCACCACCACTCCGAAATGCACGGGAACTGTAGGACCTGGTGTTGACATTATGGTACCAGATACCCCAGGATACCCTATCGCCACCTCATGGAATCGATGCCTCGCCGAGTGGCCGCTGTTTTTTGGACTAAAAGAGGTCCTACAGCTTATTAGGCAGGTGGTCATAATGTAATGGCTGATCGGTGTATTTCCATAGAAGCTAACACAGTGGTACTTGGGTACGTCGACTTAGTGTTTCCCCTTGCACATGTCTCTGAAAAATCTTTACAATCGGTCTTCTCGATTTGGACATATTCTCGAATTTGAATTTGTCGCGTTAATTTTGGACACCAATTTATTTATTTACACTATCTTAGTCGAACACCCGGCTAAGCAGGAAACACATTCCAGAAAAATGCAGACGAATTGGAAACAGGAAAATCAGCAATCTGAAAACAGGCCCTTCAGAGCCATCATAAAAAGCCGATACATATATCCCCCGCTTTCCGAAAGTTCGTTTTACGCCATTGCGCTTTTACGAAAAACCTACTTTAGTACCTGCTTTCCCTAACCGAAAGAAACCCATAGAGAATTTTCGCTTTTTACCAAAAAATGTAAATAGCGGAAATAGCGCTCGGTGTTAGTTTTGCAGCGAGCATTTACAGAGGCAGCTTCTAACATGAGCAGCGAGAGTGGCGCTGGCGCTGCCAAGTTACTTGCCCGGGAAATACACTCAGCATCTCAGCGCCAAGCTTCCATACATTTGAACTACGTCTGTGAGCATCGGTGCTTTATCTTGATTTATTTTGTGCGTTCGCTAGCAAAATGTGTCCAAAGGCATTAGAAAAACCAAAGAGAATTCGTAAGGATTTTACGTTAAGCAAAAAATTGAACGTAATTAAGCGATTCTATCGTGGTGAACGAAATAAAGTCATTGCGCATGCGCTGAACTTGCTTGTGTCTACCATTCATACTATTTACACACAGAGAGAAAGATGTTGAAAGCTGCCGAAGTAACTATTGGTTCTGGTAGTAGCAAAGTTGTCTCTTTTAGTCGGCATCCAGAAATGGATAAAATGTGTATTTATTATATCATTCTAGCTTTTACTCTATATTAGTGTTATTTTAGTTTTTGTGTGTTATTTGGTATGGTTTGGTAGGTTATCGTTTGGGTCTGGGAACGCTCAAACATTTTTACCATATAAATTGTGGTAACTGCTACTTCGCTTTACGTCATTTCGGCTTTTCATAGGAACGCTCTACTTTCGGATAGGAGGGAAACTTGTATTGTAAGTTAGTGTAAACATTAAAGTACTTTATATAGGTCTTTTTGTGGATATTACGATATCCTGTTTACGTAATTACACTACTGTTAGTGAAAATTGCAACACCATGAAGGTCTGCTGGCATTAACTTGAAACTTATGGAATATGTACAACAGGTTGGGACATGCAAATGATTAAATGTCAGTGAAAATTGCAACACCATGAAGGACTCCTCGTGTTAGCTTGAAACTTACAGGATATGTACAACAGGTTGGGACATACAAAAGGTTAACATGGCAGTGAAAATGCGCACGCGGTTTCGGAGCAGCGGCCTCTGAACTGCTTTGTCTGGGGTATAAAGAGCTGGCTCAAACGAAATGTTGCAATCAGTGTGGAACCGACATTGAGTCTAAGGAATATTTCTTCTACCTCACTATGGTAGCATTCTGAACACCTGAAGGACTCGGCGAGCGCAGGAAGGATTGTTGGGATGAGAGAAGCTGGATTTTCCTACCACGAAACTCTCATTCGTACGGGACGAAACAGCAGTACAGTGATGCGAACGTTGTGCCAGTGGATAGATGAGGCTCGAACGCACAGAAATCTGGGAAATGGACTGCAAAACCGCATGACTGCACTAAATGACAGACATCTCTACCGTATGGTAGTGAACGATTACAAAGAGACATCCACAATGTTAACGCAGCAGTGGAGCACTATCACATGTCAGGTTTTGTCCTCCACCACAGTTTGATTTCATCTGCTTAACAGAGGACTGATCGCAAGCAACCCATTTCAGCGCCTTCTTTGACCTTCAACCACAGACGCCTCAAGACGCAATGGGGTGTCGAATGCAGACATTTGCGCGCTGATTGGCAACACGTCGTGTTTTCTGACGGGTCATCATTCAACTTGATGCACCATGATGGTCACATACATATTCGAAGACAAAGTGGTGATCAGCACCTTGCAGTGTGCGCTTTCTAGCATCATGCCGGCCCAACGTCAAACGTCATGCAGGCCCAAAGCCAAACGTCATGCCGGCCCAACGTCAAACGTCATGAAGGCCCAAAGCCAAACGTCATGCCGGCCCAAAGCCAAACGTCATGCCGGTCCAACGTCAAACGTCATGCAGGTCCAACGTCAAACGTCATGCCGGCCCAACGTCAAACGCCATGCCGACCCAACGTCAAACGGCATACCGGCCCAACATCAAACGTCATGCCGGCCCAACGTCAAACGTCATGCCGGCCCAACGTCAAACGTCATACCAGCCCAACCTCAAACGTCATGCCGGTCCAACGTCAAACGTCATGCCGGTCCAACGTCAAACGTCATGCCGGCCCAACGTCAAACATCATACCAGCCCAACGTCAAACGTCATACCAGCCCAACGTCAAACGTCATGCCGGCCCAACGTCAAAGGTCATGCCGGCCTAACATCAAACGTCATGGTTTGGGGCTCCACTGGGTTCATTTCGCGATTTTGCCTGATAGGAACTGAGGGAACCGTCAACAGCCAGCGATACATCAGGGATGTTTTAGAGGCAATCGTGATACGTTTCCTTCAGGGTTGTCCTGGTGGTATATTCAAGCACGATAATGCTCGGGCGCATGTGACCCGGAATGTCAAAGACTTCCTCCACTCACCTTCTTTCCTATCCTGCACGTTTGCCGGATATGTCCCCGATCGAACATGCCTGCGACATGGTGGCTAAGTGACTTTCCCGTCAGGTGCCTCTGCCAGTCATCACAAATGAACTCTGGTCTCGCATGGAAGCAGCCCGAGAAAGATATCAAAAACTTCTTCCATTCAATGCCACACCATGTAGAGGCTGTTATTTTCTATAGACGGAATGGCACGACATTCACGCGATACTGAGTTTTGAAGGAAAAACATCTTGCATAGCTCTGCAAATGTCATCAGTTATCTCCTGTAACATGAAGAATCTGATTTATAAATTTCATTTGAATAACGCTGTTATTTCTTGGTGTTGCAGTTTTCACTAACAGTAAAGTAGATTTTACATATTGTATGATAGCAAAGCACAGAAACTACTAAAACTGTGATACAAGAAAATCAAATGCTATGAATACTTCTTTTTATAATAAAGGTTCTGCAAGAAAATTAATATACACCGCTGGCCACCCAAAATGCAACACCAAGAAGGACAGGAGATAGCAAAGCCAGATTTACTGGACACATAACAACAGTTACAAAGATGAAACGATTGAGCTTACAGGCCCGTGCGACTTGCGGAACACGCAGACATCAATAGTTCGTATGGCCCCCGTGGCTGGCACTAACGACCGCTAAACAACGCGGCATCGAACGAAAGAGGCTTTGGATGTGGACTTGGAGTATGTCGGTCCAGGCTGCTTCCACACGTTGCCACAGTTCATCAGGCGTAGCAGCGGGTGGTGCTTGCCGGGCCACTCGGTTGCCGATCAGCGACCAGACGTCTTCGATGGGCGACATATCGGGAGAACAGGCGGGCCACGGCAGCATTGACACCTGGTGGGCCGTGAAGAATCGTTGCACGATGCGTGTCACGTGCGGGCGCGCATTGTCCTGTCGAAACGTGGCCGCTGGCAGGTCCTGCAGGAAAGGGAGGACTACAGGCTCCAAAACGTCGGAGCTGGTGCGGTGGCTGTTGAGTGTACCGGCGATGCGTACTAGAGGGGTGCGGGTGTCATATCCAATTGCGCCCCAAACCATAACGCCCGGCGACGAACCGGTATGGCGATGCATAATGAAGGCGTCATACAGTCTCTCGCCGCGGTGCCGCCACACGCGGATCCGACCATCGTGATGTTGCAGGCAGAAGCAGAATTCGTCGGAGAAGACAATGTCGTGCCATTCCGTAGTCCAGGTGCGGCGTTCAACGGCCCACTGCCGCCGCACTCGCAGGTGGTGTAACGTCAATGGTAATCGGAGCAATGGGCGCCGTGCGACAAGTCCCCGCTCCTGCAGACGACGTCGAACGGTACGTGCTGACACAGGTTGTTGCGCAACACACCCTAATTCCTGCGCTAACTTTCGTGATATGGCGGTGCGAGCCGTCAATGCCCGCCGCACAACATGCCGGTCCTCTCGTTCGGTGGTGTGCCACGGCTGCGGCAATCGCTCACATCGGTCCGTCCGTCCTTCCTGCACCCACCGAATCCATACTCGCCTCACTGTGGCTGGATGTCTTCTCACACGGGCGCCGATGTCTCGGTACGATAAACCGCTGTCGCGATAAGCCACTATTCGTCCACTGTCGAACTCCGAAACGTGCTGGAATGACTGCCGTATTCTGCAACAAGGCCTCAGGAAGCTTCCCCCGCATAGGTCCGGCAGCACAACACACTTCCACTACTTACACCCCGCCTTCTGTGCACCCTTCTTATAGTGCTTCTCGGTGGCGTGCCGGGCGCACATGATTTGCATATGCCCTGTAATGCTAATGGTTTGCATGTCCTCTCGCGGGCGACGGATGCTGCGAATTTCAGGCCAGTCGGATGCTTTCTTCATGGTGTTGCAGTTTGGGTGGCCAGCAGTGTAGTTTTGCTGGGTGAGACATTAGTGTCTTCTCTTGATGTTAAGAGGAAGAGAAGCATGTCGATCACACACACACACACACACACACACACACACACACACACACACACACACACACACACACACACACAGGCTAGTCAGAAAAGCGAATATAAAAGACGATAATCCGATGCGATATCTGAGAAACCTTCATAGGAACAATGAATGAAATACAAATTCAAGTTAATTGAAAACTTGAGACTTGGTCGTTCTGGGTGTTGTAGTGGTTAGCATACTCGGGTACTATACGGGAGACGCGGACCCGATTCCCGCTTCAGGACGAAGAAAATTTCAAGTTTTCGGATATTATCTGATCTAACACTCATGTCATATTTACACCAATAAACGGATTCACTTCTTCCCAATTTGTGCTTCATAGGAACATTTACGTTTCAAATAGCCAGCTCAATTGTCGATTAATCTGAGATTCACTGTTGAATCTGGGTTCGAATCCGGGTCAGACGTGGATGGCTAGTTGTTCTTTGCCTTCCCTTAGAATGAGATCTGGTCGCCCGGTCGCTGGTTCTCCCTTTTAGAGTATTCTCCTTCAGCGAAATGAACCTCGTCCTGTACTGTGGGGCCAGGCTTTCGCAGGATCCAACAAGTTAGCAGAATTATGAGATAAGAAAAAGAATGTTTTAGATTAAAGCTCCACTTGCTGCCCATAGTTAAGTGTGATGGTCATATTATTTTTTGTTTGTTTCCGTGTAGCTATTGTAGCTAGAGATTATTGACTTACAGTTCGGCACAGATCAGGAGACTCAGAGGTTAATCTTCCATAGAGACACATGGCAACAATTTGGCCCCGAATATCTCAATAGTAAAGCGCGCCAGTAGACGGACATAAAACGTCGAACCGTAACCGTCTGTCAATAGTAAAGCGCGCCAGTAGACGGATCTAAAACGTCGAACCGTAACCGTCTGTCTATTTTTTTCTTTTTTCTTTTCAAGAGTTTACAACTCTCTCCGCAGTGCTACTTATATAGCCAATGGTACCGTAACTCGTGACAGACGCCATCGTAATTTCATGTCCGACCACTGGGGTGCTGTCCCAAACACGAGAGTTGGACCTCTGCCTCTTCTGCTCGGTGCAGTTAGGGAGGAGAAATGCAGCGCATGCGCAAGTTTGCGTATACTCGCAATTCATTACTGAGTCAAAATTCTGTGAAAACTGTAATGTACAATCGTGGCCAAAAGTCCTGCACCAGTAGACCAAAAGTTAATTTTTGATGTTTGAAATCAACGTATACAGCGTAATGGTAAAGTCAGGAATACATATTATACATCATTTTAAAGGGCATTTTATGCTGAATTCAAATATTTTTGCAGAATGAATTCAAATATTTTTATTGAAGTGATGTTACAAGCAAAAATGTGCAAGTGAGGAAACACAAATACAGTTCTGAAAAAGCGTTCGCGCCCATCTAATACACTATAGCTTTCTCCGACGTCCACTAGTGAGATACATATAAAAGGATGTAGAATCGTCTGCGGACTTAACACGCAGCTGCTTGTAGTCAGTTGACGGAAGTTTATGCAGAATTCCTGGTGATATTTGAATTTTTGAATGTCAAAGACCCGAAAATTGGTTCTGCCTCTTCAAACAAGGGCAAAAATTATTGCTTTGGATGAACTTGGATTCAGTAGTCGTAAAATTGCTGTTAAATGTGGCTGTGATCATTCCACTGTCTTGCGCACCATTAAAAGAGTTGCAGAAACTGGACGGATGCCGCCCCGGTGGCGCAGTGGTCTAAACGATGGCCTCTGATCATTCGTCCGAACGGGGTCCGGGTTCGAATCCCGGTGAGGCATGGATGTTGTGTTTGTCTAACGGCACTGGCTCTCTTCCTTCCCTGGAACCAGTGACCCTAAATTAGAGACGGGCGACTGCTTATAGCCCATTGAGTTGCTCACGGTGGTCGTTAAACCTCCAATCAAAAAAAAAGAAAAAGAAACTGGATGTGGGGGAAACAGAAAAAGAACAGGTCGATAAATGCTGTGTACTGAACTTGATGACTGCATGTTGATTCGTCGTTCTTTAAAATCAAGGTTTAAAACAGCTACTGATTTAAGAAATGAGTGGGAGAATGAAGTAGGCATTATTGCATCTGCAAGTAGAGTTTGTCGTCTGCTACAAGAAAATGGACTGACTGCACCAAAACTTTTACTTACGAAACAACGAAGGCTCAAAAGAATTGCTTGGGTCAAGGCACACAAGGATTGGACTGTTGATGAATGGAAAAATGTTATTTTTAGTGATGAAGCAAATGTTACTATTTCCGCTAATAATGGAAATATTTATATGCATCGTCGGGCTGGTGAAAGATATAAGGCATGCTGCACCCAGCTAACAACCAAGCACCCACATTCGGGGATGTTATGGTCCTGCATTTCAGCCAGTGCTGTTAGCCGTCTGCACATTGTTGATGGCACATTGAATGGATCGAAATATATGGATATTTTGAAGTCCAAGCTACTACCATCTACACAAGACATAGGTTTGCGGAATTTTATCCTTCAGGACGATAACGCATCATGTCATCGGACAAAGTTGGTTGACGAGTGGTTTAATCGAAAAGTTATAAGAAAACGTCAGTGGCAGGCACAGACACCGGATCTTAATCCCACAGAGGATCTGTGGGTGAGATTGAAGCAAAAGATCCGTCAACAAGGACCCACATCGAAAATAGCATTAATTGAGTCTGTAAGGGCCGTATGGCATCGTGTTATCACCAATGGACAACTAGAGAAGCCCATTAGTTCCATGTTAAGAAGGTGAACTTTGTTACTAAGAAACTGTGGTTATCCAATTTAATATTAAAGCGTATTTTGTTTGTTGGTAAGTTATTTCAAGTGTTCTGCAAGTTTCAATAATGCACTGCTCAGTAATTTTACGTTAAATACATTGTACACTAATTTAACAAATTCCACCATTTTTTGCTTTTTATGATGACTAGACGCTGTAATTTTGCTTGTAAGTTCCCTTCTATTACTAGTAATAACATTCTGCAAAAATATTTGAATTCAACATAAAAGTATGATATGTACTCTTGACTTTACCATTACGCTGTATAAGTAGACTTCAAACATCAAAAATTGACTTTCAGTTTACTGGTGCAGGACTTTTGGCCATGACTGTATATTGTCACTAAAAACCAGTGCATTTGCGGCGTGTTTTCTGCGAAACAGGAATGCAATTTTTCGCATCACTGCGATAAAATGTGCTTAGCTGAAAATATAAGTTGTTTCTTTTTATATGTGCGGGATTTTAACGATTGCTATGACTGACTTGTTGGCCTACGGGTAGTTCCCGTCCCTAATTTAGGGTCATTAATTTCAGGGAGGGGGAAGAGCCAGTGCCGTGAGGCAGTCACACCACCCAGACCTCAATGGGTTCGAGCACTGGCTCATATGAAACAAGTGGTTAGGAGCCAGCGCCTCAGACCACTCGGCCACTGGGGGGAGGGGCGTATATGTTTTTTCATAGATAATGTGTCCAATAGTTTGCCCAGAATATCCTCGCTCTGTAAAGAAAGGTTGACGAACTCATATCTGGCATGCCGCTTTGCAGACCCTTGGTATTCTGCCTGTCGTAGTAAATGGAGACAAACGTAATAAGTATTGATCATCAAACTACTGAAAATATACTAAGATCTCATGTGCGTTTATAAAAACTTCATTTTATCAATGTTTGGTAAAATAAGTTCCAAAAGGCTACGTTCTCAAAATCATTTTTTTTTTTACTATTCTCACGTGATTAAGTTCAGGAATTATCGCAGGTTTAAAATTGTAAGTGGGAAGAATGTGATTATTATTTACAAAATTCGAGGTAAAAAAAATTGAGGCTTTTAATGCCAATCACTAAATTTCTGTAACGGACTCCTGCGGCGAACAAGTTCGGGTTTGAAAGATATAGCTTACTTTGAAGGTCAGTGTTTGACCTGATAAAGATCCTCCATCTTCGTAAGTGGTTAATTTGACAACTACTCGTGTTCTATTTGCTGGTTTTGGATTTCGAATTCGTAACACGTGCAATGAAGCAACATTTAGCTGCGCCTGAAAAAATGACTTGATTGACCACTGTCGTTTTTCGATCTAGGTTTTTCCAACTAGAGCTTTCAATTTTGATTTTTTTGACGCCCGCACCTAAGAAAACTTATTTCTCTCAACAGCCTGGACGGTAATTTTGTGAATGGCAAACAGAAGAATTACTTTTTCATTTCCTTTTTTTTTTGTTCTAAAGTCAGTCGAGTAGAAGTGATCTCAAAATTAAAAAAACATATATACATAGAAGTTCAACATTTCGTTAACATTAAATACATACAGTGATCGACATAGAAAATTCTACACCATGAAAGAATGCACGAAATAGGACGAAACTTTACACATGTTGACAAGTTGGTGGAAAGGAAGTGATTTAATACTTAAGGGATTACAGGAACGAATGTACCCTGAGTCAGAAGGTCGTATGACCGACGTGCTGGACAATACATTCGAAAACACAGCGTGGCATCAAATGAAAACTACCCGGATGGCGTTTTGATGCATTGCTGACCATGCTTTATTGGCCCGTGTCCACACCAGATCGTTGACCTGGTGTGGACACAGGTCATCGCGCTAGTCAACATTCATTGACATTGTGAGGGGTCGTACAGAGGCTTTAAAACGTGTGCCAATGCCCCCTCCACATGCTGTCTATTAGGGAGAAATTTGTGGATCTAGACACTTTGTAGGTACTGTCTGCTGTTGTTGGCAGCATACGGTCGGGCGTTATCTTGTTGAAAGTGGACATTAGAGGCACCATGGATAAACGGCAACAAAACAGGCTGCAGCGACACATCGACACACCGTCGTGCTGTCATAGTACCTACTGGGCGAACGAGCGGTGAACGCGAATGTTGAAACTAATAGAGCCCCAAACCATGTTACCAGGATGAAAAGCCGTATGATGATCACGGATGGCAGGCAGATCAGCCCAGTGACTACGCCATCTTCAGACTCTCAATCAGCGATTGTCTCTCCTTACACGTGCTTAGAACCGAGATCACTCCGATGCAATGGTCTACACGCTTAGGTGAGGATGACCAAACTTAGCTACTCCGAGTCTCTTTGTTTTTATTTCCCTCATGTATTACGTGCTTGGTTCGCAATTTCAATCATTTATATAACCAACTGTCGACCCATATTCACCACTGTGCAGAACGCTCTGAGAAATACTTCCCAGTATGGCATTTTCTACGTCGAGCAGTGTAATACACTATGTATGAAGATTCACGCTGTGGAGACTGAATTTTTTTTCAGCAGAAAAAGTAAACGGATTCATCCCAAAAAAAAATTGACTTATAGGAGGTCATTTGAGCATGAAAACTGATACAATGAACAAAACAAATTACACTTGATTTACATGAAAAAAAATATTAAGAAGTACAGTGGTGAAGTACTTAAGTATATTTATCGTGTATTTTCGACTCCCAGATATGCACGAAATTATGTGCCACAAAGCATAGCCATGCCGTGCGGAATTAAGAGAATTATGATAGAGTCCCGCGCTGACCATAAAACTACCGAAAACAGGCAAAAGGTATCTTACGACAAATTTTGAATATGCTAGTTTAAAAAAACAGCGGAAAGAACAATTCGACAATGAAGATAAAAATAAATGATGATCCTTGCGATGCATCTGAAAAAGAAAAAGTTATTTTAATTAAAAACTACGTAATGTTTGCGTTTCGGGATTTGGCAACCCACAAGAGTATTTAACCAGTGGTCCATCCTTAATTTTGGGTTATTAGTTGAAGATATCGGACAAAACCAGGCCCTTGGGACAAATACAGCTGGCCCGACAATTGCTATTAACAGCAATTGTCGGGCCTAGCTCAGACAATTGCCGTGAATAGCACCTCTTACTACACTAATACGAGGTCTATGAACTTGTACAATTCATAGCTTTTTTATGGTGTAATTTACTGTGATATTGACAGTATTTTTGAAGTATTTTCACTCATAAAAATATTTATTCTTAGATATCTATTCCTCTTCTATTGAATTCTAATATAATATTTACAGTAATCAAAATAATACGTGACCATACAGTGTTAGCAAATATACGATATATTAAAGCTTTGAAATATTCGAGATATTAAAGCTTTGAAATATTAGTTCATAATTTATTAACACACTCCATGAATATTAGTTTCTCTATCAAACTAGGGTTCTGAAACATCTGAGTTGTTTGAAAGAGGAGAGAATCTCTTGTATTTAATTTATTAAATATATATACGAAGCAGATTCTTGTTAACTTTGATGATGCAGTATAGCTTTTCTTAACTACAAATTTAGGCTACAGTGTGTTTTCAAAATCACAAAGTCTTAAATTGTTCTATCACAGAGTGTTGTTATTTTACCAAACAACACGTAACCAAAGTATTTAAATTGCGGCTACTTTGCGTTTTTCAAATATATCTTACTTGTTCCGCCTTTTTTATTCCTTTTTACCTTACTAAAATAAAAATTCCAAACTTGGAACATGAAAAGGTTTGTCAAATATGCTGGACCTATTATCAGAACTGCATTCTCGACGGTATATGACCCTTTCCGTTAAGAAATAATTTCCTTCTGACATTGACACTAATTATGCTAGAAAACTTACAGCCGAACGGCCTCATACCTCTGTTCACTCAAGCGTTGTCGCTAATCTATCTGCTGTTACAGCGAAATCAAAACGTATAAAAACCACAGCGAGTGGTGAGAAGGTTATCACTCAACGTACAGTTTGATTTTCCTGCAAGTTGTAAGGAAGCCGTTCATCATGATCTCTCAGGTAATGCTTTAGAAAATCTACTCTGTTCAAGTACTTTTTTCAACAATTCTTTAAAGTAGATGATTTCCGACTTTCTATGCCCTTCACAATGTCTGCGTGTCACTGTTACTCGTATATGTATTAAAACGATTATAAATAAGTTTGAATCAACGCTGAAGCTGAAATTCTCACGTAAGAGACAATCGTGAAGCTATTCCTGCTGCCATGACTACATCGCAATTACATTAATTCCCCATTAATACCATGTTTCGAACAATGATTTAGGCTTTACAGCAGGCTTTCTGAATTTTTGGGAACCTGGCTCAGTTTAGACAATTAGCCAGATGCCTCGCTTCTGACCACTCGGCCACCTGAGCAGCATATCCGTGGATTGTACCACAATAGTTTTTGGCATAAAGATATCCACACTGTTTTTTTGCAACAGCTTTCACTTCTCTTATGTTGTTATGGGTTTTTGAATATACCATTTGCCCTTAATAAGTAAGGTTTCTTTCGAAACATACCGATACTATATTGCACAGTAAAGTTCGATGCCTCAAGCACATCAGACATTTTGAGCACAATAAAGAATCATCTTTGGATAATTTTTTTCCCGTAACCCTTTTAATTATGACTACATTTCCTAAAAACATCACAATATTCCTCCAGTTGAACTTGAAATGAGTCAGCATAGTCAAAAACACAAGGATCTGGAATTTTCTGATTTTTAGCGCTTCTAGTGGAAAATATGCAGAGCAACTGAGAAAACCGAACTCGTATTTCTTGAAAATTCACAAATAGAAAGGAATACATGTTTTAAAACATTTAAAATCGGTGCATCTTTAGAATAATAAGGAATTTAACAGTTGTTTTTAAGATTTTACATGATAAAACAATTTTTATTGGCAAATTAATATTTTAAATATACCTTAACAAATTACATGACATTGAGAATCCTTGTTTTAAAAATTCTTGAAGAATATGGAAAACTCACTAGTGGTGCCATTTAGAGTATTTAGGACATACTCTAAATGTTTACTCTATCTGAAACAATCTCTTTTAAAGGCGTTTCAAAACTTTTATCAACTGCGAATTTTAGCTCCGCATGATTAAAACATGCAAAGTGAACGGGAAATCTGTGGGTACACAAAAAATGTAAATTTTGACTTTCACATCCAATTGTTCAATTGATAACTGTTAACTGAAAGATACTTGATCTTATTAACAACTAAAGGTGATAATAAAAATTATTTTCCTTCACCCGAATGAGAACAGTAAAATTTTAATTAAGAGGGGATGCAAGAACTGGTAGGGCATTTTTACTATACTTGTTGATTTGCTCACAGTAACGATTCTGGCGTATTGTGTTTGTGTTTCGACAATAAAATGTTAGTACTGTTAGTGATGTGAATTAGGAACACCTTAAGGGAAGACCCGTAAAGTGTCCTGGAAAATGTACCATAAGGTACGTCTATGAAATAATGTGACTGGGCTTGTGGCGAATAAAACGTGCGGTGAAAGGGAGTGGGAGGCCATTGACTGTCCCCAACTGGAAATGTAAAGTTCACCTCACTCTCTGTATTAGCCAGGGAGCACATGCCAATGCAAGTAAACGTGTTGTTTGTCCCGTCTCGGGGAAAGACTGAGTTCACGAATTGAGCAACTGATAAACGTAAAATTTCTTGTGAAATGAAGGAAAACGCCTAGCGATTCTTTTCGCATGCTAAGTGAGGCGTATGTGGAAGTATGCATGTCACGTGAGCGTGTTTTTGCGTAGCATAAGAGGTTCAGTGAGGGGCCGGGGGATATTGCAAACGATGGACGTCCGGGACTCCCAAGCACTTCAAAAACAGAAGACACGAAGACAAAATCTACATAATTATTTGAAATGATCGACGATTGAGTATTAAACTGATAGCAAAAATAGTAAGCATCGATAAAGAAACTATTAGGCAAATTTTACATGAAAAACTGAACATGACATTCAGCGTTCCCAGGCAGGTTTTTGCCGAGAAACGCATCACAGTGCTTGAACATCCTGCCTACTCGCCAGATTTGGCACCTGCGACGTTTTTATTTTCACTAAACTCAAATATATACTCGAGGGGACCTCTTCGAGCCAGTTACTGTGGTGAAGACGAGAACGACCAAGGGAACGATGAGTTTCCACTTTTAGTGAAGTTATGCGGAAACCAAGGCTTCCGATTGGTTTCCACCGCTGTTGTGTGTGACGTCAAGCACTGCATGGACGTATCAGTTCGTGTAACATGAGAATGACATCACAAACGGAGGGAACTCATCTCCGTAATGTCATGGCCTTGTGTTTTCTAGAGGGCCTTGGAACGACCAAGCTTCTCAAAAGGATCACACCAGATGAGCTGTTGCACTGCTTTGCAGAATGGAGAAGATCAAAATGCAGGTGCGTTGATGCGGAGGGGAAGTACATAGACGGTGATTAGAGTTAAAAATGTAAGTTACTTAACTAAAGTTATGGCAACAGTCTCGTTATTTAACAGCGATATCTCGTATAAATACGTTGGCTCAGGCCGAAAAAAAGCAGACTAGCAGGCAGGACAAAGACCTGCGACGGGGAAAACATTTAGTCTCTTCTTACAGGAAATAGTATTACCTCCTGTTTCCAGAGGGAATTGCATTCTCGCAACAACATTCATAGAAAACCATAAATGTGCAGCACTAACTGGCCTCGGGTTTCAATATCAGTGCTATCAACGGGCATGTCTGTCAGAACTCTCGGGTTTAGCTCTTTGGCTAAAAGAGTGAATGAGCTTGTATGGAAGCTAAGCAACTGACTTACGTTTGAAAGATTATACATTAGGATAACTACTGTTTTTTCTGCAACAATTACTTGTCACAGTTATTAACTTTTCTTCACCTTTCTTGTTACTAATCGAAAGCTTAACACATAAAGTTTAATAAAATGCCATTTAAAAATTCAAAATAGAAGTGCTAGCTTCTTACGACAAGCTCTAGGTATTAGAATATTGAAAGATCGAGTGAACGCCTTCGTGTTCCTGCTGGCTCTCAATGGTGACAAAAGCATCTCACCTTGGCACAGGTTTCTTCTCATGTTAATCAAGGAACATTTTAAACACTTTCATTTTTATAGTGGCCATACGATTCACCTGATCTCATCCCATTTAAAACTCATCAGATGAGGCTTGAAGGAACAAGGGGATCAATATTTATTTCATTAAGTGAATTTTTCAGATGTTTCGCAGGCCATACCGTAAATATAATTGGCGTTCTTATGCACTTGACCTTTGCATTCTTAATTTTCTCTTACGCCCAATGGAAAGGTTAGAATCGTACAATCCATGGAACACTAGTGTCGCACCAGGTACTCGAATCTAACTTCTCCGGCAGGATTATTAACTATCCAACCGCTTATTCATAGAACGACATGCAACAACAGATGTTTATGAAAGCATAATTGGTATAGGCAGCACGATTGCAAAAAGTAACATGTTGTACTAATCCCCCTATTCATTTTTCATTGTTAGGTTATTAGCTGACAAGGAAATATGTTTGTCTTACTGCAACAAACATATTTGTTATCAAGGAAAGTACAAGATGGTAGCTAATCAAAGTAAACGCTTCAATTCTTGTGGTTGCTCACGCGTAGATGATATGCTGTTCTCTTGTTTATTTTTGAATAAATGATTTAATTTTAATCAGCTTGCTTGATAGAAAACGTTTCCAGCTGCTTTTCTGTTGCGTATATGCTGGCGTGTTTTTTGAAGAATAACTGAGGATTTTCTTCATGTCTCCCTTTTCTTTTTAGTTAATAGTTCGGGAAACATCTTCGAAGATTCAGCGCATATGTCTCGATCCCATCTCGGACGAATGGCCAGCACTGCAGGCCACTCCGCCATCATGGCGGCAATGCATTTTTATTGGGTATAAACTTACCGTAACATTGAATAAGACCACAAGTAAAGTAGAAATCACAAAAGCGAGAGCTCGATTCAGGAGTTCTCATAAGCGAAAAACAGATATCAGGCAAGGAATTAGTCCAGGAAAATTTGCTATTTCGACAGTCCCAACATCTTTCTTTCTTATTTTTGCCGTCACTAACGGAACTCGTAGTGCTACTGCGGCGCAATAGTTTAAGGGGATCTGAAGGGAAAATCTACCCTACTGCAATGCTAATTCGTTCTATACACATTTTCTCAAAGACTATTGCGTTCTGGTCTTCAGTGTTTTGAGCCCAAATAAATAAATTCCTTAGCTAATATATGCGCCAGCTGTGGTTTCAAAACATTTGCCAAAAAACTTTTTATAATTCAATTTATCTCAATCGGTACCAAATCCGAATACTTCCCGATTGAGTTAAATTGAATTTTCAAAAACATTCTGACAAATTTTCCGAAATCAGAGCAACAGCGTATATTATCTAAGGATATTTTTATTTGCGCTCCAAATTTTGAAAACCAGAGCGCAGTAGTCTTTGGAAAATGTGTATAGAACGAATTAACATTGCAGGCATAGGACACATTTTCTCTTGAGGTTCCCCTTAAAGCTCGGCTAGAGAGGTAGATTTGAATTACATCATTCGGGGATTTAACGTGGACGTCAAACATAAATACATCTTTACCATGCAACAGCGGCTCTAAATACAACTGTGGTGTTCTTATTGTTACAAAGGTGAAAATTCGTCTTCCCCAACTTTTTTCAAAACTAAAGGCGTCAGTTGATAAGTGATTGCTCATTTTTGTGAAAACAATATTTAACGAAAGTCGGCTTTGCTGCTTTGGAGGCAAGAGAACCTTTCTTCGTTGTCATTTCATCCACCGAGTAGAATGATAACGAGGATTTTCTCCACCGTTTGTTTTTGTTTACATTAAAGTCCATTATGCTGCATGAAGTTGGGAGCTTGGATCTGCCACGTGGTCAACGGCTGATTGCAAGTGATTCTTCGTTAGCAGAGCAGTAGCATGTTTATAACAGAGGTGTCATGGCCGCTTTTAACTCGTGGAGAACAGTCAGCAGTTAACACAGAGACAGTTAACTCTGAACGTCTGAGGTGTAGACGCAGAATTATGATAGATTATTCATGAGTCCGTGACGAAAAGATTAAAAGGAACAAAAATAAGAGTACACGGGCTTTAAACAGTTTGTTTATGGTGTTGGGTATACGGACGTTTAAAGGTAAGCTGTTTGTCTAGTCGCTGTTTATTGGGGCTAAAGCCTACTTTAGTGACATCACACGTTCTCGACGGAAAGAAAACTTTATCTTTTCGGATCTCTGAAGAATTCAACATAAATTGAGTTTGCATGTGTATTCCCTAATTTGTATGTTTAGCGAAATTATGATGTGTTTGTCTCTTTTTAAGATGTATTATCGTGATTAAATTATCCATTTATTCAGATTTAACGCTCTTTAGTAAACACCACTGCAGCAATAGCTTCTTATTAGCTCTGTAAACTAGAGTAGGAAGCCAACCGTTCCAGTCTTATACTGTGCGTTAGGCTCAACAAAACTGAATCAGGACAGTGGGGCACTAGTTGCGTAACAATATATTACGGACCTTCACTCTTTGCGCATATCTTTAACAAAATAAAAACGGCAAAAGGGCTCTGACAAAGACATTCCTTAAGTCCTGCATTATGCTAGGTAAATGATTATTTCAAGAGGGATCAACCACTAATTTCAGAAGGAAGAAAATTTCAGCAAACAGAAAGAGTTTTGAACTTCAACATGAGTCCACCATTTCCCTTCGAATAAGTGGGCTGAACAATTTCTATAAGCAGCATTGAAAACCTTATTTGTCGATATGCAGAGAAACTACAGTAAAATTCAAATTTTGTAACATTGGGAAGCCTCAATCTGCGTTTTAGCTTAATTTTTTTTTCATTAGTTAAGTTTCACAAGTGAAGTAATCGGGAGGACCACATTTGGGATACGTGTGGGCCGCCCCGGTGGCGCAACGGTCTGAGCGCTGGCTTCTGACCATTCGACCGAGATGGGTTTGGGTTCGAATCCCAAACGAAGCATCAATGGTGTGCTTGTCTTACGGTACTGGCTCTCATTGGTTTCCCTGGAACCAGTGGCCCTAAATTAGTGACATGCGACTGCTTAACCCATTGAGTTGCTCTCGGTTTGTCGTTAAACTCTCAGTCAAAACAAAACAAAAATACGTGTAACGCGTGCCAAGAAACTCTGCCTGCAAAATACACACGTTAGCTGCCAAAGACGCAAAAGCGAGATGAAGTTACGATGTTACGCTTACGAGTGCAATGTGAAACCATGCTTTTACTCGCCGATATACCACAGAAATATTTACTTTTTAATTAAACAAAATATTAGTTTCATTACTTACTCATAATTTAACAAGTATGAAAGAAACAACCCAGCATCGAATAATAAAAGTATTTTTTCCTTTGTGATCACTGAATGAAAGTTTCGAAGAACCACTCAAATCTCAATTCAGCCTATACGCCTTCGACACGTAATAAATGTGTGCTTGTTGCAGGTGGATTCAAAGTTTGAACTTGCGGATAATCAATATTAAGTTTAGGGGAAATTTTTGAATTTGAAATCAATTTTAAAAATTTCCTTTGTTTTGATCCCTTTGAGACTTATTTTAATCGATTACCATTGGTGTTGTTGGTGCAGACATATCACTTTTTCGTTTACTAAGCTGTGGCCTTCGAAAGATGACATTGCTTTCAAAACAGTTTGCTCCTCCCAGATGCCGTTGCTATTTCGTAATAGTGTGTGCTAAATTTTGTACTGTTTCATGTTCAAAACTCTCTTCTGTTAGTATGTCATGTCGCTTATGCTGGTCATTTGATTTGTATGTAAAAGCTTTTTTTAATTCAAGTTTTATCTCTAAGTTATGCTAATATATATTTTTTTAATTCTTGCCAGGTATTTATCTTAGCTGCATTGACCACACTGGCGATGTCCCATATCCTGCCCGTGCTGGAACATCATGCTGTAAGTTTGTTACTTCAGATTGTTGATTCATTTCATGTATTTAACTTACATTCAGTGTAAGTTATCAAAATATAAGCATCTCTACGTTTTTGCAAGTTAATATTTAAGAATACCATGTGAAAACACATATTTTTCCATGTCGGAGATCAAAACCACGTCCTTTCACTCCGGAGTAAGTTGGCTCTCCCAACTAAGCTACACGGACGGAATGTATCGCTGCATGTTTGTCGCCCTGACACTTGCTTTACCTCTGTAGTACGTCACCTTATTTCTCTCTTAATTTTTTTTAAGCGAAGAAGGAATTTTCATTAATTCTAGACGATGTCTGGAACAAACATCACACATTTTTTGAAGAATCCAACGGCCACAGTACATCCATTTTTACTAGAGGTGGGACGAATCCTAAATTTTCCCGAATACGAATCCTAAAACGTTCTCGAATCTCTCGAATCGTTCATATAAGAATAATTACAAAAAAAAAAAAAAAGAGAAAGAAAAGACTTCTACTTAAAATTAAAGGTTTTTAATTAAAGCAAAATTTGAAATCTGTGTTTAATGAAAAACAAATTCAAGAATACATTTTTTTTAAATATACTCATACTTATTAGGAAGACACAAACGAAATTTATAATTTACATTTACGGTATGACGTACATAACTCTTGAGTCTTGAGGTTCATATCCATTTTCTGAACATAATTTGACAAAAAAAATATTTGAGTAACAATTCACAGTTTTGACATTTTTCTTTAGTAACAAAAGTTCCAAAAGCTTTTTGAATCAAAACAAGTGTAGAGCTGGGGGAGGATTATTTCAAGAATTAATGTAGATAAACACTAAACATGGAACACTAAATTGAGAACATTCTTTCCAGAAAATTAAGAAAAACCAAAAACATGTTTGTTTTAAGAGTTAATAAAAACACTAAACACTGAACTCTTATAGGGCAATGTAAAAAAATCAGAAACCTTTAATGGAGATTTCATGCTGACAAAAATTCAAACAAATATCGTTCTACAACAAGCACAAAACGCCAAGTTTTTTAGGTTAAGATTCGAAAGATTCGAATGATGAAAAAAGCGCGAAGATTCGAGTTGTCGAATCTCAAATTTTTTTCAAGATTCGCGGGTTTCGAGGATTTTTATGTCTCACCCCTAATTTTTACGTTCGGGCGCTATTGTGAAAACACATTTTTGTTCGTGACGGGGATCGAAGTTGCGCCCCCGCACTCCGGAGTAAGTTACTCTCCCAACTACGCTACACGAACGGAATGTATCGCTGCAGATTAGTCGTCTTGACACGTTCTTACCTCTGTAGTATGTCATATCCGTTTGAGAGAAAAATGATACAATTTTTTGAAAGAGTGCTTATTAAACCTAAAAACATATTTTAAGAGTTCCTATCAAACTGTTTTCAGTTTGACTCAATGTGTGTGCATTTTCTTGACGGAAGAGTATCAGCTGTACTTTTGAAGCCTCAATAATCAACATGCTGGTAAATAACACAAAAAATGGCTCAAAGTTCTTAATGTTTTAGCAGATCCATCTCTTTACAGTAACAGGTTTAGTCTAAACTTAGTCGTTGTCGTGTAACATTAGAATCATCCCCTACGTTAAACTAAAGTTTTCACAGTAGACATGTATTATAAAAAGTAATGAATATTTTCTATTACAAGAGGTAAGCTGTAAACTCAAACAGCCGCCCCGGTGCCCGAATCGTACAAAGCGATGGTTTCCAGTCATTCGTTCGGAGTGGGTCTGGGCTTGAACACAGGGGGAGGCAGGGTAGGAGTATTTGTCTTACGGTACTGGCTCCCTCCCGGTGCCAGTGTCCCCAAGCTATGGATGGGTAAATTACTGTAGCTCACAATACACGATTAACTCACACACACACACACACACACCACTTCGAACAAACTTTTCGACGTAAGAATAGATTTTCCGTCATTTACTTAAAATGTTGTATGGAAAGCAAACGAGTCACTTCAAGTAGGTATATACACTGGTGCCAAAATTCATAGCATAGCAGTATGCAAATTTTTAACGTCGTATAAAGGCTTCGACGCACACCACGATTTTTTATCAATTACGAGGTGTAATCCCGTGAGTCAGGTTCGACAGCCGCCAGTAGGATTATGGCAGTCGATGTGAAGTATCGGAGTTTGAACGAGGCATAGTACTGGGAGCCAGACGGATGGGACATTCAATTTATGAAGCTGTGCAAACATTCAACATTCCTCGATCCACGATGTCACGCGTGTAACGAGAATATCACACGGAAAGCATTACCACCCACAACGGAAAGGGCAGTGGACGGCGGTGGGTGGTAATGAGCAGCGGCGTCTGTCCGGCTGAGGACCAGCAGCGTCTGACCAGGACTGTCCATGCCAACAGATAATAGACACTGACTCAAGTAACATCCACATTCAATGCAGAAGGTATCAGAGACTTATGACATATCCATCAGGTCAGTGCAGCGTAATTTAGCGTCCATGGGGCATGAGAGCAGAAGCCCCACCAGAGTATCTTTGTTAGCACCACGAGATCGGACACAGCGCCGCACCTGGGCTCGTGAACACGATAATTGGACCCTGGAAGGCTGGCAACATGTGGTGTAGTCCGATGAGTCACGTTACCAGTTGTTACGAGTTGATGGTAGTGTTTGGGTGTGGCGCAGAACCCATGAGGTCATGGATCGAAACTGTCAACAAGGCACTATGCAAGATGTGTGAGGTGTATTTACGTGGCACAGTTTGGGTCCTTTGGTCGTCGTAAACACGTCATTAAACGGTAATATCTTTGTGGCTCTGCTGTGGGACCATTTCCAGCCCTTCATGTACTCCATGTACCCCAGCAATGATGGGGTTTCCCAGGCGGACAATGCACCACATCATCGCACCCAAAATGTCCAAAATTGGTTCGAGGAGCATTCTGAACAGTTCCAATGGATGATGTGGCCATCACGTTTGTCCAGTAGAGCACTAATGGGACGTGGTGGAAAATCCACTCGCACCCAAGATCCTGGAATAAATACCAGGAAACTGTGGAAGGCTGTTCAGACGGCATGGCTCAATAACTCTCCAGAAGTCTTCCGGCCACTTGTGGAATGGATGCCACGTAGAGTTTCTGCACTTCGCCGGGCTAGAGGAGGTCCTACACGATACTACGTATGTATCCCATGACTTTTGGCACTTCAGTGTAAATAAGAAGCATTTTATTTGAAAAAATGTTAGCACCACGAGATCGCTGTGTCCGATCTCGTGGTGCTAACAAAGATACTCTTCCATTCACTCTGAAAATTGAGATCCGCACTTTCAAATTAGAACCATGACCAAAGTAAATGTTCCAGGAGCTTTAAGACCATGAATTTATATTTCCCATGTTCCACTCCGCTTTTCTGAACTGGTTCTGCGAAAGAGCTGCTTATTGGGGAGAAGGAGAGGGCTTCATTAAGGACCATTGTGACCGTTTGGTGCTGTTAGTTGTGGCCACTCTCTAATTTAGGGCTACTAGTTCAAGAGGGATCAGGCGCCCCATCCATTTTTCATCCGGGGCTCAGGCTCAACTCAGACTACCAGGAAATGTATTTCTGCATTGATTCAAATAAATAGAAAATATTCCACATGTTAAATCGCCAAAAGTTCAGCTTTCGAAATAATGCTTTCAGGTCAAGAAACTAAATTTAATGAAGTAATAACTGCCACTAACTACATTACAGACTGTATATAACACAAGCGATAAGGTGAATGTTGGATAAAAAGATTAGACAATGATTACTACGACTTATCTACAAAAGATGTTTCAACGGTTCTTTCAAATTTCGCGACGTGCCTGCTGTGTGACACAGGAATGTTTTACCACAATACCCATTCCGGGGTAAGGGAAATATTTCTTCTGCTGAATACGAATAACCTTTGGCTCCATTGACAAAATACTCAAGATCCTAAAACTATATTTTCAAAGTAAAATTGCAACAGTAGCTGTTCAAAAAAGAATTATAATGAAAAAATTCACATTGGATACTTTACCCTTGAACAAGGACAAGCTAGCTTTTCTTGCGACCAGACAAGAAGTCGGTAAAATAACTTGTACTTAACATTACTGTGATATATTATTTTTAGTTTAAGTTCCTGAAGGAGAGCTAAACAAATTTAGTTAGGAGTTCATTGCATTGAATCTCTTTTGAGAAACCAAAGTAATAAAAATTATATTTGAGTTGAAGTCCTGGTACCATAGACAAAACAGTACTGGGATATTCACATGATACTGTGTTTATGGATGCGCAAATCCAAACAATAAAAGCTGTTGAAAAAGCCATGAAGATTTGATTACGAGAGCAAAAGCTTTCGCATGATCAAGCCAAAGCTTTTGCCCTGCATACGATCTAATATAATGGCGCAGATTTGATAGTCGTTTCTGAAAATGCACGAATATGAAAGTTCTTATCTGCGAAATCAGCTCTATATCATGTTTAAGTTTGGTCGAAAAGCAGAATAAATTGCTCATTGATGAAAGGAAATTGGTATTATTTAAAGATTTTGAGCAGTTTTCGATCATAGGGAAAGATACTTTGCAAGGAATTTCAATCTTTACAGCTTTCTTCTAGAGAAATAATTCACAATTCCGTTTTACTTTGATAACAAAGGGCGAGATAAAATTTTATGGACCATATATCTTAAAAGCTGCTGTACGTAGTTTTCAATGTCACCGCTCGTATGCTCAACTTGTAGATACTGTACTGCCACCGAACCACAGTGACGTAGTTTACATAGAATTTTTGCATTTGCGTCGTACTCTATTTCAAAAGAATTTAGTAAGTCACATATTCTTCAGTGAAAATCATTTTTGTTAAATGGTACTACTTTTACGTTATAGTATAAGCCAATTATTCCAAAAATTAGTGTTCAGCCAGGTTGTTTCTTCATAGACTCAAATAATGCTCGCTTTTTTGAAACAGGAATAATATGCGGAAAAATTAAGCATAAATACCGCACACGCGATATAATTCTGTTCATATAACACAAAACCAGAGTTTCAATAAAATATTCATGCAACTGGAATACATTTTTAAATGTTCTTCTTTATTTCTTCCCGACAGCCCCAGCCCTACAAGTTCGGATACAGCATCAAGGACAAACATGGTGAACAACATCGTGAAGAGGCTGGTGATGGCCACAGTGGTGTGAAGGGACAGTACGGATTTGTGGATGACAGAGGAATCAAACGTCAGGTCAACTACGTCGCCGACAAACTCGGATTCAGAGCTGAAGTCAAGACCAACGAACCAGGCACTGCCAACCAAGACCCCGCTGCCGTCAAGATCATCTCTACTGAGCCATACCTTGCTGGTGGACTCGGACTAGGAGCTGGAGCCGGACTTGGATTGGGAGCTGGTGCCGGACTTGGATTAGGAGCTGGTGCTCTGGGTTACGGAGGTCTTGGATACGGTGGCGTGGGTCTCGGAGCCGGATACCTCGGTGGATATGGGGGCGTCGTAGATGGTGGTCTTGGATATGGCGGATATGGACTGTATTAAATATGTTCTTCCGTTGTTTCCAAGATTATCTAGAAGGTCTATGCAGACAGATCTGTGATTTAACTTAGCGAAATATTGTACATATTTTGGCATTATTTATTTCTAATAGAGCAATCTGTAAAGGGACAAATTCTTATTGCTGGGATGTAATAAAATATTTGCAGAGCGAAAAATGGCATTTGTGTTCCTTAATGTGTTCAGACAAACATTGTTGTCTAACCAACTCTATAGAATCATATTCTATAGAGCTGGTTATAATTTAATTGGTTTATTCTATAGTTATGCGTTCTACAACGTGGTTTTATAGGACGTATATTGTTTACGCAAGCCTGACAGCCTAAATACGAAGGAAATCGAGAATGTCTGTAGTAAAGCTATAAAAGCAAGAAATAAAAATGTTGTTATAGACAGAATACACAGAAATGTAAGGAATAGCACAATGACTGTGGTAAAAAAATCAACTAGAAAGACAATGAGATAAGCAGAATCAGTCACGTATATCTCAAGCTTTACACATTAGTTGAAGAAACTACATAGTAAGTAAATGCATATATCATCACTATAGCTGTAAAGTTACTGACCCCTTTATCATGTATAATATCTAACTGCAAAGAGATGACAATGCGAAGAAGAAAAGGCGGGTGTGTACGATATACCCTGACAAAACAAAAGTTATAAATCGGGATAAAGAAGTTACCCTCTTAACCACTAAATGTAAAGAGTACATTGGATGTGTCAACCAAGACATGCAGAATATGACGTTTGTTAGGAAAGCTATGTATTGCTTGACCACTCCTATATGGAAAAATATTAGAAGAGTTGCCCCTTACATGAACTTTAAAAAGACAGCCTGACAGCCTTTAGGGAGACAATTGAAATCCTCTCCATCAAGCTGACACGCTATAATGTGGAATTAACAATGGTTTGGCATGCAAACACGTCTCAACGCATCGTATAATCGCAAGATAAATAACACTTTGTACGAATCCTGATGTCTTTCATATACACGGTGCCCAGTAAAGTCTTTTCTCAGCCACGTAACTTTCGAACGCCGACAGCTATAGCCATAAAAACGGTGTCTAGGTATAGTAAAGTGGTGATGCGCTATTCGATGAGACAGGTTTCAGCGCCTCCAAGTGGCAAAGTCAGGAGTTAGGGTGCCGATCTCGGAAACTATACGAGACACGGGAAAATAATCAATTACAAAGTTGTAGAGCAGCATCGATTTAGTACGACATGACACCTTACGCACATGAATGCTAAGAATAGAACACGTACAAAGCTTGTTTGTTTATTCGTGATGTCGAACACCGTTACGTCACGAAACGCGTCAGAAAGGAGCAATTAGTTGTCACTAGGCACATTTACCGTCGGTGCTCAATGTGCTCTCCGTCAGCCACAATACACATTTGGACTCTAGATTGACTCTCACGCTGCCCATTTTGCAGCATGTCAGGTGACACGCTGGAGCAAGCATCAGTTATACGGCGTCGAAAGTCCTGCAACGTTGTCGAAGGGGTCTGATACACCTGCTTTTTGAGTTGGACCCACAGGAAGAAGTCCAATGGGGTGAGGTCCGGTAAGAGTGCAGGCCACTCTACGCAACCACCATAGCCGATGATTTGTTGCTCGAATGTCTCGACCAGGTACCTTCTTATGTTTCCTGACTGGTGCGGAGGGGCTTCGTCATGCTGAAACCAAACATTCCGCAGTTGGAGCAACGGCAGGTTGTCCAAAAGATCGGGTAATACGTACTGTAGAAGCTCCAAGTATCGGGCTCCCGTTAACGTACCCTCGTAAAACACAGGTCCGATGAGGCTGTCCTTGAAAATGGCGTACCAAACATTAATAAACCACCGCACCTAATGACGAACTGGTAGACCACGTGCAGGATTTTCCAGCGCCCAGTAATGGGTGTTCTGCCTATTGTAGACGCCATTACGCCTAAAACACGCCTCATCTGTCCAAATATTGTAGGGAAGGAACGTTAGCTGGACCTCTAATTTGTTCATGACGAAGTTACACCAGTCGTAATGTCGCTCAGCATCACCTGGCTGTAGTGCCTGCAACGGTGTTGGACGGAACGGATGAGCACCTGATCGCCGCAGGAGTTGTCATACGCGGCTTTTTGAGAGGCCACACGCGGCACTAACCTCTCTTGAGCTGCTCTCAGGATTGTTGAGGACGTATGCTAAGACATCTTCTGGTTGCACTTGACGGCCTACAGCAGCTGGTCTGCCGGATCGAGGTCGGTTGGTCACACAGCCCGTCTCCCTTAACCTATTAACAGCATTGAGGATGGTCTTCCATGACGGATGCGGTCCTGATGGAAAACATTCACGATATAGCCGTTCTGCCTTTCTTACATTGCGAGCACATTCACCGTATAGGAGCAACATCTCGCAATGCTCATCATTGGACTATTTCTCCATGACCGCGATATTTGACATACACCTCGGGAACTCTCTTTTATACCTGCCGAAAAGGTATTACGTTCCATACTTATTTGCATATCGCAGATATTGCATGCGACTCGCATACTAATCGCGGGTTGAGTTGGTTAGTCGATGCGAGGCGAATTGTTACGATCGCCACCGAGTACACTCGTTTCTTACAGACAGTGACTATAGCATGGACCCGACGAGGTTTGAACCAAGGTCATATCGAATGCGAAAAGCGCGCGCTACCACTGGGCCACGACCGGGCTAGTGATTTGCGGAAGGCGATATTATCTCCTTTCTGACGCGTTTCGTGACGTAACAGTGTTCGACATCGCGAACAAACAAACGAGCGTTTTACGCGTTCTATTCTTAGCATTGATGTGCGCAAGGTGCCTTGTCGTACTAAATCGGTGCTGCTCTACAACTTTGTAATTGACTATTTTAACGTATCTCGTATAGTTTTTGAGATCGTCTCGCTAACTCCTTACTTTGCCGCTAGAAGGCGCTATAAGCGGCCTCATCGAATAGCGCATAGCCACTTTACTATACCTAGACACCATTTTTATGGCTATAGCTGTCGGCGTTCGAAAGTTACGCTGCTGAGATAGGACTTTACTGGGAACTCTGTATATTTTCAAAAAATAATCTTTGTTTCTTACGCGTTGTAATTCTATGCATTATACGTCTATCTACTGCCTCCAAAAAGTCACCAGTGAAAAGTGAAAGCTTGGCGATTTGTATAAATCGTGTTACGCCACTAAATAAATGGATTTATACCACTTTGTAAGTGCATTGAACATGCACATTTTTTGAGAAGCCAGTTGCATTGCCATTTTCTTTGCCTGTGACATCTCTTCCTTAATACAGTGGTGTGTACGAATTTCTAAAACAATGTTTCTTCCAATTGGCTACAGCGTACAACGAACTGTTTTATAGTTTTTTTATAGACTACCGTTTGTTAAAAATTGCAACACAAGGAAAAATCGTACTATTCAAATGAAATTTATATCATAAGCACACCGAACAAAAAATTACGGAATGCTCATTTTATTGGTTAATATGGGGGTTACATCACCACGAGCTCGAAGCACAGACTTGATTTTCTTTAGCACACTGTCAACATGAGAGCCGATGACATTAATGTCTAGTTTGCCCCACGCCGTGAACAACTGGTCCCGCAGAGCAGTCAAATTGGGAGGGTGTTGTTGTCTCTTCTTAACGGCCTGTTTGAGCATGTTCCAAATTTTCTCTATAACATTGAGATCAGGCGAATTGGCGGGCCAGGTGAGATGTGGGACGTCGACCTCATGTTCTGCAAACGAATCCTTCACAATGGCAGCTCGGTGGACAGTGCAGTTGTCGTCTTGATAACGTGGATCTGGAATGGCGGCATCTTGGAGGAACTGAACATATGGCAACACCACGTTATCCAACAGTTTCACGTACTCCACCACTTTCATGCCATTAGACACGTGACCTAAAGGATCCACCCCAGCACTGGATATTCACCCACAAAACATGACACTTCCAACCCCTTTCTGTACATCCCTTTGCACACACTCTGCGTTGAAGGCTTCTCCGGCCTTTCACATGACCCTGGATCGACCATCATTAGAATACAGACAGAACCTGGATTCGTCTGACCAGATGATGCGTCACCACTTTTCTGAGGTCCAGTGTCGGTGTTCCCTCGCCCATTGCAGCCGCTTTTTCTTGTGTATGGCAGACAGCTTCGTGCGTACCCTAGCTACACGACTGAATATTCCTACACCATGAAGTTCTCGTCGAAGCGTTCGTTCGGAAACAGGCTGACTGGGTCCCGCATTGTATTCTTGCAGAAATTCCTGCCGCGTTTGGAACCGTTTTGCGGTTGATAATCGTCCCAGACGTCCACGATCACGGTTGCTCATGATGGGGTTTTTTGCCTCAGCTGCTCCGACGAGAATTGTCTCTGGCCGACTCCTTTCACGCTAAATGAACACTACTGACTGTGGACTTGGACACGCCAACGAACTCCGCCACCTCCCTCAGCGAATGACCATGTTCACAACCAAAGACGATAGCTCCCTTTTGCCACTCTGTTACCCATGGTACTACCTTTTCTACCCATGGTACTACCTGTAAGCAACAATAAAACTGATTAGGCATGCACGTCTTACAAGGCTGAAAAAGTAGCAAGTAACATAGAATACTTTCCATTCCATTACATGCACGTATATTTCTCTGCCTGACCAGTTTCCAACTGTTCCTCCGGATGACAGCATTCTGTAATTTTTTGTTCGGGGTGCTTACATTCCTCATGTTACAAGAGATAACTGATAATGTTTATAGAGCTATACAAGATTATTTCGCTTCAAAACTCAGTATCGTGTGACGTCACCTCGAGCAACAATAGCAGCCTCTGCACGGCGTGGCATTCAATGGAAGAGGTTTTTGAGTCCTTCCTGGGGAGTAGCCCGCCAGGCTGCTTCTACACTGGCGGAAAGTGAAAAAAGAACACCAAGAAAGGAGACGTCTGATACCAACAAAATTTATACAGCATAATAACGGAATACAGAGAATAACGTGATTAAAACATTATGGCAAAATACAGCTGTATTTGCTGGTAAACTGAAAAATAACATTTCCATGTAACATGATTAGTACGAGGTTGAACCGCCATGAACTGCGTCACACTGTGCAATTCTGGCATGGAGTCTGTCGTACAAATGTTGGATGTATGTTTGAAGTATTCAGTTCCAAGCATCCTCAACCTGGACGCGTAAACCCGGGATGGTCGTGGCTGGCCGTGGAGACCGGATAAGTCGTTGTCCCATAAAATCCCACACGTGCTCAATGGGGGACAAATCCGGTGAACGTGCAGACCATATAAGTTGTCTCATACCCTGAAGTGCATGCTGTGTTGCACGTGCCGTGTGTGGGCGTGCGTTATCTTGCTGCAAAACACCACGATGGACCGACCTTACAAATGGCACAACAACGGGCTGAATGATGTTGTTGATGTAGGAGGTGCTGTTTAACGTACCCGGTACAAACACTAGTTGTGTACGGGAGTGATAGCTGATCGCTCCCCACACCAGGAGACCAGGTGTAGGCCCTGTGTGTTGCTGGCGGATGCAAGAAGGGTGGAGACGCTCTCCTGTGCGTCTGCGAACACGCAGACGGCCATCGGAGGCTCCCAAGCAGAATCTGCTTTCATTACTGAACACGACAGATCGCCATTGCGTTCTCCAGTGCAGACGTTGGCGACACCGCTGCAGCCGTTCTTGAAGGTGGGCTGGAGTCAGAGGTACACATGCCAGAGGCACACGTGCACGTAGTCCTGCATCCAGTAGACGGTTGCGGATTGTTCGCACAGTCACCTCAAGTGCAACGGCAGCTCGGATTTGCGTCGCAGTGGATGTTCTGCTTGACAACGCCGCTCTTGTTGCGCGTCGATTGGTCCGCTCATCAGTCCGTCTGTGACTCCCGGCTCCACGTCTTCTCGTGTGGGAATGTTCCTCGGACCATCTACGCCACCATCGTACCACCACCGATACTTTCCGTCCAATTCGCTCCGCAATACGACGATACGACCACCCGGCCTCGCGGAGTCCGACTAGACGACCTCGCTCAAAGTCCGATAACTGCTGAAATCGTACACGCCTTCCATGTCCAGGCATTGCCGCTTCTTCAGGGTCTTCGCACGTGTCCGTACGCCGACGACTGATTACATTCACTTCGCCGTACTCCTTAAATACCACCGACGGTAATTTGCATATTACGTCGTGCTGTGGCGTAAGCGCTCACCGGTTGGTCCCGAAATTAACATCACACCTACGTAAACTCGACCCCATTAACATATGTAATTTTCATGATCGTCCTCCAATTCCTTCTTTGTGTTCATTTTTCACTTTCCGACAGTGTATATAGGGACCAGAGTTCATTTGTGGTGACTGGCGGTGGCGCTTGACTGGTCAGTCGCTCATCTACCACGTCCCAGACATGTTCGATCGGGGACTTATCCAGCGAATGTGCAGACCAAGGAAACAGCAGTAGCTGCTTCTTCCTTGGCTTACTTGGAAGAGGTCTTGGACATTCCAAGCCACATGTAGCCGCGCACTGTCGTGCTGGAATATAGCGACATGACAACTTCGAAGGAAGGGTGTCACCTCTGCCTCTAATACAACCCTGATGCATTGCTGGTTGTTGAGGGTTCCCTCAATTTGTATCAGGCGAGGTCGCGAATTGAACCAAATGACGCCACAAACCACGACGGTGTGCCGCTATGATGCTGGGCCGCTAGCGACCAGTCTTCTGTTAAGCAGATGACGTCGAACTTTGCTGGAGGACAAAGTTTGACCTTGTGACAGTACTCCACTACTTCACGAACACCGTTGATGTCGCGCTAGAATCAGTCACTGTCATGTGGTAGAGGTGTCTGTCATTCCGTGCAGTCGTTCGATTTTGCGGTCCATTTTCCTGATTTCTGGGCGTCCGAGCCTCATGTGTTCCGTGACGTCACGTTCGTGTCACTGTGCTGGCATTTAGTCCCGTACGAGTGGCAGTTTTGGGGTAGGAAAATCCAGCTTTTCTCATCCCGATAATTCTTCCTCGAAGAGTGAAGAATTATTGGGAAGAATAATCCGTCCAAGAAGAGTGGACGATATCGTGATGAAAACGAAGATCCTGAAGTGGCAATAAGCTGGCGATATTGCTGGAATAACAGACCGTCGCGAGACATCTGAATTGTTAAACCGGATGACAAGAGACAAGGAAAGACCCCGATCAAGACCATGTGGAGAGGAGTGGATGAAATTCGAAACCATGCCTGATTAAGATGTAAGAGAATTGCTCAAGACAGCGAGTTGTAAAAGAGACTTAAGGATATAAAGACCGCTCCGGTGGCGCAGTGGTCTAAGCGATGGCCTCTGATCATTCGTCCGAACGGGGTCCGGGTTCGAATCCCGGTGAGGCATGGATGTTGTGTTTTTCTTACGGCACTGGCTCTCTCCCTTCCCTGGAACCAGTGACCCTAAATTTGGGACGGGCGACTGCTTATAGCCCATTGAGTTGCTCACGGTGGTCGTTAAACTTCCAACCAAAAAAAAAAAAAAAAGGATATAAAGATCATTTACTAGTTTTACATGTAACTGTTGCGAAACATATGGCTCATGGCCCATGTGGCGAAAGTAATCGCAATTCACTCTGTATGGAAGATGGCAAATGTACTAAGCAATTTCCGAAGCCTTTCCAAAATGAAACAATAGCTAATAAAGGCGGGTATCCTTTCATATCGCCGTAGAAAGAATATTTTAACCACAGCTATATGTGGTAAAATTATTGATAACAGCTGGATTGTCTCTTATAATCCGTATCTTTTGTTAAAGTACAATGGCCACATTAACATCGAGGTGTGCGTTACTGTGAAAAGCGTGAAATACCTTTTCAAGTACGTATACAAAGGTCATGACTATGCAAATATGCATATAACAGAGTACAACACCAAATACGACGAAGTAAAAAGTCATGTTGATTCCCGATACGTTAGCGCCCCTGAGGCAATGTGGATAATACTTGGTTCTGATATGTATCAGCAATCTCATACAATAGTTGGATTACCTATTCACCTTCCTGAAGAACAGAATATTATCTTTTATCCGGAGCGTTTAAACAATGATCGAAATGCAGTTGTCCATGATGCTCGGAGAGATACAATGCTGACAACATGGTTCAAACTAAATGAGGGCAATGAAGATGCCCAATCCATTTCATATAGCGACATGCCAAGACATTATGTGTTCAATCCAAAAGAAAGACAATGGGTCGAACGAAAACATGGTGGAGATTATGTGATTGGAAGAATGTATTCAGTCAACCTTGGCTCTGATCCAGAAAGCTATTGTTTGAGACTACTGCTACTTCGTATGTCTGGAGCGAAAAGCCAGATGTAAGAACAGTCAATGGAATTCTATATGATACCTCCCAAGAAGCTGCATTGCAGAAAGATTTAATTAAGAATGATGAAATGTGGGGAAAAACTTCACATGAGGAATTAGTTTGCAGTATACCTCGACAACTACGAGATTCATTTGCGTACATTCTTATCTTTGTTTCACCCTCCAATGCACGAGAATTGTTTGAAAAATATAAATCCTATCTTTGTGAAGATTTTGCACAGAGACATAACATTGGGTATACCGAGGATTGTGAACATTGCTTGAATTTTACCCTTCAAGAGATTTTTTTTTGAGGTTTAACGACCACCGTGAGCAACTCAATGGGCTATAAGCAGTCGCCCGTCCCTAATTTAGGGTCACTGGTTCCAGGGAAGGGAGAGAGCTAGTGCCGTAAGACAAACACAACATCCATGCCTGACCGGGATTCGAACCCGGACCCCTTACGGACGAATGATCAGAGGCCAGCGCCTTAGACCACTGCGCCACCGGGGCGGCTTTCAAGAGATTAACGACATTCTCAAAGCTAACAACAGCTCATACGATAAATATAATCTTCCAATTCCATCAAGTAAAATTTTTCAAGATCCGGATGTTTATTTCGACAGTGCTGCAGAACTACCAAACGCTACAGAAATGACAAATAATTTAAATGCAGTGCAAAAAGCAGCGTATGACAGTATTATGTCAGCAACCACTAATGACGATCTTCCTCATAGATGTTTTTTGCTTGATGGCCCGGGGAGGGGGGCGCAGGAAAAACTTATTTGTATAAAACCCTCCTCAGCACCCCTATCCGTGGAGAAGGAAACATAGCTTTGCCTGTTGAATCCACAGGAATCGTCGCTAATCTGTTAGAAGGTGGCAAAACATACTTTAACCAATTTAAGTGGAACGTCTATAGACGTCGAATATAAAGATTAATTCCACCGACGCCGAAATCATTCGATTTGAGAAAGTGATCATTTGGGACGAAGCCACAATGGCCCCGGTATTGCTTTACCTGCAGTTGACTGAATACTGAAAGATATTATGAGAAATCAGAAACCTTTTGGTAGCAAAGTCCTTTTACTTTGAGGAGACTATAAACAAACTCTCCCTGTTGTCAAAACATGGTAATAGAACCAAAATACCCTAAGCCAGCATTAAATTCAACCATTTATGGAAGAAGTTTGAGATTTTAAGACTCAAAACTAATGTTCGATCTATTGATTCATCGTTCAGTGAATAGCTCTTACGACTTGGTGATGGTGCCCATGAAACAGCTGATGGCTACCTAGAGGAAATGGTAGAGATGCCTACACATATTTTATATAATGGTGATATAACAAAAAAAAAAAAAACATTTGGTGAGAACTTGAAAATTTCTGATTTTAAAGCATTTGCAAAGAAAGCCATTCTGTGTCCCAAAAACTCTGATGTCGACAAATTAAATGACAATGTTCATGATCTCTTAGAGGGGACAGCAAGCACATACTTAAGCTCTGACTCAATTGATGCCGATGGCGAAGAAAATACTGAACAGTATTATTCTATAGAGTTTTTAAATAAGAAAACTCCATCAGGAATGCCCCTTCACAGACGGAAGTTGAAGATTGGAGCTATTATCATGCTCCTGAGAAACCTCAATACACAACAAGGTTTATGCAATGGAACAAGACTGATAATAATTAAAGAACTAAAACCCAATTTGTTCATTGCAGAAGTACTCACAGGCTCAGCATGTGGTAAAACTGTTTTATTACGCGAATTGACCTCGCACATAGTGATACATTATGTGATACCTACTATTCACATTTAGACGACGACAATTTCCTGTAAAACTCGCCTTTGCTATGACCATTAATAAGACTCAAGGTCAAACACTGGAGATAGTAGGTATCTACTTTCCTGAACCAGTGTTTTGCCATGGAAAACTTTATGTTGCATTGCCAAGAGTTCGACGGTTTGATGATGTCACAGTTAAAGTAGTCCATCGGCAAGAACAAGGAAACCTACTTCCAGATTCCGAAAAGATATTTACAGAAAATATCGTGTACAAAAATATATTCCAACGTCGTTAATAAACGCTTGATAGCAATAAGGGATTTCTAGAGCCCGTTGTATTCTTATCTCAACGAGCTTTACAGCTAGTTTATCATAAAATATGTTAAGTATGCTGAAAAACCAAAACACAAACTCGATATGGGCGTTTGTGGTTTGATCAAGAATCAGATAGTTTGATTCACTTTAAGAAATATCCGAGAAATTTCCCAAAATGTTAAAACTAAGTACTCACAAAAGCATTGATCACAGTTCTAACAAGAAAGATGACACCGAATTTTAGGGTGTAATAAGCACGTCTTTTGAATCCGTTCTGACGCAAATTAAATTTATCAAAGCTATTCAAAGTTAATGGAACCGGTATAGAAAACAATAATATCTGACGGAAGAAAGAAGTTTTTCAATAGGAATTTTAATCCCTCAGATATTGCTGTAAACGGAATCGTGAGCTTACGCCCTCTGGTTGCAGACTTGTGCGTTAAGAAAAACACGAATTTACATGAGAAACATTTCGCACCGGAAAGGCTCTCCAACACAGAAATAATTTTTCAAATCGGACTCTTAGAAACAGAGATATCGACAAAAATAAGATGTGACTTTACGTTCCCTGGTGGGAAAACCATGCATTATTTTGGGAAGAAAGTATTCTCAAAATTTTTTTCCATATGAGCGGTATCGATTCAAGAAAAAAAAATTAGTCGAGTTTTTAGGAGCCCAGATTTTGCTACAAATACATCAGAAGCAGAAATTAACACTTAAGCCCGCTGGTAGCCAAACCATTCTTCACCAAACATTAGAAATTATGTGAAAAATATTTTCCATCAGGTCTTGTATGCGATACAGGAAGAATTTTTCAAATCGGAGTTTTAAAAGCAGAAATAACGCAGAAAACGTAATTAACCTTCGTATCCCCTAGTGGAAAGTCTATGATTTTCTTGAAAATTTTAAATTTATAGGAAAAAACATTTCGCATCAGAAACACTATCTAACAGAGAAGGAATTTTTCAAATCGGACTCCTTGAAGTAGAGATATTGACAAAAATAAGATATACATCTACGCCCCCTGGTGTAGAAACAATGCATTATTTCAAAAAGAAAATGTTCCTAAAAACCATGTCAACCTTAGTAGTATCGGTCGACAAAAGACTTATTTTTGTAATCAAGATTTTAGAAGCTCGTATTTTACTCAAATACATCAGAAGCGGAAATTAAGACTTACGCCACCTGCTGGCCAAACCATTTCTTACAAAAATATGAAATTATGTGCAAAGGATTTCCCATAAGGAGTTGTATCCGGTGCAGAAAGAATTTTTCAAATCGGAGATTTAGAAGCAGAGATATAGGGGGAAAGCAATTTACCTTTACGCCCCCTAGCGGAAAGTCTATGAATTACTTGAAAATTTTGAAATTATATGAAAAACATGTCACACTAGAGACAATATCCAACAAATAAGGAATTTTTCGAATCGGTTTCCTAGAAGTAGAGATATTTACAAATATAAAGATATACATCTACGCCCCTGGCGTAGAAACCATGCATTATTTTAAAAAGAAAATTATTCTAAAAGGTTTATCGACATGAGTACTATCGGTCTACAAACGACGTTTTTTTCAATCGAGAATTTAGAAGCTCATATTTTGCTGCAAATACATCAGAAGCGGAAATTAAGATTTACTCCCACTGGTGGCCAATTTTTTTTTTTTTTGATTGGAGGTTTAACGACCGCCGTGAGCAACTCAATGGGCTATAAGCAGTCACCCGTCCCTTATTTAGGGTCACTGGTTCCAGAGAAGGGAGAGAGCCAGTGCCGTAAGACAAACACAACATCCATGCCTGACCGGGATTCGAACCTGGATCCCTTACGGACGAATGATCAGAGGCCAGCGCCTTAGACCACTGCGCCACCGGGGCGGCCCACTGGTGGCCAAACCCTTTTTTTCAAAAATTAGAAATTACATGCAAACGATTTCCCATCAGGAGCTGTATCCGGTGAGAAACGAATTTTTCAAATCGGAGATTTAGAAGCAGAGATATAAGGGAAAACACAACTTACCTCTACTCCCCCTAGCGGAAAGTCTATGAATTACTTGAAAATTTTGAAATTGTGTTAAAAACATGTCACACGAAAAACACTATCCAACAAAGAAGGAATTTTTCAAATCAGACTCCTAGAAGTAGAGTTATTGACAAAAATAAGATATAAATCTACGCCCCTGGCGGAGAAACTGTGGAATATTTTAAGAAGAAAATATTCCGAAAAGGTTTATCGATGTGAGTGGCATCAGTCCACGAAATAATTTTTTCAATCGATATTTTAGAAGCTCAGATTTTATGGCAAATACATCAGAAACAAAATTTAACACTTACGCCCCCTGGTAGCGAAAGTATTCTTTACCAAAAAATAAATTAACATTATATGCAAAAGATTTTCCATCAGGAGATGTATCCGCTGAAGAAAAAAAATTTCAAATCGGAGTTTTAGAAAAAGAGTTATCTGGAAAATTGTAATTTACTTTTACGCCCCCTAGCGGATAATCTATGCGTAATTTGAAAAAGAAACTACATCTAAAATACTCTTCGACATAAATGGAATTGAAAGATAAAATAATTTTTTCAATCGGATGTTTAGAAGCAAATATGTGGAATAAAACGTATTTTTGAATTCGACATCATCTGCATTTACGCCCTCTAGCGGCAAAGTTGTACGTCGTAAACAAAAAACGAAATAAAGGATCGTCATTCGCATAATTCAAGCTTCCCAATACAAAAATAATTTTTCAAATCGGACTAATAGTTGCAGAGATATCGTGGGTACAGACGGACGGACAAACCGGTAACATAAGCACGATCTTTTTTTACAAAAGACGTGCTAAAAAGCAGTACGTATTGTAGTTCAGTTAAAAACATTCCCCATTGCTGGATAGGAGAATAAAATTATTTTGGTAGTCATCGACTAAAACATTAAATACTACACAGTGGAGTCACATTACTGTGACCACCTCCTACGTTGACGTCAACAGCGGGTAGCTAATGAAAAAAGACACGTGTCCTGAGCTGGCTTGGAGGGTACATAAGCTGTGCTGTAGGCATTATGAAAACATATCGTTCGTTGCTGTCATGGATAGGAGGAGCGATTTATCAGATTTGCAAAAAGGGATGATTATAGGTTTTCGGGCCAAAGGTGGCAGTATTTCTGAAACTGGGCAGCTTGTGAACTGTTCGTGTGCTGCTGTGGTTAAAGTGCATCGTGATTGGAGAAATGGCACCATTGCAATAAGCGAAGTGGAAACTGTGGAGTGCCACGTGCCATTGATGTGAGAAATGAACGTCTGCTGCGAATGTGCGTGAGCCGCCCCGGTGGCGCAGTGGTCTAAGGCGCTGGCCTCTGATCATTCGTCCGTAAGGGGTGCGGGTTCGAATCCCGGTCAGGCATGGATGTTGTGTTAGTCTTACGGCACTGGCTCTTTCCCTTCCCTGGAACCAGTGGCCCTAAATTAGGGACGGGCGACTGCTTACAGTCCATTGAGTAGCTCACGGTGGTCGTTAAACCTCCAATCAAAAAAATGTGCGTGAGGGCCGATCGACACGCTACAGTGGAACAAGTCACTGGTCGAATGAACCAGGGGGATACCGGAAGTGTGTCCAAAACAACAGTTCAGAGAACCTTGCTGCGTATGGGGCTGCGATGCCGACGGATGGTCACAGCACTTTTGCTAACGAAGGTGCATTGGCAGAAAAGGCTTATATTTGCCCGGCAGTATCGGAATTGGACCTCCGCTGATTGGCAAAGGATTGCCTTCTCCAATGAGTCACGTTTTCTGATTCATCGAACGAATGACTGTTGCCGTATAAGGTGAAAAACATCGGAGAACAAACACTCTCCAACCATTGCTGGAAGAACACAAGCTGGTGGGGGCAGCGTTATGGTCTGGGGAATGTTTTCGGGGCATTCACTGAGTCCACTTATACCTGTGGAAAGCACAATGGTCCGAATTCGTTATGAATCCATCCTTGCAGACCGCGTACACCCATACATGCTGATTGTCTTCACTGGAGCGGAAGGGATCTTCCAGCACGACAATGTGACGTGTAACACAGCTAGAAATGTCCGGTGGTTGGAAGAGCACGATGAAGACTTCAAATTACTTTCCTGGCCCCCTAATTCCCCAGACTTAAACCCAATTGAGCATCTGTGAGACCACCTCGATCGTGTTGCTCGCTCTATGGATCCTCCACCAAGCACCCTCCAGCAGCTGTCAGATGTACTGAAGTCAGCATGGCTTCACATACCTATGAACACCTTCCAGCACCCTATTGAGTCACTCCCAGCCCGTCTAGCTGCTGTCCGCGTTGCACACGGTGGTTACTCTGGATATTAGCTGGTAGTCGAAATAATGTGACTCGACCGTGTATAATCGCCTGAATTAATTTTGCTTTAGGTTTCTAATACTTAAACTAATTAGAAGCTGCCGGTCCGAAATCTTAAAAATATGAAAGTGATGTAGGGAGGTTAAATGGCAGCCAGAATTTCTGTGTTGGAGAACGTTTCCGGTGCGAAATGTATTTCATATAAATTCATGTTTTTTTCTTAACGCACAAGTATGCAACCAGAGGGCGTAAGCTCACGATTCCGTTTACCGCAATATCTGAGGGATTGAAAACCCGATTGAAAAACGTCTTTCTTCCGTCAGATACTATTGTTTTCCATACCGGTTCCATTGACTTTGAATAGCTTTGATAAATTTAATTTGCGTCAGAACGGATTCAAAAGACGTGCTTATTACACCCGAAAATTCGGGGTCATCTTTCTCGTTTTGAATTTTTTGGAAAGAATAATTATTTTAGTAATTATGAGTAAGAACCGTTAACTTCATTTGAGTTTTATATTATTGACGTTTCCTTCATTTCAGTTTTATATCATCGGCGTTTTCTTCTATCTATACATACTCAATGGACAAAGTATTAGAGGTACCAACCTAATAGCATGTTGGGCGTCTTTTAACGCGAATAACAGCCGGTACACGCCAAGCACCGACTCCACTATAGGTTTCCGAGGGTTTATGAAGATAATACCAGCCACGCCTGTTGCAGAATTGTCCACAACTCCGCCCGAGCCGTCAGTCCAGGATCCATAGGTCTGATGCTCCCCTCGACGGCATCCAAGAGAGCTTCCACAAAGTTTAAATCCTAAGACTTGGGGGACCACTGGATGATTCCAAACTCATATGAGTGTTCCCCCAGCCATACCTGGATGGTTGTGGCTCGGTGTGGCGGCATATTGTCCTGCTGAAACAGACCATCAGTCACAGTATAAGCGTAGGCCATGAAAGCGTGTAAGTGATCAGCTAGCCCATGCTGGTAGGGCGGAGAGGTTGAGGACCTCACCAGACCCACTAAGTGACCTAAAGTGTCTCATAAGGAGGCTTCTCAAACCACCACAGAGCCAAATTTCAGGCTCCGACAGTTTCTGTCTAACTTCCTTGGAAAAGCTATCTGGTTGATGTGCGAAAGCTTGGAAACGCTTATGTGTCTATTTCGTACGCCAATAAATCGGATTACTAGTATAGTGTTACTAATTCCTACGTCACAGAGCCACCAGCGCCTTGAAAAAACCGACCTGGCACGACGGGGTCATGTCCTCATACTGTTCACGCTACACCCGCACCCTACCATCAGTTCGGTACAGCTGAAAACGAGATTCATCTGACCGCACGACGTGGTTCCGCTCTCCAGAGTTCCAGTTTCAATGTTTCCGGTGCCAACCTAGGCGTAATGTCCGATGACGAGCAGTCAACATGAGTAGGGCGTCGGCTCCTGTAAGACCAGATTTTGTAGCATACGCCCTACCATTCGCTCGCTGACACTACTCGGGACTCCTGAATTTAACCTGGATGTGATTTGCGCCTCCGTTGCCAAATGGTCTGTCTGTACGAGCGTGAATAGTCTACGTCGACCCCAGTCATCAATGGTGTACTCTTGCTTTCTGGGTCCAGGTATGTTCGTCGATGGTATACTCGATGCACCCTTGATACGGTTGCCATTGGAAACCCTAGGGTTGTTACCACTTGGACGATAGAATGACCCATCTGTGTTGTGCCAACAATACGTCCACAATTAAAGTCGCCCACATCACTACGTTTGCCTATGTTCATCGATTGCGATACACTGTTGGGAAGATCAGATCATATGTAGAGGATTTTAGGAAGGAAGTGTCTGACCACAGGTCTTAAAGAACCATTAGAAATAGGAAGCTGTGAGATTTAGGCTAGAGTGCCAGATGGGAAAGTGACCCGGAAGCAAGGTAGAAAGGGGGAGGAAGACGCCTTTATTTATTACCGAGGGGCCAGTACCAGGGGTCTGACGGCTTAACGTGTCGATCCGAGCCAAGGTGGATATTTAGTGGTTCGAGCGTTCGTACCTGCCTGGAATCGAACCCGAGGTCTTCTCTGTGGCAGTCACGAACCTTGATAATTAGGCCACCCGCGACCCTCACTGTTGGGAAACCCTGCTGTTTGCCTATCTATCGCCGGTGTTCGGTTTGGGTCTGTTCTATTCTGCGCGGGGATGCCCATGGACACTCCCCATCACCCATATCTCTAATATTTTGTCTACTGAGTGTTTTTTTTTTTTTTTGATTGGAGGTTTAACGACCACCGTGAGCAACTCAATGGGCTATAAGCAGTCGCCCGTCCCTAATTTAGGGTAACTGGTTCCAGGGAAGGGAGAGAGCCAGTGCCGTAAGACAAACACAACATCCATGCCTCACCGGGATTCGAACCCGGACCCCTTCGGACGAATGATCAGAGGCCAACGCCTTAGACCACTGCGCCACCGGGGCGGCGTCTACTGAGTGTGTGAGTATATATGTTGAATATTTGCTCTAAAATAACAAAGCAAAATTTTCTCTGCTTCAGTGAAAATTTTTCCGCCGGACCAGGCATGCTGTTATAAATAAATTAAGTTAACTACGGTTAAGTGTAGGTCGTTGCACTTGGAGGTAAAAGTACATTGGTGGCCTTATCCTACTTTTGTATTCTTGAAGCAGGCAGCAGCAAAATTTTGCTCGTCCATCATCTCCACAAACTTTTGTGCTTGTACACGTAGAGTGCTAAGTGATTCTCCGGCAGAGATGTTCCGAAACCCGCGTCCCTCCCACATTTATCTTAAAAGATAAAAACAGTTTACTAGAACTGGTTCATGGATCAAAACGGTAGTGCATGAGTTAAAATAATGGGTAGACTAAAAACATGGCGTCTATTCAAAGAGATGGTATGAATACCTTTCGCGGTAGATGATCAGTGTGCAAAGAAATAAAATGATCTAAATCAACACCCCGAGCATTATCCGGTTGTAACGTACCAAGAGATGTGACGTACCTGCCAGAAGGATGCACACGACATAAAGGCAGATAGGAATCAGAATAAAACGTCCGCGTAGCTCAATTGGTAGAGTGACTAATTCCGGAATGAGGGGATCCGGGTTCGAATCCTGGCGTGGACAGAAATGACGGAGAAATTTACTTCGTTATACGGTATGCTACTTTCAGTCGTCACTTTTAAACTGCTGTTAAAAATTTATTTACCTCTGAATTAATGTTACGTGCAATGCGTATTTCAACAGGTCTTTTTCATCCAGAAGTTGACATTTTTTTTCCATTGAGGGAATATTTAATGGGGGAATATTTGAGACTCAAATGCATCTCTCGTAACCACAATTTATCGGAAGCCTTTCGCTGTTTTCTCACCTCCACATGCCAAGTCCAATCACCCTTGTCAACAAAAACTCAACGCTTTTTACAGTTGCGTATATCGCGCGATGCATATATGTTCAGATAAAGACAGTTCGGAAAAAGAACTTTATTTCCTTAAACGTGTTGCAGTTCAACGAGATTACAACCCCTCCATTACAGACAAGGCTCTAACAAAATTCCGGAAAACGAAGCCTATCTCCACGCTAACTTCTGTGATGCGCCCATTGTGAGAGAATTTAGCCATTATTCCATTTTCCCGTGACATTTCCTTCAAAATTTCAAAAATTCTCAAAACCTTGTAACGTACCAGAAGATGTGACGTACCTGCCAGAAGGACGCACACGACATAAAGGCAGATAGGAATCAGAATAAAACGTCCGCGTAGCTCAATTGGTAGAGCAACTTATTCCGGAATGAGGGGATCCGGGTTCAAATCCCGGCGTAGACCAAAAATGACGGAGAAATTTACTTCGTTATAACGGCGCCCGAACTATCCGGATGACCCGACCGTTCAAAATCTCGCAATGGTGTGATGTTATTTCCACACCGCGAGATAGGAAAAATAAGAGAATCCCTTCTCCAGCACTTCAAAAAAAAAAAAAAAAAAAAAAAAATAAAAAATAAGGGGGAGATGATGTAACGTACCAGGAGATGTGACGTACCTGCCAGAAGGACGCACACGACATAAAGGCAGATAGGAATCAGAATAAAACGTCCGCGTAGCTCAATTGGTAGAGCAACTTATTCCGGAATGAGGGGATCCGGGTTCGAATCCCGGCGTAGACCAAAAATGACGAAGAAATTTACTTCGTTATAACCTTTAATTTTAAAGTATTTTTTTAAATCCGTAAACAAAATGCACTTTTTAGGATTTAAGGACTATGTTGAAGACAAAAACTTGTGGGGAATTTATCAAATTCCATGCGAATGTGGCGCTTCCTAAATATGACAGACCCGTAAAGCCTTGCGTGTTCGATTGAAAGAGCACAATACCTGCATTCGGAACTGTGACCTAAAGAAGTCATCGATGGTTAAACACTGTTACGAAGAGGACCATAAATTTCTCTTTGAAGAAGCAAAACTAATTGACATGCTAGATTCAACCACCAAACCTGATATTTTGGAAGCTTTCCATATACATATATCAGAAGTCTTCGCAACTTGTTAGTAACATGGCATCTACCCCATTTCTGTCACGCGCGTAGAAGCAACTTACCAAAACCCGTGACTGTAAACACCATTTATGATATCATATACAATTTGAATATTTACGTGCCATTCGTCCTGATGAAGCTAGGTCAATACCCAGCGAAACCATGGTCGACTTGGAAAAATAAATATTTGTGACAAACCAGGTTGTATTCTCTTAGTACGCCACAAGACTGTGTAGTCTTTGAGATCAAGAATATTTGAGGTATTCGAATGGTCAGAAGCAGCGCGTAGACCACTGCGTCACCGTGGCTGCCATCCAACCTTTCCTGATCAAGATGATCCACAATGAAGAATTTATATTTAGAGGATTTTTCGTAACGCCTGGGAAAGAAGATAAGCAACAGCAGTAATGATTTTGCGACGTATCTACCTGAGGGGTGACGCACATATCAAGATGGGTAGCAACAGTGATAAGCCCTTGCCGGGTAGCTTAAAGTGGGAAAGCATTCCGGAGCAGAAAGATATTGGTTCGAGTACGCCACCGGTATAGAGAAGAGTTGCGGTTTCACAATTTTAGGAACTGCTGGCATGCTGTTCAGTTTTTGGACATTCCGAAAATTGCATGCCAAGTGGATTTCCAATTAAATGAATATTCCCTTGTGGGACTTCAAGGGGCCAGTGTTAACCCATTTGCTGCCAGCCTGTTTAATAGCAGACAAAAATGATTTTAAGAGTTAGATGATATATCAGTAATCTAACTCGAATATTTCTGTTAGAAGTAATTAAAATTTCGTCGTGAGCTGTAGGACGCTGACGGCACGACGAACATACTGAATGCAACAGAGACATATCAGTGAGATGCCTTTTCATTGAAAAAATATCCGAAGTTCGTTTTTCGTAGAAGTGATTTTAGGCTGAATTCAGAAAATCTCATTTTATTGTTTCTCTTAACAAAATTTTACTTTTCTTCAACATGGGCTTGCTGACTTTCTTTTTTCTAATTTTATACTGAAAAAGGAGAAAAAAGAAAAATTCTTAGTGCCGATTTGAAAAGAAGTAGGGCAAAAATCATATCATTTGATGTGTACTACTAGCATTCTAGAACGACTTGAGGTATTCTGTCACTGTGAGTATTACAAGCAGGAAACACAGGAAACTCGCTGTTGTTTCAATAACCAGAAATCTTTCACTATTACTTTTAATGGACACACGTGTTTCTGATTTCTTCCAAAAACTTTTTTCGGCTGGTGTTGTTATGAGTTTTTTTTTTTACAGTTCTTTTTGTTATTCCTATTGTCTAACGTTATCAGCACCAATATTAACATTGTTCATTCGTTTCTGAATCGGCTGGTCAGCCATTATTTTTACACGTGAGTGCTGCGTGGTGTGTTTGTGTGTGCCTCAATCCTGCCGAGATGCTATGTTTCTGTGTGTTTCAATGCTTCCGAAGGAAAGCCGAACGCAAACAAATCGCCACTGAGAGTTTCACGTTATATTCCGTGTAATTATTTTTTGTTGAATTTTTATTTGTTTCTTAAGAAACAATATTATTAAAGGCTTCTCGTGTACGTAAAAAGAGTTCGAATGTTTCGAATTACTACATAACAACCAATAGAAATTTCACTGGCAAGGCAGTTTACTTTACACACTCAGCAGCCAAACATTAAAGACAGGGGTGATAGGAATTTGACATGGGCGTGCTCGTGTAAGTTTGTTACACGAGCATGACCATGTCAACTTCCAATCCTCCTTGCGCAGAGTTAAACAGATCCAAACCGAACGTAGGCGATAAATAGGTGGGCAGCAGTGCTTCCCAACAATGTATCCCAATCGAGGAAAATGGATTAACGAGGTGATCTGAGCGACTTTGATTTAGGGCGCATTGTCGGCGCAAGACAGATGGGTCATTCCATCGCCTAAGTGGTAGCAACCTTAGGGTTCCCAATGGCAAGCGTATCAAGGGAGTACCGTGGGTATACCATTGACATTGACGGACATACCAACGCCCAGAGTGCAAGCGGTGACCTACCACACGCCAGTGCTGACTGTGATCGACGTAGACTCTCTACGCTCGTACAGACTAACCTCTTGACAGCGGCCGCGCGTATCATACCAAGTTTAAAGGTCCGAGGTCGAAGCAGCGTCAGCGAGCAAACGGTATGACGTACGCTGCGTACCCTGGGCTACGGGAGCCAACGTCCTACTCGTGTGACACTGTTGATTGCTCGTCATCATTATGCCTCGTCCGGGGCCAGGAACATCGAAACTGGACCTTTGCAGAGTGCCGCCGCGTCGTGTGGTCAGATGAATCCCGTTTTCAGCTGTACCGAGCTGACGGGAGGGTACAGGAGTCGAGTCGACTGCATGAGGTGTTTGTTCTGTCGTGCCAGGTTGGCTGTGTTCAAGGCTGTGGGGATCTGTGATGGTTTGGAGAGCCTTCTTATGGGGCACATTAGGTCGCTTACTGTGTCTTTAGAGATACTTTGCCGCTACGCGCTACCATCATGTGCTGGCTGATCACTTAACGCTTTCATGGCCTTCGCGCATCTTGTGGCCGATGGTCCGTTTCAGAACGACAATGCGCCGCCCCATCGGGCTGCAACCACTCAGGCATGGCTTGAGAAACAGTGATCTGAGTTTGGAACCCAATCAGTGTTCGCAGTGCTGTTTCTGTTTGCCCGTGCATAAATTAAATAAATGTCTGGGGTTCCAACTTGTGTGTTGGAGAACTGATTATTATTCATGATCAATATAACAGATAACGTGTGACGTACCTGCCAGTAGGACGCACACAACATAAAGGCAGATAGGAATCAGAATAAAACGTCTGCGTAGCTCAGTTGGTAGAGCGACTTGTTCCGGAATAAGCGGCCTCGGGTTCGAATCCCGGCGTAGACCAAAAATGACGGAGAAATTTACTTCGTTATAAACGTTTGAATTGACAATGGCAATAAGATCAGTGATTCACTCGCATGTAACTTTGTATCCCGCGTTGCCCAAGTGTTATGCGGCACTGGCTTCTCAGTATTCATCCGTGTTGGGTCCGGGTTCGAGTTCCAGACGAGGCATGGGTGGTGTGTTTGTTCGAAGGACTGGCTCTGTCTCTTCCTTGGAACCAGCAGCCCTAAATCAGAGATGAGCGATTTATAGCAATCAGTGACTTGGTCATGGTGGTGGTTAAAGTGTGAAATAATAACAACAACAACAACAACAAAGCATGTTACTTTTTTTTTTTTTTTGATTGGAGGTTTAACGACTACCGTCAGCAAATCAATGGACTATAGGCAGTCGCCCGTCCCTAATTTAGGGTCACTGGTTCCAGGGAAGGAAGAGAACCAGTGCCGTAAGACAAACACAACATCCATGGCTCACCAGGGATTCGAACCTGGACCCCTTTCGGACAAATGATGAGGGGCCATCGCTTAGACAACTGCGCCACTGGGGCGGCGGACGTTACTTCCGAACAAGAAATTAGTAGAAGAACCGCTGGCGCACTTCATGCAGCACCAGGAGTGGCGAGATTATGTCCAAAATTTGTATACATGTACTTTAAAAAAATATAAATATTTTGAAGGTTTTTTTTTTATGATTTATTAGACCTGGTGGTACAAAGACATACAGGCAGACATTAAGAGGAGACAGTAATTACACAGCAACAAGTACAAATTATACATGGTTGACAGCATGCCAAATGATCAATTTGCACAGATATAGACAGTATTCATCATGTAACACATTGTGAACAAGTATGCATCAAACATGGATTTTACAGTATGCCAAATGACCAATGTACACAGACAACAACCAGTGTTGGACAAGTAACATATTGAGAGCCAGTGCCGAAAGACAAACTCAAGCATGCATACCTCACCGGGATTCGAACCCATACCCAACTAGGGCGAATGATCATAAGCCTACGCCACCGGGACGGCATATATATACTGCTTCGCCAGACATAGAAATGATGCAAATTTACATCGTACCTTTCGACAGTGCTTTCTTTTCTTGTATAAGGCTAACTCGCTCGGCTAGATATCGAGAGATCCGGGATTCAATTCCCTGGCGGTGACCGAATAACAATTTTGCGGTTGCTCTGTGTTACTAAAACATGGAAAGAGCGATGTTTTTGTCTTTTCTTGTGTTTGTTTTGTCTGTTTGTTCGGAGCTTTAACGTCCACTGTGAGCAACTCTAATAACTATAAGCAGTAAACCGTTTTTAATTTAGGGCACCTGATTTCGGCGAAGGGGGACAGCGAGTGCCGTAAGGTCATTACACCACCCATGCCTCATCGGGGACTCGAACCCCGGCCCACTCGGAAGAATGGTCTAGAGCCAGGTTTTAGGTCTGGGTTCGAATCCCGGTGAGGGCAACATGCATCCTTACTTGCACTCTCTACATGTTCTACGACTCGGAAGTAAAGCATTTCCAGCAAATGTTCATACACACACCGGACACTGAATCAGGTACCTTTATGTAGATGGACGTAAACGTCACTAACGCAGCATACATGCAAAATATGCGTTCACGTGTGTCCCCACGTGATCTAGTCAACTATTTAAACCACTACTCGTTAATAATTCAGTAGTGTTGATCACAATGGGTAAAAATAAAGGATTTTTCGGAGTTCGTAAAAGTGTTCATTGTGGGTGCTGGTCTGGCTGGAGCGACGATTGAAAACAGCAGAACTGACTGTTTTCTCAAAATGTGATACATTCCGAGTCTTTAAGGTGGTTCCACCTAAAATCTGTGCCTTATGTTTCCAATGGTAAAACTTCTTTACATATTTTCTTCGCAATTAATGTTTTTCTAATAATGAAAACTTGCACATTGATAAAACTAACTTTAAGTTATAGCATGGGATACTTAATACTTGCTGAAACATAACTATAATTATATTGAAAACCAATCCTTTTTCTTTGAGTAATGTTCAGACTTGTTAATAGATGGCGCGACCGGTACAGTGATGACGTCAGTAGACAAACAAATGTTGGATTACTTAATTATGGTTATGTTTTAGCAAGTACTAAGTATCTCATGCTATAACTTAAAGTTAGTTTTATCGATGTGCAAATTTTCATCCTTTCGAATATGCGAAGAAAATATGTAAATAAATTTCACCGTTGGAAACATACGGCAGAGATTTTAGGTGAAACCACCTTAATCAGTGAAAAAATCACCCATATTGCTTGTCTAATGGGCATGACTGTGGCACGACGACAGCTTATCAGGAACGCGATCGTCGTCGTCTGTGATGGTTTGTACGGAGAAACATTCAATGAAGGCTCTTCTTGACCCATATACCAGAGAAACACAGTAGGAACAGTATTTGCTTTTTGTCCAGCAGGTGATGGCTGTTTCATGGAAAACAATGCTACTGTCTGTCGCGCAAGATGTGTTCAGAAGTGTTTCAGCAAAAGTGACAGCGACTTACACTATCTTCCCTGGCCACCACAAAGCCCGGAACTGAACCCCATTGAGAATGTATAGCACATGTTAGAAAAACAGATCCTGGAGTAAAGCCCCTACCGTTAAATCGGAGCTAGTTAAAGGAATGTCTGGCGAACGTCTGGTATGCTGTAGACATATAGATGCACTCCCACATGTTGTAGAATCTGTGCTAAAACGCATACGGGCTGTAATTCGGGTTCAAAGACGCTATCTTCTTTGCCGGTCATCCAACACATTTTTCTCTCATCCAATAATAATTAGTGTTATCGGGAAACTAAAAACTCGTGGCGTTTTGCGCATGCAAACAGAGAAATATGACGTATGTGCAGAATGAAGGACATGCTGTGCCACTGTTCTGCGATGCTGTAAGGCTAGGAGGTGGTCTAATTAATTCAAACACTCGACGTGGATCAGGACTACCAAACAGAAATCATCGCACTTTCCACGTTAATAAGTGAGTCTTTGAAAAATTCTCATTTTTCCGAGACTCACTTATTAACGTGGAAAGTGCGATGATTTCTGTTTGGTGTTCCTGGTCCACGTCGAGTGTTTGAATTAATTATCCATTCGCCTCCTAGCTATTTCTTCAGTTGCTGCTTTCCATCTTTAGTGAATCCCCAGCATTATGCGGGGCTCCACGAAGCAACCTGCCGTGCAGTTTGGCAGTTAATCACATGTGAGTCTGGAGAATTCGAGGCCGCTGTGGTGCAGTGGTAGCATGTCCGACGCGTAACTGGAAGACCCTGGGTTCGATTCCCTGTGTGGCGGCAGATGAGAACTTTTCCGAGACTCACTTATTAACGTGGAAAGAGCGATGATTTCTGTTTGGTGTAGAAGGTGGTTATTAATAGTGTATGTGGCACGTGCTGGCTGTGACTGTACGTTTTTCTGGAAACAGTTATGACGAAGAAGTCTTGTCTTACTTCTACGTTAATTTAAAAACAGCAACATACTAAGAAATAGTTTCTAAATGAAAGAAAACCTTAACGGCCATCAGACGAAACATGTAAACAACAGAAGTCACACTTACGGAAAAGATGCTTTATTCAGGATGTAGCAAACACGTCGTAGCATAGCATATTGCACTAAACTCTCCACACACCACACAACTCTTTAACACAACACTCTTTTCACAACGCTCCTTTCAATAATCAGTTTTCAACCTAACGCTCGCCAAGCAACAATTTAGTCGTCGCCTTTATCTCTTGTTCTTATCAATATCAGGCATACGTCACGTGCATTCAACCTCAATTGTGTTGTCAAACGTATTCGTTTGAGAGAAAAGATATTACGTTAAGAGTGAAGAATAACAGAATAAACTCGAGATTTACATAGGGAAAGAAACTAAAAAGGAAAGTTAATTTAGAATATACGTCACACAGTATTCGAAATATTGCCTTCGCAGACGATAATGGGGTAAAGTTTGGTCTACGACTATGAATTGGGCATTTACGCGGCACAGGTAATGAAACAGATATGCCCAGCATTAGGGAACGACGTGATAACTGAGAGAACCACCAGAAGGGAGTTCCAGAAATTTCATTCTGGCGACGAATCGTTGGACAATGCCTCACGCCATGGGTGACTACAGGCGCTTGATAATTGCCAGCTGTGCAACGCCCTGAGGAAGACACTACGGAAACGTGCCATCAGCTTTCCACAAAGTTTAGTGAAATCTCTGAAACCATTCCCTTACGTCTGCAAAGCAAGGGGGAGGAACCGGGACGGCCTACTGATAAGATTTTCTGCCTACTGATGGAAAGGTCCTTGGATCGATCCCAGTAGGTTAGGAACGTACGAACCGGTAAATATCTGTAGTGCTTCGGACGGGCACTTTAATGCGTCGGACCCCGGGTACTGGCCTCCTGGCTAAAAATAAGGGAGTCTGTTAATCTCAGTCCCCTTTCTCTCTGTCCTACTATTGGTGTGTACTATATGACGTTAGTCGTTCCTGCGAAGCAATGTAGTGACTATATCTACTGACTTGTATCTGTCTACTCACTTTCCTATCGTGAGCCTCTGCATTCCATCTAATGTTCCTTCGTTTCTCATACTCGACTCAGAAGCCTGTATCAGGCCTAGTTAGTCAAGTGTAAACCTTCTCTGCGGGTGTAAACTCTACATGAATTGCGGTCAGCGCTGGTGGTGATTCCGGTGGGATTTGTAGCCAGAGTCTCGTTTTCGTCATGGCCGGGTTGATCTATGAATGAGAAATGATCGCAAGTGTCATATAAGCCAAGGGGTCGACATAGTGACTCCTGGTTCCCACATTATTTGCCAGATGTAACCAACAGTAATGGTTAGCTCTCATGCTAGCACAAGAAGCTTTTTTAATCTTCTTAGCGTATGTGTGTATCTTTGTTGTAATTGTACTTCGGCTTGTAAAAATTTGTTTTTCTACTATGTACTACTTTGCGTAATTGTACTTCGGCTTGTAAAAATTTGTTTTTCTACTATGTACTATTCACTACGGCAAAAACTGCGAACACTATTTATTTTAAGTAAATAGATGCTAGGAGATACAGCAAAAATTGTGTTTTTGCTGTATCTGCTTCTAACAGTCGCATTTGAAAAAAAATCTTTATCCATCGCATAGCTCCTTCTATGAAGAATACTTTGCATATACTTTTTACTTTGTCATAATGCAGAGTTTTTCCGTTATGTTTTTATTTGCGCGTATTCTCCGATTGAAAAACTTTCTTAGTCAGATAGTCTTGACCATGAAATTTTTTTCCGCCCGATTTCTTCGAATAACGCACTGTTTTCTCGCATGGAGGTGTAAAGTTGCGTTGCGTTTCTCCTCCGTATCTCTGTTCCCAATTGCTCGATTCGAAGGATTCATTTTGTTTTAGATATCCTTCCCTAGGAAGAATATTTTGCTTACAATTAAAAAACATTTTTAACTCACATTTCTACCACTGGCGATGATAAGTACCTATTTCTACCTGCAAATGTTTTACCAATTCGAGGAAAGCGTCTGAAATAATTCTTTCTGTAACTGCTTCGCTTCACAATGAGGTACACTACGCACATTGTGCATTTGAAATAATGCGCATTTCTTCCACTGGGGGCATAAACGCATTTTCTTCGCTAGTTATCTGCGTTTCTGAACATCCGCTTCGATAAATTCTTTTTGTCTCGGAATGGGTTCAAAAGAGATGTGTGTTACATCCCAGATTTTGATGTTATTTTTCCAGTTTTTAATTTAAACTTCAGTAATAATGTTTTAGCCACACCGGTGGTGCTGTGGTCTGAGCGCTGGCCTATGACCATTCACCCGAGAGGGGTCCGGGTTCGAATCCCGTGAGGCATGGATGTTGTATTTGTCTTACGGCACAATCTCTCTCCCTTCCCTGGAGCCAGTGACCCTGAATAAGGGACGGGCGACTACTCATAGCCCATGAAGCTGCTCACGGTAGTCATCAAACTCCCAAACAAAAACAAAAAATGTAATATTTCGTGCTGCGATTTAGAATGAGCATCCTACAGACACTGCTGTCCACCCAAAATGCAACACCAAGAAGGAAGAATCCGATTGGTCTGAAATTCGCAGCATGCGTGCGCCCGGCATTCCACCGAGAAGCACTATAAGAAGGGTGCACAGAAGGCTGGGTGTAAGTAGTGGAAGTGTGTTGTGCTGCCGGACCTGTGCGTGGGAAGCTTCCTGATGCCTCGTCCCAGAATACGGCAGTCATTCCAGCACGTTTCGGAGTTCGACAGAGAAAGAATAGTGGCTTATCGTGACAGCGTTTTATCGTACCGAGACATCGGCGCCCGTGTGAGACGACATCCAGCCACAGTGAGGCGAGTATGGATTCAGTGAGTGCAGGAGGGATGGACGGACCGACGTGAGCGATTGCCGCGGCCGCGGCACACCACCGAACGAAAGGACCAGCATGTTGTGCGGCTGGCATTAACGGCTCGCACCGCCATATCACGAACGTTAGCGCAGGAATTAGGGTGTGTTGCGCAACAACCTGTGTCATCACGTACCGTTCGACGTCGTCTGCAGGAGCGTGGACTTGTCGCACGGCACCCATTGCTCCGATTACCATTGACGTTACACCTCTGGCGAGTGCGGCGGCAGTGGGCCGTTGAACGCCGCACCTGGACTACGGAATGGCAAGGCATTGTCTTCTACGACGAATCCCGCTTCTGCCTGCAACACCACGATGGTCGGATTCGCGAGTGGCGGCACCGCGACGGGAGACTGTATGACGCCTGCATTATGTATCGCCATACCGGTCCGTCGCCTGGCGTTATGGTTTGGGGCGCAATTGGATATGGCACCTGCATCCCCCTGGTACGCATCACCGGTACACTCAACAGCCACCGATACATCTACGACGTTTTGGATCCTGTAGTCCTACCTTATCTGCAGGACCTGCCAGCGACCACGTTTCAACAGGACAATGCGCGCCCACACGTGGCACGCAGCGTGCAATAATTCTTCACGGCCCACCAGCTGTCACTGCTGCCGTGGCCCGCCTGTTCTTCCGATATGTTGCCCATCGAACACGTCTGGTAGCTGATCGGTAACCGAGTGACACGGCAAGCACCACCCGCAGCTGCGCCTGATGAACTGTTGCAACGTATGGAAGCAACCTGGACCGACATACCCCAAGCTGAAATCCAAAGTTTCTTTCGTTCGATGCCGCGGCGTGTAACGGCCGTTATTGCCAGCCATGGGAGTCACACGAACTATTGATGCCTGCGTGTTCCACAAGTCGCACGGGCCTGTAAGCTCAATCGTTTCATCTTTGTATCTATTGTTATGTGTCCAGTAAATCTGGCTTTGTTATCTCGTGTCCTTCTTGGTGTTGCATTTTGGGAGGCGAGCAGTGTATATACGGCGGTAAATTAGAAATGATTTTCCTGCATTATTTCATTTGGAATATTGCATTTTTACGAACATTCAGATTATGCAAATCAGTCAGGAATTTTGAATAATTTCCTTTCAGTAGATGGCGCTTCTGCAGATGTTGCAGCATTCGAGAAATAGTGTCATTTCTTCGGTGAACAAACACAGCTTTAGTTTTGACATTACAGTTCTTATTTGTGGTTTTTAGAATGTTGATAAAAATGCAGTTTTCAAGTCAAACATTCTTGACCATATGATTTGTATTTGCTAACATTTGCTGTTATCTGTATTTGCTTACAAGCCTTGACAGCAAATATAGAATGATAAAACCTTACGGGAACACCAGTTGTGAAAACCATATGTGCTTAGTGAAATTGCGTTTCTCTAATATTTGAAAATAATGCAGTTAATTTCTGCGAGAGGTAGGTGTGCAAAAATACTAAATAATCTGTGGGAGAACATTAAGCTATTCTTCACGAAGGAAAATTTCGAGCTCAGTGAGTAAGGAAAAGGGAATCTATTCCTCACCGTGTTTACGAGAACACACCAGAATTGCTCGATAGAAGGTCAATCGGGGGATTGTGAAGGACATGGGAGGTTTGCAACTTGATTCTCATGTTTCCCCAACGACAACTAGACACATCTGGCTGTATGCGTAAGAACATTATCATCTTGAAAGATGGCAGAGTATTCAGGGGAAAATGTTCGAACCATGGGAAGTACCTCGTTTCCAATTAAGTGTCCATAGTCATTGGCGGGAATCATACCTGGCTAAATGATGATGAAACCTTGAGAAAGATTTCCTTGAAAATTTGAACAAGATTGTATATTGATTCTCTGGCTGCAAATGTAAAATAAAAATCTGTACTGAATCTCTAGCACTGAATTTAAAACGAAACTGGATAGCGATTCTGCGATTGAATATTTTCTATGTAGGGTGTTGCAAAAAGTGACACCAAAGTTTCGATTTTACGAGCATGTCTTTTCATAAAAAAATTTGATTAACTTGGAAGATTTAAAAAAATTAAGGAATCAACTGATACGTGTACACAGAATGGCAGAAAATTAGTTCCTTTTTTTTCACATTCTATGTGTGATTGCCAGAAAGAAGGAAAATTCTATACATTGAAAAAATAAGGAATTTTTGCTCTGCTGATCATTGAAATATACAAAAGTAAATGTTCGAATTCGGTTTCTAGAAACTTAGAAACTGGGGCGAAACATGGTTCACACTTGATGAAAGAAAGAAAGAAAGGTATGGATGTCAAGTGGCCTAGTGTTTTTTTTTTTTTTTTTTTTTGATTGGAGGTATAACGACCACCGTGAGCAACTCAGTGAGCCATAAACAGTGGTCCGTCCCTAATTCAGGGTCACTGGATCCTGGGAATGGAGAGAGCCAGCGCCGTGTGACAACCCCAGCATCCGTGCATCACGGGATTCGAACCCGGACTCTCCTCGGATGAATGATCAGAAGCCATCGCTTAGACCACTGCCCCACCGGGGCGGCTGCCTACTGGTTAGATCAACCGTCTTCCGTCCAGATTGTTGCGAAATCGATCCGCAGTAGGTTGAGTTGGTCTCAACGACTGAATACTCGCTCTGCGTTGGATGGACACGTTAAGGTACAATCCCCGGGGTATTGGACACCTGATACCAATAAGGTCATCTGTTCCTTCCTCTCGCCCTCGCTGTCACTTCCTGGCTGGCCCTCTGAACTACGTCGACTTACACTTTCAATGCTGCGCTCCTACTTCTTTGCTGTGCTTACCCTTTGTCGTATCTGAGCCCCTTGGTCCAATCTTAAGTAACTTCGTTTCTGATATGCAGCACAAAAGTCCCATGGGACATAGATAGTTGCTTCTAACCTCTCCCTATGGGTGTGAACCCTAGGAGAAATTGCTGGGTGTATACCTATCAGAAAGAAACGTACCAAAAGTTCATACTTACAAGCAAGTCCTAATAGAAGATTTTATTCCTTCAATCCAATATAGGTATGCCACAAAGCTGGAATTGCAGACAACTCACAGTAGTTGCCGTAGATCAATCACAAGTCGCAGTCAATTTCAAACTCAATAAATTATACAACAGCTTTTAAAGACAAACCCAACAACATTAGCTCATCTCATCCTTCTCTATGATAGCTCTGTCGATCCATCTAATCATTGCACTTTCCTGTTTATATTCAAGTCTTCCTGACCTGTGTGACTGTCAGCGTCCTAAAGAATAAATAAACTCTTTGGCAAGGTTCCGACATGACGTTCAGTACGTAAAGCATAATGAGAGGTAACTGAAATTTACTTAGGAGAAAATAAACCAAAACCGGAATGTTAAATAGGTAGGTCACAAGAAAACTTACGTTTACGTAACCAACGAAAGAAAAAATTGACCTTAAAAAAAAAAAAAGATTAAAATACAGTACTTGAAGCCATTTGGTCAGGTCTTCGCTTGCCACTTCGCTTACCACTGTTTAGTGCATTTTACTGAAACAGAAATGTTATGAAACACAAATACGAACTTTCACTCTCAAGAGAACATTTTTCCATGGATAAGTGAGTAATACATGTAAACTTTGGGGCAGGCTTACACATATACATCACCGGAAGGATCTTCCATTGTTTCTTCCAGAAACAAGCTCCGTAGAAAATACAAATACATACTGTATTTACTCATTTACTTAAAATATTTTCCTATGGGGAAATTCTAAAATATGAAACAAATTTTGGTCATGCTTGCATCTATCCGATGCAAGAGATTCAAAAGATTGATTCAAATATCAGAAATTAAAAGAAAGACAGAAGTAAATATCTGCTTATTATGAACATGTTTTTTTTCACAAACAAAGCCTCAAATTTAGCAGACTTGGTTTGTATCTCACACCTATTTCCATTACCGAATTATTGGCTTAATATTTCCTGTCACAATTATGTCATTAAGTTACGCACATTTGCATTTGTGTTTAGCGTACATCTCAGTTTCTAAAAGTCAGAATGAAAAACATTTTTTATTTTTCACGTGTAACCGTGACCAACGTTGATTCTATATATTTTCTGATATTTTGGATGAAAAAATTTGGCTTAGATTGCGTAGTTATGACACATTTAGCACGTGATAGTTTGCGAAAGGTAAAAGAAAAAGTTATAAGAAATCTTCAGTTTAACGACATGTATTGATCATTCGTCTCAATACACTTTTAAGATGAAAAAATCTAAGTTATATCGAAAGATATACTCAGTACAGTCTAGCATTTTATGGTATTCATCTGCTTTGAGATACTTATTGATGGCAAAGGACACATGAAAAGAGGAATCGATGTGCAATGCAAAAATGTTGAGACCCATTTACTTCTGATATCACCAGCTGCAGATCATATTTCTTCTTCAGGTACCCAGGCGTGACGGGTGACATAGTTTTGCTCCATTTGTTTCCATTTTCTTTATTATAAGATATATATATTTCAATGTCTGTTGAGGTACTATTGACATGTAGGGTCATTGGGACATATGCCACTGAAACCAACCCTTTTCATATTAATAATACTTAGATGATAACAGCTGGGGGTTAAAGATATTCTGTAACCTTCATTTTTCTATTTCATATTCAGAGTACAAAAACAATAAATTAATAAATAAGATAGCTGATGCAGTTCGGTCAAAAAGTACTGCTGTTATTTATCCAGTACTTACTGAAAGGGTGTTTGAAATCAAAGCGAATGACAGTGTAACCTTGTAGCATCTGATCATGGTTGTTTTAGTGACTTTTCAGTTGGCACTGCATACTGTCAGTTTGAAAGCTTTGGCTGAAACGGCAATTTCTTCAGAATCTTTACTGTTGAACCTAAATTTTCTTAAGATATATTTCCAGTTTGACTAGTGTGGAATAACTGTATTTATGAGACGTGCTTAAAACGCGACGAGGAGAAGTTTCATCAAATGATTTTTTTTTTATTTGGAGGTTTAACAACCACCGTGAGCAACTTCATTGACTATAAGCAGTCGCCCGTCCCTGACTTAGTCCCACTGGTTCCGAGGAAGGGAGAGAGCCAGTGCCATAAGAAAAACAAAACACAACATCACGCCTCACCAGAATTCAAACCGTACCAATCACGGACGAATGGACAGAAGCCAAAATTTAGACAACTGCGCCACCGGAGCGGGGCACTTGTCCGGTTGGCGCAATTGTCTAAATGTTCTATAATTGGCTCAGTTTGTCTAAACGCTGGTTGGTGCAGTTGTTTAGTCTTGTTAAAATAAAATAAATGTTATGCAAATGAAAAGACATTCATTAGTTGTATATCAAATTACCAATAAATCTTTTCTTTTTCCATGCACATATGATATTAAATTCAATTAAACAATGTTTCTGATGATTCTGAAAAAAAAATGAAAAAGCGGTTTTGCACTCCCATTTGAACGTTGAATGAATTAATCAAAATAATAATTAATTCGACTCTTGCTTTACCATTTTCACTGAATTTGAAAGTATCCGATGTGTGAAGTATACGAGGTCCGATCAAAAAGTTTCGAGATTAGGCCGATATACATCAAAGCTCTTACGTTGCTTAAGTCTAGCTATGATCTTCCTCAAAGTAATCTATTTGGGTACCGATACACCGCTGCCAGCGTTTATGTTACTGTTAGAACGCTCCCTGGAAGTCCTGTTCGCGAAACGTGTCTAGCACCGTCTGCGATTCGCCCTGGACACCGTCCACGGTTTCAAAACGGCGACCCTTGAGCTTCAGCTTTATCTTCGGGAACAGAAAGAAGTCGCAGGGGGACAAATCCGGCGAGTGAAGCGGATGAGGAAGGGTAGTCCTGCTGTCGGCTGCAAAACTGGCGTATTGCTAAATCTTGACAGAGTTCGACAATGAGCGCCTTCTGTTCGGGGTTCAGAATCTTTGGCACAAACTTTGCAGCAATGCAGTGCATGTTCAAAACCGACGTCAGAATTTCTTGCACTGTTCCGTAAGGCACATTGATGATGGTAGCAATATCTTGAATGGTTCTCCGACGATCATCATGCACCAGTTCCCTAATTTTGTCCACATTTTCGCGGTTTTGCTCGTGGACGGTCGTCCTGATCTCTCGTCGTCTTCCAGTGCCGTGCTGCCGCTCTTGAAGCTTGAGTGCCACTCAAAATACCTCGCACGACTCATTGCTTCATTGCCATAAACCTGCCGCAACATTTCATGCGTATCTGTTCTCGATTTGCCTAGTTTGACGCATAATTTAATGTTCGCTCATTGCTCTAGTTTGCAGTCCATACCGAAATCGCAGCTGTGTTCTGCACGTGGTCACCAAATATCGTGTAGCACAGCTCCCGAAGTTCACAGAACGACGCCATTCGGCATAATGACTCATGAAGGTCACTACCCTCGAGCGCTGCTCGCGCATCCGCGTACCGCCATCTGTTGGGCTACGTATGTAGTCTCGGTACTTTTTGATCGCACTACGTATATATCTATTCAACCTCTGGCTCGTATACTTCTGAATAAAATTAATTACTAAAAATACAGCTATCCAAAGTTAAAACCATATACCTTCCTTTTCAGTTTCAGCTTTATGTAAATTTCGTTACTTCTTAGTTAAAAATTTTCTCAATGAACGACACATTACTTTCGCGAACAGCTTGTCACTTTAACAACTTCGATAGTGTGTTAGAGGAAGATAAATAAACTAAGTTGAGTGGACTTGGTGGAATGGACTAGTGGAGTAATGTAGAGATGAAAAGCATGTTGTAGATGAATAGCGTGCTATGTAATTAGATGGTGCAGATTTCTATATGAGATTGATATAGAAATCTGCACCATCTAATTACATAGAGATTGATATAGAAATCTGCACCATCACATTTTGATAAATTCCAACCTGAAAATTGTCGTCGGAAGTATTTAGGTTTGCTGAAATTTCACTTAACGGAGAATAAAATTGACGAAATGTAAGTTTTTAGCACGTCTTTGGTAAAAAAAGATCGTGCTCATGTTACCGGTTTGTCCGTCCGTCCGCCTGTACCTACGATATCTCTGCAACTATTGGTCCGATTTGAAAAAATCCTTTTGCATTGGGAAGTTGGAAATATGCGAATGATGATCCTTTATTTCGATTTTTTACGACGTACAATTTCGCCGCTAGAGGGCGTAAATTCAAATGGTGTCGAATTCAAAAATACGTTTTATTCCACATATTTGCTTCTAAACATCCGATTGAAAAAAATATTTTATCTTTCAATTCCATTTATGTCGAAGAGTATTTTAGATGTAGTTAGTTTTTCAAATTACGCATAGATTTTCCGCTAGGGGGCGTAAAAGAAAATTGCATTTTTCTCGATAACTCTTCTTCTAAAACTCGGATTTGAAATTTTTTTCCTTCAGCGGATACACCTTTTGATGGAAAATCGTTTGCATATAATTTCAAATTTTTGGTAAAGAATACTTTGGCCATCATGGGGCGTAAGCTTTAATTTTTGCTTCTGATGTATTTATCATAAAATCTGAGCTTCTAAAATATCGATTGAAAAAATTATTTCGTAGACTGATGCCACTTACATCGATAAACCTTTTCGAAACATTTCTTCTTAAAATATCCCACAGTTTCTCTGCCAGGGGGCGTAGATGTATATCTTATTTTCGTCAATATCTCTACTTCTAGGAGTCCGATTTGAAAAATTTCTTCTTTGTTGGATAGTGTTTTCAGTGTGACATGTTTTTCATATAATTTCAAAATGTTCAAGTAATTCATAGACTTTCCGACAGGGGGCGTAGAGGTAAATTGCATTTCCCCCAATATCTCTGCTTCTAAATCTCCGATTTGTCTCTCTGCACCGGATACAGCTCCTGATGGGAAATCGTTTGCACATAATTTCTAATTTTAGTAAAAAAAAAATGGTGTTTCCACCAGGGAGTGTAAATCTTAATTTCCGCTTCTGATGTATTTGCAGCAAAATATGGGCTTCTAAATTCTCGATTGAAAAAAACGTCGTTTCTAGACCGATACCACTCATGTCGACAAACCTTTTAGAAACATTTTCTTCTTAAAATAATGCATAGTTTCTATGCCAGGGGGCGTAGATGTATATCTTACTTTTCTCAATATCTGTACTTCTAGGAGTCCGATTTGAAAAATTACTTCTTTGGTTGATAGTGTTTCCAATGTGACATGTTTTTCATATAATTTCAAAATTTTCAAGTATTTCGTAGACTTTTCTCTAGGGGGCGTAATGGTAAATTGCTTTTTCCCCTATATCTCTGCTTCTAAATCTCCAATTTGAAAAAATTCTTTCTGCACTGGATACAGCTCCTGGTGGAAAATCCTTTGCACGTAATTTCTAATTTTTGGAAAAAACGGTTTAGCCACCAGGTGGCGTAAGTTTTAATTTCCGCTTTTTCATGCATTTGCAGCAAAATATGAGCTTCTAAAATCTCGATTGCAAAAAAGTTGTTTGTTGACCGATATTACTAATGTCGACAAACCTTTTAGGAACAATTTTTTCTTTAAATAATGCATGGTTTCTACCACAGGGGGGGGCGTAGATGTAAATCTTATTTTGGTCAATATCTCTACTTCTAGGCGTCCGATTTGAAAAATTCCTTCTTTGTGGGATAGTTTTCGGATGCGAAATGTTGTTCTCATAAATTCAAAATTTTCAAGTAAATCATAGACTTTCCGGTAGGGGACACAAAGGTAAATTGTGTTTTCTGCGTTATTTCTGTTTCTAAAACTCGGATTTGAAAAATTCTTCATGTATCGCATACAAGACCTGATTGAAAATATTTTTACATAATTTCTAATGTTTGGTATGGAATGGTTTGGCCACCAGGGGTCATAAGTGTTAATTTCTGCTTCTGATGTGTTTGTGGCAAAATCCGGGCTCCTGAATACCCGACAATTTTTTTTTCTTGGACCGATACAGCTCATATGGAAAAAACCTTTTGAGAATACTTTCTTCCTAAAATAATACATGGTTTTCCCACCAGGACACGTAAAGTCACATCTTATTTTTGTCGATAGCTCTGTTTCTAAGAGTCCACTTTGAAAAATTATTTCGGTGTTGGAGAGCGTTTCCAGTGCGAAATGTTTCTCATATAAATTCATGTTTTTCTTAACGCACAAGTCTGCAACCAGAGGGCGTAAGCTCACGATTCCGTTTACAGCAATATCTGAGGGATTAAAAACCCGATTGAAAAACTTCTTTCTTCCGTCAGATACTATTGTTTTCCATACCGGTTCCACTGACTTTGAATAGCTTTGATAAATTTAATTTGCGTCAGAACGGATTCAAAAGACGTGCTTATTACATCCGAAAATTCGGTGTCATCTTTCTTGTTGCTGATTGTTTTCACTCTGGCCGTTTATTCACTTAGTTATTATATTTCTAGTGTGATTTATATTCAACGAACCTAGTGAAAACAACACAGCCTCAACTAAAGCGTATTACAAGTAGGCCTAACTGAAAACATTACAAATAAGCAATAACGTAATGTGTAGCTTCCATGCTTCTATGGAGAAACAATTCAGTTAATAACGCTCAACCAGATTTCCGGAGCCAATTAAATCAGTAATCGCAGGATTACATTGCCTTACCGCTTCTATAACACTGGTTTACAAAATAAAACTAAATTTTTGGCACACAAGAAAAATTGTCTGATACATTAGTACTTTTGATGATGCATTCAAATATGTTTCTGGTTTTTTCCTCTCACGTAGGGATTTTTAGTGGCACATAGGTTCAATCTGAAAATATTGTATATTTATGTACAAAGTTGCACATTTACAACACTATTCATATTACCTAAAAAAGTGACAGTTTATGATTTTCTTCTATATTTAACATCAGGAGCATCCCTCGTAAGTGTCCAACAATAGTCAGCAAGCATGCTAGAACTTCACTTTCGCTGGTACCTCTTTTCCATGATTGAGATGTCTTGGTAAAATCGCTCGCCATGTTTGTCGCTAACTGCACCGAGATTCTTAGGGAAGAAATCCTAGTGGGAGTTCAAAAAATGAATTTTAAGGGACATATTACACCCTATATCTTTGAATGAATGTAAGAGTTCACCCACAATGTCACGGGAGTTCTGTGCTTTAAAATTTCCCAAAACCTTTTCCGCAACACTTTTGAACGATCTCCGCCCTGTTTTTTTCAATTTGGCTTAATAAATCTTCGAATTTTTCATCTTGAATCAAAGGTCTTGTTTGAGGGCCCACAAAAACTCTTATACTTTTAGCATCACTTATTCGAGAAATTTTTTCCTTCATCGGGATGTTTTTATATCCATTTTCATCCATGGCCTTAACCAAGTTTTCAGAAAGCTCTAATTTTCTATGAAGTGTAGGTAAAACAATATTTTCGGGGTTGACAACTGACCAGTGGACGATCTTCAACGCTTTTGTGTCCAGGAGTAAGTGATTCACGCTTTGGCCATTCCTTCTTGATGTAATGACGTTTTTTTCTCGACTGCTCCTCAAAAAAAAAAAATTAGTATAGCCGAACTACAAACCAAGTAACAGCGTAATGACTTTTAAATCGCCACAGATGTTCCGATTGCACTTGTCAAAAGGAATTTCATATTTTCGTAAGTTTTTCTTCATATTAGTGGCATAAGTTAACGGCACAGAAAGAAATTTGTTTCGAAATTTTATGTACAATCACTACTCTGTTGTTTCATGTTCATGATCAAAAGCATGCTACACAGAGCAAATATTGTTACAATAAACTAAATAATTTTCTTGAGAATAAATTTTTTTTTAAATTCTTCATCATGTCGGTTAGGAAAAAAACACACTTTAGTGTCTAACTGAAGTATTAATACATTCAAGCCTTTCAGCCTAGACCCGAAATGTTCGGCCAGTGTTTTAAACAAATTAAAATCCCCAACAAGGTCGATTAAATCACTTGGGTTAACAGATGTGACTCAAAAGAAGATGTACTTGCTTCAAAGTAGTCATGCTGCTCCTCGCTTTGAAATAGACTAGCTGCATCTGATCTTCATTTTCTACAGTTCCGTTTATTGGAGGCTGTGGTATGAGGTGCTATTATCGCTTGCTTTGATCGCTATTTTTTAAATTTAGGATTCAACGAGCACCATAAGCATAAGAGTTATAAACAGTCTTCCCTCACTAATTTAGAGCCACGCGTTCAGGAGAGAGGATTGAGCAAGCGTCATAGGAAACGTGCACCATTCAGGATTCATCACGGACTCGTACCCGGACACCTTTCAGACGACTAGCCAGAAACCAGCGCCTCTGACTACTTTGCCACCGGGGTGACGCTTTGATCTTTGCTCATTCTCTGAATACCATCCATTTCAAGCAAAGTAAAAACCTTTCGCAGCACGGTTGCCGTTTCTTTTTCCTTTCAGAGATATTAATTTTTGAGACGTGGATTTAACTTCCTTTCCTTCACAACATTTCAGCATCTAAGTCGGTAGGGTGTTACACGTTCTTAGTTTAGGGCTACTAAAGAAAGTAACAGAACCAGAGGCACCAGGTAGACTTACCGCTCATGCTCAAGGCTGCCTAGAAAGGTGGGTTGCATGATAATAGAGGGATAAGTTCCTTTCCATTGTAACGTCACTCTGATAAGTTCCTTTCTATTGTAACGTCACTCTGAGATTCTTGTTCGTCGGAGTCGTATTTGACGACACACATGACACCACTGTAGCCAGTTAGACGCCACTGAAGGAGGGAAGTCATTTCCTAAATACCTTTAAAACTTCGTGCCAGCCATCATGGATTACTATACTAAGCCGTCTAAGCACGATACAAACCAAAGACAAGTATTAAAACACACAGTTGTTAAAACCATTTTAATACTAAAATCATTACACCAACGCAAAGACCCTTCAAGGCCCCTGTCGCTTCATCATCAGGCCGAGAGGTTGATTAGTGCAGCAGGAACCCTGTCTTTATACACAGTGTTTACGTCAGATGTTTACGACGTAACCAGTCCGAAGTCATAGGCGCACTAGTCAAGTTTTTAATTTTAAATTTCTAACAGAAAGAACTGCACGCAATCCGCAAATCACTACAAAATTTCACAATGTTCACAAATGGTTCTACCTCCGTTCACCACTTATCATATCAGATTAATTAACGGCATTGATATCTTTGAAGGGGTTTCGTCATTACAGCAATTTTGTCTCTCTGATTGAATGAATAGACTTTCTGCCTGGAGTAAAGAGCGTCGGTATAGTAATCCATGATGGTTCACACGAAGTTTTAAAGATATTTAGGAATTGCCGCTTTTAAAATTTTAATGTTGTGGGTGATAAATACAGTACCTTAGGCAGCGATGGAACCAGTGGCGAAACAGTTCTACTGGTCACTGAAGAAACACATTTGGCCTTTCTGTTGAACTGCAGGGACTTGACAGTTATCCCATGATACCTTAAGTTTAACTGGCATACGTGTCACAGAGGGACGCTAAGATTATTAAAAATGCGGAAACACGACGCCTCACCACCGAGATTCGAGGCAAGAGGAGTTATGCGGATTTTACACATAAGAAAACATATGTTTCCTACCTACAATGGGTGGCTCGCGAGCACGCTATGGTAATGGATGAAACCTTTGTTAAGTTCAACTCCATTCTGGAAACACGAGTCAGAGAGATGTACGAACGACACATTAAAAAACTTAGGTCTCTAGTGCCACATACTTTCGAAACGAGTACTCGTCGACGACCCGTTTCTTACCCAGAGGATATATGCGTGCCCCAACCAAAATATATTAATATGAGTTCGTGCTTATTGAATCCTGTTCAAAAACAGACTCTTAGACGGGGCATTAAATATGCGTATTCGGCCAGTAGGATTAATAAATTTCGCATTATTCCCGAAGTTGAGGGTATTATTGAAACTTTGCCCGAAATACAAACAGACCAAGTGAGATACAACCTGGAAAGAACAATTAACATGCCTGGGCCAAAAACAACGGATCCTTGCAATTTATGGAGGAACAGAAACAACTCAAAATGTAGCAAGATAACGACGATATTTCCATTTTACAGACTGATAAAACACAACAGCTCATTATCATGGATAAATGGGACTCACAGCTAGGATGATGGAAGCTATAGACAAGATCCCGCACGTTGTAGTCGGTAAAGACCCTACTGCGGCAACTGTAACAGAAGTCGCACGACTTAAGAACCACGGATCCCTACCAGTCGAAATTAAACAGTTTATGTCAACGACGATCGTATCACACGTCCCAAAATTGTTTGGAAAACTTAAATCTCATAAAGAGAGCCAACCACTTAGACCTTTAATATCTGCTTATGCGAACCCGACGCGACTATTAGAGAAAATTCCCGCCCAGTATCTTTCTCCTCTTGCTAAAAATTCGGTATTTTTAGTGTCCAGTTCTAGACAGGCGTTAGGCATAATTAGGTGTAAACAACCATATCCGAATTCTTTCCTGATGACTTCACTTGACGTCAAGTCATTAATTCCTAACGTACCGATCTCGGAAGCTCATTCTATTATTGAAGCACGACTACTAGAGGCAAATCAACTTCACCTGTGTGAGATCCAGGCAGTGATGAACGCTCTGCGTCTGGTACAAAAGCCAACATTTTTACATTTGAGGGAGTGACATATCGACAAACAGCCGGAGCTCATATGGGCTCACCGTTGTCGCCTATTTTAGTCGTGATGGTCATGCAGGAAGTGGGGGAAGACATACTACATACTTGTCAACATAAACCGATAATATATATACGATATATTCATGAAAACATAAACCGATATTATATATACGATATATTGATGATATCCTGATATTCTGGTCCCATCCCAAAGAACTGATTCCACATTTCGTTGATTTACTTAAATGTCCTGCAATACAATTCATAATTGACTATGAACAGCATAATTGCCTATCATTTTTAGATTTCAATCTTTACAGAAATAGTGATACAAATTCAGTTTCTTATTCAGTGTACCGAAAACCGACTAACAGTTATAATATTATCCCAAGTTCATCCGTACATCCTTCAAATCAGAAATTGGCTTCTCTTCACTTCCTTGTAAGACGAGCAATCTCGCACTCTTCCAACCTACAGTACCGTAACAGAGAAACTAAGTATATACCACAAATTGCCGAGATCAATGGATATCCCCGGATGATAGTTGACAGGATACTCGACAAGGTGCTGTAGTCAGATTTTTCTACACCTGAACGAGAGCAGACCTGAACTAAATACACTGACAGAAAAAAATCCCAACACCAAGAAGGGGTTGTGTTAGATAAACGACATTTGGTAGGCGGTGAGAGTACATCTGTAAGATGACGTCTATGCAAATTTCGCGCTCGGCGCATACGTGTGGCGCCGCCCCTCGGAACATGCAAAGCAGGTTTGCTGTAAATACGCGCTGTAACGTTCGTGAGCGTTAGTTATCGTTGAGACTCGACGTAGGGTGTTGATGTTAGTCAAGAATGTCTTTAAGAAGACGAAGAAGCCATTATCAACAGCTCACGGAGTTTGAACGAGGTCGTGTAATAGGGCTACGAGAAGGTGGATTTTCTTTCCGCAATATTGCAGAACGACTTGGCAGGAATGTAGCCACTGTGCATGATTGTTGGCAGCGGTGGTCAAGGGAAGGTACTGCCTCAAGAAGACCGGGTTCCGGCCGGCCACATGGCACTACTGAGAGGGAAGACCGCCGCGTACGGCGTATAGCCGTGGCGCATCGTACCGCGTTTGCGGCAGCAATCCGAGCTGCAGTTGCCACCACAGTGACACAACGAACTGTTACAAATAGGTTACTTGAAGGACAGCTTCAAGCCAGACGCCCTGTAGCGTGCATTCCACTTACTCCAAACCACTGCCGTTTGCGACGTCAGTGGTGTCAAGCTAGAGCTCATTGGAGGACGGAGTGGAGATCTGTTGTGTTTTCTGATGAAAACCGGTTCTGCCTGGGTGCCAGTGATGGCCGTGTGTTGGTTAGAAGGAGGCCAGGTGAGCGCCTGCAACCAACCTGTCTGCGGCCGAGACACACTGGACCTACACCTGGAGCTATGGTCTGAGGAGCAATTTCCTATGACAGCAGGAGCACTCTCGTGGTTATCCCACGCACCCTGACGGCACAGTTGTACGTCGGTCTGGTGATTCAACCTGTTGTGCTGCCATTCATGAACAGCATTCCAGGGAGTGTTTTCCAACAGGATAACGCTCGTCCGCATACCGCTGTTGTAACCCAACATGCTCTACAGAGTGTCGACATGTTGCCGTGGCCTGCTAGATCACCATATCTTTTTCCAATCGAGCACGTATGGGACATCATTGGACGACAACTCCAGCGTCACCCCCAACCAGCATTAACCGTCCTTGTATTGACCGACCAAGTGCAACAGGCATGGAACTCCATCCCACAAACTGACATCCAGCACCTGTACGACACAATGCATGAACGTTTGCGTGCTTGCATTCAACATTCTCGCGGTTACACCGGTTATTAATGTACCAGCATTTCACATTTAAAATGGCTCTTCTCGCGCTTACATTAAGCTGTGATCTTGAAACCTTAATCGATTAAATATGTTAACTATACAAATGTATTGCCGCCATTTCATTCCTCTACAACTATTTTTTCGTGGTGTTGGGATTTATTTTTCCGTCAGTGTATGTGGGCAGTGCAATTTATTCCAGATATAACAAACATCCTTAAAAACGTATGTAAGAAACACCATCTAGACTTTGGGAGCAGTACAAGAAGTATTTTTTTCAATAATCAGGAAATATCGCGACCCCGTCCCGATAGCAAACAGACACGGAGTCTACAGTATACCACTGCGGGCTCATGATAATAAAAGTAGCGACTTGGTATATATCGGCTTCACGATTAGGAACTTATCGAAACGGATCTCGGAGCACAGGTATAACATCAAGAACCAGATGGATTCAACTGCTTTCTCAAGAACTCTAAATGCGGGGACGTACTACCCAGATTGGAACGCGGCCTGCATTTTGGGTTCATACAAATTAAGACGATCTTTACTCCTGACAGAAAATGTATGTACGTTCAGTCAAAGATACGAAAATGCTGTAATGACGAAACCTCTCGTGGATTAACCTGATATGATGAGGGGGGAACGGAGGTAGAACCATTTGAGAACATTGTGAAATTTTGCAGTGATTTGCCAACTGCGTGCAGTTCTTCCTTTTAGAAATTTAAAATTACAAACTTGACTAGTGCGCCTATGACTTCGGACTGGTTACGTCATAAACATCTGACGAAAACACTGTGTATAACAACGGGGTTCCTGCTGTACTAATCAGCCATTCGGCCTGATGATGAGGCGCCGGACTCCTTAAAAGATCTTGCGTTGGTGTAATGATTTTAGTATTAAAATGGTTTTAACAACTGTGTGTTTTAATACTTGTCTTGGGTTTGTATCGTGCTTCGGCGGCTTAGTATAGCAATCCACGGGAAGTCGTTTCTCTAATGCCATGGCATCTTCTTTCTAGAAGCCCTTGTTCTGACTTAACCCGGCTTCGAACTGAGGCCCAGCTGGGGCGGTTTGCCAGACTCCCACGCCTCTGATCATTCGGCAACCGGAGATGCCAAAATGCTCTTGGAAATCGTAACCTTTGTGAATGTGACTTCAGGGTTGCGCACGCATCTTCAATCGCAGAGAAAATCTATTCGCTGTTTTTGAATGCCAAGTTTGGTGTGAAAGAGTGTGCCTCACTTTTGACACTATAACGTACAAGTTTGTCCGCGCCGGGTATCGAATATGGGTCCCCTCACTCCGGAGTAAGTCCCTCTCCCAACTGACCTACACGGACATGTGCTCTCACTTCTATCTGTCTTTATCTCATGCGTGTCCTGCGGTGCAGGCACGTTACAACACGTTCTCGAAAATGTTTGCTCAACGTAATAAACATTAAATTTTTATCATGCGTATCTTAGAAAATAACGCTTCCTATAAAATTGTGTTTAGCAGATTTCTAGGTTTCGTACCAAGCACACGAATTATTAATGTCTTCCTCTTTATGTGCATAGTGTTTTAATTTAACGCACAGAGTAACAGATTTTTTTAAGAGCATGTAAATTCCTTTCTTTGAAGTTGGCGCGAAATTGCTGATTCATGAACATGCAAAGTTGCGATATACTTCATTTTGATGCGTAAAGTAACTTTATATGAAAACCAAATATACATGAAAGCGTATTATTTGCGACGTTTTGTCAGGAAAGATATTTTTTTTTTGACTGGAGGTTTAACGACCACCGTGGGCAACTCAATAGGCTATAAGCAATCGCCCATCCTTAATTTACGGCCACTGGTTCCAGGAAAGGTAAAGAGTATGCGCCGTAAGACAAACACAACATCCATGCCTCACTTGCCTGATTCGAACCCGGTCCCACTTCGGACGAGTGATCAGAAGCCATCGCTGAGACCACTGCGCCACCGGGGTGACGATAGAATTTGGAATGAGGAGATAAAAAACATTAGTAAGAAATGAAGATGGTTTCGAAGGTGAACAAAGACAAACGATTTTGGTGTAATGATTGTGTTGAGAAATCATGAAGAGTATTTGAGGAATAGAATTATGTAAATGGAGCTAGGAGAAGGGTCGAGCTAACGAAACCTTGTGATGTGGTGGAGGTATGCGAAAAACAAATAAGTGAGAAAAATTTACAGAATAACGTGAAGAGGGAACTAAGAAAAGAAGGAAGATTTGCAATTTCGACCCCATCTAATTATATATAAGAATAAGGAGAAAGATTTGTTAGTGATGAAATAAATGTATTAAGAGGAATTCAGATGCTAATAAAACCTTCCCTTTTAAAACGTTTTATGTTTAAAACAGTTCATTGGGCTTATACTATGCTGTACGTGTATTTAGTCAATTTCTAAGTAAATGACAGCATTTTTCGAAATGCAGATTTTAGGCAAAAATATGATTGCATAAACCAGTAGTACCAGGACAGAAATTTACGAGGATTGCATCTGACAACATGTAATCAATTAGTCTTAAATGCCCCAGTTTGACGAGTTTTGCGGCTGTAGTAGATTTTCGTCATTTACTCTGCGATCAGATCCAAAACAAAACTGGAAATGACCACATGCAAATGCATTCCAGATCTGTTTAAAAAAGTAAAATCTATTATTGGAATTACATTCGTGAAGGTTTATTACCCTTTTGTTTAGAAATACTTTCATTTTGACATTGACACTAATAGTGTCAGAAAACTTGCACTCGGCCTCATACCTGTGTTCACTCAAGCGTTCTTATCTGTTCACTACAAAGGCAAATTCGAAAGGTATAAAAACCGGAGCTACCGATGAGAAAGTTATCACTTGACTGTGAGTTCGAATTGAGAGAAACGAGGAAGCACTATTGTTCACCATGATTTCTCAGGTAATACTTTGCCAGCTGTTCTATCTTAGTATTATCATGCACAATAACGATTTAAGGGTTGTAACTCGTAGATTTCTATGCTGCCATGACTTGTTCCTAGCACTGCACCTGTTGCACACTGTAACAAATTTTCTGAGATTCAGGAACCATTTTGTGTGATTCCTTTCGTGAATTAAGGAAGCATATTCCTGATTTAATCTTTCCCGTGAAATGACGGAAGAAAACCTAAATTTCACGGATTTTTTATAGGTGAATTGACAGAAATACTTGCGAAAATGCAGCCCTTTTTTGCTCGTGGTGGAATTCGAAACCACATCTCCTCGCTCCGGAGCCAGTTATTCTCCCGACTGAACTACACCAAACTTGGTTTATCGCTGCAACTTTCCGTTTTGACTCTTGGACTCGAAACCTGCGATTGAAGGAGAATTCACTGAAGAAGAACGGATTTTTTATTAATTCCAGACGATGTGTGGAAGAAGCATCACACATTATTCTCGAACCTCAAACAGCAAGAGATTCATTTTTATTTTCGAGAGACAATGTTAAAAATATAGCCTCATTTTCCGGTGATGGGATTTGATCCGCATCTGTCTTCTCCAGAGTCGACTGTTCTACCAATTGAACTATACCGACCTTGGATTATCGCTGCAAGTTGCCGTTTTGACTCTTGAGTCACCTCAGTGGTACGAGACATACTCTCTTGTTCTCCTTTCTCCAGTTAATAACGAACAAGTTAGTAAAATCATGCAATGCATTGATTATGATACGCTTTCCAACATACCAGAAATCATTACTCAAGTTATGAGGATAATGGCTGCGGAATAAATCTTGCTCCTGTGCCCTGATATTTGACCCCATTTCGATGATATTATTCAGAATTGGTTCAGTATACCACCGGAACAACATATTAAAGTTTTGTGGCAATAGAAGCATTTTTAGTCAAGTTATGAGGATAATGGCTATGAAATAAATTTCGCTCCTGTGCCCTGACCTTTGACCCCATTTCGTTGATATTCAACAGAATCAGTTCAGTATATCTTCGGAACAACATGCTAAAGTTTGGTTGCAATAAAAGCATTTTTACGTAAGTTATGACGCTTAAGGGCAATGGAATGAATCCCACTCTTATGTCCTGACCTTTGACCCCATTTCGCCCATTTTCAATAGAGTTCGTCCCCAGCTAGTCCCCTACCACTTACTAAAATTTTATCGAAATCGAACCATTTTTACGCGTGTTATCGTGCCGACAGAAAGACGGACGGACAGACAGACAGACAGAGAGACAGACAAACAAACGGACAAAGCTGGAGCAATATACGTTTCCTCAACCTACGGTTCGAAATTTTAAAAATTGTCTTTTTAAGAAATGTTAGAAAATTCTGAATTTTAAGGAAATTTTTCTGTGATTCCATTAGTATAACAACGGGAAAATTATGTCGTCAGTTTTTCCATATCCATATGACGGAAAATTGCCGATAATTAAAGAAGTTTGAGGTAATACCTGGAGTTTGATTAACTATTGAATTTCAGTCGTCAGTTAGCGGTTCTGATTTTGAAATTCTGTAGCGATACCGGATATTGTAGACAGCGTGTCGCATGATATTAAGCTTATTGTGGCATCGGATATTCCCCTTCCCCCCAGTTAATGTATCTGCCATTGCATATTGTGTTACCATTAGAAATTGGGTACTTGAAAGCTGTACGAGTGTCCAGCTCTCGTGGAGAAGAGTGGTAACCTGTAAACTGAGGAAATGTAAATATATTGTATTATATGTTAATTATGTTGGGTTGATGCATAAGTTCATACCGTTTTTTTTCGCCGCACTACAGGAATGTATTACATCAGAAGGGAAAACCGAATCAATCAACTATGTATTCCCCCCCCCATTCTTTACGATGGTGTCCCAATGTCTGGATAGGTCTGCAATGCCATTCTTGAAAACACGTGCAGGTTTTTCTGCGAAGAAATCATCGAGGAAGTTCTGGAAATCAACATCACTGTTGAACGTTCTGCCACGGAGAGCTTTCGACAGAGATCGGAACAGGTGATAGTCTGAAGGGGCAACATCTGGGGAATAGGCTTAATGTGGAAAGATCTTTCATTTCATGTCCTGAATGGTCATTTTGGTCATTTTTGCACTGTGAGGGTGTGCATTACCATGTTGAAGAAGAACACCATGGCGCCGATGTGGTCATTTCTTCTAAATTGCTCCCTCCACACGGCGGAGTTGCTCACAATAGAGTGCAGCGTTGAAGGTCCGATTCTTCGGCAGCATTTCCCAGTGAGTAATGCCTTTGATGTCTCACCAGACACACAACATGGTCTTCGCAGGATGAAGGTCATGCTTTTGGAAGTGGTGTGGGCGTCTTTTATGGGCTTAACCATTCCCTCCGATGCCTGAAATTCACGTACATGCACCACGTTTAATCTCCAGTAACAATGCGTGACAGAAAGGGTTGCTGAGAACATTCGCGATAACAGGCAAGCAAAAAAACCACATATGGCAACACGCTGATTCTTGTTGGCCTCGGTGAGAGTGTGAGGCAACCAAGACCCCAATTCTGGACCTTTGGCTTTCCCATACGTTCCAGGTGTCACACCACTGTGGCCTGATCACAGTCCACCTCAGTGGACAATTCGCTTGTGCTTTGACCCGGATCCAAGTGGATGAGATGTTTCAAACGATCCTCATCAAAGTGAGATGGACGACCTGAGCGTGGAAAGTCGTTGAGGTCAAAATTGCCACCTCGGAACCGCTCAAACGATTTGCGGGCTGTCCTCGAAGTAAGGACATCCTTTCCATACACAGCAGAGATACAGAGATTGCAGGCAAATAGAGCAAGACGGTATTTTTTTCGCTCTTTGGATGGTAGTCTGTAAACTAAGGCAATGTAAATGTATTGTAATACATGTTCATAGTTTTATTAAGGAATGTTTCCAAAATCATAATGATTTTTTCGTTGGAACTTTCAATATATGCATGTATTATTACAACGAAGAGAAAATAATTGGGATTGCCATTTAACTACAGCAGATTGTTTTAAAAAATGTACACCACATACACACGAACACACAAAAACCGCCGTTTTTGGAATGATGAGCGTCTGCATTTCTGTTTTGTTTCGTTTCTGAGGTCAAACGATAACCGTTAGCAACTCTAGGGATTCTGAGCATTTGCCCGTTCCAACATGGGGCCACTGGTTCGGGGGGGGGGGGGACCACCCATACCTTTCATACCTTATCTGGGACTCGAGCACTGACCCACTCGAATGAACGGTCAGAGTCCTGAGCTTAGACCGCTGCGCCATCTTAATAACTAAGAGACAAACTTTCTAGTTTGCAATAATATACTCAAATGCTTCATCATGCTTTTTGTTTAGTATTCTAAGTATTTTTTGCAGTTTACGACACTGTTCATAAGTATTATTATTATGATCATATGCATTTTTCGAATTTAGGAACATTTACTTCTAAGATAATCGAAATATTTCTCCCTCTGCAATTTTTTTTCAGGTATTCGTTTTAGCCGCATTAACTACATTGGCGATGTCCCATGTCTTACCTGTACTGGAACATCATGCTGTAAGTTCCCTAACTTATATTACTAAACCTTCGCTTTTGTGTGACCTCATTTCATTCAGAAATAATTCATATTGAAGTACCTAGTTTCAAATTTGTGCTCTTTTGGTTTAAAATCTTGTGTTTTTCCAAAATTTGTGATTCAGAAACAAAATTATTTTGGAAATAGTTATAATGTCATAATAAGAGGGTACGGGCATCAAACGTTACTTCCATAGCTCTTTTTGTGTTACAATTCATTATCAGATGAGAATTTTCTAACTCTTTGAAAACTTTAACATGAACAGTTTGATAAATTACAGAAAAGGAAACGAAAATTCTGAGAGGCATATCTCAATTGTTTCTTAATACTTATCGAAGTTGGTTCTTCGATATTTTAAAGGACTTTATATCCTTTAAAATATTTCATCTAAGAAATCAGATAACAAAAGAAAAATAGCTGGACGAAATGAGTGGGATTAGTGACGAAAAATAAAAACAAAAGTTTCATTTTTTTAACCAATTAAATAGATTTACCACATTTTTGCATATCTTATTTCTGTCATCTGCAAGCATAATACCTATCATTAGACATGAAAAGGTTCAACAGTGAGTATACATCAGACGCCGATAATCACATTTCCCTCCAATGTACAGTAAACTAAAATAGCAAAGATTTTCTTTTGTCTTTAGGTTTTCCAATAAAAGAGTTATACGTTACGGACAAGGTCTACAACTTCACGCCTAGCTGATTTTTAAATTACCAGTTTTTCACAAGCATATGCAATATTTAATAAATTAAAATAAAATACAAGTGCGCACTGTTTAAGTAAACACTCTTTTTCTGAATGAAATTCTGGAGATTTTAGTGAAAAAACAACAACATGGTCTCACTATTTATTTCAGCGAATGAATTAGATTAGTTTAAAATATGACAAAAGTGAATTGACAGCTTTCGGAAGAAGAATCTTAGTTCTCTGGTCTGTGAATCAACAGTTTCTGTTTCAGTATTTCGCACGTTTATACAGATACACCCTCAAGCGGCAGTGGGCTGGATATATTGCTCCACTAAATGACTACCGTTGGAAAACTGAAATAATAAACTGGTTACCAAGGGATAAAAAAACGACTCAGCAGAATACCTCGAGGGAGATGGGTGGATGAAATTCGATAGCATGCCAGAATGACGTGCAAGAGTATTGCGCGAAACAGAGAATTGTGGAAGCTACTTGGAGAGACTTTCATCCAGCAGTGCATTGAGAGCATACACACGCGCGCATACAAATGTTAAGTATATATATACATTATTAAAGACACGGATTTCAACTAAAAAAAGACATACAGAGGCTGCAGATAACTGAAAGAAGCACGCAGTGATGCATGCTTGGTGCAACCAGGAAAGATAGAAGAGGAACTCGTAGATTCGAGAAAATGACAAGAGTTTAAGACTTGAACAAAGTAAAATTTGTGAAATGCAAATGGGCTGGACATATTGCCAGAAGCACGAACCACCGATGGACAACTGTCTTTTTCTATCAATTGGTATCCAGTCTATCAACTATGGACAGACTGGATACCAATGGATAGCAAAAGACTCAGAAGAAGACCACGTGGGAAATGGGTGGATGAATGTGTATGTGCATGCGTGGCGTAACCAGGAAAGAAAAAAGAGGGATTCGTGGATAAGGAAAATGACAAAAGTGAAAGACATCATGATCAGATTAAAATCCTTAAATGGCAATGGGCAGGGCATGTTGCCAGAAGAATGGACCACCCGTGGATAACCGAAATTTTAGACTGGAATCCAAAGGACAATAAAAGACCCAAAAAATGCCACATGGGAGATGGATGGATGATTAAATTCGAAAGCATGCCAGAGTAACATGGAGGAGATAGGCTCAAAACAGACAGTTGTGAAGGAACTTGGGGAGACCTTTATCCAGCAGTGGATTGATAATAGTTGAAAATGATGATGATTTTGATATGCGTATATATATCATCATCATCATCATCATTGTCAACCATTATCAATCCACTGCTGGACGAAGGTCTCTCCAAGTTTCTTCCGCAACGGTCTGTCTTGTGACAGTCTCCTCCATGTTACTCCCGCATACTTTTGAATTTCATCAACCCATCTCCCATGTGGTCTTCTGGGTCTTTTCCTGTCTCTTGGAATCCAATCTAAAATTTCGGCTGTCCATCGATGGTCTGTCCTTCTGGCAGTATGTCCAGCCCATTGCCATTTCAGGGATTTAACTCTGATCATGATGCCTTCCACTCTTGTCATTTTTCTGATCCACGAGTTCCTCTTCTTATCTCTCCTGGTTACACCAAGCATGCACCTCTCCATGCTGCTTTGAGTTGTATGCAGCCTTTGTATGTCTCTTTTAGTTAAGGTCCACGTCTCTGCACCATACGTAAGCACTGGAAGGATGCATTGATCAAACACTTTTCTTTTAAGACATAATGGCATATTGCTCTTGAAAATTATACTGTTTCTCCAGGCAAGTTTTGTACGCCGATTAATTTCTTCATCAATGTGACCCTCACTTGATATCTGCTGTCCAAGATAAACGTACGTGTCTGTTATCTCCAGCTTTTCTCCATCAATCGATAAAGCTTCATTTCTTGTAAAAGCATTGAACATCACTTTTGTCTTCTTGAAAGTTCATTTTTAATCCCACTTCTTTACTCTTGTCAGCAAGTTCCTAGATCATACTCTGCAGCTCTGGTGGGGTAGTTGCAAAAATGACTACGTCATTAGCAAAACGAAGGTGGGTTAGATAATCTCCATTAATCTTTATCCCTTTGATATATATATAAATACGTACAATGGCTAAAATAAGCAATTAATAATTGTATGTTAACTCCAGAAAAGTTAAAAGACTTAGAATAAATATCATATCATTCAAAATGAAACTTCAATTGGAGAAATCTGTGGATAATCGTTAGAATTCCTAAAGTATAATAGCACGAACATTCGAAGGTGTTTATGCAGTAGAATTAGGTCTTTCATGTCTGATGTCTTGTGATCCTCTTGTGGAGCGTACTGGTTTATTTTCTTACTATTTCAAATATATCACATTTAGAACGAAGAATGACCTTTAAAACGAGAACGTATACATCACAACTGTCTAAATTGAACAAAAAGTCAATGAAAGGTCATAAGTGTGGCTCTCCTTATGGACTGAATTTGTATAAAAGCTGTCAAGTACAGACAGACAAGGGTTGATAAAGAACGACCAGAATTATAGATTGAGTTCGTTCTTAATCAGAATATTCAATGCTCATGAGCGTTTGAAAATAAAATGTGTCAGCTCCTAGTTTCATAAATATATGTAATTTTTTGTTACAGTTTTTTACCTGGTTTTAGAAGCGGTCAAATATATTTTATCTGATTCAATCATTTTGTTGCTCTGCACTTAATTTTCTGCTGTTTTTTTAATTTTTGTTGGTTTAAGAAAGTTCATGTAAATAAAAAATCTTTTTTGTGTACCTACTAAATCAGATCTGGTTTAGTATATCCGTAAAATATATTTCATCCCTTCTCACGAAACATTTCCTAGTTAAAATAAAAATTTCTTGTGACCAAAATATTTATGAAACTTTATAAAATAATCAGTAACTTTCTTCTCCTTTTTCTACCCTTCTCCTCTAAATTAAACGTTTAGTTAACTTATTTGAACTGCAACAGTTTAGTATTTAAACGTCAAAAGAAGCCATATTTAGCTTTCAGTCGAAACGGATATCTGGAGAAAAGGCATTTTCTTGATTAGAGAAAGATGAAAACCCTTACGAACGTAAAAATGTTGTTTCAGAAGTTCAAGTGGCGTTAAACAGAAAATGTTTTTTCATAAACACAACTTCGAAGTGCAATATTTTATCAAGGATTTCTGGGATGAAAAAGCGTACTCATGCAAAATATCTGTACGGTCTTACGGAATGTATCTTAATAATTTCAAAAGCTACAGGTGTTTTCTCATTTATCTTTGTATTACTATTGGGGTATAAGAACACAGACTGAATGAAGTTCTGCATTAAGTTTGATTCCGAATGTGACGAACCTTTCGGAAATCTCGCATCGATGCCTGCCACGCACTTTAATGACATCACTTCACAGGTCTGTTTTATTTCTGAGATTACTTAAAATTATACCTGAGTGCAGTGCGTACCTGAGTACTATCAGGAACAGCACACACATTTTGTTTTATTTATTTGTTGAGTAAATTACTGTGGCCTAGCTTAAAAGTTATATTTTCATTCAAATTTCTTTCAGTTCTTAATAAATGCTTTCTGTTATCCTTGCTGACACTTATAGTTACATTGCGGAGAAAAATCACACTTGCTTAAAGTATACCTCATAAGTACTTTTTGTTCATACTTTCAGGGCAAAAATTAGCTGAACAGGATTTACTTTTTAGCTCTTAAGCGTCAGAGAGAGAATAACATTGCCGCACCTGCTTTTAATTAGTATTTTGACATTTTCCAGTGGACCGACCCCTCAAGGTCTCTAGATGTAAAGATTTTCTGTCTGTTTCCAAAATTGAAAGCTCAGCTAAACTGCTAAATTGCAAAATTCCCTTTCAGCAATCGATCTCTTCCACTTAATCCACTTAAACATAGCTCATTTAATATTTTCGTCGACGTGAATTTTGTCCACTGCAAGATATTTGATTTTTCATATTCTTTTACATAAATTCAGCATCATCAACAACAACCGTTCTTAATCTACCACTGGAGGAAGGTATCCGCAAGTCACTTCCACAGCTATCTTCTCTTTTTCTTGAGCTCCGTCATGCTTTCGAATTTTATGCATCCATCTCCCCACGTGTTCTTCTGGATTTTTTCCTGTCCTTTTGTATTCCCTCTTGTATTTCAGTTGCCCAATGATGGTCGGTTTCTTTATTAATGTATGCAGCTATTGTCATTTGAGGGTCATTACTTTGATCATGATGTCATCAACTCTTCTCATTTTCCCGATCTGTGAGGTTTTTTCGTACCTTTCTTCGTTACGCCGAGCGTACATCTTATCAGGTTTCTTTGACTTCTTCACAGTCTCTGTATGCCTGCTTTAGTTAAAGTACATGTCTGTGATTTACATGTAAGAACTGGAAGGATGCGCTGATTAAACACTTTTCTTTTGAGGTATAATGGTAAATTGCTCTTGGAAATTGGACTGTTGCTCCCAGATGAACTACAGCCAAGTTCTACACGCTTATTAATTTCTTCCTAAAGGCGTTTATACCACTTGCTGATATTAATCTAATATCCTCGCACCCACGTCACTAAATCGGCTGCAAATATGATTACTCGTCACTTACAATACTACTTTTTAGCACGAAACTTTCTGTCTTACGAACGGCAGTATTTCTGAGTGAGGCTATTTTTTTATACCAGCTCAATATATACTTTGTCTCCGGTTTCTTAGTAACTAGACATTTGGCATTCACTATGATTTCTTCTTGAGTCATATCACTATAATGTCTATTGAGACTGAGTGTTAAAACAGTCGAACCCTCATATAGCGTATTATGTTATTCCGAAAAAGAAACGTCAGCAACAATAGTTCGATATGTTACAATAAAATGTTACATTAAGTGTTCTTTCTCTCTTTTTCCCCATCAGCCCCAACCCTACAAGTTTGGGTACAGCATCAAGGACAAACATGGTGAACAACATCGTGAAGAGACTGGAGATGGCCACAGTGGTGTAAAGGGACAGTACGGATTTGTGGATGACAGAGGAATCAAACGTCAGGTCAACTACGTCGCCGACAAACTCGGATTCAGAGCTGAAGTCAAGACCAATGAACCAGGCACTGCCAACCAAGATCCCGCTGCCGTCAAGATGATCTCTACTGAGCCATACCTTGCTGGTGGACTCGGATTAGGAGCTGGCGTCGGACTTGGAGCTGGAGTTGGCGCTCTAGGATATGGAGGACTTGGATACGGAGGCTTAGGACTCGAAGGAGCTGGCTATCTTGGAGGATATGGAGCCGCAGGCGGTGGCCTTGGATACGGAGGATATGGAGCCGCAGGCGGTGGCATTGGATACGAAGGATATGGATTATATTAAATTTGTTTTCCTAAACTAGTAAAAACCCTAAATACATTACATGGAGACAATTCTATGTTTTATTTAAGCAATACTGTATATATTTTCAGAAATCTAATTTATTTCTATTCAAAAGCAAAGTATTATGTTGAAAAAAAAACTATTGTAAGAGTGAAATAAAAATGCTTTTTAGTAGAATAATGTCTCACTTTCAGTTATTTTATTGCCATATTTGGTAAAACTATATATTTAATAAACTATATTTTGAAAGCTGGAAAATCCTGGACAAATATTCAAAAGTTCTTAAGTTTTGGTTTTCCCTTTTGCAGAAGAGCCTTCAGTTTCTTTCACTGTAGAATTAGCATAGCTGCAAAATTATTGTTTCCATGAAGAAGAAAACAAATTAACTTTTGTCATATATTCAGCTATCTTACCTAAGTTGGAAATAATCACTTACCCAGATTTAAGTCGGAGCTGTAACATAAATCTATACACAGCATTGTGTGACTGATCGACAGTACTAGCTTCTCTACGAGAGTTATTTTTCGACGAAACAGAATGCGTTAAAGCAGGGACGGTGTATTTCATTTAACCAGATGCACTATGCTTAGGTACATTTTTGTGTAACTCCTGATCTCTAAAACATTTTTCCTGACTGCTCTATAATGCCGTTATATAAATGTATCATCCATCGTTCTATGACAGGCACAGAAAATAATGAGAATTATCATTGAGGGAGCTTTATTAATAAAATAACTCTTAGTGTGCAAAAATCAGTCATCAATATTTACAAAGATTAGCAATAAAATAACAAACGCGTTTTGTGTGGTTATCATAGCTAACTATTCTTCTCGTCGAAAAGAAGCAAATGCGTTTTTAAATTAGCATTCAGAAAAAAAAAACTTTTTTTTTTAATTTACACTTTTCCTATTAATTATACTGTCTATGGTTTGACATTTTCCTGGTTTTTCGGGTTCAGGAATTACTACACATTTTGTTTTCTCTTCAAAGAATTCCTATTAATGGCAGTTTAAAGTTTTAATACTTTCGGTGCCTCTACCAAACGATTAACTATACCCCCAAGAAAAGAAGCGCTGAACATGGGACATAATTTTCTCTTAGCAAAATAGGGTTTTCGTACAACTGAATTTTTTTCTATTTTACAACTTCCACAACTGAAAATATTATGCAGATATAAAAATTGTTTTTTTTTCACTGAAAATTTAAGGTGGCTAAAATAAGTTTTTTTTTATTACGACTTTCGAAATCTTAAGATTTTACGCAGCGATAATGACATTTCTGGAAGCACTGCAGAAAATCGTTTTTTTAAATCCTTTCGGCTTATCACTTTGAATGCTGGTATAAAATGAGAGAGTTATAAGGAGGTTCAGTTTGGGAAACATAAATAGGTCATATGACGCAAATTCAAGCAATTATGGCACCTTCTGTGATACTGGTTTTTCTTTTTGGTCGGAAATATTGGTAGCAAATAACCGTGTGGAAAGGCACACCGTTGCGTTTTATTCGTAACAGCTGGGTGTATCTGATATTTTGAAGAAGATGCTTACCAAGTTCTTCTTATCTTCGTTCAGTTTGCTGCATATCCCAAGCTAAAAGCTGACTTTTTTTTTTTTTTTTTTTGTATTTAGTTCAATTTGTTTATAACGAAGTAAATTTCTCCGTCATTTTTGGTCTACGTCGGGATTCGAACCCGAGGCCGCTTATTCCGGAACAAGTCGCTCTACCAACTGAGCTACGCAGACGATTATTCTGATTCCTATCTGCCTTTATGTCGTGTGCGTCCTGCTGGCAGGTACGTCACATCCCCCCCGAAAGAGGGCCGGGGGCATGGCCCACGGGTCAGCCGTGACCATGAATCGTTGCAGGCAGCCATCCTCTGTAGAACGTGCACTTGAGAACTCCCAGTCAATCTGCTGTGTGGAATGCAACATCACACATTTTTATTTTTCGAAGCGCTAGAGAAGGAATTCTCTGATTTTTCCTGTCTCGCGGTGTGGAAATAACATCACACCAATGCGAGATTTTGAACGGCCGGGTCATCCGGATAGTTCGGGCGCCATTATAACGAAGTAAATTTCTCCGTCATTTTTGGTCTACGCCGGGATTCAAACCCGAGGCCGCTTATTCCGGAATAAGTCGCTCTACCAACTGAGCTACGCAGACGATTATTCTGATTCCTATCTGCCTTTATGTCGTGTGCGTCCTGCTGGCAGGTACATCACATGTTTTCATTGCAGGCAATTTGCTGAAAGAAAAAGCTTTGAATTTTTTAAAGCTTTTAGAAAAACATAAATTCTATCCAAACAGTGGATGTTTACTGCGGAATGTTTTAGGGGAAGGTTTTGTGTTGTTGTTTTTTTTGAAAAACACCACGGATTCGCTTTCAAGTCTAATTGTGCTGAAAGCGCTTAGGTAGACAATAAAACAATCAAAAATTGTTTAAATCTACCAAAAATTTAATTTCGCAGTATTCGTAACAGCTTCTTGTAATTTCGAAGAGACAAGTGCTTTGTATCAGTAACTCAAGGAAAAGTTTCAGCCATGAAAGGAGAAAAAATCAACTAGAAAATAATAATTGGGCGAGAAAGATTACACCGAAATTTCGGTTGTAATGAGCATGTCTTTCGAATCCTTTCCGTCACGAATAAGATATTTCAAAGTCATTCATACCCAGCAAAGACAGTCTTGCTGGGCCAGCACTGGGCCATTGCTGGCAACCAACACTGGCAGCAATGGCTCAGCACTACGTTGCCGCTGCCGAACCGTCAATAAAATGTCCGGGCGGCCAACAGTTCAAGCTGGCCAATAGTTGCCACCCCCATCATTTGTCATATGCCACAACAGGGCCATCAGTTATCCATCACAGGCAGTAGCTGCCACAAGTGGCCCTTCAGTGGCCCTGCAAGCACGTGTCATAAATGATGGCTAGCCTAATGTGGTCCACTAGTTTCCCGGCAGTGGCAGCTGGCAATCACATGATGTAACTGATGGCTTGCCGAATCTTGTCCGCCGATTTCCCAGTAGTAGCCATAAAAAAATAAAAATAAAGGATAACCGCAGTTTCCCAAAGATACAACTACGCCGTTTTTCTCCTTACGAAACTTCCGAATTATGGCACTGCGCTGGGGAAATTTTCGCAACAGTTCCGGAAAAACCACCTGTTTGGAACCGAACCAAGGACTGTCTACGTCGAAAGCGGGCGCTCTACAAACTGGACTAATTTTGCACGCATGAGCATGGCTTGAAGCTGATCCTCTTTTCTGCGGAATGTGTAACGAATGGTTCTCTACTTAAATTTACAATATTACGCGGTATTTTTTCATAAATGTCAGTTTCATATAATTCATAAATTTATTTTTTCAACGTACGATTGGTTTATTTTTTTTACCTTACTGGAACTTCACTTTTTCAACGAGTGCATCAACTTAAGGTGCCTTACAAAGTTTCGAGCTGTTCTTGTCGTCTTGAAAGGCGATTGTTGAATTAATATATTTATCCGTTCATGTCACATTCTGTTACATTTTTAACGGTGTATATTTCCTTTCTGCTTTTCGAAGTTACATTTGTTTTAAAGAGGAAAGATATTTTATTTTACTTCTCGTTATTTTTAGAAGTGAATTCCTCCAGTCTTGTGTATTCAACCCATGGATGAGTACATTATATCCACACAGCGTTGCTTTTTTTTCAAATAATTGATAAATTTTGTACACGTATAATTCGTTTTTTTTTTCAACATAACGCTTTTTTAATGTTTTTCCAGGACTTTTGTTTCAAGCAGTTTAGTGAATGTTAAAACGAAAGATTACACAGAAATTATTTCTTGTTATTCATGGGATGGAGCGGGTGTATTTTATGGCTGTAATCTAGTATTTTATGGCTTAATCTGATATCTTCGTCGACGTTGCGTTTCATTCGGAAATGAATTCGCCTCTCTACATATGCTTTTTCTTCTTTTTAATATCCACTAAAATAGCACGATGGCGATAGCGTCGTCTTCAACTAACTGGTACCACGAGAGACACAGCACGTGTTGCTTCTGCGCATGCGCAGTTCCGTTGCTTCCACCTGGTGTTGGGGTTTCATCGGCTGCCAGCTACGGGCCACTACTTGCACTTGCTTGGTGGCCCGCAATTCACGGCGATGCTGCAGAGCCATCAATGGCTGTCAACTGAAGGAGCTGCCACCAACGAACTGCTGCTAGGCCGTGTGAGTCAGATTTCAGCCAGAAGTGACCCATCACTGCTAGCTGGTGGCCAGCAGTTTCCCAACACTTGTGTTTTTGCTGGGTAGTGAATGGAACCTGCAAAAAAATCAAGCGGATTTCTACAGTCGATAAAGCATTTAGAAATAGAAATAGTTACTTTCTCCAACTAGGGGTGAAAAGTTTGTTACGGAAGTTAACAAACTGTGCACAAAAATCTCTGTGAACAAAAATTTCTCATAGATGAAGAAAGAAAACTGAGACAAAGGGATTTTTATGTCGAACAGTTGTAAGAAGAGATGTAGAGGAAAATATTATATAAATTTACGTCACCTAGAGGAAGAATTTTGAATTATGGAAAGATAGAAAATATGAGAAAAGTATTCTTCATAACAAAAGTTATGCTAAGGAATTTTTTTAAATAGACCCCCGAAGAAAGGTATAGCGAGAGAAATATTTACGCCCCTAGCGGGAAAACTGTGCATTATTTAAAGAGAATAATGTTCCCCATCTTTTCTGTAGCAAATGGCACAATGCTGCCCCGGTGGCGCAGTGGTCTAAGCGATAGCTTCTTATCATTCGTCCGAAAGGGTTCCGGGTTCGAATCCCGGTGTGGTATGGATGTTGTGTTTGTCTTAAAGCATTGGCTCTCCCCGTTCCCTGGAACCAGTGGCCCGAAATTAGGGACGGGCGACTGACTGCTTATAGCCCATTGAGTTGTTCACGGTGGTCATTAAACCTCCAATAAAAAATGGCGCACAGTATGAAAAGAAATTTTTCAATACAATTTTTAGAAGAGAAAGAACAACTACAAACATAAAAATGCACAATAACACAACTTAGTGCCATATCTAAGTATTTCACAAGGTAAATGGTGTACGGTGTTAAAAGATTTTTTTCAAATCGGACGTCTCGAAGGAGATATATCGAGAAAAACAGATTAAACTTTTGCGCCACCTGAAGAGAAAAGTGTGCATTATTTCAGGAAGGAAATGCAAATGCCCACTACTTTTTATTCCAAGTTTTATTGAAAATTTTTTTTTCAATCGGCATTTTAGACGCGCATACATTGCTGCAAATATGCTATGAAAACAAACGTCAACTTATGTATTTTTGTTTCAAACTTGTACGTTAAGGAAATTTTTAAATTATGAGCAAAAAATTTTGCACCTAGGAAGCTGTCAAGCAAAGAAAGATTTTTTTTTTCAAATCGGACTGTTAGAAGAAGGTATATCGGAAAAAATAAGATATACACCTACAACTCTGGCGGGAAAAATATGCACCATTTTAAGCAGAAGATATTTCGGAAAGATTTTCCTAATGTCTGGTATCTGACCACAAAAGAGCCTTTTTGAGTTTTCAGAGGCATAGGTATTGCTGCAAAAGCATCAGAAACCGAAATATATATTTTCGCCCTGCAGTGGCAAAACAGTTCTTTACACAAAAATTAGAAACTATAGACAGAACATTTTCCACCAGTAACTCTACCTGATGCAAAAATATTTCTTTAAATCGATCATTTAGTAAAAGAGATATCGGGGAAATTGCAATTTACTTTTACACCCCGTAGAGGAAAAACTATGCATTGCTTGAAAAAGAAACTGTACCCAAAATAGTCTTCGTTATAAATAGTATCGAAAGAATGAAAGAAATTTTGCAGTCGGATGTTTAGACGTAATGCGTTTTGAATTCCATATCATCTGCATTTACGCCATCTAGTGGGGAAGTTGTGCATCGGAAGAAGTCTGAAAGCAAGGAACATCTTTCTCACATTTTTGGTTTCCCACGGTAAGAAGAATTATTCAAATCTGACTGATAGTTGCAGATATATGGTGTCCACAGGAGGACGGACAGACAGACGGACGTATAGACTGACTAACAAATTTCGTGCAGTCTGTCGTACTTTTTAAAAAAAAAAGGCGTGCTAAAAAAACGATTAACTGTGATGGTCAACGTCAACATGGATGGTACTAACAAAAGAAAAAAATTGGTTGTTATCGGAAAATCAATAAGTGCACCGTGTTTAAAGGAAGGTTAAAGAGTTACCAGTTAATTTTAGGGACAACAAGAAATCTTGGATGATGTTAGAACTGTTTGCATAATGGATAAAAGTCTTCAACTCTCAAATATGTAGGGATAAAAAACGAAAGGTTAACTTATCGTTGACAAATATATGGAGCATGCAACAAATGTGGCTTCAAAATCAACAACTGCCTACAGCACACCTGTTAATGCTATGAGTTAACATCAATGAACTAGGACCAGAGATAAAAAAATATTGAAAAAGTTCGTTTTAAAAAGTTCTGATTTAAATTGGAAAAATGAAAAAACAACAGAATTGCTTGCAGTGTTTTAAGCTGTGCATATAATAATGTTAATGAAGGAGCAATTCAAAGCTACTGAAAACATGCTGCCTTTGGAAGCAGTTTTGAGGATGATGATGGAGACGTGTCTGTTAATGAGATAGGAGATGAAAGAAAGCATATTGAGGCGGATGATGAAACTAGGAGTTACTTAGTCTTACCATAAATACTGTTACAAAGTATTCAATGAAATAACAAAGGAAATTTAAAGATATTTTGATACACCTGTGATATGACGTAAGTAATACACTTGCGAATACATGGTACCAATAACTTTCCAAAATTGCATCATTTTGCCTTCACACAGTCCCTCAGTCTCTGTAACCACTCATCAATAGTTTAAACAGGGTCTCCACAGGGAAAACTCGTACTGCCCGCACCAAATAGCGTTTGAGACTGTCAATACTGGGGTGTCACTTTCTGCAGGCCATGTCCTCCAGTGTGGCCCACAACTTGTAGTTCAATGGGTTGAAGTCTGGGCTGCTTGAAGGCCAATCAGCTGGAAAAATGAAGTCTGGCAGATTTGCCTGAAGTCACCCCTGGGTTGACTTGTCCTTGTTGGAAGGTGCGGAATACTGCTGAAAGCTCCACTGTCGCTTTTGGAAGCGGGTGTGACTCACATTTTAGACCACTGGCTCCCAAGCCCTGTCCTGGCAGACTTTGGCTGGTGTTTTCACTCCTTTCTCGCAGAAACGGAGCTCTGTGGTATCCTCGCAGGGGACTCCCCACCAAACCATGAGAGAAACAGGATGATGGCCCTTCATGATCCTTGGAGCTCTCTCTTGAGCTTCTTGTGAAGTTGACACATACACCCTGTCATTTTGGCGATTGAAAGCATCTTCAATAGTGAACATTTTTTCATCAGAGAAAATGATCTGTCTGTGGCGATTGTCAGCATAACGCTGCAGCAAACGTTTCGCTTTTAACACTCTCTGCTGCTTCAGTTGTAGGGTGAGGAAGTGCCCGGTACGCAACCGGTAAGCTCTCATCCTTAGGCCACTCCGCAGCACGCTTGACATGACATTTTTGAAATGTTCAGCTCACGAGCCATCACCGATTGTTTTCTGACAGGATTTCGTTGAATACGAGCTGCCGCTGCTTTCACCAGGAGAGCGGTCCTCAGATACGTGATAAGCGACGGTCCCAGTCTCAAGGAACTTTTTTATGGTCCGGTAGACAAAAGTACGGCTAATTTTTAGCTTCTTCAGCATGTTGAAAACCTCGGAAGCTGAGTTTCCAACTTTGGGCAGCGCTATTACAGCAACATGATTCTCATAAGCACCTCCCTCCATGGCAAGTACTTCACGAAACACGTTATATCCTATGTGACTGAACGCACAATGATTCTCTAGCTGCTTCATGCCTCCTGGCTGGTCGGTGACGTTGCACACCAGTTGCGCGCCATCTGTCGAACGTTTGTAACAGTATTTATGTAAGACAGGGTACATGAGTGAAAAAGAAGTTATCTCGTTTAACGGTTCATTTCAAGATTATTTCGCGATCGAGAACCAAATGCCAATTGGATAAGAAACTACAGATTTAGACAGAGTAGAAAGTTTATAAATGATGAGTCAAGCAATTAAATCGAAAACGCAAAACACACAAGAATCCCATTCCAAATGCAAATGCAGTTGAAAGTTTGGAAAATCTTACATGTTTTTTCACTTAAATCATTTCAAGAAATGTACTAGATGAATTTGAAAAACTGTTGACAGCTGCTATATTGACAAATAAAAAACATCAATAATTAACTCATATTTCCAACATAATGAGTAAGTTGCAACGTATGGGTTGTCGAAAAAGTCATGACGTATTTTAGTCATATTTTGCAAAGGTCATTTATTGATAAAAGACAAAGATCAATCAATATAATGCCCATTTTGTTCGATAACCTTTTGCCATCTTTCAGTGAGCTGCAGAATGCCTCGTTCATAGAAGGACCTGTGTTTCGTGGCGAAAAACTGTACAAGGTGCTGATTTACAGAATCATTTGAATTGAACGGTATACCACGCAAGGACTGTTGAAGAAAGCGAAACAAGTGGAAGTCTGCCGGCGCAAGGTCAGGCGAGTATGCTGGGTGTGGCAACACATCCCACCCAAGCTCCAATAATTTTTGGCGGGTGATCAAACTTGTGTGTGGTCTCGCGTTTTCGTGATGGAACACAACAGCTTTACGATGAACGAGCTCTGGACGTTTCTGGATGATGGATTCGTTCCAACTGTCGATTGCCGACAGCACACATTCGAATTGATTGTTTGGTTCCATGGTAGGAGCTCGAAAAACAAGACACCTCTAAAATCCCACCACACTGAGACCAGAACCTTCCGCTGATGAATGTCTACTTTGGATGTCGTTTGAGGCGAAGCAGCACGCCGGGACCAAGACCGTTTGGTCAGCACATTGTTGTACACAATCCACTTTTCGTCACCAGTTATCAGTCGCTTCAAAAAAGGATTGTTTTCCTCACGTTTAATGAGCATATCGCAGATGTTTATACGCGCAGTCAATTGAGCTTCTTTGAGTTCACGAGGAACCCACACAGCGAGCTTGCTTACGTATCCCAGCTTTTTCAGGTAGTCGTGAACGCTTGAATGATGGATGCGCAATGTGTCTGCAATATCTCGTGTCGTGTAACGTGGGTTTGATTCGATCAATGCCTTGATTTGGTCGTCATCAACCTCGGTGGGCTTCCCAGACCGAGGGGCACTGTTTAAGTCAAAATCACCAGCACGGAATTTTGCGAACCACCACTGGCACTGACGTTCTTGTAGAGCATTATCCCCGTACACTTTACGCAACTTTTCACAAACTTGACGCATGTTCTTCCCTTTACGGAAGTAAAAGAGTAAAATATGGCGAAAATGCACAGTTTGTTCTTCCATCTTCAACTTGATGTCAAATCTCTACAAATCAACCAAATCGCTCACTATTTCTTTTAGACTGCAGCTAGAACCGGCACCTATCGAATGCCATAGCGCGAATGCCTCTAATACTTCCAAAACTGCCCAACCGCCTTCGGGGGCCAAAATACGTCATGATTTTTCCGACAACCCAAAAAATGCAACAGGTGAAATTTTAGCTTTTTTAAATGATGTAACGTTTTGTATTACATTCACATTATTGGAAAAATTGGCTTTATTTCGTAACAGAGATTTTCTATTCCAGTATTTACCACTGGATAGTTATTAAATGACCAAATTGGTAACAGTATTTTAAATACACGAGACTGTGAATACTCAAGAAACTCACATAGCATATTAAATCCGTTTATTTTTGTGGTGTAATAAGCACAAAGATTTGCCAAGCTTCCGCACTCCGCTGGGAGGTTTTTTTAAGGCAATGGTAGACATAAATACGCAGGGAATTGGAACACGTAAGAAACAAAGATGATTTTTTGAAAATAACGCGAGTGACATCACGACAACACGGTATATATGAGCACACCGGACAAAAAATTACGGAATGCTCATTTTATTGGTTAATATGGGGTTACCTCACCACGAGTTCGAAGCACAGCCTTCATTTTCCTTGGCATGCTGTCAATATGGGAGCGGATGACATTAATGTCCAGTTTGCTCCACGCCGTGAAAAACTGGCCCCGCAGAGCAGTCAAATTGGGAGGGTACTTTTGCCTCTTCTTAACGGTCCGTTCGAACATGTCCTAAATTTTCTCTATAATCTTGAGATCAGGCGAATTGGCTGCCAGGTGAGATGTAGGACGTTGACCTCATGTTCTGCAAACCAATCCTGCACAATGGCAGCTCAGTGTATAACGAAGTAAATTTCTCCGTCATTTTTATCCGCGCCAGGATTCGAACCCGGGTCCCCTCATTCCGGAATAAGTTGCTCTACCAATTGAGCTACGCGGACGTTTTATTCTGATTCCTATCTGCCTTTATGTCGTGTGCGTCCATCTGGCAGGTACGTCACATCTCCTGGTACGTTACAAGTGGACAGTGCAGTTGTCGTCTTGATAACGTGGATCTGGAATGGCGGCATCTTAGAGGAACTGGACATATGGCAACACCTCGTTATCCAACAGTTTCAGGTACTCCACAACTTTCATGCCATTAGACACGTGACCTAAAGGACCCACCCCAGCACTGAATATTCACCCACAAAATATGACACTTCCAACCCCCTTCTGTACACCCTTTTGCACACACTCTGCGTTGAAGGCTTCTCCGGCCTTCCACATGACCCTGGATCGACCATCATTGGAATACAGGCAGAACCTGGATTCGTCTGACCAGATGATGCGTCGCCACTGTTCTGTGGTCCAGTGTCGGTGTTCTCTCGCCCATTCCAGTCCCTTTTTCTTTTGTATGGCAGACAGCTTAGGGCGTACCCTGGCTACACGACTGAATATTCCTACACCATGCAGTTCTCGTCGAAGCGTTCGTTCAGAAAAAGGCTGACTGGGTCCCGCATTGTATTCTTGCAGCAATTCCTGCCGGGTTTGGAACCGTTTTGCGGTTGATGATTGCCCCAGACGTCGACGATCACGGTTGCTCATGATGGTTTTTCTGCCTCAGCTGCTCCGACGGGAATTGTCTCTGGCCGACTCCTTCCACGCTAAATGAACACTATTGACTGTGGACTTGGGCATGCCAACGAACTCCGCCACCTCCCTCAGCGAATGACCATGTTCACGACCAAAGACGATAGCTCCCTTTTGCCACTATGTTACGTCACCTTTTCTACCCATGGTACTACCTGTAAGCAACAATAAAACTGATTAGGCATGCACGTCTTACAAGGCTGAAAAAGTAACGAGTAACATACAATACTTTCCATTCCATTATATACACGCAGTTTTCTCTGCCTGACCAGTTTCCAACTGTTCCTCCGGATGACAGTATTCCGTAATTTTTTTTCCGGGGTGCTTACATATACACTGGAGGAAAGTGAAAAATGAACACCAAGAAGGAGACGTCTGATACCAACGAAAATTATACAGCATAATAAATGAATACAGAGGATAACGTGATCAAAAAATTATGGCAAAATACAGCTGTATTTGCTGGTAAACTGAAAAATAACATTTCCATGTAACATGGTTAGTATGAGGTTGAACCGCCATGAACTGCGTCACAATGTGCAATTCTGGCATGGATTATGTCGTACAGATGTTGGATGTAAGTTTAAGGTATTGAGTTCCAAGCATCCTCAACCTGGACGCGTAAATCCGGGATGGTCGTGGCTGGCCGTGGAGACCGGATAAGTCGTTGTCCCATAAAATCCCACACGTGCTCAATGGGGGACAAATCCGGTAAACGTACAGGCCATAGAAGTTGTCTCACACCCTGAAGTGCATGTTGCGTTGCACGTGCCATGTGTAGGCGTGCGTTATCTTGCTGGAAAACACCACGATGGACCGACCTTACAAATGACACAACAACGGGCTGAATGATGTTGTTGATGTAGGAGGTGCTGTTTAACGTACCCGGTACAAACACTAGTTGTGTACGGAAGTGATAGCTGATCGCTCCCCACACAAGGAGACTAGGTGTAGGCCCTGTGCGATGCTGGCGGATGCAAGAAGGGTGGAGACGCTCCCCTGTGCGTCTGCGAACACGCATACGGCCATCGGAGGCTGCCAAGAAGAATCTGCTTTTATCGCTGAACACGACAGATCGCCATTGCGTTCTCCAGTGCAGACGTTGGCGACACCACTGCAGCCGTTCCTGACGGTGGGCTGGAGTCAGAGGTACACATGCAAGAGGCACACGTGCGCGTAGCCCTGCATCCAGTAGACGGTTGCGGATTGTTCGCACAGTCACCTCAGGTGCAACGGCAGCTCGGATTTGCCTCGTAGTGGATGTTCTGCTTGACAACGCCGCTCTTCTTATGCGTCGATCGGTCCTCTCATCAGTCCGTCTGTGACTCCCGGTTCCACGTCTTCTCGTGTGGGAATGTTCCTCGGACCATCTACGCCACCATCGTACCACCACCGATACTTCCCGTCCAATTCGCTCCGCAATACGACGATACGACCACCCAGCCTCGCGGAGTCCGACTAGATGACCTCGCTCAAAGTCCGATAACTTCTGAAATCGTACACGTCTTCCATGTCCAGGCATTGCAGCTTCTTCAGGGTCTTCGCACGTGTCCGTACGCCGACGACTGATTACACTCACTTCGCCGTACTCCTTAAATACCACCGACGATAATTTGCATATTATGCCGTGCTGTGGCGTAAGCGCTCACCGGTTGGTCCCGAAATGATCATGAAACCTACGTAAACTCGACCCCATTAACATATGTAAATTTCATGATCGTCCGCCAATTCCTTCTTGGTGTTTTTTTTCACTCTCCGCCAGTGTATGTAAATATATCGGAATGACAAAGCGATACCCGGACACTACATGTAAAGAACACTTGCGAAGTGACAACCAGGACATGCAGAATACATCCCTCGCCAGAGAAGTTATGCATTCATCGGCCGCTCCTGTATGGAACAGTATTAGAAGAATTGCCCCTGACACGAACTTTAAAGAGACCTACTGAACTACCAATGGTTTGGCACGCGATATTAAAAGATGGGAACCCATCTCGGCACACTGTGTAATTGTGTGATAAAAATTCATGTAATATGCTCGTGATGTCACTCACTTTATTTTCAAAAAATCATCTTTGTTTCTTACATGTTCTAATTCTCTGCATTTTTATGTCTATTATTGCCTTGAAAAAGCCTACCGGTGGAGTACGAAAGCTTGGAGAATCGTTTTGCTTATTACAACACAAAAATGCCGCCCCGGTGGCGCAGTGGTCTAAGCGATGGCCTCTGATCATTCGTCCGAACGGGGTCCGGGTTCGAATCCCGGTGAGGCATGGATGTTGTGTTTGTCTTACGGCACTGGCTCTCTCCCTTCCCTGGAACCAGTGACCCTAAATTAGGGACGGGCGACTGCTTATAGCCCATTGAGTAGCTCACGGTGGTCGTTAAACCTCCAAACAAAAAAAAACACAAAAAAAAAAACACAAAAATAAACGGATTTAATACGCTATATGTGTTTCTTGAGTATTAACCAAATTGGTTTAAAGATTGATTAGTTAAATAAAAATTATGAGAATTTAACACAACTAACGGTATGCAGCACTAGAAATATTTCGAAAAGACACTTCATTTCAGGTAGGGATGGAAAACTTGGGACTGAATTTTGCAGAAGGTCCTTCAAAATGCTTAGAAGGATAAAAACTAAAGAAAACCCAAAATTTTGTATCATTTTGGAAACTGGCGCGGATCAACGCTGAAATTATTCTGTTGGAATTTTGCAAAATTTAATTTCCGTTGTGAAATTTACTTCATGATGAGAATACACGTATCTGTCATCACACAGGCCGATGTGTATTGTGTAGACGTCAGATTGACATTATACTTTATATCAGTCCTTCCATGGAGATAATTATTCCTCTGTATTGCCGAAGTTTGCCGGTTGGCTGGGAAAAGGTGTGGTTTACGCGAATGTAATTCTCATCTGAAAGCCAGCTTCTAGTGGTTTAAGGGAAGCAGGTTGTCATCCACGTACAGAGCAGTAAAATTTACATCACAATGCTCACTCACATATCAGCTATAAATGCTTTGTTAAGCACATAGCCAATGACCATTCTTCCCAGCATTTGTTTTGTGTAATGCATTAAATCGTTTAAATGACATACTCGGACCTCACTGAGAAATAGGACACCTTTTGAATTAAGCATTCTGAGTGACATATTTCGTGAAAGATACTTACAAAACCTTGACATGAAAGGAATAAACACAGCAGAACACATTTTTTTTTTGAACTTTCTTTTCTTTCCCTTTTGTTGCTTTAGGTTTTGTCAAAAATGAATGCTTGTTTGGTGAAAGCTTTATAACTAGGGAATCTGAATAAAATAAGATTTGCTGCGAATCAGTTTAACTTTTACATTCACAAAGTGAGTAACAAGAGCCTCTAAAAAAACAATTCCGACAGTTGTCATCGATTGATTAGTCCAGTTGCTTACTCTCGATAAAACTTTGCAAATACACTCATGGGCCCAGATCACTGTACCATCCCTTCCTCCACAAGTAGATGCGTCACACGGCGCGTAGCAGTAACGCCAGGCACCAGGACGCAACTACCTATGGCCCATGGGACGTTTTACGCTGCGTATAAGGAACGAAGTTACATTAGATTGAACCTAGAGGCTCAGATACGACAGAGGGTAGACAGGTCAGAGAAGTGGGTAGTTCGAAGTGCCAGACTATTGTGACGTAACATTTAGCACTTCCAGGAAAGAATACGGAACAGATGATACAATATGTAACGGGGTCCAATGCACCAGTGCCCAAGGCATGGGCTCAACCGACGCACGGCGAATTTTCTGTGGTTTAGAACACCTGAGGCTACCTGGGACCGAGCCTGAGAAAATCATGATCGGAAGGAGGCTGCTTAAACGATTAGACCACTCGTGGTGTTAGCCACCGACCTCTGTGGAATATATGAAGACAGCATGGGCATGGGTACCGTGGAATGCTAAAGGGAAAAGACTTGTCCCGGTTGGACGAGAACGACTATCCCCTTTAATAAGACGGTGATAAGCATCTCAGCTAACGCAAGCATTATTGGTTGTTTGAGGGTCACGTGTGGAATGTGTGCTGAGAATAGTCGAAAGAGGCACACATATTCACCTAAGGCGCAGGGAAGGCAATACCATTCCTGGTTTACTGTCGAGGTGAATACCAACTGTCATGTGCTCTATTGGACAACAAATAGCTCATGATTCCTCATTTAAAGACAGACTATAACCAGAGTGCACAGGAAAAAATCTCTGTGCACACAGTTCAGAGTAAACTCTTGCATATGGGGCTAAAGTGTCCACTGCCCGTTCATGAGGGAATGTTTACTGAACGATATCGATAGCTCCACTAACAATGAGCGCAGGGGCACTGTGACTGGAAACTGGGTAACTAGAAAAGGATCGTTTGGTCCGATGAGTCCAGGTTCCACCTCTAACATGTTGATGAATGGTCCACGTTCTACTCAGTACTGGTGAAGAAGTTTAACCAGACCGCATGTTGGACAAAAAGCAAAGCAGCGGCTGCGGCATCACGGCATCGGGATTGCTTTCATGGGCATCATCACTAGGTAACATGCTTTCATGGGCATCATCACTAGGTAACATGCTTTCTTGGGCATCATTACTAGGTAACATGCTTTCATGGGCATCATCACTAGGTAACATCCCTGTTTAATTCCTGATAATTTCCAGCTCCTACCTAGGCATTGTCGAAAGATGTGTTGCCTTTCATCATAATAGTGTATCCGGATGGTGCTCGTCGTTTTCAGAAACACAAGGCTGTGTCAAAAGGCCTGTACTATTCAAGAATTATTCATGAAAGGCCTATAGTATTCAAAACCGGTTCTTCAACAGGACTCTACGGTTGAACTAAAACAAGCCAGCTATTGTGGTATCATGGTAACGGTCTGAATTTATTGGTATCACTAGGCCTCACCACCGTTGAACACAACCTAACCTCCAGCTCCTATGTGGGCACTGTCGAACCATGTGTTGCCTTCCATCGTGAAAGTGTATTGAATGACCCTGGATCCTTCAGAAACAGAAAGCTCTGTGTATAAAGGCCTATATTATTCACAAATGGTTCGAGAAACATGTCGAAGCATTTTATGCATTCAGTAGTTCCCCGAACAACCCCTACTGAAATTAGATCTGAAATTTGTGTTCCCATCGAAGTATTCGTCGGTCCAAATCAGTGCCTCGCTAAGACGCCGAACCCCTGGATGCCAATCTGCCCAGCTGGCACAGAATGCCCGAGTACATCTTCCCCAGAACACGTGGAGTAGATTCCACGCCGGATGTAAGCAGTTACAGCAATGAAAGGTGGCCCCATTTTACAGCTTATGAATTCGTCTTCAGCACAATATCCCGTCGATAGAAAAAAATAGCAGAGGCCTTCGTTGGTTATTCTTCATATTTTGTGTGTGTGTGTGTGTGTGTGAGGTTTAACGACCGCCGTGAGTAACTCATTGGGCTATTGGCAGTCGCTCGTCCCTAATTTAGGGCCATTGGTTCCAGGGAAGGGAGAGAGCCAGCACCGTAAAGTAAACACAACATCCATGCCTCACCGGAATTAGAAAACTGGTCCCTCTAGGACAAATGATTAGAAGCCATCGCTTAGACCACTGAGTCACAAGGGTAGCCTTCACATTTCATTCGAGTTTCAGAATGAGCTCTATATGGTATGCGTTGCTTGCAGGAGGTATTACTCTTTCATATAAGCTGACACCAACTTGGAAAATTATAATTAAAAAATAAATTAACAGGCACAGCAAAACTTTTGTCAGACAAAATATGCAGCTGGAAGTATGTGTCATTATTACATATCATTGGCTGTTACAGACATCTCATTATTTTCTCCCACTACTAGAAACCATTCCATACATGAAAAGTTTTCTCTTCAAAAGCTGGTATTGAGCTCTTCATGCTACCAATTCACTGAAGGTTACGCACATGTCCCCCCCCCCACCCCATCCCAACCCGTATTATATCTTAGTAATATCAACGCGACTGTTTTAGTACACAATTTCATTTGGAAACTTTCTCTAAAGATGTTTCGGCATGCCTCGACATTTTACTACACGTTACTCAATGACTAAGCATAATTTGAACAATAACACTGACAAAAGCAGTTCTAGCTGCAATTTTTGCCGAATTTTGAGAAACAGCATCGTAATTAAACTTTGTTGACATGAACATATACGTTAATTCCAGACACTAACTAAGTCGATCGGAGAAAGCAGAATAGTCAAATGGGATATTTTGACAGTAAAGTAGCTAAGAAAAAACTAGTATTTTGCGACGTAAGGTAGAATCTCAGCTTCATGAAGATGATATTACATCTCATCTCCAACACGTTTTGTTTCAGTGCTAAGTTCTTGACTGGTACCCATGCGTTTAAAAGTACCCTGTCCGTATTTCCGTTTCCTTTGAGCCTCTTCGACTTTGTACACAAGCTGTAAATCTGTTATACATCTTCAAATAAATTAATGTTTTTTTGTTGTTTTTTGATTGGAGGTTTAACGACCACCGTGAACAACTCAATGGGCTATAAGCAGTCGCCCGTCCTTAATTTAGGGCCATTGGCTCCAGGGAAAGGAGAGAGCCAATGCCGTAAGGCAAACACAACATCCATGCCTCACCGGGATTCGAACCCGGACCCCTTTCGGACGAATAATAATCAGAAGCCATCTCTTAGACCACTGCGCCACCTGGGCGGCAAATTAATGTTGTATTGGTAACAAACTAACTATCGTGTTTCACTTTTCGTAGCTTGTGACATATATCTTTAAATTAACCTTCCGTTTCTAGTTTATTTTCTTACGTAAATTATGTTACTTTTTCGTTATATATCATTCGAAACAAATTAGAAATTCCTATTTTCTTAACACTTTTTGGGCAATGGCAGGTAGATTCAGGTTTAAATAAAAAGCCAAAACCCATGAAAAAGTAGGGGTTAGTGTTATGTCTGAGCAAGACGAGATATTGTTTCAAGTCGAGCCGTATGTCATCTTCGCTATTACTCCGTTAATGGAATTGACGATGACACCGGGAGCAGGACCCCTAACGAATGTCAATCGCTATATCATTGTATATGATACGTTGCTAATTTCAATCGTTCGAAAATAGTTTCGTTCACGAAATTGTGGTAAAAAGCTGTGACTCTGCGAGCAAAGTATTAAAGAGAGTGTCAAGTTACAGCAAGTAGTTGTTTCTCAGTCGAATGTAAAATTTCCGGTATTAGTAAAATATCAAAATAAAGTAGTAGTTTTTCTTTGTCTGTTAGTGTCTTGCAACTAACACACACTTTTCCCCGAGTAGCCCTAAAGTCTTGATGTCTTCCACATAAAAAAGTTTATCAATGCTGTTAAAATAAGCTTATACAGCATTAATAATGTCTTCATCTGTCCCAAAATGCATCCCCTACAGTTATTTTTGAGATTCGGGTGCAACTGGTAGTCCGAGAGAGGCAAGATCTGGTGATTATGGAGGGTGTGTTAGCAGTTTAATTCTATAATCATGGATTGCAGCCATGACAATTCTTGATTTGTTCATTGGAGGTGTTATCCTGATGAAACAACATGTTTCCGTTGTTTTGACTCTGGAATATAGTGGCCTCCCACGTTTCACCCGCTGTTACAACCAAAGATGTTTTCGTGATATCTATTCAGCTTTCGCTAAGGTGTCGGGAGTTTCGGGACCCAACGAGCAGCAAGCTTTGTCGTTGCCTGATGCTCTGTCAAAATGAGATCAACTGTTGTTTTTGACATGTGCAATTTCTCACTAATCTTCCTGGCTCTCAGACATCTATTTTACATTGCTGTTTTGTGCAGCTAGTGTGCATTTTCTTGAGGGATAGCTTCAGAGGCTCTGCCGGAAGGAGTGTAATTTCCTACATTCGTTCTCTCACGTTTGAATTCCGCCACCCACTTCGTTACGGTACTGAATGAAGAGGCATCCCTTCTTATTGTTGCCACCATATCTTCATGGATGTTCTTCGGCTCCAACAATTTTTTTATGTAGATACTTTTTCACAGCTCTGAGCTCTTGCTTCTCCATTTTTCCTTCTTTGGTTCACCTAATCCCTTTCCATGACCTGCAAAGAAATAACGAACATAACTGTGAAGCCGAAAATAGTTTCTAGGAATGTATAGACGTATTATTACATCCGAAAATATTGCAAACCTGCGGCTATTCCTTTATACAGATACCGTTTTAAGACACCCTACATATAAAAACAAGACAGAATCCCGTTGTGTGTGTATGTGTGTGTGTATGTGTGTGTGCGCGCGCTTGCGCCTGCCTCTGGAAGCCATAACACATCCGAAAATCGTGATAGACACTTCAAAGTTTGTCTGTTTTTCATTGCAGTCCGAGTCGCAGTGGCTTGTTTTAAGCCCAAATTCCAAAAACAGGGGTTACTAATATCAAAAATATTTACCGTGCTACACTGTTTCTTCGGAAATTGTGAAATTATGAATGAAACAGCTAAGAAGCGTATGCGACTTTGAACAAGCGCTCGAGCTCTGTGCGGCATGAAAATGCATGCTCCGGTTTGTCACCCCAAAAACAAAACATCTATCCTTTTTTGGACATTATTATTCCACCGGTGGTCGCGATATTGGCTGAAGACTCACGCACATCACTCTCCTGACTTACGCAGTGTTACGCTACCGGTCCTGAGTTGGGTAAATAATTTTACTTATGGTTCATAAAGGATGTTTTCATTAAACTTATTTTCAATACGCTTCTTCGGAAAAAGGAAATTAGTGGCTGTGGGAAGAGCTGTGGAAACAGAGAAGCAAAATGAAAGAAAAAAGAAATATTTTAGTATCAAATTGAAAGACGACTAACATAGTTTATAAAGAGATGTTATGAACTTATAACTGAGGCTTTTTCCGTATTCATGTATTCCGAAGATATAATTGCTGCAGTGGTAACAGGATTTACACATATGGAGTGCATAACAAACGAAAGTTTTTCCGTGGGTAGAGGGCTCAGAAGGTAATATTTTCAACCCAATCATTCACAGCAATGGAAGTCACAATATATAAATCGTATCTTAAGTGTTGTATCCGAACAGCTCCGGTACAATTCAGCTGGTGTATAATGATTAAATAAACATGGAAAGTTTCAGAACTCGCTGAACTAACTCTGTTTTGCACTTAATTCTTAATACCCAAGACAACTAGCTTGCAGCAAATCAGAGGACAGGTGGAAAATTTCACGCCACTTGCTGAAAAACTTCTGGCCTGAAATATTTTAAAATTTACTGGAAATTAAGCACATTTTCATCCAAGGTTATCAGATCGTCATCACAATATCTTTCAAGGAACAGAGACATCTTTAAGCGGTGACTTTCTATCTGTAAAAGATTACTTCATGCGACTTGGGAATTTTTACCGGATTAAGCAGTGTTTATTCCTTTAGTTATTTGTTGATAAAAAATGCCATTCGTCTACAGTTTTCCGATAATTTCATGATTCTTTATGAAACAAATCCAATCTTACTCGGTGAATTTTTTTTTATCCAATCTTCCTCGGTGAAACCAACATTTTTTAAACGTCTTTCAGTGCTAGTAAAAAAACACATTAATGCTTCGGGAAACTATTCATCCGGTTTGCCTATGTCGTTCCGTTATCGCGATTACAAGGTTTACAACCCGAGAGAGAGTTTCTACGTTAACTTCATAACTGGAGGTCATTTACTTTTACTTTCTAATGGGCGCAACACGTTCTGCTTAAAAGGAGTTTACCATTTTTTTTTCAGAAAAAGAATTTTTTTCTTGCAGTTTCTATGAAGTCTGAAATGCAGTTTTTATGCTCCTTGTTTTTTCCTCAATTGTTTAACCTTCTGTCATTACTTATTAGCATTCGTCCTTTGTTCTGAATTGACTTGTCATGCACTTATGTTTGCATGCCAGAGTTGCGTGTGCACGTCATGCTGTATGTGTTTGTGTATGCTTTAACGCTCTTAAGAAAAATTCACACGCGATAAGGTCACTATTGACAGTTTCCTGTCATAACCGTGGTAATTATTCTCTTGTTTTTGCATCTCCGCTTCATTAAAAATGGCAACGCTCTAGTGTTGGAAGCGAAAAGAAATCTAATTTTTTAAAATGAATTCTTTGTAAAGCAAATGAAAGAAAACTTTTGAGAGACTGAATCCGTCAGTGATAACAGATTCATGTCTGGAAACTGAAGACTTACAAATAAATTCACGACGATTTGAGTAAGGAAAATAAGGAAAGTTTCTTCTAATGCGTGTTTGCAAAAGTTTTCGTCGTTTTTCTTTTTGGTCACCTTGAAAACGTGCTACTAAAAATAATTTAAAAAGGAACCTCCGAAAAAACATTGAGATTATTGACTTAAACGTACATTAGAGTGAGATGCAAATGCAGAGCAAAAAAGGAGGAGAAAGATGAGAAATCAAGATAAATGCCCAGGAATTCAACAACGTAAGAAACACATCTTTTGACGAATGAAAAAGAAGGAAAGGAAAATACACTGCAGTGTCCTTTTCATTTACTTTTGTTTTTCACTATGTTGCTGTATCAGATAGAAAATTCTTTACGTGGTCAAACTGGAAATATCTGTAGTCTTTTAAGAAAACGACAAACTAGAACGTGCAGAATAAGTTAGTTCCAAAATCAGGGCAACAATCCCTCGGTGCACGTTAATGAATCCAATACTAGTGAATCACTAAAACTAGAGCTCCAATAATTTTGATACTACACGAATTCAATAAAATAAGAACAAATAACCTCATGCGATCTTTCGAGTTTCCTAAAACTCATCTTCAGATGAAAAAACAAATTAAACCCTAAGTTCGGATAATGATGGTATATATACATATTCATATGTAACAACAACGTCAGAGTGCAACGGGTGACGTAGATAGGCCATCACCCCATTGGGTTGGAGGATACTCATGTTGACGCCTGACAGCCGTGAGTAAACTATACAAAAAAGTGAAAAAATAAGTAGGTGCGGGGTGGGGATCCCACCCTAAACTTATAACTTTAACAAGAAGTTGAAGGTATTATGCAATAGATCCAATTACCACATCATAATATTCACAAAATAGCAATACTACAGAAATGAAAATAAATACTTACATATGTTGTTAGGCAGTTCGTAGCTTAGAATTAAACCAATCATACAGAAAAACCAATTAGTTCATTAACAGCAGTGTTCCAAATCTCAAGTCAGAAAAACCAATTAGTTCATTAACAGCAGTGTTCCAAATCTCAAGTCAGAAAAACAAAGTTTTATTCCATTTTAAATCATCCATCAGTCAAAACCTAATCTGTTTCCAAGAGCTTTTCAATCTATTCTTTAGTCGAGCAGGTACATCTGCATAAATACAAATCGCAATTTTTCCATTAAGATGGGAAATTCTTCACCAGAAAATTTGGGAACTATACAGAATACCGGTAATACCCTTTTTGCTATCCGATTCTAAAACAAATACTTTGCGTACAACTTCTAAAGGTAAAACTCCTAAATATGGTTTATGATTTAAAGTTTTCACTGATAATTTCTGTTTCGCTGTCATCTTTCTCTCTGTTTTCTTTTTATTGATTTCAAAAACGCTTTTGACACCATAGAATACAACGCAGTCTTACAGGCTTTCCTAGATCAAGGCACTGATCCAGCATACATCAGTTTGGTCAAATAAATTAATACTGGAAGCTCTACACAAATAACCCTATTCGATGATCTTATAACAATCTCCATCAACCGATGTGTGCGACAAGGAGATATGTTTTCACCAAACTTCTTGACGTGCACTCTAGAAAACATTTTAAGCAAAATTGACTTATTTTTTTTTTTTTTTTTTTTGATTGGAGGTTTAACGACCACCGTGAGCAACTCAATGGGCTATAAGCAGTCGCCCGTCCCTAATTTAGGTTCACTGGTTCCAGGGAAGGGAGAGAGCCAGTGCCGTAAGACAAACACAACATCCATGCCTCACCGGGATTCGAACCCGGACCCCTTCGGACAAATGATCAGAGGCCAACGCCTTAGACCACTGCGCCACCGGGGCGGCAAAATTGACTTAAGAGATGGCATAAATATTGATGGAGAGTTGCTCCAAATACTAATGTTTGCAGATGATATAATATTTATAACTCAGGATCCTCTACAGATTGAAAAAAATGCTTCGTCAAACAAATGATGCATGTAACAAAGAAATCCACCTTGATAAAACTAAATGTATGAGAAATAAATACTGTCCGAATTCTATCATCCAACTACATAATTTCACTATAGGAAATGTAGATTCCTACACATACCTCGGGCAAACAATAAATATGGACAATGGCAACTCTGAAGAAATCTCTAAAAGAAAAAGAGCGGCATGGACCTCCTTTAACCGTATCAAAACCACAATCACAGATCCAAAGCTAGATATTAAAATAAGAGCTGACATGTGCAACAGCTGTATCCTCCCATCTCTAACATACGGCTCTTAAACATGGAGCACCACTCATAAAGAGGAACTCAGTCTTCAAACTACCTAGCATTCCATGGAAAGAAGAATCCTGGGGACAAGTAAAAAAGATCACATCACAAATACAAATATCAGAAATTTAACTGGAGTAAAAGAAGTAGTGAAAACGATATAGGACAACAAGGCATGATGAGCAGGTCATATCGCCAGACTCACCGACAACAGATGGACCTACCGTGTCACAAACTGGTATCGAAGATCAACCAAGAGAAAACCTGGTAGACCTCCAACTATATGGGAAGATGTTGACTCAAGATTCGTACGAAATACCAGTAATATAAATCTAAGCTGTCTCACAGTACGATAAAAACACAAGTTTCCAAACTGCTAACTAAAAACATTTATTTACAGACTAAAAACCTTGCAGAAAGCTAGCGCTTTCGGAGAACACGTGTCTCCATCTACTGGCCCCGAGTGCCACAAGACAAGCACCACCCATCAGATATATACAGCACACCGTTGCCCACAATGCAACGCGGTACCAAGTTCCTAACATACCCCCCCTCCTTCCTATCCCCCCCCCTTCTTCACCAGAAATGAAGAGTACACACATAGTATTTTAGAAACCCATCAACCTCCCCCACCCCCTGTTGACACCCCCTTCTCAAAACACCCCCTTTCCCTTCCCTTGGTCCAAATAAAAAGTAAAGGACCTGAAAACAAATCAAACAAACTATTAAAGCATAATAATTTAAGAAACTAAATTAAAAATGTTCAACTGCAAATCAAAGTCCCTCGTCCGTGGATGCCTCTTGGGTGGTAACCAATCTTCTCCAAGTGCTAGGTACATAGGTTGGCAGATCCTCATTACAACAAGAGTCACCGTAGTATAGGATGAACAAACTCTCAGACATGAATATGGTAGACCTGCCGACGTTGGAATTCAATATCTTGGCACCATTCCAATCTGGGGATTTTCTGGTGAAGAAGGGGGGAGAAAGGGAGGGGAGGGGGGTATGTTAGGAACTTGGTACCGCGTTGCATTATGGGCAACGGTGTGCTGTATATATCTGATGGGCGGTGCTTCTCTTGTGACACTCGGGGCCAGTAGATGGAGACACGTGTTCTCCGAAAGCGCTAGCTTTCTGCAAGGTTTTTAGTCTGTAAATAAATGTTTTTAGTTTGCAGTTTGGAAACTTGTGTTTTTATCGTACGGTGAGACAGCTTAGATTTATATATGGGAAGACCTTTTAACCAGAGCGATAGGAAACAACTAGAGAAGACTGGCTCAAGATCGCCCCGGTGGCGCAGTGGTCTAAGCGATGGCCGCTGATCATTCGTCCGAACGGGGTCCTGGTTCGAATCCCTGTGAGGCATGGATGTTGTGTTTGTCTTACGGCACTGGTTCTCTCCCTTTTCTGGAACCAGTGACCCTAAATTAGTTGCTCACGGTAGTCGTTAAACCTCCAATAAAAAAAAAAAAAGATCGCCTGGCTGGAAAATTTGTGACCTGCATTGACGGAGAAATCCTAAACGAAAAAACAGGTCCATCTAGGTAGCTTATTACTAAATACCTTACTTTATTATGCATATTTGAGGGGTAAAACGCCTTATAAAGAAGTTTCTGATACAAATGTAATTACAATGGTAATTATTTTAGCACACTTACTCAAATACTGTTCAATAAACTGGAAGCTGTGAACAGAAGAATGCAAATACATATTTTGTGCATTCTTCCTAGACCAGGAATATAATACTTACGTCAAATGATAAAAAAGGGTCAACGATATGGTTGAGCACATGGAATTCTCTCAATGGCCGAGGAGAAAAACGTACTGCTATAGGCAACACCCCTAAATGCATAGTATGTTGCCGGTCAAAGACCAAAGAACTGGACTTGAATAAGAGGAAGGCATAGAAAGAGCTGGCAGGATGCAGCATTTAGGAGAACATTGAAAAGGAAACTAGATATTCGAAATCAGATAAATTTTGTCTCTCTCTCTCTCTCTCTCTCTCTCTCTCTCTCTCTCTCTCTCTCTCTCTCTCTCTCTCTCTCTTTCTCTCTCTCCTTCCCTCAGGACAAAATAAAGATTGATTAAAAATAGAAGAAAGAATTAAAACTTTATTTTTTAATGTAAGTTGATGCATTTTTATTAAATTAAAGAATTTTTTCTAATGTCAGTACATTTTAACAAAATAATTAAACACTTTCGGGGAAACCAAGGCCCTTCGGGCTCTTTCTAAATGCACCCATACGTTGGCTCAATTAAGGGGCTTTCCTAGTTATGTGAATCTTAACCCCAAAGGGCTAATCTGGGATGTCCTTCAATATCTGTTCCAAATAAACAGTTGCCGGATGAACCGATGGCCCAATTGGCCAGAATCTACTGTAATGGAACTGAAAGGTTTATTTATTTATTTTCTGTTTCTCCACCTCTAGTATGCATTTAAGATTAACGAAAGCAGTCGACACTTAATTGTAAGTTTAAGGCTCCAACGCAGAAAATGGTACAGTCGACGTTATAGAGCAAACACAACACTTTGATTCTACTAGAATTGGAAATTCGGAAATTATGCTGTCTTTACGAAAATAATTCATAATAACTATGGAGACAACAAATAAAAAAAATGGAAATTATGAAAATGAAAATGAAAGAATGGAAATCTAGGAGAAAATAGAAATAACATGATAACACCTAACATTTTGTTTCCCTTGGCCGCACGAATCCTTCTCCGCTCTTTTTCACTTCTGGTTTCTTGGAAAACCTTCTGAGTTAATCTTATTTTAAATTAGAGCTTGTACTCTTATGGTCCATTCATCAGGCTCTAAGTAAGAACAAAGACTGTCCAATTTTGCGAGTTTTCCCTGGCATTAAGCAACGTCTATAGAGATTTCGACAGCTTCACGTATTCTGTTCTTTTCGTTCTTGTCAGTGATCTCATTCGATTGTTTTACTGTGAAATAATACACACAATTTCTCAATTTATTGATGACTCGGTTTAAAATAACTAATGAGTCTTCGGTCTAAAATAATTAATCCGTATGCAAATTTCCGTATGCCACAGCTTGGAGTAACTTTCTAGTATTGATCAAGGCTGTCATGAAATCCGACCAGAAGCGAAAATAAATATTGGTCACAAATAAAAGAAGTTGTACACATACGTCGACTCCGAAGTATAACATATTCACTTCCTTTGAGATATGATCGAAAAAACTGGTAAATTACAACCATGAATTTCCAGAAGGAAACTGCTATAGGCTTCACTTATCAGTGGAGATTAGAATGTAACTGATAGCTTTACAACGACCAGGTAAATCGTTAATTGTGAATGATTGGTTAAAAAGACATTTGTTTCTGATTGAAAAGTGATATACAACTATACTGCACCCCGCAAAGACACAGTGCACACAGCTACAGAAACAGAATGTAAGGCATACAGTATCTACGCACATATGGAGCTGCGCACTTATAGCTAAATGAAGGAAATTTAACGTAATATAAATATACTGATTTCTTCTTAAACTTACAATGTTTCTTGTCTTTCTGACTTTTGATTGGTTGACGTCTGCGCGTTAAATAAAGGGAACAAGGAAATGAGAAAATAGTATGTGACTTCGACACCTGACCACACTCGAAGCAAATGCTCAAATCCACAAAAAAAAAAAAATAATAATAATAACAGCTCACACGAGATGCGTCGATTAATAGGGAGCTCCGGATCAATGAGCGTCGGGTAAAAGATGTTTTACTGTACATCATACAGTATTAAAACATAGCTGAGTAAAAGTAAATTCTACGCTAAGAAAAGCTAGAAAATTAAAGCTATACTTCTACTGGATACTTAGTCCCAAAAAGTAAAAGAATAAGTTAGTAAATTCATGCAATGCATTGATTATAATACGCTTTCCAACATATCAGAAATCATTATTCAAGTTATCACTCAAGTTATGAGAATAATGGCTGTGGAATAAATCACGGTCCTGTGCCCTGACCTTTGATCCCATTTCGATGATATTCAACAGAACCGGTTTGGTATACCTCCGAAATAACATGACAAAATTTTGTCGCAATCGAAGCATTGTTACGTAAGTTATGATGCATAAGGACTATGGAAGCGATTCCGCTTCTATGTCCTGACCTTTGACCCCATTTCGCCTATTTTCAATAAGGTTTGTCGCCAGGTGGTCCCCTACCACATACTAAACTTTCATCGAAATCGAACCTTTTTTTACGTTAGTTATGGCCCATAACAGCAGTGGAATGGATCCCGCCTCTATGTACTGACCCTTGACCCCATTTCGTTCACTTTAAATAGGGTTCCTTCCCAGGTGATCCCCTACCAGATACTAAAATTTCATCGAAATCGAACGATTGTTACGCGAGTTATCGTGCGGACGGTCATACGCACACAACGCGTGACGTAATGAGGCAGATGGGAATCGCGAGCATCTGCTTGCCGCAAGTGTGACGTCATAAAACTTTAATAGGATCCACACACAATGCGTAACGTAATGAGTGAGATAGCGTGACCGCGCGCCAACATTCTCAAACGCGAAATTGTGACGTCATAAGATTTCTAAGCATTGGTAACATTAATGGAACAACGCCATCACTAAAAACGTTTTAATTCGGTGTGGTTATTTAACCCACTAAACGAATTCTCCTAAAGTCGAGATCAAGCTAAATCGATTTCTAGTACCAGAAAACGGTAGGTTAACGACTTTCATTAAAATTCTAAGAGGAGTTTTCAAAATAAAATGTACATACATACATACATACAAGAATTGCTACTTTAAGGTGGACGTCAAGTAATTTTGCTTCCTATATTTCCAATGGAAAAACTTCTGTACACGTTTTCTTCACAATTAATGAGTTCATAAGGATGAAAATTTGAACATCGATTAAAATAGCTTCATTTTATAACTTGCAATACTTAATATTTTCTAAACCATAACCATAATTATGCAGTTAAACATTTTTTTGTCCACTGACGTCATAAAAGTACAGGTAGCGCCACCTTTTCTCTGGTTTCAACACCACCAAAGAAAAAGTTATTGATTTTTAATATAATTATGGTTATGTTTTAGAAAATGTTAAGTTTTCCAAGTTATAATATGAAGTTATTTTAATCGATGTTCAAATTTTCATCCTTGGGAACACATTAATTGTGAAGGAAATGTTTACAAAAGTTTTTCCATGGGAAGGAAGCAAAATTACTTGACGTCCACCTTTTTTTTTTTTTTTTTTTTTTATTGAAGGTTTAACGACCACCGTGAGCAACTCAATGGGCTATAAGCAGTCGCCCGTCCCTAATTTAGAGTCACTGGTTCCAGGGAAGGGAGAGAACCAATGCCGTAAGACAAACACAACATCCATGCCTCACGGGATTCGAACCCGGACCCCTTACGGACGAATGATCAGAGGCCATCGCTTAGACCACGGAGCCACCGGGGCGGTACGTCCACCTTAAGTATATGGGATAAGGGCAATGGAATGGATCACAATCCTGTGTCCTGACCTTTGACCACATTTCGTCCATTTTCAATAGGGTTTGTCCCCAGGTGGTCCCCTACTACATACTGAAATTTCATCGAAATCGAACCATTTTTACGCACGTTATGATGCATAAGGGCAATGGAATGCATCCTGATCTTATGTCTTGACGTTTGACACCACTTCACCCATTTTGAATAGGGTTCGTCCCCAGGAGGTCTCCTACCACATAATAAACTTTCATTGAAATCGAACCATATTTACGCTAGTTATGTCGCATAAGGGCAATAGAATGATCCCACTCCTACGTCGTGACCTTTGACCCCATTTGTCCCATTTTTAATAGGGTTCGTCCCTAGGTGGTCCCTTACCACACAATAAACTTTCATTGAAATCGAACCATGTTTACGCAAATTATGACGCATAAGGGCAATGGAATGATTCCGCTCCTATGTCGTGACCTTTGACCCCATTTATCCCATTTTCAATAGGGCTCGTCCCCAGGTGGTCCCCAACCCCATACTAAAATTTCATCGAAATCGAACCATTTTTACGCCAGTTATCGTGCGGACAGACGGACGGACGGACAAAACTGGAGCATATACGCTTCTTCAACCTACCGTTGGAAAGCGTAAAATAGATACAGATTTTTTTTTTACTTACACTTGTCCTATAGAGGCATTAACTTTGCAACAGCAAAAAAAAAAAAAAAAAAAAAAAAAGCATACGCTACCTAAAGCAGAACATTTTTAAGTACTGTAGATCTCACTCAGTCTTAAGTCAAGAGGTTCCAAAAGAAATACTTCAAATTTGTGTTCTAGAAATTAGAATATCTAATCAAATATAAACATATAATTACGTATTATACATACGGAAAATGTTCATCAAAAATACAGTATGATGATAAACAGATAGAATTAATCTTAGACAAATTCATCAATCTAAGGAAGAAAACAATTTGTCCAGTTTGATTTCTAGAAGCGGAGATATTTCGTCCTTACCTAAGCGGAAAGATGATTGTCATTTTTTAACCTATGCTTTCTTGTCAATAGACGGAAACAAAAAAAAATAAAAATAAAAAAATAAAAGACGGGCTTCAGAATAAGTTTTTTTTTATTTTTCCGTATTGTCACATTTACGAAAAACGAAAAAAAACAACCTTGTCTTCAGAATAAGAGCATACGCAGTATATCACTGAAGAGCAAAAGGCGAATAACAGTGTTTCCGTAGAATTCTCTGGTGCAGGGAGCATATATTTTGATAGGAAACGATCTAGGTTCAGTGATGAATACTGAACATCAAAATATACAATTTTTCAAAGATGTGATATTTAGGATCATTTTTGTGATTGTAAAAAAGGCATTTTTACTTGCTTTTATTGCTTCCAAAAAATTAAAGATTTCTTAAACAGTTTCTTGTTTCAAGCTTGGGGAATATATGCAACTAAACACAAACAAACAAAAATTTAGAGTGAACACATTACTAAAATATGTGGTGTAATCGTGCTTAAATTTTTCTGGGCAAAATAAAACTTTTCCAGTTCGACTTATTTAGAAGCGAAAGTACTAAGTCAAATAAATACATATATTCGTTTATACCATCCAGAGGAAAATTTTGCACGAAGAGCAACGCAATATGGGTATGTATGTTGGTAATCTAGGTCGTAGTTTTAGTTTACCAACGCAATAATAATGTTTCTAGCCTCACCTCTAGAACTGGAGATACCGTTTCCACAAACTGATGTATTGTGATATTAAAAAAAATCACGAACTAATAAAGAAATGATGTGTCAACGTGAGAACGTCAGTTTTGTTTTGTTTTACAAACATGATTCGAAATAGCAGGCAAAAGGACGGCGGGAAAAAAGAATGGGTAGTCAGAAAAAGTAAGATAACTCAAGACGTTTGGATCAATTATAGCAAATTCATGAACTGAGGTCATTTTTAACATTTGTACTTTGTGTTGTGTGTGTAATTCAAAGTAATGTTCTTCGTATACGAAGGTATTCTTGCTTGTCGCGTAAACACCTGACAACACTGGGAAAAGCTATTCAATCTAAAACTGAAAAAAACGTACCACAAGCGAAATTAACTCGATCTTCATTAGAGCACCTGTAGAAATATTTCTCTGAAAACTAACGCTCTACCTTTGCTAAATATGACGAAAATTGCAATTTATAAAAATCTAATAGGAAATCTTTTAATCTATGAGGTAAAAAGCTGCCTTACGGACGGACAAACAGCTACTGCAAAGTCCAAAATAAAATGTTAGCATAATGATACAGAAAAGGAATTTAGCAAATTTCGCCGGACTGGTGTGTCGTGCTTATTTTGTTCGTTTGAAAGTGGAAAATTCTACTTGTTCCTCATGATCAAGAATGCTAAACTTAAACGAACGTTTGGAATGACATTCTTGTAAATATATGACCTTCCGATTAAGAAATGCGATCAAACCAACACTGGCATTAAATATTTCCAATACAACTTCGCTTCGGCCTCATAGCTGTGTTCAGTCAAGCGTTCCCGCTAATCTGTTCGTTTTGCAGACTAGTCGACAACAAGGTATAAAACTGCCGCGAAAGCTGGGAAGTTCATCAGTTTCTTGAGTTTAGATTTCCGAACGTGTGGGAAAAGTAGCTCCTTTCAACATGATTTCTCAGGTAAGGATTTTTGATCCGGTTTTTCAGATCATGGATATATTTCATCCTTTTCTTTTTATATACTTCCATTTTCTATGGTGTCACACTTTACGTGAGCTCAGACCTGAAGGAATCGCATGTTGGGAACATTTTAACTTTCATTATTACTCGGCAGAAGAAGTGACGGTAACCAGGTGTGATTACAAAGATTCAAACGCAAGACATACCATGTAGGTATTGAGCTCGGGTAGTGATAATGAAGCCGTTCAGTCATCATTAACACAAGTTGATTCCTGAAGGATTATATGTTTGCGATTCCCTCCAGTGGATGATCACAGTAGTGGCTTAGAGACCAGTGGGAGGGGTGTTGCCCCTTGTTATCAGTCTATGGGGCCACCGAAAATATTGAAATAATGCTGCTGCTAAATTTGGAAATGCACCACGGCAAGTAATTTTATAGTATTGAAACATACTTTCCGCATATAGAACATTTTCTTCTAATTATATTTTCGCCCCTTTGTTGTTGTTGGTTTTGTTTCGAAGTTTAATGACCATCATGAGCAACTCTCAGGTATGAGGCAGTCGTCCGTCCCCAGTCCTAGCCGCCGGTCCTGGCAAAGAAGGGAAAACGTTAGCACCATAAGATAAATACCCAACCTATGCCCGACCCGGGACTCAAACACTGCCCTATCTCCGACGAATAGTCTGAAGTCCCTCAGACTGTTCAGCCACCGGGATAGTGATTATTTATTTATTTATTTATTTATTTTTGCCATTTTGTTAAGTGCTATGCGCTTTTGGTGCTCCATGACTCTGCCCGGCAGTAATTTATAACATGTACTCTTTTCTTTTCGCTGTCTAATCTAGGCTAAAGTTAATTAATGTTTTTAGTCGTATTATGATATGAAATTAAATTTACTTTGAATTCAACTCTCAAAATTTATTCAATATAGAAATGGAAAAACCTTTTTCGCGTGGGTGCTTGCCAATACCCAAGTCACTTCCCGAAACTGCTTTCTCTATCGACCGTGTTGTTGTTTTCCAAGGGGCAAAAATTATACAAGGTGTCCGAGAATTATTGGACACATTACAAAATTATATAAAACAAAACATTAAACAGATGGAAGGAAACTGACTGTACTAACTTGCAATGTAACTATACAAGTTATTAAATTTCGACGTGAGATCCCTTGGTTGCTCGTAGTACGTCCAAGCGATACTCGATTTCATGCCATGTATTGGCAAGCATCTGAATAGTTATGGAATTAATAGCAGCTGTGATACGCTACTTCAGTTCCTGCAAATCAGTACAAGGCGTCTGATAGACACGATCCTTCACATAACCCCACATGAACTAATTCAATGGAGTTAGATCCGGAGAGCGAGGAGGCCACGGAACGGAACCACCACGCCCAATCCATCTGTTGGGGAAATACTCATTTAGGCACTTACGTACACACGTCGACCAATGCGGAGGCTTCTTGTTGGAAAACGACGTTGTTATATCTTTTGATCTGGGGTATAGCGAAATTTTCTAGCATATCCAGGTAAATGTCCCCATTTATGGTTTTTTCGCAGAAGAAGAAAGGGCCGATCACTTCTTTTTTTGATAGGGCACACCACACATTAACTTTTGGAGAATCACGTTCCAGTTCAATAGCAGCATGAGGCAGTTCACTGCCTAATATCCTACAGTTGTGACGATTCACATTACCTGATACATTAAATGTGGATTCATCACTAAAAACGACAGTACCGAGAAAGTTTTCGTCGTTTTCCAATCGATTCAGCATATCCACAGCGAAATCGTATCGCAGAGTGTGATCATTTACATGTATCTTTTGCACTATTTGAATTTAATAAGCATGAAACTTTAATTTCTTGTACAAGATATCGCGAACTGTCGATTTCGGAATGCACAGTGTTCTGCCTGCTTTACGAACGGATTTCCTGTGGCTTCGTCGGAAACTTTCATTAACTTGGTGAACCGTCTCACCGCTGACGCTAGGCCTAACGGCTCCTCCACGATGCTCCAAATTGCCAGTTTCTTTAAACTGTTTCATCCACCGCTTAATTGAATTCGTTGACGGAGAATTACAACCATACTCTAAACGGTACCGTCTTTTAACTTTAATGGCATACTTTAATTCCACAAGCCATAACACACACACACACATCGCCTTCTGCTGTATGGATGACATGACAACTGATTGCGCATTTCTCATACATTCCTCATCAGGCCACATCTAGCGCCATCTATCGGATTCCGGGAATAACAATTCTGCAAAACAAAAATATAGAAACCGCGTTAGTAATACGTGACATAAAAAAACAGACAATGCTCATAGTTTTTTTTTGTACATAATTTTGTAATGTGTCCGATAATTCTCAGACACCCTGTATATGTTGCTCCAAGACAACAGGCACTTTCGCTGCGCGACTCTATCACAATAGTGAGGCTTATTGTAAACCATAGCATGACTTACATTTCAGCATCTCTCGATGGACTATCTTCAGTTGGTCAGTTATTTAACGGTACTTCCACACACATTTAATTGCAGTCCTCAAAGCATGTAATTGCAGTTTAGCACATGTCACACGTATCTCTGCCAAACGTATTTATGTAGATCGTGATTCAACAAACGATAAATTATGCGCATTAATGACTTTAAACCTGATATTCCGCCATCATGGTCATGATTGAGCCTTTTATTTAGTAAGTAGAGGCTGACGAATTTATTTTAGGAAGAAAAGGAAGTTTTACTCCCATTTTACATATTGTTAAAAATATCTTTCAAAACGACCATGCATGGTTTTAAATGAAACCATCAAAGTAAAAATATATGTTAAATGATAATATGCATTAGTATATACTATATACGTATGTACACGTTATTCTTAATGCCTAATTTTTTTAAATTTTATTGTTCCTTCATGTAGCATGGAAATCCTCCGTGACAGAAAAATAAAATTAATGAAAAAATTAAAAATGAAGGCTTGTCTCACATGTGAACCTAACTCAATGCTCATCGGAGTTTGTTCTTATACTTAACAAGAAGCTCATGTAAAAAAGAGCTTTTAGTGTCATTTCGATAAAATCATGAGCCTATAAAAATCTCATGATTTTTATTTTTATTGCTGTCACAATAGGGAATCTTTATTCACCTTTAAAATGTGATATAACTTTTGGTCAACGATTTGAAGTCATCCCTAAATGCACGTTGTTCCCTTGGTCGTTGGTCTTCCACTTTTCATTATACAGCACGGAAGTTCAGGTGCGGCTTTTATGCTTGGATATTTGGTGCTTGAATGCGAAATGAGAACAAAGAACCTAGATGTATGTAGGTTCTCATTTCAACAGCCGAGCAAATATATTTTTGCATTTTCTAATTCTCCGTGGCAGAAGAACACTAGTTACGATTGTTGTTCAGATGCGATGAAAGGAATTTAGAGGAAAATAGTCAGTGGGACTGTTAAAAGAAAAATTCTGCGTACTTTCTAGGGGGCCACAGAAAGTAAGCTCCTGATACAACAATCGCAGTACTTTGTGGATATGTTGATTGCTAACTGCTGCGAGAGCAAAGCTTGCGAACCAAAACTTACTTTAACCTTATTCGTTCCATATTTTCACACCAGTGGCTCATGGACCATATGAGATTGGTTAGCTAACCGTGATTTTCATGGGTTGCGATCTACATGAACTGTGGAAAGTGCACATAATTTCCATCCTCTAAGAAAAGGTTCCTACAAAGTTGTTATGCAAAATTTTAATCTATGCAGATAGTAGGCTGCTTCTTACTCACTTCGCCTTCCTCATTAGCTTCCTTTGCTAAATAATTGATTCTTGATTCGTTTGTATATTTAATTCAATAAAGAACGTTTCCCCTTTAGTTCAGGATTACATGCCTTCTGTACTGAATTTCGATCAGTTATATACTGTTCTATGTTGAATCTCAATTAGTTGTATACTATTCCTTGTTGAATCTCGATCAGTTTATAACGAAGTAAATTTCTCCGTCATTTCCGTCCACGCCAGGATTCGAACCCGGATCCCCTCATTCCGGAATAAGTCACTCTACCAATTGAGCTACGCGGACGTTTTATTCTGATTCCTATCTGCCTTTATGTCGTGTGCGTCCTTCTGGCAGGTACGTCACATCTCCTGGTACGTTACATCATCTCCTCCTTATTTTTTTTTTTTTTTTTTTTGAAGTGCTGGAGAAAGGATTCTCTTATTTTTCCTATCTCGCGGTGTGGAAAGAACATCACACCAATGCGAGATTTTGAACGGTCGGGTCATCCGGATAGTTCGGGCGCCATTATAACGAAGTAAATTTCTCCGTCATTTTTATCCGCGCCAGGATTCGAACCCAGTCCCCTCATTCCGGAATAAGTTGCTCTACCAATTGAGCTACGCGGACGTTTGTTCTGATTCCTATCAGCCTTTATGTCGTGTGCGTCCTTCTGGCAGGTACGTCACATCTCCTGGTACGTTACAAGTTGTAATTATTTTTGTTGAATCATGATCAGGTGTATACTAAATTTATAAAGAAAGCTACCCCTGTAGTCCAAGGTTACATAGAGATAGTTAAATGCGGTACAAAGAATTTTTGGAAAATACTATCGGAAATGTGCCTGTCTGTGTCTCGATGCATTCAGCGTGAAGCACTGCGTGCAGTAGTCTGATTGTGAAGAATAGTTCCTCATAACGCCTTGACAAACTGGAACTGCATTATAACATACTTTGATATGGAGTTGATCTCTTCACTTTCTATGAGATGTACGGTAAACTTTTACCGAAACACTGCAGCGGCATTACTTTTTTTACAAGAATGATGATCCATGGATTCTTCAACTACTCTTTTTACAAGAATGAAAGACATGGCTTTTTTAATTTTTACATTTAGCAGAATTTCTGTTATATTTTCATTCTACTTAATATTTTGTTCATCATGTGAGTTGCATCTGTCATTACAATTCAAACACTTACATCTGAATAAATTTCGATTAACTCTCTTTCTTCATAAAAGCGCAAACTATTGCGCGTCGGTCCTACAAATAAGTTCACAATTTATGCATTTCCATGATTAAAACTTAGTTTTTCAGTAAGTAGGTAAAATATATATTGGAGCTGTCGAACTCAGCCTAAGTCAGCATTTATATTTTAATACGAACTTTTGTTTTAACTGTCGAAACGCTTCAAAACTACTTCGAAAAAGTTTCAGTACATAACAAGTTTTTAGGTACCTTTTTTTAAATGCATTGTCTTCTTCGTTACATTTACCGAAGGTGAGTTTGCCTCATACTATTGTGTTATCTTCCTCCATATTAACTTTTCTAAGCACCGAAGACCAAAGTTTAATTTCCCAAAAGTTTCTCTTGATTCAACTACCCATGTGGCACGAATAATTTTAAGTAATGCCATAAACTAGAGTTATCGATATTTTAAAAAACCGTATACTTCTCCTCAGTCTTTCTTGAAATGGCTGGATCTCGAAGGGAGCTAGTATTCGTTTTTTATTTATTTTGTTTTTGTTTGGGGTGTTTAACGACCACCGTGAGTAATTCAATGGGCTATAAGCAAGAAAGGGAGAGAGACAGTGCCGTATGACAGCTAGCGCTTAGACTGCGCTATCTTATGACCATTCGTGCCACCAGGGTGGCAGTATTTGTTAGTCATTATTATAGTTCGAGTATACTTTTCTTGTGTTCGAGATTGTTTTCAACAGATTTCTAAACGCTTATGAAATTTATGTAAATTTATTGATTTTTGTTTTTTGTCTTTACTTTCAGGTTCTCATCTTGTCCGTGGTAGTATCTGTGGCCATGTCCAGTATTCTTCCCGTACTGGATTACAAAGCTGTAAGTTATCTTACTTAAATAATGTGCTTATATATTTCATAATTATAAATTTATGGCTTCCCAAAACGCTTATAGTTATTTATTTGCACATAACACCTTCTTAATAATTTATCGAAGTATAATCATATTTTCCCTAAATATTTATAAGTGATTTTCTCAAAAACTTACCCAAAGTTTAAAGGAAGTTACTCTAATTATTTAATTATTTAGAGCAAAGTTATATTTAAATCTGATAAACTTCCTTAAACTTGAGGGATACATGCATTAGCGAAACACAAATCGTACCTATGCGTATTAATCATACCAGATCTAGCCGCCCCGGTGGCGCTGGCCTCTGATCATTCGTCCGTAGGGGGTTCGGGTTCGAATCCCGGTGAGGCATGGATGTTGTGTTTGTCTTACGGCTCTGGCTCTCTCCTTCCCTGGAACCAGTGACCCTAAATTAGGGACGGGCGACTGCTTATAGCCCATTGAGTTGCTCACGGTGGTCGTTAAACCTCCAATCAAAAAAAAAAAAAAAAAAAAAATACCAGATCTAGTGAAATTATTAAACAAACACTGTTAGAATATAAATTTTATAGAATTATTTGTACTTTTGTACATAATACAACACAGGTACACAAGGCCAGAGTATTGTGAAGACACCAAATTTTGTCCAGCTACTAGTACACATGAACGTAATAATTCTTTTCATAATACTGTAAAACCCCGATTGATGGATTCTCTGGGCGATTCGGTTTTCTTTCGCTAAACTGAAGTTTTCACTAAATTCGGGATATACGTTATCACGTGATTAAACTCTCATTTTCTCTCATACACATTTGTTTTATTTAAAGGCATCCTTATTATGTTCCTTTTATGGAAATCCTTTCCACAAAATTCTATGGTAAACAACTTTTGCGCAATGTTACATCTTTTTATATTGAACAAAGTAAAATAGGCAACATAAATTCTCCATACAAAACTAAAGAATAAACGTGATTTTACGACAGTACAATAGTTTTATATGACAACATCAAATGAAAGCAATGTACGGATAATTTTTTTCACCAAGAATTGCATAAGTTGTACACTTATGCATTTAAATTAATATTGAACAATAAACTCTATGTAATAACAAGTAAAAAGACTTAACGTACATAACGAAAAGAAAAGACATTTCCTAAATAATCCGAAAGATTTGTTTGCGTGTTCTACCAGGCGTTGCAAACATCAAGTAGGTCCCGTTTTAGTGCATTGATGTTTATTAAAGTTGCAGTGTTCACACTGATGAAAATTAGATACCCTCACACTGTTTCCAACGCTCTAACTGCTTCACCAAATATGAGAGAGCTGGTTCTTCTTTCTTCTCCTCTTTCCCTTTGTCATCGCAGACATCTTCCACATCTTGCCGATATTCAGCTGTATTCGAAAGTTCATTGCACTTAAAAAACTCTTCAAAGTTCATGTTGGCTTCAGGTGGAATTTTAACCAATCTTCTTCATTTAACACACTTTTGTCTTTATCATTGTGCACATCATTACCGAAGTTTAAACTCACTTTCTAGAAACAATTGGTACTGTTTAGGGAGTTACTGATTATTTTTTTTTTGATTGGAGGTTTAACGATCACTGTGAGCAACTCAGTGGGCTATAAGCAGTCGCCCATCCCTAACTTAGGGCCACTGGTTCCAGGGAAGGGAGAGAGCCAGTATCGTAAGACAAACACAACATCCATGCCTCACCGGGATTCATACCCGGACCCCTTCGGACGAGTGATCAAAAGCCATCGCTTAGACCACTGCGTCACCGGGGCGGCTGAATTTCACGCTGCGACCAGCATATTCATTGCTTAAAGGAACAACGAATTTAAACTACTGGTTTCTCTCCATATAAGAAAGTGCTTTCTTCGCAAAAGCTTACCTGTACTTATCCTTTATGGAATGTTTAATGCCGTAATCAATCTGTTGCAAATGACAAGTACAATTTGCTGTGAAAATGCCATCCAGAATCTTAGTATCTAGAGGGTAAGCAGGACATTTGCCTGTGAATAAAAGAATGTTTATGTTTGCAGCTGTTTTCTTTGCATCTAGCGACTTCAAGACCGCTGTAAAAAATCCTCTATTTATCCAGGAATTATATTATTAAATTATTAGGACACAATAATGTCCACATTCTTAAAACAGCATGACTTGGCATACTTTTTCAACAACTAAAATTGGTAACTTTTTGCTATCTTAGCACGTAATACAGTATTAATTTTCTCTTTGCTTTGCATCCTTCCGTGGTTTTTGAAGAAAGAATGTTAAAGAAAATCCCAGTCTTGTCTTCACTGAAAATTTCATTTGACATTTTTAGGGGTATGCAAAAGTTTCCGCCGTCCCCGCTAGCGGGCGCTGTAGAGGTCTAACCAGCCGGCGACCCATGCTGTCAGTTCGTACATGAGGCCAAACATGGCGTTCGATAAAGTTCATTTCTGGCACTTGTGACGTGCCTGCCCCACAGGACGCACACGACATAAAGGCAGATAGCAGCAAGAGCAAACGTCTGCGTAGCTCAGTTGGTAGAGCGACTTGTTCCGGAATAAGTGGGCTCGTGTTCGATCCCCGCGTGGACCAAAAATGACGAAGAAATTTCCTTCGTTATAATGGCGCCCGAACTTCCCGGATGACCCGGCCGTTAAAGATCTCGCAATGGTGTGATGTTCTTTTCACACCACGAGATAGGGAAAATAAAAGCAGCGCTTCGAAAAATAAATGTGTTTGACGTTGTATTCCATACACCAGATTAACTGTGAGTTCTCAAGTGCACGTTCTACAGTGGATGGCTGCCTGCAACGATTCATGGTCATGGCTGACCCGTGGGCCATGCCCCCGGCCCTCTTTCGGGGGGAGATGTGACGTGCCTGCCCCGCAGGACGCACACGACATAAAGGCAGATAGCAGCAAGAGCAAACGTCTGCGTAGCTCAGTTGGTAGAGCGACTTGTTCCGGAAAAAGTGGACTCGTGTTCGATCCCCTGCGTGGACCAAAAATGACGGAGAAATTTATTTCGTTATACACTGTTTGTTATTCATGTTTAATTTAGGGAAAAGTTCGAGTGAAGCATACGGTTCTATATGTCAGGCGTATGTTGAAACGGTTATGGGTGAGTGGACGTATTGAGAATGGTTTGCCAGGTTTTAGAAAGGTGATTTAAGCTTGGAAGACAAGCCGCGTGCAGGTAGACCGCAGGAACTCGCAGGCGAGGAGCTGGAATCGCTATTGCAACAGGATGCCACACAATCGACTGCGCAACTGACGAAATGTTTGAAAGTGGCTCAATCGACGGTGGTACGGCGTCTACAGGCCTTGGGGAAGATCCATAAGATTGGTAAGTGGGTTCCGCATACTTTAACGGAGCGTAATATTGGTCAACGATTGGGCATCTGCATGTCGTTGCTGAAGAGGTTTCAAGGGAAGAATTTCTTGTGGAAGGTTGTCACCGGTTGATGAAAACTGGGTCTATTGCGACAACCCCGTACGCAAGCGATAATGGGTCGACCCAGGCCAGCCATCAACATCCACTGCAAAACAGGATATCAACGGGGAAAAAGGTGCTGTTGTGTGTGTGGTGGGATATACATGGAGTGCTGTAATTCGAACCGTTGAAACCGGGCGAGGCAATGACTGCACAACGATATAGCGATCAGTTGATGAAACTGAATGCCACAATCGAGCAAAAGCGTCCATGGACAGGCAAAGGAAGCCACCCAGTCAATCTTTTACACGATAATGTCAGACCACATGTCGGTGCTACACGAAATCAACCCATAAACGGTTACACTTGGAGGTTTTACCGCACCTGGCTTACCCCCCGGACACTGCACCCTCAGACGTTCACCTGTTTCCCTCTATGCAACATGCCCTAGCCCAACAGCGGTTCACCACAGTTCCAGAGGTGGAAAATTTCGTCAGTGCGTTCTTCATCTCAAAACCAGAGTATTTCTATCACAGGGGCATTCACTTGTTGCCTGAAAAAAGTCGAAAGCTCATTGATGCTAACTGCCAATATTTCGTTCAATAAATGTGTACTGATTTTTTGATTGTTCCTGTCTCTTTTCTACGTAAACCGGCGGAAACTTTTGCATACCCCTAATAGTTCACTAAATGCCTTTACTGCGGTACAGTCCTACAGTAATCAACTGTGCTTCATCAACATTAGTACTTTTCTCACAAAGATCTGTACGTGAGCCACAGCTCTTCATAAAACTTGCCCAACCATCAGTTGGAAACCTTGAAATTTCCATTCCAGCAGCCATTCTGATAGTTTCTTTTTCCTTTTTCATGATATCACTGATCGTGATGTTGACAGAATGTATTCTGTCAACTCATTCTTTCAATACTTTCTCAAAATTAATCCAATGGAACTTCCCCCCCCTTCTTATTGTACTTTATTCATCTCTATATTTCGTTTTTTCACTTCAGCATCTAGAGTAATTTCTTTATTTGTCACAACTGGGAATAAAAATGGCATTGCAAGATGAAACTTCCGTATATAAAGTCCATTGCCAAGAAGTTTTGGAGTTATCCATATTAATCATACAGTGTTTGATTTATTCAATTATTCATTTAAAATACAAGCTATTTATAGCATAAACTATGTAAGTCACAATTACTTATGAAAAGGCAACTGAAGTTTCATGGGTTCACACCCTTACGAAGAGACAAGGCCACAACAAATATATTCTACGATAAAAGATAGCGAGATATTCAGCATAGCTAATGTGGTAAACTGTCAAAATGTTGATTGTAAAAAATAATTCTGTGTTCCATTTTACTTATTTATACAAAATATTGTTTAGGAAATCACAGCTTTTTTCTCGCATTGTTATTCGATTGAAACCTTTAATCTTGGATCGCGACATGAAATGATCTGGAAGATATTTCGATACCCTAAACTGGATACGTGTTCTTTCACATCTCTTTCAGTTCACACAAAATCATTCTTTACAAAAAAATATTATTATTTAATTTCCAATAAAGTTATAATGCTACACTTATGCAACGCTGTAAAATGTCACAAGTGTAAAAAAACTAATACAGCTTATTTTCCTTCCACAGCCCCAACCCTACTCCTTTGGTTACAGCATCAAGGACAAGCATGGTGAGCAACATCGTCAGGAGTCTGGTGACGGACACAGCGGAGTGAAAGGCAACTACGGATTTGTGGATGACAGAGGAATCAAACGTCAGGTCAACTACGTCGCCGACAAACTCGGATTCAGAGCTGAAGTGAAGACCAACGAACCAGGCACTGCCAACCAAGACCCCGCTGCAGTCAAGATGATCTCCACTGAGCCATACCTTGCTGGTGGACTCGGATTAGGAGCTGGAGTCGGGCTGGGAGCTGGAGTCGGACTGGGAGCTGGAGTCGGACTCGGATTAGGAGCTGGTGCTCTGGGTTACGGAGGTCTTGGATACGGTGGCGTGGGTCTCGGAGCCGGATACCTTGGTGGATATGGAGGCATCGTAGATGGTGGTCTTGGATATGGTGGATATGGACTTTATTAAGTTGTATGTTATAAAGAGGTTTAAAAAGTTTCGGAAAGGAAAAACTGCGTATTACTTGCGTAAGATTTTGAAGTTTCCGGTTATTTCCCAAAAAAATAACCGAATACCCGAACAAAAACTGCATTTACTGGTAATGGTGAAATAGATCTAGCTATTACTTCTTTAATGGTTTGCGGGATTGTTTGTCTTTTAGTCTTTTCGCTTGCACCACCGATTAAGAATAAAGGATTTTCCTTTATTTCTCTAGCAGGGCCACCTTGAAGTTAACGGATCATCAATGATAAGCTTGGTGCGGGATAAAACGCGTTGTAAACAGCCAACAGAGAATTAAAAAAAAACTGTTGTGCAATGCGTGCATTCTTCTAAAATTAATTTTCTCAACGCTTTAAGGAATAAATAGCAAATTTTCTATTAGATGCTATGATTTACGGAAATTTCCTATCTAAAGCAGGAAAGTTTCGCCTTGGGATATATCAGAGTCAAATGTGGTGGCGTCAAACGTTTAAATCCACGCTTATTTTAGGTGCGCGTATTCGGTTGGGGTCTTTGAGGGTTTTGTTGCTGCATTTAAATATGAAAAAGCATTACAAGCGATCTTTACATTGTTTACGCAGAATATCTTTGTTCCCTTACTTCTGTTGAAAAGAATTTGAAAAATCCCATGTATATATGTTTTTAAGAGAGAATAAAGCTTTCTTTATGAAAACGAATGGATTTTGCTCTGTCTTCAGTTTTTATAATCATCAATATTATTAATTGTTATACACTGTTTGGAATAATTTTCATTATTTTTTTAGTTTTATCATAGTTATTTAAAATGAATCGAACACTTCAAAATCTAATGCTTGACGCTTGTGGAGTGTGTGCTGGATTCAAGAATTAGTCGTCAAATATATAGCAGCAAAATATTTTAAGCACTAAAAATGGTAATGTAATTACAAAAACACCACACTGTGAACACTCAAAAAACGCATATAGCGTATTAAATCCGTTTATTTTTGCGGCGTAGTAAGTTCAAAGATTCGACAAATTTGGAGTGCGAAAGCGTGGCAAATCTTTGAACTTACTATGCCGCAAAAATAAACGGATTTAATACGCTATACGCGTTTTTTGAATGCTAAAAATAGTATTCTTCGAATTATTCGTATTGTACCCAGGACAATAGAATCAACTGCTTTATGATCTTAAAATATTGCTGAGTAAAATTAATTACATATACGTGAATTCAATTTACTTTATTTTTTAAAATTTTAGTCGAACTTTTCACATGAATTTTGATTTTACTCAAAAACTAAATTCTTTCGGTCTTATTCTTTGGCGGAATAAAACAACTTTCATTTTATCATGAAAACATTGTTCAGATACTTAGAATAACTGTCAATTTCGTTTAAAAAGTCTGTTTAAGAAAAGATATTCCCTAGCAATATCACTTCAGACTTGAAACCATAAAGGAATACTTCATGTGACGTTTCCAAAAACGAGAAAAAAATCATGTGCATGTTCAAGAAGAGAAATCTGACAGCGTTCCACGTTGAAGTTAGGATTTGAAAACATTATTTACATTGGCCGTTTTCTTAGTTCATTTACCGCAAGAGAAACATACCCGCAAAACAGCTCCTGACTAACCTTCTCTAAAGAAACACAGCGCACTTTTATCTTCACTGTACTGTAGTCGGCTAGTAGATTTCCTTTATTGAAGGCCCAGAAACCTCTAGCTTACCTTTAATGAACACTGTGCAATTCATAGCTAACCTTCAATGAACATAAGACATTCCCCAACTGAAGTTCATAGAGCACTTGGTAGTAGCTAGTTTCCCTCCACCGAATACTGAACTGTCTCTATAAGATCTTCACTGAACATTAAGACAAACCGTACGAAAGGCAAAATTTTACATTCTTTGGAATGCCGTTACTGTAAGAGTACAGCGAAGATCGCATCTGAATGGATGAGCTTTGTTTTGTTCGAGTACCTTCGGAAAAATCTGTATCGGGCTAAACATGTCATTGGACCAATCGGCATTGGAACAATTGTACCACTAGATCAATTCGCCATTGGAATAATTCTCGTCGGATGAATAGAACCAGGCCTGTAATTATCATTTTAGTCAGTGCTTGTGGAAAAAATGCAACATTTAGAACTCGTAAAAGACTACTGACTGGGATGATAAAAAAGTAAAATTCCACGTAGAGATATTAGCTGCATTGGTACATATTCCTTTGGGTGTTATTGACGAAGACTGGTTGCTGATTTTGGAAGAAACACCAAGCCGTGAGAGAGTTTCTGGTTTAAATTATTGTTTCGCGGATCAGTGGTTGGAGAATCCTAACATGGAAGTAAATTTGTGGAATCGTAATTCTCGGAGGCCCAGAACGAATAATACTATCGATGGAGGAGCAGTCGTGCTAGTTACAAGTACAACAGACTAGGCACAATGAAAAACGCTTGTAGCGTAGTAAAAATCCGTTTATTTACTGGGTTAAAAAATTATCAGCGCCTTAAATCTAGTGACTAACCACAACTACTGTATTTCAAGTTGGATTGAGACATCTTCTAGCAAAAAAAGGGGGCTCCAATGGGCTCGCCTTTATTTTTCAATCCTTGCTGGAGCAGTACTGAGACCACTAGAAGATCTTATCTTTCTAAATTGTTTTAAGAAACCCTAAGTACGGATCCGCTAGGCTGACGATATATTCTTCATATGGGAACATGGAGTAGACGAATTAAATGATTTCTTGCACGAGATAAACAACCTACACAATACGATAAAATTCACCATGAAGCTTGAAGTGAAAGGGACGTCGCGCCCAAAAGAAATGAAAAATATAGCTTTTATTTCGACCTTTATTATAAATCAACAGCAGTACCAAGCATTTTCTTTGCTGATTCACATTGCCCGAAAGAGCACAAATTCTTTACGTTTAGAGCATGTTTTTGTAGAGTGCATAAAATATGCAAATCCGACTACCTAAATAATAAGGAATTTAAGACTATTTATAGTAAAGTTATAAAAGATAGATATAAGAAAGATGACATATACAGAATACATAAAATGTAAAATGTTAGTAGGTAAATACAACATCACAGTAGCAATAAAATCCCCGAACCCTTTATCACATATAATATCAAGCTGCAGAGAGAGAGATAACGTGAGAAAGAAAAAGCGGATGTGTACACTATACCGTTGGTATACCCTAACAACGCAGAAAACATATATATCGGGATAACAAAGCGATCTTTAGACACTAGATGTAAAACACAGATGAGAAGTGTTAAGCAGAACATGCAGAATATAGTGTTTGCCAGAGAAGTCACGCATTGCTCGGCTGCTCCTATACGAAATAGAATTAGAAGTATTATTCCTTACACGAACTTTAAAGAGACTGATATTATGAAAACAGTCGAAATCCTCTCCAGCAGACCGGATGCAGCGATACTATCTCTATGGAACTACCAATAGTTTGGCTTGCATAATTAAAGGATGGAAACATCGTAGCACCCCGTATAATTGCGTGATAAATGCACGTAATACCGCTCGTGATGTCCTTCACGTTATTTTTCAGAAATCATCTTTGTTGCTCAAACGTTCTAATTTTCTTCATTACATGTCTATCTACTGTAATGTAAACGACTCCCAGCGGAGAGCAAAAGCTTAGCGATTCTACATAATTTATTACACCAGTTAATAAACGGATTGTTAGTACTCTATAAGCGTTTTTGAATATAGCAGTCAGTTAAGTACACTAATCAAAAGAAATGCGAATTTAAACACACTAGAGAGATTTTTTAAAGATGTGTTGAAAGTAAAATCCACAATTATGAAAAATCCCCAAAAGAAGGAAGGTTCACATTGAAATTGACAGAAGATTTCACCATATTGTTTAAACGTATCAGCAGCAAAAAGATTTGAGAAGATGTTTATGGTGACTAGCGATGATACAAAAATTGGAATACGTTTAATGGACATTTTGAACGACACGACATAAATTGTTTCGAAATTAATAAATGAAAATGACTAATATCATCGGCTGCAGCTGTACATGCCTGAACTGCAGTGGAAAAATGACAAATGAAACAAGAAAGATGACACCGAATATTCGGGTGTAATAAGCACGTCTTTTGAATCCGTTCTGACGCAAATTAAATTTATCAAAGCTATTCAAAGTCAATGGAAGCGGTATGCAAAACAATAGATCTGACGAAAGAAAGAAGATTTTCAATCGGGTTTTTAATCCCTCAGATATTGCTGTAAATGGAATCGTGAGTTTACAAACACATTGAAACAGAGATATCGACAAAAATAAGATGTGACTTTACGTTCCCTGGTGGGAAAACCATGCATTATTTTAGGAAGAAAGTATTATCAAAAGGTTTATCCATATAAGCGGTATCGGTCCAAGAAAAAAATATTAGTCGAGTTTTCACGAGCCCAGATTTTGCAGCAAATACTTGAGAAGCAGAAATTAACACTTATGACCCCTGGTGGCTAAACGATTCTTTACCAAACATTAGAAATTATGTGAAAAATATTTTCCATCAGGTCTTGTATGCGTTACAGGAAGAATTTTTCAAATCAGAGCTTCTGGAGCAGAAATAACGCAGAAAACGCAATTTACCTTTGTGCCCCCTAGCGGAAAGTCTATGATTTACTTGAAAATTTTGAATTTATAGGAAAAACATTTCGCGTCAGAAACACTATCCAACAAAGAAGGAATTTTTCAAATCGTACTCTTAGAAGTAGAGATATTGACAAAAATAAGATATAATACATGGTTTCTACGCCAGGGTACTCTTAGAAGTAGAGATATTGACTCTTAGAAGTAGAGATAATCGTACTCTTAGAAGTAGAGATATTGACAAAAATAAGAAAAAATACATGGTTTCTACGCCAGGGGGCGTAGGAACCATGTATTTTTTCAAGAAGAAAAATTTCCTAAAAGGTTTGTAGACTTGACTAGTATCGGTCAACAAACGACGTTTTTTTCAGTCCAGAATTTAGAAGCTCATATTTTGCTGCAAATACAACAGAAGCGGAAATTAAGATTTACGCCCACTGGTGGCCAAACTATTTTTTTACAAAAATTCGAAATTATCTGCAAACGATTTCCCATCAGGAGCTGTATCCGGTGCAGAAAGAATTTTTCAAATCGGAGATTTAGAAGCAGAGATATAGGGGGAAACGCAATTTATAGCTACGCCCTTAGCGGAAAGTCTATGAATTACTTGAAAATTTTGAAATTTTATGAAAAACATGTCACACGGAAAACACTATCCAACAAAGAAGGAATTTTTCAAATCGGACTCCTAGAAGTAGAGATATTGACAAAAAAAAGGGTACATCTACGCGCCTTGGCGGAGAAACTGTGCAATATTTTAAGAAGAAAATATTCCGAAAAAGTTTATCGATGTGAGTCCACAAAAGAACTTTTTTCAATCGATATTTTAGAAGCTCCGATTTTATGGAAAATATACCAGAAGCAAAAATTAACACTTACGCCCCCTGGTGGCCAAAGTATTCTTTTCCAAAAATTTAGAATTATAAGCAAAAGATTTTCCATCAGGAGATGTATCCGCTGAAGAAATTTTTTTCAAATCGGAGTTTTACAAGAAGAGTTATCGGGGAAAATGTAATTAACTTTTACGCCTCTAGCGGAAAATCTGTGCGTAATTTGGAAAAGGAACTATATCTAAAATAATCTTCGACATAAATGGAATCGAAAGATAGAAGAATTTTTTTCAATCGGATGTTTAGAAGCAAATATGTGGAATAAAACGTATTTTTGAATTCGACATCATCTGCATTTACGCTTTCTAGCAGCGAAATTGTACATCGTAAAAAAAATGAAATAAAGGATCATCATTTGCATATTTCAAGCTTCCGAATGCAAAAAGAATTTTTAAAATCGCACTAATAGTTGCAGAGATATCGTGGGTACAGACGGACGAACGGACAAACCGATAACAGAAGCACGATCTTTTTTTACAAAAGACGTGCTAAAAATGAATATCTCTGATATTCTATACATATATTCTTAAAATTACAATGATAATTTTTTTTTTAAATATGCCATGTACGTGCTTACGTTTTGCATAAACATGTCAGTTCTAAGTCTGTATAAAATGGAAAGAGAAGCTGAAAATTCTAAGTACAAGAGGAGCGATAGATATAAATGTATTGCTACGTGAATGAGGGCAAACCCACGGAAATTGTTATGAGAGCAAACAATACGTAGACGGCTTTCTGCTGTATACTTCTTGATATTCATTAATGAAAAAATCCTGAAGAAAAATAAGTTAAATTCCCTCAAAGATATACAAATTGAATAACAGAAGATTTTTTTTTTGTTGTTGTTCAAAGAAGCTTGTTGAAGAAACGACCTTTCTTTTCCAGAATGAACTTGATGTCTAACACGTTGCAGTCCCATATTCAAAATCATTTGGGTCATCAATACGGCAGTTCTACCTAGAAAAGTCTGAAACCCCATTATTAGCCTCGATTCTGAATTTCTGAGAGGAGATTAGGATTTCAGAAAGCAATGTTCTGGGTGCACTATTCAGTAAAGTGAAGGCCGTATATCGTCCTTGACTTGCGCCATAACGCTCAAAAGCCTTTACCTTCACTTGCATCCCTTCATTGACGACCATTATTTCATCTTCGCACTTAGTTCTAATATTTCTCTTCCAACAAAAGCATTTTTCCTGGTGGGATGCGAGCAGAAAACAACACTGCTCAGGCAAATTGAGATTCTGCGATAAAAGAAGAACAGAAAACATAAAAGAAAAAGAAATCACTCAAAGGCGCCTGTTTACCTGTGAGTGTTTGTTTTTTTTCGTCTGACTGGAACGAGCACGCTCTTTGTAAATAGGTTGTACAATGGAAAGAGGTTCGGATAATTGAGCAACTCCAGTAAATACTTATCATTATGCCCCTATTGCCACTGACTTCTAATCACTTAGTTCGAATAAAGTACAACTAGAAGGCGTAGATTGAATCTCAATAAAGCACTAATTTTTCTCGACTTTAGACACTCAAAGATATACTGAAAAATACTTATAATAAATCAACAACTTTACATCAAAATTACCGTCCAAAACTCAGAAAATAGAACAGAATTAAGGCTAAAAATACATTTCTATTCCTTTTTTTACGCTTATTTTACTACAGGTCAATAAATAAGCTGATCATAATAAGTGTGTTAAACCGTGAATAAAAAAAATCTGCTTTTTACCTGTTTTGAGAAAATCGCGTTTTTCTTTGTGAATTATTAACTTTCAAGGCATTTGGACTACGTTTATGAAAACAAAAGTCACACATTGATCGGAAATGGAGTTGTGTTCATGTAGCAAAAGCTGTATGTGACAAAATGTCAAGGAAGGAATTAGAACAATATGTAATTTGGCAGTGGTACTTTTACTGAATAGTTTGTTATATTAAACGAAAACCTAGAATATATGCGATCGTGCTATGACGCTTTTAGGGAGACAGTTGTTAAAACATGCCTACTGTTAACGTTTTGTCCATGTTGATAATAATTCATATTTTCTTAATTAATAATAAGGAACTATACACCAACAGTACTAAGAACAGTATGGCTATATCAGGAATCCGAATTTCTTGGCGTAGAGTAGAAATAAAAATTTCCAAGCTTTCGCACATCAACCAAATGGTTTTTATAAGGAAGGTAGACAAGCTGTCTACCTTCCTTGGCTTTTCAATGGCTTTCCACCTTTCTTACAAAAGCCATCTGGTTGATGCGCGAAAACTTGGAAATTTTGATTATATGGTGGAGGTAGACAGCTGTCTACCTTCACCTCCTTGAAAAAGCCAAGGAAAGGAAGGTAGACAGCTTGTCTACCTTCCTTTCCTTACAAAAGCCATCTGGTTCATGTGCGAAAGCTTGGAAATTTTGATTTATACTTTACGCCAAGCAATTCGGATTCCTAGTATAGCCATACTTTCTTTTCATTCATATAAACTACACAATAGTCTTCATACCTTTTTTTTCATTCATATTAACCATATAACAGTTATATTAAGACCTCTGTAGGATCTGATCTTTCCTTCCATCCATGGGGACACGTTTGGTTCTTTTCGAATTACGCGAACTCACCTGACTCACTTTGACTCTATTTGTGTTTGATAATCGAAAGTTTCACACCGGAGCTCGAAATGTTTGGCCAAAAAAAAAAAAAAAATCAAGAGTTTAGTTCCATTTCACTTTTTTTCAGTGTCGCCATCAGGATTTCTTTATGAGGTTGGTGGTGGTGGCTCAAAATATTGAAGATGCGAGTAAATATACTCCGGTGAAAACATCTCCCAAAATATTGAGATGGAATAAAAATATCTCCTTCATGTCAAAGTGCGTTTCCAATTATTCCTTAAGTATGCATTTAAAAACCTATACGGATATATTTTTAAACAAGAAAGATGACACCGAATTTTCGGGTGTAATAAGCACGTCTTTTGAATCCGTTCTGACGCAAATTAAATTTATCAAAGCTATTCAAAGTCAGTGGAACCGGTGTGGAAAACAATAGTATCTGACGGAAGACAGAAGTTTTTCAATCGGGATTTTTAATCACTCAGATATTGCTGTAAACGGAATCGCGGGCTTACGCCCTATGGTTGCAGACTGGTGCGTTAAGAAAAATATGAATTTTTATGAGAAATGTTTCGCACCGGAAACGCTCTCCAATGCGGAAATAATTTTCAAATCGGACTCTTAGAAACATAGATATCGACAAAAATAAGATTTGACTTTACGTCCCTTGGTGGGAAAACTATGAATTATTGTAGGAAGAAAGTTTCCTCAAAAGGTTTATCCATATGAGCGGTATCGGTCCAAGAAAAAAAAAGTTTAGTCGAGTTTTCAGGATCCCAGATTTTGCTACAAATACATCAGAAGCAGATATTAACACTTATGCCCTCTGGTGGCCAAACTATTCTTTACCAAACATTAGAAATTTTGTGAAAACTATTTTCCATCAGGTCTTGTATGCGATACAGGAAGAATTTTTCAAATCGCAGTTTTAGGAACAGATATAAAGCAGAAAACGCAATTTACATTTATGCCTCCTAGAGGAAAGTCTATGATTTACTTGAACATTTTGAATTTAAAGGAAAATCATTTCGCATCGGAAACACTATCCAACAAAGAAGGAACATTTGAAATCGAACTCTTAGAAGTAGAGATATTGACAAAAATAAAATATACATCTACGTCCCCTGGCGTAGAAACCATGCATTATTTCAAGAAGAAAATGTTCCTAAAAGGTTTGTCGACATGAGTAGTATCGGTCAACAAACGACTTTTTTTTCAATCGAGATTTTAGAAGCTCATATTTTGCTGCAAATACATCAGAAGCGGAAATTGAGGCTTACTCCACCTGGTGGCCAAACCATTTTTTACAAAAATTAGAAATTATGTGCAAAGGATTTCACATCAGGAGCTGTATCCGGTGCAGAAAGAATTTTTCAAATCGGAGATTTAGAAACAGAGATATAGGGGGAAAGCAATTTACCTTTACGCCCCCTAGCGGAAAGTCTATGAATTACTTGAAAATTTTGAAATTATATGAAAAACATGTCACACTGGAAACACTATCCAACAAAGAAGGAATTTTTCAAATCAGACTTCATGTTTTAACAGTTTTGTATTATTTCCCAGTGAGACGCCCAATACTGTACGTCTCCCTTTTATGTTTTCTTATGATAAATTAGAATAAAGCGATTTTGAAACCTAGAAGTAGAGATATTGACAAAAGTAAGATTTACATCTACGCCCCCTGGCGTAGAAACCATGCATTATTTTAAGAATGAAATGTTTCTAAAAGGTTTGTCGAGATGAGTAGTATCGGTCTACGAACGACGTTTTTTTCAATGGAGAATTTAGAAGCTCATATTTTGCTGCAAATACATCAGAAGCGGAAATTAAGATTTACGCCACCTGGTGGAAAAACCAATTTTTTTACAAAAAAAAAAAAAAAAAAGAAATTACGCGAAAACGATTTCCCATCAGGAGCTGTATCCGATGCAGAAAGAAATTTTCAAATTAGAGATTTAGAAGCAGAGATATAGGAGGAAACGCCATTTACCACTACGCCCCCTATCGGAAATTCTATGAATTACTTGAAAATTTTGAAACTATATGAAAAACATGTCACACGAAAACCCTATCCAACAAAGAAGAAATGTTTCAAATCGGACTCATAGATGTAGAGATATTGACACAAATAAGATATTTGTCTACGCCCCCTGACGGAGAAACTGTGGAATATTTTAAGAAGAAAATATTCTGAAAAGGTTTATCGATGTGAGTGGTATCAGGCTACGAAAGAATTTTTTCAATCGAGATTTTAGAAGCTTATGGCGAATACATCAGAAGCAAAAATTACACTTACGCCCCCTGGTGGCCAAAGTATTTATTACCAAAAAATAGAAATTATATGCAAAGATTTTCCATCAGGAGTTGTATACGCTGAAGAAAACCCTTTTCAAATTGGAGCTTTAGAAGAAGAGTTATCGGGGAAAAGGTAATTTACTTTTACGTCCCCTAGCGGAAAATATATGCGTAATTTGGAAAAGTAACTATATCTTAAATACTCTAAGACATAAATGGAATCGAAAGACAAAAGAATTTTTTCAATCGGATGTTTAGAAGCAAATATGTGGAATAAAACGTATTTTTGAATTCGACATCATCTGCATTTACGCCCTCTAGCAGCTAAATTGTACATCGTAAAAAAACAAACGAAATAAAGAATCATCATTCTCATATTTCAAGCTTCCCAATGTAAAAATAATTTTTCATATCGGATTAATAGTTGCAGAGATATCGTGTGTACAGGCGGACGGACAAACCGATAACATAAGCACGGTCTTTTTTTACTAAAGACGTGCTAAAAAGCAGCCAATGACAAAGAACCAAGTGATAACTCATGGGGGTGGCGCAGGGACCAGGGACCTGGGATACCCCCACTGAGTGCGCCACTACTTCCTTTGATTATTGAGTTGAGAAAGTTGTTTCGGAAAATCTGTAACTTCCCGCGTCGACCAATAACGAGTATGGGCAGTAACCGTATTATTATACCTCGAGTACCTTTCTCTCACTCTCTCTATCTCTCTCTCCTGAATGAAGAAAGAGTCGCTAAGACTACCGCTCTTCTCCTGATCGCACCGTACCTCTCTCTTTTTCAGCGCCGTGCGTCGCACTGAAGACTTTTCCAAATTCCCTGCTTCCTGAATTTCGTCTATCCGGCATCATTCTGTCTTTCCGAATCTCCCTGCTGGCATTCGCTTTTGCTCTCCTAAGCGCTTAGCGGCTTAATGCTCTAAATGCTAGTGGGTAACAGTTGAACTCTTTATCGCCGTACCACAAGCAGACTTCCGTCGGAACATGAAACTGCCAGCCAATACATTCGATATCATTTAACAAGCCTTTACATATAGTAGCCTAATGAGACAGCGTCGTCGGGAAAACTCGGGGCCGCCCCGGTGGCGCAGTGGTCTAAGCGATGGCTTCTGATCGTTCGTCCGAGATGGGTCCGGGTTCGAATCCCCGTGAGGCATGGATGTTGTGTTTGTCTTACGGCGCTGGCTCTCTCCCTTTCCTGGAACCAGTGGCCCTAAATTAGGGACGAGCGACTGCTTATAGCTCATTGAGTTGCTCACGGTGGTCGTTAAACCTCATGTCAAAATACTCGGGTACCCCGCAAAAAGCGTTAGTCTATTGGAAACCCCTTTCCACCAAAAGTGTCTACGAGACCTTGTTGCTAAAATATGCTAGCTTTCAATTACTGAGCTTTTTAAAATCCATATTATAAACGAAATTTTATGGGCGTTTTAATAATTCAAATTCATGAGATCCTGAGAGTATTTTCCCGTGAGGTTAAAATCATTTCACTTGATTGCATGTAACACAAATGTGCACGTTATAATGAAAATGTGATAGCCCTAGTTTTATATACCAATACAAAGTACTAAAAAAACCCTTAAATCATATCATGCAAATTTTATTCTTTTAGAGAACTAAGGCCAGCCTCCATTAAAATGCCTCACGATCACAAAAATAACACAGTTCCCTGTTTCTTCGTCGTTGCGAAGAACATCGTTTAATTCATTGCATTCTGCAGGATTAGTAGTTTTACGTTCAAAGAACTGTAATATATATTACAGCTTATCCTCACTTGTATGAAAATTTCATCTAATGCTTCTTTAACATTTTCTTGTTAATGTACATATAAAGGAACTATTGCCAAGACTGTGAAAAGGGGCCTCAAGTCCTCTAGAGTAGCTACATTCCCGTCATCCACTTTTAATAAACACTGAAACCGCGAAAATGATTTCTAAAGAGTTAACTTTTTTGCTGAAAAAAAATACTACCAAAAATGGCTTCTTTTGTAAAAAGAGATCGTGCTTACGTTACCTATTTGTCCGTCCGTCCGTCAGTCCGCCTGTACCCACGATATCTCTGCAACTATTAGTCCGATTTGAAAAATTCTTTTTGCATTGGGAAGCTTTAAATATGCGAATGATGATCCTTTACTTCGTTTTTCTTTTACGAAGCACAATTTTGCCGCTAGAGGGCGTAAATGCAGATGATGTCGAATTCAAAAATACGTTTTATTCCACATATTTGCTTCTAAACATCCAATTGAGAAAAATCTTTTATCTTTCGATTCCATTTATGTCGAAGAGTATTTTAGATATAGTTACTTTTTCAAATTACGCATAGATTTTCCGCTAGGGGCGTAAAAGTAAATTACATTTTTCCCGATAACTCTTCTTCTAAAGCTCCGATTTGAAATTTTTTTCTTCAGCGGATACAACTCCTGATGGAAAATCTTTTGCATATAATTTCAAATTTTTGGTAAAGAATACTTTGGCCAACAGGGGCGAAAGTCTTAATTTTTGCTTCTGATGTATTTGCCATAAAATCTGAGCTTCTAAAACATCGATTGAAAAAGTTCTTTCGTGGAATGATGCCACTCACATCAATAAACAACGCAATATTTTCTTCTTAAAATATTCCAGAGTTTCTCCGCCAGGGGGCGTAGATGTATATCTTATTTTTGTCAATATCTCTACTTCTAAGAGTCCGATTTGAAAAATTCCTTCTTTGTTGGATAATGTTTCCAGCGTGACATGTTTTTCATATAATTTCAAAATTTTGAGGAAATTCATAGACTTTCTGCTAGGGGGCATAGAATTAAATTGCGTTTCCCCCTATATCTCTGCTTCTAAATCTCCAATTTGAAAAATTATTTCTGCACCGGATACATTAGAGTCTCGGTTATAACCGGAATGAATTGACCAAAATATTTCGGAAAATCATTTTTGTCAATACAGCAGATTCTCGGTTAACCGGAATGATTTGACCAAAAGATTTCGGAAAATTGCTTTTCTCCGCAAATTGATGAAGTCAAAAATAACGAAAGTATTTTAGAGAAAAGTCTGAAAGGTTAAGACGACGTCGTAAAGCATCAAACAGAAGTCATCGTTCTTTCCACGTTTATGAGTAAGTAACAGAAAAATTATTATCGGCCGACACCGGGAATCGAGCCCAGGGTCTTCCAGTTACGCGCCGGACATGCTACCACTGCACCGCAGCCGCTTCGAATTCTCCAGACTCACATACGACTAAATGCCAAACCATTTCTTGGAGCCCCGCATGATGCTGGGGATTCACCAAAGAAAGTGCGGTGGCTTCTGTTTGATGTTCCTAATCCACGTCAGTTATGCGTATTATATATTCATTTGTCTCCTAGTTAGTTATTGGATCTGTTGCTGCTTTCCATCTTTGGTAAATCCCCAGCATTGTGCGGGGCTTCAAGAAGCAACCTGCCATGTGGTTTGGCAGTTATGTGAGTCTAGAGGAATTCGAGGCCGCTGTGGTGCAGTGGTAGCATGTCCGGGGCGTAACTGGAAAACACTGGGCTCGATTCCCGGTGGCGGCCGATGAGAATTTTTCCGTGACTCACTTATAAACGTGGAAAGAGTGATGACTTCTGTTTGATATTCCTAGTCCACGTCAATGGCGTGTATTAATTGTCGTAAAACATGTCTTCGTATTTGCGTTAACGCTGTTCTTTCAAAAGGCAATATAAACAAAGTAGTTAAGAAACACATTTATTGTACGCATTAAAAAAAATAATATATATATTTTTTATCTGAATGTTGAGGTATTCCTTTAAAGCAGTAAAGTTTCTAATTCGTTCGGAAGATAAAGTAAAATCCGATCTATTTCTTCTTGGTTTGAAACCACCTTAACAGATACCCAACTCTTCGTAATCTCCGCTGTGGGATACGGAGGTAGAAAGGTACCTGAGTCATCATCTTCCTGTTCTTTCTCTTTCTATTCAAATAGTAATTTGAATAAAACTCGACAGAGGAGTTTTTGCCACGTCTTTCGGAAACAAGATCAACGCTGTTGTCGCGCAGCAGTTTAATCGCTGGCTTCTGACCATTCGTCCGAGATGGGTCCGGGTTCTAATCTTTTCGCTTTTTGAGGAGTGGAGGTTACGACCTCCGTGAGGCATGGGTACTGTGTTTGTCGGCACTGACTTTCTCCCTTCCTTGGAACCAGCTGCCCTAAATTAGGTACGGTAGACATTTAATAGCTCATCGAATTACTAACGGCGGTCTTTAACATCCCACCCCCTTCCACCTCCCTCCTAAAAATATTAAGAACTTGCTTATGTTAGTATCATGACGGTCCTTCTGCGGTCTTATAAGATCTCTTCTCCTATTAGCCTGATTTGAAGAACAGTCTGTAGTCCGCAAATGCAGCCTGATCAATGATCCATGCTTTCTGTTCTTGTGCGATCAGCACTTCGCCGCTAGGAGACGTAAAAATGCACATGCTATGGAATTCAAAATATATTTTATTCCATTTCATTTCTCCTAAAAATCCGATTAAAATAAATATTTTTTTAACATCGTTACCTTCCACAACGAAAACCATTTTGCATACAGTTTCTTCTTTAAAAAATTCATAGTTTTCCCACTAGGGGAAGTAAATACAGTATATATTGTACTTTTTCTGACTTTTATCCTCTAAAAGTTCCATTTGAAAAAAAAATGCATCGGAAAATCTTTTTAGTGAAAACTATTTTGCATAAAATTTCTAATTTTTCGTGAAGACCAGTTTTACCGCTAATAGGCATAATGGCATACAGTCGTATTTGCGTGTCTAAACCATCCAACTGGAAATATCCTTTTCTATCAGATATCACTACGAAAACTTTTCATGCGCATTTCTTTCCCAAAATAATACCCAATTTGCCTGCCAGGATAAATTGTGTATTTTTTTATTCTAATTTAATTTAAATATATACTAATATTCTTCTCTGCTTCTAAAAGTCCCATCTGTAAAACCTTCCAAAATCGGATTACATTTACTTCGCGGAACATTTTCATATAATCCGGATTTTTTAACGTACAATTCTGACGCTACTGTCTGGCATTTCTGTATCTATTCTTTTAGAAGTGCGATTGAGAAAATTCCTTTTTGCACTGTATGCCATTCGCTATGACAAAGATTGCGAACATTTTCCACTTTGAATTAGAGTTTTCCAGCTAAGGCCGGAATGTATAAACTTTTTCTTGCTATTTCTGCTTCTAAAAGTCGTATTTGAATAATCCCTTTACCATCGCATTGCTCTTCCTAAACAGAATATTTTGCACGTATTTACTAATTTTTAAAGTCAATACTTCTGCCTTTAGGGCAAGCCAGTGCGTATTTATTCTTGCAAACGTATCTCCGATTCTAGACACTTCTTGAAAATAATACATTTTTCGTAGGATACTATTCAACAGGAAGAATATTTTATTCCCATTTTCTTTTTGAAACAACGCATAACTTTTTTCGAAGAGGCATAAATATATACCACGCTATTCTCCATATATCTGCTTCCAAATATTTTATTTGAAAAGTTCTTTTTGCTTCGGATATCTTTTGACATGAGGTATATTTTATGCAAAATTTGTGTTTTTCGTTAGTACATTTCTCCCACTAGTGAGCGTAAGGTTTACCATTTATACAAATCGAGTTGAAAAAAATCTTTTGGGCATGGTTTCACCACTGTGTACATTGTTCATTTTTAGGACGTCTTTTGTAAAAAAAGATCGTGCTTCTGTTATCGGTTTGTTCGTCCGTCCGTCTGTACCCACGATATCTCTGCAACTATTAGTCCGATTTGAAAAATTCTTTTTGCATTGGGAAGCTTAAAATATGCAAATGTTGATCATTTATTTCGTTTCTTTTTTACGATGTACAATTTCGCCGGTAGAGGGCGTAAATGCAGATGATGTCGAATTTAAAAATACGTTTTATTCCACATATTTGCTTCTAAACATGCAATTGAAAAAACAAATTTATCTTTCAATTCTATTTATATCGAAGAATATTTTAGATATAGTTACTTTTTCAAATTACGCATAGATTTTCCGCTAGGGGGCGTATAACTAAATTACCTTTTCCTCGATAACTCTTCTTCTAAAACTCCGATTTGAAAATTTTTTTCTTCAGCGGGTACATCTCCTGAAGGAAAATCTTTTGCATATAATTTCAAATTTTTGGTAAAGAATACTTTGGCCACCAGGGTCCGTAAGTGTTAATTTTTGCTTCTGATGTATTTGCCATAAAATCGGAGCTTCAAAATATCGATTAAAAAAATTATTTCGTTGACTGATGACACTCACATCGATAAAAATTTTCAGAATATTTTCTTCTTAAAATATTCAACAGTTTCTCCGCCAGGCAGGGGCGTAGATGTATATCCTATTTTTGTCAATATAAGTACTTCTAGAAGTCCGATTTGGAACATTCCTTCTTTGTTGGATAGTGTTTTCAGTGTGACATGTTTTTAATACAATTTCAAAATTTTCAAGTAATTCATAGACTTTCCGCTGCGGGGCGTAGTGGTAAATTGCGTTTCCCCCTATATCTATGATTCTAAATCTCCGTTTTAAAAACTTATTTCTGCACCGAATACAGCTCCTGATGGGAAATGTTTGCACATAATTTTTAAGTTTTGTAAAAAAATGATTTAGCCATCATGGGGCGTAAATCTTAATTTCCGCTTCTGTTGTATTTGCAGCAAAATATGATGTTCTAAATTCTCGATTGAAAAAAACGTTGTTTGTTGACCGATACTACTCATGTCGACAAACCTTTTAGAAACATTTTCTTCTAAAAATAGTACATGGTTTCTACGCCAGGGGCGTAGATGTATATCTTATTTTTGTCAATATCTGTACTTCTAGGAGTCCGATTTGAAAAATTCCTTCTTTGTTGGATAGTGTTTCTGGTGTGACATGTGATTCATATAATTTCAAAATTTTCAAGTAATTCATAGACTTCCCGCTAGGGGGCGTAGCGGTAAATTGTGTTTCCCCCTATATTTCTGCTTCTAAATCTCCGATTTCAAAAATTCTTTTTGCACCCGATACAGATCCTGATGGGAAATTGTTTGCACATAATTTTATTTTTGTAAAAAAATAGTTTGGCCACCAGGGGGCGTAAATCTTAATTTCCGCTTCTGTGGTATTTGCAGCAAAATATGAGCTAAAATCTCGATTGAAAAAAGTCGTCTGTTGACCGATACTACTCCTCATGTTGACAAACCTCTTAAGAAAATTTTCTTCTTGAAAAAATGCATGGTTTCTACGCCAGGGGTAGATGTATATTTTATTTTTGTCAATATCTCTACTTCTAAGAGTACGATTTGAAAAAATTCCTTCTCTGTTGGACAGTGTTCCCGATGGGAAATGTTTTTCCTATAAATTCAAAATTTTCAAGTAAATCATAGACTTTCCGCTAAAGGGCACAAAGGTAAATTGCGTTTTCTGCGTTATTTCTGCTCCTGAAGCTCTGATTTGAAAAATTCTTCCTGTATCGCATACAAGACCTGATGGAAATGTTTTTCTCATAATTTCTAGTGTTTGGTATAGAATGGTTTAGCCACCAGGGGTCATAAGTGTTAATTTCTGCTTCTGAAGTATTTGTTGAAAAATCTGGGCTCCTGAAAACTCGACTAATTTTTTTCTTCGACCGATACCGCTTATATGGATACACCTTTTGAGAATACTTTCTTCCTAAAATAATGCATGGTTTTCCCATCAGGGGACGTAAAGTCACATCTTATTTTTGTCGATATCTGTTTCTAAGAGTTCGTAAGCTCACAATTCCGTTTACAGCAATATCTGAGGGATTAAAAACCCGATTGAAAATCTTCTTTCTTTCGTCAGATATATTGTTTTCCATTGCGGTTACATTGACTTTGAATAGCTTTGATAAATTTAATTTGCGCCAGAACGGATTCAAAAGACGTGCTTATTACATCCGAAAATTCGGTGTCATCTTTCTTGTTAATAATATAAATGCTTTCTCTTTTTCGCAGACTTTTCGGAAAATCCCCTTTGAAAAATTATTTCCGGATTGGAAAAGATTAAAAAAAATCCCCTTTGAAAAATTATTTCCGGATTGGAAAAGATTCTGCTGTATAAATTCAGCCTAAAATTTGGTGCCATGTTTCTTGTTTCATCAGTTTTCCTTTTGAAACCATTTTTTTCTCCTACGCAGATATTCATCAATCCATGTATGTTCTTTTCATTGCATTCGTCAAAACTAATTACTTCTTGCACAAACGGAAAACCCAAAATTTCTCTCATAGTTCACACTCTCGCGCGCAGGAACGGCTGTAATTAAGTACTTTTAAATTACACTGCCGGAAAGTGAAAAAGAACACCAAGAAGGAATTGGCGGACGAACATGAAATTTACATATGTTAATGGGGTCGAGTTTACGTAGGTGTGATGTTAATTTCGGGACCAAGCGGTGAGCGCTTACGCCACAGCACGGCATAATATGCAAATTATCGTCGGTGGTATTTAAGGAGTACGGCGAAGTGAATGTAATCAGTCGTCGGCGTACGGACACATGCAAAGAACCTGAAGAAGCTGCAATGCTTGGACATGGAAGACGTGTACGATTTCAGCAGTTATCGGATTTTGAGCGAGGTCGTCTAGTCGGACTCCGCGAGGCCGGATGGTCATATCGTCGTATTGCGGAGCGAATTGGACGGCAAGTATCGGTGGTAGTACGATGGTGGCGTAGATGGTACGAGGAACATTCCCACACGAGAAGACGTGGAACCGGGAGTCACAGGCGGACTGATGAGCGGACCGATCGACGCATAAGAAGAGTGGCGTTGTCAGGAAGAACATCCTCTGCGACGCAAATCCGATCTGCCGTTGCACCTGAGGTGACTGTACGAACAATCCGCAACCGTCTACTGGATGCAGGACTAAGTGCACGTGTGCCTCTGCCATGTGTACCTCTGACTCCAGCCCACCGTCAGGAACGGCTGTAGTGGTGTAGCCAACGTCGGCACTGGGGAACGCAATGGCAATCTGTCGTGTTCAGCGATGAAAGCAGATTCTGCTTGTGAGCCTCCGATGGCCGTATGCCTGTTCGCAGACACACAGGGGAGCGTCTCCACCCTTCTTGCATCCGCCAGCGACACACAGGGCCTACACCTGGTCTCCTGGTCTGGGGAACGATCAGCTATCACTCCCGTACACAACTAGTGTTTGTACCGGGTACGTTAAACAGCACCTCCTACATCAACAACATCATTAAGCCCGTTGTTGTGCCATTTGTAAGGTCGGTCCATCGTGGTGTTTTGCAGCAAGACAACGCACGCCCACACACGGCACGTGCAACGCAACATGCACTTCAGGGTGTGAGACAACATCCATGGCCTGCACGTTCACCAGATTTGTCCCCCATTGAGCTCGTGTGGGATTTTATGGGACAACGACTTATCCGGTCTCCACGGCCAGCCACGACAATCCCCGATTTACGCGTCCAGGTTGAGGATGCTTGGAACTCAATACCCCGAACTTACATCCAACATTTGTACGACAGACTCCATGCCAGAATTGCACAGTGTGACGCAGTTCATGGCGGTTCAACCTCGTACTAACCATGTTACATGGAAATGTTATTTTTCAGTTTACCAGCAAATACAGCTGTATTTTGCCATAATGTTTTGATCACGTTATCCTCTGTATTCCGTTATTCTGCTGTATAAATTTCGTTGGTATCAGACGTATCCTTCTTGGGGTCCTTTTTCACTTTCCGCCAGTGTATTTTACCGTGAACGAGCTTAACATGAAATACCTGTTTAGACAAACTGACGTTTCATCAGCGTAGAAGCACGTTGCGAGAAATTAGCGCGAACCAGTGACATTTTCTTTACATGTTAATGTCAGGGCTTCGTCCTGTTCATTTTGAAGTCCACTGTGGAACCTAGCTCACACCTTTTGTTCCAACTGTGCAAATGATGAAAGAGGAACAGTGGACAGTTATACTGCGGGGGAAGGAACCTCCTCTAGGGAGAACGGAGAAGAGAAAGAGGGGGAGGGAGGGAGGGAGAGAGAGTTTCCTTGGAGAACTTTCCTATTTTAACAAGAGATCGGAAATTCAGAAACAGGCATTAGTCAGAAGGAGAATCTCTTTCCCTTTCAATCCACCTCATCTGCTTGGGCATTTCCCTCAACATTAAATAAATAAAACAAAAGTCTTGGGACGATGATGTCATGACTTCAGACATTTTGGCAGGTGTCAAAATTGTGGACGGCGTGATTAACACCAGAAACGTGGTGACACATAATTTATTTGGTACTAGTGATAACATTGACGTGGAAGTCCTAGGCAAAACCATTAAAGTTTTAGATGCTTTCGCTGAATTGATAACTATGCGTCATTTTATAATGGAACAAGCAGATAACTTGGGCACCTTTTGAGAACGTGAATGAACTGGAAAAATTATTGAGGTATTCCTCTGATAAGAAGAGAAAGTAACTTCTTATAACAATATTTTTTTAAATCCAGCTCTAACTGAATGTACTGTAAAAAATATTTCCATACATACGTACTGCATTATGCATACTACGCTATAGTATGCATACTACGCTATAGTATGCATACTTTCTTCTTTAATGTACTGTTTCACATATTTCAGAACGTATTTAGTTGTTCAAATGATTACATGTCAATAACACGAACTACTTTTAACACGAACAAATTTGTGGGTCCTTGCCATGTTCGCGTTAACGAGGTTCGACTGGGTGTATATATATATATATATATATATATATATATATATATAATGGCAATGGGCTGGACATACTGCCAGAAGGACAGACCATCGATGGACAGCCGAAATTTTAGATTGGATTCCAAGGGACAGGAAAAGACCCAGAAGAAAACCACATGGGAGATGGGTGGATGAAATTCGAAAGTATGCGGGAGTGACATGGAGGAGACTGGCATAAGACAGACCGTTGTGGAGGAAACTTGGGGAGACCATCGTCCAGCAGTGGATTGATAATGGTTGACAATGATGATGATGATGATGATGATGATATATATCAAGAAGTGAAAATTTAGCGATTGAATGGGAAAATCTGGAGCAACAGATATCAAGCGGCGGCCACATTGATGAAGAAATTGATCGGTGAATAAAACTTGGTTGGAGAGCATTTCGAAGAAACAGAACAATTTTCAACAACAGTATACTATTTCGTCTGAAAATAAAATAAAAGTGTTTAAACAATGCATCCTTCCCTTACGTATGGAGAAGAGACACGGACCTAAACAAAAAAGTTATGCAGAGGTTGCAGACAACTGAAAAAACATGTAGAGATGCATGCTTGGTGCGACCGAGAAAGATAAGAAGATGAACTATTGGATCAGGAAAATGGCAAGAGCAGAAGACATTCTGATCAAAGTAAAGTCCCCGAAATGGCAATGGGCTGTATATATTGGTAGAAGGACAGACCGCCGATGTACAACTGAACTATTATACTGGATTCCAATGGACAATAAAAAAAAAGAATCAGAAGAAGATCACATGGGAGATGGGTGGATAAAATTCGAAAGCATGCCGGAGTTTAATGAAGGAGACTGGCTCAAGGCAGACCGTTGTGGCAGAAACTTGGGGAAACCTTCATCCAATAATGGTTGATAATGATGATATTGGTAATACGTAGTGCGATCAAAAAGTACCGAGACTAAATACGTAGCGCGCCAACAGATGGCGGTATGCGGATGCTAGAGCAGTGGTCGAGAGCAGTGACCTTCATGAGTCATTGTGCCGAGTGGCGTCATTCTTTGAACATTGGGAGCTGTGCTACACGATATTTGGTGACCACGTGCAGAACACATCTGCGATTTCGGTATGGACTGCAGACTAGAGCAGCGAGCGAACATCAAATTCTGTATCAAACTCGGCAAATCGGGAACGGAGACGCATGAAATGTTGCGGCAGGCTTATGGCAATGAAGCAATGAGTCGTGCGAGGAATTTTGAGTTGCACTCGCGCTTCAAGAGAGGGCACTGGAAGACGACGAGAGGTCAGGGCGACCGTCTACGAGCAAAACCCCGAAAATGTGGACAAAATTAGGGAACTTGTGCATGAGGATCGTCTGAGAACCATTCAAGACATTGCTACCATCGTCAGTGTGTCATACGGAACAGTGCAAGAAATTCTGACTTCGGTTATGAACATGCACCGCATTGCTGCAAAGTTTGCGCTAAAGATCCTGAACCCCGAACAGAAGGCGCTCCGTGTCGAACTCTGTCAAGATCTTCGTCAGCAGGTGGTGAATGAACCAATGTTTCTGTCGCGGGTCATCACTAGGGACGAGACTTTGGTCTACGGTTACGACCTGGGGACCAAACAACAGTCGTCGCTGTGGAAGAGCCCGGCATCTCCACGACCGAAGAAGGCCTAACAGATCCGGAGCGGAACCAAAAGCATGCTGATCGTGTTCTTCAAAAATCGTGGGGTTGTGCACCGTGAATTCGTTCCCCAGGGCCAGACCGTCACCTCCCTTTTCACTGCGATGTTCTGCGACGTCTTAGAGAGGATATTCCCCGCAAACGACCTGAAATGTGGTGCAGGGGTGATTTCCTGCTCCATCACGACAATGCAGCAGCTCACAGAGCGTTAGCAACACGCCAGTTTTGCAGCCGCAACAGCATGACTACCCTTCCTCACCCGCCTTACTCGCCGAATTTGGCCCCCTGCGACTTCTTTCTGTTCCCGAAGATGAAGCTGAAGCTCAAGGGTCGCCGTTTTGAAACCGTGAACGAGATCCAGAACGAGCAAAAACGCCGGCAGCGGTGTATCGTTGCCCAAGGAGACTACTTTGAGGGAGATCATGGCCAGACTTAAGTAACGTAAGTATTTTGGGGCCGTATATAAAGTACATCCGAAATTACAGGGGGAGTTGGGGTTCCTGACAACCGGAGAAAATGTGACCTGGGGGAGGTGGGGGGGGGGAGGTTCAGTAATTTGGACGTCCAGCGGCAAAAATATAATGGAATGTCTTCGTTTTGTTTTCTCTTTTTTTCTTCTTTTAATAGTAAAAAAATGTATGAAATATTAAAGATTTCTGACGATATTTAGCTAAATCAAAATATTAATATTAAGTTCTCGTATTTGTACTACCAAATCAATCGTGTGTTGTAGATGGTATGATCGGGAGTGTTGCAACCTTGAATGGGTGCGTTCATTTGTAGATCTTTATTTCAGAATGATAAAGTTCGGGTAGCATTTGGGAATAAATTAATGCCTAAATAATAAATACTTTCTGAAGAAAAAGTGTAAATATATGGAAGATTCCTTTAAATAATTGCATGCTTTGTTTGTGTTTCTCAACTGACTTCTAAAAGCAGTTGTCAAAAATAAAGGGAGTTGCGGGAATTAGGACGTACTTTTTAAGGGGGGGGAGTTATCAACAATCGGGCAAAATGTGACATGGGAAAGGGGGGGGGGGAGTCTAAAAGTAATAAAAATTCAAAAACGTACTTCATGGGTTTTATATCTGCCTAGTCTCGGAACATTTTGATCGGACCACAATGATGATGTATACACCGATCACCCAAAACATTAAAACCACCTGCCTAATATGATATAGGTCCTCCTCCCGCTGCCAAAAGAGCTCTCACCCTATGAGGCATAGATTCAACGAGATGTTGGTAGATATCTCTTGAGGTTTGGTACTACGATTGCAACAGAAGATTCGCAATACTGATAAATTTCGTGGTTGGGGTGATGCTGCTCGTACCCGTTTCTCCAACTCAAAGCACAAATGCTCAATAGGATTCATGTCCGGCGAGAGCCATGGTATAATGAATAAAATGCTTCTTCTAAATTGCTAATTATAGTGAATATAGCTTTCACTAATATTATAATGAATTCAATGCTTGTACTAAGCTAAGTATAATGCTTCTTCTAATAGTTGTTGTTTGTTTATTAAATCATGAATAAACTTTCCTGCTAGCAGTGTAGTAACAATAATGAACAAGCTTATAACTGGTAGTAATGTTGTAGTAGTAATTAAGATGAATAAAGTCTTATGCTGGTTGTTAATAATAATCAACTAATGAAATTAACCTAACAGCCAGACAGAGATCTGACAAAACTATGAACTGAGAAAGACGTACTTACGAAAGCAATCTTTTATTTGGTCAACTTTTCGCTCTCACATAAACGAAGATCTCTTTACACATAAACCACAGTTCACTTCGTACAACAACAAACGCTCTCTTTCACATAAATCAACGCTCTCTGACACATAAACAACAGCTCACCCTACGCACATCAACAAAAAGCTCTCTCTTGGTATCGTTGAACGCGCCTATTTATACTGGCTACCACCACGTCATGACTTACACTCATTGCCAGATCTCATTCAGCGGGTGAAATAACATCTCGTTCAGTAAGAAGATAATTTACATAGTAAAATAAAATAACCAGAGATAGTAAAAATCAAAAGGAAAGTGAATCGAGAGTATACGTTACAATGGCAATAAATGGAATTCCTCTTCATGTTCTTGGAACCATTCCTGAACCATGGCATGGATGCCATACCTTGCTGAAAGACGCCATCTTCTCCAGAGAATACAGTCGCCATAATGGGGTGTACTTGGTCTTCCACGTTGTTCAGGTACGTGACAGATATCAGAGTTCGCTGTCCAAGGAAATATTGCCCAGACCATCATACTCCCTCTAGCCGTCTGGATCCGTCTCACAGTGAGCCCATGAAATGAGAAGGTTTTATTGGGTAAATGTCGCACATGACCTCGTCTGTCGACTTTTGGGTAACAAGAAACGGGATTCGTCTGACCATGAGACCTTCTTCCAGTCTTCTACGATTGAATGTCGATTTTTACGTGACCACTATAAGCGTTGACGGCGGTGAGCCGGTGTGAGCATAGGCACACGAATGAGCCTGCGGCTGCGGAGACCCATATCCAAGAGCGTACGATGGACTGTGTGCTCGGACACATTGGGCCCTTCACCAGAATTGAAATTACGGGTAATGTCAGCCACAGTAGACCTCCTGTTGCTGCTGACAAGAAGAGATAGCCTGTAATGACCTCTGGCACCAGTGAGACTTGACCTTCCCACGTCTTGTCAACGGCTCGAAGTGTCACCTTTTTCGGACCATCTTTGATAGGTACTAACTACTGCATAATGTGAGCAGCCTACCAACGTCGTTGTTTCGGAGATGCTCTTACCAAGGCGTCTAGTCATAACGATCTGACCGTTGTCGAAATCAGATAAATCCTTTGCTTTTCCCAGGTTCAGACGAAATGAAGCACTGACTGAGAGAGCTCCGACAGAGGTATTATAACTTATATATCATTTGCATCTTTGTCACGTGACGCTGAGTAGCTGCACGCGCGCTTGTTTGCATAACGCAGAGGTGGTTTTAATGTTTTGGCTGTTCGGTGTATACGTTTATTTTCCAGTGTTCGGCTACTCTATAAAGGTGCTTTAAGGAAACTTTAATTATCTAGGTTAATATTTTGTAGAGTGGCTTCTGGGCTATCGTACCAAACGTCTGCACTAAAACATAGATCGAATGAGGTCTTTCCGGTGAACCTTAGTTTCCCCGCTTTTTAAAATCGCGGCGGGGTGCCTTTGAGGTGTAAAATGCACGACAGAAAGTGTTCGATTTTTTCTAAAAGAAATCTGTGTCTAATTTAAAATTATAAAAAAATTAAAGAGGGTTTTAAATGCAGAAAATGAACATTTTAGTGAATACACGGGCTGAAAATACTTCCAGGTATTTATCGGAATTTTTGTAAGGAGCTCGTTTATCTTTGAGGATGTATCACAAATATCAAGAAAAGCCGGTCGAACTCCCACGCATTTGTGGTGAATATATTAACACCAATGTTAAGCATTTTTCTTTCCGTTAAAGAAAGTAATCGCGATACTTTAAAAATAAATAAAACCGCTGCTGAGTGTGTTCTGACCGCGATTAGTACGTTTTCATGAGTCCCGTTTTCCTTTACGAATATTGAACCGCTTTAACGCGAAAAGGTCATCTATGCCTTAAGGAAATGAACATCGTTCAACTGTCGGCAAGTACTGAATAATATGTGTATATATTATGCAAAAATTTTAAAACACTGCAAAGTATGAAACTGTGGGATAAAAAAATGATTTATTTTTCTGAAATGTCTTTTCGCTTCTTCAACACGAAATATGAACGGAATACACACGATTGTGACAGAAAATATTTTTTTCCAACTTTAACGACTCTAATGAGCGTTTTAGGCAGTCACCTACCCCTAATTCAAAGGCATTAGCTCCAGGAAAGAAGCAGAATTAGTACTGTAAGAAAAGCGTGTCACTCATACCTCATTCTTCTGAGACAAACTCGAACGATTGGACAGAAACTCTCACCACCACGGAAGTAGAAGGGTCTCGGCGTAGCTTAGTGGTACTACGGTACTTAGAAGGCTGTGGAAAATGGTTAGAGAAAGTTTTAGACGATCGCTACTGGAAAATAGGGAATACAGTTGAATCTCGTTAACACGAACATCTCAGGCACCCAAAAATATATTTGTCTTCGTATTATTGATATGCAATTAATTGATCAACTACATGCATACTGAAAAAAAGGTAAAATTATGCAGTACTATAAAAGAAAAAAAAGTACGTAAATGCCCTTTGGCTTCTAAAACATTAATTGCATTATCTTTAACAAAAACTTTACACAAAAAGGACAAAATTATGCTTAGTGCTGTAGCACTGTATACTGTAACAGAGTACGTATTTATGAAAATAATTGTTATAGTGCATTAAGTGAGAGCTGAATTTTAAAAATGCTCTTATTGGAAACTGCTTTCTTCTTATCAGAACAATGTCTCAAAAAGTCAACCAGTTCGTCCACGTTCTCTGTACGTGCCGAAACATCTACCTGTTCAATTACAAACCCACGCATGGTTTGAAACGCAGCGAAGGTTTGAAAATTTAAAAGTGGCTCCAGAGACTTCGACGTCTTTGCCTTCACCAGTATCAGACAAATTCCTTAACTCCACTTTTCCCGCTGTTAATCACATCGTCCACAATTTCGACAAAATGTCTGAAGTCTTAATATTGTCATCCCAAATTTCTCTTTCTTTAATCACAAATCTTCTCTTTCTTTCATGATGGGAGAACTCAGCATAAGCATATGAGTGGAATTGAGAGGACAAGAGTTTCGCCCTCTGCTCGAAACCTCACTCTTCTTCAAATTCCTTATGTCTTGTTGAAAAATGAGAGTCACAAGAACACTTTCCCTGAGCGAAAGTTCCCTACCCGGTAATCTCGTATACTGTCCCTTTTATATCACTTGCACAGTCAAAACGAAAAATGAGCAAAATGAGCCCGATGCCCCAGTGGGCTTCAAAATGAACGGGACCAAGCAGTAGCATTAACAAGTGCAAAATTCTGGTGGCTCACGCTAAGAGAATAAATTTTTCTATGGTGATTAAACATTAGTTCGTGTAAGCCAGTAATTCATATTAAGCGTGTTCTTGTTAAAAGAATTAAAATGGTCTCGTAATTAAGAAACAGTTCGCTGTGAAAGTATTCACGTTAAACGTGTTCATGTGTCTCTAGAATGTTTTATGGGCAGTAATAACGAAATATTCGTATGGCAGATTAAACAGTCGTATCGTGCAGTAGAACATATCATGAATCACTAGGGCTTCAGTGTAAAGATAAAGAAAATATTATACAGATGGTGTATTGTATTTGGTAGAGACCAGTAGTTGTTCGCTTGTTTCTCGGTTTAACATCTACTATGTGCTGGTCTAAAAACTGTATACCGTCGGCCGTCCCTGATTTGTAGCGATATGTATAAGTGAACTATGGGGCAGCCGCATCACTGATACTTCATGTGGAGCTCTGGCTCGGGTTCCGTCCACTAACCAGAAGCCTACGCCTCTGACAGCTCGGCAACCGGGGCGATGTAGCAACAATGTGCAGTCCCTTATATAAAAGGCAGTCCTCAAAATGAAGGCATACGAGGTGGCTTCCTCGTTGATTGAAAAGCAACCAAGCTTCCTTCTCAGTGGAAAAGCAACAAAGAGTAATTACGCAATCATGAAGGCTAGGCAATAAGAGTTCCATGCATGCAAAGGGCATTTTTACTGAGCTAAACTTTTTCTTGTTCCTGAAGAAGTTGTCTTTTGTGTTGCTTTAATGGCAACACAAAATATATCTCCTCCATTTACTGCACAATCTCAGGAAAATTGTCGTATTAGTCGTACTGAAGAGACGTGACTGTATTAATTACATTTATTCAGCGTGAAAATATTAGTTACATCTTTTCAATGTGACTAATTAGTAGTAATGACTAACGAACGGATTTTTAGGTGCTATAAAACAGAAAAATATTTGTAGTATATGCTAATAATTTCAAAAATATTTTCTAAAAGCAGAAAAATATTTCCAAAAAAATTAAAAAAAATATTTAAAAAAAATTAAAATATAAGTTTATTTTCTTTAGCGATAAACTAACTAGTTATTTTCTGTGATAAAAGAAGATAATGTTAGTACTCAACTTACTAATTACAGCTACACATTTGACGCAAAAAGTTCTTCGGAATTGCAGTGGATGACTGTCATCTAAAGATTTTCCAACACAAATCCATGCCTATTGTCACGAAACAACGACATACAAATGAGACTACTGAGTACTGAAACTGAAGGAATGATACGGCCTGACCAAATCAAGACTCGCAACTGGTGAAAATCTTCATTTGGAAAATGTGCAATTCACACAAGCTGCTAATAAGAATGAGAAATACAAAATAAAACGGCAAACTTCGCAAAATTCTTTTCTTATGCATTTGGTCTTGACTTATTTTACTTGTGAGCGAGATAATGTCACATCCATCCAGTTTTTTGATAGGATGCTGATACGTTTTTGCTACTTTTCTTTGGCTACGGATTTGAAGGACCCTTTTCCACTCACAGACTCGCAATGAAGAGACAGAACATTCGTTAAAGCTCTTAAAGCACAAATTTGTCCATGACGGAATCGAACCTGTGCCCCCTCACTTCAGAGTAAGTTGCTCTCCCAACTAAGCTACATGGACGGAATGTATCGCTGCAGATTTGTCGTATTTACACGTGCTTTACCTTTGTAGTATGTCACAAAACTGAAAACAGAAATCTACTCGGCACAGCTATACAGCTCTTAATAATAATTAACTCAGCGCACTTTAGCACGTAATATACACCGCATTTTAGCAAGTAAATATATAAGTTGAATAATATCGCAGAAAGAAGAATATACTGCCCGCAGCAATTCAACAAAACTGCTTCACCAACAACGACTATAATGCAAGCTGCGTATATATATACTCTCCGTGTTGAATTTCGATACCTATCCATGTGTTGATTCTTCATCAGAAACGTTTCCAAATTCCTTCGTGGGTATGGGAGAACTTATGGTTTCGCTTCCCCGAGCGGGAAGGGAAGATGTCAATCGCCAACGCGGTGGGGCAAATGAAAAGAGACCCTGTGGAGGGGGAAAAGAGCGTAAATTTCGTCCAATCTTTGCAATACTGTTCTGTTCTTTGTGTTGTTGTTTTTTTCGCTGAATTTTTACTTTGGGTTTATAGGCACTAAAAAAAACACAGCAGGAAACCAACTCCATGTATTTATTATGGAATATTGAAAAATATGCATTTTCAAAACAATATGTTTTTATGTGAAAATATTTATTTACCAAAAAATACGCTTCCTAGTAACCACCCTGAGTATTTCGGATCGTGTGGAATGTCAGAAATGTATTTAAATAAAAACTGAATATGCTTAGGATGTGACTACCACGTAATATTTCTTCTTTTCTCAAAAAATAAAATTGCTCAAGCTACGTACACTGCTGGCCACCCAAAATGCAACACCAAGAAGGAAGCATCCAACTGGTCTGAAATTCGCAGCATGCGTCGCCCGCGAGAGGACATGCAAACGATTAGCATTGCAGAGCTTATGCAAATCATGTGCGCCCGGCACACCACCTAGAAGCACTATACGAAGGGTACACAGGAGGAGAGGTGTAACTAGGGGAAGTGTGTTGTACTGCCGGACCTGTGTGCGGAAAGCTTCCTGGTGCCTCGTCGCAGAATACGGCAGTCATTCCAGCACGTATCGGAGTTCGACAGAGGACGGAAGACGCGACAGCGGTTTATCGTACCGTGACATCGACCCCCGTGTGGGACGACATCCAGCCACAGTGAGGCGAGTATGGATTCGGTGGGTGCAGGAGGGATGGACGGACCGACGTGAGCGATTGCCGCAGCCGCGGCACACCACCGAACGAGAGGACCGGCATGCTGTGCGGCGGGCATTGACGGCTCGCACCGCCACATCACGAACGTTAGCGCAGGAATTAGGGTGTGTTGCGCAACAACCTGTGTCAGCACGTACCGTTCGATGTCGTCTGCAGGAGCGGGGACTTCTCGCATGGTGCTCATTGCTCCGATTACCAATGACGTTACACCACCGGCGAGTGCAGCGGCAGTGGGCCGTTAAACGCCGCACCTGGACTACGGAATGGCACGACATTGCCTTTCCCGATGAATCCCGCTTCTGCCTGCAACACCACGATGGTCGGATCCGCGTGTGGCGGCACCGCCGCGAGAGACTGTATGACGCCTGCATTATTCATCGCCATACCGGTCCGTCGCCTGGCGTTATGGTTTGGGGCGCAATCGGATATGACAGCCACACCCCTTCTGGTACGCATCGCCGGTACACTCAACAGCCAACTCTACATCTCCGACGTTTTGGAGCCTGTAGTCCTTCCTTTCCTGCAGCACCTGCCAGCGGCCACGTTTCAACAGGATAATGCGCGCCCGCACGTGGCACGCATCGTGCAACAATTCTTCACTGCCCACCAGCTGTCACTGCTGCCGTGGACCGCCTATTCTCCCGATATGTCGCCCATCGAACACGTCTGGTCGCTGATCGGCAGCCGAGTGGCCCGGCAAGCACCACCCGCGGCTACGCCTGATGAATTGTGGCAACGTGTGGAAGCAGCCTGGACCAACATAGCCCAAGCCTACATCCAAAGCCTCTTTCTTTCGATGTCGCGGCGTGTAGTATCCGTTATTGACAGCCATGGGGGCCACACGAACTATTGATGTCTGCGTGTTCCGCAAGTCGCACGGACCTGTAAGCTCAACCGTTTCATCTTTGTATCTGTTGTTATGTGTCCAGTAAATCTGGCTTTGCTATCTCGTGTCCTTCTTGGTGTTGCATTTTGGGTGACCAGCAGTGTAGTTTTTGTAAAAAAAAGTAATTAGCAATAAAATTTTTATAAAATATACTAAACAAAAAATATCACATTGTTTTGAAATCTCTGAGAGGCTGCTTTGCACCAGTTGTTCTTACCTAATTCTTTCACCGTTAAGGTCATTTTTTAAGTAGAACTACATCACAGCTCACCTCTGATCATTCGACAGTCTGTGAGAGGCAAGAAAAATAGTTAAACTAATGACCTTGTTTCAATGTCTAATAGAGGTATTTGTTCAACGTTTGCTACTTTCGTCAACACCCGAAGATACCAGCGATGTGCATCTCAAGGATAATAAGAACAAGTTAGTAAAATAATGCAATGCATTGATCATGATACGCTTTCCAACATACCAGAAATCATTACTCAAGTTATTGTTCAAGTTATGAGGATAATGGCTGTAAAATAAATATCGCTCCTATGACCTGACCTTTGACCCCATCTCGGTGATGTTCAACAGAACCGGTAAGGTATACTTCCGGAACAACATGATAAAGTTTTGTCTCAATCGAAGCATTTTTACCTAAGTTATAACGCATATGGGTGGTGAAATAGATCCAGCTCCTATGTCCTGAGCTTTGATACCATTTCGCCCATTTTTAACAAGATTTGTCCCCAGGCGGTCTCTTACCACATACTGAAATTTCATCGAAATCGAACCATTTTTTCGCAAGTTATGACGCATAAAGGTAATGGAATGGATCCCGCTCCTATGTCCTGACCTTTCACCCTATTTCGCCCGTTTTCAATAGGGCTCGTTCCCAGTTGGTCCCTTACGACATACTAAAATTTCATCGAACTCGAACCATTTTTACGCAAGTTATGACGCATAAGGGTAGTGGAATGGATCCCGCTCTTATGTCGTGACCTTTGACCCCATTTCACCCATTTGCAATAGGGTTCGTCCCCAGGCGGTCCTCTACCACATAATAAACTTTCATGGAAATTGAACCACTTTTACGCGAGTTATCGTGCGGACAGGCGGACAAAGCTGGAGCTAATACGCTTCTACAACCTACGGTTGGAAAGCTCAAAAAACAGTGTGAGAGGCGTTGCCATTTTCTCAATTTTGCACAATATAACGTAGCCCTTTTTGCGTTATGTAAGATTTTTGGCTGAAGAGATGTTAAACTAAAGGTAAATGCGATACAACTAGTTGTGCCGGAAAACTCAAATTAAGGTTTTACGGGGGCGCCCAGGTGGCGCAGTGGTCTAAGCGCTGGCTTATGACCATTCGTCCGTGAAGGGTCTGGGTTCGAATCTCGGTGAGGAATGGATGTTGTGTTTGTCTTACGGTACTGGCTCTCTCTTCCCTGGAACCACTGGTCTTAAATTAGGGACGGGCGAATGTTTATAGCTCATTGAGTTGCTCACGGTGGTCGTTAAACCACCAATTAAAAAAAAGGTTTTATGGGCAGACGAAAAGTATACAGAAGTCCAACTTACGTCAACTTTTTATTGGTCCAGCAGCATTAGACGAAATCCAAAACGCACCAATTCACATATCTTAGTCAAGAGGTTTACAAGCAAAACTCAGTACGATCTAACATCTCCATCACACCCAAAGCAACTGCTGCATCGTCTTTTTATCTAACCTTCTTATCTCATACATTTATACTTCCCTCTTGTCCCGACTTCAGTGTGTTGCCAACTTCATTCTCGTTTGAGGGAAAAGACCTAACGTTAAGGTTCGAAAATATCTAAGAGGACAAACTGAAATTAACAGAGAAAAAGAAACTCAAGAGGAAAGTTAAAATAAAATATACGTTACAGTAACTCATATCAAACTCCTGTACTTTTTAAAACTCAAATGACCAAGTCATGCTTTATGCTACAAAGATAATCTTAACACGAGTGAAATATCTGCTTTTACAGCTTTGTTAGTGGAGAATATCATACCAGTTGATTTCTCTAAAGTTAATTCGTTATTTTATGGCAGTTACTGTCCTTTACACGATGCCTGTAAGAAAGTATGAAGTTGATATTATACCCGTGTCGAAAACCTAAGAACGGACTACATTATTACTTGTATAAGAAAAATAATGCATGCCCGCAGCCAAGTAGGGAAATAATGATACATATCTGCAGCATGCAGACACATGAAAAAGCAAAAAAACATTTGTCTATAAATGACGCACAAATCACACAGTAATCAGCGTTTACGCAAAAGTTACAGATTTCCGAAGAACATGGTTAGAGAATGGTTGTAGAGGGTTTACCGGAAACCAGGCAACAAACATTTCAGTATGGAATGTGTCCACCCCTAACTGCAATGCAGCTCTCACAACGTCGTACCATGCTGAACACCAAGTGATCGTGCACAAGTTCTTGAGGCAATTGGCTCCCTCAGAGCACGAATGAGGTCCTGCTTGTTTTCTGGAGGGGCGGGGGTTCAAGCACTAGTGCGTCTCTCCATTGCGTCCCAGACAGGTTCGACGGGGTTGAGGTCTGAGGAACGTGCTGGCCAGTCGACGTGACGAATATCCTCGGTCGTCAGAAGAGTTTGCACTGCTCTCGTACGACGAGGTGTTGCGTTGTCACATGACGTATAATTTCGTTTCAATAGCGTTAGCCTGTTGTAGTACCATTTTCCAGCACCGGTGCGTCCATTAACAAAGATGCCACCCCACACCAATACTCCGGCACCGCCGTATCGGTTCCGTTCCTGCACATTCTCGCGCTGGTATGCAGTACCACTTTCACGCTAGATCGGCTGACGTCCAGAATACGAGGACAAATTGAAACGGCTCTTATCTGTGAAGAGTACGTTGTTGAGAGAATGGCGTGTCTAATTTCGGTAGATACGACACCACTGAATACGTGAGATACGTTAACCTCTGGATAGAGCAAGGCAGACTGCAGACCTTCGGGCACATAGCCCTATATGTCGCAGACGTCTTGCCATGGTTTGTCGGGCAATCCGCGTTAACGAGCTGGTATGGAGGCGACTCGCAAGCTAGCCGGTCGTGGAGCGCCAACTATTCTTGCTGTTACAACTAAAAATCTATCTTCATGCATCGTAGCATGGCGAGAGAGACCTCTTAGCATGAGTCTGGAACACATTCCATTGGTTTGAAAGTGTGCCCAGAGCCTGGATACCACACTATGCGCGATTCTAAACTCCGTGGCAACATCACTCACTCGGCGGCCTTCTTCCGTCTTCTATATAATTCTTCCCTGCATGAAAGCATCTAGATAATGTCTAAGAAACGTAATGCAGATTATATGTTAGAACCTTTATGCCTTCACGTCTAGATTTTCTTTGAAGCACATTTCGCCTACCGCGCCCTTTTCTTTTTTATCCGATTAAATGATATCTCGTAAATCCCGTGAGCACAATTCAACATTTTGCATGAGCACCGGTATTCTACTGAACATCTCCAGTTATGCAAATTGCCACAAGCTGTTGCGTCTGATTTCGTGGTTGTTGCCTTTCTAAATAGTATTCCTCCTTAGGTTTCAGACACCAGTGTAGTTAGTATCAGGCAACATTTTATATGGGAAAGCTGATCTGAGTTCAATTTAAAAGTTTTTCAGACAAGGTAAATCGAAACGTTTTTGTTAGCATCGTGTAGGATTCTCAAAAGATTTTTTTTCAACATCAGGTAAATTTTTGTTAGTATCATGTAGGATTCTCGATTCAGGTATTTAAGTATGTAAATACACTATATTGACAAAAGGCACTGGACATCCGTTCAATAGCAAATGAACGGATTCTCTGCGTTGTTAAGATGCGCGGCACAGCTGCAAACGGTATAAAAACAAGCCTGCCTGAAGCAGATCGCGGTCATATCGCTCTGTGAGGTTGAGTGAAAATGTTGCGGCGGGAGAGAACTGACTTTGAGAAAGGAAATATTGTTGGGTGTTATATTAGTGGGTTGTCCATAAGAGAAACCGTGAGGCATTTAAACATACCCAAGTCAACTGTTTGGATGTACTGAATAAGTGGAAGACACATGGCGTGCCTGAAGTAGCAAAACGTACCGGCAGACCAAAGAAATAAAGTGATAGAAGACGTCGAAGCGTCAAGAGAGTCGTTACAGCTAATCAATGGATGTACTGAATAAGTGGAAGACACATGGCGTGCCTGAAGTAGCAAAACGTACCGGCAGACCACAGAAATAAAGTGAAAGAGGACGTCGAAGCGTCAAGAGAGTCGTTACAGCTAGACCTCAGTGTACAAGTGAGTAAAAATGCTGGAACCTCGGTATGTACACGTACCATTCGCAGAGAACTTCTTTCCATGGATTACCGTGGTCGTGCGGCTGCTCATTAGCCTTTCATCTCCACTCGGAATGCTACTCGTCGTTTAGCATGGTGTAAAGAACATTTATCGTGGACCGTAGATCAATGGAAACGGGTCCTATGGACTGATGAATCCAGATACACGGTCCATCAGTCTGATGGCCGCGTGTGGGTATGGCGGCAGCCGGGGGAACACTATTTACCACAGTGTACTGCTCTTACGGTCAAGGTTGAAGCTAGCAGTGTACTCCTGTGGGGTGTTTCTCGTGGTATTGTCTCGGCTCATTGGTTATCATAGACAAACCTGTTAACCATCACGTCTACCTCGATATTATAGACAATTATGCCCTACCAACTCTGTGGCAATACTATGGAACCAAGCCTTGTTGGCACCAGCAAGATAATGCACCGAGCCATAAAGCAAGGTCTGTTACGGCGTGGTTTGACGATAATTCCGTATCGTGTGTGGACTGGCCAGCACAAAGCCCTGATCTTGATCCCATAGAGCCCCTATCGGACGAATTAGAGCGCCGCATAAGAAGTTTGGAACCAAGGCCTATTACTAAGCAACAGTTAGAGGCAGCATTATGTACTGCATGGAAGTGCATACCTATCGCTGAGTTCCAAAACTTTGTGGAAAAGCATGTCTCGAAGGGTTAGTGCATGCATTAAGGACAAAGGTGGACCGACACCGTACTAATGTATGTCAAGAAATGCTATGTTGTGTTTCTCATCTAGGTGTCCGGTGACTTTTGTCAATATAGTGTATGTTCTAACTCCTACTTTTGATTTGTTTCTCCCGTCTTCTGCAGCGTCCGTGAGGATGGAAATGTTCTAGACAAAGCTGGTTCTAAGCGACAAAGAATTAGTAGTCCTTGTAAGCATGTTATCAAAGTAGATGACTCGATGAAAAGGGGTGTAGTAGAACAGAAGAATACGTTACTTTGTATTTCCAAATATGTTGTGTGAACGAGTTGGCGCATGTTTGTCATTTTTGTGTCAGTTTATGCAGAACGGGAGAAAAAAGGTGAAGATTAGGTAGATTAGCGGGGTTATGGGCTTGGAGGAGATATATAAGCATTGCTTTGGCGGAGAAGGGGAACTCACTATTCTGTCCGCATAAGAGAGGGGGACGTTGGTGCGTAGTCCCTAGTTGAGAAAGGACGCTTTGTTGTTGACCAGTTAAATGTTAACGAATAAGTGTTTTTGCTCGCAACATCGAATGAGCAAGTAGAACGATTTATGCTCGCCCCAAGAATGGCCAGAAGTCGGGAATAGTAAAGAGCTAACGACACCGCAGAGAAAGAATCAGCTTAAATTTCTCCTTTTGCTGACGAAACGAAAGGCAGAAGCAGAAATTATTGTTATCGGAGCAACTGTTAAATTCCATTGTTCAATTTAAAACAAGGACTCGGCGTTTTCTTTATAGTGTATGATCCTACTTTGAGAACGTAAGTTGGTTTCTCACATATTTAAAAAGAAAAGACGGGCTAACAGCGTCCTACTGCCGAAGAAAAGAACCAACTCATATGTGATGCCTCCCGCTGGATCCTAAGGCTGCTCGAGTCTTGTGCAAGAAGACGAAAAGGTACAAGCGCCACTACGCATCCTTTTCTTTGGCCCCATATTTCGCGCTCGACCTGATTTAGGCTGAACATCGTACAAATACGCTTGCATACGTATTTATTTCGTCCAGATACCATCTTTGTAATTTTTTTACGATTTTAATAAAATGTAGGAACCCAAACTGTGTGAATCAGAATTGTGATCTAGCATATTTCAGATTTCATGAATTAGAAATATTAAAAATAAGTTAATATACACTGAAGTGCCAGAAAAACTGGTACAGACAGACGAGCTTATGCAAAATACATAGCAACGTCACCTATGCGCATACTCGGTTGCGTCCGCCAGTGCGTATATAAAGCGATAGACATCCTTGCCAGCTGTCAGAGCTGTTTTCGGCATGAGAATGACAAGTAATAACGATTTAAGCGATTTTCAACGCGGTGTCATAGAGTGTGTTCGTGAGATGGGCCATAGTATTTCGGAGGTAGACACGAAGTTCGGACTTTCACGGACGACCATTGAAAGGATGTACCGTGACTACAAGAATTCCGGGAAAACCTCCAACCTACGATACCAGTGTGGCCGTAAAAAGACATTGGGTGAACGTGACCATCGTCGGCTGTCAAGAATCGTTTCACGCAAAAGGCGTGCAACACTCTCGCATATATAATCGGAATTCAATGCTGGAGCCTCAACAAGCATCAGCGTTCGGACTGTGCAACGCACCCTACACGATATGGGCTTTTGGAGCCGACGCCTAACTCGAGTCCCCTTGATAGGTGCACGACACTGAGCTATGCACCTCACTTGGACACGGCAACACCGCCACTGGACACTTGGTGACTGGAAACAAGTAGTCTGGTATGACGAGTCGCGTTTCCAACTGTATCGGGCAGATGGAAGGATTCGTGTGTGGCGCAAACCCCATGAGACCATGGATCCCGCCTGTCAACAGGGAACTGTCTGGTGGGGGATCCGTAATAGTATGGAGTGTGTTTAGCTGGACTTCACTGGGACCCCTGGTACGACTACAAACGTCTGTGACCGGCCAACGCTGTGTGCTTATTCTTTCTGACGAAGTACACCCGTTCATCTCCTGTATTCATACTGATGGGTTGGGCCTGTTCTAACAGGACAATGAACCTCCACCCAAATGTCGGGACGCCACATTATGGTTAGAGGAGCATTCATCTGAGTTTGGGGTGTTGCTATTCCCACCCAAATCCCCAGATCTGAACGTGATAGAACACATTTGGGATATCAAACAAAGATCTTCGCTCTTTCCACGTTTATAAGTGAGTCACGGAAAAATTCTCATTGGCCGCCACCGGGAGTCGAACCCAGGGTCTTCCAGTTACGCGCCGGATATCCTACCGCTGCACCACAGCGGCCTCGAGTTCCTCCTGACTCACACACGCTAACTGCCAAGCCAATTTGACAGGTTGCTTCTTGGAGCCCCGCACAATGCTAGGGGATTCTCCAAAGATGGTAAGCAGCAACTGAAGAAATAATTAGAAGACGAATGAATAATTAATACAGACATTTAACGTGGACCAGGAACACAAACAAAGATCTTCGCTCTTTCCACGTTTACAAGTGAGTTACGGAAAATTTGGATGTCAATCAACGCGCTATCTAACACAGGAATCCGAGACCTCGGAATACACCCGAATTGTGGAATGCTCTGCAGGAAATATAGTGTGCATTGCCTACAGCATATTTCCAGAAGCTAGTGGAGTCCACGCCCCGTCGTATTTCTGCAGTCCTGCGTTCCCGTGTGGGACCTACCAAGTATTAGACTGATGTACCAGTTTTTCTGGCACTTCAGTGTACATTTGTTGGTTCAGCATATCTTCTAGAGTTCCCCTTCTTAGACGAAATATGTATTCAAGAAAGTGTCTCGCCCGTCTGTATATACGAGGTGAAAAAAAAACAGGCATACAATACAGCTGTATATTTTAATACGAGACTTGCCGAAAAGCGCAATTTTTAAAGTTCCTGGAAAGGTATAGTCCAGCATTTGCAAAGAATATTTAGTCAATTCGTGATTTCTTTTAGGGCATATCAATTATTTCAAGTAAGTAGTTTGGTAAAGTTTGGTTGAACTACCTGGCACATTTTAACTTTGTCGTTATGAACTTATACTAAAATAAGAACAAAACGTTTTTGAGAAATTAAGAACTGTAGATGACCGTGTCTTGTAAGTTAGTGAAAGTAATATTTATATAGTCAGTGCCATCATTACACGAAATTGTAGGTCACAGGAAATACAAAAGAGGAAGCACTTCGTCATACACCAACAATAACGACAACAACAAACAAAAACAGACAGAAAGATAAATGAAAAATACAGGGACAGATAAAATAAAGTAAAATAAATAGTTTATTGCACCTTATCATTAAATAAGCCAGATCTATACAACCTTTCTATCATATCAAATACAAACTTTTAAGAGTCCAAGTCCCATGCAATTAATTTTCATGTCTCCCTACATGTTTTGTGAGTCCATTCCGGTGAACGAACATGAAGGAAATTTAATATAGTCCGTATCCTCCATATCCAAGGCCACCATCTAATGCTCCATATCCTCCGAGTCCCAAGCCGCCGTATCCCAGTGCGCCTTTTCCAGCTTCTAATCCGAGTCCTACGCCAGCTCCTAATCCGAGTCCACCAGCAAGGTATGGCTCAGCAGAGATGATCTTAACTGCAGCGGGGTCTTGGTTGGCAGTGCCTGGTTCGTTGGTCTTCACTTCAGCTCTGAATCCGAGTTTGTCGGCGACGTAGTTGACTTGACGTTTGATTCCTCTGTCATCGACAAATCCGTACTGTCCCTTTACACCACTGTGGCCATCACCAACCTCTTCACGATGTTGCTCACCATGTTTGTCCTTGATGCTGTATCCAAATTTGTAGGGCTGGGGCTTTTGGGGGAGAGAAAAAAATTGTAAAAACTGTATTATGAGTCCAAATTATTTCCACAGATTCACTGTTTTTCGAGTCAGTGTTAATAAGTCAACGCATTTTTGAAGTCACAGTCCCGTGTTGGGCATGATAGAAGAGCATTTCAATAGAGAAGAAATAACAATATACTGTATATACATATATGAAATAAAATAAGTGACACAAAGACGGATGTTTTTTGCCAGATTTGTTCAGAAACTGTTGAAATGCCACAATCTTTTTATGAAAAATTTGAACTTTTTCATTATATTGTTGAAAGTATTTTTAGGGACAAAGAAGTTTAAATTTTTTGTAACAACGCAAAAGTGAATTTCTGAAATATTGCATTCACATAAACAATCTTTTCAAAATCTAAGAAGTTACATAACTCACCTTTTGTAAGACACATTCGAAGTCCAACAACATTTTAGAACACGCTTTGAAACACATTTTTAAATGATCAGGATAAAAACGCATGAAATTCTCAAGATGACGTTTTTATCACATTCCATGGGTGCTCGAATGATGCTGATAACCAACAGACTATTTGTGTATCTCTCTCAGAGGCAGTATTCACAGCGTTTTCGGTTATTCCTCTTTGAAATAGGTTGTTTACTCACCATTTTTAATGGAGATTCAGGCTGTTCCCCGGATGCTATATTTCTGTCACTTGAACTTAAGGGCCTTACTGAAGTCACATGAAAACAAGCACTTCTTATTTGAGTGAAATGATTTGCGTGTTCGCAGTAGTGATCCCTCAATGTATTGCAACAGAAACTAAACAGCGGTCAGGAGAAGATGACTGTACTAAGGTTGATGATGCGCTTTTTGCCGTTATCGTATGCTTTATAACTCAGACCGCGACTGTACTGCACAATATGCTTGGTAACGTATTCACCAGTAAAAAACTCAATATTTGTTACACCACATGTCATAGCACAAGTTTTCGTCCAACCGGTGAGCGCAAAGATAAATTATTCTGCCGGATATGGCATTCGGCAAAGAACAACATATCTTTTCTTTTTCTTGTTACTGATTTAGGTTTAACGACCATCGTGGGCAACTCAATGTGATATAAACAGTCACCCGTACCTAATTTAGGGACACTGGTTACACGAAAGGAACAGAGCCAGTGCCGAAAGATAAGCACAACATCCATGCCTCACCAGGGTTTGAAACCGGACCCATATCGGACGATTAGGCATAAGTCAGCGCTTGCTTAGATCACTGCGCCATCGGGGCGGCCAACTTTCCTTCAGCTGATATACTCTCTTGCGTTTTCAAGAAGGAACTTTTTGTGCTTCATGAGTGTTTGAAAATAAATTACTGAGATAATTGGTTTGAGATATAATGAACAAATTATGAAATAAATTAAACTAAATATTTGTAATTGAGGTGAAATATATTGGAGGTAATAACTAGAACGAAAATGAATCCATTTGCTTTCGTTAATCGTCAGTGTAATTGAAAACAGGGTGAAAATATATTCATGTAATACCGCTGTAAAGTACGTTCGATAACTTTTTCCTCATTTGTCATTTTATACAGTACCCGTACACAGCCATAGGGGGAAATAAAACAGTAATTGGTAACATTTTTAATGATATTTTGTGACGACATAAATATTTCAAGATACAAAAATTGAAACTTAAAATAAAATACGTTTCCGATATTTTCCCCAACATACCGCAACACTGTATTTAATGCTATAGCGTATCAGGCAATGCATTTTTCATTTTAAAGGATTTCTTGTTCGAAACAAATTTACCAAATATGGAGACTTTCCTTTCCGTGTTAACACTAGAGTAGCAAAGGATTTTGCGAGTTTTTCGTGATCCAATACTTTTCTCACCAGGAAAGCTGTCAAAAAGTGTTCAGTCTAGGTATATGCAAATGACGATGAATTTATTTTATGAGGACTAAGTAAAATGTGTTCTGTTGAGTTTTGACCATACATTGCAGGACTTTGATGTACATTTTTACTCGTACTGATGTTGTTATCTATAAATGAAGTGAAACTTGGGGAAAGCAATTTTTAGTGCTCGCGGTAAGCTTTTCTTGTCTGTGTCCATGCAGAGGAGCACTTTTATGTAACTTTCATTTTCTCAGAATGCCATATCAAATGACATTGAGACTGTACAATTTTTGTGGGAAGAAATACACTGAGTAATCACTGAATTGTAAACACCTACCTAATACTTCGTAAGTCCTCCTTTCGTCCTCAGTCCAGCAGCTATCCGACGTGGAATCGATTCAATAAGATGCTGGAAGCTGTTGGGATTTATGGCCAACCAAGCTGTATGTAATGCGACTTTCAATGCAGATATGGAACTGATTGGTGCATCCAGACGCATGATATGCCGTTCCATAGTGTCCCACAAGTGCTCTATGGGATTGATATCGCGGAGTTCGGAAGCCAATCTATATGCTCGAAGTCCAAACTGTGTTCTTCAAACCATTCCTGCACAATATTGGAACTGTGGCTCGGAGCATTGTCATCTTGGAAGACATCGTCGCCATTCGAGAAAAAGTCCAACTTTCCTGGGGGTATAGAGTCAGCAAGCAGTTAACGATAGTGGGCACCAGTCATACGTTGTTCCACATGCACCAGGGGTCCAAGTTCTTGCCAGGTAAACATGTCCCACACCATACAAGGTAAACATGTCCCACACCACACACCCGCCGCCACCAGCTGGTACGGTGGAGACCATGCAGGAGGAATCGAGTGCCTTGTTTGCGTCAAATACGTGCACGACCATCCACGGATTGGAGTAAAAAATGCGACTCGTCAGACCAGTACACCTTTATCCAGTCATCCGACGTTCAACTTTCATGATCTTTGCACCAGGCGAGTCTTTTGCACCCATGAACCGTGGTTAGGAGATGATGTCATCGGGGTCGTCCAACTTGCATGATCTTTGCACCAGGCGAATCTTTTGCGCCGATGAACCGTGGTTAGGAGATGATGTCATCGGGGTCGTCTGCTGTTATTGCCCATACGTGCGAGCGTTTAATGCATGGTCATGACAGATACTGTACCTGGTTGACCTCTGTTGTATTAAGTAGTCAACTGTTGAACAGTGCTACGTCTGTTGGCCTGTACGAGTGGTCGGGCTCGGCGCTCACCTCACACCCTAGCCTTTCGCTGTCCTGGGAAGTTTTGCCTCCGGGTAGCTGTTTGACCATTTCACGCCAGTCCTGATACACTTTAACTACGTAGACTCGCGAAGAACCCACCACTTCAGCCGTTTGGGAATTCGAGGCACCCGCTCTTCGAGCCTTCCACAATCTGTCCTTTCTCAAAGTCTGATAAATCCTTACGTTTTCCCATCAGGCTCCGAATTTTACAACCATCTTCTTCACTCACACCTTATATATCGTACGTCGGTCGACTAATCTATCCCTCTCGGAAAACACGTGGCCGCATCCGTTTTGGATAGGGATGATCATAATTCAGTGATCGCTCTATGTAGAATACACTTATTGGCTGGTGGCTCTTGCTTGTGAATTCTGAGCAGAGAAGACTCGCGTGTAAGATTTTTCTAGGTAGAGTAAAGTCATCTGGCAATCAATATTACTTACTATGATATTCTGGAAGAGCAGCAGAATTGCACAACAGATTGTTTTTCCGTTTTTGTGGACACCACAAGAAAGATACAGCGTTTGAAATGTTACATGAAGCGCAGTTTTTCTTCTCTTGCTTGCAAAATCACTAAAAATACATTTTCTTCATTTGCAATTGGGAAATTTTTACCATAATTCAGTATGTCAAATGAGCATTTCTTACCAAAGAAACTGTGATTTCCTATTTTAAAACACGCCTAATGCGTGTGGCTATTTATAAATGCAGCAGCGCCATTTTAATGAAGATTAATAAGAGTAAATACTACAAACGTTGATTGTACGTTAATGTTTCGACTCTGTTTGAGAAAAAGGCACACACACGCACACACACACACACACACACACACACACACACACACTTAAAATGTCGTCTGCTATCATACTATCGTACGTTATAAACCTCCTAAAAGTTCTTGAAATCGGCTTGTTCCTTTTGACGTAGATCCGTTCCATGCTAGAAATGTAGACGATTCAGCGTCCAACGATGTTAATGCAAACTTTTGTTTCCTAAATATACGCTGAATAGCAATTGAATTAGAGATACCTGTTCAGTAACGTGTAGCACCACCTTTCGCCCTGATGACGGCGTCGATTCGTTTCGGCATGGACTCGACAAGACACCGGAAGCGTTGGGAAGCCATACGGATCCACGACCCCTGAACAAGCTCCCACAGTTCACGAAGATTTGATGGAGAGAGGTCAGAGCCTCGAACATCTCTCTAGATGGCATCCCAGATGTGCTCGATGGGATTAAGGTTTGGTTACCTAGTGGGCCAAGGAAGCGAGGTCACGTCGGTGGAGTGTTCATCCAACCATTCGGAAACAATTCGGGAGCGATGGCACGGTGCATTGTCTTGTTGCAGGATGAGGTCCCCAGTGGGATGTTGAAGACGAACAAACGGGAGCAAATGGTCGTCCAGGATATCCCGGTAACGTTGACCTGTGAGGGACGATGTCACACGTACCAAGGGTGCCATTTCAGTCCACGTAAACAGTCCCCACACAAGAATGCCACCCCCACCAGCTTGAAGAGTACCCTGCTGGCAAGAAGGATCCATCGCTTCATGTGGTTTGCGCCGTGCTCGTATCCTGCCATCCGCATGTACCAACGTGATATTCGACTCATCAGTCCAGGCAACATTTTCCCATATGTCTAGGGTCCAGTGGCAATGTTCCCGCGCCCATGCTAATCTTTGCACCCTGTGATGTGCGGTCAGCAGCGGTACCCTCGTGGGACAATGACTTCTGTACCCAACAGCGAGGAGAAGGTTCTGGATGGTGTGGCTGCTTACACGTTTTCGTGCACCAGCATTAAATTTCCGAGTGATTTCTTGCACTTTGGCCCGTCTATCCGCTGTTACAATGCGAGCTAGCCGACGATGACCCCACTCATCCACACGCTGTTGTCCACGGCAGTTGGCCCTTGCAGGGATGGTTTTATTGGATTCGTTGTACTTACGGTGCACCCGTGACACAGTGGCTATTGAAAATCCCAGTGCCTGCACGACTTCCAAGAAGGATCTAAGCGCAATTGATCGTAGGCAAATCGTCGGGCCCCGACAATTTGCCTACGATCAAATGCGCTTAGATCCTTCGTCTTACCCATACTGCGTCCGACTCTTACTGATTCCCGTCGCATCACTCCTTATATTGTCGGATCGCTGCATACCTCATGTCGTTTCCGTTTATAGGGTCGCCCACAGCGCCACATTTGCATAACGCCAGCTGTCTCTAATTCAATTGCTCTTCAGAGTATATTAACATATTTTTGACATTTGCAGACTTTGAAAAATTTGTAAACATTCTTAGCTAACGTTTGTCCTAAACAGAAAGTAATAAAACATATGTTTTTTTTTCCTGAAAAACTTTTGCATTAAAAAAATTATTAACAAAAATTATAGAGCATGTAGAAAAATCTTTATATTCCAAAAAATTAACATTAGTGAATTATTTAGAAGCACACGAATATGAGTGCGTTAGTTGTCCGACAAAAGAGCCTCAGTAGGATAATATCTGCTCTCTATAGTGGCAATCAGCACACCTCCCATTTAAAACTTTCTGTTGTAATTTTTACAAGGAAATAGTTCTCTATTAAAAATGATTCTCTAAAAAAATATTTCAGACCAATACAACCTAGAATAACTAATTTTTCAAAACAGAAAGTTAATGTATTTCAAACAGAGGTCATTGCTCTTTAAACGTTTATAAGTGAGTCACGGAAAAATTCTCAGTGGCCGCCACCGAGAATCGAACCCCGGGTCTTCCAGTTACGCGGCGGATATGCTTCCACTGCACATTCGAGGCCGCTGTGGTGAGTTCGAAACATATCCGGCGCGGAATTGGAAGACCCTGGGTCCGATTCCCGGTGGCGGCCACTGAGAATTTTTCCGTGACTCGCTTATATAAACGTGGAAAGAGCGATGACCTCTGTTTGATGTTCCTGGTCCACGTCAAGTGTCTGTATTAGTTAATTTTTTTGTTTTGCGGTCCGATATATTTTACATACATCAGCCCTAGACTAGGGAACAGAAGACCCATTCTCGAAGTTTCATATTCTCGAAATGTAACGAAAAAAGTGACATTATTCTTAGAACAATAAGCAGCAGATTTTTGAAAGCATCAACTTACGATGTGTTAAAGTATTTCTTTGAAACTTCACTAAACTTGACATGCTTAAAGAAGGTTCACTGCTTGTGGGGATCATCTCAGCAGCTTGAATCTTTCACCTAGAAGCTTTTTCAAAGCCTCAGATTAGGTAACCTTGGCATAATCCGTAAATGAAGCCTTCCTGAAGGTCTGTAGAACTTTCACTCTTTCACGCAATGATGAGCACGAACTTAACGTTTTACAAAGCGTGTACTTAACTTTCACGGTTCGTTCCCCTCCATGCCGAACGGACAAGTTATTATCGACGCTAGTATGCCCTAGAGATACACGTAGTTTTTTAACACCACATTCACATGCCAGACAAGTCCTTCTTCTCTCAGAAGTAAAATTGAAACTGTCCTCGCAAAGCATGCGTTTGTTTAATAATAAAGCGTCTATATGTTTTTGCATAGTAGCACAACAACTACCGTATGTGTTTAAAACAAAACTAAGGATGCGTTTCAGAGAAAGACAAAATAAACTCCGGTTATCACGTCTATTTGACCGTCATCCCTAAGCTGCATAAATGTATCTCACTGAAATTTGAAGCATAAGAATTACCCAAAAGATTTCTCTCAGGGTTAAGCCGTTATTATATAATCCGGTTTTTTCAGGAGATAGGCAGTATTTTCAGAGATCCACGTGTCATATCTATTCTGAACGTAAATTTTGAAATGAGTTTATTTTGCAGTTTCTCTAGTAGCATTCTTTTTTTGGTATTTTGAAGATTTCCTTATGCTCTCAACCACAATCACTAGATGCAGATACACTGAAGAGCAATTGAATTAGAGACAGCCGGCGTTATGCAAATGTGGCGCTGTGGGCGGCCCTGTAAACGGAAACGACATGGCGTATGCAGCGATCCGATAATATAAGGAGTGATGCGACGGGAATCAGTAAGAGTCGGACGCAGTACGGGTCTTTCACGCAATGATGAGCACGAAGGATCTAAGCGCATTTGATCGTGGGAAAATTGTCGGAGCCCGACGAATTGGTCACTCCATCTCAGAAGTCGTGCAGGCATTGGGATTTTCAATAGCCAATGTGTCACGGGTGCACCGTGAGTTCATCGAATCCGGTAAAACCATCCCTGCAAGAACCAACTGCCGTGGACAACAGCGTGTGGATAAGCGGGGTCATCGTCTGCTAGCTCGCATTGTAACAGCGGATAGACGGGCCACAGTGCAAGAAATCACTAGGAAATTTAACGCTGGTGCACAAAAACGTGTAAGCAGCCACACCATCCAGAGCCATCTCCTCGCTATGGGGTACAGAAGCCATCATCCCACGAGGGTACCGCTGCTGACCGCACATCACATTGGGCAAAGATTAGTATGGGCGCGGAAACATCGCCACTGGACAATGGACATGTGGGAAAATGTTGCCTGGACTGATGAGTCGAGATTCACGTTGGTACATGCGGATGGCAGGATACGAGTACGGCGCAAACCACATAAAGCGATGGATCCTTCTTGCCAGCAGGGTCCTCTTCAAGCTTGTTGGGGTGGCATTCTCGTCTGTGGACTGTTTACGTGGACTGAAATGGGACCCATGGCACGTGTGACATCGTCCCTCACAGGTCAACGTTACCGGGATATCCTGGACGACCATTTGCTCCCGTTTGTGTGTCTTCAACATCCCACTGAGGACCTCATCCTGCAACAAGACAATGCACAGTGCCATCGCTCCCGAATTGTACCGAATGGTTGGATGAACACTCCACCGACGTGACCTCTCTTCCTTGGCCAGCTAGGTCACCTGACCTCAATCCCATCGAGCACATCTCGGATGCCATCGAGAGAGATGTTAGAAGCTCTGACCTCCCTCCATCAAATCTTCGTGAACTGTGGGAACTTGGTCAGGGGTCGTGGATCCGTATGGCTTCCCAACGCTTTCGGTGTCTTGTCGAGTCCATGCCGAGACGAATCGCCGCCATCATCAGGACGAAAGGTGGTGCTACACGTTACTAGACAGGTATCTCTAATTCCATTGCTCTTAAGCCTATAAGCAGCTAAGTCTTACTAAGTTAATCCCTTCCAGGAGTCATAGAAATTATCAACTTACGCAACAATTCGAACTCTTTTCTTCCAAATCGTAACAATCACACAGGGGTGTAACTTGACATAACAGCAATAGCATGCAACAGTAATCAGACCTTTGTAGTATGCAATTAACTGTAGCAAGCAATAAATCCTCTGACAATAATACTTTGTATAATCTCTAATCTCTCAGGAATCACTTCGCTACACCACTCTTTCCATTACATTTTTTTTACACTGACTCATTGTCTTTGTTATCGCCCTGGTGGCGCCGTGGTCTAAGCGATGGCCTCTGATCATTCGTCCGAAAGGGGTCCAGGTTGGAATCCCAGTGAAGCACGGATTTTGTGTTTGTCTTACGGCACTGGCTCTCTCCCTTCCCTGGAACCCGTGGCCCTAAATTAGAGACTGGGGGCAGCTTATAGCCCATTGTGTTGCTCACGGTGGTCGTTAAACGTCCAATCAAAAAAAAAAAAATTGTTCGCGTTGCCAAAACGTACGCTGAAATTCAGGGAAGTACTGTGCCTTTCAGGAAAATCGTACAAAGAAGCAAAAAAAAACAATTCATATAAGAAATAGAAATTCAAAAGGAAGGAAAATCAGAGATGTGCGTCACACTCCATAGAATTAAATTTTATTAAAATATCTTTTATATTTTTGCCGCCACTTGAGTGTCATTCTTATGGCTCCAGATGCTACTGTTGTTGATAAACTTCTGCTGCCACTTTTTCTGATATTTTTTACGTTTGTAATTTATGTCAGAGAAAAACAAGTTCTGTGGATGTTTGGACAATTCCTCAATAGAACTTACTTACACCTCAAATTGGGGGCATCACTTAAATAAAACATATAAGCTCGATTTATCAAACTAAATGCGCATATCAGAATGGTACGCTCCTACCTTTTCAAATCTATCGAATGAAATATTATTTACGTACAGATATCCAAGACACAAAATGGTTAAACGGATATGAAAAATATCTTCCGCGAGATCACACTCATAAATGTTTTTGCAGCCCTGACCACACACTCTCTCAGTTATAAAAGGGTGAGCTAAATGCACTTCATATAGTGAGAACAGTTTTTGCAAAGGGTGATCATAATTTGTTCTTTCGCTTGAACCTTATTTGGAGATAACTGTGAGTGGCAGCACACAAGTGATGACAATGACTTGCTCCGCGGAGTAGAAGTTATAACGAAGAAAATTTCTCCGTCATTTTTGTCCACGCCGGGGCTCGAACCCGGGTCCCCTCATTCCGGAATAAGTCGCTCTACAAAGTGAACTACGCGGACGTTCGTTATCGCTGCTATCTGCCTTTATATCGTGTGCGTCCTGCTGGGAAGGCACGTCACATCTTCACAACCCCTCCGAAAGAGGGCTGGGGGCATGGCCCACGGGTCAGCCGTGACGATGAATCGTCGCAGGCAGCCATCCGCTGTAGAACGTACTTGAGAACTCCCAGTCAATCTGGTGTGTGGAATGCAACGTCACACATATGTACATATTTTTGGAAGTGCTGGAGAAGGGATTCTCTTATTTTTCCTATCTCGCGGTGTGGAAAGAACATCACACCTTTGCAAGATCTTGAACGGCCGGGTCATCCGCGAAGTTCGGGCGCCATTATAACGAAGTAAATTTCTCCGTCTTTTTTGTCCACGCCGGGGCTCGAACCCAGGTTCCCTCATTCCGGAATAAGTCGTTCTACCAATTGAGCTACGCAGACGTTCGTTATCGCCGCTATCTGCCTTTATGTCGTGTGCGTCCTGCTGGGCAGGCACGTCACAAAGTCCAAAACTCAGGAGTTATTAATTGATACTTTGCGCCAATATAAGTCAGCGAGTCGTTGTGAAGTTTAGTTCTCCGGCAATTTTTACTTTGTAGTCAAATACGTAGAACAAAAAGCATTCTAAATTTGCTCATTCCTGCATGACCATTTCTCAAATTTTTTTTCTCAGTTTCGGGGTTTGACGACCAATTTGAACAATTCCACGGACTGTAAGCTGTCGCCTGTCTTTAATTTGGGGCCACTGATTCCAAGTAAGGGATAAGGCCAGTGCCCCGAGACAAACACTCCACCAATGCCTACTACGGGGCTTAAACCTTGGCTCACTCATACGAGTAACGCTAAACTACTGTGCTACCGGGGTCAGCTTTTGCAACTTCAGCAAAGTTTTATAGAATTCCTGCAACCCTCCATGAGCCTAAAAGTCTGAGGTCAGCGTTTGTGACTGCTACGGAAGAGCCTCAGGATCTATATCATACAGGTAGGAACGTTCGTATCCACTACATATCCGTCGTGCGTAGTACAGGCACGATAAGCCGTCGGACCCCGGTACTGGCCCCCAGCTTATAAATAAGGGCACCTTGCTCCCCTTTCTACCTCGCTTCCGTGTGACTTTTCTGTCGGGCACTCTAGCCCAAATCTCCTAGCTTCTCTATTTTAAAGGTAGTTTAAGACCTGGCGTCAGACACTCCCTTCATAAAATCCTTTACATATTATCTGATTTGATTCCTAAATTAGGATTACAGGTTCTTTGTTTTTTTCTTTATGTACGAGCAATCTGATGGACCTCAAGTGAGGAAGAGTCCACTCTCTAGCATTTTTCTCTGTTTCAGGGTTTAACGACAACCCCGAGCAACTCGTGGGGATATAAGCCGTCGCCGATCACATTTAGGACAACTGGTTCCAGGGAAGGGAGAGAGATAGTGCTATCGGTCAAATACGCCAGCTATGCCTCATTCGTGATTCGAATCCGGGCAAGAATAATGAGAAACCGGCACCTGACACTACTCGCTAACGCCAATTTACTGTTACCAGCTTCAGAAACAGTCAATAAACAATACCGCAAACTGACACATATCTCATTCGAAACTTGAGCACAAGACTCAATGTAAACACTCTCCCGTCCCTAATTTCAGGGTACTGGTTCCAGGAAGGGCAAGAGCCAGTGCTGTTGGACAAATTCACCATCCATACCTCACGGGATTCGAACCCGGACCCATCTCGAACGAACGGCCAGAAGCCAGTCCTTAGACCACTGCGCCACCAGGAGTCCTAAAGACGTTGCTGTCTGTGAAAAAAGACTGGAACGATGACTGTAGAAAATTTCAATTACCGTACTTCCAGCAACCAAATCCCAAAATCTGAATGGTTATTATTCTTGATCACATGAAGACGTTACATTTTTCATATCATGGGCTTCTTGTTTCTTGGATCTCAGATGGTGACTCTTGGAAAACTCATCTTCCTTAACGACAAAGATATATATATATATTTTTTTTTTGAAGAGATGATGTGAGAACGTATTGTACAGATTTTTTGGGCAAAGTATTTATGTAGTAAAACTTGATACCAGATTTTTGGATTTTTATGGCTATCTCTGTGCCATAATAAAAGAAAGTAAATATTGTACTAATTTTAAATACTTACAGCATGGTAATCCAGTACTGGTAAGTAGCTGGCCATGGCCACTGTTGCTACGGCAGCTACAAAGAGAACCTGAAAGAGGTGAAAAGAAGTCAGTTTAACAATTTTGCGATTCATTATTTTAATAAATAAGCGATTGAGACATCTGCCATTTCGAACGTTCCTCCAGATTCTCTCTGAAATGGAATTCCGAAAGTTTTGTTGAATCAAGGCAAACACTTTACACCAAACATTTCATATTTGGCCTAAATTTTTGAGCTATAAAATTCATGTGTGCTTAATATCTTTTAACATTATTTTGGAAGTGAGGCTAAATGCACTGCTGAGGATAGCTTAAAATAAAGATGCTCCCTATTGGGGAAGGTGAGATTTATATTCAATGTCTTGTGTAATAGAATTCCACAGACAACTGCATTTAAGAGAAAGTGTTGCGCTAGGAGAAGTTAAGTATATGGACAGGACTTCAAAACTTGGTAGGTACTAAAATTTGGTCAAACTGCACAAACTCAAAACTACAGAATGTACTCTGATCTTTGTAGATCACATAACTCAGAATTCGATTGAAAAAATCGGCACAGGTTTAGCTTGAATAAATTTATTCTGTGTCCAAGACAACATGAAAGAAAAGTTCTGGATTTTCTTGTCCAAGCAGAAAAGAAAATCCTTTCTGCCTGAGCAAGTAGTTCGAAATGAGTGAATGTTCATATTGCTGCATTCATATAAAAAACTAATGCTACCCTTGTATAATTAAGGCTTTATTTTTCAATGATGAAAAATCACCGAGATATTCACTGAATAGTTTGAGATATCTAACCTCTCATGCCTTTATTTTTCTCGTGCCACTTCGCTATTATATACACTGCTGGGCAATTGCTAAGGACGGATCATAAACGGCTATATAGCGCATAAAAAAGTAAGTGTGTTTGGATGCCAAGTGAAATAAAATAATGTCAGAATGCCAGGACATTACAAGAAAGACAATTTATTGTGCTCTGAAATCCAGAAGGGCCGCCCCGGTGGCGCAGTGGTCTAAGGCGCTGGCCTCTGATCATTCGTCCGTAAGGGGTCCGGGTTCGAATCCCGGTCAGGCATGGATGTTGTGTTTGTCTTACGGCACTGGCTATCTCCCTTCCCTGGAACCAGTGACCCTAAATTAGGGACGGGCGACTGCTTATAGCCCATTGAGTTGCTCACGGTGGTCGTTAAACCTCCAATCAAAAAAAAAAAAAAAATCCAGAAGGCTTTGGAACGTGTTCAAGGGACAAACAGGCCTTTTTGTGCAGAATACGTAAACGTGAAAAAAATGCAATTACCGTCCGCAGGCGTTCCGGCGTAAGATGTCAATACGGGATATGGCCACCATGGAGGGCGATGCAAGATTCCACACGTCGTGTCATGCTTTGCACAACATTATCAAGCAGCTGTTGGGGTAATTTATCCCATTCCTCTGTCAGTGCACGGATGAGGGTGTCCTTGTTTATTGGAGGGCATTGGCGACCAGCAAGACTCCTCCCCAAAGCATCCCACACATTTTCAATGGGATTCAGATCTGGAGAACGTGCTGGCCATTCGAGGCGTTGAATATCCTTGCTCTCAAGACACTCCTGGACAGCGACTGTTCGATGACATGTTGCGTTGTCGTCCATGAAAATGAATCTATCACCGACAGCACCACGGAACATGCGAACATGAGGTAGCAGAACATCATTAATGTATCGTTGGCCAGTCATAGTCCCAGTTGGAAGCACATAGAGGGACGCACGGCCATTGATCATGATGCCAGCCCATACCATGACACTACATGTCGGATATCGGTCCCTTTCCTGTATGTTTGCTGGACAATATGCAGTACCACTATCACGCCAGATCAGTTGTCGTCGACAATCAGACGATAGACTGTATCTACTCTCATCTGAGAAGAGGACAGCAGACCAGTCGTTATCAGTCCAATTGCGATATTGATAGCACCATTGCAAACGGGCGGTACGGTGACGTCTGGACAATGGGATGCACACAACAGGACGGCTGGCGTATAGTCCTCCTTCATGCAAACGTCTGGCGACAGTTTTTCGGGAGATCCGCTTGCCAGTAGCAGCCATAAACTGATTTGCTACCTCACTAGCTGTGCTGCGCCGGTGTCTTTTTGTTGATAGCACTATGTACCGATCTTCTGCAGGTGTCGTACTGCGAACACGACCTCCCCCGTGACGTTTGCTACACTCTCCATTTGTTTGAAATGATCTCCAAAGCCTTGAAACAACACTGTGGCTGACGTCGAACTCCCTGGCAACATCTGTTATTTTTCACCCTTCTTTAATCTTGCCAATAAAACGGTCACGCGTAAAATCATCTAGGTGATGTCGGGAAGACATACTGAAAATTGCAAGTTCGTCAATTGATTCTTTCCCTTTCAACTTTGCGTTTGAACAACAACGGTCAATACGCGTCAAATCCTTTATATCTCTTATCAGCGCTATGACGTTACGAACAAGTTCGGCAATCCAAAATTTGCATACGCATAACACGTCTTACTGTATCCCGCACTTATGCTAATTTCCACATTTTCCTGCCTTCCATTTTATGGTTGCTATCGTTGCCATTGTCATCCGTCCTTAGCAATTGTCCGGCAGTGTATTTCGTTTCTCCAACTCTTTGGAAGTTTTTATCTCTTTCGTGGTTTTGAAAATGTCTTGCAATTTTCATTCCACCGAATGAGAAGGGAATTCAGTTCTCGACGTCAAATCATTTTCTACTTTAACTATCACACGTGTGGCATACCTGTCAAGAAGCAGAACTAAAAACTCACTCGGCTTAATAACTTTGATCCAAGTAACGCAAAAAGAAAAAAATGCCTCTTTTCAGCCTAACTACTAAAAAGATGCGAAGACGCACATCTTTCGAGGTTCTTTCACAAGTTCGGTTGGAACTTACCACACGGATGCAATAATTAGGGACAGAACAGCCCAGAATGTTCGGCTTCCCTTAAAGACTTGTTCCGATCATCAATCCGTTAGTCAGATAGAAAAGCATTTCTTAAAAGCAATAAAACTTGAAAGCGTGTGGCCGCCCTAGTGGTTGAATGGTCAGAGGTGCAGTCTCTGGTCAACCGTCTGATTGGGCCGGAGCTCGAGTCCCGGTTAAGGAATCAGTGATGCGCTTGAGGAATCGGTGACAGCGCCGGTTCTCCCCAGTGGCGCCAAATTAGAGAAGGACGACCTCTTACAGCCTTGAATGTTCATGGGAGTCATTAAATACTTAAACTAAAAAATAGGGACAGGCGACGCTTACTGTTTTGAATGCTCATAGAAGTCATTAAATAGTGAAACCAAAAAAATTGGGACGGGAGACTCTTATAGTCTGAAATACTCACAGGAGTCGCTAAACACCAAAGCCAAATAAATCTGGAACGGGCGACTCTTTAAAATTTTGAATGCTCATGGGAGACGCTAAATACCGAAAACAAAGAATTTGGGAGGGAGACTTCTTACAGTGTTGAATGCTCATGGGAATAGCTAAACAGCGAAACCAAATAAACTTGGGACGGCCGACTCCTTAAAGTTCGGAATGCTCATAGGAGATGCTAAACTCCGAAACCAAAGAAATTTGGGACCGCCAACTCCTTAAAGTGTTCAATGCTCATGGGGGTCTCTAAACACCAAAACCAAAGAAATTTGGGACGGGCGATTACTTATAGTTGTGAATGCACATAGGAGTCGCTAAACATCGAAACTAAAGAAAAATCGTGACATCTGGCTTCTTAAAATATGCAGTGTGAGTGATGTTGTCCAGGATTTCAGGAAGGGTGTGTCTGAACCGAGGTCTCGAACATCCCTTAAAAGTAAGAAGCTTGGAGATTTAGTCTAGGGTGCCCGATCGGAAAGACATTTGGGAGAGAAACAAAAAATCAACAGGAGCAAATGAGCTTAATTGTAACGGGTGTTACAATTAAGCTCATCTAATTATAACACACGTTACAATGTTGATGGGAGTCGCTAAATACCAAAACAGAAAGAAAAAAACTGATGGTTAGACTACTAAGTATTCTAATAATACTGAGGAGAGGAAGTAAGCTTTGGGTCATTATTAAAAGCAAAATTAGATTATATGTTTCGTGATTTAGAATTTCCTCTCTGAAACCACTCTGCTCTTCATTGCTATACGAAAGAACCACAAATAACAAACACTTTACTTTTTACTTCTAATCACAGTATAATTTTACCAAGTTTCCGAAGAATATCCTGCTGATACATTATTCGCTTGAATGATTTGTGGGCAAGGTAGTGATACATCTCTTCCGGTTTGTCTGCAAATGGAGCAATAACACACATCTTCCGTTTTTACGTTGCAGAAAACGCACGGCGTATTAAAATACCGCTTTCTGAATTCCTGTTTGACACGGAAACCAAAAGAAACAGGTATCTTCGCCTTTCCATTTCCATTGTCTTTAGTGGATAGGTATTATCATATGGATATCATTTTGTAGAAAATGACATCAAAAATTCATGATCTAGGATTCTCGGAATTTGAACAGTAAAGAACTCAGTCCAGTCAAAGTAGCCTACTAGGTAGAAATCAGGCCTTTTCTGTAAGCAATGTCGCAAACAAGTGGGTGGCATATAGACTCCTCGCCCTTTCTACGTAAAAGTGTCAGAAAACATTATTCTGAAATGCAATGTGTTTTGTAATATCAAAGCACGAGGTACTGTATATGAATATTAGACTAAGAATTATGAATGTTTCTAAATACTAAGTTCTTTTATTGTTTAAAGAAATGCCTTGTGCAAAAATGTGGACATTCAAAACAGCAGTAAACATTGGGATACAAGAAAACTTCAGAAATATGTCCTCAGTTGTTTGGCTCTTTTCACACTTAAGGAACATTTAGTAATTATTTTACCTCTGCTTTCTTGCACTGAAATTTTGTTTCGGAAATCGTTAAAATGTTACTTTATGAAACTTCGTTGTTTTTTCTCTTCAATTAGCAAAAAATTTAAAAAAGCTTAAGTTAGCGAATTCTGTCTGCTGAGTACATTTGTGTTTATTTTCTGGATGAAGGCGCAATAAGTGCAATCGTTAGAGGAGAAGAATATGGTAAAAATCCCTTTCAAGATATTTTAAATCACGGCGCAGACATAACAAAGCATTTATAATTTTATTTGCAGAGGACTAATTAACGTTAAAATGTGCCTTTCTCGTTCATTAATATCACTGAACTTTAAACCTATAAAAGTTGCTTACTTAAAATTCATGCTGCGTTCGAAATAAAAATGACTACTGTTTGTATCTATTAGAGAGACAGCCATTACAATTCGTCTGGCACACAAAAGATATTTAATATTGTCACTTGCGTAACCTTTGCATATTCTTATTGCAACAGACAGAAAGTAATGCCTAAGTATTTGGATGTTGGTGTTGAATGCTAAATTGAGTCTGATACCAACGGCGGTATCTCAACAAAGAAGTAATTTGGTTCTGAATTGTTTCTTGCCCTCTAGCGACACTTTTCGATTGCCATTGTTTGAAAGGCCGCCATTAAGAGACATTAAAAATACATTTTATCCTGAGTGATGCATTTCTAGGGAGAAGGAAAAAAAACGTCTGTTGTTGCATAATAACCTAAAAATGACAATCTTATACTGACGATTGACAGCTGCAATGCTTTAAATCGAACAGGACTACTTTTTTTTTATCTCTAAAACACTTAAACTTCTTGATTTGTAATATACTTACAAACATTTTTTTCCCTTTCAGTTTCAATAATCCAGTTGAAATGAGCTTCTGTCATAAAAGTCTTGTTATATGATAGCTCCTTTTTGAACATCCAAATTTCGCATTAAAAGGCCATTCAGCTGGTTTGAGAGCCTGGTTAAGACAAAGTGTTACTCTTTATTAAAAAGCTTAAAGGACGCTTTGTCCCACGAAAATGAATTTCTCTTTCTTACACTCACGCCCTTGAAAAATCTCACAGTTCGTCAAAGTGTTGTATGACAAGGCGTAAAAGCAATGCATTATATTCCTAAAACCTTCACATATCTTCTGTGATTAACTGCTACGTATTAAGCAGTAATTCACATTGCAGCCGTAAGATATCTTCATAAGAGGGACGCTACAGAACTGTCGACTTCCCTCGTGGAGCAGCGGTTTTAGCGTTGACTTCTGACTATTCGTTCGCGATGGGGAACGGTTTCGAACCCCAGCGATGCATGGATGTTGTGCTTATCTTACGGCTCTAGCTCTCTCCCTTCCTTGGAACCAGTGGCCCTAAATTAGAGCCGGGCGACATCGAGTTGTGCACGTTGGTCGTAAACGAAAAAAAAAATACATTTCGAGAGTGATGATCCATTATTTTACGGAAATTCTTTTGGAAGACAATGAGGAAATCCAAAATCTTGAAAATAAATTTATATATGCATACATATGTTGTGCCTCAGAAAAAAATGAATGTAGAATTTTGTTTAGAATATATCTGTGATATTCGGAAAGAATCTTCTTGAAACAACGATAAAATGACCTGTCAAAATATAAAGGAACGAAACTTAATACAAAAATTGCCATCCAGGGAAAACAAAAAAATATATTTAAGTTATAAGTCTTGGCCAGGTCAAATAAAAAAAAATGGATTCCTTGATACAAAGTAGAATTCTTTCAGACTAGCTGGCAGAAACAGAGTCACTCTATTCACAGACAGCATGTAAAATGATAACCTATGAACCTCATTTCTGGACATACTTTTATGCCTTAAATAACATGAAACAAAAATTTTGTTTCGTCGGAGAATATCCTGGAGGAGAAATTTAAATCAGAAAGAAGAATGTATAAAGGTAAAAGGTAAGAAACGCCATAATTTATTGCATAAAACCTCTTACAAAGCATAAACACGTTTTTCTTTCCTTTTATTGCGAAATTATTTACTAGAACAGTGTTTGCCGAGCTCTTTAAAATCCTGACTCCAATTTTTCGGACGATAATTTTTCGCGACCCACTTATCTTTTTTAATGGTTAGGTGGGGGAGGGGGTAATTTTTAATTTATCATTGAACACAAAATTATTACAAAAAAACTACATTTTTCAATTTAACTATTTGTCTACTGTTTCTTAAATTTATTTACTGATTATAACTTCGCAGAAAACTGATCTGTTTCTCATGATGAGGCGTGTGGGAAAATTGTGCTTGTTTTCGGTTTCTGTTGATGACGTCATTGTCGTCCACGTCGATGAAAGTTAATTAGAGGCGCAAGCAGTTCGAAAATTGCAGATTGTTTCGAAATTCCATTTGGATTCCTACCATCGCCAAATGGCCAAATTCAGAGATGCACGAAGATGAAAAACGGAGGACCACCTTCAAAGCTTCAGTAGAAAGAGTTAGATACGTTTGTATGATAGACAGCCAGAACTGCATCAGTCTTTTGCAGTTGAAATGCATTTTTAACGAGCTGTGTTCTGACAGATCGACGAGTTTTTTTGTCGGCATCTGTCGATACACCAGTAGTCATGCCGTCCTGAAATGGAATCGCAACCCTGTTCTTTTCCTGAGAATATTTCATCTCCTCAAGGAAGTAACAATAAAAAAAAATTTAAACGCTTTCAAATGTGCGGAGATTCGAATATTATGCCAGCAACTGCTTTACCCATTGTTTTTTTTTTTTTTTTTTTTTTCAAATGATTACAAAATTTTCACATTTCAAAAACTTTTTGCGACCCACCAAAAAGGGCTTTGCAACCCACAGTTTGAGAAACGCTACTCTAGAACATGCAAAAGGAGATTGCTTACTTAATTGTGTTTTTCCAAGTTGCCATTTTCGAAGGACTCCAAAATTTTTAATTATGAATACCGTTTGCAATACTTCTTAAATGCGTGACTTCATTTATTCCGGTTTTTGATACTCACGAACTGCAGTATATCTTCGAAATACTAGCAAGCAATGGGTTTTCACATTTTCTCTTGCGATCATTCGTTAAAATGCACTCAAATACAGCAAAAATCTTGCTCTCCGTAAGAGAACTCACGGATAACATACCAACGCTAAATCAGTTTTTGTACTTTTCGAGCCTCAGATTGGCATCGGGAATAGCCTTAATATATTTTTTCACCCCATCACCCCAACCTTTTTTTAGAAATATTAAATTAAACATTCCATCAAATAAATTATGCATATTTTTTATGAATGTGAATTGTTTACACTTGAAAACCACCAATAAGCGACATAATTCTACTCTAATCAAAGGTTATGTGTTAGATCCCTCCATATTTCATGTGGTAAATCAAATTCCATTAGAAACAGATGTTGTTGGAAACTGAATAAACTTCGTTGATTCTGGTTCCATAAATAAAGGATATGGAAAGCAGGTGATACTAGAAAAAGAGCAGAATTCATTTCATTTTCAAAATATTTTGAGACATTATTACTTTCTGCACAAATTTCGTATGGTAATTTATTTGTTCAGAAGTTTAACGATCACCATTAGCAATTATAAAGTCTGTGGGCAATCGCCTGTCCCTAATTTGAGTTGCTGGTTCCAGAGAAAGAAGAGAGAATAAACACACCACCTATGCTTCCTCCTTGGCTGGAACAATGGCCCATATTGACTACTACGATAAAATTACGTCTGAAAACGGTCGTTAGAGAAGCCGTCGGGGCTCCGGAAATAGGCAGTATGAGCCAAGAGGTAGATTAAAAGAAACGTATGAAATTTATAAGAAGTAGCAAACGGTGATTGAGATTTTGATAAAATGGTTTTCTTAATGTTACAAGATACACAAGCAGTGTTATTAGGCATTACACGAGGAACAGGATCCACCTGCAATTAAAAATACATGTGCTACAGAATGTTTAAAGGATTTCGATAAAATTTCACACGTCACCTTCTTATAATGTTAGATTTTGTATCTATTTTCGTCAGAATCTAGCCAATATGCCAGAAAAGGAAAGCCTTTAGGTATAGAGAGATCTGCCTATACCCTCACTTAATTCAGGGCATGCGCTCTTGGGAACAACGCATGAAGGGCAATGATATAGAAGTGCCTTGGCGTAGTTAGAGGGGTAAGAGAAGCTAGGAAAGGGAGTTTTGCTTTCGATGATCATGCAAGCAAAAAATATGGAATAGCGTGTTTGGTACGCAAGCGTAATAGGGCCATAGCAGGGATTTAAGTGAACCATATGGTCACGAAGTTGGACATCTCGCAAATCATGAGGTTCCAATATAAAAAGAATGTGAACTCTTTTGTTTAGACAACACTCTTTAAATTATATCGTTGGGGTGGCGTCTCCTTGTATTAAGATTGCACTACTCGGAAGGAAGAAGACTGGGTGACACGTGTTTTATGGTTGCAAATGGGAATTTCTACAGAATAACTCGCGACCGGCTCCAGTTAAAGCGATTCTCTGAGCATCTTCTCTGATTTCTTATGGTTAATACTAAAGAAATATCCTATAATTATGCATCTACTTCACAGTCGAAGAAAATAGTCACACTGAATCAATGTGACTATACAGTGTAGCAGTTGCAACTATTCAATGTGGCATTTTAGTTTTTACACTGAACATTTGCCATCATTTAAAACTCCAGAGAAGTGTTTAAAGAAAAAATTAATATTCGTAGCATGTGCCTCTCCCATATTCTTAGGAGAGGGAAGCTTTAACGACCATCCTGAGCAACTCTTAGGGCTATAAACGGGCAGTCTCCCGCCCTAGTTTTGGAACATTGGTGCAAGGGGAAGAAGACAGCCATCGCCGAGGGACATGCGCACTACTCAGGGGCGCCGACTTCTCCAAATTATTGGGGGGGGGGGGGTAGGGGGTAGGCGTGAAGAGATCAGACGTGGGAGAGGCATGTCTCTTCCATTGTCTGAAGGAAAATAAAAAAAGGGGGGAGATAAACTATGAGATTCGACGTATATTTTAAAACGCAATTGTAATTGCTCATCAGCAAATGAACAAGCAAACAGAAATATTCTTTTGCTGAATATTTATATTTAAAAAAATAAAATTCAGTATGTGATTTCATGAAAATATTCAGAAAGATTTTATTTCCGAAATTTAGTACAAAATGGGAAATTAGCTGGGTTACTGAAACAAAGAACGAGGAGCGCAAGAAATAAATAGATAAATAAAGGCGCTAGAGAGTATACGTTCCTGTATTTTATTTATTTTATTTTTGAAAATTTCTTTAAGTATTTACCACATATCGCGAGAACATGTCAAACTCTATTACTACGGGGTTGGCAATCCAGATTCTTATCAAATGAGGAATACTGAGATTGGGAAAAAAGTTTTTATTCATTTTTTATTTATTAACTTCTTTAGAAATAAATCGCTTTGGCCTAAAGGTCAAGCTTGGTTCACCTTATGAAATCTAATTCTGAATAAGAAAGTATCACTAAGATACTTTCTTATTAAGAATTAGATTTCTGGTGAATGGAGCTTCACGATTGTCTGCGATGTTATGCCGTATATATCAATACGTTTCTACTCGGTGAATTTGGATACACATGTATTTCGAGTATTGAAAATCCTGTTGTTCTTCGCTCTTAAGGGATTTTTGTGGAAAGTCAGCAACTCTTGCGTATCATCTATGGCGATTTTTTCGATTTCTGCACCAGTGACAATGGCAATAACAAACAATAACTGTTCCACTGTGTTGCTGCCATTGCTTTCTATATACTACACCACCATTAATGTAGATTTCTAACGAAAAAATCGAAACTCTTTGTACCAAAAGATTCATAATTTATTACAGTATTTTAATAGCACTCTTATAGGAAATTCCATGCATAATATTTTAACTGCATAAAGACATAGTGCTAGTTAAACTGTGATCTATATTTTGCAACTGAGAAAAGCATGGAGCAATTTTTCAGAAACTTCTTCTTCTTAACCTGTTGACACCCACTGCACTGTATAGGCATCCCCCAGTCTTTTCCAAATTCCTCGATCCTTAGCTTCAGTTCACCATTCAGCACCTCTAAGTTTCTGAAGGTCATCTCTCCATCTTATTCTCTTGCGCCCTCTTCGTCTGCTTTCATCTCTCGGTTGCCATTCTGTTATTAATCGTGTCCAAATTTCATCTTTCAGTCTTGCAACATGTCCAGCCCATATCCACTTTGATTCTTTTATCATTTTTATAATACATATTTATTATTCCTGTTGTTCCTCTCATAATTTCATTTCTAACTTTTCCTCTTTTTGTTATTCCTAACATTCTTCTATCTAACTTTCTTACCGATACTCTTATGTTTTTACATTGTCGCTCTGTGATGCTCCATGTTTCACTTCCATAAGTAAACACAGAAATAATACATGCATTGAAGATTTTTCTTTTTAAACACAGTGCAAGATACTTTTCAAATGCACAGCTTAAATTTTAAATCATCTTTTGTGGGAAGTATGTGATTTTGGGAGTAAAATATACATATGAAAACAACAGTTCAGATAGCTGTGGAACATTTATTTAACTTCATCGTTGTACTGCCCAAAATAGAAAAAATCACGTACAGGAAAGGAATTTCATGTCATTCTCGTTTTTTTCTCAGTTTTTGATTTTTATTACGTCATTTGAATACCTTCGTGTTCTGTAATATAGCCCAAGACATATTTTCGTTTTAATTTGCTCATGACTTCATGGTGTAAAATAAAACCTCTTTATAAGTTGGTTCATTGCGTGGACTTCTGACCCTGCCTATTTGCCCCCTGAATTCGGACCCTGGATAAAATATGGATGTCGTTTCCTATTTTATTTCAGTAGTTCCTTCTCTTTTCCGGCACTACGGACGTTAATTTAGGAACGACAACTCTTCCTAACATTAGATACTCTTATGATCTTTCCACTAGCTGGGGAAAAAAGATCTCGAGAGATAATTATTTTTTCTCTCCAAAAATGTAAATATTGGAAGTGTTTCTAGTATAAATTGATGAAGAACATGAGTTTAAAGCAGAGTTGATTAAAAAGCTTGAATTTTTAAAAGCAGTACAGCAAGAATTTTAATCATTATTACTATATGGATGAAATAGAGTTCATGAATTCCTTTATTTGTTTATCAATCATGAGTGTAAAAGCCAATAGTAGGGTGAAGCATGAATGTCACTTAAAAATTAATATGTAAACTAGAGAAAATTGAGCAACATCATCCGAAAACGTGTTATAGACGTTTACACAAAACTTAGCAACAAATACAACAGTTGATGGAAAACTCACCTGAGAAATCATGGTGGAGGTGAACTTGCGTCTTTGGAGTATCAAACGTTCGGAAAGTGATAGCAGTTGTCGTGTTAGGGTTGTTTTTATATCCTTCAGAAACTTCAAGGGACATAAGCAAATTAGCAGAAACGCTTGGCTGAGCACAGGTATGAGAATTCTCTTGAATTATTTAGTGTCAATGTCAAAACGAACGTGTTTCTTAATAGAACGGTCAAATATCTTGAGCATTTTTATTCAAAAAGTCGTTTGTTTTTCAGAAAAGTAAATAACCATTGCTACTTTTATAAGATTGTGTCCAGCGTTCTATCGCTCACGTAATAAAAAAGATGAAAAAAATCTCTGCAATGCCAATTATGCGAATTGCTCTGGTGGAAAACATAACAAGTTCTTCAGGTTGATTTACGTCTTGAAATCCAAGCTCATGGACAAAAACAAGGTGGCGTCTGTAAGGTTCATTTGGAGTCAAGTTAATGCACAGTAGTAAATTCCTAAATCTCGGTGTAAAAAAAGTTTATTGAAAGATCTACTGGATTTAATTTAATTCAGGTATACACAAGTCAAGTTAGCGCTCTTTGAAGCCATATTAACAGATGTTAAATTTTATTTCACATAAATACAATAATACTCGTGTCACCTTTAGTTATGTAATAAAGGAAAATACTTTCACCAGAAAAGAGGAGCTGAAATTTTTCGCGATGTAAAAAAGTTATCTTTCGAATGCTTTTGGAAAAATATGAGTAACCTTTTTTGAGCTAATGAACTGAAGTACTTTTTTAAAGCAAAACTTAAAAAGTGCACGAATTTTCGTCGAATAATCTCGCGAGTTACCTATCTGAAAAAGAAATATTTTTTCAGATAGGTAACTCGCGAGATATTCCAGATCACAAGTTCTGGACCTTGAGAAAAAAAGTTTCCTTTTTTAAAAGAGAAGTTTTTTTCCATTGTTCCATTTATGTGATCCATTAAAGAAGAAATACATTAGATATCGCTCACTGAATTCATTTCTCGAACTCCTTATTTCTATCACACAACATTCAGTACCAATAATAAATTATTTCAGCAGCATCTTCATAACAAATTGATATGTTCAATCAACATTGAAAACAAAAACTCGTAATTAGTTTTATTAGTTGTTATTTATTGAACAAACGAATGTTGTCAATAAACACATGTTGTTTAGATGTAACATGGCATTTACGTATAACTTGTAATGAGATATGTTGAGGATGCTCAATGAGTTCGTCTCTATTTTATGAGGGAAAATGAATTTGCCTCATTTCTTGACGAATAATCAATTGATCGTTCTTTTGCTAACTTGTACAAAATGCACTTTTTCATGAAAAATATTCCGAGCACCTTTCTCTTCACCCTTTGGAGCAATATCTAATTCTTTATTTATTTCTTTACAAATATTTGCATTACGTTTCTCCCACAAAAGTGAATTTTTTTTTCTTTGCAGTACTTTATTTAGTAAGTAGTCTTAGTTTTTGTGCCTTCCTAAAGAGCTTCTTCAAATTTCCTTTAACGCTTTAATCTACTGAAACAAAATAACTCGGGGTTAGAAAAATGCTGAAATCAGCTCGGATGGATAAATGAGCAGTTTAAGAAGTGTATCGAATGCGGCTGGAATGAGTAAACCTCTGCATCAGAAAGTTGCTTTTTTCTCTTAGCTTTGTTACTCTCTTAGCTTTGTTTTTCCAAGGGAATGTAGGGGTGTGATTAACACTGATCCTTTATGACCAATTATCTGCTTAAAGATTCTTGATCTCAAAGACTACAGTCTTGTGACGATTATATATAATTTAAAATAATACAACGTAGTTTGTCACAAATATTTATTTTTCAAGTCGACCATGGTTTCGCTAGGAATTGACCTAGCTTCATCAGGACGAATGGCACGTAAATATTCAAATAGTGTATGATATCATAAACGGTTTTTACAGTAACGGGTTTTGGTTAGTTGCTTCCACGCGCTTGATAGAAATGGGGTGGATGGCATGTCATTAACAAGTTGCGAAGACTTCTGAAATATATGGAAAGCTTCCAAAATATCAAGTTTGGTGGTTGAATCTGGCTTGTCAATTAGTTTTGCTTCTTCAAAGAGAAATTTATGGTCCTTTTCGTAACAGTGTTTAGCCATCGATGACTTCTTTAGGTCACAGTTCCGAATGTCGGTCTACGGTTCCGAATGTAGGTCTACGGTTCTAAATGCAGACCCGTAGAGCCTTGCGTTTTCGATTGAAGGAGCACAAGACCTACATTCGGAATTGTGACCTAAAGAAGTCATCGATAGCTAAACACTGTTAAAAAAAGAACCACAAATTTCTCTTTGAAGAAGCAAAACTTATTGACAAACCAGATTCAACCACCAAACTTAATATTTTGGAAGCTTTCCATATATATCAGAAGTCTTCGCAACTTGTTAATGACATGGCAACCACCCCATTTCTATCAAACGCGTGGAAGCATCTAACCAAAACACGTGACTGTAAACACCATTTATGATGTCATATACAATTTGAATATTTACGTGCCATTCGTCCTGATGAAGCTAAAAGTCAATACCCAGCGAAACCATGGTCGACTTGTAAAAATAAATATTTGTGACAAACTACGTTGTATTATCTTAAATTATGTAACTGTTTAAAGGTCTGTAACAATAGCGAATAACCTAAGAAAGGGGAGAGACGTTTGAGTTACTGGTTTCTACCGAGTGGCATGATGTCCGTATCAGGGGGACTCGGCCTTCTCCACTTAGACTATGGGCAAATAATGAAGGATTAGAGGAGAGCGCTTATTACCAGTTACAAGTTTATGCATGGTACTTCTGAGATGAGAGAGGAAAAGGAATTGTTTTACCGTGGGTTTATTAAAACACTGCCGCTATGTGTACATTTCTGTTTGTGGAGCGCAGAAAATTCTGGGCACCATTACAACCTTGCAATTTAGCGTAGGCTCAACGTTGAGCTACCGACTTCTATTCCTAAAAGACGGTGGTCTTCTTTTGCTTCTTTTCCTGTGCCTTGGAATCCAGTCTAAAATTTCGGTTGTTCATCGGAGGTCAGTCTTTCTTTACCGTTTAGGACATTGCCATTTTAGGGATTTTATTCTGATCAGGATGTCTTCCACTCTTGTCGTTTTCCTTATCCATTAATTCCTCTTTTTATCTCTCCTGGTTACACAAAGCGTGCATCTCTCTGTGCTGCTTTCACTTGTCTTTAGTTTTTATATGTCTTTTTTAGTTAAGGTCTATGTCTCTGCTCCGTACGTAAGCACTGGGAAGATGCATTGGTTAAACACTTTTCATTTAAGACATAATGGCACAATGCTCTTAAAAATTGTGCTGTTTCTTCCAAAAGCTCTCTAACCAAGTTTTTTATGCCAATTAATTTCTTCATCAATGTGACCCTCGCTTACTATCTGCTGCCCAAGGCAAATGCAGATTGGTTATCTCCATCTTTCCCTCATCGACTGATAAATCTTCATTCCTTGTAAAAGCATTGTACTAGTTTTATTTTCTGGAAGTTCACTTTTAATCCCATTCCTTTACCCTTCTCAACAAGTTCCTGAATCATATTCTACAGTTCTGAAGTATTATTTCAAAGACCTCTGAAGGGTTCTTTGATTTTTTTCTTTTCAAAAATAAAACAGAAATAAATTGGGTTGAAATCGGGTCAGAAGCATCTTGACTCAACCTGTTTGACCCGCAAGAAATTGTCAACCCGTTGACCCGTGACCAGTTTTCATCTTTGCCTCTGACCACTCGTGCACAGGACAGAATGCATTTCTCACTTAATATGGAATTTATCTTTAACTTCTGGTGCAGCATTAATCCACAGTTGACGTCACTATTGCAAATCTTTATTCTCCACTGAGTTCGTTTTTTAATACCACCCCGGTAGCCGAGTGATCAGAGGCGCGAGCTCCGGGTCAGTCATCCAAGCTAGGCATGAGCAGTGTGCTTATCCCACGACATCAGTTCTACTTTTGATAAAAGTATTGTTGTATCTTCTCATTCTCTAATTTTCATATTTTCTTTTATTTTATTTACTACATTTCGCAACATAAAATTTTTCCATTAGTTCAGTACGCAGTGATTTTTTCTTTAGGGACGCAACACTAATTCACTGAACCGGAGAATCAAGTGTTTCATTCATTAACAGTTTTGTTGATTATAAGTGAAGCGACTAAACGTTCAGCTTCAAACGTTCAGCTTAGGAAAGATCTATTTGTAAAACTCCGAGCGCCATTATTCTTGAACATTGTGAAAATTAAAGGAATAGTATGCTACACTATCCCAGCGTATTACGTGAGTCGCACAGCAAAGTGTGCGAACAGTAGAACGTGAAAATGAAATAATAATATGCTTGCCATGCGTTTTTAAAATTTTCAGCTTAATGACAAAAACCATAAAAAATAGCGTCTAATCGCAAAGCATCTATTTTATTTCATGCTCTTTATCATTATAACCATTTAGCAGTATATAAATAAGCACTGAGTCTTTAATGTTTTTAAAACTTCTCCGGAAGGTAAATTCAGTTGATATGCTTCATGACATTCCAAATATCACTTCACTCTCTTCCGTGGCTTCACCAGAGGTACAACGAAACGTTTAGCTGTTTTTCTGATGCAGAATGTTGCATGAAGAGAAAAATTCCAAAAATCACTTCACTCTCTTCGTGGCTTCACCAGAGGAACAACGAAACATTCAGCTATTTTTGTGATGCAGAATGTTGCATGCAGAGAAAAATTCTAAATATCACTTCACTCTCTTCTGTGGCTTCACCAGAGGAACAACGAAACGTTCAGCTATTTTTGTGATGCAGAATGTTGCATGAAGAGAAAAATTCCAAAAATCACTTCACTCTCTTCGTGGCTTCACCAGAGGAACAACGAAACGTTCAGCTGTTTTGGTGATGCAGAATGTTGCATGCAGAGAAAAATTCTAAATATCACTTCACTCTCTTCTGTGGCTTCACCAGAGGAACAACGAAACGTTCAGCTATTTTTGTGATGCAGAATGTTGCATGAAGAGAAAAATTCCAAAAATCACTTCACTCTCTTCGTGGCTTCACCAGAGGAACAACGAAACGTTCAGCTGTTTTGGTGATGTAGAATGTTGCATGCAGAGAAAAATTCTAAATATCACTTCACTCTCTTCTGTGGCTTCACCAGAGGAACAACGAAACGTTCAGCTATTTTTGTGATGCAGAATGTTGCATGAAGAGAAAAATTCCAAAAATCACTTCACTCTCTTCGTGACTTCCCCAGAGGAACAACGAAACGTTCAGCTGTTTTGGTGATGCAGAATGTTGCATGCAGAGAAAAATTCTAAATATCACTTCACTCTCTTCTGTGGCTTCACCAGAGGAACAACGAAACGTTCAGCTATTTTTGTGATGCAGAATGTTGCATGAAGAGAAAAATTCCAAAAATCACTTCACTCTCTTCGTGGCTTCACCAGAGGAACAACGAAACGTTCAGCTGTTTTGGTGATGCAGAAAGTTGCATGAAGAGAAAAATTCCAAAAATCACTTCACTCTCTTCGTGGCTTCACCAGAGGAACAACGAAACATTCAGCTATTTTTGTGATGCAGAATGTTGCATGCAGAGAAAAATTCTAAATATCACTTCACTCTCTCCGTGGCTTCACCAGAGGAACAACGAAACGTTCAGCTGTTTTGGTGATGCAGAATGTTGCATGAAGAGAAAAATTCCAAAAATCACTTCACTCTCTTCGTGGCTTCACCAGAGGAACAACGAAACGTTCAGCTGTTTTGGTGATGCAGAATGTTGCATGCAGAGAAAAATTCTAAATATCACTTCACTCTCTTCTGTGGCTTCACCAGAGGAACAACGAAACGTTCAGCTATTTTTGTGATGCAGAATGTTGCATGAAGAGAAAAATTCCAAAAATCACTTCACTCTCTTCGTGGCTTCACCAGAGGAACAACGAAACATTCAGCTATTTTTGTGATGCAGAATGTTGCATGCAGAGAAAAATTCTAAATATCACTTCACTCTCTCCGTGGCTTCACCAGAGGAACAACGAAACGTTCAGCTGTTTTGGTGATGCAGAATGTTGCATGAAGAGAAAAATTCCAAAAATCACTTCACTCTCTTCGTGGCTTCACCAGAGGAACAACGAAACGTTCAGCTGTTTTGGTGATGCAGAATGTTGCATGCAGAGAAAAATTCTAAATATCACTTCACTCTCTTCTGTGGCTTCACCAGAGGAACAACGAAACGTTCAGCTATTTTTGTGATGCAGAATGTTGCATGAAGAGAAAAATTCCAAAAATCACTTCACTCTCTTCGTGGCTTCACCAGAGGAACAACGAAACGTTCAGCTGTTTTGGTGATGCAGAAAGTTGCATGAAGAGAAAAATTCCAAAAATCACTTCACTCTCTTCGTGGCTTCACCAGAGGAACAACGAAACATTCAGCTATTTTTGTGATGCAGAATGTTGCATGCAGAGAAAAATTCTAAATATCACTTCACTCTCTTCTGTGGCTTCACCAGAGGAACAACGAAACGTTCAGCTATTTTTATGATGCAGAATGTTGCATGAAGAGAAAAATTCCAAAAATCACTTCACTCTCTTCGTGGCTTCACCAGAGGAACAACGAAACATTCAGCTGTTTTTGTGATGCAGAATGTTGCATGCAGAGAAAAATTCTAAATATCATTTCACTCTCTTCTGTGGCTTCACCAGAGGAACAACGAAACGTTCAGCTATTTTTATGATGCAGAATGTTGCATGAAGAGAAAAATTCCAAAAATCACTTCACTCTCTTCGTGGCTTCACCAGAGGAACAACGAAACATTCAGCTATTTTTGTGATGCAGAATGTTGCATGCAGAGAAAAATTCTAAATATCACTTCACTCTCTTCTGTGGCTTCACCAGAGGAACAACGAAACGTTCAGCTATTTTTATGATGCAGAATGTTGCATGAAGAGAAAAATTCCAAAAATCACTTCACTCTCTTCGTGGCTTCACCAGAGGAACAACGAAACGTTCAGCTGTTTTGGTGATGCAGAAAGTTGCAGGAAGAGAAAAATTCCAAAAATTACTTCACTCTCTTCGTGGCTTCACCAGAGGAACAACGAAACATTCAGCTATTTTTGTGATGCAGAATGTTGCATGCAGAGAAAAATTCTAAATATCACTTCACTCTCTTCTGTGGCTTCACCAGAGGAACAACGAAACGTTCAGCTATTTTTGTGATGCAGAATGTTGCATGAAGAGAAAAATTCCAAAAATCACTTCACTCTCTTCGTGGCTTCACCAGAGGAACAACGAAACATTCAGCTATTTTTGTGATGCAGAATGTTGCATGCAGAGAAAAATTCTAAATATCACTTCACTCTCTTCTGTGGCTTCACCAGAGGAACAACGAAACGTTCAGCTATTTTTATGATGCAGAATGTTGCATGAAGAGAAAAATTCCAAAAATCACTTCACTCTCTTCGTGGCTTCACCAGAGGAACAACGAAACGTTCAGCTGTTTTGGTGATGCAGAATGTTGCATGCAGAGAAAAATTCTAAATATCACTTCACTCTCTTCTGTGGCTTCACCAGAGGAACAACGAAACGTTCAGCTATTTTTATGATGCAGAATGTTGCATGAAGAGAAAAATTCCAAAAATCACTTCACTCTCTTCGTGGCTTCACCAGAGGAACAACGAAACGTTCAGCTGTTTTGGTGATGCAGAAAGTTGCATGAAGAGAAAAATTCCAAAAATTACTTCACTCTCTTCGTGGCTTTACCAGAGGAACAACGAAACATTCAGCTATTTTTGTGATGCAGAATGTTGCATGCAGAGAAAAATTCTAAATATCACTTCACTCTCTTCGTGGCTTCACCAGAGGAACAACGAAACATTCAGCTATTTTTGTGATGCAGAATGTTGCATGCAGAGAAAAATTCTAAATATCACTTCACTCTCTCCGTGGCTTCACCAGAGGAACAACGAAACGTTCAGCTGTTTTGGTGATGCAGAATGTTGCATGAAGAGAAAAATTCCAAAAATCACTTCACTCTCTTCGTGGCTTCACCAGAGGAACAACGAAACATTCAGCTATTTTTGTGATGCAGAATGTTGCATGCAGAGAAAAATTCTAAATATCACTTCACTCTCTCCGTGGCTTCACCAGAGGAACAACGAAACGTTCAGCTGTTTTGGTGATGCAGAATGTTGCATGAAGAGAAAAATTCCAAAAATCACTTCACTCTCTTCGTGGCTTCACCAGAGGAACAACGAAACATTCAGCTATTTTTGTGATGCAGAATGTTGCATGCAGAGAAAAATTCTAAATATCACTTCACTCTCTCCGTGGCTTCACCAGAGGAACAACGAAACGTTCAGCTGTTTTGGTGATGCAGAATGTTGCATGCAGAGAAAAATTCTAAGTATCACTTCACTCTCTTCTGTGGTTCACCAGAGGAACAACGAAACGTAAAGCTATTTTTGTGATGCAGAATGTTGCATGAAGAGAAAATGGTCATTATAGAAAATGTTTCCGGGATTAGATTTCAAGGGATGCGAATAGTATTGACCCACCAGTGAATGTTATTTTCTATAGCATTCCAAACCATAAAAATGCTGTCCCATGTGTGTAGTGGTTTTAAGGGCTGGCTTCTGACCATTTGTCCGAGATGGGTTCGGATTCGAATCCCCCGATGAGTCATGGATGTTCTGTTTCTCTTACGGCCGTGGTCTCTCCCATCCGTGGAGCCAGTGACCCCGAATTAAAGACGGGAAACTCATTGTAGCCCATCGAGTTGCTCACGGTGGTCGTTAAAATCACACACACACACACACACAAAACACATAAAAATTGTCCATATCATTTTTCCTTAGTGTAGAGTGTAGACGCCGATAGGAGATACAACGTGTTTGGAATTTCATAAAAATTCCAGTAATGCCATATTCCAGAAAATTTATAAAAAAGCATGTTCAGGATTCGCCTTTTATTTATGCATGCTGAAGTGCTGATAGCTACAACGTAATGGCAAGATATGAGTATATTTCAAGAATTTTAATGAACACTCTTTTTAGAAGTGTTACTCTTTGCCAAACACCTGGTATTTAATTTTGTTTGGGGGTTTAACGACCACCATGAACAATTCGATGGGCTATAAGCAGTCGACCGTCTCTAATTTTGGGCCACTGGTTTCAGAGGAGGGAAAGAACCAGTTCCATAACAAGGCATTCATGCCTCACAGGGATTCGAACCTAGACCCATCTCGGACGACTGGTCAGACGTCAACGTTGCTCCATTGGAGCAATTACCCTTTAAGTGTCAGTGAAAGGATATACAGAGAGCGATCACTTAATTGTGACCACCTACCTAATACTTTGTAGGTCCTCCTTTCGTCCTCAGTCCAGCAGCTATCCGAAGTGGCATCCGTTCAATAAGATGCTGAAAGCAGTTGAGAGGTATGGCAAACCAAGCTTGTGTAATACGGCATTCAATGCAGGTATGGAGGTGATTGGTGTACCCATACGCCTAATATACCGCTCCATATTGTCTCACAAGTACTCAATGGGATTGATATCGGGGAAGTACTGAGGCAAATTATAACGAAGTAAATTTCTCCGTAATTTTTGTCCACGCCGGGCATCGCACCCGGGTCTCTTCATTCCGGAATAAGTCACTCTCCCAAATGAGCTACGCGGACTATGCTCTCGCTGCTATCTGTCTTTATCTCATGTGCGTCCTGCGTGGCAGGCACGTCACACAATCGATCTGCTGGAGGTCTGAACTGTGTTCCTCAAACCATTCCTGCACAGTATTGGAAATGTCACTCGGCGCATTGTCGTCTTGATGACACCGTCGCCATTCGGGTAAAAGTGCGACATTGCCGGGTGTACAAAGCCAGCAAGCAATTCACGATAGTGTGCACCAGTCATAGGTTGTTCCACACGCACCAGGGGTCCAGGTTCCTTCCTGGAAAACATGCCCCACACCATACAACCGCCTCCACCGGCATGCAATGTGGAGACCATGATGCACGCCAAATACGTACACGTCCATCCACGGAGTGGAAGTAAAACACACGACTTGTTAGACCAGTACACTTTTTTAGCACATCTTCTGTAAAAAAAGATAGTGCTTATGTTATCGGTTTGTCCGTCCGTCCGTCACTCCCCACGATATCTCTGCAATTATTAGTCCGATTTGAAAAATTCTTTTTGCATTGGGAAGCTTGAAATATGCGAATGATGATCCTTTATTTCGTTTTTTGTTTACGATGTACAACTTCGCCGCTACAGGGCGTAAATGCAGATGATGTCGAATTCAAAAATACGTTTTATTCCACATATTTGCTTCTAAACATCCGATTGAAAAAATTATTTTATCTTTCGATTCCATTTACGTCGAAGAATATTTTAGATATAGTTTCTTTTTCAAATTACGCATAGATTTCCCGCTAGGAGACGTAAAATTAAATTACATTGTTCCCGATAACTCTTCTTCTAAAACTCCGATTTGAAATTTTTTTTCTTCAGCGGATACATCTCCTGATGGAAAATCTTTTCCATGTAATTTTAATTTTTTGGTAAAGAATACTTTGGCCACCAGGGGGCGTAAGGGTTAATTTTTTATTCTGATGTATTTGCCATAAAATCTGAGCTTCTAAAATATCGATTGAAGAAATTCTTTGGTGGACTGATGCCACTCACATCGACAAACCTTTTCGGAATATTTTCTTCTTAAAATATTCCACAGTTTCTCCGCCAGGGGGGGGGGGTAGATGTATATCTTATTTTTGTCAATATCTCTACTTCTACGAGTCCGATTTGAAAAATTCCTTCTTTGTTGGATAGTGTTTTCCGTGTGACATGTTTTTAATACAATTTCAAAATTTTCAAGTACTTCATAAACTTTCCGCTAGGGGGCGTAGCGGTAAATTGTGTTTCCCCCTATATCTCTGCTTCTAAATCTCCGATTTGAAAAATTCGTTCTGCACTGGATACAGCTCCTGATGGGAAATCGTTTGCATGTAATTTCTAAATTTTGTTAAAAAAATTGTTTGGCCACCAGGGGGCGTAAATGTTAATTTCCGTTTCTGATGTCATCATCATTGTCAACCATTATCAATCCACTGCTGGACGAAAGGTCTCCCCAAGTTTCCTCCACAACGGTCTGTCTTGTGCCAGTCTCCTCCATGTCACTCCCGCATACTTTCGAATTTCATCCACCCATCTCCCATGTGGTCTTCTTCTGGGTCTTTTCCTGTCCCTTGGAATCCAATCTAAAATTTCGGCTGTCCATCGATGGTCTGTCCTTCTGGCAGTATGTCCAGCCCATTGCCATTTCAGGGATTTAACTCTGATCATGATGTCTTCCACTCTTGTCATTTTTCTGATCCACGAGTTCCTCTTCTTATCTCTCCTGGTTACACCAAGCATGCACTTCTCCACGCTGCTTTGAGTTGTCTGCAGCCTTTGTATGTCTCTTTTAGTTAAGGTCCACGTCTCTGCACCATACGTAAGCACTGGAAGGATGCATTGATCAAACACTTTTCTTTTTAGACATAGTGGCATATTGCTCTTGAAAATTATGCTGTTTCTTCCAAAAGCTCTCCAGGCAAGTTTTGTACGCCGATTAATTTCTTCATCAATGTGACCCTCACTTGATATCTGCTGTCCAAAATAAACGTACGTGTCTGTTATCTCCAGCTTTTCTCCATCAATCGATAAATCTTCATTTCTTGTAAAAGCATTGAACATCACTTTTGTCTTCTGAAAGTTCATTTTTAATCCCACTTCTTTACTCTTGTCAGCAAGTTCCTGGATCATACTCTGCAGCTCTGATGGGGTAGTTGCAAAAATGACTACGTCATCAGCAAAACGAAGGTGGGTTAGATATTCTCCTTTAATCTTTACCCTTTTGTTTTCCCAGTTCAGTGATTGAAAGACATTTTCCAATGTGGCATTAAAGAGCTTCGGAAATATGGTGTCACCTTGCCTCATGTATTTGCAGCAAAATCTGAGCTTCTAAATTATCGATTGAACAAAACTTCGTTTGTAGATCGATACTACTCATGTCGACAAATATTTTGGAAATATTTTCTTTTTAAAATAGTGCTTGGTTTCTACACCAGGGGGCGTAGATGTATATCTTATTTTTGTCAATATCTCTACTTCTAAGAGTCCGATTTGAAAAATTCCTTCTTTGTTGGATAGTGTTTCCGATGCGAAATGTTTTTCCTATAAACTCAAAACTTTTGAAGTAAATCATAGACTTTCCGTTAGGGGACACAAAGGTAAATTGCGTTCTCTGTGTTTTTTCTGCTCGTAAAATTCCGATTTGAAAAATTCTTCCTGTATCGCATACAAGACCTGATGGAAAATATTTTTCACATAATTTCTAATGTTTGGTAAAGAATGGTTTGGCCATAAGAGTTAATTTCTGCTTCTGATGAATCTGTAGCAAAATCTGGGCTCCTGAAAACTCGACAATTTTTTTTTTTTTTTTTTTTTTGGACCGATACCGCTCGTATGGACAAACCTTTTGAGAATACTTTCTTCCTAAAATAATTTATGGTTTTCCCACCAGGCGAGGTAAAGTGACATCTTATTTTTGTCGATATCTCTGTTTCTAAGAGTTCGTAAGCTCACGATTCCGTTTATAGCAATATCTGAGGGATTAAAGACCCGATAGAAGAACTTGTTTCTTCCGTCAGATACCATTGTTTACTATACCGGTTCCATTGACTTTGAACAGCTTTGATAAATTTAATTTGCGCCAGAACGGATTCAAAAGACGTGCTTATTACACCCGAAAATTCGGTGTCATCTTTCTTGTTTTTTTTTTTTTTCAGTCATCCAACGTCTAACTTGCATGGTTTTTTCACGTGGCGAATCTTTTGCGCCGAAGAACCGTGGTTAGGAGAGGATGTTGTCTGCTGTTATACCCCATACATGCGAGCATGCGAAACATGTTCATGACAGATACTGTTCAGGGTTGACTCCTGTTGTATTAGGTAGCTAGCTGCTGAACAGTGTTTTGTTTGTTGACCAGTACGAGTTGTCGGACCCGGCGCTCACCTCGCACATTAACCTTTCGTTGTCCTGGGCAGTTTTGCCTCTGGGACGTTTTTTTTTTTTTTTTTTTTTTTTTTGACCATTTGCACGCCAGTCCCGAAGCACTTTAACTGCGGCGGCTCGCGAACAATGCACCATTTCATCTGTTTAACTGCGGCGGCTCGCGAGCAATGCACCATTTCATCTGTTTAACTGCGGTGGCTCGCGAACAGTGCACCATTTCATCTGTTTAACGGCGGCGGCTCGCGAGCAATACGCCATTTCATCTGTTTGGGAAATCAAGGCACCAGCTCTCGGTGTTCTCACAATCTGCCTCTCTTTCAAAGTCCGATAAATCCTTCTGTGTACCCATCAGGCTCCGAAGTTTACTGCCTACTGCTCCACTCACACCTTATACAAGGTGTTCGTAAACTGTTTTGACAAAAGAAGAGGGGGTGATAGTACCCATCAAGACGAACAATACTTACAATGGAACCTAGGGTCGCATTCCACTCTGAGTGTCAGAAAAGAGTAAAGTTAGATGTCCAAATTGAACTTTCAACAGTGCAAAGAGAGAGAATTAACGACATCATAAGTTATACAATCTCATTTATGGAGATCAGGGACAGACTCAAAATGGCGGCCACGGGTTCCGTTGCACATTTCACACCGGCGAATGAAAGTCTAGCGCACCCTCTCGAAGACTCCTGGTGTCGTGTTTATCCTGTCCGCTGCAACAACGATTCTCGCGACGAGATCTTCCACAGGCGTCTCGTACACCAACGATTTCATGTGTTACCAGAAGAAGAAGTCCAGTGGGTTTAAGTCCGATGAGCGTGGAGGCCATGCCACAGGTCCGCCACGTCCAATCCATCGTGCGGGATATGCGGCATTCAGGAAGTGTCTACTGCACCTTGATAAGCCAATCAGCTACAAATGTCGATGCTGCGCCTTTTTTCTGGCAACTTGCATACGGAAAATGCTTGACGGTGATGTTCTGGCGATGTGTTACTTCTCCGGCACGAAAGAAATGACGTATGAGGTGACGACTGGTGCTTGTTGGACGTATTTCGAAGTTACTCTTTTTTGACATTCAGAGTGGAATGCGACCCTAGGTTCCATTGTAAATATTGTTCGTCTTGATGGGTACTATCACTCCTTTTCTTTTGTCAAAACAGTTTACGAACACCCTGTACATGCTACGTCGGTCGACTAATGGCGCTTTCTCGAAGATTACCTGGTCAACGGGCCGCATCCCGTTTTGATAGGGGTAGTCATAATTGAATTATCACTCGGTGTATAGTGTTTGTACATGTACGTATAGTGTTTGTAATGACTGTTATTACCATTTTTGTGTAGAATAAATTTACCATAAAACGATGCTAAAATATTTCGTTCGTTACAATAAAAGCTTAAATGGGCACGTTAAGCCGTCGGACCTCGGGTACTGGCCCCCCGGTAATAAATAAGGGCGTCTTTCTCCCCTTTTGTGCATCGCTTCCGTGCCACTTTCATATCGGGCACTCTAGCCCAAATCTACTAGCTTACTATTTCTAAGTGTTGTTTAAAACCTGGGGTAAGGCACTCACTTCCTAAAATCCTCTACATATGGTCTGATCTGATAAAAACTTAGTGGTTTACATTTCATCCAAAATGGCTATTTTGTACGGGGAATAACGATATTGTAGGAAGTCGTGCCAAAAAAGTTCCTCTTCCTCCCAAAGTTTTGAACTCAAATCTGTAAAAGATGGAAAAAACTCGAAAAACATTAATATTATTGTTTTCATGTTCGAAACATTTTGCCCGAAAATTACATCTACTAGTCCACTGAGGATGTTTAGAATCTGATTTTTAATTTATCGCGGACCAGTGAAGCAGTGGTGGATCCAGAAATGTTTGGTAGGAAGTGCCGGAGTTTGACAAATTTATTTGCAGGAACCGGTATAGAGGGGCCGGGGGACCGTCTCCTCTTATTTTTATGCATGTTTTTATTTTGCCCCGAAACAACTGTTCAAAGAAAAATGCTCTCCCTCCCCAAAAGTAAGTAGTCAAATGAGAGGGGCCGGAGGAACCGCCGCACTATGCACCTTTTTTTATTTTGCGGATTGGTTTGCATTTCATCCGATATCACCCTCCCCAAAAGCAAATTGAAAAAAAAAGTTTTTCAGATATACAGTATATGTAATATTTATTTGGTTAGAAAGTTTGGTCTGTACTGTGCCCTTTAGACGACTACCTCAAAGATTGTACAGCTGTGTACACATACAATAGACGACAAATACAAAATTACACAATGATGAAAACAGTTCTGGAAGTGTTTCACAAGCAAGCCTAGGCTTCTACTCTTACGTTTAGCAACGTTATTGGTTTATGTATGTAACAGAATACGAACAGAAAAACACCAGGAAGGAAGAGCAATGGGTCTTGCGCAGATCAAGAGAGCATTTTTCTTTTCCCGCCTTTTTTTTTTCAGTCGAATCATTATTATCACACAATAAAAGTACTTCTGATTCTTTAGATTTTGATTAAAGTGAAACAAAACATTCCTTACAGTCGTTAAATGATCACTGGGATTTATAAAAAAAACTGTTTATTTGTGGTCTAGAGATTTTGGAAATACACCCCTTCCCTTCTTTTTTTGCGTCTGTGATTGAAAAAATGTCATGATTTTTTGTAATTTTTCACTTGTTTTTAATTTCTTTTACTGTTATGAAGCGGTCGCCGAGCGTTGACCCAAAACGCAATCTAGCAGAAACAGCAGAAGAGAATGTTGCGCTTACCTAAATTGTAAGAATTTTCGTGGGTGTTTGTTGTATGTGTACATATCTGTACAACCTTCAGAATGCCAGTCAGCAGAGGGCAAAGCACTGATCAAACTTTTTAACTGAATAACTATTATGTACATCGTATACAAGAAAAACATTCAACATTTTTTAAATTTTATGTTGGGGGTGAAATTTGTCTTTGCTTAGGACGGCTGTTTTGGCACAAAAACAAAACATGTATAAAAATGAAAGGGGATCACTCCTCCCCTCCCCATCACCGACCTTCTCTATATCCGCTCCTGTAGTGAAGTCCTTACTGGTTAATCTGAGCTTCATACCAATTTTAATATGATTAATCCTTAATTGAGCGAAATGAAATTGGTGTTCTTGAAAGAGATAATGTGCTGCTCGAAATAACATAATTAATTAATTTTAAAAAATCCTGAAATCCTGATATGTGAACCTACTAGTTTTCTTATACCACATAAAACTGTCTTAGAGAGTTAAGTTTTGTTCTTTAATAAACATCCTTCAGCGAACTGTCAGAAGAATGACTACAAACTTCAAAAGTCACAACCTGGGATATTATATATTCAGAAAGATGGAGATATGTCATGATGCCGTTTGTTGCCACAGGCGCTGAGGGTATTCGTCGATCATCTCTCTGTTCTTCTTCTGCAGTACATGAAAGGCAATCCTCCTACTTGACAGCTTAATTGCCTTTAGACTTGAAAAGATGAGAATTGTAGACAAGGCGCTCATAAATAAAAGCAGATGAAAGATGGTTACGGATTTCTCTTTCCCTCTCTTTATAAATATCTTTATCTGCATAAATTAATTCCGCAATTTGGTAAGGACTACTCATTATCTTCCTACCTCATCAAGTCACGATTTAAAAATTTAAAAAGCAAAGAAAAAAACAGGAAATAAAAATAATTCTTTGAATCTCCATTCTTCTTAGTCCCGTTCTCGCTTCTTTTTAACAAAATAGTTGAAAATTCTGTCTGTCTATCGAGTGTGATCAACGATTTTAGAGGTATTTTAAAGAAATGCGTCGACCCACTAGAACCTATAAAAATAAACATAATACTTCTTTTTCTTCAACGCCGGCGGCTTGATTAGTCTCTTATTTAGATGGGATCACCGTTGGGGTTTTCTTTTCTTAGTGGGTTTTGTTTTATATTACTAGTTCTTTTAATTTCTTTTTCTTCGAGTCATTACCTAAACCGTCCTTCCATTTGTCTTAGGTTCTATAACGAAGTAAATTTCTCCGTCATTTCTGTCCACGCCAGGATTCGAACCCGGATCCCCTCACTCCGGAATAAGTCACTCTACCAGTTGAGCTACGCGGACATTTTATTCTGATTCCTATCTGCCTTTATGTCGTGTGCGTCCTTCTGGCAGGTACGTCACATCTCCTGGTACGTTACATCATCTCCCTCGTGTGCGTCCTTCTGGCAGGTACGTCACATCTCCTGGTACGTTACAGTTCTTTCAAATTCTTCTTACTATTATTTTCCTTTTTTTCCTTCCACGCTAATAACTTAAAACCTCTCGTAGCTTCTTTCCACTCCAAACATATACTGTGCTACCAAAAGTATTCGGTCACCCACTTTGTAGTTGCAACATTCGCTTTTATTTCAAAGTCTCAGTACACAGAAGGGCTTTCTCTGACTGTAATGACAGCGACAACCCCTCTGAACATGCGTTCTACTAAATTCTGGTAAGTCTTGACCGGAATATTCCTCCACTCTTCCTATAAAGCTATTGCCAAAGCTGATTTTGAAAAAAAGTCGCTGTGGTCGAGATTTGAATTGATGTCCTATTGAGTTTAGGTCAGGACTTGAAGCTTAATGCCGCCCAGACGGCGCAGTGGTCTAAGCGATGGCTTCTGATCATATAACATAATAACATCCATGCCTCACATATATCAATAAATTCCATGCCTAACATATATCAATAACATCCATGCCTAACATATATCAATAACATCCATGCCTCACTGAATCCCGGTGAGGCATGGATGTTATTGCACTACCTCTATTCCTTCCCTGGAACCAGTGACGCTAAATTAGGGACGGGCTTATAGACCATTTTTGACGGGTTTATAGACCATTTTGGACGGGTTTATAGACCATTTTGGACGGGTTTATAGACCATTTTAGACGGGCTTATAGACCATTGAGTTGCTCACGGTGGTCGTTAAACCCCCAATAAAAAAAAAAGAGAAGCTTCACAGTCAACATTTCAAAGCTTCCCTCTACAAACTATATTCCAAAGCAAACTAAAGTTGTACTGTTCTGGAAGGTAGAATGGTTAGCCCACAGTTTCTCCGTGGAACGCACGGATTGGTACCGTTCGTACCAATCCGCGTCACACTCTATTCCTTCGCTTGCTGTCAGGCATTACTTCCTTCTCACCATGTACGCTTTATGACGTAACCGAAGCTCATTGCATCGTCTTTTCTTTTCTTTTTCTGTTTTCGTTTCCCTCCCCCCCCTGCTGCTTAAGTACACTCCTCGCATTTTTCCCATTTTCAATTTATTATATCTGTGTTGCGAACATGGAATAAGTCTTCTATCCCTTGCAATCCCTCCTCTCCAAGTTACCCAAATTTCTCTGCTGGAAAGTCGGCGGCCGGAAATGCATGGCTCTTGATTGAGTAACTTCTCATATCAAACTTATTTCTAAAACGCTCCGCCATTTTGAAGATTTGTTTTGGATAGCAATTTTGCCCAATAAACTGCTGAGCAAACAAAAATCTATTCTAAGTAATAATTATTCTGTTGCTTTTTGCTCTAAACGCAAAGGACTACTCCTAGTAGCAGGAGTAGCTATTCCGTACCTTCCACCATAGTACACTCTTAGATAGACTTGGAGTATAATCTTGTACACAACGTGACATGAATCATAGTCGTGCCGAAACAAACAACGGTACGTACTGTCCGTACCAAAGTATTGCCACAGTGTAGGGAATTTGGAATTGTCCAGAATATGATGGTAGAAACTGGCCTTCTTGGTTTCAGATACAACAACAAATGGGTAAAGTCCTATTCAACTGAAGCAATCCCAAACCATTACATAGTCGCTAACAAGCTTGGTAGTTGAGACGATGCAGCCTTGAGAGAGCCTTTCTTCTTGTAATCGCCAGACCCAAATACTTTCGTCAGAGCGAAACAGTGTGAAGCATTATTCATCACTCCACAGAACCCTCTTCAGTACACTACCGTTCCAGAAACAGCTGGAAAGACTCCACACCCAACGTCGTTCAGCATTTATGGGAGTAACGCCAGGCTGGTGCCCATATGCCGTATCATGGAAACCTATGGAACTCTGCTGATGGTTGTAGGTAATTCCTAAAGAACGGATGTGGTCCGAAAGTCTCGCCCAATTTTAAAAAACAACATATATATTAAAAAAAAAACGCTACTTACAGAAATAAGACTTCAGCGTTTCAAAGATAAACATCTGAAGTTTTGTTGTCAGTCACTGCGTGTAGATGAAGCTAGTTGTTCTTTCTGTTCATAACTACAACCTACAATGGCGAATGCAAAGGAAAAAGCAATTTGTGTGGCTTAGTTGTTTGAAACGAAATCAGTAATTCAGCGAAAAACAGATTTCGTACACTTTTGGGTAGTAATACTCCTGATGTTAAAATAGGTAAGCATTGGAAAGATAGATTTGCAGAAATTGGGAGTATACTGGACAAGCCAAGAAGTAGATGTCTGAGTGTTTCAGAAGACGACGTGGAACGAGTACGGAAACCTTTTTTCTGGAGCCCGAGAAAGTCAACCTGGACAAGCTGGTGCACAATTGGGATTGTCTCGAATAACATTTAAACAAATTTTGCATAAAATACTACGGTTATACGAATACAAAGTCCACATTTTTCAACATTTGGAAGAGAACAATAAGCCTCGCTGTTTCGAATTTGCCTGTAGCTTAATGGATCCCCAAGATAATGACGAACACCACCTTGAACACGTACTTTTTAGTGGCATATATCAGGAGAAGTTAATAGACATAACGTGCGCATATGGGGCTTGTAAAACCCACATGTCTCGCAAACTCACATTCGTTACAGCCCCAAAGTCAATGTTTGGTGTGGACATAGGCTCAACCATACTATTGATCCTTTTTTCTTCGTGAAGAAATCTATCATCCTAAATATCTGTTTAGATTTGCTGCAAAATTTTTCTGTGTCATAAGTTGAAGACCTTCAGCCAGATGTCGTCTTTTAATAAGACGGAGCTCCTCACTACTGGAGAGCAATTATTCGCGACTACCTGGATAGTGTGTTCCCCGAAAGCTGGATTAATCGAGATAGCCCATTCTGTGTCCAACCTGATAACCCTATTGGATATTCTATGTGAATTTGTCAAAGACAGAGTATACAGAACAAAAGCGAGTGGTTTAAAAGGACGGATATTGAACGCCCTTGTTGCTGTTGATATGAATTTATTACAAAGGAAATGGCGAGAAATTGAGTACAGGTTCGACATCTTTCGTGCAACTAGAGCAGTATGTATCATTGGAAATTTTGGATGTTTACCTCTCAAATGCAGCAAAACTTACGCCTAAAGTGGTGTAGTTATTTTTTAATCATTTTCTTAAAATAGGAAAGGCTTTTGGACCGACCTCTATTTTCATGCTCCGCAGATAGGTCTGCTGCAAAATACGTGTGTGGTTCTCCTTAACAAGGTCTTTTGGGCTCAGTCCAAAACTTTTCGTGGCCTCTCAATGCGTTTTATTTATTTATTTATTTATTTATTACCGCCGATCTTCCATTTTCAAATTACATCAGCTATAGTAGATTTTGGTATATTCATACGGTTTGTAATGCCCTGTACCGAAAGGTATCTAATGTGGGACTCAACAGCCATCTCACGATGAAAATCTATCAAATTTCGCTAAAGGTGGTGTACTGAGTTTCAGTGCATTGCCACTTTCCCAGCAGGTTTTCACTTTAAATTCCAGAACTCCCGCAGGCGCAACGCAAGTTCATACGAACGTCAGTCATAAGTCCACAATTTGCTAAATCAGTCAGGTGTCCCAATACCTTTGGCATCATAAAATATGTGCATACGTCAGCACAATTTTGAATTTATTTTATTTATTTATTTATTTATTTATTTATTTATTTATTTATTTATTTATTTATTTGTAAGGCATCCTGCACATTAACTGTTGCTCTTACTTTGAATCTCGAATTGTATTCTTTTCGATGACATCCACATCCAGACCAGGATCTTCATTTGCTCAGATGTGTAGCTGGTACTATGAATGCATAAAGCTCCATTTTATGAATTAATAGTCTCTGTATTTTATTAAATAATGTCCCCATCAGGAAGAAGGAGAAAATAGTTGATTCTAAAGAATAGAATTTATTTAGATGAATGAATCCTACAGAAACGTCAGTAATCAGTCGAAAGTGCAATGCATAAAAAAAAAAAGAAAAAGAAAAGAAAAGAAAGATCCTATTCAGTTTACTTCACGTTAGCAGCAGAGAAATGTGGAAGGTTTGTCTTCCAAAAATTAAACAGTGATTGAAAACCGTTTTTAATCACAAAACGAAAATACTTTCCAAACTAAACAACAAGCGAAGTGCAATTCTGATCCTATTTTATAAAAAGCATACTGCAGTTCCAAATCACCTCTTTGAAGAATTTTAAATACAGGTTTCTGACTTCCGTACAATTCAGCCGATTCTACGATTTATTATTCTTTCAAGTGAGTGTATTTGACGCAGAAAACAGATCAGTTAAAGCTGATGACTGGTTTCAAGTCAATATCTCTCAACATGAGAATGTAAAATAGTACAACTGTACTAGTAATCCGAACGTTCTTGGCGTACTATTTTAAGTATAATTGGTGTACAGCTCCTTGTTACTAATGAGAATGTAACTCCGAAATAGTATTCAATTAAATAAAAAAATTCAGGAAATCATACCGTTTGAGACATTGTAACAGAAGCTTCCAAGCGCTAAAACAACTTCGCATTAAAAAGAATTTCATGTATAAAAAGTTGATTTAAATATATGTTATCTACTTAAATCGATTTTTTTTTCAGAATCTCAGAAACCAAAGTTTCGGAAAAACAACTGCAGATTAGCAGTTATAAACTCCTTACACTGAATCTTCATAAATTTCCTTAACAAGAGTCCATTTTTTTGCCTTATTCGTTTAGTTTTCAAATTTTCTCTCGCTTTTTGTCAGAGGCCTTGTACATTTTTCAAGTTACGCGAAACAATTCAAAAGGCTTCAGTGTATGATCAAGACGCAAATTGCAGCAAGGGATTAAACTGAAATTTTGGGATAATTTTAAAATTAGTGTAAATATTACTTTAATTAGGTATTTTATTGGACCACGTCTAACGATTTAACCGTAAGACGCTCATTTTCTTTCTTCGTAAAAAACACATAAAGATAAATTGTTTCGAAGCCAGCTGAAAATGGGAAAGTATTTTTTACTGCTGAATGAATCTGTCACGCACAGTTTGAAACATATATTTAAGCTGTGTGTACCAGCTTAACTGATATTCAGACGTCATCAAAATGCATCTGTTATAAAAAAAAACGACAGCGCAGGTAAAAAGTAGTAGAGTTTTTTAGTAGTTTAACGATGTTTTTAAGCTTATTTCCTAATGAATAAAACACACAAAAAGAAAAGGAATACACTCTAGAAAATTTGGGATCGCAAACAGTTTTTTTTCAAGCCGTTAGATTGTAAGAGTTTAGTTTTTTCCCGATGCTTAATGTCATAAATTCCCTGCAACCTTTGTTGGTACATTCCTTTCTTTTTTGTGTTTACTTATTGAAGAACATTTTACGTAATAAGTTTAATCAATCATTAAAAAATGGCGTTTTTGTTACAAGTGTTTTTTTGTTTCAGATCTAATAAGAAACACTCAAAAGATTTTTCATTCGCATTAAAAGCATTATATACAACATTTATTCTTATGAAAATGGCCCATGCTTCACAATTTTCAGTACTGAAGTTAAATGATGATATATTCAACTCTGAAAAATAGAAAACTAATGATTTAGCTTTACATTCTCGCTTATATAATAATGACACATTTTCTTTTCTCTGACAATAACAAAAATAAAGTAAAAAGAAATGCAACCGCCAAAATGTTTTTGAATATATTACTCATTTAATATTTTATACTTACATTTGCTTTGCGCCCATATCCACACGCAGACCGTTATTTAAAAATACACATTATCCTTTGTGCTCATAAATCATCATTGGCTGTTTCATTCAAAATATTTTGAAAGTAACATAAAGTTTTTGATCTTATTACCTCATGTAGTAATGTTTCTGTTGCATTGCTTAGAAGAAATATTGCCATCCATCCAACAAAACTTTAGTTTTTTTGTTAATTTTAAAGGTGTTGCAACACTTGTTATTGTAGATAATCACTTTTAAATTTCCAGTTAAAATGAGTTGGATTAAGAGAAAGCTAATTGTATTTCATCTAATATAGTTGAAGTGCGATTTGCTGATTCATTCTAATATAATGAAACAAGGGTGAACGTGCACAAAAGCCTCTCCTGAACTTTCAATTAATAAGTTATAATTTATTAATAGTACTCACTGAAGTAGCCGTAATAATACGAAATGCAACCATTCGCTCTTGGCGCAGTCTAAAAAATGAATTTAAAGGTTATTAAAGTATGTTCATAGGCCGTCGGACATAGTTGAGTTGCTAGTACTGTTGTTAGCCTGCTGACTACTTCCATTGTTGTTACTGTTATTGGTACTGTTATTCACAGTCTGAGCTACGAGGTGATGAATGACTTTCATGGCCTTTGGGTTCATTTGAATAACAACTACAGTGTAAGTGACGAGAGCAGCGCTTACGTTGAGAATGAATCCCTTATTTATAGTAAAGAAATTCCAACCGCTGAGACCTATAATGGGGGAAGTAAGCCGATTCAAGAAAAACTGAACCTCTAGTTTTGTGTCAATGTCCATTCTTCCTTTCCGTAGTGTTAAGGCATGGACTGCAGGAAGAGGAGCATGAGCCTCTTGAGAAACCCTTGCTGCGGCTGCACATATGCCAAGGAAGGACATGACTGAGTTTATGACCTTTAGACTGAAGAAGAACACGTCGTCTGTTGTTCTGTTCTTGATAAGGGTGTCGTCTGTGAAGAGCTGCGTGATGTCCAAACACGCCGTGATTACGAGAAAAAGAAACCAAAAGAATACTATCTTCCCGAAGATGAAGTCAGCATAGGTTACCAAGGAACAGAGTCTCTCGTGATACGATCGCACGCGGTTGAATTCTTCGCTCAAATCAGTTGCATGCGCACCCAAGCTGACGATGACTCCGTTGTGCTCGATGTATGCTGAAGACAGTAGAATGCATATAGACATGAACAGTATGGGCGTGAAAATCAAAGCTCCTTGAACAAAGAATACCTCTACGCTCCACACCAAAGCGACGCAGAAATACGCAGCGTTGTCGTTGAAATAATCCGGAGGTTTAGCATAGAAGATGCTTTGGAACTGTACTGACGCCGCAACGTTGTCCACCATACAGAGTACAGCTATCCACCTGAGAAAGAGATAAACCCATCCAATGAGAGTCAAGATAATAAGACGACGCTGGATGGACTTTACTGTTGCCTTACTCCAAGCCAGTTGTTTTAAAGTAGAGTCCATTCTATCCACCAGTCGGATAACCTCAAAACCACTGATATTGAGGAGACCAGCAGCAACTCCTGAACTCGTCGTTGTTAGCACAATGGATATATAGTCAAAAGCCAAACTATTGTTGAGGGCCATATTGCTGAGAATCGAGACTAAGTACAGCACTCTGAAAAACATGACTAGGACTGCCCAAACTCTGCACCCTGGACTAGGTGGCAAGGATACGCCAACGATCTTAAGGGAGGTCATCACGGGTCTCAGAACGCGCTCGCAGCTCAGATGTCCCCCAGTACAATGCCTGTAACTCCGGCTATGATGGCTTCGACCCTTCGCTCCTGTCAGAGGGGTCACGCGATGCATTCGACGGCCGGACTTAAAATGAGAAGAGACAACCGAATGCGCAGTTAAATGACGCGTGCTCTTCTCGATCAACATGGTGCGGCTGACGACTCTCATCGTTACGCTGTCAATCATCTAATATGAAACATCTCTGTAGCAACCGTTGTTTGAAACACAGAATGTGTGTGTGAGTGTGTGTGTGTGTAAAAGCGTCCATAAGCGATATTAATTCTCGACTGATTGAAGAATTTTGCCATTAGGTGGCATTTTCAGTTTTAATAAAAAAACTAGCCTTAGGACAACTGTCAAATATATAGCTGTATATAAATTTAAGATAAAATGGCTCGATGTCTGAACCTTCAAAGAAAACTTACAACTGCGGCAGAATTGTTCAATATAATTAAGAATGCATAGCACCATTTCATTAAATTCCAAATATGATGATACCTTTTTGAATAAGATGGCTTTATTTCCTCAAAATTATTTTGTGCTTTTTTTATTTTTACAGGAAAGGTAAAAACTATAAAGAATAGCAATTATCAATCACCTCTGTCATTTAACATCATCGATCCACGAGAATGCTTCCAGTTTTTTTTCTGTTTCATCATGATTGCCAGCCATTATCAGTCTACTGCTGGATGAAGGTCTCCTCAAGTTTCTTCCACAACTGTCAGCCTTGAGTCTGTTTTCTCCGTGTTACTCCGACATGCATTCGAATTTCATCCACCCATCTCCCATGTGGTATTTTGCTGGGTCTCTTTATGTCCCTTGGAACCCAGTCAAAAATTTCAGTTGTCCATCCGTGGTCCGTTCTTCTGACAGCATGTCCAGCCTATTGCCATTTCAGGGATTTTACTCTGATCATGATGTCTTTCACTCTTATCATTTCCCTTATCCACGAGTTCCTCTTCTTGTCTTTTCTGGTTACTTCAAGTATGCATCTCTCCATGCTCTTTTCAGTTGTCTGCAGCCTTTGTATTTCGTTTTAGGTAAGGACCGTGTCTCTGCTCCATATGTAAGAACTGGAAGGATGCATTGATTAAACACTTTTCTTTTAAGACATAATGGCATATTGTTCTTGAAAATTGCTCTGTTTCTTCCAAAAGCTCTCCAACCAAAGTTTATACGACTATTAATTTCCTCATCAATGTGACCCTTGCTTGATATCTGTTGTGCTAGGTAAATGTAGATATCGGTTACCTCAAGCTGTTCCCCATCCATCGATAAATCTTCATTTCTTGAAAAAAAAAGTATTGTACATCAGTTTTGTTTTCTAAAAGCTAAGCAAGTTCCTTGATCATAATCTACAGCTCTGAAGGGGTAGTTTCAAAAATGATTACGTCATCAGCAAAACGAAGATGAGTTAAATAAAAGAAGAGCCCATTCTATCCCCAATCGGACAACCTCAAAATTTTCTATTTATTCCTGTTGAATTTTGTGGTGGGTCACATTTCTAATGTAAAAACAGAATAACATAATAAATAATTACATTGCCACACATACACACATTTTTTGTTTGGATATGAAATTATTTATGCAAAGGTTGGCCTAAGAAATGTTTAGGAGTTCTTTTTTAAATCGGAATTCATATTTACGTGATTCTTCAACTGCAGATCATTTCATTTTGCCTTTTGTTTCACGGCAGAACACATGAGTAATAATATAATATTTCGCTTCCAAGTTTGATTTGTTTGGTGGGCAGCTAACGCAAATGTTTGGCATTTCAAAACAAACTTTATGAACAGGATGAAACAGCACTTTTGAATAATATTTCAACACAAAATCTTAAGCTAATCCAGATTTTTATACTAAGGGAAGCCGTAAAGTGAATTCATTTTCAGGACGTCTTTTGAAAAAACGTTTGTGCTTATGTTGTTACTATTATATGCTCGCCTGTTAACACCATTTCTGTCAGTATGATCTGAAAAATTCTTGTTGCATTGGAAAGCCCGAATTATCACGACGATATTCGCTGCTTTTTGCACTTTTTTCCGAAAAACAACTTGATCACTAGGGAACACAAAAGCAGATGCTATTTAATTTAAAATCTATATACTAAATTAAACTTCTAATATGGTTTCTTTCTTCGGGGAAATATTTATTTTAAATCGCAAATTTTCGGAGAAACTCTTCTCCTTCATCAGACAGTCGTTTGCTGTCACTCTTTATCCGTCACTATCGTGGTCACGGTTAAACTTGACGGTTACGGTTATTTTTCATCAAATTTTGCCAGATGTTAGGCAGAGACAAACCTCTGCAGTCATTGATGATGGAATTCTGGTTTTCACAATTTCTATTTCTCCTTTTAATTTTAATTGTTTGAAAGTTGCTTCAGAAACTGATGACTTTAAGGCAATTCCAGTCCATGTTGGGACCAGTTTCTCTAACATGCTTATCTACACCTGTCTTGTTGCAGTTAGTATTTAATTTAAGAAACTAGGAAGCCAGTTTTCAACATAAGCTTTATTCAAAGAATTAAAATGTATTTCATTCGGTGTTATTGCTTCTAAAAACCCAATGATACATTTTTTTTCGTTCGATAGCATTTGCCATGAAGACTATTTGCACACACTTTCTATTCCAACTAACACACATTTCCCCCCAAGATTTCTGTTTCTACAAGCCCGTTTTTTAATCTCTTTACAACTTATAGCATTTATTGAAGAATATTTCGTATATAACTCCTCGTTTTTCATAATGCACAATTTTGCCAGTAGGAACGTAAGTGCATCTGTTCACAACATATTTGCAGTCATATGCACGGTTTTAAAGATCCGATTGCAAAAATTCTTATTTGGTTAGATATGAAAAAAATTCCCGGTAAGAGCATAAATGTATATCATAGTTTTTTCGATTTCTCTGTTTCTAAAGATTTTATTGGAAAAAAATTACTCCGAGTCCAATAGAGCTTACAGAGAAGAATATTTTATGTATAATTTCTAAATTCTCATGACTTGCTGTACGCCACTATGGGGCGTAGCTTCATATTTCTGTTTACAATACATTTATAGCCATAGTCTAAAAACCTAATTCAAATCTTTTTCTTTCTTTTTTACAGGCATATTGCTAGTTACGGATTTTTTTAAGCAGGATTTCTGCTTAAAATAATATTTAATCTTCTCGCCATGGGAGTAAGTGTTCATTTTTTTTCTCGATGTGCTTTCTTCTAAAGTTCAGATTTCAAAAATTGCTTTTACATCAAATACTATTCAATGCGGAGAACATTTTCCATGTGTTTTAAGATTTCTCATAAGGAAGAGTTTTGCCGCTAGGTGGCGTAAGTATGCATCTCATCTGGCTACTGTATTTCGGCTTCAAAAGGTCTGATTAAAAAATCCCTTTTGTGTTGTTGTCCGCTATGGTAAAGATTGAAAACACCGTCCACTTTAAAGAATGTGCAATTTTTCTCTTGCGATTTGTGCTTCTGAAAGTCGTATTCGTAAAATAGCTTTCCATAGCAGAGCTGCTCTAATGAAGAATATTTTGCGTAAATTTTCTACTTTTTCACAATGCGCAGCTCTATCGCTAGAAAACGTTATTTTGTGCTTTTATTTGCAAAGGTATCTTCTCTTCAATAAATCCATTTGAAAAAATTATTTCTTGGTCAGATACTCTTGACCATGAAAAACATTTGCTTATATAATTTACAGTTTTCCCTCTAGGAAGCGTAAAGTTATATTGCATTTACTTCCAGATCTGTGTTATGTAATTGTCCGATTTGCTTCGGATATTTTCCGCTATGAGAAACGTTTGCGTACAATTTGCAATATTCTCGTAAAGTACATTTCTGCAGCTAGTGAGTGAGTAGTTATTCTTCCGGTTATAAATCTAGTTGAAACCCTACTTTTTGTCACTGGATCTATTTACTGGGAAGAACACTGCGCACATTCTGCCTTTTGAATAATACGCCAATTTTCCTTTACGGGCATAGCAGAGCTGCTCTAATGAAGAATATTTTCTTTTTTGCTGATTTTTACCTTTCCCAAATATCAACTTTGAAAAAATTATATTTTGCGATTATTTAAAAGACGTGCTACTTAGACCTGAGCGAGGTGTCAACTTCCTTGTTTACGAACGCCCTCACCGTCGTCGTAGCTTAATCACATTTTCTAAAACTGTTTCATATGCATTCATGGCATATTTATTTGACGTTCTGTAGTAAAAACAAACTATTGTAGTAGTACGAAATTCTTTTCTTTTATTGCAGAATCTAATTTTAAAAATCTAGGATTTTTGTTTTAATCGTAGTCTAGCTAGACGGTATCTTAATTCTAAGGGTCTTTTGATTTCATACAAAACTCAGGTTCATCCCCCGAAACCGAATGAATTGTATTCATATTAGTGAGCTGCCCCGGCGGCGTAGTGGTCTAATCGATGGCTTCTGATCATCCGTCCGAGATGGGTCCGGGTTCGAATAACTGTGAAGCATGGATGTTGTGTTTGTCTGACGGCGCTGGCTCTTTCCCTTTCCTGGAACCAGTGGCCCTAAATTAGGGACGGGCGACAGCTTATAGCGCATTGAGTTGCTCATGGTGGTCGTTAAACCTCCAATCAAAAAAAAAAAAAAAAAAATAGTGAAAGCACATAAAATCGTATTAAATTTTCAAATGTTATGCGGAAAAGGTCAGTTATTCGGCTAGCAACAAACTCTCTTCAGCCTGTATCACACACACACTAGCAATGGCATGTATGTTCGTCAGTTTCAAGAATTATAATGGCCATTGTTGGCAACAGCTTCACGCTTCAACACAGTGACATGTCTCTAGAGTGCTTTCCCATCGTAGTATGTAAGATACGTATGTTCCAATAGTTATTTGGCGAAATAGACAATAGCATTAGATGAAATAAAATTAATACACTACAGAAATATAGATGGCAAGAAAGAAACTAGTACCGAAACGAAAACAGCAACCAGAAAAGTAAGTTTTACCTGGATATTACAACTTTTTGATGTATATAAGATCCACATTTTTGTCTATTTATAATATGGGTGAGCAAAGTATAAAAAAAATAAAATTAGCAGTCAATAAAAATACCATAATCAAACAATTAAATTTGTATCGAAACAAAATAACTACAGAAAAAGTAAGTTTTTCGGTTTTTCTGGACATCGCGACCTTCAGTTATTTAAACCCTTTAAGCGGCCGATATAACTAAACCAAAATGTGCACTCTTCAGATAGAAATGTTCACATAGCCTCAGTGTTTCATGAAAGCTAATTCAGGGTAATTACTTTCCTGCTGTCAGTCCTTGTTTCTTTGTTCCACCCTATAGACCTATATTCCTTGCTCCAGTCTGTAATTCTCTATTCTCTACACCATTATACAGACCTTTATTCTCTGCACCATTATGTACTCTTTGATTCTCTGCTTCATACCTCAAGGTATAATGCAGAAGAGCAAGTCCCCCTGACACGAACACCATGCCACTAGGTAGAAACAAGCGACTGAAACATCTTCTGTCTCCTTTCTTAGGTTTGTCGACATTGTCATAATTCTTTTAGCAAGAAATCAGTCAGAAAGGTTTAGTGTCAATCATCCCCTTTAAATTATCACTTTGAGAATCAAAAGTAATAAAGAAAGAAACGCTTTTTTATGCGAAGGTTCACTCATTCAGACCGCGTTCGGCCCACTTCTTAGACAGCGAATATATTCGTTCTAACTGATTTCAGCCCATTTTGCTAACCCCGAGTTAATTCGTTCCAGCCGGTTAAAGGGTGCGGGCGGTCGTAGTGAGCGATGGGTTTGCCTCCTCGGGGTAACAATGGCACACACAACAGCAACTAGGGCCTCTGTGAATTTTGGAGAGGTGCAAGCTAGTTTTGTGTGACATTGGCGAAAAGACCCCAACTCACTGGGTTTTGTTCCAGAATCCTTAGGTTGAATGACCAACTGGAACCCTCAGCTGTGGGCTAATCCCCCACACTGATGTACTTACCTGATTAAAAAGACAAAAAGAAATATTAAGAATGACTCAAGTGTGGGATATGGTGGATCTACCACACTTGAGAAGGACGGTCCACCACGGAATCGACCTGGACTTTCTAAACGGCGTATGAGAAAGAGATCTCGGCTGAGTGAATGTAAGATTGGTGTTTGGAATACTAGAGGTATAAATGGCAAGATGAGTGAGGTGATTGAGGAGAGGAATAAGTATAGACTGGATGTGCTGTGTGTAACTGAAACCAAAAAGGAGGAAATTGGGGTAGAAGAAGTGAATGGCACAGTGAGTGTGTGGTCTGGAGTATTGGATAATATGAGAGGACGGGCGGGTGTATGTGTGATTTTAAGTGAAAAAATGAAGAACAACTTGATTCACCATAGTTGCGTAAGTGAGAGAATTCTCTGGATTCGTTTGAAAGTGAAACTTCAGAAAATTGTAAATGTTGTAGTGTATGCTCCTTGTGACTCGGAACCTTCTGAAAAGAAGGAAGATTTCTGGAATGAGCTAAAAGCTGTTTTGTGCCAGTTTGGTGCTAAAGAAAAATTTATAATAGCAGGGGATTTCAATGCTAGAGTAGGTGTGCAGAATTCTATTTCTGACAATGTTCTGGGTAAGTTTAATGATCCTTGTGTGAATGATAATGGTGAAAGATTAATTGAACTCTGCATTGAGAATGGTTTGTATGTATCTAATACATTTTTCAACCACAAGTTTATCCACACATATATTTGTGAAAATTGTACTCTTGGTCAAAAGAGTGTGATAGATTTGTTGTCTACGATCAGCGTTTGAAACACTTAGTTGTTGACACCCGTGTGATGAGAGGTGCGGATGTTGTTTCGGATCATTACATGGTAGTGTCAGGAGTGAAACTTAATGTTGGTTGGAGGAAAAGGAATAGGAAGAGACCCAAAATAGAAAGAATAAAGGTTGATAGGCTCCTTGAACATCATCAGCGGTATTCTGACTTACTCAGAGAAAGACTGAAGGATATGATGTCTGGTGAGAGGGATGTAGAAAAGAAGTGGGAATGTTTTAAGAACTGTGTTGTCACTGCTGCTAAAGAGGTCTGTAGCACCACAACAGTGAGTAACAATAGAGGTGATGCTTGGTGGAATAGTGAGATTGAAGAGGCAGTAAAGAGAAAGAAGGAAGCCAATTTGGGGATGTTGCAAAGTAGAGTCTCTGTGGATGAATATCGCTGTAAGAAGCGTGAAGCTGCTAAGCTGGTTCGCCACAGTAAGGTAAAAGATAGGAAGGAGAAAGTGGAAAGGCATGAACTGGCTTTTTGGAAAGATAGGAAGTCCTTTTGGAAGTACATGAGACTCAGGAAAAATAGGGGAAACAAAGTTGCAAGTTGTGTGAAGAATGATATTGGGGAAATGTTATGGAAGCCCAATGAGTTAAGTGAAAGATGGGGTGAATATTTCTGTGAGTTAAGTGACAGATGGGGTGAATACTTCTGTGAGTTATTAGATCAGGAAAGCAAAGATGATTTTGAGACAGACGCAGATGATGTCACAATGAGGGATGAAAGCACAGGAGGGATCTCAAGAGAAGAAGTGTGTAAAGCTCTAAAATCTCTTCAGAATGGTAAGTCTCCGGGAGTTGATGGCATAACTGCAGAGATGTTGAAATATGGTGGTGACTCTATAATTGACTGGTTAACTGAATTTTGCCAGTTGTGCTGGGAGTTAGGAATGGTCCCTCGGGAATGGAAGGATGCTATCATTGTTCCCTTGTATAAGGGAAAAGGTGATCAGACTGAATGCAAGAACTATCGTGGTATTAGCCTACTGAGTGTGCCAGGGAAAGTGTTTGGTAAGGTTGTTATTGAAAAAGTACGGGTTCTTACATCATTGAAAGTGTGGGATGTTCAGAGTGGTTTTGTGCCTGGTAAAGGCTGCACTAACCAGATTTTTGCATTACGCACGTCGATTGAAAAGTATCTGGCTGTTGGGAAGAAAGTTTCTACTGCCTTCTTAGATTTAGAGAAGGCTTATGACCGAGTGAATAGGACACCTTTGTGGAAGGTATTGAATGAATATGGTGTTACTGGGAATCTACTTAATAGTGTAAAAGCCATGTATGCTGGTAGTAGAGCTTGTGTACGAGTGAATGGTGTTTTATCAAAATGGTTTTCCATTGGTGCAGGAGTTAGACAAGGTTGTGTAATGTCACCATGGCTGTTTGATATATTTATGGATGCATGCATGCGTGATGCCAAAATAGATAATAGTGGTTTATGTCTTGGTGATATCCGTGTGTGCAGATTGCTGTATGCTGATGACACTGTCCTGTTGGCAGAGAGCAAAAGTGAGTTGCAGAGTATGTTGACTCGGATGTACGAAGTTTGCATGAAATTCAAACTGAGTATAAATAAGGGAAAAGCCAAAGTTATGGTGTTTGAGAGAGGAACAGGTAGCACTGAATGTAATGTAAGTATAAATGGCACTGTGATTTACTAGGTGAGTGAGTTTGTGTATTTAGGAAGCATGTTTGACAGGGAGAACAAGTTGGATGGTGAAATCAGTAGGCGAATAAATTCTTCTTTGAAAGTCATAGCTGCTCTGGGAGGTTTTCACAGGAATGATGGGTTCTCTAGAGAGTTCCGCATGGCTGTGTTTGTAAGTGTAATTGTTCCTACTCTGATGTATGGCAGTGAAACCTGGGTACTGCAGAAGAAACATAGGAGTTGTTTGTGTGCTGGAGAAATGCGTTGCTTACGTGGGGTTCGTGGCAAGACACGATATGATTGTGTGAGAAATGGAGATGTATTGCAATTGTGTGATGTGAAGCAAAATGTTGTTAGCAAGGTGGAGACTAATATGCTTCGGTGGTTTGGCCATGTTGAAAGAATGAGTGATGAAATGCTTACTAAGAAAATCTTTTCAGCCGAAGTGGCAGGAAGGAAAGGCAGAGGAAGGCCAAGGAAGACATGGGTGGATCAGATTCAGGAGTGTCTGCATAAGAAAAAGATTAAGAGTATTAAGTATAAAAGATCTTGTGTACGGCGTGTAATGGATATTAGTGAAGCACGATTTGTATGTCAAAATCGCTGTAAATGGAGAAGTTTGATACGACAGCAATAAGTAAAACTATCTGGTAGTTTGTATTTCTTTTTGGAGCTAACCTCTGAATCTCAGAGAACAGCTTAGTGATATGATGATGATGACGGTTAAAGGGTTAAACGGAGGGAGAATTTCTTTTAAATAGTTCCAGTCCGTTTAAACAAAGTTTTAGAAGAAGCAGGATTGGAAAGGTTTATCAAAACATAAATAAAATGAAAATCAGGATTGGAAAGGTTTACGAAACGTAAAGGTTTATCAAAACGTAATACAGTATGATAAAATATTTGCTTCTGAGAAAGAAGCAAATATTAATCCCTAAACATCCACTACAATAGTGAAGCTCAATTTTAAATGTTCTAACCTTCAGCTTGTGACGTATTACAGAGGTGAAGCACGAGTGTAGACGACAAATCTACAGCGATACATTTTGTCAATGTAGTTTAGTTGGTTAGAATAATTGGCTCTTGAGTGAGGACGCGTGGCTTAGGTCCGTGTCACCGGTAAATTTGTGATTTCACAAGCATAAAAAATATTGATAAACAAATTACTTTTAAGGAGCTTTGCGTTTCGAAAAATTTGATTCACCGCACTGTATAGTTCAGGAAGTAATTCTTACGTTTAGACTTTTTCAAAATGAAATCTAAATACCCTTTAAAAGACTTGCTGTAGCACACCTCCTTTGACAACTGCCTAAAATCTTTTGTTGCGGCACTGCAATCTGCAGGTCTCGAAAGTGATTTTCACGTACTGTGAGATTGGAGCCTTCTTAAAAATGCAATCTCACTAAAATGCTGCCTAAGGAGTTTGTTGCGGTGTTGACCCTTTACTTAGTGGGTGAAGGTTTTTTGTTCTAATATAAGCATAATGAATACATCCTGTGCAAATCAAGAAGTCAGTCCGACCGAAAAATCTGAAATTTAGCTCTCCGTGACATTACAGCATATGCTTCGTTCACTTTCCTTTGGAAAAAAAAATCTGGGGCAACTGTTCATTTTGGCATTCCCTTCTCCTTTTAAAGGAACAATCGGTAGTTTCATGAATTTTCGTGTTTGTAAATGAATGTGTTAACAGCAGGTAGAATGCCAGATCTTTTTTTCCTTGGTGTTTCAACTTCCATGACCTCTGTACTTTAAATCCCGCCGTTAACTGAAGAAGTCTCAAGAATCGGTTTTCATAGATTCGGTAAAAAGCTTTATTTAACGAGCGCAAAGAATGGGAATTTCGTTGTGAAATGGTGCTGTCCCAGATAAATCTGATTTGTTTGTGTGGCACTGCAACAAAACGAGGAAACCGAGCAGCCCACACCCTGATTATGCCCGACGATGATCTTCTTGACTTCGTAAATACCGCTCGGCAGAGAATAATTTCTGACCAGCGGTCATGATTATCTGAGAAACGTCACTGAAAAACCCATTAAAAGTTATCGCACCACAGTGAATAAATTAACATACCGGTACCTCGGCATCATCACATGCCGCACAGAAATTGTGTGGAAAAGAAAAGAAAAAGACGCGGGGGGCGGGAGTTTTCTTCACAAAGGAGTAACATGTAACCTATTTTCTTCGACAAGGACAGAGCTGCTGTAATTATAAGGTGCTCAGGTAAACACGTGCTACAGTTCTTTAATTTACATTTATGGAATGCTGAAATGAGTGCCCATAACTACGACGAGGAATGAAGTATGAGATGTTAACTCGGAGAATCAGTCACTTCAATCAGCTGACCAAGAAAAAAAAAGAATTATGACACAGAAAAGATGATTTAATCAGTACATCTTAAAGAAAAACAAAAAGAGATGACATCGAATTGTCGGGTGAAATGAAACGTCTTTGCGATGCTTTCTGACACAAAAAGGATTGTTCAAACCACATATCTAAATTTGAAGAAAATAAAGCGAAAAATGCATTTACTCCCCTTAGCGAAAAAAATGAGCATTAATAAAAATATTTAATGTGTGCAGTGCTCTTCATAGGAAATAGAGCCAGTTACAAAACCAATTTCGACGAGGTTTGTACATTCGGTAAAACATTTGAAAGAAGGAATGAAAACTTACCCTCACTAGTGGTACCAATGTGAGTTACGAAAAGTCCCCAACTGTAAGCAAAATGTTTCCCAATTGCTGAGGATATCAGAAGCAAAATATTTTTTTCGAATTGAATAGTTAGAACAGATATGGATGAAATATAACTTTGAACTACCTATCGGGAAAATTGTGTTTCATTTGAAGAAAACGGGGCAAGATACTTCACAGTCAAAGATATCTTACCAATAAATAATTTCTTCAATCGGACTTTTAGAATCAGAGATACTGTAGCAAATAGAAAGGCACACTGCCGCTACTAGAGGATGAACTGAACATTGTGGAAACTCAGAAAACAAGGTATAACGAAGTAAATTTCTCCGTCATTTCTGTCCACGCCAGGATTCGAACCCGGATCCCCTCATTCCGGAATAAGTCACTCTACCAATTGAGCTACGCGGATGTTTTATTCTGATTCCTATCTGCCTCTATGTCGTGTGCGTCCTTCTGGCAGGTACGTCACATCTCCTGGTACGTTACAAAGGATTCAATTTCTAAAAGTTCGACCTGAAAAATTCTTTCTGAAGCCGATTCCTGTGCCATTTCTACAGTTTTTCATGCTGCTTTGCATTTCTTTTGACGCAAAATTCTGCTGATAAGGGGCAAAAGTTTAGATATTTTGATGCATATTATTACCCCAGATTCTACAAGCCAGAGTGGAAGAATTATTTTAACATTGGCGACCCCTGACAGCAATTATTCTGGAAAATACTTTCGGAATTTCCAGATGACTAGATAGTGTAACTGCGTACGTAGAGCCCGCGTATAATGAGGAGCTCCACACCGACGGTAACTCTCATTAAATCCGGGCGCTCGCTGAATCCGTTTTTTGTAAAGATTTCCGCAATATAAATGTACGCCTACGCGATAATATGCATATACGTTTATACACTGCTGGCCACCCAAAATGCAACACCAAGAAGGACACGAGATAACAAAGCCAGATTTACTGGACACATAACAACAGTTACAAAGGTGAAACGATTGAGCTTACAGGCCCGTGCGACTTGCGGAACACGCAGACATCAATAGTTCGTGTGGCCCCCATGGCTGGCAATAACGGCTGCTACACGCCGCGGCATCGAGCGAAAGAGGTTTTTGATGTGGGCTTGGGGTATGTCGGTCCAGACTGCTTCCACACGTTGACACAGTTCATCAGGCGTAGCCGCGGGTGGTGCTTGCCGGGCCACTCGGTTGCCGATCAGTGACCAGACGTGTTCGATGGGCGACATATCGGGAGAAAAGGCAGGCCACGGCAGCAGTGACACCTGGTGGGCAGTGAAGAATTGTTGCACGATGCGTGCCAAGTGCGGGCGCGCATTGCCCTGCTGAAACGTGGCCGCTGGCAGATCCTGGAAGTAAGGGAGGAATACAGGCTCCAACACGTCGGATATGTAGCGATGGCTGTTGAGTGTACCGGCGATGCGCACCAGAGGGGTGCGGGTGTCATACCCAATTGCGCCCCAAAACATAACGCCAGGCGACGGACCGGTATGGCGATGCATAATGCAAGCGTCATACAGTCTCTCGCCGCGGTGACGCCACACGCGGACCCGACCATCGTGGTGTTGCAGGCAAAAGCGGGATTCGTCGGAGAAGACAATGTCGTGCCATTCCGTAGTCCAGGTGCGGCGTTCAACGGTTCACTGCCGCCGCACTCGCCGGTGGTGTAACGTCAATGGTAATCGGAGCAATGGGCGCCGTGCGACAATTCCCCGTTCCTACAGATGACGTCGAACGGTACGTGCTGACATAGGTTGCTGCGCAACACACCCGAATTCCTGCGCAAACGTTCGTGATGTGGCGGTGCGAGCCGTCAATGTCCGCCGAACAACATGCTGGTCCTCTCGTTCGGTGAAGTGCTGCGGCTGCGGCAATCGCTCACGTCGGTCCGTCCGTCCCTCCTGCACCCACCGAATCCATACCCACCTCACTGTGGCTGAATGTCGTCCCATACGGGCGCCAATGTCTCGGTACGATAATCCGCTGTCGTGATAAGCCACTATTCGTCCTCTGTCGAATTCCGAAACGTGCTGGAATGACTGCCATATTCTGCGACGAGGCATCAGGAAGCTTCCTACGCACAGGTCCGGCAGCACAACACAATTTCACTACTTACACCCCGCCTTCTGTGCACCCTTCTTATAGTGCTTCTTGGTAGCGTGCCGGGCGCACATGATTTGTATATGCCCTGCAATGCTAATCGTTTGCATGCCCTCTCGCGGGCGACGCATGCTGTGAATTTCAGGCGAATCGGATGCTTCCTTCTTGGCGTTGCATTTTTGGTGGCCAGTAGTGTATTATGCCATCGGCATGCGCAGTTGACTAACGCGCTATGTGCAGTGTGGGAGGCTGACGTTTCTGTCGGGTGTTCGAATCCCGTCCTACCGGTCTGTGGCTTTTCTGGGGTTTTCCGGAGACTCGCAGGGCTTGGGGACGCGAAAGCGTAGAAAGTTCCCTATCAAGTCAGTCCTGGAGCCTTTGTCCCTGATTCTCGAACTGTGAAGTGGAAGGCAACGGGAACCCACTAGGGAGTACGTCCTTTCCCCAGGATATTTGCCACCATTTCTGTTGTGGTTCATGGTGATGAAAAATACTCACCAACCTTAGGGTTGTATTGAAACAGAGAGAAAGTTTATATTATAAATCCATAATAATTGGACATACTCTTGAAATAATTATTTATCTACATTAGAACTATAGTTAATTATTGAAGCCTTTAAAGTATAGTCAACTTGACGGCCACGTGAAACTGATCGTGGTTTCATTTAATATGAAAAGCCAATAGTGAAAAACTTGGTATTTTTGATGAATTTAATTGAATTCAACTTACTTTTGGTACGGCTTTTGTCTGTAGTAACTGGTAAATTAAGGTTTATTTCCTTTAGTGCGCATTAGAGATCCGCACGGGCCTAAATTTGGATAGCCCGACTCGACTGGAATCGAACTTTTATCAGCTGTTCTCTGTCACGAATTCCAAAGAACGCAGGGCTTACTCTAGCGCAGAGATATTCAACCCGTGGCCCTCGGAGCATTTTTTATTGGCCAGCGTAACGTTGATCACAAAGGAAATTCTAAAATTCCAAAAAAAGAAAAAAACACATTTTTGAAATAGAAAAATTAATATCCAGGTACTTTGGGTACATGGACTTTAAATTCCTAAATGAACTATCAGCTTCGCAAGCAGCGATAATTTTCATAATCGAAATTTTTAAAAACTACTAAAAATGTAGTCATATCAGGTAACTACTTCGGAATTCTGTATAATACAGATACGTTAACTGCATCATTTCTTTTTCCGAAAGTTAAGTTTTAGGATTCAAAATCTTTCTGAAATAATCTATATTCATAATAAACACGTGCATTTTTACTCTTCCTTTTCATGTGTCCTGGGTGTCCTATTCCATTTTGTCATGTTGTTCGCGCCGCCCCGGTGGCGCAGTGGTCTAAGGCGTTGGCCTCTGATCATTCGTCCGAAGAGGTCCGGGTTCGAATCCCGGTGAGGCATGGATGTTGTGTTTGTCTTACGGCACTGGCTCTCTCCCTTCCCTGGAACCAGTGACCCTAAATTAGGGACGGGCGACTGCTTATAGCCCATTGAGTTGCTCACGGTGGTCGTTAAACCACCAATCCCCCCCAAAAAAATCCATCCATGTTGTTCGCTATTCAGAAATGTTTAAAAACCCCTTGCGCGAGAAACAAAGATGTTCTACTGAACTGAATTACTTTAGTAGTAAACAGAATGTAACGCATAGAGATTTGCCATTTCTCGTAGGAATTCCTCCCGCAGATGAGGTTTAGACCTGACTACATAATTCTGTTACAAACGCAAAGATTTTTCCTCTTCTAAACGTACTGTAATATAAATAAGGTAGCTCTCAATCACCAAATACAAGGATTACTTCATAAGTCTTAGCAACCTATTTTTTTCGCACAAATGCGTTTGACTGAAGAAATTTCAAAATACACATAATAAAGGGCACAATATAGGGTAAACATTGTAATTTCATGACATAGGTAAGTTCGTGATAGACCGTAAGGGGTTATTCGTACAATAACTACTGTCTTAATTTGTTTCACATTTTTATCTTAAATGGCAACAGATGTCGAGTTTCTAAAATCGGAAGGAGATCGTCAGTAAGTTGTTTTGTTCGTATCACAGAGAAATTTATTCAACGTGTGGCGAGAATTGAATAGTCTTTTGTGATGGTGTTTAGTATACAATGTACAACAGCGGATTCCAAGAAGGAAAATAGAGGTAAGAGAATAACATTTAACCAAGTTATGGTTAAGATTTCTGTCTAATTTAAAACTACATTTGCAAGTCATTTATCAAAATTCTATAGAGTCTTAGCCACGTACGCATGATCCTTAACCCCGCACGGGGATAACTCCACAGTTATTTGGGGAGCGGCGCCCCCACGGCACGAGCTGACCTTGTGACGGATCATTTTGTCATTTCGTTTTGTACGATTATGTAACCGAATGGACAGCTGTTCATCCAGCTGCTGGGGGATGGCGTCCCCACGGCCCGAGCCGACATTTACTATATGTGATGATTTTCACATTTTTTATGTTTTTTGGTTTTTTCAGTTGACACGCTCCCGCCTCAGTTGTAAGTTGCTGAGGTTGTGATTATGCGCCGGCTCTGGATTTTAGTTTCTCTTTTTCTTTTCTGTCATCTCAGTTTTCTGTTCCTTTCTTTGTTTTTCCAAGCTGGTTAGCTAGACCTACCTGCACGTTTGCCGTGTGCGGTGACCCGTAAGGTGGAAAAGGGGATACTGGAGGCTGAGGTTTCTGGTGGCCTGGGTGTTGTTGTCGCCAGTTGCCAACACTCCTCTTTGCCCCTGCTTCACCCTAAACGTGCGGCTAAGAACTAACCCACTCCTAGTCAATGAGGTCTGTGGCCAAGTGGAGCCCAGATCTCTAACGGCTTGTCGTTTCGCACGACAGGGTGAGTCTGGGGATAGGGTGGGCATGCCAAAGGGGTGTTCCCCATGCATGGGAAAGTCTGGGTGTACGCCGAGCGCATGTCTGCCCTATCAACTTGCTATATCCGCTTCCTATCCCTACAGCCGTGCCCTGCGTCCACTTGGGCTTGCGAACCTCCGGTTCTCCCTTGTTGGGCTCGATTGTGGGTGGGGAAGTCGGCGGACGAACTTAAAAATTTTTCATGGCTCTCAATTCTGTTTCCCACGAACCAACAACCAAAAGAGGTATGGAGGAAGGCTTAGCTCCTTCCGCCAAAAAGCATGTGCCTGATTCTTGTAATGCTCGTTTCTTTTTTGTTCATTCATTGGACCCTTCAAAGCCTTTGAGTGCCAAAAGTCCATTTTGGATTAACAAAGCACTTCAATCTATAGCAAGCTCTTCTAAGAGCGTAAAGAAACTTCAGTCTGGAGATCTTCTGGTAGAAATGTCCACTGTGGCTTACAGTTCTACACTTCTGAACACTACCACGCTGCTTGAGACCGGTCAAAATAACCTCATGGATACCTAAATTCATCTCGAGGTGTTGTCTCCTCTCAGAACCTCGTTGAGTGTACTGAGGAAGAACTACTTGAAGAACTGAGGAGTCAACACGTTACGGGTGTGCGGCGTATTCTCTTCAGGCGGAATGGGCAGTCCGTCCCATCCCGCAACATCATTTTAACATTCAACAATCCTTCCCTGCCTACGTCCATCAAGGCAGGGTATCTTCACCTAGAGGTACGCCCGTACATCCCTAACCTTTGAGATGTTTTAGGTGCCAGTCGTACGGCCATTCTCAGCAGTCTTGCAGGAGCAATCCTAGGTGTGGACGCTGTGGTGCCACAGATCATCTGTTACAGGAATGTGTGGCCGAGGCCGAGTTTTGTGTGAACTGCAAGGGTTCACACGCAGCATCAGCCAAAGATTGTCCCAAGTGGAAGGAGGAGAAAGAAATTCAAAGGCTAAAGACGGTGGAGAATATTTCCCATCCTGAGGCCACAAGGAGAGTAGTTCCTGCTTCTTCTGATCGGCGCTCATATGCATCAGTGGTGGTTGCCAAATCTACAATCGGCATTCAAACCGACATTCAGATCCCTACTAAATGTCCCTACAAGCTGAACGATATGATCGCAGCCGGACTGGAGGCACTCCAGTCTTGAGCTAGGGGTCTGAAAGCGCCACCCACCACTTCGCCGAAGCATACTCATCCCACCACCAACAAGGGAACTCAGGCCATCTCCTCTGACAAAAACACCAAATCCAAGGATAAGAAAATAATTTCTTCTCCTCCTCAAAAATTTCAGCAAACGACTCAACGTCGTGCGCCCTCCGTTAAGACATTTGGGACAAAGCATGCTCCCATCTTGGCCCCTGGTCACACGCTTCCAGATCTGGGGGCACCCTCATCAGAGGTGATGGAGCCTGACCTCGATTGATCATTTCCGTTTTCATCTCACTATTAACCATATCTTCAATCATTCAGTGGAACTGTCGAGGTTTTCGGGTGAGTTTTGATGACGTAAAACATCTGATTTCATTGTACTCTCCGGTGTGCCTTTGTCTACAGGAGACGAAACTTAAACTATCAGACCTGCTTTCAGTTCAAGGCTACAGTGCGTATCGGATAGATAATGCATCGGGAGACATCGCCTGTGGGGATGTCGCTATTCTTGTCCCTCACAGTGTTCCGGTGTCTTCCGTTGCGATATCCACAACTATGCAGGCCGTGGCGGTTCGTATATCTGTGCCTGTGCCTCTTACTCTCTTCAGTGTCTATCTGCTGCCGGACGAGAACGTGAACGTCTCTGTTCTGGAGAGCTTGGTCGATCAGCTGCCTTCACCCTTTCTTTTACTGGGTGACTTCAATGCCCATCATCATTTGTGGGGTAGTGTCAACATCAGCACGAGAGGTCGTCGCATAGAGTCTCTTCTGTCCTCGGCCTCTTTGTGCCTTTTTAACACCGGTGCGGACACGTACTTCCATGTGCCGACAAGATCCTTCAGTGTGATCGATTTGACCTTGGGGTCACTATCGATTATTGCTGATTGGTCGTGGACGGTATGTAACGACCTCCACGGGAGCGACCACTTTCCAATTGTCCTCTCGCATCATGAGAACATGCCATCTTCTGCCTCCCGCCCTCCTCGGTGGAGGATGGAGCGTGCGAGATGGGAGGTCTTCACATCGTCAGCAGTGATATCTTCTGCAATGGTGACCCAAGAGTCAATCGACGCAGCTGTTCTTGAAGTCACAAATTGCATTCTTCAGGCAGCTGATCTTTCTATACGAAAAACATCTATGACACTCTCCAGAAGTCCGAAGCCTTTGTGGACCCCTGAATGCGCAGCAGCTAGGAGAGCTCAACATAAAGATTGGCCTACGTTTCGGCGTTATCCAACCAATGCTAATCTCGTTGCATTCAAACGAGCAAAATCCTATGCTCGGTTGGTGCGTCGACGTAGCAAGAGGGAGTCTTGGATCCAGTATGTTTCATCTCTCACTTCACGTGCCAGTTCGAAAAGTGTGTGGGACAAGATTCGTAAGATCTGGGGTAACTACAGCTCTCACCAGATCTCCATTCTCTAGAGTAACGGCTGCACATATGCTGAAGTCAAGGAGATTGCTGATTGTTTGGGGGAGGCGTTTGCCTCCGTGTCGAGGGACCTGGTGTATCCTTCCTCCTTTCTGAGGATTAAATCCACTGCGGAACGCCAGAAAGTCTCCTTCGCGCCTTTTCGTAGAACTGACTATAACTCCCCTTTCAGCATGTTTGAACTCAAGGTGGCTCTGCATCGGTCAGGCGCTACATCTGTCGGTCCTGATGGCATCCACTATGACATGCTCCGTCATCTCTCGCAGTCGTCTCTCGAGAATCTTTTACTCCTGCATAATCGCATTTGGTCGGAGCACAATTTCCCGGAATCTTGGCGAAATGCTTTTGTTCTGCCTTTTCCCAAACCTGGCAAGGATCCCAAGTCTCCCTCTAGTTATCGTCCAATTGCTCTCAATAGCTGTCTGTGTAAAGTTCTTGAACGCATGGTTAATTCCCGGTTAGTTCATTTTTTAGAATATCATCAAGTACTTTCACCATCACAAAGCGGCTTTCGCCGTCATCGTTCACCTCACGATCATCTCCTGCACCTTGAGACATTTGTGCGCGAGACGTTCATGCGTAGACCGCACCTGGTATCCGTTTTCTTTGATATTGAAAAAACCTATGATCGAGCGTGGCGGCACGGTATTATCCGTAACCTCCACGCATGCGGATTGCGAGGAAATCTTTCAACCTTCATCGTTAATTTTCTTCGCAATCGGGTGTTCCAGGTGCGCCTGGGTACGACGCTCTCGGCACCGTTCCATCAAGAACAAGGTGTTCCTCAAGGTTGCATTTTATCTGTCACATTGTTCATCCTCCGCATTAATTGTCTTTTCACAAATCTTCCACCTGCGGTTTCGGCTACTGTTTATGTTGATGACTTGCACATTTTCTGCTCGTCATCAAGCATGAATTTTATTGAAAGGCAGTTGCAGAGTGCAATTAACCAGATCTTTAAAGCGGCGAATAGCAATGGTTTCTTTCTTTCTCCCGACACGACAGCGTGTGTCCATTTCTGCCGGAGGCACGGCCTGCATCCTGACCCAGAGCTGTATTTAGACCGTGCCGCCATACCAGTTTTGCCCGAGACCAAGTTCCTTGGTTTGACCGTTGACCGTGCGCTTACATTCCGTGCGCACGTTCAGCGGCTAAAGACCTCCTGTCTGCTGGCTCTATCCATTCTAGAGTCTCGTGGGGTGCAGACAGGGTGTCGTTGTTTCGCATTTACCATTCTTTAATACGGTCTAAACTGGATTATGGTTGTATCGTGTATGGCTCTTCTCGTTATTCCGTTCTCCTGCCTTTGGACACTATTCACCATCAAGCGCTGCGTCTTTGTACGGGAGCATTTCGGACATCTCCGATTCCCAGCCTTTACGCTGATGCAAACGAACCATCTCTCGAATTACGCCGTCTGCAGATGTCTGTTCATTTTTATTTAAAACTTCGATCTCTTCCAGACCATCCTTTATACGATGCAGTTTTTCATCCCCAGCATGCTCGTTTGCTTGAGAACCGGCCCTCCTGCATTCCAACCTTCGGTCTTCGTTTGGCGGCCGTAGCTCGTGATGCAGGGCTCGACTTGTCTCTTGTTGGAGCGACCAGGGTCGTTGGGGACCCGCCGTGGCAGACTTTTGAGGTTGTCACTGATCTCAAGTTTACTTCATTTGATAAGTCCTCAACCCCTGCTTCCGTGTACCAGCAGCTCTTCGCTGAGCACCGAGCCCTTAATTCTGACTACACTCCTAATTTTATTGATGGCTCCAAGATGCATGCAGTCGTTGGATCAGCGGCTGTCTGCGTAGATGACATTTCAGTAGCGCGGATCTCATCTGAGGCCACGGTGTTTTCGGCGGAGATGCCTGCTGTGTATCTCGCCCTTCTCCATGTTCAGTCGTGCTCTCATCATCGTGCTATGGTCTATACGGATTCCTTAAGTGCCTTGCAGTCTTTGTCATCTGCAGATTGCCGTGACCATCCTGTTCTCTTGGATGTGAGACAGTTATTTCGTCGTTTGCTCGTGGACGGTTTTCTGGTTCAGTTTTGCTGGATTCCTGGGCATGTTGGAATCTCGGGTAACGAGTGTGCTGATGCGGCTGCTAGATCTGCTTCCTCTTTGGTCGTCACACCCTTGCCACTGTTTCACCGGGATTTCCGCTTTCTTCTTCACGAGCATATCAAGCGAACGTGGCAGGGCCTGTGGGACCAAGAGGTGGAAAATAAACTGCATCGTATTAAACCTAATCTTGGAATCTGGAAATCCTCATATCGTCGGAATCGTAGGGATGAAGTGGTGCTTGCGCGTCTCCGCATTGGGCATTGTCGTTTCACTCACCGCTTTTTGCTGTGTGGCGACACTGCGCCGATGTGTGAGACGTGCAATTGCCGACTCACTGTCACTCATTTTTTGTGTAGTAGTGTTCGTTTTCGTGATGTGCGTTTTCGTTTCTTTCATTCTCATTGGTTGACCGGGGACGCCGCTACACTGCAGCGGCTCCTAAATGACCACTGCGATACTGTTGCCGTGTTTTCATTTTTTAAACAAATTGACTTTTTTAAAGGTATCTAGATTTTAGCCCTATCATCATTCTCATTCCTCAGTTTTACTTAATCAGCTAGTTTTTAACCATTGTAACATGTTTTTAATACTGTTTGTTTCATTGTCTTTTTAGCCCTTCAATCATTCTCATAGTTCAGTTTTACTTGATCAGTCAGATTTTAAGCTTTATACCACATTTTTAATACTGCTTGTTTGTCTTGTGTCTGGCGCTCTTTGGCCAAGCATGGCCCTTGCGCCATAAAAATCAACCAACCAACCAACCATGATCCTTCACTTTGGGGAAGTAATTTTTCCAGATATTAATGTTGATTTAAAAATAACTTTTTTCGCATAATTTAAACAACAATATCTGATTTCTGAATCGTAATCATGATATTTGGGGTTCAAATAGACACTTCAGTTCCAGTTTTTAATTAATTTTAGCCTGTCACCAAGTAACCAAGGTATCACGAATTTATCACCTACAGCCGGTAACTACGTGATTGAAATGTAACAAGATATAGCTCATATGTACAGTTTTTATCAACAGGCCCATGCAAAGAGAAGGCGATAACTGGGATGGCGAATTTTGTGGATACAACTATAACGAGGATGTCAGAAAAATAAGTGGAGTTCAGTGGGTTCAATGTAGCTTTTGCATGATATGGTACCACATGAAGTGCCAAAACTCTCGCGATGAAAATGAAGATGCGTTTATGTGTGACACCTGTGAAAGCTGCTGATAATGTCTGAAATTAAAATGCGAAAATGGCACTTTATCCAAGAAGGGAGCATTTTATTCATAAAAATTTATTTCTTCCATTCTTGCATAGAGTGAACTCTGCAATATATCATGTGTACTATTATTTCTATATTTCTTTACATTCACGAAATGTTGTGCGAACAAATGGGCAACTTGCTCACTATCACGAACGTAGCAAGGTATTATTACGAAGTTACCTAGGTTATCACAGAATAATCACTGGTAAACGTTATGCGGAAACATGTGTTGTGGAACACAAACATTCAGTCCTACAGTTCTCCTAGTTAATGGTTTTATGTACAAATGTGTTGCGTACGGGGTACTGGGGTTTCATAGACATGGGCGATAAATTTTTGTGGTCAAAACGGAAATTTCTGAAATTATCATGACATTTCCACTGTTTATCCTACTCAACCGATTAAGGTTAGTCAGATCAATTATTCGGGAAAGGTTTTAGGCAAATGAAGCGAGCAGTAACTCACAATCCGAACTTATCTTTGCAGATTTCTTTATTCCTCCACCTTACCAGTAATAACGTTCACACAGAATTCTACGTACAAATTAAATGTAAGAATCTTTCAAGATATGAGTCACTCACTGCCAACGATGAGGAAGGCGGTTAATATCATCAGCCTCCCTAATACCATCAGCCTCACTAATACCATCAGCATCACCATTTTCAGGTAAGAGCTGTTCCAGCCAACTAACTTTCAGTCTAGACGAAGGTTGAAAATGCCCTGACTTTACCCTCGCCTCCCTTCGATGTCCTTAGACGTCTGTGCCATCTAGTGGCGTCATTAGAAATCAGATGTGTCGGTTTTTCAACGACATGTTTTAAAATTCCGGTCAGAGCTTGGGATTAGGCAGAAACAAAAAGAATCGCCGGGACTTATGAAGTAACCCTCGTATGTAAACAAATACTTCGAACTTATTCATCTCCGTTGTTGCAACCAGACCCGCCAGAAGCTTGTTACGGTTTTGATTTCGTGAAGCTGAAAACTCTTTTTATGTAAACTTTCCTTAGAAAAGGAAAAAAGCCACCACGTGTTTTAGTTGCTAAAGCTAACGAATTTGAAGCGGAATTTGATTTCAAATTTTAAAGAAATAAACCGTCCCATCTCAGACACTCATCTTATAGTCCAGCTTGTCAATTTCAGCCGTTACTAATCAGTGCATCCGGTGGCGGAGGGGTCTTTCGTTTAACTCAGTGAACCTCGCCATCTGATTATTTAACAGGACAGTCTTCGTTTTGTGAGACGAAGATCTTTTCTTAATCCAGGAGCAAAATACTAAACCTTAGTTTTCATTTAACTGATGAAAAGAAAAAGCCGAGCCAGGTCAGTGCGGACCTGTAGTATGCAGGCACCATTCACGTGTGAAGCGCAAGACATTTCGCATCATTTTTACTCTAGTGGCCAAAATTGTGGAAACCTTTTAGAAAATTTGTATTTCTGAGGCTTGATGTCTCATAACATCAGCCTTTTTTAGAATAATTCCGTGAAATTAGAATACCATTAGAAAAATAATGTAATGCAGAATGTAATGCAGTACACTTTATTAAAAAAATAGCATTTCAAAAGAAGTTATGCACATAAATCTGTTTAAATAACATATTTCATACTTCTCACCATTTCTGTTAGTACTTAGTCGGAAAACTTATTGCCGCGATTACAGCCTTACAACGACGTCCCATGGAATGAACCAAGCATTTTAGTTCATCAGCTGTTATAATGTGAAACCAAGACTGTAAGATTGCTTCTATCAATTGTGTTTTATTCCCTGTTTGCTTCGGACTAACAAGTTTCTTTAATCGGTACCACAGATTTTCTATTGGATTCATGTCAGGGGTATTACTTGGTTATTCTTGCTGTGTAATATGATTTTCCTGGAACAAAGTTTTGCACACAGCAGCAACCTTGTAAGAAGCTGAATACTATTGAATTATATATAGGCTTCATTATACTGGAAAAGATCACGCGCCGAAAGCTTCAGTTTTAACTCAAGTACTGTATATCAATGATGTATAGTGCCATCTGAAGTAACACTAATCACACAAATACTGCCCACACCTTTTACTGTCATACAACCCCATATCATAACACTAACTGGATGCTTCATGGTAGCTGTAACGCATTCAGGCAGAAAATGTTCTCTATTTCTTCTTACACTCACCAACCCGCTTGGCCAGCGTGGTGAGTTATGGCCAAACACCTCCAAAATGACTCTACAACTTAAATCTTGGCCCTCAGTCTCCGGCAGCTGGAATGTACCTGGCCAAGGCAGCGGCCAGTGCGACATAAAGGCAGAGGGTGCTAAGAATCCCCGGAGGACCGGACTAGGCTGCCATTTGATGCTGACCTTGGCTACCTACAACGGACGCTCCCTATCTTCTGATTCAAGGCTTCTTGAATTGGAAGAGGAACTACAAAAGATCAAGTGGGACATCGTCGGGCTAAGTGAGGTAAGGAGAAAAGGAGAAGATCTCATTGAACTGAAAAGTGGACATCTCTTCTATTATCGAGGGACAGATACTGGCAGAACTAGTGGTGTTGGATTTATAATAAACAAGAAACTGAAGGATAAAGTGGTAGAAGTTGAAAGTTCCTCTGACAGAGCTGCACGACTCGTTATCCAACTATCGAGAAGATACCAGGCTCAGATTATTCAAACTTATGCACCCACCACAAGCCATCCTGAAGAAGAAATTGAAGAATTTTATGAGGAAATTCGTCATCTAAATAATAAAGGTAAGCAGCACTTGAAGATAATTATGGGAGATTTCAATGCAAAAATAGGGCACCGGCAACAGAATGAAACTTCAGTAGGTAAATTCGGTCACGGCAACAGAAACCAGCGTGGAAATACTCTCGTTGAGTTTGCAGAGGCAGAAGGATTTTTCATCTTGAATTCCTTTTTCAAGAAAAAGCCACACAGGAAATGCACATGGAGACATCCAATTGGGACGACAAGTGAAATTGATTTTATTATGTGTAACAAAAAATTCGTCATCGAAGACTGCAGTGTGCTAAACAAGTTCAACACAGGTAGTGACCATAGATTGGTGAGATGTAAGATGCACCTCAACACTAAACTTGAACGTGGCAAGCTCATAAGACAAACAAAATGTATTGACATAACCAACCTTAAAAAACACCGTAATACTTTCAAGTTGGAACTGAAGAACAGATTCTCTGCTTTAGAAGGCCTAACATCGGAAGAAGTGGATATTTCGGAAGTTAACAGAAAAGTAACCAAAGCTCTTATGGAAACAGCAACAAAATTAGCTGGGTCTAAGAACAAGTTGCATGTAAACAAATTATCAGGAAAAACCAAAATGTTGAAGCAAAAAAGAAGAGAGATGAGGACAACTAAAGAAGATGTGACTTCCAAAGTGGAATATATAGAGCTATGCAAGACAGCACGAAAAAGTATCACTGAAGACGTAAGGAAATTCAACTGTGAGCTAGTGAGGAAAGCAATTGAAAACAACCAAAGCCTAAAGATAGCAAAGGGACATCTCAGTAAGGGAAGAAAACAGATTATGGCTCTGAGAAAAGAAGATGGTTCTATAACAAGAAATAGAGGCGAAATTTTGACAAGAGTGAAAGATTTCTACTCCAAATTATATGAAAGGGATGATACATGTACTCCAGACATCATGAAAGGTACCAGAGTTCTTCCAGTCCTCCCAGCAGAAGTTGCTCATGCAATCAAGAACATGAAGCGGGGGAAAGCTCCAGGAGAAGATGGAATTACTATAGACATTATACAAGAAGCAAGTGGAGAAATTGAAACAGTACTCGCCCAAATTTTCACTCGATGCCTTAATGAAGGGAAGATTCCTGAGGATTGGAACAATGCTACAATGATCCTGCTACATAAAAAAGGTGACATTGAGGATCTCAGGAACTACAGACCTATCAGCCTCCTATCAGTGGTTTATAAAATCTTCACTAAAGTTCTTTCACACCGCTTGAAGGTAACACTGGACATGGCTCAACCGAGAGAACAAGCTGGATTCAGGAGTGGCTACAGCACAATAGATCATATCCATGTACTGAGAGAACTAATTGAAAGAGCGAGGGAATATGAACTTCCATTGTGCATGGCTTTTATCGATTATGAAAAAGCCTTTGATTCGGTGAAACCATCAGCAGTTACCACGGCTCTGAAATCCTGCGGTATTGAAGATGCATACATTAATATTATTAATAACATCTATGAAAATGCAAGTGCAAAGATTCGGCTGTTTGAAAACACAACACACATAAAAATTGGAAAGGGAGTGAGACAAGGTGACACCATATCTCCGAAGCTCTTTAATGCCACATTGGAAAATGTCTTTCAATCACTGAACTGGGAAAACAAAGGGATAAAGATTAATGGAGATTATCTAACCCACCTTCGTTTTGCTGATGACGTAGTCATTTTTGCAACTACCCCATCAGAGCTGCAGAGTATGATCCAGGAACTTGCTGACAAGAGTAAAGAAGTGGGATTAAAAATGAACTTTCAGAAGACAAAAGTGATGTTCAATGCTTTTACAAGAAATGAAGATTTATCGATTGATGGAGAAAAACTGGAGATAACAGATACGTATGTTTATCTTGGACAGCAGATATCAAGTGAGGGTCACATTGATGAAGAAATTAATCGGCGTACAAAACTTGCCTGGAGAGCTTTTGGAAGAAACAGCATAATTTTCAAGAGCAATATGCCATTATGTCTTAAAAGAAAAGTGTTTGATCAATGCATCCTTCCAGTGCTTACGTATGGTGCAGAGACGTGGACCTTAACTAAAAGAGACATACAAAGGCTGCAGACAACTCAAAGAAGCATGGAGAGGTGCATGCTTGGTATAACCAGGGGAGATAAGAAGAGGAACTCGTGGATCCGAAAAATGACGAGAGTGGAAGACATCATGATCAGAGTTAAATCCCTGAAATGGCAATGGGCTGGACATACTGCCAGAAGGACAGACCATAGATGGACAGCCGAAATTTTAGATTGGATTCCAAGGGACAGGAAAAGACCCAGAAAAAGACCACATGGGAGATGGGTGGATGAAATTCGTAAATATGCGGGAGTGACATGGAGGAGACTGGCACAAGACAGACCGTTGTGGAGGAAACTTGGGGAGACCTTCGTCCAGCAGTGGATTGATAATGGTTGACAATGATGATGATGATGATTTCTTCTTTTTACATACTTTATTCCATCACTACGAAATATGGATATTATGGTCTTATAATCCTAGATGACTCAGTCCCATTGTTCCTCAGACCAGTTAGCATGGGTTTTAGCCCATTCTAATATTTTCCTTCTTTGTTTGAGAGATAGAAATAGTTTTTTTCTTAGAATTCTAAAATTTAAACCTAAGTCTTTGAGTCTGCTTCTAACAGTTGTGGTACTCATCTTAAAACCACATTGAGACAATTCACTTTTAATTGACTCAATTGATCTTCTTCTTCCACGTAAACACAGTCTTTTAATTATTCTATCACCACATGCTCTTGTGCACCTTTTCCTTCCTTTACCAGTTTGATTTTGAATTAACTGAGTCTGCTGATATCTCTTGCACAGTTTAGAAATACCTCCTTTGGTTAGATTTCCGTCTATTTTTTTTATGATTTCCTTATATATGTAGCCTTCTTCACGCAAAGTTGGTATTTTACATTGTTTTCTCGATAACCAGTCAACTATTTTCACTTTGTTTGTCATATTACTAAGTTATCAAGGAATGGAAAAATCCGTGAAAAAAACCAGTGGGCAACTTGATGACATTCACCCAATTGAATAGAAGTTCTACTGCTATCTCTCATACCTGGAAATGAGAGTTGACTCATACTAACACCTTATTGGCTCCATGCTGTATCATAATAATACCTGATTGGCTATCAGAACAATCAGTCTCACTGTTGAGCTTTGAGTTAAGAAAGTTCCCTTTTTGTTACGTAAGGCCGTTGTGTTTTCTTTTTCTGGTAATTTGGCTATAGTTTTTGATAGAATAAAGATAATTCAACGCAGTTTGTTGCATTTCATCCTGCATCAAATTATCTTCCTAATGGTGTATAATTTTATGTATTATTCTGAAACATATTGATGCTATGAGCCATTAAACATTAGAAATACAAATTTTGCTAATGCTTTCCAGAATTTTTGCCACTAGTGTATGTAATATTTTTATTTTTTTAACACATGTACCAGTAACTCTTTCCGTGAATGACCTTTCATAAACTTAATAAACAACTTTGAGACGAAAACAAAAGACGACATAAGATAAAATATATTTAAACAGAACGATTAATAATAGTTTAAACTCCGAGATAAAAGCTTTATTCCACAAACAATAAATATTGTTTCTTTTTTTGGCATATATTTGAAATAAACTGAAGTTTTACATACTACGTTTATATCAACTTGTGTAAAGCTTTCATGGTGCACGAATAGGAGAAAATTTAGTACAGTCCATATCCAAGTCCTCCATATCCCAAGGCACCAGCTCCGATACCAACTCCAAGTCCTGCTCCTAATCCCAGTCCGAGTCCACCAGCAAGGTATGGCTCAGTGGAGATCATCTTGACGGCAGCGGGGTCTTGGTTGGCAGTGCCTGGTTCGTTGGTCTTCACTTCAGCTCTGAATCCGAGTTTGTCGGCAACGTAGTTGACCTGACGTTTGATGCCTTTGTCATCCACAAATCCGTACTGTCCCTTTACACCGCTGTGTCCATCACCAACCTCTTCACGATGTTGTTCACCATGCTTGTCCTTGATGCTGTATCCGAACTTGTAGGGTTGGGGCTGTTAAGAAAATATAATTCTTTACCATTAGTTGAGTGCTAATTTCATTCACTTCACAAAACGTCTGAGAAACAAAATCCAATTTTAAATTACAAAATATTTTGTTTTATGTTATGTTGTATATTACACGAGTACTGCTACCAACAATTTCTTGCATTTGGGTTTTGAATTTAGGAAAATAATCCGAAAATGGATAATTTTCTGTTATTATTAATATATACAGAATGGTTTTGCATGTAAGTAATTTGGAACTGCTTTATGTAGCAAAACTTATAATAGATTTTAAAACATAAAGGAACATATATAATTTTCTAGATAATTCTTTATCCTTTTACGTAAATTTCAAGTGTATTAATGGGTTATTTTACTATTTTCTTGAAAACAAACTATGCTCGTAAAACTGCATCATCTTCTTGTGAAGCTCTAAGATTTTCCTACGTGTTTGATAAATTTCAAAAAGTAAATGAAAAGGAAAGTGCTAAAACTAAATTAATATATTATCTAGTTTTGCATAAAAAATAACAATTTTTTAATTAAATTTAAAATAATGTTTATCTCGTTGGGTTCGCATGTAAATGTGCATAAAGTATTTTGGGGGTACTACCAAAAACTTCAGGAAATGCTTGGTAAAATGAAATAAAATGATACGTAACGCACCAGAAAGGTAAAATTGTTGTGATCGGAATATAATTCTGTTATTTTTTTCCCCATTTAAGTAAAAACGCATTTAATTTCTCGTATTGGGACCACACTTCAATGCGTACATCACCTTTCCACTATTTCTTTCATCAGTTGGTTTATTTTTACATTTCAGCCGTTATGAAAGGTATATTTAGTTTTCTTGAACACCCATGCTGTGAAATAAGCATCTTTGGCTTCCATTAACACGTTCATTTGAAGAAGGGTTTTTAGTTTGTGCAATGTTATCACGATCGAGAATGTAGTGAGTTTGCATTAATATTTATATGATAATAAATAGCACATAAACTTAGGTTATGATTATGATGCCGCCCCAACGGTCGAGTGGTACGAAGCAGTAGCTTTTAGTCATTGGTCCGAGATATATCCGGGTTAGAGTCCCGGGTGAGGATCGTGGAAGTTGCACATGGTGATATTTCCCGTGAACGTAGTTTCTAGAAACCTAGAGCCAGTTCCTTAAAACCAATGATCGTAAATTCAAATTAAATTTCTTATTTAATTTAATTTAATTTAAATTTTATTCTATCATGCCCTTAATTGATGACGGGTGACTGCTTACCATTGAGTTGCTCAAGGCGGTCGTTAGCACATCACACTCCGCCCCAAAAGTTAAGATTATGATGAAATAAAGTGGCTGTCAGGCTGTATCGTTTTTTCTGTCACATCGTACTTTACACGGCATATCTAGTCCGTGATAGTGCTTTTGTTATTGTAAACAAAAGCACTATCACGGACTAGATATGCCGTTAGTTATTCTAGAAGTCAAGGAGTCACTCAGAATGGCAGAGGGTGATCATCAGCGACGAGTCCCGCTTTTGTCTTGGAGGAGACGACCAACGAATCTCTGTGTGAGGGCACCGTGGTCAGCGCCAAGATGAACGGTTTGTTGTCAAGCGTCACACATCCAGAAGGCCTGGTGTCATGGTATGGGGTGCAATTGCCTACGGTGCCAGATCACTTTTGATGTTAATTACAGGCACTTTGACAGCACAACGTTACGTTAATGAGATCTGGCTACCAGTGGCCCTACCTATTCTGAAATATCACTCCGGTGAGATTTTCCAACAGGGCATCGCTCGTCCGCATACTGCTGCTGTCTCGAGAGCTTGTCTTCAAGGCACTGACACTCTGCCATGGCCAGCCGCATCGTCCCACCTATCGCCGGCTGAAAATGTGTGGGATGCTCTTGGACGCGCTATCCACACTCCACTCCTACCGTACAATCTACAGAAACTGCGTTTGAAGATTCGAGCTGCATGGGATGGCTTATCGCAGGACACCATTAGGAACCTGTACAACTCCATGCCGAGGCGTCTGGCATGCGGTGTGAGCAAACATGGCGGCCCGACGCCATACTGAGAGACACTACTTGTTGGTGTGTAGCTCAAAAAATGTTGCCCGTATCAGTTTCAATGTTTAATCATTTATTGTTCTTGGTAACCTTTACCTTCCACCCGAATAGCATTGCAATCCGACACGTCCTTCTAGAAGCAACTATTTTTGTAGCGATTAGTGTATTTTACTTATGCTGTCGCCTATATGATATGGTTGAAGCTTTCAGTTGATCGCCTATTGATTGAGAGATTCAGGGCTTCTATATTTTCTGTGGGCGGGACAGAGTCTCCGGGGAAGACATAGTTGCTGTGTTCCTCTCACTCTGGTCTACTCCCTTCCCTCGAACAAGTGTCCCCAAATTAGGGATGACAGAGGCTTTATAGCCCTAGATGTTTGCAGTGGTCGCTAAACCCACCAAAAATAAATGTTCCATAAAGTTTATGTTGGAATGAGGAATGCATTTCTTCTGCGCAACTGCTTGGATTACATTATGCTCTACATTTATTGGGTTGTCGGAAAAGTCATGACGTATTTTAGCCATGTTTTGCAAAGGTCATTTATTGATAAAAAGAACAAAGATCTATTAATGATATAATGCCCGTTTTGTTCGATAACCTTTTGCCATCTTTCAGTGAGCTGCAGAATGCCTCGTTCATAGAAGGACTATTCTTTCGTGGAGAAAAACTCTACAAGGTGCTGATTTACAGCCTCATCTGAATTGAACATTATACCACGCAAGGATTGTTGAAGAGAGCGAAACAAGTGGAAGTCTGACGGCGCAAGGTCAGGCGAGTATGCTGGGTGTGGCAGCACATCCCACCCAAGCTCCAATAATTTTTGGCGGGTGATCAGACTTGTGTGTGGTCTCGCGTTGTCGTGATGGAACACACCTTTACGATGAACAAGCTCTGTACGTTTCTGGATGTCCAATTGCCGACAGTACACATTTGAATTGATTGTTTGGTTCCGTGGTAAGAGCTCGAAAAACACGACACCTTTAAAATCCCACCACACTGAGACCAGAACCTTCTGCTGATGAATGTCCGCTTTGGATGTCGGTTGAGGCGAAGCAGCACGTCGAGACCCATACCGTTTGCGCAGCACATTGTTGTACACAATCCACTTTTCGTCACCAGTTATCAGTCGCTTCAAAAAAGGATCGTTTTCCTCACGTTTAATCAGCATATCACAGATGTTTATACGCGCCGTCAATTGAGCTTCTTTGAGTTCATGAGGAACACACACATCGAGCATGCTTACGTATCCCAGCTTTTTCAGTGGTCGTGAACGCTTGAATAATGGATGTGCAATGTGTCTGCAATCTATCGTGTCGTGTAATGTGGGTTTGACTTGACCAATACCTTGATTTGGTCGTCATCAAACTCGGTTGGCCTCCCAGACCGAGGAGCATCGTTGAGGTCAAAATCACCAGCACGGAATTTTGCGAATGACCACTGGCACTGACTTTCTTGTAGAGCATTATCACCGTACACTTTACGCAACTTTTCACAAGCTTGATGCGCGTTCTTCCCTTTACGGAAGTAAAACAGAAAAATATGGCGAAAATGCACAGTTGGGTCTTCCATCTTCAACTTGATGTCAAATCTCCGCAAATCAACCAAATCGCTCACTATTCCTTTTAGACTGCAGCTAGAACTGGCACCTGTCGAATGCCATAGCGATAACAGAGCTGCGCATGCCTCTAGTACTTCTAAAACCGCCCAACCGCCATCGGGTGACAAAATATGTCATGACTTTTCCGACAACCCAATACTATGCGTTACTACACAGTTACAGGAATACGGATATGTAGCTTACATGAACACTTTCATTATAGTAATAAGCGTGTCAGTCTATGTTAAGAGTCACGGTTATAAAGATTTCATCACCGCTCCGGTGGATGAATGGTCAAAGACGTAAGTTTGTGATTCGTCGTCCGAGTTCGAGTCCCGATGAGGAATGGCTAGGGCGCTTGTTTTACGGCATTAGCTCTCTCTCTCTCTTCTGCGTGCAACCGATGACTCCAAAATATGAAGGTTAACTTCTTATATCAGCTTTAAAAGTTGTTCATGGCGGCGGTTAAACGACGAAAAACAAAAAAGAGGTTTCTTTTTTTTTTTTTTTTTTTTTTTTGATTGGAGGTTTAACGACTACCGTGAGCAACTCAATGGGCTATAAGCAGTCGCCCGTCCCTAATTTAGAGCCACTGGTTCCAGGGAAGGGAGGGAGCCAGTGCCGAAAGACAAACACAACATCCATGCCTCACCGGGATTCGAACCCGGACCCCTTTCGGGCGAATGATCAGAAGCCATCGCTTAGACCACTGCGCCACCGGGGCGGCAAAAGAGGTTTCATGTAGTACAGTATGTGTTGATATTTACAGTATGCGGTGCAACGTTTGTTTATTTCGTAATAACACATACGGACGTTGTAATAATAATTATATTACGATAAAGAGCACTTTTAGCTGCCTTAACATCTGAATCACGATAAAGAGTAACGGATTTCTTGTTGCATGAATGCTGTTCAGCTGCTCGATTTCATAAGCACAAGTCGTTTGGTTTTAATTTTCTTTGAGTCAAAGCGTGATTTCTAAACATTTATTTTTTCTTTTTTCTGAGAAGCGGAGATTAAAACTTTTTTTGTATTTAAATAAACCTTGTGATGCACGCCACGCAGGAGTTCATAATTGCAGATCGTTTTTCGTCGTATCCGTGTACCTGTCCCTAGACGTAATACTGATAAGAAACCAATTATAGCGCCTGTAGACAGAGTTACGGAATGCACCTTCCTTTTTTATAAGAGCCAGTGTCTGTTGAAAATTTGGTTTCTATCACATACAGGTTTATCTCTGCTCTTTTTTCTCTTTTCTTTCCACTGAACAACGAAAGATAATACGTTTCATCAAGATAATAACGAAACCGTTCATTCAAATTGACGGTCGTGATTCACTCTTAACTTCTTAAAAAACAATAGTTCAGGTTTTGCTCCAAAAACAGCTGCCTAAGGTAATAATTTTTTCTGCCTTTACAGCGAACATTTCGTATGAATGCATGAAAAACAACGAAGGTTGTCATTAACGTGGTATAGAATCCTGTCCTCAACTCTTCATTGAATGTTCCTTTTGTCTTGAGATGCAGACAAAATTTTATTGGTGAAACTATTGGCACTAAATATCAAACAACAGTAAATTATTGAAAAAAAATTGAACGTACGGACTGTAGAAGAAATCTTTAAATTGAAATATCGAAACCCAATTACACGTACATGAACCAGGAGAATCAATGAACAATTGTTTTACTTGTTGACTTTATTTTATATTGTCAGTGCATTTAAGCATTCTGCCCATCTTTAGCGTTAAAAATTCCCTCTGTGGGCAAAATAATCCTAATATGCACATGTACACGTCATCATTTACAGTGCATTGACGCAGAAAACTCATTTGTAAAGAAATTGTACATGTTTGCTAATTCCTTCAATAAATAAAATTAAATAAATAAGTGTGTTAAAGCATCTAAAGCTTTTCAGGAAGATTCATGCCAGTAGAGTTGTATCTTCGCCTTCACTAATGCGCACGAAGTTAATTTTGTATTATTAAATGGTAACATTCCGAATTACAGATCTTCAAATACACAGTTTAAAGCTATGATGGATTCTACCGAAACGTATCCAGCTGATATGACCAATCAAATCGTAAGTTAAGCTGTAACCTAGTAAAACAGAATCAATGGCGATAGTTGAATTTAATAGATTTTGAAAGCCACAACTTGGAAATCCTTTGAAGGCTTTCTTCTTCGAGGGTGGTGTCTGGACCATCAGCGTTCCAATTATAGACGATCCTACGCCCTAACCTCAATCAATTTCAGGAGCAACTACAAGAACAAACAACCTTGGCCTAATCGATTGTGGTCACCTGCCCAAAGGTTTACGGGGACTTTCTCTTCTTCTTTAAGCAGTCATTTGGGCGTCTTTCATTTCGTAAACCGCTGACGGTCTCTTACGGCATCTCAGTTGCTGAACAAACTCCTTTCTTTTTGGTTTTGCATCCAAAAAGAACAGTTTAGTTCTGCCATACATTCGTGATAACTTTACCAACTTATACTAATATTTGAAGGAGGATCTGCATTGAATAAATAACCTAATATCTTTACATCTACAGTAGATTCTCGCTAATTCAGCCATTCCTTGCACAGAGGGGTGCCGGATTGGCGAGAGAGCCGGATTACTGAGAGTGCATAAAAATTCAGTTTAGTTCTTCATTAAATTTAATGCTACAATTACGAGTTTACTATGTGCAGTAGACATGTATTTAAAAAACATAAATAAGAGACAATATGGTAATACTAAAAGAACACGATCAGTACGTACTATACTGCTTCATTTACAAGTACAATAAATGATAATCATATTATCAGTACAGTAAAGCAAAATATGTATGTGTACGTACTATACACAGTAAAATAAACGTACAATTGCAATACAGCACAGATGAAAGCTTGCATTTTCTCCTCAGTGTTCTCACTTCGAAATATGTCACAGATTTTTGTCTGCTTTAATGAAAATGCTTTTTGTAAAATTCTTAATTATTTTGAGGATCCTTCTTACTTTCATTTTAAATTGAATTACATGAACGTTAGTGCCAATTCAAAACAAAACATAATGTTAAAATTGAAAACTTCACTCGTATATGAAGTATAATTCATTCCGGTCTGATGTTAACACGATTTCTGTAACCAAAAACCACGCAAGGAGAAGAAGGTCGGATTATGGAGAGGCCGGAATATCGAGGACCAGATTAGCGAGAGTCTACGGTAATCATTTATTTTCAAATTATTTAGATCAGAGTCCTCCTTCCGCCATTTATTTGTGCACATTTTACTTGGATATCGCTTGGTGATTTCTATCTGAAGATATCTATTCAACGAAAGTCTTTTCGCTTTCTAAAATAAAGCTTTGCTATTGTCTCAAGTAGAGATTTATAGGATTTTTTCTTTCACATGAAGTGAACTCGAAAAATCATGTTCTGGAAATTTCCATGAATTTCACTCTGTGTTCTCTGTACGGTAACCTTCGAGGGATTTCAGTTATCTTTAAAGTTACCAAGAATCAAACTCATTCAGCGATTCCTGCAGCCTCCATAAGAAAGAATCAACACAAACTTGTATTAAATTTCTGTAAGGGTGAAAGCTAGAGTTTAAGTAGGGCACCGAAATAACTATTTCGGCTAACGACCTCAATGGGTAAGTGTAGACGCCATAAGCAGATTCCTGTTCCTAATTTGGGGCCACTGGTTCAAGGGAAGATAAAGAATCAGCGGAGTAAGAAAAATACTCTATTCATGCTTCATCTGATACTCAAGCCCTGGATAGAATCCTAAGGTATTGATCAATCGGCCACTGGAGTGGATGAAATGTTTTCCATATCACTATATCTGCACAATGGAAAGACTCGTAAATGATAAAGAAAGTTACTTTTGTAACAAAAGCTTGACGATTTCTTTTATTGCTTTTTTTATTATATCCAATCATTTGAAGGTAGTTTATTTCGTTAATTAGGCCCAAGTTTTCTCCAGCATTCATTCAATGCTATCACTTTCCTTTTCACTGACATCAACACTTCCGTTGGCAAGTGTTTCCATCAATCTTTTATCATTTAATTAGCTTCTGTGGCTGAAGAACGCAGCCTTTTTTGCTTATGACTGAAAACTGAAATCGTACACTCTAGTGCCCAGAGTAGTCAGATTCCGATGAATAAAGAAGCAAAATGGAATGAAGTATAAAGTTGCAGAAGACAAAAAATATTCATATGCAGTTCTTTCTAAAGCTAGAAAAGACTACAAAGAAAAGGCTGCAAAATGGAAGGAAGTATAAAGTTGCAGAAGACAAAAAATATTCATATGCAGTTCTTTCGAAATCCAGAAAAGACGACGAAGATTAGTACCTGAAAAATATTTTGTAAATACTTAGTGATGGTGAACGAAACTCTAAAGATTGAGCAACTCTAAAGGCTATAAGAAATCACCCTTCCCTAATCCAGCGTCACTAGTTCCAGGAAAGTAAGAGACTCAGTGCCGTAAGACCAGAACTCCACCAATGCCTCATTCGGGACTCAAACCCGAGCCCATTTTTGACGAATGATCACAAACTGACAACTCAGCCACCGAGAAGGCGGTTGTTGATGTTAATTTCTTCCTTGGTAGAAATATATCAGTTGAAAGTTGTGCAAAAGTAAAACTGATAGGCCTAAAATCCTGTGAATCATTGGATGAAACAATGGAATTTTCAAAATAAATTTATCGGAATGTCTCAATAATTAAGCATTTAATCATAGCATTTAGCCTATTCTCATCTACGAAATAGTGAAGACCCCCAATTGGGACCGATATACAAAGACTTCACTCAGATAAGCACGAACCAATGTGCGATTGGAGTGAAAAAAAAGACAAGAAAAAGGAAACATTGATCTCACAATATATAAATTTACAGAATTTACAGATCTTTCCGTTAGCAAAACTACTGTGAAATAAAAAAATTGGTTGGATATATTTGCTAGAACAGCTGACCAAAGCTGTGAAACATAAATTCTTCACTGTATGTTCGTCGAAAGTACAACAGACCCAGGAAACGAACATGAAACAAATTACTAGTTTGAAAAACTCCAGAGAGGGTGTTTTAGAATAGCTTTCAACAAACTTCCATAAAGCAAGCGTCAATGAATGGTTGAATAAATGAACTCAGAGATATTAAACTGAGTGTTTTGTATTTACTCACAATAAATGTGTTCCTGCAAACTTAAAAACATTCCTGTTGCAGATTTATAATTTAAAACATGTTTTATCAAGATATATAAATACCAACTTTCTGATTCTGATAACTTACAGCATGGTAATCCAATATGGGTACAATGCAGGACACAGATACGATTGCCACTGCGACGAAGATTAGTACCTGAAAAATATTTTTAAATACTTAGTGATGGTGAACGAAAGAATTAAACACAAATATCACGAGAAAAATATATACTTTTCAACTACTGAAGCACACGTATGCATTGAGTTTCTGCAAGATGAAGGAATGCGAGAAGTGTTAAACAACACCTCATTATAGTTTTCGAAGGTCAGTACTTACAACGATCGCAGAAAAATCCATGTTATTAACCAAAGTAAGAAAAAAATTGTCAGCGTTTCTCGTAATCAAAGTGTGTGTGTATATGTGTGTGTGTGTGTGTGTGAGCTTACAGGAAAATGCATGCGAAGCATAATGCCTTCGCAAGTAACAATTCCCCAAAAAAGTGAAGTTGCAAACCAAAAAATGTACTAAAAATATAAGAAAATGGGAGCTTTCAGGATTAAATAACTAACTTTTAAAGCTGCTGATACCCTTCAACCAGCAGGGTTCCACTTCTTTATGGAAGTTTCTTCTAATTTCCACCGTAGCTCTGTGTCTTGAATAAATGTGGAGGACATGCTTTTCATAGACCCAGCCCGTCTTTCAGTTTTACGCAATCACCTTCCATGTTGCTGCTCCTTAGACATTTTTTGTACTGTTCTGTATCTCTGTGAACTCGTTTTTCTGGAGGAGGTGAAGCCAGTGTTTTTTTTTTCAGGCATACATCCAGGGGGCCGAAGCCCTCCCGGAAACGACATCCCCCCCCCCCCCGACATTTTAGGATACCGAGCCAAATTTTAATAAATTCGGCTATGATGAAAAAGAAAGTTTCGTTTGTTTTTATGCTACAAATATTTCTCCATTTATATTTTTTTAAATATTTGTTCAAATGGTACCAGTTATAGTTTATTTTATTAAAAAGTGTATTAGGACGCATAGTATTCTTCAAAATATAATAAGTAGACTAATCATACCTAATTGTCTGGGAATCGTGATTCAGGATCAAGAGTGCGTTGAATGCATTTTAATAGATGCAAAATTCAAGCCTGCGGACCCCCCCCCCCCTCCTGTAGCTGAAGAAAGTTTGTTATTCCTGAAATGTTTGAAGAAGTAATAACTATATCAGAGATGTATATAGAAATTTTCTTCGGGGGGACGGGGGACGAAAATAGGAAGTTTTTGAAATCCACCATCTGGAACAAAATCAAAGTTAATGAAAAATTGAAGAAAAATTAAAACATTTTTGTTCAATGTAAGTCGATATAATTTTATTAAATTAAGGCATTTTTTCTAATGTAAGTCGCATTTTAACCAAAACACAAAACAAATGACACATTTCTCGGGGGGGGGGGGGACAAGGCCTTCTCTAAATGCGCCCATGTGCTAGATATATAGTAATTACTTCTATATATGTATATAAATATAGTAGTTAAAATTATATATATACATATATATAGCAAATGGAAAACTTGCCCCCTCTAGGGTTCCATTTGCCCTCCCGGCCAAAAAGTCCTGAAAGAAATATAACGAAGTAAATTTCTCCGTCATTTTTATCCGCGCCAGGATTCGAACCCGGATCCCCTCATTCCGGAATAAGTCACTCTACCAATTGAGCTACGCGGACGTTTTATTCTGATTCCTATCTGCCTCTATGTCGTGTGCGTCCTTCTGGCAGGTACGTCACATCTCCTGGTACGTTACATTATCTCCCCCTTATTTTTTTTATTTTTTTCGAAGTGCTGGAGAAGGGATTCTCGTATTTTTCTTATCTCGCGGTGTGGAAATAACATCTCACCATTGCGAGATTTTGAACGGTCGGGTCATCCGGATAGTTCGGGCGCCATTATAACGAAGTAAATTTCTCCGTCATTTTTGGTCTACGCCGGGATTCGAACCCGGGCCACCTCATTCCGGAATAAGTTGCTCTACCAATTGAGCTACGCGGACGTTTTTTTCTTATTCTGATTCCTATCTGCCTCTCTGTCGTGTGCGTCCTTCTGGCAGGTACGTCACATCTCCTGGTACGTTACAGAAACACTGGGTGAAGCCCAAATTTATAGTGAGAGTCTCTTTTTCTCAGCATTGCTTATAGTTTCTCATAACGCCATATATAGCCAAAGGATATCTAGCACACTGTTGAAAATTTCGTAGTTAGTTGCACCAAAAAGTGGTGCTACACCAGCTGCGCAACTTTCCGAGAAAACATACACCATTGTGAGGTGCAAACAAAACCCCCACAATATGGTTCAACTTTACTCTATGTTATAGTGTAAGGTTGCTCTACATTATGGTGCAAGGTTGCACCATGATGTTGAGTTTTGTTTGCACCACACAACGGTGTATGTTTTCTCGGAAAGTGGTACATCTGGTGTAGAGCCACTCTTTGGTGCAACCTACAAAATGTTTAACAATGTAGAGAAGCGTTTGGCAAAAGTGAATATATATTTGCAGGTGATTAAAGATCATAGTTCGCCAAATGCAATACAAGTAAAGAAAAAGTAGGGAATAAAGAAATTATGGTGTTCAGATAGGTTCAGACGGTGCACTGTTCCCCCATTCACTCCAAGTCTCAGATGCACATGGAAGCTTTTAAAAACTGCTGCAAAAATAGCTCTTATGAATGTTTAAAGCAAGAACAAATGCAGTTCAATAATTTTTAGGAATTGTTTATTCAGCATCCAAATGTTCCTGAATCGTTAATTATTTTCCTACTTTTTCTGTGGTGTTAGGTGTTCTGAGACAACAGATGCCACATGTTCTCTGGAGCGTAAGCCCACATTTTGATGTACTATATTCTTGGGAATCTCAAATGAAGACCGAAATGGTATTCGTTCCCAGAGAGAACTTTCAACTCTTTCATTGTGCAATCACAGAGGTTTTGCGCTGGGGCTTCTGGTGATCTTTTTTTTTTTGTTGTTGTTGTTGTTGTTGAAGGGGAGTTTAACGACCAGCTTGAGCAACTCTAAGGACTTTAAGCAGTAGCCTGTCCTTAATTTAGGGTCTCTTGTTCCAGGGAAGGGAGAGCACCAGTGCCATAAGGCCAACATACCACACATGTCTCATCCGGTACTTGAACCCGGGCCCATTTGGACGAACGGTTAAATGCCAGCGCTTAAGTAACTGTGCCACAGGGCCGTCTCTAGTGGTCTTCGGGCAGACGAGGTAGAAAAACAAGCAAGATTGGCTTCAATATAAATTTTACTCATGTTAAAAGCGGTCCTTTCAGGTTTCGCAAAGCTCAATTTGTCTTCAGTGCAGTGATAAAAAAAACCATGATATTATCATTTCTAAAGGTTTTACTCTTGTAAAATAATTCAACATATGATACTGGGACAACACACATTCATGGAATCGAAATTTATTTAAGACGTCCGAATTCAGTGTCACTCATAGAAAAGATTTTATAAATATATATGACCTTTAATTTTTAACTCGCTCACTTTATATTGAAGCATGTGCACACTATTTTGAGTCGATTAAAATTTCCACTGGAAGAAAGGTTTTGCGATTTTTAGTTATCTCCCTTGATTCTTTAATGCTATTAAATTTAATGTGAATGCTTTACACGGTTAATTCTGACATCTTCAACCCTCAGGAAACTATTGTGCTTTTTTCAATTTCAAAAGAGCTCGCCATTGCAAAAGGTATGTTTTAATTAGTTAGTATACGGAAAGTCTACAATAATTTATCATATAGCAATTCCTATAAAACTGTTATTACGGATTCTTCAAATATCCCTACTACTGTATATTTCAATAATCGGTGACAAAACATTTTCAAAGGTAGGAATTTGTGCGGTTTCATGGTTTCCAAATGATATATGTTGATTTTGATAATCACACTGCAAGTTCCGCAGAATGCTTCGCGAATGATTTTTACCGCTGCGCGAGGGTACATTACTGATCTCACGACGGTTGGTTTGGATCAGGTTATTACTATAAACGTCGTCAAGTCTTACCCTAGGGCTTTTACTTCGGCGAAACTACGTTAGAGAAAAAAACCTGGAGAGAACCAGTTTTCGATAGCACAGTCATGGAAGTCGGGGCAGTTTAGCGATTCAGCTCGCCAAGCCATCTTTCCGAAATGAAAAGTTATTTGGATCATTGGAATGATGAGCATTCGTGTGAATACGTTTGATGCTTACAAAAATGAGCAATTAACTGATATCGAATATCTCTCATAACACTAGTCTAGAGCTGTCCAATTTCTATTGTGTTCTTAAAATAATCAGATGGCGGGCCACATTTTTTTAAAAATATACATAAACGGCCGGTGTGACATGAAGTCAGAAGATGCTAAGGTTTAAATATGCATTTATTAAACACTCGGAGTACAGAATGAGAATTTGAGTCATGAAATGATTATGTACAAATGAGCGCCAGAACAAGTAGGCAAAGAAATAAAACTATATACACTTCCTGAGGGTAAGATAGCAAAGGAAATTAAAGGGGTAAATTAACGATGTAAGTGTCAACATAAGGATAGAGTATTCATAATAGTTCAAACTGTAAAGGAAACTCTCAGGCCATCAATCTGGAACCAGCTGAGGTATGGTCTCCAGAGTTCGTAGAATTTGGAAAGAGTTTCTGTATTGACAGCGAGTTCATGCGCTAACTGTAGACGGAAACTTAGTCGAGCTGTGAAGTGATGGACAAGTTACTCGCTTGCCTCTGTAAGAGTAGGTACAGTGGAGTTTTCCTGATGCGTCAGTTGATGGGAGTAAATTACTATTTTTACAAGCGTGAGAAAATAAACACACACTGATGAGAGAGGAGAAGCAGGAAGAATATCTTGAAGTAGGGTAAAATATGAGACGGCACTCAGATTTGCTAGGCAAAGATGGTGTGCAATACGGAACATGAGATTTAACTCAGGTAGCAAGACTGGACAAAACCAATATACACTGAAAAGCAATTGAATTAGAGACAGCTGGCGTTACGCAAATCTGGCGCAGTGGGCGGCCCTGTAAATGGAAACGACATGACGTATGCAGCGTTACGACAATATAAGGAGTGATGCGACGGTAATCAGTAAGAGTCGGACGCAGTATGGGTAAGACGAAGGATTTAAGCTAATTTGATCATGGGAAAATTGTCGGGGGCCGACGAATGGGTCACTCCATCTCGGAAGTCGTGCAGGCACTGGGATTTTCACGAGCCACTGTGTCACGGGTGCACCGTGAGTGCATCGAATCCGGTAAAACGATCTCTGCAAGGGCCAACTGCCGTGGACAACAGCCTGTGGATGAGCGGGGTCATCGTCGGCTAGCTCGCATTGTAACAGCGGATAGACGGTCCACAGTGCAAGAAATCACTCGGCAATTTAACGCTGGTGCACAAAAACGTGTAAGCAGCCACACCATCCAGAACCATCTCGTCGCTATCGGGTACAGAAGCCATCGTCCCACGAGGGTACCGATGCTGACCGCACATCACAGGGCGCAAAGATTAGCATGGGCGTGAGAACATCGCCACTGGACCCTAGACATGTGGAAAAATGTTTCCTGTACTGATGAGTCGAGATTCACGTTGGTACATGCGAATGGCAGGATACGAGTACGGCGCAAACCACATGAAGCGATGGATCCTTCTTGCCAGCAGGGTACTCTTCAAGCTGGTGGGGGTGGCATTCTCGTCTGGGGACTATTTACGTGGACTGAAATGGGAGCCCTGGTACGTGTGACATCGTCCCCCACAGGTCAACGTTACCGGGATATCCTGGACGATCATTTTTTCCGTTCGTGCGTCTTCAACATCCCACTGGGGACCTCATCCTGCAACAAGACAGTGCACCGTGCCATCGCTCCTGAATTGTACCGAATGGTTGGATGAACACTCCGTCAACGTGACCTCGCTTCCTAAGCCAGCTAGGTCACCTGACCTCAATCCCATCGAGCACATCTGGGATGCCATCGAGAGAGATGTTCGAAGCTCTGACCCCCCTCCATCAAATCTTCGTGAACATTGGGAGCTTTTTCAAGGATCATGGATCCGTATGGCTTCCCAACGCTTCCGGTGTCTTGTCGAGTCCATGCCGAGATGAATCGCGGCCGTCATCAGGGCAAAAGGTGGTGCTACACGTTACTAGACAGGTATCGCTAATTCAATTGCTCTTCAGTGTACATGTTCAATGTCTGCCGGGACATCACAGTCGGAACACTGTGGAGAGATAACAAGAATCATTCGGTGTAATAATTGAGGAACGGGGAGGCGGAGATGCAGAAACAGCCAATGAACATTCTTCTCATGAGGTGCAGCAAGGAGAGGGTGAGCAGCAGCCCAAACAGCTGTTAAGGAGGCAGACGGAACAGTAGGGATAGGCATTGGTTGCTGAGGTGCACATGTGCGACGAATTTCACTCAAAATCTTCTGTGAGCACGCCTCAAACGTAAAAGATTTCATACGGAGTTGCACAAAAAACAGGAAGAGTCGCGGTGCTGCTGCAATCTGTAGAATTCCTTCAGGAGAGGCCAAAGATGGGTATAAACGGATGATCGACGATTTTAACGACATGTAGCGTGTCCGGGAGGAGACGGAATCATGAAGACCAATAGATAGGCGGGAGAAGTCTTTCCATGTAAGGTTGAGGTTCACAAGGTCTCGTACAGTAATAATGCCTGCGCGCATCCATTCTGGAGAGGCAAAGAATGGTCGGTCAGAGGGATAAAGAGCTGATGAGTAAAAGAGTGGTTCATTTAGTATCTCCGTAGTGGAGGAAGGGGTGCTCTCTGTAGTGGGAGAGACCTCAGGATTTCTACGGCCTCCCAGTAAACGGTCGGGAGGCTTTTTCGCAAAGCTGGGAAACTATCCATTCGAAGAAAGACGGCGAACGTTAATGAAGGATTTTTCAATGAGGCAAGAACATTACGTACTGTGCATGTATGTGGGTTGGAGCTATTGAGCACATGAAAGAACCAGTGAAGCCGTGCGGCACGGTAAAGGAGATATACAGCAGGAAGACCAATTCCTCCTTGTGAAGGTGAGAGTCAGAGTGTAGAGGATCTGACCCAATGATGCTTTGACCATACAACTGATGTAGGGCATGCTTGAACTTGACGGAGTCTGTAGCCAGGAGCGGTATCCATTTGCCATGAATAGTAACACTTTGATAAGATGTATGTGCGAGCAATGTGAGCTCTTTGAAAGAAGGAGGTGCGCAATTGCGCTCTTCTTCAGAAGCCTGCTGCTTTAAGGAGGGAGGGATAGGGAGAGAAAGCTAATTCGTTCGTACGGACTCCGATGGTGTTCCGAGATGAATTCCTAAGAATTTTTGGGTGGGATGTGACCATTTGGCTCCCCAGGGAGGGAGAGTCGTAGCGGTGTTTTCAAGTGCCGCACCAGAGGCACTTGTAACAAGAAATTTGTCATGGAGGACTGCAGTGTGCTAAACAAGTTCAACACAGGTAGTGACCATGGGATGGTACGATGTAAGATGCACCTCAACGCTAAACTCGAGCGCTGCAAGCTTATAAAACAAACAAAGTGTATTGACATGACTAACCTTAAGAAATATCATAATACCTTCAAATTGGAACTGAGGAACAGATTCTCTGCTCTAGAAGGTCTAACGTTGGAAGAAATGGACATCTCTGAAGTTAACAGAAAAGTAACCAAAGCTCTTATGGAAACAGCAACAAAATTAGCTGGGTCTAAAAACAAGATGCATATGAACAAATTATCAGGAAAAACTAAAATGTTTATGCAAAAAAGAAGAGAGATGAGGACAACTAAAGAAGATGTGACTTCCAAAGTGGAATATATAGAGCTATGCAAGACAGTACGAAAAGGTATCACTGCAGATGTAAGGAAATTCAACTGTGAACTAGTGAGGAAAGCAATTGAAAACAAACAAAGCCTAAAGATAGCAAAGGGACATCTCAGTAAGGGAAGAAAACAGATTATGGCTCTGAGAAAAGAAGATGGTTCTGTAACAAGAAATAGAGGTGAAATTTTGACAAGTGAAAAATTTCTACTCAAAACTATATCAAAGGGATGGTGCTTGTACTCCAGACATTACGATAGGTACCAGTACCAGAGTTCTTCCAGTTCTCCCAGCAAAAGTTGCACATGCAATCAAGAACATGAAACGGGGGAAAGCTCCAGAACAAGATGGAATTACCGTAGACATCACACAAAAAGCAAGTGGAGAAACTGAAACAGTACTCGCCCAAGTTTTCACTCGATGCCTTAATGAAGGGAAGATTCCTGAAGATTGGAACAATGCTACAATGATCCTGCTACGTAAAAAAGGTGACATCAGGGATCTCAAGAACTACAGACCTATCAGCCTCATATCAGTGGCTTATAAAATCTTCAGTAAAGTTCTTTCACACCGCTTGAAGGTGACACTGGACATGGCTCAACCGAGAGAACAAGCTGGATTCAAGAGCAGCTACAGCATTATAGATCATATCCACGTACTGAGAGAACTAATTGAAAGAGTGAGGGAATATGAACTTCCATTATGCATGCTTTTTATCGATTATGAAAAGGTCCTTGATGCCGTGAAACCATCAGCAGTTACAAAGGCTTTGAAATCCTGCGGTATTGAAGATGCATACATTAATATTATTAATAACATCTATGAAAATGCAAGTGCAAAGATTCGGCTGTTTGAGAATACAGCACCTAAAAAAAAATTCGAAAGGGAGTCAGACAAGGTGACACTATATCTCCCAAACTCTTTAATGCCACATTGGAAATGTCTTTCAATCACTGAACTAGGAAAACAAAGGGAAAAAGATTAATGGAGCTTATCTAACTCACTTTCGTTTTGCTGATGACGTAGTCATTTTTGCAACTACCTCATCAGAGCTGCAGAGTATGATACAAGAACTTGCTGACAAGAGTAAAGAAGTGGGATTAAAAATGAACTTTCAGAAGACAAAAGTGATGTACAATGCTTTTACAAGAAATGAAGATTTATCGATTGATGGGAAAAGCTGGAGACAACCAATACCTACATTTATCTTGGACAGGAGATATCAAGTGAAGGCCACATTGATGAAGAAATTAATCGGCGTATAAAACTTGCTTGGAGAGCTTTTGGAAAAAAATAGTATAATTTTCAAGAGCAATATGCCATTATGTCTTAAATGAAAAGGGTTTGATCAATGCATCCTTCCAGTGCTTACGTATGGTGCAGAGACGTGGACCGTAACTAAAAGAGACATACAAAGACTGCAGACAACTCAAAGTAGCATGGAGAGATGGATGCTTGGGGTAACCAGGAAAGATAAGAGGAGGAACTCGTGGATCTGAAAAATTACAAAAGTGGAAGACATCATGATAAGAGTAAAATCTCTGAAATGGCAGTGGGCTGGACATATTGCCAGATGGACAGACCATTGATGGACAGCTGAAATTTTAGACTGGATTCGAAGGGACAGGAAAAGACCCAGAAGAAGACCACATGTGGGATGGGTGGATGAAATTCGAAAGTATGCGGGAGTAACATGGAGGAGACTGGCACAAGGCAGTCCGTTGTGGAAGAAATTTGGGGAGGCCTTCGTCCAGTAGTGGATTGATAATGGTTGACAATGATGATGATGATGATGATGATATACATAAAGATGTCCTTCCTAATTTATTAAATCAATAAACTCTGCTTATGAACATTATAAAAGCTGAAATTTAAAATTTGAAGATAAAAGAAAAACCTTACATTTCATGAGAGCACTCTGGACAAAAACACTCCACTAAAAGTTGTTGCACGTCCACTTTGATGCTTGTCCTTGAAAGACGAAGTAATTTTCCAAGAGTGGGGTTACTCATACTGTTTCTGTGTTTTGACTTTATGTATTCCATGTCTAAAAAGGCCCTCTCGCACACGTAAGTACTTCCTAACACTGAAATGACTTTTAAATCCACATCTCTCGTGTTTGAATATTTCTCAGTGAAAAAATTGTTTAAACAACTCTGCTGTAGTCTCTGATCGACCTCTAATTAATTCATCTGCTGGAAGTTTATGTAATTCCATTTGATAAATGGGGTTTATGCTTCAATGCCAACATTCAATGGATCCCTGAACAGATGTGTGCTTGTTTTGAGTTCATCAAAATGTGTATGCCTGTTTCCAAAGTTCTTATTAAGAGTGTCCAGCGCAGGAACAAATACTTTAAACTCTATAGTTTCACCAAATATTGCCACTTCATCGTAAATCTTCTAGCAGAATTTGAAGTGAGTAGAGCTGTTTCTTTCTAGATTTGATTTTGACAATGGAAGTTTGTTACAAAAACCAGCTATATGTTTGTAAATATTATACATATTTTGGTCTTTCTCTTGGAGAGCAATATTTTACGAGTTCAAATGGTGCGTAATATCGGATAGAAAAAGCTAGAGAGCTAAGAAAAGTGATTTCGCTGAAACTTTTTTTTGTAAGATCAGTATCATATTTTATTTCTTCCTGTAAAAAGAGACAAAGTTCTTTCCGAAGTTCGGAAAATCTCACTAAGTATTTTCCAGCACTCAACCAGCGGATTCAATCGTGCAGAAGTAAGTCACCTGTATTAAGTTATCTTCAAAATATTTTGAATTTTCTATGGGTAAGAGCCCGGTTTCAGCTGCTGAAACCGTGGACCAGATAATGCTCGTTCGTGGTGAACGAAGATCCACATAATGCTCGTTCGTGGTACAATACCATGCAACATTTCAGACCTCATTCCACCTCTTTATACTCAAATATGAAATTTCTTTTCTTCTTTACTAGCAGTCATGCCCGTTCTCCTAACGGTGAATCTATAAAATCATTTTTTGAACATAAAATTAAAGAAAGGGAAAAGTAATTTATGATACGTAACTGTTCTACGATTTAGAACAGGGTCGTGACGTCAATGCATATGATTTTACGTAAAACCGAGCAGGCTTTGGCACCCCCTTTCTTTTAGATCAAAATTTCATGGAATTTCCACAGAATTTCAATGTTTTTGGCATAATTTTATTTAAACCTATGAGCATTTTGAACAGTAAAGCTAAGCCACCCTTTGAATATTTTAGTTTTCAGATTTTTGAAGGTGTAATAGTGGTAGAAAAATTCAAGTAGACAATATTCCAAAGCCACCATTTTGATTTTATTTTGTTTTTGGACTTTTCTAGGTATCCGGAGCTCAAGACCTATCAGCATACCAATTTTCATATCCTAAATCTTTTAGACGTGGTCGAACAATTCACGAAAATTTCAAGCAGACAATATTCCAAAGCCGCCATTTTTTCGGACGTTTCTAGGTATCTGTAGCTTAAGACCAATCAACATGCCAATTTTAAGATATCTATGCCATTTGGAAGTGGTCGAACAATACGCGAAAAAATTCAAATAGGCAGTATAAGCCGGTCATTAAGACCTATCAGGCTACTAATTTTCAGATCTCTAGGTCATTTAGAAGTGGTCGAAAAATTCGTGGACGGAAACACTCGCATTTTACCATTTTCCCACTTTGCTTTGTATATAAAGATATATTTGAGGCAGCATAATTTCTTTCCGCTGGCAGAATGCGACCTGGAAGTAGCCAATTGGATAGCACTGCACTTGTCCAATAACTCTAGTTTCAACACTAAGTGACTCGTTCTAATTTTAGAGGCCTCCAATTTGATTCAGCATCTCATTAATTAATGATACTAACTTTGAATAGGCTTGGTGCAGCTCCAGACTCAAGTTCTTTCATTTTTAGTAATTCAAGAAACTCACTGAGTAGCCATGTAGATATATAACAGTCACTCGCCCTATTTTTGCAATTCTATCAAAGCATTCTACTCGTAGTAAGTAAGTAGAACATATCTAAAACACGTTCGTAATTGGAAATTAATTTGCGAAAAAAAATAAAGGCGATTTAAAGGGATAGACTTCTGTATCAGGATTTCTACGTGTTCTTATAAAAACCCACAAAACTATGTATCTTTGTAAATTTACCTAAGTCATAAGAAGATAGTAAATGTTACGTTAACTGTTGAACAGGCACCTAATGATAAAGCAAATGAAGGGAAATAACTATGTTTTCACTTTTGCTTCTAGTAAATTTCAGTATGCGTACTGTGTTGCGTCACTGGGATAATAATACTCCATCAAGCGCATAAAACGCAAAGTACTTTAAAAATACAAGCAGTTTTCACATACTACCATAAAAATATTTCTACACCCTACCTTTCATTCACGTAAAGGCATTTTCAAATCCTATTATAATATAACACTTCCTTTAATAAATAACTGGGGTAAAAGAAATTATGGAACTCAATAAACGTGCAACAAAAATACATAAACAGTTAATAGTATGAAGTGAAACGGTAAACATGGGGGACAACTTTATGAAAAAACGTTTTTGTCCTGATTTTAACTAAAATCCGAAAAGGTTCTGAAATACTCATATTTCTACATTATGTGAATTGTTCAGACCGCTTCATGGCTTTAGCAATTACAGGACGCAATGTATTTTAAGTATTTCGTGTTCTCATAGTTTCCCGAAGAAATGGAGTGAATTCGATCCTGTACAAAATCACATCACTAAGAAAACGCTCCTTTCATACGGGACTATGAACTTTAAAAACATTCCTGCACTTTACGTAGGAATATTGATAGGTAATGCAGTATTAGTAGCTTTGGTTTTCAGCAAATGAAGTGTGAAAGTTTACTAAAACTTGAAGCAGAAGTGCCAGAAATTCTCAAACATCTGTCTTTTAGCTTAAAATGTATTATAATTATTTTAATCAAAAACCTTCAATATTTATAAAAACAATATCCAAGGTTTCCTGGCATCTGTCGTCAATAAGCCAGATTTACAAAAATAAAGCCTCAGTTCGTCTGTATTATCTTCATTACATACGTCCTGGCTTTTGGCTTCCTTCGTACAACATTTTCAAGACATCGCTCTTAACCTGTGAATTATTCTGGAAGAGGGAAACTAATTACAAATACGAATACAAACTGTGCCAGTTTTGGCACCAAATAATACAACAGTAAGTCAAAATCCCCCCATGCAAAGTAACCTTGAGAATAATACTTATTATTTCCATCACAATTTTAAATACTTTTGCTTACATGGTGCACAGCAAACTCAACAGTGAGTAAGTCGCAAAAATTATATTCAGCGATGTTTTTAAGAAGTAAAACTTAAATATAAATCTGCGTCTATGACACAAATACAGAGAAAAGGTTTTTATGAACTGGAGTTCTATTTAAGTCATCAGTCACTGTGTGTTTCTCTAAGCGCGTTGTCTTGCGGTCTGATTTGAAAGAAAAATTATATCAAATTTAAAACAAGACATATTTTTAGGTATTAAAATACGACGACAGATTTGCGAACGTGAGAAATCACCTAGGGTAACAGATGCGATAACTGCCCTAAAACAACTTATGGAGAAAAACAGCGAAGAAAAAGCATCCTCACACATGATATGTTTTAGATCGGGAGAAGGCGTGTTTTAGGGTACTAAGACAGGAAAGATGGAATTAAAGTGTAAGAAAGATATTTGCAATTGATAAAGAAAATACACAGAGATTCCATACAAAATATGCGCAGTTCATAATAAGGAAACATACAGAGATTCCATACAAAAATACAGTTAATAATAATAAAACATACAGAGTAGCGTAACTTAGACGGATCTGCTTCAAGCCCACTTTTTATTTGCTACTGCTTTAGATGTGGCAACAACGGGAGTGAGGGAAACAGCACCGTGGACCATCTTGTTTGCAGATGACGTGGTGTTATACCAAGAGTAAAACATGCTGAAAAAAGGCCGGAAAGTGGAGAACAACTTTAAGGGCTATAAAGGGCTATAAACATTCGCCTATCCCTGATTCAGGGCCACTGGTTCAGAGAAAGGGAAACAGCCTGTGCCGTAAGACAAACACCCCATTCATGTCTTCTCCGAGACTTGAAATAGACCCACTCCTACGAAATGTCAGAAGCCAACGCTTAGATCACTGTGCCATCGGGGGGCCCAAACAGAATACATATGCTACAACGAAGAATCAGGAAATGAAATTTCTTGTCCAAATTTCCACGATACGACGAGGTGATCGAAAGAGTGAAAAAGATGAGATTGATTCTGGACGGATTTGGAGATCTGAAGCGAGAAGTAAGCAGCTAAAAGCATACCGAATGGAATAACATCAGAAAAGCATCCGATGTATTTTGTAATAGAAAGATGCCAGTGAGGCTTAAAAGCCGGGGTCTCAAGACTGTAGTTAGAGCAGCAATGCTATAAAGCTCTAAGAGGCCAATGGCAAGTGTTTGGAGAAAAAGCTAAATATTGCTGAAATGAAGATGTAGATGATATGGTTACAGATGAAAAGAGAAAGGCAACAGGGAAAGTGACAGAATTATCAGGCAAGACCCAAGAAGCAAGACAGAGCTGGCGTGAAAATTGTTTGAGAAGGGACAAGGAAAGCGTGTAAACCAAGTTTGCGGACATGGAAATACCAGGACAGAGTACTAGATGAATGTCTTAATGGATAGGAAAGACTGAAAATTATATCAACAGTGACATGAAGAAGAAGAAACTGAAGATTGAGTTGACGCAAGACAGAAAAGACTGGAGAACTAGGATCCGAATTAGTGTCTCACCTAGATATGAAATTTACCATTATTCAGAAGTAAAAAAGCCTATATGTACGGGGGAGAGTTTGAGAAGTAATGATGACGACAATATTTTTTGTCTTCAGTGTCTTTGATGATGATGGAAAGGACAATGTATTGATTCATTTAAGTTTGTTTAGCTACTAGCACATTTTTTTTTTACTTTTTCATAGCAGTTGCATGTTTGTACGAACTCTTATAATAGGAGAGACGAACAATATTTTCCTCGCGATTAGAGTGATGTGGCGAAAATAAAAGTTAGGATATCTTGATCTACTGAAATATACTGTATCCCCGACCGTAATTACTGCAATGAGTCTTGAATAAGATATTATGACTCGGAATTAAGTGAGACTCTCCTAACTCAGAAATGAAACAGGCCACCCGTAACTTTACTGAAGATTCTAGAAATTGCTTGAATAAGCAAGTGTATTTAGGCAAAAGGTACGGTAAATAACCGAATTTGGGCAAAAAGTTTTGAGGTCGTATAAGATACAGTTAGAACAAAAATGTTGGGCCAACGAGAGGAATTCACATGCTGACTATAGCAAATGGAGAAGGCAATCCATGAAAGGAAAGTTTCAAATGAAAGGGTAAAAGTCAGTCCTTACCTGAGAAATCATGGTTACCGAGGTGTTTGGGGCTGGTCTGGATATTCAACTTTCAGGAAGTGATCGTCTAGGACAATTCGCTCTGTTTATATACCTCCGTCTAGAGTAGTTCAGAAAGTGAGTCGGTAATTTGGGACGCTTGGCTGGACACAGTTATGGGGCCGCAATCAATGATTTCGGTCTTCTGAAATATTTACGGTCAATGTCGGAAAGAATGAATTTCTACATCGAAAAGTCAATGAGTTACAAAATAAATAATATTGGGGAAAAAAATTACCTCGAACGCGAACACGTTTTTTGTTTTTCAAGTGTGGAATTTTTAAACTAGTAAATTCTTCTCTAACACCTCTTCTGCCCAAATTGAATTTACCAGCAAATCTCTGCACTGTAATATTTTAACAAAATGTCTTCTTCTTAATCCGGATTTGAAAGAAATTGGATCAGTCACCCTATTTTGTAGATTCCTTAAAATTAAGGCATTTGTGTTCGACAGGTACAACATAAAGCTTCGAAAACGTACGCACCTGGAACTACCAAGAAAAATGTAATGTTATTAAAAAGTAACTATTTCGATAAACATTGAACTGAAAGCGTTTAATGAGACACGGCGTGTAGCACAATATTATGAATCAGACAAAATATAGTTACATACACACACACCACTGCAGAAGAACATCTACTGCTTATTTCACTACACGCTTAAAATAATATAACGTATGCAACGACTTTAATGATACTTGATATGCGAGTAATATTCATAAATGCAAATCGAAAGTGGCTCTTTAAACTCTGACGATCAATGAAATTTTATAATTCTCTTAAATTATAGAAAGTACGAATATTTTGCATGTGGTATAAATCGATGCCGGATTGAGATATTTTTTTCATAATTGATACAGGAAAAAAAAAACAAGAAGACCCTATGGGAGACGAGTGGATTAAATTCGAAAGCATGCGGGAGTTACATGGAGGAGACTGGCGCAAGACAGATCGTTGTGGAAGAAACTTGGAGAGACCTTCATCTTGCAGTGGATTGATAATGGTTGATGATGATGACATAATCGACATTGCTAGAAGAACTGACCACCGTTGGACAACTGAAATACTAGACTGGATGCTAAGGAAGAGCGAAAGCCCCAGAAGAAGACCACATCGAAGATGGATGGCTGAAATTCGAAAGCATGTTATAGTGACTTTGAAGAGACAGACTGAAGACAGAAAGCTGCGGAGGAGAACATTAGAGACCTTCAAACAACAATCGTTGTTGCTGTTGTTGACGGTGATATAACCGAGTTTTGTGCAAATAGTTGATGAAGTGCATGTTCAACTAAACCTGGTGCATAGATGTTCTTGAAACTGCTAACAGAACTCCATGCTAAACAAAGAAACAAATGTTAACCAAGATATTGTGATGTGAACCGAAACAAGGAGAATTTCTGTTAGCCTGTAAAATTGCATTTCTGATTTTCATTTCTTAGTTGAATTTGCATACCTGGTAGATGTTCGTTTGTTACAAGAATATTCATCTGGGTGTAAAATGTTAAGGGTATTAATCAATAGTTAATTTTCTAAGCACATAGTAATCCACAGAGCGTTGTTTTAATCAGGACAAAGCCATCACACATGGGCAGAACTGCGAAACCTGAAACTTCAGAGTTGCTTAGAAATATTCCATCTACATGACTTGGTGTCTAACGCATTCGGGTGTATACTTGGAGATGTGGGTTCTATTCCTGGTAAAGGAAAGTGCAGTTTTCAAATTGTATGAGTAAACTATACAGGTGAAAACTGCTGAAACCTTCTACAAGCCTAAAGCAATGTGTTATATGAGAGCTCGGCAAGGTTTTGGAGATCTAAAAAGGTCAATAAATGATGGACAAGTGTCCGCCTAGTCGAGAAGGTAGCGTGAAAAGTGCATGTAGTGTAACGCCCAGTCGAGAAGGTACTCGAAAGTGCATGTAGTGTAATGTACTTCGTGGCACGACGTAGATGACGTAATGCTGAGGTGACATATAAGTCAAATCGACAATGAAGCAGCGATAAGCCTGTCGACATAGTTCAATTGGGAGAACAGCCGCTCCGAAGTATGAAGATCTGAGTTCGAATGCCACCAAAGGTAAGAAAAGGTTATATGTTACAGTAGCGATTTTGATTAAATCTGGCATCAAAAGTTCCATACAGAGCTATTAATATAGCATAGCAGAAAACTACAGTACTAATAAAATGCACAATACTCAACGCGTACTATTAGCACAAAAAAATTTATCATCGCACTTTCAAAATCTGCGGAATATAGCATCACGGCGCCAGTAGATTTACCACTACACTGAAGAGCAATTGAATTAGAGATACCTGTCTAGTAACGTGTAGCACCACCTTTCGTCCTGATGACGGAGGCGATTCGTCTCGGAATGGACTCGACAACACACCGGAAGCGTTGGGAAGCCATACGGATCCACGATCCCTGAACAAGCTCCCACAGTTCACGAAGATTTGATGGAGGGGGTCAGAGCCTCGAACATCTCTCTCGATGACCTCTCAGATGTGCTCGAAGGGATTGAGGTCAGGTGACCTAGCTGGCCAAAGGAGCGAGGCCACGTCGGTGGAGTGTTCATCCAACCATTCGGATACAATTCGGGAGCGATGACATGGTGCATTGTCTTGTTGCAGAATGAGGTCCCCCAGTACGCACAAACGGGGGCAAATGGTCGTCCAGAATATCCCAATAACGTTGACCTGTGAAGGACGATGTCATACATACCAAGGTTCCGATTTCAGTCCACGTAAACAGTCCCCAGACGAGAATGCTACCCCACCAGCTTGAAGAGTACCCTGTTGGCAAGAAGGATCCATCGCATCATGTGGTTTGCGCCGTACTCATGTCCTGTCATCCGCATCAGCCAAAGTAAATCTCGACTCATCAGTCCAGACAACATTTTTCCACATGTCTAGGGTCTAGTGGCGATGTTCCCGCGCCCATGCTAATCTTTGCACCCTGTGATGTGCGGTCAGCAGCGGTACCCTCGTGGAACGATGGCTTTGGTACCCCATAACAAGGAGATGGTTCTGGATGGTGTGGCTGCTTACACGTTCTTGTGTACCAGCGTTAAATTGCCGAGTGAATTCTTGCACTGTGGCACGTCTATTCGCTGTTACAATGCGAGCTAGCCGACGATGACCCAACTTATCCACACGCTGTTGTCCACGGCAGTTGGCCCTTGCAGGAATGATTTTACCGGATTCGATGTACTCACGGTGCACCAGTGACACAGTAGCTTTTTCCCACGATCAAATGCGCTTAGATCTTTCGTCTTACCTATACTGCGTCCGACTCTTGCTGATTCCCGTCGCATCACTCCTTATATTGTCGGATCGCTGCATACGTCATGTCGTCTCCGTTTACAGGGCCGCCCACAGCGCCACATTTTCATAATGCCAGCTGTCTCTAATTCAATTGCACTTCAGTGTATATATCATCATCATCATCATTGTCAACCATTATCAATCCACTGCTGGACGAAGGTCTCCCCAAGTTTCCTCCACAACGGTCTGTCTTGTGCCAGTCTCCTCCATGTCACCCCTGCATACTTTCGAATTTCATCCACCCATCTTCCATGTGGTCTTCTTCTGGGTCTTTTCCTGTCCCTTGGAATCCAATCTAAAATTTCGGCTGTCCATCGATGATCTGTCCTTCTGGCAGTATGTCCAGCCCATTGCCATTTCAGGGATTTAACTCTGATCATGATGTCTTCCACTCTTGTCATTTTTCGGATCCACGAGTTCCTCTTCTTATCTCTCCTGGTTACACCAAGCATGCACCTCTCCACGCTGCTTTGAGTTGTCTGCAGCCTTTGTATGTCTCTTTTAGTTAAGGTCCACGTCTCTGCACCATACGTAAGCACTGGAAGGATGCATTGATCAAACACTTTTCTTTTAAGACATAATGGCATATTGCTCTTGAAAATTATGCTGTTTCTTCCAAAAGCTCTCCAGGCAAGTTTTGTACGCCGATTAATTTCTTCATCAATGTGACCCTCACTGGATATCTGCTGTCCAAGATAAAGGTACGTGTCTGTTATCTCCAGCTTTTCTCCATCAATCGATAAATCTTCATTTCTTGTAAAAGCATTGAACATCACTTTTGTCTTCCGAAAGTTCATTTTTAATCCCACTTCTTTACTCTTGTCAGCAAGTTCCTGGATCATACTCTGCAGCTCTGATGGGCTAGTTGCAAAAATGACTACGTCATCAGCAAAACGAAGGTGGGTTAGATAATCTCCATTAATCTTTATCCCCTTGTTTTCCCAGCTCAGTGACTGGAAAACACCCTCCAATGTGGCATTAAAGAGCTTCGGAGATATGGTGTCACCTTGTCTCACTCCCTTTCCAATTTTTATGTGTGTTGTATTTTCAAACAGCCTAATCTTTGCACTTGCATTTTCATAGATGTTATTAATAATATTAATGTATGCATCTTCAATACCGCAGGTTTTCAGAGCCATTGTAACTGCTGATGGTTTCACCGAATCAAAGGCTTTTTCATAATCGATAAAAGCCATGCACAATGGAAGTTCATATTCCCTCGCTCTTTCAATTAGTTCTCTCAGCACATGGATATGATCTATTGTGCTGTAGCCACTCCTGAATCCAGCTTGTTCTCTCGGTTGAGCCATGTCCAGTGTTACCTTCAAGCGGTGTGAAAGAACTTTAGTGAAGATTTTATAAACTACTGATAGGAGGCTGATAGGTCTGTAGTTTCCGAGATCCTCAATGTCACCTTTCTTATGTAGCAGGATCATTGTAGCGGTGTTCCAATCCTCAGGAATCTTTCCTTCATTAAGGCATCGAGTGAAAATTTGGGCGAGTACTGTTTCGATTTCTCCACTTGCTTCTTGTATGATGTCTACAGTAATTCCATCTTCTCCTGGAGCTTTTCCCCGCTTCATGTTCTTGATTGCATGTGCAACTTCTGCTGGAAGGACTGGAGGAACTCTTTCATGATGTCGTATATATATATATCATCATCATCATCATTGTCAACCATTATCAATCCACTGCTGGACGAAGGTCTCCCCAAGTTTCCTCCACAACGGTCTGTCTTGTGCCAGTCTCCTCCATGTCACTCCCGCATATTTACGAATTTCATCCACCCATCTCCCATGTGGTCTTTTTCTGGGTCTTTTCCTGTCCCTTGGAATCCAATCTAAAATTTCGGCTGTCCATCTATGGTCTGTCCTTCTGGCAGTATGTCCAGCCCATTGCCATTTCAGGGATTTAACTCTGATCATGATGTCTTCCACTCTCGTCATTTTTCGGATCCACGAGTTCCTCTTCTTATCTCTCCTGGTTATACCAAGCATGCACCTCTCCATGCTTCTTTGAGTTGTCTGCAGCTTTTGTATGTCTCTTTTAGTTAAGGTCCACGTCTCTGCACCATACGTAAGCACTGGAAGGATGCATTGATCAAACACTTTTCTTTTAAGACATAATGGCATATTGCTCTTGAAAATTATGCTGTTTCTTCCAAAAGCTCTCCAGGCAAGTTTTGTACGCCGATTAATTTCTTCATCAATGTGACCCTCACTTGATATCTGATGTCCAAGATAAACATACGTATCTGTTATCTCCAGTTTTTCTCCATCAATCGATAAATCTTCATTTCTTGTAAAAGCATTGAACATCACTTTTGTCTTCTGAAAGTTCATTTTTAATCCCACTTCTTTACTCTTGTCAGCAAGTTCCTGGATCATACTCTGCAGCTCTGATGGGGTAGTTGCAAAAATGACTACGTCATCAGCAAAACGAAGGTGGGTTAGATAATCTCCATTAATCTTTATCCCTTTGTTTTCCCAGTTCAGTGATTGAAAGACATTTTCCAATGTGGCATTAAAGAGCTTCGGAGATATGGTGTCACCTTGTCTCACTCCCTTTCCAATTTTTATGTGTGTTGTATTTTCAAACAGCCGAATCTTTGCACTTGCATTTTCATAGATGTTATTAATAATATTAATGTATGCATCTTCAATACCACAGGATTTCAGAGCCATTGCAACTGCTGATGGTTTCACCGAATCAAAGGCTTTTTCATAATCGATAAAAGCCATGCACAATGGAAGTTCATATTCCCTCGCTCTTTCAATCAGTTCTCTCAGTACGTGGATATGATCTATTGTGCTGTAGCCACTCCTGAATCCAGCTTGTTCTCTCGGTTGAGCCATGTCCAGTGTTACCTTCAAGCGGTGTGAAAGAACTTTAGTGAAGATTTTATAAACCACTGATAGGAGGCTGATAGGTCTGTAGTTCCTGAGATCCTCAATGTCACCTTTTTTATGTAGCAGGATCATTGTAGCATTGTTCCAATCCTCAGGAATCTTCCCTCTATTAAGGCATCGAGTGAAAATTTGGGCGAGTACTGTTTCAATTTCTCCACTTGCTTCTTGTATGATGTCTATAGTAATTCCATCTTCTCCTGGAGCTTTCCCTCGCTTCATGTTCTTGATTGCATGAGCAACTTCTGCTGGGAGGACTGGAAGAACTCTGGTACCTTTCATGATGTCTGGAGTACATGTATCATCCCTTTCATATAATTTGGAGTAGAAATCTTTCACTCTTGTCAAAATTTCACCTCTATTTCTTGTTATAGAACCATCTTCTTTTCTCAGAGCCATAATCTGTTTTCTTCCCTTACTGAGATGTCCCTTTGCTATCTTAAGGCTTTGGTTGTTTTCAATTGCTTTCCTCACTAGCTCACAGTTGAATTTCCTTACGTCTTCAGTGATACTTTTTCGTGTTGTCTTGCATAGCTCTATATATTCCACTTTGGAAGTCACATCTACTTTCGTTGTCCTCATCTCTCTTCTTTTTTGCATCAACATTTTGGTTTTTCCTGATAATTTGTTCACATGCAACTTGTTCTTAGACCCAGCTAATTTATATATATATATATATATATATATATATATATATATATATATATATATATATATATATGACCGCCAATAGCGGTATAACTATACCATCGGGATTAGAGGAAATGCTATCCCACACTCACCAACCCGCTTGGCCAGCGTGGTGAGTTATGGCCAAACCCCTCCAAAATGACTCCACAACTTAAATCTTGGCCCTCAGTCTCCGGCAGCTGGAATGTACCTGGCCAAGGCAGCGGCCAGTGCTACATGAAGGCAGAGGGTGCTAAGAATCCCCGGAGGACCGGACTAGGCTGCCATCTGATGCTGACCTTGGCTACGTATAACGGACGCTCCCTATCTTCTGATTCAAAGCTTCTTGAATTGGAAGAGGAACTACAAAGGATCAAGTGGGACATCGTCGGGCTAAGTGAGGTAAGGAGAAAAGGAGAAGATCTCATTGAACTGAAAAGTGGACATCTCTTCTACTATCGTGGGACAGATACTGGCAGAACTAGTGGTGTTGGATTTATAATAAACAAGAAACTGAAGGATAAAGTTGTAGAAGTTGAAAGTTCCTCTGACAGAGCTGCACGACTCGTTATCCAACATTCGAGAAGATACCAGGCTCAGATTATTCAAACTTATGCACCCACCACAACTCATCCTGAAGAAGAAATTGAAGAATTTTATGAGGAAATTCGTGATCTAAATAATAAAGGTAAGCAGCACTTGAAGATAATTATGCGAGATTTCAATGCAAAAATAGGGCAACGGCAACAGAATGAAACTTCAGTAGGTAAATTCGGTCACGGCAACAGAAACCAGCGTGGAAATACTCTCAGAGTTTGCAGAGGCAGAAGGGTTTTCATCTTGAACTATTTTTTCAAGAAAAAGCCACACAGGAAATGGACATGGAGACATCCAAATGGGACGACAAGTGAAATTGATTTTATTATGTGTAACAAAAAGTTCGTCATAGAAGACTGCAGTGTGCTAAACAAGTTCAACACAGGCAGTGACCATAGATTGGTGAGATGTAAGATGCACCTCAACACTAAACTCGAACGTAGCAAGCTCATAAGACAAACAAAATGTATTGACATAACCAACCTTAAAAAAAACCATAATACCTTCAAATTGGAACTGAAGAACAGATTCTCTGCTTTAAAAGGCCTAACATCGGAAGAAGTGGATATTTCTGAAGTTAACAGAAAAGTAACCAAAGCTCTTATGGAAACAGCAACAAAATTAGCTGGGTCTAAGAACAAATTGCATGTGAACAAATTATCAGGAAAAACCAAAATGTTGATGCAAAAAAGAAGAGAGTTGAGGACAACTAAAGAAGATGTGACTTCCAAAGTGGAATATATACAGCTATGCAAGACTGTACGAAAAAGTATCACTGAAGACGTAAGAAAATTCAACTGTGAACTAGTAAGGAAAGCAATTGAAAACAACCAAAGCCTAAAGATAGCAAAGGGACATCTCAGTAAGGGAAAAAACAGATTATGGCACTGAGAAAAGAAGATGGTTCTGTAACAAGAAATAGAGGCGAAATTTTGACAAGAGTGAAAGATTTCTACTCCAAATTATATGAAAGGGATGATACATGTACTCCAGGCATCATGAAAGGTACCAGAGTTCTTCCAGTCCTTCCAGCGGAAGTTGCACATGCAATCAAGAACATGAAGCGAGGAAAAGCTCCAGGAGAAGATGGAATTACTGCAGACATCATACAAGAAGCAAGTGGAGAAATCGAAACAGTACTCGCCCAAATTTTCACTCGATGCCTTAATGAAGGGAAAATTCCTGAGGATTGGAACAACGCTACAATGATCTTGCTACATAAAAAAGGTGACATTGAGGATCTCAGGAACTACAGACCTATCAGTCTCCTATCAGTGGTTTATAAAATCTTCACTAAAGTTCTTTCACACCGCTTGAAGGTGACACTGGACATGGTTCAACCGAGAGAACAAGCTGGATTCAGGAGTGGCTACAGCACAATAGATCATATCCACGTACTGAGAGAACTAATTGAAAGAGCAAGGGAATATGAACTTTCATTGTGCATGGCTTTTATCGATTATGAAAAAGCCTTTGATTCGGTGAAACCACCAGCAGTTGCAATGGCTCTGAAATCCTGCGGTATTAAAGATGCATAAATTAATATTATTAATAACATCTATGAAAATGCAAGTGCAAAGATTCTGCTATTTGAAAATACAACACACATAAAAATTGGAAAAGGAGTGAGACAAGGTGACACCATATCTCCGAAGCTCTTTAATGCCACATTGGAAAATGTCTTTCAATCACTGAACTGGGAAAACAAAGGCATAAAGATTAATGGAGATTATCTAACCCACCTTCGTTTTGCTGATGACATAGTCATTTTTGCAACTACCCCATCAGAGCTACAGAGTATGATGCAGGAACTTGCTGACAAGAGTAAAGAAGTGGGATTAAAAATGAACTTTCAGAATACAAAAGTGATGTTCAATGCTTTTACAAGAAATGAAGATTTATCAATTGATGGAGAAAAGCTGGAGATAACAGACACGTACGTTTATCTTGGACAGCAGATATCAAGTGAGGGTCACATTGGTGAAGAAATTAATCGGCGTACAAAACTTGCCTGGAGAGATTCTGGAAGAAACAGCATAATTTTCAAGAGCAATATGCCATTATGTCTTAAAAGAAAAGTGTTTGATCAATGCATCCTTCCAGTGCTTACGTATGGTGCAGAGACGTGGACCTTAGCTAAAAGAGACATACAAAGGCTGCAGACAACTCAAAGAAGCATGGAGAGGTGCATGCTTGGTGTAACCAGGAGAGATAAGAAGAGGAACACGTGGATCCGAAAAATGACAAGAGTTGAAGACATCATGATCAGAGTTAAATCCCTGAAATGGCAATGGGCTGGACATACTGCCAGAAGAACAGACCATCGATGGACAGCCGAAATTTTAGATTGGATTCCAAGGGACAGGAAAAGACCCAGAAGAAGACCACATGGAAGATGGGTGGATGAAATTCGAAAGTATGCCGGAGTGACATGGAGGAGACTGGCACAAGACAGACCGTTGTGGAGGAAACTTGGGGAGACCTTCGTCCAGCAGTGGATTGATAATGGTTGACCATGATGATGATGATGATATATATATATGGGATGTAAGGTCAGGTGATGCGTAACATCACAGCCTCTCCTTGACAAATGTCAACCCCGCCTTCTCGTGGTGCATTCTGTTCCCACTAAAGGGGCTCTGACGACCGCCAATATCGGTATAACTTATAATGAATTTCGCTTTTCTACTGAGCTAATATTCGTGAATATCTCTTCTGCTACTAAGCTAATTGTAGTGAATATAGCTTTCACTAATACTATAATGAATTCAATGCTTGTACTAAGCTTCTAATAGTGAATTCAAATGGTTGTTGTTACTAGTTAATTAAGATCATGAATAAAGTCTCCTGCTAGTAGTGTAGTAATAGTAATGAACAAACTTATAACTGGTAGTAATGTTGTAGTAGTAATTAAGATGAATAAAGTATTATGCTGGTTGTTACTAATAACACTAAATGAAATAAACCTAACAGCCAGACAGAGACGTTTTTCTCAGTTCATAGTCTGACAGTACTATGAACTGAGAAAAACGTACTTACAACAAATTCTTTATTATTGACTTCTCGCTCTCACATAAACGAACTCTCTTTATACAGCACCAAACGCTCTCTCTATCAACAACCAACGCTCTCCTTCACATAAACCAACGCTCTCCGTATACAACAACCGCTCTCCCTATACAACAAACAAACGCTCTCCCTACACACATCAACAAAAAGCTCTCCTCAGGTATCGTTGAACGCGCCTATTTATACTGGCTACCACCACGTCATGACTTACACTCATTGCCAGATCTCATTCAGCGGGTGAAATAACATCTCGTTCAGTAAGAAGATAATTTACATAGAAAAATAAAATAACCAGAGATAGTAAAAATCAAAAGGAAAGTGAATCGAGAGTATACGTTACAAACTATACCATCGGGATTAGAGGAAATGCTATCCCACACTCACCAACCCGCTTGGCCAGCGTGGTGAGTTATGGCCAAACCCCTCCAAAATGACTCCACAACTTAAATCTTGGCTCTCAGTTTCCGGCAGCTGGAATGTACTTGGCCAAGGCAGCGGCCAGTGCGACATGAAGGTAGAGGGTGCTAAGAATCCCCGGTGTACCGGGCTAGGCTGCCATCTGATGCTGACCTTGGCTATGTATAATGGACGCTCCCTATCTTCTGATTCAAGGCTTCTTGAATTGGAAGAGGAACAGCAAAGGATCAAGTGGAACATCCTCGGGCTAAATGAGGTAAGGAGAAAAGGAGAAGATCTCATTGAACTGAAAAGTGGACATCTCTTCTTGTATCGTGGGACAAATACAAGCAGAACTAGTGGTGTTGGATTTATAATAAACAAGAAACTGAAGCATAAAGTTGTAGAAGTTGAAAGGTCCCCTGACAGAGCTGCACGACTCGTTATCCAATTCTGGAGAAGATACATCAGATTATTCAAACTTATGCACCCACCACAACTCATCCTGAAGAAGAATTTGAAGAATTTTATGAGGAAATTCGTCATCTAAATAATAAAGGTAAGCAGCACTTGAAAATAACTATGGGAGATTTGAATGCAAAAATAGGACAACGGCAACAGAAGGAAACTTCAGTAGGTACATTCGGTCACGCCAACAGAAACCAGAGTGAAAATACTCTCGTTCAGTTTGCATAGGCAGAACAGTTTTTTATCTTGAACTCCTTTTTCAAGAAAAAATCACACAGGAAATGGACATGGAGACATCCAAATGGGACGACAAGTGAAATTGATTTTATTATGTGTAACAAAAAATTCGTCATAGAAGTCTGCAGTGTGCTAAACAAGTTCAACACAGGTAGTGACCATAGATTGGTGAGATGTAAGATGCACCTCAGCACCAAACTCGAACTTGGCAAGCTCATAAGACAAACAAAATGTATTGACATAACCAACCTCAAAAAACACCATAATACCTTCAAGTTGGAACTGAATAACAGATTCTCTGCTTCAGAAGGCCTAACATTAGAAGAAGTGGATACTTCTGAAGTTAACAGAAAAGTAACCAAAGTTCTTATGGAAACAGCAACAAAACTAGCTGGGTCTAAGAACAAGTTGCATGTGAACAAATTATCAAGAAAAACCAAAATGTTGATGCAAAAAAGAAGAGATATGAGGACAACTAAAGAAGATGTGACTTCCAAAGTGGAATATATAGAGCTATGCAAGACAGTACGAAAAAGTATCACTGAATACGTAAGAAAATTCAACTGTGAACTAGTGAGGAAAGCAATTAAAAAACAACCAAAGCCTAAAGATAGAAAAGGGATATCTCAGTAAGGGAAGAAAACAGATTATGGCACTGAGAAAAGAAGATGGCTCTGTAACAAGAAATAGAGGCGAAACTTTGACAAGAGTGAAAGATTTCTACTCCAAATTATATGAAAGGGATGGGGTACTTCATACATCATGAAAGGTACCAGTACCAGTGTTCTTCCAGTCCCCCCAGCAGAAGTTGCACATGCAATCAAGAACATGAAGCTGGGAAAAGCTCCATGAGAAGATGTAATTACTGTGGACATCATACAAAAAGCAAGTGGAGAAATCGAAACAGTACTCGCCCAAATTTTCACTCGATGCCTTAATGAAGAGAAGATTCCTGAGGATTGGAACACCGCTACAATGATCCTGCTACATAAAAAAGGTGACATTGAGGATCTCAGGAACTACAGACCTATCAGCCTCCTATCAGTGGTTTATAAAATCTTCACTAAAGTTCTTTCACACCGCTTGAAGGTAACACTGGACATGGTTCAACCGAGAGAACAAGCTGGATTCAGGAGTAGCTACAGCACAATAGATCATATCCACGTACTGAGAGAACTAATTGAAAGAGCCAGGGAATATGAACTTCTATTGTGCATGGCTTATATCGATAATGAAAAAGCCTATGATTCGGTAAAACCATCAGCAGTTACAATGGCTCTGAAATCCTGCGGTATTGAAGATGCATACAATAATATTATTAATAACATCTATGAAAATGCAAGTGCAGAGATTCGGCTGTTTGAAAATACAACACACATAAAAATTGGAAAGGGAGTGAGACAAGGTGACACTATATCTCCGAAGCTCTTTAATGCCACATTGGAAAAGGTCTTCCAATCACTGTATTGGTAAAACAAAGGGATAAAGATTAATGGAGATTATCTAATCCACCTTCGTTTTGCTGATGACGTAGTCATTTTTGCAACTACCCATCAGAGCTGCAGAGTGTGTATGATCCAGGAACTTGCTGACAAGAGTAAAGAAGTGGGATTAAAAATGAACTTTCAGAAGATAAAAGTGATGTTCAATGCTTTTACAAGAAATGAAGAGTTATCGATTGATGGAGGAAAGCTGGAGATAACAGACACGTACGTTTATCTTGGACACCAGATATCAAGTGAGAGTCACATTGATGAAGAAAATAATCGGCGTACAAAACTTGCCTGGAGTGTTTTTGGAAGAAATAGCATAATTTTCAAGAGCAATATGCCATTATGTCTTAAAAGAAAAGTGTTTGATTAATGCATCCTACCAGTGCTTACGTATGGTGCAGAGACGTGGACCTTAACTAAAAGAGACATACAAAGGCTGCAGACAACTCAAAGAGCATGGGGAGGTGCATGCTTGATGTAACCAGGTGAGATAAGAAGAGGAACTCGTGGATCCGAAAAATGACAAGAGTGGAAGACATCATGATCAGAGTTAAATCCCTGAAATGGCATTGGGCTGGACATACTGCCAGAAAAACAGACCATCGATGGACAGCCGAAATTTTAGATTGGATTCCAAGGGACATGAAGAGATGGGTGGATGAAATTCGAAAGTCTGCGAGAGTGACATGGAGGAGACTACGCCTGACGAACTGTGGCAACGTGTGGAAGCAGCCTGGACCAACATATCTCAAGCCCACATCCAAATCCTTTTTCGTTCCATGCCGCGGCGTGTAGCGGCCGTTATTGCCAACCATAGGGGCCACACGAACTATTGATGTCTGCGTGTTCCGCAAGTCGCACGGTCCTGTAAGTTCAATCGTTTCACCTTTGTATCTGTTGTTATGTGTTCAGTAAATCTGGCTTTGCTATCTCGTGCCATTCTTGGAGCTGCATTTTGGGTGACCAGCAGTGTATTAAGAGAGGTGATGATAGCCTTTCAGACACTATGTAGCATCTTTGGTCAGTATTGTTTCGTACCGAATTTCGTGAAAAGTACAAGTACAAACGTCCCAGCTGAAAGGTCGGAGCTGCTTATAAAGAATGTGCCATACAAACTGGAGGAGATAATAATGAGGTAAGTGGACGTACAAGATCAGAATCATTACCTTTCAACTTTAAACTGTACAACCTCTTTTGCTGTAAGTTAGCTGATATTGAAGCTGAAAAGAAAGAGCCCACAACGTACCATAACAGCATTAATGTTGTGACACTGCTGCAGGCAAAAGATGCCGTATCATCGTATGCACAAACTTTTCTGAAAATTTGGGAAAAGTTGTGCAGGCCGGACGAAACAGCGCTATTGACTTAATTGCAGCAGAAGCTAGATACGTCTGCGAATGTTTCCAGCAGTTTAGTGAAGCGAGTTCATACTCACCTCAGCAGTTCGTTTAGGAACCGCTCCCTAAACGCGGTATACCTGTGAATGAGTGTAAGCTTTTAACATTTGAAATGTTGTGTGCGTTTCTTGATGACAATGACGAATGTCAATGTAGTGTAGAAGATTTGATTTGGAAAATGAAGGAGTTATGTGGAAATAATGACGTGTACTTAGTAAATCAACTGAAGACAAAACTTAAAGCCTCTTAGGTGATAGCATCCTCATTACACACAATCCCAGCAGAAAAATATATAGTTGCTCTAAAAGACACAGCCTTTGAAATTTTTAATTCACGGTGATACAATGAGCGTAAATCTGATCCAGCAGAAGAAAGACGGCGAACAGTGGAAGCAGCAGCACATATTGCTCGCGAAAATATTCAAGCAAAATTTTACCTAGCAAATGTGTATCCCGTTATTACAGACGAGACCTTGGCTGAGAGTATGCTAATTCTCGAAACACCACGTCTTCTTGTTGAAGGTATAATTATGAAAAAGAGAAATGATAACACATTGCTTCGGAAGAAAGTATGCTCTTCAATCGAAAACTCCATCATGGAAGCCACAAGACCTCATTCATTAATTTTACCTATTCATCTTGCAGTTGGAGTCTTCTTACACAGACAATTTGGTTCCAGAAAACTTGTTAATTTCGATCATAGCTTAGGATTTGGAGAAGACTACGCAGAGGTATAGCATTACGAGTTGTCCGTCCTCTCAATTTCCAAGAATACAGAAACAAATAATTGTGTTTTTGTGCAGTTTTCTTTCGACAACGCAGTCTTCCACGTTAGGACCATTGATGGACATGACACATTGCACACCATGGGAGGAATACAATGCATTGCACCTGATAATATAGTCCACTTCCCAACAGAGATACCTCGACCGAAGTACAGACTAACAGCAGAAGAAATTCGAAAATTCGGAAACGTTCCCATAACACCATGCAGAACATTCCTACAGAAACCCGGAGTTTTAGTAATGGATTTACACCTTCTGGAAACCCCTGCTCCCATATCAAGTACTACTTTAATAGTAATGGATTTCTTATGGACAATAACATACAATGGCGGAAATTATAAGCAGGTTGGCTGGAGTGGGTAAATGGAAACAATCCTGGAAGAAACCAAAGCATATCAGGTGAGTAAAGGGAGAGCGCTGCCATTATCGGCTTGCAAGGATATGATCCAACAACTATAAACAGTGCCCTCCAGTTTGCTTCAGGATTGTGTGAAAAAGAATGAAAGTGACAGCAGCGATGAGGATGAAAGGGGTATGTCAACATTACCTTAGCATATTAAAACTTTTCTTTCGTGTCATTTGTATAAATACAGTATATCAGTTCTAATGTTGCATCGTTTTGCTGAATCTTCTCTTCACAAATATCAAATTGAAAGAGATGAAATTTACTTGCAGTTCTGGAACAACTTGTTCATGTCAGATTCGTGTCAATAGTGAACAGACAAAAACGCTACGAATCTTATGTGTACTTAAATTGCATTGTGTGTCAGACTATTCATGTACACATCTAACATTGCATGCGAAAGAGAAAAACGTTCAGAACAGACGAAAAGAAGCGGTACAAAAGATATGTATGCTCAATTGAACGCGACGCCGCTATGCTATGTGTAACTTTTGATCTATATAACATACAGGAAGTTACTATACATTAAAATAAAAGAAATTTAATTTGCAAAATATTTAATTGGAAGGTCTACAACCGTAGAATTAAATCCAAGATGAAAAAGAAGGAAAGGTCTAATTGGCCTACAGATGGCAGTGGCCATATTGGAAGACGCAAAAGTTGGACATGCGGGGACTTTTAGGATATGACTATATACAAAGTTTTCCTCCGAGTTTCAAAAAGTTGCTAATTTTTTTCCGGGTTCCGACCTCCTACAGCCTGGACTAATTGTCGCTTGTCCGTAAACGAATCCTAGCATCCTGCGTGCAATCATAAATATTCTCGGGTAGTTTTGTTGTCATCGAAAATACCTTAGGACATTTGTAATGTGGTTACAAATGTCCTAGAATAGTTATCGTATGCTTGCAGATGTCGTGTGCTCATAAATGTTCCTCACATACTTTTATGTTAAAAATTATATTAGCAGAGTAGTCGTGTTTTCGAGAGTAGCACAGTTGTCACCGCAGCTCGAATGGTCAGGGACACGGGATTCTTGATGATCAATCAATGGTCCTGGTTTGGGTCCCAGATAAGACATGGATGCTGGGGTTTCTTACATCGTTAGTTCTGTCGAAAACCAGTGAATCTAAATTAGGAAGAGCGACTACTTATATGTGAAGAGTATTCTTCATGGCAAAAGCTATGCTAAAGAAAATGAAATTTTCAAATACGTCTTCCGGAAACAGAGATAATGAGAAAAAAGGTCTGACCTTTACGCCCCCTAGCTACAAATCTGGGAATTATTTAAAGAGAATAATGTTCCCCATATTTGTTGCAGTGAATGACATACAGTAAAAACAAAGAAATTTCTCAATTGGGTTTTTAGAAGCGGAGGTACAGCTGCAAACAAAATTACACAAATGCCACCCAGCGGCAGAACTGTGAACTAAAAATATCATCAAAAACAAGCCTAAAGTGTTCCACAAAGTAAATGGCATCCCGTGTTGAAAGAAGTTTTTCAATAGCAAATTTAGAAGCAGATTTTTTGAGAAAAATAGATTAAACATGGGGCCTCTACTGGCGAAATTGCGCATTATTCTGGGAAGATAATACACACAAAGAGGAATCATTTATAGTTACTACTATCTAGAAATATATCTAACTATGTACTAACATATAATAATTCCACAAAGAGGAATTATTTATGTTAGTACATAGTTAGTACTATCTGACCGAAAAATAATCTTTTCAATGGGGGTTTCAGTCCCGCAGATATTGCTGTAAACAAAAACGTGAACTTTCACACTCTAGTGGCGCACTTGTGTCTTAAGAAAAAATTTAAGTTATATCAGAAAATTTTGCACTGGGAGTGCTCTCCAACAAAGAAAGAATTTTTCCTACCGGACTCTTAGAAGCAGAGGTACAGACAAAAATACACTGGCGTGCAAAAATTAAGGACGAGAGGGTTTTTCGAATGTAACGTCGTGCAGAAGTGCTCCACATCGACTCAAATCATACCATAAGATCCCCAAGATGTAAGAATATGGGTAAAGTGAGCAAAACCGTCCAAACAAGGAATCCAAAGTGTACAAAGGAACTTTGGACAGAAGACAGAAACGTCCATGTGACAGGCGGCTGCCAAGAAAAATCCAGTCTTTAGTAGGGGATATGATGGCCCTGACTGCGTTGCAGGATTTACAACGTCTGTCCATGCTGAGGACGAGGTTGTCAAGGAGCTGTTGAGGCATCGCGGCCCATTCCTCTTGTAGCGCCAATCGCAGCTGCGGAATCGCTGCTGGAGGCTGGTGACGTGCTGTCAAGCATCTCCCGAGAAGGTTCCACGCGTGTTCGATTGGATTTAGGTCTGGGGACCTTGCGGGCCAATCCATGCGTTGAATATCTTCACTCTCCAACAGGTCTGCGACAGCCACTGTACGATGAGGTGTGGCGTTGTCGTCCATGAAGAGGAACTCAGGACCCACAGCACCTCTAAACAGACGCACGTGAGGCAGGAGAACTTCGGTACAATAGCGGACACCAGTGACTGAACCTCCTTGGAAGATGTGGAGGTCATTAAGGCTACCAAGGATGATACCGCGCCAAACGAGAACTCCGCCACCTCCAAACCGCTCCCTTTTGATGATGTTGGAGAAGTGTTTGCGTATTACCTGCTCTCTCCAGATGTGTATACGTCCAGTATCGCTCGTCAGACTAAATCAGCTTACATCCGTAAAGAGAACTCGACCCCATTGCTGATGTATCCAGTTCTTGTGTTCCTGGCACCACAGAAACCGCCGTCTCCAATCAGCAGGCGTTAATGGTACACACCGTACTGCTAGACGTGCAAATAGACCGCCTTTGTGCAGCCTCCTGGCTACGGTAAAACGCGATAACGGTCGTCCAGTTGTCTGCTGCATGTGCCTTGCGATTTCTCCCGCTGTCTGCCGTCGGTCTCTTCTCGCTTGTAGGACAATATACCGCTCGTCCGCCGCCGTGGTTACTCGTGGAAGACCACTGCTAAACTCTCGGACAGATGTTCCTGTCGTTTGAAATGCTCTCCAAGCTCGTGAAACGATGCTGTGAGCGATCCCGAACTCCTCGGCCACACTAGTCATTCTTCGACCTTCTTCCAACTTCCCAATGACGCGACCTCGGGTAAAATCATCCAGATGTCGTCTACTGGATTGCCTGTTATCCACATCACACGGTGGCAGCAACTCGACGTCGTTCAAACCGATGTACACACAGTGCAATAGCTTTCACCGAATTGCTGAGCGTACACCGCCCGTGTGCTTTATACCCTTCCGACACTCCCCTCCCCCTACGTCATGCTGCATATATGCGCATGTCCTACCGCAGCGGACCCTAGTCTATCTCCTGAGTGCTCTTTCGGTCCGTTCTCTTCTCGACTGTAGGACAATTGCCTGCTCGTTCCGCTGTTATGCTAATGTCTCCTCTTCGTCCCTAATTTTTTTCTTAATTGGAGGCTTAACGACCACCGCAAGCAACTCAATGGGCTATAAGCAATCGCCCGTCCCTAATTCAGGGTTACTGGTTCCAGGGAAAGGAGAGAACCAGTGCCGTAAGACAAACACATCATCCATGCCCGAGCGGGATTCGACCCCGGACCCCTTACGGACGAATGATCAGAGGCCAGCGCCTTAGACCACTGCGCCACCGGGGTGGCACCCTAATTTTTGCACACCAGTATATGATATACAGGGTGATTCAGCTAAGCATGTAAAAACTTCTGGGAGGGGTAGGTTGCACAAAGACAAATCGGAAACACATAGTAATGCATGGTTGGAAACGTCATCTTCATGTGCTAGTGTACAGAGAGGACGAGAAATGAAAGGGCAGTACGTAAGAGAACAAAACACTTTTTATTTCTCACAAGACATTTGCGAAATGCATTGAGGTTACATAAGGTGTTCAAAGTTGCGACCATGAGCTGTAACACATGCTTGACAATATCGGTGCATGGAATCACGTACATTTTGGAAAATTCCTGCGTGTTTCGGACTTCCAAAGCAGCTACAGAGATGCGTGCTACAAGGTCCTCATCACTTTCAACGGGGGTGTCGTACACCAGTCCTTCGATATAACTCCAGACGTAATGAAGTCATGTTAAGTCAGGAGATTTTGTAGGCTAATGAACGAGACCACCACGCCCGATCCACTGATGCACAAATGTCACGTTTAAGTGATGACGAACGTCATTGCTGAAATGGGCGAGGTCCCCATCGTGCTGGAACCATACTGCACGGCACAGCGACTGAGGGACCTGTTGTTCCTTCAATAGTTCTGACAAAACGTCCTCCAGATATATCCGGTAACTCCTTCTGTCCAGACGAAGAGACATGAGGTACGGGCCAATTAAGTGGTCTCTGGCAATGCCGGCCCAAACGTTAACAGCAAAACGGTTTTGTGCTACACGTGCTCATACAGCATGGGGATTCTCCACCGCCCATACATGCGTGTTATGTGCATTGAAGCAACCTTCCCGTGTAAAGCACGCTTCGTCTGTGAACAGCACAGAAGCACGAAATTGGGGTTCTGCCGCACTCTTCTGCAGGTACCATTGCGCAAATACAATGCGCTGAGGTAATTCTCAGGGTTTAGTGTCTGAACGTGCTGCACATTATATAGATGCAATTGGTCCCTCTATACGGTGGATTGGGACAGACCGAGCCGATTGGCAATTTCTCGTGTGCTGGCACTGGAGTGTCCGCTGCATGACTTAACACATTCTCATCAATGAAAGGAGTGCGTACCCATCGTTCCCTACACCTGGTAGGCCACTGGAAAGAACTAGTGTTGCATAATCTCTGATGCAGCGGGGCAAACACTTGGTGGTTTGGCACTCGTCTCATCGGACACCGTTCCTGGCACAATCGCAAGGCGGATCGTTCGTTGCAATCCGTTGCTCCGTATGCTAGGTGCATATCAGCCTCCATATGCGAGGTTCTTATCAGCGATTTCCGCGTTCGTGAACTCAGCCATCCTACTACCTCTGCGGGTGGTTTACAAATGACGGTATCCTAAAAGAACGTATCAGCAGTCTCGTGGCCGAACAACGCCATCTACCGCAAGAAAATGGCGTTTCCGAACCTGCATTGGTAGGTGTTTCCGATTTGCCTTTGTGCAACCTACCCCTCCCAGAATTTGGAAAAGCTTAGCTGAATCACCCTATATATATACGGAAAAACCATATACATAACGTATTATATACATCTGGGAGAGAAAGCCCTAGCGGAAAAACCATGCATTATTTTAAGAAATTATTCTGGAAAGGTTTTCATAGATTAGCGGTATCAGTCTATGAAATAATTTTTTCAGTCGATTCTTCAGAAGCTCAGATTTTGCTGCAAATACATCAGAAGCAAAAATAAACATTTACGCTCCCATGTGGCAAAACCATTCTTTACCAAATATTAAAAATTATATGCAAAAATATTTCCCATCAGGAGCTATATCCTGTGTATCCTAGGGAGAAAGAATTTTTCGAATCGTAGATTTAGAAGCAGAGATGTAGGGAGAAACGCAGTTTACCATTACACGCCCCATAGTGCAAAATCTATGCATTACTTTAAAAAGTGACTATGCCTAGAATAGTCTTCAATGTAAACGGCATTTAAAGGTAGAAGAATTTTTTCAATCGGATATTCAGAAGCAAATATTTAGCTGGAATGTACCTGGCCAAGGCAGCGGCCAGTGCAACATGAAAGCAAAGGGTGCTAAGAATCACCGGAAGAACGGACTAGGCTGCCATTTGATGCTGACCTTGGTTACTTACAATGTACGCTCCCTATCATCTGATTCAAGGCTTCTTGAATTGGAAGAGGAACTACAAAAGATCAAGTGGGACATCGTCGGGCTAAGTGAGGTAAGGAGAAAAGGAGAAGATCTCATTGAACTGAAAAGAGGACATCTCTTCTTCTGTTGTGGGAAAGATACAGGCAGAACTAGTAGTGTTAGATTTATAATAAATAAGAAACTGAAGGATAAAGTTGTAGAAGTTGAAAGTTCCTCTGACAGAGCTGCGCGACTCGTTATCCAAATCTCAAGAAGACACCAGGCTCAGTATATTCAAACTTACGCACCCACCACAAGTCACCCTGAAGAAGAATTTGAAGAATTTTATGAGTAAATTCGTCATCTAAATAATAAAGGTAAGCAGCACTTGAAGATAATTATGAGAGATTTCAATGCAAGAAAAAAAACGGCAACAGAATGAAACTTCAGTAGGTAAATTCGGTCACAGCAACAGAAACCAGCGTGGAAATACTCCCGTAGAGTTTGCAGAGGCAGAAAGATTTTTCATCTTGAACTCCTTTTTCAAGAAAAATCCGCAAAGGAAATGGACATGGAGGCATCCCAATAAATGGACAAGTAAGATTGATTTTATTATGTGTAACAAGAAATTTGTCATGGAAGACTGCAGTGTTCTGATCAAGTTGAACACAGGTAGTGACCATAGAATGGTAAGATGTAAGATGTACCGCAATGTTAAACTCGAGCGTGGTAAACTCATAAAACAAACAAAATGTATTTACGTGACCAACCTTAAAAAGTATCATAGTACCATAACTGATGAACAGATTCTCTATTCTAGAAGGTCTAACAACAGAAGTGGACATCTCTGAAGTTAACAGAAAAGTAACCAAAGAACTTATGGAAACAGCAACAAAATTAGCTGGGTCTAAGAACAAGTTGCATGTGAACACACTATCAGGAAAAACCAAAATTTTGATGCAAAAAAGAAAAGAGATGAGGACAACTAAAGGAGATGTGACTTCCAAAGTGGAATATATAGAGCTATGCAAGACAGTACGAAAAAGTATCACTAAAGACGTAAGGAAATTCAACTGTGAACTAGTGAGGAAAGCAATTGAAAACAAACAAAGCCTAAAGATAGCAAAGGGACATCTCAGAAAGGGAAGAAAACAGATTATGGCACTGAGAAAAGAAGATGGTTCTGTAACAAGAAATAGATGCACATTTTGACAAGAGTGAAAGATTTCTACTCCAAATTATATGAAAGGGATGATACATGTACTCCAGACATTATGAAAGGTACCAGTACCAGAGTTCTACCAGCCCTCCCAGCAGAAGTTGCACATGCAATCAAGAACATGAAGCGGGGGAAAGCTACAGGAGAAGATGGAATTACTGTAGACATCATACAAGAAGCAAGTGCAGAAATTAAAACAGTACTCGCTCAAGTTTTCACTCGATGCCTTAATGAAGAAAAGATTCCTGAGGATTGGAACAACGCTACAATGATCCTGCTACATAAAAAAGTGACGTTGAGGATCTCAGGAACTACAGACATATCAGCCTCCAATGAGTGGTTTATAAAATCTTCACTAAAGTTCTTTCACGCCGCTTGAAGGTTACACTGGACATGGCTCAACCGAGAGAACAAGCTAGATTCAGGAGTGGCTACAGCACAATAGATCATATCCACGTACTGAGAGAACTAATTGAAAGAGCGAGGGAATATGAACTTCCATTGTGCATGGCTTTTTTCGATTTTGAAAAGCCCTTTGATTCAGTGAAAACATCAGCAGTTACAATGGCTCTGAAATCCTGCGGTATTGAAGATGCATACATTAATATTATTAATAACATCTATGAAAATGCAAGTGCAAAGATTCGGCTGTTTGGGAATACAGCACACATAAAAATTGGAAAGGGAGTGAGACAAGATGACACCATATCTCCCAAACTCTTTAATGACACATTGGAAAATGTCTTTCAATCACTGAACTGGGAAAACAAAGGGATAAAGATTAATGGAGATTATCTAACTCACCTTCGTTTTCCTGATGACCTAGTCATTTTTTCAACTACCCCATGAGAGCTGCAGGGCATGATCCAGGAACTTGATGACAAGAGTAAAGAAGTGGGATTAAAAATGAACTTTCAGAAGTCAAAAGTGATGTACAATGCTTTTACAAGAAATGAAGATTTATCGATTGATAGAGAAAAGCTGGAGATAACAGATGCATACGTTTATCTTGGACAGCAGATATCAAGTGAGGGTCACATTGATGAAGAAATTAATCGGCGTATGAAACTTGCCTATAGAGCTTTTGGAAGAAACAGCATAATTTTCAAGAGCAATATGCCATTATGTCTTAAAAGAAAAGCGTTTGATCAATGCACCCTTCCAGTGCTTACGTCCGGAGCAGAAACCTAGACCTTAACTAAAAAGGCACACAAAGACTGCTGATAACTGAAAGAAGCATGGAGAGATGCATACTTGGTGTAACCAGGAGAGATAAGAAGAGGAACTCGTGGATCAGAAAAATGACAAGAGTGAAAGACATCATGATCAGAGTAAAATCCCTGAAATGGCAATGGTATTGGTATTGGTAACTGTGGGTACCATAGTGGTACCCAGTTTATTGCAATAACGAAATACAGACATAGGAGATTCATTAAAAGCTGCAGTACAGAAAACAACAGTGCGGAAAGTCAGTATATCCACGATGCAGCACAATGTTACACAGAAAGGAAATGAATATGCACGCGAACAATGAATGGCCTAACGGCATGTCAAACACTATGCTATAACACATGTGCACAAATGTATGAAATGTACTATGCTATCATAAATCAACCGAACGGAACTGAAATGTGGTTAGAGCGCAAAACATCATTGAGTACCTCAGCAACTTTATAAAAATAACAAAGGTAACAAACGTACCACTATAATAACCCGCGATAGAGGAAATCACTAACACAGCAAACACTCACAATTATAGGTAATTTAAAAAACAGGTACAAATTCAGGAAACAACAGATAAGATAATGATAATGAGATAAGGAGGAGATCACACAAGTAACGAGACAGATTAGTTGTGAAAACACAGCAAAAACACGCAATTATCGCAAATTTAAAATACATTACTTGTGAAACACAGCCAAACACACAAATAAAGCAAATTTACAATACATTACTCAGGAATCACTGTAAAAACACACAATGAGAACATCAGAATCAACATGCACTAAGTCTGCAAAACCAGGGAATCTGCGAACGGGTTCGCAAATCCCCTAGCACTGAGAGAACAAAAAGTAATCGGTGTGAGGAAGAGAGCTAAAGGTCATCGGTAAAAGGATAGAAGGTATCACATATGTGTTTCTCAACGAGCTCCTTCAAGGAGGCGAGACGGCGCGTGTAACGTCTCAAAAAACGCTGATACCGAGGATCGGTGGCACACAGAGATTGAAAAAGTGACACATAAGCTTCGAATTGCGTTACCGCTGCATACAGGTCCAGATCAGATGAGTGAAGGAATTCTTCAGAACCAACAATCATACGTGCAGGTTAAAAAAGACGTAAAAGTTGATATCTGGACAGTGGTCCAGGAACTGGAGGAAACGTATCAACGGCCTGTAGAACCTCAGCATCAGAGAGAGGATTGACAGGACCTGAGCGGAGAAGCATACTGTTTGAAGAATCATCAGGTGGAGAAACACCGGAACCGGAAACCTCGGGAACACTAGATGAATCCTCAGAATGTGCCACAGGAAGTTGTTTTAACTTTTTCTGTTTTACAGCGCCTTTGGAAGTTCCAATCCGCTGCGAAGAAGAAGCTGAGGTGGATGTATCCATTAGTGGATCAGGCTCACCTCCCAAGTCAGGAGACGAGGAAACCAACGTCGCCGAAGAAGCAGTACGTAGCTGAGATGCCTTAATGGAGACTGGTACAACAGCCGAGGCTTCAGGAAGATGTTGCAACAAGGGTATGGTAGACAAGGTTGTAATTGGAGATCCGATATCCGAGAGGCTAGGAGAAGAGACAGACGGCCGATCTGCCAAACCACCACTCAACACACCGGGATCGGAACACTCCGCTGTAGACACATCTGTAGTCGAAGACAACTCTGTCAATCTTGAAGGTGGATGCACAATCGTACGGGTCGGGAGAGGAGGAAAGGCAGCATTGTCCGTGACGGAAATGTTCGTCTGACGGAGAAACGAAGAATTCGCGTCAGGCAAACTACCGGTAGTGGGGATAGTAGAAAGACCAATGTGGTCAACAGTGGGATGCGAACTTGATGAACGTCCACGTCGAACGCGGTCACAGGAGGCAGAGGTGTGATTCTGTGTTAAACAGTGTGTACAAAAGTGAGCAGTGAAAATCTTGAAACTGTACGTTCGTGCGCCAATTTCAACAGTAGCTTCTGTAGTGCAATCCGCCAAGGCTTTCTCGGTGGGAAAGACGACCAATAACAGACGGCGAGGTCCGGTAGCATGTGCAAATCGAGTTCCGCGGGGAACGTCAGAGAGGCGACGGACCTTGCCAACAATTTTACAAACATGACTGACGAGGAGAGGAAGGGTAGTATCAGGCACTTCCTGTGGAACAGGATAGAACGTGATGTTCACCGGTCACTTGGAAAGAGGCAACGGGATGAGATGGTTTGTCCCAATCGAAAGTCCGTTTGCAAGGAAAAAGTCAGCATCCTCCTTGTGATTGAACTGTACCGAGATACCCGAGGAGTACGGGAAATTCCTTCAATGGACGCAGACGACACATGTCCAGAGAGGGCTTCCATGTAGCGTGGCAATGGAGTATTTGGTAAAGCATGAAAGAGCACACCTCTATCCAGGAGGTTACGGAAACCACGGCCAATCTTCGAATTGTCATCTATCGTTACCTTCACCTTGTGGTTGGATACCTGAATAATAGGTGTTGCTTGCAAAAGACCATCAGGTTGAGAGGAATCAGACGCAGAAGTAGCGCCTCGTTGCACTGTAGAGGCAAATGTCATCCTCGGAAGAGAAGTCTGTTCGGATCCTGCAGGCACAGAACTCTGTGAGGGAAGAGAAGCACAGGCCGACGGCAAGGCAGTAGAATTAATAGTACCCAGGGAGGGCACCGAGGCAGATTCAGTAGCTGAAGAAGAAAGCGCAGCCAAGTTCAGTGAAGGCACCGGTTTAGGAGTACTAGAAAGCTGTGAAGGCATCTGAGCAGACACATATGAGGATGAGAGTATGTTAACTTCCATGGACGTGGGAAGTGTGACGTGACGTGCATCCGCCACGCCCATAGATGATAAGGAAATACCGGAAGCCGCCATGTTGGCAGCTTCCAAACGCAAACAAACGAGCGAACGATAAGAAAACGGATGAATATGAACTAATATGAGGATGAGAACGCTAGAAAAGTAGCTCAAAACGTACACAGTACCTTTAGGCAGCCGGGCCACGCAACATGTGAGTGAGGGACGAGGTATTCTACAATAAAATGCATAAATTATTGGAGCCACCGACACTACGTCAGTCACGAACGAGCATTGGGCTGGACATACTGCCAGAAGAACAGACCATCAATGGACAGTCGAAATTTTAGATTGGATTCTAAGAGACAGGAAAAGACCCAGAAAAAGACCATATGGGAGATGGGTGGAAGAAATTCGTAAGTATGCGGGAGTAACATGGAGGAGACTGGCACAAGACAGACCGTTGTGGAAGAGGCTTGCAGAGACCTTCTTCCAGCAGTGGATTGATAATGGTTGACAATGATGATGATGATGATGATATGGAATAAAATGCGTTTTGAATTCGATATCATCTGCATTTATGCCCTCTATCCGCGAAATTGTCCATCTTCAAAAAAAAAAAAAAAAAAAGAAAAGAAACGGAATGCAAGAATCTTCATTCTCACATTTCAAGCTTCCCAATGCAAAACGAATTTTTCAAATCGGACTAATAGTTGCAGAGATATGGTGTCCACAGGCGGATGCACAAAATGATAAGAAAACACGATCTTTTATTTTTACAAAAGACGTACTGAAAATCAAGAGTGTTCATAATTTTTTCGACAATATAAGAGCATCTAATATTTCCCCAATTGTCTTTCACCAGAGTTTTGAGTCTTTCGAAATTATCAGTGTAAGTCTCATCGTATTCATAACTACTCTGTTCAATCATCAGTCGTCGGTTTTTTTTCATCCAACTTTTCAGCACGTCTTTTGCAAAAAAAGATCGTGCTTATGTTATCGGTTTGTCCATTCCTCCGTTCGTCTGTAGACACCATATCTCTGCAGCTACACTGGTGTGCAAAAATTAAGGACGAATAGGAGAAATTAGCATAACAGCGGAACGAGCAGGCAGAACGGACCGAAAGACCACTCAGGAGATAGACTAGGGTCCGGTACGGTAGGGCATGAGCATATATACAGCATGACGTATGGTGGGGGGTGTCGAAAGGGTATGAAGCACACGGACGGTGTACGCTCAGCAACTCGGTGAAAGCTATTGCACGGTGTACATCGGCTTGAACGCCGGCGAGTTGCTGCCACCGTGTGATGTGGCCAACAGTCAATCCAGTAGACGACATCTGGATGACTTTACTCGAGGTCGCGTCTTTGGGAAGTTGGAAGAAGGTCGAAGTGTGACTAGTGTGGCCGAGGAGTTCGGGATCGCTCACAGCATCGTTTCACGAGCTTGGAGCATTTTAAACGACAGGAACAGCTGTATGAGAGTTTAGCAGTGGTCATCCACGAGTAACCACGGCGGCGGACGACCGGTATATTGTCCTACAGGCGAGAAAAAACAGACGGCAGACAGCGGGAGAAATCGCAAGGCACATGCAACAGGCAACTGGACGTCCATTGTCGCGTTTTACCGTGGCCAGGAGGCTGCACAAAGGTGGTCTATTTGCACGACGACTAGTACGGTGTGTGCCATTAACGCCTGCTCATTGGAGACGACGGTTTTGTGGTGCCAGGAACAAAAGAACTGGACACATGAGCAATGGGGTCGAGTTCTCTTTACGGATGAGAGCCGATCTAGTCTGACGAGCGATACTGGACGTATACACATCTGGAGACAGCAGGGAACACGCAATCACACCTCCAACATCATCGAAAGCGACCGGTTTGGAGGTGGCGGAGTTCTCGTTTGGGGCGGTATCATGCTTGGTAGCCGTACTGACCTCCACGTCATCCAAGAAGGTTCAGTCACTGGTGTCCACTATCGTACCGAAGTTCTCCTGCCTCACGTACGTCTGGTTAAAGGTGCTGTGAGTCCTGAGTTCCTCTTAATGGACGACAACGCTACACCTCATCGTACAGTGGCTGTCGCACAGCTGTTGGAGAGTGAAAATATTCAACGCTTGGATTGGCCCGCAAGGTCCCCAGACCTAAATCCAATCGAACACGTGTGGGATCTTCTCGGGAGATGCTTGGCAGCACGTCACCAGCCTCCAGGAGCGATTCTGCATCTGCGATTGGCTATACAAGAAGAATGGACCGCGATGCCTCAACAGCTCCTAGACAACCTCGTCCTCAGCATGGACAGACGTTGTAAATCCTGCAACGCAGTCAGGGGTAATCATATCCCCTACTAAAGACTGGATTTTTCTTGGCAGCCGCCTGTCACATGGACTTTTCTGTCTTCTGTCCAGTTGTGCTCGAAGCTACCTTTTCAATAAAGTGCTTTTGTATCCTTTGGATTCCTTGTTTGGACGGTTTTGCTCACTTATACCATATTCTTACATCTTGGGGATCTTATGGTATGATTTGAGTCGATGTGGAGCACGTTACATTCGAAAAACCGTTTCGTCCTTAATTTTTGCATGCCAGTGTGTTAGTCCGATTTTTTTTTCATTGGGGAGCTAGAAATATGCAAATGATTATCCTTTATTTTATTTTTATTTTTTTTGCGATGTACAATTTCGCTGCTAGAGGGCGCAAATGCAGATGATATCGAATTCAAAATACATTTTATTCCATATATTTGCTTCTAAACATCCGATTGTAAAAATTAATTTACCTTTCGATTCCATTTATATCGAAAAGAATTTTAGGTATAGTCACTTTTTCAAGTTACGCACAGATTTTCCGCTAGGGGGCATAAAAGTAAATTGTGTTTTCCCCGATATCTCTATTTCTAAAACTCTCGATTTGAAAACTTTTTTTTTTTCAAAAGATATAGGTCCTGACGAGAAATCTTTTGCAGATAATTTCTAATTTTTGGTAGAGAATGATTTGACCACCATGGGGCGTAAATGTTAATTTCTGCTTCTGATGTATTTGCCACAAAATCTGAGCTTCTAAAACCTCGACTGAAAAATTCGTTCGTGAACCAATGCCACTCAAATCGATACATTGTTTTGGAATATTATCTTAAATATTGCAGGGTTTCACCGCCAGTGGTCGTAGACGTATATCTTATTTTTGTCAATATCTCTGCTTTTATTGGTCCGATTTGAAAAAATCCTTCTCTATTGGATAGAGTTTCCGGTGCGACGTTTTTTTCATACAATTTCAAAATTTTCTTTTCAAGTAATTCATTGACTTCCCGCTAGGTGACGTAGAGGTAAACTGTGTTTCCCCTAATATCTCTGCTTCTAAAACTCCGATTCGAAACATTCTTTCTGCATGGGATACAGCTCCTGATGGGAAACCCTTTGCATACAATTTCTAATTTTTGGTAAAAAATGGTTTGGCCACCAGGGGAGTAAGTCCTGATTTCCGCTTCTGATGTATTTCCAGCAAAATCTGAGATCCTGAGAACCCGCCTAATTTTTTTTTCTTGGACCGATACCGCTCCCGTCGAAAAATATTTTGAGAATATTTTCTTCCTAAAATAACGTATGGTTTTGCCGCCAGGGGGCGTAGATGCACATCTTACATTTGTCCATATCTCTGCTTCGAAGAGTCCAATTTTAAAAATTATTTCCTTGTTGGAGAGCGTTTCCGCTGCGAAATGTTTACCACGAACACCCGAATAGTCGGTGTCTTCTTTCTCCTATAATTTCAAATTGTTCTTAACGCACCTGTCTGCAAACAGAGGGCGTACGTTCACGACTCGGTTTACTTCAATATCTTCCGGATTAAAAACCCGATTGAAAAACTTCTTTCTTCGGTCAGATGTAGATTGACGAGGCACTCCTCTGATCAAATGTCGTTTGAGATCCTTGGTCCATAAACACTGCAGTTTCATACATAGCAATCATGTTGGAGAGTTGGTATTTAGGAAATTCGATGTCATCAACAAAATACATGAACGCAAGTACACGTTTAATAACTTCAGTATCTTCCAGCTTGAACAGTGTTGTCGATAATCTTAGAGACAGTTCATATCGCTGAAGGAAGCCATCCAGCCAGTGCTGTGATGCTTTGAATTCTTCTGGAGACATTTCTAACTGTAATACCATTGCAAGGGCAAATGTTTCAATATCAGTCCTGCGCACAACAAAAGCATTTGCTCTCCTGTCTGCAATCCATTCACAGATGATGTCTTCCAGCTCAGGAAATAACGGTTGCCGATCTGATCCACACCTGCGCTTCTTAGCATTTCCCTCGTCAACCTGTTGACTGAAGTTATATTACTCTGCTCGACATTTACGGGCCTTTCGGAGATCCAACTTCTTCTCTTTACAGAAAGCCGTAAGATTCTTGCCCCAGGAGTCCTCCACGATTCCTTTCTTTTACTCGACGGAATAGCTCTTTCTTTTTGCACTCATCTTGTCTGGGGGTCAAAATATTATTCCCTTTAAATCTACCATTAAATCAAGTGTTAATTGTTAATCGACACAGAAATGGCAACAAAAATGATGACAGTTAAGAATGTACGTTCGGCCCCAAAATATTAACTCTCTGATTTTTAATGAATTCTTTCAGTCACCGTTGCCAACACAATAACTTGGACAGGAACGAACCCCTTTCGTAATCCATTGTAGGCGGTTATAACACTTTTTACTTTTTCTTTGAGTTCGTACGTACCCCCCCCCCCCCCCATTTCTAAAAACACTCACCGCCAGTTGATGAACAACTTTTCCGCCAAAGATAGCGTTCACCGGTAAAGTTTCCCTCTTCGGATTCCCTTTTCGGAACTAGATGTTACAGCTGCCGAACAAAAGACGGCTTCTTTACATCTCCCGCTAGCTCTGTGAACCGAACTGAATGCATGCGCCATAATTACAAAAACCATATCCTCGGCTTAGTTCAATGTCAATCGGCTTTCTTTCTTACTCTGGATATTCAAAGCAAATTAAACTCATAAACAGGGTATCATCCAATGGCTTTGGCACTCGCTTCAGTTTTTTTGAGCAGTGATAGGCTGGCTGACTACGGTACTACGTATCGTAATTGGGGCTTATTTTCAGGGTAGGGCTTATACAGTAGCCAACAAAAGTATTTGGCAAAACACTTTTTCGACCATAATTTTTTTTCTGCTGGACCAAATCGGTTCATTTTGGGATATGATATGTGTTGATTCGTGGGTTATAATGCCGCGTAGTTTGTATTTCGCTCAGAGCGAATTTGTCGTTCTAAATGGGCCATATTCAAGAGTCGCCAATTATTAACCATTTGTTTGCAGTATGTATTAATGTTTTTCTTGCGATTTTTGTGGGTATTGTGATGTGAAGTGTGATAATAAGTCAATCTTAGGTTTTCAGAAATGGGTAAAAAGGCGGATATCCCTGTTGGAGGTCACCAGGCGGCCGTGAACATGATGGAATCCGGAATGTGCGTCACCGATATTCCGAGGGCCCTGAAGATCCGACACCAGTCCATTTCAGCTATCCTGCAACGTTATAAGAAGACTGGGATCGTCGAGAACAGTCCGCGATGTGGTAGGCCTCGTTCCACTACGTTGTGTTATGATAGACGCATCCTCCGTCGATCTCCTGCTGATCCCACCTTGAGTGCTGTGGACACCGCCACCGTATTCCGCGACAGCGACGACCTGCACGTCAGCCGAATGAGCATTCCTCGTCGTCTCATTGCTGGTGAATTGAATGGAAAACGCCCCGCCAAGAAACCACTCATCGGAGTCAAGAATCGACGAGCAAAATCGCGTTCGCGCGCCGTCATCTACACTGGACCGCGGCAAACTGGAGTAAGGTGCTTTTCACCAACGAGAGCAAGTTCAACTTGTTCGGAAGTGATGGCATCCGATACGTACGACGTCCGTGTGGCCAGATATTCACCCCCCGCCCCCAGTTCATTCAGCCGACTGTCAAGCACGGAGGATGATCGCTCATGGTTTTCGCCGCCTTCTCTCGCAATTGAATGGGCCCAATCATCAAGATTGACGGAATAATGACCGGCCAGAGCTACAGGAACATTCTCATTAACGGTGTCTTCCCATGGGCAAACCAGAACATGCCACCCGGATGGATCATGCAGCAAGACAACGACCCGAAGCATACCTCCACAGTAGCGAAGGCAGCCTTCCAGAAGCAACAGGTCCCACTTCTAAACTGGCCAAGCCAATCTCCAGACCTCAACACCATCGAGCTCATGTGGGAGGAGCTGAAGAGACGATGTGCGAAGAAAACCTGCCGGAATAGGGCCCAGAACTTCGACCACCTGTCTGCAAAATGGGCGCGAATTCCGCAATTCATCGTCGCGAAGCTAGTGGACTCGATGCCGGCCCGTTGTGCAGCTGTTATTAAGTCTCGTGGTTATCCCACTAAGTATTAGTTATTGTTTTGTCGTTTTCTCGTACTTGTTTTCTGTTATCGTTGCATTAAATGAATGTGTTACACACCTACTTTGTTGGTCAATTTGTATGATCTTTGCGATTAAGGTCGGTACCTGATCTGTGTTAAGGTTTCCGATCCATCTGCATATGGGTCATGTTTGCAACTGAATAACACACATCATATTCCAAAATGACCCGATTTGGTCCAGCAGAAAAAAATTATGGTCGAAAAAGTGTTTCGCCAAATACTTTTGTTCGCTACTGTATTACGAGCATCTGGAAAAATCATGCTAATGCTTATTTTCCGGTTAAGTTTTACTTTCGGGGAAATACAAATGTTTGTTCTATGGATAATATGCGCGATTTGGCAAAAATTGGTCTTACGTCAGAGAAAGTGTGGGATGTGCTGAGTGGTTTTATGCCTCGTAAAGGATTGCACTAATCAAAATTTTACTTTACGCATGATGATTGAAAAGTATCTGTCTGTTGTTAAAAAAGTTTTTGCTGCCTTCATAGATTTAGAGAAAGCTTATGACAAAATAAATAGGACTCTTCTGTGGAAGACACTGAATAAATATGGCATTGCTGGGGAATCTACTTAATGTTGTAAAAGCCATGTATGCTGGCAGTAAAGCATGTGTACGAGTGAATGGTGTTTTATCGAAATGCCTCTCTATTGGTGCAGGAGTCGGACAAGGTTGTGTATAGTGACTATGGCTGTTTAAGATACTATTTATGGATGCATACATGCGTGGTCTGTGTCTTGGTAATATGCGTGTGCGCAGATTTCTCTACGCTCATGACACAGTTCTGTTGGCTGAGAGCAAAAGTTAGTTACAGAGTATGTTGTCCCGGATGTATTAAGTTTGCATGAAATTCAAACTGAGTATAAATAAGGGAAAACCCAAAATTAATGTTTTTGAGCGAAGAACTGTTCGTACTGAATGCAAGATAAGCCTTAATGGCACAGAGATGTCAGGTGAAGGAGTTTGAATATTTAGGAAGTATGTCTAACACAGAGAACAAATTAGATGGCAAAATTAATAAGCGAGTGAATTCTTCATTGAAAGTCATAGCTGCCTTAGGATTATTTCACAAAAATGATGGGTTCTCAAGGAAGTCCCGAATGGCTGTGTACGAAAGTGTAATTGTTTCTACTTAGATGTACGACAGTGAAACCTGGGTTCTGCAGAAAAGACATAGGAGTCGTTTGTGTGCTGGGGAGATGCGTTACTTACGGAGGGGGGGGGGGTTTATGGCAAAACACGTTCTGATTGTGTGAGAAATGAAAATGTGTTGCAGTTGTGTAATGTGAAGCAAAATGTTGTTAGTAAGGTGGAGACTAATATTCTTAGGTGGTTTGGCCATGTTGAAAGAATGGCTGATGAGGTTTCGACTAAGATAATTTTTTCAGCCCAAGTGACAGGAAGAAAGGTAAAGGAAGGCCAAGGAAATCATGAGAGGGCCGTATTCAAAAATGTCTGCATGAGAAAAAGATAATGAGTATAAAGTACAAAATGTCTTGTGTGCGACGTGTGATGGATGTCAATGAAGCTCGAGCGGTGCGCAGAGATCTTCGTAAATGGAGACCTTTGATACAACAACAGTAAGTAAATTCTAGTACTATCAATTAAATGCGTACTTGGCACATGGTCTTTCTGAGGAGCTAACCTCTGATTCTCAGAGAACAGCTTAATGATATGTATGTATGTATGTATGTAATTCTACTAAAATTAACGGTCCAATTTTTAACATTTTCTTAACAAATTTTGGATAAAAAATCATGGTCTGAATACTAAGTTTCATGTAGTGGCAGCTTTTAAATTGCGAAAATTTTCATTAATAAAGTGTTTATGTCTTATTGGAAACCACAAGAGCAACAGCGAATAGTTCTCTTACCGAACACAAGCACACAGCCGTGGAACATGCGTATTTACTACCACGAAATGTGAATAAAAGGTGTTCTACTTTCAAAATACTTTCACATTTCCTATTTTTATGATTTCAATTTACTGATTGATTTCTGTTCCGGTTAAACCGGGACTTTGATGTCAACAGCTAGCTGATACGTTTTTGAAATCAAGTGATTTGTTGTTTTTCTACAAGACGAAAAACATCCATTAACTTTCCATGAGCGTATCCAGATAGAGAGGATAATGGTGGCTGGGTGCTATTTAAAAAGAGAGCGTCTTCTGAAAGACTTGTTTTGTTAATGTAACGGGTTGTCTTCATTAGTGTTTCAGCCGGCTTCAGGCTGTACATGAAACATTCAGTATCTGAGGTGTAGGGTGGGTGAGATGTTGCACCCTCCGCATAGATCTAGAGCAAAGCAGAAAAAAAAACAGTAAGTCAACATATAGGTCAGGGGTAGGTCGCTCGCTGGCTTTATTCTTATCACTTTCACTCCTACTAAGGAAGCCAGATTCAATTATAGCTTTAATTATGATGCCGAATAATAGGGCAAGTCATCACGTCCCAGACGATTCAAGAACATGTGTCCGGTTTCACAAGAAACAATGCTTTAAACTGTATTGGTGATTCTTGTGCCGATAAAATACGGTGATTTATAAATCAATTCTTCGGTGATAAGGTCGGCATGTGTTGAGGAAAGATAGCTTGTAATTGGAGTAAGCCTTTCATAAGTAAAGTGAGTATTAAAATATATGTAAAAATTGCAGCAACAATTATCTGACGTCTAATCCCAGTACTTCATTCACTTCCCCTCTCAGCCGCCCCGATGGCGCAATGCTCTAAGTGCTGGCTTCTGATACTTCTTCCGAGTGGGTCCAGCGCGAGGCATGAAAGGTATGTTTGCCATTTCGGTGGTACAGTGGTCTAAGTGATGGCTTATGACCATTCGTTTCGGGAGGGGTCCGGGTTCGAATCCCGGTGAAGCATGGATATTGTGTTTGTGTTACGGTACTGGATCTCTCCCTTCCCTGGAACCGGTGGCCCTAAATTAGGGACGGGCGACTGCTTATAGCCCATTGAGTTGCTCACGGTGGTTGTTAAACCTTCAATCAAAAATAAAAATAAGGTATATTTGTCTTACGGCGCTGACGCTCTTGCTTCCCTAAAAGGGACGGGTGACTACTTACAACCCTTAGAGTTACTCAGGGGTAGTAAAACCTCGAAACACAAACAAACATTTCCTCTCTCTCTCTTATATGCATGTATGTATGATTAATATATACATTTATATATATATATATATATATATATATATATATCTTTTTTTAATGTATGAATAAATAAATAAATATATATACACTGAGTGGCCACTTTATTATGACCACCTGACAGTTTTAAGCAAATGAGCTATGGCTGCACGCTGTTTGCGCCAGAGGGCGACGCTAGTACAAAAAGGGAAAGCTTAGTGGTTGCGACAGTAGTAGAAGTGATTTGTGGGTGACAAAATGAGTAAAAAATGCAATTTGATGGACTTTCAACGTGGAATAATTGTAGAAGCTCGAAGCCATGGAGCGAGTATCACAAAAAGCGCCGCATCCGTGAAATGTTCCAGAGCAGCTGTTCTTAAACTGTTTAAAGACTGGACTGTCAGCCAAAAAACTGGTTCTCTACGTGCAACGTCTGGTCGTCATTGACTAGTGACTGCTGGGGCGGAACGGAGAGTGTCCAGACTGGTAACAGACAATAGAAGGGCAACAGTGCAGCAAGTTACAGACCGTCTTAATCAACGATCTCCTCAAATGATCTCTGCACGCACTGTTCGCCGTACAGTGTATCGGATGCGATATGGCAGCCGAAGGCCTGTTCTAACACCTTTGCTGTCTGCAGTTAACAAGAGAAAATGTCCTCAGTTCGCACAGGAGCACAAGGATTGGACAGTCGATAATTGGAAACAAATTATGTGGTCCGATGAATCACGTTTTCAGTTGCACCATGCCGATGGCCGAGTGAGAATTTGGCGGAAACACCACGAAAGCATGGACCCCAAAAGCATTGCTACAACCCTTCAAGCTGGTGGAGGCAACGTTATGGTTTGCGGAATGTTTTCCTAGTATGCTTTGGGCACTTTAATTCGTGTTGATCAACGTCTGACTGGCACATCATATCTAAACATCGTTGTGGACAAAGTGTATCTTATCTTGTCATGTGGGTGGTTTATCCCAATGGCGATGGCTACTTTCAGCAAGATAATGCGTCCTGCCATAGTGCTAGTATTGTACAGGATTGGTTTCAGGAACATGCCGGTTAGTTTACTTTGCTTAGGTGGCCCCCACAATCTCCAGATCTCAACTCCATTGAGAATTTGTGGGATGAAGGTGAACGAGCCATCAGACAGCTGGATCCACAACCCTGCAATCTCACATTCCTGGGAAGTGCTATTCATGAAGCATGGTCTCAGATTCTACGAACCACCTATCAACATCTCGTGGAGTCCATGCCACGAAGAATCGACGCAGTATTAAAGGGAAAAGGTGACCCAACGAAGAGGGTGGTCATAATAAAGTGGCCACTCAGTGTGTATATATCATCATCATCATCATCATTGTCAACCATTATCAATCCACTGCTGGACGAAGGTCTCCCCAAGTTTCCTCCACAACGGTCTGTCTTGTGCCAGTCTCCTCCATGTCACCCCTGCATACTTTCGAATTTCATCCACCCATCTCCCATGTGGTCTTCTTCTGGGTCTTTTCCTGTCCCTTGGAATCCAATCTAAAATTTCGGCTGTCCATCGATGGTCTGTCCTTCTGGCAGTATGTCCAGCCCATTGCCATTTCAGGGATTTAACTCTGATCATGATGTCTTCCACTCTTGTCATTTTTCGGATCCACGAGTTCCTCTTCTTATCTCTCCTGGTTACACCAAGCATGCACCTCTCCACATGCTTCTTTGAGTTGTCTGCAGCCTTTGTATGTCTCTTTTAGTTAAGGTCCACGTCTCTGCACCATACGTAAGCACTGGAAGGATGCATTGATCAAACACTTTTCTTTTAAGACATAATGGCATATTGCTCTTGAAAATTATGCTGTTTCTTCCAAAAGCTCTCCAGGCAAGTTTTGTACGCCGATTAATTTCTTCATCAATGTGACCCTCACTTGATATCTGCTGTCCAAGATAAACGTACGTGTCTGTTATTTCCAGCCTTTCTCCATCAATCGATAAATCTTCATTTCTTGTAAAAGCATTGTACATCATCTTTGTCTTCTGAAAGTTCATTTTTAATCCCACTTCTTTACTCTTGTCAGCAAGTTCCTGGATCATACTCTGCAGCTCTGATGGGGTAGTTGCAAAAATGACTACGTCATCAGCAAAACGAAGGTGGGTTAGATAATCTCCATTAATCTTTATCCCCTTGTTTTCCCAGCTCAGCGACTGAAAAAACACCCTCCAATGTGGCATTAAAGAGCTTCGGAGATATGGTGTCACCTTGTCTCACTCCCTTTCCAATTTTTATGTGTGTTGTATTTTCAAACAGCCGAATCTTTGCACTTGCATTTTCATAGATGTTATTAATAATATTAATGTATGCATCTTCAATACCGCAGGTTTTCAGAGCCATTGTAACTGCTGATGGTTTCACCGAATCAAAGGCTTTTTCATAATCGATAAAAGCCATGCACAATGGAAGTTCATATTCCCTCGCTCTTTCAATTAGTTCTCTCAGCACGTGGATATGATCTATTGTGCTGTAGCCACTCCTGAATCCAGCTTGTTCTCTCGGTTGAGCCATGTCCAGTGTTACCTTCAAGCGGTGTGAAAGAACTTTAGTGAAGATTTTATAAACTACTGATAGGAGGCTGATAGGTCTGTAGTTTCCGAGATCCTCAATGTCACCTTTCTTATGTAGCAGGATCATTGTAGCGGTGTTCCAATCCTCAGGAATCTTTCCTTCATTAAGGCATCGAGTGAAAATTTGGGCGAGTACTGTTTCGATTTCTCCACTTGCTTCTTGTATGATGTCTACAGTAATTCCATCTTCTCCTGGAGCTTTTCCTCTCTTCATGTTCTTGATTGCATGTGCAACTTCTGCTGGAAGGACTGGAGGAACTCTGGTACTGGTATCTTTCATGATGTCTGGAGTGCATATATCATCCCTTTCATATAATTTGGAGTAGAAATCTTTCACTCTTGTCAAAATTTCGCCTCTATTTATTGTTACAGAACCATCTTCTTTTCTCAGTGCCATAATCTGTTTTCTTCCCTTACTGAGATGTCCCTTTGCTATCTTTAGGCTTTGGTTGTTTTCAATTGCTTTCCTCACTAGTTCACAGTTGAATTTCCTTACGTCTTCAGTGATACTTTTTCTTACTGTCTTGCATAGCTCTATATATTCCACTTTGGAAGTCACATCTTCTTTAGTTGTCCTCATCTCTCTTCTTTTTTGCATCAACATTTTGGTTTTTCCTGATAATTTGTTCACATGCAACTTGTTCTTAGACCCAGCTAATTTTGTTGCTGTTTCCATAAGAGCTTTGGTTACTTTTCTGTTAACTTCAGAGATGTCCACTTCTTCCGATGTTAGGCCTTCTAAAGCAGAGAACCTGTTCTTCAGTTCTAACTTGAAGGTATTATGGTGTTTTTTGAGGTTGGTTATGTCAATAGACTTTGTTTGTCTTATGAGCTTGCCACGTTCAAGTTTAGCGTTGAGGTGCATCTTACATCTCACCAATCTATGGTCACTACCTGTGTTGAACTTGTTTAGCACACTGCAGTCTTCTATGACGAATTTTTTGTTACACATAATAAAATCAATTTCATTTGTCGTCCCATTTGGATGTCTCCATGTCCATTTCCTGTGTGGCTTTTTCTTGAAGAAGGAGTTCAAGATGAAAAACCCTTCTGCCTCTGCAAACTCAACGAGAGTATTTCCACGCTGGTTTCTGTTGCCGTGACCGAATTTACCTACTGAAGTTTCATTCTGTTGCCGTTGCCCTATTTTTGCATTGAAATCTCCCATAATTATTTTCAAGTGCTGCTTACCTTTATTATTTAGATGACAAATTTCCTCATAAAATTCTTCAATTTCTTCTTCAGGATGACTTGTGGTGGGTGCATAAGTTTGAATAATCTGAGCCTGGTGTATATATATATATATATATTTAAAAAAAAATGCTGCCACTCATTTTCCACTAGCAGAAAAAATTCAAAATGCTCCTTGCTTCCATAACAAAAAGTAAAAAGATTGGCTACTGTGCTTTATACTTTGTAAATATTTTTGAAACAAAACAAGAAATAAGATATAGTTTACTCACTGCTCAATATACAGAAAATGTTTTGGATAAATATCTTTAAAATGCATAAAATGTATTCGGTTTCATAAGAAAAGCTTTACAAAAATGTTCCAAAATTTTAAATGAATTCTCTTTCAACACTGAACCTGACTTCTTTCCTTACCTTTTCTATATATACACTACTGTTTGTGAAAATTGCAATACCATGAAGAACTCCTAGTATTAGCTTGAAATTTACAGGATATGTACGAGGTCGTTCAAAAAGTAATGAGACTGATTTTACATGGGACAAATGTGTAATGCACTAAACATACTTACACATGCATACTTTTGAAGTATTCTCCCTCTACCTGAATGGACCGGTTCCAACTTTCTATCCAGTTCCGCAAGGTGTGTTCGAAGCCCTTCCTCGACATGTCGTTCAGAATACACATCACAGAATTGTTCAATACGGTGTTTGATACAAACCGACGACTAGGAAATTCTATTTTTTTCATTTCAGATAGTAAGTGGAAGTCACACGGCACCAGGTCCGGTGCATATGGAAGGTGCGGCATTATTTCGATGCCTAGATCTCGGATAACCTGCAGGGTAAGCAAAGCTTGATGTGCAGGAGCAATTTAGTGCAAAATTCAACCAGTTTGTACATCTTCTCGGCGTTTTGGGGAAAACAATTTTCTTTAGAGGACATTTGAGAACTTCAGAATAATGGGCACCTGTAGCAGTTTTCCCGTGTGGAACAACATAGTCGTACCTAGTTAACTTTTTATTGAAGAAAAATAGATGCATGACCTTCCAGCACTTGCTTAAACCTTTACTTTCTTGGACAGGAGGTTCTGGGTGTTTCCATTGGGTGCTCTGTTGTTTTGTTTCTCGATTGAAATGTGGAAAAAATGTTTCATCACTTGTGACGATTCGATCCAAAACATGTTTCTCACGTCGTAGCCGGCATTTCCATTGGCAACAAGGGATAACATAATTGGCCTTGTGTTCATCCGCGAGCAAATAGGGAATTCACTTTGCAGTGTCTTTTCAGTACCCCAACCGGCTTCTTACAATGTCATCAACGGAACCAACGGACATCTACATCACATCAGAAACCTCATCAATGGTCATTCGACGGTCTTCGCGCAGAAGTGCCTCGATGGTGTTTACATTAACCTCCGTGGTCAATGTGGCATGCCTACCGAAGCGTGACGCATGTTCTAGACACTCTTCATCATTCTCAAATATCTTGTGCCACTCAAAAACTTTTGAATGGGACAAAGCATCTTCTTTATAGGCTGTTTTAATATTTCGTGATGTCTGGTGGAGGTTTTATTCAAACGCACGTAAAATTTTATAGCTGCTGTTTTCTCCAGTTTTAAATCCATACTGGATTACAGAAACAAGTCTGAACTCTACTCCGTCTACTACAACTAATGGAGCGCTGTAACAACGCGTCGTCACGTGACTGACCTTGCAGGTGTTTCGACACATGCAGTTACATTTTTCTTCGTGGGTTTGTTTTGGCGCTATGATGTAAGTCTAGTTACTTTCTGAACGACCTACATACAGCAGGTTGGGGCATGCAGACGATTAAAATATCTGTGAAAATGCCCAAGCAGTTTCGGAGCAGCGCCCTTTGAACTGTACGATCTTGGATAGAAAGAGCTGGCTAAAACGAGATGTTGCAATCAATGAAAAGCCGACATTGAGTCGAAAGGATGTTTCTTGTGTCTCACTATGCCCCGTCGCCGAAGAAGGTCGCATTATGAACACCTGACAGACTTTGAGGGAGGAAAGATTGTTGAAATGAGAGGAGCTGGATTGACCATATGCGACCGTCATGGTGAATCAAGTTAAACCGGGAGTCATCAGAAAACACTATCTGTCTCCAATCAGCGCGCCAATTTCTGTGTTCGAGGCTCCATTACAGTCTGAGGCGTCTGTGGTTAAGGGTCAAAGGAATGCACAGCAATAGCGATCAATCCTCTATTAAACAGACTACGTCGAACTGTGCACGAGAACAAAGTCTAACCTGTGACAGTGCTCCACTGCTGCGTTAACACCGTGGAGGTTGCTGTGCGATCCGTCACTGTCATGCTGTAGGGCTGTCTGTCATCCCGTGCAGTCGTGCAATCTTGCGGTCCATTTCCTGTATTTCTGTGCATCCGATCCTCGTCTGTCCACTGCACTCCGTTCGCATCACTATACTGGCGTTTCGTCCGGTAAGCATGGCAATTTCGTTATAGGAAAATCCAGTTTCTCTCATCCCAACAAGTGTTCCTCGCTCAAAGTCCGCCAGTTGTTCATAATGCGACCTTCTTAGGCGACGGGGTATAGTGAGACACAAGAAACACCTTTTAGACCCAATGTCTGCTCTTCACTGATTGCAATATTACATTTGAGCCAGGCTTTTATACCCAAGACCGGTCAGTTCATAGGGCGTTGCTCCGAAACCGCATGGCCATTTTCACTGATATCTTAATCATTTGCATGTCCCAGCCTGTTGTACATAGCCTGTAAGTTTTAAGATAATTCTAGCAGTCTTCATGGTGTTGTGATTTTCACAAACAGTAAGGTAGTTTATGAAGTATCAGAATCCCATGTTCGATTAAAACAAACGTGTCTGGGTGACAGAAAACATCTGACCGCAATGGTAAATTTCAAGTTTCTGTATATCTTACGGATTTGTGATGTCAGAAGCTGACTTAAAAATACACATAGCACCGTGGATTGTTGGCCACCGTGGTGTATAGTTAACGCGCTCGGCTAGATATCGAGAGTTCCGTGATTCAATTCCACGACGGCTGCTGAAAACAATTTTTCGGTTGCTATGTGTTTCTGGACAGTGGAAAGAGCGATATATTTATTTATTTACTGGCGCCTCGTATTTAGTGGATTTTCACCTTGGATCTCGCCCTTTGGATTTAACTGCTATAATATACACTGACGGAAAAAAAAATCCCAACACCTCGAAAAAATAGTTGTAGAGGAATGAAATGGCGGCAATACATTTGTATAGGTAACATATTTAATCGATTAAGGTTTCAAGATCACAGCTTATTGTAAGCGCGAGAAGAGCCATTTTAAATGTGAAATGCTGGTACATTAATAACCGGTGTAACCGTCAGAATGTTGAATGCAAGCACGCATACGTTCATGCATTGTGTCGTACAGGTGCTGGATGTCAGTTTGTGGGATGGAGTTCCATGCCTGTTGCACTTGGTAGGTCAATACAGGGACGGTTAATGCTGGGTGGGGGTGACGCTGGAGTTGTCGTCCAATGATGTCCCATACGTGCTCGATTGGTGAAAGATCTGGTGATCTAGCAGGCCACGGCAACATGTCGACACTCTGTAGAGCATGTTGGGTTACAACAGCAGTATGCGGGCGAGCTTTATCCTGTTGAAAAACACCCCCTGGAATGATGTTCATGAATGGCAGCACAACAGGTTTAATCATCAGACCGACGTACAACTGTGCCGTCAGGGTGCGTGGGATAACCACGAGAGTGCTCCTGCTGTCATAGGAAATTGCTACCCAGACCTTAACTCCAGGTGTAGGTCCAGTGTGTCTCGGCCGCAGACAGGTTGGTTGCAGGCGCTCACCTGGCCTCCTTTTAACCAACACACGGCCATCACTGGCACCCACGCAGAACCGGCTTTCATCAGAAAACACAACAGATCTCCACTCCGTCCTCCAATGAGCTCTAGCTTGACACCACTGACTTTGCAAACGGCAGTGGTTTGGAGTAAGTGGAATGCACGCTACAGGGCGTCTGGCTCGGAGCTGTCCTTCAAGTAACCGATTTGTAACAGTTCGTTGTGTCACTTTGGTGGCAACTGCAGCTCGAATTGCTGCCGCAGATGCGGTACGATGCGCCACGGCCATACGCCGTACACGGCGGTCTTCCCTCTCAGTAGTGCCACGTGGCCTGCCGGCACCCGGTCTTCTTGAGGCAGTACCTTCCCTTGACCACCGCTGCCAACAATCATGCACAGTGGCACATTCCTGCCAAGTCGTTCTGCAATATTGCGGAAAGAAAATCCACCTTCTCGTAGCCCTATTACACGACCTCGTTCAAACTCCGTGAGCTGTTGATAATGGCTTCTTCGTCTTCTTAAAGGCATTCTTGACTAACATCAACACCCTACGTCGAATCTCAACGATAACTAACGCTCACGAACGTTACAGCGCGTATTTACAGCAAACCTGCTTTGCATGTTCTGAGGGGCGCTACTAGCGCCACACGTATGCGCCGAGCGCAAAATTTGCATAGACGTCATCTTACAGATGTACTCTCACAGCCTACCAACTGTCGTTTATCTAACACAACCCCTTCTTGGTGTTGAGATTTTTTTTCCGTCAGTGTATATTATAGCCAGTGCCGTTAATGCTCACCAGATGGAGACATCTCAGTAGCTGAGCCCATCTTACGGATTTATGATGTCAGAAGCTGACTTAAAAATACACATAGCACCGTGGATTGTTGGCCACCGTTATGTATAGTTAACGCGCTCGGCTGGATATCGAGAGTTCCGTGATTCAATTCCACGACGGCTGCTGAAAACAATTTTTCGGTTGCTATGTGTTTCTGGAACGTGGAAAGAGTGATATATTTATTTATTTACTGACGCCACGTATTTGGAGGATTTTCTGTATGGAAGTGAAACGTTATTGCGAATAAAATGGCTCACAGCTCAGAACGTATTTGGTACTCACAATGCACGTAGCCACACAAAATCCTTAGGCAGCCTATGGATTTAAATGCTAATGGAACTGGTCTTTCTTCCACTAGACACGCCTTTACTTAGTGAGCCAGTGTATCAGAATTTTTTATGAAACTTGAAGATGTAACTACCTAAGACGAACCTTCCAAGAATTAATAAAGAGAATAGATAACAAATACCAGCAGTCAGAAAACTGGTACAAGTTCTTTGGAGCTTTTTGACGGGCGTCATAAACATCACTACATCTTGAAAGAAAGTGATCAACAACTGTATAAACGATATTGGGAAAATACTATTGCTGAAGCTATGTCACAACTTCAGCAGGTTCGAAGGGAACAAAACAGCAATTGGAGGTGACAACCAGCAAACGAAGTCTAAAATGACTCGACACTGACAATACATGGGCAACTTCAACTGCGATGAAGATGGAAGAACAGACCGCTGAGGACAAATATTGTTCCACAAAAAGCACCCGAAAGAAACTTCACCTCAGAATTTTCGACAAAGGGTGTCAATAAGATTATGGATGATAAGGAATTTTATCTGATTTTCTCTTCAAATTTTTTATGTTTTCATTCAACAAACGTGAGAATTTCTTTGAAATTCGAAAAATACTGGAGAACGTCGGTTTCACCAAAAATAACACAGTTTTTAACCACAGCAATGCAATGAAGAGAACTGTTTTGTCGGTGTGATCTCCTGCTACAATGAATGCTCAGGGGAAAACGTTTCTTAGGAGGCAGTTAATCCTTGATGCTTTCTTCGAGGAGGATATGGTACAACCTTTTCAATTTTTTTGCAACTAAGTGCCATCTCTATTTTCTACACTGCCAAGTTTGACATCGGAGTAGAGTCATGCATCGCCGCTGAGTACATTAGAGTTTAACTTACTTTATTAAATGTTGATTTTATTTTAACTAATTTACAATACAGAATACAGTTTAAAATCATATTTATCACCTGTATTATTTAAATTGCCCAATAAATGCCTGCTGCTCGAAGTAATGTATTATTACGTGGAAAATGTATGTCCTTAGGCACTATGCTATAATGGTCCCATACAGCGCTGATTCAATTGCCGCTCCCAATTTTCAGAAACGCATCCACCGTACAAAACGGGATATGCCTGCATTTTGTTTCTTTGGTTATCTTTTTTATTGAACTAGATCCGTTTTGCTTAATAGATAATCCTTCTCAGACTTTGTAATATTCATAAAGAACCAATTACGAAATAAAAAAAAGTTTGGGGACAGTGTTATTCGTGTCAAATTATTTCTGAAGAGATCAATTAATATGTATATAACATCAGTTTTAGTTTTATCCCAGAATTAATTCCTAATTTTAGTAGGCTAGTTGCTAAATTTTGGGCAAAAAAGGATACTTCCGAGTTATCAGATCCAGTGGGGAACGTCATCGCACAGTACTAATATTCCACAACAAATCTTGCATTACAAAATCCATTGATACCCAAATAGTATTGATGATTTCTAGGGGTTTTTAGAAAATGTTTAACTGATTCCTGTTGGCCCAATTAGAGAACATAGTTCAGAACCATATCTATTCAATCAAATTTCAGTTGAAACCCTACATAATAAATTTTGTATGAAATCAATTTATAGAATCTTTAGTATTATTCAAACGCGTTGATTTAGTATTATATTTTAGTGAAAAATCCAAACACTAAATTTATTTGAAATTTTATAAGTTGAATTAATATTTCCAGCCTATCCATAAAATCAAAGATGGGCGCCTTTGCACCAGAAAAAACGGGATGTAATTCAAAGAAAAAGCAGGTGCTGGAGTTATAGGTACACTGTTCTTTTGAGTCGTTTGTCTGCCCACATAATTTTATTCTTCTCCGTAATATATTTCAATAGAACAACTAGCTATAGGTATTTTAAAATTTGGAGTACGCACCACACCCCCTTTTATTTCGGTTGCGTGTTAGATTAAGTGCAAGGGCTTCACAAACATAACAACTTTAAGATGAAAACCTTTATTCGAAAACTCGAAATGAGATTGTCATCAGTGTGCCCTACAAAATACCTCAACAGTGTATAACAAAGAACAGTAGAGAAGGAGAAAAAAAAATAATGGTAAAACGATGAAGATCAAGAGCAAATATAAGTACGTTTACATATTTCATAATAAAACATAAATGAAAAGTTCTTTGTACTTTTCTGTGTCTCATTAAGACAATGGAAGAGAAGTCTTAATAGTAACGTGCCCAGCGTCACGCATGCGTGATTTCCGTGGGTGAAGCAATCTCTAGTGAAAGCATTTAGCTATCAATAAGATCATTACTTCGATTTATGGAGCAATGAAAAAATGCATGCCTTATTTTCAAACCGAAGAGAAAGATGCTTTATATTATTCTACTAAAATCAGCGAAAATATCTCCATTTTGGTATGTAAAGTGTCAAAAATGCAAAAACAAGCAGATTGAAAATATTTGTACTCATTTCAAAGTCATCTGGCAAGCTTACTGTCAGACGACTTTGTAACTTTGCAGATATGTTACATCGCTCTGGACCGTTATTTTACATGAAAATGCAACCCCGGAAGAAAAGCGCTCAATAAGAGCTGTAAAAGATTATGTTAATATATCACAAATAAAATTGAGTCTTGGTGACGAACAAAAGTGCAAAACAAATTGGTGCTGCAAAGACCCTTGAGCGTCGATGATTTATTAAACTAAGTTCGTTGTCGAATGGTGACAACGTAGAAAGATGAATATGTTTCGAAAATATTTTCATTACATAATCGAGAGATTCTAATTCTGCATTTACGTGTGAAGTACCTGGAACTCTTCTAGAGAGATATGGGTGATATGCTTGTTTTGTGTTCTGTGGTTTAATCCTTTTGGAGCTAGTAACTGTGAATCACGAATGTATCGCGAAATTTCTTCTAACCATTTACACTATTGGCAGGTGTTAATGATGAAGTAAAATTGAGCCAACAGAAGTCTTGAGCATAAAGATACGTCTTTCGACAAAAAAAAAAAAAAAGAAAAGAGAGAAGATTAGGACTGAGAACGTTCCAAGCTATTTCACATACACATGAAACGTTTTGAGTTATCCAAAAGCCAACGTGGACACCCTTTCCAAATACAGAACATCATATTTCTTTCTTTTCCAGCACGTCTTTTAAAAGACACTACTCGCATATTACACCACTTTGTCCTCCCCTCAGTCCTCACCATCCGCAATTCAAATGCCAACGAAGACACCGTTTCCAGACACAGACATTTCTTCATATGCAAATGGATTCGAAACACTTTTTTGCGCGGATAGTGTCTATTGTGAGAGTGAGTATTGCTCAATCGAATTTCTGTAACACGCGATTTCCCAGATAAATGTTGTAAACGCATTTTCATGTTGGCACGATACTTCCAAAAGTCAGATTCAAAACATTTTTAGATTCTATGGCTGGAACCGCATGCGCAAAACTCGACATGTGTTCTTTGTTTTGTATGTTGCATAATATCGCCGCAGAGTGGAGCAGGCGTTCATGCTTTTTTACGAGGTGACGCAAATGTTGATTTGCACCTGTCACTATACCACCGCTTCTAAAAGTCCGATTTGAAAAATTATTTTCCGTATCTGAATGCTGTAATTACGACTAAGATTTTTCGTGCATTTCTGAAACTTTCATAAAGTTTGTAATCTTTTCTGAAGGGATGTAACATGCAGTATTTTAAAATATTTTATTCAATAATGGGAAATGATTCTCAAATCGACAAACTTTAACCACGACCAATACATAAAATACATGCTGTTTGATTTACCATACGCTGCATTTCCCTACGACAGGGAGCGGTGAAATATTTGTTTTAGCAATTCTGCGCTTCTGAAAGACTGATTTGAGAAACTTTTTAGTATTAGATTGATGCAGCAATGGTGGGCAAAATTTTCCCTGTTTCATTTTTTTTTTTAGGACCCGAAGTTTTCCTGTTATATGATCTCCATTCTGTTCGGCGATACCATAACTTTTACAGATAAACCTGGAAAAATTGCGATACTGGTTAGTTCTAATCACCATTAGTATTGTCGGCATGTCTTCAAATTTTTACGAGCATTGTTTTCCCACCACGGATGGAGGGAAATATATTTCCATTTGTCACTAATCTGGCACTTCTGAAAGCGACGTTTTTAAAATTCTTTACTTTTATTTATTTATTTTGTTTTGTTTTTAGGTTGAACGTCCACCGTGAGCAACTCCATGTGCTAAAAGCAGTCGTTGTCTATTATTTTTGGCTACTGGTTCCATAGAAGGAAGAGAGCCAAGACCATAAGACAACACATCCGTGCCTCACAGGGATTTGAGCCAGGCACCATCTTGGACGAATAGTCAGAAGCCGGCGCTTAGACCACTGCGTCACAGGGACAGCTAAAATTCTTCATTCATGGGTTTGTGGCCGCCAGGACTGATTTTTTCATACGTTTTCAAACATTTCTGACGTGAAATTTCCTTCCAAGGAGCGAAAAATTTGATTTCGTTTTGTAAAGAGTATTGATTGTAAATCTTCGGTGAAAAGAAAACGCCCCTAGATGTAGATTTAGCGCCGTAGATCTGAAACTTTTGTCAAAAGACTCACTACACTGGAGAATTTGATTCCAAAGACTTACTACAATCCCCAAATGGATTAAAAACTCCTTACCCACGAGAATCCGATTCAAAAGATTCACTCCACTCAAGAATACGATTCAAAATGACTCCCTATATTCGAGAATTCTATCCAAAAGACTCACTACACTCGATCATTCTATTTAAAAAAGGCTCACTACACTCGAGAATCTGATTAAAAAAGATACACTTTTCCCCTTGTTTTTATTTTCCTTTTCAATTTCAATATACACTGCAGTTTATTGATAATGCAACACCAGGAGAAACATGTACGATCGGACTGAAACTTGCACGATGAATAAGTCACTTGAGTAAGTACAAAGGATTAAAATAGCAGAGCACATTCAAATAATTTCTACCAGCACGCACTCGTACCTCTCCCGCAAGAGGTATAAAAGCAAGATGCCTACAGCAAGTTACCATCGTCGATTCGCGGAACTTATGTCAGTAAGGTAGTGGGAGTAACTGAGCATGCGCCCTCGCAGCAGACGAAACCCGTACGTATAGCTGACAGACTTTGAGCTGTGAGAAGGCGGACTTTCCATCCGGGACATCGCCATTCGTGTTGGATGAAACGCGAGCACAGTGAGGCAAAAATTGTATCAGTGGGAAGAGGAAGATCTGACGCACCGACGTGAGAGGTCTGGAGCCCCGCGATGGAAGAACGCACGAAAATACCATCATCTCCACCGTATGGCGTTGACGGACTGAACAAACACGTCACGGGAGTTATCACAGCAGTGGAGGTCTGTATCACATCAAGGTGTCTGCGAGCTCTGTCCAACGACGTTTACTTCAGAGAGTCCTCGTTGCTCGCAGACGTCAGCGGCTGCAACACTGCCAAGAAAGCAAACACTGGCGTGAAGAATGGCAGTGCATAGTGCTTTCCGACGAGTCGCGGTTCAACTTAATGACCCTTGATAGACGTACTCTTGTACAGCGACACCGTAGTGAACATCTGTTGGAGGCATGCATTTTGCAGATGCCATACGAGATTTCTGCTGTGAGATACTGTTGGGTTTCTTTCACGTTTCCGCCTTCTGAGCATTGCAGGAACCATGACCAGTGAACGGTACTATCTGCAGACGGTACTCTTTCAACAGGACAATGCCCGAAAACATGTGGTGCGGATTATCTTACAGCTCTTGGATGCCCGATATGTGTCACATCTTCACTGGCCAGCACGTTCGCCTGATTTATCGCCCACTGAACAAATACTGGGTGTGGTCTTTCGACGCCTGGCCCATCAGGCTCAGCAACCAGTTACCCAAGATGAACTTTGGGTATGAATTGAGACAGCGTAGAATGACCTTCAGCAGTACGACATCCAGATCTTCTTCCATCGATGCCACAATGTATGACCCGCTATCGCCGCTCATGGTGGGTATACAAATGAATCTGTATTGTGTGTTGTACATCACATACAGATCTGTTCTTCTGATCACATACGTCTTTCTATCATAAGTAACGTACCGTTTAAATCTCACTTCAGTATCTCATTTCTCTCTTGGCAGTGCATTTTCAACAGACAGCAATGTATAAATTACGTCGCACAATACTCTGGTAAAATATTTCGTGAGTTTCTGACTTTTTGCATTGGTGAGTCTGGGTTTGAGTTCCGGGGTAAAACATGGATGCTGTGTTTATCCTACAGGAGCTGGTTACCTTCTTCCCTGCTTTCGGTGGGACCAGTGGCTGTAAATGATGACTTCTTATACTTTATGGTTCCCATGGAGGCCATTAAACCCCAAAACTAAATATATATATATATATATATATACGTTTTTGTAGTCCCGGGGTAAAATTCCGTGTTGGGATAAATTTGTGGCAATTTTATCTCAAGTTGTCAATGGAGCAGCAGATTTTTAACTTTTCGGGCTTTGGAATTTGGGTTAGAGCTTCCAGATCTTGTTCTTTCACTTCCTCACTGGCTTTAAACTAAGAATCAATTACTTCTTCCAGCTTTAGATAATTATGAGGATAGTTAAACTCCGAAATGAAAAAGAATGCTATATTTTTCTTTAATTGATTTAAAACCAATTTCTACAGTGCATCCCTAAAATTTTTACTCAGTTTTAAGAAATAATGAGATTAGCAAAAGTACATCAACAGCCTCCCAGCAAAAACACAAGTGTTGGAGAACTGCTGGCCAACAGCTGGCAATGATGGGTCACTGCTAGCTGAAATCTGCCACTTACGGCCCGGTAGTGGTCCGTTGGTGGCAGCGCCATCAGTTGGCAGCCATTGATGGCCCTGCAGCATCGCCGTGAATTGCGGGCCTCCAAACAAGTGCCACTAGTGGCCCGTAGGTGGCAACCGATGCAACCCCAACACCAGATGGAAGCAATGGGACTGCGCATGCGCAGAAGCAACACGTGCTGTGTCTCTCTTGGTATCAGTTAGTTGCAGATGACGCTATCGCCATCGTGTTATTTTAGTGGATGTTAAGAAAAAAAACATATATAGAGAGGCGAATTAATTTCCTAATGAAATGCCTCGTCGACGAAGATATCAGATTAAGCCATGAAATACACCCACCGCATTCCCATGAATGACAAGAAATAATTTCTGTGTAATATTTTGTTTTAACATACGCTAAACCGTTTGAAACAACAGTCCTGGAAAAACATTAAAAAAAACGTTTGTTGGAAAATTATACGCGTACAAAATTTATCAATTATTCGAAAAGAAAAAAAAGCAACGCTATGTGGATATAATGTAGTCATCTATGGGTTGAATACACAAGACTGGAGGAATTCGCTTCTAAAAATAACGAGAAGTAAAATAAAATATCTTTCCTCTTTAAAACAAATGTAGCTTCGGACAGCGGAAACGAAAGATACTACGTTAAAAATGTAACAGAATGTGACATGAACAAGTAAATATTTCAATTCAACAATCGCTTTTTAAGATTACAAGGACAGCACAAAACTTTGGAAAGCGCCTTTAAGTTGGTTCACTCCTTGAAAATGAGTGAAGTTCCCTTAAGGTAAGAAAAAAATATCGTTACATTGAAAAAATAAATTTATGAATTATATGAAACTGACATTTATGAAAAATGCCTCGCAAAATTGTAAAATTAAAGAGAGAACCATTCCGCAGAAAACAGACACAGCTTCAAGCTAACGATTATGCATTCCGCAGGAAAGAGACTCAGCTTCAAGCTAACGATTATACATTCCGCAGGAAAGAGACTCAGCTTCAAGCAAACGATTATACATTCCGCAGGAAAGAGACTCAGCTTCAATCTAACGATTACACATTCAGCAGGAAAGAGACTCAGCTTCAAGCTAACGATTACACATTCCGCAGGAAAAAGACTCAGCTTCAAGCAAACGCTCGGGCGTGTCAAATCAGTCCCGTTGGTAGAGCGCGCGCTCCCTACGCAGATAGTCCTTGGTTCGTTTCCAACTAGATCCAAACGGGCGTTTTTCTGGACCTGTTGAGAAAATTTCCCCAGCGCAGTGCTATAATTCAGAAGTTTCGTAAAGAGAAGAAAGAAGTTGTTGTAGCTTAGGAAAACTGAGGTTATACTTTATTTTTTATGGCTACTACTGGGGAATTGGCGGACAAGATTCGGCAAGCCATCAGTTACGTCACGTGATTGCCGGCTGCCACTGCCGGGAAACTAGCTGACCACATTAGGCTAGCTATCATTTATGGCACGTGCTTGCAAGGCCGCTGAAGGGCCACTTGTGGTAGCTACTGCCTGTGATGGATAATTGATGGCCCTGTTGTAGCATATGACAACTGATGGGGGTGCTAACTGTTGGCCAGTTGCTGGCCTGAACTGCTGGCCCTTCTGTTGGCCACCTGGACATTTTATTGACGGTTCGGCAGCGCCAACATGGTGCTGGGCCATTGCTGACAGTGCTGACAGCCAGTAATGGCCCAGTGCTGACCCAGGAAGACTGTTTTTGCTGGGCTTGATCCAAATACCACACACGCTATGTTGCTTACTATAAAGTTTTCTTAGTTACTAGTGCAAGTACCGATATTTTTCATAACTTATTTGTTTGTACGAGCTCTAGTAAGAAACTGTTTATGCCGTGATGAAAGCAGAATTGTAAAATTGATAAAGAGGAACAGGTCCAGTCAAGTCACTCCGTCAAAATTCTTGAAGCGTCACCGCGTCCAAGTCATCGCGTCCAAATTCTTGAAGCGTTCCAATATTCAGTTTGCAGTTTACTGTCTATCTTCCTTAAAAGAGCCACCTGATTGATGCGCGATAGCTTGGAAACTTTGAATTATATTTGACGGTAATGAATTCGGATTACTGGTATAGTTCTGCTATTTTAATCAGAAAGGTATGTCATGTATTTTAAGACGATGATGTGCGACGGCATTTTCTGTGAAGCTGGAAAACGTGCTCGGGAGAAGTTAGAAAAATTACGGAAGCAGAAGCAATGAGAAGAGCTACCTAGAAAGTTCATTTTGAGGTATCAGGCCATCACTTTTAATTCTTACTCAAGGCTGTTTGTTTATTCACAAATTGCCTTGCCTTACCCTCGTATATCTAAGTACTCACTGAGGAATTCTTACACATGTACAATGGGAAAAGCAGACAACATGCGTAACTTAACGAGACGCTGGCCGCTCCTGTGGCGAAGTGGTCTAAGCGCTGGCTTATAACCATTCGTCCCAGAAGGGTCCGGGTTCGAATCCCGGTAAGGCGTGGATGTTGTTTTACGGCACTGGCTCTCACCCTTCTCTGGAACTAGGAACCCTAAACTAGGGACGGGCGACTGCTTATAGCTCAATGAGTTGCTCACGGTGGTCTTTAGACAATAAAAAAAATTACAATAAAACGTGACAGGTGTTTGTGCTGAGAAAGCCTTTTCTTTATCATCGGCTCTCTACGGAAGCAGATGGTATCGGGTGTATTGCTGCAGAAAGAAACAGGCAACGCAAAGAACACAGTGACAGAAAGACGATGTATGAATTGTCCTCTGAGCAGTATTTGGGAGGAGCATTACAAATGAGAACCAATACTTTCACTGTCGAAGGAGAAGACTAAAATCAGTGGCTCCGTAAGTCCTCTCATTTCTTAGTGACATAGACGTCTCATTTTGCAGTGGTGTCTTGAATTGCGACAACGACGAGTAGAGCGCTACAAATGTCAGTGTGGTAAGACGAATCACGCTACAGACATTGCTTAGTGCCGACAAACGGAGGAGAAATCTCATGAATCAATGGGCCCTGATTATGTCATCACTCGCACAAGCTGCCGGCGGTCAAGTAGGAACATTTTCTTTGTACAGCGCTGATCCAATCACCATTCTAGATCGTCCTCCTACGCATTGGACGACGCTCATTCTGCATCCATGAGGTTTAATATGGACTTTTTGGGACTGTTCCAAGGGGCAGTGCATTCCAGTAATATGCAGTATCTTCCATGGCCCGAACAATCTCGAAATACGAATCGAGATTATCTGAGATCATAGGTAACAACACGCGTATGCCAGACTCTACGACAGCAGCATAAAGAAGATTCCGTTTCTCCAGTATATCAAAAATATCAGATATTGCGATACACTTAGACGAATTTGTAAAACTGCAGCTGTTATTGTGGCGAACCTCGGTTTTACGTACTAATATGTAGAGTTTTTGATATTTAGGTAGCGCACTATGTATGAAAAATCTTAGGCATTATCTTCTTTTTTTTTTTTCGTTAATTTTTCGGCTTAACGACTACCGTGAAAAACTCTAAGGGCTATTAGTAGTCGTCCTTCCCTAATTTAGGGCCACTGACTCCAGGGTAGGGTGATAGCAAGTACGGTAAGACAAGAGCACCATCCGTGTTTCATCTGGGACTCAAACCCTGGCCGAATTAAACGAACGATCAAAAGCCAACGCTTAAACTACTACACACCGTCACGGCCGCATGGTTTTCCCTATCGAGTTGAACATAAATATTTCAATTAGACTTCTAGGACATACATATTCTTAGACAGAAAAAACGGACGCACAGAAATCAGACTCAAAGGTGCAAGCTTGTGACTAATGGTTTGAGTTTGGTCTGGGTTTGAGGCTCGGATAAGGCATGGATATGATGTTTGTCCTACAGCGCTGATACTATCCCATTCCTGGAGCCAGTGATCCTAAATTAGAGACTGCGACTTTTTATAACTTTAGACGCCGATGGGGTCGTTAAAACTTGAAATAAGAAAAAGAGAGAGAGCGAAGAAGCACGGTGATAGCTAATTAACTGATTCAATATCCATGTGGAAAGAACTCGCTACGATAGGAAGTATATGATTACTATAAAAAGAACATAATAGCTAACCGGCTTCTATGAGGTTCGCAGGTTGAGAGAATGTCGAAAATGACAGTCGTTTATAAACATGCCAAAAAGGGATCTGAAACGGACTGGCAGTGAAACATTATGACTACTCGATAAAACGGTAAACCATTACTACAACCATTACACCATTACTGTAAACCCTTACTATATTTCTAAACCATTACTTGGTAGATCAACATCACATGTAGCGAATCAACATCGCATTAGACGGTTGTTATAATGTTTTGGCTCTTATGGGTGTTGCTGCATACAAAGAAAATAATAGCAATGATTGCATCACTACCATACTGTTCATTGTAGGTAGCAATCTCAAAATTGTCGTTATACACTGCTGGCCACCCAAAATATAACACCAAGAAGGACACGAGACAAAAAAGCCAGATTTACTGGACACATAACAACAGATACAAAGAAGAAACGATTGAGCTTACAGGCCCTTGTGACCTGCGGAACACGCAGACATCAATAGTTCGTGTGCCCCCAACGGCTGGAAATAACGGCCGCTACACGCCGCGGCATCAAACGAAAGAGGCTTTAGATGTGGGCTTGGGGTATGTCGGTCCAGGCTGCTTCCACACGTTGCCACAGTTCATTGGGCATAGCCGCGGGTGGGGCTTGCCCGGCCACTCAGTTGCCGATCAGCGCCCAGACGTGTTCGATGGGTGACATATCCGCAGAACAGGCGGGCCACGGCAGCAGTGACACCTGGTGGGCCGTGAAGAAGTGTTGCACGATGCGTGCCACGTGCGGGCGCGCAATGTCCTGATGAAACGTGGACGCTGGCAGGTCCTGCAGGTAAGGGAGGACTGCAGGCTCCAAAACGTCGGAGATGTGGCGGTGGTTGTGGAGTGTACCGGCGATGCGTACCAGAGGGGTGCGGGTGTCATATCCAATTGTGCCCCAAACCATAACGCCAGGCGACGGAGCTGTATGGAGATGCATAATGTAGGCGTCATACAGTCTCTCGCCGCGGTGCCGCTACACGCGGATCCGACCATCGTGGTGTTGCAGGCAGAAGCGGGATTCGTCGGAGAAGACAATGTCGTGCCATTCCGTAGTCCAGGTGCGGCGTTCAACGGCCCACTGCCGCCGCACTCGCCGGTGGTGTAACGTCAATGGTAATAGGAGCAATGGGCGCCGTGCAACAAGTTCCCACTCCTGCAGACGACATCGAACGATACGTGCTGACACAGGTTGTTGTGCAACACACTCTAATTCCGGCGCTAACGTTCGTGGTGTGGCGGTGCGAGCCGTCAATACCCGCCCCCCAACATGCCAGTCCTCTCGTTCGGTGTTGTACCGCGGCTGCGGCAGCCGCTCACGTCGGTCCGTCCGTTCCTCCTGCGCCTACCGAATCCATACTCGCCTCACTGTGGCTGGATGTCGTCTCACACGGGCGCCGATGTCTCGGTACGATAAACCGCTGTCGCGATAAGCCACTATTCGTCCTCTTTCGAACTCCGAAACGTGCTGGAATGACTGCCGTATTCTGTGACGAGGCATCAGGAAGCTTCCCACGCACAGGTCCGGCAGCACAACACACTTCCACTACTTATACCCTACCTTCTGTGCACCCTTCTTGTAGTGCTTCTCGGTGGCTTGCCGGGCGCACATGATTTGCATATGCCCTGCAATGCTAATCGTTTGCATGTCCTTTCGCGGGCGACGCATGCTGCGAATTTCAGGCCAATCGGATGCTTCTTTCTTAGTGTTGCATTTTGGGTGGCCAGAAGTGTATATTAAAATTTCACGGGATAAAAGTTGTAATGTTCAATAAAATCTATAAGAGCATGCAGAAGCCATTTTACCTAATTGAAGAAATTTTGGATGTTAAAACATTGTTTCATCCGAAAGAAATTTTGTTTGATCAGAAGTAAATGTTACGTACGTATGAACAAATTCATCATGTGCCCGGAAGTGATTCAACAGTTCTGGTTAGCATAACGGGCAAACAGGAGTCGTACATTTTCGATTCAGGCGTCAAGAAATGGGAAATAGTCAGTCACAGAACTGAATAATTAATTCAAACATTTGACGTAGATCAGGAACACCAAACAGAAAAAAAAAAGAGGAAAAAGCGATTGTTTCTGTTTGGAGTCACAGAACTGAAGAGAAAATAAAACTTTCTCTCTCCCAATGACTCGAACTGTGGGGCTTGGTGCAAGTTACTGGCATCCAAACCGCTTGGCCATGGAGGTACCCAATATATAAATTAGACTGTTGTTGTTTCAATTTTTTCCTTGTTTGAACTGATTTAGGTAAATCACTAAATTTAAAAGTGTAGAACACTCCTGGTATTTTTAAATTTCCTCGAGTTTGCGTTTTAATAAATTTCTGACACTAAATTTGGTGTCCTGGATTAGTCATTTCAGATTCATAAGGTACTTTAAAGCAGTTTTGCTTTCTCAATAAAAATGTGATTTATAAAATTCATTGATTTCTTATGAACATTTTACGGTGATACCAAAACTTTTCTCAGAACGGCGCGAATAATACTTTTCGCATTTATTCCGAAGATATTGATTTACCACGACGCAACTTTTATTATGTGGACTTTCTGTTTTGAGAAATCAAATTTACAGTTTAGAAAGAGAAAATTTCATTTTAAAGAAGTAATAAATTATATACGAGCAAATAATGGCGAGTAAATATTTATTATATATAATTTTAGGTACTTCAAAAGATTAATTCGATTTTCCCTTCTTTCTTACTTTCATACCTTTTTTCAAGCTACACAGAATAAATTTTTGAATTTAATGGTTTCACCTTTCCATTTATGAGTTACATAATTTTTCTTTTTTATTTAGCGAATTTCTTTCATCAAAATCAACGTTTAGGCATTCCGTTTCAAAGAAATCTGAAGCATTTAAACGCAACCTTGTAAGACTTAACATATATTTTACGTATCATTATTTCGAACCTTGCTAATAAAAAAAGCAACGCCATTCTGTTGCATACATTGCGACACGGAGTAGGTGCGAGTCGTGTATTCTACTTCATGATCTACTTTTCGACTTTTAGTTTTATACCACACACCACGCCCAGCCATCGCGACTCCCACACCCATCACGAACCTTATGCTGAAAGTGGCGTAATTATGTTTGTGTTAGAAGCTATTTGCTGCTTAAGTGTGTAATTACTCCAAGCATCAGAAAAGGTACATAATGAGAAAATGGAGGTTTAACACACAACCCAGTCCTCGTCGAAAGCAGAACTTTTTCCCTAAACTGACACCTTCTCACAAATCAAACGGTCCTACGAAATCTATCAATACAAAAGTGCAATTCGTGGGTGGATGGAACAATCACTAAAGTATGCAAAACAGTTAACATTACATTCAGGAAGTAGCATTTCAACTGTTATTTCCTTTATTGACGTCTTCCTTACTGACACATTTATGTAACTCCTTTCGTAAAGTAAAAGTGAATGTAGTCCAATCAGCATGGCTTCACCTACCAATTGATGTGACTAATAATGTATCTTGAGGTGAACTATGAATCACATTTCCTGATTTGGGGGAATCCTAGTAAACAGTCGAAAGATAATTATAGAATTCTCTGTGTACATAAAGACTGATAGCACTTAAAACCAGGACCAGCCTTACCATCGGCGAATAAGGCGGCACATGGGGTTTATTTCCTCATACTGTTTTTTATTTGTACTGCAGTAGATTCAGGTTATTTGGAACTCATCGGGACTAGAAAACTTTTGCCCAATAAAGCGGCTGCCCCAATTATGCAAAGTTGTATCCCAAAGAGCTAATTTGGGATGTTTTTCCAAGACTTGTTCCAAAAAAGAGACTGCCCCGATTAACTGGTGGCCTAATTAACTGGAATCTACTGTATTTCGAAAACGAAATAAGTAAGATCGCAAAACAGACTGTAAAAACCCACATTTTCTTCGGTGATGGGCTCGAACCTTTATCCTTCTGCTTCGAGACCGAATCCTTTCCCAATGAAGCTACGCCAACAAAATTCATCGCTGCAACTTTGCCGTCTTCATATGTACTTCACTCCCGTAGTACGTCACATATATCCCCCCCATCTTTCTTGAGAAAAGCAGGTGCACGAAAACCATGCTTGAAGTAACTCTCTGTAGAAGAAGGAATTCCCGTTTAATTTCAGACCATGTGTGGGAGAAGCATGACACATTTTTCAAAGCCAAGTAGGGATTCTCATTAATTCCAAACGATGTGTGGAAAGAACATCATTCGTCTTTTTTTTCGAAGTACCTAACAGCCAGTAGATCCATTTCCACAAACGTGCGCCCATGTGAAAACCCATATTTTTGCCCGTCACGAGGTTCGAACCCTCACCCCTCGGCTCCGGAGCCGAATGCTTTCCCAATTAAGCTACACCAACGGCATTTATCGCTGCAACTTTTCCGTCTTGATATGTGTTTCACTCCCGTAGTACGTCACATATATCTCCCATCCCTTCTTGAGAAAAGCAAGGGCACCAAATCGCAGGTTTTGTGCCCGCCGCAAACCATGCTTGAAGTAACTATCTGTAGAAGAAGGAATTCCCACTTAATTTCACATGATGTGTGGAAGAAACATCACACATTTTTTGAAGTGAAGTAGGAATTCTCATTAATTCCAAACAATGTGTGAAACGAACATCACTCATTTTGTTTTTCGAAGTGCCCAACGACCGATCCATTTCCACAATCGGGCGCCAAAGTAGAAACTCATATTTTTGCTGGACACGAGGTTCGAATCCTTCTGCTCCGGAGCCGAATGCTTTCCCAATTAGGCTACATCGACGGAATTTCCTCTCTGCAACTTTGCCGTCTTGATATTGCTTCACCCTTGTAGTACATCACAAGATAAAGAGCCGAAGTACCTCTCTTCGCTATTCTTTCTGCTACTATTTTTTCTAAGGATGCCGTTAAGTGAAGCTATATGAGAACAGCTTTCTCCCTTCTTTCTGTTTTGCTGTAAAGCAGTGACGCACCCAGGTTTTTTTCTGGGGTAGCCCGAAATATTGAAGGTGCAAAACACGGCCGGCCCAAGCCGGTAAAGCAAAGCACCCCTTGTCTAGACGGTCGCCATTAAAAAAACGCTACTGACCAATTTATCCTGCGCCTGTCTTTGGCCAACTTTTATCTTACTTGTAGCCCTCTGTCCGTGCATTTTCCGTTCTTTTAATTTTTTTCTTTTTCTGAAGAAACGAAAAATAGTGCTTTTGTTAGAAGCAAAGAGGTGCTAACATTTTGTACACGAATAAAGAGTGAAAGTGCTATTTTTTAAGGCTGATTTTGTTTATTTTTCCCATTTTCTAAACAAAGGATTTTTCTCAAATCTGTTAACGTGAATGAAATTACCATTTGCCACGTGACAATTTATGCCACTGAGCACTTAAAAATATGACAAAAACATCTTATTTCTACTTTTTTGAGGTGTGCCAGAGGGAAGACAAATGCATGTGTACATATGATATTCAAAAATATTACGTATAATTTCCCGAGTTAAAAAGTCCACAAAGAGGCGCCGAAGAGTAGCTTTGCATTGGGCCGCAAACATGTCTTGAGCTGGCTCTGGATGCTGATAAAAATTCCTCGGAGATAACATCTCCCTAAATATCGGGAAGCAATTAAAATATCTCCGCCATATTAAAGTGCGGTTCCAGTTATTCGTAAACTATATACAGGGTAATTCAAAATGATTGCCCCGATTACAAATGACAATACCTGATTTATGAACATAGATACAGAGATCACATTGTTGCACAATAAAGAATGAAGTTTAGAATTTTGTTTCCATACCTTAAAAATATCGTATGTGACTCCCCTGGGTCACGTAAACAACATCTGAACGGTAATCCATTTCACGCCATACATTATGAAGCATGTTCATAGTCACTGATGCCAGTGCAAGCTGAATGCGCATCTTTAGTTTTTGTAGTGTTCTCGGCAAAGGTGGCACATACACATGGTCTTTGACATACCCTCACAAAAAGAAGTCACAAGGAGTAAGGTCCTGAGACCAGGGGAGCCGCTTGCCGAAAACCCTGTCGTCCTGTCCACAACGACCAATCCAACGGTTCGGAAGAATTTCATTCAACAATTGACGAACGTGCATATATCAATGTGGGGATGCTCCATCTTGCTCTAGAACGTAGTCTCCAGAATCGTCATCCAGTTATGGAAGTAGTCATTGCTGAATCATATCTATATAAACGTTCCCTGTTACTGTATCTTCAATGAAAAAAAGGTCCGTAGACCTTCACACTGGAAATTGCGCAGAACACATTGACTTTCGGTGAGTCACGCTCATGTTCAATCACAGCAACAGGTTTTCCGTGCCCCATATGCGAGTGTTGTAGCGGTTTATCTTACCACTGATATGAAAGGTAGCTTAATCACTGAAAATTAGTCGTGAAGCAACTGTGTCATCCTCAATGGCTTCCTGCATGTTTTCAGCGAAAGTAGCACGTTGCACTTTGTCGTCGGTCTTCAGTACGTACAAAATTTGAACTCTGTAGGGTTTCATTTGCAGATTCCGTTTAAGAACACGCCAAACAGCTGTTTGTGGCATTTGCAGCTCCTGGCTGGCGTGGTAAGTTGACTTGCGTGGACTGTGTTCGAAACTCTGACAAATTATGTCAACGTTTTCCTCTGAAACACGTGGTCGGCCGATATTCTTCCCTTTACAAAGACATCCTGTTTCACCAAACTGCTTACGCCACCTCCTTATACTTTTAGCATCTGGAGGAGCACGTTTGTAGCGATTACGAAACATTCTCTCCACTGTAACGACAGAATGACACTTTTCAAACTCCAGCACGGAAAACGACTTTTCTGCTGCGGTCGCCATTTCTTCCCATTGGCTTTGGCGTACGGGCAACTCACTTTCCTACGTCATCATAGCAACCCAGCAGTAAGTTCCAATAAAATTCTAAACTTCCTTCTTTCTTGTGTAGGGATATCAGCTGTCTATTTATCTTCACAAACACGTTATTGTCATTTGTAATCGGGGCTATCACTTTCAATTACCCTGTATTAATACACACATCTCCAAAACTTAAGCACGGAAGAAATGTTTCTAACCAACGGGAAAATTGACCGTACACCACACAAATCCTCAGCCAGATGAATGCCAGCGTTCCTACGAACTTACCCTATACCGAAATGGTACATTCCAGCATAGAATACGCATAAAATAGGCAGTGAACGCTTGTTGTGAGCAGTTATCATTCTAGTGCTGTCAGTTATTTCCCTGGTGTTTGGAGGTGTAGTGGAAACATACTGGAAACTCGAATTAAACATTTCACAAGGACATCATGTAAGTGAGTTTGAACGTGGTCGGGTCGTCGGTAAACATGGGAGAAGGGCATACTGTAACCATTGTGGCAAATGAATTGGGAATGAATCGCAGCATCATGTCAAGGTTGTGGCCAAGGTACCAAACAACTGGAAATGCCTCTAGACGTGTTGGTGAGTCGTCCATGATGCACCACAGCATCAGAAGACCGTTATTTGGTGCTATTTGCGAAACAGAATCGTAAGAGTCATGTTAGTCAATTGAGTAATCAACTGTTTGCCAGTATTGTGACACGTGTGCCGCGTCAAACCGTGTCGAGTCGGTTGAATGCTGGAGAGCTCGATGAATGTTAACTTGCTCCTTTAAAACTGCGACACAAACAAGCCCTTTAAAATAGTGTCGAGAACACACAGTGGTTGGACGAAGGATGAATGGGGCAGTGCAGTATTCACAGATCAAAGCAGATTCAGTTTAACGTCCGATTCTGGGCGTCAGTACATCTGGCGGGAACGTGGTGCACAGTACCGTCAAGAGAACATCATGGAAAAGGATAGGAATTGTGTTGGAGAAATCGTGGTCTAGGCCGGCATTATGGTCAATGACTATCCCGAGCTGCAGCTGGTAGAAACGAGGATCAATGACCGGTAGTACTGTAAGGATGTCATCCTTCGTCCCGATATTAATTTATCTATAGGTGTTCTTGGACAATACATCTCTGCGTTACTCTGGACTTCAGCGTTACAGGCGGTTGTACCAGCTTCGCATACTAAGAATGTCAGGCTCTCTGCATCAGTGTTAGATGAATGATAACACTGTATGTTGTGTTCTTAAAGGACATATATTACTGTACGCAAAACATCAGTGATTAAATTACGTATGTAAGTGCAACCCGTGAAATTGCTGTTCGTGCTTAAGTTTTGTAAATGTGTGTGTTTGAAAACATATACAAATATGTTTAAAAATAAGCAGCGAATGACAAAGAACTAAAGATCAGGTGATACCTCATGGAGAGATCCCGGGCACCTGGGACCCCCAATGAGTGTGCCACTGTTGTAAATCTATGAATCTTTCCCACCAACTTTACACAAATAAAACTGCAATAAGACAGAAGAAATGTATCATCAATATATAAAATGTTAGATCAAAGTTTCCTGGGTTGAGTGAAAAGCAGAACAACTCCTATTTACTAAATTAACAGGATTACAATTTCCACACTTTTGATTGCAAATCGTTTCACTTAAGTAAATCTAAAAATGTTCCTTATAAAAAGGGATTTTTGTTTCTGGCTGAACGCATCGGAACTGCCTTCTACTACCTTTTTTAAAACAAAATATTTGATTTTGAGTTTTGGAATAATTACTTCATTAAGATACCGAAATGACCGCAATATGTAACAACAGGTATTTACGGGAACAAGTGAGGCAGAGAGATGGCAGAAATTAGCCCATTAACCCCTTACGTTTCATTTTTTTCCCAAGCTGAGTATCAGGTATTATTTACATCATTTAAGCTATGCACGGAAAACTTTCGTTCCTATACATAGTGTATCGCTGTACAACTTTTGTACAACAATACATTATGCACCGAAGAGACAAAATATTATGAACACCTGGCTAGTATGACGTTGGTACTCCACGTGCCGCCAAAATTGCTCTTAGCTGGCGAGCCGTAGACGCTACAACATTTTTAAATGTGTCTTGGGGTATCTGGTACAATAACGTGAGCAGCAGATCTTTTAACTCCTGTGAGTTACGTGGTCGAGCCGCCTCAGATAGGATTTACTGTTTCAACAAAGACTACAAATGCTCAATTGGATTGATGTCTGGGGAATTTGGAGGCCAGGGCAATACCTGGAAGTCTTGCTCAGGTTCCGAGAACATTCTCGTACAATCCGGGCAGTGTGGCATAGAGTATTATCCTTCTGAAAGAACCGTCAAGGCACTACTAGAGGAGAATACATTGCCATGAAAGGATGTATTTGGTCTGCAACGATGTTTATGTAGGTGGTAGACGTCATAGCTTCCTGCACACGAACGACTGGATCCAAGGTTTCTCAGCAGAACATTGCGCAAAAAATTGCACTTCCTCCACCGACTTGCTTTCGTACCACGGTGCATCCTGATGCCAACACTTCCCCAGGCAAACAATGCACATGTTCCCGGATTTACACGTGGTGCAACAGGAAACGAGACTTCTGGGACCATCTGACCGTCTTCCAGGTTCATTTTTAATGCTCGAGTGCCCATTGTAGGCGTTTTTGACGGTAAAAGCAGGTTTGCATGATCTCTTAGAGAGGCTTGAGCAGTGGCGGATCCAGCGGAAAAAATAACAATTAAACTCACTACGGAATTGGATTTAACATACGTATTACATTGATTTAGCTTCCGAAAAAAAAAAAGAAGAAGTGAATAGAATAAACAGAGAGAGAGCAAAAGATAAAGGAAAGACAGGGACAGAGGGGAAAACATGGGCGTATTCTTTGTTAGTTCTTTGCTACTGTCATATTGTCTAGCGTCTGTAATAAGGCAGATCTTGGTACTGAAATCAGTAGGTGGTAAAAACTGTGAATAACAATCTGATCTACTTGCGTATCTTAAATGGATCGTAAACAAAATTCGTAAAAATGTACCCACCGCTTCCCACCAGATGATCTCTTCAGGACCTCTTTCTTTTTTCTGATTTTTCCTGCTCCCTCACTCCACACGGGCGCTTCCCGTTGTTCCACCCACTCCGAAATCAATCCCCGCTTGGGTAGGCTGAGGTGTGATGGAGGCAACGTGGCTAATACGGGGTAATTTTCAGCATCTCCTGCTACTAACATCATATCCCCAAATATATATACACTGAAGTGCCAGAAAAACTGGTACACCAGTCTAAGACTTGGTAGGTCCCCCACGGGAGCGCAGGACTGCAGAAATACGACGGGACATGGACTCCACTAGCTTCTCGAATCATGCTGTAGGCAATGCACACCATACTTACTGCAGAGCGTTCCACAATTCGGGTGTATTCCGAGGTCTCTGATTCCTGTGTTCGATAGGGCATTGCATGGCATCCCAAATGTGTTATATCACGTTCAGATCTGGGTACTTGGGTGGGAATGACAACACCCCAAACTCAGATGAATGCTCCACTAACCATAATGTGGCGTCCCAATACTTGTGCGGAGCTGCATTGTCTGTTGGAACAGGCCTAACCCATCAGCATGAATGCAGGACATGAACGGATGTACCTCGTCAGAAAAGATGCGCACATAGAGTTGGCCGGTCACATACGTTTGTAGACGTACCAGGGGTTCCAGTGAAGTCCAGCTAAACACACCCCATACGATTACGGACTCCCACCAGCCAGTACAGTTCCCTGTTTACAGGCGGAATCCATGACTGTATGGGGTTTGCGCCACACACGAATCCTTCCATCTGCCCGATACAGTTGAAAACGCGACTCGTCAGACCAGGCTACTTGCTTCCAGTCATCAAGTGTCCAGTGGCGGTGTTGCCGTGCCCAAGCGAGGCGCATAGCTCTGTGTCGTGCACCCATCAAGGGGACTCGAGATGGGCGCCGGCTCCAAAAGCCCATATCGTACAGGGTACGTTGCACAATCCGGACGCTGATGCTTGTTGAGGCTCCAGCATTGAATTCCGATTATACCTGCGAGAGTGTTTCACGCTTATCGCGTGAAACGATTCTTGACAGCCGACAAAGGTCACGTTCACCCAATGTCTTTTTATGGCCACACTCCTAAATCCTCAATGTCTTTTTATGGCCACACTCCTAAATCCTCAATGTCTTTTTATGGCCACACTCCTAAATCCTCAATGCCTTTTTATGGCCACACTCCTAAATCCTTAATGTCTTTTTATGGCCACACTCCTAAATCCTCCGTGAAAATCCGAACTTTGTTTCTACCTCCGAAATACTATGGCCGATCTCACGAGCGCCAACTATGACACCGCGTTAAAAATCGCTTAAGTCGTTATTACTTGTCATTCTAATGCCGAAAAAAGCTCTGACAGCTGGCAAGGGTGCCTATCGCTTTTTATACGCACTGGCGGACGCAACCAAGTACGCGCATAAGTGACGTTGCTATGTATTTTGCATGAGGTCGTCTGTACAAGTTTTTCTGGCACTTCAGTGTATATATATATTGCGGTTACGCCGCCCATTTTCAGCAGGTTCGATGTACCTACTGTGTGTTGTGTGACACATAACTCCGGTCACCAGCATTCAAATTGCTGACGAATTGCGCCACAACGTCACTTCTATTGGCTCGTACCATACAGGATAGTCTTCTCTCACTTCTAGCATTGATGAGCAGTGGGAAGCTCACACCTTGCCGGCGGTGCCTAAGTTTGCCATTCTCCAACCATTATTTGAAGGTACTAACAACGGCTGACAGAGAGAACGCCACAAGTCTTGCCGTCTCGAAAATATTCTGACCCAGTCGCCTGGCCACTTCAATTTAACCTTTTTCAAACTCGCTTAAGTTCTCTGCCTTTCCCATCTGGAAAACAAGAAGCGCCCCGCTGACGCAGTGGTCTAAGCGATGGCTTCTGACCATTCGTCGTAGATGGGTCCGGGTTCGAATCCGAGTGATTCATTGATGTTATGTTGGTCTTACGGCACTGGCTCTCTCCCTTCCCTGGAGTCAGTGGCCCTAAATTAGGGACGGACGACTGCTAATAGCCCATTGAGTTGCTCACGGTGGTCGTTAAACTTTAAATCAAAGCATATCAAAAATCCTGATGAAGCCGAGCCAAACGCTCAGCGAAACCATAATAGATATTAAAATAAAACAAGTTTGTAAAATCATGCAATGCATTGATTATGATACACTTTCCACCATACCAGAAATCATTACTCATGTTATTATTCAAGTTATGAGGATAATGGCTGTAAAATAAATAAATTTCTCTCCTATGACCTGACCTCTGACCTTATCTTGATGATATTCAACAGAACCGGTAAAATATACTTTCGGAACAACATGATAAAGTTTTGTCTCAATCGAAGCAGTTTTACCTAAGTTATAACGCATAAGGTTGGTGGAATGGATCCCGCTCCTATGTCCTGACCTTTGACTCTATTTCTCCCATTTTTAATAGGATTCGTTCCCAGGTGATCCCTTACCTCATACTAAAATTTCATTGCAATCAAACCATTTTTACGCGAGTTATCGTGCGGACAGACTGACAAAGCTGGAGCATGTACGCTTCTTCAATCTACGGTTGGAGAGCGTAAAAAAATAAACCGCCAATAAAAAACAAGTTAGTAAAATTATGCAATGCATTGATTATTATACGCTTTCCAACATACCAGATATCATTACTCAAGTTATGAGGATAATGGCTGTGGAATAAATCTTGGTCCTGTGCCCTGACCTTTGATACCATTTCGATGATATTCAACAGAACCGGTTCAGTATACCTCCGAAATAACATGATAAAGTTTTGTCGCAATCGAATCATTTTTACGTAAGTAATGATGCATAAGGGCTATGGAATAGATCCAGCTCCTGTGTCCTAACCTTTGACCCCATTTCGCCCATTTTCAATAGGATTCGTCCCCAGGCAGGCTCCTACAACATACTAACATTTCATCGAAATCGAAGCATTTTTACGTAAGTTATGACGCATAGAGGCGATGGAAGTGATTCCGCTCCTATGTCCTGACCTCAGACCCCATTTCACCCATTTTCAATAGGGTTTGTGGCCAGGTGGTCCCCTACCACATACTAAAATTTCATCGAAATCGAACGATTTTTACGCGAGTTATCGTGCGGACGGACATACGCACACAACGCGTGACGTAATGAGGCAGATGGGAATCGCGACCATCTTTTCGCAAGAGTGTGACTTCATAAAACTTTAATAGGATCCACACACAACGCGTGACGTAATGAGACAGATGGCGTGACCACGCCCCATCATCTCAATCGCGAGATTGTGACATCATAAGATTTCTAAGCATGGGTAAAATTAATGGGACGAATCCATGACACTAAAAACGTGGTAATTCGAGGTAGTTATTTAACGCACTAAACAAATTTTCCTAAAGTCGAGATCAAGCTAAATCGATTTCTAGTACCAGAAAACGGTCGGTTAACCACTTTAATCCAAATCCTTAGAGCCGTTTACAAAATAAAATTTACATACATACCAGAATTGCTCCTTTAACAGTATGGGATAAGGGCAACGGAATGGATCCCGATCCTATGTTCTGACCTTTGACCCCATTTCGCCCATTTTCAATGGGGTTCGTCCCCAGTGGTCCCCTATCACATACTAAAATTTCATCGAAATTGAACCATTTTTACGCACGTAATGACGCATAAGGGCATTGGAATGCATCCCGCTCCTATGTCCTGACTTTTGATCCCACTTCACTCATTTTCAACAGGGTTCATTCCCAGGTGGTCCTCTACGATACTAAAATTTCATCGAAATCAAACCATATTTACGCAAGTTATGACGCATAAGTGCAATTTAATGCATCCCGCTCCTATGCCGTGACCTTTGACCCCATTTTGTCCATTTTCAATAGGGTTCGTCCCCAGGTGGTTCCCTACCACATAATAAAATTTCATTGAAATTGAACCCTTTTTAACGCGAGTTATCGTGCAGACAGACTGACGGACAAAGCTGGAGCATATACGCTTCTTCAACCTATGGTTGGAAAGCGTGAAAAAGGACAATACCACTAATTAACAAAGATCAGAATCAGGTATTATTTATATCTTTTAATGACCTTCACACACGCCGTTGTTTACTTATAGTTGCTCTGATTTCGTAACGCTTGGGATTGGGTCGTCGGTGTATATAAAGAGAATTATACTATGCCGTGAAGAAAAATCGGGAAGTTGTGTAAGAGGTTCCAACTGAATGGAAGAGACATGATTCATGGTTTAAGAGAATACCAAAAACTCAAAGGAAAAGAAAAACCTAAGCAACTTTTAAGCTGCAGTGAATTTTGCAACCCGTTGCTGTTTGTTTTAGAGAGAATGAAAGGAAATTTTCTCAGACGAATTTGATAATCAATCCAGTTAGGTCTTCCTTTCAATCACAGTAATAACTCATTGTTATTCATAAAAATTGTGGGGCTTCAGCTAACCCAGTTTGATCCTACAAAATGCGTTTGATCGTGACTCCATGGTGGGCCCCGTACTGCAGTGGATACAAAAAGCAAGAACAGGACGAGAATCGTGAAAACATCTCAAGATTTGAACAAATTTAGAATGTATTTTAGGATCAAAATGCAATTCCTTTCTGTTCCTCAGTGTAATGAATCCTTAACGCAAATTTCGTTGTCATTTGTGAGTAAGATTGACAGAGATTTTAATTTCATCATTTTCTACGTACTGTAAAATGTGTTGTGGAATGCAGGTTTTTTAATATAATAATTTAATATACGAGGTAATATGATCATGAAAATTATGTTTTACATTTTGTACCATACAGAATGTAAAATAATACATATTATGACATTTCCACCCACAAATCTGATATTTAAGGCCTGAATGTCAAATTTGTAGGATGAAATTTTATAATACGCATTATTTTCTTTCAAAAACTTGTGCATTAATGTTAAAACATACTTTCGTTTTAATACAATTTTTGTAAGGGTTAATGTCCTTTCGTAAGTCCAAAGGAAAGGTTAATTTTAGTTATTTTAAGGAGCATTTCATGGTTTTCCCAGTTAAAGTTTTTTAATTTTTTTCTGGACCTACTATACAAATTTGACATAGCAGAAACCCAAATTCCCTTAGTCTATGTAGGAATGAGAAAGCTATTATTTGTGCTGGTCCTTGAAAAAAGCATATATATTCAATATTTTCTGCAATCCTTCCATTTCATTCCAGAGCAGCAATTTTTGGCTAGATTTTGGTTTCCTACAATATTTTTTTACTGTTTGCTTGTGTTCTAAAAATATGTTATTCGCCTGTTTTTTCGTTATTTGCGAGTTCATAATGTTCCTGGCGCATATACACGGTCGAGTCACATTATTGTGGCCACCAGCTAATACCCTGAGTAACCACCGTGTGCAACGCGGACAGCAGCTAGACGGGCTAGGAGTGACTCAATAAGGTGCTGGAAGGTGTTCACACGTATGTGGAGCCATACTGACTGCAGTGCAACTGACAGCTGCTGGAGGGTGCATGGTGGAGGATTCATAGAGCGAACAACATGATCGAGGTGGCCCCACAGATGCTCAATTGGGTTTAAATCTGGGGAACTAGGGGGCTAGAGAAATAATTTGAAGTCTTCATCTTGCTCTTCCAGCCACTCTCGGACATTTCTAGCTGTGTGACACGTCGCATTGTCGTTCTGGAAGATCTCATCCGCCCCAGGGAAGACAATCAGCATGTACGGGTGTACGTGGACTGCAAAGATGGATTCATAAAGAATTCGGTCCATAGTGCCTTCCGCAGGTATGAGTGGACCTAGAGAAGGCTACGAAAACATTCCACAGACCATAACGCTGCCCCCACCAACTTGCGTTATTTCAGAAATGGTTGAAGAGTGTTTGTTCTCCGATATTTCTCGCCTTATACGCCAACGTCCATCCGTTCAATGAAGCAGAAAACATGATTCATCGGAGAAGGCAATCCTTTGCCAATCAGCTGAGGTCCAATTCCGATACAGCCGTGCAAATATAAGCCTTTTCTGCCGGTGCACCTTCGTTAGCATAGGTGTAGTGACCATTCGTCTGAATTGGATCCTCATACGCAGCAGGGTGCGCGGAACTGTCGTTTTAGACACACTTCCGGTAGCCCTCTAATTCATTCGGCCAGTGAGGTGCTGCACTGTAGCGTGTCGATTGGCCCTCACTCACCTTCGCAGCCCACGTTCACTCCTCACATCAGTGGCATGTGGTGCTCGGTAGTTTCCACTTCGCTTATTCGCAATGGTGACATTTCTCCAATCACGATACACTTTAACCACAGCAGCACGTGAACAGTTCACAAACTGCGCTGGCCGCCCCTGTGGCGCAGTGGTCTAAGCGATGGCCTCTGATCATTCGTCCGAACGGGGTCCGGGTTCGAATCACGGTGAGGCATGCATGTTGTGTTTGTCTTACGGCACTGGCTCTCTCCCTTCCGTGGAACCAGTGACCCTAAATTAGGGACGGGTGACTGCTTATAGCCCATTGAGTTGCTCACGGTGGTCGTTAAACCTCCAATCAAAAAAACAAAAAAACTGCGCTGTTTCAGAAATGCTGCCACCCTTGGCCCGAAAGCCGATAATCATCCCTTTTTGCAAATCTGATAAATCCACAATAATCTCGTTTTGCAAATCTGATAAATTCACAATCATCCCTTTTTGCAAATCTGATAAAGTCGATAATCATCCCTTTTTGCAAATCTTTCTGCTGTTAAAGGTAGTAGTCGAATCAATTGTTGTTGTCAGTGAGTTGAAAGGTTACCGTCGGGTCAAAGAGCATCCTAGTGTTACTCTCTTGTCTTGCTTCTAGTTGAGTTTTTGTGTTAACTTTGTTAGATATTTTACGTTAGTTGTTATCTCCGAATCAACTGTTAAACTTATTAAGTAACTTACGTCTTCGTACTTCCTCTTAGTTGACAAATGCTACTGTGATAACTATTGCTACCAATAGTGTTAAGCTTTCATCCCTCCAGACGGAATGGAAGTCCCAGCCGCCCCTGTAGCCGATTGGTACGAGGCGCTGGGTTTTTACCCGTGTCCGTCGTGGGTCCTGGTTCAAATCCCAGGTGCGCCATGGATGGTCTACTTGTCTCACGGCACTGGCTCTCTATCTTCTATCCGGAACCAGTGGCCCTAAATTACAGGCGACTACTTGTAGCCCTCCGAGTTGCTCACGGTGGTCGTTATGCCCTGAAACAAAGAAAACTTCTTGCAAAGCTAATTTAATGCGTAAGTGAATTATTTGCTATCGTTTTGCTTTAATCATAGTTTATTGAACAATGGGTAACTTTACACGGATTCTTTCAAACCACACTTCAAACTCATGGTTCAGTTGAAAGCCATTCACAGGGACATTTCGTTACTAAATTTCAGATGGGGTATTAATTGGAAACACTGGAGTTAGAAATGCAGTTTTTTTTTCTTCCTCCTTTTATTTTGCGACACCATTTCTGAATTCCTGTCAGAACTTTGAACAGACTTAGGTCGAAATTTGCAATTCGATTCTAAGAATTTTAATATGGAAAGGTTGCCAATATTTTACCTTTTAACAAAAAAAATGTATCGACTTGAAGCAAGTAAGCCTCTTCACAACACCATTCCATTTTTTAGTCTTTCATTATCTGGTCTTCACAACACTATTTCATCTTTTAATTTTGCCCAATCATTTCACCTTTCCGGTAGCAAAGTGGTCTAAAGACTGGCTTCTGACCGTTCGTACGTGGTGGGTTCTGGTTTGAATCCCGATGAGGCACGGATGTGGTGTTTGTCTTACGTAAAGTATCACGTGAATAACACATAGGTAAAGAAGCAAGGTCCTCACAAAAGGAAATTTTTTGCTGACTATGAACTCTGAAGGTTTTCAGAATCTTTAATGTATTTTCAGCAGTTTTCCCGGCAGGTGTCAACATTCAACTTACAGTCATGTCATTCTAAACAATCGTCTTTCTAGTTTGCGTTTGTACCGAAGGAATATTGAAATATTTTGCAGTTTTCCTCCTGCTTTCTTACTTTGCTTTCCCTTTTATTTTATATTTTTGATTTTACACAAGTCATATTGACGAAAAGCACTGTGTGCAATTGCTCTTCATTCCTCTAGCTTATTAATGGTTAGAAGCAGCACCACTTTCCGAGTGTTGCATCTGTAGGAAAAAAAAATACTGGAGTTGTAAAAATGATACATCTTTTAAATAAATAAGTACAAATGACACCGTCTCTGTACGAACAATTGAATAAGAAAATCAAGGAACTATTAAATGGAAAGCCGTAAAACTTTCAATTCATTAGTTTAATCTAAAATACTACAACGAAGTAAATTTCTCCGTCATTTTTGTCCACGCCGGGGCTCGAACCCGGGTCCCTCATTCCGGAATAAGTCGCTCTACCAATTGAGCTACGCAGACGTTCGTTCTGACTGCTATCTGCCTTTATGTCGTGTGCGTCCTGCTGGGCAGGCACGTCACAATACACATGAGTACTTCCGGGCCACTTTGGTCCCATCTTCAGATGTGAGGTGAACATTTGAACAGTGCTGCAATTTATAGAAACCAGGGCAGTATGGGTAAACATAGTGTGTGTGTGTGTGTGTGTGTGTGTGTTACGTCAGCGATGTTTAAGGTGGAATTCCCCCGTTTTGTCCAGTCTCCTTAAGGTGATTATATAATATATTTTTCCATACAGGTAGTAAATCACATGGTTTATAGTCATTACAACATTTGTTACGGACTTTACAAATAAATAGACTTTCAGTCAATAACAGCATTGAATGGGATCTTGGCGCTACTAGGATTCTTGCATGGTCCCAATCATGGTCCCAATCAGGTAGAAAGTTTCAACAATGGAATTTTCTACCCGGATTGGGACCATGCAAAAATCCTAGTAGCGCCAAGATCCCATTCAATGCTGTTACTGACTGAAAGTCTATTTATTTGTAAAGCCCGTAACAAATGTTGTAATGACTATATACCATGTGATTTATTACCTGTATGGAAAAATATATTATAGAATCACCGTAAGGAGACTGGACAAAACGGGGGAACACCACCTTAAACATCGCTGACGTAACACATACATACATACTATGTTTACCCATACTGCCCTAATTTCTATAAATTGCAGCACTGTTCAAATGTTCACCTCACATCTGAAGATGGCCCGGAAGTACTCATGTGTATTTTAGATTAAACTAATGAATTGAAAGTTTTACGGCTTTTCATTTAATAGTTCCTTGATTTTCTTATTCAATTGTTCGTACAGAGACGGTGTCATTTATACTGTACTTATTTATCAAGAATGTACGAGTGAGTGGTTTTATATTGTGATACATCTTTTATTTGCGCATTCTGGCGCATTCATAGCAATAAAATATATCAAATAATCACTTGCTGGTAAAAGCATTTAATTTCCTTCTTATTGTTACATCATCCACGATTTCTTGAACGTTAATAAGTTTCGTTTGCGTGCTACGACAAGCTAGTTGCCTTAGATGTTTAAACGCGATTTAAAACGAGGTTCGAATCGCTTGCCATTTGCCCCTTGATCAGAATACTTTTCTTCAGACAATACAAAACTCTCTGTTTTTTTCTCGCATGTCAATCACAGAATGAAACACAAATGAGCAATTGAATGTGACATTGCGCAATTTTGTTTTGTTCTGGAGCGCAGCTCAATGGTTCTTGTTTCTTAAAAAGACAACCCAATTCATACGCGAAAACGTTTTTACCAGAAGGAAAGTGCAGCTCAAAAAAATTGTGTTGTTAGTCCAGCAAGCGAAAACTCGAAGAGAGTGCTTGTTTCTATTGTTACAATAACATTTGGAACGAGTTATTCAGTAGCAATGACGAAATTACAGTTTTTAAAGCATGATTATTGCATCTAGAATGGCTGAGGAGATCACTTGAATACAGGGAAGACTCGCAGAAGGCTAACAAAAGCTTCGTCGGGGATAGGTTCCAAAAATTTGCGATTTCATTCAAGGTGTTTATCAGCCTTTGATTTAATTGGATTTGGCGAAATTTAACAGCATTGATGCGAAGCTGTTAAACATACCAAAGGCTAAAATTTCATAACGTATCCTAAAGTATTGCATTTATGAAATACTAAAAATTGTGTTTAATAAAACAAAGACAAACTCCAAGTAACAAAGAAAACTTTCATTGTCTAATGCATGATTTTCAGCAGAACTGCACATACTCCTTTTAGCTTCCATGAAATTATTCTTTAAGTTAAATTAAGTAAGGCAAACAACAGGAAGATATGCAAAATGTTCGAAATTATACACTATCGACCAACAAGTAATTGGACACCTGTGATAGCAAAGGAAAACGGAGTTTATTCACTTTCAATAGTTGGTGGAGTCTCCACGAGCTGCGATTACAGCTGCGACCTTCCGGGGCATACTCTCAACCAGGCGTTGTACGACGGCTAGCGGCATTTTCTTCCACTCGGCTTGGAGAAGGCAGGTCAGTTCCTTCACCGATTTGGGACGGTGGAGAAACCCCTTAAGTCGACGCTCTAACTCGTCCCAGAGGTGCTCCATAGGGTTAAGGTCCAGGCTCTGCGCAGACCAGTCCATTCGATTAACCCTATTGTCACCATACCAAGCCATGGTGGACCTCACAACATGACAGGTGGCATTGTCATCCTGAAAGTAATATGGGTCCACCCCGTAAAACTGCCACAACGTAGGAAGCGCATGATCATCCAAAATGATGCAGTAGTTCTCGGCGTTGAGTCTACCAGAAATTGCGGCCATGGGTCCCGTGCCATACAAGGAGAAACACCTCCATAGCATAATTCCACCTCCGCCGAACTTCACAGTTGGCACAATACATTCAGGCAGGAGGCGTTCTCCAGGCAGACGCCAAACCCAGACCCTGCCATCCGAACGGTATAGGGTTAACCTTGATTCGTCGCTCCAGAGAACCTGTTTCCACTGTTCAACGGTCCACTGTCGACGTTCCTTGCACCACGTTAGCCGAGCAGCGCTATTGGATTTGGTGATCAAAGGCTTGTGGGCGGCAGCACGTCCATGATAACTGAGCAGATGGGCTTCCTTACGGTTGGTATTCATCGAACAAACACTCCCGGATGCCTGTTGAAACTCCTTGCGGATGTGGCCCATGGATTTGGTGCGGTTCTTCAGAATTTCTCTGGCCAGCACCCGTCGGTCTCTAACTCCCAGTTTTGTGGGTCTGCCGGGTCGGGGCACATTCCGACAGTCACCTCTCATCTTCCACTTGCCAATTACGTACGCCACTGTCGAGTTTGGGTACTTCAACTCGCTGTATATGTCACGTATGGATCGGACATTTCTGTGATACCCGACGATTACACTTTCCTCGAAATCAGAGAGCTCCGAACTGCGTGGCATCTTGCATGCGACTAGTTGCGTTGTTATTTCCCACACGATATTTAACGGCGGCGGCCGTGACGTGTATCAGGACCGCAGATATCGTCGATTGCAGGGGTGTCCAATTACTTGTTGGTAGATAGTGTATGTCTCCAATAAGTAGATTATTGTCGTTAGCAAATTAAGCACTATTACAGTTGAAAATGATGCGATATACAGTTTAGCGATGTAAGAAAGTTCTATGGTTATTGCCTGCAGCACACAGAAGGTACTGGTGTATTGGCAATTCGGTAACAATTGTCGTTGGATGTTCGTTTCTGAATGTTAATATTCTTCTGGTTGTTATCTACTGAAAGTATTGTAGTTATTGTTTTTAAAGTCAATGTTTTTCCTGTTTGGGATATAACCCTTCTGAATTTTGGTAGAGAGAAGTATACCAGTGAGAGAGAGAGCTAAGAAATTTGCCATTAAGACGAAGCCTGCTTCACCAGATCACGCAGCCATTACCTAGCGTGAGTAACTGCGCATTCTGGAAGGCAGGGGTTTTCAAACTTTTCTGAATCACGGGCCATATGGAAAAATGCAATAGGACTGGCTGGCCGTATGAAAAAGAGCAAAACCTCGTGTGTTTATTATGAATAACGATTATTTTTGAGAGGTTTTAAATCCTAAAACGTAATTTCCGCATAAAGAAGTGATGCATTTGACATGATACCCATGTTACAGAGAAGTCCGAAAAGTAGTTACCTGACGTGCCTACATTTTGAGGACTCATTAAAAATTAAAAATACATAAATACTCCCAACATAGCTCCTTGCAGATTTGGGAATTTAAAGTCCATGGACGCAACTTGACTACAGAAACAACCGCCTTTCAAAATTGAATAGGTACATGAAATAATTACTCTTAAATCGGGGACTTACAAATAAAGAAATATAGAAACACACGATTTATTGTTCAAAGTGTTACCGAAATTAATGTAAAACGAAAAACTACTAAGAAATGAATGGAAAAAAATTATTATACTTTCATTTTTCTTTTCATTTTAGAATTTTTTGCATGGAAAAGGTCTCGTGAGCAATTACGGTGATCTGGAGGGGGGGTCACTGAAGACTTCGGGACACGGGTAGAAATCCCAAATCCCATGCTCTAAGAAAAATAGCGGTTCCTATGCGAGATGTCATGTAGAAACCTCAATTGCAACGTCTTTCCGCATATCTCTAGTTTTAATGCTTTAGTACGTTTAACGTTGATGCAGATATTATCATTTCGTATCTAGGAAATAATTCGGTATAATTTAAAATCGTTCTGTGTTAAACAGTCGCCCCACGAAGTAATTTATATTGTTTTAAAGTTATTTTGTTCTTACTAGATTATTGATAAACAGTCGCTAAACTCAATATACCACATACTTATAAGAAAACACTAACGGCCATGGAAGGCAAATGCAAGAGAAATTACTTAACTTACAGCTGTACTATTTTTAAGAGCAATATGCTATCATATATTAAAAGAAAAGCGTTTAATCAATGCACCCTTCCAATGCTTACGTCCGGAGCAGAGACATAGACCTTAACTAAAAAGACACACAAAGACTGCAGATAACTGAAAGAAGCGTGGGGAGATGCATACTTGGTGTAACCACGGAAGATAAGAAGAGGAAATCGTGGATCAGGAAAATGACAAGAGTAGAAGACATCATGATCAAAATAAAATCCCTGGAATGGCATGGGCTGGACATGTTGCCAGAAGAACGGATCACCGACGGACAACCGAAATTCTAGACTAGATTCTAAGGGGCAGAAAAAGACTCAGAAGAAGACCACAGGGGAGATGTGTAGATGAAATTTGAAAGCAAGCGGGAGTGACATGGAGGAGACTATTGTAAGGCAGAACTTTGTGGAAATAACTTGGGGAGACCTTCATCCAGCAGTGGATTGTAAATGGTCGACAATGATGATGATGATTCTTGATTCAAATGTTATATATATATATATATATATATATATATATATATATATATATATATATATATATATATTTAAAGGCTGCAGACAACTCAAAGTAGCATGGAGAGGTGCATGCTGGTGTAACCAGGAGAGATAAGAAGAGGAACTCGTGGATCCGAAAAAGGACACGAGTGGAAGACATCATGATCAGAGTAAAATCCCTGAAATGGCAATGGGCTGGACATACTGCCAGAAGGACAGACCATCGATGGACAGCCGAGATTTTAGATTGGATTCCAAGGAACAGGAAAAGACCCAGAAGAAGACCACATGGGAGATGGGTGGATGAAATTCGAAAGTATGCGGGAGTAACATGGAGGTGACTGGCACAAGTCAGACCGTTGTGAAAGAGGCTTGGAGAGACCTTCGTCTAGCAGTGGATTGATAATGGGTGACAATAATGATGATGATGATATTAGGGCGGAGCGCAAATTTCTTCTTTTTCGAATTTCGATGTGCCCTAGTGTGGAAACGTTGTGTATTCCTCCGGAAACCATGTGCAAAAAATTTCGCGAAATTCAAATAATATCTTATGGTTCCACTTTTCGTCCCAAATTTTGATATTTCGGCAAAATCGTCACATTTCCATGTCCGTTGTGAGAAATGAACAGCGTTCGTTACAGGCTTTCCCTAGTGCGCAAAAACTATCTATTGGTATCTAAAACATGTTCGCAATTTTTCAGGCAAAGAAACTAATATTCTATGGTTACAATTTAATTCGAAAATTTCACTATTGTTCGGAAACATTAGCATATTTTTCCTTTATTTTTCGTGATGCAATTTAAAGTTTAAATTGCAATATGTTTTAATATCTCAATTAAAAGTAGTTGCTTGCTTGTTATACTCTATCAGCTGATGGAGCGCGTATTTCCGCATATATTAACCGGAAATGAGGAGGCAAAATCCCGCAGGAATTTTCCCGCCGGAACATCCCAGTGAATGCTTTGCGTACCGTTTTGCCGCTACAGTTATCCGCGATTTCTGAGTGAATAGACGTATTTGAGCTACTGTTTTTATCATTTGCATTATAAACGTTTAGTAAGTCGTTATTTGTGTTTAATTTAACGGTTAGTACTACTAACGTCGTTGTTAAGTTTACGGTTGTAATATCCAGCCGAAGCAAAACGCCTAAAAATGATCGTTGTAAGAGTGTTGCTAGAGCAAGCACTTTTTGTCCATTGTTTGGAAATCTGTCACCTCTGTGTAGTCGCGTTTTACCAACACATAAGGACGTAATGAGGTAGTTCTTGTTGGTTAGATGTGACTTGAAGGAGAAGTAGAAATGTTTTGATCCTGCTGTTGGAAAAATTGCTAATATAGTGGAAGAACGTTTAGAAGAGATTTGGATTACTACCTCGCTTCCTGTTGTATCGCGACAAAGAATTGTGGCAATGATTCGCACATATAACGAAAAGTACAAAAGCTTGAAAATATTTCTTATGAAACAGACAGAAAGTGCGCACATGAAAGTTCTTGATTTCTGAATCAAGGTAAACCATTTTGATATTTTCTCATGCAAATGTGAATCATCTGAGAAATGTGTTTGCCCTAAATCAAGAAAAGTGACAGAAATTGAAAGAGCATTTCTGCTGGACCAGCCGACATATCGGAAAATGGGCATTGGAACTCTTAATGTCAAAACAACAAAGAAAAGAAAAAACCAAGAGTATAAGAAACGTCAAGAAGAAGCGGGACGCCACAATAATACGACGACAGTAACAGAAAACTTATCTGGAATAGAGTCACAAGAAATTTCATCATCATCTAGTGAGTCTGATATAGATGTTGAAACCGACTCTGATTATTTCAAATAACCGTCTGCATCTTCACAGTCTGAAATTATGGCAAAGAAAATTTCACGACCAACCATTCTCCCAGCACTTGCTCGAACATGCGATAGAACAGGAGTTTCGGATAAGGAGACAGCCATCCTTGCAAGCGTGCTTTTGTAAGATGTCGGAATTATAAAGATGTCAATCTAATACTTTAAATGTTATACACTGCTGGCAACCCAAAATGCAACGCCAAGAAGGACACGCGATAGCAAAGCCAGACTTAATGGACACATAACAACAGATACAAAGATGAAACGATTGAGCTTACAGGCTCGTGCGACTTGCGGAACACGCAAACATCAATAGTTCATGTAACCCCCATGGCTGGCAATAACCGCCTCTATATTCCGCGGCATCGAACGAAAGAAGCTTTGGATGTTGGCTTGGGTTATGTCGGTCCAGGCTGCTTCCACACGTTGCCACAGTTCATCAGGCGTAGACCGCGGGTGGTGCTTGCCGAGCCACTCGGTTGCCGATCAGCGACCAGACGTGTTCGATGGGTGACATTCGGGAGAACAGGCGGGCCACGGCAGCAGTGACACCTGATGGGCCATGAAGAATTATTGCAGGATGCGTGTCACGTGCGGGCGCGCATTGTCCTGTTGAAACGTGGCCGCTGGCAGGTCCTGCAGGTAAGGGATAACTACAGGCTCCAAAACGTCGGAGATGTAGCGGTGGCTGTTGAGTGTACCGGCGATGCATACCAGAGGGGTGCGGGTGTCATATCCAATTGCGCCCCAAACCATAAAGCCATGGCACGGACCGGTATGGCGATGCATAATGCAGGCGTCATACAGTCTCTAGCCGCGGTGCCGCCACACGCGGATCCGACCATCGTGGTGCTGCAGGCAGAAGCGGATTCGTCGGAGAAGAAAATGTCGTGCCATTCCGTAGTCCAGGTGCGGCGTTCAACGGCTCACTGCCGCCGCACTCGCCGGTGGTGTAACATCAATGGTAATCGGAGCAATAGGCGCCGTCCGACAAGTCCCCGCTCCTGCAGACAACGTCGAACGGTACGTGCTGACACAGGTTGTTGCGCAACACACCCTAATTCCTGCGCTAACGTTCGTGATGGGGTGTTGCGAGCCAACATGCCGGTCCTCTCGTTCGGTGGTGTACCGCCGCAGCGGCAATCGCTCACGTCGATCCGTCCGTCCCTCCTGCCACCACCGAATCCATACTCGCCTCACTGTGGCTGGATGTCGTCTCACATGGGCGCCGATGTCTCGGTACGATAAACTGCTGTCGCGATAAGCCACTATTAGTCCTCTGTCGAACTCCGAAACGTGTTGGAATGACTGCCGTATTATGCGACGAGGCACCAGGAAGCTTTCTACGCACCGAGCCGGCAGCACAACACACTTCCACTACTAACACCCCGCCTTCTGTGCACCCTTCTTATAGTGCTTCTCGGAGGCGTGCCGGGCGCACATGATTTGCATATGCCCTGCAATGCTAATCGTTTGCATGCCTTCTTGCGGGTGACGCATGCTGCGAATTTCTGGCCAATAGGATGCTTCCTTCTTGGTGTTGCATTTTAGGTGGCCAGCAGTGTAGATAGGCACAAAATTAGTAGACAAAAAAAACAAAAAAAAAGAGAAAACAACTTCAAAACGGTAATCTGACTGAACGTAAAGTTATTAAAGATATATATTTCGACGGGCCTAAGGACCAAACCATAATGTATGAAGAAAGGGAAGGAAAGCGGTTCAAAAAACGATTAATGAAGAACACGCGACTGTGCTGGAAGAACCTAGAAGTAAATGTCTTAGGCATATCACTCCTACATCTTCCACCGCAAAGGACATTGCCAAAGGTCTGCTGGATTTCTTACATGCCAAGAATATCGAAGTAAACTGTTGGTGATAGATTGTGACGTAACCGTCTTTAATATACCGGGTGTAAAGGGGGTGCATTCCGTATTCTAGAGCTAGCCTGCCAAAATCCTCTATTGTGGAGCATATGCCAGTCGTACGGAAACGAGCTGACACTCCGTCACTTAATTCAACATTTAGATGGCCAAACGAGTGGCCCGAAAACGTTTTCGGGGAAAATCGGCAAACAGCTGGATGGCTGCAAAAATCTACCGATTTTGAAATTTGAAGCAATTTTTTGAAGCGGTTTTTTCTGAACGTGATGAAAAAATTGCGAGGGATCTTAATACGGATCAGAAATACCTGTGGAACATTAGCCAATCTGCGACAACGGATTTGTGCTCATCAAGCCTGGCACATAAGCACCAGACAAGGGAAAATCAGCCATGCACGGTGGCTAACGGCGGCTAATCGTATTTTGCACCTTTATATTAGTACTTCGCAGCTTTCGGTTTCACTGAAAATTTTGGCAGCCTTTGTTGCGAAGGTTTATGCTCCCATGTGATTCACTATATGATCACACCCTCATTGCCATGATGGAGCACGAAATCTGTGGAAGGCCATCCATACATCCGGATATCTCACCCAGGATTTGAAGAACGTTCTGGACCGTGTAATCCAGAGGAATGGTTATTTTGGCCATCCAGAATTAATACTTCTGGCTATGATCACGGACGAGAGGAAACATATCAGAGAACTTGGCCTCCGCAGGATCCTTCGAGCAAGGGCACAAAACTGCGATGCAATCCGTGTATTCGAAATACCTCAGTTCAATTTTTAGGGGAAGATTATTTTGCTTAATACGCATATGCGTCTTAAGCGATTTTGTTCGCTTAAGACTCATGACTGGCCATCATGCGTCTTAAGCGAACCGCCATTGATTGCTCATTTAACCGACGATGAAATAACGAATCTTTTTTTTTTTTTTTTTTTTTTTTTTTTGATTGGAGGTTTAACGACCACCGTGAGCAACTCAATGGGCTATAAGCAGTCGCCCGTCCCTAATTTAGGGCCACTGGTTCCAGGGAAGGGAGAGAGCCAGTGCCGTAAGACAAACACAACATCCATGCCTAACCGGGATTCGAACCCGGACCCCTTTCGGACGAATGATCAGAGGCCATCGCTTAGACCACTGCGCCACCGGGGCGGCCGAAATAACGAATCTATGCAGCAGTGATTGTAAGGACATTGCTGAGCAATTGGGCACGCAAAACTTCCCTTGTCACAATCAGGGAATGGAGCGATGCGTCCAGTTGACAACTGAAGCAAGCATCTGCTGCTGTTTGCGGAGAATAACAAAGGGATGGATTTGAAAGACTATGGTTGGAAGCACAGCAAATAATGCCACCCTTCGAAAGTAAATCAGATTACAGGGTAAGAATTAATAAAGAAGAACAGGAAATCGAAAATTAAAAAAGAAGAACAGAAAATTGATTTGCCCTAATTGATGGGTCGTTGGGTTGGGCACGAGTGGAATTCGCTGTGCAGCCACCTCCTCGTGGTGAGTTCTGGGATTTTTCTGAAACATGAAAAATGCGAAGAGCCGCGCCCTGTGCAGTGTGCACTACTGCACATTTGCACAATATTTTGTGCTTTCAGTGCGGTAGTGCGTACATTAACACAAGTAGGAAACAAATCACATGGTAAACACAGGGTGCCAAAGTATTGCAATTTTCCTTAAACATGTAGCATTGTTGCATTAAATTGGAACCATAAGATTAGTTGCTTTGTCTGAAAAAATATGTGCACATATTTTAGGTACCAACAGATAGTTTTTGCGTGCTAGGGAAAGTCTGTAATGGACACTGTTCTTTTCTCACAATCGACATGAAGATGTGACGATTTTGCCCAAATATGAAAATTTTGGAGGTAAACTGGAACCTTAAGGTATTATTTGAATTTATCGAATTTTTTTGCACATGGCTTACATAGCAATGCACAACTTTTCCACACTAGGGCATAGCGAAATTCGAAAAAAATTATTTTACGCTCTGCCCTAATATACTGTATATACACTGAAGAGCAATTGAATTAGAGACAGCTGGCATTATGCAATTCTGGCGCTGTGGGAGGCCCTGTAAATGGAAACGACATGACGTATGCAGCGATCCGACAATATAATGAGTGATGCGACGGGAATCAGTAAGAGTCGGATGCAGTATGGGTAAGACGAAACATTTAACTGCATTTAATCTTGGGAAAATTGTCGGGGCCCGACGAATGGGTCACTCCATCTCGGAAGTCGTGCAGGCACTGGGATTTTCACGAACCACTGTGTCACGGGTGCACCGTGAGTACATAGAATCCGTAAAACCATCCGTGCAAGAGCCAACTGCCGTGGATAAGAGCGTGTGGATGACCGGGGTCATCGTCGGCTAGCTCGCATTGTAACAGCGGATAGACGGGCCACAGTGCAAGAAATCACTCGGCAATTTAACGCTGGTGCACAAAAACGTGTAAACAGACACACCATCCAGAATCATCTCCTCGCTATGGGGTACAGAAGCCATCTTCCCGCGAGGGTACCGCTGCTGACTGCACATCACAGGGTGCAAAGATTAGCATGGGCGCCGAAACATCGCCACTGGACCCTATACATGTGGGAAAATGTTGCCTGGACTGATGATTCGAGATTCACGTTGGTACATGCAGATGGTAGGATACGAGTATGGCGCAAACCACATGAAACGATGGGTCCCTCTTGCCAGCAGGGTACTCTTCAAGCTGGTGGGGATGGCATTCTCGTCTGGGGACTGTTTACGTGGACTGAAATGGGAATCCTGGTACGTGTGATATCGTCCCTCACAGGTCAACGTTACCGGGATATCCTGGATGACCATTTGCTCCCGTTTGTGCGTCTTCAACATCCCACTGGGGACCTCATCCTGCAACAAGACAATGCACCGTGCCATCGCTCCCTAATTGTATCCGAATGGTTGGATGAACACTCCACCGACGAGACCTCGCTTTCTTGGCCAGCTAGGTCAACTGACCTCAATCCCATCGAGCACACATGGGATGCCATCGAGAGAGATGTTCGAGGCTCCGATCCCCCCCCTCCATCAAATCTTCGTGAACTGTGGGAGTTTGTTCAGGGGTCGTGGATCCGTATGGCTTTCCAACGCTTCCGGTGTCTTGTCGAGTCCATGCCGAGACGAATCGCCGCTGTCATCAGGGCGAAAGGTGGTGCTACACGTTACTAGACAGGTATCTCTAATTCAATTGCTCTTCAGTGTATCATCATCATCATTGTCAACCATTATCAATCCACTGCTGGACGAAGGTCTCCCCAAGTTTCCTCCACAACGGTCTGTCTTGTGCCAGTCTCCTCCATGTCACCCCTGCATACTTTCAAATTTCATCCACCCATCTCCCGTGTGGTCTTCTTCTGGGTCTTTTCCTGTCCCTTGGAATCCAATCTAAAATTTCGGCTGTCCATCGATGATCTGTCCTTCTGGCAGTATATCCAGCCCATTGCCATTTCAGGGATTTAACTCTGATCATGATGTCTTCCACTCTTGTCATTTTTTGGATCCACGAGTTCTTCTTCTTATCTCTCCTGGTTACACCAAGTATGCACCTCTCCATGCTTCTTTGAGTTGTCTGCAGCCTTTGTATGTCTCTTTTAGTTAAGGTCCACGTCTCTGCACCATAAGTAAGCACTGGAAGGATGCATTGATCAAACACTTTTCTTTTAAGACATAATGGCATATTGCTCTTGAAAATTATGCTGTTTCTTCCAAAAGCTCTCCAGGCAAGTTTTGTACGCAGATTAATTTTTTCATCAATGTGACCCTCACTTGATATCTGCTGTCCAAGATAAACGTACGTGTCTGTTATCTCCAGCTTTTCTCCATCAATCGATAAATCTTCATTTCTTGTAAAAGCATTGAACATCACTTTTGTCTTCTGAAAGTTCATTTTTAATCCCACTTCTTTACTCTTGTCAGCAAGTTCCTGGATCATACTCTGCAGCTCTGATGGGGTAGTTGCAAAAATGACTACGTCATCAGCAAAACGAAGGTGGGTTAGATAATCTCCATTAATCTTTATACCCTAGTTTTCCCAGCTCAGCGACTGAAAAACACCCTCCAATGTGGCATTAAAGAGCTTCGGAGATATGGTGTCACCTTGTCTCACTCCCTTTCCAATTTTTACGTGTGTTTTATTTTCAAACAGCCTAATCTTTGCACTTGCATTTTCATAGATGTTATTAATAGTATTAATATATGCATCTTCAATACCGCAGGTTTTCAGAGCCATTGCATATATATATATATATAACTTGAACGCATATATATGCGTTCAAGTTTTTGAACGCACTTTGTATATATCTAACTATTTTGAAAGCTAAGAAAAGAGCAATGTTCGGAGTGTCTAAAAATAAGTTTTTTTGATCACGCGCTTTTCCCAGAAATTTGTCATTTCCTACCGGAAATTTTCATTTGGTTTCAGTTATGTTCTTTGAAACTTACGCATGGTAATATGCATACAAAGGCCTTCAATTCCGTCTAAAGTTTAGTCTGTTCTTTGAGACCCTGAGGAGGCGATCTTTTACTTAAAAACTCGATGGTAAAAAATGGTGCATATCGAAGGAATGTGTTGAAAATGGCTGAAATCGTATTAATACGCAGTGCGCATGAGCTTGATCATTCTTCCACAGATCTGCACACCGCTAACTGCTATGAAACCAGGTGAATCCCGTTAAAAGGTATATACTTCTAATTTCTAGCAGGTAAAGTTTCCCCCGTTTTATGGGCGCAATGTAAAGCCGTATGGGAGTAAAGGCGATTGGGAATAGCTGCTGATTTAAATTTCATCTCCCCCGCTTTACAGCCACTAATGACTCCAATATAAACGAGAAGGGAAATAAAGCAGAATGAGTAAAACGCAGAAATGGTATGAACCCCTTGCGATTCCTGATCTGGAAGGAAATTTACAGCAAATGTTGCTAAACAGAACTGCAACTGTAGAAATATACAGTTCAAATTCAACCAACATACGTTTTTAAGCAGGCTTTATCCTACACAGTGTACTGAAGTTTCAAATACTACACGTTATGACATAACTCAGGGTTGAAACTATTACAATAGGATAGAAAATGAAAGATTTATTGATTTTCTCTTGAGATACGTTTATTCCAACAGGACGGACGAAGCTTCATATGCAGAAAATACCACAGCCGTAAACATGAAGATGATGATATAAATGTGAACAGTAAAACGCTTCAACAATTTCAACACGCAGACTTGACCTGACAATAAACAAGTAGATACGAATGTAATTTTCATTGAAAAACACAAGGCGTCATTTGGTTTGTCACGCGTTATCACGGAAGGTAAGAGGCATTATTTGAAAAACTGGTTTCAATTCCAACGATGATAGCAATCTTTCCAACGATGATAGCAATCCCTCTAAAATATCAAGACGGCTCTAGACGGTACTATTGTGGAATGACTAAGCGTTCATTTAGAATCAGAATCAACCAGCATAAAATAAACACAAAAGGCGGTAAAATAACTACCGCCTAATACAGAGAAGTCAAATTCAAGTCCGCTGCTTTTATGTGGTATGATATAAAGAAGTTAGCTACTTACTCCACTTCCAAATCTCGAGAAACCTCGGAGATCACTACCATCAGTGAGGTTTGCAATGATAGCATCTTTTTACAGTTGCCACTCATTTGGAAGCAGTTCTTCAAATAACGCCTTTTTCCTTCCGAGATACGGAGTGCCCAAACCAACGAGATGCCCCGTGTCTTTGAATGAAAATTGCAATCGTATCTATATGTTTACTGTCAAGTTATGTCACCGCGTTTAAATTGTTGAAACGTTCTATTATTCAGTGTGCAGTTTTATGTCCACCTTCCTTGAAAAAGCCGTCTAGTTTGTGCGAAAGCTTGGAAACGTTGATTTATATTTCTATGCCAATAAATCGGATTGCTAGTAAAGTTTTACTATTTTAGTGATGTATTATCCTAAATATGTGCTTTTGAAAAGTGATTTTATGGAGACAATATTGCTGGAACCAGATATTGCTGATTTTGCTTTATCGGATAATGAGATTAAGGCGTGAGCACAAAACTCTGTTTTAAGGTTCCACGCACATGTGTGTCTTAAATAGCAGATGAGGCTTTGAATCAGCGCTAAGTGAAGAGTGGGTAGCCTGTTCTTTCGTACAGTAACTGTGTTTCGTAAATATTCACAGCGCAGAGCAAATGACTGTTACTGAAAAGTGACTAAGGAAAAGACAAGAGCGTAGAGAACAAACAGTTACCGAAAAAACTTTGAAGAAACAAAACAAATTGAAAAATTAGGAGAAGAAAAGAGAATGAAAGGATAACCCATTACTGAGAAATGGTGACTAAGCCAGGACAATCGGAAATGAGTGAACATGGAAGCAGATCAAGGGAATAGCAAAACACAGGTAGTAATTAAGAAACATCAAAAGAAATCGCACAACAACTGGGGGCACAGAAGTTTGAATATCTGTACACAAATCTTGAAGTTTAAGAATTTACTATCGGAATGTTGAAAATAAAATCAGAAAACTTAAGAAACAAAAATCATGAAACTGTCATTTGAGACACATTCGAATTTCTTATCAGTTCCCTAAAACCTTCACTGAGAACTGGCATAATCCCGACTGAGAAAAGATTATTTTCCCTATGTCAAAATTTAAAAAATTTCTTTTCTCAGCCTGTCTCGATACAAAGACCATAAATCTGATCTTTGCCCATGGGTTTCGTCATTCAAAAATCGAGGAAGTTTTACAAGAGAGTTAGAAAATTAGCTCTATGGTTGATGGTATTTGAAGTGAAATTGAAAGTGCGTTAATTAACGATGAAAATTTACGAAGCTTTGTCAAAATAATGTGCATATTTCTCATGCTGCATTTCGCTTTTAATATTCCGATGATGAAGCGCCTTTGTGCTGAGGGACGTAGTTTTTAATACTGTAGCCTTTGTAGTTTTAATACGGCCATATTTACACTGCTATTGTGACGTCACTAAGCTTGTCTGTACCGTGCTGCCACCTGTAAGAAAATATTTTAGTCATTGGTAACAATATTGCCAACTTACAGGACATGGGTCAAATGAAAACTTTAAAAGTGCGATAAAAAAGTCAATATACAGTGTCATTGTCCTGTAACTTGGTAATATTGTTTCTCTAATGACTAAAAGATTTCCTTACAAGTAGCAGCACGGTGTAGACAAGCTTCGTGACATCACAGTAGAAGTGTAAAGATGGCCGCCCCTCTTGAGACATGCACCAAAGAGGAGCAACGTTCTGTCATACGTTTTTTGAGTAGTGAAGGCGTGAAACCTATAGAAATTTATCGTCGAATGAAGTTGCAGTATGGTGATGATGCATTTCTGTTACTCCAGCAAGTGTAAGAATGGATTAGGAACTTCCGAAATGGCGTAAATTCTGTGACAGATTCTCTTCGACCGAGTCAGGCACACAGAGTAGTGACACCAGAGTCCATTACAGCAGTTGAAGGCATTGTGATGGGAAATCGCCGAGTGACAGTGGATTAAATAGCCGCACTTTTCAACGTCAGTCATGGTTCAGCACACCACATCACCCATGATGTGCTCCAGTTCAACAAAGTGTCTGCAAGATGGGTGCCACCCCAGCTGACTCCAGAATTGAAACAACGACGTGTTGACGCCCGTCAAGAACTTTTGCAGCGCTTCGAAGTAGAAGGTGAGGGCTTCCTACAGAGAATTATAACTGGAGATGAAACCTGGGTTCACTATCGTCAGGCAGAATTCAAGACAGGGAGCAAGGAATGGCGCTCTCCCTTTTCACCAAAACCGCAGAAGTTTCGCACTGAAGGTTATGCTGACCGTCTTTTTGGATGACCGAGGCGTAATTTTGGAGCACTACATGCCCAGGGGGAACACTGTAACCAGTGACACGTATGCAGGAATCATCTTTGGCCTTCTATCAAATCCAAACTACGTTGACTTCTGAGTACTGGTGTCTTGTTGCAACATGACAACGCTCGGCCCCATACTTCCAGTGCAACGGTTACAACCATACAAGACCTGCACTTCGAGTGTCTTCCACATCCGCCGTATTCACCAGACCTTTGCCCCGAGTGATCACCACATCTTTGGACCACTCAAAGAAGCGATCGGGTGAAAGACTTTCAGGTTTAACGAAAAAGTGCAGGAAGTGGTGCATGAGTGGCTGCACGCGCGATTGAAAGAATTTTTTCTACAGGAATCTATGCACTTTGTAAGTGCTGGAGGACTTTTATTGCACAAAATGGAAATTACATTGAAAAATGATACCGGTGTGTACCACTTTTGTTCAATAAATTGTGAGAAAAATATTATTTAAGGTTCTCAATTGACTCTTCTTTGTATTTTGCATCATTTCTGATCATCTGTCTCTTTCTTGGACTTAATAACCCCATTTTGTTTCTAATTCATGCCGAGAAAAATTTATGTAGCTACCAAAAGAAGCGGAAAAAAATGTACTACCGAAATGCGAGATACAATTTTGTTTAGAAAACGAGCTCCTACGATGGTTCAGATGTGGGAAGCCTGTCGTTTTTACTTTTGACGTGCTTTTCTCTGTTACTCCCAAAATGTTCCGAACCTAAAGGGAAAATATTTTTTTTTATAAAGATCACCATCTTTACAAAAATAAGCAAACAAAGCTATAAATAAATGAATCGAATCTCGCCAGAAAAAAAATCATTCATGGCCTATAAATTTCACTTCCTTAAACTCATTTTGCATATTAAACGGAATGCATAAGTAGATAGATGCCTTTTGCCGGGGATAACACGTTCGAGCATTTGCAATAAATTTCCCACTAACGCAAAAGGGAACTGCAGCTGACAAAAGGGTTTTACGAAAACAAATTCGACTCTTCAAGCGTCAGAACACTTCCATCCAGTTAACTTTTGACATCGAAGACGTTCTCACGTAGGAATGACTTCAGTGTATTTAGCGTCAACAGTTTTTAAGAAGGTGAGTAGGACGCTGATCAGATCAAGGGGTATAACTTGCTAGACAACGACACTGAGCTCCCCCCCCCCCCCTTTCACCTTTTCAGGAGCAACGCATTCTACGGCGATACAAATAACCGGGTTAGGCGGAAGTACATGAAGAATTTTGCGCGGCATGCACGTATATACATACGGCTGAGCTCTGGCAGCTGCAACAGCATTCCGCTTAGGCTACATGACCTCCTGAATCAATGAATATGTGTGTGTTTGTCGAATGCATCTGTGTTTCGAAGATCGGGTGTGGTCCCCTCGCTGCTTGATGCCAGCATGCAATCAAGAAACTGGAAAAAAGACAGGCCTAGAAAGAAACTTCTCATAGTAGCGTAAAACTAGGGTGAACAATTTCTCTATCGCCAAGATCTAAATTCGAAAGAACTGACTTGAATGGATCAAATACAATAAAACCATTACATGAAAATAAGAATTTCCGCACAATTTGCTTTTAAGTTTATCCGAAAATGGGTAAAATCAGAGAAGGGAAAAATTTTGATGCCAAAAAAAAAAAATTAATTGGGTATATTACCGTGCAGTTCAGGTTTCTGAAAATACTTAATAATTCATAAATTAAATTTTAGTTAGAGTGTGCAAGAAATTGGAGATTAAACACTTTAAAACATCTGTTCTAAAAAAGATGAAGTGCAAAACAGCATGCCTCAGCTCCCCGTTTAAATTGATTTATTCCGTTTAAGTATAAGTAAAAATAAATAAAAGCGCAGTTAAATACTTTTACATACGGTAAAGTGAAAATACCCAGCAAGCTGAAAAAAGATGCTAAATAAATGCACCGAATAAAAAAGCAGTGAAAAAGTAAATTATTGCCCAGCATTAAAATTTCGCAGTAGCATATCAAACTGCGACAGTAATTAAAACAAAGGCCGTTTCATAAAAACGGAGAGTAATTATTTTTTGAGTTGGCATCATTGTGAAGGGGAAAAATAACCACGCAGACGACTAACTGAATTAAGGAAGTATCTATGGCAACAGTTATTAGCCGTGGCAGACGATTCTGGTTCTGTTATTGCGCAGTTAATTAAGGTACGTCTGCATTTCGCCATACTGCTATGGAGGTCAGTGATTCAGAGTTAAGAAGTGAAATGCGTTGTGCAATTAAATTTTGCTATCGTTTAGGTAAAACGGCTTCAGAAACAGTTGATTTATTGAAACAAGTTAGTAAAATCATGCAATGCATTGATTATGACATGCTTTCCAGCATACCAGAAGTCTTTACTCAAGTTATTACTAAAGTTATGAGGATCATGCCTGTAGAATAAATCTCGCTCCTCTGACCCGACCTTTGACTCCATTTTGATGATATTCAACAGAACCGGTAAAGTATACTTCCGGAACAAAATGAAAAGTTTTGTCTCAATCGAAGCATTTTTACGTAAGTTATAACGCATAAGGGCAATGGAATGGATTCCGATCCTATGTCCTGACCTTTGACCCCATTTCACCCATTTTCAATAGGGTTTGTCTCCAGATGGTCCCCTACCACATACTAAAATTTCATCGAAATCGAACCATTTTTACGCAAGTTATGACGCATAAGGACAATTATCAGGAACACCGAGCATCGCTCGGGTAAAGGGGGATGAGAGCACAAACTAACTTATATTTTGATATGTTATTTCCAAGTATTGTAATTACAGACAAATTAATTTTGAATAAACATCAAAACAAAGATGAATGAAATTTTTTTATTTGTGTTAGAGTAAGAATTTTTTTTAAATTGTTTTTATTATTTCCAAACATAAAACACAAAACAATAAATGTTAACATGGGGTTCTTCATCGGACCCCAGGGTAACATTGGTTCTTCATCGCTGTCTATTTATTCGCCGCATTTGATCGAGGTTTTTTTCCGATATAATAGGTTCATTGAGGATTATAATAACGTCGGACATTATTTCCATGCTCCTCGCCTTAGCTGCTCGGAATGATCTTTCTGTAGGCTGATCTTCTTCCAATGGAAGGTCATGTGTTTCCAGACTGGAATGTGATCGGAAACCATCCGCTCTTGAATGTCCGAGCTGTTCCACATTTACTTCTTCCACTTGTTCTTGTTCCAACAGTGCCGTATTTTCTTATTAAAGTTGAAACGTGCACGTTTCGTAGGGGGTCGACCAGCCATATTTTTTATATTGTTTTACCATCTACGTGACACTCTGTTAATAGTAATTAATAAAAATGAACTAATCATATTTTAGCACAGCGGATACGCTCGTCATCAAGTGACTACTCAAAAATGTAACAAAAAAATGCTGTATTAAGTTTAATTTTGAAGGAAAAGGCATGCGATATCAGCGTTCTGCTGCTTATACTGTACTGCGCATCAACTCCAAGCAACTGGCATAACTCACTTTCAGTTCTAGAAGAAAATAGAAGTAATGCGTAATACGAACACAACGCGTGACGTCATGAGGCAGATGGTCGCGAGAGTGTGATGTCATAAAACTTTAATAGGATCCACAAACAACGCGTGACGCGATAAGGCAGATGGCGTGACAGCGCGCCAACATCTCAATCGCGAGTTGATTGCGAGAGTGTGACATCATGAGATTTCTAAGAATGGGAAACATTAATAGGACGACGCCATGACACTAAAAACGTGGTAACTCGAGGTGGTTATTTAACATACTAAACGAATTTTTGCAAATTCGAGATCAAGCTAAATCGATTTCTAGTACCAGAAAATGGTAGGTTAACCACTTTCATCAAAATCCTTAGAGCCGTTTTCAAAATAAAACTTACATATGTACAAGAATTGCTCCTTTAATAAGATGTGATGGAATGCATCTCGCTCCTATGTACTGACCTTTGACCCCACTTCACCCATTTTCAATAGGTTTCGTCCCCAGGTGGGTTCTCTACGACATGCTAAAATTTCATCGAAATCGAACCATATTTACGCAAGTTATGACGCACAAGGGCAATGGAATGCATCCCGCTCCTATGTCCTGACCTTTTACCCCACTTCACCCATTTTCAATAGGATTCGTCCCCAGGTGGTCCCATACCACATACTAAAATTTCATTAAAATCGAACCATATTTACGCAAGTTATGAGACATAAAGGCAATAGAATCCATCGCGCTCTTTTGTCATGACCTTTGACCCCATTTGTCCCATTTTCAGTAGGGTTCGTCCCCAGGTGGTCCCCTACCACATGCTAAAATTTCAACAAAATCGAACCATTTTTACGTGAGTTATCGTGCGGACAGGCGGAAAAAGCTGGAGCATATACGCTTCTTCAACCTACGGTTGGAAAGCGCAAAAAGCTTACAAAGATAAATTTTTGCGTGAGACAACGATATTCAGATGGCACTATGATTTCAAAAAAGGGCCTTTGTCGGCAGAACTCGTTCCCAGGCTTGATCGACCTGAAAGTGTTGTTACGGAGCGTATTGTTAACACTGTTTGGGCAATCCTGTAAGAAGATCGACGAATGACGTGTGAAAGACATAGCGGCGTCAACTAAAATTTCAAAATGTCGGTATTCTTCATTCTACACGACAAATTACTGCTGCATCGTGTGTGTTCCACATGGGTACCTCATCATCTGACGAGAGAACAATTGTTAGCCAGAGTTCAGGTGTGTCATGAATGGAAACAAATTATTGCAAAGGACCCAAACTTTCTAAACACAGTAATAACTGCCGATGAAACATGGGTCCACTATTTCGACCCCCTCATGAAGCGCGCAACGAATGTCTGGAAACACACAAGCTCGCCTCCTCCGAAAAAAATTCCCCAAACCAAATCAGCTGGGGAGGTGATGATGATAATTTTCTTTGATCATAAAGCTGTAGTCTACCAGCATGCAATTCCTCGACAAATTACTGTCAATGCTGAGTATTACATTTCAGTCTTGAAGTGTCTGCGACGACACATATTGATTTAGCGACCGGAACTAGTGGGCAAGTGGGCCCTACACCATGATAACGCCCGACCACATGTGGCTGCTTGTGTTCAGCAATTTCTTACGAAATGCGGTATTGGAATCATGCCACAGCCTGCCTACAGTCCTGACCTTGCCCCGTGCGATTTCTGGTTGTTTCCAACAATGAAGAAGTTCCGTGGCGCAACGTTTAATACAGATGCTGACGTTATTCAAGCTATACAGAGGTCGCTAAATCAGTTTCCACAAAATGCTTCGCCACATGCTTTGCAAAGTGAACTGAACGATGGGACCGTTGCATATCATCCAAGGGAAGATACTTTGAGAAAGAATAACATACATTTTGCTGTACCTATATTACTTCATTTTGGGTGATTTTTGCTCTCAGTTTTTATGGAACGGCCGTTGTAGTGACTTAGTTTTTACAAATCGGCTACACCAGCTATGCTGACAGTTAAAGCAGTATTTTTTTTTTTACAATTCGGGGACAGGAACTCGAATTTATTGCTCATTACACTTTGCGATGTCCGCCCACGTGAGCTAGTGGTAAGAAGCGCTAGATCCTCATTGTTCGTCTGAGATGGCGCCAGTTCCGAATTCCTGGTGAAGCATGGATTATGCATTAGTCTTACGGCACTATAGCTCATAGGCGGATCAAGAAGCTCATCTTTTGCAGCTCCGGTCCATGAAAAGAGAGACGTCGTGGAGCGCGCACACACGCACACGTTATCAACGTGCATCGCTATTCCTTTCACGCATTGCAAGGCTTTTTAAAGTTTTCCATCACAAAATTGTTCTAAATTTTTATATCATAAACTGCGAACGAGAACTGAAAGATCAGCACTATTTTCATTGCGTTCAATTACCCGCTTTTTTTAAGGAAACCTCAAAAACTGTCTTTCTCCATCTATAGAAAACCAACCTATCTACCTTCCATCATTCCCGGTGACTCTCATCACCCATACCATAAACAAAATGGCAGCTTTTCATGCCTATATCAAAAGAGCATATATGTGTACCTCTAATGACTTTTATCAGGAGGAAGAGATAAAGCGAATTAAGACCTTAGCACATAGCAATGCTTATGATCCCAACTTGGTCGACACATTATGTGCCAAACACTCCATGGTTTTCAAAACATCTCTAAAATCTCAAAAGAAACCTAAAAAAAATATCGGTTCTATGCAATATATACCAGCAGTCATCAATTTATTGCAATATACTTGTCAGAGACATTCACTGAGTCTTAGTTTAAACACAAGGAACATAGTTCCGTGCATCAGAAGAGACAGAGACCCCCCCCCCCCCCAAATATTCTTCCCTCTGTAGGTATCTACTTAGTACTATTATTCCAGCACAGAAGTCATAAGAATCATGTACATTGGAAGTACAAAGAGACGTTTACGTACTAGAATCATGGAACACAAACGAACAATTACTAACAATGGTCACTCAACAGCATTAGCTATAGCCTGCACGGACAAACAATTCCATCCGTTATAGGACGACATAACCCTTGTAACTGGATACACTAATGATTGGACTCTTCGATATGGCGAAACAGTCGCAATACATACAGACTTACAAGCGGTTGCTGTAATAAAGAATCTTCTATTATTCTTCCACATCCTTGGAGACACCTTATTAACGAAGATACTATTTTTCGTGAACTGACGAAGAAATCTTAACCAGACTATAACATTATCATCATCATCATTGTCAACCATTATCAATCCACTGCTGGACGAAGGTCTCCCCAAGTTTCCTCCACAACGGTCTGTCTTGTGCCAGTCTCCTCCATGTCACTGCTGCATACCTTCGAATTTCATCCACCCATCTCCCATGTGGTCTTCTTCTGGGTCTTTTCCTGTCCCTTGGAATCCAATCCAAAATTTCGGCTGTCCATCGATGGTCTGTTCTTCTGGCAGTATGTCCAGCCCATTGCCATCTCAGGGATTTAACTCTGATCATGATGTCTTCCACTCTTGTCATTTTTCGAATCCACGAGTTCCTCTTCTTATCTCTCCTGGTTACACCAAGCATGCACCTCTCCATGCTACTTTGAGTTGTCTGCAGCCTTTGTATGTCTCTTCAAGTTAAGGTCCACGTCTCTGCACCATACGTAAGCACTGGAATGATGCATTGATCAAACACTTTTCTTTTAAGACATAATGGCATATTGCTCTTGAAAATTATGCTGTTTCTTCCAAAAGCTCTCCAGGCAAGTTTTGTACGCCGATTAATTTCTTCATCAATGTGACCCTCACTTGATATCTGCTGTCCAAGATAAACGTACGTGTCTGTTATCTCCAGCTTTTCTCCATCAATCGATAAATCTTCATTTCTTCAAAAAGCATTGAACATCACTTTTGTCTCCTGAAAGTTAATTTTTAATCCCACTTCTTTACTCTTGTCAGCAAGTTCCTGGATCATACTCAGCAGCTCTGATGGGGTAGTTGCAAAAATGACTATGTCATCAGCAAAACGAAGGTGGGTTAGATATTCTCCATTAATCTTTATCCCCTTGTTTTCCCAGCTCAGCGACTGAAAGACATTTTCCAATGTGGCATTAAAGAGCTTCGGAGATATGGTGTCACCTTGTCTCACTCCCTTTGCAACTTTTATGTGTACTGTATTCTCAAACAGCCGAATCTTTGCACTTGCATTTTCATAGATGTTATTAATAATATTAATGTACGCATCTTCAATACCGCAGGATTTCAGAGCCGTTGTAACTGCTGATGGTTTCGCCGAATCAAAGGCTTTTTCATAATCGTTAAAAGCCATGCACAATGGAAGTTCATATTCCCTCGCTCTTTCAATTAGTTCTCTCAGCACGTGGATATGATCTATTGTGCTGTAGCCACTCCTGAATCCAGCTTGTTCTCTCAGTTGAACCATGTCCAGTGTTATTTTCAAGCGGTGTGAAAGAACTTTAGTGAAGATTTTATAAACCACTGATAGGAGGCTGATAGGTCTGTAGTTCCTGAGATCCTCAATGTCACCTTTTTTATGTAGCAGGATCATTGTAGCGTTGTTCCAATCCTCAGGAATCTTTTCTTCATTAAGGCATCGAGTGAAAATTTGGGCGAGTACTGTTTCGATTTCTCCACTTGCTTCTTGTATGATGTCTACAGTAATTCCATCTTCTCCTAGAGCTTTTCCCCGCTTCATGTTCTTGATTGCATGTGCAACTTCTGCTGGGAGGACTGGAAGAACTCTGGTACTGGTACCTTTCATGATGTCTGGAGTACATCTATCATTCCTTTCATATAATTTGGAGTAGAAATCTTTCACTCTTGTCAAAATTTCGCCTCTATTTCTTGTTACAGAACCATCTTCTTTTCTCAGTGCCATAATCTGTTTTCTTCCCTTACTGAGATGTCCGTTTGCTACCTTTAAGGCTTTGGTTGTTTTCAGTTGCTTTCCTCACTAGTTCACAGTTGAATTTCCTTACGTCTTCAGTGATACTTTTTCGTACTATCTTGCATAGCTCTATATATTCCACTTTGGAAGTCACATCTTCTTTAGTTGTCCTCATCTCTCTTCTTTTTGCATCAACATTTTGGTTTTTCCTGATAATTTGTTCACATGCAACTTGTTCTTAGACCCAGCTAATTTTGTTGCTGTTTCCATAAGAGCTTTGGTTACTTTTCTGTTAACTTCAGAAATATCCACTTCTTCCGATGTTAGGCCTTCTAAAGCAGAGAATCTGTTCTTCAGTTCCAACTTGAAGGTATTATGGTGTTTTTTAAGGTTGGTTATGTCAATACACTTTGTTTGTCTTATGAGCTTGCCACGTTCGAGTTTAGTGTTGAGGTGCATCTTACATCTCACCAATCTATGGTCACTACCTGTGTTGAACTTGTTTAGCACACTGCAGTCTTCTATGACGAATTTTTTGTTACACATAATAAAATCAATTTCACTTGTCGTTCCATTTGGATGTGTCCATGTACATTTCCAGTGTGGCTTTTTCTTGAAAAAGGAGTTCAAGATGAAAAACCCTTCTGCCTCTGCAAACTCAACGAGAGTATTTCCACGCTGGTTTCTGTTGCCGAGACCGAATTTACCTACTGAAGTTTCATTCTGTTGTCGTTGCCCTATTTTTGCATTGAAATCTCCCATAATTATCTTCAAATGCTGCTTACCTTTATTATTTAGATGACGAATTTCCTCATAAAATTCTTCAATTTCTTCTTCAGGATGACTAGTGGTGGGTGCATAAGTTTGAATTATCTGAGCCTGGTATCTTCTCAAGAGTTGGATAACGAGTCGTGCAGCTCTGTCAGAGGAACTTTCAACTTCTACAACTTTATCCTTCAGTTTCTTGTTTATTATAAATCCAACACCACTAGTTCTGCCAGTATCTGTCCCACGATAGTAGAAGAGATGTCCACTTTTCAGTTCAATGAGATCTTCTTCTTTTCTCCTTACCTCACTTAGCCCGACGATGTCCCACTTGATCCTTTGTAGTTCCTCTTCCAATTCAAGAAGCCGTGAATCAGGAGATAGGGAGCGTCCATTATACGTAGCCAAGGTCAGCATCAGATGGCAGCCTAGTCCGGTTCTCCGGGGATTCTTAGCACCCTCTGTCTTCATGTCGCACTGGCCGCTGCCTTGGCCAGGTACATTCCAACTGCCGGAGACTGAGGGCCAAGATTTAAGTTGTGAAGTTATTTTGGAGGGGTTTGGCCATAACTCACCACGCTGGCCATGCGGGATAGCATTTCTTCTAATCCCGATGGTATAGTTATACCGCTATTGGCGGTCGTCAGAGCCCCTTTCTTCCTCATCCTTGGAGACACCTTATTAACGAAGATACTATTTTTCGTGAACTGACGAAGAAATCTTAACCAGACTATAACATATGCTATGTTAAATATCTCATCTTCATCAAAAACCGTAACCTCTCTGTATAGCTAACTTCGACAACAATTTAATATTTAAATCAAACACGCGCCTCAGTGTTCCTGCTCATAAACACCATGTAAGACATATTACTTGCCCTTACAACCTCAAGGGGTCATTTGAGTATTGCGTAGGGTGTATTACAAAGGATTTATGTCTTATATTGCACCTGATGATGAAACCGTGTAAAAGTTTCAAAAGCGCTAGTGTGTTTTATCGAAAATTAAAATATTTTAACGTGCCTGGACGGTATAAACTTTTATTCCATAGACATAATCCGGTGCGTAATTAATCTTACCGAGTGCATGACTTCGTAAATCATCATACGGAGTGCATCACTTGCGAATATTTAATTCATGCTTGGCACTTTTTAAATCTCACGTCTGCATAAAATCTTTCGTGATCCCTTCTATTCAAAGGCGTTAATTTAACAGAAAAATTTTCCACCTGGGAAATGTGTTACTAGCTTTTATTTATGGCCTAATCGAAGTGCGTATTTTTCGGTTTGTCACCCACATTATCTTACACACACTTAAAAGTCTATTCTCTGCTTCCAAGTACTAATAGAGCCAGACAATACAAGAAACTAGAACAAAGCTCATTCATTGCTCTTCATCATCAGTCAAAATCCCTTTTCACTTCAGCTCTCATCTTGTATCTCAATCTCTAGTTTTTTGTTGTTTTTTCAGCTGAGGCTAGAACAGAACATTTATTCTCTAAATTCACGGCAAAAATTTTAGTTGTTTTGAGTACTTTTACGAAAACCTGTGGATTTATTACCATAATTATTTAGATGAAAGTCCTCCAAATACGTGTCAGTGAATAAACAAAGACATCGCTCTTTCCACGTTTTAGCAACACACAGCAACCGAAATGTTGTTATTCGGCCACTGCTGGGGAATCAAATCCCAGATCTCTCGATATCTAGCCGAGCGCGGTAGCCTTACAAAACGGTGGCCAACAATCCACGGCGCTATGTGTATTTTTCTGTCAGCTTCTGACATCATAAATCCGTGGATTGTTGGCCACCGTGGTGCAAGGCTAACGCGCTCGGCTAGATACCGAGAGATCTGGGGTTCGATTCCCCAGCAGTGGCCAAATAACAATATTTCGGTTGCTGTGTGTTGCTAAAACGTGGAAAGAGCGATGTCTTTGTTTAATTATTCAGATACTAACCATTTAAAAAGGAAAAATCTGCTCAAGGGGGATGGGAGCGATCGCCAAGTTCTCCCGGGATCCGCTATACCTCCCATCGTTCTCTGGGACAAGTAGCCTCAAATTAGGAACGGGCGACTGCTTATAGCACTCGCCCGTGAGTTGCTCACTTCTTCTTCTTGGTTACTCAGTCCAAGGACTGTTTATTCAGTAAATGTACTTTGTCTCTCCATTCCTCTCTATTCTCTGCCGTTCTCTTCAAGTCATAGTATGCCCTAGTATTGGTATCTTGGAGTAATTGTGCCACAAAACCATTTCTTGGCCGTCCTCTTCCTCTCTTGTCTTGAATTTTCCTTTCCAAAACTTTCAGAATCAGGCCACCATGGTGCAATGTGTGTGTCCCATCCATGACATTCTTCTTCTTTTTAACATGTCGATCAGATTCCTGGGTTCTCCCCCTCTCTCCAGGACCTTCTCATTAGTCTCTCTATCCAGCCATCTTAATCACTCCATTCTTCTATAGCACCACATCTCAAATGCCTCCAGGCATTTCATTTCTCTTATTGTCAATGTCCATGTCTCAGAACCGTTGAGAGCTACTGGCCAAACATATGCCATTAAAATTCTCTTCCTCAGTTTTAGATCTATATTTTTGGCTGGCAGTAGTCTTTGACTCTCTATAAAAGCAGTTTTTCCATCCCAGTCTCATTCTAATTTCCTTTTCACATCTCGCATTTTCATTAATAATTTCACCCAAAAATGATTTAACTTGTTCAACGCACTGTCCTTCAATTTTAATGAAAGCCTTTTTTGGATCCTTCCCTGTTACCATTAGTTTTGTCTTATTTTTATTTATCTTCATTCCATAGATATCCGCATTTTTGTGTATTTTTTTACATCATGCGCTGTAATGATTTGGCTGATCCTGAAACAATTGCCTGGTCATCAGCAAACTTAATGGCCTTTGCTAACGGTGATTCTTAAATCCATAATTAAAAAAATAAATTACGATGGTTACCGGTACGACAATAGTGCCCTCTAAGTCACCACTACTACTCCCCAAAGATGAAAGGAGGAACTCGGCTAATGAGGTATGTCTTACTTTCGCAATTCCCCCGTTAAAAGAAATCGTAGGGAAACAGCGTGGGCACTTCTCATAGATGAATTATTCTTATTGACGTTACATTTTCCCATTAAAAAAAGTTAGGTTCCTTGAGTTATATTTAGGCACAGAGTGTCTAGGGCGTATTTGGAAAAAGATCATACATTACAAAGAGTATCTTTTCTCCTCTTGTCTAACAGAAGGATAAACATCCTGGGGTGTGGAATGTACCCCGAATACGCCTCAGATGAATGCGGAAGTGGAATCAGCTTTTGCGTCATCTTTCTTATAGTTTATTTCAGTTTCTCTGGAACATCAGGACAAATTGAACACAATTTAAAATTCAGATGAGATTTCGTCTAGTGTAGGAGCTAAACGCCCTCCCAAGATACAATTGAAAAGTTCTAAGAACTGCAGGCAGTCGCCCAGAAGACTTGCCATCGTTTGAAATCACTTGAGATAAATACTCTCAGAAAGAATCTGCACGAAACAGAAGTTTTGCAACCAAAAAATATTTCCCAAAATAACTGAATTCGACTCTCAGAAGTGCAATGACCCTCGCGAAAATATTGAGTCTAGACTTTTCTTTGTAATAGTAACAATCCGGTTGTTTCATTCCGTTTTACTTCATGACTTGGGAATTAACGTAATGCAGTAAGAGACTCGCATATTCCAGTATTCGCCAGTCTTTCCGACTTGGATTCGTTAACGTGCTTTTAGCTCGTCTACCCCCGTAGTTTCCGTAATACTCCTTACTGCTGCATCAGCGCAAAGACCCGAGGTCTTCCAAAACGTTCCGTGCGACGCAGACACCAAAAGGCGTCTCCCTTCACACTAAAGACTGTCTTCCTGAAAATAAAAAATAAAAACACGTGTTTCTCCTCAACAAAGGAATTTCTCCATCCCCTAACTAATTGTGCTCCACAGTTAATCCCCAAGTAGATTCGCTACATGTAAACTTACCCTTAAGCGCTCGTTTATCATTCACACACCTTAAAGTGATAATCCCTTATCCAACAGCTTCAATATGCACAATACTTTGACATACTTATCTTGAAAACTCCGCCGAAATGGCGCGAATAAAGGAATTGCATGTGGTAATGCACATAATAATTCCATGTTTACAATGATCATTTCTGAACCAGGGTTCGAAAATCTTACAAGCAGATTACCAAGATATGAAAACTTAACCTTTCTTTCTTCTTGTTTCCTGCAGCGAAATAATTTATGTTCTTACCTTAATTGTAGCCTAAGAAATTATTACGAATACATACTGGGATTTGAAAGGATTTTTGGGAACACAAAATACGTCATTACCTACTCACTTTAACATCTATACAACAAAGAAGAAATCCCTTATCTCAAAACTTTAGCGTTCTGTAATTTGAAAAACCACTGAAAGAAAACTTAATCGCTTTCTATAGATTTCTTTCGTTGGGGGGGGGGGTTATATACCGTTCCAAATTACTGTCCACTGTCTACAATTTTAAAGTTATTTTCTGGTTCTTACATACTTTTCTTTTTCGATTTGTGGATTCAATGTTTTTTCGACCTAGATGCCCTCCAAGTTCCAGAGCTTTTAGTACAGTTATTTTCTTTTTTCTGAAAATTCTGAGTAGTAATTAATTATTAGCATACTTCAGTATTTGATACATATTTTCTAACTCTTATTGTTTGAAAAGTTTTTCATTAGATGATGTAAACGCACGTTTGTGTTTGATCCGAATGCCTCCAGTTCTGGTATCTCACTAAAAAAATTCCTTTTTTCGCTAAAAAGCTATAACCATCCCCAAGGTTTTCCACATATTTTCAGAATTTCACAATTTTTACTCTTATCAGAGTTTTTCAAAACACACGCTCATTACACCCGATTTTTTGGGGGTGTTTTTTTCGGAATTAAACAACCGCATTGGCCGTCCCCGTGGCGCAGTGGTCTAAAGCGTTGGATATTCGTCCGAGATAGGTCCAGGTTCGAATCCCGGTGAGGCATAGATGTTATGCTTGTCTTACGTATCTGGGTTTTCCGCTTCCCTGGAACCAGTGGCCCTAAGTTAGGGATGGGTGACTGCACACAGCCCATTGAGTTGCTCGCGGTGGTCGTTAAACCCCAAGAAAAAAAGACCGCCTTGAGCTACTCCTAAGGCTTCAAGCAGTCGCCAGTCCCTAATTTGTGATCTCGGGTTAAAATGCCATGAGGCAAACATACCACACATGACTCGAGCCGGGGCCCATCTAGGGCAAATAGTCAGAAGCCAGCGCCTCAGACCACTCGGCCACAGGAGCAATCCTGGAAATTTGATGTAATCTTATTGCGGTTTACGCTGTAATGATATGGTTTACTGAATGGCCACTCGGGTGGCCCAGTGGTATGAAACGATTGCTTCTGATCATTTGTTCGATATGGGTCCGGCTCGGATCCCAGGTGTTGCATAAATGATGTATTTGTCTCATTTCATTGACTCTGTTCCTTTCCTTGAGCCCGTGGCTCTAAATTAGGGATGACTGACTGCCAATAATCCATTGAGTTGCTCACAGTGGTCATGAAATCTCCAAATAAATAAAAAAGTTTCCGTAATGTTCAAGCATTGTTTGGCTAATATAAACTTGACTCAATCTTGTGCTGGTTCTGCAATTTTTTCTTGCTCTGCATGTGGTTTCTGTAATCTCTCCTGTAATTCCTATAATTATTGTTCAGTCACTTAGTAGCACGTATTAATTGTGTTTGCTCACCGCACATTGTGCATAATATTTGTCAGGCTCCGTCCACCTTGTGTAACCTTTGTTCAGTCTCTGCTCTACTCCTACGGTTTTTGCTTTTTTATTGATTAATTTCTAAAATTTGATTTCCGAAATTGGGGTTTTATGAAATCTGTTCAACCATTTTTACAACATCTACACACCCGTTTCTGTGTTCATTGAGATATTTTGTCATCATTTTATAGGTCAGCTTACAGAAAGAGGAGCTCGTTCACATGAAACTTGAGTTGCATCAGACTTTGAAGTTCAGTTACTTCCCTTTCAAATTAGCATCTGCTACTAGAAAGGCGATCGACTTGAGCCACTTATTATGTTGTAGGCCTCTTTGCTTTTCGATTGAAGAGCTGTTGCTTTTGAGCCTGCCAGAGTTCATCTCATTTGCACCTCAGATAATGAGTGTGGAAACTTCTCTGTTATTACAAGTTGAATAATCACTTTCATCATGCCGGCAGCAAAGAGTGTTTCGACTCATTAATGTTCATCTTGAATCTTCTGGGGCAACAGCTTCCTGACACGATGATAAACCAACACCTCCAGACACTTCAGGAAAGTAAAATGGTTAATTTAACCAATGGAAATGTCCGATTCTTCTCTTTTGTTCTACCAAAAATGAATTCATCATTCCTTGATTACAGGTGAACCACAACAGGAACCCGTTTATCAGGTGGATTCGTTTTTATCTGGATTGTTTTTTGGTTACTGGCACCGTTCTGGTATTTTGTCGATGACTGTGCATGTAATAAGCAGTAACAAATGTGGCTAATTTAAATCAGAGCTTTTCAGATATGATAAATATTCGTGTCTTGAAAAAATGCACAAGGTCTTTTGTAAGCAGGCCAGCAAAACAGCCGATGATGAAGCAAAACGTTGTAGTTGTTAAGAACCCAGAGCACGCTGTTTAAGTTTCATTGTTGAACTTTAAATTTTAAGTGCATTTTAAGAATATTGAATCATGTATGAGCAATTATTCATAACACATTTAATTCATATGCAACGGATGAAATAGAAACAATGGCATAGTTCAGCAAAATGAAATGTTGCTGAACTATGTTGAATATTGCTGAACTATGTTGCATGCTGCTTGTTTGATTGTTTTGTTTTGGAGTTGAACGACCACCTCGAGCAGCTCTAAGGGCAAATAATATAGCATAATATTTATTGGCTCACTGGTTGCGGGGAGAGGAGAGAGCCAGCACCATAATAAAGGAGCACCATCTATCCCTTGTACCGGGCTCTACCGTACCTGATTATACAACTAGCCAGTAACCTACACCTCTGAGCACTCGACCCCCAAAACAGACGTTTTGATTTCTCACTCTTAAAGCTGTATTTGTTTAATAATAAAAAACAATTTTATAGAAATAATAAGCTTTTCACAGTAAAATATTTTTCAGCTAGACATATGTATACACTCACGGACAATGAAATCTGCGCACCTGGAAGAAAACATGCTACAACCGCAAAACTTTGCAAATATCTAGAGTGAGTGCTGGTATGCAAATGGTCCACGTTTGGTGCTAGTGCGCATGACCGCACACCCTGTGGTGGCTCTGCAAGCACGAAACGGCAGCCTTATATACTGGCGTGTAGTCGATATCCCATAAAAGCGCGCCGCGGGTGGCCGAGTAGGCAACGTTCGTGACTGCCACAGGAAGGGTCTCAGGTTCGATCCCAGGCAGGTACGAACGCTCGATCCACTAAAGACCCGCCGTGCGTCGGATGGGCACGTTAAGCCGTCGGACCCCGGGTACTGGCCCCCCGGCAATAAATAAGGGCGTCTTCCTCCCCCTTTCTACTTCGCTTCCGTGTCACTTTCCTATCGGGCGCTCTAGCCCAAATCTCCTAGTTTCCTATTTCTAAGGGTTGTTTAAGACCTGGGGTCAGACACTTCCTTCCTAAAATCATCTAAATATGATCATGATCATCATATTCCATGAAAGCGAAAAGCACCGGCCAACTCAAGCAAGAGTACAGAGTGACAAGAATGCCGGGTAGACGCCAAAGACGTCGATTTACGCAACTTACGGACTTTGAGAGAGACCGGATCATCAGGCTGAAAACCGCAGGTTGGTCGGCGCGCCGTATAGCCTGCCACGTGGATCGTTTTGACCATACCATCCGACTGCGTTGGGAGCACTGGACACGTGACTGCACTGCCACACGGCGGAGCGACTCCGGAAGGACCAAGAGGACCACCTGTAGAGAGGATCGACGGATCGTGCGCCAGGCACGGGCTGATCCCACGCGGACCTTGTCCACTATACAGGCAGATGTAGAGACTCTTGTGTGCCTACGAACCATTTCCCGACGCCTCGTGAAAGCGAATCTGCGATCCCAGCGCTCCTTGCATGTGCTACCATTAACACCGGAACATCACTGGCACCGTGGGCAGTGGTTCCAGGCCAGAGCTACGTGAAACGCCACAAATTGGCGATGTGTGGTGTTTAGCGATGAGTGCCGCTTCATTTTTGGGACAGATGATAATCGTATCCGGGTGTGGATGTCCCCGGGTCAATGGCACAATCCCAACCTCGCATCACACCTCTCCTACTGCAGGCATTATGGTTTCGGAAGTCATTGCCTACAATAGCCGATTAGGTCTAATAATAATGGTACGTGAATCATTGACGGACCAGCGGTATGTGCTCCCATTCCTGGCCAGGATTCCAGGTGCGCTATACCAGCAGGATAATGCCTGCCCGCACACGGCTTGGGTTACCAGGACTGCCTAAGTCATGTCCAGACACTTCCATGGCCTGCCCACTCCTCGGACATGTCCCCTATTGAGCATGTGTGAGACCGTTTGAAAGCCAGCTGCCGCTGTGCCGCACTATCCGGGATTTGGAGCACACCGCGCAACACGTGTGAGCCAGTCTGCCGCAGGACAACATCAAATGTCTGTTCGCCGCCATGCTGAAGCGTATTGTATCGCCGCACGAGGCGGTGCCACGCGCTATAAAAAATTACCGGACTGCGTGCCACAGATCCCTCTGTAATTGCCCTGCAGCTCTGTTTTTGCCATGATGTGCATCATTCATCTGTATCATTACGTCCATAAAATTTCAGTTCAATCCGATGCTCCCTTCTTGGTGCGCAAATTTTATTGTCCGTGAGTGTATATACAGGGGTTGTCCAAAATAATGGAAACACCTCGCTGAAAACAGTGACTTTGGTATGTGCTGCTTTTGTGAGTAAAACGAACATGTAGTTACATTTTTTTATTATTTTTTTTGTAAAAAAGTGTTTATTATAGTCTTAAGGGTCTGTGTGATTGCATTGTAAATCGGTGTTTGCATAATTTTTATCCAGATGAAGGCACAATGAGTGACCTGTCCGAGCTCCAACAAAGAGGGAAGATTGTAGGAGCCCGTCTGGTTCGTGCATTGGTAACCAGGTAACCGCAGTGGCACAGGTATTGGGTGTATCGAGAGGTACCGTGTCGAAGGTCATGACAGAATACAATGCTCACGGCACAACATCATCTGCGATACGCAACTGTGGAAGGAAAACCAAACTCACTGCGAGAGACAGGAGGACATTAAAGAGGATTGTGACCGCAAGGTGGAAGACCACGGCGACGAAAGTGACTGCTGAGCTTAATGTACATCTTCAAAACCCAGTGTCGACCCATACAGTGCGAAAGGAATTGCATAAACACAATATTAACGGCAGAGCTGCGCTTGCAAAACCCCTGGTGCCACAGGTGAATATGAAACGGAGACTACAGTGGTGCCAGGAACATAACACGTGGACTGCGGATCAATGGAAACATGCCTTGTTTTCCGATGAATCAAGTTTCTCACTATTCCCCAACACAGGACGGGTTTACGTGTAGACAACCCCCTCAGAAGCCTACAACCTAGACTGCCTCCTTCCTACAGTGAAGCATGGGTGCGGTTCCGTAATGGTTTTGGCCATGATCTCGTGGTTTGGAGCCGGTCCCATTATCACTTTACACGGATGGATCACTAGCAGTGACTATGTCACTCTTTTGACCGACCATGTGCATTCAATGGCGCAGACATTATTTCCGTCAGGGGATTGCACCATTCAAGATGATAAAGCCCCGATTCCCAGAAGTCGAACTGTTCAATCGTGGTTTGAGGAACATGAAGATGAATTTGCACACCTTCCCTGCCCTGCACAATCACCGGACTTAAACATCATTGAACCCCTGTGGTCTGTGTTGGAAAACAAAGTGCGATCCCGTTATACTCCTTCTGCGTCTCTGACGAAATTGGAGCAGTTTCTGCAGGAAGAATGGTACAACATACAACTTGCCACCATCCAGGACTTGCATGCGTCCATTTCAAGGAGGATTCAAGCAGTTTTAAATGCCAAGGGTGCTCACACAGTATTAGGTGCGTAACACTTATTGTTTCAAGGTGTTTCCATTATTTTGGACGACCCCTGTATATATATATATATATATATATATATATATATATGCGTGTGTGTGTGTGTGTGTGTGTGTGTGATTCAATTACCAATATATGAAAACCATAATAAAAAAAACAGATTATGAAATGAACCGTGGTGCAGTGACAGAAGAAACTAACTTACCAAAAAGAGCAAAAAATCATAGACAAGAAATGAATAAATAAAGAGCAAATAATGAAGGAGGCGCGCCATTCTGCACACCAAACATATTTGCTGAATAAGAAAAATATCCAAACTAGTAAAGAATGATATCCAAACCAAAGAAAGGAAAATTGGTTGGAGCTGCTATCTTCAGGGGAACATCAACCCACAACAACATGACTTTTCGGAAAATATCAGGTAGCTAAGGCCCAAAGTCACATACAAATATCAAAGAACGACCAGAGGTAGAAGCCACCTATTCTTTAAAGTAAAAGTCCAGTTCAATATAACCAAAAACCATATTAAACCTAATTATAGCAAAGCTACTATCTGTAAATATGAAAATAAACTAAGTGTCTTACCTCCCTGCCAGTCAAGAAACATACAGCAAGCAATACAAACCTAGTGCCTAAACTAAAAACGTTTTTTTACAAGGTCAACAAATTGCTAAGACAAAACAGCTCAAACTAAAGACGAACGACATACAAGCACTTTCATCAGAACTCGTGATAAGAACGAAGGTCAAAAGTCAACCGAAGACCACACCCAAATGTAAAAAGGTTACGGTGAGGCCGGCAGTTTGTTGGAAGGAAATTGAAAAGCTGAAGCCCAAAACGCAAGGAAGCACGTAATAGGAATAACAGGTGTATGACGTAACTAATAGGCGCCCGGAATGTCATAATTGCTAAATCTGTAGTGATTGTTGGAAGACACTTGGTTTATTTGTATATTTACAGATATTAGGTTTGCTATAATTAGGTTTAATATGGTTTTGGTTATATTGATCTGGACTTTTACTTTAAAGGATAGCTGGCTTCTTATTCTGATTGTTCTTTGATATTTGTACGTGACTTCGGGAGCATAGTGAGTGGACCTTAGCTACCTCGTCCTTCACTCACTCAGAAAAGTTGATGTTCCCCTGAAGATAGACCAAAATATATGATTGTACCTCAAAGTTCACTACAAAAAGAGAAGCTATTTTTATGACTGAAGAATCTGGAGACAAGCGTTAATTGTCTCTCCTTCCTGCAGATGAACTGATATAAGATTTCAAGTTCTGGACTTATTGCACTTTTACTCTCCCCATAAAGATTTCACAGGGAAGATGAGAATGATGACTCCGTAACAAGCTTTCAGATTACATATTTATCGCGAAAAAAATTATCCAGTAATTTTTTTCGTACACGCAATAGGATGAGCGGAAAAAAAAATTCGAAATTGAAATTTGAAGAGAGTAGAAAAGTTGCCTTTTACCTTCAAATGTATGCCTATAGTTTTTAAATATTTTTATTCAAGTTCTTGAGCCCTCTAGCAAGCGTTAAATAATGACGAATATTATTAAAAATAAAGTAGAGTCGTATTGCCATTTTTGCATATTTTTATTATACATATTAATTGCAGAAATATGCCTACGTTTTATCAGTCCAACCATTATTTTAATGTTTTATGTCTGAAATGTATCTTTTATCGATTCTGCTAATAGGAGAAAGTGCGAACTACATCGCAATGGCGGAAACATGCGGGTCTAGGCGTTCTACCAATTATCAGGTTAAGTGTGCCCGGAGTGTAAGAATAACTTGACCTTGAAAGATGCGCGCGCCATATTTCTCTTATGGATCAGATCAGATCATATAGAGAGGATTTTAGGAAGGGAGTGTCTGACGCCAGGTCTTAAACAACCCTTAGAAATAGGAAGCCAGGAGATTTGGGCTGGAGTGCCCAATAGGAAAGTGACACGGAAACGAGATAAAAAGGGTGAAAAAGACGCCCTTATGTACAACCGGGGGACCAGTACCTGAGGTCCGACGGCTTAACGTGCCCATCCGACGCACGGCGGATATTTAGTGGTTCGTACCTGCCTAGGATCGAACCTGAGGTTTCTCCGTGGCAGTCACCAACGTTGACCACCAGGCCATCCGCAGCCATTTCCCTTACAGAAAAGCCAGGTTCATCTTATATAGGGCACATCACTCCATCTTCAGGTACAGCTAAATGTACTGCTGAAAGTATTCTGAATCTTTTCAGAGAAAGAAAGTTAAGCCTAAGCCACCTGGTGGCAATAGGTTGTGATGGCACGGCTTTCAATACTGAAAGCAAAAACGGATTTGCCTCCCCGGTGGCGCAGTGGTCTAAGCGATGGCTTCTGATCATTCGTCCAAAAGAGGTCCGGGTTCGAATCCCGGTGAGGCATGGATTTGTGTTTGTCTTACGGCACTGGCTCTCTCCCTTCCCTGGAACCAGTGGCCCTAAATTAGGAAAGGGTGACTGTTTATAGCCCATTGAGTTCCTCACGGTGGTCGTTAAACCTTCAATCAAAAAAAAAAAAAGTTATAGTTTGTCTTGAAATGAAATTAAATCGTTCACTCCAATGGTTCATATGTCAATTGCATGCCAACGAATTTACTCCGAGACAATTACTTCAATATTTAGATGGAGTTACAACAGGTCCAAAAGAATATTCGGAAACAATCGAGAAATCATTAGATAAATGCGAAAAGCTTCCAGTTGCAAACTTTATGGATATTTCTTGTGATTTACCAAAAGTCGACCTACAGGATTAAGTCCAGGTCAAAGATATTTGTATAACATTTGCAAAGATATTCCTTTAGGACAATGCTCTACAAATTTAGCTGATCGTCACCCTAGAACGATCTCATGCTCTTTTGCTGACGACTGCAAAACGTGTTCTACGGTACTACATCTCGTGTGATAATCCGTCAGCAAACTTAAACATTATTTCAGAATTTATTTTTAGAGTTTATGCCCCAATGTGATTCATGATCAAGTATCATTCTTCCTGCAAAGATGGAGCTTTGCATGATTTCAAGACGATAAAGGCAACTCGTCATTTAAGTGACGAATTGAAAGCTATAATTAACCCAGTTTTTCAAAGGAATGCATATTTGATTTACCCTGAGAATATGTTCCTTGCGATAATCAGCGATGATCGCCGTCCCATTCCTGAGCTGGGACACAAAGAAGGATTCTGAGGGCTAGACATAGAATGACTAACACAGAAGGAACATTCAAAATTCCAAACATTAATTTGAAGCTATTGATTACATCGATCTGATTAACTGGAAAGAATGTCATTTTGTATCTCCCTATTTTGACAAACGCCACAAATCAAGACATTGAATCTCTTAAGAATTCATGTGCAAATCCGTTTATTTGGCGTAAAAAATAGTAAACAGACGTGCGAGCTTTCACCACCAACGGGTGGCTTCTTCAGGCTTAAAATAACGTCTAAATAATATATACAAGAATTAAATGCAATATAACATTAATACAAACACAAAGCTAAGTACAATGCTCAAAGGTGAAGTATGCCTCGTGCAGGCGGATGAAGGGCATGCGTTAGGTGCGTGCTGTACGTAGAAACATGCGCTATGCAAAAGGTAAGTCAAATGAAAGTTCATCATTGCACGTGATTGGGTTGGTTAAGATCGCAATGGATTCCTTTATAGCAGTGGCCTTGGGATTTGTGTAGGATGCGACTTTCTTCATGTTGTCCCATTGCGGAGTGGCTGAATGGGTTGCGACTTTTTTTGCTAATGCTGTATTTATTCTTCCCGCTCCAACGTCTCTCTTGTGCTCAGCTAGTCTTACCTTGAAAGAGCGCTTTGTCATGCCCACATATTCTTTCATGGATCCGTCGGGGTGGATAAGCGTTATAGAATAAACTCCGGCGTCCGACAAATCTGTGTTAGTGTTCCTTTTTGTGAGGATTGTGGCAACTGGTTTAGGTCCTCTTACTGTCAAGTCCATATTTTCGGAGCGAGTTCTTCAGAAAATAAGTGATATGCTGTATGTAGGGGCAGGATGCAATGTAGCGAAATAGGCTGTCACGTGTCCATTCATTTTTTACGCCAAATAAACGGATTTGCACACGAATTCTTATCATCTGGTGTAACTACCCACCTGTTAATTTCTAAATTGAATCTCTTATAAATTTTCAGTTATTCCTTCTTTAGAGTTTCTTCGTTATCCTTGTCACACACAGGCTGTGGAAAGGTACGTAAAATTGGTGTCAGAGGCATCAATATCTTCCATTGGAGCAGAAGCACGTGATAGCTTTATCCGTGCTAAAAGTCAATCCCGACAAATTATGCCAAATTTTGATCATAAAAATTAGTATAAATTGGCTAAATAATTATCATTAACCTTTTTATGTTTAGTTGTTATGTATTTATTTTTTATTGTTTAAAAATGTAATTCAATTGACATTTATTTTTCAGTGTTTGTTTTATCAACATGTTTCATTCATTCTTAAACTGAAATAAAATCTGCAAAATTTCACAATATTTGAATTTTTCTTTCGTGTGTTAAAAAAAATATTGTATACTGAAAATGCATTTACTTATATCAGTTAAGTTCTTTGAATATAATTTTTAATAATTATTGAAATAGTTTTAAATTTTTAGACATTTAACTTTTTCTTGGAAACGCTAGGTTTCTGGCTGTAAACACTAAACTACAAAGCCCGGTAGAGGGCTCAAAACTTTGAAGAAAAAAAATCTAAAAAAATTATGGGCATTTATTTGAAGGTAAAAGGCAACTTTTCTCCACTCTTCCAGATTTAAATTCTAAAAATAATTTGTTCGCCTATTTGAACGGCCCACCCTAACACACATCCTTGCTTGTACCTCAAAGTTCACTTTATTCTTCCGTTCTTTTCCAAGACAGCAGTTAAACCTCACTTGAACTGAGTTTCGATTAAATGCATTTAGATAGTTACTTGGCCTTGTAAGGCACACCAACAAAACTTTAAACCCACGTCCGGAACACCTATAGGTGTTAATCAACTCTGCTTTACTATTAATGTTCAGTCACTCCTGTATTTAGAGTGAATTCGGTCCTACGCAAGCACCGCTGTCGCAGACGGCGGTGTTTGCGTAGGACCGAATAGTGGGGCTGTGATGAGACTATAGCGCAAAAGTGAGTGCAAAATACCGCTCGGTCGACAGAGTTGGTTGTGCTGCATAAGTAATTGTCCCGTACTGGACACTTCAATGGTACTGAAGTTACACAGATCGACGGCTGATGATGTGATATATGCAATTGGAAGCGGACTAGAGCTGAATCTGACAAGAAACGTTCCGACAAACCTTTAAAACTAACACAGTGAATTTAAAACTAAAACTAACACATGAACATTGAAAAACTAAAATTTAAAACTAAAACTAACACATGAACATTGTCTCAAATCACACAAATCTTATGGAGATTTTTGGGATTGATATTAGCTTACATGACGGTGCATTACATGGGTTACCACGGTCGAGCAGCCGTCCACAAGTCGCTGTTCGCGTATTTTTTCATTGAAATTTTAGAAGCTTAGCTTTTGTGGCCCATACATCAGAAGCAGAATTTAACGCTTTCGCCCCCTGGTGTCCAAACCGTTCTTTACCAAAAATCAGAAGTTATATGCAAAAGATTTCCCGTCCGGAGGTGTATCCGCTGAAGAATTTTATTTTCAAATCGGATTTTTACAGGTAGGGTTTCCGGTGCGACATGAAGAAGTAGAGGTGAGTTTCCGGTGTGAAATGAAGAAGTTTTCCGTTACGGAGTTTTTAAAGTAGAGTTTCCAGTTCCATAGATTTTTCGCTAGGGCGCGTAAAAGTAAACAGAAAACGCAATTTACTTTTACGCCTTCTAGCGAAAAGAAGTTTTCCGGTGCGGAATTTTTAAAGTAGAGTTTCCGGTTCCATAGATTTTTCGCTAGGGGGCGTAAAAGTAAACAGAAAACGCAATTTACTTTTACGCCTCCTAGCGAAAAGTCTATACGTAACTTGAAAAAGTGACTATACCTAAAATACCCTTCGACATAAATGGAATTGAAAGGCAAAATATTGTTTTCAATCGGATGTTTAGAAGCAAATATATGGAATAAAATGTTTTTTGAATTTGATATCATCTCCATTTACGCCCTTTAGCGGCAAAACTGTACATCGTAAAAAAAAGTGAAATGAAGGATCATCATTCGCATATTTCAAGCTTCCCAATGCAAAAAGAATTTTTCAAATCGGACTAATAGTTGCAGAGATATGGTGTCCACAGACGGATGGACGGACGGGCAAGCCAATAACATAAGCACGATCTTTTTTTACAAAAGTCGTGCTAAAATTAAAAACAAGTGCTTGTTAAACGACAGAATTTGGTGTTACCTTCCTCATTTTCGCTAGAGTCAGTATTTCCCTGTGTTTCACCAAAACTGAGCTTGTTTTGTTTTTTCTCACTTCTTTGGACATTGTGGGCGCATCTTAAATCTTTCCATCCCGCAAATTAAAAAATACAGTCTCAAATATCATCGAAGTTTAGAGAGGAAAGTACCGCCGATTACATTAAAACTAATGGGAATTTATTGTACATGAGCTTTTGATCTAAGTTTGTTCTAGTTTTCCAACTCTAAGCATATAGACAACAATCATTTTTTGAAAGTCTACTTTAAAAACTAAAAAGAGCTAGTAATTTAGCATGGCGTAAGTTTTCGAAATGTAGGTGTTATTTTGTCACGAAGATGTCTTCGCATGTGTCAGCAATTTGCGACAGTACTCAAATGATTCAGCTTTTGTTTTAAAGGTCAGGACCTCAAAAGTTAAAGAAAAGGTTCATTTCAGGACATCGTGTCAAACAAGATTTCCATTCGAGGCGAAGCTCAGGAATTCTTGTCTCGATTTCGACAGCATGAAAATGAAACGCAACTTCACGATAATGATTTGGTAGTCTAAATGCCAATTAACAGATGCATCACTGCGTGTGAATAACCTGGTGAGTGATATTCAGCTTCCGAAGTGTTTCAAAGCTGGTCAATCTGACACTTCGATTCAATGTTAAGTAGGATAAGCTCCCGGCGCGACTATCCCCTGGGTCGATTCTGGCACGCTTACCCAGACAACAATGAGGTATTTCTTCCAGAGATGGAAATTAACAGAAAACGATGAGACGGTGTAGTATTTTTATCCCTTCGAAATGCAACGTTAGTGAAGGCAATGAAGGAAAATATGGCCTGCACAGTTTCCTAAATCTGCAAAAAGATTTAAGAAACTACCAACTAAGCATTTTAATTTCAACAAAGAAGCAGGTGAATACAAATGTACTGTCTATGGGGCACTGAAATGCATCTCAAATTCTGACACTCAGTAAAGAAACGAAATTACATTTCTTTAATGCGTGTCATTTCTATTCTTTCAGCTTCAGCGTGAAATTATACTTAAAAAACTATTTAAAGGGAATTTGTCATGAAGTTTATGGCAATAAGCACCGTGATATTTATTAATGCAGAATTATTCAAAATTTAGAAGTACATTACTAAGCTGGATTTAAACAACTGAAGATATTATGAGATCAAAAATTAAAAGTGTTCGATTTAACATAACAAGAATTAATGAGTTGGCACTTAATCAGCTGATTAGAACTTAGGTGCTTAGTGATTTTGTTTATTACCTTAGTATGTGTGCGTGTGTGCAAGCGAGGGCCCATCAGAAACATTTCTGTTGGCTGAAGCATGTTTGATGTGCTGTGGTATCTCTACAAATGACATTCAAAACATGAATTTTAGGACATTTTTTATTTCAGGACAGTACCGCATAGTTTTCCCTACAATATTTTGAAAGAACATACATTTAGTTTTCAATTCGACCTAGATATAAATATTAAATGAGTATGGTTTTGTGTCGGGCTGGAGGAATTGATTCCTTGGATGGGTTTAATTCCGACTTTCTCTCCCCGAGAGACTGTATTTCCATTTCGTCAGTTATGTCGATGAAAGGGAAAAACTACGATTCAGGATAGAGCACCATGAATTTTCCATTTTATTATTTATGTTGATGAAGTGGAAAAACTGCCATGCAGAATATATAGTGCATTAGATAGGAAATGTTGCTAGCAAAGTACGGGTGAAACGAAACGAAAACTTATGGATTGTAATTAAAGTAGATAAAATTTAAAATAATTAACTGTCCCCACAACCAGAAACAAAACTCCAGCAAAATCTTCATAAAAATATTAAAAACTAAATTTAAATAAATCGGGTTCAAGATAGGCGCTTTCGAAAACGCCCTCTGCACTAGAAGAATGGAAATTAGGTTATGAGCTCATACGTCTCTAAAAAAAAATAATAGTAATAAAATAAAAGTTAATAAGGACCTAAAAAATCGCCAACAAAGTTATTGTAAACCTATCTGACAATTTTAACCTTACCAGTTTTGCAGAGCAATGGTATAAACTAAATGCCAAAAAGAATGATGACTCTCCCCTTCTCCTTCTGCACAGTAGTTCATCTAGGAAAGACAGCCTGGATCTCATTGCCCACGTTGCAACTAATACAGTGTTAGTTGCAAGAAAGCAAAAGTACTACTTATAAAAACAGAAAGAGGACTGCCTCCTACATTTACTGCGAGTAGGTGCTAGTGCGCTGAAAAAGGCAGCAAAAGGACTACCGCCGCTCTTACGGCAAAAATGTGCTGAATCACCAAAAAAAAAAAAAAAAAAAACCCCAAAAAACAAGAAGGCTGACATTGAATTTTCGGGCGTAATGAGCACGTCTGTTAAATCATATATATTATATGATATATTTTATATAAATATTATATATTTTATCAAAGCTGTTCAAAGTCAATGGAACCGATATGGAAAACGTAGTATTTGACAGAAGAAAGAAGTTTTTCAATCGGGCATTTAATCCCGTAGATATTGCTATAAATGGAATCGTGAACTAACGCCCTCATGTTGCAGACTTGTGCGTTAAGAACAATTTTAAGTTACATGAGAAACATTTCGGAGCGGAAACGCTCTGCAACAAAGAAATAATTTTTAAAATCGGACACTTAGAAGCAGAGATAGCGACAAATATATGACATGCATCTACGCCCCCTGGCGAGAAAACATGCATTATTTTAAGAAGACAGTATTCTCTAAAGGTGTTTTGATGTGAGTGGTATCGGTCCATGAAATAATTTTTTCAGTCGAGTTTTCAGGAGCTCAAATTTTGTTGCAAATACATCAGAAGCAGAAATTAACGCTTATGCCCACTGGTGGCCAAACTATTCCTTCCTTTTTAGAAGTTATATGAAAAACATTTCCCGTCAGTAATTGTATGCGATATAGGAAGATTTTTTCAAATCGGAGTTTTTGAAGGAGAAATATCGGGGGAAATGCAATTTCCCCCGATATTTCTCCTTCCCCGGAAATTCTATGATTACTTGAAAATTTCCCCGGAAATTCTATGATTACTTGAAAATTTTGAAATTTTCCGAAAAACATTTCGCACCTGAAACGCTATCCAACAAAGAAGGACTTTTTCAAATCGGGCTCTTAAAAGTAGAGATATTGACAAAAATAAGATATATATCTACGTCCCCTGGCGGAGAAACCACGTATTATTTTAAGAAGAAAATATTACGAAAAATGTATCGACGTGAGTAGTATCGGTTCAGAAACGAATTTTTTTTTCAATCGAGGTTTTAGAAGCTCAGATTTTGCTGCAAATACATCAGAAGCGGAAATTAAGACTCACGTTTCCTAGTGGCCAAACCATTTTTTACCAAAAATTAGAAATTTATGCAAAAGATTGCCTATCAGGTGATGTATCCGGTGCAGGAAGAATTTTTCAAATCGGAGTTTTAAAAGCAGATATCTGGGGAAACGCAATTTACCATTACGCCCGTTCCCTAGCGGAAAATCTGTGAATTGCTTGAAAATTTTGAAATTATATGAAAAACATGCTGCACTGAAAACTGGAGCAAAGATTTTGGCAAAAATAAGATACATATCTACGCCCCTTTGGCGGAGAAACCATGGAATATTTTAAGAAGAAAATATTCCGAAAAGGCTTATTGACGTGATTGGCATTAGTCCACGAACGAATTCTTTCAATCGCGATTTTAGAAACTCAGATTTTGTGGCAAATACACCAGAAGCAGAAATTAACGCTTACGCTCCCTGGTGACCAAACCAGTCTTTACCAAAAATTAAGAATTATATGCTAAAGATTTCCCATCAGGAGATGTATCTGCTGAAAATGTTTTTTTTTTCCAATTCTTAGTTTTAAAAATAAAGCTATGGGAAGAAACTCAATTTTCTTTTACGCCCTCTAGCGGAAAATCTATGCTTAACTTGAAAAAGTGACTGCACCTAAAATACTCTCCTATATGTACAAAACTTGCCTGGAGAGCTTTTGGAAGAAACAGCATAATTTTCAAGAGCAATATGCCATTATGTCTTAAAAGAAAAGTGTTTGATCAATGCATCCTTCCAGTGCTTACGTATGGTGCAGAGACGTGGACCTTAACTAAAAGAGACATACAAAGGCTGCAGACAACTCAAAGCAGCATGGAGAGGTGCATGCTTGGTATAACCAGGAGAGATAAGAAGAGGAACTCGTGGATCCGAAAAATGACGAGAGTGGAAGACATCATGATCAGAGTTAAATCCCTGAAATGGCAATGGGCTGGACATACTGCCAGAAGGACAGACCATAGATGGACAGCCGAAATTTTAGATTGGATTCCAAGGGACAGGAAAAGACCCAGAAAAAGACCACATGGGAGATGGGTGGATGAAATTCGTAAATATGCGGGAGTGACATGGAGGAGACTGGCACAAGACAGACCGTTGTGGAGGAAACTTGGGGAGACCTTCGTCCAGCAGTGGATTGATAATGGTTGACAATGATGATGATGATGATAATGTATAAATGTAATCGAAAGGTAAAAAAAAATTCAATCGGATGTTTAGAAACAAATACTGTATATGGAATAAAATGAATTTTGAATTCGATAGCATCTGCATTTACGCCCTCTAGCGGCAAAATCGTACATCGTAAAAAAAAGACGAAATAGGGGATCATCATTCGTATATTTCAAGCTTCCCAACAGGAAAGGAATTTTTCAAATCAGGCTGATAGTTACAGAGATATGGTGCCCACAGACGGACGGACAAACCGATACAATAAGTGCGATCTTTTTTTACAAAAGACATGCTAAAAAAAGCAGCAAGCAGGCTAAGTTCCACCTTTGCTGCCAGAAATCAGCTGGTTTTTTGTTTTGTTTTTTCAATTTTACAGAAGCCATATCTATTTTTCTTTTTCAAGATGAGGATGAAGATTTTCTTTTGAATGGTCCCTCCTTGAAGTCCTGAGAACGGAAGACTTGATGGTAGGTTGTCCTCTGGGAGCTCAGGAAAAATTACTCTCCCAGATAGCTTTTACGAATTTCTGAACTACGATGGGGTACCCAAGGAGTTCAGAAATTTGTGGAGTTTTATGAGCGGAGCAATACAATATAAAAAAACTCTGGCTACCTGAGTGACCCATTCCGATGGCCCGAGTACAAGAAACAACACCCAGTACCTTGCGAGAATGAAAGCACTCCTCATCTGTAACTACAGAGGGGTCCTTTTATTGGGTGTACAAATAAGTTTACATCGTTTTTCGGTCGAAAAAGGTAATAGATTGTGATAGACAGATAACGGTTATTTTGATCAAAATATTTACCTCCGCAACATACAACCTACCCCCACTTTTCAGGCAATAAGCGTATTCCGCGATAGAAGAAGGCCTGTAGTTTGGAAGCAATCCAGTTATCAAGCCAATTTTAGATCTTCTCTTAAGAACGGAACCGCTCTCCAGAAAGGGCACTCGGCAGGGATCGAAACAAATGGTAATCTGACGGTGCGATGTCTGGTGAATACGGCGGGTGGGGTAACACATCCCAGCCAAACGCTTCTACAGTTTCCTTGACCCGTATAGCGACATGATGTCTGGCGTTGTCATGCTGGAGAACAACCATGCCATGTCTTTTCGCATATTCCGGAAGTTTCGCTCTCAATGCACCGCTTAAAATGATTAGTTGTTGTTGATAACGTTCAGCGTTTCTGTTTGGCACGGATCTTTATCCAGTAATGCTTACAAAGCAGCATCTTCAAATTTTTTGGTGCACCTTCACATTCTTTGTCTTTCAAGTCGAAATCATTCCCTTTGAATTGTCTGAACCTCTGTCTACACGTGCTTTCAGCTAGAGCATGTTCACCATAAACTTCCACAAGCAAACGGTAACTTTCGGCAGCGGGTTTATTTAAAAAGAAGTAATGCAGCAAAACTTCCCGCATATGCTGTTTTTTTTTCTTTTTTGACACGACATCAACATTTTCAATGCACTGACAAACAAAGATGTTCACACTGCAACAAACTGTCCTCCACTAATTATCAGAGCTTGTTGCAAGGACTTTCTTATACACGTGTTATCATTCGCAATTACATGAAATCTGTGCTAGTTACGCCATCTATTCGCAAACGATGTAAACTTATTTGTACACCCAATAGAATATATTTGAAGAATCTGTCTTCAATTAGTTTCCCAGAAGATGCAGATGGTCCATCAGGACGAGATTTTGGTGAAGATTACGGTTCGGCAAAGTGACAATCTTAACATGAGCCGTAGGCTGGGAATACTGCTTTTTCTTTAAATCCATCCTGGTACTGGAAGGTCCAGTAACACCAGTGGATGTTAATAGTTGGGCTGTAGCGGAAGACTGAGATACTGCAGCAGCAAAGGTCTTGCGACTTGGAGAAAAAGTCTCTGGGTGAGGAATGAGGATGTCTATAACATTGTTGGGTGACAGAGTTTTTTTAGCATGGCGTCAAACGGAATTTGCAGCCAGACTTTCAAAATTCTTAGTCTTGAAAAAAAAAAAACGAGTTTCTGGCTAGCTTCTCTCTTTGGAAAGATGCCAAAGCATCTTTTTTAGCCTGCTGGATAGAGGCTTTGACTTATGAAAGTCGATAATCCAGGAAAGAAGAGAAGGCTCTTTTTGATTGTTTATCGGCAATAAAGTAGTTTTAGCCAGTGCATGCAAACTTTTTTATAACGAAGAGTTTATATCCCGGTACCAGCAGCCTAATATGACTTCATAATGGTAGCGGGGCACAAACCTGGGATATTTTTCTGTGAGTGTGCGTGTTGCCAACTGATTCCTGGTTTGCAGTTTTTCTTTAGGTTTTCCCTGTGAGCAACACGGTGTATAAATTCTGATAACAGCATAATTCTTTCGTTATTTTAACTTTAGCTATATCATACTTATTTATGAAACAAAAGGTTTCATTCTCATTCACGGAACAATAATTCAGTTCGTATTCTGGACGAACAGACCTCATAATATCATTTCTAATAATTCCAAATACCATGTTTCACTGATTATCCCATTAAAATACTGCTAATTGCTCATAATGATAGAGTTACAGTTGCAACTTTCTCGTGCATTACTTCCTAATGTCACACATTCAGTCTATCATTTATTTGCCAATTTTTTTGCATTTGTTTCTTTTATTTTCCTGTCAAAGAATTATAATAAACGTGAGAAGAGGTGATTTAATAAGGACTCATGATTATAAAGTTCATTTGTATTGTACAATACGGAACAGTCGTAAATGCACCTCTCACACGCGAGAACGATTAAAGAGAAAACAGTGTCACCCAATAAAAGGAAACCGCACGGAACTCGTCTGCGTGCTTTCGCTACGGATGCTTTAATGACAAGTTGAATTATGCTGTCAGCGGCGTTTTTGATGGCTTTCAATACCGATCTGGAGCAACTGGACGATCATCAAGACTCGCGGTCTAGGAGTATGAGAAATGCCAACAAAATATAGCATACAAATGGCTATCTATACGCGTGATTCCAATTAACACTGCGGAGACCATTAACTCACCGAGTTGTTCTGTAAGTCAACATTACGTGATCGATGGCATATTTATCAGCTATATTTACTTAAAGGAAATACAGCTTAGCGATGCACCATTATTTCTCGTACTTTACGACAAATAAAGTGAGACCATTTGCGTGCGCCACAATCACAGGGCAAAATTGCTCAAAGTCAAAGAGAAGAATGATTACAGATAAAGATCTCTTCAAAGAAACAGTTCCTGTTTCTAGATTATTTTATCTGTAGTAAATCGGGGAGAAACTCAAGTTGAACAGATTAAGAGAATTACGTTTTCGGTCTGTGTATGCATGCCATTTTGCTCCGCACAATTTTACTATACATATGTTAATAAATGAAGTATTTATTTTGCTGGGTTTTTTTCTGTCTTTTTTTAGTCGGCCTGTCTGTCCATCTGAGAAATGTGATTTACTACATAACATGACGTAGATGGCTTACCATTGTGGTGATGTATGAGTGAAACAGGCAAGTTTCAGCGATAAGCCTTGCCGGTGTAGTTCGGTAGGGAGAATAGCGGCCGCCGCAGTATCGTAAAGCGATCGAATGATACCACCGACACAAAGGTTTTTCGCTATATTGGGGCCCCAACGAAAATTGAATCCCCTGGCCGTTAAGCTTAGTAAAATATGAGTCTTCTACACAACACACCTGATTAAATAAAACTAATTCTTCAATGAGATGGTCCTTCGAGCATTGTTGTCGGCTCACCCGAAACCAGCGATTTCGTGTCCCCCACTTCTTGAGGAGCGGTGGGCTGCAGCAGCAAGCCTTTTCGGCGTAGTTCAGTTAAGAAAATAGCCGCCTTCGAAGAAAGAAGACATGGAATAGAATCCAACCACCAGCGAAAATGTTTTACGCTATAGGTCATATTTCTGCTTTTTTCCACATGCTTTTTTTTTTTTTTTTTTTACTTTTCCTAAGGAACAACTTTCTATTAAGTGCATACATTTTTATTAGCGTTTTACCAGGAGATTTATCACAAATTATCTCCTTCTAAACACGAAAAAATTCCTTTCGGATGATATAGTGGTAAAATTTTATGTTCTGCTGAGCAGTTTTACCGCTAAATGGTGAAAACGAATATTTTCATTTTCGCTCGACATCCAAGTTTCTAAATAATTTATTGAAATACAAAATGGTGTGTATTTGTTTGCTAGTATACAGTATATCCGATAGATGACAATTTACGGAGAGTAAGCATGAATTACAGTTTTAAAAAAATGCAAACTGTTCCTCCGTTGTTCGAAGAGTTGATTCTGAATTATTCCTTTCTTGGCCCAACATTTCTTTCCTAGTTGGCGTTATTTGCATCAGTGTTTCCTAATGGTATCGCTGATTCTGGACGCAGATGTCTCTTGAATATCAGTATTTTCTGTTTTCTCCAGGAGCAGAATTTTTCTTGAAAAAAAAAATTAAATGCTTTATCATAAAAGTTACAAAGATGATGGTTAAAGTATAATGCATTTATTTCGTATTTTTGTTGTGAATGTTAGCTGACATTTCTTTTAAGTGTTATACATTCGTATTCAAAAAACATTTTTTTTTAAGCAGGCTTGGAATTCGCATAGCGCTGCAGTGAATTTTCTTCGCTGCTAAACGCAGAATAAAACAGTAGGATATAGCGCTTATTTGGAGACAGTCCCTTTTCCCCCAATTTCGTGCACCTGCATTAATGACGCGTCTCTCTTTCACTTCTCAGCTATCGCATACGAAGAAACAGCTGAGTTCAATTTTTTTACTTCACTTTTCTGCGGAAGTGTGTGACAATGATCTTTGAGGGTGGTATCAAGAAATGTACGCGTCTAGCGGAGTGAGTTTTCACGGTGGGTCAAAGAGCTGCTGATAGGTCAGGGACATTAGTCGCAGAGAGAAGGCAATTAAAAGTTAACTTCTGCGCCTTCTTCTGGGAATGGCCAAGGTGAGAATGAACGACGAAAGGGTTCTCGAGTTTCGTATCGAAACTCGAGAAGTGAGCGGTTTGGAAAATTTTTCTCCAAGTCTAAAAGATGGCAGGAGAAGGAATAAATGCTGTCGTCAGAGCAGAATGAAAAGCAGAGTCGGAAACGATAAACCTAGCTGCGGTAACTGAACAAAAGTTATTTAAAACAGATCAACGCGTTAATGATATAAAGAAACGCAAAATAATCAGGACTAAGCTAGAAAAATCTTCCCCATAATTTCACGAAATAAACATATCGGGGAATAATTCAGGTAAACCACTTCGAAATTCTCTGCAAGCGAAGGTACAATGAACCCTTCATACAGAGCTCTGAAACATAATTCAGTGAACATCCTTGTAACAGCCATACAGCGTAAAATTTCACGTTATCTCGGCGAGTAAAATGATTATTTGCAGCACCACAGTTTTCGAATGAGCTGGGTGAATTATGTCATTCTTAACTAGGTTTGGATAGAGTAAAACTTAAGTCATGCAGATATGTTGTAAACGTAACCAGTACCCATCGACCTAGCCTTAGCTCAAATTTTCAGAAATAAATATTTCATTATTTTAAAATTTACCTATGTCACCCAGTTAATGCTCAAATACACTGGTCACAAAAACTTAGGGATATTGCTTAAAATGAAGGATGTGTGTATCTGACTCAAGTAACACGCATGGAAATACACTACTGTTTGTGAAAATTGCAACACCATGAAGGACTTCTGGTATTAGCTTGAGACTTACAACATGTTCGGACATGCAAAGAATTAAAATGTCAATGAAAATGCGCATGCGGTTTTGGAGAAGTGCCCTCTAAACTGTCTGGTCTTGGGTATAAAGTGCTGGCTCAAACGAGGTACTGCAGTCAGTAAAGAGTCGACACTAAGTGGAAGGCGTGTTTCTTGTGTCTCGCCATCCGCCGTCGCCGACGAAGATCGCATTATGGACACCTGACGGACTTTGGGCAAGGAAGGATTGTTGGGATGAGAGAATCTCGATTTTCCTACCGCTAAATTGCCACTCTTACGGGACGAACGCCAGTACAGTGGTGAGAACGTGACGTCAGTGAACAGATGAAGCTCGGACGCACAGAAATACAGGAAATGAACCGCAAAATCGCACGACTACAGGGGATGACAGACACCTCTACCGTCTAGAAGTGACCGATAGCACAGCGACATCCACGGTGTTCGCGCAGCAGTGGAGCACTGTCACAGCTCAGACTTTGTCCTCCAAAACAGTTCGATACCGTACGCTTAACATTCCTTTGACCATAGATAGACGCCTTAGGCTTCAATGGAGTCTCAAACACAGACATTGGCGCGCTGATTGGTATCAGGTCGTGTTTTCTGACGAGTCACGATTCAGCTTGATGCACCATGATGGTCGCATTCGTGTTCGAAGACATCGTGGTGAATGGCACCTTGCAGGGTCATACCGGCACGACGCCAAGCGTCATGGTTAGGGGAACCATTGGCTTCAATTCGAATCACGCCTGATATGAATTGAGGGAGCCCTCAGCAGCCTGCGATACATCAGGGATGTTTTAGAGTTAGAGATGATATCCGTCCTTCAGAATTGTCCTGGAGCTATATTCCAGCTGAAGAATGTTCGGACACATGTGGACATGAATGTTCAAGGTCTCTTCCATGCACGGCAGATACCGTTTCTTCCCTGGCCAGCACCTACGCCGGATATGTCTCCAATCGAATATTTTTGGGACATGGTAGCTAAGCGACTGGCTCGTCAACCGCCTCTTCCAGTCACCACAAGTAAACTCTGGTCTCGCATAGAAGCAGCCTGGCAGGCTATTTCCCAGGACGATACCAAAAACCTCTTTCATTCAATGCCAAGCTGCGTAGAGGCTGTTATTGTTGCTCGAGGTGGCTTCATACGATATTGAGATCTGAAGCGAAAAAATCTTGTGTAGCTCTACAAATATAATCAGTTATTTCTTGTAATATGAGTAATCTGTGATATAAATGTCATTTGAATAGCATGATTCTTTCTTGGTATTGCAATTTTCACAAACAGGGCGGTAACATCAGTGAGACTGCGTAACACAAACGATAAAGGGTGCATTTATGAAACAATTTATTATGCAGTTTCTGCACACAACACTGCCATATAGACAAAATGGTAAATTCGGAGAATATCCATACCCCTGGATTTTAGTGCCCCCGGTAACACCCCTCTGTGTCGAAGGACGTCTTGACACCTACATGGCATACTTGCAGTGATCACATTATTGATGAGTGTCTGAAGACAGCTCATCCCATGTAACAGACAACAATTTACGAAGGTCCGCAGTGTTCCGTGGTATGAAACGTGGTAATCCAGACGTCGCTGCACAATGCCCCAGATGTTCTCAGTAGAATCAAAATGAGAAGACCTTGAAGACAATTGTAACGATTCAATCCCATTATTTTCGAGCTCCTGAAGCACGCTCCAGACACGATGACTGGTTGCATTGCCATCGAGTAAACGAAATGTATGTCCAATAGCAGCGCGAAACAGTGTCACAATGGGCACAGTGATCCCGTTTGGGTAAACTGAGACATTCACGTTGCCTTGACAAACATACAGAGAAGTACGGCCATTAAAACACACTCCTGTTCAGACCAGAATTGACTATCGCTGGTAAGGATGGAGGAACTGCACATGGTGTGGGAGCATTTGTGAGCCGAATCTTCTCCACACGTGTCGATGTCGAGTATAAGAATAAAGAGCGAAACGGGATTCGTCTGTGAAAAGTACATGGTGCTGCTCTTTATTCCATGACATGTGCTGTTGGACGTCTTTGACGACGATGAGCTGATGTCAGAGCTATACATCTCAGCGATCCCCTTGCTCTGAGTCTATACTCATGAAGACGGTTTTGTACCGTTTGCGTACATATCGTGACACCAGAAGGAGGTCGAAGTGATTTCCGGATTCGGCTACTGGTGATACTAGGCCTTCTCCGAGCATTTACTGTCAGGTAGAGATCTTGCTTCCTGGTTGTTATCCTCGGGCGATCATTTCTGGCTTGATCTGCAACAATTCCATGTCGTAGAAATCGTGTATGTTGCTGACTAACTACACTTTGCGGAACACCTACAGCAGTAGCCACATCGATCTGCGGAACTCCTACAGCAGTAGCCACATCGATCTGCGGAACTCCTACAGCAGTAGCCACATCGATCTGCGGAACTCCTACAGCAGTAGCCACATCGATCTGCGGAACTCCTACAGCAGTAGTCACATCGATCTGCGGAAATCCTACAGCAGTAGCCACATCGATCTGCGGAACTCCTACAACAGTAGCCACATCGATCTGCGGAACTCCTTCAGCAGTAGCCACATCGATCTGCGGAACTCCTTCAGCAGTAGCCACATCGATCTGCGGTACTCCTGCCTGTAACATGTCAACAGCCTTATTTCTGTTGTCAATGCGTCGTGTGGACATCATTTCAGATTAATCCCACACTGAAGACATTCAGCAGATTTCTAGACCAAGGGGTGAAACGGCCCGTTTCCCACTTTTCCCCGGGTCCTTTTATCGGAGCTCGCAAGCCACGTGCTGTGTCGTCATGATGCTAATTTACATATGACGTAGGTACCCACGCAGATGACCGACCTCCAGTAGTCACTAAATTTGTATACCACCACGTACCCCTTTCGAAACCGCAATATCCCTAATTTTTGGTGACCAGTGTATTTTTCAAAGTAATTTTCAGGTTGTTTACATACTAATCCTTAAAGACAGTATACTTTATTATGCTATACACTATATTGACAAAAGTCACCGGACACCCCTTCAAAAGCAAATGAACGGATCCGCTGCGTTATTAAGATGCGCGGTACAGCTGCAAACAGTATAAAAACAAGCCTGCAGCTGATCGCGATCATATCGCACTGAGAGGTTCAGTGAAAATGTCGCGGCGGGAGATAACTGACTTTGAGAAAGGAAAGATTGTTGGGTGTTATATTAGTGGGTTATCCATAAGAAAAACCCAGAGGCGTTTAAACATACCCAAGTCGACTGTTTTGGATGTACTGAATAGGTGGAAGACACATGGCGTGCCTGAAGCAGCTAAACGTACCGGCAGACCAAAGAAATTCAGTGATAGAGGACGTCAAAGCTTCAGGAGAGTCGTTATAGCTAATCGACGCAGTAATGCACAAGATCTCAGCGTACAGTTGAGTAAAAATGCTGTAACCTCGGTATGTACACGTAACCATTCGCAGAGAACTTCATTCCATGGGTTACCGTGGTCGTGCGGTTACTCATAAGCCTTTTATCTCCATTCGGAATGCTACTCGTCGTTTGGCATGGTGTAAAGAGCATTTACCGTGGACCGTAGATCAATGGAAACGGGTCCTATGGACTGATGAATTCAGATACACGATCCACCAGTCTGGTGGTCGTGTGTGGGTATGACGGCGGACGGGGGAAAGCTATTTGCCACAGTGTACTGTTCCTACGGTCCCGTTTGGAGCTGACAGCGTACTCGTGTGGGATTGTTTTTCGTGGTATGGTCCGGCCCATTGGTTATCGTGGACAAACCTGTTAACCAGCACGTCCACCTCGATATTCTGGACAATTATGCCCTACCAACTCTGTGGCAATAGTATGGAACCGAGCCTTGTTGGTACCAGCAAGATAATGCACCGAGCCATAAAGCAAGGACTGTTACGGCGTGGTTTGACGATAATTCCGTATCGTGTGAAGCCTGGTCAGCACAGAACCCTAATCTTAATTCCATAGAGCACCTACGGGATCAATTAGAGTACCACATAAGAAGTTTGGAACCAAGGCATACTACTAAGCAACAGTTAGCGGCAGCATTATGTACTGAATGGAAGCGCATACCTATCGCTGTGTTCCAAAATCTTGACGAAAGTCTGTTTCGAAGAGTCAGTGCATGCATTAAGGCCAAAGGTGGACCGGCACCGTACTAATGTATGCAAATAAATGCTATGTTGTGTTTCTGTTCTAAGTGTTCGGTGACGTTTGCCAGTACAGTGTATAAAAATTTCTAATGCTGCGTATGAAAGGGCGTGTCAAATCTATAGATGTTCCATATAAAAAAAAACGCAGCGCACTTTTGTCAATCCCGAGTTTGGAGACCCTGGAATAGGGAACCCGTCCGTTGAGACTGTTGAACGAAATTTGGGGGTTGCTTGTTTTTGATGGTTATAGATGATTTATATATACTTAATCCCCCTATGGCGGATAAGACGTAGTAGTGGTTTCCGGAATCCTTAACTAGGGACGTGGTAATACAGCGAGAATTACAAACATTGTTCACTTTAAACAGCCGTTTGCCAGCTAGGGGGAAAATATTCTATATGCTGTAGCTAGGGGGAAAATATTCTATATTGCTTCAGCAAATATTGTATATTGCTGTAGCAATATAGAATAGTTTGCCCATTTTTTTTTACTATTTCATAATTCACAGTTCTGCTGAAAGCGGGGTGCTAGCGCCTTTTTCATTTGAAAGAGTGTCTCTGAATTAAAATCGTCCTTGGAAAAATTTCTTCTTCCTAAGATACCGCTCGCTTTGAAAAACATTTTGTCTCCATTTGTAAAATTATGTCTCGTTTTACCCTATATCTATTCGTCAGATTGTTCGATTTGAAAAATGTCTTTCAGCCTAGGATATCTTATGCTTATTATTATGAAGAACATTTTTTTCTGAGATTTCAGATATTTTGCTGTTCTTACTTTTAGAATTTTTATCAGTTTTAGAAATCCACTTGATGTTTCAGCTGGTTCCATTATCTATGAAGAACACTGTTTACATTGTCTATTTTAAATAACGTGTGATTTTTCCCTCTAGAGGGCATAAATGAATCTGTTCCGCGAAAAACAACCTTTTTCACTGAATTTTTCCTTTTTCCAAAAATCTATTTTAAAAAACATTCTCTTGTCACAACGGATTTGAAAGACGTGCTTATTACACTGGAGGATTTGGTGTCATCTTTCTTGTTTTGGAAGTTCAGACTACGCAAAATGGTTTCCTACATGGGAGATGCACATATATATATTCAGTACTTTTCTCTATTTTTCTGCTGCTAAACGTTCGATTTGAAAAATTCCTATTACTTCAGATGTCTTCCACTATGAAAAACATGTTGCGTACAATTTGTGATTTTTCTCAAATCTGTCACTAGTGGATATAAGTGAGTGTTCCAACTTGCTCTGCTACCCTCTAGCATCGATTCTAGAAGCACCTGGAATCTTCGACTCTCAAGAAGACTACGTACGTTATATATTTTACTTTTTCCTCTATGGGATGTAGAAGTATTTTCATTTTCACCTAATTTTTTTACTTTTCTAAAAGCACAGCTTTGAAAAAAAAATTCACATCGCAAAGGATTGAAAAGACGTGCTTGTCACACCCGAGAATTCTGTATCATCTCTCTAGCTGTTATAGCTGTTAGTTATCTTCAAATGCAACCCCATGTTGAGTTCAGTCACCTATACAGGCCAATGGATAGGAAAATGTTAGTCTTCATGGAGAATACAAGGGTTAAGCGTGAGCTACAGAAGCAGTAGGTCGCACAGAAAGTGCGCGAAAATTTCGTCGGAGCACATTTCAGAAACCTGAAATGGCAACACAAACCGATGTTTGACGATTGCGTAGTAAGTACCTCGGACTCAGTTCGCGCGTACCGATCGGCTGGTGAAAGTTGAAATAACGATGTAGCATCTGAGACGAACAGCAATAGTTGCAGAACAGCTCGGTTTTCCCCCTTTTGTTGTTGTTATTTTGTATTGTTTTGTTTTGTCTTAAAGTTTAAGGTCTTATCGCAGTTTTCAGAAGGCATGGCACAAAATCTTCTGCGGACAGCATAAGTTAAAATGCCACAAACTTAATGACACTGGTTCTTTTAATGGTGTTCGTGAACTGAAATGGAAACAGGTCATGGGTCAGGGGGTCATTGAGTCGAAAATTTATTGATGGTCAAACGGGTCATGGGTCAGGGGGTCATTGAGTCGAAAATTTCTTGCTGGTTAAACGGGTCATGAGTCAGGGGGTCATTGAGTCGAAAATTTCTTGCTGGTCAAACGGGTCATGGGTCAGGGGGTCATTGAGTCGAAAATTTATTGCTGGTCAAACGGGTCATGGGTCAGGGGGTCATTGAGTCGAAAATTTATTGCTGGTCAAATGGGTCATGTCATAGTGTTCCTGACCCGATTTCGATCCGATTTTAATTCCATTTTATTTTTGAAAAGAAAAGAAATATTGGGTGTGTGCATAAATTCTACCCGTTTTTGTAGGCTAAAAAAAAAAAAGAAGGAGAACACAACAAATAACGTACCTAGGATTTCACATAATTGCCATCATTCCGTATGACCTCTTGCCATCTGTCTATGAGTAGGTGAATCCCACGCCGGAAAAACCTCTGCTTTAGAGTAAAAAAAGTCATGTAATGCCGTTTTCACATCGTCCACATCATCGAAGTTTGGAGAGCAAAGACGTTCTGTAACAATACAAAAAGGTGGTAGTCCGTAGGTGCTAAATCAGGGGAATACGCTGGGTGACGTAACACTTCCCAAGCCAAGTCCAGTAATTTTTGCCGAGTGATTAAAGCAGCATGATGTCTGGCGTTATCATGATGAAGGATCACGCCCTTGCGATTGGCAAGTGCTAGCCGCTTCCATGTCAGTTGTTCTCGGACTCTGTCCAACTGTTGACAGTAGAGGTCAGCATTTATGGTTCGGTTAGGTGCCAACACCTACCAGTGGATTATTCCCGGGATATCCCACCAAACACTCAACAAGATCTTTTTGGGATGCAGTCCCCCTTTTGAGGTCGATGGAGCAGGCTCTGGACCTTGGCACACAGTCCGTCGACGCTTTACATTACAGTATAGTACCCATTTCTCATCACCCGTTACAATTCGTCCCAAAGACGGTTCATTTCTGTGACGAAAAAGCAAAGAAACATAGGTACGGATTCTCTCCTCTTGTTGCTTTGCAGAAAGCTGGTACGGAACCCAGTTATCTAACTTGGTGATGAACACAAGAGCATGCATCCGTGTTTTGACTGTTATTCTGTGTACCAACAACGTTTCCGCTAATTCCTGAACGGTTGGATGTGGGTCATTTGTTATGGTGTGGTCCACATCCTCGTCAGAAACCACTGATAGACATCCAGGACGTGATAGATTGTTACAGCTTCTGTCTCCGTCCTGGAATTTCCGAAACCACTGGCGACATGTGCGTAACTATCAACTAAATCCTTCCCATACACTTGACAGATGTTGCGGCAAGCCGCGGCTTCAGTACTGCCTTTATCGAACTCGTACAGTGAACAATGTCTAATGTGCTCCTTATCGCATGCCATGTTACACCGTCAGTGATTTTCATTACGAATGACTTACTCAGACAAACCTAGTGCCTCTATATGCTCTACCGTTCCACGCTTTATTGGCCGAAAGTTCGGCATCGCAGCGTCATCTGTGACGTAACTACTCCGATCGCAATTTGCATCTATTACAAAAACGGGTAGAACTTTTGCACGCACCTAATATTTCGAAGGAAAATGCGTACTTTTGAATTTTGTTCTCGACACTGGTGCCAGCAGAGTGAAAAATGTTTTGGTCATGCGAAACATCTTTTGCTTGCATTGAGCATTCAGAGGCTTCGTCCTTTTTTTAAAGCAACGAAAAGTTCCACCGACCGACGATACGGTGCCGACGCTGGATACACCGAAACCATATCGTGTAACGATACTTCCTTTGCGTTTGTTTGCAGTGCGATTTTCTGGACCAAGGTACAGGCAACGCCTGTGGCCTGCTTCTCTGCTGATTCACTCTCTCACACCCCCGTGTTACATTGTAAGACTCAGAGTTACTTTTCACGTCGCATCTTTTGCATTGAGCATTCAGAGGTTTTCGTTTAAAGTGCTAACATCCCGTTCCCATTACATGTCGTGTCGGAATTAATGCCTTAAATCTTTATATGGATGAATTCAATATTAAGGAGATTGAAAAAGGCGTCTAGGCCAACAAATACGCTTCTGTTGAAAACAAAAAGGTAAACAGTGAATGCTGGAAGTTGTTTCGTCTCATTAAGAAACCAGAATATGTTTCACAGTAACACCAATTTGTTACGAAGTTGTAAGGAGTTGAAAGTTTCCAAAATGTGAATGTTGATTTCATGAGTGTTCCTTCGTTCTGAGGGGCAATGATGAAATCAATATCCACATTTTGGAAACTTCCAACTCATCAGAAGCTTGTGAAAATTGGTGTTGCTGTGAAAAACATTCTGAAGCTTGATATGTTATTCAGAAAACAGCAAAAAACTGAAATCAAACATATAACAAGTTACTTAAATCATAAATTTAGATGGCAGTCATCTGAATTATGTAAAACTGCCTTAACATTACGGCGGAGGGACTTTTAGAAAGGTGTGAAATAGTTAGGTTATGCCTTGCAAATGAAGGATGACAGTTTCAACACTTCTTGTAAGTAAGTGGGCAAACTATATGCTCTCCCGTAATACATTTGTTTTATTTCTACGTAACTTGCGACCATATAATCTACGATACCCACTGCGGAAAGACTTTTTGAACTCCCTGTGTATACATATATTTATACATGACTATGTACACTGAAGAGTAATTGAATTAGAGATACCTGTCTAGTAGCGTGTATCACCACCTTTCGACCTGATGACGGCGGCGATTCGCCTCGGCATGGACTCGACAAGACACCGGAAGTGTTGGGAAGCCATACGGATCCATGACCCCTGAACAAGCTCCCACAGTTCACGAAGATTTGATGGAGGGGGGGGGGTCAGAGCCTAGAACATCTCTCTCGATAGCATCCCAGATGTGCTCGATGGGATTGAGGTCAGGTGACCTAGCTGGCCAAGGAAGCGAGGTCACGTTGGTAGAGTGCTCTTTTTTTTCTTTTTTTTTTTTTTTTTGATTGATGGTTTAACGACCACCGTGAGCAACTCAATGGGCTATAAGCAGTCGCCCGTCCCTAATTTAGGGTCACTGGTTCCAGGGAAGGGAGAGAGCCAGTGCCGTAAGACAAACACAACATCCATGCCTCACCGGGATTTGAACCCGGACCCCTTTCGGACGAATGATCAGAGACCGTCGCTTAGACCACTGCGCCACCGGGGCGGCAGGTGGAGTGTTCATCCAACCATTCGGATACAATTCGGGAGCGATGGCATGGTGCATTGTCTTGTTGCTGCAGGATGAGGTCCCCAGTGGGATGTTGAAAATGCACAAACTGGAGCAAATGGTCGTCCAGGATATCCCGGTAACGTTGACCTGTGAGGGACGATGTCACACGTACCAGGGGTCCCATTTCAGTCCACGTAAACAGTCCCGACGAGAATGCCACCGCCACCAGCTTGAAGACTACCCTGCTGGCAAGAAGGATCCATCGCTTAATGTGCTTTGCGCCGTACTCGTATCCTGCCATCCGCATGTACCAACGTGAATCTCGACTCATCAGTCCAGGCAACATTTTCCCACATGTCTAGGGTCCAGGGGCGATGTTCCCGCGCCCATGCTAATCTTTGCATCCTGTGATGTGCGGTCAGGAGCGCTACGCCCGTGGGACGATGGCTTCTGTAACCCATAACGAGAAGATGGCTCTGGATGGTGTGGCTGTTTACACGTTTTTGTGCACCAGCGTTAAATTGCCGAGTGATTTCTTGCACTGTGGCCCGTCTATCCGCTGTTACAATGCGAGCTAGCCGACGATGATCCCGCTCATCCACACGCTGTTGTCCACGGCAGTTGGCCCTTACAGGGATGGTTTTACTGGATTCGATGTACTCACGGTGCACCCGTGACACAGTGGTTCGTGAAAGTCCCAGTGCCTGCCCGACTTCCGAGATGGAGTGACCTATTCATCGGGCCCCGACAATTTGCCCACGATCAAATGCGCTTAGATCCTTCGTCTTACCCATACTGCGTCCGACTCTAACTGATTCCCGTCTCATCAATCCTTATATTGTCGGATCGCTGCATACGCCATGTCGTTTCCTTTTACAGGGCCGCCCACAGCGCCACAATTGCATAACGCCAGCTCTCTCTAATTCAGTTGATCTTCAGTGTATAATTATAAATTGAGTTTCGAATTTATAGTTCAAAGCAGATTATTTCGGTGTCAGTTACGGATCCGAGTCGGGTCCAATTATGTGACGTCCGTGTCTGGGTTCGTGTCCAAACTTTTTGACCTGTTTCTAAGTCTGTTCTTGATCTGCCCACAGTTTGGAAACGTGTAATTTACAATGAGAAGAATTACTAATAATTACCCTCAAATATTGTGATCATTGCTTTGCTATTACAGGAAATATGGTAAGTTGAAAGTGTTCTCTTACTTCCCGAACGACCTGACACTCTCAAGCGTTTTAATGCCATCAATCCACTTCCCCCACGTTACAATAAGCAGTCAATGTGAAAGATGTTTCTTATAACAAAGTGACACTTTTTCTTTTTGTCTTCTTAAGTAGTGATAACAGATAACTTCTTTATAAACAAAGGGGTACTTCTCGCTGCCGAAGGTTTTTAAAAGTGAGGGGCATTTTTAGTGCAAACGCCAATTAATTCTTCATTATTATCATTGAAATCTGGATCACTGAACTTTGCCATTCTCGGATGTCTCATTTTCCACATCCATTTCAGCACTGATATCTCTAACTGGAATTACTTCCTTTCTTGTGACAAGCGCGAAGTAAGTACGAGAACGAAAGCAAAATCCTCAGGCTATAACAAAAATAGAGAGCGATAAACTGGAACGCATCTTTTTGCCGGAGCGGAGAAACTGACTTTATGATCCTTGCATTCCTGTGCAACTGAACTAGCAGGAAGTCAATAATCTAAACACGTGTTTAAAGAAACATGCAATTCAGCTGAAGCAATACTGTTCTGTAGTTGAACATTGATGTTTAAATCTTCCTAGAAAATTTGTTTTGTTTTTTTTCGGTTTTGCCATCACATTTCAACCACCGAAGGGTCAAATATGAAGGATATGTCTTTTTTTCAAAAACAAAAGCAAATTTGGAATGTTAAATAGCATTCTAGAACCACGTTGAATCCTTTAAAAGATTTCGGTAATGAAAATAACCAGAAACTGCGAAATACTAACTGAAATAACTGAAAATGTTCTACTTTCTCTTTAATAAACATTAAGCTTTACTTAAACCCACAGTATGGAAATAATATTTTTACAGAAACCGGAAAATTTCGGTCATGCTTGCCTGCAAAGATCAACAAATATAAATACATATATTCGGTTGGGGGTTTAAAGATCACCGTGAGCAACTCATGTGCAGTCGTTCGTCCCTAATTTAGGACCACTAGTTCCAGAAAGGAAGATAGTCAAAGCTGTAAAACAAACACAATGCCCATGCCTCAATGGGATTCGAACTCGGACCCATCTCGGACGAATGATCAGAAGCCAGCGCTTAGACAACAGCGCTACAGCGGCGGCCACGAAAATTATGCACCAGACAAAGTTGAAAACACAATAACACTTCTGCATTAGGTCACATCCACATGTTGTATATCCCTCTATGTTGGACACCTCTCTGTTTTTTTTTTTTTTGTTTTTTGTTTTTTAGAGAATGAGGGAGTTTAACCACCACCATGAGCAACTAAGAGGGTTATAAGCATGGACGCCCGCAGAATGTTTTCCATGGATGGGGGTCAAAGCAAATTTCCAGCAGCCAAGACCTCTAAGCTCTAAGTCATTCAAAATAAATGACAGAAATACAACCTCAGTACCATTGCTTCAAGGCAAATATATTTATGTCTTAAGTTTAAGAGAAAATAATGCTACTGAGTATTTAATGTCAATTTAAGTATTAAATAATTGAATTAATAATAAATGTGATATTTAATAATAATAAAATTCCCATTTTCCCGTTCAACTTAGTTTTCTATTGGGTTGCCCCAATCAGTCGACAGCTTTTCTTATAAAATCTGCTTTTCCGTATATCCAATTCCGACGAATAAGATGGTACACAAAGCAATGACAAGATTATACACAGAGCACCTAGAATCTCCTCGGTCGTCATTATACACAGAATATCTACCCTCTCCGCTGACAGATCTTTTAGTGACACATGTTGTTACGGGCAGTGTGGCTGAGTTTTGTAGTGTCCTTGCCTCTTCCAGGTAAAATTTCTGTGCTTCTTGCATACCTTCTGAAAGGGAAATCTTTTCTGTTTTCGCTATCAAATTGAAAATCTTTCAGTTCGATAGCGAAAACAAATCTTCATCATCTTTATCAATCTTTCTAAAAGGGAATCTCCATCAATCTTTCTGAAAGGGAAATCATCTTCATCAATCTTTCTGAAAAAGAAATAATCTTCATCAATCTTTCTGAAAGAAAAATCCTTTCTGTTTTCGCTATCAAATTGAAAATCTTTCAATTTGATAGCAAAAACAAATCTTCATCAATCTTTCTGAAGGGAAAATCTTCAATCTTTCTGAAAGGGAAATCTTCACCAATTTTTCTGAAAGGGAATCTTCATCAATCTTTCTGAAAGGGAAACCTTCATCAATCTTCATCAATCTTTCCGAAAGGGAAATATTTTCTGTTTTCGCTATCAAATTGTCTTTCCAAAAGCGGTGTCATGACTTTGATTATGCGTCTCTGTTATCAAGATACACGCCGTACGTTGCTGAAATGTCTTTGGCTGCCAAATCAAATTTAGCCTTATCAAGTTTGATAATACTTTAGGGAAGTAAATTAAAAAATAATAATAAAGGTCTCTTCTCTTTCGAGAATCTACTTTTCAGAGAAGTTATCAAAAATTCCAAATACGCAGTGCAGATACAGTAGATGGATGGTAATATCCTTCCGCCGAATTTGCTGATACATTAGATCCACATCGTCGATCTTATGTACAGTATATCTACGACGGTACATTAGGTACACCGTCGTCGATCTAATGTGCAGTAGATCAACGACGGTACTTAAGTGCACCATCGTAGATCTAATGTACTTGATGATACATTAACATTAGATCTTTGCCGTAGTGAGCGTAGCGAACAAGGCTGGAGGAGCAATTAAGAAAAAACCATGTTCATCATTTCTCTATTCGGTCTTTATTTTCCAATTTGGTGGGGACTTCAATTTTCAAGGTGAGTCACTTTTAACCCTCTTTGACTCTCGCTGCGGTCTCCCATGACTATAAGCAGACGCTCATTCCTAATTTGGGGGCACTGGCTCCAGGGAAAGGTGAGAGTGAGTGTCGTAAGACAAATACACCGTACATGCCTCATTGAATTTCGAACCTCGACCATCTCGAATGGTCACGAGCCAGCGTTTAAATCACTTGGGGCTGATCGTCTCGATATTGGACACACTTCAATGCAATCGTCCATATCCGTATTATTAAATATGTCTACAATAATCTGTATCACAGACATCCCTGTGCCTGGTAAGTTGGGCACGATTTTGGTCCACATTTGGACACATACTTCTTGAAATATACCTTAAACATGATGCAAGTTTCATTTTTTTTTTGGACTGAGTTTTTTAATTATTTATTGGACTTGCTTGACGGATACATTGGCATACATATTGAACTTGGTGAACAGATATATGCAGTTTAGAGATTCTGTGTTTCAACGACAGCAATGTATAGAGGTGAACAAGGAACTCAGCGAATAAACATCCGGAAGATAAAAACAAACAATCATGCCTTACCGGGATTCGAACCCAGACCCCTCTGTTGGGCGAATGATCAGAAGCCATCGCTTAGATCATTGCGCCACCGAGGCGGCCGGAAGACAAATAAAACATCCAAGCCTTACACGGGTTTCGAACCCAGACCCCTCCGTTGAGCGAATGATCAGAAGCCATTGCTTAGATCATTGCGCCACCGGGGCGGCCGGAAGACAAACACAACATCCAAGCCTTACACGGGTTTTGAACCCATACCCCTCAGTTGAGCGAATGATCAGAAGCCATCACTTAGACCACTGCGCCACCGGGGCGGCATGCAACTTTGAAGTACAAACGGTAAATATGCTGTACGCAAGTTCTGGATATCCGATAAAGATTTACATAATTGGTGCCCATGGTCACTGTCAAATTTCATCCCTCCTTAGATTCAACATTTCTTAAATACTCAGAGCCCAAACGTCCAACTTTTGGCGGTACTTGAGAGAAAAAACGAGGAACATCTTTCATGCAATTTTTGGCTGAAATCAGACTAATATTGGAGGCTGGTATGAACCTATCCCTATTTCTGAAAATCAGAGTTTTTAAAATTGTGAAGTGGCACGAAATGTTTTTAGCTCTATAGAGAAGTGAAAACGAAATGAATTCAGTGTGCAAGTTTTGAGGCTTATCTAGAGTAGTTCTGGGGTTAACAAAAAGTTGGCCCCTGATTATTTAAACTATTATATTTTAGTGAAAAAATTACGCAAGCACAAACGTCAAACCTGACGGAACAGACGAAGATCTTCTAGAATCTTCATGATGTGTTGTTTGTGTCAAAACTTCGGAGGCCAGGTAAACGGATACATGTGGTAACGACATTTTAACAAGTGCAGCCTCTAAACAAAGGCATAGCCGCCATTCAGTTAAACTACTGAACAGGAAACAATTAATGTTAGCCCCCAAACAGTGCTGCCGAAAAGTAATAAGAATCAACCAAATTAGTGAGATGTGTGACTTTTTTAGATGCTATTCACTAATTCATGGAGCCTGAGAATATCTTTTGCAATGCGCAATTTTGAGGTATTTCTAGTAATAAGCTGATGTCGTGGGTGTTTTGAATTCCCCTTAGGAAAAAGTAGATTATTTAGAAAATTGCACAACCAGTTTTCAACAATTACAGCAGCACCAACATTAAACCATCTACATATATTATTCGTATTTTTATTTGGATGTTATGAAAATACGTACAGTATCTGGAGATATTTCCTTTCAGTATGAAAAATTTAGTTACCCACTATCACTTCTGTAAGTTGATCGTTTTGAAGGAACCACACAGGTGTTCAGCTTGTAGTGGTTTTATTGTAAGTTATATAGAAAAGCTGCAGCACGTTTACTCCTATTTCGTATGAGAAAAATATTTCTAAAATTTGACTTTTGCAAGCAGATGCATCTTAGGCACAAACAGTCGTAATGAACAGCATTTTAGGCGTACATACCTCTTTCTACTTGGAAAATAATTTTCCTGACCTTTATAGTACATGGACATATATAGATAGAGAGATACACAGTACGGTGGCATTTTCGACATTCTAAACTCTAACCAATCTAAAAACAGAGTTTTCAGATTTCGACTTCTAGACTGGGGTTAGTTTTCTGCACGCTTCCTCTTCGATGAACTGAGATCGTGTTATTCATATTTTTGTCTATCTGATGCAAGAGAACTTCTCGTTTCCGACTTGTGAGAGCGCTAATGTACACTGGTGTGCAAAAATTAAGGACGAAGAGGAGAGATTCGCATAACAGCGGAACGAGCAGGCAGAACGGACCGAAAGACCACTCAGGAGATAGACTAGGGTCCGGTACGGTAGGGCATGCGCATATACAGGGTGTCCCGGAACTTCGTGTACAAACTTGGAGGAGGTAGAGAACAGCGTTAGGAACCAAAATTAAATAGGAAAGCATGGGCGGAAACGTCACCCTCGCGTGAGAAAGAGACACAAAGACACAGTAAGGCCACAATACAGAAAGCAGTGTAAAACGCTTTATCACACAACAAAAGAGTACAATGTAGGACTTACAATCATCACAAGAAGTGTTCGAAATTGCGCCCATTGGCCTGGATGCACGCATGACACCTACGCGACATGGATTGGCGAACATTGACGAAGTTACCTGGCGTTTCGCGGATCGTAGCAGCAGCGATGGAGATTCGTGCCACTAGGTCCATTTCAGAATTTACTGGCGTGTCGTACACAATGCTCTTCATGGCACCGCAGAGATAATAATAAAGAGGAGATAAATCAGATGATCTGGGGGGCCATTCGACGGGACTGCCACGCCCAATCCACTTGGTTCCAAATGTCCGGTGCAAATGGGCACGTACGCACCTTGCGTAATCAGATGGCGCCCCATCATGTTGCAACTACATTCCGCGTCGAACATGTGTGGGGGCATCGTGCAGCATTTCCGGAAGAACCTCCTGAAGAAAGACGAGATACTTACGAGCGTCCAGTCGAGGTGGTAAGATGTATGATTTGGTTGGCGCCTCGTTGGATATCTTTCCCGATACAACCGACTAGCAGCGCGTTCATTTCCGTTGGTTAGGCCATAGACGAAGTTCATATCTGTCAGCTCGGCGTGTGTGAAACGATTCATCTTGATCGCACGCAGTCCGCGTCTACAATGAGGAAGCCACACGTGCCGACCTAGCGAGCTCGCGTACAGCGCCGCCTATCGTTTCCGCCCATGCTTTCCTATTTAATTCTGGTTCCTAACGCTGTTCTCTATCTCCCCTCCAAGTTTGTACACGAAGTTCCGAGACACCCTGTATGCAGCATGACATAGGGGGAGAGAGTGTCGGAAGGGTATAAAGCACACGGGTGGTGTACGCTCAGAAATTCGGTGAAAGCTATTGCACGGTGTTCATCGGTTTGAACGACGTCGAGTTGCTGCCACCGTGTGATATGTGCAACAGGCAATCCAGTAGACCACATCTGGATGACTTTACCCGATTATTATGGAAGAAGGTCGAAGTGTGACTAGTGTGGCCGAGGAGTTCGGGATCGCTCACAGCATCGTTTCACGAGCTTGGAGAGCATTTCAAACGACAGGAACAGCTGTCCGAGAGTTTAGCAGTGGTCGTTCACGAGCAACCACGGCGGCGGACGACCGGTATATTGTCCTACAGGCGAGAAGAGAAATACCGCAGACAGCAGGAGAAATCGCAAGGCACATGCAACAGACAAGTGGACGTCCGTTATCGCGTTTTACCCTGACCAGGAGGCTGCACAAAGGTGGTCTATTTGCACGACGACCAGTACAGTGTGTGCCATTAACGCCTGCTCATCGGATACGGCTGTTTCTGTATTGCCAGGAACACAAGAACTGGACACATCAGCAATGGGGTCGAGTTCTCTTTACGGATGAGAGCCGATTTAGTCTGACGAGCGACTCTGGACGTTTACACATCTGTAGAGAGCAGGGAACGCGCAATCACACCTCCAACATCATCGAAAGGGACAGGTTTGGAGGTGGCGGAGTTCTCGTTTGGGGCGGTATCATGTTTAGTAGCCGTACTGACCTCCACATCTTCCAAGGAGATTCAGTCACTGGTGTCCGCTATTGTACCAAGGTTCTCCTACCTCACGTGCGTCTATTTAGAGGTGCTGTGGGTCCTGATTTCCTCTTCATGGACGACAACGCTGCACCTCATCGTACAGTGGCTGTCGCAGAGCTGTTGGAGATTGAAGATATTCAACGCATGGATTGGCCCGCAAGGTCCCCAGACCTAAATCCAATCGAACACGCGTGGAACCTTCTCGGGAGATGCTTGGCAGCACGTCACCAGCCTCCAGCAACGATTCCGCAGCTGCGATTAGCGCTACAAGAGGAATGGGCCGAGATGCCTCAACAGCTCCTTGACAACCTCGTCCTCAGCATGGACAGACGTTGTAAATCCTTCAAATCAGTCAGGGGTGATCATATCCCCTACTAGAGACTGGATTTTTCTTGGCAGCCGCCGGCCACATGGACGTTTCTGTTTTCTGTCCAGCTGTGCTCGAAGCTACCTTTTCAATAAAGTGCCTTTGTATCCTTTGGATTCCTTGTTTGGACGGTTTTGCTCACTTGCCCCATATTCTTACATCTTGGGTATCTTATGGTATGATTTGAGTCGATGTGGAGCACTTCTGCACGACGTTGCATTCGAAAAATCGTCTCGCCCTTAATTTTTGCACGCCAATGTATTTTTCTCTTTTATTCGAAATCATTACAACTGTAAAGCAAGCAGTTTTCTTTTGGAAAAGAAAATCGACGAACGAATACAAGGTGGAAAATGAAGGGAATGTTTTCTTCTGATCAGAAAAGAAAGAGAGAGAGAGAGAGATATTTCCTATCTGAGGTTGAGAGACCCGAACCCTCAGCGCTCTGCGCCTTTTGTCAGGTGAAAAAGAGAAATATTAGATGTTTGGGAACAGATTTCCCTGATAGAATAGTACGAAAGAAAAGTATGGAAATATTAGAGGAGAGGGAGTAGACGGTTACCCGTTAAGAAGTGAAGTTGTAAGCTGCCCTACATACTTACCTGTAACAACAAGCTATTTCAAGTGATATTGCTCTCCGCAGAAAAATGCCTGGTACATCTGTGCCACAGAAGAGCACAGGGGGAAAGGAAGGAAAGGACACGGGAGAGGGGAACCTGGAAAAAAATCATCACACACAGAACATCTTTCCCAGAGAATAATCGTCTTTGAACTCCGGGTAAGACAAAACTGGCCATTTGCTCAGTGTTGCTCGCCAGCCAATGAGAGAAAAGATTTTTCCCCATTGGTTTACAGAATTTTTTCACTGGTTTACTTTTGTTGATTCTTGACAGGCATGTCAGATTAACCATAGCTGAGGTGGTGTGATCACAAAGTTACACCGATCGAGGTTTCAGATGCAACATTTTGCTCGGCTCTTAAAAGGGCCTTTTTTTTTTTTTTTTTGTTTTGTTTTTTTAATCAAGGAAAAACAACAACAAATTTTAACATAAAAGGCAAGACCAACAATACCTTGTTTTTTTTTTTTTTTTTTTTTTTTTTTTAAGGGCAGAGATATTTAGTACAAAAAAGATAAATCTTTTACGCAACATTTTGCTCGGCCCTTAAAAAAGCCCTTTTTTTTTTTTTTTTTCTCATTTTAATTTAACTAGGTTTCTTCACATGGGTGAAGTATGTTTTCAAAACAGAGTACGGCTCTTAGAGGATCCCACCCCTTTTTTTTTTTTATTTAACGAGATTAATTCACATGTGTGAAGTAAATTTGCAATCAGAGTAAGGCCCTTAAAAGAGCCTTTTTTTTTTTTTTTTTCACATTTTTTTATTTAACAAGGTTTCTTCACCCTCTAAACTCTAGTCCCAATTATTGTTATTTTTTTTGCTAGGGTAGCTGTGAATTGGGTTCATTTCTGGAACTTTATTCAAGATAGTTTTTGGCCTTTTATAACTGTCAGTTTCATTGACAGTATAGTTAATGGCCGCTCTGACTAGAGGATTAGGATGAATCTTAGCTTTTTCATAGTATCTATAAGCTAAGTCATACATCGTGTAATGGATGGAGTTAATATTTAGCATGCTTCGGATTGCTTTTTTTGAAGTTCTTCCATCAAGTCCAACCATATATCGTAGGGTTTTATTTTGAAATGAGGTAATCTTATTTTTCTGCTGTTTGTTGCAGTTACCCCAGATAGGACAGGCATAAGTAATAACAGGGCTGATACAGGCTTTCCATATCAAAGTTTTGTTTTTCCTGCTAAGCTTTTTATTTTTTATTATTGGCTGGAGACTTCCTCGATCAGAAAAGAAAGAAAAAAACGTTTCTTAAATACGACATCTGGGAGCTGGATTATAGGGTCAAAACATGGATAAAGTGATAACACAAGCATCTCATCGTACATGTGCGAAAAACTAAAGAACATGCATCCTTTGATGGCGGGAAAGACTGTACGTACGTATATTCGGTTTTACTTATAGTTAAAAAATGATAAGAAGTTTCATTATGAATTCGAATCGGCACTTTCCCTTTAGGTTCCATGCCCAGAAATGAACGATCCTTAAGTATATAAAATCATCACCTTTTCACATCGCTGTAGCCTTTCTGCCGAGTTTACTGCAATTGATGAGCGGGGAAAACAAATATTCACGGTAATATAATAATATAAATAGTAATAACAGCAAGAAACTTTAATAATCTGTAGCTCCATAGGAGTACATTCACAGTTTGTTATTCTCCCAATGTACTGCCGAAACCTTTGAATTTCAGCCTAAATTACTCTTTCATTTTAATTTGTTGGATGAAATTTCCAGTTCTCTGTTGTTGTTGTTTTTTTTTTTTTTTGTGGTTAGGGATTTGAAGACCACCGGGAGAGACTCAGTGGGCTATAAGCAGTTGACCGTCCCTAATTTACGGCAATTTGTTCCAGGGAAGGGAGAGAGCTAGTGCTGTAAGACAAACACACTATCCATGCCTCACGGGGATTCGAACCCTCACCCATCTCGGAAGATTGTTAGAAGCCATCGCTTAGACCAATGCGCCACCGGGGCGGCCATTTCCAGTTCAATGAATACTTCCTGAAGTTCACGTGCCCTGAGCAAATATAATTTCAGATTCAAATTCTTTGGAATTAATCATGACATAAATATATGAAAAATCTCATGCATATACACTGAAGAGCAATTGAACTAGAGACAGCTGGCGTTATGTAAATGTGGCGCTGTGGGCGACCCTGTAAACGGAAACGACATGACGTATGCAGCTATCCGACAATATAAGGAGTGATGCGACGGGAATCACTAGGAGTCAGACGCAGTATGGGTAAGACGAAGGATCTAAGCGCGTTTAATCGTGGGCAAATTGTCGGGGCCCGACGAATGGGTCACTCCATCTCGGACGTCGTGCAGGAACTGGGATTTTCACGAGCCACTGTGTCACGGGTGCACCGTGAGTACATAGAATCCGGTAAAACCATCCCTGCAAGGGCCAACTGCCGTGGACAACAGCGTGTGGATGAGCGGGGTCATCGTCGGCTAGCTCGCATTTTAACAGCGGACAGACGGGACACAGTGCAAGAAATCACTCGGAAATTTAACGCTGGTGCACGAAAACGTGTAAGCAGCCACACCATCCAGAACCATCTCCTCGCTATAGGGTACGAAAGCCATCGTCCCACGAGGGTACCGCTGCTGACCGCACATCACAGGGTGCAAAGATTAGCATGGGCGCGGGAACATCGCCCCTGGACCCTAGACATGTGGAAAAATGTAGCCTGGACTGATGAGTCGAAATTCACGTTGGTACATGTGGATGGCAGGAACGATTACGGCGCAAACCACATGAAGCGATGGATCCTTCTTGCCAGCAGGGTACTCTTCAAGCTGGTGGGGTGGCATTCTCGTCTGGGGACTGTTTACGTGGACTGAAATGAGACCCCCTGGTGTGTGTGACATCGTCCCTCACAGGTCAACGTTGCCGGGATATCGTGGACGACCATTTGCTCCCGTTTGTGCATCTTCATCATCCCACTGGGGACCTCATCCTGCAACAAGACAATGCACCGTGCCATCGTTCCCGAATTGTATCCGAATGGTTGGCTGAACACTCCACCGACGTGACCTCGCTTCCTTGGCCAGCTAGGTCACCTGACATCAATCCCATCGATCACATCTGGGATGCCATCGAGAGAGATGTTCGAGGCTCTTACCCTCCTCCATCAAATCTTCGTGAACTGTGGGAGCTTTTTCAGGGGTCGTGGATCCGTATGACTTCCCAACGCGTCCGGTGGCTTGTCGAGTCTATGCCGAGACAAATCGCCGTCGTCATCAGGCCGAAAGGTGGTGCTGCACGTTACTAGACAGGTATCTCTAATTCGATTGCTCTTCAGTGTATGTGTGTGTGTTTAAATATTTTCTTTTCGCGTAGGCTTTGTGGTAAGTGCAATATGAATTTCAAAAGTACAAATTTTAATAAAAGCGTTTTATTCGCAACAATTATTATTTCAGTTTCGACACACGTTTTATTAAACTAGCGTATTGGACGAGAACTTTTTCTGAAAATTCATTAAACTCTCATCCATTACGTGAAAACTTTCTGATGAAATTTTATTCGTTGAATGCTTAGGCATGCATTTTTCCCTTTGTAAAGGCATCTTATACTTTTTGAAATTTTACATAGTCTGTAATTCGGTCTTGGTCGTCTCGGCCGTTGAATAGTCGGAGGGAGTAGTTTCTGGCTGGTCGTGCAAGATGGGACGAGTACCGCATGAAGCATGGGCTAGACCTCCCCACCCACCCCTTCCCTTCGAAACTGGAGCCCCAAATCAGGGACCAGAGACCACTTATTACCCTAAAAGTTGTTTATGTGGTTGTTAAACCCCGAAAAATGCACTCACACACATAAGAAAAAAACAGAAAAACTAAGCTTGAACAAAAAATAAGCAGCATTGTTCGTTATTAACTCATGTGAGTAAATATTATTAACAGTTGTGTTAGTTATGCAAAAATAATTCTTTGGGATGCATAATATGTAATGCTATTAATTCTCAGACTTGCTAAATTAAAATATTTTCCCCGGGGAAAAAAATGCTTGAGCTTATATTTGTGGATTTTTTTTTCTTTGGACCTGTTAATGTTCCTAAATTTAGAACACCAGTTTAGTGTTCAATGTGTCTGGTAAATTATTTTCAACGAAAGAAAAACTAAGGAAGAAACGAAAATTGCGATCTTCCAACACATTTTTGGTCGTTTCCTTTTTTTTTTTTAAATGTAAAAATCAAAACCCTGCATTCGAGGGCTTGAGGTATGTATTTAAGGTAGTGAAACATTAAACTTCAATCATCAGCAAAGAAATGTTTGCGAAAATAACCACAAAAAACCTTTTTCCTTACAAAGTTCCTCGGATCACTGGTTAAATTCGGGTTAATCAAAGTGCATTGGCACAGCTGCTATGTAACCTTCTGGGGCTAAGACGGTGGGTTTTCTCCGGAATTTAACGACTACCATGGGTAACTCATAGCACTGTTAGCTGTTGCCCGTGACCAATTTCGGGCCACTGTTTCCAAGAAAACGACAGAGACTTCAGACAAGCGTCTGAAGAACGGTCAGAGAAGCCAGAGCCTCGAACTATACTGGGGTAGACAGGAAAAGGCCTTACAACCGAATTATTATAATATGAAGCTTTTAAAGAGAATCTTCTGTAATATTTCACCCCAAATCTTTTATTTCATATTTGTTTAAAAACATCTTAAACGTCAGTAAGGGTACAAACCTGGAAAATTTACCTGAGAGCTCTGGAAAAATCAAACATTGCGAAATAAAACAAAGAATTCGCTGAGGAAAATCCTGTAGTTGGTTGTGCCTTTTTTTTTATAGAGAAGATGTCCACCAGTTTTTGTCCTTGAAGAGCTAAACAACAAGAAAGCAGGCATTGCGTATCCACTGCTAGGAAATATCTGAATACTTTGACATGCAACATGAGGAACTGGATGGCTCCAAAAACGCAGGCCTCTAGTCGTAGAGTGGTACGAGAGAATCAGAATCAAATGTAGAAGATTTTAGGAAGGGAGTGTCTGACCCCAGATCTTAAACAACCCTTAAAAAAAGGAAGGCTCCAAAAACGCAGGCCTCTAGTCGTAGAGTGGTACGAGAGAATCAGAATCAAATGTAGAAGATTTTAGGAAGGGAGTGTCTGACCCCAGGTCTTAAACAACCCTTAAAAAAGGAAGGCTCCAAAAACGCAGGCCTCTAGTCGTAGAGTGGTACTAGAGAATCAGAATCAAATGTAGAAGATTTTAGGAAGGGAGTGTCTGACCCCAGGTCTTAAACAACCCTTAGAAAAAGGAAGGCTCCAAAAACGCAGGCCTCTAGTCGTAGAGTGGTACGAGAGAATCAGAATCAAATGTAGAAGATTTTAGGAAGGGAGTGTCTGACCCCAGGTCTTAAACAACCCTTAGAAAAAGGAAGGCTCCAAAAACGCAGGCCTCTAGTCGTAGAGTGGTACTAGAGAATCAGAATCAAATGTAGAAGATTTTAGGAAGGGAGTGTCTGACCCCAGGTCTTAAACAACCCTTAGAAAAAGGAAGGCTCCAAAACGCAGGCCTCTAGTCGTAGAGTGGTACTAGAGAATCAGAATCAAATGTAGAAGATTTTAGGAAGGGAGTGTCTGACCCCAGGTCTTAAACAACCCTTAGAAAAAGGAAGGCTCCAAAAACGCAGGCCTCTAGTCGTAGAGTGGTACGAGAGAATCAGAATCAAATATAGAAGATTTTAGGAAGGGAGTGTCTGACCCCAGGTCTTAAACAACCCTTAGAAATAGGAAGCTAGGAGATTTGGGCTAGAGTGCCCGATAGGAAAATGACACGGAAGCGAAGTAGAAAGGGGGGGGAGAGACGCCCTTATTTATTACTGAGGGGCCAGTACCTGGTATCCAACGGCTTAACGTGCCCATCGGACGCACGGCGGGTATTTAGTGGATCGAGCGTTCGTGATCGAACCTGGGATCGGACCTGAGGTGTTTTCCGCAGCAGTCACGAACGTTACCCACTAGGCCACCCGCTGTCTAAATTAGGTCACGGATGCTCCGCGGAAACTGTGCAGATTTTTGCTTTGAGCCATTTACCCATTCCCGGAAATATCATCTCTACACTAAGGATGTTTGACACCTCAAATCTTTTGTTGCTAATGGGTGTTCCTAAACTTTGAAGCTTATTAACATTTCAAAGCCTTAGAAGAAAAATTTAAAGGTCAATCATCATCATCATCATTGTCAACCATTATCAATCCACTGCTGGACGAAGGTCTCCACAAGCCCCTTTCACAACGGTCTGTCTTGCGCCAGTCACCTCCATGTTACTCCCGCATACTTTCGAATTCCATCCGCCCATCTCCCATGTGGTCTTTTTCTGGGTATTTCCTGTCCCTTGGAATCCAATCTAAAATTTCGGCTGTCATCGACGGTCTGTCTTTCTGCCAGTATGTCCAGCTCATTGCCATTTCAGTGATTTAACTCTGATCGCGATGTCTTCCACTGTTGTCATTTTTCCGGATCCACGAGTTCCTCTTCTTATCTCTCCTGGTTACACCAAGCGTGCACCTCTCCATGCTACTTTGAGTTGTCTGTAGCCTTTGTATGTCTCTTTTAGTTAAGGTCCGCATCTCTGCACCATACGTAAGCACTGGAAGGATGCATTGATCAAACACTTTTCTTTTAAGACATAATGGCATATTGCTCTTGAAAATTATGCTGTTTCTTCCAAAAGCTCTCCAGGCAAGTTTTGTACGCCGATTAATTTCTTCATCAATGTGACCCTCACTTGATATCTGCTGTCCATGGTAAACGTACGTATCTGTTATCTCCAGCTTTTCTCCATCAATCGATAAATCTTCATTTCTTGTAAAAGCATTTTACATCACGTTTGTCTTCTAAAAGTTCATTTTTAATCCCACTTCTTTACTCTTGTCAGAAAGTTCTTGGATCATAGTCTGCAGCTCTGATGGAGTAGTTGCAAAAATGACTACGTCATCATCAATATATCTATAAAAAGAAAGACAGAAAATCAAAATAAATTTCTATGTTGAAAATTATGTTCAGTTTTTATGTTTGGGTCATGGAACATGTAAAAGAGGTTCAAAGAAATAAATATTATTTTAATTAAATTTCAGACGTTATTCAGTGACAGTGAACAATTTGTCATGGCACGGAGAAAGTTTTCCATATCACCTGTTGATAATTTCCTCCCAGATCAAATGGTAACGCCTGCCGAATTGTTGCAAAATTGTTTGGTGGCCCAGAGCCTTCCTCCTAGCCAAAGTTAACAAAATTTGGTAGCCTATATTGCGTGACGGTCATTAAAGTTGATTAGAGTACGTCTAAAAGTGTGTTTATTGGTTACTTCAACAGCATTGATCTACTATTAAGCTCTACTATTCGAAGTTTGAATTCTTACCGCACTAGCCATCAAAATAACTGTAGAATATAAGCGTTTTGCTATAGTGAGAAATTGAGTATTTGGCATTGGAAAATGAACAGCGATTTTAAACGATTAGAGTAATGTTGAATTCAGTCAGGTTTCTGATATTTGTGAATTTATGTCTGAAGTAACAACGCAGCTTATTGTTTTTAAGTGTTTATTTATTTTGGTTTTTGTCCAACATGTCCTGTTAATGCTGTGTGTGCGTTGTAGTATCTTGATGGGATGGATGAGAAATATTAGGGCTCATCCTCTCCTTTTGTTGGCTTCTAGTTAAGATTCGATTGTCTGCGGCTCAAAGAATAGTGACACCAATGAAGAAAGGCGTGTGTTTCAACGACCGAAACCCCTGAACTTGCGGTGAACAGGAACACGGTCGGAATAATCTAGAAAATCCTTCTTTCCAAAAAAAAAACTGACAAGCTCTTGTCTTATACCTTTGCTACCCTGGGTATATCCTTGTGAACAAAATATCTTCAATTTTAGGAATACAATATGTACATTTTTAGATTTTCTTGTGATCGAATCTCCACTAATTAGCGTGAGTATATGCTCTCTATGTAAATTGTAACATAGGTCGGCTGCAAAAGTAAAAGTGAAAGGCATTTTTACTTGTCCCAAAAGCTGTAAGTAATTTTAAGTTGCGTAAGTGCACTTTTTTTTCAGGTTATATGGGCTCCTAGCAGTTACACTCGAAAAATTCTCTTAGCATTAGAAAGATGTCACATGATCATGAATTTTTATTTTATGTGCTTTCAGCTCCTTCCGAAGCAGAATTTTTCTGCTCTGCTGGCTGTGGTAAAAATAAATTTGTGTTTGGTATAACATTTCTTCTTCTCACAGGTGGAATGGATAAATTGTTCAAGTAAGCCTGCCGAAGATATTTCCAACGCGTTTCCCACTACAACATGGTGCTTGGCCCAATTTTTCAAGTTTCTCACGGATGAAATGGGCAAATCGTTCAAGTAAGCCTTCCCAAAAGATTTCCTACGCGCTTTCCACTACAACATCGTGCTTGGTACAAAGTACAATATTTCTGCTTCTCACAGATGCAATGGACAAATCGTTCAAGCAAGCCTGCCGAAGAGATTTTCCGCGCGTTTCCCACTGCTTGGCCCAATTTTTCCAGTTTTTCAGGGGCGAAATGGGCAAATCGTTCGAATAAGCCTGACCATTAAATTTCCCATGCGTTTTCCACTACAACACTGTGCTTGGTACAACATTCCTGCTTCTCACAAAAGGGATGGACGTATCGTTCAAGTAAACCTGACCACAATTTCCCTACCATTTTGCACTACAACAATGGGATTGCAAAACATATCTGATTCTCATACGTGGAATGAACATATCGCCTGACCATGATTTCTTTTGAATTTTCCATTTGCTCTTGTCACATTATTTCTGATTCTAGCGATAGGTATAAAAATGACATCAAAAGGAGGCAGCCACCACCTTGCACGGTAATGCAATCCTTGAAAATGATGGTATGAAACTCTAAAAATTAAAAACTTTCCCGTTACGTTTAATTTTTTCTTCGAAAAAACAACATCTTTATTTCGGGCGATACCTGTCTTCTTGAAGATTGGATTGGAAAAATTATTTTTTATTAAACCAAAGTTTTTCGAAAAATTTTCAATTTTTCTTAAAATGGAATTGTTCGTCTAATTATCGTAATAATTTGCTACGTGTTCAACTATGACCATGAGAAGCTCTCCAGTCCCAAATTTTGGGTGACTGGTTACAGAGAGGGAGCGTCAATGCCATGGGACAATTACACCACTTACGTATCATCGGGGACTCGAATCCTAGCTCATTTCGGATGACTAGACAGAAACTCATAATCGTGTACCATAAATAGAAACAGGCATACAGGTTGTTGTGCGACTGGACAAATATTTCTACAGGTCTAGAATTTCTAGGAAGTACCACGTGGTATTGAAATATTGCGAAAGGTACTGAATTTAAGAATTTCTTGTTAAAAGTCATGCTCATTACATTCAGGTGACTTCAGTAGATACCTCTTGTTTAAAAGAAATGATACCTCTTGCGTTTGAGTTCGAAATGACGTTTCCTTAACGACGGAAACTAATGCACTCCGTGCGTCTTTTGTAGACCAGTTTCTCAAACAGGTTTTCCTAGGGAAATGCAAGGGTTTGCGAATTGGCATTGAGCAGTTGTTATTTTAACACATCAGCTGTCTTTAATGATTATTGTGCATATTTAGTTTCACACGGTGTTAATTGGTTTTGACTTCCCACTACTGAGTTTGTGTCATCACTTTTAAATGTTATTCTCCTCTCACTCGAACTATGAAAACGTACTAAATCCAGTACTTCAGTCTTGTATCAAGATTACCGGACAAACCTAATCCCTTTTTTATTGATGCTATGCATATTTTCTGACAGTAGCAAAGTAAATCCCAAGTAAACAATTTCGATATAACGAAAACGGTTAATAGTCGGCGAGTAGTCTGTGAGCCACCTAGGTTGATTTTCTCATATACCTCGAAAACGGTGAGTCGAGGCGAAATTTGGGTTTCTCTCGACCGCATTCAAAGGGGTAGTTACCTACTATTGACGAGAGCTTTAAAATGATGTACAATGCGATGGGATATAACCTGTAGATATCCTAGACCAAAAGTTACCAATCCCCCTCACTAACAAACTTGCTATTCAGCTTTTTTTCTATCTTGAGGTCAGATTTTAGCTTGCGTATGCGCATATGGAGTTTCGTAACTACATCACATTTTATCAGTGTCAGGATCGTTTCTTACGTTCGTCTGAATCTGAATAATACATAAAAATAATAAGTAGCACTCGATGTCAGAAATTAATAATCCTTATTATTTGTTGTTATGATTTAATTCCAATTCGTATGTATTGGACTGTGACTCGATGTGCTCGTGAGTGACACGAATAAATGCAATGTGTTGTACGTAAGGAAATGTATACTCTCGAATCACTAGTTTTATTTCAGACCCACAAAGATCTTGGCATGCTATAACGATGCGTAACATAAATTATCTGCAAAGTGTACCAGGGTATTCTCTCGATGATATTTCTGGGGGTGGGGAGAGTTGTTTCCAATCATTCGATCAAATCAAATTCTTGTTGTACAATTCATTTGATGAATGAATAAAAAATCGACCAATGCACTAACCTTATGGATTAAAAAAACTACGCCATGCATCCGTATGAACATCTAATGAAACTAGCGAAACCGTTCTGACCACAAATTCATTCCTCTCCGGGGGTTGAATGGTCTGAGGCGCTAACTTTTGGCCATTTGTCCGAGATAGGCCCACGCTCGTGTCCTGGCTGAGGCATAGATCGAGCGCTTGCTTGAAAGTGCTTTAGCTTCGTGCCCACCCTGGAACCAGTAACTCCAGATTTGGGACGGGCAACTACTTATAGCCCTAACATTTGCTTGTGGTAGGCGTTAAACCATGAAATAAACAAATTAAAAACTGATAAACCTGCTCCTTCATTACCTCTTAACGAAAATTTATGGCATGATTTGCCATAAGGTTGAAACATCTTTTAATTTGAGGATCATTGTAATTTTAAATTTTATTTGCTGGCGTTCAATAGATTTGATCAAATTCAGCTTTACTTTAGTGCAGTGTTCTGCTGGTAATATTATTTCTACAGTTATTGACTCTGTCCTTCCATAAAGCAGATAACTAGTGTCTGATGATTGAATAATAGAAAACTTTATCTTCTCTTTGTTTTAGGGAAGGGAAGGCTTAACGACCCTGGTGAGCGCCTAAGACTCTAAAGAGTTTCCCAGCCGTTAGCTTGGAAGATAGTTATGCCGTCCCGGTGGCGCAGGCCTCTGATCATTCGTCCGTAAAAGGTCCGGGTTCGAATCTCGGTCAGGCATGGATGTTGTGTTTGTCTTACGGCACTGGCTCTCTCCCTTCCCTGGAACCAGTGACCTTAAATTAGGGACGGGCGACTGCTTATAGCCCATTGAGTTGCTCACGGTGGTCGTTAAACCTCCAATCAAAAAAAAAAAAAAAAAAAAAAAAAGATAGTTATTGTGTGTTATACTGAAACTTTATTTTTTTCCCGGTAAGAACCTAACTGCAATCCAAATTTTGTACACACACACACACACACCACCCTTCAAACAACCCCTAAATTTGTTTAGGCACTTCCACAAAATATCTTAACACTCTTCTTTCTTAAGGTGTGTAACCCAAACACACAGCACCCTTCCAACACCCCCTAAATTTCTTTAGGCACCCCCACAAAAAAAAAAAAATCTCAACACACCTCTATCTGAAGGTGTGCAACACACATACACACACTAATGCATATACATTTCTGCCGCCCCGGTGGCGCAGTGGTCTAAACGATGGTCTCTGATCATTCGTCGGAAAGGGGTCCGGGTTCGAATCCCGGTGAGGCATGGATGTTGTGTTTGTCTTACGGCACTGGCTCTCTCCCTTCCCTGGAACCAGTGACCCTAAATTAGGGACGGGCGACTGCTTATAGCCCATTGAGTTGCTCACGGTGGTCGTTAAACCTCCAATCAACAACAACAATGCATATACATTTCTCAATTTTTAAGTATTAGTCCTTTCGGTAAGCATTTGCATAAATTCCTCAGCTTTGCTTTGAAATATCTTACAGTAAAACAATAATTTTTCTTTTTTAAAATTGAAGTCTAACAATTTCTGTTTTAGTTTTTCTTGTTTAAAGCGTATGCTTTAAGTCAGTCATTGCAACCACAAAACATACATATGTATTTCTTATTTTATTCTGCTACAAATTTCGCAGATCTCAATATTTACTGTTTAAGCAACCCATATTAATGCATCTTTGCTTTTGCTTTGTTTGAGGAAGCATTTAGACTTGAGAGATAAAAAATAAAAAGAGCTGAAAGACGAAATAACCAAGTGTAGTTTTGAATAGCGATTCCAGGTTTTAACCAACCATAAAAAAATTTAACAGCTCTCCATTTTTAAAGATTTTTCAATATTTTTAATCCTAGATTTAAAGCTTAAATATTTCACTATAAAAATTTATAGCATTCGAAAAATTTGTTTTCATTCAACATCACCTACAAAAAAAAAAAAAAAGACATTTCGCTCCACCCCCTCATTTGAAATTCCTGGATAAATCTTTGCTGCTACAAGCGTAGAATGGTTAGTGCGTATCGGAAAATTTTTGCTTTCGTCCAACACCCCCTCCTTCCCCAAGACTTTTTCAACAACCCTCAATTGAATTACCTGGATATATTCCTGCTGCTGCAGTCATAGAATTGTTAGTGTTTAGCGCAAAATTACTGTGCACAACGCTGAAGTTGGGCGACAACAGATTCCCCTTTTTTTCTTTTTTTTTTTAATTAAGCGTATTTTGGGCCTTTTCTAAACGTTTGAAGAGTTGCATGATGACATGGGTGCGGCTGATATGAGCGAAGTATAGTGGCATCATTTTAGCAGACCAAAAAGAAAGATTTTTTTCCGTAGCCCATGGCAATAAGGCAGGGTGCAGCCAAAGGTAGGGGGAGTGCTCACGGGACTTAACCCCCCTACATAGGCCGCCAGTATTTCATAGCGGCACTTTTTTTATCCGGAATTTACATACCGGCACTAATTTTAGTACTGGTAACTGTCAAAAACGAATTTCTTTTTTTAATCCCTGATTTGTGATTGCGCATTCTTTAACATTATATTCCTCTTGATTTTGAGAAATGGCTATGTGGGAACCGTAAAGGGTAGGGGAATGGTGTACACATGAAGCTACAGACCCATAGCACATGATCACATTTTGTCTAAGCACCGAATCAACCCACTAAAGATGTCTGTAATTTTTATTGTATCATTAATTTAATATATTTAGTTTGAAGAGCTTCTTCATAGAATGAAGAATTGAGAGTAATAGATTAAATACAAATTTTAGTTTTGCAACATAGAATATAAACTTTTTGCACTTCGGACTTTTTTTTCTTTTCTTCTTCTTTTTTTATGGTAGTGAGATTGCTATTAATTTAAGAATGAATATTCATTCTGATTGCGGAAATCCTAATTTCCTGACTTCCTCCTTCAGGAAAGTCGCTATTGGATTTTCTTGAAGTAGTTCTTATTTTGTTGCCTGAAATGATTTCCTTTGGCGGCAGTATATCTTTGTTTGGTTCCTGTGGATTCTGTTCCTATTTTTCGGCTCGCGGCCAGCTAACTGTGCAGTTCGACTTCACTGCTTTTTTCTTTTTCCTTAGCGTACCCTTAACCTTTTAGGTTGTTATTTCCAACGGAAAGTTTAAGACAACGGGTCAGGCATCACTTTCCTAAAATCCCCTACACCATGATTTTTTTAATTAATTATTATTTTGAATTTTATTCAACATTCTGCATTTGGATGAAGCTCTGAAACCGTTTTCTTTGTGCGTAAGCTTTGTACAATTATTCTCCTCTTTTTTCAGATCAACGGACTAGCCATGTTAAACCAGGCCTAACCTCCGAACAAAGGCCCCTCCCAACAACGGTCACATTTTCCCGGTCCGAGTAGCGACCGTTATTCAGAGGTTTCACTGTATCGGCAAATTCTGTAAATGGACAAATGACAAAGTACAGCACGAGAAAATGGCACCAGAAGCCATCAGAAAAGTTTCAATTCCAAATTTTATGAGATTGTAAGTATTGATTTTTGCGCCTCTTTTTGAGCAGCCGCCCCCGTCTGGTTCGCTCTAATTACGCATCTGCTATGCTTAGCTTTCGCTTTGACAAATACTTTGCGCAGATTTTCTGTGTTTTCCTGTAACTCACCACTCTGCCGCCAGAGAACGTCAGTATGTAATTCTATTTGAAAGAGTTGCTCCAATTCTAAAAGTACTTTGAAAAAATCCTTTCTTTAGGATACTCTTCATAAAGAAGAAATTTAGCACCTTTTTTTTTCTGTTTCAAGAGACCTACAGCTTTTCCTGCAAAGAGCATACATTTATATCGTATTTTCCTCCACATCTGTTTTAATCGCTCGATTTGAAAAATCCCTTTCGCCTCTGATATCTTCCATCATGAGAAGAATTTCGTTCACAATTTGAGATTTTTCGTAACATTTCAACAACTATTAGGCTTAAGTAGCTATTTCTTGTTAAATAAACTGTGTGACATTTTGATTTACTAACAATTCTATTTGAATATAGTCAAACAACTAAGTGTTTGCGCTGTAGATATATTCCATACTGCTGAGTATGTACCGCATTTGCTACAAAAAAAATGTGTCCAAATCTTAAATAGGCGGTTTGAAAGTTTATATGATCATTAATTTAGTATAGCATACATGTCCATAGTATTCAAATAAGACCTAGAACTTCTTTTGGCGTTATACAAAGTGTCGCAGTCTAATTCGTGTAATCAGTAGCGCACTCGAGATTTCTTTATGGGGTGTCAATTTTTTTGTACGCAAGCATGATGAACTTTTAAAAGTGAAAAAACTATTTTTCATGCAGCACATACAGTGAATGAAAAAGCTACTGAGGTTTTCTTTTTAGTAACCTATCAAATAGTAAGAGCAGGTGAACCTCATACAATAGCCAAGAATCTTATCAAGCCATGTGCTATTTCCCAAAGAAACGGCGAAGATTCTGCTATCAAACGATACAGTGTCTCGCCGAGTGAAGGAAATAGCAGGCAGTGTAAAAGAGAAACTTATTCTTCACATAAGTCTTGCAATTTAGCTTAGCAAATAAATGGGTCTACAGAAGTATCAGGTCTCGTGATGTTGTTCATCTTTGTAAAATATCTGTAGGGGTGAGACATAGACTTTCGTGCTAAGTCCCGCCTTCTTTCCGATAGGCGTCCGTGAGTTAATTTAACAACTTCCCCCTACAGCAAATAATCTGAGGTTCTCACTCTCGTAATTTATTAATAATAAATTTATCATCCAGGCCCCTCTTCCTCCGCCTTTTTGTGTAATTATCCGCGAATCAAGGAAGGGAGAGAATGGCTACTGTAAGGCACTTCATCAACTTCAATAAATACTTCGTGAATAAGAAAGATAATAAATTTAATGAATCAAAGTACTAGTGAGAGTCTGGTTCCGGTGCCAATGTCCGCGTCGACGAATTTGTGGCATGCGTCGTCCGTCACGAAGTGTTCAATATTAAATCCGTTGCCCTATCGCCACTCTAATTTCCGAGTCGTTCCGACTCCACGCTGTCTCTTGACACTCTGTTTCACGCAAAAAATCAGGAACTGCGTTCCTCGGAGCATAAAATCTCCACAGTCTATCCGTCTTCCAGACACTCGTTGCACTCTTTTATGCTTTCTCCCGAAGCCTCTAGCTTCACGCAAATAACAGGAATTACGTTCCTCGGAGCATAGACGCCGCACGTCTACCCACCGTTCGAGCGCACCTCGCAATCCTCCTTCTCTCTCCCGAAGCACACGGCTTCACGCAAAAACCAGAAACCGCATTCCTCGGAGTCAAGCTCCCGACGTCTACTCGCCTTCCAAACGGCTTCGCAATCTATTCCTTCTCTCTCCGAAGCTATCTCTTATCCCCCTTGCTCCAGAGGTACCCTCCCTTCTTTTTCGGCCCCCTCTACCACGAGGCGCTGACCTTGTCAGGTCCTGGAGCGAACCTGACCTTTGACCGCAGGCACCCCTTTCTTCGAATCTGCACCCCAGCCGCTCCTGCTTCTGGGGAAATCGCTCTCTTTCGCTTATTGTCTCCGTCCCCGATGACATACCACAAATTCCACCCAACGGACTTCTGTACGTGGAAACCAGACTCTATACAAACAGAACAAAACATACAACAATACTGACATTCTTTTACACAAAAGACGTATTCAGTCTTCCCAGACAGGCTGGCGCCCTTCTAACCTTGGACATTGTATATGCACACAGTTAATGAAATAAAGTTATTTCCTTGTTTTTATGTACATAAATTAACACTAGATCATATCTTAATTGATATGCATCTCATTATTACTTTTCGCCCTTACAATATCCATAGATGCATCTCTGGCAAAAGATCTTCTTTTATGCAAGTTGCTAGCAGCACATGCAACTGCAGCAGAAATCTTCAATATCTTAAATTCCTTCTTTGAAGAATATGAAATTTCGTGGAAAAATTGGATTGATATTTGTACAGATGGTGCTAACACTATGGTGGGAAAAAACATCTGGTGTTGTTACACGCATCAAAATGATTGCAAAGAACTTTACCAGCATTCACTGTATGCTTCATAGGTATAATGAATAACGCTTTTACTACCAAGCTAATTATCGTGAATATAGCTTTCACTACTACTAAGCTAAGCTAAGCTTCTACTCAGCTAATATTATGATGAATTCAATGCTTGTACTAAGCTTCTAATAGTGAATTCAAATGGTTGTTGTTACTAGTTAATTAAGATCATGAATAAAACCTCCTGCTAGTAGTGTAGTAATAATAATGAACAAGCTTATAACTGGTAGTAATGCTGTAGTAGTAATTAAGATGAATAAAGTCTTATGCTGGTTGTTACTACTAATAACACTAAATGAAATAAACCTAACAGCTAGACAGAGGTCTGACAGTACTATGAACTGAGAAAGACGTACTTACGTAAAACCGTTTATTATGAACTTCTACTGGTATCTTCACACACAGCTACTCAAATAACACGTAGCTCCTTGCACATGAACAAAGCTCTATACTCATAAACAACAGCTCTTCCTATACAACAACAAACGCTCTCTCCGTACCACAACAAACGCTCTCCTCAGGTATCGTTGAACGCGCCTATTTATACAGGCTACCACCACGTCATGACTTACACTCATTGCCAGATCTCATTCAGCGGGTGAAATAACATCTCGTTCAATAAGAAGATAATTTACATAGAAAAATAAAATAACCAGAGATAGTAAAATCAAAAAGGAAAGTGAATCGAGAGTGTACGTTACATAGGGAAGCTTTTCTTGCCACACAAAAATTTGCCTCTCCGTCTAAAAAGCACCCTGGATGAAGTAGTTAAAATGATAAACTTCATAAAAGCTCGTCCTCTGAATAACAGATTGTTTAAAAACTTGTGCCATGATGGGGGAAATGTGAACATGTCATTGTATCTACATATGGAAGTGAAATGGTTATCTCGAGGAGAACTATTACAACCCTTTTTAGCACGTCTTTTGTAAAAAAAATATCGTGCTTCTGTTATCGGTTTGTCCGTCCGCTCGTCAGTCCGTCCGTCCGTCCGTCTGTACCCACGATATCTCTGCAACTATTAGTCCGATTTGAAAAATTCTTTTTGCATTGGGAAGCTTGAAATATGCGAATAATGATCCTTTATTTCGTTTTTTTTTACGATGTACAATTTCGCCGATAGAGGGCGTAAATGCAGATGATGTCGAATTCCAAAATACGTTTTATTCCACATATTTTCTTCTAAACATCCGATTAAAAAAAATTATCTTTCGATTCCATTTATGTCCAAGAATATTTTAGATATAGTTACTTTTTCAAATAACGCATAGATTTTCCGCTAGGGGCGTAAAAGTAAATTACATTTTCCCCGATAACTCTTCTTCTAAAACTCCGATTTTAAAACTTTTTTTCTTCAGCGGATACATCTCCTGATGGAAAATCTTTTGCATAAAATTTCAAATTTTTGGAAAAGAACACTTTGGCCACCAGGGGTGTAAGTGTTAATTTTGGCTTCTGATGTATTTGCCATAAAATCTGAGCTTCTAAAATATCGATTGAAGAAATTCTTTCGTGGACTGATGCCACTCACATCGATAAACCTTTTCGGAATATTTTCTTCTTAAAATACTCCACAGTTTCTCCGCCAGGGGCGTAGACCTACATCTTATTTTTGTCAATATCTCTACTTCTAGTAGTCCGAATTGAAAAATTCCTTCTTTGTTGGATAGTGTTTTTCATATGACATGTTTTTCATATAATTTCAAAATTTTCAAGTAATTCATAGACTTTACGCTAGGGGGCGTAGCGGTAAATTGCGTTTCCCCCTATATCTCTGCTTCTAAATCTCCGATTTGAAAACTTCTTTCTGCATCGGGTACAGCTCCTGGTAGGAAATCGTTTGCACATAATTTCGAATTTTTGTAAAAAAATAGTTTGGCCACCAGGGGGCGTAAATCTTAATTTCCGCTTCTGTTGATTTGCAGCAAAATATGATCTTCTAAATTCTCGATTGAAAAAAAACGTCGTTTGTTGACCGATACTACTCATGTCGACAAATCTTTTAGAAACATTTTCTTCTTAAAACAGTGCATGGTTTCTACGCCAGGGGGCGTAGATGTATATCTTATTTTTGTCAATATCTCTACTTCTAGGAGTCCGATTTGAAAAATTCCTTCTTTGTTGGATAGTGTTTCTAGTGTGACACGTGGTTCACATAATTTCAAAATTTTCAATTAATTCAAAGAATTTACATTTACGCTAGGGGGCGTAAACGTAAATTGCGTTTCCCCTACATCTGTGCTTCTAAATCTCCGATTTAAAAAAAAAAAAGTCTTCACGGCATACAGCTACTGATAGGAAATCATTTGCACATATTTTCTAATTTTTGTAAGAAATGGTTTGGCCACCAGGTGGCGTAAGTCTTAATTTCCGCTTCTGTTGTATTTGCAGCAAAATATGAGCTTCTAAAATCTCGATTGAAAAAAAAGTCTTTTGTTGACCGATACTACTCATGTCGACAAACCTTTTCAGAAAACTTTCTTCTTGAAAAAATGCATGGTTTCTACGCCAGGGGGCGTAGATGTATATCTTATTTTTGTCAATATCTCTACTTCTAAGAGTACGATTTGAAAAATTCCTTCTTTGTTGGATAGTGTTTCGGATGCGAAATGTTTTTCCTATAAATTCAAAATTTTCAAGTAAATCATAGACTTTCCGCTAGGGGACACAAAGGTAAATTGCGTTTTCTGCGTTATTTCTGCTCCTAAAGCTCTGATTTGAAAACTTCTTCCTCTATCGCATACAAGACCTGATGGAAAATATTTTTCACATAATTTCTAATGTTTGGTAAGGAATGGTTTAGCCACCAATGGTCATAAGTGTTAATTTTTGCTTCTGAAGTATTTGCTGCAAAATCTGGGCTCCTAAAAACTCGACTAATTTTTTTTTTCTTGGACCGATACCGCTTATATGGATAAACCTTTTGAGAATACTTTCTTCCTAAAATAATGCATGGTTTTCCCAACAGGGGACGTAAAGTCACATCTTATTTTTGTCGATATTTCTGTTTCTAAGATTCGTAAGCTCACGATTTCGTTTACAGCAATATCTGAGGGATTAAAAACCCGATTGAAAAATCTTCTTTCTTTCGTCAGATCTACTGTTTTCCATACCGGTTCTATTGACTTTGAATAGCTTTGATAAATTTAGTTTGCGTCAGAACGGATTCAAAAGACGTGCTTATTACACCCGAAAATTCGGTGTCATCCTTCTTGTTGAACTTCGAGCTGAAGTGCATGCTTTCTTCATCGAAAACCATTTGTAGTTGGAGGATTAATTAAATGATAAAGGGCGGTTATTTTGAGTGGCTTACCTATCTGATATTTTCTCAAAACTGAATGAATGAACTCAATCTTGCACTTCAAGGAAAGCAAATTGATGTACTCACCACCAATGACAAAATTGTGGCATTAAAAAAAAGAAGCTTCAAATTTGGACCGGTTTTGTTTGCAGCCACGAACTTAACTGCTGTTCCCCTGTGAGAAACTTTCTGTCAGAGTTGGACTCAGAAATAGTAAACAAACAGTATGATGAAATCACCCAGCATCTGGAAGTTCTCCATGATTCATTGAGGCATTATTTTCCTGATGAGCAGTACGAAAAATAAAAAAGTCAATTATGGAATGAAAATCCATTTTTTATTAATGAAAAACCTCCATCTGATGAATATGAGAAATTTACTGAACTCATTTCGGATTAGTCAATGACATCCTTTTATAAAACAGTGCCAGTAGCAGAATTTTGGTGCAGTTTGAAAGGAGAATATCCATTATTATCGCAAAAAGCTGTGCCAGTACTCTTACCATTTGTGACAACCTATCTTTGCGAGACTGGCTTTTCTGTGTATGCTTCAACAAAGGCTAAGCTCTAGAATACGCTGGATGCAGAGCCCTACACGAGATTACACCTTTCTTCGATAGAACCAAATTTTAAAAAAAACCACGTGACAATAAAAAGTAAAGCCATTCATCAAATTAATATTTTTCATTAATGAATATTAGTATCATTGGCATAATAAATCTTCTTGGCTCTACATTACCTTTCTGTAAATATTACCTTTTTATTGATTAATTGCTTTTATGTTTTTCATTCCGTGTTTCTTTCAAATCAATGATAAATAATAGGCATATAGGTATATTAATTTTTAATGGTATTTATAGATGGGTTCCATTGCTGACATTGTAGGGAAAAGTGTTCCATGGTATAAAAAGTTTGAGAACCACTGCCGTAGATCACCTACGGGATAAATTAGAGCACCTCATAAGAAGTTTGAAACCAAGGCCTACTACTATGCAACAGTTAGCGGCAGCATTATGTACTGAATGGAAGCGCGTACCTATCGCTGTGTTCCAAAACCTTGTCGAAAGCCTGTCTCGAAGGGTCAATGCATGCATTTAGGCCAAAGGTGTACCCACACCGTACGAGTGTATGTCAATAAATGCTATGTTGTGTTTCTCTTCTAGGTGTCCGGGGACCTTTGTCAATATAGTGTGCGTGTGTGTGTTTGTTTTGTCTTACGGCCGGAGCAAGTTTTTCTCAGGGGAGGAGGGGAGGAGCGATAATTGAAATTTCGATGGATCGATTTCAGAAGTTTCCCACTTCCATTCAAAAAAGCCACCGAGTTTCTCATACTCAGTGGCGTAGGCAGCAGTGGGTCCAACGAGTCCCGACAACCCCCCCCTTCCTCAAGAGACAAAAAGACGTCGGTTCAGGATCCACGGATCTGATGTTCTGCTCCACCGCATCTAAAGACTTGGGGGGGGGGGGCTGTGGAAGGTTCCAAATTCAGATTAGTGTTGAGCCATGCCTGGGACGTTGCTGCCCGCTGGGGCGCCGTATTGTCCTGCTGAAACAGATCATCGGCCGCAGGATGCGCAAAGGCCATGAAACCGTGAAGGTGATCAGCCAGCACATTTGGTTGCGCGTAGCGGTTAAAGACCTGTCCAGACACACAAAGGGAGAGTCCCATAAAAAGGCTCCCCAAACCATCACACAGCCACCATTGCCTTGAACAGAGCCAACCCGGCACGACGGGAACATGGCCTCATACTGCCGAAGCCGCAGCTGCACCCTCCCGTCAGCTCCGTACAGATGAAAATGGAATTCATCTCATCACACAAATGGAAATCATGAAAATGGAATTCATCTGAACACACGACGTGGTTACACTCTGCAGAGGTCCAATTTTGATGTTTCCGTCACCAGACGAGGCGTAGTATCCGATGACGAGCAGTTAACAGTGGCACGCGAGTTGAGCGTCAACTTCCGTAGCCCGGGGTATGAAGCGTACGCTGTACCGTTCTCTCCCTCATGCTGCTTGGTCCTCCCACATTTAACCTGCATGTGATTTGTACCGCCTTTGCCAAACAGTCAGTATGTTCAACCTTGGGTAGTCTACATCGGCCCAGGTCATCAATGCCATGTGGTCGGCCACCGCTTTTCCTCTGGGCTCTGATACGTCCGTCGATCAGATACTCGAGGTACACACTTGATCCAGTTGTCCTCAAAAACCCTAGGGTTCTTACTGTTTATACTTGGGAGATAGAATAACCCCCTGTCTTGCGCCGACAATGCGTCCTGCATCGAAGTCACACAGATCACCACAATTACTCATGTTCATCGATTGCGATACAATGTTGGAAAGCCCTGCTGTACACATATTTATCGCCTGCGTTCGGTTTGCGTCTGATCCACTCCGCTCAGAGGATGCCCATGTCAGCTGCTCATCATCCCTAACTCTAATGTTTTTCTTACTGAGTGTATATACCATATACTTTTACGTCCCCTAGCGGAAAAATTACACATTATGTACTTGAAAAAGAAACTGTACCCAAAATAGTCTTCGTCATTAATGGTATCGAAAAGAAGAAAGAATGTTTACTGTCAGATGTTAAGAAGTAATGATATACGATGAAATATATTTTGAATTCTATAGCATCTGCATTTAAGCCCTCTGGAGGGAAGTTGTGCATCGGAAAAAAACCTGAAAACAATAATCATCGTTCTCGCATTTTGGGCTTCCCAACGCACAATTTTTTTCAAATCAAATTAATAGCTGCAGGAAAAAAGGTGTCCAGAGACAGTAGGACGGACAAAATTATACTATAAGCATGTACTTTCTTACAAAAGAAGTACAAAAAGAGAAAAGATTTAGCATCTTCTTAATACCAAGCTCAATTTTTATTTTGCATACCCTTGCCCCTAGCTTTTAAAACATACACTGGTTTGCAAAAATTAATGACGAAGAGGAGAAATTAGCATAACAACGGAACGAGATAGACTAGGGTCCGGTACCGTAGGGCATGCGCATATATGCAGCATGACGAAGGGGGAGGGGGAAGTGTCGGAAGGGTATAAAGCACACGGCCGGTGTATGCTCAGCAATTCGGTGAAAGCTATTGCACGGTGTACATCGATTTGAACGACGTCGAGTTGCTGCCACCATGTGATATGGCCAACATGCAATCCAGTAGACGACATCTGGATGACTTTACCCGAGTTCGCGTCATTTGGAAGTTGGGAGAAGGTCAAAGTGTGACTAGTGTGGCTGAGGAGTTCGAGATCGCTCACAGCATCGTTTCACAAGATTGGAGAGCATTTCAAACGACAGGAACATCTGTACGAGAGTTTAGCAGTGCTCATCCACGAGAAACCACGGCGGCGGACGACCCGTATATTGTCCTACAGGCGAGAAGAGACAGACGGCAGACAGCGGGATAAATCGCAAGGCATATGCAACAGACAACTGGACGTCCGTTATAGCGTTTTACCGTGGCCAGGAGGCTGCAGAAAGGTGGTCTATTTACATGACCACCAGTACGGTGTGTGTTCATCGGAGACGGCGGTTTCTGTGGTGCCAGGAACACAAGAACTGGGCACATCAGCAATGGGGCCGAGTTCTCTTTACGGATGAGAGCCGATTTAGTCTGACGAGTGATTCTGGACGTATACACATCTGGAGAGAGCAGGTAACACGCAATCGCACCTCCAACATCATCGAAATGGAATGGTTTGAAGGTGGAAGAGTTCTCGTTTGGGGCAGTATTATGCTTGGTAGCCGTACTGACCTCCACATCTTCCTAGGAGGTTCAGTCACTGGTGTCCGCTATTGTATCGAGGTTCTCCTGCCTCACGTGCATCTGTTTAGAGGTGCTGTGGGTCCGGAGTTCCTCTTCATGGACAACAACGTTACACCTCATCGTACAGTGGATGTCACAGAGCTGTTGGAGAGCAAAGATATTCAATGCATGGATTGGCTCGCAAGGTCCCCGGACCTAAATCCAATCGAACACGTGTGGGACCTTCTCGGGAGACGCTTGGCAGCACTTCACCAGCCGCCAGCAACGATTCCGCAGCTGCGATTGGCGCTACAAGAGGAACGGGCCGCGATGCCTCAACAGCTCCTTGACAACCTCGTCCTCAGCATGGACAGACGTTGTAAATCCTGCAACGCAGTCAGGGGTCCCCTACTAAAGACTGGATTTTTCTTGGCAGCTGCCTGTCACATCGTCGTTTCTGTCTTCTGTCCAGTTGTGTTCGAAGCTACCTTTTCAATAAAGTGCCTTTGTATCCTTTGGATTCCTTGTTTGGACGGTTTTGCTCACTTGTCCCATATTCTTTTATCGTAAGGATCTTATGGTATGATTTGAGTCGATGTGGAGCACTTCTGCACGACGTTACATTCGAAAAACCGTCTCGTCCAGGTATGTAGAACAGCCTTAGCGCGCCTTAGCGGAGCTAAGGCACTTTTTTATGGTTAAAGAGATAATTTTTTAAATGATAACACACAGAAAAAAACACCTTGTTTTATAAAAAAAAAAAAAAATACTGTGTACATACTAACCCCATGTTCTTATTACAGAGATAAAATTAAATATTCGGATCACGCAGTGAGTTGCTTTACGAACGAGTTGTTGTTTAAAATGGGTGGGTGATCTTTTGCCCAAATGGCGACTTCGAAAAAACAGTTTCCAAATGTTACTTATACGCGGGTTAAAACTGTACTACCCGTAGGAAAGACAGCGAGGAAAAATTAAGTATCGCAAGTTTTATGGTGGCGCAGGGTATTTCTACTGAAGAACCTGCATCCGGTGACCAGATCCAACAATAGCAATCCCCTCAGCTCATTTTCTAAATCCACATGGTGTCACACAAAGAATTTCCTTTACACCCATCCCGTTAGCTAAGGAAACACTGCTGGAAGTTAGGATGAATAGATGACCACCGGGAGCCATACCTCACTCTGAATTTATTTTCAGTCTGCGTTGCTTTTTTTCCTCGATGCAAGCTAGCTTTCTCTTAAAGGATTACGCATTTTCTGATCTCTGTTGTCGAGACAAAGTGTCAATTCTTAATTAATTTTCGAATTCTAAGGAATTACACGTGATATAATGAAACGAGCACAAGATTTTGAATTCCAGAAAGATATTCGTAATTTTTTTTCTAAAAAAGTGAAGGTTCCTAGTGCACAAAATGATTCAAGCTCCAGTAAAGGATGTTTATCTGATACTGACTCTAACATTTCACAGGTTAGTAGTTTTGCTTTAAATAGTAAAGAAACGTTATGTACAAATCATAGTACTACGAAAGAGGCGTGTGATATGATTTCAGACGTTGAACATTCTGCACGGATAAATGACCGCAGCATTAAATCCTATCCCGATATCTGGTTTGAGGAAATGTGGCTAGAAAGAAAAACGAAACATGCTTGGCTTGATAGCAAAAATGGATATCTGGGCTGCGCAATTTGTTCGCAGATTCAGAATTTACAAACATTCAAATCACAAGGTCTGTACATTAGCCCAGAATGGGGTAATTACACAGTTACATACACTGGAAATACAAGGAAAAAGCAATTAAAATCCTTGAGATCAAACATTTTTGTACATCAAAATTCTGAGGCCCACAAAAAAGCATGTTCCATTCTACAAATCAGTGAGAATGAGGTTTTTGAGACCAATATAAACAAACAACTGGCACAAAATTTAGATTGTACTGTGAAAATCTTCAATACAGTGTACTATCTGGCGAAACAAAACAGGCCGTTTTCTGATCATCATGATCTAATAAAATTACAAAGGAAAAATGGGCTGGATGTTGGAATATCAATACAGTCGCGTTTCAGTGCCACTGCGATAACAAATTTTATCGCTGATGAATTTAAAAAGAAACTGATCAAGCCATGGCCGAAGATGAAGGGAAAATGTCAATTATAATTGACGAATCCACTTCAGTGAGCAGTAAATCACTGCTGATTGTTTGCATTCGGACAATAATTCAATCACAAGATTTAACAATATTTTTGGATGTTATCGAACTGGAAGACCAGAAAGCTTTTACTATAACAAAATCGCTGTTGAAATGTTTAGAATCATACGGAATAACAGATGATTATTTTAAAAAAATTAATATGCTTAGCATGTGACGGTGCAAGTCTAATGCTTGGCTCCAAATCCGGCGTTGGAAAACTTCTTGAAAATAAATTTCCACAAAGGATTACCTGGCATTGTCTAAATCACAGAGTAGAGTTGGTAGTAAGTGATGCTCTAAAAAATCAAAATTCTGAATTCTGTATAACATTTCCAGAGTTTCATGGAAGAACTTTATTCTTTGTACAATCAGTCTCCAAAAAATTGTAGAGAAATATTAAATGCTGCTTTGGAACTGGGATTACAGATGAATAAGTTAGGGAAAATATTTGGAGTGCAATGGGTGGCTAGCAGTTTCAGAGCAGTATCTGCCGTATGGAATACCTATTCAGCTCTATCAAAACATTTTCAACAAGCTTCCATCGACCAGCCAAGATCTCAGACAGAGAGATCTCGATATTTGGGTCTGTTATCAACAATGGAGTCCACAGAGTTTTTAAAGGATTTAGCTATAATGTGTGACACGCTAGAAGAACTTTCAAATTTATCTTTGCAGCTCCAAGACAGAAACTGCAACTTATCCCGTGGTGATAAACTTATTAAAAGAACAGTTAAAATTATCGATTTGTTCAAAGTAACACCAGACGAATACACAAAATCAGCAGAAAAAGCCTTATCAGAAGGGAACTTCAATGGTGTTATTCTTTCAAGCAACAAGAGATTAACAAGTATCAACAGTTCACAGTTTTAACCAGCATTTCTGATAACCTCAAACGTCGATGTTTTACTACACAATCTTCCAATGTAAAACACAGAGGTGATGGAGATGCTAAAAATGTGGCTAAATATTCACAACTGATGGAAGACTTTGTTGTCCTAAATCCTGATTACTGGCCACGTGATACTGATATTTTGTATGGCAAAGATTCAATTAGCAGACTTTGTAAAATGTTTCGTCTGGAAAACGAAAGGAGCTTGTTGAATGGGTTTCGGGATTACATTGATCTCGCAGGAAGGAAAGTTCCCCAAACTTTGAAGCCCTTAATGCAGTGCATAAAGATCCTTCCATGTAGCTCTGCTGAGTGTGAACGTGGATTCAGTTGCATGAATTTGATTGCTACGTCAACCAGAAATCGTCTGTTAATGAAGCATCTGTCATCACTTATGTTTATCCACTTGAACGGACCACCCTTGGAAAAATGGGATTCACTTCCATGCGTTAAACTTTGGCTAAGGAAACACTATAACGAAGTGAATTTCTCCGTCATTTTTGGTCTACGCCGGGATTCGAACCCGAGGCCGCTTATTCCGCAACAAGTCGCTCTACCAACTGAGCTACGCAGACATTTTATTCTGATTCCTATTTGCCTTTATGTCGTGTGCGTCCTTCTGGCAGGTACGTCACATCTCCTGGTACGTTACATCATCTTTCCCTTTTTTTTTTTCGAAGTGCTGCTCTTATTTTTCCTATCTCGCGGTGTGGAAATAACATCACACCGTTGCGAGATTGTGAACGGTCGGGTCATCCGGATAGTTCGGGCGCCATTATAACGAAGTGAATTTCTCCGTCATTTTTATCCGCGCCAGGATTCGAACCCGGGTCCACTCATTCCGGAATAAGTTGCTCTACCAATTAAGCTACGCGGACATTTTATTCTGATTCCTATTTGCCTTTATATCGTGTGCGTCCTTCTGGCAGGTACGTCACATCTCCTGGTACGTTACAACACCACTCAGCAACAGAGACAAAATCGAGGCATGTGGCATATAACGAAGAAGGAAAAGATCAGAAGGAAAAGGAGGCACTATGGAAAATATTTTAGGAGAGTAAATTGCATGTATATTTGGGTAAGTAGAATTTAAACACTGTTTTTTTTTTATTATTATTATTTCATTTGTTCAAAACATATGAATTACAATGAGCAGTAAAACTTCATGGTAGTGCTAGGTAAGACATAAAACCCGTACTCCTCTGTTCATTTATATTTAATAGATAAATTGAGGTGAAGGGTTTTTCTCACGAATCAAGATACATGTGTTTACTACTGGTGTATACTCGAGCATTATTGTTCAGTATTGGGAAATGCAGAAGTATTGAATACATCGTTCGTCGTTTTAATATACTGAAAGGGAACCTGAAGAAGTGGTTAACTCACTTAGATTTTGTAAAATTTAGTTTTTATTTGTTTCAATGTACGGATCTTTCAAAGTGGTCATAATCTTTACTGCACGAAGATTAATCTAAACATCTTTTCGAAACCGATCTCCATTTCCACCAAATTCTATCGGTTGTTCAAGTCATTTCATCTATATAATTTTTAAATTTACGCATTCAGTTTAAAAGAATGATTTGGGCTAAAAATCTTAAAATTACCATAGTGTGTTTACTTTAAATGAATTAAAAAAAACAGTAAGACAGAGAGAGAGAGAAAGAGAGAGAGTGATGGAAAATAAGTTTTTATATCATCAGCCATTCTCCATTCATTGTTGGATGAAGGTCTTTACAAGTCTCTTCAAAAACTTTGTCTTGAGAAAATTCTTTTCCATGTCCCTCTAGCACGAGCTTTTAAATTTCATCCACATATTTCCTATGTCGTCTTCATCTGGGTATTTTCCTTTTTCATGGTACCCAGCCATGCATTAAAGAACGGAAAGCCAAAGGTGCAAACCCAACCTGAGCCAAAAGAAATCTATAAATAGAAAAGCCTATTCGCGGAAATGAATAAGAGAAGGAAATTTCATTTGAACTAAACGTTATCTAAAAGGAATTTGTTTCAGTAAATTCATGAAAACTGACAAAAGAAATATTTTATGTATCATCACCAACAACAACCATTCCCAATTCACTGCTGGATGAAAGTCTCCCCAAGTCTCCTCCAAAACTTCCTTTCTTGATAGTCAGTCTCTTACAAGTCACTCCAGCATGCTTTTGAATTTCATCTACCCATCTCTCATGTGGTCTTCTGAGTTTTTCTGTCCATTGGTATCCAGTCTAGTATTTCAGTTGAACGCTGGTCAGTCCTTCAACGGTGGCTGGAGATTTTACTTTGATCATGAAGCCATTCCACTTTTGTCATTTTGCTGATCCATGAGTTTCTTTTCCTACCTTTTTTGGTTGCACCAAGCTCCATGCTTCTTTCAGTTGTCTGCACTCTGCATCATCTGTATGTCTTTTTTGTTAAGGCCCGTGCCTCTGCTCCATACGTAAGAACTGGAAGGATCAGATGCGTAACTAGGGCGGGGCAGGCGGGCTGCCAAAGCTCAAGAAATCATTGCGTACAATTTGATTAAAATCAGAATTGAAACTTTTGCACCAGTTTCTGGTTCAGAATTTACCTATAATTTCTATCGCATGTTGTGGTAGCTTGGCGGCTTAAAATTCATATTTCTTCCTCAAAACTTTTCAGGTGATTTGTAAGATGATCACAACCAGAAATGACTGCGTGGTTTTTCGTACGTAACAAGATAAGTATTCTGTTCGCATTTTTGAAGATTTTTTGGGGGTAATTCGATTATTACTGCCACTAGTGCAAGTAGCATTCGATCCGTTTGATGTGATACCAAAATTCGGAACTCCGGAGTGGTTGGAAATCTCACTGCTCTGTTCACATTTTGTGTTTCACAGCCCTAAATGGAGTTCAGAGTCCAGTTCAGCTTTACTACCTAGAACATCCTTGATGTAAGTAAGGGTAACAGAAATGCACAAAATCCTTCTGATGAGTTCTGCCCCTATTTCCTAATTTTTTCTGCGGAATTAATGAAGATTAAATGCCTTTCCCGTTCGCGATAAAAAAATGACACCTAATTCCCTAACACCCTATTTGCAATATCATACTTTCTCTAGTCCACCGAAAAACTAGCTCGTTCTCAAAATGTATTGCACAACCGTTAGTGATTTTATTAGTTATCAATTAACTATATGAGAATATGATACAAAATGAAAGTATATAATCAGGGCCGACTGGACCATAGGAGCAACCGGGGCGGTCGCTCAAGGCCCCGCTCCTTCAAGGGGCTCCGCAGTTCAGGGAAAAAAGCAAAACATAATCTCTTTCTGCAGATAATTATTATTTGTTTTGTAAATGTTGGGACGCGAGGCGCTTGAGAAGATATATATATTTTTTAGTTTCCGATCTCCCTTTCATTTTCGAATAGGTTATCGTCCTTCGCCGTACAAATGCTGAGATTTGCTGTACTGCAACCACCTTAATATATTTCGCATTCATGAAAAGGCGAATTACATTTCATCATTTTTGTGGCCCCTATTTTTATATATTCAACTGCTTATGCGCAAACCAGACACTAAAATTCAAAGAAATAAAAAGAACAAAATCAAAGTTGGTTACAGGCTACATATGGAGACCTATTATTCAGTGACTTTAAAAACAGCACTAAAAAAAATAAAAAAAAGAAGAAAGAAAAAGCATTTTCATTTCTTCTTTCTTTTATTTTTGTAAGTTCGATTCAGTTTGGTAAAAAGTAGCTAGGCGGCGCCAAGCCTCCACTACATGCGATAGATTCCCTAAGAATTTTTGTCAGGAGCTGTGTCCTTTTTTGTAGCGTAAATCATTTTAGTCATGGAAGTGAAAATTACTTTGAAATTTCACGACCTTAAGATTTTGGCTATTTTGAAACAAATTTCAGGGACAAAAGGAAAAACTGCAACGTTTTGGTGCGAGTTTGGAGAGAGGTCGGCTTCAAGGTGGATTTATGCTTAGGGTTCCCAAGGTTTTTTTGAACAGCTCAGTCCACCACTGAGGATTTAAAGCCTCTATTGATAGCAATACTTTTGATGTACACCTAAGCATTTCACTTTACAAAAGCCTTTTTTTTTTTCATGTATGCATGTATATGTTAGTCTGCCTACGCCTTGGGCGAAAATAACTCAAAAATTAAACCAATTGAGACGAAATTTCACATTCTGAAGACACGCACATCAGATTTCAACTGAAATCTTTCAACCAGATACGTAGAATCTCTCATTACATTTCTGTTATGCAAGATTGCTCAAATTAATTCATATTAATGAAATGATAAAAAAAATAATAAATATTTACTAAACAGTTAAAACACAAGTCCAATTTTGAATGTCTTTAGAAAAACTTAAGGGACTTCTTTTCGAGGTAGTTTTAATAATTCCGTCACCGCTAAGGCACTTTTTTTTTCGAACTATATCACTGGTCTCGTCCTTATAATTTTTGCACGCCAGTGTATATGACAAAATCTATCAACAAAACCATAATCTTACTAGTTTTCATACGTGAAATATTTATCCCCAATAAAAAAGAATAATTCTAAAACGCGTGCTTTCTGCCGCCTTGAAATTACCTTAATTCTATTATTAAAATATTTCTATTACCTTGAAGATTTATGCTGCCTTTCTTTCCGTAGCATCACGTTGAAAGATAACATTCCAGGAGACTTGATACATGCATTTTATAAAGTTAAATGCAATTTTTACTTCTAAATACCATTGCACTTCGCAAAACATACTAGTGCTGAAAGCATGTTCTCCTTATTCCAAACGAAAATGAGAACTTTTTGTTCCAAAGCTACTTTTTCTTCTCTACTAACCCTTGACACACATTTGGAGACGTTTTATGAAATCATTAAATTTCTTAACTACTGCAGAACTTTTTCATCGTATTATCAGTGAAATGATTTCCTTGGTTGCCAATTTCAGCCTTGCTTTCACTATTAGCCAAGAAAACAAGGTCCGAAACATCGCTCGTATAGGAACATACCTCATAGGGATTTATAATGGGATATTGAAAAATTGTAAATTAAGAAGTTAAGTGGAATTGCTGTTAAGTTTTTTTTTAAGAAATGTAGCATATGAATCTTTCGGAAAGTATATGAAGAAGCACCGTTTCTTTCACCAGCTTTCGCTTTCCATCACCAACGCCAGGCCCACGATCTGTCAAGGTATTTTTTTACTTTCTGCTGTCGGCCAGGAGAAAGGACACCGATCAGTGAACAACACGGCCACCTGGAAGTTGCCCCCGTGAAGGAGCTACCTTATTCGAAGAACTCAGGATTCGGTGAAAGCAATATTTCTTCAACACTTTTAGGTCCAAAGATTTCAGCTACATTTTTGTTTTGCGTGTAAAAAATGAATAGGGGATCAATTTCACAAGTATATATTCCTTCCACTTCGAAGAAAGATACGAAAACACAGGAAAATATATGCATCTGAAGTCTGGAAAATTTAAATAATTACCTCATCAGGCGAAATCCTTGGGTCATCGCGTCTTTCAACGTATAGTTCATAGTGCTCTGCAAGGTAGGCTAACAATTTTCACAAGTACAACTATTTTGGAAACAAAATTAAGATTGTTCTTAATACAGCCACATGTTCAGCTATAGCGTTTAATGATTCTCGTTTTCAAAATATAGCAGAGTCTCTATACACTGAGTGGCCACTTTATTATGACCACCTGACAGTTTTAGGCAAATGAGCTGTGGTTGCATGCTGTTGCCGCCAGAGGGCGAGGCTAGTATAAAACGGGAAAGCTTAGTGCTTGCGACAGTAGTAGTAGAAGTGATTTTTGAGTGACGAGATGGATAAAAAATGCGATTTGACGGACTTTCAACGTGGGTGAAATGTTCCAGAGCAGCTGTTGTTAAAGTGTTTAAAGACTGGACTGTCAGCCAAAAAACTGGGTCTCTACGTGCAACGTGTGGTCGTCATCGACTAGTGACTGCTCGGGCGGAATGGAGAGTGTCCAGACTGGTAACAGACAACAGAAAGGCAACAGTGCAGCAAATTACAGACCATCTTAATCAAGGATCCCCTCAAATGATCTCTGCACTCACTGTTCTCCGTACACTGCATCGGATGCGATATGGCAGCCGAAGGCCTGTTCGAACACCTTTGCTGTCTGCAGTTAACAAGAGAAAATGTCTCCAGTTCGCACAGGAGCACAAGGATTGGACAGTCGATAATTGAAAACAAATTATGTGGTCCGATGAATCACATTTTCAGTTGCACCATGCCGATGGCCGAGTGAGAATTTGGCTGAAACAGCAAGGAAGCATGGACCCCAAATGCATTGCTACAACCCTTCAAGCTGGTGGAGGCAACGTTATAGTTTGGAGAATGTTTTCTTGGCATTCTTTGGGCCCTTTAATTCGTGTTGATCAACGTCTGACTGGCACATCATATCTAAACATCGTTGCAGACCAAGTGTATCCTGTCATGTGGATGGTTTATCCCAATGGCGATGGCTACTTTCAACGAGATAATGCGTCCTGCCATAGTGCTCGTACTGTACAGGATTGGTTTCAGGAACATGCCGGTGAGTTTACTTTGCTTAGGTGGCCCCCACAATCTCCAGATCTCAACCCCATTGAGAATTTGTGGGATGAAGTTGAACGAGCCATCAGACAGCTGGATTCACAACCCTGTAATCCCACACTCCTGGAAAGTTCTATTCATCAAGCATGGTCTCAGATTCCACAAACCACCTATCAATATCTCGTGGAGTCCATGACACGAAGAATCGACGCAATATGAAAGGCAAAAGGTGGTTCAACGAAGTACTGAAGGGGTGGTCATAATAAAGTAGCCACTCAGTGTATAACAAACTTCGATTTGACTGAATCTTATATTTAAGAACATTTTCCGCAGAACCTTTACTTTGAACGGCATTTACATGTAAATTAATCTCCATATTACAAAAATCAATTTCTATATAGCGAAGGGTTTTTTTAAACTAAAATTACCATTGTGTGTGTGTTTGCGTGTGTTTCAAAAAATTTTCTTTGCAATTTTTTTACCACGTAGATGGGAGCAAGGCGTCCTTAATGCCCTATCTTGAATTTCTTGGTTCTGTCAGGTACCAGGATTCTTGTTGAAATTAGAACGACACTGGAGGAATCATGTCCATGAAGACGGTACGAAGCAACTCTTTTTTGCAAATGTGGTAGAAAGTCCAGCGAATAAGCTGCACTCCACAGAATAAAACCGATTTTACCTGGAGTAGCCCTTACTGTAGAAGTTACGTATTCATTCTCATTCAATCAGGGCGCATGACTCGCCACTGTTTTTCTCTGAAAATGACGAAAAGAACATGCCTGTCTCTTGCGGAGAAAGTGAAACTTTTAGATGACATTGACAAAGGAATGAAGAAGAAAGATTTTGCGGAAAAGTATTGTATAGCAGCAAGTAGTGTTATAAAATGTAGTGAAGAAACTGCAGTGAGTGATGAACATGATGAAGAGGCTATCAAAAAATTTCCCATGAAGATATGCTAAAGCATTCGATACGATTCGAGGAGGATTACAGTTTTAAGAAAGTATTCCATATGAAATGTTCCGATGCTTACAAAAACATGAATTTTTTTTATGAACAAAACGTTTTTTTATGAAATCTGCACAGAGCAGAATTACGAAATGTTTTACAGTATACAATAAGTACATGTGTTATTAGGATAATGAAGAGGGGTTTCCTTCTCTTCATTGACTTGTTTATTCGTACAGTGTATTCTACTTCTACGAAAATATATATATAAAAAAAGATATAAACTCATTTATGAAAAGTTTCAAAAGTTCAGTTTACTCTCAAAATTCAACTATATTTTATCTTCCTTTTTATTTGATTTGATTAAACTTTTACAATTTAAGTTCATTTCTATTTAACGAATTTTCTAGGTAACGAAGTTTTTAATGTGACTACGAACTATGTGGCTTAGTCAAATACAGACTCAATAATAAAATTTCCTTTTGTGATGCTGAATGGATTGTTAAACATAAGAACAAAGAAGCTATGTTTAAAAATCTTCCACTGAAGACACTTTGAGATGATTAAGGTGGACGTCAAGTAATTTTGTTTCCTATACTTCCAATGGAAAAATTTCTGTACACATTTTCTTTACAATTAATGCGTTCCCAAGGATGAAAATTTGAACCTCGATTAAAATAGTTTCATTTTATAACTTGGTATACTTAATATTTTCCAAAACATAACCGTAATTATGTAATCCAACATTTGTTTGTCTACTGACGTTATCAAAGTACAGGTCGCGCCATCATTTTTCTGGTTTCAACACCACCAAAGGAAGAGTCATTGATTTTTAATATAATTATGGTTATGTTTTACAAAATATTAAGTATTCCAAGTTATAATATGAAGTTATTTTAATCGATGTTCAAGTTTTCATCCTTGGGAACACAGTAATTGTGAAAGAAATGTGCACAAAAGTTTTTCCATTGGAAGTATAGGAAGCAAAATTACTTGACGTCCACCTTAAAAACAAATTCTTTGTATCTAAAGAAGGGATCACAGGAACATTAACAGAAAACGAAGGCGTGCCAGGAGGATATTCATAATTTTTCTCAAAGTTTAAAATTAAAGCTATCTTATACATGTTTTTTTTTTCTAATGAACGATGTTCCTGAAAATTAATTCGTTTGGATTTTGAGGGAGTCTTCATGATTTCGATTTATTTAAACTTACTGCTGTTGTTCCATCAGACGACATTATCTACAAAATGCATGTTTCGCGACTGAAAAGCTGCTAAAGTTTCATATATTTATATAGGATTTCAAAAATTAGTAAACGTTTTATTCGAAACACATTCAACTGGTGTCATTGCATTCTTGGGTAACTATATTGTAGCGTCACAATGACAAAAGTAGAATTTCGATTTTAATATCTCCATAGATTTGCTCCTAAACTTCTTTAAATTTGTAGTCTTTAATTTACATTTCTGAACATATATACGTACAAGCAGTCCCCAGATTTGTAACGAGCTCCGTTCCTAATGCTGTCTTTAAGTCGAATTTGTACTTAAGTCAGAACAGTTATAGGTACGGTTCATATCTAACGTCAGTTAGTCAAATGTTGTTTATAGTAAACCTTTCGATACATAAAAAACGTTAAAGAAACACATCTGGATACACTAAAACATCTTTAATATAATAATGCAGTAATATTATTAATGATAACAATAAAAATAATAAATGTTACTACAGTATTTATAAATAGAGAGAGAAAAGGGGGAGCGGTAGGAGGAGGAAGAGAGTGAGAAAAGCTGCCTATGCAGCCTTCTTTTAACTCACTGAAAACGCTTCGAGCTATTTCTTGCACTACAGCAAGGCTAATAGGCATATTACGTTGATCTTGATCCTCTAATCAAATTATCAATGGCTTTTCCGTTTCAATAATTAAACCACTGCATTGCTAAGTGATTATTGTAGATTTCATATATAATGTATGACTACTGAACTTGTGATGTTGAGATTTTTTAAAAAATAGCAACGTTTGTTCACAAATAAATGTTTATTTAAAATCAACTATAATTTCGCAGAGCTTTGGCTCGGCATCATCAGGCCGAATGGAACGTAGACATTCAAATCATTGTGACATCAGAGTTCTGACAGTCACGGATTTTGGTGAGTTGTTTCCACGCGCTTGAAAGAAATGGAGTAGACGTCATGTAGTTGACAAGCCGTAAAGAGTTCCGGTATATGTGAAAAGCTTTTAATATATTAAGCTTGATAGTCGAATCAGGTTTATCAATATGCGTAGCGATTCCAGACAAAAAATTATGGTTATTTTCGTGACAATGTTAGGATATAGATGACTTCTTCAGTTCATAGTTCCGTACGTAAGTCTTGTTTTCCTTCACACGGAAACTTAAAGCCCTGCGGGTCTGTCCTATACATAAAAGTCCACATTCACAAGGTATCTGATAAATTCCCCAGGAAATTATGTCTTCGGCGTAATCTTTTGATCCGTAAAAACTCACCTTGACTATGGGTTTCAAAATAACTTTGAAATTAAAACTTTTGAGAAATTTTGTAATTTCGAAGCAAATCTGAGAAGCAAATGGAATAACCGCCCGATTCGTTCGTACTGGGAGGTGTGGTGGCGTGAGCGAACAGACAGGCTTCGGTTTCCTAAAGCTTTGGACAGCTTTGTTTATAACAATATGGCTATATTCTCTGTGAACTGCAAATCGTTTACGAAAATCAAGCTCTTTCTGTAAGAAATCCTCAGTTGAGCATATATGTATGGCACGATATACGTATGTGTAGAAAGCAGAAATTTTGGTTTCCATGGGGGATTTGATTTTGCATGCGGGGTTAAAGAAACAGCAAATGGTTTTCGATAAACTGTTGAACTAAAGGATCCTTCAGAGCGTGATAGAAGCACACACAGGAATGGGGAACAGTCATTATTTTCAGTCTTACATGTGAACTGTATATAAGAATCAACTGAATTGATAAGTTCAAAAAATGTAGGTATTTCCCAATTCATGCGATTCCAAAGAACAAAAGTATCATCTATATATCGAATTCACAGTAACAAGCTGAAAAAATTTGTCCTCAAAGTGACGCATGTAGACTTCGCATAAAATAGGCGACAGTGGGCTACCCATTGTAAGGGTAGCCCACTATGTCTGTTGGAAGAGCTCTATCTATGTCAGTAGCCCACACCCACACTGTCCGTCTGTTGGAAAAATTTTCCACGGAAAAAGAAACTGTTTAGTTTGCTATAAATTTCCACTAGTCGCAAAATTTCTTCAACTTCAGATTGGATGAAAATCATGTTCAATGAGACTTGCTTTCAATGATTCGAGGGCCCCATTCACTAGGATACTTGTGAACATGGATTTCACATCGAAGGATAACATGAACTGATCGTTGTATGGATGTCTTTTTAGCAGATTGACAAACTCAATGGAATTTTTTACAGCAGTTTAATAAACATTTAATTGTGAACAAACGTTGCTATTTTTTATTAAATTGCAGATTTCATCGGGACATAGTCTTTTACATGATCCATTATTTTTAGCATTGTCGTTTGAAATTGTCTCGATCGTTGACCGACTGTAGCCTAAGCCCTAACGCTTTTCCGATGTTTTTGGCGTTTCACCTATTCCCGATCGCTTTATTAATTCCACTTTAGTTTCAATCGTGATCGTCTTCCTTTTCTTTGATGCATCACCATCACTTGCATCCCATTAATGCTTTGGTGCTATGGTTACGATGGTAAAAACAAAATTAAAGCTAGATACAGTGACACACATGAGACATTGTAAGCAGCAACGTGGTCCGACTGAAAAGAACGGAGTCTTTGTCCTACCTCGGGCCCAAGCGCCGATGAGCAGAAGAACCGTTAAAGACCAGCAAAGTTTTGATGCGTGTCGCAAAGTAGCGCCCTTCTGTTATTACGAGCCATTTTATGTAACTCGAATTTTCAATATGATAGGCTTTACGGGAGTTAGTTCGTAACTGGGGGATTTCCTGTATATCAAAAAAATGTAAAGGGTAATATCCGTATCCCATTAATCACTAAAGCTCACTGTTTCAGCTCCAAACGTGATGATGCTTACATACTTTGCGACAGGAAAAAAATGCAACGTGGAGCATTCCGGAAACAGCGGACGGCAGCACTGCACGAAAATGGTACCGACGTTTTAATCCTGGAGACACCTGGTTGAAATTGTGACAGCGAACTCCGGTACCAGTACAAACCAAATGAAGTTTTGTGAGTGGAGATATTAAAACAGAGGAAAATTTTCAGAAATATATCAACATCAAAGGTATCTCGAATACCGCATTAGAACGGAAAGCATATGGTGGGAAAAAAAACCACGAAGCTCTTCAACTCGTGAACTTGGGTAAAGAACAGGGCCTCCACCGTAGGAAAACCAGTGCAACCATTATTCATCCGATACTGATACCAGAGCCCATAGACAAAAATTGGCCAGCATTCATTGCTTATGAAAAATCGACCTCTTGGACATTGGTCATGTGCATTCACCCAAAATGTACGAATATTCATTCTGATTGCAGAGATCCTAACTGCATAGCTTTCTAAACTTCATGAAAGTCCCTATTGGAAGAGCTCTGTCATTTCGGTTCGGGACTTTTACGTTCTGGGTTCAAGTCGTCCAGCTGAATCGCTAATGATTAACCGAGGTTCGGAAGTCTCATTAATCCGTTGGTCTCGGTAATAGACTCCTCATTATAAACAAGCCTAGCCCCCAGTCTTCCGGTGCAACATAAGTAGTGCCGGCGGAATCCACAAACCAACCAACTGAAATCAACCGCCATTTTTCTGACTTATGGTGCAATTGTGTTCCACGGAATTGTCAATTGCATTTTTACACCAAGGAGATTCTCTCCCAAGGATTTTTTTTTTACTTTTGGAAATTTTCTAGCAAAAGCATTCTTTACGGATGATATTTAGCTAAATATGAGCATACCGGCACTTCAAAATTTCCATTTCGAGCTCTGGTGAGCACTAATTTGCTCCCACTTTCGTTCCTAGCATTAAACATAACTCCCAGTGAAGCAGCCCAAAAAATACCCAAAATCTATAAAAAAAAAAAAAAAAATGGAGGTAGGCTGTGTCTGGGACACACTCGCAGGTTTTATTTACATGGATACGTGTTTGACAGTAAGGAGTTTGTGGTAGAAATCGGTTGATAAATGAAAGAGAAATGCAGTTAGACTATAATTTTATTTATTAAAGGGCGATGATATGAGAAGTAACAAACATAAGGCATACAATTCACATCTATGTTTCGCACAAAGGTTAAGTCGATACAAGTATTGCTTAAGGTAGTTGGTAGAAAATTTATATAAGTCAAGCCGAAATTGTCTTTCATGAACTTGAGTAAGTAGGTGTTTTGTTGCACATCAATGTTAAAGTCACAAGTGAGAACGATAGGCACTTGGGCATCCGGTATCATACTTCGTATGATTTTCTTGATGTTTTCAGAGTAATCGCATAGCATCCGGAACATGAAGGCCTCTAGTGATGTTTGTGAACCGTTGGGATGAATGTAAACCGAACCAAGTATGAAGCGAGTTTGAGCAGACACTGTGAAGTCAACTAGACACACGTCACCCACATAGTCATCTCTAATTCTCAATCTGTTGTTGACTGAGAAATTTACGGGTTGGCAATGTGTTAGACTACTGATGTTTCTGCAAATGGCAACTCCCCCGCAGTTCGTTTTGTGGGCGAAGTAGTACGTTTGGAAGTGGAAGGTTTGCGTTGGGCTATTGCCCTATTTCTTTTCGTATTCAATTAGAAACCGGGCAAATGTATGGGACTAGAATCATCCATCCAAGGTTCACTCACAGCCAAGTAGTCCATTGGTTCACATGTACTAGCTGTAGAAGTGTTTGATTGTGGGACCACGCGTTGCGCCGCTTCGGCTTTCTCCTTCAGTCCATAAGCCCTACACCCTTCTGCCTTAGTCGTTTTGGGCTTATTGGATACCTTTTTAGTTTTGTTTTTTTCTAATATATGTGTGTAGTATTTTGAGTCGGACTTTTGCTTCAAATATTTAGACATTTTGATTTTCTCACAAATATTTTTTCGTTTATAACTTATAAAGTACTTATTAAATGCTTATGAATTATTATTTTCTAGATAGATCTCATCCAGACGAATCGTTTGAGACCAGTACCACGATCCTACCTTAACGTGATCTCGAGTTATACTGATTTTAAGGCGCTTGAGTCAGCGTATTCGACCCCAAAAGGGCGGATGCCCTCCCACTCCCCGCGCATGCGCGTAACCTTGAAATTGATATTTTTAGAATGATTGGTTATTACTCCTTTTATGTCAGTTATTAGATTTTAACCATTTGTTATAATTTAGAAATTATAAGCATTTGATCAATCGTAAGAAATTATGTCGGTGAAGTTTTCCTAGAGAGTACCCCCATGGTACCGATTTTAAAGACGTATCCACGTCAAAAAAAGAAAGAACAAGAAAGATGACACCGAATTTTCGGGTGTAATAAGCACGTCTTTTGAATCCGTTCTGACGCAAATTAAATTTATCAAAGCTATTCAAAGTCAATGGAACTGGTATGGAAAACAATAGTATCTGACGGAAGAAAGAAGTTTTTCAATCGGGTTTTTAATCCCTCTGATATTGCTGTAAACGGAATCGTCAGCTTATGCCCTCTGATAATGCTGTAAACGGAATCGTCAGCTTACGCCCTCTGGTTGCAGACGTGGGCGTTAAGAAAAACATGAATTTATATGAGAAACATTTCGCACCGGAAACGCTCTCCAACACAGAAAGAATTTTTCAAATCGGGCTCTTAGAAACAGAGATGTCGACAAAAATAAGATGTGACTTTACGTCCCCGGGTGGGAAAATCATGCGTTATTGTAGGAAGAAAGTATTCTCAAAAAGGTTTTTCCATATGAGCGGTATCGGTCCAAGAAAAAAAAAATTTAGTCGAGTTTTCAGGAGCCCAGATTTTGCTACAAATGCATCAGAAGCAGAAATTAACACTTATGTCCCCTGGTGGCCAAACCATTCTTTACCAAACATTAGAAATTATGTGAAAAATATTTTCCATCAGGTCTTGTAAGCGATACAGGAATAATTTTTAAAATCGGAGTTTTAGGAGCAGAAAAAGCAATTTACCCTAGCGGAAAGTCTGTGATTTACTTGAAAATTTTGAATTTATAGAAAAAACATTTCACATCGGAAACATTATCCAACAAAGAAGGAATTTTTCAAATCGGACTCCTAGAAGTAGATATATTGACAACAATAAGATATATATCTACGCCCCCTGGCGTAGAAACCATGCATTATTTCAAGAAGAAAAATGTTTCCAAAAGGTTTGTCGACATAAGTAGCATCGTTCAACAAACGACTTTTTTTTTAATCGAGATTTAAGAAGCTCATATTTTACTGCAAATACATCAGAAGCGGAAATTAAGACTTACGCCACCTGGTGGCCAAATCATTTTTTTACGAAAATTTGAAATTATGTGCAAAGGATTTCCCCTCAGGAGCTGTATCCGGTGCAGAAAGAATTTTTCAAATCGTAAATTTAGAAGCAGGGACTTAGGGGGAAGGGGGGGGGTAATTTACCTTTCGCCCCCTAGCGGAAAGTCTATGAATTACTTGAAAATTTTTAAATAATAGGAAAAACATGTCACACTGGAAACACTATCCAACAAAGAAGGAATTTTTCAAATCGACTCCTAGAAGTAGAGATATTGACAAAAAAAGGTATATAAATCTACGCCCCCAGGCGTAGAAACCATGCATTATTTCAAGAAGAAAATGTTTCTAAAAGGTTTGTCGACATGAGTAGTATCGGTCTACAAACGACGTTTTTTTCAATCGAGAATTTAGAAGCTCATGTTTTGCTGCAAGTATATCAGAAGCAGAAATTAAGATTTACGCCCCCTGGTGGCCTACCTATTTTTTTTACAAAAATTAGAATTTACGTGCAAACGATTTCTCATCAGGAGCTGTATCCGGCGCAGAAAGAATTTTTCAAATCGCAGATTTAGAAGAAAAAGAAAGCAATTTACCTTTACGCCCCCTAGCGGAAAGTCTATCAGTTACTTGAAAATTTTGAAATTACATGAAAAGCATGTCGCACTGAAAACACTATCCAACAAAGCAGAAAATGATCAAATCGGACTCCTAGAAGATGAGATATTGATGAAAATATCATGTGCATCTACGCCCCCTGGCGGAGAAACTGGAATATTTTAAGAAGAAAATATTTCGAAAAAGTTTATCGATGTGAGTGGCATCAGTCCACGAAAGAATTTTCTCAATCGATATTACAGAAGCTCAGATTTATGGCAAATACATCAGAAGCAAAAGTTAACGCTTACGCCCTCTGCTGGCCAAAGTATTATTTACCAAAAATTTGAAATTATAGGCAAAAGATTTTCCATCAGGAGGTGTATCTTCTGAAGAATAAAGTTTTCAAATCGGAGTTTTAGAAGAAGAATTATGTAATTACTTTTACGACCCCTAGCGGGAAATCTATGCGTAATTTGAAAAAATAACTATATCTAAAATACTCTTTGACATAAATGGAATCGAAAGATAAAAGAATTTTTTAATCGGATGATTAGAAGCAAATATGTGGAATAAAATGTATTTTTGAATTCGACATGATCTGCATTTACGCCCCCTAGCGGCGAAATTGTACATCGTAAAAAAAAAACGAAATAGAGGATCATCATTCGCATATTCCAAACTTACCAATGCAAAAAGAATTTTTCAAATCGGACCAACAGTTGCTGAGATATCGTGGGTACAGACGGAGGGACGGACAAACCGGTAGCATAAGCACGATCTTTTTTACGCTTTCCAACCGTAGGTTGAAGAAGCGTATATGCTCCAGCTTTGTCCGTCCGTCTGTCTGCACGATAACTGGCGTAAAAATGGTTCGATTTCGATGAAATTTTAGTATGTAGTAGGGGACCACCGGGGGACGAACCCTATTGAAAATGGGACAAATGGGGTCAAAGGTCACGACGTAGGAGTGGAATCATTCCATTCCCTTATGTGTCATAACTTGCGTAAATATGGTTCGATTTCAATGAAAGGTTACTATGTGGTAGGGGACCTCCTAGGGACAAACCCTGTTGAAAATGGGACAAATGGGGTCAAAGGTCACGACGTAGGAGCGGGATCATTCCATTGCCCTTATGCGACATAACTTGCGTAAATATGGTTCGATTTTAATGAAAGTTTACTATGTGGTAGGAGACCGCCTGGGAATGAACCCTATTCAAAATGGGTGAAGTGAGGTCAAAGGTCAGGACATAAGACCGGGATGCATTCCATTGCCCTTATGCGTCATAACCTGCGTAAAAATGGTTCGATTTCGATGAAATTTCAGTATGTAGTAGGGTAACACCTGGAGACGAACCCTATTGAAAATAGACGAAATGTGGTCAAAGGTCAGGACATATGATTGCGACCCATTCCATTGTCCTTACCCCATATTATTAAGGTGGACGTCAAGTAAATTTGCTTCCTATACTTCCAATGGAAAAACTTTTGTAAACATTTCCTTCACAATTAATGTGTTCCCAAGGATGAAAATTTGAACATCGATTAAAATAACTTCATATTATAATTTGGGAAACTTAATATTTTCTAAAACATAATCATAATTATATTAAAAATCAATCACTTTTCCTTTGGTGGTGTTGAAACCAGAGAAAAGATGGCGCGACCTGTACCTTGATGACGTCAGTGGACAAAAAAATGTTGGATTGCATAACTACGGTTATGGTTTAGGAAATATTAAGTATTCCAAGTTATGAAATGAAGCTATTTTAATCGATGTTCAAATTTTCATCCTTGGGAACGCATTAATTGTCCAGAAAAAAGATGGCGCGACCTGTATTTTCATGACGTCAGTTGACAAACAAATGTTGAATTGCATAAATATGGTTATGTTTTAGAAAATATTAAGTATTGCAAGTTATAAAATGAAGATATTTTAATCGATGTTCAAATTTTCATCCTTGGGAACGCATTAATTGTGAAGAAAATGTGTACAGAAGTTTTTCCATTGGAAGTATAGGAAGCAAAATTACTTGACGTCCACCTTAAGGTAAAAAATGCTTCTAACGTAGACCAATACCTTAAAGTAGCAATTCTTGTATGTATGTATGTACATTTTATTTTGAAAACGGCTCTAAGAATTTTGATGAAAGTCGTTAACCTACCGTTTTCTGGTACTAGAAATCGATTTAGCTTGATCTCGACTTTAGGAGAATTCGTTTAGTGGGTTAAATAACCACCCCGAATTATAACGTTTTTAGTGATGGCGTTGTTCCATTAATGTTACCAATGCTTAGAAATCATATGACGTCATAATCTCGCCTTTGAGAATGTTGGCGCGCGGTCACGCCATCTGTCTCATTACGTCACGCATTGTATGTGGATCCTATTAAAGTTTTATGACGTCACACTTGCGGCAAGCAGATGGTCGCGATTCCCATCTGCCTCATTACGTCACGCGTTGTGTGCGTATGTCGGTCCGCAGGATAACTCGCGTAACAATCGTTCGATTTCGATGAAATTTTAGTGTCTGGTAGGGGATCACCTGGGAAGGAACCCTATTTAAAGTGAACGAAATGGGGTCAAAGGTCAGTACATAGGAGCGGGATTCATTCCACTGCTGTTATGCGTCATAACTAACGTAAAAAAGGTTCGATTTCGATGAACGTTTAGTATGTGGTAGGGGACCACCTGGCGACAAACTTTATTGAAAATGGGAGAAATGGGGTCAAACGTTAGGACATAGAAGCGGAATCAGTTCCATCGCCATTATGCGTCATAACTTACGTAAAAATGCTTCGATTTGGATGAAATGTTAATATGTTGTAGGGTCTTGCCTTTGGACGAATTCTATTGAAAATGGGCGAAATGGGGTCAAAGGTTAGGACACAGGAGCGGGATCTATTCCATAGCCCTTATGCATCATAACTTACGTAAAAATGCTTTGATTGCGACAAAATTTTATTATGTTATTTCGGAGGTATACCAAACCGGTTCTGTTGAATATCATCGAAATGGGATCAAAGGTCAGGGCCCAGGACCGAGATTTATTCCGCAGCCATTATTCTCATAACTTGAGTAATAACTTGAGTAATGATTTCTGGTATGTTGGAAAGCGTATTATAATCAATGCATTGCATGATTTTACTAACTTGTTTTACAAAAGACGTGCTAAAAAGCATGATCACAACACGTATTTTTACTTTGTTTACAGTTTGTAATCTTTTAAACAGCCTTTCTGTCTGTTTTTTTAATTCCGAGCGTTGATGCTTATTGCTGTAGTTGTTTCATATAAGTAAGATAAGGATAAAAAAAAGTTGTAAATGCCTTCCCATTCGCGGGAAAACTACTCAATAAGCACCTGCAGGGTTCAGTTAGGGTTGAATATATTGGGTGTCGTTTATACGCTGCTTCAGTTTACATCAGCGGACCCACAACGGGGGTTGGCACTTTTATTCTTTTGCAATAAACATATGTACGCCTACAAGTCAACAGCGTATGACAAATTTGGAAGTTTTGGTTATTTTTCTCAGATATCCTACTCACTAAATACACTGGGAGCACACGCTGGAAAAATGTAAGGTTGGTGTGAATTCCTCTTCCTCTAATTCTCGTGTCGCTTTCAAAAATAATCCATTTCTCTTTCAATCTTACATTTTTTCATTTGCCTTGCGCCCTCCAGAACAATAAAAAAAGTAAAACCTCAAATAAAATATTACGCTATGCTTTGAAGAGATTTTTCTTTGTAAGCGTCCTCCGTGATTTTTGAGATAAATGTACATAATAGAGAGTAAAAAGTAAGGGAGTAAAAATAATGTTGTATCGTTTAATACATCTAAAATGAAATACAAAAGGTTTCAATATCTTTCAGATTTAATTTTCGCTTCCGGTTTTAATAAAAAAATTTCTCGTAATCATTGTAAATAATATTAATAATAATATGTTAATATTATTATCATTAATTATTATGTTCTGGACTTCGAGATTGAAATCGCGCGCTCTATCAGCCAGCTACTGTACTTCCCTCCTCTCCAAAAAGCACAATGGATGCACCATTTCTGTAAGGATAACATGGTTGTATTTACAAATAGGAAGTACGCAGAGGAAGATGAGTGATTCAGAGAGTATCTATTTTCAGCGGTAAAAATAATCAAAAAAAAAAAAAAAGAGAGAGAGAAAGAGAGAGCTAGTGTTAATGCAAAAGAAATGAAGTTTCTTCTTGTTACGGAACATGTTACAAGAAGAAACTCCATTTGTTTCATCTTGTAACAGAACATGTTGTACAAGAAACTTCAGGTCTTCTTGCCATCACTGAAATTAAGAAGACCTGATAACACGTGGTTGTATTTTAAAGAAATACTCGAAGTGGCCGTGAAACGCATTTTGCAATTATTCTTACTTCTCTCCTACGCAACGTCACCGGCAGCGTGATAAGCAGGGAGGGCATCGGTGGCTGGTGATCGTAACGAGCAGATGCAACTCATCTATGGGACAAAAATGAGCCGTGTTCTCAGAGGAAGCATAGAAGTACGCTGGAAAACACACACACACACACGCACATTAAGCAGCATCTCATGGCAAATTTTGCTGATGGAAAATTGAGGAAGACGAGAATATCCTCTCAAAGCAGTTGACTTAAGCGGACTGCTAATTCAACCTAGAAAATTACAGTGACCCGAAACATTTCTTTTTTTCTCTGAGGGAAGGAAAATTTAAAAAAAAAATTGAAAGAAAATTTTGTCCAATGGAAACATTTTTCTTAAATTTCAGTTATAAAAAAACCATCGTTTTGCAGGTTTACTTAATGATGCTCTGTTTTTCATCCATACATATCTGAAATGCTGGAGAAATTCATGGCAATTATACACCGATGAGACATTACATTATGACCACCCCCAGCCTAGAGAAATGAGCGTGCCTGGAAACAGAAAAGTGGCGTAGGTGAAGTTCACAGAGCCGTATATATACAACCCAAGGACCGGCTTTCGGTTAGTAGAGTGTTCGGAGTCAAAATGGAAAAAGCTGCCGATTTATTGGAGTTTGATAAAGGACAAATTGTGATGGCACGGCACTTCGGAACTACGATATCGGAAACGGTGCGGCTTGTGGGTTGTTCGCGTGCCGCTGTAGTGAGTACGTATCAAAAGTGGTGCACAGATGGCCAAACGACGAACCTTCGTCCAGCCGTGTGTCGTCCGCAGCTCATTGATGCCAAAGAGGAGCGGAGACTGTCGCGCATTGTTCACAGCAACCGCAGGGCCACAGTGCGACAATTCGCCCGCAGCTACAATAGTGGTTATGACGGCAATGTGTCACACCACACAGTTCATCTCAGCCTTCTGCGCATTGGCCTGCGTAGTCAAAAACCCAGCCGGATCTCCATGCTTACTGCACGGCATCGCCAACAACGCAAGAAATGGGCTCAAGATCATCGAGATGTGACCGTGGATGATTGAAAGAAAGTGGCCTGGTCAGGCGAATCAAGATTCCCGGTGCATAACATAGACGGCAGAGCGCTGATACGCCGATTACCAACAGAGGCTATGGCACATGAATGCACTGTTGGGCGGAAACAGGTCGGCTGTGGCGATGTTACGCTGTGGGCGATGTTTATTGGGGACACTTTATGCCCCATTATCCCTATAGCACAATTCCTGACAGCTTTTATGTATTATAACGAAGTAAAATTCTCCGTCATTTTATCCGCGCCAGGATTCGAACCCGGGTCCCCTCATTCCGGAATAAGTTGCTCTACCAATTGAGCTACGCGGACGTTTCATTCTGATTCCTATCGGCCTTTATGTCGTGTGCGTCCTTCTGGCAGGTACGTCACACCTCCTGGTACGTTACAGTATCTGAACATCGTTACAGACCAAGTTCACCCATTCATGGCAACTGTGTTCCCTGCTGGTGATGGCCTATTCCCAACAGGATAATGCACCATGTCGCACTGCCAGAATCGTCAAGGAGTGTTTCGAGGAACATGCTGGTTACTTTCTGTTAATGCCATGGCCTCCAAATTCAGCTGACATGAACCCAATCGAGCATTTGTGGTTCGACTTGGAAAATCGGGTTCGCGCCAAATCACCACCACCCCGAAATGCACGGGAACTGGAGGACCTGTTTTTGATATTATGGTACCAGATACCTGAGGATATTTATCGCCACCTCATCGAATCGATGCCTCGCCGAGTGGCCGCTGTTTTGCGCGCTAAAAGGGGTCCTACAGCTTATTAGGTAGATGGTCATAATGTAATGGCTGATCGGTGTATGTTATAAAAAGAAACTTCATTTGTGACTTCTTGTAGCAGAACATGTTACAGAAGAGACCTCAGGTCTTCGTACAGTCACTAATGGTAAGAAGACCTGATGAACACGTGGTTATAATTTAAAGAAATACTCGAGGTGGCGGTGAAATGCATTTTGCAATTGTTCTTACTTCTCTCCTACGCAACGTCATTTGTTTCTTCTTGTAACAGAACACGTTACACAAGAAACCTCAGGTATCCTTGTAATCACTGATGGTAAGAAGACCTAATTACCATGTGTTTGTATTTTTTTAAAATACTCAAGGTGGTGGTGAAATGCATTTTGGGATTGTTCTTACTTCTCTCCTACGCAACATCACCAGCAGTGTGGTAAGCAGAGAGGGCATCGGTGACTGGCGATAGTAATGAGCAGGCAGAACTCTTCTATGGGACAAAAAAATGAGCCATGTTCTCAAAGGAATCATAGAAGTACGCTGGAACACACACACACACACACACACATGCAGCATCTCATGACAAATTTTGCTGATGGAAATTGAGGAAGACGAAAATATCCTCTCAAAATAATTGACTTAAGCGAAGTGCTTATTAAACCACGAAAATTACGATGGCCCAAAACATCTTTTTTTCTCTGAGAGAAAGAACATTTCAAACAAATTGACAGAAAAGTTTCTCCAATTGAAACATTTTCCTTCAAATTCAGTTTTGAACAAACCATCGTTATGCAGGTTTTTGACCGATATTACACTCTCCCGACTAGAAGATATTGTTTGGCACAGAAGATTTAATGAAAATGTCACGTGCTAAAGAACAGATTCAAGTGAAAATGACGATCAGCCTGGAAACATGATGTCACTCGGAGGTACTCGCGGTAATTCAGTTGAACGATGTGACGCGCTGTACCGAAAGAAACATTTGCGTTTATCTGACTCAAAGTCTTACTCGCCTGTCTTTTTGCGTAAGAGCTTCGACCCATGCCACTCTGATACCTATTGTTGATGCTGAAAGTCTACCAAATGCGTTTCTCATCCGTCGATGCATTGCGCTCGTGTGCGAATTTTGAACACTATTGTAACACGCTCCGAACGCAGATGACTTGAGGACGATAGACTTCTTGCAGCTGGCGATGAATCTACGCTATCGGTGTTTCTCGTGCCCAGAGAAACCTAATCCCAGCGCGTACCTCCGATTGAGACCAAGTTTTCAGGCGAGTCGTCATTTTTCATTTAAATCTGTTCCCCATTTCATTCAAACTTTTCTGCCGAACAACGCTCTCTACTCAGGAGAGTTTTGTGACGTTGCGAGACACCAATTTACAGTTTCCTAATCTGCGATCAAAGGTCTCGGAAATTACTTATTTATCAGCCAAAGTACATAAAGAATCTTTGAGACAAACGATCTCCCAGTTTTGAAGACCAACATTTCTTCAGATCAGTAAATAACTGGTATTTCATTTGGCCATGTTTGCAAGAAAATACTATTTAGCAGATTAACTCAAGCACTCCTTTCTATGAAATATACAACATTACTTAAATTTTCACAACCAATCAGCATAGTTTAGAAAGAAAAATAAATACAAAAGCAAATTATTTTCAAATTACGCAATAGATATTCGTTTTACTGTTGTTCGTTTGACATGTTATCAAAAATCTTGTGCGTAATAAATTTGTTTCTTTCTGTCCCATTTATTTCTCAAATCGCAAAAGTTCTGTGATCACTAAATTCAATACTATTCCTCTTTGTTTTGGTTAACGACCACCGTGAACAATTCGATGGACTATAAGCAGTCACCCGTCCCTGATTTAGGGACACTTGTTCCAAGGAGGGGAGAGAGCCAGTGCCGCAAGACAAACACAACATTCGTGCCTCACCTGGACTCGAACCCAAAACCCATCTCGGACTCATGGTCAGAGGCCTACGCCACATCATTGGCTATTCCACTTTGTACTTCAGTTTATACTGTAAAAAAAAAAGAAATTGCTCTTTGATTACTAAAATGATTGATTCAGTCCCAGCCAGATATATGACGACACTAAGAGTTCGGGTAATAGAGCATTTCGTTGTCGTGGGAAACAAAGAAAGATCGGAAAACCAAAAATATTTTCCTATACATGCAATTTTTGTAACAGCTGGTGACAACGTTAAAATTTTCCAAGTATCCTTTAAATATGTGCCACTAATAGAAATGTGGAAGAGAATTAAACTACAGCAACAAAATATGAACTTCAAAAAGTTTCAGTCCACTCATCATTAATGTATAAACGAATTTTAGTTATAAGTATATGGCCAATTTTATACATTTACGAATAAATATGTAGCTTGGAATTAAATCGTGAACTGTTTTAATTACAGATGAAAATAATTTGTAATAAGAACAGCAATAATGCTGATCATGAAATAAGGGACAATTTGAAAATAAAAACATATTTTAAATCATGGTCGTTTCACTGTCCTGAAATTATAACTATAAATTTATAGTTATAATTTATATTTTGCAGTTTCTCTATTTCCTGTAGCGTTCTCACCTAAAAACATCATTCAAATCTATAGTACATTTCAGTAATGCTAAGAAATTTTGCAAAAAAATTATAGAAGTATACAGTGTTACTATTTCTCGGGCGTTTTAGTTTGCAGTCGAGAATAGCCATAAATTTAGTCATGGGGACACAGTTTGAAGTGAAACATTGGCGACTTTTATAAATAATAAATTATACCGTTTGAAAAAGAAAAGGCCCTAATCTAATTTATGAATAAAATTTGACTTTGATATAACGTCTGTCATTTTAATTACAGATAAATGGGTAATTTATAAAATAAAAAAGCCTCTTACTTTAATGAAGAATTAATAGATACTGTGGCGGAAAAAAGTAACTATTAATTTAAGTCATGTGCATGACTTTTAATTTAAATTATCGCCATCCTTATTTCAAGCACAGCATTTATTCCTAACTGAAATAAGAGCTTAATTTCAAGTAAAGAAGATAGGAATTATAATTATCAAGGAACGGACTATGTGTGTTTAAAAAAGGCAATAATTTTAGTTAAAAATAAGTGAAGAGTTTTAAATGAAAACCAGCATAATTTCATTTGCAATGGAATGATAGTGTGAGATAATGAAAACATAAGTAAGACAAATAGTTCAAAATGTAAACTGTTGAAATTTTAATTCCAAGTTTGAAGGGCCGTTCTTTTAGTTAGGCCATGATTTCTGTTGGGTAAATGGACAGCATAAATTGAAAGCGTCAGTATTTTCAGCTCTTCATAAAGAAATTGTTTAACATCGCCGAAATGCCAAATACAGACGCAGAGTTTGAAATAGAACCCACAATTTTGCTTCTGAAAGAACGTATATTTTAAAATTTGTGGAACATTCTGAAAAAACGTGTATTTTTTTTTAATTTGTGGGAATATTTTAATTGAATTGGCTGTTTGAAGTAAACACAGCTAAATTTTGATTGCGATTAACTACTAGAACTGAAAATTCTATGCTTTGCAGATGGAAAAATTTATTATTATTCTTTGAAACTCTGAGGACGTTTCTCTCTGCCAATTTGTAAATTTATGCTTTGAATAAGATTATTTTTTCTAAAGTAGAACCAATTTTTTAAGTACCAGCATTTGTTCTTATCTGTACACCCTCTTATATCGGATTCATCTAATATCATTTCCGTGTCTGCTTTTTTTTTAAGTTTAGAAATTTCGTCTTTGATATTTTAATTGACGTGCTGAAGAATTGAAAGGGTCATGCAATTCGTGTTGCGGAAATTCTGACTTAGTCCGCTCAGCAAGTTCTCTTTTCTCTCATTAAAAATATTCTCTCCCGTTCTCGTGCGAGCGTTCTCCCTGTGACAGGAAGGAAGATATTAAAGAGAAAGCGAACTTTTAGAAGTCGATCCAGTGTCCGTCCGGCCTACTTGAAGTCCGAGGTGATGTATGTAGGGCATTCGGGCTGGTATAAAAGCGGAGGGACCTGCCCATTCCCCATGCCTCTGACCCAAGTCCTTCTTTTCGACATGTTCTCTAAGGTAAGTGGAAAATCGAGTCTCTCTTCCCTTTATTAGCCCGGATCACCCGACAATACCACGCCTATAGACAGCAGCAACACAAAAACAGCACCTTTCCCACACTTGGTTTTCTTCTGGGAAATGATTTGTTTGGAACATCGCTAATCAAGGAAAGATGCAGGGATGTTAAACAGCATTTTTTCTTTTCTGTAAGGAGATATAATTATATTACAAGAAACGTGACTTGTAGTGATTAGAATAACTTCGTGAGCATAAAACGAAGTAATTTTGGATTACCCTGGATGTATAAATGCCATCGAGAAATTCAAGATGAGCAGAATAAAATATCGTACATAAAATATATTGGAATACTTTTCATCTGGCTAATCGCAAAAAGGAGTGTGAATAGTGTTGTGCCTCTGTTTTCTAACGGGAGAGAAAAAATGCAAGGAGAAATGATGAAGTCTGCGGTAAATATGTACTCCTGATTCAAACTTATGTAAGATATCTTTCGAAAACGAATCTACATGCTTGCTCTTATTCTGTACATGGCGGACGAGTACGCCCTGCCTCATGTTAAAGGAAAATTATTTTAGAGTGATGGTGAACGGAAATTTTTCCCCGCATTATTTTGAAAGAAGGATATGTCATCATGATATTGTATTGAAAATCTACCACAATTCACTAGCTGAGAGTCTGACTCATTGACATAGTATGGTACAGCTACTTAGAATGGAACAACAGTGTGGTATAACTACTTAACTACACCAGAGCGTAAATGCTTTTTACGTTCAGCATTCGCTATGATTAAATGCTGAAGTTGAACATGAATTTTCCGATTCCTACTTAGTGAAGATTTTAGTAAATATTTGTAGCCCTTCAGATTACTCAAATTTACTCAAAATGCTTGTAAAACATCAAGTGTTTAGTAACCGATAGAGAAATATTTTCTTCTGAATATCATAAGCTCAAATTTCTGAACAACCCCCACACGTCTTTCAAGAAAGTAAGGAGGATATATCTAATGGAAGGCAACACTTTTGCAAATGTTTGTCGATAAGGTTGTAATGACGACTTCAGTTAAGTATTCGAAATATCATCGTCAAAAATTTCTACTTTTATTTAATTTTTTATTATAATAAATGATTAAATTTCAAACTGAAACTCCGAGCCTGGGACACTTGGTACACATGTCATGATTCTCATGATGAGAATGTCCAAATATATGCAAAACATACACTGCATTAATTATAAATTATTTAACCAGAATTAAAGCCTCTCTATGATTATCCATCGATTAGCTATAAAAATAAACATATTTCTTCAGCATTTTTTAAAGAAAAATTACATTGGCATTTGAGGAATTTTTCACATGAAGCTGCATGTAGGGTTATGACAGAATTCAATGAAAATTTGCGGAACTAGGGCAAAAGAAGTTTTAATGTCTTGTGTTATCATAAATTTTGAACTGCTAAGAGAATCCCTACTCAGGATCCCTTTCACTCTGTGTGATCAAGTATTTTCTCATTAAAAAGATAAAGGACCTCGTATGGGAATCACAAAATTCTTGGAACTCTTTTAAGGAAAGAAATATTAAAATTTCAGAGCATCATCGAACAAAATTTTAGAGAAGAACTAAGTGAAAAATTACGAAAGATCGAAAAAATAAACTAAAGTAAACTCATCTAAAACATTCATTTCAACTTAATTGGTCCATCACATATTTAGAATATTGGAGCTTAAAATATGAGATGTACTCTAACTTACAGATAATATGTCTAATTTCGATTCATTAAATATACTGGAAATACGGTTATTTCCTAATTCCATTTTCTATAAATGCACAAATGACAAGGATTTATTCGCTAAAGGATACATGAGATTTAACAACGTTTTATTCTACATTTTTATGATGCCGTACGAAGTTAGTCAGAGAAGAATTAAGAAAGAACGATGTCATGATCTTCTACTTCCTCAGTATAACTGCTGGAGCTCTTATAAATAAAATGAAAAAACGCGGAACGGAACATAGGGGAAAATAAAGCGCAGTTCATCTGTCGTTGCACACACACACACAAAAAAAAGTCCGTTAAATGAAGGCAAAGAAAGGTTCATATTTTCCTTAGTTTTCAGGTGACAGTTAAAATTCTGATTTCTGTAACGATATGTTAAAAGGTGAAGAGTTAACTATAATCACCTTCCCCCTTATTTTAAGAAAAGAAGTGTTAAGCAGAATTACCTACCCCGTTACTTTAAAAGGTTAAAAGTTAATCAGAATCACCTTACATCTACCCTCCCCCTTAGCAAAAGGGGGGAACAAGGAAAACATGTCTGCATGTATATTGATTTTTGCCTTGTTTTTTGTTTTGTTATGAAATTTTTGGTATTGGAATTTTTTATTGTAAGTGAAAACTGGTAAGAAGTTAACCGAACGAAAGGAACACGGCACCTGCTGTAGTTAAAAGTATCAGTAAAATTCACAAAATAAATGAAACAGGAAAATCTGTACCTTATATAAAAAAATTATCCATAACGGTTGATAGACATACATAATCCTGCTATTGTGTCCAGAACAAATATGTAGAAAAATATCCAGTGGCTATTAAAAATTTAGGAGTCTACAAAAACACATACTGCTTTCATTTTAGGCTTTTAGCCACTACCTCCGTTAGGGAAAGAAATAGGAAGATAAACCAGTTAATCTTCTGATGGTTAGGCAACGTCTGCTCGGCGACATAGATGACGACACTTCCAATGATCACATCATACGAAGTTGTAAAACTACAGATGTTCTCACATATATAGAACGTTTTGGATACGAAAATAAGAAATTACAGCAAATAAAAAATTTCAAAGAATTGAAACTGGCAACCGCGTATTAGATCAACACGAAAGAAATATCTGCCGCAGTTAAATATGGTCTGCTAAAAAAATGGCGCACTGTGGATAAAAGTTTATGTTTTTGTTCTTTACAAAGAGAAATATTCGCATTATGTAGTTAAAAAACGCTGTAAAAATCATGGAACTAGCATTTCTTAATGTAAAATAAGCAATATTATTAATAACAGACGAAAACATCGTCAAACATTGCTTTTAATAGGAAAAAAGACACCGAACGAATATCCAAAGAAAGTTCGTAGTTTTACAGCTATTTCAAAAATAAGGTCTCTGGTTTTAAAAGAAAATCCACCGACCCAAAGAGCAATCGCTAAAACGTTAAAAATATATGCATCAACTGTATACAAGGTAATAAACAAAGATTTGAATTTGAAAAAAACAAAAAAACTAAAAAAAAAACCAACATAATGTTCACCGCCTATTGCCTAGGCACGTAGCTGAGTGCAGAACACGGTGTAGACTTCTTTGTGAAAATCCCTTAGACGGAGGCACATGGAAATTTATTGTGACTATTGATGAAGCATGGATCTACCTAAACGACTATTAAAAAAGTCTATTTACCAGAGCAAAAAAGCAGAAAATGACTTACAAGCTTGGTTCCAAGAATCCAAAGAAAGTTTCCGTAAAGGTTTCATTATTACTGCTGGTTTCTCGTACAATGGAAAATTAAAATTAAGAAAAGTTGAAAAGAATGTTAAAATCAATTCTACATATTACCAAAAATAATGTGTTAACTCCTATATTTAACGAGGAAATGCCATTACTTTATCCACGAACCTTCAAAGAGTAAAACCCGATCAGGATATGCAGACATCCAAATCTACCACTCCATTTCTTAAAAAAATGAAAAAAGAGACGGGTAACAAGTCTAAACTTTTGGCTCATATTCCTTCAAAGTCCCCTTGTGTGTCACCAAAGGATTGCTAAAAAGGGCGTTTTCTAAACACAGACCTAAAACAATTATTGGACTATAGAAAGCAGTGGAAAAGGATTTGGAATAAAATACCCCTACCAATTTTAAAAAATGCCCTGTATCTCGAAAATCTAGATGTAGGTTCACAGTCCACAGAATGGGCTATCAGATAAACCATTTGAGAAAGAAATAATTTTATTTTAAACATTAATTATATTGCTGGAAAATCGTTGTAAAAATGTGGAAACATCCTCTGCAGTTGTAGGTATGATTTGAATATCAGTTGATTTGCAGGTGTTATTCCGAGCCCAGGAGTTAGGGAAAAACACATCCAGCTTCCGCTGCGTTGAACCCAGGATTATGGCTTTTAACCTCTGATCTCTTGGAAAGAGGATCTTGTGGAGTGAAGAACGAACAACCGGAGGAACATTTTCCATGCTTCATTGTAACAATCTGGATACAGGTAAAAGATAAAACATAAGCAACTTCGCACTTCCTAAGCTAACTCGGAATACACAGAAAGTAAAAGTGAAACCGTCACCGGCCCCATTTATCATCTGCTAACAAATTTCGCACAGAAACTAATTTGTGGTTGAAAACGGAAGCCTTTCTTTTTTTTTTTTTTTTTTTTTTTTTTTCTTAGACGATGAACGCTTTCTTTGTACCGGAAGTTAACGAGACGATATTTCCTTTTCGCTTTGCAGACTGTACACTTACTTTTGTTAAATCCCGCTTACTCAAACTGTGTTGCTGTACTTCGTCTTTCGAAAAACCATTAATTTTGACTGCCAATATCATTGCAAATTCCTTTATTGCAATCTGACTGTAGAATTCCTGAGAATTGAGGAATGAGTTTCCAAGTTTCAAAAACTCTGTTTAGAATTATAAAACAGAAAAGATGTTTGTGTTTTTCTTATTCAGTATATCATTTGTGATCTCACTAATGATAAACTAACTATATGTATAACTCAGAGTGGAATAACGATAAACATATGTTAAGTTAGAAATACATGGAATAATTAATATAAGCATAAATCAAGCAGTTCTTTCCATGTAACATAACCACAGAAATTTGATAATTTAATCGTCCTGGAACGGGAATCGAACTCGACTCTCCAGATTTGCGCTCGAGTTTGTTTGGATTTCATTGTCCTGGGTGGTATAATGGCTAGTACACTCGAGCGCAAATTGGGAGATGCGGGTTCGATTTCCGTTCCAGGACGATTACATTTTTTAATTTCTGTGGTTATGTTACATGGGAAGAACAGCTTGATTTATGTCTATATAAACATATGTTATTTAAAACTCAACAAGTGCTGTCAAAACAGAATGTGAATAAAAGCGAATATGATTTTTGATGTGGTAATTTGCAGTTAAGAGCACATTGTAGAACAATTAATTCAAAGGTACTAATGGGTAAGAAACGTCGGTGTATTTCATCGTTTTCAAACCTGAAACTACGTGCTCACACTGCTTTCCTTTCTCTTTCTATTCTTGAAACATATTTGAGAACATAATTCTCACCTGAAAACATATTTTGTGTTTGGAACTATAGTGAGATCAAACCACTGTTAGACCGAAGAGCATACACGGTCGTATCAAAACAATATGACCACCTACCTAATAATGGGAATAACCACGCTTGACCCGGATGACAGCAGCGAGACGGCGTGGCATGGACGCAACGAAGCCCTGGAAAGTTACCCGAGGCTCAGAGCACGGAGGTTCCAGAAATGACGTGGTTGTGGGTCTGCTCTACAGTTATGCAGTCGGGGGGTATTTGGTGTCAGTAGTTCATTCTTGGTACACCCTTAGTATAGCACCTCGTGAACATTCCACGTAGTCTGCTGTTTCTGAGATGCTTTCTCCCTTGGGTGATCGTCGATGATCTTTCCTTTCTGAACGTCCGTCAAATCACTACCTCTGACCATTATGCTAACATTACGCACTATGGCTCTTCTGTCCTGGCCGGCCGCTTAAATCTCCTTGTGGTCGACCTTGTCGTATGCACTCTGTGACGCACCTGGGCGGGTATACTGTGATTCCGGGGGTGGTCATATTATTCTGATACGGCAGTGTAATTCTGAAATATATATATTTAAAATTTTTATGCGGTAACTTGACGGAGATAAAACCGAATGGAAGTCTGATCTAATTTTCGTGTACACTGGTTCACGTATGAAAAATAACGAAACAATGGCTGATGTTTCTTTTTCCAGAGAGTCACACAAATTGGCTGTGCAGTTGGGATCATTGCCGATAAGTGACATTCTGAGAATATAAAATTTATGAATTTCCATTCCAGGGTTAAAAAAACTGCACAATAATTGTTTGTTCCTCTGACACTAACGCAGCAGAAACCCCAATTTAAGAAAGTTATATTATCAAGAGCAGTTCGGCCGAAATTATTTCAAAAATATTAAAGGTCAAAATCCTTCAGTTATTCATTTTGAAATATGATTTTTTTCCAGGTGTTGTTAGGCTGCCTCATCCTGGTGGTGGCCGTCCACGCGGTTCCTGTGCTCGAAGAGGACGATGAGGATCTTCCCGTCTACACAGAAAAAGTCGTCCCGTCTAAACCCACTGCGCCTGCCAAAGTGGCTTCTTCATCTACCATCGCCAAGGCACACAGATTCTCACCAAAAAAGCTGCACTCCGTCCCGAAGACGTCTTCGCCAAAAAAGCCTCGTCATCTTCCTCCACCAGTAGAAACAAATTACCCTTCACCAGTAGTCCCAGATACTCCAAAAACCTTGCGTAAGGCAGCAAAACTCTCCAGGGAGATCAAGCCCGTATATTCTTCGTCAAGACCGGTGAAGTCTATTCTGCGGGCTGACCACGCTGCTCCTCGTGCATCATATGTTTCGCACGAGCCTTCATATTCTGCACCACGTCATGCGCACGCACTGGTACAGTCATCATATGCAGCTGCGCAACCAGTACACGCACCGGTACAGTCATCGTACATGGCTCCACAACCAGTACACACACCCGTAAGACTAGTATACGCTGCCAGAGACGGAGGAGATTATAAAAGTGATCATTATGTAAGTATAAATTCATTTTCATGTTTGGGGAGCTATTTCTTGTTGCGTACTTAATACGGTAGGCTTACCTAGAGTGATTTAAAGCAAAACAGATTTAGATCACGTGCTATGTCTCATGCATTGCACATTGGCGTACTACTATTATGATGATGATGATTTAAACTAAGTTTTAAAGCGAAAGACATATTGAGAGTATGCGGATGTATTTATTGATGATAATCCATTCACACCACTAGCACTCGATCTATAATCGAAATGCCTCTGTTTGATCATCTTGGTAATCAGTAAATATTTCATATTCTGTTGTTCATACCTTAATTATATTTCAGTAGTTAATTTGCAACAAGAAAGGGTTGTCTTTCGGCAAAGATTTAACAGCTAACTCAGCATATACTAATATACAGCAAAACTTCTTTTACCCGTAACTTATTTATCCGGAGTTCTCTGTTAATCGACAGCTACAATGTTCGGTGTTATTTTTTCATTTTTGTAATTTTCCTCCTGAGCTCCGTGTGAACTATTTTCCTTACTTTTTATTCTCATTGTCTTTTTTCACTCTGCAGTCACATGGACATCAACTAATCAGAAGTCAAAAGGATAAAAAAAAAACATTGCAAGTTTAATTAAATTAAATTCTCCTTATTTAGATATGATTGGTAACAAATATTGCTCACGATGATCATTATATATCTTTAAATATACACATGGAAGAGTATGTAGAGTGTCCTCGTTTCCATGAGAACGGCTTTGACGGCTAGCCGCATTCACTGATATGAAATTAAACATCTGGAAAATAAACAAACGAAATGGAGTTGGTGATCTTTGACATGTTATTTCACCTTAGAATGACCTGATGAACTTGAATGCAACGCCATCATTAAAATCGTTAAGATCTTGTGTCTCCTGCGAAGAGGGCAAGTATTGCAATTGATCTTGACGTCTAGCTGTGCCAGTTTATCATGGAATCTTTCCATCTTCTCTTTACAAGAAATCTAACAATAACTTGTATTTAAACTTGTCTAGCAAGGTTATTTATTCCCATGAGGCATATGAGGACGGATGACCTGATGATTCCTTAATGAAGCTTAAAACTGACGTTGCTTCGTATCAAAGAGAATCTTATTTAAAAGAAAAAAACAAGGGAGTTATTGAGAATTGTTTTTTTAGAGTTCGAGCCTTTTTAATTTTTGCAAAGAAGTTATTTTTAGGAATTGGTCGATAAAAGACGTGAAGATTATTTTTCATTTTCCATTAACTTCTTTATCACTGTGAAGTTCTACTTTTAGAAGAACGGGGATGTTTTTTAGTAATTCATAGTAGTTTCTAAAAACAGTATCTTACAGAAATTTATACCTTTCACCATTCCCAGCGACTCATTACAGAACTCCAACACTACCCAACGCCTTTCCTTTCAGCTTTAGGCGGAAAAGCAAACTGCTAACTTGTTGCGTTACAGTGCCTTTCATTCTGTTTGTGCTTCTCGTTCTTTAATTGCGATTCAGTTTGTGTATCAAGGAAAAATATTTCTCATACACTGAAAAGCGAAAGGTTTCCTCAACAAGCGGAAATTGTTGTTGAGGTTTTAAAAAAATCAGTATGTGCGAGCAGGTCCGGAGGAAATTTTTCCAAACTGGAGGATCAACTACTTGGATATTTTTGTAAAGTGAATGTTTTTCGGGTAATTGTTTTTTCCTGGGAAGCGACATTTGAAATCATATCTCTTCGAGTTCAAAAGTTCCTCACTTCCCCTCAAATAGTACACAGCTTTTACTTTCTCAATTCTCCCTTAGAGGAATGCATTGTGATTGTCTAAAAATCGCATTTCTGGTTTTTGACATAATTTTAACTAAAAAGTGAATACTAGATAAATACCCAAGAGTTGCCGGTTGTAAATAGCAAATAAAACGCTCGGCCAAAATGTAGAATGAAACACAAACCAAGTATCACATAGTAACCGTAACAATTCCGTCCTAGGGCAAATGCTCAAAAGGACTTTCTGTGACAGAGCATAGATGACTAATTAGCGCTTCATCCGTACGCCATATTCGAAAAGATCACGGAGGTTAGGCACATCCGCATATTGTTTTATATGCCTTTCTCCCCTATTTCGGATAGTTTTTTTTTTCATTCATATGACACGTCCACACCTCACAGAGTGGGTTACTCTTAACACTGGTTAGCTGCGAGGAATACTGTATTGTTAACTAAAGTCTTTAAATAGGAAAATATTGAAGTTTATAACATTCTATTTCGTATAGCTCTCACAGCATGAATTTATGCATACCTCTCTTATAAGACAATTGTGAATAATGCAATAATCGCATTGGATTTATGATAAAATATTTTAACGCAGTGTATGATCCAGGCTATTAACCGGAAAGTAATGAAAGTCAGTCAGCGGAAAGCTGAGTGCAAGCCTTTCCGAGACTTTGCAGTTGTGTTATAATAGAGTGACGGAAAAGGTAGCAACATCTCATAACAACAGGCATTTTCCTTGCTTGCAGAAACAAGCGCTCTTTGCTCTCCATAAACCAGTTTGTACAAGAAGAATCTATGGGAATTTTTTTCGGGGTTTAACGATCAGCGTGAGCAACTGGAAAGGTTATACGCAGTTACTATCCCCAAATTTGAGGCCACTGGCTTCAGAAGACAAGGGCACAGGCCCGCGCCTGAAACCACTCGGGCACCAGAACAGATGTGAGGGATATCATAGATAACTCTTTTATCTAGAATGATATAATCAGAAGAAGACGATCTGCTTTAATTGAAACTAGATGTGATGTTCTGCTCTTTCAATGTTTTATCAACACATAGCAACAGAAAAATTGTTATCCGGGCATCGCTGGGGATCCTAATCCCAGATCTATGATGTCAGAAGCTGACGTCATAGATCATGGATTTATGATGTCAGATGCTGACAGAAAAACACACATAGCGCCGTTGATTGTTGGTCACCGTGGCGAAAGGCCAACGCCCTCTGCTAGATATCGAGAGATTTGAGATTCGGATCCCCAGCGGTGACCGGATAACAATTTTTCGGTTGCGATGTGTTGATAAAACTTAGAAAGTGCAATGCCTTTGTTTAAACACTTCGTTATTCCTCTGGTACGGACGTTGATAACAGAGGTGCATTCTTTGAAATTCTATGAAAAGAAGAACGATGGCGTCACCTGCACGATAAAATTATCAAAATCTAGTCTAAATGTTTTCCTTTCATTTCTGTATTCTGAAATTCTGATAATATGGCGATGTACCAGATAGTAAAAAAAGAAACATAATGTAAGCAAAGGCGTCTGTGGTGGATAATATGGACAGCGTCTTTGGAATGCTGTTGCAGAAAGTACAGCAGTAACACCTACAAGAAAAAATTATCAAAACAGCAAAACAAAAAAATATTTCATTTCGGTGTTCTGAAATGCATAAGGAAATACCGTGAAACCGATCTAGCAAGGTCATCCACTGATCTGTGTAAAAAAATTATTATGTTGACAAGTGAACGCCACATAGAGGGGTTCCATTTCCCAAAACATCTCCCATCTCCACTTAAAAATAAAATAAAAAAGGCTTACATTTTTTAATGCAGCCTACTGTTAAGTGCTTGTTCTTTGTTTCTTCCCTGCCGTTTTGTTATTTAGGAATACTACTCACTAAATCTCTCATTAAGAACCAGAAGTAAGACTGAGGAATAAAGTAACATGTTCGAAACATACGCACGTTTTCGCAAATCTGGTGCTCTTACCACATGCTTCACCCAAGGAAATAGAAGGTAAGAAGATGCCGAACGCAATGGCAGCACTTGTGTGGTTGAACTTTGAAGCCAATTCCACCTGCCCCCTACTTTCTCTTCCATAAAGTTAGTGATATGTTCTTTTGCCATCTGGAGTGGACCATCTCGCCTGCTGAAACAATACGGCCACTATGTGAAAAGACTAGGTTCGTTGGGATGAGGATGATGAACTCTTCCGTGGGCTTCACGCTCTCAGTGGGCTAATTAAAAATCGAACGTGCCTACCCTAGTTGACAGAAAATCATACTGTCTACAAACAAAATTCTAAGAACTTGACAGACCCTAATTACCACCCATTTGTTATAGTCTCGTGAAGGGTGGTGACAGAGAGAGGAAAAGAAACAGGTGTTCCATTTTTTTAAACTCACAGCCTCTTCGTTGTCTTTCTAGAACTTCCTGAACAAGATTTTTCTATAAGTTCCACATGTTGGTGACCGTAAAATACAGGCATATTCTCTTATGAGCTCAAAAATGGCTATTCATGCCCGCGTCCCTTAGGCGGTGGCCAAATAGAGGTCTCTTATGCATTGTTTCTGTTGGTGATGACATCCGTGCCAGACAAAACTGGCGCTTTGGCTGGGGACCACGGAATGCGTGTGACCACCAACACAGATTCTACTGTACATCAAATAGTAAAAAACATATGTTAGCGAAAACTCTGGACTTCATTCATATACTTCCAAATTATTTTTCATGTGCGCGGATTGTTTTCCAAGGTCGACCTCAATCGCAATGTGAGTAAAAGAGATTTTTCCACGCACACTACATCCGAGGCCAACAGGGAAAGGGAAACTATGGTCAACAGGGAGCATCATAGGCTTTCTTAAAGGTCTTTGTCTGTCAAAAACGTCAGATGGAACGATCTCTTAAGTAGTTTTTTTTTTTAATATCACCCTATGTTTATGAATCGGGAGCCTATTTTCCTCGTTTATATTCTAAACAATTACTCAATACCTGTAGGAAAAAAACTTTGTCTGAATTTGGAACATTCAAACTTGCCACTTTTTTTCTTGATTCTATTGAACTTGGTACGATATTGCTGGTTTGTTGTTTCTTAACACATAACGCCCGGAGGAAATCGTGCTACCCACTTAGTGCTCATAAGAAGCATTAATTACTGGCTAAGGGCAGCAGACCTTCAGAATCTTACAACTGAATGAAGCAGCTGAGATGGATAAATACTTTACCTGATATATGAGAACCAAGGTAACTTCTTATTTCTTTAAATGCTCACTTGAACTCGTGCTTTTTGCAAAGTACAGTTCATTGGTTCATTTATCACTTGATGAATCATGGGTTTTACAGCTTTTGTTGTTCTTATTTTTTTTATACTTTAAGAATCACTCTCTAACCCTCGTTCCCATTCGCTCTCTTGTTTCTTTTATTTTAGTTACACAAGCTCTTGCTCCTTTAGCTTTATAATAATTCATTTGTACCGTCAGACCCCTTTTTCTATTTACATTGAAGAAGCAAATTATGAGGAACTCCCAATAGCAATCAGACACGTGCCATGCTTTATAAACAACTCATTGCAAATGATTCAGACGTATACAAAGCTTAGATAGCGTCTATATAGGAAAGACTCAGCATTTAAGCGACCTTGAAGCCCTCTTCGATATGCAAGAACAATTGTATCGACAGTGCACAATGAGTAGTTTACAAACAACAAGCAGTCAGCGTTCTTCCTGTGGGAGGAAACGACTGGGCGATGGTCAAGGGCAACGGCGGCTGAGGAGGATTGTACGAGGTAACAGATGAGCTCCATTGCGTCAAGCAACCAGGTAGTACGACAACGGTATCGAGAGAGGAATTTCAGCATACCCCCCCGCACTTTGGCGCAAATGTGCTATAACAGTAGTCGCACCCTTCCTGTACCACTCATTTCAGCTAAAAACCAACACAAATTGCTCTACAGTCGGCACGGGGCACGTAAACAAGACCCCTGAGGCTGTAAATAGGTCTCTTGGTCTGATGACTCACGTTACCAGTCAACACACGCCGACGGATCGGCCAGAATATGACGTCAACAGCACGATTCGACGGATCCCAGCTGTTCAGCGTTAACTGTTGAAACCGGTGGAGGTTATGTAATGATCTGGGGTCTATTTTCACAGCAAGCATTGGGTTCTTTAATAACTCTGGAACAGTATTTAGTTGTCACGTGATATCTTAACATTTTTGCGGACCAAGCACATCCGCACATGTGCATGGTGTTTCCTGAAGACTACTTCCAGAAGGATAATGCGCCATGCCACAAGGCTTGGAACGTCACCACAGTTCCCAGACCTTTACCCAGCTGAACCTCAGTGGGCCGCTCCGGTGGCGCAGTGGTCTAAGAATTGGCTTATGATCATTCGTCCGAAAAGGGGTCCGGGGTCGAATCCCGTTGAGGCATGGATGTTGCGTTTGCTTTACGACCCTGGCTCTCTCCCATCCCTGGAACCAGTGGCCCTAAATTAGGGACGGGCAACTGCTTATAGCACATTGAGTTGCTCACGGTGGTCGTTAAACCTCCAATAAAAAAAAAAAGAAATAAAGATGACACTGAATTTTCGGGTGTAATAAGCACATCTTTTGAATCCGTTATGACACAAATTAAGTTTATCAAAGCTATTCAAAGTCAATGGAACCAGTATGGAAAACAATAGTATCTGACGGAAAAAAGAAGTGTTTCAATCGGGTTTTTAATCCCCCAGACATTGCTGTAAACGGAATCGTGAGCTTACGAACTCTTATAAACAGAGTTATCGACAAAAATAACATGCGACTTTGCGTCCCCTGGTGGGAAAATCATGCATTATTTTAGGAAGAAAGTATTCTCAAAAGGTTTATCCATATAAGCGGTATCGGTCCAAGAAAAGAAATTTAGTCGAGTTTTCAGGAGCCCAGATTTTGTCACAAATACATGAGAAGCAGAAATTAACACTTATGACCCCTGGTGGCCAAACTATTCTTTACCAAACATTAGAAATTATGTGAAAAATATTTTCCATCAGGTCTTGTATGCGATACAGGAATAATTTTTAAAATCTGAGTTTTAGGAGCAGAAAAAGCAATTTACCTTTGTGCACCCTAGCGGAAAGTCTAGGATTTACTTGAAAATTTTGAATTTATAGGAAAAACATTTCGCATCGGAAACACTATTCAACAAAGAAGGAATTTTTCAAATCGGACTTTTAGAAGTAGAGATATTGACAAAAATGATATATACATCTACGCCCCCTGGGGTAGAAACCACGCACTATTTTAAGAAGAAATTGTTTCTAAAAGGTTTGTCGACATGAGTAGTATCGGTCTACTAAAGACGTTTTTTTCAATCGAGAATTTAGAAGCTTATATTTGGTTGCAAATACATGAGAAGCGGAAATACAGATTTACGAACCCTGGTGGCCAAACCATTTTTTTTTTTACAAAAATTAGAAATTGTGTGCAAACGATTTCCCATCAGGAGCCGGTGCAGAAAGAATTTTTCAAATCGGAGATTTAGAAGCAGAGATATAGGAAGAAACGCAATTTACCTTTACGCCCCTAGCGGAAAGTCTATGAATTACTTGAAAATTTTGAAATTATATGAAAAACATGTCACACGGGAAACACTATCCAACAAAGAAGGAATGTTTTAAATCGGACTCCTAGAAGTAGAGATATTGACAAAAATAAGATATACATCTACTCCCCCTGGCGGTGAAACTGTGGAATATTTTAGGAAGAAAATATTCCGAAAAGGAATATTTTGGCATCAGTCCACGAAAGAATTTTTTCAATCGATATTTTAGAAGCTCAGATTTTATGGCAAATATAACAGAAGCAAAAATTAACTCTTACGCCCCCTGGTGGCCAAAGTATTCTTTACCAAAAATTCGAAATTCTTCGTAAAAGATTTTCCATCAGGAGATGTATCCGCTGAAAAAAAAATTCAAAACAAAGTTTTAGAAGAAGAGTTACCGGGGAAAAATGTGATTTACTTTTACGCCCCCTAGCGGAAATATATGCGTAATTTGGAAAAGAAACTATATCTAAAATACTCTTCGACATAAATGGAATCGAAAGATGAAATAATTTTTTCAATCGGATGTTTAGAAGCAAATATGTGGAATAAAACGTAATTTTGAATTCGACATCATTTGCATTTACGCCCTCTAGCGGCAAAATTGTACATCGTAAAAAAAAAAAAAACGAAATAAAGGATCATCATTCGCATATTTCAAGCTTCCGAATGCAAAAAGAATTTTTCAAATCGGACTAATAGTTTCAGAGATACCGTGGGTACAGGCGGACGGACGGACAAACCGATAACATAAGCACGATCTTTTTTTACAAAAGACGTGCTAAAAATACATCAGTGGTATGAGACTGAGGCAGCAATTCGTAACAGAGACCCTCCTCCTGCGAACATTTAGCAATTGACTGATGTTATGACATCCCCTTGACTGAATATACCGGTAGAAACACATTATCACCTATTTGAATTCATGTCACATCAAATCAAAGCTGTTTTGAATTCCAAGAGTGGCCCAACACGTTATTGTATAGGTTTTTTTAACAATGTGTTGCTTCATTGTATATTTTCGAATAAATCTACAATCCATAAACCCATAAAAAAAATTTAATTGAATGGTTTGAAGTTGCTACTGTCTTGTGGCTGACCTAGATACCTCTCTCTCTCTCTCTCTCTCTCTCTCTCTCTTATTTCCTTTCTCTTTTTTTTTTTTATAATCATGCAAACCTTTGATTGAATCAAGAGGAAAGCATCAAAAGTCCAACAGCTTCCCTATCTTAAAAACATATTTTCTAGAATTATTTTCTTATAAGATGAGCTTAGTGCTAACCTCGACAACACCTTGTCAGTATGACGTATATTTATTTTTGCATGATAATATCAAACTAAACTGAGTGAAATTATTTTTTTTTGTTCAAAGGGACCAGAATACCGTCTTCGTCATGAACATAACTCGCATCCAATAAAGCACTGATATGACGATCAAGAAATTAAAAACTATATTGCAATATAACAATACAAAATTTTTAAAAGAAACAAAACTATACAGTGCTGCCATTTTTCGAAAATGCAATAAGGCAGACAGCCAGGTGGTGGCCACTTTCTGAGATTTCAAAACATTAGCTACAACACCTAAATTTCATCTTAAATGCCAGAGCTTTTGTTTAAATAATTTCAACAATTATGCATTTTGGCAGTGGAGACAAAAACACGTGAATCCTAAACCTATGTCCTTCTAATTCATGTGAACCAGAGCTGAGACGGGCTGAGCCCGAGCTTGAAAGCCGAAGCAGAGCCCGGATCCGAGTCGGACTCGGGCTGTAGAATATTTACTGTGGTTCGGGCTCAGGTTCTTGGAGAGAGGGAGAAAGAGATCATTTTGTTTATATATAAATGTGATTTTGTATGATTTAGCAAATGAGACACTTTATACTTAGTAAAGGGAATTCTTCCGCAACTGGTTCTGGTTGGGGAGCGGGCATTCGAGATGACTATTTATTCCGGGCTTGGATAAAAAATACCATAGGCCGTGCAGCAGAGAAGAAAAAGCTTTTTCATGAACTATAGATATTGGATAGTTGATTGCCGACGATAATTTACCCCCTATCTCCGCGTAGTAACTCCCCGCTAATTCTATTTAGCAATGCGCATATTGCAGCGCTTTGTGGCGCGATAACATTAACATTATTTGCGCAACATAGCAGTTACAGCACCGCCCGATCATTTTGGGTGTCCGGCCGCCCGAAGCAATTCAGGTAGGAACGAATGGTCAAAAAAATCGTACAGTTACACTACAAAAATAGATAGAGGTCCCTTCCGCACTCCCCATTTGAGAAATACATTGGTTAATCGCAGAAGAAGGAGAGAGTGTAAGTGTGGAAAAGGAGATGTTTTTTATTAATGGTTGAACATGTTAGCCAGTTTTCGCGCTCTTTCGGACACGGGTTCTATCTTGCAATATAAAACTCGGGCTCGGGTTGATATACCACGGGCTCGGGCGGACTCGGGTGGGCTCGGGCGAACTCGGGTGGGCTCGGGCTGATATACCACGGGCTCGGGCGGGCTTGGGCTGATAAACCACGGACTCGGGAATGATATATCACGGGCTAGGGATGATATACCATGGGCTCGGGCGGGCTCGGGCGTGCTCGTGTGGGCTCGGGCGTGCTCGTGTGGGCTCGGGCTGATAAACCACGGGCTCGGGCTGATATACCACGGGCTCGGGCTGATATACCATGGGCTCGGGCTGATATACCGCGGACTCGGGCTGAGATACCACGGGCTCGGACTGATATACCACGGGCTCGGGCTGATATACCATGGGCTCGTGCTGATATACCACGGGCTCGGGCTGATATACCACGGGATCAGGCTCATATACCACGGGCTCGGGCTGATATACCACGGGCTCAGGCTGATATGCCACCGGCTCGGGCTCATATACCACGGGCTCGGGCTCCGAAAATTGGGCCCAAACTCAGCTGTGATGTGAACACGATCAGTTAAGTACAATAATAAAGAATGCCGTCGAATGCACGACGTACACTGAACTCCTCCTTGGGACTACCAGTCACTGAAGTCCACCTAGGGACTACCAGGCACATCGTGCATTAGACGGCATTCTTTATTATTGTATTTGTTCTGCACGAAGTTCATTATTACGATCAGTTAAGTGTTCAGCTATTGCATATCTCGTGGCTTTTTCACCTGTTTCTGTTTTTCCATGTTCATTCATACTAGTGGCTCAACTTCTGTATGTTTGGCACACATATACAGTATATGTTCGATCACAGCTGTGTTGTTTCATATAAACGTTTATGTTACTGCAGTTTATTATGAAGATTCCAGTGAAAGTAAAAAAAAACTGCAGTGTTATTTTACTTCCCATATGATCTATAATAGCTTTCATAAAAAAAAGCCGCTACTCATTTTTTATTAATTTAGCGAAATGCAAATTTGTTTTTAAAAGTCAAGCCAAAAAAGCACAGTTTCTCGCTCCGTCAGGTTTTCAGATACCAGACCATACGTAAATGTGAAGTAGTATGATACCATGCAATTGTAATAATTTTCTGTGGAAAAGCACTCTGAAAAAATTTCACTATCAAATGAACAAACATACATGGGAGCTAGCGAATGAAAGTACTACAACATCTGCATCCATTAAACATTCATCGTCTTCACTGATCATCGAATCGCAACAGACCTGAGGAATGGACCAACACAAATTCAGCCGTGTTTGTGGTCGAAGCTATTCTGTGTCTAGTTTACAGAAAACTAAGGAAAAATGGAAACGCTTTTTTAATATTCTATAGTCTTCATTACCATCATGATTACGCGTAGATAGTTGGCTAAGTAGGAGCCGAAGAGAAAAATACATGACAAGAAGCAGCGCTTCCAATGCTTTTAGAATAGACTTTTGGCACATAACAGCATTTTTTTCTTATTGTAGGTTTATGGACCTCTGTGAGCAACTCACTGGGCTATAAGCAATCTCCCGTCCCTAATTTAGGGTCACTGGTTCCAAGGAAGTGAGAGAGCCAGCGCCGTAAGACAAGCCAAATATCCATGCTTCACCGGGATTCGAACCCGGACCCTTCACAAACCCGGACCCTTCACGGATCATAAGCCAGCGCTTAGACCACTGCGCCACCGGAACGGCCATAACGGCATCATTTACCCCGCTCTGTCGCACGAAACGATCTTCATATCTGTCACTATTTCAGAAGCTGGATATGCCAAATCCACACAAAACCACGCAGGTAAAGTTTTGATTAACGCAATGACAAGATGAGCAATCCCATGAAATAAAAATTACAGTATTTTAACACAATGAATCAAACACGTATCGGTCCGAATATTATTTATCGCAAAATTGATATCCTTGAATTTAAGGGACGCATTACTTTTATTCGATAATAACATAAAATGTAGCTGAAAATTAATCCAGAATTCAAGTTGGAAAAATTGCTTCTAGTCATCAAAAAGTTTTAACGTTTATTGGAAAGTTAAGCTTCATATTCAAATGTTTTTAAATATATATAGAACTAAAGCTAAAGCAATAATTTGCAGATCCACGAATTTTTTTTTCTTATTTAAAAGTGACTTGTGGCTTTTATAAAATAATCATCATACGAAAAAAGAAAAAATATGCATGTTTTTAGAAATAAAACGATTTCTATGAGCATAGTATTTTTTTTAAGTTGTGACTGCTCTTTCATTTATTTGCATAGCTATTAATTAAAATGAAGAAAATTAATAACATATTCAATATAGTAATCGCTACTATATTGCTGGCAACTTTTATTGTTTCAAAAATATGTACCCTTCTCATTTTGAAATTGTTGGTCCAGAGATTTGTCAAATGCTATTACAGTAATCGAATTCATTGGCACATCATTACCATGCACATATCCTTTTCACGGCAAGAGTTCATTCCGAAAATGTTTGCCTTAAACTTTTCCTTATTGGCCCAGTTCATCGCTAAAGTGCCTAATAAACGGGAAATGAACTATTTTTAAGTATCTAGATCCTTGTGTTTTAATTAATGGTTAATTTTGATCTCGTTTTTCTTTTCCTCATATTGCGTCGTGCATTCTGTATATGAGGTATTTATTACGTACTATTTTTGTCATATCATCGTTATTCATGGTGAATTCGACGTTTTTCCAACACGTAGGTGAACCACGAACACAACACACCAAAAGTGACAACTCCCCGAAGTTCTCTCAAATTCAAGAATATTCTAAGTTTCTGCTTTCGCTGCCCTCTTCATAGCAATACCAGCATGAGAAAGCTTATTTAACTGCATGCTTTGTAAACCCGAACGCATGTTTTCTTTTTTATACCTGTTAAAACAAGGACTGTGTGTGTGTGTGTTTTTTTCTTTTCTCTCCTTTCCTTGGAGATAAGATATATGAATTAGGGATGAGCTCTTTCTCCTAACACGTGTGTGGACGATCAACTTCAAATTTTAAGCGTACGCGTATTTCGTGAGCTAAAGGTTCCGCTGACTTCATTTCTTGGTTTTCATATTCATATACAGGATGCATAGGAAAGTCTCTTTAGCCTGAAATTACTTGCGAACGAAGAGAGGTACAGTTTTGCAAGTGAGATAACGGTATAGTAAAGCAACTACGCTCAATCGAATGCAACCAATAGCAGCGCCTCTAGTAGCGAAATGCGGAAGTTAGCCATTGCAAATCGAAAACGAAAAGAGATAGAGCAAAATTTCCAATCACAAAGTTGTAGATCATTAATTAATTAGTGCAAAACGACATTTGTTTCACACTGATAAGATAAATTGTCGCCTGAATACCCTACAATGTCCGAAATCGATGCGCGACGATTCGAATCTGCATATTAACATTTCGCAAATGTAGCCGTATGCAAATGCATATTGTGAAGTTGTACCGTACCTACGATATAAAAACCAGTAGCAGGATGTATCCTGATCAGAAGTTTAGGTCTACGTACGCTGTGTGAGAATGGCGAGCTTCACTCACTCCCAATATTGCGAGATGGTGCTTATTTACGGCGAATGCCAACGGACAGAGATACCTCCAACTATTACAGGATATCATACCTGACTTTTTAGATGACGTTCCCCTGTCCGCATTACGTTCCTTGTGGTTCCAACATGACGGCGCCCCTGCACACCAGCCAGCAGCAGTGCGACGCTTTCTCACAGATTGTGTTGGGCAACGAATCATCAGTAATGGTGGTGCTGTTGAATAGCCTCCACGATCGCCGGACCTCACTCCGTTGGATTTCTTCCTCTGGGGTTACGTAAAAAATCAGATGTATGCAACAGCGCCTACAAGTCCGCTGGATCTACGTCGTCGTGTTAAATATGCTTGCAATAGTGTGACACCTTCCATGCTGAGGAATGCGCATGCAGAGTTACTTTCAAGAATACAAATGTGTGTCGTGGGTAATGACGAACTTTTCGAACATACTCGACATTAGTTTTTTATTACTGTGCGCCAGTTTGCCTTTTTTGTTTTTGTTTTGTCTGAAGTTATCAAACTGTATTGACATAAGTACGCATTTATGCAATAAATTGTGTGTGTTTGCTCATACCTATGCCTGTTCCCTTCAAACGTTCACACAAAAACGTCGCGCATCGATTTCGGATATTTTAGGGTATTCAGGCAACAATTTATCTTATTCGTGTAAAACAAATGTCGTTTTGTACTAATTAATTGATGCTCTACAACTTTGTAATTGGAAATTTTGATCTATCTCTTTTTGTTTTCGATTTGCAATGACTAACTTCCGCATTTCGCCACTAGGGGCGCTGCTATTGATTGCATTCGATCGGGCATAGTCGCTTTACTATGCCGTTATCTCACTTGCATAACTGTACCTCTCTTCGTTCGCAAGTTATTTCAAGCTAAAGGGACTTTCCTATGCACCCAGTATATACATGTATAATACACTCAGATACATAAAAAACATTATACTTGAAACGATTCGAGCTACGATATTGATTTTTACAGGATATGCTTCTCAGGCAATGTTGAAGAAATTATTAACATTTTGCCGCTTCAGAAGCATATCAGTTCCTTGTTTAGGCAAATCAGATCGCGTAATATTAGTGATCGGAAACCAGCCGTTTTCTATTATCAGAGCAGCGTGGCTCGGTCGGTATGCGAGTGCTTGATCAGTAGTGGGTAAGGATGTCTCGTCGTTGTATAAGACAGTCGTACAGACACATAGCGAATTCGACAGACGTCGCATTATCGGCATAAGAAACTGCAATACTTCCCTCCGGGAGATTGCCGGTCGTGTGGACCGCAGTGTGTGTCTGTCCTGGTAAGAGTGTGCATGGAACGATACGAAGAAGGGCGTAGGACACGAAGAGAACGTTCTAGACGTCGTGCACAGACAAAGCTGAGGGACAACCGTCATCTCATGAGGATGTCTTTGAGTGACCGTTCTGCGTCATCAACGACGTTGGCGCAGCAGTGGCGAACTGTGACGAATTCTTCCATGTCAGCTATAGCAGTAGATCGCCGGTTATTACAGTTTAGACTGCAGCCCCTTCGGCTCCTTCACATGCTACCTTTGACACTGCAGCAAAGGACTGCCAGGCTACTATGGTGCATCGAACGAAGGTAGTGGCGTGATGAATGGCACAATATCGTGTTCTCGGACGAAACGCGCTTCTGTTTAAGCAAAAATGATGGTTGCATCTGTGTCCGCCAAATACAGGAGGAGAGGCGTTGGTAAGTTTTTATTCGCACCAGGCATACTGCACCAACATCAGGCATTATCGCATGGGGGGCTATGGAATTCGAAGGCAGACCACCTCTCGTGAGAGTCCGTACCACAGTAACGAGTTCCCATTACATCAATGGTATTCTATGTCCAGTCGCTCTTCCTTACCTGCAGGACGTCTCCGGGGATATATTTCAACACGATAATGTCACACTCCATGTTGTAACGACCACACGTGCCTTCTTCAGGGATAACAATGTTCTATTTCTGCCGTGGCCAGCTAGATTGCCGGATTTATCCCCCACAGAAAATCTGTGGGATAAGCTCAAACGACAGGTGTAGCGGTACGACCGTCCGCCAGCAATTCTTGATGAACTTTGGACTCGGGTCAATGTATCCTGGATGGCCATTCCACAGGGCACCATTGACGCATTATTTGATTCAATGCTTCAGTGCGTATAGCAGGTGATACAAGCCAGAGGTGGCCACACAGATTATTAGCTACATCGACGCACCTGGTACGTACAATACTGAGATGCTTTGTTCTGTATTCCCTAATGAAAACATCCTGTAAAAATCAGTCATAGCTCGACTTCTTTCAGGTGTTCTGCTTTTAATGAACATGGGTATATACGTATATATCGCTCGGTCATGCTCTCGAAATTCATCTACCCATCCCTTACATGCCTTCTTTTGGGTTTGTTCTGTCCCTTGGTATCCAATCTGGTATTTCAGTTGTGCAGTTCTTCTAGCAATATGTCCAATAATCCATTGCTTCTAGAGGGTTTTTACTTTTATCACGATGTCGTACACTTTTGTCATTTTCTTTATTTATCAGTTCCTTTTCTTACCATTCTTTGTTTGACTAAGTACGTTTCTTTCCGTGCTTCTTCGAGCTGTGTGCGGCCTCTGTACGTCCTTTCAGTTAAGGACAATGTCTCTGGACCATGTGTAAGAACGGGAAGGATGTATCGAATCAACACTTTTCATTTAATACATACAGTGTTTATCTACCATTAATATCAGAACACCTGCATGTCTACATATAACCTTCACTTCCAGAAAATTTAATATTGCGATCTGAAACCGTTTGCAGTCATGACGACGTCTGGTCTTCATATAATTCCCCTCTATCAGTTTTTCGTAAATGTCAACTAACATTTTCCGTCATTCTTACTTCAAAGCAGTGACCTATTAAGTTTTGTATGATTTGCTTTTTACACGTAGCCAGCCAGCCAATTAGTCCTAAAGTTATTCTATAGGGTTCAGGTTAGGAATCTAAGCCAGTCCAACTTTTTGATGCCTATGTCCTCAGCCCAATCTTTAACAGCTAAAGCCGTATGACATGGAGCGCTGACCTGCTGAAAGAGGTCCTATATTATTGCGTTTGTGAAAATAAACCCGTTTCGCCGGTGGTGCGATTCGAATTCACTTCTCCTTGCTCTGGAGCCAGTTATTCTCCCTACTGAACCACACCGACTTTGGTTTATCGCTGCAACTTGCCTTTTTGACTCTTGCGTCAATTCTGTGGTTCGTCATACGTTGTCCTACTGATGGGGTACTATCTTATTGCGTTGTGCTGCTGATAGAGGTATAATTGTTCAGGATGTCTAGTTGGAATACAGCATTGATAGTTTTGTCCAAAACAACAAATGGGCCCCAGCCGAAGTACGAGAGAAACAGCTTTATAATATCCTCCAGCCTCCCCCAAACTTCATTGTAGAGACAACACAGTACGGGGTGGTACCTTTCTACCGACATCTGCCACATCAGGAACGACCATCAGACTTGCACCTTGACTTGTCAGTCCAAAACACAGTTTTTACGTTCCTTACACCCCTGTAATTTGCCTATAGCATTAGTCGAAGTAATTACCTGCTTTTTGTAAGGCTGCTTAATTGCTGTGATCCATGTCGTGCAGCGTCCTGCTCACTTTTCTGGTGCTAACATCAGTCCCAGTACTCTCACATAGGATTCGTGATACAATGTTGATTTGAATTATAAGCGGGGAGTCCTTTGTCAAGCTCTCCTGTCATTATCTATTAGCTAGGTCGTTTCTTTTCAGATTCAGCCCCAGTCAGCTGCCATTTGCATATCATGTCATCAACCGTCGACCTAGGTATCTTCAATGCCGCTGAAATGTCGGGAAGGGGGAATTCCTTACGTGGCACCCTACTATAAATCCTCTCTGGAAATCAGGTAATTCTATCGATCGAGGCATCTTGCATTCACAGTCGTGCTATTGACTCATAGCCCAGCGTGCATATTTAGAGGGCCGCCCAGGTGGCGCAGTGGTCTAAGCGATGGCCTCTGATCATTCGTCCGAAAGGGGTCCGGTTTCGAATCACGTGAGGCATGGATGTTGTGTTTGTCTTACGGCACTGGCTCTCTCCCTTCCCTGGAACCAGTGACCCTAAATTAGGGACGGGAGACTGCTTATAGCCCATTGAGTTGCTCACGGTGGTCGTTAAACCTCCAATAAAAAAAAATATTTAGATGTGGATCTGTGACATGGCTCTAGCGTGGTACAGAATTCATTACGAACAGAGGTGTGTCTGGATATTAATGGTAGGACAGTGTATATAGCACCGCCATAGCATGGTTGGCTTACACGTTCTGTGTGAATTGCTGGAGGCGAACTTTTCTGGTGGGAGTTCGAGCTCCATTTAGCTACATATCCGCAATCTGCGATGTTTCCAGGGTTTTCCGTAGGCTCCCTGGGCTTAGGGATATGAATGCGTGGATCGTTCTCTGTGAAGTCGGTCCAGGATGCACTTTGCTACAGCATTTTCCAGCTTTTGGTTATCCCCCAATCAGGAAATACTCTGGATGTGTTGCTAGTCAGGGTATTTCCTCTTTCAATCTTATCGCATATCTTGTTGTGGGAAGCGGCTAATCGATTCCCGAGGTGAACGTAGTATATATGGCCAGATTTATACGGACCTACTGATGCGCAGCAGTGAAACAAATAACATACATCTCAATCCGGGCGAATGCTAAACGGCAGAGCGTCGTGTACTGCATCGCCTGCAATACGGCAGCTGAAGACCAATCCGTGCTCTACAGATGTGTTCAGCAAAAAAGGCAAAACATCTCGAATGAGCTCAGGAACAGCCGAGGTGGAACCTAAGTGGTTGGAAACGGATCGTGTAGTATGGCCAATCGCGTTTTTAACTACAATATGTAGATGAAAGGGTGGGAAATTAATGACCACATTATGAGAGTATGGATCTATCATGCATGATCTCTGCTCTCCAAACTGGAGGAAGCAGTGTAATGGTGTTGGCTATGTTTTCATGGAATATTTTAGGCCCTTTGATTCGAGTGGTTCCACACCTGAATTCCCGGACTTACCGTGGTAATTGATACTTCCAGAAGTATAATGCAGATTTCTTGGAGTTGTTTGAGAAGTATGATGGATACCATTCCCTGATTAACTTGTCACCTTAATCCCATGGAGTACATCTGAGATTAAGTTGAGAGGAACGTCGGAAGTCTAGATACACTGTCGTTCAGTCTACGTGGATCGGAAGAACAGGAAGGTTACCCAAACTGGGTCGAATCAAAGCTGAGGCGAATTGCTGGTATTCAAACGGTTAAAGGTGGTTCAGCGCATTTTTGGGTAGGTGGTCCTAATAAAGTTGCCGCTCTTCATGTAGATAGATAGATACAGGAAGACAGAGAGAGAGAGAGAGAGAGAGAGAAGGTGGCCATTACAAAAACCTGTCGCACAATAGCCATTACAAAAATATCTATGCTACTTAAAGTTGTGTTTTCACAAAACGTTATGACGATAGTCCAATTCAATTACTGTAGCTTCTTAACTTAAGTAACCACCCATGTGGAGCAATAGTTTAAGTGCTGGCCTTTGCTGGTTCGTCATAGCGGTCCTAAGTTCGATTCTTCGATGAGACATTGGCGGTGTGTTTCTCTTGCGGCAGTGACTATCTTCTTTACCTGGAAGCGGTGCAGCTAAATTAGAAACGACTGTTTATAGACCCTAGAATTGCTCACGGTTGTTAAACCCTGAAACAAACATACCTTAAATTGGCTTTTCGCAGCTAGGTAAATTTTCTTCAGCTTGGCTTTTCCCCTAAAACGTAATCTCTTCTGTTACAACATTAATGTGTGTTTCGCAGCGCACGTAGAATGATTGCATTCTTAACAATTTTGGCCAAGTAAAGTGCAGAGTTCCAGATTATTGAACATGTAATCAAGTCTGCATTAAAAAAAAAAGAAAAAATGTGGCTCAATGACTTGTCCATCAAAAGAAATAACACAGAATAGTTATTCAAGTCTGATACATTAAAAATGATTTAGAAGCGACTGCATTGGTTCAGAGCCGTAAGCTTCATAATCCCATTACGAAATAAGGTTGCATTCTAAATAATTAATCCTGTTAAACAGAATTTTCCCCCATAACCTACACATGCCTATGACCCACATTTTTTGGAAAGAGTCAACTTCTTGACTAATTGTTTGACTTCATTGTCAAAGGTACCATCTTGATTCAGCCTTCCCTTTTACTAGGTATACCAGTTTCTTCCCCCCATCCCCTCCCTCCATCGCTTTCAAACTAGTCCGTGGGAATTATGAGGCCATCAGTAACGTGCAGACCGAGACAGTGATACTTATCTGCTCTACTCTGCGCAAATTTCTGCCTCATGTGGCGGAAGTGAGACAGTTCACTTACAACTAAGAACACGCCCTGCTCATAAATGCAAACTTTGACCCTCAAGCACATGATCCGTTTGTTGTTTATCTCGGGAATTCGTTCATTTCAATCGAGTTTGGGAAAATTCACTTTGGGCTGTTGCACTTAACTTTCACTTTTCAATATCCGTATTCATTTGTTTGTTCATTTTTATTGTATATTATTTGTTCATCTGTTTGTTGCCGCGATGGCAGAGCGGAAAATCAAATTTTTCAACTTAAGCCTGCCGATTTTCGGTGACTTGTTAAATAAAGTATCTCCGCTTGAGCGTTTATACATACACTTTCTGAGTAACAACCTAACTTAATTCTTATTAATACAAGGCCATCTGTTCAGTCTTTTTTTCATTAAATGAACTATGTTGAAGTACCTCGTACAAACTCATTCACGCAGATCTAGCATTTTCATTCTTAAGAGCTATCGATATTGAATCGTGTGTCTAATCGTTCGGTACAACTTGATTTATAAATAAGGAGTTCGATGATCCTGTCTTCCACACTGGGAGTCAACTCTTGTTTTCCTACCTGCTTCCTTCCTACCCACCTCTTTTCTTTTCTGTTTTACTTTAGTACTTAATCCAATTTTCTTGTTTTTACGTTACTTATTCCAGTTTCACTCGGGTTTTTTTTCTTTTTCTTCACATTTTTAAATTTTCGGTTCTATTTCAAATTATATTTGATTTTCATAAAGTCAGTTTCCAACTGTTTTAAATCATGTGCTTCAAAAATTTTCAACAGTTAGGTTATCTTCCATCGCGCTTTTCAGCTTTCTTTAGATTCTTTTTAAAGGTGTGTGACGTACGCTATGTACATATTTGACCTTCTGTTTTTATTTACCTATGGACATTTTTGTTATCTCTTGTTTTGCTTTCTTCGCTGAACATCACGTCGGAACTACTAAAAGTTTATTTATTTAAGTTACCCTGACAATCAGTCAAGTCAAGCAGACTTACATAATAAAAAAACAGAATCGTGCAGCTGAAAATATGTGTTAGGCGTCCGTGATCTGCCAGATATCAAAGTATCTATGAGGTAGTACAATACTGTTATTACGTTTAGAAGCTGTAGAGTTTGAAGTTAATCGTTTTTTATTAGTTGTGAGTGATCTATGATGAACGCTTTGAATTTGCTTCAGATTAATCTGACGGTGTACCTTTGTTGGATCTCCAGAACAGACATTTCTTTGAGGGTAATACTTGCAAGTCAACTTATATTTTGTGATACCGCTGTTTACTCAGAAACTCTATAGGTGGACTGATGTTCATCCGATTAGTGCATCACTACCACACGTTGGGTTCGTTTCTCGGATCAAATATTAGTGAAGTGTTTCTTATGTACGGTGTTTCTCCTTTCGCTGAAGCTAAACGGCGAGGTTGCTTTCTTTTTTAGCTCCATACCAGAATCCTAGTCTTAGGCAAGACATTCTTATTGTTCATCTTGTTGTGTACATTGTTGTAGCTTACCTTCGGTTCTGTTTATCTCCTATCCATGAGGCCAACTGCTCTAAATTAATGAAGGAAACTTCGTCTAGTTCATAAAGTGAATGGGGTCGGGCATGGGTTTTCCGTAAGTTTTCAGACCCATGGGATTCAACTCAAACCTGCCAATGTATCCTGCAGTGAAAGGTGCAAGCTGAGGAGAGTACAAAGCAAAATTTATTTGCTTGTTTGTCTGAGGGTTTAATGAGCACCGTGAGCAATTCAATGTGATACCAACAATCGCCTGTCCCTAATTTAGGGCCACTAGTTCCAGGAAAGAGAGAGAGAGAGAGAGAGAGAGAGAGCTAGTGTTGTAAATATAAACGGACCAACCATGCCTCACTCTGGATTCGAACCAGGATTCATCTGAGACGTATTATTATATAATATGGTTTATGGTTACTTGTGCCATCCTTGTGCTACTCGAGCACCAGGATGGCAGAAGTATAGGTTAGGTATCGCTGGGTACCAAGACCCGTGCTGATGAAACGACGGACGTAGCATCTACGCTTTACTCAGGATTCGAACATAGACCCAACAGGTAAGAGTGGTATGTATATTCCGTATTCTCAACAATTAAATGACAGTCAGATGTACCTGAAGGAAATTTTTACCATCAATAAATAAGAAACACGGGAGGATATGACCCTTTCATCAAATGACTCTTTTCGGCAAATTTTGGAAGGGGAAGGTTAGTTTACAAAAACGGGACGTATTCTTTCCAAAAAAAAAAAAAAATAGTAAGGAGATGACCTACTAGTTGGTAATTTGAACTTTCTTCCGTGACTTCGTCACTGATGATTTAATTCTTATTAATCTCCTGTTTCTTTTCGCCATTAGAGTTTCCAATATTTGCTTACTCTGCTCCAGAACTCCTACTGCTCAAAATATATAGCATTCCAACTGCGCTGTTTTTTTTTTGTTTTTTTTTGTTTTTTTGTAAATATGTTAATATATTAATGTTATTCCGAAGAGTCCAATAGTAGGTATTTTTTTAGCTGTTACAACATTGCTTCCAGGTCCTCAATTATCATAGGCACTGTTACGGCGCTTTTTTTAAATACGTTGAATCTCTGTTTCTAAATCTCTCTATTTCACGATTTTTTCACATTATTTTTCTTCCATCCTGTCACCTCCAGCAATAGCCACATCACTCTCTCTCTTTCTATTAAGACAATAAAGCATGTTATATTCCATATGTCTGTTTGTTCGGATTTTTAAGTCTCATAACAGTTCTGCGCCGCTATTTTTGATAACTTCTAACACACATTCTGATGATTTTACTCGAGTAGGAAAGCGATAGTTTTTACATAAACACCAGAGTGTCATTTATTTTGCGCCTAGATCGAGCTTTTCCTTGTTCGTATGAGTAATTTTACTGCGTGTACCGGTCAAGTGGCTCAGTGTTACACATTTCTCATTACAGGACATTAGCTGTTACTTATTGTCTCCTCAATTTTTGTCTTTATTGCGTTATTGTCAGTCGCCATTCCTCAAAAACCCAAAACTAATCCCGCTGTTCCCCTCTTGAAGAAGTCTTTGTGAAGTGAGTGCCGAACCTTAGGGTTATTAGATTTTCCTTCAATGTTTTTTTTATAATTTTCCAGTACTTTTGTCAGTTATTGTTTTTTCTTTGATATTCCTCTTTTAGATTCTGCTTTATTCGGTATATTTGCCATGAAAACTTGTATGAACATCACTGCTTTTGCTTTGATGTTATTTAATGTTACCTTTTTTTTCTCCTCTGCTGCAGTTTGATTCACTTGAAATTATCCACGCTCCATCTTCTTTTTATCGGAATGTATGGTATGTCTACATCTCCACGAGGATGTAAGGCATGATTCATAATCAACGGATTTCAAGTTCAATAATCCGTTACTTCAAGTCACTTTGTATGGAATCTGTTATTTTAGCAGAATACCTGACTACAGTGTTTAATCATGGTTCTATAACGGAACCTCATTTAAGTTTTGATTTCAAATTTCTAATTCTGATGTACTCTGAGCAAGTTTTTTTAAGGCCTTCAAATGCGTACATGGCAATTAACAGTAACAATGATACGAGTGCCTAAAAACTTCGTAAATTTTTTTAGAACTGCTGTTGCCGCAACAACTACTTCACATAATCCAAAACTCCTCATTCTGAGGACCTGCCATGTTGCAAACTCCTGAATACGCATGCTTGAGGTGGAATAACAGTAATAATAATAATAATTATTGTTGTTGACGAATTTCTCCGCCAGCGCCGATGAGCAAAGGCTGGATATTCATCTCAAGCCTGGAAATTCAGGATTTTTGTTAGTGATGTGGCAGCTTTGCCGATGCCTTTTTGATTGGGTGAAGCAGTCCCTGTGGCATTCCTAATTCCTTGAGATTTTTTCGGAAGTTGTTAGACACCACTGCTTTTGCCGAAATAACAACCGGTACGATCTGTGTTACGCTCTGTTTCCAGATCTTTTGGATTTCCATTTGTAGGTTCTAGTATTTCCGGATTTTCTCAGACGCTGTTCTTTGGATGTTTTCTGTAAGCAGGACAGCTACACCGAAGAGCCAAAACATAATGGCAATAATTGGTCTTCCTGCAAATACAGTAGAAACAACTATAGGTAAACGACGGCGCGTGTGAAGATCATGAAACGGCATAAATAAACATCTGATATGAGCTTTGTTAAGCAGTGTGATTCTTGTTAGTAGACTAAAGCGAGTTTGACAAAGACCAAATCATAATGGCCAGACGACTGGACCAAAGTATTTTCGGAACGGCAAGTCCTGTAGGATGTTCACGGTCAGTAGTGGTTAGTAGGTTCAAACCCTGGTCAGAGGAAGGAAAAACATTGAGCCTCTGGCAACGTGTGAGCTGACCACGGGTCATACGTAGATGCTACAGGTGAGCGAAGGCAATCCCTTATAGTACGAGCCAATAGAAGGAACACTGTAGCACAGCTCGCCCGTAATTTGAATTCTGGTGACGGGAGTAATTTGTCACAACACATCGAACTCAACTGTAACTGAGGCTGCGTAGCCGCAGGCAGCTGCGAGTGCCCATGATAACCTCTGTTCACCGTCGAAAGGGACTACGATAGTCACGCGAGCATCAAGAACTTGAATGACTGGAAGAAGGTTGACTGGTCCGATGAATCTTTTTTCCTGTCGCACCAAGTGGATGGGCGGGTGCGTGTGTGTCGTTTACCTGGGTAAGTGTTGGCACTTTCATGTGCAGGAAATATAGTGTCTACTACCTACCTAAACATCATTTCAGACCAGGTAACATCTTTTCATGGTAACGGTATTCCCCTCAAGTAGTGCCATCTTTTAGCAGATTAAACAACAAAATTGCTGAAATCAAAACAGACCAAACAAATAAAAGTACTCGCTCCATTGTTATACCTGACCCACGTGCGCCGTGCCACACTGCAAGGACTGTTCGAGAATGATTCGCGAAACTTGAGGAAGACTTTTAAGTATTGCCTTAGCCTTCAAATTCCCCAGACATCAATCCGGTCGAGCATCTGTGTCTTGTGTCGGAACAGCAAATCCAATCTGCTGCAGCTTAGCCATGTAACTCACAAAAGTTAAAGGACCTGATCTTAACGTGTTGACACCAGATACCACATGACACCTTTATAAATCTTGTAGCGTCCATGCCTCTCCGGGAACGAGTTGTTTTGGTAGCACATGGAAGACTAACATTACATTGGCCAAGTGGTCATAATCTTTCAGCTCTTCGGTCTACATGTATGCTACATCATTAGTTTTGTTTTCAGGTTTTTTTTTCTTTTTTTACAATTATGTCAGGTCGAATTTATTCAATGATCTCTTCTATGCTGTTAGGTTTGTCCTAGTGTATGCTGTAATTTTGTTTTCAGGAATAGGTTCTAATTAGTACTTGTAATAAATTGGAGTATATATAGCATTGAATTTGAGAAATAGTATTTAACGGCAAGCTGTATGATCTCAGCTACTTGGTCCTGTCTGCTAAGGCATTGTTTTGTTGCAAGGAGAGAGCTGCCAGCTAAAATGTGTTCTGTGATTTATTGGCTTATTCACACATTAAGCAGGTGTCTTCATCTGCAACTTTCAATGTTTCCTGCAGTTCTGGATCACGATAACGCAGTCTAAAATCCCAATGAAGAATCCCTTGGTCTATGGATAGAGCTGACCTTTTTTTTTTAACCATTATTATTACTATTATTATTTTTCTTGTCGTCGACATTCTCGGCCAGACCCACTGAGCAAAAGCGGAGATATTCATCTCAAGCCTGGAAATTCCGGAATTTTCTAGTGTATGGCAAGTTTGTCGAATGATTGCTTTTTGGATCGGGTGAAGTAGTCTCTATAGCAATCATAAGTCCTGGAGATTTTGCAGAAAGTTATTTATTTGGTGCCTCCGCGGTTGCCGAAGTAACAACTGGTACGATCTGTGTTATGCTTTGTTTCCAGATCCTTTGGATTTCCATTTGCATGTTCTCATAGTCCCATTTCAAGATTTTCTCAGATACTGTTCTTTAGATGTTCTTCGTAAGCGGTGCAGTTGCATCTGTCAATTGTGTCTTCTTCAGCTTTTTGTCTACAATTGCAATGTCAGGTCGATTGCGGTCAATTATTATTATTATTATTATTAATGTTGTTGTTGCAATATTTGATATAAACATTCAGCTGTTACATCGAATCTGTTTTTTAGTTCTGCTAAAGAAAAGGCCAAACAAACTGTGGCTGCCTTACCGTTAAGACCGCCACCATAAAAAGGGAAAACATTAAAAATTGATTGCTTGACCTGACAAAGAAATTAATTGCTTGCCTTGTCAGGTGCTCTCGTTCAGTCACGGATTGTTTGAATCACACTGGAACTACCACTTCTCAATCGAGGTTAAACGTGATCACCTTCGCGTCATCGCTTAATTGGCTCGATAAACCTGTGACAAAGAAAGTTCTACACATTAAAAAAGAACAGTTTTGCCTACGGGATCTTCTGTGGACCATAAAATACATATCACATTGACATAGGCAGAGAAATATGTTCCGTATTTATATCATTGCCTGTCTTTCTTCCCTTTCTTCCACGTAAGTGAAAGTGACAGAATGAAACTCTGACCTAATCAGAGAAAAAGTTAATTGTATGACTTCATTGAACAGAAGATTACTTAGTGCTTTTGCGGTACTTGCTGGGAACTGGCAGCGGCTATTGTCCTTGACATCGTAATCATCATTGCACGTTTCTCAATTTGAAAAGTCATTCAAGGCTGCAGTGACACTTCCCTTTGATTTGGCATGTAGTGCTCGCAGCTGTTGTATGCCTTGATTTCAAACCTGAAAAGTCCTTTCTCCGTGGGTGTTTATCTTCTGAAAGAACTAAAATTTCTGACTGCCGGAAATAAATTCCCTAATTTAGTACGTAGTTCATTCATAAATGTGTTCACTACTCGATTCGTTCATACATTAATTAATTGAAAGATTCATGCACGAATAAATTTACCAAACAAGTACTACAAATTTTCGCTAAGTAATGAATTCTTACAGATTGCCTGATTTTTCTGCGTGGTCAGAAATCACGAATCAGTTGTGCCCGCTTGTGAGTAAATTCATAGAAGTTCCCTCATAAATAACTTCTATGAATTTACTGCACATATTATCTTTAAACAAAGTGGAAACAAAGTTCATTCAAAAGTGGATTATTGCGTATTTTACATACTTTATCATACTTTATTCAAAAACTAAATTTCATGTACATTTCATTGTAAGGTCAAATTTTATGCTTCCCTCACAAGCGTACACAAGTCATTCGTGAAAATGGTTCACTCGTAAAAGAATTTACTACGCAGCTTGTTCAGATATGAAAACGATAAATTTACGAGGCAAATCATTCTTGAATGAATTCGCGACAAAACAGAAACGTGTCGAACATCAAAGTCGTTCACAAATGATTTCATAGGTGTTTCATTTATAATCAGATTACTACAAAGTGTATTCCTACATTTTTGTAATATGCCTTTCATTTGTAAGTTTAAAACAGATATTATTTTCCAGGCTTGAGATGCACCAGCATCGTGAAGGAAAAGTGATTCAAACAGGATCTGATATCAGTAAATTTTAAAAGACATTTATAGCTGGAGGGAAGTTCTAAAATCTCCACTATCCATTAAGATGTCTTTAACAAGAAATTCAACACATTAAGTAAAAATTCAATGTTTTGAATAATATCCAGGTTTTATTTAAATTGCAAGCATTGGTAGGAGTAAAGCAATTTCTCTGAGATTAAAATAATCTTTTAACACGCTGTAAAACATATGCAGAAATTTAAGTGTCCGCTTGACGAAAAATTGAGAACTAAATGGGAACTAAGAACGCGCGAAAATGTAAGCGTTTCGCATAACTTCCAGACAATTACCATTATTATTATTGCTGTTTTGTTGTTGTTGTAGTTGTTGTTGTAACTGAAATATCCTCCTTACGTCATTTGGAAAATTTTCAAGATTCCTATTTAAGAGCGGGAGAATTATGAATTGCATAAAAATACAAATGCTTTAAATTTTTGACGCATTTCAATTAAGGTTCGTTTTTTGTCTTATCAACACAAAAGGAATTTTTTAAAACCCTAGAAAAAAAAATGCTCAATGACCACAGATAGACAAAGCGCCTACAGTAGCATTTTATTTTCAAAACATTCTAAAAAGTGTCTGTCAACCATACTCAGCGTAGGCAAAAAAAATATCTAGGTTGTTCTTTGATTTTTATGATTTTTAATTTAAAAAAAAGATTAAGGAAATTAGAGCTGTATTTGAATCAGTGCTCAGGCTTAGGGCAGGAAAAAAGATAACTTCGGCAAGCTGCTGAGACTTCAAGAACATTTATGAAACAAAATTACCGACCAATAAACCACGGCCTGATATCATAGCTCGAATTCATCCCATCGCCCCAGTGATTTTTAATTCCCGCCATCCCCACCACCAAGATAATCCGATTCGTTTTCTAACATTTCCTTACTTACCTCGAAAGACAGCGTGAAAATAATGTGATTTTCCTGTAAAGCTCAATATTATTCGAAACAGGTAAACTGTCAATTCTCACAAATGTGATAAGCTCCGCGTTTACGTCGATGCGTCGGTGGTATAACGGTTAGCATAGCTGCCTTCCAAGCAGTTGACCCGGGTTCGACTCCCGGCTGAGGAAGTGTTGTTTCTTTTTTCCCCTCGGTAACTCGGTTGAAGAGAAAAACCCAACTTTCGTTTCTTCAGGGAAAAAAGATATTCAATTTCGTGCTTTACTTCTGTTAATAAAAGATAACAAAGAAATTGCAGAACCACTGGAAAAAAAAATTACTTCAGATGAAATGGCGCGCGATAAATTTTCAAATAATTGTCCGTGTCTAGAACCGATTCGTTATTGTCATTTTACAGCCAAAACATTGAGTAAACTCTCCAGATAGCTAAATTTAAAATTTTTTCAGACATCATAAGATGCAGGCGCTGAGTATCACATACTTGTCAACATGTAACTGATTACGCGTATCTAACTTTGCCACATATGAATGTTTTTTTGTTTTTTTATATAGGTTTAACGACCACCGTGAGCAACTCAATGGTTCCAGGGAAGGGAGAGCGCCAGTGCCGTAAGACAAATGCAACAACCATGCCTCACCGGGATTCGAACCCGGACCCCTTTCGGACGAATGATCAGTGATCAGAAGCCATCGCTTAGACCACTGCGCCACCAAAGCGGCTGAATGTTTTTGTCAGTCGCTTCTTTTAATTGTACTATAGCTTAAACAGGTTGCCTGTAGTTATTTTTAGGTAGGCGACGGAACGAAATTTCCGTCGAGGAAATAAAAGATTAGCATATTTTTCATTTTCTTTCGTGGAGCTTTCTTTTCCAACCCCTTCCTTTTAAAATGACTTTAAAGTTTGATGACTCACATCCTGTTTGACTTATGGTCTGCCTCTCTGTCTGGGTGACAGCGCTCTCAGGTGAAACGGCAAAGAATTTCGTAATATGCAAATTAACATCTGACGTTCTTACATAATATAGCGCATTTGCGTACCATCCCCGTTTTGTTGTACCAACAAGCTTATCTTGGGCGTTGTACCAACAGACTTATCCGCTGAGCGTTCATGTTTCGAGAGGAAGTAATCAGTAAAATAGGATCTGACGTCATCAAACCGCAAGGGCCATTTGAAGAAGAGAAGATGATATTGAAAATGCAAGGTCACAAGATTTCTTAGATGTCGGGAATCATACGCTGCCAGTGTACACGTGTAACAGGAGAAGTGTGAATACAGAACGGTATTTTTTCATTAAAAAATCAAGCTTTCATGCAAGGGCGTATTTGGAGGGGGCCAGGGGAGACTTGCCTTCCCCGAAAGTATTTCATTTTTTTTTTTTTAAGTTTTTGGTTAAAATGCGACTTACATTAGGAAAAAGTGCCTTAACTTAATAAAATGCATCAACTTACATCAGAGAAAAATGCTTTCATTTTTTCTTCTATTTTTCATTAACTTTAATTTTGTGCTGTTGGATTTCAAAAACGTTCAATTTTCATCGCCCTCCCTCCGAAAAAAAATTCTATATACGATTCTGCTTTCTCGTCACTAAATTGTTGTATTACAGCGCATCATTTCAATATTTAAAAAAAAACTATCATGCCCATTATTTCAATTATCATTTTCTTTACGTGTACATTTTACTTACAATCAGGTATCATTTTTTTAACATTATTTTAAAATATTACAATATATGCCCGGCTGCGTCTCGTGGCATTTTAACATATTTTCTTCATAGACTTCGTTCCGGGGGAGGGGGTTAACTCTCCCATGATCATCTAAGGAGTCCCTTATCCCTAATTTAGAGCGAGGAAGAACCAGCGCCTGAAGAAAAAAGACAATATCCATGTTTCATTGCGGCTTCGAACAAAGAATTAGTTATACGAGAAATCAAAAAGCCAGCTCCCCTTCGTAGATTTTTGTAAACAAAACTAAAAAAAACAACTCCTAACAACGTGTAACCAAAAGTTTAAAAAAGGAAAAGAAGGGAAATTTTAGATTTTGAAATTTCAAGGATTATACAATAAATTTCAAATACACACAAATGCAGCTAAATCATTTCAAAAAACACACCTTTTTCTTTAAGAAAGAGAGAGAGGGGCCAACCGCAAGCTCTTTTAATTTCATTTGTGTATTAATACAGGGTAATTGAAATTGATTGCCCTGATTACAAATAACAATACATGGTTTATGATCATGGATTCAGAGATCACATTGTCGCACAATAAAGAAGGAAGTTTAGAATTTTGTTTCCATACCTTACAAATGTTCTGTGTGACTCCCTGGGCCACGCGGACAACATCTAAACTGTAATCCATTTCACGCCATACATTATGAAGCATGTCTGTAGACACTGATGCCACTGCAATTTGAATGCGCATCTTTAGTTCTTGTTGTGTTTTCGGCAAAGGTGGCACATACACATGGCCTTTGACGTACCCCCACAAAAAGAAGTCACAAGTTTTCTGCAAGTGGCCCCTGAGGTCTGCAGACCTGAGGAACCACCATTTCGAAAGAACTTTCGGAAGACCATAGAAACACAGCAGTAGGTTCCAATAAAATTCTAAACTTCCTTCTTTCTTGTATAGGGATATCAGATGTCTACTTATCTTCATAAGCACTTTATTGTCATTTGTAATCGGGGAAATCATTTTGAATAACCTTGTATTCCTATATTTAGGGTATTTGTTTTAAAACGCATAAGAGTAAGGTTCTACTCCGTACAGTAATGTAAAATCTGCAAAATCTCAAAAATGTCTCACAGTTGTTATACACTGAAGAGCAATTGAATTAGAGATACTTGTCTAGTAACGTGCAGCACCACCTATCACCTTGATGACGGCGGCGATTCGTCACAACATGGACTCGACAAGACACCGGAAGCGTTGGAATACGGATCCACGAACCCTGAATAAGCTCCCACAGTTCACGAAGATTTGATGGAGGGGGTCAGAGCCTCGAACATCTCTCTCGATGGCATCCCAGATGTCCTCGATGGGATTGAGGTCAGGTAACCTAGCTGGCCAAGGAAGCCAGGTCACGTCGGTGGAGTGTTCATCCAACCTTTCGGATACAATTCGGGAGCGATGGCACGGTGCATTGTCTTGTTGCAGGATGAGGTTCCCAGTGGGATGTTGAAGACGCACAAACGGGAGCAAATGGTCGTCCAGGATATCCCGGTAACGTTGACCTGTGAGGACCTATGTTACACGTACCAGGGGTCCCCATTTTAGTCCACGTAAACAGTCCCCAGACAAGAATGCCACCCCCACCAGCTTGAAGAGTACCCTGCTGACAAGAAGGATCCATCGCTTCACGTGGTTTGCGCCGTACTCGTATCCTGCCATCCGCATGTACCAACGTGAATCTCGACTCATCAGTCCAGGCAACATTTTCCCACATGTCTAGGGTCCAGTGGCGATGTTCCCGCGCCCATGCTAATCTTTGCACCCTATGATGTGCGGTCAGCAGCGGTACCCTCGTGTGACAACGGCTTCTGTACCCCATAGCGAGGAGATGGTTCTGGATGGTGTGGCTGCTTATATGGTTTAGTGCACTAGCGTTAAATTGCCGAGTGATTTCTTGCACTATGGCCCGTCTATACGCTGTTACAATGCGAGCTAGCCGACGATGACCCCGCTCATCCACACGCTGTTGTACACGGCAGTTGGGCATTGCAGGGATGGTTTTACCGGATTCGATGTACTCACGGTGCACCCGTGACACAGTGGCTCGTGAAAATCCCAGAGCCTGCACGACATCCGAGATGGAGTGACCCATTCGTCGGGCCCTGACAATTTGCCCACGGTCAAATGCGCTTAGATCCTTCGTCTTACCCATACTGCGTCCGATTCTTACTGATTCCCGTCGCATCACTCCTTATATTGTCGGATCGCTGCATACGTTATGTCGTTTCCGTTTACAGGGCCGCCCACAGCGCCACATTTGCATAACGCCAGCTGTCTCTAATTCAATTGCTCTTCAGTGTAGACTTATTTTAGTGCTAGGCAGTGAAATATTATCTAACTAGCGTATAGCGAGTCCTAGGAAGGTTGTTTTTAAGCTTTAAATAAATATTAATACATAGGGGATGTTACCCGTCCTATGACGGAGATATATTTTTAATTGAAGCAGATTGAAAACAAATCAAATAGATGTATGTAAGGAAATACAGTAAAAACTTATGTAGTAAGAACTCATTCATGTTATAACTAAAAATTATATACTATTTGTTTCCTTTTTTCAAAAGACCTTGAGATAAATAACATTCTGTGTAAAAAATTTGTTGTTGTTTAACAATTGTAGGTTAGAGCGTTTAGATAGATCGATATTTTGCAAAATGTGTACTATAATGAGCACTAAACTCGGAAAGTTGTTTTCGTGTGAACTTACCGTAATAACTTGTATTTTGGTTTTTCGCGTTAAATTACTTTTTCTCCGGCACACTCGTTATTCCCTTCGTGGCTTGTTTTAGACTGTCCTATTCGACAGTTAGGTTTAAACTTCATACCGAACCTTTTCTACAAAATAATGCGATATCTGGTATTACAAATCGAAACTATCTAAATTCTCGACAATGTGCTATTGGGGCGACATCTGCTTTTAGATGCAATCTTGCTCACATTGACATCTCAAGATTTCAGTTTTTATTGCAGGTTAGAGCGTTTAGATAGATTGATATTTTGCAAAATGTCTTAGTACAATCAGCACTAAACTCGGAAAGTTAGTTAAATTAAAAAAAGTAAAAAATAATTAAAGAGTACAAATTAATATTCGAATTGTGCTGATTTAAATTAACATACAAACACAACTTGCCGAGATATTAAGATTTTAATTCGAATTTTGTAGATTGGGTAAATAGAGTTCGAGTCATTGATATTCCAATGTTTTAAAATTAGCAAGTGATCACCTTGACGTCTAAAAGTGATCGCGAGCTATTATATAGCATGTAACGATTTTGGCATCGCGAGAGCACACGCGAATTTAGCAACAATAAGTGATGACGCAAGAATACAGACGTTGGTGTGACGTCAAGCGTTCCAGAGAGATGGATCTGCGTGTTTTATATTACTAATTAATGGTCCGATCACATGTACAGCTACAGAAGCATTGCCAAACCTTTTCGGGAGAATAAAATCCCCTTCGAATTGTATCTGAGGTCCCCCCCCCCCGCCATCTCCCCAATAATCTTGAAATAATGTTCAAATAAATGTTTAGTTTAAGTTTAAAAGAAATATATCTACACCAAAAAAAACATTCTTATCTTTAAGTGTGGAATATTATGATTTTAAGTCAATGATTAACCATTAAAGAATGAATAAATAAAGAAGATAAAAGGTTCATGGCAAATTTACATTTGACCATTATATTCTACCGAAGGACACGTAAGGAAGCGCTTCTGGCTTAAGGACACGTCCCGCGGATCGTCGGGTGTGTAATGCGGTTCGTGTATATGCACTATATTGACAAAAATCACCGGACTTCAAAAGCAAGTGAACCCTTTCAAAAGCAAGTGAACGGATCCGCTGCGTTGCTAAGATGCGCAATACAGCTGTAAACAGTATAAAAACAAGCCTGCAGCCGACCGCGATCATATCACACTGTGAGGTTGAGTGAAAATGTCGCGGCGGAAGAGAACTGACTTTGAGAAAGGAAAGATTGTTGGGTGTTATATTAGTGGGTTATGCATAAGAGAAACCAAGAGGCGTTTAAACATACCCAAGTCAACTGTTTTGGATGTACAGAATAAGTGGAAGACACATTGCGTGCCTGACGCAGCAAAACGTACCGGCAGACCAAAGAAAATCAGTGAAAGAGGACGTCGAAGCCTCAGGAGAGTCGTTACAGCTAATCGACGGAGTACTGCACAAGACCTTAGTGCACAGGTGAGTAAAAATGCTGGGACCTCGGTATGTACACGTACCATTCGCACTAAACTTCATTCCATGGGTTACCGTGGTCGTGCGGCTGCTCATTAGCCTTTCATCTCCACTCGAAATGCTACTCGTCGTTTAGCATGGTGTAAAGAACATTTATCGTGGACCGTAAATAAATGGAAACGGGTTCTATGAACTGATGAATCCAGATACACGAACCATCAGTCTGATGGTCGTTCGTGGTTATGGCGGCAGCCGGAGGAACGCTATTTACCACAGTGTATTGTTCCTACAGTCAAGTTTGAAGCTGGCAGTGTACTCGTGTGGGGGTGTTTTTCGTTGTATGGTCCAGGCCCATTGGTTATCGTGGGTACACCTGTTAACCAGCCTGTCCATCTCGATATTCTGGACAATTATGCCCTACCAACTCTGTGGCAATACTATGGAACCAAGCCTTGTTGGTACCAGCGGGATAATGCACCGAACCATAAAGCAAGGACTGTTACGGCGTGGTTTGACGATAATTCCGTATCGTTTGTGGACTGGCCAGCACAGAGCCCTGATCTTAATCCCATAAAGACCTATGGGATGAATTAGAGCGTTGCATAAGAAGTTTGGAACTAAGGCCTACTACTAAGCAACAGTTAGCGGCAGCATTATGTACTGAATGGAAGCGCATACCTTTCGCTGTGTTCGAAAACCTTCTCAAAAGCATGTCTCGAAGGGTAAGTGCATGCAATAAGGCCAAAGGTGAACCGACACACTAATTTATGTCAATAAATGCTATGTTGTGTTGCTCTTCTAGGTGTCCGGTGACTTTTGTCGATATAGTGTATGTATGTGTGTTTCAGAGCTGCGACGGGCTGAGCCCCAGGCAGAGTCAGGGCCCGAATAGGGCTCGGGCTGTAGAATATTTACTGCTGGTTCGGGCTCGGGCTCTTAGAGAGAGGGGGGGCGAGATTTTAGAATTTTTTTTATATAAAAATGTGATTTTATATGATTTAGCAAATGAAACACTTTATAGTTGATAAAGGGAATTCTTCGGCAACTGGCTCTGGTTGGGGAGCGGGCATTCCAGATGGCTATTTATTCCGGGATTGGGTAAAAAATGCTATAGGCCGCGATTTAGTGTGTTTCTGCAGAGAAGAAAAAGCTTTTTCAAAAAATATAGACATTGGATAGTTGATAGCCTGCCAACGGTAATTTACCCTCTCTGTCTTGTGCCAGTCTCCTCCATGTTACTCCCGCATACTTTCGAATTTCATCCACCCATCTTCCATGTGGTCTTCTTCTGGGTCTTTTCCTGTCCCTTGGAATCCAATCTAAAATTTCGGCTGTCCGTCGATGGTCTGTTCTTCTGGCAATATGTCCAGCCCATTGCCATTTCAGGGATTTAACTCTGATCATGATGTCTTCCACTCTTGTCATATAACTAAGTAAATTTCTCCGTCATTTTTATCCGCGCCAGGATTCGAACCCGAGTACGCTTATTCCGGAAAAAGCAGCTCTACCAACTGAGCTACGCAGACATGTATTCTAATTCCTATCTGCCTTTTATGTCATGTGCGTCCTGCTGGCAGGTACGTCACATCTCCCCCCCGAAAGAGGGCCGGGGGCATGGCCCACGGATCAGCCGTGACCATGAATCGCTGCAGGCAGACAACCACTGTAGAACGTGCACTTGAGAACTCCCAGTCAATCTGGTGTATGGAATGCAACGTCACACACATTTATTTTTCGAAGCACTGGAGAAGGGATTCTCTGATTTTTCCTATCTCGCGGTGTGGAAATAACATCACACCAATGCGAGATTTTGAACGGCCGGGTCATCCGGATAGTTCGGGCGCCATTATAACGAAGTAAATTTCTCCGTCATTTTTATCCGCGCCAGGATTCGAACCCGGAGTACGCTTATTCCGGAACAAGCAGCTCTACCAACTGAGCTACGCAGACATGTATTCTAATTCCTATCTGCCTTTATGTCATGTGCGTCCTGCTGGCAGGTACGTCACAGTCATTTTTCGGATCCACGTGTTCCTCTTCTTATCTCTCCTGGTTACACCAAGCATGCACCTCTCCATGCTACTTTGAGTTGTCTGCAGCCTTTGTATGTCTCTTTTAGCTAAGGTCCACGTCTCTGCAACATAGGTAAGCACTGGAAGGATGCATTGATCAAACACTTTTCTTTTAAGACATAATGGCATATTGCTCTTGAAAATTATGCTGTTTCTTCCAAAAGCTCTCCAGGCAAGTTTTGTACGCCGATTAATTTCTTCACCAATGTGACCCTCACTTGATATCTGCTGTCCAAGATAAACGTACGTGTCTGTCATCTCCAGCTTTTCTCCATCAATCGATAAATCTTCATTTCTTGTAAAAGCATTGAACATCACTTTTGTCTTCTGAAAGTTCATTTTTAATCCCACTTCTTTACTCTTGTCAGCAAGTTCCTGCATCATACTCTGTAGCTCTGATGGGGTAGTTGCAAAAATGACTATGTCATCAGCAAAACGAAGGTGGGTTAGATAATCTCCATTAATCTTTATGCCTTTGTTTTCCCAGTTCAGTGATTGAAAGACATTTTCCAATGTGGCATTAAAGAGCTTCGGAGATATGGTGTCACCTTGTCTCACTCCTTTTCCAATTTTTATGTGTGTTGTATTTTCAAACAGCCGAATCTTTGCACTTGCATTTTCATATATGTTATTAATAATATTAATGTATGCATCTTCAATACCGCAGGATTTCAGAGCCATTGCAACTGCTGATGGTTTCACCGAATCAAAGGCTTTTTCATAATCGATAAAAGCCTTGCACAATGGAAGTTCATATTCCCTCGCTCTTTCAATTAGTTCTCTCAGTACGTGGATATGATGTATTGTGCTGTAGCCACTCCTGAATCCAGCTTGTTCTCTCGGTTGAGCCATGTCCAGTGTTACCTTCAAGCGGTGTGAAAGAACTTTAGTGAAGATTTTATAAACCACTGAGAGGAGGCTGATAGGTCTGTAGTTCCTGAGATCCTCAATGTCACCTTTTTTATGTAGCAAGATCATTGTAGCGTTGTTCCAATCCTCAGGAATTTTCCCTTCATTAAGGCATCGAGTGAAAATTTGGGCGAGTACTGTTTCAATTTCTCCACTTGCTTCTTGTATGATGTCTACAGTAATTCCATCTTCTCCTGGAGCTTTTCCCCGCTTCATGTTCTTGATTGCATGTGCAACTTCTGCTGGAAGGACTGGAAGACCTCTGGTACCTTTCATGATGCCTGGAGTACATGTATCATTCCTTTCATATAATTTGGAGTAGAAATCTTTCACTCTTGTCAAAATTTCGCCTCTATTTCTTGTTACAGAACCATCTTCTTTTCTCAGTGCCATAATCTGTTTTTTTCCCTTTACTGAGATGTCCCTTTGCTATCTTTAGGCTTTGGTTGTTTTCAATTGCTTTCCTCACTAGTTCACAGTTGAATTTCCTTACGTCTTCAGTGATACTTTTTCGTACTGTCTTGCATAGCTCTATATATTCCACTTTGGAAGTCACATCTTCTTTAGTTGTCCTCATCACTCTTCTTTTTTTGCATCAACATTTTGGTTTTTCCTGATAATTTGTTCACATGCAATTTGTTCTTAGACCCAGCTAATTTTGTTGCTGTTTCCATAAGAGCTTTGGTTACTTTTCTGTTAACTTCAGAAATATCCACTTCTTCCGATGTTAGACCTTCTAAAGCAGAGAATCTGTTCTTCAGTTCCAATTTGAAGGTATTATGGTGTTTTTTAAGGTTGGTTATGTCAATACATTTTGTTTGTCTTATGAGCTTGCTACGTTCGAGTTTAGTGTTGAGGTGCATCTTACATCTCACCAATCTATGGTCACTGCCTGTGTTGAACTTGTTTAGCACACTGCAGTCTTCTATGACGAATTTTTTGTTACACATAATAAAATCAATTTTACTTGTCGTCCCATTTGGATGTCTCCATGTCCATTTCCTGTGTGGCTTTTTCTTGAAAAAGGAGTTCAAGATGAAAAACCCTTCTGCCTCTGCAAACTCTACGAGAGTATTTCCACGCAGGTTTCTGTTGCCGTGACCGAATTTACCTACTGAAGTTTCATTCTGTTGCCGTTGCCCTATTTTTGCATTGAAATCTCCCATAATTATCTTCAAGTGCTGCTTACCTTTATTATTTAGATCACGAATTTCCTCATAAAATTCTTCAATTTCTTCTTCAGCATGACTTGTGGTGGGTGCATAAGTTTGAATAATCTGAGCCTGGTATCTTCTCGAGAGTTGGATAACGAGTCGTGCAGCTCTGTCAGAGGAACTTTCAACTTCTACAACTTTATCCTTCAGTTTCTTGTTTATTATAAATCCAACACCACTAATTCTGCCAGTATCTGTCCCACGATAGTAGAAGAGATGTCCACTTTTCAGTTCAATGAGATCTTCTCCTTTTCTCCTTACCTCACTTAGCCCGACGATGTCCCACTTGATCCTTTGTAGTTCCTCTTCCAATTCAAGAAGCCTTGAATCAGAAGATAGGGAGCGTCCGTTATACGTAGCCAAGGTCAGCATCAGATGGCAGCCTAGTCTGGTCCTCCGGGGATTCTTAGCACCCTCTGCCTTCATGTCGCACTGGCCGCTGCCTTGGCCACGTACATTCCAGCTGCCGGAGACTGAGGGCCAAGATTTAAGTTGTGGAGTCATTTTGGAGAGGTTTGGCCATAACTCCCCACGCTGGCCAAGCGGGTTGGTGAGTGTGGGATAGCATTTCCTCTAATCCCGATGGTATAGTTTACCGCTATTGGCGGACGTCAGAGCCCCTTTAGTGGGAACAGGATGTACCACGAGAAGGCGGGGTTGACATTTGTCAAGGAGAGAGGCTGTGATGTTACGCATCACCTGACCTTACATCCCAATTTCATTTATCAACGTACATATAGTAGCGCATTATGGCGCGGTAATATTAGCATTATTTGAGCAACATATAACTGCAGCACCGCCCGATCATTTTGGACGTCCGGCCGCCCGAAGCACTGCAGGTAGAAAGGAATGGTCAAAGAAAATCGTACAGTTACACTATAAAAATAGATAGAGGTCCCTTCCCTACCCCCATTTGAGAAATACATTGATTAATTGCAGGAGGAGGAGAGACTGGAAGTGTGGAAAAGGATAAGTTTTTTATAATTGGTTGAGTAGGTTAGCCAGTGTTTGAGCCCGGGCTCTGTCTTGCAATATAAACTTATAAAATTCGGGCTCGGGTGGGCTCTGGCTCCGAAAATAGAAGCCGAACTCAAATCGCGCGCGCGCGCGTGTGTGTGTGTGTGTGTTTGTGTGTTTTAACTTCTTACCCAATAGGTTCTTTTCAAGAGTTGGCAACTGTTACAGAGATTTTATACGGGGTTTTAGGATTTCATATAAAATCTCAAGATGCAAACTTTTCCATCTCGTGCTCCCATTCCTTTGTTTCCCCAAAGCGTGAGAGAAATTTCTCAGAGTCAGTTCCCCATTAGACACCGGATGCACGGTTATTTGCTAAGACGACATTTTGTGTATGCGTAGTATTTGCACTTTGTATGTTGAATGGAGATTAACTCTATCGCGCCTCTTTGGATGCTTTTCAGGTTTCAATTTCAATGGTGCCGACTAATGCACTAGCCCTCACATTTTACTTTGAGGCTTAAGATTTACTGAGGGCAGTGTGGCTCCTTCTCACGGGGAATTTTAGGATATGCTTTAGGGCATTTCTTGCAGACAAAGAAAGGAGGTGAGGGTCACTCGTCTCTAGGTTTAGGTAGGGAGCGGTTACGAAAATTACGAAGAGGTAATTGCCCCAGGCGAGGCGGGGAAGGTCTTAGGTGGACCGGGAGGTCAGGGGATTTCACGAAAGCGCGAGAGATGATCGAAAGCGGGAGAATTACGAAATATAGCACAGCTAACGGACACCCTTTACAGGCAATTAAATGAAGAAAAGAATAAAAGTTTCTTAGACATATTTACGAATCGCAAGAATTATTTGCATACAATTATTATCATTTGGTTCTTACGTGTTAATTACTGTCATCATCAACCACTACGAAGTTATTAGCAATTACAAGTTAACAACAAGAACAAAGATAAAATAAGAACGAACATGTTAACAATTGGCGCCCAACTCGGTTTACCCCAACCCTTTGGATTAAGTGACTAATCGGAGACTCTACCGCAGATTATAGCCAGCCGAAGAACGAGACTTTTTCATACAGGTTTGAGATCCGTGCATGATATGAACTTCTATTTGTACTTCAAAGGACTATGTAAAACTATGGAAAACTACTTAATTAATCACTTATCGAGGTTTTTTGCAGGGATCCAAATGTAAGTACTTTCCTTTCCATTTTCATTTTTTCACAAGTGTTGACACATCATTTTGACATGGCAAACGAAACAGATCCAGGACTCGGACCGAATCCATATAGTATCCCAGCCTGCATTGCAGGCTCTGCATCTCTAATACCTGACTACAATCCTACAGACAAGAATCTTAAAATTAATCACTTTTTCCAAACCATCGAAGATAAAGGAAATTTGACAGGTTGGAAAGATATGGAAGAAATCATTATTGCGAGGACAAAATCACGAGGAGCCGCAGCTGATTTTTTATTTTCAAATACTTTGTTGCGTACGACAAACAGCTACGACACTTTTAAAGCAACACTAACAGAGCGTTTTGACGATGAAGAGCCTCTAGCTATGCGCCTATCGACACTCTTTAACTGTTTTCAAAGAGAAGATGAAACTGTTAAGGAATTTGCAGCGAGATTCAGTGCTCTTGCTGATAGTTATTTAAAGGTTACTCCGGATGATCCACCGCAATTGCGGCATTTCAAAGATCAAACGAAATTAGGCCTCTTCTTACAAGGTTTGAGACCAGATCTCAGGAGATGGGTATTATCTTCGAATACCCAGGATTATGCAACAGCAGTAATTAGAGCTATTAGCGAAGAGAGTTATACCAAATCTTCAGTCCAACCCATCCCAGTAGCTGAATCTTATTACACGTCATCCCAGCCAGTTTCCAGGAAAGACGTATTGCTCGAAAAAATTTTGAGAAAAATTGACGAAAGGGACGAAAGCATTAGAATCTTGTCGGAGGAAATAAAGGATTTGCAACTTCGGAAAACAAGGCAAAATATAGGCCAATATGATAGAATTTCGGAATCAACGGGACTCTACTGGTCAGATAATAGAAGAAACACTTCCAACAAAGAATGCTGGAATTGTGGTTCTTTTCAGCACATACGACTTAACTGCCCAGAGAAATCGTATCCCGATCGTTATGAAACCAGGCGTTATGAGCATCATGAAACCAGGCCTAATCACATCCAACACTATGAAGTCATCCCTGATCCAATTTCATATGCCCCGCACTCGCAAGAGCAGCGTCTTAGAACAGAGACGCGGCAGTCGGAGCGATCAGCCAACTTTAGAAGCCAGCAGGATTTAAACTAAGACCGACAGCGTTCATGGGCCTGAATTCCGTCGTGATGGATACAACTTCTCCCTCCCCGTATTTCAGCGCATATGAAAATAGCCCTCTGCGAAGCCCGCCATGTGACGAGGCAGAAGCGCGAAGTATATGCCTGGAAGAAGAGAATAAAGCACATTCTAGTGAAAATTCGGAAACTACAAACACAAGTGTTCTTCCTTTCATTAATAGTTTACCTGCATTTGCTACTAATGAACCACTAGCGACAGAAATTAATAGGAAAATTATTTTGCCTGAAACTGTCATTCCTGAAGAAAATCAGCCCACTATCATTCATGAAACTCCAAATACTTCTGATGATGCGAATAATGATTCTAAGGATTCGAAGGAAAATGACAAAGTTCCTACAAGTACTTCTAGGGAAATTAATGTGAACCCTACCGAAATCATTCCTGATCTTTCTAAGATAAATCAGTACAAAGGTGAAGCTGACTCTATGAAAGATGAATTCTCTAGTGAACAATATCTGACAGAAAATTCCAATCTAGTCAAAAGTGTTGAAAATGAATCATCAGTTAAACCTAAAACTGTAAATGAAATTCTTCCTAATGTGAAAGACAAAAATCACTCTTAAGAGAACTGAATTGTGAAACTCATAACAGAAATCACAGATCATCTATGCAATCCTCTTTCCCTACAACTCAAATGAGCCCAGTTTACCAAAACCCGCAAGATGCAACTTTCCTTAAATTCGCGCAGTTCATGATGTGGAACACAAAGACAGATAAATACAAACCGCAATAACGCTAAGCAGTGGCGGCGGAACCACCTGGGCCACCAGGGCCAGGGTCCGGTCAATAATTTCAACAATTTCAGCCAAGAATTCAATTTTCATTATTTTTTTATTTGGCATATGTGTAATTGTTGTGATGTGCCTTAGAAAGTTCCTCTAGGTAAGTGGTTGGGTGGTCCTAATTCCCAACAAAGCTCCTTGGGCATTGTTTTTCTTTTGTTTGTTCCGGGAAGCGGGAAGGTAGAGGGTGCACCTCGATTCGAAATTTCGGGCCCGGTCAACGAACTTCACTTTCCGCCGCCCCTGACGCTAAGCCAATCATTCACACAGGTGAAATTTTGCAAAATCGGAACATTACGGGAACGGAAACGGACTATGAACACGGTATTATCCTATCAGGTGTGTATGTGAATAATGCAAAAAAAAAAAAAAGAAAAAAAAATGCATGCAGGTGAAACGTAATCTTCGATTTCACACAGGTGTTACTATATTAATTTCTATTGTGAATTCCACGCAAAATATAATGCTCATAAAAGCTGAAAATAAACTCTTGTTTATCAGCAAACAGCAGAGAACTTATGCATTTATGCGAACGTTTTGATAAACTATGTCAGACGCACCTTTTTTTAAATAAGCTTTGTTTGAAAATATGTGTATTGGTCAATACATGAACTAACGTGCACGATTTTAACAGACAATTTCTGGTATATCAACTGTGATCTACAATGATACTATTTCGAAACTTTAGTAGCACAAAACTTTTTAAAAATGCAAATATGCACTGAACTGATTACGAACCGATTACTTTTACTCAGCACATACGAACTCTCAATTTTTTTATGCAACGACTTTTGCGTGCTCGAATTCTTGATATTTCATTTTGATTTTTGGTTTCATTTACGTTTTTCATGGCTCAGGTGATGAGTAAGGTCACCCAGGTTATTTAGCAGTCAACGTATTTGAAAGTTAGAATTCATTCCTTTCGTAAGAGATATTTTGTGTTTTCGGACAGATAATTTTGAGCATAGGTTTTTCAATAATTTTCACAGTGGAGCCGGAGAAATCATGCTATGGGTTAATATAAGTTGATTAGCTATAGAGTTAAAGATAAATATGTAACTTGAAGAAAGATGAAAACGTTAATTTTTTTTCCTTCTTCGTATTTGTATTTCAGAGGCATCGAGTTGAATAGGAAGTGCATAACAATTTGTGGAAATGTGTTATTTCATATTATTTTAACTGAAACGAATAGTTCAATTTGCATATGTGTAATGCTGGAAATTTTTCCGGAACCCATCAACGGCTAGTACACCTTTCTTATTACTGAAAACGATTTGTTAAACCATTTGTTCAATATGATCTATTTCACTTACGTATCAAGTAACGCTTAATTCAATTGTCATTAAGGAATTGGCCTGAAGTATCTCAGCAATGTAAATATGAAAGACGTGAATTTTCAAACTTCAAAAATATCCTGTGTTGTTAAACCTCCGCATGTAGGTAAAATCGAGCTATGTAATGTACATTAATTGAATTTATGTAATTCACAAGGTTGTCCTCAGCTCAGCTTTAGCATCGAATCAAATACGGGCAGGAGTTAGACTTTGAGCTAAAAAATGCAACGAATTTCATTCATTTCATTTTTTTTTCGCAAGGGGGAAGTATTGTTCCAGAGATTTTATACGGGGTTTTAGGATTTCATATAAAATCTCAAGATGCAAACTTTTTCCATCTCGTGCTCCCATTCCTTTGTTTCCCCAAAGCGTGAGAGAAATTTCTCAGAGTCAGTTCCCCATTAGACACCGGATGCACTGTTATTTACTAAGACGACATTTTGTGTATGCGTAGTATTTGCACTTTGTATGTTGAATGGAGATTAACTCTATCGCGCCTCTTTTGATGCTTTTCAGGTTTCAATTTCAATGGTGCCGACTAATGCACTAGCCCTCACATTTTACTTTGAGGCTTAAGATTTACTGAGGGCGGTGTGGTTCCTTCTCACGGGGAATTTTAGGATATGCTTTAGGGCATTTCTTGGAGACAAGGGAAGGAGGCCAGGTTCAGTTGTCTTTAGGTTTAGGTAGCGAGCAGTCACGAAAAGTACGACAAGGTAATTGCCCCAGCCGATTGGACCGGGAGGTCAGGGGGTTTCACGACAGCGCGAGAGATGATCGAAAGCGGGAGAATTACGAAATATAGCACAGATAACGGACAACCTTTGCAGGCAATTAAATGAAGAAAAGAATAAAAGCTTCTTAGACATATTTGCGAATCGCAAGAATTATTTGCATACAATTATTATCATTTGGTTATTACGTGTTAATTACTGTCATCATCAACCACTACGGAGTTATTAGCAATTACAAGTTAACAGCAAGAACAAAGATAAAATAAGAACGAACATGTTAACACAACACTGTATGATTCTGGTGGACGTGGAGGTCATTAGGAGGCTCAGAGATTTTGGGGCTCATGCGCTGAATTTGGTGTTACAGGGTAGTTTTCCTGGCCTGCAGGGACTCTCTCTCTCTCTCTCTTTACCCCCCCCTCTTTCTATCTATCTATTCATCTACCTATCTATCTCTATCTCTTTCTAATGCTCTTAATTGTCTTTAACTCCCCTGCAGCAGTGATCAATACTCCTCACCGCAGCAAAGCAACTGGAGACCACCACTTTTTAAAAACCCATCAAAGATGGGAAAAATATCAACATTTAAATAACATTAATGCTGCGCTAATATCAATCCTAAAGCTGAACATCTTGCTGGATTACATTTGCTGTAAGTGAAATTAGATTAATTACTTTATTTACTTTAAATTTAAAACGCAATAAAATTGAAAGCGACAACTACCAATTTTAAAATTCGACAGTTTCATTTATTTTTTCATTACGGAAAAGGAGGGGGAGGGGGATGGCGTGAGTGCAAGGTAGTGAAATATTTAAGTCCTGTTCAGCCCTCCCTCCATCCCGCCCATGTTCTTAATCTAGCGACGCCCCTTTACAGTTGCAAAATCTTTGAATGCTCAATATTTAGTGACAACGATTGCAAACTGAACTGACTAGTTTTCGTTCTAATAAGATGATGAATCATTTCCTTAGTGCAATTTAAAATGTTATAATGTTGCTGCAATCACATTTGACTAATTAATCACTAGCAATTTTGTAAAGTTTCGTCGCACTGACCAAGCAGTCTGAAATATTGGCTCCTCCTATTGTTGAACCTAGTTATCTCAAGTAAGATGGATACTGTGCTCTTCCCTTCCCTAAAACAAGTGGTTTTAAATTAGAGGCGCACAAATTTCTTTATATTCAGGAAAAAAAGTTTAAGAAAATAAAAAAGTTAGAAAAAAATGTGTGATACTTATCTTCCAATGGGATTTACGAAATTCAGACACTTTACCGAGGTAAGATTTCTGCCTGAAAAAAATAAAAAAAATAAAGTACATGAAAACGGAACCAGCTTTAAAAATGACCTGTTTAATCATTTTGTCCTTGAATAAGGCTACTGCGAACTTCAAAAGTTTGCTATTTCTCACGAATGACGAAATGAAAAGTAATTATAGCAAGTTCTACCCAAATCTGTTTTGTAGGTACCCGAAAATTTCAGAATAAAATGTGAATGGAATTTATGTGAATACGTGCTTTTTTTATTGCTTAACGCTGTCAGATCAATACTCAGAAAGAACAAGAACTTTTTTTGCAAGTGTTTCCATTTAATATTTCAGTTAATAAATTCTCTCAGTTGTTTTGTTATCTTCTGAGGTGATATGCACTTTCTCTTTAATATCTTATTGTTCCCATGGTTCGTTCCAATTCAAGATCTTTGATTATGAATTATCGCCTTCTTGGTTCTCGGATATGCTTCCAAATTTATATCATCATCTTCATTTAACCATTGCCAATCTACTAGTGGATGAAGATCTCTTCAAGTCTCTTCCGCAACTTTATTATATTGTATATATAACAGAGAGAGAGAGAGAGAAAGAGAGACAGACAAACAGAGAGAGAGAAACAGAAAGATAAGAACGGAAACTCGTGGAGAAGGAAAATGATAAGAAAGGAAGGCATCATGATCAGAGTAAAATCCCTGAAATGGCAATGGGCTGGACATGTTGTATAACGAAGTAAATTTCTCCGTCATTTTTATCCGCGCCAGGATTCGAACCCGGGTCCCCTCATTCCGGAATAAGTTGCTCTACCAATTGAGCTACGCGGACGTTTGTTCTGACTCCTATCTGCCTTTATGTCGTGTGCGTCCTTCTGGCAGGTACGTCACATCTCCTGGTACGTTACATCATCTCCCCCTTATTTTTTTTATTTATTTTTTTTTTCGAAGTGCTGGAGATGGGATTCTCTGATTTTTCCTATCTCGCGGTGTGGAAAGAACATCACACCAATGCGAGATTTTGAACGGTCGGGTCATCCGGATAGTTCGGGCGCCATTATAACAAAGTAAATTTCTCCGTCATTTTTATCCGCGCCAGGATTCGAACCCGGATTCCCTCATTCCGGAATAAGTTGCTCTACCAATTGAGCTACGCGGACGTTTTATTCTGATTCCTATCTGCCTTTATGTCGTGTGCGTCCTTCTGGCAGGTACGTTACATCTCCTGGTACGTTACAGTTGCCAGAAAAACAGACCACAGATGGAAACCGAAATTTTATATTAGATTCCAAGTGACAGGTAAAGACCCAGAAGATGACCACGTGGGAGATGGGTGGATGAATTTCGAAAGCTTGCCGGAGTAACATGAAGGAAACTGGCTCAAGATAGACAACTATGGGAGAAACTTGGAGAGACCTTCATCCAGCAGTGGATTGATAAAAGTTGACGATGATGATGTTATATATTATATACAGAGTGATCGTAAAGTTCCCGAACCCTGAATTTAAAAAAATTATTGCGTATGCTGTAAGCAAAAGTTCAACTAATTGATGTGGAAACACGAGTCAGCAACTCGTCGAGATCAAATACTGCGCTTGTCGAATGCCTGAAGAAAATTGGCATAGTGCGAGAAATGAATAACCGGTTTCATGTGTGCTACGCAGTTTGCCGACTTTAGCGTTGCCATTTGCACATAGGCAAATGGCGACGAGGGAGCAGAGAATTTGTTTACTTGAAGCTTATTTGTAAACGCAGTCTTACAAACAGTGTATAGAAGAGTTCAGGAAAAAATTTCCGCAGCATACTGTGGTAAGTAAATTATAACGAAGTAAATTTCTCCGTCATTTTTGGTCTACGCCGGGATTCGAACCAGAGGCCGCTTATTCCGGAACAAGTCGCTCTACCAACTGAGCTACGCAGACGTTTATTCTGATTCCTACCTGCCTTTATGCCGTGTGCGTCCTGCTGGCAGGTACGTCACATCTCCCCCCCCGAAAGAGGGCCGGGGGCATGGCCCACGGGTCAGCCGTGACCATGAATCGTTGCAGGCAGCCATCCACTGTAGAACGTGCACTTGAGAACTCCCAGTCAATCTGCTGTGTGGAGCGCAACATCACACATTTTTATTTTTCGAAGCGCTGGACAAGGAATTCTCTGATTTTTCCTGTCTCGCGGTGTGGAAAGAACATCACACCAATGCGAGATTTTGAACGGCCGGGTCATCCGGATAGTTCGGGCGCCATTATAACGAAGTAAATTTCTCCGTCATTTTTGGTCTACGCCGGGATTCGAAACCGAGGCCGCTTATTCCGGAACAAGTCGCTCTACCAACTGAGCTACGCAGACGTTTATTCTGATTCCTACCTGCCTTTATGCCGTGTGCGTCCTGCTGGCAGGTACGTCACAAAATCAACGATACACAGTTTACTCGTACCATTTCGGAAAACTGGAAGTGTTGATGATATGCTTAGAAATGGCCGGCCAAGTGTGTTAACGCCGGAAGTGATAAACGATGTTGAAAAACGTTTGCAACAGTCACCTACAAAATCGCTTCGTCGCTTATCTCAGCAAGTGAAACTTTCTTACGGCTCAGTACAGAAAGCGACTAAAAGATTGCAGCTTCATGCATACAAAGTGAAAGTTTTCGAAGAACTGAAGGCACCTGATACGCATAAGCGCCTGCTGTATTGCCGTTGGTTTCGAAAATTTACTCGATACGACAAGGGCTTATTGAACAATGTTTTCTTTTCGGAATAGTGTTTTTTTTTCCCCTGTGGGGATATTTAAGGGATCGTGTTTATGCAAACAACCCACATGACCTGCAGTCCTTGAAAACAAACATTATTCAGGCTATAGCGGAAATCACGCCATCTATGCTGAAACGCTTTACGAAAAACATGTGCCGTCGCGTGGATATTTCCCTGCAGCACCTTCTTTAGGTCAACATTAGTTGCTCAAAAGTCGATGGAAGATGTATCACAGATGTAAGTAAACTTTATGTATCCGCATAATGCGAATAAAAATTGTTCAAATTAGGGTTCGAAAACTTTTCGATCACCATGTATATATACACTGCTGGCCCCCCAAAATGCAACACCAGAAAGGAAGCATCCGATTGGCCTGCGATATTCGCAGCATGAGTCGCCCGCGAGAGGACATGCAAACGATTAGCATTGCAGGGCATATGCAAATCATGTGCGCCCGGCACGTCACCGAGAAGCACTATAAGAAGGGTGCACAGAAGGCGGGGTGTAAGTAGCGGAGGTGTGTTATGCTGCCGGACCTGTGCGTGGGAAGCTTCCTGATGCCTCGTCGCAGAATACGGCAGTCATTCCAGCACGTTTTGGAGTTCGACAGATGCCGAATAGTGGCTTATCGTGACAGCGGTTTATCGTACCGAGACATCGGCGCCCGTGTGGGACGACATCCAGCCACAGTGAGGCGAGTATGGATTCCGTGGGTACAGGAGGGACGGACGGACCGACATGAGCGATTGCGGCAGCCGCGGCACACCACCGAACGAGAGGACCGGCATGTTGTGCGGCGGACATTGACAGCTCGCACCGCCACATCACGAACGTTAGCGCATTAATTAGGGTGTGTTGCGCAACAACCTGTGTCAGCTGTCAGCACGTACCGTTCGACGTCGTCTGCAGGAGCGGGGACTTGTCGCACGGCGCCCACTGCTCCGATTACCATTGACGTTACACCACCGGCGAGTGCGGCGGCAATGGGCCGTTAAACGCTGCACCTGGGCTACGGAATGGCACGACATTGTCTTCTCCGACAAATCCCGATTCTGCCTGCAACACCACGATGGTCGGATCCGCGTGTGGCGGCACCGCGGCGAGAGACTGTATGACACCTGCATTATGCATTGCCATACCGGTCCGTCGCCTGGCGTTATGGTTTGGGGCGCAATTGGATATGACACCCGCACCCCTCTGGTACGCATCACCGGCACACTCAACAGCCACCGCTACATCTCCGACGTTTTGGAGCCTGTAGTCGTCATTTACCTGCAGGACCTACCAGCGGCCACGTTTCAACAGGACAATGCGCGCCCGCACGTGGCACGCATCGTGCAACAATTCTTTACGGCCCACCAGGTGTCACTGCTTCCGTGGCCCCCTGTTCTCCCGATATGTCGCCCATCGAACACGTCTGGTCGCTGATCGGCAACCGAGTGGCCCGGCAAGCGCCACCCGGGGCTACGCCTGATGAACTGTGGCAACGTGTGGAAGCAGTCTGGACCGACATACCCCAATCCCACGTCCAAAGCCTCTTTCATTCGATGCCGCGGTGTGTAGCGGCCGTTATTGCCAGCCATGGGGGCCACACCAGCTATTGATGTCTGCGTGTTCCGCAAGTCGCACGGGCGTGTAAGCTCAATCGTTTCATCTTTGTATCTGTTGTTATGTGTCCAGTAAATCTGGCTTTGCTATCTCGTGTTTTTCTTGGTGTTGCATCTTGGGTGGCCAGCAGTGTATATTACTTTTTAAAAATTCAATTTCCCTTGATCAAAAACTATAATGTATTATCAAGTAAAAATGTTAATGTTTTCATTCGTGCTTCGTGCGTTTCTTACATGGCCGTAGCCAAGCGCAGGGATTTTAGGGATCCCCCCCCCGAAATCCCAATACAGTTTTTGTAATTGAACTTCAACAAATAATGATTTTGTTTTTTATTTGGCCTTATACGTCCATTGTAGAGAACTTTCTCTACATTTGGCACTAGGGGATTCTTGTATAATTTCATGTATATGAAACTGTATAAGGACAATTCAGTCCGCTGGAACTTTTTTTAGCTCATGTGCGAAAAACAACGAAGTTCCCAAAGGTTTCATCAAGCATTACCAGCTACCCGGTACGCGACATTTATGTCAATGGGCGAAACACGTTGATTTTACAAGCATGAAGTTTTATTGTGATTCCGAGAAATCTACGTTGCAATAGTTCTATCGTTACAAAAATTTGCAAGATATAAAACATCTCAAATCCTCCGGAAAAGCTTATCAGTTATTATGTGCTATTACCCAAGGCCAGTTTGTAGTCACACTTTGCACACTTGACCTTGTATTTTCGTGGACATTACCGCTTTCCAAAACTCTTCAAAACGTTGACTGCGATTTGACGACATCGCTGGAACATATTGAACTCGTGGTAACTTCCCTCGACTATCCAAGAAGTAGCACCATCGAAAAATTTAGTATTATTTTTAATGCAGCGTCAAAATTGATCACATAAGTTGATGGAGTTATCACAATGCCAAGAGGGAATATTTCATCAGAAACTCCAGGAAGAATATAGATATTTCCGGAAGAATCTTTTCGTGCCATTTGTTGACCACGTGCGAACACAAATTAATGATCGATTAGAGATTCACAAGACATTAGTCATAGCGCTTTAAATATTTCTACCTCGTCATGTTACGTTAAACTGCGAAAAAGAGCTAACTACTTGCAAAGGATTTTATGAAAACATACTTCCAGAGAGCAGTACTGTCATAGTCCGTTTGGCGAAACAAATGGATCAACATAGATGTTAATTCAAGACCCGATAGTGCAATGGAGGCCCTTTTACAATGCGATTCAAATCTTTTCCCAGCTCACACACCTTGTTACAGATTCTTGCTATAATTCCGATTTCCACAGCTACGCCAGAAAGGACATTTTCAACACTTAGACGATTGAAGACATATTTAAGAGGCTCAACGGGAGAAAACAGACTGAGTTGATTAGCACTTTTAGGAACCCATTGCAATACTGAGGTGCAACCGGACGAAATTTTAAATCGGTTTGTTAAATCTTCAAGGCGCGCTAATTTTTTATAAGGTGAGTGAAAATGTAAACCTTATTTATTCTTCTTAATGTAAAAATTTCTTGAATTTGCTGATTTGTACAAATTGTATTAATACCTATGTTAAATGTTTTAATGTTCGCCTTACAATTTAAAACTTTCTATCGATACATACTACTGTAATTGTTATTGCTTGTATCGAAACACTGGTTCAACATAATTTTTAAGTAATTAAAAACAGATATCTAAAGGAATTACCTCCCGTTGTGTTTGATTTATGTTTATTGTAAATTTATAGGCGGAAAGTTTACAAGTAACGCAAATTTATGAAGAAAATTTTACAATTACTAATCCCAAAAATGGGTGGGGGAGGGAAGGGTTGGTGTAGCTTTTTGAATTGTAAACAAAAAATGTTTAGCTTCCATTCAATCATCAAAAGAAATGAATACCTCACCGCTAAAACAAATTTAGCCCCCTCCCCCCGAAATAAATTCCAAGCTACACACTCTTGATCAAAAGTTTCTACAACAGAAAAGGAAAGGCATAGTTCCAATATTATAAAATATTGGAATTACAAATAGCACTAACCGAATGGATGTCACGAACAGAGAATATTTGAATTTTCAGAAGACTTATTCTAGGAACAGTTCTTGACGCAAAGATCCCGGCGTCATCTGTTTCATTTCAACTGTTTGATCTGGGTGAGTGTACAGCAATGCCAAATGTGTTCGCTGTTTTTGTGATATTGCTGATCAAAGGCACGTTTTCAGTCGTTTCACTGCCGAAAAGCTCCGTGGGAGCAATACTGACAAAGTTTTTTTTTTTTTTTTTTTTTTTTATCTGTGGGCACCCAAACCATTCCATAGAAATAAGTGCATCACGCGTTGTTTACTTAGGCGACAGCACGTGGAAAGTGAAGATGTAATTCAGCTTTTCTGTAAAGCTTCATCCAGTTGAAATATAGGTCAATAGTTATTTTAAGATATTCAATAAAGTGGAAGAACGTTCTGAAGCGTCGGTGGTATAACGGTTAGCATAGCTGCCTTCCAAGCAGTTGATCCGGGTTCGACTCCCGGCCGACGTATTGTAAGTTTGTTTGTTTTTTTGCTGCTCTTTGTCATATCTCTTTTGTGATTCTATTTGAACAAAAATAATAGCATGTGTTCTGTTCGACACAAAAGTTTCGTTCAAGTTATTAGAATAACAGCAAAAGTATAAGCAGCTTGATGTGTCACTGAGATCAAACGAATAATAATTACTTGTTGAAGCATAAATTTGGTTTATCCTCCGGTAAATGGTTGATTAAAAAGAAGGGAGGGAAGCCGTTTATTCAACATATTCTCATATCTTGCAACTAAAGGGGAAATTTTTAAATTTCAAAGATATCCTTTAAAAAAAAAGACGTTGGAAAATTTTCCAGTGATATACATACATGTATGTAAGGTCAGGTGATGCGTAACATCACAGCCTCTCCTTGACAAATGTCAACCCCGCCTTCTCGTGGTGCATCCTGTTCCCACTAAAGGGGCTCTGACGACCGCCCATAGCGGTATAACTATACCATCGGGATTAGAGGAAATTCTATCCCACACTCACCAACCCGCTTGGCCAGCGTGGTGAGTTATGGCCAAACCCCTCCAAAATGATTCCACAACTTAAATCTTGGCCCTCAGTCTCCGGCAGCTGGAATGTACCTGGCCAAGGCAACGGCCAGTGCGACATGAAGGCAGAGGGTGCTAAGAATCCCCGGAGAACCGGACTAGGCTGCCATCTGATGCTGACCTTGGCTACTTACAATGGACGCTCCCTATCTTCTGATTCAAGGCTTCTTGAATTGGAAGAGGAACTACAAAGGATCAAGTGGGACATCGTGGGGCTAAGTGAGGTAAGGAGAAAAGGAGAAGATCTCATCGAACTGAAAAGTGGACATCTCTTCTACTATCGTGGGACAGATACTGGCAGAACTAGTGGTGTTGGATTTATAATAAACAAGAAACTGAAGGATAAAGTTGTAGAAGTTGAAAGTTCCTCTGACAGAGCTGCACGACTTGTTATCCAACTCTCGAAAAGATACCAGGCTCAGATTATTCAAACTTATGCACCCACCACAAGTCATCCTGAAGAAGAAATTGAAAAATTTTATGAGGAAATTTGTCATCTAAATAATAAAGGTAAGCAGCACTTGAAAATAATTATGGGAGATTTCAATGCAAAAATAGGGCAACGGCAACAGAATGAAACTTCAGTAGGTAAATTCGGTCATGGCAACAGAAACCAGCGTGGAAATACTCTCGTTGAGTTTGCAGAGGCAGAAGGGTTTTTCATCTTGAACTCCTTCTTCAAGAAAAAGCCACACAGGAAATGGACATGGAGACATCCAAATGGGACGACAAGTGAAATTGATTTTATTATGTGTAACAAAAAATTCGTCATAGAAGACTGCAGTGTGCTAAACAAGTTCAACACAGGTAGTGACCATAGATTGGTGAGATGTAAGATGCACCTCAACACTAAACTTGAACGTGGCAAGCTCATAAGACAAACAAAATCTATTGACATAACCAACTTTAAAAAACACCATAATACCTTCAAGTTAGAACTGAAGAACAGGTTCTCTGCTTTAGAAGGCCTAACATCGGAAGAAGTGGACATCTCTGAAGTTAACAGAAAAGTAACCAAAGCTCTTATGGAAACAGCAACAAAATTAGCTGGGTCTAAGAACAAATTGCATGTGAACAAATTATCAGGAAAAACCAAAATGTTGATGCAAAAAAGAAGAGAGATGAGGACAACTAAAGATGTGACTTCCAAAGTGGAATATATAGAGCTATGCAAGACAGTAAGAAAAAGTATCACTGAAGACGTAAGGAAATTCAACTGTGAACTAGTGAGGAAAGCAATTGAAAACAACCAAAGCCTAAAGATAGCAAAGGGACATCTCAGTAAGGGAAGAAAACAGATTATGGCACTGAGAAAAGAAGATGGTTCTGTAACAAGAAATAGAGGCGAAATTTTGACAAGAGTGAAAGATTTCTACTCCAAATTATATGAAAGGGATGATATATGCACTCCAGACATCATGAAAGATACCAGTACCAGAGTTCCTCCAGTCCTTCCAGCAGAAGTTGCACATGCAATCAAGAACATGAAGCGAGGAAAAGCTCCAGGAGAAGATGGAATTACTGTAGACATCATACAAGAAGCAAGTGGAGAAATCGAAACAGTACTCGCCCAAATTTTCACTCGATGCCTTAATGAAGGGAAGATTCCTGAGGATTGGAACACCGCTACAATGATCCTGCTACATAAGAAAGGTGACATTGAGGATCTCGGAAACTACAGACCTATCAGCCTCCTATCAGTAGTTTATAAAATCTTCACTAAAGTTCTTTCACACCGCTTGAAGGTAACACTGGACATGGCTCAACCGAGAGAACAAGCTGGATTCAGGAGTGGCTACAGCACAATAGATCATATCCACGTGCTGAGAGAACTAATTGAAAGAGCGAGGGAATATGAACTTCCATTGTGCATGGCTTTTATCGATTATGAAAAAGCCTTTGATTCGGTGAAACCATCAGCAGTTACAATGGCTCTGAAAACCTGCGGTATTGAAGATGCATACATTAATATTATTAATAACATCTATGAAAATGCAAGTGCAAAGATTCGGCTGTTAGAAAATACAACACACGTAAAAATTGGAAAGGGAGTGAGACAGGGTGACACCATATCTCCGAAGCTCTTCAATGCCACATTGGAGGGTGTTTTTCAGTCACTGAGCTGGGAAAACAAGGGGATAAAGATTAATGGAGATTATCTAACCCACCTTCGTTTTGCTGATGACGTAGTCATTTTTGCAACTCCCCCATCAGAGCTGCAGAGTATGATCCAGGAACTTGCGGACAAGAGTAAAGAAGTGGGATTAAAAATGAACTTTCAGAAGACAAAAGTGATGTTTAATGCTTTTACAAGAAATGAAGATTTATCGATTGATGGAGAAAAGCTGGAGATAACAGACACGTACGTTTATCTTGGACAGCAGATATCAAGTGAGGGTCACATTGATGAAGAAATTAATCGGCGTACAAAACTTGCCTGGAGAGCTTTTGGAAGAAACAGCATAATTTTCAAGAGCAATATGCCATTATGTCTTAAAAGAAAAGTGTTTGATCAATGCATCCTTCCAGTGCTTACGTATGGTGCAGAGACGTGGACCTTAACTAAAAGAGACATACAAAGGCTGCAGACAACTCAAAGCAGCATGGAGAGGTGCATGCTTGGTGTAACCAGGAGAGATAAGAAGAGGAACTCGTGGATCCGAAAAATGACAAGAGTGGAAGACATCATGATCAGAGTTAAATCCCTGAAATGGCAATGGGCTGGACATACTGCCAGAAGGACAGATCATCGATGGACAGCCGAAATTTTAGATTGGATTCCAAGGGACAGGAAAAGACCCAGAAGAAGACCACTTCTGGGTCTTTTCATGGGAGATGGGTGGATGAAATTCGAAAGTATGCAGGGGTGACATGGAGGAGACTGGCACAAGACAGACCGTTGTGGAGGAAACTTGGGAAGACCTTCGTCCAGCAGTGGATTGATAATGGTTGACAATGATGATGATGATGATGATATATAATAATCATTATGTAATATGAAGGTGGTATGTTTCGTACTTCAGCCCAAATTGGATCTCCTTTTTGCTTGATTTCATTTTATTTGGTAATTAGTTAAATTTTTATTTATTTATTTATTTATTTATTTATTTATTTTGGCCTCTTCCTATGTACTAAGTGTAAGACATAAATAGAAGGCTATAGCTTGCCTTAATTATGCCTAGTCAGGCGCGGACTGGGCCGCCGGGACACCGGGAAATTTTCCGGTGGGCTGCCATGTTTTGGGCAGGTGGCTTTACGCTATCTGAAAAGGAAAAAAAAAAAAAAAAAAGAACATTACAGCTTTGAAAATTTAAAGAAAAAACTTGACAAACATTGTTTAAACATTTAGTTAAGCTTCTAATATGGGTGTTTTCTAGGAATTTATTTTATTTTAATTTGCAAATTTAACAACAAATAATTACATAGTTGTTCACGCAATTCACATCCTCAACTTTCCTATTTAAGTTTCATCCCTTAAGATGCTATCAATATGGACCGCGGATGGCCTAGTGGTCAACGTTCCTGACTGCCACGGAGAAGACCGCGGGTTCGATCCCGGGCAGGTACGAACGCTCGAACCACTAAATATCCGCCGTGCGTTGGATGGGCACGTTAAGCCGTCGGGCCACGGTAATAAATACAGGCGTCTTCCTCCCTCTTTCTACCTCGCTTCCATGTCACTTTCCCCTCGGACACTCTAACCCAAATCTCCTAGCTTCCTATTTCTAAGGGTTGTTTAAGACCTGGGATCAGACACACCCTTCCTAAAATCCTCTACATATGATCTGATCTGATCTGATTCAATCAATATGGACCGCTGATGGCCTAGTGGCCAATGTTCGTGACTGCCACGGGAAAGTCTCAGGATCGACCCACTACATATCCGCCATGCTGCGGTGGGCACGTTAAGCCGTCGGACCCGGTTATAAATAAGGGCGTGTTTCTACTTCGCTTCCGTGTGACATTCCTGTCGGGCACTCTAGCCCAAATCTTCTAGCTTCCTACTTTTAAGGGTTGTTTAAGACTTGGGGTCAGTCAGTCCCTTTCTAAAATCCCCTCCGTAAATCTCTAAATACTAACCGTGTAACAGCATGAACGTAAGCCATGCAGTAATTCTTAGACTTCAGTTGAAGGACGTCTGAACAGGAAATGGCATTGATGCTGAGATTCCGTCAATTACAGGTTGGGTACCTTGATAATTTTTTCCAAATAGTGAGCCTCCAAAAATTCGTTTCCAGGGCCGTTTATGGATCTCCAGTTCGCCAGTGTACCTAGTCAAAAACTACATACTAATGACAAATGCTGAGACGGATTTTCCAATATGCCGTCTAGTTCCAGACCTAGGGCGATAAAATTTAGGTGCGGCAAATTTTAGTGGTAGTAAAAATTAATGATGAATAAAAAGCCCACAAAAATGAAAGAAAGATTTAAAATAAAAATAAAAATGGAAACTGACATTTGCCTCTCGAGTGACGCAGTGGTCTAAGCGATGGCTTCTGATCATTCGTCCGAAAGGGGTGGGGTTTGAATCCCGGTGAGGCATGGATGTTGTGTTTGTCTTACGACACTGGCTCTCCCCCTTCCCTGGAACCAGTGACCCAAAATTAGGGGCGGGCGACTGCTTATAACCCTTTAAGTTGTTCACGGTGGTCGTTAAACCTCCAATAACAAAACAAAAAAAAAACTAACATTTATTCAGAAAACCGCTGAATGCAAGATTTTGTTTCCGAATTCCAGTAATCTCCTTCCTCTTCGGCTTGAGAACTGAAATGAATATGAACAGGTGAGCGACAATGGGGGGGGGGGTAACGTTGGCCTTTGGAGCCCGATAATACTGTAGTTTCCTGGCCTGCAAAAAATCACACTGCTTTGGATCTTAGAAGAAGAGGAGGGGAGGTGCATGTACAATATGATTACCCAAAGATAATCTTATCTTTTCTCAGAATAAATACAATGGGCAGGGGTCTGAATTTTATCAGCATCAGCTATTTCCCTTTTTCCCCACCGATCTCAGCGAAGGTGACTCTTGGCCACCGCTTTTCTGTGTACAACCGTGCCATTAGAAGTTGCCGGCGCATCGAAGAATTGGATTGATGATACTGACGCCAGAAAAGAAATAAAGTCGTAAGAGAAACACACACATCATCCATACCTTACCGGGATTCGAACCACGGTCCACTCCAACTTACGGCGAGAAGCCAGCGATCAGACCACTGCGCCACTTCATTCAAAGGAAACATGGCACAACAATTAATTGTATGTATTGAAACTCTAAACAGAATCATTGTTCAAGAAATAAAGCCCATCAGCCGAACTGTATCTATAGCTGACGCTCGAAAACTATGGCGAAGCATAAGTCCTCTTGTCCTATCTGAAAATCTTTGCGCTGCTGTGTATCAAAATATTAAAAATAAAGAGGGAGGGAGAAAGACAGAAACGTGTACCAAATGCAACTCATTAATTGCAAATATTTAATTCATTTAACAATTAATGGCAAAAGTAAGCAATTTTTGTCAGCAATACGTTTAAATTTTGTTATTAATTGCTATAAGAAATAGTCTTGTTCCCAGTTTCACTGCATTTGAACTTGAAATTATTATTTTTATTTGCACTTAGCTTCGAATAAGGCTACACCCCACACCCTACACCCCATTTTGTTTTGTTTCTAAATCGAATCCGAATTAATTATATGAAAATGTAGCCATCAAAAACCTTATTTTGAAGGAATATATGGGCGGCAAATTTGTTTGGGCCTAAGAGTCGCAACACCTTAAATCAGTCTCTGGAAAAAAATGGTCTTACTATAGTTGCGGTTTTAGAATATTTAAAAGTTCAGTCATTACGGACTACTGTTAGAAAGTTTTTACGTTGGCTGAAATGCGGCACGCCAGTTGGCCATGGATTTTCTGAATAAAAAAAAAAAAAAAAAGATGTATATAAGACAGTTTTTGCATCTACGCGAAACATATATACGTATCTCTCATTTTAGTCTGCTACAAATTTTGCAGATATCAATACCTAGTGTTTCAACAACCCATGTTAATGCTTCTTTGCTTTTGCCTTGTGTGAGGAAGCATTTATTATATTTCAGAGGTGAAAAGTAAAAACAGCACAAACGAAATAACCGCGTGTAATTTTGAGAGAAAACAAATTTCGTGTTTTTATCATTTTTAACTGTAAAGAATTCAACAGTTCTCTAATTTTTGAAGTTTTCGACATTTTTAATCCTAGATTTAAAATCTAAACATTTCACTATGAAAATTTTTGGCTATCGAAAAATTTACTTTCATCTATCTAACAGCCCCCCCCCCCCCCCGGAAAAACTTTCTTTTTCAAACACACCACCAGTTTGAAATTCCTGGATAAACCCCAGGGGTTCTCTCATGCTCCTTTGAGTTGCCCGCCGCTTATGTATACCATTTTTAGTTAAGGTGCATGCCTCTGATCCATAAGTAAGAACTGGAAGTATGCATTAATTAAACACTTTTCTTTTAAGACATAATGGTAATTTCTGTTGAAAATATTACTGTTTCTTCGAAAATATCCCCAATCAAGATTTTTTTATTCTAGTCTGTTGCCCAAGCTAAATGTAGGCATCGGCTATTTCTATGTTAGCATATCAGCACTAGCCTCTTTAACAAATGGGTAAATAATAATAATATTTCCTCTTAAAAAATGAGGAATGAGGAAACAAAAATTCTCCACGCATGCATCAACACATTGCAGAGAATCAAAAATAGAGCCCTCCCAAAATTTGTGTGCCCACAGGACATAAAAAAACGTCGCATAGACTTACGACATATAACTTTTTGCCATAAATTCGAACCCCCTTATTATTACTCCGGAGCGGCTGTTCTCCTAACTGAACTACGCCGGTAGGTTTATCGCTGTAACACTGCCGATTTGACTCAGACGTCACCGCAGTAGTAGGTCGTCTACGTCATATTACGCAGTGTGTTACTGGCTTTGTAAAAAGTTGAAGAATATGAATTATTTCCCTCGACTTTTTTGTGCTTCGCTGATCTTTGCTCTCACCAGTGAGATAAATGCTGGTTTATCAAGTTTATCATTTAGCTATAAGTTGGTTTGTATTTGAGCTCAAGTTTGTTATATCTTCTTCTTCCAGTCTTCTCATTGTTTGAGAATAGATACTTCTTCAACGTAGAAATCAAAAAGACATCGAAAATGGTAAAGAAGTTACCGTTTAATACTGGCCCTAGCTCAGTCTAACGAACTATTCAGTAGTCCTTCAATTGGAAGAGAAACTCCAGATCTTCACAGTAGAGTTTACCATTATGTTTTACTGCATCAGTTCACTCTTCTAGTTCTTACTTACGGATCAGAGACGTGAACCTTAACTAAAAAACACATAGAGAGGCTGCCGATAATGCCAAGAAACGCTGAAAGATATATACCGATAAGCCATTACATTATGTTCACCTAATGAGCGGTAGAACCCTCTTTAGCCCGCAAAACAGCTGCCATTCGGCGAGGCATAGATTCGATGGGGTGGCGATCGGTATCCTGTGGTATCTGATACCATAATGTCAACAGCAGGTCCTCCAGCTCCTTACATTTCGGAGTGGTGGTGATTTAGCACGAACCCGCTTTTCCAAGTCAAACCATAAATGTTCGATTGGGTTCATGTCAGGGGAATTTGGAGGCCAGAGCATTAACAGAAAGTCACCGTAATGTTACTCGAACCACTCCTTGCCGATTCTGGCAGTGTGGCATGGCGCATTATCCTGTTGGTAACACAGCCATCATCAGCACGGAACACAGTTGCCATGAATGGGTGAACTTGGTCCGTAACGATGTTCAGATACCTGACAGCTGTCAGGGATTGTGCTATTGTGATAATGGGGCCTAAAGAGTCCCAAGAAAACATCGTCCACAGCATAACACCACCGCCGCCGGCCTGCTTCCGCCCAAAAGTGCATCCAGGGCCCGTAGCCTCCGTTAGTAATCGGCGTATCCACGCTCAGCAGTCTACGTGCTGCACCAGGAATCTTGATTCGTCAAACCAGACCACTTTCTTCCAATCATCCAGGGTCCAATTTCGATGATCTTGAGCTAATTTTATTCGTTATTGGCGATGACGTGCAGTGAGCATGGGGACCCGGCTAGGTCTTCGGCTACGGCGGCCCATGCGCAAAAATCTGCGATGAATTGTGTGCTGTGACACATTGCCCTGATCACCACTGCTGTAGCTGCGGGGGATTTGTCGCACTGTGGCCCTGCGATCGCTGTGAATAATGCGCGACAGTCTCCGCTCCCCTCTGGCATCAGTGAGCTGCGAACGACGGTTCATCGTTTGGGCATCTGTGCACCATTTTTTATACGTGCCCATTACAGCGGCACGTGAACAACCTACAAGCCGCGCCGTTTCCGAGATCGTACTTCCGAAGTGCCGTGCCATCACAATTTGCCCTTTATCAAACTCCGATAAATCGGCAGCTTTTTCCATTCTGACTCCGAACACTCTACTAACCGAAAGCCGGTCTTCGGGTTGTATATATATATATATATATATATATACTGCTTTTTGAACTTCATCTGCGCCACCGTTCGGTCTCCAGGCGCGCTCATTTTTTTCTTTGGCTGGGGGTGGTCATAATGTAATGGCTCATTGATGTATATTTGGTGTGACCAAGAAAGATAGGAAATGACAAGAGCAGATGACATTATCATCAAAATAAAGGCCCTAAAGTAGCAATGGACTGGACATATTGCTAGAAGAACGGACCATCGTTGAACTACAGAAATACTATATTGGATACCAAGAGACAGGACAAGATCCAGAAGAAAACCACGTGGGAAATGCATGGATGAAATTCGAAGGCATGCCTGACTGACATGAGAGAGAATCGCTTATGACAGTGAGTGGTGGGAGAGACTTAGGGAGACCTTCACCTAACAGTTGATTTAGAACGTTCAGATCAGATCCTGTGTAGAGGATTTTAGGAAGGGAGTGTCTGCCCCAGGTCTTAAACAACCCTTTGAAATAGGAAGCTAGGAGATTTGGGCTAGAGTGCCCAACAGGAAAGTGACACGGAAGCGAGCCGCCCTTATTTATTACTGGGGGAAGGGGGAGTGCCCGGGTCCGACGGCTTAACGTGCCCATCCGACGCACGGCGGGTATTTAGTGGTTCGCACGTTCGTACCTGCCCAGGATCGAACCTAAGGTTATCTCCATGGCTGTCACGAACGCTGACCAATAGGCCACCCGCGGCCCTGATTGAGAACGTTGATCAAATGATCATATGTAGAGGATTTTAGGAAGGGAGTGTCTGTCTTAAACAACCCTTAAAAATAGGAAGCTAGGAGATTTGGGCTAGATTGCCAGATAGGAAAGTGACACGGGAGCGAGTTAGAAAGGGGAGAAAGACGCCCTTATTTATTACTGGGGTGGCAGTACCCGAGGTCCGACGGTTTAACGTGCCCATCCGACGCACATTTAGTGGATCGAGCGTTCGCACCTGCCTGGGATCGAACCTGAGGTCCTTTCCGTGGCAGTTACGAACGTTACCCACTAGGCTACCCGCAGCCCACGATTGAGAACGTTATATTCTGGGTTTTACCAATAAATTAGCTGTGAGCTTAAACTGTATTCTTCTGGCAGAAAAAAAATATATAAAACAATAAAATAAAGTGCTTCTATGTCTTACCTTTTGAAGATTGCCCTTTCGGCCAAGGCGGTGGTCATTCCTTATGTCAGGCCCTTCCTGTGACCTCAAAATGAGAAATATTAAGTTTACCTAGGATTTTTAGAACTCCCCTCCTACGATCTCCCACCCTTCATCGGATGGCAGATAAACCCCACCCACAACTAGGGGAACTTCGAAGAAAGCATTGAAGATCTGTGGCATAGATCAACCCAGTCTGCGTACAATTCAAAAAATATGAATACGTATTTTGAAGTTCAAAAAAAAGAGACAAACACATTGTAAGAATGAGGGACGTGGACCATTGCCTCATTCACCTTTAAACTTCTCTTCCTTTCTCTCGCTTTACAAGTTTGAACTAAACTACTTGCACTTTTAGAAATTTTCAGTTTTTTCAGGATAAATTTTCGCAGTATTTTGTTTATGTCTTAAAAAATTCCGTTTCGACCCAACTGGAATCCCGTTCCCACTTAAAGCAAAGAAACTTAAAATTTTGAATTTAGCTATGAATATAAAATCTCTAAGAGTGGAATAAAATTTTCCACAGTCTCTCTCTTAGAAAATGTACCATGTCTATCGCTTCAGTAACGAAAGAAATGCCTTTCATTACATTAAATTTTACTTAGGATAGGTTATCTAATGTTGCAATCCAGAGAAATGGGGAAAATTTTGTTAACTAGTTATTGTCTCAACACAAACACTGCAGTAATTCTTCGACTTGTGTTGAAACACTGTAAACCCGAAATGGTGACGCCGAAACACCGTTCATTTCAGCCTGACAATTATTCCCAAATAGTGGGCACCGAGAAGCCCGCTTCTGCAGCCATTTATGTATGGCCTTCCGGCCCTACCTGGAATGAAACTGAAAAACACCATCAAAATTTAAATCATTGCGGCATGTGTAATATAGACTGCACCAAATAAGGTATTAAAATTTATTTCAGTAAGTTCTCACAAGGGAGAGACCATGGCCTCTATGGCCTCCCACTTGTATCCGTGTCTCTCAATTTTTCACTCTAGTATAGTTTCCATCATAACAACGACAACAATAAATTCAAAACCAACAAAGTTTTCCCCGTTGATACTTTGAAGAAGAATTTTTGGTGTCTCCTAGCTTTCTTCAAAATCCACTCTCCTGTATAGATTTTCATCGTCTAACAGCTTCCCTTTTCCCTACATATGATTGTTGCAAAGTGCTTTAGTCCTCTTCGGTCACGTTTTTTTCTTACCGCAATTTTTTGGGGAGTATTTAATAAATTGAATTCATGAAACATACTCTTATAACATTCTTGTACATATTGCAACTATTTTTTTTATGACGTATACATTTACTTGGAATTTCTATTAGCTTGTGTCTTATCTGACGATTGGTTGGGCCTGTGTGTCATACGGTATACATACGTACCTGTTTTTTTGCCAAAAATTACGGGTGCATTAATTTCTTTCTTTTTTAAATTGTTTTTGGTAAGGTTCTATTCTAAAGTAAAGATGCTTAAATAAAGTTTGGCTTGGCAAAGGGTTATGCGTGTGTGTGTGTGTGTGTGTGTGTGTGCGCGCGCGCGCGTGATAGCAGAAACCCATGTTCAACTAGGTTTTTGTGGAAATGAGTAAATGGGGAGCTATGCTGGTCCTTGAAAAAAACCATGATAGATCATTATTTACAATATTTTCTGCATTTTGTTTTTCTCAATTTGCTTTACATTTTTTTTGTTAGTTTTTTCGTGCCTACTTTAAGATATGGTAAACTTGTGATTGTTTTTTTCTCTTTCAGCAATTTTTTGGTCTTGTGGATTTTTTACTGGCATGCTTTATTTTTAGCTCTTTTTCTTGAGAATTCTTTTTTGAAGCTCTTTGCGCATTTAGATTTTCAATGCTTTTCGGATACTTTTGTTGTTTAGGGGTTTCGTTTTCAGTTATATAGGGTGTCCGAGAATTATTGGACACATTACAAAATTATGTACAAAAAAACCCTGTGAGAATTATCTGTTTTTCTATGTCGCGTATTACTAACACTGTTTCTGTATTTTTGTTTTGCAGAATTGTTATTCCCAGAATCCGATAGATGGTGCTAGGTGAGGCCTGGTGAGGAATGTATGAAAAATGCGCAATCAGTAGTCATGTCATCCGTACAGCAGAAGGCGTGTGTGTGTTATGGCTTGCGGAATTGAAGTCTGTCATTAAAGTTAAAAGACGGTACCGTTTATAGTATGGTTGTAATCCTCCGTTAACGAATTTAGTTAAGCAGTGGATGAAACAGTTTAAAGAAACGGGTAATGTGGAACATCGTGGAGGAGCCGGTAGGCCTAGGGCCAGCGTTGAGACGGTTGACCAAGTTAATGAAAGTTTCCGACGAAGCCCCAGGAAATCCGTTCGTAAAGCAAACAGAGAACTGTGCATTCTGAAATCGACAGTTCACGATATCTTGCACAAGAAATTAAAGTTTCATGCTTATAAAATTCAAATAGTGCAAAAGATTCATGTAAATATTCACACTCTGCGATACGATTTCGCTGTGGATATGCTAAATCGAGGGGAAAACGACGAAAATTTTCTCAGTACTGTAATTTTTAGTGATTAATCCACATTTCATGTATCAGGTATTGTGAATCGTCACAACTGTATGGTATGCGGCAGTGAACCACCTCATGCTGCTATTGAACTGGAACGTGATTCTCCAAAAGTTAATGTGTGGTGCGCCCTATCAAAAAGAGAAGTGATTGGACCCTTCCTTCTTCTGCGAACAAAACATAAATGGTGACATTTACTTGGATATGCTAGAAATGTTCGCTATACCCCAGATCAAAAGATATGACAACGTCGATATGACGTCGTTTTCCATTCCGTGGCCTCCTCGCTCTCCAGGTCTAATTCCATTGGATTATTTCATGTGGGGTTATGTGAAGGATCGTGTCTATCAGACGCCTTGTACTAATTTGCAGGAACTGAAGCAGCGTATCACAGCTGCTATTAATTCTATAACTCCTTAGATGCTTGCCAATACAGGGCATGAAATCAAGTATCGCTTGGACGTACTACGACCAACCAAGGGATTTCACATCGAAATTTATTAACTTGTGTAGTTACATTGTAAGTTAGTACAATCAGTTTCTTTCTATCTTCTTAATGTTTTGTTTGCCGCCCCGGTGGCGCAGTGGTCTAAGCGATGGCCTCTGATCACTCGTCCGAAAGGGGTCCGGGTTCGAATCCCGGTGAGGCATGGATGCTGTGTTTGTCTTACGGCACTGGCTCTCTCCCTTCCCTGGAACCAGTGACCCTAAATTAGGGACGGGCGACTGCTTATAGCCCATTGAGTTGCTCACGGTGGTCGTTAAACCTTCAATCAAAAAAAAAAAAAATGTTTTGTTTTATATAATTTTGTAATGTGTCCAATAATTATCGGACACCCTGTATATACGTATATATGATCTTTTGTCCGACCTAAATCCTCTGCTGTCCCTCCTAACTTCACTGTCTAGTTATGGGCCTGAAAATATTCATCACAACCTTTTTAACTACACTCCATTTCCAAAAACGCCATTGCAACACACAGAAACACGCCTTGTATGTGGCGATACCTTTTATCAGTAACTTGATTCGGTCTTTGAACTGGTTGTCCGTACGAATAGGCTTTAAAAGATTGTCTGGATTCATTTTGTTCGGTATATTTCCTAATTCTTAGATTGTTGTTTTTTTAACGCCCTCTGTCCTCGCAACTAGTTCTACAAAATTCTCCAGAAATTAATCACATTGTTCATTGTTCACTTTGAAAGACAGCAGGAATCAAGCTGAGTCAGCGCAAAAGTAATTCAGTTTTCCTGTAAAGCCTGATCCAGTTACAAGCAGGTCACCGCTGATTTCCAAATGTAGTATCATAAAACACCGGTTATCCCTGTGGCGTCGGTGGTATAACGGTTAGCATAGCTGCCTTCCAAGCAGTTGACCCGGGTTCGACTCCCGGCCGACGCAAGTGTAATTTTTTTCCTCCCACATTTCTGCAAGTATAAAAATACAGTGAAATGTTTACAGATCATGCTTTACCGGGTAGCATCACTAAAACTTAAACCCCCTGCAAGCTTGAATCACGTGCAGTACTTGTTAGCACGTGAAATTTCATTTGCTACTAAAAAATATAAATTTGTTGAACTTCATATTTATATAGCATCAAATGAACTCTGAATAACTGTTGACACTATAAATCACCAGTTTGTTCCACCTTTAAGCATTTTCTTCCCTTTGGAGTTAGGAAAATGATGGAGCGAATCTACTATAAAAGTTCTTAATGTTGTACCGAAAACAGCAATTCCCTATATCACTTCATTTTTTCCCACCACTGCTAAGACGGGCTGAGCTCAAGCCCAAAAGCCCGGAGCAAAGCCCAGGCCCGAACCGGGCTCGGGCTGCATAATATTTCCTATGCTACGGGCTCGGGGTTAGAGAATTTTTTTTTTTTACTTTGTATGATTTAATACACATAAGACCCTTTTCTTACACTTTTTAGTTCGTAATGGAAATTCTTTGGCAACTGAGGTCTATGTGGGGAGTTGAAACTGTGGAGGGCGATTTATTCCCGGCTTGGGTAGCATATGCCACAGTCCATGCATTAGGGAATTTCCACGGAGAAGGAAAAGTTTCTTAAAGAACTATAGATACTAGATGGTAGATAGCACGCCATGAAATACCCCCCCCCCCCCCTTATTTCCATGCTGCAGCTTCCAGCTAATTCTATTGAACAACGTACGTAGGTTGCAGAGCAGCCCGATCTTCCCGGGTAGCCGGCAATCTGAAGCATTTCAGAAGGGAACGAAGGGCCATAGAAAATCGTGCGGTTGTAATATACTATAGAAACCGACAGATGTACCTCCCTCCCAGCCCCCCGATGAGAAAGACACCGGTTAATTGCAGGAGGAAGAGAGTAGAAGTCTGGAAGTGGAGATTTTTTGTTATTATTAATGCTTAAACAGATTAGTCATAATTTTCGGGCTCGTGCAAGCCCGGGGTCTATCTTGCAATGTAAAATTCCGCCTCTTGCTGACATACCGCGGGCTTGGGCTAACATACAAGCACTATTTCCCACTCGATGTCCTCGGCAACTCTATATATCTTCTGCTGTTATTAAAGCCTACGTGAGAAATCGCACTCTTATGTTTTATCTGTTTGCCCGCTAACAATAATTCCTCTCTCCATAGGCGCCCATAGCTTAGTTTACAGGAGGGGGCAAACAGAAATTGTAACTACGACTAACATACAAGCACCATATGCACATTTCCACTTTGCCTTCTAACCGTTTTTACCAATCTCAACACATGGATTTAATTGGAAACCAGAAGATCTAAAACTACATAAAAAAGATGGATAAATGAAATTAGGCAGCATGTTAAGACAATGAGGAAATTTCTTTTTCATCCTTTTGATCCTTTTGGTGACTTTTGTCACATGCACCACGAAACCACAGAGATCACTCAATTGATCATCAAAAAGGAAAAAATACCCTCAAGACAAATTTCTACGAAACGTTTCGAGATATCTTTGTTATGTGTTGATTAGCTACTGCGGAGGATGATATATTTTCCATTTTTCTGCCTTTTATAATTTTCCATACTGTACGTATGTACGCTGTTCTTCAATATATTACTTTGTACTATAAAGTTCTCCTTTTTCTAATGGAAATTTCCAATATATTTCCAATTTTTACTGCATAAAGACGCATCCAAAAGTTTTGCAGAAAATTTTTAATTAGAATTAGCGTTATCGCTAAAATCTCTGTAATACATTCCAAGAACAGAAATGCCATGGTGCGATTTCCAGGGAAGGGCAAATGCCCCCTCTTGTCCCCTATATGGGCGCCCATGACCACAACTTTTCACACTAGTATAATTTCCGGAATAGTAATAATCACCAGTGGAACACCCAGGATTTCTTTATGAGGATGGCCAAAAATATTCAAGATGTAAATAAAAATACTCCGGAGAAAACATCTCTGAAATATTTGAAAGTGGCCACCACATTTAAGCGTGTTTCCAGTCATCCGTAAAATACATATTTAAAGACATATACAACTATATTTTAAAATAAGCAGCCAACATCAAAGAACGAAGGACAAAGTGATACTTCATGGGAAGGGCCCGAGCCGTTGGGCCACCACAACTGAGTGCGCCATTGATGATGATGACAGTATGTCCAACACCAACAGGTTTTTCCCAATTCATAGCGTGAAGGAGAATTTTAGTATGTACCCTAGTTTTCTTCAAAATCCATTTGTTTGCTTTTTTGCGCTAAGGGGGAGGAGGAAAAGAAAGAAAGAAACTCCACAGCATTTTTGTGCAGTAGTACCCTTTAAGTGCATCTTTCTCTTTTCGTCTTTTTGTTACAGGTTCCGTTCTTTGCAGTTGTAAGTAGCCACTGAGAAACCAATTCAATCTGTGATCCTCAATATACTTGGGGGAGCACCTCTCTTTCCCGATCTCTTCGTAACACAAGAATTTTCTGTTTTGTCTCTTCTTGAGAAGTTTCGTCCCACATTCCAAATAATTAAAATAGTCCAAATAGTTAACCCCATATCCGAAATAGGAATAATTAGTTCGGTTATCTCAAATATTCAACGCTTTAACGTATTCGATTACCATTATTTTCATATGAATTTCTATCTGTATAGTTTAATCTAAATCTACTACTTCGCCAATTACTGTATAGCTTTCATTTTCATCTCAGTTTGTAAATAAAGCTTTCTCGTCTCCTATTGCCCGATTCTGTACGTGTGTTCTGTGTGTCGTGTGGAATAACGCATTAAAATTACTTGGGCCATCCATATATCTGAGGTAATTTACATTTAATCTTTTTTCCTTCACATTTTCAACATCATGAAATATTTGATCTGCATTATGAGTTCTATTATTGAGATTGAGCTTCCAGACGTAGAAAAGGCTTTCTGTAACTCTTGTCCAGGACTTTGCAGATCATGCAGTGCACGGAGAACCACGGCTTTTAGGGCCCCACTTGCTCATTCTTTCCCATGTAAGGCTTTTTCTTTACGCTTTCCAACCGTAGGTTGAAGAAGCGTACATGCTCCAGCTTTGTCCGTCCGTCTGTCGGCACGATAACTCAAGTAAAAATGGTTCGATTTCGATGAAATTTTAGTATGTGGTAGGGGACCACCAGGGGACGAACCCTATTGAAAATGGGTGAAGTGGGGTCAAAGGTCACGCCATAAGAATGGGATCCATTCAATTGCCCTTATGCGTCATAACTTGCGGAAATATGGTTCGATTGCAATGAAATTTTAGTATGTGGTAGGGGACCACCTGGGGACGAATCCTATTGAAAATGAGTGAAGTGGAGTATAGTCAAAGGTCAGGACATAGGAGCGGGATCCATTCCGCTGGTGTCATGCGTCATAACTAACGTAAAAATAGTTCGATTTCGATTAAATTTTAGTATGTGGTAGGGGACCACCTGGAGAGGAACTCTATTGAAAATGGGACAAATGGAGTCAAAGGCCAGGACAGGAGCGGAATCACTTCCATCGCCATTATGCTTCATAACTTACGTAAAAATGCTTCGATTTGGATGAAATGTTGGTATGTTGTAGGGGCCTGCCTGGGGACCAATTCTATTGAAAATGGGCAAAATGGGGCCAAAGGAGCGGGATCTATTCCATAGCCCTTATGCATCATAACTTACGTAAAAGTGCTTCGATTGCGACAAACTTTATCATGTTATTTCGGAGGTATACCGAACCGGTTCTGTTGAATATCATCGATATGGGATCAAGGGTCAGGGCACAGGACCGAGATTTATTCCACAGCCATTATTCCCATAACTTGAGTGATAACTTGAGTAATGATTTCTGGTATGTTGGAAAGCGTATTATAATCAATGCATTGCATGATTTTACTAACTTGTTATTTTCACATTGAGTTTAAAACATTTCAAAATTATTTTTTATGGCATTAATTTATTTTTAAATCATGTAGATCTTAGCAATGGCGTTGCATGAATCTCTCTCCTCCTTCCCCTCAAAATATATTCCAGCTCCGTATGTAAAAGTTTTTAATCCCTATCCCGAAGAAGCCAATGTGTCTACTTGCGACTGAATAATTCCAGAACCACTAAGATTGAAAGTTCTTCAGGTGCTAAACGAATTTTATATTACAAGAGTAACGAAGAGTTATTTTCTTCAGAAAGACACTTCGTGCTAATTTTTTTTTGTGTGCTGAGTGGATATTTACCTGGAAAACTGAACCACAGATTCCAGCAAACCACGGAAGTTACCAAAAAATTATTTTTTGCTTTTGACTGGATCTCAGTCTCAACGTTTGCTGACATGGAAATCTTAAGCAAGTACTTAGCTTGGGAAATCAACGAAGAGAACGAATGACTTAAATGACATCAATGGATTCAGTGAGGAAATAAAATCGCCAAAGCATTTTTCATTTTCAGAAATGAAAAAATAATCTAGTGGTTCTCTTGGTAATATTGCAGGTTTAAACGATATTTATAAGAAATTCTGCATGGTTTCAAAAATTGCATTGACTCTGCCGGTAATAGTTTCTTCGTCCAAGGGAAACTTTTCAAAACTGATATTGTTCAAAAAGCAATCTACGATAAGCCGGTTAACTGGTTTATCTATAGGATATGATGTTAGAAACTATTTGAACATTAATTAAATTTCTAGACTTTGTAGCAAAAGAGGAAAAAAAATCGAAGACGTGAGCTGTGTCGAATCTTGCTGACCTTCCAGTTAACTATAAAACCTTTGTAAAATGTTTGATATTGTTGCGTTTTAGAGAATTCATTTAACACATATTTCTGGTAAGATTTAATTTTTATATGTCCACAGCTGAAGCCGTGAAGCGCTCTCAGAAACCAAATATGTTCTTCACGGCAGCATAAAATAAAGAATAGTTAAGAATAAAGTTAAGAATAGAGGCGTAACTAGAGAGGGACAGGCTGCCCCTGGTGCAAGTCAAGAAAGGGAGTAAAAATCAGTGCTAGCAATTTGATTAAAATTGGAATTCAAATTGTTGCACAAGTTTCTGATACAGTTATTTTTTTTTTTTTTTTTTTTTTTTGCGCCATGCTTTGTCGTTTGTTCATTTACAGATTCTGCTTATATGTTCCGTCAATTTCGGCATCCTTGATAGCTTAAAATGCGTATACCTTCCTCAAAATGCTCAGCGATGTCAGTTGCTCACATTCAGAAATGAAGGAGAGGTTGTATAGTTCGTCCAACTAAAGAAACACCATGGTCTTCGTTGACATCAATGAGATCTGCGGTTTTTCTTTCGTCGGATAGACTATACGTGCGTTGCAAGATAAGGATGGCGTTTACATTGTTGAAGATTCTCTGGGAGCCATTCGATTATTACTGCGATTGTACGAGCCATGACTGCCAGCTGCATTCGTCAGTTTCATGTAGCATCATAGGTCCGTACTCCGAACAGTTGGGAAAAGCTGTACAAATAGTAACAGTTTGATTTTTCCTCCTCCATAGAGATAACATTAGGATATCACATTCATTTTGTTTTGTCAGGCAGTGTGTATATGCACTATTAAATTAACAATGCGAACGCAGTAGTTTGTGGTTTGCCCCGGGCGCAGAAATACCTAGTTAAGCTTCTAGTTAAAAATAATTCCTAACCAATAAAATTAAAAATAACTATTGTTTCGCTTTTATTTTACACTGAAGAGCAACTGAATTAGTGATACCTGTCTAGTAACGTGTAGCACCACCTTTCCTTCTGATGACGGCGGCGATTCGTCTCGGCATGGACTCGACAAGACACCGGAAGCGTTGGGAAGCCATAAGGATCCACGAATCCTGAACAAGCACCCACAGTTCACGAAGATTTAATGGAGGGGGTCAGAGCCTCGAACATCTCTCTCGATAGCATCCCAGATGTGCTCGGTCAGGTGACCTAGCTGGCCAAGGAAGCGAGGTCACTTCGGTGGAGTGTTCATCCAACCATTCGGATAAAATTCGGGAGCTGCATTTTCTTGTTGCAGGATGAGATCCCCAGTGGGTGTTGAAGACGCACAAAAGGGAGCAAATGGTCGTCCAGGATATCCCGGTAACGTTGACCTGTGACGGACGATGTCACACGTAACATGGGTCCCATTTCAGTTCACGTAAACAGTCCCCAGACGAGAATGCCACCCCACCAGCATGAAGAGTACCCTGCTGGAAAGAAGGGTCGATCGCTTCATGTGGTTTGCGCCGTACTCGTATCCTGCCATCCGCATGTACCAACGTGAATTTCGACTCATCAGTCCAGGCAACATTTTTCCACATGTCTAGGGTCCAGTGGCGATGTTCCCGCGCCAATGCTAATCTTTGCACCCTGTGATGTGCGGTCAGCAGAGGTACCCTCGTAAGACGATGGCTTCTGTACCCCATAGCGAGGAGATGGTTCTGGATGGTGTGGCTGCTTACACGTCTTTGTGCACCAGCGTTTAACTGCCGAGTGATTTCTTGCACTGTGGCCCGTCTATCCGCTGTTACAATGCGAGCTAGCCGACGATGACCCAGCTCATCCACACGCTGTTGTCCACTGCAGTTGGCTCTTGCAGGGATGGTTTTTACCGTATTCGATGTACTCACGGTGCACCCGTGACACAGTGGCTCGTGAAAATCCCAGTGTTTGTACGACTTCCGAGGTGGAGTGACCCATTCGTCGGGCCCCGACGATTTGCCCACGTTCAAATGCGTTGAGATCCTTCGTTTTACCCATACTGCCTCCGACTCTTACTGATTCCCGTCGCATCACATCTTATATTGTTGGATCGCTACATACGTCATGTCGTTTCCGTTTACAGGGCCGCCCACAGCGTCACATTTGCATAACGCTAGCTGTCTCTAATTCAATTGCTCTTCAGTGTATATATTTCTAGGTTTAAAAGAGAAGTTCGTTTTGCGGTGTTACATTAAAAGCTGGAATATACAGGCAACACCCTGAGTTAGCATTAAGAAGTCCAAATTGGAAAAGTGACAGCATAACATGCATTAATCAAAACATCAATATTTCAGCTGATGTCACAAAGGCGTAAACTAAACATCCTTTCGCCTCACCGTGTGAATTTTGACAAGTTTGTATCTTTTAACGTAACCGAGTCTTGAGCACACAACTTTGTCCGGCAGTGTTTTGTTTTTCTTAGTATTCAATTTTATTAACATTCAATGAATACCAGCTTCTCCCATATAATGTTACGTTGCAATGTAACCAACACGCCTTTGATCATTCCGATTCACCGTAAATTGAATGTGGCTTTTCCCCTGAATTCGGTCGCGGAGGAAACGTATTAGAAAGATGAAACAGGTAAAAAGGAAAAATATCTGGATGTATTGTAATGATTAATATTCTATTGCAGATTAACTAAAAATCTTTACATGATAAGGGTAACTTTGCTGTATACTGCAATAGGGGAATGACTTCGTTACCTCCGTAGGGTAATGTTTACCAAACTTCTGTGAGGTATTTACAGACTTCATCCTCACTCCCAAATAGATATGTTTACAGAATTTCTCATATGCCGGGGTGTATAAAATTTCATCCGTGTGATCACAATGTCAAGCCTCGGTTGACATAATGCTGAATAGCTCTTCACCGAGAGACGCTAAACAATGAGATATACAGTATAAGGGGAGGCTAAGAAAAATTACGCGAGGAGACACAAGAAGCTCTGGATCCGACACTGCTCTTACCACTTACTTCACGTGAGCATACGTAGAAATATCATTAAGCTAAGCAATTGTACAGGTACTGTGATCACTGTTTTCCGTATTCTTTTGCAAGAAACACCAAAGATTTCTCCGATACCGAAGCACACTGTGATTATTGTAGAAGAGTTGAAGACAAGGTTATGTCTGAAACCTTGTCTTGAACCTTTCCTCAAAGGAATTCACCACTTCTGTTAAGTAATAATAATTTCTGCTCAGCGTTCTTTTAAGAACAGAATAACGCTCTTTTTTTCTATTTCTGTTAATCTCATTTAAATACAATTGAGCATTAAGATGGAAATCCTAAATCCATCTTACCTCCTGGACACGCAAAGTTTAAATTTTCTGCACGCACCAAAACGCGCAGGAATGAATACCTACCAAACAAATGTCTTATTTCCGACTTATTTTCAGACAGAAACATCACGGAACTATTATTATTCAGCTTTCCTGTAAAGCTGAAGAAGATACATATAGGTCATTTATTACTTTCTACATTTTTTACAAATTGCATGCTGTTAATGTGACGTCGGTAGTATAACCGTTAGCACAGATGCCTTCCAAGCATTTGACTCCCAGATAGCGTATGTAACTTTTTTTCATATGTTTCCCCCAGTGATTTGTCAAAATTCTTTTAATATTTCGTTCGAACGTAAATATCCATGCCTTTTCTGAATTGAAGAGTACATCAGTGACGTAGCAAAGATGACTAATCCACGGGAGCAATATGTATCATTTGTGCCCCTCGGAAAACAACAACACAGACGACTGAGAAAGTGCTCTCGAGAAGTGAGTATCGATAAGCACCAACCACAGAGAAGTTTTTTTCTATTTTTATATTGAATATATTCTGAGAGTTTATTCAGGACAAATTTGATTTAACATCACAATACCTTACAGCCAAAACAGAATTTGTGTTATGGATCAGTAATATACTTGGGGGACAAAAAACTCATATTAACTAAAAAAAATGGCATGACAAAAAATAAAAATAGGACGAAAAACTCATATTAACTAACAAAAGGGCATATCAAAAAATAAAAATAGGACGAGAAACTCATATTAACTAACAAAATGGCACATCAAAAAATAAAAATAGGACAAAAAACTCATATTAACTAACAAAATGGCATATCAAAAAATAAAAATAGAAAACTTATTGCTACCCCGGTGGTTCAGTAGTCTAAACTAATGGCTTCTGACCATTTGTCAGAGGTGAATGCGGATTCGAATCCCGGGTGAGCAATGGATGGTGTATTTGTCTAGTAGCGCTGGTTTTTTCCCCTCCCTGGAGCCGGTGCCCCTAAATTAGTGATAGACGACTGCCTATCGCCTTTAAAATTGCTCATGGTGGTCGTTAAATTACAAAATTAAAAAAAAAGGAGGAGAACATTCAGTTACAAGAAACTTTTCTGCATGTGAAAAGTGTGTTTTCATACTGTAAAATTATTAGTCGTGGCGCATTTTCTACTTTAGCAGAAACATCATTCCAACCTTTTTGATACTACCATATACTGACGCCCGGGAGCTACTGCCCTTCCCCCTCATCGTCATTACACCTCTGGAACACATATTTACTTTAGATTTCTATCCGTCTGCATTGAAATTGATGCCAGTCAGAGAAAGTTAAGAAACGAGCACGAAGGAACACCGCAAATGTGAATATAAAGTTTAAACAGAAAGCGCGCGTATGCGACAGTAAAGTGGAGAAAGGGGAAGGGAAGGGAAGTTTTCACCGTTCCCTATCTTTTTTATTTAAAAACACAAGAAAATATTCACTCAAGTTATCCAATTTTTAATGAGGAAAAGAAAAAGGGAAAGAAACCGGTACTACGATACAGCCTGACAGTGATTGATTACAGGAATGGAAAAGCGATTGGGTACAAAATAAAAACTTTAAGTTTGTCTGTAATGATTAACGTGAAAGGAAGGGTGAGTTCGTTGAGATTTGGCGAGCCTGTTTAATACAATGTTGCAGATTAACGCACTCTGTGAGTGCTCAATCAGGGATTGAGTTTCTCTAGAAAAGGCCTTGATGCAGCACATTTGTGACTTGGGGGGGGGTAATGACCACCGTGAGCAATTCGATGGACTATAAGCAGTCTCCCGCCCCTAATTTTTAAGGTAAGCGCAATGCGTAATGTTCTTCCTAAAGTCAACCCAGAAGGTGACTCGCTGCACATTGAAATAAATAAATAAATGAGGAAAAGGTGAAAAGAAAATAATAAAAGATTTGACAGTGAAGTCAGTAATTTCTTAAAGAATGTGGTTACATTTAAATTATTTCCCTCCCGACGTTACGGAAAGCTAGAGAAAATTATTTCCTGAAAGTAATTTTATCCTTTCAGGTTGACACTGCTCTGGATGTTTAAAAAATTATCGTTATTTTCGAGCTAAGTGCTGCATTGGAGTAAGAGCCTCACCTGGCAAAGTTTTAAAAGCTGCCATTCCAAAACTTTGTCAAAGAAGCTTCCGCACCACAGAGTTCTGTGGTCTCGTATCCATCGATGTCTGAGCTTCGACAGATAACATCGTAACAGATTTAGATCAATTCCTGAATTACCTGCACATAAAAAAAATATAAAGCCATTTTTCCATAACATAAGTTATTTTCGGTAATTTAATGAACTGAAATGGATGATGGTATTGGAAATCCAGAATGTTCTCGCCTATATTACCTTATTTATTTGAGCTTAATAGTTGTTCTCAGAGCGTGATACTTATTATGAATTCCATCTTCTAAATATAGTTTTTACAACACAAATTACAGGTATTTTTCTTAGTTGTGAAACCTGATTTCTGCTATCGAAAATTTTCTGAACGAAAAAAGTGAGAAATATAAAATAGCCATGCCTTGTAGAAGAATGTTCATAAAAAAAAGTGCAAAGAAATGGATGAATGAAGCACAAATGAGCTAGAAAGAAGAAATGAAAATCAAATCTGCTTTTTATTTCAAATACTCTTACTATCTATGTGAAAACTGCGAATTCTATTTTTATAAGTTTTAACGCTATTTTGTTGAACGATAGATTTTCAGAAGTGTTCCAGGCTGTGACATGACAGAAACGTGGGATCACTGCTACAAATTCTTTTTACTTAATTTTGGCTTTTAAATTACTTCTGATCATGTATATGAGAAATATCCCCCAATTCCATCATGAATAGTAGTCACTGTCCTTGGCTTTAATATTGCAGCTAGGGTAGGGATAAAAGAATCACCCAAGGATTAGCATTTTCGCTGCGTTTTAAAAAAAAATTCGGTATAAATTTGTAAGGAATGTGGAAAAGACAATTAATTCACTGTGAAAAAATAGCAGTAATGGATCTTTCTCTCATTTCCAATGACCCTATATAAATAAATGTATGGTTCAGAAAGAAAAGGAAATTCATGGTTATTTACTGTGAGAGTTATATCACACACCAATTTACAATTGCTGTTTGCTGAGCAGCTGTTTCAAAATTTAAAAAATCGTGGTATAAGTCGCAGAGCAGGCAAATCGTTCTTTTTTTACTATAAGAGCGGCGGCTCTGAGCCTGAAAATTACAGTAGATACCTTTAAGACAGTTTTTTTAAAACCACATGGAGCAAAATCAGTATGCTCCGTCAGAGTATATACTTTTCAATTGAAAACTGATGTGCATAAAGAGCGATGGTCGTCCATCGGCCGAAAGGTCAGGGGAGCAGAGTTTTGGCCAATTGTTTGAGTTGGGCCTGGATTCGTTCATGTCTCGAATGAGATATGTGTAGTATGTTTGGCCTATACGCTGCGGTTCTGTCCCTTCCTTGGAGTCAGTGGCTTAAATTCGGATCAGTCCGTTCTTTATACCCATGGGGATCGCCAAACTTCGAAACGAAACAAAACATGCTACATGATATTGAACATGATATTTCGACTTCATGACACATTTGACATTTTCTAGCATAGAACTCGTTACAGGCACTTCATATTTCAGGTTAAAATTCATCAGTTTCTCTGCTGATGTCGACACTTACTTCTCGGCATGTAAGTAATTTTCAACATCCCTTGAAACAGTTCGAACGCCAGAGGATAAGATCACCTAACAATTTCCACGTTTTCTCATCCTCCACGAAATCCCCTAATACAATAAAAGAAATATGGCTTACACATTATTTTACCTCTTATGTTAGAGCATTGTATAATGTCCTTCGAGCCGCCCCGGTGGCGCAGTGGTCTAAGCGATGGCCTCTGATCATTCGTCCGAACGGGGTCCGGGTTCGAATCCCGGTGAGGCATGGGTGTTTGTGTTCGTCTTACGGCACTGGCTCTCTCCCTTCCCTGGAACCAGTGACCCTAAATTAGGGACGGGCGACTGCTTATAGCCCATTGAGTTGCTCACGGTAGTCGTTAAACCTCCAATAAAAAAAAAAATGTCCGTTGACCCTTTCCCTGTTTTAAGACTTTTTGTTTTGCGTCGATGTTTAACGCCCATCCATGAGCAAATCTGGGGGCTATAAGTAATCTCCCGACTCTAATTTGGGGCCAAATTCTTATACATCGAGACAAACACACCACTCAGGCCTCATGTGGGACTCGAACCTAGACCCATTCGAACGACTAGATTTCAAACTTTGTTTTTTGATAAAAGAATTCAGCACCATAAATTTAACTGCAACCATACATCAAGAGGACTGTGCGCCTAATAATGCTACTTACTCAGATATCTACTCCTATATTCATTGCCTGGCCGTTGCAAATAGATATCGTTCGGAAAATCTGATTTCCTTATCACGCAACTTCTTGCTTTGCTTTGTTTCGGCATCTAACAGTTCCCACAAGCAGCGACGTTACTAATGGATGACACGGTTTGGCGCTAGCCCCCCCCCTCCCCCTCTCAGCCCAATTTACAACGCCACGTCTGTCGTCACTCCAAAAGCTTAGCTTTCTTTTTCGAATAATGAAAATTTATGGAGTCAGTTTGTCCTATCCCTATCTAGTTGTGATTTATTTCTATCTAGTTGTGATAGAGCAAATGTTGTTGAAGATTGTCTTCCCCCTGCCTTTCTTTTACGCGACCCCTGTTATTTAAGTCTACCGCCAGCAGCAACAAATTGGAACAACAAGATATACACCGATAAGCCATTACATTATGACCACCTATCTAACAAGCTGTAGGCCCCCCTTTAGCCCGCAAAACAGCGGCCACTCGGCGAGTCATCGATTCGATGAGGTGGCGATAGGTATCCTGGAGTATCTGATACCATAATTTCAACCGCAGGTCCTCCAGCTCCCGTACATTTCGGGGGTGAAGGGGGGAGTAATTTAGCGCGGACCCGCTTTTCCATTTTCCAAGTCGAACCTCAAATGTTCGATTGGGTTCATGTCAGGTGAATTTGGAGGCCAGGGTATTAACAGAAAGTCACCAGCATGTTCCTCGAACCACTCCTTGACGATTCTGGGAGTGTGGCATGTCGCATTATCCTGTTGGTAATGGCCATCACCAGCAGGTAACACAGTTGATATGAATGCGCAAACCTGGTCCACAACGATATTCAGATATCTCACAGCTGTCAGAGATTGTGCTATTGGGATAATGGATCCTAAAGTGTCCCAAGAAAACATCGCCCACAGCATAACACCGCCGTCGCTGGCCTGTTTCCGCCTAACGGTGCATCCAGCTGCCATAGCCTCCGTTGGTAATCGGCGTATCCGCGTTCGGCCGTCTACGTGATGCACCAGGAATCTTGATTCGTCAGACCAGGCCACTTTCTTTCAATCATCCACTGTCCAATCGCGATGTTCTGGGGCCCACTTCATGCGTTTTTGGCGTTGACGTGCAGTGAGCATGGGGACCCGGCTGGGTCTTCGACCATGCGCAGAAGGCTGTGATGAACTGTGTGCTGGGACACATTGCCCTGATCACCACCCTTGTAGCTGCGGGTGATTTGTCGCACTGCGACCCTGCGACCGATGTGAACAATGCGTAACAGTCTTAGCTCCCCTCTAGCGTTAATGAGCAGCGGACGACACACAGCTGGACGATGGCTCGTCGTTTGGCCATCTGTGCACCACTTTTGATACGTACTCACAACAGCGGCACATGAGCAACCCACAAGCCGCGCCGTTTCCGAGATCGTAGTTCCGAGGCGCCGTGACATCACAATTTGCCCTTTATCAAACTCCGATAAATCGGCAGCTTTTCTCATTGTGATGCCGGACACTCTACTAGCCGAAAGCGAGTCCTCGTATTATACATACAATGCTCTATGAACTTCACCTGCGCCATCATTCGGTCTCCAGGCGTGTCATTTCTCTAGGCTGGGGACATTATAAGTAATGTCTCATCGGTGTAAGCTTCTATTTGCTGTTGTAAAAAAAAATTGAGTTTTGTTATGCGACAAACGCATGGAATACGGTTTCAACTGATTTTGATTGAGAAGTGATTAACCCTGTAGAAAGGCGTCCAGGTGGTTGAGGAACTGATAGTTCATAGGAGACAGATCAGGTGAATAAGGCGGATGAGGTAAGGTTTCGTACTTCAACTGCTGCAGTCTTTGTATTGTATAGCATGGGGGCCTCACATTATCATGGAGAAGCATGGGCCCATGGTGATCGACCAATGCTGGCTATTTGGTGGAAAGTTTTCCATTCATAATATCAAGTTCTTGACAATAACTGTCTACTGTGATTGTTCGATCTGGTTGTCTGAAGAAGGAGTGGTTCCCATTAGCTGCTGACCACCATCTTGTTGGGAAGGAGTACCGGCTTCAGGACGGGTTTTGGGGCTCCACCGCGGTCGAGCCATTGCGCAGAACGTCGGTAACTGCCATACAGTATTCGTTTGTTCTGACACGTGACGAGGCACCTGAAAATTTTCGTTTTGTTGGGAATGATCACAGAAGAGCAGAAATGAAATCGTCGTGTTTTGTGCTGTTCCGTCAAATCATGTGGGACCCATTTATTCATCTTCATTTATTTTTATTTTTTTATTGGAGGTTTAACGACCACCGTGTGCAATTCAATCGGCTATAAGCAGTCGCCCGCCCCTAATCTGGAGCTACTGATTCCAGAGAAGGGAGAAAACTAATGCCGTAAGACAGACACAACATCCATACCTCACCGGGATTAGAACCAGTACCCATCTCCGACAAAAGGTGGCCTGGCGGTGCTAGGCTCCTACCTGCCTCGACTGCATCCCTGTAGTTTTCTGTTTATCAGATTCTCAATTTTCCCCGTTTTAAAGAACGTTCTATGTCTTGTTAGATGCTTAAATCTCCTTAATTTTTTTTTTTTTTTTTTTTGCTCTTTCATACGGGGCTTCGCTGACATCCATTCTTTTATACAGGGAAGCCCCGCGGCAGGCGCGACGCTACCGGGGGACTAGGGTGAGCTTCAGCCCAATCAACTTTTCTTTGACCCCCTCCTTTACCCCCCCCAATATTTAAGTCCAGTTTTCTATTAAGAAGAATGTGGCAAGTCAGTTTTACAAAAAATTAACAAAATAGTATCGACAGCAAATAAGAAACAAACCCATAAAGAAGAACTTACAGTCATCCTTGCAGAAAATAACTATCCTAAAGGAGAAATTGAGAAGCTTCCTTCAAAATTTTACTGGTAAGAAGAATCCGCAAAAGCAACAAGAATAATTCACTAAAAAAATGTCTTACCACAAAGGTTTATTTGAGTCCTTAAAGAAAATTAGTAAGAAGTATAATATTAGGTGGCATTAAAGAGCTTCGGAGATATGGTGTCACCTTGTCTCACTCCCTTTCCAATTTTTATGTGTGTTGTATTTTCAAACAGCCGAATCTTTGCGCTTGAATTTTCATAGATGTTATTAATAATATTAATGCATGCATCTTCAATACCGCAGGATTTCAGAGCCATTGTAACTGCTGATGATTTCACCGAATCAAAGACTTTTTCATAATCGATAAAAGCCATGCACAATGGAAGTTCATATTCCCTCGCTCTTTCAATTAGTTCTCTCAGTACGTGGATATGATCTATTGTGCTGTAGCCACTCCTGAATCCAGCTTGTTCTCTCGGTTGAGCCATGTCCAGTGTTACCTTCAAGCGGTGTGAAAGAACTTTAGTGAAGATTTTATAAACCACTGAGAGGAGGCTGATAGGTCTGTAGTTCCTGAGATCCTCAATGTCACCTTTTTTATGTAGCAGGATCACTGTAGCGTTGCTCCAATCCTCAGGAATCTTCCCTTCATTAAGGCATCGAGTGAAAATTTGGGCGAGTACTGTTTCGATTTCTCCACTTGCTTCTTGTATGATGTCTACAGTAATTCCATCTTCTCCTGGAGCTTTTCCCCGCTTCATGTTCTTGATTGCATGTGTAACTTCTGCTGGGAGGACTGGAAGAACTCTGGTACTGGTACCTTTCATGAAGTCTGGAGTACATGTATCATCCCTTTCACATAATTTGGAGTAGAAATTTTTCACTCTTGTCAAAATTTCGCCGCTATTTCTTGTTACAGAACCATCTTCTTTTCTCAGTGCCATAATCTGTTTTCTTCCCTTACTGAGATGTCCCTTTGCCATCTTTAGGCTTTGGTTGTTTTCAATTGCTTTCCTCACTAGTTCACAGTTGAATTTCCTTACGTCTTCAGTGATACTTTTTCGTACTGTCTTGCATAGCTCTATATATTCCACTTTGGAAGTCACATCTTCTTTAGCTGTCCTCATCTCTCTTCTTTTTTGCATCAACATTTTGGTTTTTCCTGATAATTTGTTCACATGCAACTTGTTCTTAGACCCAGCTAATTTTGTTGCTGTTTCCATAAGAGCTTTGGTTACTTTTCTGTTAACTTCAGAAGTATCCATTTCTTCCGATGTTAGGCCTTCTAAAGCAGAGATTCTGTTCTTCAGTTCCAACTTGAAGGTATTATGGTGGTTTTTAAGGTTGGTTATGTCAATACATTTTGTTTGTCTTATGAGCTTGCCACGTTCGAGTTTAGTGTTGAGGTGCATCTTACATCTCGCCAGTCTATGGTAACTACCTGTGTTGAACTTGTTTGTTCAGCACGCTGCAGTCTTCGATGACGAATTTTTTGTTACACATAATAAAATCAATTTCACTTGTCGTCCCATTTGGATGTCTCCATGTCCATTTCCTGTGTAGCTTTTTTCTTGATTAGGGACGGGCTACTGCTTCTGCCTCTGCAAACTCAACGAGAGTATTTCCAAGCTGGTTTCTGTTGCCGTGACCGAATTTACCTACTGAAGTTTCATTCTGTTGCCGTTGTCCTATTTTTGCATTGAAATCTCCCATAATTATCATAATTTATTTTTGCATTGAAATCTCCCATAATTATTTAGATGACGAATTTTCTGATAAAATTCTTCAATTTCCTCTTCAGGATGACTTGTGGTGGGTGCATAAGCTTGAATAATCTGAGCCTGGTATCTTCTCGAGAGTTGGATAACGAGTCGTGCAGCTCTGTCAGAGGAACTTTCAACTTCTACAACTTTATCCTTCAGTTTCTTGTTTATTATAAATCCAACACCACTAGTTCTGCCAATATCTGTCCCACGATAATAGAAGAGACGGCCACTTTTCAGTTCAATGAGATCTTCTCCTTTTCTCCTTACCTCACTTAGCCCGACGATGTCCCACTTGATCCCTTGTAGTTCCTCTTCCAATTCAAGAAGCCTTGAATCAGAAGACAGGGAGCGTCCATTATACGTAGCCAAGGTCAGCATCAGATGGCAGCCTAGTCCGGTCTTCGGGGATTCTTAGCACCCTCTGCCTTCATGTCGCACTGGCCGCTGCCTTGGCCAGGTACATTCCAGCTGCCGGAGACTGAGGGCCAAGATTTAAGTTGTGGAGTCATTTTGGACGGGTTTGGCCATAACTCAACACGCTGGCCAAGCGGGTTGGTGAGTGTGGGATAGCATTTCCTCTAATCCCGATGGTACAGTTATACCGCTATTGACGGTCGTCAGAGCCCCTTTAGTGGAAACAGGATGCACCACGAGAAGGCGGGGTTGATATTTGTCAAGGAGAATCTGATGATGTTACGCATCACCTGACCTTAAATGGGAAAACAAAGGGATAAAGATTAATGGAGATTATCTAACCTACCTTCGTTTTGCTGATGACGTTGTCATTTTTGCAACTACCCCATCAGAGCTGCAGAGTACGATCCAGGAACTTGCTGACAAGAGTAAAGAAGTGGGATTAAAAATGAACTTACAGAAGACAAAAGTGATGTTCAATGCTTTTACAAGAAATGAAAATTTATCGATTGATGGAGAAAAGCTGGAGATAACAGACACGTACGTTTATCTTGGACAGCAGATATAAAGTGAGGGTCACATTGATGAAGAAATTAATCTGCGTACAAAACTTTGCCTGGAGATCTTTTGGAAGAAACAGCATAATTTTCAAGAGCAATATGCCATTATGTCTTAAAAGAAAAGTGTTTGATCAATGCATCCTTCCAGTGCTTACATATGGTGCAGAGACGTAGACCTTAACTAAAAGAGACATACAAAGGCTGCAGACAACTCCAAAATAGCATGGAGAGGTGCATGCTTGGTATAACCAGGAGAGATAAGAAGAGGAACTCGTGGATCCGAAAAATGACGAGAGTGGAAGACATCATGATCAGAGTTAAATCTCTGAAATGGCAATGGGCTGGACATACTGCCAGAAGGACAGACCATCGATGGACAGCCGAAATTTTAGATTGGATTCCAAGGGACAGGAAAAGACCCAGAAGAAGACCACATGGGAGATGGGTGGATGAAATTCGAAAGTATGCGGGAGTGACATGGACGAGACTGGCACAAGACAGACCGTTGTGGAGGAAACTTGGGGAGACCTTCGTCCAGCAGTGGATTGATAATGGTTGACAATGATGATGATGATGATGATAATATTAGGTTAGCTCCAAGGTTAAGAAATTTTTCCCTAAAATAGCTCACAGAGAAGAAGATAATTTAAAAATACAAGGTGTTGTCTATGAAGTAAAATGTAGTTGTGCACTATCTAACATAGGTGAGACAAGTCACAGACTAGAAACTCGTATAGCAGAGCATAAAGCTGCTATAAAAAAAATTGCTCCAACACGACTGGTTTAGATAGGCATGGTAGAGAAACTGGTCACAGCATGGATTGGAATTCCCTAAAGTCATCAATTTATAAAGGAATTTTCAAAAAAGAAAGCTAAAAGAAGGAATAGAGATTGAAAAAAAATCCGAATTCCATCACCAATGACTACAGAGGATTATTCCTGCCTAATATCTAGCAGGATTTGATAAAAAAATAATCGTAACCGTCAAAGTTAACCGTAACCGCAACAACAACATACAACCTGAAGAAGGAAAAGAGTTTTCTCCGAAAATTTGCAATTAAAATAAAAAATTTCTAAGTAAGAATTCACATAATAGAAGTTTTTGATTAATATTTAAGCAGTTAAAACACATGACGAGTGCAACCATCAAAGATTTTAGGGATCGCGGATAAATTCAACCATCGAAGATTTTAGGGAACGCGGTTTGAATTCACAAAAATTTTGTTCCATAAATGAATTGTTTGTCAAATTATTTCTCGGAAATGGAGGGAGTCCTCTGAGCGAATGTCTAAGAGAGTAATAGAAGGGCACCATTTTGTAATTATAGTTTAAAAAAAAAGAGAGTGAATGAGGGAGAGAGATATTTCCTGTCAGGTTACAATCTAAAATTCATAAACAGTCTTATGACAGCAAATACTAAATAAAAGATTTAACAACAAAAAATGAGCGACGTAAATAAACTAACATTGCTCCGAAAGAAATAGTAACTTGTTAAAAGCCAAGGAAGTTCGTACCCATGATTCCCAGTATTACGTACGTTGAATAAATACTACGCACAGTATGTACCAGAAATCTTTTTTTTTTACTGGGATAGCATCATCAGCGTTGGGAAAAATCTGCATAAAGGGAAATTTTTGCCAAACTTTCTGACAAATACTTCAAAATTTGTGCCCCCACCCCTTGTATGATGTTTAACCCCCAATACCCCCCAACCCCCTCCGCCTCCAGTCCTGAGCTGCTGGCGTCGCCACTGCCCCACGTGTATTTTTCGAACAGGGCCCCGCAAAACTGCAGCGATGGCCCGTATACTGAATACCACTAAAACATTTAACTTTTATGTTGGGGGACATTTTCTCTTTTTCTTAGGATAGTTGTTTTGTACAAAGTAAATAAAAAACATGTAAAAATGACAGCGTGGGGCGTTTTCAAGGTAACGTCCTGTATCAGCTCCATTCAAGTAAAATTGTTAAAATCTTCCTCCACATCCCACATTCCGGTCAAAAATTCCTCATTGCTCTAAACTCGGTCAAATAGTTCTGATAAGACTAACTGAAGTTTTCTTGCATAAGAAAAATTCTTATGAAGGTACATCAGTGATCAGTCATACATTAAAGAGATGCAATGATTAAAATACTATTTATAATCCTTAGAACAGTGCGTAGCGCAAATGGCGGGAACACTTCGCGGAAAATTACGTACTGTTTAGAAGACCTTTCCCACACAAAAAATTGTTTTGCACACATTTTCGATGCTAGTGACATTTTTTACTCTCAGAAAGGCGAGTGTTGCAATATTATTTACAGGAATCTCGATGACCTTGGCCGTTAGAGGCCCACTCTCATGACGGGGTCTACGCTACACCACTGCCTTAGAAGCAAAAGAGCCATCACCAAACATATCTACATTGACATTTCGGCATTGAATAACTAATTAGTAGATGTAGATGGCAGCACAAGTCAGGCATTAGAAGTTGGGCGAACACAAGAACGGGTAAGACTTCTATAAATATTTTTCTGATCTGCACTTAAGCACATAAGCGCAAAAAAGACCATTGTTTTTGGCGATGACTATTAATTTATATTTAAGTCTTTCATATGTGGCTGAAAAACTATATAATCCAGCACACACTGGAGGTCGTCAACAAATATTGTTGCATTAGAGCCACAAACGCTGGAAAAAATATTCCGTGGAGGAGTTTTTTGATAGACAGAGATTTCCAGTGTAGAAAAGATTACCAAATGGGGAGATTTCCTGTGGGTGACTTTAGTGAGTACTAATATTTGAAAGTGAACACTCAAGAACAGATGCACAAACTGTGTTAGGGACTGTTATGTTTTCAAGGGGAGGGTCCATGGAGTCCACACCCATTCCCGGATGTTTTATTATTTTACTTGTAGTTTCAGATTACTTTAACATATTCAATTTATGGTACAAACTTTTTATTTTTTGCAATAAACTATATACCATTTGTGCCCTAGGTTTCTCCTATAATTCGTGAGAATAGTTGGCTTAAAACTGCGATTATATTAATGAATGTAAGTACGTACACATAATGTCTCATGTTCAACGTATTTTCCTAGAAATCATTGTATGAACGAGATCATTGTAATTTTCTAAAGATCCTTGTACGTTTGTATGTCCTTTGTCTCTCCGTCTGTTCTCTCAAAACACTTCAATCTCTGTGCGGGTGGCAGTGCATTTTTATTGCATGAGATGCTTTTTCTTTTTTCATGTTACTCTTCTGATAAGACTAAATATTTTCTACTTTGATAATTAACCATCAATAACTCTTAATTTTTTAATGCCATTCCTGAGACAAGGTTTAAACTCACCTCGCTTGAGAAGAAAAAGAAGTTTCGCAAAGTACTAGCCTTATAATTATTAGCATGAGAAAAACGTCTCACAAAGTATCAACCTTATTAAAAAACAGTTGTGTTGAAATTCCTGAAAGTATTGTGTTTTTGTAAGAGGAGCAGAAATGTTTTCTATTTCATTTGAGTACAATAAAATCAATCTTTCTTTAAAGAAAAGAAGAAGAAAAAAATGGAAGAAAAGGGAGAGAACGAGAAAAGAATGCAATAAATTTTCATACATATGTTGTTTAGTGTATGACGTAAGGGCTACAGTTCTTGTGTAAATCATACTAATGTGAATGTGTCCAAATCAATATAGTACTGTATAACATCGTTTATAACATGAGTATAATGTTTTATGTACATTATACTCATGAAAACTCTATATTATAGGAGTAAAACACCAGTTTTATGCTAATTTAGATTTTATGAATGTAATCGTTTAACCTGTAGCGTATTCTAATGATGTCGCCAGATCGTAGCTTACAACAACACAATAAGTTTTATACTCTGACCACACACACATACCTACAAAATACCCTAGTATCTTGCCCCCATTGTAAAAAAAAAATCGCAATTCCATGTTTTAATCCAAAAACAGTTCCATTGAAGCATACCACACAAACGCCATATGGACATTTCCTCTGTGCCTTCTTGTTGTCGAATTCTTTCCACCAAACATGCAACACATAAATTTAATTTCAAAACAGAAGTCCCAAAAACTGCATAAAAGAGAAGTGTGAATGAAATTAGATAGCATGTCGGAACAATAAGAAAAATTTCTTTGTCGTTCTTTTGAGTTTACCGCCTTTTAGACACTTGTATCCCAAGCGTCATGAAATCCTGGCGATTGGTCAACAGAAAGAAAAAATCCCTCAAGACAAAGTTCTGAAAAAGACTTCGGGATATCTTTGTCCAGCAGTAAATGGCTGCTGAAGAGGATGACATCATATCATTCATTCCTTCATTTTCTATGCTTTTTCATGCTGTATGTAATGTAAGCTGAGCTTTACCACTTTCAACGCAAAATTTCAATATTATTTCTTTCTACTGTGGATTGGCAACATTTTTCTTGCTTTTACTGCATACAGCCGCATCTTGAAGCTCAACAGAAACACTAGCAATAAAAATTATCGGGAAGTTCTTTGTCGTACCTTCCAAGAACAGAGATTTCACAGGCAGATTTCCAGGGAAGGTCAAGTGCCCCATCTTCCTCTCTATATGGGCGGCCACGTTCGTTTTTATTTCGGCACATGATTTTACATTGACATGTGTGCGTTGCATATTTTGACATTTTGGTTTTACGTTTATTTCGTAAGGTCTTGCTTCGTATATTAACGAAAGGCAATCCAGGGTTATCGGTGTTCTACCATTTTTATTATGTATTGACGGTTTATTGTTAAAATAAAGCACATTTCGGTCGATAGACGCAATTTGCTGATTTTCCACTTCCTGGTCTCAGAGTAGTAAAATGTGTATAAGCATTCCCACTGTAGGAGAAGGAAATATATAATACTCCTAAGAGCAACTGCCTCATAACCTATCAGTCTGAGAGAGGAAATCTCATTAAGTAAAGTTTTTAAGAGGATCGTAATAGGAATTCCGGATTTTATGTTTGAATGTCCTTTAGTCGTAATGTACTGAGAAGTCAGTTACTAACGGAACTCTATATGTTGTGAAAACACAAGTTTGTCCTCGACGAACATCAATACCGTGTCCCCTCACTCCGGAGTAAGTCGTTCTCCCAACTGAGCTACGTGGACAGAATGTCTCTCTGCAGATTTGTCGTCTTGACACATGTTTTAACCTCTGTAGTACATCACATTTTCCACCAGTGCTGTTTGACATTAATACACAACAGCAGGCGAGACGCTTCAGGTAAGGAGCTTCACCCAATTTTTCTTTAAGCCCCTACCCCTTTAGTCCCCCTCCATAAAAAAACTTAAGCAGTTGGAACACATGGCGAATGCAGTCATTTGAGATTTTAAGAAATTGGATAAACGCACGTGAACTTTCTAATTAATAGAATATTTTTATATAAATTGAATTTTTTCTTAAATTTTGTGTTTGTATTTTTAACAAATATGGAAGAAGTCCAATGAGCGAAAGTCTAAGATTGTAGAAAGACACCATTTTTGTAATTACAGTTTAAAAGGATGAGAGAAAGATAGAACGAGATAGTCCTTGTCAGGTTACAACCTAAAATTCCAGCCGTATAACAGCATATACGAAAAAAAAAAAAGATTTAAAAGAAATATGTAAATAAGCAAAAACTGCGAAGAAATAGGTTGTAACTTGTTAAAGGCCACGGAGATTCGTATCTATGGTTCCCATTACCACATACTTTGAATAAATACTAAGTGCAGTATGTACTAGGAAACTTTTTATTTTTTATTTTGATAGCATCATCAGTATCGGGTAAAATGTACATAACCGGAATTTTTTTTGCCACAATTTCTGCCAAGCACAACACTTCAATATATGCCTCCCCACCCCCTCCCCATGATTCATATCCTCCTAATATCCCCCAGTTCTGAGCTGTTGGTATCACCATTGCACTATAGGAAAACAAGCAGTCCATGCCTGTAGTTGTAGCCATTCCCAGGTCTATGCAAAAGCACATGTTGAGCTTAAAATTGATAGTAATAACAATAAAGAAAAAAATGGATTAGAAAAAGGATCAGACAACTACGTGCTTTAGAGACAATTTTCATTCCAAATTCGCATTTTCACCACTTAAGGACAGCTAGTGCCTTCTCACGACATGGGATCACTGGTACCCAGAAAACAATAATAATTTGCGCTTTCTCTGTACCAGTTCAATTCTCCACTCAGCGTACTTAGGTAGATTATGGAGACTTTAATGTAAAAACTATATTTAGCACTTGGTATCTATCTACTGATTCCTACATTAACCCTGGAAAAGAGATATAACGTGAGGGCCACATCAAAGAAGATGTAAATAAGCGTAGAAAACTTGGCTGGAGTGTATTGGAAGAACAGTACGATTTTGAAGAACAATTTACCATTATGCCTTAAAAGAAAAGTGTTTAATCAATGCATCCTTCTAGTTCTTACTTATGAATCAAAGACATGGACTTAACTGAGAAGGGCATTCAGAGGCTGCAGGTAACTGAAAGAAGCTTGGAGAGATTCATGCTTGGTACAAATATGAAATTTAGGAAGAGGAAGGAGAAAATATAGGAAGATGAGGCTCGGGGAAACCTTTATCCAGTGGTAAATCAGGAATAGTTACTTATTGTGATGATCTATCTGCTAAAGCAAATCTGCAAACCGTAGTACTGAAATTCGTCAAAAATTAAAATTGGAGGGAAAAATATTTGTTTTAAAATCCTAAATCTGCAATCGAATTTACTTTGTTAATTACACATAAATTAATATCTTCCATGCTTTCGCTTAAGAATATACACTGAAGTGCCAGAAAAAACTGGTACAGACGAACTTATGCAAAATACATAGCAACGTCAGCTATGCGCGTACTTGGTTGCGTCCGCCAGTGCGTATATAAAGCAATAGACATCCTTGCCAGCTGTCAGAGCTGTTTTCGTCATGAGAATGACAAGTAATAACGATTTAAGCGATTTTCAACGCGGTGTCATAGTTGACGCCAGTGAGATTGGCCATAGTATTTCGGAGGTAGAAACGAAGTTCGAATTTTCACGGACGACCATTGCAAGGGTGCACCGTGACTACAAGAATTCCGGCAAAACCTTCAACCTACGATACCACTGTGGCCGTAAAAAGACATTGGGTGAACGTGACCATCGTCGGCTGTCAAGAATCGTTTCATGTGATAGGCGTGCAACACTCTCGCAGGGATTATCGGAATTCAATGCTGGAGCCTCAACAAGCATCAGCGTCCGGACTGTGCAACGTACCCTGCATGATATGGGCTTTGGGAGCAGACGCCCAACTGGAGTTCCCTTGATGGGTGAACGACACAGAGCTATCCGACTCGCTTGGGCACGGCAGCACCGCCACTGGACACTTGATGACTGGAAACAAGTACCCTGGTCTGACGAGTCGCGTTTCCAACTGTATCGGGCAGATGGAAGGATTCGTGCGTGGCGCAAACCCCATGAAACCATGGATCCCGCCTGTCAACAGGGAACGGTACCAGCTGGTGGAGGGTTCGTAATGGTATGGGGTGTGTTTAGCTGGACTTCACTGGGGCCCCTGGTATGTCTACAAACGTCTGTGCCCGGCCAGTGCCATGTGCGCATCCTTTCTGACGAGGAACACCCGTTCATGTCCTGCATTCATGCTGATGGGTTGGGCCTGTTCCAACAGGACAATGCACCTCCACACAAGTGTCGGGACGCCACATTATGGTTAGAAGAGCATTCATCTGAGTTTGGGGTGTTGCCATTTTCCACCCAAGTTCCCAGATCTGAACGTTATATAGCACATTTGGGATACCATGCAACGCACTATCGAACACAGGAATCCGAGACCTCGGAACACACAGGGCTGTAGTGGAGGGTATACGGCGGTTACGCCGTATACCCTCTGCTTTTTTTTTTTTTTTTTTTTTTTTTTTTTTTTTACAAAATAGCATATACTTTCAATGTCCATATTATCAACAGAACTTCAATCTCGAACAACATCACTGCAATCTCAAACAACATCACTGCAATCTCAAACAACATCACAGCCAAGAGTTGAACATCTAATAAAAAGAACCATAAGAATTATAGAGAGATTCAAAGAAAATCCTGGGGAAAAAACTCATTTAACATTAGCAGAGAACGAGGAATTAATATTTAAAAATATCCCATTGATTCCTAACAACAAAATTATACCTATTAACCAAACCAGTTTATTCAAAGCACGGTTGAGAGGATGAAATCAAGACTGTGTTCAGATTCAAACAGTGAAAATGTACAACTTCTTAAAGATATTTCTTCATTACAGCGAATAAATATTAAAACAGACCACGTGCGCTATGGAAAACTAGAAACAAGGCGAATCTGTAGACGTTTTAATGTTGGTGAAATGCAAGCTATTCAGAGACTGAGAGAATATACTGAAAACGTCCAAGTTGTATCAGAAAACTTAAAACCCCTCTTAAGAACGATTTCAACTCTGCCTTGTTCGACAGCTGAATGCGAATGAGGATTCAGTTTAACGAACAACATTATAACCGATCTCAGAGCATCTTTGTTAATCTCCAATGTATCTAACCTGATGTTCATAAATTCAAATGGACCGCCCATTGAACGATTTAATCCAAAAAAATATGTAAGATCTTGGTTGATGGATGAATCATCGTTCAGCAACTGATAGTAGAAGAGTTTCTTCTAGAGAAGAACAGTGCTGTAAGGACTTATCTCGTCAGGCTTCTTTTTTTTTTTTTTTTGATTGGAGGTTTAATGAACACCGTGAGCAACTCAATGGGCTATGAGCAGTCGCCAGTCCCTAATTTACGGTCACTGATTCCAGGGAAGGGAGAGAACCAGTGCCGCAAGACAACTGTCAACACAACATCCATGCCTCGCACCGGGATTCGAACCCGGACCCCTTTCGGACGAATGATCAGAGGCCATCTCTTAGACCACTGCGCCGCCCGGGCGGCTCAGGCTTTATGGGATATATTTCAATAAAAATTAAAATAATCTCGTGCATGCTGTTCAACATGTCATAATTGACAGGAGAGAGGAAATGATACTTTATTCATATCGGTAAATGAGCTAATAGTCATAATTGTTTAAAAGGCACGGTACCCCCACGAGGATACCGTGCCTTTTTTTTATATCCATGTAGTATAACCTCTGATTTTTTAGGATTTGCACATAGTATACCCTCTGCTGATTTTACGACTACAGCACTGAGAATACACCTGAATTGTGGAACGCTCTGCACGAAGTATGGTGTGCATTGCCTGCAGCATATTTCCAGAAGCTAGTGGAGTTAATGCCTCGTCGTATTTCTGCAGTCCTGCGCTCCCGTGGGGGACCTACCATGTATTAGACTGGTGTACCAGTTTTTCAGGCACTTCAGTGTATATTAGTAAAAATATATAGAAAGAAAGAATGAAAGAAAGGGTGAAACAAAGAGGTTCTCGAACCCTCCACGGACCAGATTGAAATCTTAGTGGCCACTTCACTAACGAAGGGAGGAGGGGAATCGCTTCAGCCTAAGAAAAGAAAAGAAAGAAAGAAATTTGTGAGTTTTTTAAAGATATTACGTAGAAAATGAGAGTTACTTTAAAGCAGAGAGACGAAATTTATATAGCGAGTCGATTTTCTTTTCAGCATATAGTGAAGAGGTTCCATTAAGCTGCATAAAAATTCAGGAAGTATTCTCAAAGTGGATGCATTTCAGTTACTCACCAAAAGAACGTAAACTTGATCTCAGAGTCCAGAGTACAGCTTTATCATGTCGACAGTGGCACCCGTATTAGACTCCGCGCAGTTGAACGGTTGCAACTGCACTATACGGTTTTGAAATCTTGGTGGGTGGAAATCGATGAAATCACTATACGTTTTGAAATCTTAGTTAGATGGAAATCGACAGACAACGTCGGTGTCATCGTATGGGGATTCTTTTCGTGGAATTCCTGTGTCGCTTCATCTCTGTTGAATACACCCACGCTGGCAGATCCTACGTAAGCGATGTTTCGGACCAAGTGTTGTCTTACATGGTTACAGGGTATCACTGGACTCTTTCAACGAGATAATGCCCGTGTCGCATTGTGCAGGAACGATTCGAGGATCCTGTCTAAGCATTTCGTGTGCTCTTCTGGATGCTTGATTTCCTCGATTTGAATCCCATCGAACATTTGTGGTATGCAGTGGGAAGCAGCATTCGCCATTCCACGAAAGTATCACGCTCCGTCACCGAATTCAATGACTTTCAGCTGGTGTACAATCCCGAGACCGCTTTAAGCCGTGTAGAGGAGTCAATGCCGAGTGCAATCGGTTTGCACGAAAAAACGCAGCCCAACACGCTATTAGGTAGGTGCAAGGAGGTTCTATTACTGGAGACACCACTCCTATCTATGCAGCATTGGCCGCCATAAGTCATCGTCTGTGCTGCAAATGACGTCATGAACAGGCACGACGCAGCCGCAGAAGAGAAGCTGCTTGGAAACCAATGGAACAAAAGCTTCTAAGCGTATAAACAGATAAAATGAGTAATTCAATAATCTTTATCAATGATACACAAGCTTACTGTTTCATTAACGGTATAATTTAGTTCATTTTTGCCTGCTTGTGACGTCACACCACAGATTAGCTGTAACCTATGGTGGCAGAGCCAGTGGTGTCTCCAGTAATGTAACCTCCTTGGGTAGGTGGTCATAATGTTATGGCTCATGAGTGTATATAACAAGTTGTCTGTTTCCATCTCCATTATCGTATTCCACGTCTTTCCTGACTCATTGTAATTTTCTTTGCCACATATGCACAGCGCACACAAAATAACAGATATTCGAGGGCAGAAAAATAAGTACCTTTGGCGGCAGTTTAGGGATAAGTAAATCAGTGTGTCTCAACGTTATTACACTCCCTAAGCTAAAGAGCGTTCCTTGGTATAGGAGTTTGAATGAAAAGGTCACGTGCTGAAAAACAGATTCAAGCGAAAAAGACGACCCGCCTGGAAAAACGGTCTCATTCGGAGGTACGCGTAGTAATTGGAATGAATAACGTGACATGCGGTACCGAAAGAAACATTTTCATTTACAGCAATCTGGCCCAAAGTAACCCGATAGTCTTCTTGAGCTAGGGACTTTACATACGCCACACTGCTGTCTGATGTTGGTGGTGAAGGCCTGCTACTGTGTCACTAATCCGTCAATGCATTGTCCCGGTGTGCAAAATTTTAAAGACCATTCTGATACACTCCGAACGTTTATGACTTGAGGACCATAGACATCTTGCAGTTTGCGATTTATCTCTGCTGTCGGAAGTTTCCGTGCTCAGAGAAACCTACTTTTCACGCTGACTACCGATTGCTAAGAATCTACACAGCGCGGCATTTAAGTAATGAGACTGAATTCTTTTGAAAAAATGGAAAAGTAGGAAAACTTACGTGAATATATTTTATTCGAAGAACATTTCTCCCGCGTTTTAATACAAGAAATGGCACGATCAGCCAAGGAAAGGAAGGACTCGCAGAGGTCGTCTTTTGGTATGGATCGAATAGCTGATGTCACAGTTCTTTGTAAATTTTCAATGTCTTGAAGACTTTTCCTTTTAAAGGCAGCTTTAATTTAGAGAATAGAATGTAGTCACACGGTGGCAAATCTGGGGAATAGGGGGATGGTTGAGTACACACACCTGTTTTCGTCCCAGAAACTGCTGTTTATTGATTGCTATGTGCGCGGGTGTGTTATCGTGAAGAAAGAAACACTGTCCCAATTTTGTACTGAGGCTTGACATGAACAATCCTCTTCCACAATTGTCCCAAAATGCATGTGTAAGCATTGTCAGTGACAGTTGTACCTTCAAGAATGAACTCATGAGGCAGAATTCCCTTGCTGTCGTAAAGTGCCAGGGGTGGATTTCCCAATAGGCGGACTAGGCGGCGCCTAGGGCCCCAGAGCTTGAGGGGCCCCGAAAACGTATGATGGGATTGTCAGTATTGTTTTAGTTTTCACGGACCGAAACAAATCAATCCTTAAAAAAGACCACTTTATTTGTATTGTCAATTGATATTTTACTTTCTCATATTAGCAACATACATTTTTTTTCTTCCTCTTGCTGATACTTCACATTTTCGAGTTCCTATCGATGTACTTCTTTTTTTTTTTTGATTGGAGGTTTAACGACCACCGTGAGCAACTCAATGGGCTATAAGCAGTCGCCTGTCCCTAATTTAGAGTCACTGGTTCCAGGGAAGGGAGAGAGCCAGTGCCGTAAGACAAACACAACATCCATGCCTCACCGGGATTCGAACCCGGACCCCTTACGGACGAATGATCAGAGGCCAGCGCCTTAGACCACTGCGCCACCGGGGCGGCGTACTTCTTTTGAAAGGAACGGTTAAAATAATTTAGTCTCCCTTTAGGGTAGGTGAAGGAAGGATTCACGCTTCCCACACTTTTCATTGTTTCAAGCGAATACTTAACTGGCCTGCTGTGGTATAAATTACTTTCATGATACTTCAAGCCAAGGAAAAATATCTGTATCCCTGAATTGCAATGAGGAATGCTTGTCAAAACTGCCCTGATGTTGAGAGATTTTGCTATTTATTACCTTTTCCCTTTGGGGTAGGATGATTAAGACCTTCCTCAGCTCTAATACCCTTTAACCAGGAAATTTATGAACTAGTTATGAAATTTAAAATGGGCAAAATTTAACAAAATTTTCTGAAAAATCTATGAAAACCAAATCCTTTGACCTTCAGCGCCTTTAGCAAGAAACTGATGAACTAATTAGAAAATTTAAATAAAATATTTGAGAAGGAAAAGTTGAGCTTAATCTAAGAGGCACAAAAGTATTTTTTTTGTTCTCTAAGTTGAATAGTTTCTTCACAACAGACCTTTAATTTTTTTAAAATTTTCTACTTCGATAGCCGTTAGCAGTGATTTCATGAAGTACGAGTGTATGGAATATTTAAAGCGCCAAACTTAATATCCTTTGATTTCCTATTATCCGCAAAAATAACTTTAGAAATATCTCTAAAAACAAAAAAAGTTCGACGTGCACGAACAGAAAAGGTGATTACATTAGCATTGTTTGTCACAAAATGTTCTAAAAATAGGAAGACAGAATGGCATTTTAAAAAGTGAAAAAACTGTTTTCTTGGCTTTACTGTTTTTTAATCTGATGGATGGACATTTTTGAGGTGATAAGAAGGAAGGAGAGGGGAGGAATGAATATTTTAGTGCCTAGGCCTCCAAAAGATCTAAAGACGCCTCTGTAAAGTGCACAAGCATTGTCTTGATTTTGGACTTCTGTAACCTGATCCTTCTTTTGGGTAACTGTGGCAACTTCCACTGAGTACTCTGACGCTTCGTTTCAGGATGATGATGAAAACACCATGACTCGTCAACTGCCACGATGCTTTGGAGACATTTTTGCATTGTTTCTGCAATCTCCAAGATGTATTTTGCGTATTCCACTCGTGCACGTTTCTGGGCATCTGAGGAAGCATGCGAAACAAAACAAGCACATCATCCTTTTTTTCTTCCCCAAATCTTACGCCAAAATTTGACGAATCTTTTCCTTAATAACACTGCGCTCACACTCCAGCATCTTCAAGGTACCACAATGATCACTTTTCTATCTTTTTGCGAATTTTATCAATGAGTTGAGACGTGCGCACTGAAACTGCGCGTCCGAGCCTTGCGTCATTTTCCAAATCTTCCCACCCATCCTTGAAACTGCATACCATTGGAATATTTGTACGCGAGATAAGGAATGAGCCACATACACATCACGCAACAATTAAACTGTCTTAGATGCAGTTTAACCGATTTTCAAACACAACCGGATATTTGCTCTCTGCTTCATGACAGAGCTGTGACAATGTTTTTCCACCGAATGACATCATGCACACCGTAAGTAATCATCTGCGCATTATCATTCGAACGCTGTTGCCACCGCATGGTTGATAAATGACTTATAAAAAACATGCCTTCTTGAACAGTGTCTTTTACCGGGATTTTCTTTTTAAAAATCAGTCTCATTACATAATTTCCGCACTGTGTAATTCAAATTCGAAAATAAGTATGCTGCATGTTCCGAGTGAGCCAAGAGAGTCGCCATTTTCAGTTGAATCTGTTTTCCATCATATTGCCTTTTTACTCGAACTCCTGTGCTAAACAACGCCTTTTATTAAGAAGAGTGCAACGTCTTTAGGAGACAACGATTTATACACTACAATACATTGACAAAAGTCACAGGACACTCTTTCAAAAGCAAATGAACGGATCCGCTACGTTGTTAAGATGCGCAGTACAGCTGCAAACAGTATGGAAACAAGCCTACAGCTGACCAAGATCATATCGCACTGTGAGGTTGAATGAAAATGTCGCGGCGGGAGAGAACTGACTTTGAGAAAGGATATATTATCGGGGGTTATATTAGTGGGTTGTCCATAAGAGAAACCGAAAGGCGTTTAAACATACCCAAGCCAACTGTTTTGGATGTACTGGACAAGTGGAAGACACATGGCGTGCCTGAAGCAGCACAAGCGTACCGGCAGACCAAAGAAAATCAGTGATAGAGGATGCCGAAGCCTCAGGAGAGTCGTTACAGCTAATCGACGGAGTACTGCACAAGACCTCAGTGTACAGATGAATAAAAATTCTAGAACCTCGGTATGTACACCTACCATTCGCAGAGAACTTCATTCCATGCGTTATCGTGGTCGTGCGGCTGCTCATAAGCCTTTCATCTCCACTCGGAATGCTACTCTTTCTTTTAATATGGTGTAAAGAACATTTATCGTGGACCGTAGATCAATGGAAACGGGTCCTATGAACTGATGAATCCAGATACACGATCCATCAGTCTGATGGCCGTGCGTGGGTACGGCGGCAGCCGGAGGAACGCTATTTACCCCAGTGTACTGTTCCTACAGTCAAGTTTGAAGCTGGCAGTGTACTCGTGTGGGGGTGTTTTTCGTTGCATGGTCCCGACCCATTGGTTATCGTGGACACACCTGTTAATCAGCACGCCTCTCTCGATATTCTGGACGATTATGTCCTACCAACTCTGTTTCAATACTATGGAACCGAGCCTTGTTGATACCAGCAGGATAATTCATCGAGCCTTGTTGATACCAGCAGGATAATTCACTGAGCCTTGTTGATACCAGCAGGATAATTCAACGAGCCCTAAAGCAAGGACTGTTACTGCGTGGTTTGACGATAATTTCGTATCGTGTGTGAACTGGCCAGTACATAGCCCTGATCTTAATCCCATAGAGCACCTATGGGATGAATTAGACCACCACATAAGAAGTTTGGAACTAAGGCCTATTACTAAGCAACAGTTATCGGCAGCATTATGTACTGAATGGAAGTGTATACCTATCGCTGTGTACCAAAATCTTGTCGAAAGTATGTCTCGAAAGGTCAGTGAATGCATTACGGCCAAAGGTGGACCGACACCGCACTAATCTATGTCAATAAATGCTCTATGTTGTATTTCTTTTCTAGGTGTCCGATGACTTTTGTCAATATAGTGTATATTCTCAAACCGACGCTGAATGTCATCAGAAGTTAACTATCAGTAATAAGTAATAAAATTATTCCAGTAATCCGATTTATTGGTGTAAGAATATACAAATAAGCGTTTCCAAGTTTTCACACATCAACCAGATGGCTTTTTTAAGGAAGTTAGACAGAAACTGCAATCTGAATAATAGAACACTTTAACAACTTGGACGCGATAACTTGACTTGACAATAAATAGATACACCCATTTAAAAATACACTATCTACCAACAAGTAATTGGACACCTGTAATAGCAAAGGAAAACGAAGTTCATTCACCTTCAATAGTTGGTGGAGCCTCCACGAGCGGCGATTACAGCTGCGACCCTCCGGGCATACTCTCAACCAGGCGTTGTACGACGGCTGGCGGTATTTTCTTCCACTCGGCTTGGAGAAGACAGTTCAGTTCCTTCACCGATTTCGGACGGTGGGGGCACCCCTTAAGTCGACGCTCCAACTCGTCCCACAGGTGCTCGATAGGGTTAAGGTCCGGGCTGTGCGTAGACCAGTGCATTCGATTAACCCCATTGTCACCATACCAAGCCATGGGTGGACTTCGTAACACGACAGGTGGCATTGTCATCCTGAAAGTAACATGGGTCCTATCCGTAAAACTGCCACAACGTAGGAAGCGCATGGTCATCCAAAATGGTGCAGTAGGTCTTGGCGTTGAGTCTACCAGGAATTGCGACCAAGGGTCCCGTACCATACCAGGAGAAACACCCCCATAGCATAATTCCACCGCCGCCGAACTTCACAGTTGGCACAATACATTCCGGCAAGAGGCGTTCTTCAGGCAGACGCCAAACCCAGACCCTGCCATCCGAACGGTAGATTGTGAACCTTGATTCGTCGCTCCAGAGAACCTGTTTCCACTGTTCAACGGTCAACTGTCGACGTTCTTTGCACCACGTTAGCCGAGCAGCGCTATTGGACTTGATGATCAAAGGCTTGTGGGTGGCAGCACGTCCGTGATAGCCGAGCAGATGGGCTTTCTTACGGATGGTATTCATCGAAAAAACACTCCCGGATGCCTGTTGAAACTCCTCGTGGATGTGGCCCATCGATTTGGTGCGGTTCTTCCGAATTTCTCTGGCCAGCACCCGTCGGTTTCTAACTCCCAGTTTTGTGGGTCTGCCGGGTCGGGACACATTCCGACAGTCACCTCTCATCTTCCACTTGCCAATCACGTAGGCCACTGTCGATTTTGGGTACTTCAACTCGCTGGATATGTCACGCAGGGATCGGCCATTTCTGTGATACCCGACGATTACACCTTTCTCGAAATCAGAGAGCTCCGAACTGCGTGGCATCTTGCATGCGACTGGTTGCGTTGATGTTTCCCACACGATATTTAACAGCGGCGGCCGTAACGTGTATCAGGACCGCAGATATCGTCGATTGCAGGGGTGTCCAATTACTTGTTGGTAGATAGTGTATGAGGTATCGCGTTGGTTGTGCACGCGATATCCTGGTAGGGAGAATACGTTACTTGAAAGACTGGCTCCAAATTCGTGGCAACTCGAGTGAGACGATATCATTGCAAGTATCACTGTTGGTAATGATCTCCAAGGTTTCCCGAATGGCTGTACAATTAGGGGTAGGGTAGGTAGCTAATTTCTTTATATCATCCCACACAGGAGTAGCGGACTTGAATTTGACTTCTCCGGATATGGCATTGGCTACTTTACCGTATTTTGTGTCTCTTTTATGTTCGTTGAATCGGATTCTAAAGAAACGCTTGGTCATTCCAATGTAGTACCGTTTAGAGCTTTCCGGATATTGTAGGGGGATGGCATAAACACCTGCTTCGTTAGACAGAAGGTCAAGTCACCGAGTTCAAATTGTTAAAGCGTTCTATTATTCAGATTGAAGTTTCTGTCTAACTTCCTTGAAAAAGCCATCTGATTGATGTGCGAAAGCTTGGAAGCGCTTATTTGTATATTCCTACGCCAATAAATCGGATTACTAGTATAGTTTTACTATTTATTACATGACTGGTGTACAGTTTCTCATTAATTTGCTGATCAGTCTGCAATATCTGACAGGTCGATTTCGACTTTGTGGATAAAATCAATACAGTGTAGCGTCATCTGCACGCTGATTTAACACCGCGTGACTGTATTCATTGACGAAATTATTTAATGCTGAAAGTGCATGAGAATTAAAGTTTCACTAATTTCGTTTTCCTTTTTCTTTTCGTTCAAAGGAGCAGCCACAGCCGTACAGTTTCGGATACGATGTAAAAGACGAGTATGGTGCCACACAAAATCGCCAAGAGCAAGGGGATGACTATGGGAACAAGCGAGGCTCCTACGGATATACAGATGGCTACGGTATCTACCGCCAAGTGGAATACGTGGCCGATAAAGACGGATTCCGAGCCACAGTGAAAACCAACGAACCGGGAACGGACAACGAGGATCCAGCGGACGTGAAAATGCTCTCCGAAGCACAGTCTGCTCAACACGTCTCCAAATACTGATACGCTTCCGACCCCATTATTTATTTCGATTTTGTGTTAATTTATTGCGGAATTACTGTAAGGCTGAGATACTGATTCAAATCCCAGAATAACTTTGCGTTCTAAATTTTGAAGACGTGTGCGTTAAGCTAGAAGTATCGCTACATGCAGTGAAATGAATCAAACACAAACCGTATGAGGTATTTTTTAAATTTTAAAATAACTTTTCAAAGCTGGAAGAATTTTTGTTTTATGTTTCTCCAGAACCAAATGTACATAGTTCAGCAAAACTTTTACGATTTCTTTTTATTTTTTGTTACCAAGAATATTTTCTGTTGAGTATAATCTTTTGCACCTACTTGATGTTTACAGGAATGTCTATGATTATGATGGCCGAATCTGCAGAAAGGAAGACAAGATGAAAAAGGTAAAGGAATGAAACAGATGGTATAAGCAAGTTAGTAAAATCATGGAATGCATTGATTACGATACGCTTTCCAACATACCAGAAATAATTACTCAAGTTATGAGGATAATAGCTGTAGAATAAATCTTGCTCCTATGCCCTGACGTTTGACCCCATTTCGATGATATTCAACAGAACCGGTTAAGTACATCTCCGAAAAAACATGATAAAGTTTTGTCTCAATCGAAGCATTTTTACGTAAGTTATGACGCATAAGGGTGATGGAATAGATCCTGCTCATATGTCCTGACCTTTAACCCCATTTTGCCCATTTTCAATAGGGTTCGTCTCCAGGTGGTCCCCAACCACATGCTACATTTTCATCGAAATAGAACCATTTTTACGCAAGTTATCGTGCAGACGGACGGAGAGACGGACGGTCAAAGCTGGAGCATATACGCTTCTTCAACCTACGGTTGGAAAGCGTAAAAAAGCACACCAGCTTAATTACTTTTCAATGCAATTTAACAAATTTTAACCTTTCTATTTTTATTAGGAAAGCAGTTTATCAAGGAAACGATGTTGCGAGTTATGGATATATTTCACTCTCGAAAGTGATCCGAACCATGCTTTGACCCTCATTTAACTAATGCAGCCTCTGTGGACGAAACGTTGTCTGCTCGCCTGTGAGGGCCCAAGCCCCGGATGAGGCATGGGTGGCTGTCCCCTCTGACGGCACTGTCCCTTTCCCCTCCGTGGAACCAGTAGCCCTAAATTTAGGACAAGTGAATATGTAGCCTATTAAATTGTTCACGGTAGTCGTGAAACTTACATTTAATTACAAGTAAGCTAATTATGTAGCTTTTACATCGTAAATTTATCAAAAAATTGCTGGTGTAGTTAACGTCGTTAATTATTAAAAAAACAAACAAATGAATATCAGAAAGAAGTTCACTTAATTTTTGCAGATTATACCAAAGCTTTTGATTCTATATATCAAAAAGAAATGAGTTCTACAATAAAAAGGCAAACATTAGAAGGACAATATGTCAGTTTAATAAATAAAATATATAGCAAGGCTACAGCAACAATGAACTTGGAGAGCATGAGCTCGGTTTTCGAGGTGAGGAGGGGGGTTAGACAAGGAGACCCACTATCTCCAAAATTATTTAACTATGTATTGGAAGATATTTTTAGAAATATAAACAAGGGTGAAAAATGATTAAACATAAATGGAAAATACTTAAATCACCTAAGATTTGCTGATGACGTAGTCATCATTACAACTACCAGCAGTGAAATGCAAAATATGATAGAGGATTTTTTTATGGATGGAAATTCTTAAAAAAGATTTGACAATAAACACAGTAAAAACTAAATATGTGAACAATACAGACAAGATTTTGATAGAAAGGAAAGAAATAGAAAAAGTAGATGAATACATTTATTTAGGTTAAGTAATCAGTTTTAAAGAAAAACAAGAAAGAGAGATCAATAGAAGAATTATCCAAGGTAATAGAGCCTTTTGGATACATAAAGACTATTTAACCGAGGATCTTCCATTGTATTTAAAACGAAAAAACTTCAAGGCATGTATTAACCCCGCATTTACTTATGGAAGTGAAAGGTAGAGTATCACAGGACGACAATGTGAAAAACAAGAGTACCGGTAAGAAAGTTAAAGAGAAGAATGCTGGGAATAATAAGTAGAGGCAGAGTTAGGAATGAACTTAAAAGGGAAAGGACAGGAATAATATATATTATAAAAACCATAAAAGAATCAAAGTGGAGATCGACTGGACATGTTGGAAGACTGAAAGATGGACACGATTAGTAAAAGAATGGTAATCGAGAGATGGATAGTGACGAAGGGCGCGCCAGAAAACAAGATGGAAAGATGACCTTCAGAAACTTAGAGGTACTAAATGATGGACCCATTAAATTCGAGGTGGATGTTCCTCTTACCGAAAAGTATTTAAATTCGAGGTGGATGTTTCTCTTACCGAAAAGTATTTAAATTCGAGGTGATGTTTAGGCTTATATCCGGCAGTGGGTGCCAACAGGCTAAGAAGAAGAAGTTAACTGCACTGCAATGAATCACATACTAAAATTCTCATGTAAACCAGTGACATATTTTGCTTGAGGTTGACATTTAAACAATATTGAATTTCATAATATTTAACTTTGCGCAACCCAAATATGAAGTTTCTCAGAAATTCTTTCAACCAGAGAATAACCTTTCTTTTGCGTACCGTTTTTGTTGCCTTTCTATGGTGAATTTATTTCATGATATAAAGCTGCAATTAAGACCACTTTGTAATGCAAGGCTTAGGATTTAGAATGGGCATGTACTTCTTACGAAACACTTGCTTGTAAAAGTGCTGATTGAATACAATGTAGTTGGATAAGTCACATTGACTAGGAAGAGGAGACAGTTCTTATTCGGAATTTGAATTTTACCTCAGTCTTACCAAAAAAGTATTTAAATTCGAGGTGGATGTTTCTATGTTAAAAATGTCCCAAATTTTATTTATTGTATTTTTTGATATTCCTCTATTTATTCATTTGGGTGGACTGATCGAGCAAAAACAACTCTTTCAGAATCACATCATAAAAAAACGTAAATCACAAAGCAGAGAGACTTAAAATTACTGGAAAACTGCTATTCACAAGGACAAACGTTTGATAATTTGTGCCATTAAAACGGTTCAGCGAATGACAATGATTTCAGGGGCATTAATCTTATTTTCTGTATGTTTAAAAAAACGAAACTTTATTTGAATTCAGGTTAAGTTCGCAAGAACGTGTCATTTCTAACATTAAAAATATATTCCTCCTCCAACCTCCCCCCACCTCCCAAGATATGAATAACTTTTAAGGATGCAGAGAAGAAATATTGTTTTCCATGTTGTTTCTGTTTATATCTTCCTGCAATGCCTGATAGCTAGAATAATAATTGGATTACTGTTATGTCTCTATCAAAACTGTGTATTGTCTTTTTATCATTGCCACAAATACCCGTGTTAATGAAATGTCATTGGCTCTCTTGAAATGTTACGCATTTAAAAAATATCATGCTTTTAAAAACGTAAATTTACTCTTTTGCAAGAATATTTTTATATTCATCCATCAAGCCAACAAATCTGTGTATGCACTGTAATATATTTTGTTGTTTTGTGCTGTTGTCCATCCAATAAAGTATTTATTTTCTTAGTTTTTCTGTTTTAATGAGCAATGGATTCGTGGTTCGCTATTTACATGACATTCTCGTCGGGAGTTAAAGCATTACTATTATCCAACATTAACAGAAGCCCATATTTTTAATCAAAGACACTTACTATCAGTTAACACTAAACGAGAAAGATGACATCGAATTCTTGTGTGTTATGAGCTTGCCTTTTGAGTCCTTCCTGAAACAAAAGGAATTTTTCGAAGCGGAAATTCAGAAAAACAATCAGCTGAAAAGAGCATGAATTCCCGCCTCTAGCGAAAAAAAAACTGTGCATTGCTTAAAATGCCCAATGTATTCAGTTTTTTTTTTCACAGTGAATGGAATCAGTCTACAACCTGGTTCTATTCGCTGTGAAGAACTCTATATGCATTATATAAACAAAGACATCGCTATTTCCACGTTTGCCTGCTTGCCTGTGAGGGCCCAAGCCCAGGATGAGGCATAAACGTGGAAAGAGATGTCTTTGTTTATCCACTGACGCTATTTGGAGGATTTTCACTTTGGATCTCGCCCTTTGGATTTAACTGCTATAATTAATATATATCCAGTGCTGTTAATGCCCACCAGATGGAGACACCTCAGTAGCTGAGCCCATACTACGGATTTGTGATGTCAGAAGCTGACAGAAAAACACACATAGCGCCGTGGATTGTTGGCCACCGTGGTATAAGGCTAACGCGCTCGGCTGGATATCGAGAGATTTGGGATTCGTTTCCCCAGCGGTGACCGAATAAGAATTTTTCGGTTGCTGTGTGTTGCTAAAATGTGTAAAGAGAGATGTCTTTGTTAATTCACTGACGCCACGTATTTGGACGATTTTCACTCTGCATACATTGGCAATACACTTACAAGTAGAAAACATAACTTACGCTCCTTCACGGTAAAAATTTGAGTTACAAAAAATCATGAACTGTGCACAAAACATTTCTCATGGAGGAAGATATCTAAGGCAAAAGGAATTTTTAAATCTATTATATTGAGTAAAATGAAACATAACTTTACGGTCCAAATTAGAGAATTGTGCATTATTTGAAGAAGAAAGTAGGCGCAAAATGTTCAGTCAATGGTATCCAACCAAGAAAACATTTTAAATTCCATGCTTTTGTAAATAGAAATACTAATTGGCACCCTCTAGTCTCGAACTGTGGAGTATGAAAGAGCAGAAAACACCCCAAGATATTTTTTTTATGTCAGGACGTATGGGAGAAAGAAAGAATTTTTATGCCTTGCAGCTTTTTGAAGTAAAGATGAAAAAGAAATACATTTTTGACGCATGTTCTTTAGAGTGGAAACTGGGCAATATTTAAAGCCGATAATGTTTGCAATCTTAACGATACTGGTGATCGAAGAATTTTTTTTCAATCGGATTTTTAGAAGCGGAGATACAGTTGCAAACACAAATGCACACTTACGCCGCCTTGCGGCAGAACTCCACAGAATAAAAAAATCGAAGATACGTGAGGAATGTTGAATGTTTTCCTGAATGGACAGGTTGTTAAAAGAACTTTACCAATAGGACTTATATAAGAAGGGATGTCCAGGAGCATATACACTGATTTAGCTTTGCATCAGGAACACCTACCTAATAACACGTTGGTCCACCTTTCTATTCAATCACGGCTCGAAAACACCTAAAAACAGATTCTACAAGGTGTTGAACATCTTCCATGCGTAACTGGGCCCATGTCCGCTGCTGCAGCTCTGTCAGTTCACTCTCGTTCCGTAGAGGAGGGTCAGCGGTTCTCACACCCCGTTCTAGCAGATCCCAGAAATGTTCAGTTGGGTTACAGTCGGGGAGTTTGGGGGCCAAGGCAATGTAGCGAATTCGTTGTCGTGTTTCTTTGACCACTCAGTAGTTACACAAGCCCGATGGCACGGTGCGTTGTCCTGTTGAAAGATGACCCAGAGGTCCGGGTAAATCTCCTGCAGATATGTATGGAGATGGTCGGCTAACAGATCGCTGTAGTGTCCAACCTGAAGTGCTTGTGGGATGATTACCAACGAGACTAAGGCTTGCCAGAAAACTCTCCCCAGACCGGAACACCACCTCCACCAGCCTGTTGAACTCCAACTGTGCAAACAGGAAATAGGTCTTCATGCTGTTTACGCCATATGCAAATCCGGCCATCAGCATGGCGCAGCAGGAAACGGGACTCATCACTCCAGACGACCTATTGCATCTACCGATGGTCTGTTGCCGACGTTATTTGGCTCGTGCGACGCGTTGCTTGAGATGACTGGGTGTCGTCATGGGTACCCGCTTTGGTCTCCTGCTGTGAAAGCCTGAGAAAAGCAAGGTACGGCGCATGGTGCATGTGGAAATAGGTCAAACTGTACCGCTGTTGTGCTGGTGGGTGATCTAGGTGACTGTTGCACGTGCTTGCTAAGATACCAGTCATGACACACGACGCTCACCTCTAGGACCAACGCGCTTGGCTGACCAACAAAATTTCAACTCTTCTGCTGGATGTCTGTGTATGGTTAATTCAGTTCCGGTACACCCTTGATACAGTAGTACGAGAACATCCAACAAGTGCGGATGTTTTCGAAACACTGCCATCTCCACTTTGGGCTCCGGCTATATGGCTTACGTCTGAAAAGAAGATACGGGCTAATGTTCCACAGGGTTCTGTTCTTGGGCCAACGATGTTTTCCATTTAACTGCACAACCTACACAGACCCAAGAACGAGCAGGCCATGATGTATCAGATCCCAAACATTTTTGACTGAACAAACGCAGAGCAGTAAGCCTTGCTACGCTGACTGGCGGATCAAAATCAATCAGTCAAAGAGCAATGCGCTGTTGTTCTTTGGATCTCTCCTAGGAGTGCCGAGTCTAATCATGTTTCGGGAGAGAATCCCCTGTGGTATTTCTGCTAAGTACCTGGGGCTGCAAATAGATTGTCTACTTTCGTGGGTAGCCAACACCAACCACCTCACGAAAGGAGCTAGACAAAACTTTTGGGAGCTAACTCCGTTACTGCCCTGGGGCTTTCTAATAACACTCCACAAAGTGCTGCTGTATAAGACGGTTGTCAGGCCAGTGTTCGTCTATGCAGTCCCAGTCTGTGTAAGTTTAAGCATGACACAGCAGAAGAGATTCGAGAAAATTCAGAGCTGGGCACTTCGAATAATCACTGGCGACCCGCAATGGACCTCACTCCGGAACTTGATGAGGGGCAGACTTCGAGCTGAGAAGGTACGTGAATTTACCATCAGACTTGCAAAGAAGTTCCTCAGGGAACCGGAAGCTCATCCCAATGAACTTGTTAGGGGTGATGTTGACAACAACCTCAGCAAATTTCTTAGGCGCCCAAGAATTAAGGCGGCGGTCACAGTACAACTTTGTCAGGAACAAAGGGATAGCAGCGGCGCTGAGTACTGATTCTTGTGCCGGGGGCCTTGGATCACATGAACGAGTGAATCGGATAGAGAAGTAAGTATTATGAATATTTCAAGTGGGTGCTAGACAGACCACCACCCACTTTCTTTCTCAGGTTGGCCTCTGATGGTAAATACAGATGGCAGCTGGCACCAGATATGGTTTTCTGAAGTTTCACTCTCCCCTGGGCGGTGATAATGACGGATGGCTCTTGTGTGGTTCTGCTGTTTGAATCCTCCAGATTGAGTGCTTTGTCTCCCTTCCTCCGATCCTGCCATCGAGTACACTTACTCAAATATCCCTAGCTTCTAACTTCCAGAGGGCATAATATTTGCACTTTTAAGGTATTAAACACCAGCAAAGTGCGCATATTTACGTGCAATTCTTTAATGATATGTTATTAAAATAACCAATCACTTACCCGAAAGATCATGGTCACATTTTTCCTTTAACACTTCAAGCACGTCAATTATCATCATGTAATGTTGTTGGCCTGCAAAGGTTGAAATACTCCTTGCCTGTAAGATTCATTCTTTCGGGGATGAAACATCGTATTTTCCATTTTTTTTTATTTACTGGACAAAAAACGCAGGTTTCCCTCTGCCATATGAGACGTAACCATAGCTCGTCATCTTCATAAAAACCTCACAAAAATACACACCATATCACTCATTCGTACATTCAGTTAAAAACACTATGTTCATAATTACACTTTTTACATTCCCAGGCAGTTAAATCTTTGTCAACTGTGACTAAAAAACTGCTCCATCCGCTTCAAACTCCGTGTTAACCCTACTGAAAGTGTCAACCTCATTCAGCTCGTCATACACAATCCTCTAGCGCTTTCAACAGGCTACTGTCATCATCAGGAGGCAGGTGAGACAGCTCTGCTCACTCACTTGAGCTGTTGTGGGCAGGTGAGACAGCTCTGCTCACTCACTTGAGCTGTGGTGGGCAGGTGAGACAGCTCTGCTCACTTGAGCTGTGGTGGGCAGGTGAGACAGCTCTGCTCACTCACTTGAGCTGTGGTGGGCAGGTGAGACAGCTCTGCTCACTCACTTGAGCTGTGGTGGGCAGGTGAGACAGCTCTGCTCACTCACTTGAGCTGTGGTATGCAGGTGAGACAGCTCTGCTCACTTGAGCTGGGGTGGGCAGGTGAGACAGCTCTGCTCACTTGAGCTGTGGTGGGCAGGTGAGACACATCTGCATCCTGATGATGACATTAGCCTGTTGAAAGCGCTAGAGGATTGTGTATGACGGGCTGAATGATTTTGACACTTGCAGTAGGGTTAGCACAGAGTTTCAAACGGATGGAGCACTTTTTTAGTCACAGTTGACTGGGAATGTAAATACTGTAATTATGCACATAGTGTTTTTAAGTGAATGTGTGAATGAGTGGTATGGTGTGTATTTTTGTGGGGTTTTTATGGAGATGACGAGCTATGGTTACGTCTCATATGGCAGAGGGAAACCTGCGTTTTTTGTCCAGTAAATAACAAAAAAAGGAAAATACGATGTTTCATCCCCGAAACAATGAATCTCATAGGAAAGGAGTCTTTCCAACCTTTGAAGGCCAACAACATTACATGATGATAATTGACGTGCTTAAAGTGTTAAAGGAAAAAAGTGACCATGATCTTTCGGTTAAGTGCTTGGTTATTTTAATAATATTCCAGAGGGCAGTTTTAGACTTGGGGTCAGACATTTCCTTACTAAAACTACTTAAATTAATTCAATAATTCAATGAAATCCCGGGGACCATGGCTTAAAGTGCCCATCCGATGCACGGCGAGTATTCAACGATTCAGGGTAGCTCTACCTACCTTGGATCAATTCCGCGACGATCTGTCCGGAGGGCGATTGCTCTAACAACTAGGACACTCGCAGCCCCGATATTGTGGTAAATGTGCGGGGATAGAATTTTGTAGCCTGTAAAAGACCAGTAGGAGCAGGTGGTAGGTACTTCGGCGAAAACGTAAATTTTGGAGGAGTTAACCAAAAACAACCGTTAAGCGGTGAAATGCCAACATCTCCGGAACTTGATCCCATTGATCAGCTTGTGGAAACTTCCTGAACTAAACTGGGGAAAAGAATAATTTGTGAAAATTATGGATCAGATGCAGAAGTAAAATATTTAATAATTTTAGGAGCACTTTTCTCATCGTAGGACTGTAATAAGACAACAAACTTTTCTTATTTCAGAGGACGAAAGCACTTCCACTGATAACTAGTGCAATACCATCACTCTGCATAACCTTGTTATTTGACAACAATACCGTACTCTGTATCCTCACCCACACAGTAGTGGATCTAGCGGAGAGGTGGTAGTCCTAAAACAGACTTTTCCCCTTTTAAATGGCCAAGATAGTAAACAATTAATGTATTTATTTTTGTGAAATTTTGTTAATAAGTGAACAAATTTTCGTAAAACTTTTTATGGCAGTTATTTTTGCTGTGAATTTGGAGATTAAATGCTCTATCTTCAGAGAGAGAACAAAAACAGAAAATAAAACTAGAGTTTCAGAAAGAGAAGAAGCTGAGAGCAAAAAGGAAAAGAGATTTAAACTGATCATGAATGGCAGTGGGTGTACTTTGTTTCTTGTAATATTTCCACAAACTTCCGAGAGGAAATCGTAAGTAAGGCAATGAATGGCGCAGGAATGGCTTCATGAAGTAAACTAAATGGTAGTTCCTTTCAAAAGAAGTGGGAAATCATTCTTGCGAAAGAATAAGCGGATATATAGATTAAGATAATACAACGTAGTTGTCACAAATGTTTATTTTCTCAAGCCGACCATGGTTTCGCTGGATATTGACCTAGCTTCATCAGGACGAATGGAATGTAAATATTCAAATTGTATATGATATCATAAATGGTGTTTACAGTCACGGGTTTTGGTTAGATGCTTCCACGCGTTTGATAGAAATGGCGTGGATGCCATGTCATTAACAAGTTCCGAAGACTTCTGATATATATGGAAAGCTTCCAAAATATTAAGTTTGGTGTTTGAATCTGGTTTGTCAATAAGTTTTGCTTCTTCAAAGAGAAATTTGTGGTCCTTTTTGCAACAGTGTTTAGCCATCGATGACTTCTTTAGGTCACAATTCCGAATGTAGGTCTTGTGCTCCTTCAATCGAAAACGTAAGGCTCTGTGGGTCTGTCCTATGTGCGAAGCGCCACATTCACATGGAATTTGATAAATTCAACCATCAAACTTAATATTTTCGAAGCTTTCCATATATATCAGAAGTCTTCGCAACTTGTTAATGACATGGCATCCACGCCATTTTTATCAAACGCGTGGAAGCATCTAACCACAACACGTGACTGTAAACACCATTTATGATGTCATATACAATTTGAATATTTACGTGCCATTCGTCCTGATGAGGCTAGGTCAATACCCAGCGAAACCATGGTCGGCTTGAGAAAATAAACATTTGTGACAACTACGTTGTATTATCTTAATCTATATATAATCGTCACAAGACTGTAGTCTTTGAGATAAAGAATAAGCGGATATTTAAAGAAGAATTGCCGGTCATATTTCTTATGAATGATTCGATGATTCAGGCTGGAAATTTTTCTGTTAAATTAATCCCTTCAAATAAAAGGGCTCAAATTTGTTTTGAAGGATTCTGCCCACACTCGATATTTTAAAAACATGACGATCCTTTCTTCGTAAAGCAGGCAATTGAACACCAGGAAAATAGCTCTGACTTTTCAGTTGTATTTCCCATTTTCTGATTTAAAAATTTAGTTTTTTTTTCTTGTTTTGATGGTAAAGCTTTAAAAACCTCTGCAATGCTATTTAGAGAGGGGCAGCTCTGCTGGTTTGTGAGTATGTGTGACCCTTCCACAAAGTCTCTCAGTCAGTCTTTTTATTTATTTATTTTTCTTTTCCTTTTATCTCTTTTTTTTTTTTTTTTTTTTTTTTTTTTAGAGAGAAAATATAGGAACATTCATTTTGGAAATGGCGTCATTTGTGCTGCAAAAGATTATGTGCATGAAGTGGTTAACTGAGATCAAATATCTATAACACAGGAACAGAGAAGTTTCACCAAAAATATTCTGTGCGATCTGACGTAAAAATAAAAAGCTGGTATGAGCATTTATGGCAATGCACAGAAAAGCCACGCGTATGTGACGCACAATTGAATTAATCAGGGAAGCATTCCTCATAAATCCATTGAAGTCGACAAGAAAACTTAGGTTCGTGATGAATAGTTAATGAGGTCCTCGTAAAGTGTATGCCCAAGTTCACAATGTGTAAGCATTCCAACAAGCAGATAAATCTGAACGAAAAAAATTTGCAGTTGAGTTGTTAGATAAAATCGAAAAACATAACGCCCGTTTTTTGCAAAGTGTAATTCTCTGAGAAAAAAAGTCCTTTATTTATTACACCATATCAATCGTCAAAACATAAGCACCAGAGAAACAGAACATAGCATATGGTCGTGGGCGTACTGATAGCTCCGCAACCCCGCATTGCTCGGGGGAAAGTTTTAAGGTTAAGAAGGCCTCTGGCCGCAGCAAAAAGATTTAAAAATTTTTTTGCGGAAACTTCATTTGAAACTGGCTAAAAAAATAGCCATTAATTGTTTATGTCAGATTTGGTGAAATACTATAAAGAAAAGCAATTTTTATAGGGTTTTTTTTTTTCACGGTTTTAGTTTATAACAACTGGATGACGGAAAACAGTGGACCTCGGACCCCCCTTTCACAGCCATAACAATGATTTCATAAAAAAAAAAAAAAAGGGGGTGTGTGTCCGAACAATTAACCGAAAATAATAGAAATAATGTGTTAGTGAACCAATTGAGAAAATAGCTAAGGAAGAACAGCATCGCTCAACTGAACTTTCGAAATTAACTGGTGCCTTTTGTGCAACTAACATCCCAGTTTCCAAACTGGATAACCCTACATTAAAAAATCACTTGGAAAATTCCTTGAAAGATATTGGTGTTATTCCAAATGCAAATTGGATGCGGAAATGTTATTTGCCGAAAATATATGATATTCACAAGCAACATGTTTTAAAGTAAGTGTCCGGTGTAAGCATCGTAGCAGACGAAACAACTGATTTTGAAGATAGGTACATTTTGAATATCCTTGCTGATCCATCAGCTGAAACGGATGGTGAAAGCTGTAATGCTGAAACCTTTTTGAATGCAATCTTCCTCGAGTGCATCACTTTGGAATCCGTAAATTGTTAAACAGTCAGCGAGGTAATTCTTCAATGCGTCAATAAGTATGAAATACCTTTTTTGAATATAACAGCTTTTGTGATATACAACGTATCTTACGTGTCCAAGCGTAAAGAAAGAGCCTGAAAGCCGAATGTTTTGAGCAAATACGGTAATTTGCGAATTTTCGGGGTAAATCCCGAAATTTCACGAAACGCCGCAAACTTTTCGAGAAATTTCACGATTTAACTCGAGAATTTCGTCTTTTTTTTTTCCCGCGATAAAGCACTCGCCCGTCCCTAATTCAGGAACACCGATTCCAAGGAAGGGAGAAAGCCAGTGCGTAAGACAAACACAACTTCCATGCCTCACCGCGATTCGAACCCGGACCCTTCTCGGATGAATGTCGACAAGCCAGCGCTTTAACCACTGCGTCACCGGTTCCGCCGAGCAATCATTACTTACAATAACAGTACTCAGCTTTTATTCATCCAAGCTCGCTGTCAGTACAATTTTAGTATTAATCACAATAAGCCGCACCTGTGGCGCAGACTTCCGACCATTCGTTTGAGAAGGGTTCGGGCTCGAATCCCGTAAGGCATGTTCTTGTGTTTGTCACACGGCACTAGGTTTTTCCCTTCCCTGGAACCAGTAGCCTTAAATTAGTGACGGACGACTGCTTATAGCCCAATGAGTTTTTCACGGTGGTCGTTAAACCTTCAATAGGAAAAAAATATATCATAATAGTATTCCTATCACAAGAACTTTGTAGAAGAAAACATTAAAGTTCATTCATGTAACTCTTGATCGAGAAGAAGGTACATGGAAATTCGACCATGTACTAATCCACCCTCGTCTCCAATGCTCGCTCCAAACATTATATACAAAGTTTAGCACGTCAACCATGCACACGTCATTCACCCTTAACCTCCATACTGCTGCCACATAACATTCAGTGAGTGAGAAAATATAACGTTAAGATTGAAACGCTAACAGAGAACGAAATCAAAATTTACATAGGGAAAGAAAACTCGAAAATGAAGGTTAAGTTAGAATACACGTCATCCCCATTTGTTGAAATTTTTCTTATTTTCAATCCTAGGCTTAAAGTTTAAATATTTCAATGTAAGATTTTCTATCCTTCGAAAAATTTGCTTTCATCCCCCCAAGCCTTCCCCCATTATCATCACCCTCGAAATTCAAATTCCTGGATCTGCAAATACATACGCATTTAGCGGAAAACTGTGCTGTATAAGACACTGGAAAATATTTGTTATGCCCATAAGTATTAAATGAGGAAGAATTTTTTAAACGCGACTCCTTAATTGTGAAAATATCGTGGCGAAAGGCGGACAGACAGAACATCAAAATGGTAGGACAAGCGGGTGCACTCTTGGTGCATTAAAGTGATTTTAAAAGTCGTAAATGGAAGCTAAATGCATGTAGTTCATGTTCTAATTGCAGTACTCAGAAAATGACTTTAAGAAAAATTGTTAACGTGGAACACTTACAGTCACGACTGAACTTCCACTTGAACTCATAATTCAATGTCTTTACGAGACAGTTGAACATGAAAAATCCTGATAAGAACAGATATCTTTCTTCTTTTGACAAACAAGTCCTTCTGGAAAATACAAAACACAGAGGAAAGTAGTATCCCCCCCTTTTTTTCGTACGGAGGAAACAGTGTTTAAAGCCAATTTAAGAACATCGATTTCTTCCAAGGAAGTGCGTCTGACATGATTGCATCGTCAATAAGAGCTTCTTGCTTTCAATATAACACCGAAATTTCTTTTTAATTTTTTTAAAATATACGTAACAACAACAGCACACCAATGTGTGACTCATCGTTTGCTAGATAAATCAACAGAACCGCAGATTATGCCGTCGATCTGATCTTCAAACTTCGGCATTAAATTTAATTTCAGGCAAATCCTGATATATCAGGTAAATTTCCATTTCGGGTTTTCAAATAATTTTTAACCTGCTATTTGCTAAACTTTTAAATTTTCAGGCTGTAATTTATCAGTATGGTGATATTGATATTCATGAGATTAACTGGGGCGCATTTGATTTAGTGATGGTCAAGGTCCCCAAGGCAAACTGCCTCGGCTGCCCTGGGCTTCGCAGTTTAGGAAATAAAAACAAAATGGTTTTCAGTAGAATTTTTTGCACTATTGTTTTTTTTTAGTTTTGTGGCGCGAGGCTCTAAGAAAGATATTTTAATAATGTTTTTTTTTTAGTTTCGAATTCCCCACTTTCAAATAATGCCATTGCCTTTGGTCCTTGAGATGTACCGATTTCAATTGATGTATTGTAACCAACTTAATGTTTTTACGGCATTCATGAAACAGTAAATTAAATTTCATCATTTTGTGGCTTCCTACTTTTATATATTCAATAATTTGTGGGTAACCCAAATACTTAAATTTAAAAAAAATAAAAAAAATAACATCAAAGTTGTTTTGGGGTGATATATAGAGACCACTCACTGACTCAAATTATAAAAGTTAAAAAAAAAGTCTGTTAATTTATCAGTCACTCCACCTTGCATCAAAAATCAATCATTAAAAACACGTATCAGCAAAAAAAAAAAAAAAAAAAAACTATTTATACGAATTTATTTTAGAAGAATCCACATAATTTGCTACGCAAAAATATTCGCTACACGGATTACTGGAAATTATCTTTTTATCATTTTGCGAGGACGTTTTTACAAGAATCACAATGCGATTTCAACTCTCTCTCTCTCGGGAAAGAAAATCGTAGATTTTAGCACTTTCTCTCTCTCGGAAAAGAAAATCGTAGATTTTAGCACTTTTACTTTCTCTCTCTCTCTCGGGAAAGAAAAACATAGATTTTATTACTTTTACTCTCCCTCTCTTTCTCTCGGGAAAGAAAATTGTTGATTTCAGCACTTTTACTCTCTCTCTCTCTCTCTCTCTCTCTCTCTCTCTCTCTCTCTCTCTCGGGAAAGAAAATCACAGATTTTAGCACTTTCTCTTTCTCTCTCTTTCTCTCAACTTTCACTGTATATTACTGACTTTTTCTTAAGCTTAAACAGCGGTGAAAGTAGACGATCTGTTTCGGGGGAACGCAGTGTTTAGCGTTTCAAGTCAGGAGGAATTTACACAAACACATACATCCACACATTTTATCCGTCTGCGTTCTTATACATATACATATAACTGGGAAAACAAAGGGATAAAGATTAATGGAGATTATCTAACCCACCTTCGTTTTGCTGATGACATAGTCATTTTTGCAACTACCCCATCAGAGCTACAGAGTATGATCCAGGAACTTGCTGACAAGAGTAAAGAAGTGGGATTAAAAATGAACTTTCAGAAGACAAAAGTGATGTTCAATGCTTTTACAAGAAATGAAGATTTATCGATTGATGGAGAAAAGCTGGAGATAACAGACACATACGTTTATCTTGGACAGCAGATATCAAGTGAGGGTCACATTGGTGAAGAAATTAATCGGCGTACAAAACTTGCCTGGAGAGCTTTTGGAAGAAACAGCATAATTTTCAAGAGCAATATGCCATTATGTCTTAAAAGAAAAGTGTTTGATCAATGCATCCTTCCAGTGCTTACGTATGGTACAGAGACGTGGACCTTAGCTAAAAGAGACATACAAAGGCTGCAGACAACTCAAAGTAGCATGGAGAGGTGCATGCTTGGTGTAACCAGGAGAGATAAGAAGAGCAACACGTGGATCCGAAAAATGACAAGAGTGGAAGACATCATGATCAGAGTTAAATCCCTGAAATGGCAATGGGCTGGACATACTGCCAGAAGAACAGACCATCGATGGACAGCCGAAATTTTAGATTGGATTCCAAGGGACAAGAAAAGACCCAGAAGAAGACCACATTGAAGATGGGTAGATGAAATTCGAAAGTATGCGGTAGTGACATGGAGGAGACTGGCACAAGACAGACCGTTGTAGAGGAAACTTGGGGAGACCTTTGTCCAGCAGTGGATTGATAATGGTTGACAATGATGATGATGATAAACAAAAAATCAGAAATTATTTTAATGAACGAAAAATAAACTCTAATAAATTTCAAATTCACCTAAAAATGTCTATATCGTAAAGCCGAGGTTACACGTCAGCGGAAGCACCTTCGTTTTTCGTAATTGCATTGCTGAAAAACAGTGAAAACATTTGGAATTGACTAAGAGTTTTCCTCCCTAAATGTACATAGTAATTATTCAGTTCATCAACATAATGGCGCATCAAAACGACAAGAACTACACACCCTGATAACTTAAACGTACAAAGGAACACTTCAGAGGGTGTTCCTTTTCAGGTTTAAGTACCAAAGAAACCGCTGCTGTTAGACAACATTTTAAACAATTAGAGGACGCCGTCTTTCCCGGAAGTCAATGCGGCCTTGTTCAGCTCTTATGTACTGAATCATCACTGTGAATGAATTTTGTTTGGGTATTCCAAAGCTAGTCTGCAGCACTGTTATTAGTTCAAGATTCCTCCCCGCGAGGTAACCTACAGGACGACACGAAATCAAAACAGTCGAATGCGAGCATCCTCTACAGGTCTTTAGCTAAGAGTCCGGAGGACAAAACTTACAACTCGGTTCAAAAGCTGTGAAAACTGAAAAGTCATACAGGAAAAATTTTCTAACATAAAAATCTTACACAAATTACGAATAGAATTCATATCTATAAATAAACAGGAGCCCGTATTTCCTTTGTATAGTTCAGCAGCACATTTGTTTTTTTAATGTTATTTTTTCAAATTTCTATGTACTTTTGCTCACAATTATTTTATTCCGGGGAACGTCGTTTACCTTACCAATTTCTTATGGGAACGCCTTTCCGCCCATTAAAAGTTCCGTCCGGCTCTGGTGGTGGAGTCTGTGCTGTGTAGGCATTATGGCTACAAAACCCTTTGTTACTACGGAAGTCATTCTCTCTCGCTTATTTCTTGTTGAACTTCTGTCAGGTTTAGTTGTCATAAGCAATAATGGTGCATAAAATATACCTGCTCGTAGCGTATGAATATATGAATTTGTTTTATTTCATGGTTTCTTCTATGCCCTTGTTGATACAGTGAGCGATTATGAAGAGTTCATACATTCTTTTTCTTTAACACTTTGTATGGTGATTTTAGACAAATTTCATGATTTGTCTGTTTATCTCTACACTGACGTGCAAAAATTAAGGACGGGACGGTTTTCCGAATGTAACGTCGTGCAGAAGTGCTCCACATTGACTCAAATCATACCATAAGGTCCCCAAGATGTAAAAATATGGGACAAGTGAGCAAAACCGTCCAAACAAGGAATCCAAAGGATACAAAGGCACTTTATTGAAAAGGTAGCTTCGAGCACAACTGGATAGAAGACAGAAACGTCCATGTGACATGCAGCTGCCAAAAAAATCCAGTCTTTAGTAGGGGATATGATCACCCCTGACTGCGTTGCAGGATTTACAACGTCTGTCCATGCTGAGGACGAGGTTGTCAAGGAGCTGTTGAGACATCGCGGCCCATTCCTCTTGTGGCGCCAATCGCAGCTGCGGAATCGTGCTGGCAGCTGGTGACGTGCTGCCAAGGGTCTCCTGAGAAGGTCCCACACGTGTTCGATTGGATTTTGGTCCGGGGACCATGCGGCCAATCCATGCGTTGAATATCTTCACTCTCCAACAGCTCTGCGACTGCCACTGTACGATGAGGTGTTGCGTTGTCGTCCATGAAGAGGAACTCAGGACCCACAGCACCTCTAAACAAACGCACGTGAGGCAGGAGAACCTCGGTACAATAACGGACACCGGTGACCGAACCTCCTTGGAAGATGTAGAGATCAGTACGGCTACCAAGCATGATACCGCCCTAAACGAGAACTCCGCCACCTCCAAACCGGTCACTTTCGATGATGTTGGAGGTGTGATTGCGTGTTCCCTGCTCTCTCCAGATGTGTATACGTCCAGAATCGCTCGTCAGACGAAATCGGCTCTCATCCGTAAAGAGAAATCGATCCCATTGCTGATGTGTCCAGTTCTTGTGTTCCTGGCACCACAGAAACCGCCGTCTCCGATGAGCAGGCGTTAATGGCACATACCGTACTGGTCGTCGCGCAATTAGACCACCTTTGTGCAGCCTCATGGCTACGGTAAAACACGATAACGGACGTCCAGTTGTCTGTTGCATGTGCTGCATATATGCGTATGCCCTACCGTACCGGACCCTAGTCTATCTCCTGAGTGGTCATTCGGTCCGTTCTGCCTGCTCGTTCCGCTGTTATGCTAATTTCTCCTCTTGGTCCTTAATTTTTGCACACCAGTGTATAACGAATCACCTCTGAGTTCTTTCTCGTGTGATTCACAATTCTGAAGAACGCACACGGTTTTATTTTACTTTTTGTTTCTTTCTTCTTACGGTGTTGCTGCAAACAATACGCTGTTACTGGGAAGCTTTTTATACTGGAAAACCGTAAATCATCTTCCTAGTGCTCAGTAACTTAACTTAATTGTTCTTGTTGTCGCAGAGCACGATCAACCATTTTCTTTAATATTCCTCATAAAAATATTAGAAACATTCCTCTCATAATACGCGGGGAATACGTCATGATGATTAACACAGCAATCAGATATCCCTGAATCGACTGTATTTACTGTTGATGTTATTGATGTTACGTGAAGAACAGTAAATACAGTCAATTCGGAGATGTCTGATTGCTGTGTTATTAATCAACATTAGTTGTTTAAATTTTCTTTCGAATGATAAAATTTTGTTCGTGGCTTTACTTCTTCTGTTGTACAGCATTGCCTTTGTTTATCGCTATTCTTATAAGTTTGTCTTAAACATTCTTTCTTGCGCATTTCATATTTGTAATTAGGTATGAATTTGAATATCTTGATATGCACTGACTGTTTCCACGCAGAAGAAATTTTCAGAGATGTGTTGTTTTTGCAGTTTCTGCCGAATGTTTTTGTTTCTTCTTTGTTTGTGGCCTCAGCGAATCGAATATCATTTATTTTATTATGTTCTACTTTGTGTAAAATTTTGTCCTGTCATGGTTTGGCTGGAATGTTTTAATGCAATAATCCACTAAAGCACTTCAATTGATTTGTTTTTTATGTGTCTTACTTGATTTACTACTTTTTTATGTGTTCTTAAATCCCAGTGTTCAAGCTTTATATTGCTTCAAATGATGTAGATGACGTGTTACTGAGGTGACGCATAAGTCATATCGACAACGAAGCAGCGATAAGCCTGTAGGCGTAGTTAAATTGGGAGAACAGCCTCCTCCGGAGGAGGAAAGACGTGGGTTCGACATAAGGTTAAATGTTATATTAGCGCCCAAACGAATTGAATCACCTGCCGTTAGGTTTGAAGAAAAAAATTATGTGATGAATCTTCCACATAACACACGTAATTCATAAAAGTTAATTCTTTAATGAACGCAGGTGATTCAAAACATCCTTCGAACATAGTTGTCGGTTTACCCAAAACCTGTGATTTCGTACCGTCCCCTTTTATCAGGGAGGGATGATGTAACGTACAACGTGAGCTGACGTACAAGACGTACTACTGAGGTGACGCATGAGTAATCGGCTAGTTCGGTTGGAAGAACAGTTGCCTCGGAGTAGGAAGACATGAATCGAATGCCACCACCAAAAAGATTACATGTTATAACACAAAAGCAATCCTAAAAGCATTTCCGTAAACCGTAAACCGTTATGCTAAACCGTTAAGGTGGACGTCAAGTAATTTTGCTTCCTATACTTCAATTTGGAAAAACTTTTGTACACATTTCCTTCACAATTATTGTGTTCCCAAGGATGAAAATTTGTACATCGAATAAAACAACTTCACATTATAACTTGGAATACTTAATATTTTCTAAACCATAACCACAATTATGTAAAAAATCAATAACTTTTCCTTTGGTGGAGTTGGAACCAGAAAAAAGATGGCGCGACCTGTACTTTGATGACGTCAATAGACAAACAAATGTTAGATTACATAATTATGGTTATGTTTTAGAAAATATTAAGTATTCCAAGTTATAAAATTATAAAATGAAGCTATTTTAATCGGTGTTCAAATTTTCATCCTTGGGAATGCATTAATTGTGAAGAAAATGTGTACAAAAGTTTTTCCATTGGAAATAAAGGAAGCAAAATTACTTGACGGCCACCTTAAACAACTGAGATAGCTTTACCAACAAAACATATGCATAACAATTGCTTTGCGTCACCATCGCAGCAGGTCACAGGACCAGAACGTTCCTCTGTGGTTATCGTGAAGGCAGACAAGCCGTTCGTTTCTTTCCTTTGCGTCTTTAAAAAATGCTTAAAAATCAGAAAATGACTTTTTCTTAAAATAAAATTTGTAAAAAAGAGACGATAGTCCTAAGTTTTTTTCTGTAAAAATTGCAATACGTTATGATTTATAGTTTGCCATATATCCGTTTCTTTAAATGGATCCCATCGCGAAATATAGAATTTTGTGAAATTTATAAATTTAATTTCTCGTAAACGAAATCGAAATTCTAAAAAAAAGGCGACGAGGTGCAAAACTTCGGTCTTGGCACTACATGCCTACAAAGTTTCGTGGTTCTGTTGCTGTTAGTGTGTCTGAAACGCGACCTGATAGCACTTTTTGCTTACCTTAACTTTGAAATACAGTAGCTTTTGAAGTACCGCTAGAATCGAGAAACTTTGCTAGCGTACATTTAGAAATCTTTGCTTGCGTACATTTATGTGTGCTTGTGCTCAATAATTTTATTTTATTTTACATGCCATTACGAAGAACGAAAGCCTCATCACCTTACACGTAACGAGAACAATCAGATTTCCGTTTGCTACGACACTTCCCAAGGGACAGTGGAATCAGGTAAAGAAATAGCAGTTTGTGTGTCCTTGAACGAAAAAACGAGTGTGTTCGAGATGTGCAGATGACGTTTGCAGACACACCGCCAAGCGAAAGAGTCTGTCAAGAAATGACATTGTTTGCCAACTGCCGGAATTTATTTTTTGCAAGAGTTGTGCTCAGAACGTTGCTACCTACAACATGTATCTGTGGCGAAATTCTGTAATAATAAGTAAATCCAAAGCGAAGACAGAACGAAGTAGACATTTGCAATGTGAACGCTGGATGAATATATAATAGCTAGTTATGGATTTCGAATCAAACAGCCTGGCATTTTTTTCAGGTTCCAACCACTTAATAGGCATCTTGACCTGCTTCGGGCCAGTTTCTATTAATGCTTTATTTTTTAAACGAATTTAATCTTTACATAACTTTACAGACCTTTACAGAACGGTCACTTCCTCTGTGGAGAACTAATTCAATATGAAAAGGAACTCTGACAAAAATTCCTGCACGATGTTGTGTTCCGGACGCTCTGTTCCAACGTTCTCTTTGTGGTGAGAAAACAAACACAACTCTCCGATATATTCATTAGTTGACAACATCCTAACGACGCTGTTTAATCAACAAACGAATAAATAAGGTTACGTTCATTCATTTTAATATTTACACACGTCTTACCTAACGTGTGAATAAATTATTCTTGTTTAATGTAAAATCTTAAGATATTTCATTATGCATATCTGCTTTCGTGAAGTACTTTAATTTACTGACTTAGCGTAATCGATAGTGTAGTGCAGTAAATTATTCCAAATGCATAACAAAGCAGTAAATTGCCTATCTGTAACACTGTCGTGCTACTTCACTATGCTAATATTCCTTAGTAAGCCTGATATACTATACATATACCGAATGCTCACTGAATCCACGAAGAGACCGTACAGTGTGAGAATCTATAGCCAAGCTGTTTGTATTGCGGTTCACAGTTGAGGTATGGAGAGGAGTGTTGGGTCCAGCAACTTCACCTGGAATTCTACAGCGTCCCACAGATGTTCAATTGGGTTGAGATCACACGAGTTTGGACCCAATCGAGATTTCTCATATCAGTACTGTGTTCGGTCAACCATTCCTGCACTTTGGAACATTATTGTCCTGGAAGAATCCATCTCCTCTTAGGATAGGTACAACACTGTGGGATGAACATGGTCCGCAAGTAGTCCCTGCTAGCAGCCGACGTCCATACCTTGGTCCACAGGCAACAGGGGAAGGGGTTTCCTAGAGCATGCCATCTAAGCATGCCCCATGTTATTCAACCACCCCCAGCTGCCTAGATAGTCAATGCTATGCATGAGGAATCCATAGCATCATAATACTGACGCCAAATACGTGCTCATGGGCAGAGTGGAGTACATATAGTGATTTATCTGATCAGCACACCTGTGAGGTATATTCTATTTTAACTTTTACTTTTACTGTAGTTCCTTTTCCTATGGAAATTTGAGTTTGTTCTCTTTTGCACTTTCCAAAGTTAGTGATATCTTCTCTCTCACATGAATGGGGGTTTGGCAACACCCTGAGGTCAGTACGAAGTGACATATGCATGTGATAAGAACAAGACGAGAGAAATATAATGGCTACGCAGTAACTGTGAGAGGGGATTTCGATGGTGAACGTTAATGCTTCTTTTGGCTACGAGACTGCTCAATTACCGTTTAGGTATTTTGAAGGCTACGTGTTCTACTTTAGTGAAAATGTTGTGTTTCGTAGTCAAGTGTTATTGTGGATATTAATTCAAATTCAAGTGTTGTGTTTCATAGTTAAGTGTTATTGTGGATATTAACCCAAGCATCGTTGATCTCACCTTGTTGAAGTGCAAATGATCAAGTGCCTATTGACAGCAATAAAGGATTAGCTGTAAGTAACAACTTCTTGAACTTTATTTGAGTGACTCGTATTTCACTGTAGGTGAAGTTTTTGATCTATGTAGTGTTTTAGTAAGTCAGCTACACACAAACGCTACACACCTGCTTCGTGTCTTCTTTCGTCTGATCTGCATGATGGTGTCACCCTGAGAGTCTTTTACGCTGATGGAAGCATAGTCTTTAGGAGAGGGTAGTCTTTAGGAGCATCTCTCTTATAGTCCATTCGTGCCAGCGTACGACGCATATTTCCGTGGGATATTCTTTGTGGTTGATCCATATTGAATCGGTCTGTCAACTGCGACCTTGTCCTTCACCAAATGCCCTGTACAGGACGAGAAGCATCCGTCGTTCATCTCTTGAATCCACTTTCGCCACCTTTCACAATTGTCCCGCTGGTTGGATGTTTCGCCGTTTTGGTACCACTCCTGGTACACTTCAACCACATAGCACCTCGAACAATTCAGAAGTGTAGCCGTTTCTGAAATGAACGCACCAATCCTTCGTGTGCCCACAATTTGGTCTTTCGTAAACTTTGACAAATCCTTGGTTTTACCCATCACGTTCGTAACTGCTCTCAACTGAACCACCAAAGTCTTATATGCACCGTTTTAGCCTACAGGATACGTCCTCCTCCTCGTTACTCCAGTTTCGGGTGTAACTCACTTTGTATAAGGGTAGTCGTAATTACGTTAGCACTCAGTGCAATATAAATATATGTACTTTTTGCTGTTAGTAAGGTAAATTTTACTTGCGACATGTCTGCATATATGCAATTTGCGTTCAATTGTCGTAATTGCCTTTTCGCATGTTCCAAGTAAGTTTGGATCTGGACAAAGTAACACACAAGACTGGATTACCAATTTATATTCTTGTTAAGAATAATGATATGTTCTGAAGACCCCCCCCTTCCCACACACTACTACCAAGAGGCACTGAAAACGAAAAGAGGGGATGCAGTTTCTCACAAAGTATTTGTCTCCATTAGTGCAGACAATGAGGAAAAATAGTGAAAAATAGGGACTTTGTCATACAGTTCAAAGAGTATATTTATTTTTCAATCATTCTAATTTTTACTATTTTTTCTCCTCCCACAGGGAAAAAACTGCCGAAAAGAAGCTAATGGCAGTCGATATCTATACTACTTTATAACGTTCCTAAATTTTCCTGATGCTTGTAAAACAATCTCTAACTTTGATATGTGCTTACGGTGGATCCCGTTCAAATGTTACTTTAAAAAGACTTCAGTCAATCCAAGCGTTCAAGTAATATGCCCTACTATTCAGGTAGATTTTATTGAGTGTCAAAAACTTTCCGACGAATGTTCAGCATTTAAAGTTTAAGATGTCGTTAGTAGTTGGAATATGTAATTTTCTTAATTTTTCTTTCTTCTCCTGTTCTTCGTTAACTGAGTATTACAAGACGGAAACCGTATAATTAAAAATAAACAAACAGAATGAAGTTATGATTAGGATATTAGATATATTCAGAGATTTCAGGTGAAAGAGATGTATGAGTGACCTTCTGGAAAAAAAGTAGGATTTGGTAAAAAGAAAAAAAAATCCACATTACGCTGCTACCTAATCTTTGGAAACAAAGTGAAAAGAACGAGGGAGGTAATGCACCCTGTCTCTTTGTCAATGATGGAAATACTGGTTTAATTTTTTCTAATGTTAACTAATCTTTTATTTATTTTTTCTTTTGTCCGTTATACGCATCAAAGTGGGTTGATTTTATTTCTAAATGATAATGACCAAAACAAAGCTGAAAAAAAATAAGAAGAGAGCACACGCGAAAAATAACTAGTAGGGCGGAGGTTCATTCTTCGGCACGTGAATAGAGCTGAGTACTTGCACTAAGTGACCAGATTCTGTCCATTGTAAGTTGTTCAAGAGTTGTGAGGGTGCCTACGCCTCTAGATAAGAGACTTATTGTTGGGTGTGACGGCCTCTTTCAAAGGACGCTTTAGAATGGAGTTTGCTCAGAGCTATTTTTGATTAAAAGCGGACTGTTTCGAAGGCACTTCCATTTCCAGATATGGTTTCAGTTTCCATGCAATTTCTGCGGTTGTAATAATTCTTTGCTTCCTGGTTTACAGAAATTCCATGACACCAGTAAAGAAACCTAATGTTTTAGAGTAGATTTTTTTCTTTTTTTAACAAAAATTCAGATTTCTGAATTTTGCTAAAAAATATATTTTCTTTCCAATAAAAGAATAAATTTATTATAAGAAATTCACCCACTCATTTAATTTGATCATGCAATTTGCATTATTGTTAATGACTACTTGTCATTTTTCATTAACTTTTGTGTTTTCTTTCTGTTAAAGCTTTCGGATTTAGAATTAAAGCTAAGTAGAATGACTGCTTTGCTACCACTTACAAACCAAATTTCTTAAAAAGTTTTACGTGCAATAAGGTTTCGTAGATACAGAACAAAAGTGTTATTCGATGGGAGCGGAGCTAGCAGAATGCGGTGGAGGATCAGTGAGGAGAACACTACATCACTGATTATTTGAGTGTTATTCGGTTGTCTTGATCGCCATCACCACGTCTGGAACATATTCAAGGAAGATTAATTCTTTTCTGAATATCAAGACAACGAGATCTTACATACAAGAGACCGGGGGAAAAACTTAACAGAAGATTTTAAGGGACACAGTTCATGTCAAAGCTCTCTATCTATAGAGCACAACTTTTCTTTGGAATCATTCAGACTTTCAGATAAATTCCAAAATACAAGGCAAAATTGCTTTCCTTTTCATCATATTTGTCTGCCAACAGCTCTTCCGAATTTGTTGGAACATCCGGTGGCTTCGTAAGGTTACAACATGGTTTCTCTGCCTGTATAAAAAATGTTCACAGAAAGGAAGCAAATAACTAGTTTTAAAAGGAACATTGTTATTAGTCACCCTTTTCTTTTCTCTCTTTGATTTTTAGGATGGTAGGGGAGTTAACGACCACCGAAGGGCTATAAGCATTTGTCTGTCCCTAATTTGGGGAATCACTGGTTCCAGGGAGAGGAGAGAGCCAGCGCCGTAAGGGAAACAGACGACATGTCATGCTTTACCCGAGATTCGAACACGGGATCACTCGGCCTAACGGTCAAAAGCCGGCGCTTAGATCACAGCATCACCTGAATTTTCATGTTCATCGGGTGTTTTAGGTGCTTAAGAGGTACCTGAGCCCTAACTTAGTTAAAAAATCATGATGCCGCGTCAAGATATCAATTAATCCTGTAGCTTTAATCAATAAAAATACGGCCCCTTTCCATATATTGTAGCAGGGTTTGTTTGTTTGTTGTTGTTTTTTGTCACATGAAGATGTATACTCAAGAGACGCATATATCGTATTAAATCTGTTTATTTGTGTGGCTTACTACACCACAAAAATAAACAGCTTTAATACGCTAGTGCGTCTCTTGAGTATTCACAGTGTGGTGTATTTATAATTACGTTATACACTACCGGACAAACAAAATTCCACACCACGAAGACGTAAACACAACGCCATAAAAATTGCAGGGTGGGTGCACACGTACAAGTTATGCAAATAATTGCATTTGCAGGCCAATAGCACCAACGGCGCGCGGAATATAAGCGGACAACCAGCCCGTGAGGCCATCAGCCGAGATGTCGTCACGGCCACGAAAAGTGAGTGGTTCTGCTGTAACCGTGCCTGGAGAACGAACAAGGGGTGCCAATGCCTTTTAGACGCCGTCGTACGCGATTTCGTAAAACGAATGAGTTCACGAGAGGTGTCACCGTAGGCCTTCTTACCGCCGGTTGATCCTTGCGTCGTGTTGCGGAAGTAACGCAACGTGAGGCCACAACCGTCTGTCGCATTTGGAGACAGTGGTCCCAGGAAGGATCTGTGCAACGTCGTAGGGGGGCCGGAGCACGGAGAAGGACGTCCGAGCACACCGATCGTCACATCCGAAGACATGCCGTAGCGGACCCACAGGCCACAACGGGAGACGTTTTGCAGAGTGCACGGAAAGGCTTGGATGCTACGATATCGAAACAGAGAGTGTCACGCCGATTGGCTGCGTCTGGTCTGTTGTCCAGCCGTCCATTGCCAAGGCTACCCTTAACAGCGAGCCTCGTCACTGATTGGCGTGGTGTTGCTCCAGAGCTGCGTGTGGTGCCGAATGGAACAGTGTGGTGTTCAGCGACGAATCGCGGTTCTGCCTCACCACGGATGATCGCCGTGTGAGAGTCTGGAGACGACAAGGCTAACGGTCGTATTCCTCCTCTATTGTGGAGCGCCACACGGCCCGGCAAGGTGAAATCATGGTGTGGGGTGCAAACAGCGCCAACAGCCGCTCACCGCTAGTACGCATTATGGACACACTGACGGCACGCCGCTATGATGACGAGATGCTGCGGCCCGTGACACTACCGTATCTGCAGGGCATCCCAAGTGCCGTTTTTCAACAAGATAACGCCAGGTCGCACACCGCTCTGATCAGCCTGAATGCTTTACCGGGTTAGCGGATGCTTCCGTGGCCAGCACGACCCCTGACCTCTCCCCCATCGAGCATCTGTAGGACGACACCATTGGATGTCGGTTGGGTACCCTCCACCTCCGCAAAATGAAGATGAACTATGGACTCAGATCAACACCACATGGTTCACGATACCCCAGTACTCTATTCGGACTTTCATTGCCTCGATGCCACGTCATATTCAACACTGTATAGCCCAAAATAGAGGCCACACTTCTTAGTGATCATCCTGTACATTCGGCAACTGGAGCCTAGTCTGTATGTGACAATTAAATCATTTGTTCAGGACCTGCTTAGCTATCTTTGTGTGTAGTTTGGTCTGTTTTGGGGCATTTTTTCATGGTGTAGCATTTTCTCTGTCAGGCAGTGTATGAAGATTCAATTCTCTGAAAAAAAAAGTGCTTTGGAGAACTGTTGAAGAATCTAGAAGTTTATCTTCTCTATTGCTTTCCTGTCCCCAATGTCAAAACAGAGTGCTTTAGAAATTTCTTCGCCAAACTTAAGATGGCATCGACATAAATCTAATATCAAAAGAACACGACAGACAAACAGAAGGTAGACTTCTAAATTCTTCAACATCTTATTAGACTTGGTCTTACACAAAAATGCATGACTGACATTTCGTACGAATTCAGACGACATAGAGAAGCGTTATGTGCTGTATATGCCTTTTGTTATAACAAACGTTTGTGAAAGTGAGTTTTTTGCGCTTGCTTCACGAAAATGAGTAGCTGGTCGTGAAATAGGAGCGCATCACGATGTTCTCATATGAAGTTTTTGCCAAAGAGATACCATAGGTGTCCTAATGGTCAGAAGTGCGGGCTTCTGACTGATCATCTCAGTTGGGCCCAAGGTTTAGTCTTAGATGAGGCACAGGTAGCTTGTTAATCCTACGGTGCTGATTCTGCTCCTTTTCTAAATACAGTAAAAATTAGGAATAAACAACTAATTATAAATTTAGATGCTTCTGGGAGGCTGAAAAATCCGAAACAAAAACGAACATCATCGATACGATATTGACTTACTAAGTTGTTTGCTCAACATAAGTGCCGTTATCTTATGGGTAAGATAATGACCTGCAAATGTCCTTGGTCAGTCTTTGTTGCATGTTTTAAAATTTGTCAAGTTTTATGTAACTAGGGGCAGCGCCTCTAGGCTCGCTACGCTCGTTTCCAGAGTAGCGCTTGGGCCTTGCAGCCCGATCTTCGAGTATATTCCATGAAATAAAAACTGGAAAATTCATATAAATTTCAATTTTTATTGCATGTATAAGCAAATAAGGCTTGTTATTCCGAAGTTTCAGAGTTTTTTTACTGTCGTTAATTTTTGGAAGGTCGGACTTTTGTCGTTTGAACTTATAGCACTTACTAAATTTACCACTAAGGAAAACAAAAGCGGTCCGAAAAGCATTTCCGTAAACCGTAAACCGTTATGCTAAACCGTTAAGGTGGACGTCAAGTAATTTTGCTTCCTATACTTCCAATGAAAAAACTTTTGTACACATTTCCTTCAAAATTAGTTTGTTCCCAAGGATGACAATTTGAACATCGATTAAAATAACTTCATATTATAACTTGGAATACTTAATATTTTCTAAAACATAACCATAATTATATTAAAAATCAATAACTTCTCCTTTGGTGGTGTTGTAACCAGAAAAAAGATGGCCGTACTGCACTTTGATGACGTCAGTAGACAAACAAATGTTGAATTGCATAATTATGGTTATGTTTTAGAAAATATTAAGTATTCCAAGTTAGAAATGTGAAGCTATTTTAATCGATGTTCAAATTTTCATCCTTGGGAACGCATTAATTGTCCAGGAAAAAGATGGCGCGACCTCTACTTTAATGACGTCAGTAGACAAACAGATGTTGGATTTCATAATTATGGTTATGGTTTAGAAAATATTAAGTATTCCAAGTTACAAAATGAAGCTATTTTAATCGATGTTCAAATTTTCATCCTTGGGAACGCATTAATTGTGACAAAATGTGTACAGAAGTTTTTCTATTGGAAGTATAGGAAGCGAAATTACTTGACGTCTACCTAAAACAACTGAGATAGCTTTATCAACAAAGCATATGCATAACAAATTCACTGCGTCACCATGGCAGCAGGTCACGGGACCAGAACGTTCCTCTGTGGTTATCGTGAAGACAGGCGAGCCGTTCGTTTCTTTCCTTTGCGTCTTTAAAAAATGCTTGAAAATCAGAAAATGACTTTTTTTTTAATTTGTTTTTTGTAAGAAAGGGATGATAATTGTAAGTTTATGCTGCAAAAATTGCAAAGCGTTATGATTTACAGTTTGCCATATATCCGTTATTTTAAATGGATCCCATCGCGAAATAGAGAATTTTGTGAAATTTAGAAATTTAGTTTCTCCTAAAATAAAATCGAGATTCAAAAAATGGGCGACGAGGCGCAAACATTCGGTCATGGCACTACATGCCTACAAAGTTTCGTGGTTCTGTTGCTGTTAGTGCGTCCGGAACGCGACCTGATAGCACTTTTTTGCTTAAATTAATTTTGAAATACAATAGCTCTTGAAGTATCGCCAGAATCGAAAAACGGTTTATTTCAGCGTGTTCTCCAAACAATTCTCTACAGACGATGAAAATTTGGTATTTTTATGTTCAATACGTTTTGCGCTGCGAGCTAGGAAAGCAAGAGTGTCGCGAAATTTCTAAAACAGCTACAGCAGCAGCGGCGGCAGTTACTTTTTTTAGAATAGAGAGACTATGACTGCGGATAGTTAATAAGTAACATCCGATGGCCTTTTGTAGCAGATTAAGGATATACACTTATATACACTGAAGTAACAAATTATTATGTCCAGGGATATTAATAAATCCAATTCCTGCCACAGAAACAGAACTAAAAGCATTAAACTGCTTCCACCAACTTTTACAGTTAACGCTAAGCAGCTAGGATCCATCGATTCTAAACATTATTGCTTCTGACGCCATATTCTGACACGTTCATCTGCGTGTATAAATGAAATCCTGATTCGTCGAACTATGCAACGTTTTTCCGGTCCTCGGTGGTTCAGTTTTGATACTCCAGTGCCCACTACAGATCAGATCAGATGTATAGGATTTTAGGAAGGGAGTGTCTGACCCCAGGTCTTAAACAACCCTTAGAAACAGGAAGCTAGAAGATTTGGGCTAGAGTGCCCGATAGGAAAGTGACACGGAGGCGAAATAGAAAGGGGAGGTAGACGCCTTTATTTATTACCGGGGGGCCAGTACCCGGGGCCTGACGGCTTAACGTGCCCGTCCGACGCACGGCGGCAATTTATTGGTTCGAGCGTTCGTACCTGCCTGGGATCGAACCCGAGGTCTTCTCCGTGGCAGTCATGAACGTTGACCACTAGGCCACCCGCGACCCAGTGCCCACTACAGACGAATTTTTCGGGTTTTAGTATACGTCGGATTTTAGTAGACGTCTGTCGTTGTGTTCCACCCGCTGTAAAAAAATTCCAATCACAGCATTGATTTGGTCATTATAGATTACACGAGTAATGCCGTAAAAATTTCTCGGCTCACAACTTTGAGAATATTTTGTAGTCCTGTATCTAGCAGGCTTATATTGCAACTGATCAAAGAAAGACGTACTGTTTATGTACAGGCACACTCGGCTCGTCGTTTTTACAGTGGCAGAACCCAGACCTACTTGATAAATACGCTGATCTACATATTTACAATAAATCCTGGCATTTTGAAATAAGAACAGGAAGGAAAATTGTGATCAATTTAAAAAAAGTAGATAATTACTTTAGAGTAGAAAAAAAATACCGAAATTACGTCCTGTGTATTTCGAAATCTCAAATCAAAATGGCCTCGAGTTCAATTAAGTTGTTGCCATTACAGCAAGTGTTCTGGAATTTCTTCTCGGAAGTAAAAGTTTTCCTGAAGACACAAGTGAAATGTTGACAAAGGTAAGCGAATGATAGTTTTCACTATTTCGTAACAAAGGTGAACTTGTGGTGGTACCCTAGAGATTAGGAGGCCCTTTGTAAGGTTTTGACAGGCTGCTGCTACTGAATGTTTCAAGGACCAAAGAGGCAGCTGTTACCCATTCCTAAATACATGTACTACAGTCAGCTCCAATTACGTAATATATACCTCAGGAATATCCTCCACTTCCTGAAACCGAGCGCCTAGATGTAAGAGGTGGATCCCGTTACTGCATTTTCTCATTCCCGGGGGCTACACGAAACGTTGCATTATTTGTCATTTTCTAACGTACCCAGAATACGTCCAAAATTTCGCCTGGGCAAGCGAAATGGTTAGCTCCTGTCAAATTGCTGACATTTGGAGTACTCTTTCTTGTCTCTCTCCCGCCTTCCATTTCACTCTCCCTCTCACTTTCTGTCTTTATCCATCCAAATATCGAGTAATTGACAAAGCAATCGTCCAAACCAGCTCTTGTTTTTTTTCCTTGTTTTTTTCTTTTTGTGTGTGTTTTGCTGCAACAAGGATTGGTCCAGCAACCCACCTCCCTCCCTTTGGAACTGAAAATTACATGTCACTGCACACAGATCATGATTTTAATTACGAAGAAAAAATATGTATATACATATTGCAGAATGTCTTGGAGTCGAAACTTTAGATAAAGCTGTGGCGAGCTAAAATAACACTTTTTGATAAATTGTCTGAATTAAGTTTCGAAAATTACATGTCACTGCATACAGATCATAATTTTAATTACGAAAAAAATATGTTTACAATACATATCATCATCATTGTCAACCATTATCAATCCACTGCTGGACGAAAGTATCTCCAAACCTCTTCCACAACGGTCTGTCTTATGGTAGTCTCCTCCATGTTACTGCCGCATACTTTCGAATTTCATCCACCCATCTTCCATGTGGTCTTCTCCTGGGTCTTTTCCTGTCCCTTAGAATAAAATCCAAAATTTCGACTGTCCATCGATGGTCTGCCCTTCTGGCAGTATGTCCAGCCAATTGCCATTTCGGGGAATTTTACTCTGATCATGATGTCTTGTCATTTTTCGGATCCACGAGTTCCTCTTCTTATCTCTCCTGGTTACACCAAGCATGCACCTCTCCATACTTTTTTGAGTTGTCTGCAGCTTTTGTATGTCTCTTTTAGTTAAGGTTCACGTCTCCGCACCATACGTAAGCACTGGAAGGATGCATTGATCAAACACTTTTCTTTTAACACATAATTTCATATTGCTCTTGAAAATTATGCTGTTTCTTCCAAAAGCTCTCCAGGCAAGTTTTATACGCTGATTAATTTCTTCATCAATGTAAGGGTCACATTGATCAACCGATGTGAGGGTCATATTGCTATGAAACTGTAGCAATATGCTTGTGATGATTATTAATACGTAGTGCAATCTTGAAACTAAGAAATTACCTGCAAATTTTTTATAAGTTACTGTATTTTCCACTGTTATCACAAGAACATGAGTTAAAAGCTTAAGATTTCAAAAATTTATCTTCGAATTTTTTATAATTTAGCATTATGTATACTTTTCTTGGTGCATCTTTTTTGTTATGCAATGGGAAGTCACCGTGGATTTCGCTCATTAACGGTTCCAAGTGCAAAAAGGGTGTGTGGGTGGATGGTAGTGAAAAAGCTGAAACTATCTCGCCGACCCCGCTGTACACAGTGACATTGAACATTCACCCTTAGTGAGTCATTGCCTTGAAATCTTTTCGTCTTCTAGCCACTGTTTCTGATCGAATGGAAATCATACGAGACAAAACTAAAACTATTTTACTTCTCTCTATATACACTGGCGGAAAGTGAAAAAAGAACACCAAGAAGGAGACGTCTGATACCAACGAAATTTATACAGCATAATAACGGAATACAGAGGATAACGTGATCAAAACATTATGGCAAAATACAGCTGCATTTGCTGGTAAACTGAAAAATAACATTTCCATGTAACATGGTTAGTACGAGGTTGAACCGCCATGAACTGCGTCACACTGTGCAATTCTGGCATGGAGTCTGTCGTACAGATGTTGGATGTGAGTTTGGGGTATTGAGTTCCAAGCATCCTCAACCTGGATGCGTAAATCGGGGATGGTCGTGGCTGGCCGTGGAGACCGGATAAGTCGTTGTTTCATAAAATCTCACGCGTGCTCAATAGGTGACAAATCCGGTGAACGTGCAGGCCATGGAAGTTGTCTCACACCTTGAAGTTCATGTTGCGTTGCACGTGTCGTGTGTGGGCGTGCGTTATCTTGCTGGAAAACACCACGATGGACCGACCTTACAAATGGCACAACAACGGGCTGAATGGTGTTATTGATGTAGGAGGTGCTGTATAACGTACCCGGTACAAACACTAGTTGTGTGCGGGAGTAATAGCTGATCACTCCCCACACCAGGAGACCAGGTGTAGGCCCTGTGTGTCGCTGGCGGATGCAAGAAGGGTGGAGACGCTCCCCTGTGCGCCTGCGAACACGCATACGGCAATCGAAGGCTCCCAAGCAGAATCTGCTCTAATCGCTGAACACGACAGATCGCCATTGCGTTCTCCAGTGCAGACGTTGGCGACACCACTGCAGCCGTTTCTGACAGTGGGCTGGAGCCAGAGGTACACATTCCAGATGCACACGTGCACGTAGTCCTGCATCCAGTAGACGGTTGCGGATTGTTCGCAGAGTCACCTCAAGTGCAACGGCAGCTCGGATTTGCGTCGCAGTGCATGTTCTGTTTGACAACGCCGCTCTTCTTATGCATCGATCGGTCCGCTCTTCAGTCCGTCTGTGACTTCCGGTTCCACGTCTTCTCGTGTGGGAATGTTCCTCGGACCATCTACGCTACCATCGTACCACCACCGATACTTCCCGTCCAATTCCCTCCGCAATACGACGATACGACCACCCGGCCTCGCGGAGACCGACTAGACGACCCCTCTCAAAGTCAGATAACTGCTGAAATCGTACACGTCTTCCATGTTCAGGCATTGCAGCTTCTTCAGGGTCTTCGCACGTGTCCGTACGCCAACGACTGATTACATTCACTTCGCCGTACTCCTTAAATACCACCGACGATAATTTGCATATTATGCCGTGCTGTGGCGTAAGCGCCGCCCGGTTGGTCCCGAAATTAACATCCCACCTACGTAAATTCGACCCCATTAACATATGTAAATTTCATGATCGTCCGCCAATTCCTTCTTGGTGTTCTTTTTCACTTTCCGCCAGTGTATAAATACACTTCTGGCTACCCAAAATGCGGCACCAAGAAGGACACTATATAGCAAAGCCAGATTTACTGGACACATAACAACAGATACAAAGATGAAACGATTGAGCTTACAGGCCCGTGCGACTTGCGGAACACGCAGACACCAATAGCTCGTGTGGCCCCCATGGCTGGCAATAACGGCCCCTACACGCGGCGGCATCGAACGAAAGAGGCTTTGGATGTGAGCTTGGGGTATGTCGGTCCAGGCTGCTTCCACACGTTGCCACAGTTCATCATGCGTAGCCTCGGGTGGTGCTTGCCGGGCCACTCGGTTGCCGATCAGCGACCAGACGTGTTCGATCGGCGACATATCGGGAGAACAGGCAGGCCACGGCATCAGTGACACCTGGTGGGCCGTGAAGAATTGTTGCACGATGCGTGCCACGTGCAAGCGCGCATTGTCCTGTTGAAACGTGGCCGCTAGCAGGTCCTGCAAGTAAGGGAGGACTGCAGGCTCCAAAACGTCGGAGATGTAGCGGTGGCCGTTGAGTGAACAGGCATGCGTACCAGAGGGGTGCGGGTGTCATATCCAATTGCGCTCCAAACCATAACTCCAGGCGACGGCCCGGATGACGATGCATAATGCAGGAGTCATACAGTCTCTCGCCGCGGTGCCGCCACACGCGGTTCCGACCATCCTGGTGTTGCAGGCAGAAGCGGAATTCGTCGGAGAAGACAATGTCGTGCCATTCCGTAGTCCATGTGCGGCGTTCAACGGCCCACTGCCGCCGCACTCGACGGTGGTGTAACGGCAATGGTAATCGGAGCAATGGTCGCCGTGCGACAAGTCCCCGCTCCTGCAGAGGACGTCGAACGGTACGTGCTGACACAGGTTGTTGCGCAACACACCCTAATTCCTACGCTAACGTTCGTGATGTGGCGGTGCGAGCCGTCAATGCCCGACGCACAACATGCCGGTCCTCTCGTTTGGTGGTGTGCCGCGGCATTCGCTCACTTCGGTCCATGCGTCCCTCCTACACCCACCGAATGCATACTCGCCTCACTGTGGCTGGATGTCGTCCCACACGGGCGCTGATGTCTCGGTACGATAAACGGCTGTCGCGATAAGCCACTATTCGTCCTCTGTCGAACTCCGAAACGTCCTGGAATGACTGCCGTATTCTGCGACGAGGCATCAGGAAGCTTTACACGCGCAGGTCCGGCAGCACAACACATTTCCACTACTTACGGGGTACCCCGCCTTCTGTGCACCCTTCTTATAGTGCTTCTCGGTGGCGTGCCGGGCGCACATGATTTGCATATGCAATGCCAATCGTTTGCATGTCCTCTCGCGGCATGCTGCGAATTTCAGGCCAATCGGATGCTTCCTTCTTGGTGTTGCATTTTGGGTGGCCAGCAGTGTATATAAGCTGTGTATTATTTGCGCTGTAGTGGCATTCCTCCTGGGCCCTTGGCAATGGCGGGACCCTAGGCTATAGCCCCACTGGACCAATAGTAGTTCAGATATTTTTTTATGACAGCTAAAAACAATGACGTAGTCTTTGAAAACGTTTTCCCACGATCGTTCATTCCTGTTACTAAAGTTATTGATTCACAACAACAACTAAATAGAAAGATGACACCGAATTTTCTGCTGTAATAAGCACGTCTTTTGAATCCGTTCTGACGCAAATTAAATTTATCAAAGCTATTCAAAGTCAATGGAACCGGTATGGAAAACAATAGATCTGACGAAAGAAAGAAGATTTTAAATCGGGTTTTTAATCCCTCAGATATTGCTGTAAACGGAATCGTGAGCTTACGAACTCTTAGAAACAGAGTTAACGACAAAAATAAGATGTTACTTTACGTCCCCTGGTGGGAGAACCATGCATTATTTTAGGAAGAAAGTATTCTCAAAAGGTGTATCCATATAAGCGGTATCAGTCGAAGAAAAAAAAATTAGTCGAGTTTTCAGGAGCCCAGATTTTGCAACAAATACTTCAGAAGTAGGAATTAACACATATGACCCCTGGTGGCTAAACCATTCTTTACCAAACATTAGAAATCATGTGAAAAATATTTTCCATCAGGTCTTGTATGCGATACAGGAAGAATTTTTCAAATCAGATCTTTAGTAGCAGAAATAACGCAGAAAACGCAATTTACCTTTGTGCCCCCTAGCGGAAAGTTTATGATTTACTTGAAAATTTTGAATTTATAGGAAAAACATTTCGCATCCGAAACACTATCCAACAAAGATGGAATTTTTCAAATCGTACTCTTAGAAGTAGAGATATTGACAAAAATAAGATATACATCTACGCCCCCTGGCGTAGAGACCATGCATTTTTTCAAGAAGAAAATTTTCCTAAGAGGTTTGTCGACATGATTAGTAGTATCGGTCAAAAAACGACTTTTTTTTCAATCCGGATTTTAGAAGATCATATTTTGCTGCAAATACAACAGAAGCGGAAATTAAGACTTACGCCACCTGGTGGCCAAACCATTTCTTACAAAAATTAGAAAATATGTGCAGACGATTTCCCATCAAGAGCTGTATGCGGTGCAGAAAGAATGTTTCAAATCGGAGATTTAGAAGTAGAGATATATTGGGAAACGCAATGTACATTTACGCCCCCTAGCGGAAAGTCTATGAATTACTTGAAAATTTTGAAATTATATGAACCACATGTCACACTAGAAGCACTATCCAACAAAGAAGGAATTTTTAAATCGGACTCCTAGAAGTAGAGATATTGACAAAAATAAGATATACATCTACGCCCCCTGGCGTAGAAACCATGCACTATTTTAAGAAGAAAATGTTTCTAAAAGGTTTGTCGACATGAGTAGTATCGGTCAACAAACGACGTTTTTTTCAATCGAGAATTTAGAACATCATATTTTGCTGCAAATACAACAGAAGCAGAAATAAAGATTTACGTCCCCTGTTGGCCAAACTATTTTTTTTACAAAAATAGAAGTTATGTGCAAACGATTTCCTAACAGGAGCTGTATCCGATGCAGAAAGATTTTTTCAAATCGGAGATTTAGAAGCAGAGATATAGGGGGAAACGGAATTTACCGCTACGCCCCCTAGCGGGAAGTCTATGAATTACTTGAAAATTTTGAAATTATATGAACCACATGTCACACTAGAAACACTATCCAACAAAGAAGGAATTTTTAAATCGGACTCCTAGAAGTAGAGATATTGACAAAAATAAGATATACATCTACGCCCCCTGGCGTAGAAACCATGCACTATTTTAAGAAGAAAATTTTCCTAAGAGGTTTGTCGACATGAGGAGTAGTATCGGTCAACAAACGACTTTTTTTCAATCGAGATTTTAGAAGCTCATATTTTGCTGCAAATACCACAGAAGCGGAAATTAAGATTTACGCCCCCTGGTGGCCAAACTATTTTTTTACAAAAATAAAATTATGTTCAAACAATTTCCCATCAGGAGCTGTAACCGGTGCAGAAAGATTTCAAATCGGAGATTTAGAAGCAGAGGTATAGGAAGAAACACAATTTACCGCTACGCCCCCTAGCGGGAAGTCTATGAATTACTTGAAAATTTTGAAGTTACGTGAAAAACATGTCACACGGAAAACACTATCCAACAAAGAAGGAATTTTTCAAATCGGACGCCTAGAAGTAGAGATATTGATAAAAATAAGATGTACGTCTACGCCCCCTAGCGGAGAAACTGTGCAATATTTTAAGAAGAAAATATTTCGAAAAGGTTTATTGATGTGAGTGGCATCAGTCCACGAAAGAATTTTTCCAATCGATATTTTAGAAGCTCCGCTTTTATGGCAAATACATCAGAAGCAAAAATTAACACTTATGCCCCCTGGTGGCCAAAGCATTCTTTACCAAAAATTTGAAATTATATGCAAAAGATTTTTCATCAGGAGATGTATCCGCTGAAGAACAAAATTTTCAAATCGGAGTTTTAGAAGAAGAGTTATCGAGGAAAAGGTAATTTACTTTTACGCCCCCTAGCGGAAAATCTATGCGTAATTTGGAAAAGTAACTATATCTAAAATACTCTTCAATATAAATGGAATCGAAAGTTAAAAAAAAAATTTCAGTCGGATGTGTAGAAGCAAATATGTGGAATAAAACGTATTTTTGAATTCGACATCATCTGCATTTACGCCCTCTAGCGGCGAAATTATACATCGTAAAAAAAAACGAAATAAAGGATCATCATTTGCATATTTCAAGCTTTCCAATGCAAAAAGAATTTTTCAAATCGGACAAATAGTTGCAGAGAAATCGTGGGTACAGGCGGACGGACGGACGGGCGGACAAGCCGATAACAGAAGCACGATCTCTTTTTACATAAGACGTGCTAAAAAACATACAGAATCCGGAAATTGATTTTCAGATTTAAAAAACGGGAGCTACAACATCGTAAATGTTTTAAGCATTTGCAGCGATATGTTACATTTGTGATGCAATTTTTCACTGTAATACCGAATTTCTAAAACAACGATCGTGACCATCGGAAATATGCTCCGATGCTCCCAGGCTCACTCTCTCTCATGGGCTGCGACGATCCACCGCCAGTGACGTCACAAACCTGTGCGATGGCATTCTCTTCCCGGAGGTCATGGCTGGACTCCTTCCCTTAATCCAGCTCTGAATTGTTACCTATATACTATGTTTTATGAGCATGGTTTTTAAAGATCATTAATACTTCTATGGCTTTCAGTTGGCATGCGGTATCAGGGTTTCATTGTTGTTCCTGTCCTTAGACGATTTTTTATTTTGGCGAACCATCTGTCTTGCTGCATGTGACATGGCATTAAGAAACCAATCACATTGGTCACATAGACAAACCTCTCTGGTCTGAAATCCCTTAAAAGGCAGAAACATTTTCTTTAAAACTTTGTTCCAATAGCAGTTTCACTGTATTCATAACTTATACGTTTTAAAACTATATCATTATTGAAAACAGATTCCATACATGTCTAAGTTAAACAAAATCCATCTCTTCTTGTAAAACTGCCTTAGTTTCTCGAGAATTGATGGCATGCATTCCCTGGAAGTATTTAATTGCTGCTGAACTGACATCATAATTTCTCATTTTCTGCACGAAGTCATTAATTTTCTCTACATTCTTAATACGGGTGACGTCTATAACTTACTGGCAGTCATGTCAGTTCTCCAAACGGTGAATCTATAAAATTATTTTTTGAACATAAAGTTAAAGGAAAAAAATTCATCAAGGGAGAGAAAAGTAATTTAAGATCCGTAACTGTTATGCAATTTAGAACAGGGTCGTAACGTCAATGAATACTGTTTGATGTAAAATGATAGCAGGCTTTGACGCCCCTTATTATTAAATCAAACTTTCATGGGCCGCCCCGGTGGCGCGGTGGTCTAAGGCGCTGGCCTCTGATCATTCGTCCGTAAGGGGCCCGGGTTCGAATCCCGGTCAGGCATGGATGTTGTGTTTGTCTCACGGCACTGGCTCTCTCCCTTCCCTGGAACCAGTGACCCTAAATTAGGGACGGGCGACTGCTTATAGCCCATTGAGTTGCTCACGGTGGTCGTTAAACCTCAAAAAAAAAACTTTCATGGAATTTTTACAACGTTTCTGGCATAATTAACTTTAAACCCATCTACTTTTTGAACAGTAAAGCTAAGCCACCCTTTTGAATTATTTGGTTTTCAGACTTTTCTAGCTATAGAAGTGATAGAAAAATTCAAGCAGACAATATCCCAAAGCCACCATTTTTGTTTGTTTGTTTTCGGATTTTTCTAGGTATCTGGACTTTTAAGACCTAACAGCATTTTGAAGAAAAAGCTGAGCCACCCTTTGGAATGTTTTGGTTTTCAAACTTTTCTAGTTGTAGAAGTGGTAAAAAAATTGAAGCAGACAATATTCCAAAGCCGTCAATTTGACTTTTTTTTTTTTGTTATTTTCGGACTTTTCTAGGTATCCGGACCTTAAGACACATCAGCATGCCATTTTTAGATCTCTAGGTCATTTAGAAGCCGTCGGAATTCACGAAAAATTTAAATCGCCGATGTTCCAAAGCTGCCATTTTAATTTCTTTTTTTTTTTTTTTGGTTTTCAGATTTTCCTAGGTATCTAGACCTTTAAGACCTATCAGCATACCAACTTTTAGATCTCTAGGTCATTAAGAAGTGGTCGAACAATTCGCGAAAAACTTCAAGCAGGCAGTATCCCAATGCAGTGTTACAAAGCCGCCATTTTGATTTTTTGGTTTTCGTACTTTTCCACGCATACGGACACTAAGACTCATCAGTATACCAATTTTCAGATCTGTAGGTCATTTAAAAGAGGTCGAACAATTCACGAACGGAAATACTTGTACAGGGTGAGCCAAAAGTTGCAGGGCACCCTTGTATTTCAGAAACGGAAGGGAAAATGAAATATCTGAATACCCCAGCAAAGAATAGGTAAGTGGGCCTATATTTTAGGATATCTCCGGAGCATAGTCGCCATCTTGAAATCCGCCATGTTGGGTCAAGGTCAAATTTTTGAAATGGAAAGGGGGTCATGTTGCATTTCAAACAAGAACAGAATTTGCTCAGAAATTGATTGCTGTAATCAGATTTGACATATGTGTTGTGGTTCACAAGTTATCAACACAGAAAGTTGAAATAACCATTGTTTGTTGCAGGTAACTGAAGATGGCATTGACGAAAGATGAGAAGATTAAGGTTATCCTAATGTCTGGGGAACGCAGCTGCCGTATCATAGCCGCAGACTTCAACAACCGACACCCAGAAAACCCACCAATTTCACAGAGCTCTGTCGCATGCCTGATGTCCAAAATCGGAGAAATTGGGACTGTGGACGACAAGCCACGTAATGGTTGGCTAAAAACTGCTACCAACGACGAAACCTCAACGATGGTCTTGGCATCCTTTGCAAAGAGTCCACAATGTAGCACGCGACGTCTCGCTGCAGAATGTATATAGTATCAGCCAGTCAGCACCTGTACGGATTCTTCACACCGCTCACTGGCATCCGTTAAAGATCCAGATGCAGCAGCAACTATCAGACCATGATCCTGATAGACATGCCGAGTTCTACACCTGGGCTTTAGACCAACATCAACAGGATCCCTCATTCTGAGTGCATTTTGTTCAGTGACGAGGCCAATTTTTGTCAGTGGCGAGGTTAAACGTCAGAACCACAGGTGCTGGAGTAATAGGAACCCTCACTAGACGGAACTTCCCTTCTGAATTAAGGTAGAAGTTTCCCCTGTTATTTTCAACACGATGAGGCTCCACCACCCTACGTAGCAACTGTTCGTCAATGGCTAGATGTTCAATTCCCTGGTTATTGGATTGGCCGGCGTGGTCCTGTGGAATGGCCACCCAGATCTCCCCCTCACACTATTATACTTTTATATGAGGAGTCATCTGAAACTCCTGATGTATGCTGAGAAAATCCGCGCGACAAACACCACGTTCAGCAACGCATCCTGGAGGCCTGTGACCGCATTTCTCCCGATATTCTCGTGCGGGTGCATAACGACTGGATCAAGCGCTATCAGCTCTGTGTTCAGCAACAGGGACAACATATTGAACACATCAAATAGCTGCGCATCACAGGGTACTTTAGAGGCTGTTATTTCACCTTTCTGTGTTGATAACTTGTGAACCACAACACATATGTCAAATATGCTTACGGCAATCAATTTCAGAGAACAATTTGGTCTTGTTTGATATGCAACATGACCTCCTTACCATTTGAAAAATTTGATATTGATCCAATATGGCGGATTACAATATGGCCGCCATGTCCCGGAAATAGTCTAAAAGATAGGGCCTCCTCACCGATTCTTTGCTGGGGTATTCATATATTTCATTTTCCCTCCCGTTTCTGAAACACAAGGGTGTCCTGCGCCTTTTGACTCACCCTACGTTTTGCTTGTTTCTAGGTATATCGACCTCGGTGAGTAATTCAATGGGATATAAGCATTCGTCCGTCCCTAATTCGGCGGCACTGGTACCAGGTAAGGGAGATAACCAGTACCGCAAGACAAGCATACCATCTATGCCTTGCCCTCGGGATCCGAGTCCGGACCTACTTGGACGAATGGTCAGAAATCAACGTTCAGACAATTCTTCCATCAGGGACGCTCCAGGCGATTTAGTCCTAGTATTTCTGTTGTAAATACTACAACCACAGGATTCTCAGACTGGGAATGTTTTTAAATGTTTTCATGCGGTTGCTTGCATATTTAGGAATCATTTGAGCGTATGATATACGTGTTATGTTCGATCTGGATGAACATGCAGAACTGACGTCAGTGCACAGGAATTGAATGGTGTGAGTTAAAGAAGTAAAGAGTAAAGCATGGACCATATTTTCTTGATAATTTCACCTCGATCCTGCATAATACAAATGTGTGCTGCCTGTTACCAGGAATTAATGAACGTAGCAAAGCAGGCGGGCGACAGACCCTTCTCGTTCATTTTATTAAAATTCTTATATGCAAAAATAATTTTTTTCTTTTTTCTTATCATTACTATTATTATTATTTTTATTATTACTATTATATCTGCTTATGGGTGAAATGATTAAATGTCCACACGGCTATCTCAACGTTTCACTCAACATATAAACAGGTAAGTATAATTCAGCTCTAGCTATTGAAATAGCTACTGATGACGATAGAAATTGAATAAGAACAATGTTATAAGTAACGTTATTAATTTGTTTTAATTTCTATCGTGAAGATTTAGAGGTTGACATTCCCAGTGGCGGCGGGTCATTATGGGCATCCGGGAATAAGCCCCGCATGAAAATGAGAAGAAAATTGTTTCTTCTTTGAATTGGAAAAATTCTGAAGTAGAATCTGTATTAGCAGCCAGTGCCCAGATTTTCTGAATGCAAATATGAGCCGCTACCATAGTTGAGAAACACACTGGAGTCTTCCATGTCGGTTTACTAGAGCGGGGTGAATCCTGGGCACGGCAGAGAACCGCGTGCGTGCGAAAGGCGACTTTAGTCAACTCGTCGCCTTGTCAAAGCTTCAGAGAACAGTAACGAATGAGCAGATGCGCGCTGAACTGCGCATGAGTAAAACTGTCATTCGGGGCCTATGGCCTTTCTGTTTGACAGCAGCAAGTTTGCTTTCGCGTCGTCCTATGGTGGGCGGCTGATTGACGTTTGTGGAGTTAAGCTGTTAGGTTCGCTCGTGTAAGTAAAATGAACAAAGTGGACTATTTATTGGAACAGAGTTTTAGTTTATTAAGGCATGAAGGAAAAAAAGAAGACTTGTGCCCACATCGACCAAATCTTTGCTTGGTGCAAAAACATAGGAATCAGTCTAGGACTCTGCTTTGGAGCGTGTAAAAACTTGCTTGCGTAATATACTGAAGAGCAATTGGATTAGAGATAATTGTCTAGTAACGTGTAGCACCACCTTTCGCCCTGAGGACGGCGGCGATTCGTCTCGGCATGGACTCGACAAGACACCGGAAGCGTTGGGAAGCCATACGGATCCACGACCCCTGAACAAGCTCCCACAGTTCACGAAGATTTGATGGAGGGGGTCAGAGCCTCGAACATCTCTCTCGATGGCATCCCAGATGTGTTCGATGGGATTGGGATCAAGTGACCAAGGAAGCGAGGTCACGTCGGTGGAGTGTTCATCCAACCATTCGGATACAATTCGGGAGCGATGGCACGGTGCATTGTCTTGTTGCAGGAAAAGGTTCCAAATGGGATGTTGAAGACGCACTAACGGAGGCAAATGGTCGTCCAGGATATCCCGGTAACGTTGACCTGTGAGGGACGATGTCACACGTACCAGGGGTCCCATTTCAGTCCACGTAAACAGTCCCCAGACGAGAATGCCACCCCACCAGCTTGAAGAGTACCATGCTGACAAGAAGGATCTATCGCTTCATGTGGTTTGCGCCGTACTCGTATCCTGCCATCCGCATGTACGAACGTGAATCTCGACTCATCAGTCCAGGCAACATTTTTCCACATGTCTAGGGTCCAGTGGCAATGTTCCAGCACCCATGTTAATCTTTGCACCCTATGATGTGCGGTCAGCAGCGGCACCCCCGTGAAACGATGGCTTCTGTACCCCATAGCGAGGAGATGGTTCTGGATGGTGTGGCCGCTTACACGTTTTTGTGCACAAGCGTTCAATTGCCGAGCGATTTCTTGCACTGTGGCCCGTCTATCCGCTGTTACAATGCGAGCTAGCCGACGATGACCCAGCTCATCCACACGCTGTTGTCCACTGCAGTTGGCCCTTGCATGGATGGTTTTACCGGATTCGATGTATTCACGGTGCACCCGTGACGCAGTGGCTCGTGAAAATCCCTGTGTCTGCACGATTTCCGAGATGGAGTGACCCACTCGTCTGGCCCCGACAATTTGCCCAGGATCAAATTCCCTTAGATCCTTCGTCTTGCCCATACTGCGTCTGACTCTTACTGATTCCCGTCGCATCACTACTTATATTGTCGGATCGCTGCATACGTCAGGTCGTTTCCGTTTACAGGGCTGCCCACAGTGCCACATTTGCATAACGCCAGCTGTCTCTAATTCAATTGCTCATCAGTATGAAATGGGGCAAGAACGGTTGAATGCCTTAACTGTTTTATATGTTAAGGAAACGTTCATTTCAGAAATTGACGATTTTAAACGACAGTTATGCAGAAGTTCGCCGAGCAAAAGAAAAAAAAACAGAGCCCACTCAATTCTTCTATAAGTGAAGTAAGGCAAAAACCTAAACTTCTATTTTAGGTTATACAGCACTGCGCATACATGAATATATAAATAACTACCTAATTCTGTGGTTGAATATGATTTCAGCAGGTGGCAATTGGAAACTTCACAATCCACTGAAATTATATTTCATAGCACGGAAGAAGGTTGAGAGTAATTTTGAAAAATATTTAACCCCGGAAAAATTTTAGGTTACCCTACGCCACTGGACATTGCAATCTTTAGTTCCAAAAATTCAAATATCAAAAAATGACTTCCAAACCATCAAAAATTTTGGAAGGAGGAAAAAAAAACACTATCTCGCTTTGAGAAATTTAAATTTAAAAAACAAAGACAGGGACCCGTCAATTTTAAAATTTTAAATGAGCTAAACCTTCTAAATTTAAGCTCTTTAAAATTTCTTAAACTAAACGGCCAACTCCTTATTGCCTCAGATTCTCATTGGGGTCGTAAACCCTGAAACAAAAAAAAAATTCTGTTTTTTAGCATATTTTATCAAAGGTGTATATATTTGTTGAATAGATTTAGTAAAAATTTATTTATTTGTTTTTTTCCATATATTGAACTCTTAATTTTATTTATATACCTATTGTTCAGAGCAAGAGACACGTTTCTTCTTTGCATATTTTCGCATGCTCTCTTTTCTGCTTATCGCTGAGATCACAAAAAATATTGTTTTGTTCTGCCACTGCAAAACTGATTTCTTACAAGGGCTCCTATAATATAAAACTACCTCCTAGCTAATCAATAAACTTATACAAATTTACGGAAACAATATAGCGCACGACCAGATTAACAGTGCAGTCACCGTGGGTGTACACAAACATGTACACTTGTTGGTTTTTAGGTCTAATAAGGGCTTCTAAACCCAGTCTAACTCCCATTGGTGAACTGAACTGACCTGTCAAAACTTAATCTTCGAAAGAAAAATAGAAAAAACTTAGCGTAGACGTCTTCAACCTTTTCTGACTCGAGGTTCACATGGCAAATTGGAATAGGACTTGCGGGTCACATGAAAAAGAAGAGCAAAAATTCATGAATTTGTTAGGTGTATCGATTATTTCAGGGAGGTTTTGAATTCTAAGACTTGAGTTTCGAATAATAGCAATAATTTCATTAATGTAGTTAACTTATGCCACAAAGAAATCCGAAGTAGTTACCTGATGTGCCTTCACTTTTGTAGCTCTTTAAAAATTTCAAACTATATAATTTATCTCAGGCTATCTCAGTGCAGAATTGGGAATTTAAAGTTCGTGTACCCAAGGTGTCTACTGTGAAATAACCATCTTTAAAATATATCATATCATATCATATCATATGTAGAGGATTTTAGGAAGGGAGTGTCTGACCCCCAGGTCTTAAACAACCCTTAGAAATAGGAAGCTAGGAGATTTGGGCGAGAGTCCCCTATAGGAAAATGACACGGAAGCGAGTTAAAAAGGGGAAAGAAGACACCCTTATTTATTACCGTGGGGTTAGTAACAGGGATCCGACGGCTTAACGTGCCCATCCAACGCACGGCTGATATTTAGCGGTTCGAGCGTTCGTACCTGCTGGGATCGAACCTGAGGTTTCTCCGTGGCAGTCACGAACGCTGAACGCTGACCACCACGCTACCCGCGGACCCCATTTTAAAAAGTTGAGTAGGTGTACAAAATAACAGTGTACAAATAAATGGCCTAGCGACTAGGCCATTTCGGGAATGAGGGGGCTGAAGCCTCTCCAATTGCATTCCCCAATAATCTCAACACATTTTTTGTTTAAGTTAAAAAATAAATTTTAACCTTCAACTAAATTTAGAATATTATTATTTATTTTAAATCGTTAATCAATCATAAATAAATAAATAAGACATGAAAGTTAATGGCAGATTTACATTTGATCATCATAGGGCACCGACGGACTCATACGATACCGCCTTTTGCGTAAGGACAGGACCCGAGGATCTCACGGTGTGTGACGCGGTTTAATATAATATGAACAGATATACTGCTTTTTTTTTTATTTTACTTTTAGTCACAGTTTTTTCAAGGGTTCCCAAAACTGTATGCGCCTGGTGGACGTGAATATCAATTGGACGCTCAGAAATTTGGGTCTCGTCCCTGAATTTGGTGTTACAGGACTAGATTTCTTGCCGTGGTGTGGATCTTTCCTTTCATTACCCTCAACTAAGGATGTTCTGTTTGTCTCAAAAGCTGGGCGTCCCGTGGCGTCGCTATCCCAATAAACCAAAACACCCAGCCAGCACACAGAGAACACATAGCATCCAATATTCACTGTGTCTCTTGTTTAAATGCGGGGCTATAAATCTCAAAGTTTAGCTTCAATAATGTCTGCATACACAATCTGTTGCTCGTCCTAATAAAGGCCACAAATAAAAATCCTCCTAAACAGAATAGAGCCCGCTATAGAATTGTTCAACACTCTTAACCGCAGAAAAGCAACTGGGGGCCGTCTAAATATTCTCAAGAACTCACCAATGATGGGAAAAAGATCAACATTTACGTGTTATTAATACTACGCTAAAGTTATTGTACTAAAACTCAAGACCTCGAGGTTTCATTGGTTATAAGTGAAATTAAATTTACTAGTTTAATTATTTTATATTAAAAAAGCAATTAAATTAAAAGTTACAAGTGTCCATTTTAAAATGCTTTTTTTTTTTCATTAAGGAAGACTGGAGATAGGATGAGTACGAGGTAGTGGAAAAATTATGGCCTGATCAACCCCTCCAATGGTCTTCGTCTGGCGACACCCCTACACAATTATTCTTAAATCTGGAGTGTGCAGATGAAATGATGTAGAAATATGCGACTTATTAGTCAAAGTGTAAACGAAATTAACGTAAAACTACTAGGAAATGAGATGAATGAAAAAAAGTAACAATTTTAAAATTATTCTTATATCTGTACTTTTTTTCCCCATTTTAGAATTTTTTTATATGAAAGCATCTCTTGTTTACTTAAAACAGCTCTGGCGGTCCACTACTACCCCGCAAATCACGGCTTAAAAAAGATCTCTAGCTCACCTTATTCTGCGTTTGTTTTTGAAACAGCAATGTCAAATCCCAAAGAGTTGTTGAATTTGTTTATAAATTTATTTTTAATTCAGCATTCTTGGACATTATTCCTTTTTTTTTTTTTTTTTTTTTGCGCAATATGCCTGCCGTTCTTGTTTAATATGTCGGTCACAATGTGAGTTACATTCCATTGTCATTGCTTTCCGGAGGCACGCCCCTGACTCTGAACAGGAAGGTCACCTTTGCCACCTTGGGCTTATTTAAACCTTCGTCGTACAGGTCAAATGAATATTCGCATTTTCCTTGGCAGTTGTGTTGCAATATATTCCTTGACCCCTGGTAGTTATAAATCTCCCTCTAATTACTCTTATTTTCTGCATGCATCAACTCACAGAAGCGAGCAAAAGCATTTTTTTTTTCTTTTTTTCTTTTTCATGGAATTTTTTTAGATTTTGGACCCCTACAAAACAGTTGCTTCGGAAACAACGGAAGAAAGTTGGAATGGCTACGCCCATCTCTTAACACTGAAATTTCGCCTGCTTCGACAACTTCCACACTTCGAAAGTGGAACGCGACTGATCTCCCGAGCTCCAAATCACTGACCTCAGCAATCCCTTTAGCAGCCCCACCCGTTTATGCCACCCCCAGGGATTTCTTCGACGTCTGCATGATGCAATATTTTAGTCACCAGACGGAGGAGAAAGTGATTTGGTTCCCCCTCAGCTTCGGTTTGGTGGAATGAGAGCGAGACGCACAGGTGGTGTACCTCAAAAATTCGACACTCGAACGATTACGCCTCCGACGTGACACTCAATCCTTCTTTTCGCACACTACGGTTACGACACCTCCTATCCCCTTATCCATCCCCTTTCAGGCCTCTCATTGTGATACACAGCGACTTTCACAGGCAGAATTCAACGTCTACGAGGGATAGAGATGGTAATTTGTCCTTACCGCTTCGTTTCAGTAAAAAAAAAAATGAAATTTTAGGTTTTTGATGACACCTTGATCCATTGGCTGTAATTTTGAGGTCATATTCGGTGGAAAGAAGAGAAGTTTATATTTTTCAGCTTTGAAATTACTGCCTTTACAGGAGGGAAATAATAACAGACATCTTCACAGCGTAACAAACAGCACAATCAACTTAGAACTTCAAAAAATTAAAATACACTATTCCAGAATGTTATGCTGCTATGCTCCTGTCATGAAAGTATTATGACAATTGCATGTTACAAAAAACTGCAAAACGATGTGAGTAATATGTCAGTGACAAATTTCTTAAAGAGCCAGAAACGACGCTCTCTAAAACAACGTTTCATTATACAGGGTATCTGCACAAAAGTAAAACAACTTTGAAGCTCTAGGGTTTTTAGTGTTTAAATGATTGTAGATATTGTTAGTTGCTTACACTACAACTAAAACCCTGACATATTCCGTTGTAAGGCTTATTCTTAGTGAATATTCCGAAAAGTTTAAGTCGTGCTGTGTTGTATATATTAAATATACAACACAGCACGACTTAAACTTAATGTATATATTAAATATACAACACAGAAAGTATCAAAATTCTGAATAGAATTTACGGCCAGGTGAAAGTAAAAGCTTACTTACAAGGTCAAATATTGTTTTTTGGTCCTTGGTAGGCGTTCAGAAGTCAACACGACATCACAAAATATAAATCAAAATCGCAATCAATAAATGGTTGCTTTAGTAGCTGAATAAGCAAATGCTCGTGACACAAAACAACAGCCAAGTCTCATTAACTACACAAAATTTTGAGACCTCAATATCAAAGATTCATAGTATTCAGCGTAACAGAGTCAATAAATTCTAATCGCACAGCACAAACTCTGATCGTACAATATCAATTCTCATCAATCGCTCACATAATAAATCTCTCCTCGCGCGCGAGAGCTCTCAACCTCTCTCTCTCTCTGTGTTTCCGTCTGTCGTCTGTCCGTCTCTCTCTCTCTCTCTCTCTCACCCCTCCTATACAAAAGTAAATATTGTATTCAGTTTTGACCTAGCGTCATGTTGCCAAACTAAAATTCACAGAGTGAGAAAATGTAGCGTTAAGATTAGAAAATGCTTAACGAGAATAAACCAGAATTTACATAAGAGTACAGGAACCAAAAAGGAAAATTAAATTAGAGTATGCGTTATAAAGCCTTATAACATTTTCAAATAAACGTTTCCGATTATATGTTTACATATCATATTTATTTTATATAGTGTATTTCAGAATGAGGGATTTAAGGTCAGGGGATGCGTAACATCACAGCCTCTCCTTGACAAATGTCAACCCCGCCTTCTCGTGGTACATCCTGTTCCCACTAAAGGGGCTCTGACGACCGCCAATAGCGGTATAACTATAACATCGGGATTAGATGAAATGCTATCCCACACTCACCAACCCGCTTGGCCAGCGTGGTGAGTTATGGCCAAACCCCCAAAATGACTCCACAACTTAAATCTTGGCCCTCAGTCTCCGGCAGCTGGAATGTACCTGGCCAAGGCAGCGGCCAGTGCGACATGAAGGCAGAGGGTGCTAAGAATCCCCGGAGGACCGGTCTAGGCTGCCATCTGATGCTGACCTTGGCTACGTACAACGGACGCTCCCTATCTTCTGATTCAAGGCTTCTTGAATTGGAAGAGGAACTACAAAGGATCAAGTGGGACATCGTCGGGCTAAGTGAGGTAAGGAGAAAAGGAGAAGATCTCATTGAACTGAAAAGTGGACATCTCTTCTACTATCGTGGGACAGATACTGGCAGAACTAGTGGTGTTGGATTTATAATAAACAAGAAACTGAAGGATAAAGTTGTAGAAGTTGAAAGTTCCTCTGACAGAGCTGCACGACTCGTTATCCAACTCTCGAGAAGATACCAGGCTCAGATTATTCAAACTTATGCACCCACCACAAGTCATGCTGAAGAAGAAATTGAAGAATTTTATGAGGAAATTCGTGATCTAAATAATAAAGGTAAGCAGCACTTGAAGATAATTATGGGAGATTTCAATGCAAAAATAGGGCAACGGCAACAGAATGAAACTTCAGTAGGTAAATTCGGTCACGCCAACAGAAACCAGCGTGGAAATACTCTCGTAGAGTTTGCAGAGGCAGAAGGGTTTTTCATCTTGAACTCCTTTTTCAAGAAAAAGCCACACAGGAAATGGACATGGAGACATCCAAATGGGACGACAAGTGAAATTGATTTTAATATGTGTAACAAAAAATTCGTCATAGAAGACTGCAGTGTGCTAAACAAGTTCAACACAGGCAATGACCATAGATTGGTGAGATGTAAGATGCACCTCAACACTAAACTCGAACGCAGCAAGCTCATAAGACAAACAAAATGTATTGACATAACCAACCTTAAAAAACACCATAATACCTTCAAATTGGAACTGAAGAACAGATTCTCTGCTTTAGAAGGCCTAACATCGGAAGAAGTGGATATTTCTGAAGTTAACAGAAAAGTAACCAAAGCTCTTATGGAAACAGCAACAAAATTAGCTGGGTCTAAGAACAAATTGCATGTGAACAAATTATCAGGAAAAACCAAAATGTTGATGCAAAAAAGAAGAGTGATGAGGACAACTAAAGAAGATGTGACTTCCAAAGTGGAATATATAGAGCTATGCAAGACAGTACGAAAAAGTATCACTGAAGACGTAAGGAAATTCAACTGTGAACTAGTAAGGAAAGCAATTGAAAACAACCAAAGCCTAAAGATAGCAAAGGGACATCTCAGTAAGGGGAAAAAACAGATTATGGCACTGAGAAAAGAAGATGGTTCTGTAACAAGAAATAGAGGCGAAATTTTGACAAGAGTGAAAGATTTCTACTCCAAATTATATGAAAGGGATGATACATGTACTCCAGACATCATGAAAGGTACCAGTACCAGAGTTCTTCCAGTCCTTCCAGCAGAAGTTGCACATGCAATCAAGAACATGAAGCGGGGAAAAGCTCCAGGAGAAGATGGAATTACTGTAGACATCATACAAGAAGCAAGTGGAGAAATCGAAACAGTACTCGCCCAAATTTGCACTCGATGCCTTAATGAAGGGAAAATTCCTGAGGATTGGAACAACACTACAATGATCTTGCTACATAAAAAAGGTGACATTGAGGATCTCAGGAACTACAGACCTATCAGCCTCCTATCAGTGGTTTATAAAATCTTCACTAAAGTTATTTCACACCGCTTGAAGGTGACACTGGACATGGCTCAACCGAGAGAACAAGCTGGATTCAGGAGTGGCTACAGCACAATAGATCATATAGACGTACTGAGAGAACTAATTGAAAGAGCGAGGGAATATGAGCTTCCATTGTGCATGGCTTTTATCGATTATGAAAAAGCCTTTGATTCGGTGAAACCATCAGCAGTTGCAATGGCTCTGAAATCCTGCGGTATTGAAGATGCATACATTAATATTATTAATAACATCGATGAAAATGCAAGTGCAAAGATTCGGCTGTTTGAAAATACAACACACATAAAAATTGGAAAAGGAGTGAGACAAGGTGACACCATATCTCCGAAGCTCTTTAATGCCACATTGGAAAATGTCTTTCAATCACTGAACTGGAAAAACAAAGGGATAAAGATTAATGGAGATTATCTAACCCACCTTCGTTTTGCTGATGACATAGTCATTTTTGCAACTACCCCATCAGAGCTACAGAGTATGATCCAGGAACTTGCTGACAAGAGTAAAGAAGTGTGATTAAAAATGAACTTTCAGAAGACAAAAGTGATGTACAATGCTTTTACAAGAAATGAAGATTTATCGATGGATGGAGAAAAGCTGGAGATAACAGACACGTACGTTTATCTTGGACAGCAGATATCAAGTGAGGGTCACATTGGTGAAGAAATTAATCGACGTACAAAACTTGCCTGGAGAGCTTTTGGAAGAAACAGCATAATTTTCAAGAGCAATATGCCATTATGTCTTAAAAGAAAAGTGTTTGATCAATGCATCCTTCCAGTGCTTACGTATGGTGCAGAGACGTGGACCTTAGCTAAAAGAGACATACAAAGGCTGCAGACAACTCAAATAATCATGGAGAGGTGCATGCTTGGTGTAACCAGGAGAGATAAGAAGAGGAACTCGTGGATCCGAAAAATGACAAGAGTGGAAGACATCATGATCAGAGTTAAATCCCTGAAATGGCAATGGGCTGGACATACTGCCAGAAGAACAGTCCATCGATGGACAGCCGAAATTTTAGATTGGATTCCAAGGGACAGGAAAAGACCCAGAAGAAGACCACATGGAAGATGGGTGGATGAAATTCGAAAGTATGCGGGAGTGACATGGAGGAGACTGGCACAAGACAGACCGTTGTGGAAGAAACTTGGGGAGACCTTCGTCCAGCAGTGGATTGATAATGGTTGAGGATGATGATGATGATGATGATGATTTCAGAATGAATTGTAAGGATCTCATCAGAGACGAGTGATATAGATGGCGGAATTGAAGCCAGTGCAATTGTCTTGGTGCAGCGACGATTAGGTATGGCATCATCAACTCGAAGAGACCTCCCTGTACGCATGGGTGTAGGAATTTCAGAAAACTGCTAGTGTGTTGAAACGGTGAAGTACAGGAAATCCTAAATCATCGGTCGAGGATACTGGACGCAACGTGCTGCCTTTCAAAAGCCATCCGTCGTGCGATTAACGAACTGCTAATTCTGTTAGCAAAACGAAGGAAAAACAGGAGCTACACGCCAGGTTGATGCAGCTATGCATAACCGAACGCGATCCTAGTAGCTATACGTGGAGAGGTGACTAATGACTACTGACTGCACAGTTGAAAAGAAAGAACAACTGCCATTTTGGACCCACGTGAAAATGAAGAAATGAGTATTAATAAATCTAACTGTATGTATATGTTGAAAATACGAATATAGTTTCTTTTCATGAAAGAAATACGGGATTACGCCATAAAATACAAATTTTGAAGATAACAGTCCGATTTTTTGGCGTAAATGTGACAAGGATGGTAAGTCAGATAAAATCCGAAAACTTTAAAATTTTCATCGTCCTGGAGCGGGAATCGAATCCGCGTCTCCCAGAAAACGCTCGCGTATATTAACCACTACACCACCCAGAACGACCAAGTTTCCGATCAATTTGAATATGACCATCACAGGATTCGCTAGTCGAAGCAACGGCATTCATGTTTAGCGAATCTGGAGGTCATATTCAAATTGATCGGAAACTTGAAACTTGGGCGTTCTGGGTGGTGTAGTGGTTAGCATAACCGGGCGTTTTCTGGGAGACGCGGGTTCGAGTCCTGCTCCAGGACGATGAACATTTTCTAGTTTTCGGATATTATCTGACTTACCATCCTTGTCACATTTACGCCAAAAAAATCGGATTGTCATCTTCAAAATTTGTGTAGTTTCTTTTCTTCATTGCATTTTTAACCTAGCGACCTTCAGTTGTTTTTGGCATCACGGCTCATCTGTGGGATATGTAGTCACGAAAGAAGATATCCTGTCATACTGTTTCTGAACGGAACTAGGTGAGTCGCATCTATCTTTGCTTTTAGTCTAAAAGCAAAGATAGATGCGACTCACGTATTTCCGTTCAGAAACAGTATGACAGGATATAGTTACTTTATAAAAGTTGTTAATTACACTTACTACAAATTCCACGTACGGCTAGCCATAAAGTTATGCGTATGCCTGCAGCTCTATCCATATAGGCTTCAATTGATTCAGCAGAAAATATTTGAATAACATTTGATGACCCCCTTTGTTCTCCAGGCTTAAAAGCCACCTTGAGCAACTCTGAGGAATTTAGTAATTGTCGTTTCTAATTTAGAGCTGCTGGCTCCAGAGAAAGGACAGCGTCAGCTTCATGGGACAAGTACACAATACTCATGCCACATCCGAGACTCAAGACCGGGAATGTCTCGAACAAACAGTCTTAAGACAGCGCTTTAAATCAGGCCACCTGTGCATCTATTTGATGACCATATCAAAAGGAAAAACAATTACGTTTGCACTTGCTGTGCAATCTTTACCACAACCCAGAGTGACTCAACCGGATCGTGTTCACACATGTGAGCGAATTATCGGACATAACTGTCTCGTCTTCTGAAAGGGGAATTGACATCCTACGCATGAGGCTGAATGAGAAAGTCCAAAGGTTAACGTTTGGTGATGCCTCATGCTTAACAAGATTATCAGGCCATTCTTCTTTGAGGATCCGTCACCTGTCATGACATCAATCGCCATTGCAATACTTTGTGCAGTAACAGCAGAGCCGTAACTAGGACGGAGAAGACGGGGCAGCACAAGAGAGGGCGCAAAACCCACTGCCTGGAATCTGATTAAAATTGGAACTGAAACTCCCCCCCCCAGTTTCTGGTACACTTAAAATCCAAATTTCTTCATCAAAATGTTCAGAAGATGCTAGTAGTTTACATTTAGAAATGAAGGAAGGTTGTATAGTCCGTTCAACTAAAGAACCACGGCCTTTGTCGACTATAATGGAATTCTCGGTTTTCCTTTAATTGGATGGATAAAGATGTTAATTTTCTTTAGGTGGATGGATAAGATGAAAATGTCTCTTAATACACACACACACACACACACACACACACACACACACACACAGTCGAGTCACATTATTGTGACCACCTCCTACTTTTGACGGCAACAGCGCGTAGCCAATGAAAGAAGGAACGTGTCGTGACCTGGCTTGGAGGGTATATAAGGTGTGTTGTAGGCATTCTGAAAACATATCACTCGTCGCTGTCATGGATAAAAGGAGCGATTTATCAGATTTGCAAAAAGGAATGATTATCGGCTTTCGGGCCAAGGGTAGCAGTATTTCTGAAACAGCGCAGTTTGTGAACTGTTCATGCGCTGCTGTGGTTAAAGTGTATAGTAATTGGAGAAATGACACCATTTCTAATAAGAGAAGTAGAAACTGCGGAGCACAACGTGCCATTGATGTGATAGGTGAACGTCGGCTGCGAAGGTGCGTGACGGCCGGTAGACACGCTGGCCGAATGAACCAGCGTGTCTACCGCTGGCCGAATGAACCAGGGAGCTACCGCTGGCCGAATGAACCAGCGTGTCAGCAACTCACCCGCCAAATGAACCAGGGAGCTACCGGAAGTGTGTCTGAAACGACAGTTCAGCGAACCCTGCTGCGTGTGGGGCTCCGATGCAGACGGATGGTCACTGCACCTATGCTAACGAAGGTGCATCGGCAGAAAAGGCTTATATTTGCACGACAGTATCAGAATTGGACATCCGCTGATTGGCAAAGGATTGCCTTCTCCGATTAGTCATGTTTCCAGCTTCATCGAACGGATGGACGTTGGCGTATAAGGCGAGAAACATCGGAGAACAAACACTCAGCAAATATTGCTGGAAGAACACAAGCTGGTGGGGAGGGGGGGCAGCGTTATGGTCTGGTGAATGTTTTCGGGGCATTCCCTGGGTCCACTCATACCTGTGGAAGGCCCTGTTGACCTAATTCGTTATGAATCCATTCTTGAAGACCACGTACACCCATACATGCTGATTGTCTTCCCTGGGGCGGATGGGATCTTGCAGCACGACAGTGCGGCATGTCACATAGCTAGAAATGTCCGAGACTGGTTGGAAGAGCACGATGAAGACTTCAAAGTATTTTCCTGGCCCCCTAATTCCCCAGACTTAAATCCAGTTAAGCATCTGTGGGACCACCTCGATCGTGTTGTTCGCTCTATGGATCCTTCACCACGCACCCTACAGCAGCTATCAGATGCACTGAAGTCAGCATGGCTCCACATACCTATGAACACCTTCCAGCACTTTACTGAGTCACTCCCAGCCCGTCTAGCTGTACACGGCGGTTACTCTGGATATTAGCTAGTGGTCACAATAATGTGACTTGACCGTATCTCTCTCTCTCTCTCTCTCTCTCTCTCTCTCTCTCTCTCTCTATATATATATATATATATATCATCATCATTATCATTGTCAATCATTATCAAACCACTGCTGGACGAAGGTCTCCCCAAGTTTCTTCCACAATGATCTGTCTTGTGCCATTTTCCTCCATGTTACTCTCGCATACTTTCGAATTTCATCCACCCATCTCCCATGTGGTCTTCTTCTGGGTCTTTTCTGGTCCCTTGGAATCCAATCTAAAATTCCGGCTGTCCATCGATGATCTGTCCTTCTGGCAGTATGTCCAGCCCATTGCTCGTTCGTGATAGACGTAGTGTTGGTGGCTCCAATATTTTATGCATTTTAGTGTTGAATACCTCGTCCCTAACTCACCTGTTGCGTGGCTCGGCTGTCTAAAGATACTGTGTACGTTTTGAGCTACTTTTCTAACGTTCTCATCCTCATATTAGTTCATATTCATCCGTTTTCTTATCGTTTGCTCGTTTGCTCGTTTGTTTACGTTTGGAAGCTGCCAACATGGCGGCTTCCGGTATTTCCTTATCATCTATGGGCGTGGCGGATGCACGTCACGTCACACTTCCCACGTCCATGGAAGTTAACATACTCTCGTCCTCAGATGTGTCTGCTCAGATGCCTTCCCAGCTTTCTAGTACTCCTGCACCGGTGCCTTCACTGGACTTGGCTGCGCTTTCTTCTTCAGCTCCTGCATCTGCCTTGGTGCCCTCCCTGGGTACTACTGATTCTACTGCCTTGCCTTCGGCCTGTGCTTCTCTTCCCTCACAGCCTTCTGTGCCTGCCAGATCCGAACAGACTTCTCTTCCGAGGATGTCATTTGCCTCTAAAGTGCAACGAGGCGCTGCCGCCCCGGTGGCGCAGTGGTCTAAGCGATGGCCTCTGATCATTCGTCCGAAAGGGGTCCGGGTTCGAATCCCGGTGAGGCATGGATGTAGTGCTTGTCTTACGGCACTGGCTCTCTCCCTTCCCTGGAACCAGTGACCCTAAATTAGGGACGGGCGACTGCTTATAGCCCATTGAGCTGCTCACGGTGGTCGTTAAACCTCCAATCAAAAAAAAAAAAAAAAAAAAAAAAAAAAAAAAACGAGGGGCTACTTCTACGTCCGATTTCTCTCAGCCAGATGGTCTTTTGCAAGCAACACCTATTATTCAGGTATCCAACCACAAGGTGAAGGTAGCGATAGATGACAATTCGCAGATTGGCCGTGAGTTCCATAACCTCCTGGATAGAGGTGTGCTCTTTCATGCTTTACCAAATACTCCATTGCCACGCTACATGGAAGCCCTCTCTGGACATGTGTCGTCTGCGTCCATTGCAGGAATTTCCCGTACTCCTCGGGGTATTTCGGTACAGTTCAATCACAAGGATGATGCTGACTTTTTCTTGCAAACGGACTTTCGATTGGAACAAACCATCTCATCCCGTCGCCTCTTTCCAAGCGACCGGTGAACATCACGTTCTATCCTGTTCCACAGGAAGTGCCTGATACTGTACTTCCTCTCCTTGTCAGTCATGTTTGTAAAATTGTTGGCAAGGTTCGTCGCCTCTCTGACGCTCCCCGCGGAACTCGATTTGCACATGCTACCGGACCTCGCCGTCAGTTATTGGTCGTCTTTCCCACCGAGAAAGCCTTGGCGGATTGCCCTACAGAAGCTACTGTTGAAATTGGCGCACGAACGTATAGTTTCAAGATTTTCACTGCTCACTATTGTACACACTGTTTAACACAGAATCACACCACTGCCTCCTGTGACCGCGTTCGACGTGGACGTTCATCAAGTTCGCATCCCACTGCTGACCACATTGGTCTTTCTACTATCCCCACTACCGGTAGTGTGCCTGACGCGAATTCTTCGTTTCTCCGTCGGACGAAAATTTCCGTCACGGACAATGCTGCCTTTCCTCCTCTCCCGACCCGTACGATTGTGCATCCACCTTCAAGGTTGACAGAGTTGTCTTCGACTACAGATGTGTCTACAGCGGAGTGTTCCGATCCGGGTGTGTTGAGTGGTGGTTTGGCAGATCGGCCGTCTGGCTCTTCTCCTATCCTCTCGGAAATCGGATCTCCATTTACAACCTTGTCTACCATACCCTTGTTGCAACATCTTCCTGAAGCCTCGGCTGCTGTACCAGTCTCCGCTAAGGCAGCTCAGCTACGTACTGCTTCTTCGGCGACGGTCGTTTCCTCGTCTCCTGACTTGGGAGGTGAGCCTGATCCACTAATAAAACCATCCGCCTCAGCTTCTTCTTCGAAGAGAATTGGAACTTCCACAGGCGCTGTAAAACAGAAAAAGTTAAAACAACTTTCTGTGCCACATTCTGAGGATTCATCTAGTGTTCCCGAGGTTTCCGGTTCCGGTGTTTCTCCACCTGATGATTCTTCAAACAGTATGCTTCTCCGCTCAGGTCATGTCAATCCTCTCTCTGATGCTGAGGTTCTACAGGCCGTTGATACGTTTCCTCCAATTCCTGGACCACTGTCCAGACAGCAACTTTTACGTCTTTTCCAACCTGCACGTACGATTGTTGGTTCTGAAGAATTCCTTCACTCACCTGATCTGGACATGTATGCAGCGGCAACGCAATTCGAATCTTATGTGTCACTTTTTAAATCTCTGAGTGCCACCGATCCTCGGTATCAGCCTTTTTGAGACGTTACACGCGCCGTCTCGCCTCCTTAAAGGAGCTCGTTGAGAAGCATATATGTGATACCTTCTATCCTTTTACCGATGACATTTAGCTGTCTTCCTCACACCGATTACTCTTTGTTCTCTCAACACTAGGGGATTTGCGAACTCGTTCGCAAATTCCCTGGTTTTGCAGACTTAGTGCATGTTGATTCTGATGTTTTCATTGTGTGTTTTTACTGTGATTCACAAGTAATGTATTGTAAATTTGCTTTACTTGTGTGTTTGGCTGTGTTTCTCAAGTAATGTATTTCAAATTTGCGATAATTGCGTGTTTTTGCTGTGTTTTCACAACTAATCGGTCTCGTTACTTGTGTGATCTCCTCATTATCTTATCTGTTGTTTCCTGAATTTGTGCCTGTTTTTTAAATTACCTATAATTGTGAGTGCTTGCTGTGTTAGTGCTTTACTCTTTCGCGGATTATTATAGTGGTACGTTTGTTACCTGTGTTATTTTTCTAAAGTTGCTGAGGTACTCAATGTTGTTTTGCGCTCTAACCACATTTCAGTTCCGTTCGGTTGATTTATGGTAGCATAGTACATTTCATGCATTTGTGCACATGCGTTATAGTGTATGACATGCCGTTAGGCCATTCATTGTTCGTGTGCATATTCATTTCCTTTCTGTGTAACGTTGTGCTGCATCGTGGATATACTTACTTTCCGCACTGTTGATTTCTGTACTGCAGCTTTTAATGAATCTCCTATGTCTATATTTCGTTATAGCAATAAACTGGGTACCACTATGGTACCCACAGTTACCAATACCAATACCATTGCCATTTCAGGGATTTAATTCTGATCACGATGTCTTCAACTCTTGTCATTTTTCGGATCCACGAGTTCCTCTTCTTATCTCTCCTGGTTACACCAAGCATGCACCTCTCCACGCTACCTAGAGTTGTCTGCAGCCTTTGTATGTTTTTTTCAGTTAAGATTCCACATCTCTGCACCATACGTAAGCACTGGAAGGATGCATTGATCAAACACTTTTCTTTTAAGACATTATGGCATATTGCTCTTGAAAATTATGATGTTTCTTCCAAAAGCTCTCCAGGCAAACTTTATACGCCGATTAATTTCTTCATCATTGTGACCTTCACTTGATATCTGCTGCCCAAGATAAACGTACGTATCTGTTGTCTCCAGCTTTTCTCCATCAATCGATAAATCTTCATTTCTTGTAAAAGCATTGTACATCACTTTTGTCTTCTGAAAGTTCATTTTCAACCCCACTTCTGTCTTGTGTTTGGCGCTCTTTGGCCAACTATGGCCCTTGCGCCACAAAAATTTATTTACCAACCAACCAACCAACCAACCCCACTTCTTTACTCTTGTCAGCAAGTTCCTGGATAATACTCTGCAGCTCTGGTGGGGTAGTTGCAAAAATGACTACGTCATCAGCTAAACGAAGGTGAGTTAGATAATCCCCATTAATCTTAATCCCTTTGTTTTCCCAGTTCAGTGATTGAAAGACATTTTCCAATGTAGCATTAAAGAGCTTGGGACATATGGTGTCACCTTGTCTCACTCCCTTTCCAATTTTTTGTGGGTTGTATTTTCAAACAGCCGAATCTTTTGCACTTGCATTTTATTTTCATAGATTTTATTGATAATATTAATGTATGCATCTTCAATACCGCATGATATCAAAGTCATTGTAACTGCTGATGGTTTCACCGAATCAAAGGCCTTTTCATAATCGATAAAAGCCATGCACAATGGAAGTTTGCATTCCCTCGCTCTTTCAATTAGTTCTCTCAGTACGTGGATATGATCTATAGTGCTGTAGCCACTCCTGAATCCAGCTTGTTCTCTCGGTTGAACCATGTCTGGTGTTACCTTCAAGCGGTGTGAAAGAACTTTAGTGAAGATTTTATAAACCACTGATAGGTCTGTACTTCCTGAGATTCTCAATGTCACTTTTTTATGTAGCAGGATCATTGTAGCGTTGTTCCAATCCTCAGGAATGTTTCCTTCATTAAGGCATCGAGTGAAAATTTGGGTGAGTGTTGTTTCAATTTCTCCAATTGCTTCTTGTATGTTCTCTACAGTAACTCCATCTTCTCCTGGAGCTTTTCCCCGCTTCACGTTCTTGATTGCATGTGCAACTTCTGCTGGGAGGACTGGAAGAACTCCGGTACTGGTATCTTTCATGATGTCGGGAGTATATGTATCATACCTTTCACATAATTTGTAGTAGAAATCTTTCACTTTTGTCAAAATTTCGCCTCTATTTCCTTGTAACAGAACCATCTTCTTTTCTAAGTGCCATAATCTGTTTTCTTCCCTTACTGAGATGTCCCTTTGCTATCTTTAGGCTTTGGTTGTTTTCAATTGCTTTCCTCACTAGTTCACAGTTGAATATCCTTACGTATTCAGTGATACTTTTTCTTACTGTCTTGCATAGCTCTATATATTCCACTTTGGAAGTCACATCTTCTTCAGTTGTCCTCATCTCTCTTCTTTTTTGCATCAACATTTTGGTTTTTCCTGATACTTTGTTCACATGCAACTTGCTCTTAGGCCCAGCTAATTTTGTTGCTGTTTCCATAAGAGCTTTGGTTACTTTTCTGTTAACTTCAGAAATATCCATTTCTTCCGATGTTAGGCCTTCTAAAGCAGAGAATCTGTTCTTCAGTTCCAATTGAAGGTATTACGGTGTTTTTTAAGGTTGGTTATGTCAATACATTTTGTTTGTCTTATCAGCTTGCCACGTTCGAGTTTAATGTTGAAATGCATCTCACATCTCACCAATCTATAGTCACTACCTGTGTTGAACTTGTTTAGCGCACTGCAGTCTTCTATGACGAATTTTTTGTTACACATAATAAAATCAATGTCATTTGTCGTCCCATTTGGATGTCTCCATGTCCATTTCCTGTGTGGCTTTTTCTTGAAAAAGGAGTTCAAGATGAAAAACCCTTCTGCCTCTGCAAACTCAACGAGAGTATTTCCACGCTGGTTTCTGTTGCCGTGACCGAATTTACCTTCTGACGTTTCATACTGTTGCTGTTGCTCTATTTTTCCATTGAAATCTCTCATAATTATCTTCAAGTGCTGCTTACCTTTATTATTTAGATCACGAATTTCCTCATAAAATTCTTCAATTTCTTCTTCAGGATGACTTGTGGTGGGTGCATAATTTCAATAATCTGAGCCTGGTATCTTCTCGAGAGTTGGATAACGAGTCGTGCAACTCTGTCACAGAAACTTTCAACTTCTGCAACTTTATCCTTCAGTTTCTTGTTTATTATAAATCCACCACCACTAGTTCTGCCAGTAACTGTCCCACGATAGTATAGAAGAGATGTCCGCTTTTCAGTTCAATGAGATCTTCTCCTTTTCTTCTTACATCACTTAGCCCAACGATGTCCCACTTGATCCATTGTAGTTCCTCTTCCAATTCAAGAAGCCTTGAATCAGAAGATAGGGAGCGTCCATTGTAAATAGCCAAGGTCAGCATCAGATGGCAGCCTAGTCTGGTCCTCCGGTGATTCTTAGCACCCTCTGCCTTCATGTCGCACTGGCCGCTGCCTTGGCCAGGTACATTCCAGCTGCCGGAGACTGAGTGCCAAGATTTAAGTTGTGGAGTCATTTTGGAAGAGTTTGGCCATATCTCACCACGCTGGCCAAGGGAGTTGGCGAGTGTGGGATAGCATTTCCTCTAATCCCGATGGCATAGTTATATTTTTCTTCTGTTGAGGATAATTGCTCCAACAAGTTTTGCAAAGCCTACAATACCATCTATAAGCTCACCTGTACTGTCTGCAACCTTAGCTATATTGGCCAAAGTAAAAATCCTCTTCATCTTAGGATTAATGGTCACAGGTCTCTAGTAAACAAGTTCTCTAATTCAGGAGTGTACCCCTCCACAAACGCCAACCAGTACTCTACCTTTGAATTAGAGCATTTCCATACTCATGGTTTTGACAAAGTGAAAATAGAGGTACTACATATTATCCCTGACCTCTATGCTCGGCTAGAAACTGAATCCCTTGAAATTTTGCAGCATCAGTCTCTTTATCCCTATGGCCTTAATTCCACTCTTTCTGACAAAAAGCATAATCAGCATAAATTTTCAATTCGTGAACTCTTCTTTCTTGTTAATAATAAGAGCTGCTCTAGAGGTAATAGAGGACAGAGGTTATTTCGCACATCAAGCAAAGTTGATTTTGCTAACTTGCTAAAAACTCTGGAAAGCTTTAAAACTGGCACTAATTTTGTTAAAAATACTTACAAAATTCTCAAGTCCTTCAAGCACTCTGTCCTTAAAAGTTTTTTCAAATTCTGGAATGAAACTGCTGACCATGTTGATAAGCATGTTTTTGCTTTGGTTCTGGACATTCTTAAACATATTCTTAAAGATAAAATTTCTCTTAAAGAATTTTCCAGTAATTTTGTTACCATCAGGTTCCTAAATAAAGCCTACGATAATCTCAATGTTAGGAAGCTGTTCTACAATAATGCAATTTTTTTTCCCATCCACAGGCACCAGTCTATTGTAAGTTTTAAATATGTTAAGACCTTAGGGTCAATAGTTAAAAACTACAAACTTAACTCTTCGAGCTACATTCCTGTAATTACTACATGTTCTTGTGATGAACATAAAGAAACAGTTCACTATGATAAGAATTACAACCATATTATCACCGGAAACTTGAGTTTTGTTGAAAATGAAAAGCTTAGGAATTTATTAGAGTATGGCTCTAAATTCAGACCTTCCTTCACAATTTCCAAAGAAAGGATTCTTGAGAGCTTCACTCAAGATGTAAATAGGTACATCGTAAAAACCAGTTTAACGTACAATCAGCCTATTGAGGCCTTCGCAGAATGGAAATATAATATAATCAATAGCTTCACCGGTGATTTGGCAGGTCTGGTCTTTTGTTTCGACAGAAATCTCTTTTTTCTCTGGAGAAGCTAAAAGGTCACTCTCCAAACTACAAGACCAATTTATTTTTACCACTACGGATAAAGCTAGCAATAATTTTGCAATTATCTGTAAGAAGTTCTATTTTGAATTGTTAACTATGGAACTCAATAATAGAGTAACATACGAGCCCGTAAGTTATTCTACCAAGCAGTTAGAAAATCGGTTTAAGGCATTCTTCAAGAAACTTAAAATTCCACAAACTAGAAGATATGAGCCTGAATTTCCATTTCTTTTTGCAACGGTTAAGTTTCATAAGGATCCTGTGAAGTTCAGGTTCATAGCTAGTGGAGTAAGGAGTCATAAAAGAAAATAGATCTTGCTTTTGAAGATGTCTTAAAAAAGGTTTTGAAACACATTAGAAACTGTTCTAACTTGATGAACAGAGATTTTTGGATAATTAATAATAATGCAGAAGTAATTTCTACTATACTCAAAGTTTGTCCCCTAGATATTAATAGTTATGATTTTGAAAACCTATATACTAATCTGCCTCTATCAGATATAATCACTACCTTTAAAGAGCTGTATGCAGAATTTAAACTTAACCAATTTGTTGATGTAGGAACTTGGAACTCTTATCTCAATTGCTGCATAAAAAATAACCATATCTTATATAATAATACTCTCTATAAGCAAGTGAACGGTATTCCAATGGGGACATCAACGTCCACGAATATCGCTAATCTATTCCTGTTCTTTAAGGAATATAAATTCATTAAAAATCACCCCACCTGCTCAGATAACTACCTTTACACTTTTAGATATATTGATGATCTGCTGTGTATCAATAATTCAGAAGTTATAGAGAGTGATTTTGATAATATCTATCCAAGCTCTCTTAACTTATGTAAAACCAACCACAGTAATCAGGAACTTGAGTTCCTAGACTTAAGCATTAAGCTCAACAGAGGTAACCCATCTATTAGCCTCTTTGATAAAAGAGTTAATTTTCCTTTCAAAGTAATTAAATATCTACACTGGAATAATAACATTTCAACCAAAGTAATTGAGAATGTACTAATTTCTCAGGTCCTAAGAATTTCAAGAATTTGCAGCAACAATTTGTACTTCAATTACCACATTAATATACTATTAGAAAGTTTTCTAGAGAACGAAATTCCTTCTTCTTTCATCAAAAGAACTTTAAGAAAAATTATTCTGAATAATAGAGTAAGGTTGGCAGATCTGCTTTAATTTTCTACACAGTTAATAATATGATTCTGACCAATCAAAGCCGTAAGGAAGTTGGCTAGAGGATGCCTATTAACTACCTAAAGGAACCTTAGTGCTATGGATATGACGGTCCTATTAAAACAAAAAATTAAATAATATAAACAAAATCACAAAAAAAGCTTAAAAATCTGTTTATAAAAGAAAATAAAAACAAATAAAAAAGAAAACTAGTTATTCATCACTAGGATAGCTATACTAAAAATAGTAAAACCAACATTAAAATTAATAAGATTCTAATTAATCTATAGAAGCTCACTAAGGTGATTTAATACATGCAAAGATTATTAAATAAACTGCTCGTGTATTTTATAATATTTCTCATGTATTCTGGAGAGTTAATTCTGCTCTTTCTGATCATACAGATCCACAGTCTTAAGTTTATATATTTTTTCTCTGGTTAAAATCTCCGCGCGTTGTTTTCTTGCTGTATGAGGAGGCCTCAGCCCCACCCTCACTGCCCCCCAGCGTCTAGGGAGTGGCGGAAGAGGTCAGCCATGTTCTTCTCTTGTGAGGAGAAAAGTTTTTGTCACACAAGAGGTAAGCTCTCTTCCTTGTTTTTGGGTTCTAGGTTTTATAAGTTCAATGTTTGTACTTATTCTCTGTCGTTTTTTAGCTTTTCAGCTTTTAGGCATTGGTTTGTCTGTTAACATTTTTGCGGGTTTTAACTCTTTCTTTTCTTTGTAACTTTGAGCGTCTTTTGGGGTACCTAGGAACAGAAGATGGCTAAGCTTGTTCCTTTTCTATGCGCTGTCTCTGCGCTGTTTTTTCAAAGTAGTTAAGTTCTTAATAACTAATTAATTATGCACTTAAAGCACTGCTGAAATACTTTGTACATATTGCAACTAACTGTTTAAGGTATATAACTTTCACAAAGTTTTCTTTAGTTAATTATTATCTTTAACTTATTCTCGTTTTCGTGCTGTCATAAGTTGTAGAGTAGGGGTTTTAGACTCAAGTTTTCTTTCAAAAATCTGTTCGTTAAAAATTAACATTTCCTTTTTTAATTGCAATGTAAAATTTGGATTTCTTTTGCATTGATTTTCAGGTTTAAATTCTCTCTCAAACGAACTTGGAATTTCGTTATGGCTGAAATTCATTTCTAATTATTATGTCACTCTCACAGCTTGAGTTCTCTTTAATCTTCTTCTCTCTGTTTAATAGTAACAGATGAAGAGCATGGGTCGGGCCATGAAGGTTAATGGATGCAAGCGAAATTGTTAACTAGTGCTAGGTCATGCAACTCTACGGAGGACATGACTTATATATATATGTTTTAAACTATTTTAGGTGGGAATGTTACTTGCATCTATGGCCTTGCAGAAACCCATTTCCAACTAGGTCTTTGTGGAAGTGAGAAAATGCAGAGTTTTTGCTGGTCCTTGATAAAGCCAAGGCTCAGTATTCTCGACACCTTCTACATTCAGTTGTTTTATTTTATTTTTTTGTCTTTTTCTCCTTTTACTCACACAGGTAGATACATAACCTTTTCTATGTTGTACTAGGTGTGAGTCAAAATTATATTCGCATTTTTTTTGCTTAGGTATCTTCTTTATAGAATGTGAATTCTGAATTTTCAAAACTGCTGCGTTGCGCGTTTTGATTTTCAGGTTTTTTTGCAACCTTCGTTTTAAATTCTAAAGTTTTTCCTTAGTCTTCAGTTTTGCTCTTAAGTATATATATATATATATATATATATATATACATACACACATTCAATAAAACCCAAACGAACCACAAGAACTCCGAAGTAATAAAAGAGTGCATAAACATAAATATAATAACATGAAAGACAAAAAGCAAATGCTAAGATACAATAAAAACACAGAAGACCGCTGACCTACAACTCCAAGGGGTGAGATGGAACGCCAATCGCCAGAAACCTTAAACTATGACAAAGAGACAGAAATGTCGCCTTCATCGGGAGACGAGAACACCGACATTTGGAATGGCTTTTCTGGACTCCGCAGGTGTTTGGTGTAAACACCTGCGGAGGTGCTCTCAAAGCGATCAAACCTGAAAAAAGACATGAAGCTAGAAACTTCAAGGTATAACAAGTAGCTGGACCCAAATTGGCAAATCACAAGATCAAAGAGCAATAAGGTACAATAAATCGGAAATGTTCAAAATAAGGCTGCGGTTAGAGAAAAACCGGAAACCAAATGAAGGAAATTAGCAGAAACCAATAGTAATCAAAGGGTATGTTCAATATACGAAGTGTTTAATATCCAAAGACTCAAGAAGTAGAAATGTGCTTCTGGGAAACTGCGGTTATCCATTTTTTGTGGCTACTACTTGGAAATTGGCGTACAAGATTCGGAAAGCCATAAGTTACTTCACGTGATTGGCGGTTGCCACCGCCGGGAAACTAGTGGACTACATTAGGCTAGCCACTATTCATGGCACATGCTTGCAGGGCCACTTAAGGGCCGCTTGTGGAAGCCACTGCCTGTTATGGATAACTGATGGCCCTGTTCTGGCATATGACAACTGATGAACTGATCAGGTGCCAACTGTTGGCCAGCTGCTGGCCTGAACTGCTGACCCATGTGGTGGCCGCTGGGACATTTTTATTTGACGGTTGGGCAGCGGCAACATAGTATCGGGCCACTGCAGGATTCCAGTGCTGGCTTGAGTGCTGGCTTGAGTGCTGGCCCAGCAACATTTTTTTTGCTGGGTATGAAAACTACGGAAAGTGAAGAGGATATTCTCCTAACTTAAAAACAGTATTTAAAATGTTTTAAACCGTAAATACAAAAAGTCACCGAAATCGTCAAAAACAACAAAAACTGCTAAAAAAGTTGTCAACTCCAATCGAAAATCGCTAAATTTAGCCACCTTTCCCCTAAGTTGGCAACACGGGCCTCCGACCTACCCCATTTCTCTCTCCCCAGCACACACTCCTTTCGATGCTAATGCGAAAAAGTATTAGCTCCTCTCAAAACACAGTGTCCTCCCACTAATAAACGTTTTACCCTTTGGAACATACTTTGTACCTCGAACGCAGACATCGGCCATAAAAAGAACGATTATGTCATAAACTTCGGCACCTCGCGTACCCACAAATATGATACCCAAAATATCCAGCCTAATTATCGAGATACACTGACACCCCAAGAAACAGACAGATACTGTATCTGCACTCTAAAAAGGTTTACACAAATTTAAAGCATTCAAAACATTATTAAAATGAAAGTTCCTAAGAATTTGCTTAACACTGAAATTAATAAAACATCATTACCCATCAGCCTACGGCATTGAAAGTTACTATTGAACATGATTAACAAGTATTACTCTTACATATTCAGTGCAAAATAAAAATAAAACAAGTTTTAGAAACGGAGATATCATATCCACAAGCAAAAGCGCAAAAATTATATAAACGCATCATTTTTTAAAACAGACACAAACGTAAAAAATGTGCTAAACATTATGCCGATAGTTACCAAATCTGTAAATCCAGCCAGTTGTGGCAAATGTTATTTTATTAACGTGAAACATCTATCTGCTTAGAGTTACAATTTTATGTGACAACAGCAGATAGTTTTAAAATGCCCTAAAATATTTTGATTCTTCACTAACCTAAAATCATACGGTGCTGATCCCCGTTTAGACACTAGTTTATTAACTCGTACGAATAATGTAATATAGCTAATTTTCATCAGACCATGAGTCATGGGAAGAGGAAGAAAACCCGGATGTCGATTTTGACAGAACGTTTTCTTCTCTGTTACACGATTTCCTTCTGTTTTGAGCAAGGAGCATCTGAAGCAGAAAAAGCTTGATGACGAGTGATAAATGACCGTGGCACGGAATCAGAATCCGAACAAGTTTACATCTGGAGGCGGTGTTGTTGCCTCAGGGCCAAGCGTCTCCGTGTAATGACGCCGTCGATATGCTGCACGTAGCTTCCATGCATCCCGATTACCTCCTCACCCAGGAGGCAGGCAATTCATTAGAAGCTAAATCTGCCATCGATTCGTTGCACACGGAGCTGTTTCCTTCTTCCTACGAAAGCGCTCTCCGAATTCAAACACTTTACCTAATCGCTCAGCTGGATTGCGCTTATCGACGCCGAAAAGAAAGCGATTCTGGGCCGAGACGAATTGCTGAGTACACACAGGATTTTAATTGACGCTGGCCATTTTAATCAAGAGCAACTTATCACGCGTTCTTACTGACGAAATTATTTCGCAAGAAACTCGTCTTTTCCTGATTCCGGTCCTTGCGAACTCAGAAACGTGTGTCGACATTTGGGAAGTTCAGTACGAAAGCTTAAGGCTAGGTTTGATCTCGTTGTAAGTCGGCAGTGCAAAGAAACCTTTTTGTTTCCCTCACCACTTAATGACTGAAAATTACTTTCTGCATATTTTTGTTGAAAATAAGGGGGATAGAGATATCCTTTTGCAAAAATGAAAAGTGTATCCTCAATTTACGTTTGCATAAAACGAAAACAGTTTAAAGAAGAATTTATTGCTGTTCAATAATCACAGCAAATGATCGGAGACCTGAAAGAAAAAAGTGACACAGGGACATGGGCGCCTGCAGGAAATTTTTCAAGGGGGTTCAAGTGTAATTAATTAAGGTTTGTCTAATATGTAGAAAACAATAAGTCGTGAAAATGAAAAATTTATACTATTATTATTACTGCTACTTACTTAATACACTAGAACACTACTGCTACTACTACTACTACTATTATTATTATTATTATTAATTGATGCTGCTCTTGAAGAAAGTGTATGTTAGTAATAGTCATGTATTATCATGTACATTGGTAACTGTTTTTAAAATAATGAACAGTGTCGAGCAGGGCCACGCCAAGCCTTTTAAGTTTAGCACACACCACCCTGAGCGGAACTTGTTTGGGCGTACTGCCTTACGGTTTGTTAGGTTTTCCGCTTTCTCGTTATCGTTTTCCAATTCCAAATTTCCAATAAAATGGGATAACAAATTAAACGCCCAAACTCCATCTTTCCTTTTGGTCCAGTTCTGTGAGTGTAAAATAAAATAAAATAAAGTAATATAATATAAAGGGAAACATAATTCTACCGGGGAGGTCAAGTAACCCCTGTGCCCCGCCCCCGCCCCCCGCCCCCCGCCCCCGTCGGCGCCCATGCACAGGAACACAGGCAGACAGGTATAGTATAAATGCATGTTTAGGAAACAAGGAACAGTAAAAGGAAATTTTTCGGTAGAAACACTACACTTTGGGAAATTTGGAGAAGAAGTGCACCTCTCTCAATTAATTTATTATCAGCGAAAGCTTATTATGCCGGTTTTCTCCGAATTGTCTTAGTTATTTACTTCCTGCAGCTTTCAGCCCCCTTGCTAATTATTTTTCTTAATTATTTCTGTTTTTTAATTATTCCTCTTTCGAATCCACTACAAGTCTACTTAACATCTTATTCTTTCGTACTGACCATTCAGATGCCCATGTCCTTCTCCGTCCTTCTCTCAAAACTTCTGTGCCCCACTTTTTCTCCGCCTAACCTCTTGTCTTCTCCCACTGTCTCGACCCCTAGCTATTTGTTACTTGAAGGCCAGGCCTTGTCGCCAAAAAAGCAAATAAAATCATTAGGCAGTCTGATTGCGCCTTCGGATCACAAAGTGCTGATCGATGCAGATGGCAGTAAAATAATACAACGCTTAGTCAATCTACTAAGCTGGATTGCTTGGGAAATGTTGTTTTAAAACTCTACTAATGACCGTTGCCGTCGAAGATTGCCATGCTCACTGACAAGAAAAGATCTTTTGCTGGATATTTTCTAATATTCATGGAAACAAATGAATTCTAAAATTTCCATAAAATTTGATTACAATGAAGAGAAACTCTTTTCTTTTTCTCCTTCTCTGTTTTGATTACTGTCAATACTGAAGAGAAACTTTCAATATCTCTTCTCTCCATATACTTTGATTACTGTTAGCACTGAGGAGAAAACCACTCGCTCTCTCTCTCTCTCTCTCTGCTTTCTCGCTCTATTTTGATTACTATCAGCACTGAAGAGAAACTCTATATCTCTCTCTCTCTCTGTCTCTCTCTCTCTCTCTCTCTCTCTCTCTCTCTGTCTTGATAACTGTTAACACTGAAGAGACACTATGCTCTCACAAGGAAACGACATTGAATGAAGCAATGTAGCAGAGTGGTGAGAGGTACGAACTACGGTCTAACAGCCTGAGTTGGGCATGAGTTCAAGTTCCCGAAGAGGCAGAGATGGTGTGTTTATCCTACCGCTCTAGTTCTGTCCCACTTCCGGAATTAGTGGACCAAAATTACGGACATACGACACATTATATCATAGATACTTATCCCCTTCCCCAATGGAGGAGGAATGGGCTTCAACGATCTTCCATAAAGAGTGATATAGCCCATTGGTTTACCTGTCATGATTGAGGACAGGGAATCTCAAATTTTTACTACAATTTTCTGGTAGTGCTTGAACATACACTGCTGTTTGTTGAAAATGCAACACCAGGATTAACGTGTGAGTTCGTACTTAAACTCACAGGATGGGTAAGTCACGTGAGGAGGTGAAAATAATCACAACTGAAGCGACATGCAAATGATTTGTGCCAGGCATGCCCTCGTAGCTGTGCTGTAGGAGGTATAAAAGCAGAACGAACAGGGCAAGTTGCTATAATAGTAAGTACTAACGGCTGCTCCGGCACCGGATGTAGTTTTCTGATCCCCCCCCCCCTTTCCCGCCGGTGGTGATGCTTGGCTGTACTGTGTTTCTGGTCGCTTGGGCCCTCCCAGCTGGGTGCTTTGACTCCCTTCCACCGACTCTGGCTACGCGGTTTCTTCTGAATATTCTCTCACTGTTTCTAAATCCTTCCTATTTTTTTTTCTATCGAGTACACTTTACTCAAATCTTCTAGCTTCTAATTTCCAAAGGGCAATTTTAGACCTAAAGTCAGACTTTCCCCCGCTAAAACTACTCAGGTCCGGATTAAAGCCTTAGTGAGTCGCTAGGCCAAGACATCTGAGTTGGCCCCAAATAACTTATGACGGACATCATTACTGAAGCCCGTTAAAACACGAAACTCTAGTACTATGCTTGTGATAATTAATACGTAGTGCATTCTTCAAACTATTAAATTACCTGCAGAGTTATCATAAAATGTCACTGCATTTTCCATTGTTCTCTCAAAAACATGAGTTGAAAGCTTAAGATTCCTAGATTGCCTTGTAGTTTTGAATTATTTAGCATTGTATACTTTTTTTGGCGCATCTGTTTTGTTATGCATTGTGAAGTCTCAGTGGATTTCGCCCATTAAGGGTTCCGAGTGCAAACAGGAAGATGTTGGTGGGGGGGGGTTAAACAGGAAGATGTGGGCGAAGAAGATGTGTGCATGTGGGCGGAGATGATGTATGCATGTAGGCGGAGGGTAGAGAAAAAGCTGAAACTGCCTCGCCGCGCACGCTGCAGCACACAGCGACATGGAACGTTTATCCTTAGTGAGTTACTGCCTTGAAATCTATTCGTTTTCTAGCCACTGTTTGTGATCGAGTGGAAATCATACGAGACAAAATACTAAAACTATTCTATTTCCTCTATATATAAATATATAAGCGTGCACGATTTGCGGTGTAGCGGCATGCTTCCTGGGCCTTCCGTAATGGTGGGCCCCTAGTCTATAACCCTATTAGACCCCCCATTAATCCGACCCTGAAACTACTTATATTAATTTTCAGAAACAGAACTAAGGCGGCGGTCGTTGCCCCCCCCCCCCTTGGAAAAAAGGGGTGGTCACACTCTTCAGTACTAGTTCTTGAGGGCCACGGATCAGTTGGAGGAATGGATCGGATAGAGTGGTACGTTCTTGAGAATTTGCCATGTGGTTGTTAGACAGGCCACCAGATAAGTGTCTTGACTAGGTTAACCATTTTCTTCCACTTTAATGGGGATGGTGAGTACTGAAGGCTGCACCGGACTGGGTTTCCAGGGGTTCCGATCCTCCCGGAGGTTGGTAATGGTGGCTGGCTTTGTGGTGTCGTGGGTGCGTGATTTCTCCAATCTGGGTGCTCTGCGTTCTTTCCTCTAGTGCTCTAGCCTCAATTGCTTCAGAAGATTTGTTTTTCTCTACCTTTCCCTTATTTTGTTTTCCTTTCCTATCGAGTTCACTTCTTATCTACCAATTTCCTTCGGGAAGTTATAGACTAGGGCTCAGACACTCCACTACTACTTATCATTCAATTAAAAAACTATTTATCATTCAATTCAATTCAAGTTGCCATAGTTGATTAGCGGGAATTGAGGCAGGAATGTAGTGGATGTAAATGAGTACATCCCGCCGCAGAAGATGAGATCCCTACGTGCCGCTGACGGATTTTGAGGAGGCCGATGTGCTGGACTGTGAGAAGGCGGACTTTCTTTCCACGGCATCGCTGCTCGTGCTGGACGAAACGCGAGCAGAGTGATGCGAATATATCCTCAGTGGGAAAAGAAAGGTCTGACGCACCAACGACGACGATGAATCACTGAATGGTTTAGAGCCCTTCGACCTGCAACTCACTGAGTCTTTTGGATGGGGAAAGAAAGAGAAGCAGTAGGTGCGGGAACAGGTTGCCCTGATAGGAAAGATCCTAAAGGAAAAGTAGAGAAAAATGAGTGTTTTGGGGATATGCGCTTTCCCGCTAAAACTGTTCTAACATACATATTTGCCTGCCTGCAAACTGGTGCCACATCAACACCACATCAAGACGCTTTAAAGGAGGAAAAGGGCAAGGAAAGGGGGAACCCAGAAAATAAAATATAAGAGAACACCGCAAAAAACTACTCGAAAAACACCAAGTTTTCCACAATGGGACCTTGGAAGAGCCGTCTTATTTTTTCACCATCTTTGCTTGCCATGTACGAAAATACTCTTATATGTGCAACTGCTGATCACACAAAAATCTGTTTTCTGATTCATTGGCTGTTCGAAATGAGCGAAATTAAAGTTACGGACATCATGGCACCAGGAATTTTCTAAGTTTATGGAGTTTTTCAGCATTTTCTTGACTCTCAATATACCTCTTTTTTTTTTTTTCAAACAAACAGAACCCTTATTCTTTGTAATTCAAAGATGGAGTTATTAACCAAATCAGTCGTAGTTACTTAAATAGTATAACTAAACTAGTGATCCCAAATGTCTTGGTGTAGCATAGAAATCAAAGTTTCCAAGCTTTCGCACATCAACCAGATGGCTTTTTCAAGGAAGGTAGACAGCAAACTGCAGACTGAATAATAGAACGCGTCAAATTGTTGAAGCGTATCCCTTGAAAAAGCCATCTGGTTGATATGCGAAAGCTTGGAAACTTTGATTTCTATTCTACAGCGAGATATTTCGGATCACTAGTACAGTTATACTATTTACGTACAGTTGGTGTACAGTTCCTTGTTATTTAATTAGTCGTAGTTATTTGTTATTTGTTATGCTTCTAGGCCAAGTTTTAAGAGGTTTTATTAGGGGTTTCTTTCAGGAACGTTTTCCGAGATATATTTTGGCCTCTTGTCTCTTACTAGGTCATTAACATCGTAGTTAAGTGCCTCTCCAACTAAGGAATTAGAATGCTCCTTAGCTTTTTCATAGTGCCTTTTTGCAGATTCATAGTACATTGTATTGAGTTTACGTACATTAAGTAAGTTTCTTATTTAATGATTTGAAGTACTACCATCGAGACCCGTCATCATTCTGAGGGTTCAATTTTGAAAAGAGGTAATTTTTTATTCTGTGTGTTCGCACAGATACCTCATATTGTACTGCCATAAGTTATAACAGGACTGAAGCAGGCTTTCCATAGCAGTGGTTTATTTTTTTGGCTCAACCATTTATTTTTAATCAGCGGTACTTGAACAGGTACGAAACCCTCTAGCTTTTCCGAGAGTCTCTGAGATGTGTTTATTCTGGTTCAGATTTTTATTCATAATTTGCCGTAGGTATTTGACTTCTTTTACCCAGGAAATATGTTTTCCTCAGAATTCAATTTCCAAGTCTGGATTGGAGTTTCTGACTTTTTAGAAAATAAGATTGCCTGCGTTTTATCGGTATTAATTTTAATTTTTCCAATCCAGAAAGTATTGCTCTAATTTCTGCACATAGTACTGCAGCATGTAAGCTGCTTGATTTTGATTTTTTGGCGTATATACAATTTCTGTATCGTCAGCATTATGTGCAGTTGTCAGATTTTTGTTCCTAAAGGTAGGAAAATCGAACATAAAAATGGAACAGAGAGTTGGTGCCAGTACACTTCCTTGTGACACTCCAGCTTGGATATTTCTTTCCCTTTATTTTGACATAGAATTTTCTGTTTTGCAGATAAGATCATGAAAATATCTGGGGACGGAATTCATGTGCAATAAGTTTGAAAATTATTGCTTCATGTGAGCATTTGTCAAATGCTTTAGCTGTACCAAGGAATATAGTAACGGTATGTTGTTATAGGTTGATACCTTTGTAATTTTTTTCTGCTACCCTGGTAAGCTGATGCAAAGTTCATTGCTTTTCTCTAAAGCCTCATTGCAAATACGGTATTACAGGAAATTCTTCACAGTATTTTTGCATTTTGACAAGAATTATTTCCCTAGGATTTTGTGCATCGTTCGCAAATATGAAATTGGTCTGTGGTTTTCAGGCAAAGCTAAATTTTTTTGGAATTAGGCAGTAACATAACTTCCGATGATTTCTACTGGAAAATACTTTGGCTTTGGTTGCATTATAATTTTTTTGTTAACGTTTGCGTGTAAGCAGTAGGTACTTTTTTCATAATTCTATTAGTAATTCCATCTTTTCCTGCTGCTTTTATATTTTTTAATTTTTTAAAAGAAGGTTTTATAGGAGGTAAAAAACCTGCTCCACTTTAACTGGAAGTGGGATTTTAAAGTCAGGTGGACAGTAGTTTTGGTTCTTAAAGGTCTGTTGCTGTTTTTTTACTCCTTCTTTTCTGAGGTCTGCATGTTGGGGTCAGCCCTTAAAGGTGCCTTTTATTTTTTTTCTCATCTGCATCTTCTTTTGGAGGTTGTATTTTGTGTTATTATTTTTTGAATTTGGCTTTCCTTTCCCAATAAATTTCTCATAAAGATCGGTACCAGAATTCTGTTCTATGTGATTGATTTGGTCTGTTTCATGCTTGAAATAATTTACAGTGGTATTTTCCATTTCAATGCCTTTTTTCTGTATAGACATATTATTAAGCATGGACTGTTTTTTCAAGGGAGTCTGCAAATATATCTGCTTTTTCTTCTGCAATTCTAGCCAGAGTTCCGTCAACTTTTTTTAGCTGAAGGACTAGATGAATGTTTTTTATTTTGGAGTGATGTGGTGTGATGCCATAAGGTTTTTTTATTTATTTTTTATCAAGATTTTCTGGATATTCAATATGGGCTTCTTCCAGTATATTATCGCCCTAAGATCCGTTAGCCAATTTCTGAATGTCTTTCCTGATTTTATCATTCAGTGAATAATAAATATATTTAAAAGTAGGGTTTCTGAACCTTTGCTACTTACGCCTATATTTTTTTCTTTATTGGTAGCAATAATTTCTTTACGCAAATAGTATGGATTACTTTTTCTTTGGCAGGGGCCTGACATCCCATTTCTACTTTTTGTATCGCTTGACTGAATTTGAAAACTGCTAGATCAGTTTCTTCTTTGGCACTACAGTTTTCTACTTGGTATGAAGTGCCAACATGAGGGATTTGTAATTCAGCGACGAGCGAACGCATGGAAAGACCGTCATTTCCTTCATATGGCGTTGATGGACCGAACAGCCACGTCTCGACTGTTAGAACAACGGTGGAAGACTATGTCACATCATAGTTTGCAAGATCTGTGCGACGCCCTTTGCTTCAGAAAGCCTTGTCGCTTGCCATCCGTCCGTTGCTTCAACTTTCTTTGACCTTAAACCGCAGATGTCAGTGGTTTCAATGGGCCAAGAACGCAGACACTGAAGTAATGAATGGCAGCGTATAATGTTTTCCGACGAGTCACGATTCAACCTAATGACCCATAATTGACGTATTCTTGTATGGCGACACCGTGGTGAACGGCTGCCGGAGGCATACATTATGCAGCGTCACATGGATTCGACACTGAGAATTCTGGTGTGGGATGCTATTGGATTCCGTTCACGTTCTTGCCTTTTGCGCATTATATGAACCCCAGCCATTTACGAAAATTGTAGAGGCTGAAATGCTGCCATATTTGCAGAATGTCCCTGATGACATCTTTCAACAGGACGATGCCCGACCACATGTGACGCGGAATATCTTACAGCTTCCTGATGCCAGACATGTGCCATGACGTCCGCGGTCAGCGCGTTCGCCTGATTTGTCGTCCATTGAACAAGTGTTGGATATGGTTCCTCGACACCTGTCCAGTTGTGCTCCACCGTCAGTTACCCAAGACGAACTCTGCGTATGAATCGAAACAGCATGGAATGAACTTCCGCAGTGCGACATCCAGTACCTATTCCAGTAGATGTCACATCGTGTACGATACGCAATCGCAGCTCGTGGTGGGTACACAAGGCACTGAGTATTGTGTATTCTACATCACTTACTGGTCTGTACTTCTGATAACTTACATCTTGTATCATAAATAATGTACCCTATAAATGTCACTTCGTCAACTCAGGTCTTTATTGGTGTTGCATTTTTAACAGACAGCAGCGTATTTAAGCTGCGACGGCTCAAAATAGATTAAAAGATTCCAGTTGCTATTCAAAACGTTCCTTTTCCAGAAGACTTAAACTTTGCATTTTGGTCATATTTTTTATCTGAAGCTGCGGTATATATTATTTTGGGTAGGTTAGTTGTTAAAACGTAACTTAGATTTGTATGTAGCAGTAGCTAATGGTTATCCATATTATCAACGATTATCAATCTGCTGTTGGATAAAGGTCTTCCTAAGTCTCTTCCACAACTTTCTGCCTTGACTCCGGCATATTACTCCATATTACAACTGTCATATTACAACTTCTCATTATTACTCCATATTACAACTTTCTCCTTATTACTCCGTCATGCATTCGAATTCTACCCACCCAATTTCTCCTTATTACTCTATAGCACAACTTTCTCTTTATTACTCCGGCATGCCTTCGAATTCTACCCACCCAATTTCTCCTTATTACTCCGTCATGCATTCGAATTCTACATATACGATTTCTCCTTATTACTCTATATCACAACTTTCTCCTTATTACTCCGTCATGCATTCGAATTCTACCCACCCAATTTCTCCTTATTACTCTATAGCACAACTTTCTCTTTATTACTCCGGCATACCTTCGAATTCTACCCACCTAATTTCTTCTTATTTCTCCGGCATGCCGTCGAATTCTACCCACCTAATTTCTCCTTATTACCCCATATTACAACTTTCTCCGTATTACTCCGGCGTGCCTTCGAATTCTACCCAACCAATTTCTCCTTATTTCTCCCTATTACAACTTTCTCCTTAATACTCCGGTATGCCTTCGAATTCTACCCACCCAATTTCTCCTTATTACTCCATATTACAACTTTCTCCTTATTACTCCGTCATGTCTTCGAATTCTACCCACCTGATTTCTCCTTATTGTTCCATATTACAACTTTCTCCTTATTTCTCCGGCATGCCTTAGAATTCTACCCACCTAATTTCTCCTTATTACCCCATGTTACAACTTTCTCCTTATACCTCCGGCATGCCTTCGAATTCTACCCACCCAATTTCTCTTTATTACTCCTGCATGCCTTCGAATTCTTCCCACCCAATTTCTCCTTATTACTCCATATTACAACTTTCTCCTTATTACTCCGTCATGCATTCGAATTCTACCCACCCAATTTCTCCTTATTACTCGATATCACAACTTTCTCTTTATTACTCCGGCATGCCTTCGAATTCTACCCAACCAATTTCTCCTTATTTTTCCATATTACAACTTTTTCCTTAATACTCCGGTTTGCCTTCGAATTCTACCCACCTGATTTCTCCTTATTGTTCCACATTACAACTTTCTCCTTATTACTCCGGCATGCCTTCGAATTCTACCCACCTAATTTCTCCTTATTACTTCATATTACAATTTTTTCCTTATTACTCCATATTACAACTTTCTCCTTATTACTCCGGCATGCCTTCGAATTCTACCCACCTGATTTCTCCTTATTACTCCATATTACAACTTTTTCCTTATTACTCCGGCATGCCTTTTAATTCTACACACCTAATTTCTCCTTATTACTCCGTATTACAACTTTCTCCTTATTACTCCGGTATGCCTTCGAATTCTACCCAACCAACTTCTCCTTATTTTTCCATATTACAACTTTCTCCTTATTACTCCGGCATGCCTTCGAATTCTACCTACCCAATTTCTCCTTATTACTCCATATTACAACTTTCTCCTTATTACTCCGGCATGCCTTCGAATTCTACCCACCAATTTTCACGGGTTTCCACTTCTCAGTCTTTTTTAGCCTCTTGCAGTATAATATTTTAGTTCTCCAGTGGTGGTCAGTTCTTCAATGTGTCTAGCGCGTTACCATTTGAGGGTCTTTACTTTGACATTTCTTGTCATTTTCCTGATCCATGAGCTCCACTTCCTACCTTTTTTATCTATACCAAGCATACATCTCTTCACGCTTTTTTCGAGTTGTCCGTCTTTATGGGGCACGTCTTTGATCCGTCATTAAGAACTGGAAGAATGCACTGATTAAACACTTTTCTGTTAATACGTAATGGCAAATTGCTCTTGAAAATTGTGCTGTTTCCTCCAAATGCTATCCAAGCATGTTTTATAATAGTATTAATTTCTTCTTCCATGTGGCCCTTACTTGATATTTGTTTTACTTCTGGATTTTCCCAAACCACCTTTAAACCTTCAGGTCCTGTAAAAGCATTGTACATCAGTTTTGTTTTCTGTGACTTCATTTAAATCCTTCTTCTTTACTAGTGCCAGCAAGTTCCTGAATTATACTCTTCATTTCTGATGGAGTACTTACAAAAACGGTCGTATCGTCAGCAAAACGAGAATGGGTTAAATAATCTCCATTAAACATTTTCCCCTTGTCCTCCCAGTTGAGTGATTGAAAGGCATTCTTCAAACCATCAACAGCACGTATAAGAATTGGAAAAGGAGTGAGGCAAGGTGGCGTCATGTTTGCCAATGCAACGTTGCAGAATGATGAGCCATGACCGAAACTAAATTGTTTCGTTATGCTTTTGTTAGAAACACATTTATGGAAAAGATCCTTCTTCTTTAACTTTGCCGTGGATCTTCGGAACACTGAAGGTTAAACATTTTCATTATACACTTAACGAAACGTAAATACCTTGAACAATCCTTTCCTTTTCCTTTTCTCCTTTTTTCTTTCTTTCTTTCTTTTCTTTTGTTTTCTTTTTTTGTTGTTGTTGTTGAATGATAATAACGGCAAAGTTAACAAGAATTACATCACCAAACATGGAAAGGCCCTATGTAACATGGAAACTGAAACATCACAATGTACGATACCTGGTAGTGAAGTCATATCAAGTACAGCCCGTCCAACTGAACAACTTCAGATCTGACCGATTTTTCTGATCGAATGGTTGACAGTATTGATTCTTATACGCTATAACGAACGCGATACCTACGCTCCTCCAAACTTTTTTATCGGAGGGGCAATGAATGGCTGCTTAAAGTAACTGGTTCGAACATGTTGATTTCTGCTCAGGTTGTGTGTATTTGTCTGTTGGAATTATTGTAGATCTGAAGGGATGATGCACCATTTCTGCATATGAGTCATCATAATCAACAGGTCCAGAAATAATATATTTCAATTCCTTTATACGAACCATTTTTATTAATATAATATGATAACAGAAATAAAGACACACTTTAAAAAATTACGAAAGAAAAAATTTATGATAATCCTAAATGTAAGGTTCTTAACACAGACTCACGAAGAATAGTACTTCACAAATTAAAAAAATGTTGTTCGAACAATGTTTTAAAACCAACATTTTCATAGAAGCAGACGATTTTATCGAAAACGACTTCATCGAAGACGAATTCATTGGAAAGCAAATCATCGAAGACGAATTCATCGGAAAGCAAATCATCGAAACTAAATTCATCGAACGAGCACTTTACCAAATGACCAGTCGAAAAAAATTAATTTTTTGATTAGTTCGTTAAATAACTTGAATATACAGTATCATCGTCCTAATCGTAGCCGTAAAACATCGATTAAAAGACGCGAATGATCAACATGATAACACCTCTGTGTTGATTAATTATAATTTCGCAAATTTTCGCCAAATAAAGGAACGTCGTATTTTCGTATTGCCGCCGTGTAAACCTGTGACTCCGTCTTACCCCGTTGAAAAACTGCCGATCTAGAATTAGAGATTGGCGAGACGAAGCAGAAACCAGAGACCAGCTGGTTATGTAAATATTTTAAATTTTTTTTTCCTTTCTTTGGTATAAATAGTTGGTATGAACTCTTTTCTGTACCAGGATGAGAAATATACTTTTTATTGGTATAATATTTAATGAAGTTTCTTATTTGAGGATGGGCTAATTTTTTAATTGGAATACGACGTGTTTAGACGCCAAAAGCTTTTATTAATTCATTTTAAAATGATGCAAAACGCTTTTAATATTTTATTGAATTTAAGACTAGTTTGGGAATCTTTAAAAGAATTTTCAGAATGTAGTTTTGTTGAAATGTGTTTTACCTGAATCATCGTGATGATACCCCAAACTCAGAAAGCTCATTATATTAATTTCCAACCCTAACCACACCAAAAACTAATCCCTAAATCTGAATACCATTACAAATCTTAAGATATAAACCAATAAGAAGTAAGGTGAGAGCTAGAATTATTTACTTATGAGATATGAACATTCATCATGAATGAAAACTATGTAATTTTTTTCTTTATTATGTCCCTACAATACATTATGTCACTGTATTTCATGTATCTGGCATCATGTTTTACATCCTTGTTCTGTATATATACTCCTCACCAAGGTTTTATGTGTCCTTTTAACATCTGAGGAAGATCTCAATATGGGATCGAAAGATCTAATGTTTGTAACCTTTTTAACTTAATAAATTTAAAACCTTTTGATCGCGTAACTGAGGGTCAAGGGCGGATTGGGACCACCAAGCCAGGCCGGGAATTTTAGTCTTCCGGTCCACTGTAAAAACACGCGTATGTACTGGTGAAGAAATTCCCTCATGAAAATATTATCTGAGATGCTAGACGAAAGAGAACTGCTAAGCAACGTAAAATGAATACAGTTTTGAATAAACTTTAACAAAAATTGAACAATGAAAGAATTTCAAAAATCCGCCCATGATTGAATGTAACAACAAATCACACTCAAAATGAGTGCCGTAACAGATAACTATTTTCATTCGAGAAATTTGGTTTCGAAAAAAAAAGTTTCTTGAACACCCCATTTCCAACAAAATCACCATAACTTTTATTCTGAAAGTTAAAATGTGCACATACCACATAGCTATTCTCCTACGCAATTAATTTTTATATTTATTTGGCCACGAATCGACTACTCCGCTATAGTATTGGTCAGCCCTCGCAAAACTGCTGAAATTTCAACTAGCCAAAGTGGCTAGTGGAATGAACATTTTACTAGCCAAATGACAAAATCTGCTGGTAAAAAAATAATAATAATTGGTAACCTCTCTGCTTACATTTCTATGAAATTAAATGGGTGAATGTTTTTTTCTTTCTAATGAGAGACTTTAACTTCGTAAAAACAGATGCATCGCAGTTACTGCAAAGTATCATTATATTAACTGCAAATATTGCATATGCTTTTGTTCCAAAATGATTGATTCTTTGACAATTTATTTTCAGTGCTGTAATATCATTAATCTTACTGTCTTAATTTACACATACATAATTTATTTTCTAGAGGCCATTGAAGTTAGATGTCTAATTTCTTTAATATTATTTAAAACAAAGGGACAAAAAGCTAGGATATATATGCATAAAGTGGCACTAGTAATGTTGATACAATTTACAGCTGATACAGTGATACTGATATGTACTGTGTCTGATCTTGCCATCAAGGTATCTGCCCACCACAATTGAATAGCATTTTGAGGATCAAAATCTTCAATTGAAGGGCTGTTGCATGTAATTATCATTAAGTCATTTAAAGTGTCACTATTCAGACATGCCCAATTACTCATTTTTATGAGGTTCATTGCTGAAAAGCCACGCTTACAAGGAGCAGTACTACATGGCATTAGATGTAGCACCTGCATCATCTTAAAAACATTGCCATAACAGTTTGTTTCTTTTTGTTTAGCATATATGCGGATAAACAGAGATTCCAAGGTGATTCTTTTACCTGTACATGACATTAAAAAGATATATTATACCATGACAAAGGTTGCTTTAGTAACTTTGACCCTTTGGGCATTGCTTTAGTAACTTTGACCCTTTGGGCACTCCATGCTGATCCGCCAGCAGATTAAGTTTATCTCGAAGCCCACCTTCACTTCCATTCATCTTCGAAGTAGCTGTAGAAACATGGGCGAGAAAACTGAACTCGATATTCATTCACAAGTGGGGGGGGGGGGAAGGCGGAGTTGGAATAGTTGCTCACTTGGGAAAAAATCTACTGGTCATCGTTGGCTACTATATTAAAAAAATTACTAGCCACTACAAAATATCTGGTCGCCATCTGGCAACTGGTTACTGATATTTGCAACGGCTGGTATTGGTAACTCCTCACTGAGTAGACTCCTATTTTAAGTTTACCCATTATCTTGACCCATGAGCCACCCCATTTTCACTCATGAACCAGTACTGGTAGATTATTGTTTCATTTAAGACAAATGTGGGTGAGACGTGGATCTCAAACTATCTCTGCCAGAGGACTACTTTGTGCTCTGTGTCAGTCTGTGGATAAGAAGTGAGGATGATAGGCCACTGCAATTGTGATACTAGTGTCTCTTTTAAGATTACAAAAGGAGAGTAGGGCATACCAATGCTCCTGGGCTCCAAGTTCAACAATCTGCGTCAAGCTGTAGTCAGTTTTAGCTTAATTTATAACGATGTACTTGGTCCGGCAGCAGTTCTCTCACATAATAAGTACAGAGAATTTTGCATGAATTTTAGAGCAAACGCCGAAGAAAGGCGGATAGATGGAAACTTTTTTTCAAGGAAATATCTTTTCAGACAGAAATAACGCTCAACATGAAGTTAACGATTATTATTCCTAAGTGCCAAAATAATTATTCGTTCTTTTGAAACAATCCAGACGAAGAGGATACGAGAAATAGTGAGCTATTTCTCGAGTGGTCCACCGGGATATGTCCCGGTGTCCCGGTGGGCCAATCCGCCCATGCTGAAGGCGTTTTACTTGCTGAATGGGTCTTATATGTTGAAATGTGTTTTGTGAACGCTATTAATTCTTATTCACTATTGTGGCAATTCAATTGGTGTATTTGATTTTCAACATTTCAGAGCACGTATTCTCTGGGGGAAAAAAATCTTTTACCAATTTAAATTTCTTAATCTAATCCCTCGTTTGAGGTATGAAAAGTATAAATTATTTTTTTGTTTGAAATTTTGAATTAGATATCGGAGACTTATTAACTTTTACTAAATTTTTTAAAAGAAATTTAAAATTCCTGGTAATCATATAAAAATAGAAAAAAAATCATGCAACATGAATGTTTAATAAAAAAAAATCCGGTAATTTGGATTTTATTCATTCTCTGTTAAAGAAAATCATCATCATTTGTCAATATATATTTTTAAAAGCTTACGCTAATAAAGTTTAATAATCATTATTTCAGCTTCCGTAAGCCATTATTTGCTACATTCCTTCATAACAGTGTACTGTGAATGGAATAAATGTTATTCTTAAAATGATAGGAAAATTAACTACACTGCTGGCCACCCAAAATGCAACACCAAGAAAGGCACGAGATAGCAGCAAAGCCAGATTTACTGGACACATAGCAACAGATACAAACAGTGGCGGCTCGTGATAAGCTGAGATGGGGGGGGGGGGTGGCTGCATCTCAATTTTGTAGATATCGCTTCGAATAAGCTAAGTTACTGAGCCTGTGCTGATGCTGTCCGTTTAATAATAATAATAATAATAATGATAATAAGATATATATATATCATCATCATCATCATCATTGTCAACCATTATCAATCCACTGCTGGACGAAGGTCTCCCCAAGTTTCCTCCACAACGGTCTGTCTTGTGCCAGTCTCCTCCATGTCACTCCCGCATACTTTCGAATTTCATCCACCCATCTTCCATGTGGTCTTCTTCTGGGTCTTTTCCTGTCTCTTGGAATCCAATCTAAAATTTCGGCTGTCCATCGATGGTCTGTCCTTCTGGCAGTATGTCCAGCCCATTGCCATTTCAGGGATTTAACTCTGATCATGATGTCTTCCACTCTTGTCATTTTTCGGATCCACGAGTTCCTCTTCTTATCTCTCCTGGTTACACCAAGCATGCACCTCTCCATGCTGCTTTGAGTTGTCTGCAGCCTTTGTATGTCTCTTTTAGCTAAGGTCCACGTCTCTGCACCATACGTAAGCACTGGAAGGATGCATTGATCAAACACTATTCTTTTAAGACATAATGGCATATTGCTCTTGAAAATTATGCTGTTTCTTCCAAAAGCTCTCCAGGCAAGTTTTGTACGCCGATTAATTTCTTCATCAATGTGACCCTCACTTGATATCTGCTGTCCAAGATAAACGTACGTGTCTGTTATCTCCAGCTTTTCTCCATCAATCGATAAATCTTCATTTCTTGTAAAAGCATTGAACATCACTTTTGTCTTCTGAAAGTTCATTTTTAACCCCACTTCTTTACTCTTGTCAGCAAGTTCCTGGATCATACTCTGTAGCTCTGATGGGGTAGTTGCAAAAATGACTATGTCATCAGCAAAACGAAGGTGGGTTAGATAATCTCCATTAATCTTTATCCCTTTGTTTTCCCAGTTCAGTGATTGAAAGACATTTTCCAATGTGGCATTAAAGAGCTTCGGAGATATGGTGTCACCTTGTCTCACTCCTTTTCCAATTTTTATGTGTGTTGTATTTTCAAACAGCCGAATCTTTGCACTTGCATTTTCATAGATGTTATTAATAATGTTAATGTATGCATCTTCAATACCGCAGGATTTCAGAGCCATTGCAACTGCTGATGGTTTCACCGAATCAAAGGCTTTTTCATAATCGATAAAAGCCATGCACAATGGAAGTTCATATTCCCTCGCTCTTTCAATTAGTTCTCTCAGTACGTGAATATGATCTATTGTGCTGTAGCCACTCCTGAATCCAGCTTGTTCTCTCGGTTGAGCCATGTCCAGTGTCACCTTCAAGCGGTTACCTTTATTATTTAGATCACGAATTTGCTCATAAAATTCTTCAATTTCTTCTTCAGCATGACTTGTGGTGGGTGCATAAGTTTGAATAATCTGAGCCTGGTATCTTCTCGAGAGTTGGATAACGAGTCGTGCAGCTCTGTCAGAGGAACTTTCAACTTCTACAACTTTATCGTTCAGTTTCTTGTTTATTATAAATCCCCTACCACTAGTTCTGCCAGTAACTGTCCCACGATAGTAGAAGAGATGTCCACTTTTCAGTTCAATGAGATCTTCTCCTTTTCTCCTTACCTCACTTAGCCCAACGATGTCCCACTTGATCCATTGTAGTTCCTCTTCCAATTCAAGAAGCCTTGAATCAGAAGATAGGGAGCGTCCGTTATACGTAGCCAAGGTCAGCATCAGATGGCAGCCCAGTCCGGTCCTCCGGGGATTCTTAGCACCCTCTGCCTTCATGTCGCACTGGCCGCTGCCTTGGCCAGGTACATTCTAGCTGCCGGAGACTGAGGGCCAAGATTTAAGTTGTGGAGTCATTTTGGAGGGGTTTGGCCATAACTCACCACGCTGGCCAAGCGGGTTGGTGAGTGTGGGATAGCATTTCCTCTAATCCCGATGGTATAGTTATACCGCTATTGGCGGTCGTCAGAGCCCTTTTAGTGGGAACAGGATGTACCACGAGAAGGCGGGGTTGACATTTGTCAAGGAGAGGCTATATATATATATATATATATATATATATATATATATATATCGAAAGTGTGTTTTTTTACGAGTAATGAATATTTAGATTTTATATTTAGCGATTGATAGGGAATAGAAAAACGTAGAGGTACCGATACATAAATTAGGCAACAGATATTAAGCGATGGCCACATTGCCACATTTATAAAGAAAATAATCGGAACTATAAAACTTGGTCAGATGCATTATTTCTTAAAAAGAAACTGATTAATCAGTGCATCCTTCCAGTTCTTACTCATGGAGCACAGGCATGGACCTGAACTAAAATAGATATTCAGATGTTGCAGACAACTGATAGGAGCATGCAGAGATGCATGTTTGATGTTACCAGGAAAGATACAAATACACTTCTGGCCACCCAAAATGGAACACCAAGAAGGAAACATCCGATTGGCCTGAAATTCTCAGCATGCGTCGCCCGCGAGAGGACATGCAAACGATTAGCATTGCAGGGCATATGCAAATCATGTGCGCCCGGCACGCCACCGAGAAGCACTATAAGAAGGCCGCACAGAAGGCAAGGTGTAAGTAGTGGAAGTGTGTTGTGCTGCCGGACCTGCGCGTGGGAAGCTTCCTGATGCCTCGTCGCAGAATACGGCAGTCATTCCAGCACGTTTCGGAGTTCGACACAGGACGAATAGTTGCTTATCGCGACAGCGGTTTATCGTACCGAGACATCGGCGCCCGTGTGGGACGTAATCCAGCCACAGTGAGGCGAGTATAGATTCGGTGGGTGCAGGAGGGACAAACGGACCGATGTGAGTGATTGCCGCGGCCGCGGCACACCGCCGAAAGAGAGGACCGGCATGTTATGCGGCGGGCATTGACGGCTCGCACCGCCACATCAAGAATGTTAGTGCAGGAATTAGGGTGCGTTGCGCAACAACCTGTGTCAGCACGTACCGTTTGACGTCGTCTGCAGGAGTGGGGACTTATCGCACGGCGCCCATTGCTCCGATTACCATTGACGTTACACCACCGGCGAGTGCGGCGGCAGGGGCCGTTAAACGCCGCACCTGGACTACGGAATGGTACGACGTTGTCTTCTCCGACTAATCCCGCTTCTGCCTGCAACACCACGATGGTCGGATCCGCGTGTGGCGGCACCGCGGCGAGAGAATGTATGACGCCTGCATTATGCATCGCCATATCGGTCCGTCGCCTGGCGTTATGGTTTGAGGCGCAATTGGATATGACATCCGCACCCCTCTGGTACGCATCGCCGGTACACTCAACATCCACCGCTACATCTCCGACGTTTTGGAGCCTGTAGTCCTCCCTTACCTGCAGGACCTGCCAGCGGCCACGTTTCAACATGACAATGCGCGCCCTCACGTGGCACGCACCGTGCAAGAAATCTTCACGGCCCACCAGGTGTCACTGCCGCCGTGGCCCGCCTGTTCTCCCGATATGTCGCCCATCGAACACGTCTGCTCGCTGATAGGCAAACGAGTGGCCCGGCAAGCACCACCAGCGGCGTACATGACTTTGATGAACTGTGGCAACATGGCAGCCTGATGAACTGTGGGAACGTGTGGAAGCAGTCTGGACCGACATACCCCAAGCCCACATCCACAGCCTCTTTCGTTCGATGCCGCGGCGTGTAGCGGCCGTTATTGCCAGCCGTGGGGACCACATGAACTATTGATGCCTGCGTGTTCCGCAAGTCGCACGGTCCTGTAAGCTCAATCGTTTTATCTTTGTATCTGTTGTTATGTGTCCAGTAAATCTGGCTTTGCTATCTCGTGTCCTTCTTCGTGTTGCATTTTGGGTGGCCAGCAGTGTAGAAACCCGTGGATCGGGAAAATGACAAGAGTGGAAGACATTATGATCAGAATTCCTGAAATTGCAATGAAATGGACATATTGCTAGAAGAAAGAGCCACTGACGGAGAGTTGAAATATTGAACTGGATAACAAGGAGACAAACAATACCCAGAAGATGACAAGAGGGAGATGGGTGCATGAAATTCGAAAGTATGAAAGAATAAAGCTCAAGGCAGACTGTTGTGGAAGAAGAAACTTGGAGACTCTCATCCAGCAGTGGATTGATAGTGGTTGCGAATTTTATATACATGCATATCATCATCATCATCATTGTCAACCATTATCAATCCACTGCTGGACGAAGGTCTCCCCAAGTTTCCTCCACAACGGTCTGTCTTGTGCCAGTCTCCTCCATGTCACTCCCGCATACTTTCGAATTTCATCCACCCATCTCCCATGTGGTCTTCTTCTGGGTCTTTTCCTGTCCCTTGGAATCCTATCTAAAATTTCGGCTGTCCATCGATGATCTGTCCTTCTGGCAGTATGTCCAGCCCATTGCCATTTCAGGGATTTAACTCTGATCATGATGTCTTCCACTCTTGTCATTTTTCGGATCCACGAGTTCCTCTTCTTATCTCTCCTGGTTACACCAAGCATGCACCTCTCCATGCTACTTTGAGTTGTCTGCAGCCTTTGTATGTCTCTTTTAGCTAAGGTCCACGTCTCTGCACTATACGTAAGCACTGGAAGGATGCATTAATCAAACACTTTTCTTTTAAGACATAATGGCATATTGCTCTTGAAAATTATGCTGTTTCTTCCAAAAGCTCTCCAGGCAAGTTTTGTACGCCGATTAATTTCTTCATCAATGTGACCCTCACTTGATATCTGCTGTCCAAGATAAACGTACGTGTCTGTTATCTCCAGCTTTTCTCCATCAATCGATAAATCTTCATTTCTTGTAAAAGCGTTGAACATCACTTTTGTCTTCTGAAAGTTCATTTTTAATCCCACTTCTTTACTCTTTTCAGCAAGTTCCTGGATCATACTCTGCAGCTCTGATGGGGTAGTTGCAAAAATGACTACGTCATCAGCAAAACGAAGGTGGGTTAGATAATCTCCATTAATCTTTATCCCCTTGTTTTCCCAGCTCAGCGACTGAAAAACACCCTCCAATGTGGCATTAAAGAGCTTCGGAGATATGGTGTCACCTTGTCTCACTCCCTTTCCAATGTTTACGTGTGTTGTATTTTCAAACAGCCTAATCTTTGCACTTGCATTTTCATAGATGTTATTCATAATATTAATGTATGCATCTTCAATACCGCAGGTTTTCAGAGCCATTGTAACTGCTGATGGTTTCACCGAATCAAAGGCTTTTTCATAATCGATAAAAGCCATGCACAATGGAAGTTCATATTCCCTCGCTCTTTCAATTAGTTCTCTCAGCACGTGGATATGATCTATTGTGCTGTAGCCACTCCTGAATCCAGCTTGTTCTCTCGGTTGAGCCATGTCCAGTGTTACCTTCAAGCGGTGTGAAAGAACTTTAGTGAAGATTTTATAAACTACTGATAGGAGGCTGATAGGTCTGTAGTTTCCGAGATCCTCAATGTCACCTTTCTTATGTAGCAGGATCATTGTAGCGGTGTTCCAATCCTCAGGAATCTTTCCTTCATTAAGGCATCGAGTGAAAATTTGGGCGAGTACTGTTTCGATTTCTCCACTTGCTTCTTGTATGATGTCTACAGTAATTCCATCTTCTCCTGGAGCTTTTCCCCGCTTCATGTTCTTGATTGCATGTGCAACTTCTGCTGGAAGGACTGGAGGAACTCTGGTACTGGTATCTTTCATGATGTCTGGAGTGCATATATCATCCCTTTCATATAATTTGGAGTAGAAATCTTTCACTCTTGTCAAAATTTCTGCCTCTATTTCTTGTTACAGAACCATCTTCTTTTCTCAGTGCCATAATCTGTTTTCTTCCCTTACTGAGATGTCCCTTTGCTATCTTTAGGCTTTGGTTGTTTTCAATTGCTTTCCTCACTAGTTCACAGTTGAATTTCCTTACGTCTTCAGTGATACTTTTTCTTACTGTCTTGCATAGCTCTATATATTCCACTTTGGAAGTCACATCTTCTTTAGTTGTCCTCATCTCTCTTCTTTTTTGCATCAACATTTTGGTTTTTCCTGATAATTTGTTCACATGCAACTTGTTCTTAGACCCAGCTAATTTTGTTGCTGTTTCCATAAGAGCTTTGGTTACTTTTCTGTTAACTTCAGAGATGTCCACTTCTTCCGATGTTAGGCCTTCTAAAGCAGAGAACCTGTTCTTCAGTTCTAACTTGAAGGTATTATGGTGTTTTTTAAGGTTGGTTATGTCAATAGATTTTGTTTGTCTTATGAGCTTGCCACGTTCAAGTTTAGTGTTGAGGTGCATCTTACATCTCACCAATCTATGGTCACTACCTGTGTTGAACTTGTTTAGCACACTGCAGTCTTCTATGACAAATTTTTTGTTACACATAATAAAATCAATTTCACTTGTTGTCCCATTTGGATGTCTCCATGTCCATTTCCTGTGTGGCTTTTTCTTGAAGAAGGAGTTCAAGATGAAAAACCCTTCTGCCTCTGCAAACTCAACGAGAGTATTTCCACGCTGGTTTCTGTTGCCATGACCGAATTTACCTACTGAAGTTTCATTCTGTTGCCGTTGCCCTATTTTTGCATTGAAATATCCCATAATTATTTTCAAGTGCTGCTTACCTTTATTATTTAGACGACAAATTTCCTCATAAAATTCTTCAATTTCTTCTTCAGGATGACTTGTGGTGGGTGCATAAGTTTGAATAATCTGAGCCTGGTATCTTTTCGAGAGTTGAATAACAAGTCGTGCCGCTCTGTCAGAGGAACTTTCAACTTCTACAACTTTATCCTTCAGTTTCTTGTTTATTATAAATCCAACACCACTAGTTCTGCCAGTATCTGTCCCACGATAGTAGAAGAGATGTCCACTTTTCAGTTCGATGAGATCTTCTCCTTTTCTCCTTACCTCACTTAGCCCCACGATGTCCCACTTGATCCTTTGTAGTTCCTCTTCCAATTCAAGAAGCCTTGAATCAGAAGATAGGGAGCGTCCATTGTAAGTAGCCAAGGTCAGCATCAGATGGCAGCCTAGTCCGGGCCTCCGGGGATTCTTAGCACCCTCTGCCTTCATGTCGCACTGGCCGCTGCCTTGGCCATTTACATTCCAGCTGCCGGAGACTGAGGGCCAAGATTTAAGTTGTGGAATCATTTTGGAGGGGTTTGGCCATAACTCACCACGCTGGCCAAGCGGGTTGGTGAGTGTGGGATAGAATTTCCTCTAATCCCGATGGTATAGTTATACCGCTATGGGCGGTCGTCAGAGCCCCTTTAGTGGGAACAGGATGCACCACGAGAAGGCGGGGTTGACATTTGTCAAGGAGAGGCTGTGATGTTACGCATCACCTGACCTTACATCCCATACATGCATATACGTGTGTATATATATACAAGTATATAAGTACAAAAAATGTAAAAAAATTAATGCGTGTGGCAGTGGCAGCGGAGACACACACTCAAGGTCATGTACGCATTCTCAAGTGTCTCATTGTGACCCCTAGAAATATGACAATAAATATTTTTCCTTCTGATACACTCCCTTTGAAACTTCGACTTGATAATAACCACTGCAACTTACACGGCGATGAAAAACTTTTTGTAGAATTTTGAAGTCTGCCAGAATTTCGCGATGAGTTGTTATTGCGATACTCACACACCGGCATTCTCTTTAATAAAAACGGATTGGAAACATATTCATTCCAGTTTTAATTTTGAAGCCATGATAACAATTTAGTGCAGAAAATTTTTTTTCCAAAATTTACCAACTTTGTAAATTTTCTAAACAATGACATCTGATTAAATGTTCTTTTCAAAGTAATTAAGTATAATGCACTACCTCGATTGAAATGCGCAGCTTATTTGGGGAGGGAGGGGGGATGCAGCAGAAAAAATTGTACCCAGTGGAGTGACTTCAATGATTTTTGGTGAATAAAAATTTACGTGAGTTTAAAAGCGGAAATTTCGTTGTGCTTGGTCAGTGAAGAAATCAATTTTGTGCAAGTATTTCGCTGCAGAAATTAATCTCTCTCCCTCCCTCTCTTTTTTTTTTTTTTTTTTTTTTTCAATTTATCCAATACTGAATTCTATTCTTAATCGCAATTTTTTCACATGCCCATTTTGACCAGAAGAGAAAACATAAGTAAAACTATTTTGCAAAAGTCCCGGCAACTGAGTATTTGTCATTAGCAAACACAAATATTTTACAGTTCGATGGTGTTAGAATTATTACGTTGAATAAAAACAGGAACAAACCAAAAACTGGAAGGGGGAAAAAAAAAAGAACTGGTTGAGTAATACATTCAAACATACCTTATTTAATACTTTATTTCCACATTCGTCATTATTTTAATTCATTCCCCTATTTTATTTCTTATTCAGAAGCACAAGAACCGTATTAATCAACAAAGCACACAGGCCCTTCGATGCATTCCCACCCAACGAGAGACTGCATTCGCAAGCAACCCGTGCTAGCGAGACTGCCATCAATGCAGTCCCCAGGGAAGTTTTATTCAAAGGAAACGAACTGATGTTAGAATAGGCAGAGTTTCCCACATGAGTTGGTTTCAACACCCGTCAGGGCTGCAAGCAGTGCAGTCTGGCGCAGTCCGCAAACGTTCCTTGCGCTCCCAGTGGTGTTATGCAGAGAAAACTTCCAGTTGAGTAAAGAAAATTTCTCTCTCTCGGTACGGCATGAAAACAAAACTGCTTTGGGTAGGGGTGGGGGCTGCAGCCCCACAGCCCTATAGCAGGAGCCGCCCCTGGATACAAAGATGAAACGATTGAACTTACAGGCCCGTGCGACTTGCGGAACACGCAGACATCAATAGTCCGCGTGGCCCCCATGGCTGGCAATAACGGCCGCTACACGCTGCGGCATAGAACGAAAGAGGCTTTGGATGTGGGCTTGGGGTATGTCGGTCCAGGCTGCTTCCACACGTTGCCACAGTTCATCAGGCGTAGCCGCGAGTAGTGCTTGCCGGGCCACTCGGTGGCCGATCAGCGACCAGACGTGTTCTATGGCCGACATATCGGGAGAACAGGCGGGCCACGGCAGCAGTGACACCTTGTGGGCCCTGAAGAATTGTTGCACGATGCGTGCCACGTACAGGCGCTCATTGTCCTGTTGAAACGTGGCCGCTGGCAGGTCCTGCAGGTAAGGGAGGACTACAGGCTCCAAAACGTCGGAGATGCAGCGGTGGATGTTGAGTGTACCGGCGATGCGTACCAGAGGGGTGCGGGTGTCATATCCAATTGCGCCTCAAACCATAACGCCAGGCGACGGACCGATATGGCGATGCATAATGCAGGCGTCATACATTCTCTCGCCGCGGTGCCGCCACACGCGGATCCGACCATCGTGGTGTTGCAGGCAGAAGCGGGATTCGTCGGAGAAGGCAATGTCCTGCCATTCCGTAGTCCAAGTGTGGCGTTCAACGGCCCACAGCCGCCGCACTCGCCGGTGGTGTAACGTCAATGGTAATCGGAGCAATGGGTGCCGTGCGACAAATCTCCGCTCCTGAAGACGACGTCGAACGGTACGTGCTGACACAGGTTGCTGCGCAACACACCCTAATTCCTGCGCTAACGTTCGGGATGTGGCGGTGCGAGCCGTCAATGACCGCCGCACAACATGCCGGTCCTCTCGTTCGGTGGTGTGCCGCGGCTGCGGCAATCGCTACCGTCGGTCCGGCCGTCCCCTGCACCCACCGAATCCATACTGGCCTCACTGTGGCTGGATGTCGTCCCACCCGGGCGTCGATGTCACGGTACGATAAACAGCTGTCGCGATAAGCCACTATTCGTCCTCTGTCGAACTCCGAAACGTGCTGAAATGAATGCCGTATTCTGCGACGAGGCATCAGGAAGCTTCCCACGCACAGGTCCGGCAGCACAACACACTTCCACTACTTACACCTCGCCTTCTGTGCACCCTTCTTATAGTGCTTCTCGGTGGCGTGCCGGGCGCACATGATTTGCATATGCCTTGCAATGCTAATCGTTTGCATGTCATCGCGGATGACGCATGCTGCGAATTTCAGGCCAATCGGATGCTTCCTTCTTGGCGTTGTATCTTGGGTAGCCAGCAGTGTATATTGGGCGACTTTGTTCAATTCATGCGCTTAACGAACAAATGGAATCTCGCCATTATTCCTCAGAGAGGATTATAAGTACTTGTACTCTTAATTTTCAAAAACGTGCCCTCTGTAGTTTCAGTTTTCGGTTATTTCACCTAGATCCGTGTTTCCGGCAAATCTTAGCCAGTTAAATGACTGTCTGGAGAACACCTGGTATGCTGTGGACGAAGATGCACTCTAACACCTTCTGGAATCTATACCAAACCGCATACGCCTGCTGCAATTCGGGCGAAAGGAAATTCAACCCGATAATGCATAAAAGTTTCTAATTCAGTGGCCGGTATGTGTACATCATAACATAAATTTCAATAAAGATAAAAAAAAATAAAAGTCGAATAAAAATAACGTTAAACAGGGATATATTCTTGCATATTAATTTTTAAATGTCATGTCAATGTTTGTATTAACATGAAATAAAGGTGTATTCAGTAATATCGATTACTTATCTCAAGAATGTTTTGGCTTTGAGTGAAAACATTATCGATTGAATGAGTATGAAAAATAGGATACTCTAATTTTATCCTTGGTAGTGTTCAAGTAGTGGGTATAGTAAATGCAAAAAAGTACTGTGACGTGCCTGCACCACAAGACGCACATGAGATAAAGGAGTGACAGCACATGTCCGTGTAGCTTAGTTGGGAGAGCGACTTTATCCGGAGTATGGGGACCCGGATTCAATGTCGGCGCGGACAAACTTGTACGTTATAGTACCGGAAAATTCATTTGCTCATTACTCTAATTATTTTTCTTTTTTTTTTTTTACAAAATATTTGGCCTATTTGTGCTGCCACTTATGGAAACTGTAAAAAGAACTGTACAAAATTAAAAAAAAAAAAGATCAGTATTCCAAAAGTCATCATGAAGTGTGCACTTCTGGGACGGCAACATTCTAATTTCATTTCCGCAAACGGCTGCTCTGCTTTCGATTGTCAAAGGTATCGTAAAGTTGTGAAAATGATGTGATGTCGTGAACCTCTTATCTGTTTTCTACGCGGAATGCGAATTGCAGAGCAGATCGACCACTTTCTTGGACGACCTGTCGTCCGATGAGTGATTGATTTATTGATTAACCTTGCGCCTTTATCTGTATGAGCCGCAGAAGTTTGCTCCGAATACCCGCATCAAGAATGGGATCCGTAAGTGAAGAGAAAAAGAAAAATCAGAGAACTTAAAAGTGGATCGAAAGAAAATAAAAAAAAACGAATACCTTTCACAGAGAACAAAACATACTGTGAAGAAATTATAAATTTAACCGCACTGGGGGGGGGATAACGGCTCCGCGAGTGGATACACGATTCTTTTTTCAGGCTTTAAAGAACCTAAACCACATTCCGTGACATGCAATCTCAGTATACTTTGGAAAAGCAATAAAAATTAACGCGAAGTAACAGAAATAACTTTTTGTTTAGAAACTGGAAGAGAAGTATTGCGCCAGTTGGAGAGTACATAAATTATGCTATACGACGTACATTATCTATAATATTTAACTTTCAGGTTTTGTCTGGTGTTTGTTATGTAAATGTTTGCTTATTTCTCATTATACTTTCTGAACTGAACCTCACGTCGAAGCTTTCAAGAGTATATTTCTTTGGGAATTCACTGGAAATCATAGTAAAGTCAGGAAAACTATTCATTTATACGACTTTGCTACTACATGTACAGTTATACGACATTGCTGCCATTGAACTAAAATATTATTCTCGAGTCAGGTTATTAATGACCTATTATAGTGTTAAGCTTTTGTTTCAGATTGAGTCTTTGTGTTACTTTTATCCGTTCCAGGAACTAGTAATTCAAGGGGCTAATTTGATCTGCAAGTTTTCTGGCAACTGTCAGGATTTGTGCTTCCGTACCTGCAGACGCCGCAACATGGCCACGGATTGTTGAGAGCGATGAATTCGGTTCTGTTCGTACGGCTCTCACAATCTCTCGATCCTCGCTTTATGTCGTTTTCCTTGGCAGTCCACTGTCCGCGGGTCGCTGGGTTTTGCCGCCCTCGACCCATTGGCGTCAACATCGTCCGACTGCCGGCGACCCAAATGTCTGGCGATACGGCGATTTGGCCAATCGGCCTCTCTCAGGTCAGTTATATGTCCTATCTCAGCTGCTGGTATTGAGCACTGATCTGACGTCGAGGCATCCTTACAATCCGTAGAGGTTAATGCCAGAATTAAAAACGTGTCAAAAACCGTAACTGAGCCGGAAAAATCTGCTTTGAACTATAAATTCGAAACTCAGTTTACAATTATGCATAGTTGTGTGTGTGTGTGTGAGGGCGTTCAAAAAGTCTCTCCGCAGTGTGTATCGTAGGTTATATGGTCATTGGTTATATAAAAATCAAACAAATGTATTATACACTGAGTGGCCACTTTATGATGACCACCTGACAGTTTTAAGCAAATGAGCTATGGCTGCACGCTGTTGCCGCCAGAGGGCGATGCTAGTATGAAAAGGGAAAGCTTAGTGCTTGCGACAGTAGTTGAAGGGATTTTTGGGTGACGAGATGGGTAAAAAATGCGATTTGACGGACTTTCAACGTGGGATGATTGTAGGAGCTCGGAGCCATGGAGCGAGTATCACCGAAACCGCCGCATTCGTGAAATGTTCCACAGCAGCTGTTGTTAAAGTGTTTAAAGACTGGACTGTCAGCCAAAAAACTGGATCTCTACGTGCAATGTGTGGTCGTCATCGACTAGTGACTGCTCGTGCGGAACGGAGAGTGTCCGGACTGGTAGCAGATAACAGAAGGGCAAAAGTTCAGCAAATTACAGACCATCTTAATCAAGAATCCCCTCAAATGATCTCTGCACGCACTGTTCGCCGTACGCTGCGTCCGATGGGATATGGCAGCCAAAGGCCTGTTCGAACACCTTTGCTGTCTGCAGTTAACAAGAGAAAACGTTTCCAGTTCGCACAGGGGCACAAGGTTGGACAGTCGATAATTAGAAACAAAGTATGTGGTCCGATGAATCACGTTTACAGTTGCACCATGCCGATGGCCGAGTGAGAATTTGGCGGAAACAGCGCGAAAACATGGACCCCGAATGCATTGCTACAACCCTTCAAGCTGGTGGAGGCAACGTTATGGTTTGGGGAATGTTTTCCTGGCATGCTTTGGGCCCTTTAATTCGTGTTCATCAACGTCTGACTGTCACATCATATCTAAACATCGTTGCGGACTAAGTGCATCCTGTCATGTGGATGGTTTATCCCAATGGTGATGGCTACTTTCAACAAGATAATGCTTCCTGCCATAATGCTCGTATTGTACAGGATTAGTTTCAGAAACATGCCGGTGAGTTTACTTCGCTTAGGTGGCCCCCACAATCTCCAGATCTCAACCCCATTGAGAATTTGGGGATGAAGTTAAACGAGCCATCAGACAGCTGGATTCACAACCCTGCAATCTCACACTTCTGGAAAGGGCTATTCATCAAGCATGGTCTCAGATTCCACAAACCACCTATCAACATCTCGTGGAGTCCATGCTACCAAGAATCGACGCAGTATTAAAGGCAAAAGATGGCCCAACGAAGTACTGAGGGGGTGGTTACAATAAAGTGGCCACTCAGAGTATAACAGGAACGTATAACATTCAATAGATTTGTTAATAGGTACTATTTATAGAACGTAAAATAAATTTATTATAAAGTAAGCTAACATAAGCTGATGGGTTGATGCCTCATAAATGGATGATTTTAGCTCCCTCCTTACTCTTAATGGTTTATGTCTTGAGATGTTTGATAGTATTTAGATTTAGAGATTGATTTATAGTGTGGTTAGGTATACAGATGAATATAATAAGATTCTTAAGTTTTGGGAATCATCATGATGATTCTAGGGTGGCAGAGAGTTCATTTAGCTGTTACTCGTATTTTATGCAAACAGTAACTTCAGGAATGCTTTTAGTTATAACGTAAGGAGGTGGTGATGTGATCAGTGATCACTTACAGAAAGTTTTGAAACTGTCGTCCTTCAAATAATCTAACTCTTTTGCATATGTTTTCAAACACTTCCGAGCAAAAACAGTCTTGCTGGGGCAGCACTGCCAGCGGTGGCCCAGCACTATGTTGCGGCCGCCCAACCGTCAATAAAATGTCCGGGCGGCTACCACATGGGCCAGCAGTTCGGGCCAGCAGCGGGCCAACAGTCGCACCACCATCAGTTGTCATATGCCAGAACAGGGCCATTATTTATCCATCACAGGCAGTAGCTGCCACAAGTGGCCCTTCAGTGGCGCTGCAAGCACGTGCCATAAATGTGGTCCGTTAGTTTTCCGGCAGTGGCAGCCGGCAATCACGTGACGTAACTGATGGCTTGCCGAATCTTGTCCGCCAATTTCCCAGTAGTAGCCATAAAGAAAAAAAAATTTAAGGATAAAGCAGTTTCCCAAAGCTACAACCACTTTTTTTTCCCGCCTTACGAAGCTTCTGCGTTACAGCACTGCAATGGGGAAATTTTCTCAACAGGTCCTGAAAAACGCCGTCTGGATCTGAGTGGAAACAAACCAAGGACTGTCTACGTGTGAAGCGGGCACTCTACCAACGGGACTTATTTGCCACGCACTAGAGTGTGCTTAAAGCTGAAGCTCTTTCTTGCAGAATGTGTAACGAATGGTTCTCTTTTTAATTTTACCATATTGCGAGGTATTTTTCATAAATGTCAGTTTCATATAATTCATAAATTTATTTTTTCAACGTAATGATTGATTTTTTTTTCTACCTTAAGGGAATTTCACTCATTTTCAACAAGTGTACCAACTTAAAGGCGCTTTCCAAAGTTTCGTGCTGTCCTCATCCTCTTGAAAGGCGATTGTTGAATTAATATATTTACCCGTTCATGTCACATTCTGTTACATTTTTAACATTGTATCTTTCCTTTCAGCTGTCCGAAGCTACATTTGTTTTAAAGAGGAAAGATATTTTATTTTACTTCTCGTTATTTTTAGAAGTGAATTCCTTCAGTCTTGTGCATTCAACCCACGGATAAGAACGTTATATCCACGTAGCGTTGCTTTTTTTTTTTTTTTTTTTTTCAAATGATTGATAAATTTTGTACGTGTATAATTCTTCTTTTTTTTTCCAACATAACGTTTTTTTTTTAATGTTTTTCCCAGGACTTTTGTTTCAAGCGGTTTAGTGTATGTTAAAACGAAAGATCACACGAAAATTATTTCTTGTTATTCATGGGAATGGAGTGGGTGTATTTTATGGCTGTAATCTAGTATTTCATGGCTTAATCTGATATCTTCGTCGACGTGGCATTTCATTATAGGAAATTAATTCGCCTCTCTACATATGTTTTTTTTTCTTAACATCCACTATACTAACACAATGGTGATAGCGTCCTCTTCAACTAAATGGTACCACGAGAGACACAGCACATGTTGCTTCTGCGCATGCGCGGTCCCGTTGCTTCCACCTGGTATTGGGGTTGCATCTGTTGCCAGCTACGGGCCACTAGTGGCACTTACTTGGAGGCCCGCAATTCACGGCGATGCTGCAGGGCCATCAATGGCTGCCAACTGATGGCGCTGTCAACAACGGACCGCTGCCGTGCCGCGAGCTGCAGATTTCAGCCAGCAGTGACCCATCACTGCCAGCTGGTGGCCAGCAGTTTCCCAACACTTGTGTTTTTGCTGGGGTCTGCAAGAGTCAAAAGCCCGTCCGCAGTATGAAGCTGTTCCACTTAATTATCATGGTGCTACAGTCAATATTTTTGGATTAAGTAACTGGTATTTTTAATTTCAGTTTCCGCTGTTTTCTTGACAACATATCAAGCTTCAGAATATATTTCACAGGAACACTAATTTTTACAAGCTTCTGATGAGTTGAAAGTTTCGAAAATGTGGATGTTAATTTCATCATTGCCCCTCAGAAGGTAAGGACATTCATGAAAGTAACATTCACATTTTGGAAACTTTCAACTCACCACAAGCTTACGAAAATTGGTATTGCTGTGAAACATTTTCTGGTTCCTTAATGAGACAAAACAACTTTCAGCATTCACTTTTTTTTTTTTTCATCAAGCTCACACTTGTTGGCTTCGATGTACTTTTCAATCTCCTTAATGTGAAATTCATCCATGTTAACAAATTAGACCAACACGACAAGCAGTGAGAACGGGATGTTAGCACGTTAAACAAAAACCTCTGAATGATCAATACAAAAGATACAATGTGAAAATTTAACTCAGCCTTACAATGAGACACGCGGGGTGTGAGGGAGTGAATTAGCAGAGAAGCAGGCAACAGGTGTTTAGCTGTACCTTGCTTCGGACAATCACACTGAAAACAAACGCAAAGGAAGTATCGTTTTAGGATATGGTGTCGGTGGGTCTAGCGTCGGCGTCGGATCGACGGTCGATGAAAATCTTCGTTGCTTTAAGAAAGAGACGACAATATTTTTGCATGACAAACCATTTTTCACTCCATTGACACCAGCATCGAGCCTGAAATTCCACAGTACACATTTTTCTTCGAAATATTTTTTTTTCAAAAATAAAATGAAAAAACCGGGTCAAAATCGGTCAGTCACCTTGACCCGCAGGAAATTGTCGACCCAATGACCAGCTGAACCGTGACCCATTTCCGTCTCTGGTTAATGCAACCGCATTGCCATGCCCAGTGGCGGGCCACTATTTCACTATTCCATCATTGGTTGCTATTTTTGAATCATTTGCATATTCGGCTCTGAGGTACTTGCATGTGTAGTTTCATTAGGATCGAATTACTTTCTTGGGGTGCTTCGTTTTTGTTTTGTTTTCCGGCAAAGAGAAAGAGGCAGAGAGAGAAAGAGAGAGATGTGTATGCAATACAACAATACACATATCTGTACAACAAGAAAAATGACATTTCAGAGAGAGAGAGAGTACTACAAGCCTCTTCCACAACTCACAAATCTCTTAAGCAGTTCTCTTCCATTTGACTCTGGCATGCTTTCGAATTTTTCGAATTCCAGCCACCCATTTCCCACGTGGGTCTTTTCCTGCCTCTTGGTTATTATCAAGTCTAATATTTCAGTTGTTCAATGGTAATCAGTTCTTCTTGCGATATGTTCAGTCCATTGCCACTTGAGGGGCTTTATTTTGATCGTCATGTGATCAAATGTTGTCATTCTTCTCATCCATGAGTTTCTTTTTATTTCTCCTGTTTTCAGCAAGCATGCATTTATCCCTACCGCTTTAAGTTGCCTGAAACCTCTCAATGTCTTTTTTAGTTGAGAATCATGTCTGTGAACCATTAGTAAGATCTGGAAGGATTCAGTAATTAAAAGCTTTTGTTTAGGACATAATGGCAAAGTACTCTTCAAAATTGCACTGTTACTCCGTTAGCTTTCCATGAATACCAAAATGAAGTGGGAAGGGGAGGGAGGGGGGTCCGCTGCTGGTGGTTTAGATTTATTCCGTAGCATTGGGTAATGTAGACGCCAGACGCCTCCAGACCACGCCAGTTGCCCTCTACTTATGTTGTAAGAAATCGTCAAATCGGGGTTAAAATATAAGAATGTTATTAAGCTAGAACATAATAAGGACCACGTCGAATAGTTAGGACGCCCATAAGTTTCGGGGGCCCGGAGACAGATGACTAATTACGCCAATTGCCATCATAAAACTTACAAAATTTCGATCTTCCATTTTTTTTTTTTTTTTTTTTGTTATTCAGTGTTTAGCGCGCACCATGATCATCTATGGCTTCACGCAGTCGTCCACCTCTAAATTGGAGACACGAGCTCCAAGGCAGAGAGACCCCCCCCCCCAGCCCCGTGAGACAAACCAATCACCACCCATGCCTTATCTTAACTCGAACTTGGGAAATCTCGGATGAATAACCAGAAAACAGTACCTCTGACCACTCGCTCACTGGATCGGCAACCTTCCTACTTGCAGAGCGTTTTGCATAAAACTAATTATCTGCACTTACAGATAATTTAGCCACTACATAGCGGCAAAACAATTTTATTTTAACAAAATATGTTACATTTCTTTCGCTTTTTTTATAGTAAAAAAAAAATTTTGCTTTACCATCCAACGTTCGTGACTGCCACGGAGAAGACCTCGGGTTCGATCCCAGTAGGTACAAACGCTCGAACCACTGAATATCAGCCGTGCGTCGGATGGGCACGTTAACCCGTCGGGCTCCGGGTACTGGACCCCCGGTAATAAATAAGGGCGTCTTCCTCTCCTTTTCTACCTCGCTTCCGTGTCACTTTCCTATCGGGCACTCTAGCCCAAATCTCCTAGCTTCCTATTTCTAAGGGTTGTTTAAGACCTGGAGTCAGACACTCCCTTTCCTAAAATCCTGTACATACACTGCTGGCCACCCAAAATGCAACACCAAGAAGGAAGCATCCGATTGGCCTGAAATTCGCAGCATGCGTTGTCCGCGAGAAGACATGCAAACGATTAGCATTGCAGGGCATATGCAAATCATGTACGCTCGGCACGCCACCGAGAAGTACTGTAAGAAGGATGCACAGAAGGCGGGGTGTAAGTATTGGAAGTGTGTTGTGCTGCCGGACCTATGCGTGGGAAGCTTCCTGATGCCTCTTCGCAGAATACGGCAGTCATTCCAGCAAGTTTCTGAGTTCACCAGAGGACGAATAATGGCTTATCGCGACAGCGGTTTATCGTACCGAGACATCGGCGCCCGTGTGGGACGACATCCAGCCACAGTGAGGCGAGTATGGATTCGGCGGGTGCAGGAGGGACGGACGGACCGACGTGAGCAATTGCCGCAGCCGTGGCACAACGCCGAACGAGAGGACCTGCATGTTATGCGGCGGGCATTGACGGCTCGCACCGCCACATCACGAATGTAAGCGCAGGAATTAGGGTGAGTTGCGCAACAACCTGTGTCAGCACGTACCGTTTGACGTCGTCTGCAGGAGTGGGGCCTTATCGCACGGCGCCCATTGCTCCGATTACCATTGACGTTACACCACAGACGAGTGCGGCTGCAGTGGGCCGTTGAACGCCGCACCTGGACTACGGAATGGCACGACATTGTCTTCTCCGACGAATTCCGCTTCTGCCTGCAACACCACGATGGTAGGATCCGCGTGTGGCAGCAACACGGCGAGAGACTGCATGACGCCTGCATTATGCATCGCCATACCGGTCCGTCGCTTGGCGTTATGGTTTGGAGCGCAATTGGATATGACACCCGCACCCCTCTAGTACGCATCGCCGGTACACTCAACAGCCACGGCCCCAGCTTCAACGTTTTGGAGCCTGTAGTCCTCCCTTACCCGCAGGACCTGCCAGCGGCCACGTTTCAACAGGACAATGCGCGCCCGCACGTGGCACGCATCGTGCAACGATTCTTCCCGGCCCACCAGGTGTCACTGCTGCCGTGGCCAGCCTGTTCTCTCGATATGTCACCCATCGAACACGTCTGGTCACTGATCGCTAACCGAGTGGCCCGGCAAGCACTACTCGCGGCTACGCCTGATGAACTGTGGCAATGTGTGGAAGCAGCCTGGCCCGACATATCCCAAGCCCACATCCAAAGCCTCTTTCGTTCGATGCCGCGGCGTGTAGTGGTCGTTATTGCCAGCCATGGGGGCCACACGAACTATTGATGTCTGCGGGTTCCGTAAGTCGCACGGGCCTGTAAGCTAAATCGTTTCATCTTTGTATTTGTTGTTATGTGTCCAGTAAATCTGGCTTTGCTATCTCGTGTCCTTCTTGGTGTTGCATTTTGGGTGGCCAGCAGTGTATGATCTGATCTGAACTGTTTTACCATCCGTACAAATTCTTACATCACATAGCAGTTAATTATTACACCTTTTTGGTTTTTGAAAATGCTTAATAAACTTACAATATTTTGCATTAATTTTGAAATAGATTGTTTGCAGTAATCTAAAATGGGGATTTGCTTTTACTGCTTTTGCAGAATACTGAATTTTTCACTTGCACTCGATAAGTGATTTACTATGCAAAATTAATCTTCATTGTATAATATATTTTTGCGGGCTTTTTACTGTATCTAATGCTTGGCTTACGAAGCAATGGGGTATCGATTTTCCCCATCCCTAAGACTTTCATCATCAGATGCTGTTCTATGTTCAATTCCAGGGCCGTAAGCATGGTATGGACAGTATGGCCTCCGCCATAGGCGCCAATTAAACGAAGTTGCCGTACGGGGTTTCAGATATTTAAATAAGCTGAAATTAGCATCTGTGAGGTTTAGAACAGCAGCGGGAGGACGAACTGGCTGTATATTTGCATATTATATTTATTACCTTTTCATATGTTTGAATTTTGCATTTCAGCGGCAACATGAACTGCTATTTATGCAGAAGTTGACCACAAGTCTTTCGGTCACCAGGACACGAAAATAAGTTAATCCCTTTCTCGAATGTCGAACCAAGCAGATATTGTCTCGGATTATAACTGCGGATGATTCGTTAGAGCGTCAAATTCATCATTGTAAAATCTGCCATTTTATTTTTGGTGCTTTCTTTTAACGGAAAACCAGCTTTAACGAAGCACTTAATGATAGTTTCAAGCAAAATTTCTTAGTATGCTTTACTCATCCATTTCAGGGAGACCAACAAAGTTATATTTTTAACCATTTCAGAAGCTTCTTCTGTAGAATTCATGATACTGCTAAAAGTGATTGCAGCCGAAATTTCCCTTCAGTGCATTTTAACGGGGTACATAACCTTTTACTTAACGCCTGACTTTTAGTGGCATTATTGCTAAGCAAGAATATCAGTTTCATACTGAGCAGATCAATTTTAAAATTACATTGTGCGTTATTTAAAGTCAAAAGTATGTTCCTGTTTTCACTCTGCATCTTCAAATAAAATTTTAAAAACCATTCTTCCATTATAATCGAGGGCATCCATGCTTTTTCGTTAGACTTTTAGGTTACGGGCAGACTTGAGTTGTCAACAGTATTCTCCAAACACCTTGGTTTCTGCGCCTTACCAATAACTAGAGGCTTTTCGATGTCCCCATTCATGTCACAACACAAAAACACGTACAGTCTTTCCTTGGAATGTTTACAGCCTCGTCGAAAACGATCTTCTGAAAGGACGATCCAAACATCAGTTGGTGAATACTGGTCCTAATATCACCACTATATTCATTAAGTTTTTCCCATTGGTCTTCAGTAAGCAGATATGCGGTTACGATATACTGATAAGAATCCATTGTTCACACCAATGCTTTGAATATGAAGGTGATTCACGTCGTCTTCTGGTTGTGAGTTGTGAAAAACAGTTGCTTTGCAATGCAGTGAGTCTGGTGTTAAGTCAGCCGGATTGATGAACCGCATCGTTTCGACGAAGTGTTCCCACAGATACGGCGTCATCACTAATCCCCGTATAGTCGGGTAAAAATGCAAGTTATCGCATTTGTACACACGAAGATGCACTTTAACACAGTCCTTAAAATCGGTAACAACAGCAAATACATCAGCACCCAGATGAAAATGATGATTAGGTATGTTACTTAAGGTGAAACCCTTGGAGGAGCTTTTGTTTGAAGAAGAAGCAGAACTTTCTACAGAATTCATCTTTCCAGAAATGTCGTCGTTACTACGCTTCATAATGGATAGACACAACAGCCTGATTAGGAGATAACCAGCCAAGTCACCGACAGCAGAAAGAGAGAGAGAGAGAGAGACGTCCTAAGCACTAAGGATCCGACACGGAAGTGAAGAATATCGAGTTCAGGTTCCTATCGAGTGCTCTCGTCAACCAATAAGACAAGAGAACCTTCTTTCCATTTCACAAAATAGCCATTAAGAAAAGAGCAAGATCACAATGCAAGTTCGTTCAAGTGCAGAACATGTACATACTTGTTAACGTGATTCATACGCCCACCCCCATGCACTCATTCCTAAAACGACCAACAGATGGCGCCGCAATCATCCTCCGTCATGGTAGTGAAATACGTGCGTGGTTTTGAAAATCATGTACGGGCATGTTTGCATGACTCATACGCTCTCCTCCCTGTATTCAATCGTAAGACGGCCAACATCAAGTCCCTCAGGCAGTCTTCCCCTTTACGCGAACCATATCTCTTAATTCCCTTGACTACCCCAACCAATGTTTCGGTAGCAGAATCGGTAGAGCTTTTGACTACCACATGAACGGCCCGGGTTCGTATCTACCCCGTTCCACATGTATTCATTGCTTTGTCGAAAATAAATTCACTCGATTTTTTTTAAATAAAAAATGGCGGACAAAAAAAGATAATCTGAGAAGTAAAAGTTGCTTTAACGAGAAGAACGTGGTAGGTGACGTCATGCAGAAAAAAAGGACCACGCCCGCCTGTGACGTCCCTCCCAGATCATGACGGTTTCTTCTTACCACGTGACCCAAAGTGTTGCCACCGCCTAAAAACTAAGCATCTAAGCAAAATTTAACGGGAATAATTTTCCGTTAAATTTTGTAGTGACGAACACTACAAAAATTTAACGGGAAATTATGCAGATATTAAGAAAACACTATCAGTAGTAAAAGATGGCACAATAAAGCCTGGTAGCTGGACTTCCCTATGCCCAATTTTTTTTTTTTTTTTTTTTTTGATTGGAGGTTTAACGACCACCGTGAGCAACTCAATGGGCTATAAGCAGGCGCCCGTCCCTAATTTAGGGTCACTGGTTCCAGGGAAGGGAGAGAGTCAGTGCCGTAAGACAAACACAACATCCATGCCTCACCGGCATTTGAACCCGGACCCCTTTCGGACGAATGATCAGAGGCCATCGCTTAGACCACTGCGCCATCGGGGAGGCTCCCTATGCCCTAGGTGGTGATAATGAGAACAGAGGGACGTCTCCCTTTTCACTGTCTTGCAAGGTTGCCGAAAACGGAGTTTAATAAACTTTTCGCATGTGATCTTCGTTCCTTCTCCAACAGATCATGTTTTCCCTCCTTGTTCTCTTTGTACTACTTCCAATCTCCCCTGACCCTACCCTAATAAAAAAATGTCGTCTCTTTTTTAAAGTTAACAAAAGAATTTGATAGTTGCTCCAAAAATAATGATTTTGGCTTCCGCCTTTTTTGTTTTGTCAGAGAATGAAGAAACTTAAGCTTATTCTTTCTCCGCGGTCTTGTTAGATTTTACCAAACAGGACTCCCGCCCACTCCTTAGGACGTAAATACGGCACCCTCCACACTCCGATGCGGAGTACCAGAAAACTCCCGCCGGCTATCTAGCTAGTCAACGTAAAGCATCCAGTCAGCTCTCTGGCTCTGGACTACAAACGTTCGTCGTTAACATGGACTGAACAATAAGGGCTTCTTTTTCCGCCGAAACAATGCTTATATATCTCATCGAAGCCGACGACGGTGCTAATCCCTACTGAGGGCGCCTTTGAAATATCTAATACTTTGCTATTTTTTCACACGTTCTCCATCAACTGACAAAAAAACCACACGATCCAACCCATTTGGAATAACACATTAGCGTATATAGTTATTCTACTGCAATGACGGAACCCACTGAAACTTGGGTGGTCGACATTGTTAAGGTGTTTACAAGAGATTTTACATGTAATCTCTTGTCGCATTCTCTTCTTGGCGGCAGTTGTTCAGAACATTTACGTTCTCATGGACGCTGCAGAAAATGGCGCAAACAAAGATATTTACTATTCGAAAGGTAAAAATTAAAATATAGGTACATGCTTACATATTTCACTACGAACAGAGTCAGAATCTTACACTCAGTTCACTGTGCTCATTTTTCATTGACCTGGTATCATAATTTCTCTCTTTAACTTTCCTTGTGCCACAATCTCGATCTCTTTTATTGATGATGTCTCATGAACTTTCTCTACTCTATCTCCCTTTGAATACGGTTCGATTTCATTTAAAATCATATTAGTTCAGTTTCGTTTAGCATCTAGTAGTAGCCTATTAGAAGGGCCAAACATCCAGTTTAGGTTATAAAGGGATAGTCGGAGGTGTTTTAAGGTTCATCTGCTCCATGAAATCTAGCAGTCTAATTTGCGTTGCCTTGAGATAGAGCCTAACAGCTGCTGAAGGTACAACTATCTGAATAGCATAATTTTGGACAAATGATTTGCACAAACTTTCAATACTGTATACATTATTATCAGTTTCCTAGGAACAGAATAGAACCATTACCTGAGGCACAGGGACTGAATTGGACAGTGTGGATTTTAACACACACTGAAGAGTCAAAACATGACAAGAGGGTGTTTATACAAATCGAAGCTACTGCAGGTGAACGACGGTGCGTGTGAAGGTCGTGAAAGTCATGAAACAGTATACATAACACGTGATACGAAGTTCTGCTAATCAATGTTATATTTGTTCTTCACATGGCAAAGGCAGCGGACATAAGCGAGTTTGGCAAAGGCCGAATTGCAATGGCCTGACGCATTAGCATAACTAGCACAACGTGCGCCCCCATGCAAGAGTTATTACAGCACCCCTATGTACAGTAATTTTCCTAGGATTTCGAACATGAGATAGGATGTGTTTTTCACAGTGTGCGTGCGTGTGTGTGTGTTGGTGGTGACATGGAGGATCCGGAAGACAGGTTGCGTGTCTGGTAAAAGTAAGGGGTTACCTAGACCCCTGTAATTTTAATTTTTTAAGTAATTTCTGGAATAGAAACACGTAATGAAAGTTTATTAATCAGCCAATCAAGATTAACACGGTGCGCGGACTGATGCATGGACATGAACATACATTTTATCGCAAGGAACGAATTCGGTAAACTATATTTAAATGGTTAAGGTTAATATTTATAAGACTTCATAATCATTCATTTTACTTTCACTTGTTTCTGAAGTGCCTGGTTTTTGTAAAATCAATGCTTTTAAACTTTAAACAGTTAACGTGCTAAACAAATCATTCGTTTTATCAGAAACGACACTTGAGCTTAATTGACTCTGCGCAAAAAGAACTGGTCGAGTTTTGAAATTTACTTCGCCTGCTCTTTTCTCTCACCCATACTGTACTTCGCATGTACACTTTTGTGGCATTTTGCAAATAGATGTCGTTCGCTTGTATATGAAAGTTTCCACACAGTGAAGGAGATAGACATACTATATAAAGAAGTACTAAAACCAACAACAGTGTTTAATTTCTTCGTCTAAAACTAAAATAAATAAATTGAAGAAATCGCCCTCTTATACATATCTGCGTAGGTAATCCTAGGTGACTGAATGCACATCATCAACAGGGAAATCCCATGTGGCCTCGCAGTTTTTTCCCACAGCAGCGTAGAGCGTAGCGATCATATTATTTACAACCTATTGCAAAGGGGTCGTATTATAACTTAGAGCCAAAGGGCTGAACAATTTCAATCTGCAGGGCAATCAGTGTTTGAAAAGTGAAACTTGACATTTAATTAAGCAAAGCTAAATATATCTTTAAGGAAAATATGAATCTTCGGTTAATTATATTTTGTTTGTTTTTGTGCGTGTTCGGATTTTTTCATATAACTGTCAGCTGTAGTGCGCCTCTTAGTTACTTGCGTCCCCCCCGCAACTGAGGGGGCTGTGGGGGTGGTAGTTACGCCACTGGCCAGACTACTGGGTCAAATAATTTCCCAGACTGCGAGGCTTGTGGGGGCTCACTGTCAACCCTGGTTAGTACCTTCAAAAAGTGCTCCGAGGAGGAGCACTTTTTTTAAATGGTGGTGACAGAAGTAATGTGTCACAACACATAGTACATCGGATTCTGGTGAAAATGGAGCTGTGTAGCCGCAAGGCGCTCCGAGTGCCGATGCTAACCTCGTTTCACCGCCAAAAGCGCCAACAATAATCACGCGAGCATCAAAACTGGACCTTGAATGATTGGAAAAAAGTAGTCTGGTCCGATAAATCTCGTTACCTGTTGCACCATGTGAACGGCCGGGTACGTGTCCGGCGTTTACCTTGAGAAGTGTTGGCACCAGGATGCACCGTGGTACGAAGACAAGCCGATGGAGGAAGTGTAATGCTCTGGGAAATGTTCTGCTGGAAAACCTTGGGTCCAGTCATTCATGTGCAGGAAACTATGACGTCTACCATTTATCTAAGCATCACTGTATACGAGGCACATCCTTCCATTACAGCGTTATTCCCCTCTAATAATTCCTTCTTTCAGCAGAACAATGCACCATGCCATACTGCCCGGATTGTTCAAAAATGGTTCGGCGAACATGAGGAAGACTTCCAGGTATTCCAGATTCTCCAGACATCAATCCAATCGAGCATCTGTGGTTTGTGTTGGAACAGCAAATCCGATCTGCGGCGGCTGAGCCACGTACCTTACAAGAGTTCAGGTATCTGCTGGCAACATATTGGTGCCAGACATCACAAGACACCTTAACAAGTCTTTAACGTCTATTCCTCACCTGGTGAGAACTACTTTGGCGGCATGTGAAGGACCATCATCTTATTTGGCAGGTGATCATATTGGCTATTCGGTGCAAGTTTAGGTAGAAGATAGCTCACCATCACCCGAAGTAAAAATGCTTTGGATAAGGTGTTTTAGCGCTTCTTATGCTAAAGAACATAATACAAGGTTCTTTAGCGAAAGAGTTTTTCAAGGGTCGAAATATCTCTGTGATCTTGAGATTGGATTATTTCTTTATTCTGCGACCCTCGAGAGAATCGGACGCTGATTAGGAGTTGCCCAGAAAAAAGTCGAGAAATCTAACGAAAAATGAGGAGTGTAAAGCTAATAAAGGCAAAGAATGTCGGAGACTTAATCTCTTCGTTCGCAATACTGTCTCAGGAAATCTTTGGAAAAGCTGCCAAGGGCGCAATTTAATTATAAAACCAAACCTATCATAAAATACCAGGCATCCGGAGTAAAGAGATGCCTGGTGTTTTATCCATTAAAAGCTGGCCACACCAATGTTCAGTTGTTAATGAAATTTCTGTAAATTTGTAAAGTAAATTTCAGAATTATTTGTGAGTCTTAAATGATAATTTTAACCAAGTTATAATGTATGATTCAGATGTCTTCATGAAATCCATTTTTAAGCATTCTTTTTGCATAATACGATGAAAAAAAAACTGAGTTTCTATAGGGTATCTCTTTTTCACTTTTTCCTCGGCAAAGTAGCAACTTTCTTTTTAGCACCGCTTTTTTAATGAAACTGTTATTACATTATTTTTCTACAACCGAAACATTGGAGTGTAGCAGTTTCTCAGTACGTCATTGTTATGTACTGATATTAATGTCGTTAAAGTTTTGTCCGTTCTTTTGCGTACACTATATTTCCGTTACGAACCATAGTACACAAGATAGCCCAAAAGTCACAGGTAGACAGAAATTACTACTTTGGTAATTTTCTACTAGTATTTTTAAACCCAATTCTTACGCAATACTTTGAAATGAGTTAACAAGAGCTGAAGACTTATAGGTTGATGAGGAAATTTTCGAAGTAGTTGATACATCTACTTTGGACAACAGTTATCAAGCGAAAGTCACAACGAAGAGGAAATTAAGATGTATGTACAACTTGGCTGGAGTGAATTTGGAGAACTAGCACATTTTCAAGAGTCATTTACCATTATGTATTGATACATCTTTCTAGTTCTAATCAATGTGTGTCAGAGACATGGACTTTAACCAAAAAACGATATACAGAGGCTGCAGAAAACTCAGAAAAGCGCGAAGAGATGCGTGCTTGAAGTAGTCAAGAAAGGTAAGTAAAGGAACTTACGAATAAGAAAAATAACAAGAGTTGGTGACATCATGATCAAAGTAAAAGCCCTCAAATGGAGACGGGATGGACATATTGCCAGACAAACCACCGTTTGAAACTAGACTGGATACCAAGAGACAGAAAAAGACACAGAAGTGTGTGGATTGATTCTGATTCTTCTGCAAAGGTAGGTAAAGGAACTAAATGACAAGAGTTAGTGACATCATGATCAAAGTAAAAGCCCTCAAATGGAGAAAGGTTGGACATATTGCTAGACAGACCACAGTTTGAAACTAGACTGGATACCAAGAGATAGAAAAAGACCCAGAAGTGTGCGGGTTGATTCTGATTGATTGTGTCTGATTCTTCTGCTCAGAAAAAGACCAGAATAATCAGGATCAAAATAAAGACGCTCAAGTGGAAGTAGGTTGAACATACAGCAAAAAGAACAGGCTGACCACCGTTGGACAACTGAAATGTTAAACTGGATACTAAGAGACAGGAAAAGTCCCAGAAGAAATGTGGATGACGTCATGGTAAAAAACTGTAACGTGGCAATAGGCTGAACATATTGGGTTGGTGCGAATGAAATGTCCGGCGCGAACGAGCAGTGGAGACAGGCCCCCATCACAGCGGAATGGAACCACCCACAGGTGTTGCGGGTATTACGTCACAGAGTTACTATAAATAGCTAGCACGTGTGTGAAGAACAAGGTTTAGTCGTCGTTTGTTTGGACGTAATGTTACTTGCAAAGGAAACATGCAGACGCTGGATTTGAGAATCATCTTACTGTATGAATTTAAACTGGGCAATTCTGCAGGAATTGCCGCTCGAAACGTTAACAAAGCGTTTGAGAATACAGCTAAACGAAAGAACCATTTGGCGATGGTTTGTGAAGTTTCGAAGCGGAAATACGGACCTGCAAAACGAAACACGTGGTCACCGACTTGTTGCCGTTTCTGACGATGTTCTGTTACGTATGGTTGAAGCGGACCCCCGAGAAACATGTCGTGAGATAGCGACAGAGGTAGGTGTCCACCACACGACAGTTGTTCGGCGTCTGGCTGAGATGGGAAAGGTAAAAAACTGGACATGCGGCTGCCGCATGAGTTGACAACTACCAACAAGATGAGGGGTTTGGAAGTCTGCACGTCGATGCTTGCCAGGAATAAACAGGAACCTCTACTGCATCGCATCATCACCTGCGACGAGAAGTGGTGCTTTATGATAATGGGAAACGATCTGCACAATGGTTAAGCAAGGCACAGTCTGCTGGACGGCATCCTAAGCCCCCGTACACGCCAAGGAGATGATGCTCCTTGTCTGGTGGTCCACAGCGGGAATAATTCATCGGAGTTTCTTGGTAAGAGGCCAAACCATCACTGCAGAACGTTATTGGGCTGAATTACACCAGATACACCGTAAATTTCTGCAGAAACAACCGGCTTTAATCAACAGACATGGTATTCTTCTGCTCCAGGACAAAGCCCGCCCTTATGGCGCACAACGAACGATGCTGACACTAAGTGCCTTGGGCTATGAAGCACTGCCTCATCCTGCATATTACCCGGACTTGTCTCCGACAGACTATCATCTGTTTCGTCACCTGGATCACTTTTTGTCCGGGAAACAGTTCACGACAGACAACAAGGTTCAACGTGCAGTTGATGACTTCTTCGGGCTCAAGCCTCAAGGCTTTTTTCGTTCCGTGATCATGACCTTGCTGGACAAATGGAAACTATGTGTCGATGCAGAGGAGGGTTATTTTGGCTCGGTAAGTTGGCCTACTTTACCGTTCTCGCCGTCCGCGTGTGTTGGTCCTTTGCAGGACATTTCATTTTCACAAACTCAATATCATTAGAAGAACTGACCATCGTTAGACAACTAAAATATCAGACTGGATACCATGGAGCAGGAAAAGACTTAGAAGAAGCCCATGTTGGAGACTGGTAGATGAAATTCGAAAGCATGCTGGAGGGATGTAGAAGAAAATTGCTCAAGACAAGGAGTTGTGGAAGAGACGTAGGCAGACCTTCGTTCAGCAGTGGATGGAGAATGGTTAATGATCATGATGACTTTAAAAATCAATTCTAATGATTTGTGAAAACACAGTCTTGTCCACGCCGGACATCGAAACGGGACCCCTCACTCCGGAGTAAGCGCACTCCCAACTGATCTACACGGATATGTGTTCTCATTGCCATCTGCCTTTATCTGATGTGTGTCCTGCGGTGCAGGCACGTCACCAAGACCATGTGTCGCTGTAGGCAGCCATCCGCTGAGGAGCGTGCACTTGAGAAATCCCAGACAATTTATTGTGTGGAACGTGACATCACACACATTTATTTTTTCGAAGCACTGAAGAAGGGATTCTCATTTTTCCTGTCTCTCGGTGTGGAAAGAACATCACACCATTGCGAGAAACTTAACGGCCAGGTCATCCTTGAAGTTCGGGCGCTAAATGTAAAAACACAGGTTTGTCCACGCCGAGCATCGAAGCCGGGTTCCCTTACTCCGGAGTAAGTCGCTCGCCCAACTGAGCTACGCGGACATGTCCTCTCATTGCTATCTGCGTTTATCTCATGTGCGTCCTGCGGCGCAGGCACATCACAGATCACACGTACACATTTAGTTGCGTGCACAGAGCAATGAATGCTTGCCAAAACTAATTTAAATACTATCTATACTGTAGTATTATTTCCAAACTATGTTGGATTCTTTTTTAACTCTGATATTACTATTTTACTTTGCTATAGGTTGAGAAGGGGAAGATTTGAGGATTGTAATAGACCAAACTGTGACTTCACTAACCCATATTTCCCCATAAAATTTTTAGTATAACAACGACAAATTTGCCATCCCCGAAATTTCTCACGGAATGAACCACAGCGATTGGCAAAAGGAATTGTCAAAACTTCTGTTTTACAAAAATGAATTATTTCTAAAAGAGGCAAAGCATGACAAAGATAAACATATGTATATTTCCCTTCTTTTTTTTCTGGTACACATTCCCACTGTGTAGCAAAAATACATATTTGCTTTTGTTACAATATCTCTGTTTCTAGAATACCGGCTGAAAAGTATCTACTTTGATCGAGTAGAAGTGAACATGCCCAAATCCTTCCGTATACCCTCTAGCTTTTCCTGAAGCAAAATTTCTCAGTTGTATTTGTTGTCATATCTCTAGTTCTATGACATATCGAAAAAATTTCTTTTGAAACGGAAGGCTCCGAAAATATAAAAGGCAGGATTTTGATGTTTCGTAACATCGAATTTTCCCTTATGGAGCATTATTAACGTATAGTGTACCTGAAAGCAGCACATGACCCTGTCTGCTTGTGGGTAAGATATCTTCACTGCTATGTTTGTATCGTATGTCTCTGGTATTTTGTAGTATATTCAAAAGTCGAGTTTTTTCCTATTTATTTAATTTCCACTTATTGTATTTCGTTTTTTGCCAAAATATGTACTTTCACTTAAGCCTTTGGGAAATACTGCTAATTTAACTGAGACCAAATACATTTTTCTTCTCTTTTTGTTTTGTTTAACGATCACCGTGGATATAAGCAGTTGCTTGTCCCTAATTTAGGGTTACGGGCTCCAAGTAAGGGAGAGAGCCAGTGCCGTAAGACAAACACAGCACCCCCCCTGCCTTGCTGGGATTCGAACCCAAACCCACCTCGGACAAATCATCAGAAACCAGCTCTTAAACCACTGCGCTACCGGGGCGGCCAAATACAGGGTTTTTCTGCTTTAAGGATCTTTTCCATTTCATTTTTAGCTTCTGTTAATTCAAAATTCTTCTTCTGAAATTTAATTTTAATCGCGTGATGTTTTTATTTTTAATAAGTGAGTAGCCAATATGACTCGGGGTCATTGTCATTTAATAATTTGCTGTGTTATGGCATTGAATGGAGATTCATTCATTTATCTAGTAATCAAGATTCGTTCACTGAAGCGTGAAAGCAAACGAGTCTGTTTCTGCCTTCGTCCGTTCTCATTTAGAAGACGAATGAATGACCTTGCATGAAGTTAAACAGTGTGGGCCAATACAGGTCTGCACAGTCGCCGGTCAGAAACTCTTGACCTTAAATTTAGATGTCCACACTAAATGAGCAATTTTTAACGGGCATAACACTTAAGAACTAAGTGAGCGATGAACGAAGGAGGAAACAACAGTCAGTCGACCTTTCCCAAGGACAGAAGAAGAAATGGACGAGAAGTCATTTATTATTGCATCAGCCACAAAACTGCAGCAGGAAGGGAAAGGAGAGCAGATGAAAGCAAGCGTACATACCCCTGTGGTTTAAAGTCAACAGAAGCTACTACAGGTCCACGCCCATTAGGTGGGCCTCCCGGAGTGCTCTTTAGCAGGTAAGTGTCTTCAGTGAGATTTTCAATGGAAGTATGTCACAGAAACGTAGGGAGATACTTTCTCTTTCTGTCCAGCCCTCGAGGCAGGGACGTCCCGATTGGACGCCGACGCCCTCAAGATCTGGGCCAACGGCTACTATTTAAGATCGTCGGGGTCCGGGGCTTCTCATCAGTTAGCAAACTTCCACAAATCAACAACCATGATCGCTCAGGTACTCATTCTTATTTCCTTTACTAGAGACTATAGTGTACTGAATGCTCTTTAACTGCGCCAATCGCTAAAAGGATTGTATATTGATGGCAGAAATTTTCTCTATCTCTCTACCCCTCCTTCAGCATGCGGGATCTCTTGCTGAAGCCGGAAAAATGGCTCCTCTCTCTCTCTCTCTCTCTCTTTCCATCTATCTATTTATCAATCTCTATCACTCTCTCTCTCTCTCTCTGTTAGTCTGTCTGTTTTTTCTACTTTCTGTCTTTTCCTACCTATCTTTTCCCTCTCGGTCTCTGCCAGTCGGTTTTCTGCTTCCCTTCCTGTCCTTTTTTTTCATGTCTGTCTTCCTCTCTATCTGTCTGTTTCACTTTCTGTTTTCCTCTTTTTCTATCTACCTGCTTTTCCTTTTTCATCATCTTTTGCATTTTGCTTATCTTCTCTATTCTTCCATCTATTTGCTGTGAGTCTTTGCTCCTTCTTCTTCCTTGCTCTATCTTTCATTGTCCGTATCTTTATTTCTATTTTTCCTCTTTTTATCCATCACTTCTTTTTCTTGTATTCCATTTCATTTGCTCTGTTTGTCTTTTCTGTTTGCCAGTCTTTGTTTTTCTTTTTATGTTTTTATTTCCTTTTCTCATTCTTTTCCTCCTCTTTCTTCTCTGTGTCAACCAAGTCTTTTCTCTCCGTTTTACTGTTTGTCACTCAGTTTCTTTTCTCCGTATTTTGAAAATCGTTTCATCTTTTAGTTTTAATTGTGTTCCAACCATTTTTGTTTCTGTGCTGTACAATAGCTTAAAAAAATATTTTACATATTTAAGGATTTTGCATAATCTATTTGCTAAATTTCATAAGATGTTATGTTCTTATTTACGAATTAAGCTTTAAATTTATCAGTACAGGATGATATGCAAGTTAAGATGTCCCATATTCTACCACTCCGTTTCCCAGCTCTAATTATTGGAGCGGTGATGTAAAAAAAGGCAAGTTCCTTGCTATTGAATCCAGAATTCAGCGCTATGAACTGTAGTTTTAAACCGCAAGCGCTACATCTGCTGAACTGAAGACAAACTAAACTCTGTCATAAGAAGGTTCCGGGTACAGTGCTGTTTTTAAACAGTAGTTTGCTTTGGTGGCACTCTATGCACCAACGAAATACGTGAAGGAGGAAAATTGCGGTCTACAGTACTTGATGTTAGGAGTATCATAAGTTTACTTATGATGATACTGTCAGAACCATGTGCGAAAGAACTACTACTTTCAGATAGAAATGCTCTGCTACTCGAGTTTTATATTCGATACCTCATATCTCCAACGTTTTTTTTACATCATCTTTCTTCATATTAAATACGGGAGTATAATTGCGCCTTTTTAAGCATCAAAGATGCACAGAAGTCCTTACAGAAACCCAAGGGTGTAACAAAAGACAGATGGACAATCCGTATATCACCATTGGCTAACATAGACATAAAACACTGTCTTGCATTTTCATCTGCTTCAAAAGTGGAATTTTATAAAATTTACTGGTAACAACGGTCGAAACCGGAATGCAAACAAAAGTTTTCTCAACTTGTTTTGCATTCCCCGGTGTTGATTGTCCTTATCAGAAGAATAGCTTTAATGCCTCACGTGTAAAACAAAATCCCAAATTAATCGTAATTTAACTGCATTAGTGAATTTAAAAAATGTTGTGGAAATTGATCGACAATTTTATGTCTTTATCGAATTACTCTTCGAAATTTTGCAAAAATTGTCTAAATTTAATGCAATTTAATCACTGTATATATTATTAATTATTTTCAAACTAAGTTTACTTAAATGGGCTCAAATCGTTTGCATAGTTTGACAGAAATAAGATCTTTGCAGCCTTTTTCTTATTTATATATTCCTGGTTTACCTTACTGATGACATTTGCTTTTATTTTTGTTTTTATGACGCACCCAGCAGTCTAAGGTAACACTTTCCTAATAGTATTTCGATGGCGCTAAGTTCTTCGGGAAACTTCGCGATCTCTATTTACTTAGCGAACCACCTTTTTCAGCAGCTACTGTTCAAATCGATCACAGCTTCAGGACGTAGGCAATCATAGAGGTAAAAAAAATATGTTCCCTCGTTCTCACCGGGAGTACTTATCCCTTTTCTCCTCGCTGCGTTTGAAATTTTAAATCGAATTCGTCGTCGTGTGAACACTCAATTATTCATCAATATTTTACTTGAATTTTTCATTCTTCAAGTTGACCCTCATGTTTAAAATCGCAATTTTTCTTTGTGACATTTTTGAAGTTGTTTGTTTTAAATGTTTGTGAGAACACACTAAGAGTTATGAAAGTTTCCCGTCATGAATTTTAGATTACTTCTTAGTGTTTCTCCATGTGAGCCATGAAAAGACAAAAAATCGCTAGATTCTGACCTGTCGTTGCGAAGAAACTGTTTCAAGGGGAATAATGTTAAAATTTTTGTTTTATGATTACCAAACCAGAGTTTCAAACAGAATAATATAAAAAAAATTGTATTTATCGTTACGAAAATCTAGGATAAGATAAATTTTGATCTATTTTTTTGAAAATTTTTAAGTATAAAAATATCGTTAATTTTGATCTATCATCGTGCATGTTTGAATTACGATGAGAAAAAGGAAATGATAATAGTCAGAATAATAATTGTAAATATCTGATTTAGTGTTGCGGAAAGCCTGTTTCATTTAAGATAGAAATTACAAAGTTTGAAATGATTTTGAGGAAAGTTTTTTTAAGAAGTTATGTTCTTATCTGTAGCTGACTTTAAAGTGAAAACATTGCCAATCTTACTCGCACATCTCTTCCAACCAGCCGAAAAAAATCATTTAGCTTTTTTTTCTTATTTTATTTTCGGTAGATTTTCTGAAACGATTTTACACATGATTCGTTTGAATTACCGCATTGTTTAATAAATTTCTCTAAACGGATGATGAATATGCAATCCAAAATTAGAAAATTACTTTACACCACGACTAATATTTGTAATACAGTTTTTATAACAAATAATATTCTTAATTTTTTCTTTTATCGCCCTGATTATTTTACAACACCAGTTTACAAGAATTATGTTTTTTTCTCTGCTCTTTTTCCTTCCCGGAAGGAAAAGAAAATATGCTTAGTTTTATTTTTGTTTTGCAAAATTTCCCGAGACCGCCCTTGTGCGTGAAATTAACCCTTGTGAATAATACCTATTGGGTATTTGAACTTAGGGTCATTTTGAAAATATTATGCAATAACGAAGTCTTTTAATTCTAACTCATATGCGAGTACACATATAACCGGTCGTGCGTGATAAATAGATAGATACAAAGAAACACATGTAAGATAAATCCTAGAGCTGTCATTTTATCTGTTTAGAATTTGCATGATTACGAGCTTTTTAAGTATCGCACAGTGTTAGAAAGCTGTTTCATACAAATTGTGTTTTTGTTAGGAAGCTGTGTGTTTCAAAATTATATTCTTGTTAGCGAGCTGTGCATTTCAAAAGTGAATTTGTACAATGACACTAGTGTCGACACAGAATGAGTCATTCAACACAACCTAAAATATCAGCCATACGTTAATGTTAGCACCTTTAAAACTTGAAATCTTTGTGTTTAAACTTCACCCTATTATTTTACGATATTTACTCTGAAGGCTCGTATTTTACCACGGATGAGATGTTTTTTCTTTAAATAACTTGTTCTTATTTTGATGTTGTACTATGCTGGTATTACTGTTTAGTAATTTTAAATGCCTCTTTTGATGACACTATAACTCATCGCCTAATCAGGTAGGAATAAGACCTGCAGCTGTAAAGCAAATTGGAAGTGGTTCTTGAACAACTTCCTTATCGACTGACCCTGACAAAAACGGGAGGTATTTATTATGCGCTAAGACATCTTCAGGGCATCGGAAATAAAGCTACAAACAAGTGTGATTCTGATCATATGATCATCTAGTTTTCTGAAGCTATACACTAAATTGCTAGAAAACGTCAATGAAGGAAATATTTTCATTTTTAACCCTTTCACTGACTGGAACGAATTAACTTGAGGTTAACAAAATGGGCTGATATCAGACCGAACGACTATATTCGCTATAGAAGAAGTGGGCCGAATGCGGCTGGAACGAGTGAACCTACACATCTGAAAGCATTGCCATTTCCTCAGGTATTTTATTCAAATTGGTCATGTAGGACACTAATCCCTACTGACTATTTACCTCCTGAAAGAGCTATAACAATGTCGACGAACCAAAGAAAGGAGAGAAGATGTTTGAGTCCCTCGTTTCTGCCCAGTGGCGAGATGCCCGTGTCAGGGAGACTAGCTTTTCCCCATCATGCTTGGTGGAACAGATAATGAAGGACTGGAAGGAAGCATTTATCACCAGTGACAGGTATGTGATCGATGAACTGCTGAGATGAGGAGGGATGGGAAATCATTTTGCCGTAGCTTAAATAAAATCCTGTCATTATGCGTACATTTCAGTTTGTGGAGTACAGAAAATGTCGGGCACCATTTGGTTTAGGTACATCCTCCACTTAAAGGGTTATAACATTTCGATTTTTCAGTTACGTGTTATTTAGCACACTAAAAGGAAATTCTTAATAGATGCAAAAAAGTAAATACTTGATGCTTTTGCCCTTTTGAGTTGTTTTTTCTCGCTTTTTCGGAAGGGTTCAATTGTTGTTGAATGTGGTAGGCACACGTAGTAAGCATTTAAATTGAGAGAGGTGTTCAGTAGATCTTAAACCTTACACACATCTCTGCATTACATTCTGGAATTATTTTAATGTTATTTTTTTAACGAAGTCGTTCGTAATTTTAATGCACTTAGCCTGTCTTCTGACCAGCTGTTCACGTCTGCTTCTGTGTCATCCTGCAGCACTTTAGCGTCACTGTAACGTGTTGCACTGTTTCAGTGACGAGAATTAGCAGCTACAGTACGGAACTCCATAGGAAAGGCGGAACCAGGGAGGTGCAGGCGGAAGGAAGGGGGGGGATGCAACTCGAAATTGCTGCTTACAATCTGATTAAAATCGGAATTGAAACTGTCGCACCAGTTTCTGCTGTATTTTTTGGCACCATACTTTGTTATTTGTCCCAAAACAGAATTTGCTTATAATGTTTCGCCAATTCGATAGCCTTGGAGACTTAAAATTTCCATTTCTTCCTTAAAATATTCAATGGATGTTAATTGCTCACATGCAGAAACGAAGCCGCGGTTGTACGTATGTTGGAAGATGAGGATGTGATTCATATTGTTGAAGATTCTCTGCGAGCTATTCGATCATTACTGCGACTGCAAGCCACCGCTGCCACATGCATTCGGTTCGTTTGATGTATCGAAGTTCCGGTAAAACCTGTACAGACAGCCACAGTTTGATTGTGCTTCCCCCATAGAAGTAACAGTGGGGTGTGACGTTAATTTCGTCGAGAAGTGTGTGTATATCATTATCATCAACCATTGTGAATCCACTGCTGGATTCACAATGGTGTAGCCCCAAGTTTCTTCCACAACTGTGTTTGAGCCAGCCTCCGCCATGTCATTCCAGCATGGTTTGGAATCTCATCCACCCATAGGTGGACGTATGTTGGAAGATGATTTCATTTTGGGACTATATATGGTTTGGATGAGATTCCAAACCATATATAGTCCCAAAATGAAATCTGTAAAAAGCAGAGATTATTTCAAAATATAACAGTGAGACATACACCTTGTGAAAAGAAGGATGAGTAGTATAAAAATGCATGCCTAGAGAATTAGAAGAAATTTAGACGTGAACAAACTGGAAGAAATGCAGACAATTTTGAGAGCATTATAGACTGTTAAATTAGTAATGTGTATGTGTAGGGGATCTGTGTGTGTGTGTGCAAGATAAAAACCCAAAAGGGGGCGTACTATTTTGTGGCTTGCCCCTGCTGCAGAAAGTTACGCCTCTCCTCCACAGACTTGAGCTACACGTTCATGAATATTAGGCGGCGCAATTGTTGTTTCAATAAAAATACATTCAGTGCCGAATGCGTCAGAGTCCCACTTTTCTCCGCCATTGCTGGTTGACGCAACAGATTAATTTGGTTCGCACTGTTATCAAGTGGTTGCCCCGTCAATATTGTAATCCAGGACCAACGAGCACTGTCAACACTCAGACGTTATTGCATCATGTAGGCAGGACCTTAGCGAGCTTTTCTTATCTAGGAGGGCGAGACTTGAAATTGTGCCCCTTCAAGTTCCACTCAAATAATACGTGGTTTTTACTTTCTCACATACCGCCGTTATAGGGAAGTATTATGATCGTTCAAATATCGCATTTCAGGTTTTTGACATAATTTTATTCAAAATGTAAAAACTAAGTTAATACCCAAGAACCACAGGTTGTAAACACCAAGCAAAACGTTAACGTTGTGTGAACGCCGACAACACAACACTCCACAGAAATGCAGAACAAAAAACAAACCAGCGCAGAACGAATGAGTATCAGATAGTAAGAGTAACAATAGAAAGAAGATTTGGGGTAGGGTTTGGAAAAGTTCCGTCGCCGCCCCGGTGGCGCAATGGTCTAAGCGATGGCCTCTGATCATTCGTCCGAACGGGGTCTGGGTTCGAATCCCGGTGAGGCATGGATGTTGTGTTTGTCTTACGGCACTGGCTCTCTCCCTTCCCTGGAACCAGTGACCCTAAATTAGGGACGGGCGACTGCTTATAGCCCTTTGAGTTGCTCACGGTGGTCGTTAAACCTCCAATCAAAAAAAAAAAAAAAAGTTCCGTCCAAGGTTAAACGCTCAGAGAGCTTTCTGCGACAAAGCACAGATGATCCATTAGCTCTTCATTCCAACAACATGTTCGGAAAGGTAATGGAGGTTAGACATATCAGTATATTGTTTTCTATGACTCCAATCACTGTTTTGGAAAATTCCCTTCATGGATATGAGATGTTCAGACCTCACAGTGTATGTTACTCTGTACCCTGGTTAACTGCATGGAATACTGTATGAGACTAACCAGAGTCCTTACAAAGGTAATACTGAAGGATGTAACTTTCTTTTTTAGTTACAATTTCTATTTTATACATCCCCCACAGCATGAGTTTAAGCCCTTGGAATTGACCATTCTGGGAGAGCAACAGCCCTCCCGGTAGCTACGGCCCTGAATGTTGGGGTTTAGGACCTTCTTTAAATAAAAAAGGGCCGCGCGTCCTTCGGTTCCACGGAGGAGACAGAAACAGCCGGTAAGGTAAAAGCACCTAAACTCTGAAAATCATGCAAAAGCCCGGACACGTCTCTCTAACCGTACCCGGGCGGCTTTTAGAGATAATTGGTAGCATTCTGTAATTTGCATACTAATTACGTTTGACAGAAAGACTCATGCGTAATCTGCATACAAATTATGCACGAGTCTTTCAGCCCTTTAGTATCCTTTGAAACGGATTTTTTTGTTTTGTTTCGTAAGTTCAGTTCTACTGTGTTCGTATTATTAGCGAGTGTTAATTTTTCTCTTTTCTCTGTTATATAGGTCGTTCTTCTTTGCTTGGTGGCCGTAGCTGTAGCCCAGCCAGTGTATGGTCCTCCAGCCTATCCCAAGGCTTATGAACCTGCATACGTAAGTAAAATAAATTTCCAAAGAATTTCTTGACCTATGCTGGCTAACTTTCTTCGGGAAAACAACGTATCGCACACAACTCCGAATAATTTCCTGCTCTTCTGATAACGAACGTTGCTTCTACCCTTGAGATTTCAAATTTGGAATCATAGGTTTCAGTCAGTTGGCGCAACTAAGATGAAATTTCGTACAGAATATAAAAATGTGTTAGGAGACAAAAGTAAGAATCGCTCTCAGCAAACGACTCTGCATGTAATTTGTAATCAATTTCGTCTAAAACTTCATTTAGATACAGGACTCTGTTCCACTAATTTACTGTTTGCACAAATTTTAAGTCATTACAGGAATATTGGGCAATAGTTATATTACGGAACTCTATAGTGTAATTATCATGTTTTTGTAAAAAGAATTATTCAAAGTTAAAATATTCCACTACTTTCTGAATCACGTGGAGCTTCTGTAATTTACTAAGACAACGGAGATGATCTGTCAATAAAAAGGCGGTGACTTTCTATGGATTGAACACAGAAAATCACAGCCTTTCTAGATTTGACTCGGTTTGCAACTATACTGGTCGTTGTTGCCATCTAAATAAATTTTTGTTTAAGATTTGAATACCTCAAAATCTTGGTCATGCTTACGTCTATGCTTTCCAAAAAATAATTTTCCCTGTTCATCTTCCGAGATCTATGAGCTATAAGTAGACGCCTGTCCCTAATTCGCGGCCACTGCTCCCAGGGAGTGAAAAGAGCCACTGCCGTAAGACAGGTGCACCAGGCAGACCTCGTCAGGAGCCCTGGCTACGGCTCATCTGGGACTACTAGTCAGAAACCTGCCCTTCTAAATACTCGACCGATGAGGAGACACTTTATTAGATGCACCCTCATGCTTTGTTTATCCAGAGAAATACTCACACATCATATAACTAATGAAAGAACAGCTAAAAATACATGTTGGGCTTAAAAATTTTACGCCAAGTAAAATCTACGCAATACGATTATACACAACTTATCATGACTTATTTATGATATTTCAACAATATAGGGTCTTGAAAACACAAACGCGGTTCTTTGTCTCACAGAAGTCTACATTGTCTAGATGAACTTAATGTATGTGAAATCGAAGGTGAATAAAGCTCTTTTTTTATTTTGCCAAAAGTAAAGCGCGAAATTTCTATCTTGGAGAAATAATTGCTGCTATATTTACCTACTTTCGGTAGATGAAATATTTTTTCTGGCACAGTTTATCTTCAATGCATAATTTCTTGAGAAAACGTTGCTTAAATTGTTGCAATACCTACACGTGTTTCATTTGACAGAAGTCATATTGTGACGTACCTGCCAACAGGACACACACGACATAAAGGCAGATAGTAGTCAGAACAAACGTCCGCGTAGCTCAATTGGTAGAGCAACTTATTCCGGAATGAGGGGATCCGGGTTCGAATCCTGGCGTGGACAGAAATCACGGAGAAATTTACTTCGTTATAATGGCGCCCGAACTATCCGGATGACCCGACCGTTCAAAATCTCGCATTGGTGTGTTGTTCTTTCCACACTGCGAGATAGGAAAAATAAGAGAATCCCTTCTCCAGCACTTCGAAAAAAAAAATAAAAAAAAAAAAATAAGGGGGAGATGATGTAACGTACCAGGAGATGTGACGTACCTGCCAGAAGGACGCACACGACATAAATGCAGATAGGAATCAGAATAAAACGTCCGCGTAGCTCAATTGGTAGAGTGACTTATTCCGGAATGAGGGGATCCGGGTTCGAATCCTGGCGTGGACAGAAATGACGGAGAAATTTACTTCGTTATAATATAAAGGTATGTATATCTAATAAAGTTCCTTCTCATTAAAAAAAATATCACCCTATACGTCATATAAAAAGATACTTTTCTCTGGATACGAATCATGGAGAGAAAAACGGACAGACAGGCAAAGCAAACCTAGGTTAATTTGTTTCCGCACGAAAATACTTTCCCCGGTAACTCTTCTAGAAATGGTAATATGAAAGACGAAGAGAGAAGGACAAAAAATAAAAACCCGAAGAGTTTGGGTCATTCTATCTTCTCCGTGACATGGAAAAAAGTGTTATTCAAATATTTTTAGGAGAGGAAATAACATACCTACATACATGCAATGATTTCAGGAATTTCGACTTGTTCCTCTGCTCTCAGCATTTTCCCTTTTTTCCCACTTCTTAATAAACGGCTAGCATCATTTTTAGCGTAGTCACGGAATAATTCTTTCATTAAAGGAAGGTATCGTACTAAATGACTGCACGCACATTCTGTAACGAAATTAAGAAACCAACTACTGTGGGGTTTTGTAGTGCCAAGAGATAACTTTAATTACGATCATCTCCTTCCACTTTTCATTATCTCGAGGGGTTGCGAGCTTATGTGGAAGGCATAGATGTTTGTCGTTTTTACCAAGTTGGAAAGCAACTGAGAGATGTAGAGAGATTGTTTCATCAACTACACAACGCATTTTTATTTTAATGCCATATTCAGAATTAAAATATCTTAATATTTGTGCGCATTGCAACACCTTCGTAGGCATTTCAATTTGCATTAACAGTAAAAATTAGCGTTGCTTTCGTGTAATTACTAAGGCGACTGACACAAAGTTCTCATCATAGTGAAAATTTCTCTCAACAATGTTTGCATCATGTCAAGTTGACTACACTGGGTTTCGTTTGACTTCCAAGGTAACGTTCCATGTTTGTACGAATGCTGGACCTATTACACGGGAAGGAGCAAGGAGGGTGATTTGGCACGGGCCTCACATTCACGGAGGACCTCAAATTTTGAATTTTGGCATGGCCTTTCTTCATTTTTTAAAATATCGGGAGCCAGAAAAAGTGGAAATGGCCGAGACCTCTCCCTCGACGTCTAAAAGCATTTTTATGAAACTGAGTACATACGTTGTTGTACAAAATAATACGCGTGTATTGTTTTGTTTTCAAGATAATAAAATGTTCAAAGACTTGGACCCGTACAAAGAAAGGGTTAAAAAAAGAATTTATTAAAAACAAAAAAAAGTAAACCCTGGATAAACCGGGTTTAATTTAGTCTTACACTTTGCTCAGAATAAAAAAAAAGGAAGAAAGAAAAAAATGAAAAAGAAATCGGAATATATCATGAATTAGTGGAAGAATTGACTCGAAAGTATTCCTTCAATCACTTTACAGAATCAGGTAGCTCATACAGGGCCAACCGGTGCTCCGGACGATTTCGTCTCTACGGCTCAAATTTTCTGCTAACTTCATTCGTCTTGTCCGCATCAGTCCTTTCGGCTGCAAAAATCTTTTATTTTCTGACCGTAACGCACTGCACGCTTTAAATCCGTCATTCACGAAACATTTCCAGTTACTCACAAAAAAATTCCAAATGGCATTTTGAATGATAGAGATGCTCAACTTCGCATGAATACAGTATCCTCAGGTTTGCTTTAACTTTATTGGAAACCTTAGGAAATCGCGTGCGGAGAAATAACAACGTTATTTGCGCATATTTTCTTAAACGAAGACTATCTGAATGCATTAAACCATGAATAAAAGACAGCGAAACATCTTAAATGCAAAGCGAACGAAAATAGCAGCTTCTCTGAATGACATAAGTAAGACAATGTTGGGGCCAATTTCATCTGTCTTGACACTTTTGTCAAAGTGTAAATGCAAGGAGGTCCCCCAAAATCGTGTGTAATGAGAAGTACAGTGAATGTTTCTCTAAGAACGCCGTTGATTATGAATTCATTGAAAGTATTATAAACATCTGTTTACGCCAGTTTAATCACGGTTCCCCATTAGCGAACACTAAACCTAAGTTCATTCAATGATCAAATGTACGCGTATGAGATATTGCCCCGTGCAAATCGTGACCTTCAGGAGATATCTCGCTGGTTTGTTTGTAACGACGCTCTTACAATTAAGACTAATAAAACAACCTGTGTCTTTTATTCGGGCCGTGGTCTTCGGCTGTCGTCGCTTAATGGTATTTTCTTGAATGGGGATCCTGTTGCATTCCGGTCTTTGGTGAAATTTCTGGGTGTTATACTACATAAGACCTTGCGTTGGGATGTCCATATAAATTATTTAGCAAATATTCTTAGGTCTCATATTGATGCTATTTCTAGGATTTCTGGTTTTTTGACAATCAGACTCAGATTAATACTATATAATTCCTTTATCTATCCCATGTAGTCTTATTGTATTTTTTTGCCTGGGGTCAGACAACGGATGGTAACGTAAACAGAATTCTTGTTCTTCAGAGAAAATATATTCGACTTCTAAATTCATCTTTAAATACTGGTAGTATTTATTGTTTTTATATCATACTTCCCTTCGATAAAATATTCATTTTCAGGTTATTATTACTTATGCATGACAGAGTCTATACGAATAGGTATCTTGAACTATTGCAATTACAGCGTTTTTCCCATTCACATGATACTCGAGGTCAAGCAAGTTTTGTGATTCCTAGGGCGCGCAACAGATTGCTGCATAACAGTATTATTGCAGCTAGACCCCGTGAGTGGAACAGACTGCCATTATACATCAGGGAAATAGTGGACTCTGGGGTGTTTAAAAAACTGCTACGCGAGTTTTTGTTGTTTGATTGAGTTCCTGTATTCTTTCTTTCACGGTATGCTCAACACCGGTCGTATTTCTAATTTTGCTATTTTTATCGTTTTAACCTGACACTTCTACCTTTGGAGATCAGGGGCTCGTCATGCTTAAATATAAGCCTTTTCCCCTGTTTCCATGCTACAGTTCTATAGTACATTACGCTATTTTTTTTTTTTTTTGATGAATTACTTTGTATTCATTTTTTGGTCAATTGTAAACGAGTTTTAGTGCTTGTATGTTTATGATTATTATATTAGATATATCTGAGGTGGTTTGAGCTCTTGTTTACTCTTGGAATAAATAGTTAGTACTAAATGTTATTAATTTATATTAAACTTTGTGATATTACTGTGATTCCATGTTTTCATTCCATTGTGCTAACATTGTGTTAATATTTAATTTTAGTTTAGTACATATGACAATTTTGATGTTTGTGTTTTGTTAAATTTGATGTACTGTGTTGTGTGATAGAATTTTCATTCAATTCAATTCAATTCAATTCAATTATTCTATAATTCTGTTATTTTATTTCATAGAAATTAATAGCTGATAATCTTTAGCTTACATACATTAAAGAAATTTGAAGTAGAAGTATTTCATTTTTAGTTTACAATGTTTTGAAAATTGTCATAAATGTCTATTAACAGGCAAGGGCGTGTGTTTATACACTGGCAGTCAATCGAAATTACGTTTGCATTTTTTTACCATATTCCGAAATATTGTGTGGGATATTATTTGTTAATATCCACTGAAGAAAAAGATTTATTTTCATTGTAAATCAATATCAGTTCTGCATATCAACAAATGTTGTAAATTGAGGTGGTGATAATATCTTAGAGATGGCAAGCGCCTCATTGTCATGGGTTCAATGGCGGGACATACGAATTAGAATCACCGGACAACGCTTAACTCTGGTTCTTCTCTCTTTTTAAAAAAAATCACGCTTTAAGGTTTTAAGGGAAAGACTAACATTAACTCCGGGTGAAAAAAAAATTCCGAAACTATAGTTCATAAAGGTTAGTAAAAACTATATTTTTATAGATGGGAAATCGGGATTCACGAAAATTCTAAGAACGACGTGAAATTCCCGATAACAACATTTACATGGAAATTTCCCGATAACGACAGTCACGTGAAAATTTCCCGATAACAATATTCTCGTGTCAGCGATAGACACTACGTTTCATCGTGATTTGTGTTTAAGGTGGACGCCAAGTAATTTTGATTCCTATACTTCCAATGGAAAAACTTCTGTACTCATTTTCTTCACAATTAATGCTTTCCCAAGGATGAAAATTTGAACATCGATTAAAATAGCTTCATTTTATAACTTGAAATACTTAATATTTTCTAAAACATAACCATAATTATGCAATCCAACATTTATTTGTCTTTCTACGTCATCAAAGCACAGGTCGCGCCATCTTTTTTCTGGTTTCAACACCACCAAAGGAAAAGTTATTGATTTTTAATATAATTATGGTTATGTTTCAGAAAATATTAAGCATTCGAAGTTATAATATGAAGTTATTTTAATCGATGTTCAAATTTTCATCCTTGGGAACACACTAATTGTGAAGGAAATGTGTACAAAAGTGTTTCCATTGGAAGTATAGGAAGCAAAATTACTTGACGTCCACCTTAAGTCCGTCAGGGTTTCACTTTCTACTTCGTGTGATTAAAAAAAAGAGATAAAAAAATAAAAAAAACATCTGTCGCAATGACTAAAAAAATATAACAAAATATAACAAAACATCTGTCCGCAATGGTTATTCCAAAATATCAGAAATAATTCATGCCACTGTGCCAACAGTGGTATGAATTATTACTGCGCCTTCTTTTGGCGAATCCAAACGACATTTCATTTCAGGATACCTGTATTGTCTTTCTTTCTATTTTTCTTTTCCTTAGGCAGCAAAGTCTTTCTTTTCAGAAATTAAAGGAGAAGCGTTGATTTACTGGCATTACATGTGTTGCAAAAGATATTAAAAATGTTCCGTCATAAATGCAGACATTGAAGAATAATGACGATTGATAAAAGTCATTCAAATAAAAGCTAACAATTTTTTAATCATTGCCCTTTAAGGTTATATTCGTTTGCTCATTATTCTGAATTGCATGCATATAATTTAATTAGAAATCGTAGTCTTAAAAAGAAATGCATCAAAAAAATAGCTGGAAAAATTTTCTGCATATTTAAGTTTATAATTCGTTATGAATTAAACCAAAATTTTCGAGCTGATATTGATATATGATATATCCATCAGGCCGTAAACTCATGTAGAACTCATGTAGGAATAAAGCGCAATAGTTCTGAATTTTGGCTCAACCGTTTACTATATTCTATGAATTCGTTTATTTACCTATTACAAACTACTTTTTCAAGTTTTTATATTGGAAAGGAATTTCTTAATATTTAAAATAATTGTGTTTGGCTTTTCATTAAATAATGCTTTTAACTACGAAGACCAGCTATAGAGACAATATAACACTCATCAAAAATTTACTCCCTTACATGAAATCGTGTGATTTTTACTCTTCACACCATTCACTAACGATTTACTAATGACTTTCATCAAAAATTCACTCATCTGCAGTTCCCAGTGATTTTCATCAAAATTCATTCACTTAAATTTTACAACGATTTTCCCCAAAATCCATTCATTTATATTTACTGCGATTTTTATCAAAAATCCATTCATTTATGATTTCTTTATTGGCCGCTGGTCGAGGTTTTCGCATCTTACGCCAAAGATCCAGATTCTGCTTCAACGGTAAGCAAGGATCTTTTTCTATCCCCTTCTTTCTTTTAGTGATAACGCCATAACTTAGGATTACATTGATTTTAACAGCCTTCGATGCTGATCGGAGGCAGTTAAAAAATTGAAGAAAGAAAAAATATTTTTATCGAAATTTCCTCATGAGTGCTTATATCATCATCATCATCATCATCATCATTGTCAACCATTATCAATCCACTGCTGGACGAAGGTCTCCCCAAGTTTCCTCCACAACGGTCTGTCTTGTGCCAGTCTCCTCCATGTCACCCCTGCATACTTTCGAATTTCATCCACCCATCTCCCATGTGGTCTTCTTCTGGGTCTTTTCCTGTCCCTTGGAATCCAATCTAAAATTTCGGCTGTCCATCGATGATCTGTCCTTCTGGCAGTATGTCCAGCCCATTGCCATTTCAGGGATTTAACTCTGATCATGATGTCTTCCACTCTTGTCATTTTTCGGATCCACGAGTTCCTCTTCTTATCTCTCCTGGTTACACCAAGCATGCACCTCTCCATGCTTCTTTGAGTTGTCTGCAGCCTTTGTATGTCTCTTTTAGTTAAGGTCCACGTCTCCGCACCATACGTAAGCACTGGAAGGATGCATTGATCAAACACTTTTCTTTTAAGACATAATGGCATATTGCTCTTGAAAATTATGCTGTTTCTTCCAAAAGCTCTCCAGGCAAGTTTTGTACGCCGATTAATTTCTTCATCAATGTGACCCTCACTTGATATCTGCTGTCCAAGATAAACGTACGTGTCTGTTATCTCCAGCTTTTCTCCATCAATCGATAAATCTTCATTTCTTGTAAAAGCATTGAACATCACTTTTGTCTTCTGAAAGTTCATTTTTAATCCCACTTCTTTACTCTTGTCAGCAAGTTCCTGGATCATACTCTGCAGCTCTGATGGGGTAGTTGCAAAAATGACTACGTCATCAGCAAAACGAAGGTGGGTTAGATAATCTCCATTAATCTTTATCCCCTTGTTTTCCCAGCTCAGTGACTGAAAAACACCCTCCAATGTGGCATTAAAGAGCTTCGGAGATATGGTGTCACCTTGTCTCACTCCCTTTCCAATTTTTACGTGTGTTGTATTTTCAAACAGCCTAATCTTTGCACTTGCATTTTCATAGATGTTATTAATAATATTAATGTATGCATCTTCAATACCGCAGGTTTTCAGAGCCATTGTAACTGCTGATGGTTTCACCGAATCAAAGGCTTTTTCATAATCGATAAAAGCCATGCACAATGGAAGTTCATATTCCCTCGCTCTTTCAATTAGTTCTCTCAGCACGTGGATATGATCTATTGTGCTGTAGCCACTCCTGAATCCAGCTTGTTCTCTCGGTTGAGCCATGTCTAGTGTTACCTTCAAGCGGTGTGAAAGAACTTTAGTGAAGATTTTATAAACTACTGATAGGAGGCTGATAGGTCTGTAGTTTCCGAGATCCTCAATGTCACCTTTCTTATGTAGCAGGATCATTGTAGCGGTGTTCCAATCCTCAGGAATCTTTCCTTCATTAAGGCATCGAGTGAAAATTTGGGCGAGTACCGTTTCGATTTCTCCACTTGCTTCTTGTATGATGTCTACAGTAATTCCATCTTCTCCTGGAGCTTTTCCTCGCTTCATGTTCTTGATTGCATGTGCAACTTCTGCTGGAAGGACTGGAGGAACTCTGGTACTGGTATCTTTCATGATGTCTGGAGTGCATGTATCATCCCTTTCATATAATTTGGAGTAGAAATCTTTCACTCTTGTCAAAATTTCGCCTCTATTTCTTGTTACAGAACCATCTTCTTTTCTCAGTGCCATAATCTGTTTTCTTCCCTTACTGAGATGTCCCTTTGCTATCTTTAGGCTTTGGTTGTTTTCAATTGCTTTCCTCACTAGTTCACAGTTGAATTTCCTTACGTCTTCAGTGATACTTTTTCTTACTGTCTTGCATAGCTCTATATATTCCACTTTGGAAGTCACATCTTTTTTAGTTGTCCTCATCTCTCTTCTTTTTTGCATCAACATTTTGGTTTTTCCTGATAATTTGTTCACATGCAACTTGTTCTTGGACCCAGCTAATTTTGTTGCTGTTTCCATAAGAGCTTTGGTTACTTTTCTGTTAACTTCAGAGATGTTCACTTCTTCCGATGTTAGGCCTTCTAAAGCAGAGAACCTGTTCTTCAGTTCTAACTTGAAGGTATTATGGTGTTTTTTAAGGTTGGTTATGTCAATAGATTTTGTTTGTCCTATGAGCTTGCCACGTTCAAGTTTAGTGTTGAGGTGCATCTTACATCTCACCAATCTATGGTCACTACCTGTGTTGAACTTGTTTAGCACACTGCAGTCTTCTATGACGAATTTTTTGTTACACATAATAAAATCAATTTCACTTGTCGTCCCATTTGGATGTCTCCATGTCCATTTCCTGTGTGGCTTTTTCTTGAAGAAGGAGTTCAAGATGAAAAACCCTTCTGCCTCTGCAAACTCAACGAGAGTATTTCCACGCTGGTTTCTGTTGCCATGACCGAATTTACCTACTGAAGTTTCATTCTGTTGCCGTTGCCCTATTTTTGCATTGAAATCTCCCATAATTATTTTCAAGTGCTGCTTACCTTTATTATTTAGATGACAAATTTCCTCATAAAATTCTTCAATTTCTTCTTCAGGATGACTTGTGGTGGGTGCATAAATTTGAATAATCTGAGCCTGGTATCTTTTCGAGAGTTGGATAACAAGTCGTGCAGCTCTGTCAGAGGAACTTTCAACTTCTACAACTTTATCCTTCAGTTTCTTGTTTATTATAAATCCAACACCACTAGTTCTGCCAGTATCTGTCCCACGATAGTAGAAGAGATGTCCACTTTTCAGTTCGATGAGATCTTCTCCTTTTCTCCTTACCTCACTTAGCCCCACAATGTCCCACTTGATCCTTTGTAGTTCCTCTTCCAATTCAAGAAGCCTTGAATCAGAAGATAGGGAGCGTCCATTGTAAGTAGCCAAGGTCAGCATCAGATGGCAGCCTAGTCCGGTCCTCCGGGGATTCTTAGCACCCTCTGCCTTCATGTCGCACTGGCCGCTGCCTTGGCCAGGTACATTCCAGCTGCCGGAGACTGAGGGCCAAGATTTAAGTTGTGGAATCATTTTGGAGGGGTTTGGCCATAACTCACCACGCTGGCCAAGCGGGTTGGTGAGTGTGGGATAGCATTTCCTCTGATCCCGATGGTATAGTTATACCGCTATGGGCGGTCGTCAGAGCCCTTTAGTGGGAACAGGATGCACCACGAGAAGGCGGGGTTGACATTTGTCAAGGAGAGGCTGTGATGTTACGCATCACCTGACCTTGTCCCTGCTTATATAGGAACTGATAAGAAAAAATTGTCAGATGTAGTCTTTCCTTAAAAATAATTTCACTTCTAAATATTTTTTTTCGTGGCTAAACAATAAATTCTACGGCTCGGTGCTATTTCCTAGACAGTAGTAAACATTTTTTTGCTAACTCTCTTTTCGTAATTAGAAACCTTCAATTTTATACTATGACAGGTTTAAATTTAAAAAGATAGAATTCATCCACTGCTGTCTGAAAAGTTTCTTGGTTTCGCATTTCTGTTGCTTGCCATAACACATCTTCAGGAAAAGTTGTTGTCTTCTTTAGTTTCTTTTTTTGAAGACATACACAAAATTTACCCTAGTAATGTTTCAATGCATTCTTTTTAGGAAAAGCCACAGCCATACAGCTTCGGATATGACGTCAAAGACGAATATGGCGGCAGCCAAAGCCGCAAGGAGGAAGGCGACGACTACGGCAACAAGCGAGGCTCTTATGGATACACCGATGGGTATGGAATCTACCGTCAGGTAGATTACGTTGCTGACGCACATGGTTTCCGAGCCTCCATCAAGACCAACGAACCAGGAACCGAAAACCAAAACCCAGCTGACGTTGAAATTCACTCTGAGGCCCAACCTGCCAAGTACGATGCTCAGCCCTACAAACCAGCACCAGCATACAAGGTGGTGCCCGAATACAGCAGGCCTGCTCCTTCATACAAGCCTGCCCCTGCCTATCCAGCTCCAGCATACAAGCCTGCCCCTGCCTATCCTGCTCCAGCTTACAAGCCTGCCCCAGCCTACCCTGCTCCAGCACCCGTCTATGCTCCTCCAGCCTACAAACCAGCTCCAGTGTATGCTGCCCCACTCTACGATGCTCCTGCATATAAACCAGCTCAGCCTGAGTACCCAGCCCCTGCCTATAAACCTGCTCCTGTTTACGAAGCACCAGCGGAAGACAGTTACGCACCCTACTAAATTAGCCTAACGTGGTATATCTCTGTAAAAATATACTGGTATTTATTATCTCTTCTAACATCTCCTGAAGACATGGCCCATGTCTTTTTCCTACAGCAAAAACAAAAAGTCTTGTTGACAATGAAAGGAACATGTTGCCATTTACTTCTTTGTAAATAAATTGATCTTCGAAGAGCAAAATAAAAGCATATTCAAAAGATACTCATGTCTAACTGTTTCATTCCGTGACGAATCGAAGGAAATGGTTCATGCAGCAATCGTTTTGCTCTTTTCCGTTTTACCGATTCCTTTTTTTTTTTTTTTTTTTTTTTGTTTCATGGGCAGAAAGCCAGCTGATGTATTATATTTAGTGTTCTGTTAGCTATCAAAATTCCTAGTTATCTGAGGCTGATTTGCTTTATTTTTTGTAATAATACATCAACTTCCCTTTTTTGGTGTATAAATATCATATTAATTATTATATCCTCTCCTGAAGACATGGTCATGTATAAATATCATATTAATTATTATATCCACTCTTGAAGACATGGCCATGTATAAATATCATATTAATTGTGATATTTATTACGCACAAATCGGTCACAACATATCACAACATAAAACACGACTCTGAAAATTTCTTCACAACGTAACAGCCGTTGGTGCATTATTATTATTTGCATTAAACGCCAATGTGAATTCCTTTTGTAATCGCAGCGTTGCTAAGCACTGAAAAGGAAAAGATCTAGAGCGATAGAAGCATAAGAATTTAAGACTTACGAAGAGAACACTTCATTCCTGGATCAAAAAATATTATTCGAATATATTTCGTGTATCTTATGCTACAAATATAGGAAGTTACCAGGAAGATAGTAATGGTGCGTTGATCAGGTGATTCCCAACAGGGCCGTATTTAGGTACCAAAACCTGCATTAAACTCCAAACTGTATTTTCCCACGAATACAGATACAGGTTTTGCTTTGTTTTTCCACTCTTTCTGTTGATTTACTTTACTAGAGAATAATTTCTTCAGGCCAAAAAAAGTACATAAAAGCAACAAAATAAGATACAAAATATAAAAGAAGAGAGGAGAAAAAGAAAACTGACCTCTCTTAAAATAAAATTAAAAAAAAAACAAGAAAAAAATATAAATATATATATACTTTTAGTTTACTATTCTGGTCCTTTTCGATGGATCTATGCAGTGGTATCGAGGTGTTATCTATGTCTCATTTCGACTCTTTCTACTCCTCTTCTTTGGTCCCACTTTTTCTCCAGCAGCTTTAATCAGCCGTCTCCTTCGCAGGTACCCGGAGGAAGATTCTTTTTACCGTGGTCAACAGCCAAAACCACTCCCCTCTACGTTCAGAAACTAAAATCCCTCAACTTCACGCCAACAAACCCCCTTTTCTCTGATACAAAGCATCGTAAAACCAGTTCAACTGACAGCAAAGCAGTGAACAGGAAAAAGACAAATGCTTTCTTTCTGTCTCTCTCTCTCTCTCTCTCTCTCTCTCTCTCTCTCTCTCTGCCTGTCTGTCTCTCTCCCTGATGGCACAATCATTTCACTATAGCACTATTTTCTAATGTCTAGAAGGCTACATTTAGTTAAAACATTTTCATGACAATCGTTTTTAAGGTAATTAACCACGTAATTTTTTTAACAACAGCTTAGCATGTCATAATCACTTACCAAGTAACCAAGAGTGTTTTAGTCTTCAGCGCAACTACGCCTTCACCTCCGCCTTACTTTATTCTTTTATTTTATTTTTATTTTGCAATGTACTTTCAAATGTTACGAAAAAAGGCGGGGGAGGGGCATTTCTGTCTTTCCTGACACTTGACACCAATAAATTACACAATTATTTATTAGACGAATCAATAAGGCCCATGGTGCCAGAGAATCATTGACTCACCTCTTCCTACTGATTCACATTGAAAAGTCATTTCGCATCTCTTCCTACTGATTAACACCGGAAAATCATTTCGCACATCTTCCTAGTGATTCACATCGGAAAGTCATTTCGCAGCTCTTCCTATTAATTCACTTTGGTAAGTCATTTCTCTTGAATTTAACCATCGTTCGTGCGACATTTCATTTTGCTCTTTTTTTAAATAGTTCATTGAACGAACAAATAAGGTAAAGCTGGAACGTGTGGGATGTTCAGAGTGGTTTTATGCCTGGTAAAGGCTGCACTAACCAAATTTTTGCATTACGCATGATGATTGAAAAGTATCTAGCTGTTGGTAAGAAAGTTTTTGCTGCCTTCATAGATTTAAAGAAAGCATACGACCGAGTAAATAGGACACTTTTGTGGAAGGTTTTGAATGAATATCGTATTACTGAGAATCTACTTAATAGTGTAAAAGCCATGTATGCTTGCAGTAGAGTTGTGTACGAGTGAATGGTGTTTTATCAAAATGGTTTTGTATTAGTGATGGAGTCAGACAAGGTTGTGTAATGTCACCATGGCTGTTTAATATATTTATGAATGCGTGCATGCGTGATGCCAAAATAGATAATATTGGCTTATGTCTTGGACATCCGTGTGTGCAGATTGCTGTATGCTGATGACATAGTCCTGTTGGCAGAGAGCAAAAGTGAGTTGCAGAGTATGTTGTCCCGAATGTAAAAGTTTGCATGAAATTCAAACTGATTAGTTTAAATAAGGGAAAACCCAAAGTTATGGTTTTTGAGAGAGGAACTGGTAGTACTGAATGTAATATAAGTCTAAATGACACAGTGATTGACCAGGTGAATGAGTTTGTGTATTTAGAAAGCATGTTTGGCAGAAAGAATAAATTGGATGGTGAAATTAGTAGGTGAGTGAATTCTTCATTGAGAGTCATAGCTACTTTGGGAGGTTTTCACAGGAATGATGGGTTCTCAAGAGTCCAGCATGGCTGTGTATGAAAGTGTAATTGTGCCTACTCTGATGTATGGCAGTGAAACCCGGGTACTATAAAAGAAACATAGGAGTCGTTTGTGTGCTGGAGAAATGCGTTACTTACGGGAGGTTTAAGACACGTTCTGATTGTGTGAGGAATGAAGATGTGTTGCAGTTGTGTGATGTGAAGCAAAATGTTGTTAGCAAGGTGGAGACTAATATGCTTCGGTGGTTCGGCCATGTTGAAAGAATGAGTGGTGATAAGAAAATCTTTTTAGCCGAAGTAGCAGGAAGGAAAGGCAGAGGAAGGCCAAAGAAGTCATGGGAGGATCAGATTCAAGAGTGTCTGCATGAGAAAAAAATTATGAGTATGATGTACAGAAGTTCTTGTGTACGGCGTGTGACGAATGTCAATGAAGCCCGAGTTGTATGTCAAGATCACTGTAAACGGAGAAGTTTGATACAGCAGCAGGAAGTACAAATTATTTGGTAGTTTGTATTTCTTTGTGGAGCTAACCTCTGAATCTCAGAGAACAGCTTAGTGATATGTATGTATGTAGGAAATAGAAAAATAATTTTAAGAACCACCAAAAATAAAAGTTGAGGATATTTTTAGCAACGACCGTTTTCCAGGGTGTATTGCATGTCTTGCAGAGGTGATGATACCCCTCTAGCCTCCTTCTAGTACTGCCCTGAGCCCCAACTATTTGTAAACGACCCTTGAGCATACATTTGTGCGATTGAATGTGGGATTACAGTCGGAGTACAGCGAAGACCAGAAAACCTTGTAAAATGTGAAAAAGTATAAAAAGCGTTATTGTCACAGCAAAAAAACTGGTAGTGATCCCATAATTTGTGGTCACAATTTGCCAGTCAGCACCCCAAGTGATAGGAGGAGAGCAAGTTTTGAATGGCCTAGTCGACATGCAACGGTGAGTCAAATAAAACAGGATTTGAATGGTGGACAGTGCCAAAAGGCCTTCGAGCGCACGGTGCAATGTGCATTGCAGCGCCTGCATTGTAACAGCAGAAAATCTGTCTGTAAACCACTGATGTATGAAGAGAACAAGACAAAGCGTTTCCAGCGGAATCAGGAGCACCGGAGGTGGACCTAAATTGTTGTAAAAGCGCCGTGTGATCTGATGCAATGCTTTTCAACTGCATCATGCCGATGGGTAAGTGAGGAGTTGGAGCAACAGCATGGGGACGTAAATCGATCTTTCACGATCACGACATTCCAAGCTCGCGGAGGCAGCGTAATGGTGTGGGCTATGTCTTCATGAGTGACTTACGGTCTCTTGGTACTAGTGACTCAACCGGCATGTATACCCAATCATTATATTTTAGCATTAGATTAAGTAAACAAAGTTTATTCACAATTACATTTTATTCTATGGTTTACTTAGTTTCGCTGAGCCTTTCCTTCGGCTTCATCTGGACAAATGTAGCGTAAATATTTAAATCATTATGCCATCATCAGATTTTTGACGGTCGTGGATTTTGATGAGTTGTTTCCAGGCGCTTGAAAGAAATGATGTCGATACCATGGCGTTCTTTCAAGCGCGTGGAAACAACTCATCAAAATCCGTGACCGTCAGAAAGCTGATGATGTCACAATGATTTAAATACTTGCGCTCCACTTGTCCAGATGAAGCAGAGTCAAATACTCAACGAAACTATAATAGTCCTGAAGTAAAATATAATTGTGAATAAACGTCGTTAAATTGATCCATCTCAATATACACTCATCGTCAAAAGAATAGTTGTACCTAGAAGGACGTGTCGGATTGCAATGCTATTCGGGAGGAAGGTAAAGGTCACCAGTAACAATAAATTATTTTATTAAACAGTGAGACTGAGATGGGCAATATTTATTGAGCTACACGCCAATAAGTATGGCGTTGGACCTCGATGTTTGTTCACACAGCATGCCAGACGTCTCGGCATGGAGTTGTATAGGTTTCTAAGAGTGTTCTGTGATAAGCCATCCCATGCAGCTTGAATCTCCTCACGAAATTCCTGCGAGATTGTGCGGTAGCTGTGGAGTGTGGATACAGCTTGTTCAATAACATCCCACACATTTTCAATCGGCGATAGGTCTGGCGATGGGGCTGGGCATGGCCTAGTGTCAGTGCCTTGAATGCAAACTCTCGATACAGCAGCAGTATGCGGACGAGCGTTGTCCTGCTGGAAAATCGCACGGGAGTGAGCGTTCAGAAAAGGTAGGGCCACTATTTGCAGGACCTAATTAACGTAACGTTTGGCTGTCAAAGTGCATGTAATGAACACCAAAGGTGATCTGGCATCGTAGGCAATTGCATCCCACACCATGACACCAGGCCTTCTGGTTGTGTGACGCTCGACAGCAAACCGTTCATCTTGGCGCTGACCACGTCGCCTCTACACACTGATTCGTTGGTCGTCTTTTCCAAGACAAAAGTGGGACTCGTCACTGAAGATCACCCGCTGCCATTCTGATAGGCTCCTTGACAGTCTGGCACGTCACAGTTGCAGTCTTTGGCTACGATGCAATGGTGTTAAGGGCAGTAGTCGTAACGGACTGCTTGCGTGTAGTCCTACGTCGTGCAGCCGTCTGCCAATGGTGCTGGCACTAACCGGACGATGCATGGAGGGCACCACTGCTCGCTGAATATCTACAATCGTGGCTGTTGGGTGACTTCGCGCATGTCGGACAACCCGTCGGTTCTCTCTCTCCGTAGTTTGTCTAGGTCTCCCAGACCCTTCCTGTTGCTGCTGCGTCTCTTGTTCTATCCATTGCCGCCAACAGCGCGCTATGGTGATATCCGCTCGACCCGCGCAATACGGCAATAAGACTATCACACTTTCCGGAGCCAGACGATGCGGCCCCTCTCGAACTCCTCCAACTGCTCGAATTGCTTCCGAACTTTTCTCCGTCATGCCACAAGAACATTTCTCCGTCATGCCACAGAAACAATTACACTTACACAGCCATGCTGGACTCTCTTGAGAAACCATCATTCTTGTGAAAACCTCCCAAAGCAGCCATGACTTTCAATGAAGAATTCACTCGCCTACAAATTTCACCATCCAATTTGTTCTCTCTGTCAAACATGCTTCCTAAATACACAAACTCATTCACCTGGTCAATCACTGTGCCGTTTAGACTTATATTACATTCAGTACTACCAGTTCCCCTCTCAAAAACCATAACTTTGGGTTTTCCCTTATTTATACACTGGTGTGCAAAAATTAGGGACGAAGAGGAGAAATTAGCATAACAGCGGAACGCGCAGGCAGAACGGACCGAAAGACCACTCAGGAGATAGACTAGGGTTCGGAACGGTAGGGCATGCGCATATATGCAGCATGACGTAGAGGGGAAGTGTTGGAAGGGTATAAAACACGCGTGCGGTGTACGCTCAGCAATTCGGTGAAAGCTATTGCACGGTGTACATCGGTTTGAACGACGTCGAGTTGCTGCCACCGTGTGATATGGCCAACAGGTAACACGTCATGCCACAATGCTCACACTGTCTCCAAGGAGTTCCAGGACATGATGCATAATGTTTTAAACACAGGATCTTTTTTTTTTTGGAAGTTTAACGACCACCGTGAGCAACTAAATGAGCTATAAGCAGTCGCCCGTACCTAATTTAGGGTCACTGGTTCCAGGGAATGGAGAGAGCCAGTGCCGTAATACAAACACAACAACCATGCCTCACCGAGATTCGAACCCGGACCCCTTAAGGACGAATGATCAGAGGCCATCCCTTAGACCACTGCGCCACCGGGGCGGCACTCAGGATTCCCAGAGTGAATTAAGCTAAAAGGAAAACGCAATTAATCCAGAGCATTTGACTCTATTGGCTCCTTGGAGACATGCACACAATAATGATGGACTTCCAACTTTGACACACGAATAGAAACAAAGATTTAATGCATAAATTAATTATCAAGTAAGTAAACATGGATACAAGAGGGAGGCCATGGAAGCTATGACTTTCCCTTTGATAGTTTATCGCATTAAATTTTAATATATTTTACTTTGTGCAGTGTATATTACATTTGTTGTTATGATTTTAATTTTGATAGTTTTCATCAGTTCTGTTGCAGGCCATGAAGAAAATTTTATTTTTATTCAAATGATGTGTATTTGTTATTTCTCCACATCGTAATTTCATTTGTATAAATCTAAGTTACATTTTTTATGGCATCTTTTTTGGAAGTTTTCTGGATCCGTAATTGCGAATAAGTTGACACATTAACAGAAGTTACTGAATAACTTGAAGAGAATAATAACAAGCTCGCTAACATAACATTGATGTCATCTCATTTAACAAACTTAAGACATCTGAAAGGTTGTTTATATCCAGGTTTTCTTAACCTCACCGACTGCCAATGTTGCCACATGTAACAGAAACTCCTGTATGTTCAGACATAACGTTGAGTCAGAAAGTATATTGAGAGATGACCAAAATTTACTAAGAAACAGCAGACAAAAAAGAAAAGTTAAATAGGTAATTTGCGTCACAGATTTGTTTTTCCAGTGGAGGTTTAACGACAACCGTGAGCAACTCAGAGGGCTATAAGCAGTCGCCAGTCCCTAATTTAGGGCAACTGGTTCCAGGGAGGGCGACCTCTAGTGCTGTAAGACAAACACAACATCCAAGCCTCACCGGAATTCGAACCCGGACCCATCTCGGACGAATGGTCAGAAGATATTGCTCATCAAACCACTGCGCCACCGAGTCGCTGCGTCACAGATGGAAACCTTTCTTTACTTCATTAATCATCTCAGTCCCATGTAACCTTTTCGGGTTAAACCAAGGCCGTCTAGAAAACACGAGGCTATGATATAAGAGATGAGTTTCTTCCTTTAGTGAGGTCACGCGGAAACCAAGGCTTCTAATTGGTTTTCAACGCTGTCGTGTATGACGTCAAACACGACACCGACGTGTCAGGATGTGTAACATGAGAGTGACGTTACAAACACAAATGGAAGGAACTCATCTCTCTAATGTCATGGCCTTCAAATTTCTAGATGGCCTATGTTAAACACAATGGAACTTATTCATGTAACGTCGGAAATTGATTTTTGCGGACCAACATGGTTGCTGATTCAATGTTGTCACTATTAGATTACCCCTTACTGTTGGCCAGTTTTTAAAATTTTAACGTCTTGGACACAGAGTAGGAGACCCAGAGGTTAATTTTCCATAAGTGCTCATGGCAACAATTTAGCCCCGAAGATAATAGAACAGCGCGCCAGTGGACGGACATGGAACTAAAGCTTCAAACCCATAACCGCGAGAGTCTACTTTTTTTCTTTTTTTCTTTTCTTGTTTTTTTCAAAAGTTTATAATTCAGATTGGATCATATGTAGAGGATTTTAGGAAGGGAGTGTCTGACCGCAGGTCTTAAACAATCCTTATAAATAAATGCCGCCCCGGTGGCTCAGTGGTCTAAGGCGCTGGCCTCTGGTCATTCGTCCGTAAGGGGTCCGGGTTCGAATCCCGGTCAGGCATGGATGTTGTGTTTGTCTTACGGCACTGGCTCTCTCCCTTCCCTGGAACCAGTGACCCTAAATTAGGGACGGGCGACTGCTTATAGCCCATTGAGTTGCTCACGGTGGTCGTTAAACCTCCAATAAAAAAATCCTTATAAATAGGAAGCTAGGAGGTTTGGGCTAGAGTGCCCGATAGGAAAGTGATATGGAATCGAGGTAGAAAGGGGTAGGAAGACGGCCTTATTTATAACCGGGGGCCAGTACCCCGGGCCCGACGGCTTAACGTGCCCATCCGACGCACGGCGGATATTTAGTGGTTCGAGCGCTCGTACCTGCCTGGGATCAAACCTGAGGTCTTCTCCGTGGCAGTCACGAAATTTGACAACTAGGCCACCCGCGGCCCTAAGTTTATAACTAAGATCAGATCATACGTAAAGGATTTTAGGAAGGGAGTGTCTAATCCCAGGTCTTAAACAACCCTTATAAATAGGAAGCTAGGAGATTTGGGCTAGAGTTCCCGATGGGGAAGTGACACGGAAGCGAGGTAGAAAGGGGGGGAAGACGCCCTTATTTATTACCGGGGGCAGTACCCGGGGCCCGTCGGCATGACGTGCCAAGTTTGTAACTCTCTCCGCGGTGCTAGCCACTAGTACGTATCACGTGACAGACGCTATCGTAGTTTCATGTCCGACCACTGGGGCGCTGTTCAAAAAGCGAGAGTTGAACCTCTGTATCTTCTCCTCTGTGGTCTTGGAGTATGTCAACGAATTAATAGAGCCACAGGACGGAGAAGGAGAAAATAATTTCTCGAAAGAACAAATCTGGGTTGCAAAAATATGCCAAGACAATTTTGAGTTCGATATCTATTTCAAGGAGATGCAGGACAACGTCGCCATTAGTCATGGTGAATTTTTTAATGAAAGTGAATTTTTTAATGAATTTAATTTCTTATACACGGTATATTAAATTTTAATTTTCTCACTGTCAGACATTGGCGAAACATCTGAAACATAAACCTGGGAATTTCTTTTTGCAAAATTATTCAGAAGCCTAGACAAATACGTCATATGGAAATAAACTGGGGTTAAAACAAAAACAACTAAAAACTTCCCACTGTCGCACGATGGAAATGTACTTAAAAATATAATGAACGAGTAATAATTAATACAGACATTTGACGTGGACCAGGGACATCAAAGAGAGTGACGACCTCTGTTTGATGTCCCTGGTCCACGTCAAATGTCTGTATTAATTATTCATTCACCTTCTAATTATTTGTTCAGCTGCTGCTTACCATCTTTGGCGAATCCCCAGCATTGTCCGGGGCTCCAAGAAGCAACCTGCCAAATCGACTTGGCAGTTAGTGTGTGTGAGTCTGGAGGTATTCGAGGCCGCTGTGGTGCAGTGGAAACATATCCGGCGCGTAACTTGAAGACCCTGGGTTTGATTCCCGGTGGCTGCCAATGAGAATTTTTCCGTGACTCACTTATAAACGTGGAAAGAGCGACGACCTCTGTTTGATGAACGAGTAATATTAAATAAAAGAAAAATTATAAAGATATGTTTCGTTCTTTGGGGAAAGAACGTAGACCTTAATTCGCAACTTACCAATCCAAGTATGCAATCAGTTTGCTCCTTCTCCTTTTTTTTTTTTTTTTTTTAATTAAATTATCGAAGGAAAGCTACCAGGTTTTAACTGCCTTCCACCCATAGTGTCATAATATTCAGAATCTTCCTCGTTAAAGTGGGCAGAATATATTCGGTACTGCACATTGGGATAGAAATCATCACGTTTCATATTACTCGGCCATTCCTTTAACAGGTACGGCCTTTTCAAAGAAACTTATGAAAAGTAATCTTGTTTTCTTCTATACATTTTAGGTGGTAGATCTTATTAAACTTATAAACACAACCATACGATGAGCAACAGTTAGGCATGTCGTTAATAAATATTTGAAAACTCGCGAGTTTCCTGAACCTCTGCAACGTTTTTCTTGCTAAGCAAAAAACGGATGTAAACAAACCAATGCTGGTCCGCAGTCACCTAACATATTTCCCATGATGCAATGCGAGGTGAATAAGGTCCATGGGACATCAGACGTCTAGATCCACTGCTATTTAATCTGCGTGAATTAGAGCAACGATTCACATAGTGTGGTCCACGGACCCCTGGGGTCCGCGGGTCAAAACTGTTTTCATAATGATGCTAATACGTTGTTTGCCTTTTTTACTCTCATTCTCTCGCGAATGTACAGTGGAGTTCTTCAGAGTCTAACTGACGTGTAATGACGTCATCTCTCAGATGACTAATTGAATGCGTGTTTTTGCATTCTTGCGTTTCCTAGAATTTTTAAAGGTAGTTTGTGTAGGGTATAAATATGCGCGTTTTCAGATAGTAATTGAGTTTGTTCTCAACACTTCTACCGTGCTCTTACTAGCTATCTTCGGTCACACCTTATACCCACCACAGCATCTGTAACCAGGGAGGTTAGAATAAGATATCTGGAGATCCCCTTGTTCACGAAGCAGTACCACTTTGCGTGAAGCTATAACCGCGAGCGACGGCCGTCAAAGTGTGGGAAAGCTGATGGTTTTCTAGACTATTGCAATGCATTTTGTGTTTGCCGAATCGCCTTCTTTCGCTGCAAATGTTTCCAATTTCGCATCGTAACTTGCTGCCAATGTGTAAGAAAACGCTGAATTCATAAAATTCTTAATTATTTTGAAGCTGCTTCCTATTTTTATTTTTATTTGAAATACACGAACGTTAGTGCGAATTCTAAACAAAACATGTTAAAATTAAAAACTTCACTCGTGTAAGAAGTATAATTCATTCCGGTTTGACATTAACACAAAAACCACGCTATTCCAAGACACGCAGTTGAAATTACATAGTTATCATGTAAACAACGTCAAATTCCCACAGTTTGCAGCTTCACGGTTAAGAAGCCAGAGCATCTCCAGAAATATTATTCTAACCTCCTTGTCTGTATCTTCATTATCGCCCAAAAATTCGTTATTTTGAAATCCCGAAATTTTCTTTGTGCCTAGGTGAAAACTCAACAAGAGGTAAGTACACTTTACTGACTTATTTTGCAATAGTATTTCAAATAAATTTCTGAAAACTTTTCTATTTCTTTTAATTTTATCTAAAACTGTTATTATTTTAGAATTTAGTGATACTTTCTTCTAAAATAAAAAAAAATATTCGTAATATACACTGCTGTTTGTGAAAATTGCAGCATGTGAAAGACTGTTGGTATTAGCTTTAAACTTACAGGATGTGTACAACAGATTAGGACATGCAAATGATTAAAATGTCAGTGAAAATACGCTTGCGGTTCGGAGCAGCGTCCGCTGAACTGTTTGGTCTTGGGTATAAAGAGCTGACTCACACAAGATTGAACTGGATGAAGAACAGGCTATAACATTAAACTTGTAGACAATAGACTTTTGATGATTGGCCAGTGGGCATGAAAGACAATTTTGACGTTAGATGACACTGCGTCCCAAGGTATAAACAATACAGTTTTCGCGTCGTTTGCGTGGCTGGATTGTGCTTGTTAAAAAATGCCACTACAGTTTTAGAAACAATCCGTTGTTTTTACAGCAAAATTATAATCTATGTTCATTATGGTTTACTGCTGTTTACCGACGTGCACGTCTTCTAAGGAGAAAATTGTAGAAATGCCATTCCATGAGTTCCCATCAGATCAGAACCTGAAGCAACTGCGGTTGAAAGCAATATCTCGGCGGTCATCATCAAGTGTTGTTTGTGGTAACATTTTCAGTCTGTTTATTACGTACTTAACATGAGGTACAAGCGACTGAAGGAAGATGCTGGACCATTTACACATTAGCAGGTTATAAGTATTATATGGAAAATGCCTCCTACAAAAGATAGCAGACGTGTTTTTAAAAAAAGGAATGATGCTGCAGACTTACTGTACTAATGCAAAATGGAAAATCAGTATAACATACATGGATAATGCATAATTATTAGTTCATGTTGTACATGTTGTCAAGAATGACAGATTTCATCAGTAGCCATGCTAGGCTTAGCTAACTTACATTGATAATGCTCCTTGCAGAAAAAGTAGACAGTTTGCGTATTTTAATCTGCAAACTATAATAGTTTTATGACCTATTATACGATATATATACATAAAAATTAGATCATTTCTTACAGAAAAATTCCTTCGCTCAAATGATACGAGTTCAGAATGTAAATAAAATCCATCTGTTCGAACGGTGTAAAAAATGATAGCCGCAAAGGTAGCGCAGTGGTCTAAGCGCTGGCTTATGACCATTCGTCCGTGAAAGGGTCCGGGTTCGAATCCCGTGTGGCATGGATGTTGTGTTTTTCTTACGTCACTGGCTCTCTCCCTTCCCTGGAACGAGTGACCTTAAATTAGGGACGGGTGACTGCTTATAGCCCATTGAGTTGCTCACGGTGGTCGTTAAACCTTCAATCAAAAAAATAAATAAATAATGATACAGAAACAACCACCGTCTTCTATATATGCACTGTCTGCCCAATCGTGCTCAAATGTTGGTTTTCGGTTATGACCTAAATGTCCGCAAGGTGGCGTTACGTTAGTTGACCTCTTTCATATTTGTTTACCTGCGTAGTTTAATATCAATGATTTTATTTTAACTGTTAAGATAATTTAAATTATAATAACTAGGTTTTCTACTCTCCACAAAGTTCATTGAAAGGTTGGAAACTCATTTTCCTATGGTTTCTTTACAAATTATCCTGTTTCGTTTGCGAACGATCTGCTTTGTTCATCCTAGCAATAGAAACTTATTTTAGTACATATACAGTATAATATATATATTGCTTCACTAAGCTTCTGTCTCCCAACATGCTTAATAGTTGCACTAAATTTTTATGGCCGTCCGATAAAAGAACAAATAAGCATTAAGTTTTAATATCCTGAAAAAAAATGGTTAATAAGCATTTTAATATGTACTGTAATTTTAAAACCAAATTACTGTACGTGTCCAAGTATAATTTAGGAAAGCTATGAGTGATTTAAGTCATATTTTTGACGCTGTGCTTATCAGATGCCTGTATATGTAATAACGCTAACTTTGTGTTTCACTTTAAAATGGCACTATTACTTGTCGATCGCACTTTCGATGTGATGAAAATATGGGATTAGTTGCTCTAGATAAAGAACGACTGTATAGGACTTATCAATGTCCACATGTCATGTAACTATCTTTGGCAGTCGCCGATCGTTTATAAATAAGACATGAATAAACTGAGCTGAGATCTTAACTTATTTCATTTAATTCTCCTTTGCTATATTTTCATTTAATTCTCGTCTGATGTACAGTTCTTTAACAAAATGCTGAGATAACTCGTTGCATATGATTCATTTTAAATCCAAAACTGATTATTAAAGACGCTAAGTGGAAACTTTGTTTTCCTAAGCGAACTCTCAATAGAGAAAAAAATTGAATTTACAAAATGACACCTAAGTAAATAAGAAAATAATGCTTCCCTGTGAAAGTGTTTCATTTCAAAACAATAACAATTTGATACGCAAACAAGCTTACGATTGTCTTCTGCACATCAGAACGGAGTCAACGTATCTAGCGCTTCTCGTGGCCAATGGCTGAATGATCGTCATCATGCCTTAGCACTCAAACGAACTCGACTGGGCCACCGCCTTCTGGGCAGGCAGTGTATATATAGAAGGCGGTGAAACAGCTTGCTTATTTCTGAGTCACGTCAATAGATGGCGCTGCTTCCCGATTCCTAACTTTTTGTCCTCGCTTGTTTTCGCTTAATGTTACAGCCTGGTAAGCGATCTAGTTCAGATTTGGCTCAAATGAAATGCTGCATTCAGTGAAGAGCCAACATTGAGTCGAAAGGGTGTTTCTTGTGTCTCAGTACAAGAAACACCCTTTCGACTCGCCGAAGAAGGTCGCATTATGAACACCTTAGGAGTGAGGAAGGATTGTTGGGATGAGATAAGCTGGATTTTTCTTCAGCAAAATGACCACTCGTACAAGACGAAACGCACGTACAGCGATGCGAACGTTGTGGCAGTTGACAGATGAGGCTCGGACGCGCAAAATCCGGGAGGTCGACAGGAAAATAATTGCATGACAGCACGGGATGACCGACACCTCAACCTCATGGTAGTGATCGATCGCACAGCGACATTCACGGCTTTAGCGCAGCAGTGGAACACTGTCACAGGTCAGGCTTTGTCCTCCAGCACAGTTCAACATCGTCTGCTTAACACAGGACTGGTCGCTAGCAGTCCATTGCTGCGCATTTCTTTGACAATCAGCTACAGAGGCATCAGACTGCGATGGGATCTCGAACACAGACATGAGCGCGCTGGTTTTCACCAGGTCGGGATTTCTAACGAGTCACGATTCAACTTGATGAACCATGATAGTCGCATACATGTTCGAAGACATCATGGTGAACGGTACTTTGCAGCGTGCATTTTGCAACGACATACCAGCCCTAGTTTGGGATACCATTGGGTTCAATTTGCGATCTTGCCTCATACGAATTGAGGAAACCCTTAACGGTCAGTAATACATCAGGGATGTTTTAGAGGCAGAAGTGTTACCCTTCCTTTAGAGTTGTCCAGGTGCAATATTCCAGCAGGCCAATGCTCGGCCACATGTGGCCCGTAATATCCAAGACCTCTTCCATACGTGGCAAATACAGCTTCTTCCTTGGCCTGCACGTTCGCCGGATATATCCCCGATCGAACATGTCCGGGACATGGTAGCTAAGGGACTGGCCCGTCAAGCGCCTCCGCCAGTCACCAGAAATGAACTCCAGTCTCGCATAGAAGAAGCCTGGCAGGCTATTCCCCAGGACGACATCAAAAACCTTTTCCATTTAATGCCACGCCATGTAGACTACTACTGCTCGAGGTGGCTTCACGAATCATTTCATTTCAGTTTTGAAACGAAAATATCTTGTATCGCTCTACAAATGTAATCATTTATCTCCCGTAACATGAGGAATCTGTGATATAAATTTCATTTGAATAGTGTTCTTGGTGTTGCAATTTTCGCAAACAGTACCGTAGTGTATTTTTCTTATATTTAAGGATGGAGCGTTGGCCTAGAAAAAGATATTAGAAGACCCGCTTTCTCAAAGCACTTGGGTGATTGCTTGCGTTGCGAGATGATATAGTCTATTTTTTTCATGGTACACGTTTTTACTTGAAAGAACGCATAACAGACAAACTCTTTTAATCATGAATGGAATGTGGGATTACACCATACAATACAAATTCTGAAGATGACAATCCGGTTTTTTTATTTTTTGTGTAAATATGACAAGGATGAAAAGTCAGATAATATCTTGAAAATTTCGTCGTCCTGGAGCGGAAATTGAATCCGCGTCTCCCAGATAGCTCTCGGGCATGCTATCCTCTACACCACCCAGAATGACCAAGTCCCAAGTTTCCGATTAATTTGAATATAACCATCACAGGATTCGCTAGTCGAAGCAACCGGCATTCATGCCCGAGCACTATCTGGAAGACGCGGATTTGAATCCTGCTCCAGGACGACGAAATTTTCAAGTTTTTGGATATTATCTAACTTACCATCCTTGTCATATTTACACCAAAAAAAAAAAACGGATTGTCATCATCAAAACTATTTTTATTCAGACTTGGATATTTGGCAGATTTTTTTTCAAAAATGAACGAAGTGAGCCTATCGCTTCAAGAAAAATAGCTGGCTGTGTTTTCTGCCAATGATAAAATTCCAACTTTCAAGCGAAAATGAAATTTTTGGAAAACTTATATCTGCCACCGTGAGCTTGAGAGCTTCTTAATACTTAAAGACTTTTCTGATGAAATCAGTGGGGACACAAACTCGAACGAGATTCTGATTTTTTGATATTATAAATAAATGTGATATCTGCATAACTCAGTGAAACAATATTTTCCAAGTGACCAATGAATAATATTATAAATCCTGCATGGGTAAAAGATCCGTTCCAAGTGCAAGACAAACCAATGGAATTTAATGTAAGAGAATAGGAAAAGTCATTGATATGGTTTTAGATTCCACATTGAAATTAACATTTAAGAAACTACCACTTGTCGAGTTTTGGTTTAATATCAAAGAAGAATATCCACAATTATCTGAAATGGCTATTAAAGTACTACTCCCTTTTCCAACTACATATCTATATGAGGCCGGATTTTTACATATGCTTCAACCGGAAGGACCTATCGCAACATATTGAATGCAGCAGCAGATATGAGAATCCAGCTGTCTTCACTTAAGACAGACGTTAAAGAGATTTGCAAAAACGTAGAACGATTCAACCCTTCTCAAAAAGAATTTTTTTTTTTTGGAAAATAGTTATTTTTCATAAAAATATGTTATTTATGTTTACATGTTATTGGTTCATTATTGTTACTTTCAAAGGTATTACTAAATAAATATTTTAAAAATTTCTCAGGTTTAATTTCCAATATAGTAAATAACGATAATTATAATCCACATAAAAAAAAAAAACTCTTTCGGGTTCTCAATAAATTTCAGGAGTGTAATGCAGTCCTGAGACCAGGGGTGGATTGTGACGACGAAACTGTTGGAAACGCCGCCCCGGTGGCGCAGTGGTCTAAGCGATGGCCTCTGATCATTCGTCCGAACGGGGTCCGAGTTCGAATCCCGGTGAGGCATTGATGTTGTGTTTGTCTTACGGCACTGGCTCTCTCCCTTCCCTGGAACCAGCGACCCGAAATTAGGGACTGGCGACTGCTTATAGCCCATTGAGTTGCTCACGGTGGTCGTTAAATCTCCAACTAAAAAAAAAAAAACCGTTGGAAACACACCGTGTCCGATGTGAAGAGCTGCAGCTGTCAGATATTATCTGACTTACCATCCTTGTCACATTTACGCCAAAAATCGGATTGTCATCTTCAGAATTTGGAGGGTATACGTGGTATGGAGCGGAGAGCAGCAGTTGCTGTTGATTCCGATTTTCATTTGTGTGTGTGTGTGAGGTGTCCTACATTGACGAACAAATAACTTGTGCTTCGTGTTATTTTTTAACAAAAGCCGTGTACATTCACAGCATAAATCAATGTCTTCGGTTAATAAAGTTCATTGTTGATTTAGCTTCTCGATGAATAAAGATTATTCACTAACTTGTGATGTATTGTGTGTTATTAAAGCCAAGTCGGATTATCACTACAAGGTGGGTAATTTCAATGTTTGTTTGTTTGTTCTGTACACGGGATCTTTTCACTGAACCGCACTATTGAAAATCTATATCACACTAACACAAACCAGGCCGGGAATTTTAAATTTGCGGTACTAAAAAACACACCTACCTACTGGAAAACACTTCATAATTTTCCTCATGAATTTATTTGTGTTCTGTCCTAGATGAAAGAGAACAGTTGAAATATGCATTGTAAAACTAATTTAGTCGTGCACAAATTTTAACAGCAATTTAACGGCGAAAGAATTTTAATCCGCTCTTAGTTGAATGCAATATTAAACCACGCTCAGAGTGGGGTTGTACCATATTATTATTTTCCTATGAAAAATTTGGTTTTGAAAGAATCACGAGTCGCTTGAAGACACTATTTCCAACTAAATCAGCTGAAGACCATTCTTGAAATTGAAACGTGCACATGCCACATAGCAATTTTCCGACGCAGTTAATTTTTATATTTGTTTATTAACTGATGACCTACTGCGCAATATTATGTTGGCTCCTTCCTTGAGTAGACACCTTTTTCAAGCCAACCCATTCTTTCGACCCATGAACCACTACTGGTAAATCGCTGTTTCCTATGAGATAAATGTGGGCGGGATACGGATTTCGCAATATTGCTTTGTGCTTGAGTCTGGATCAAGCGCCACTGGATCAAGCACATGGAGACAAGGGTAAGGGGTATGGACAGTGAGCCATCACAGTGGGCACTAGTTTCTTCTTCAAAATTACAAAAGGAGGGTAGTGCCTACCAATGACCCTGGTGTCCATGTGCTTGTTCCAGCGGCACTTTTCTCACACAAGTACAGAGGAAAGTTCAATATATGGATGGATAGAAGGAAACGCTTTTTCCTTTTATTTTAAAGGAAATTACTGTTTAGATAGATATAAAGCTCAAACGAGGTTAACGATTATTGTTCATAAGTGGTAATAAATACTGCGACATCTAGGGGGGGGGGTCCTATAGGAATACTGAGGCGCAGAGAATTTGTTTTTTTTTTTTCGATGCGTTCTCCACCCCTTAGTGATAGAAAAAAATTGGCCTCATGTTCTGATCAGTGGCCATTTTCCAGAAATGGCCGCCATCTTGAATTTTTATGAATATAATTATGTTTTGAGTTAATAATGTAACATAGGGGTGTGATATATGGTTTTATATGTTTTCAGGTGCATTGAATTTGAAAAAGACATAAAAAATGAACTGGGATCAGTAGAACTCCATATTCTGTACAAAATAAGTGTAAAACATGCGATTTATTGCAATAACGTAAGATTTTGTTATAGATCCAAACCGGATCATTTATAAGATTTTGAAAGGCAGGCTGTGGAATTGGGACGTTCACATGTAAAAAATAGGAAAAGAAGATGATGTTTGCATCATATGTAAATTAAGGAGAACAGAAGCACATGGGGGTAGACTCTTGTCGATATCAACTTAAAGAAACTAGTGCTGTTTTGAACGATGGATTGATTATAACTGATAATGAATCGAGTACTAATTTTATTTACCGCATGAAGTGCCATGGGCTTTAAATCCTAAATTCAAAATGAACCCTGAAATCAAATGAGGACGAAAGGCTACACCAGCCTCTGAAAGAACTGACAACCAGAGTAAAAACTTTAAATAAAAGTGAAAACTGTAAAATAAGAACCCTGACTCCTTTTAGAAGTGGAACCAAAATAATGACATGTGTATGTTTAATTTGCAATCAGTAGAAATGCTGGCGGGGGGGAGACACAATTGCTTCAAATTTGTGAATATAGAAGAACAGAAGATCTTCCAGATGCAACCAGATTTGTTTTTAAAGATGACGTATTTGACAGAACGAGTACCGTCGATGACACAATGAGTGTATTTGCTGCCGACATAATGTACCACAATAGTTAAATAAAAACGTACCAAAAATTATAAAACATCTCAAAACACAGTGAAAATTGAGAATGAGAGAAATGATTACAGTTCAAAAAATGAAAATATGATATATTGCTTCAAGTTGCCGACTTCCTCATTCGCAATGGGTTGAAAATAACGCATTTGCACATTGCTAATGCTCAAGCTGTACACAATTTAAGTAGGTCAAAAACACTCAAATGTTCAATCACCAAGGTCTCTGTTATACTGTAGTTACAATGATGTCCTACGTCAATACCAAATGTTAGCCAATAGAACGATTATTATCAGAGATAAAGGCCACTGTGCCCCAATACCACCTTTAATAAAACCTGATATTCCTGTCCGTGGTGCTATGGACAATTTTGATAGAGAAGAAGCTACAATGTCCGATATGCATGGAACCCGTGGCACGGTATTGGTTTTGTTTCAAGATCGCCAACAGAAATAACCAATGGAAAAAAAATGATGGCCTAGAAAACTTCACAGGGACATTTGGAATTGATGTAACATCACAAAGTTTCAATAAGGGAATAGGAGCACAACAGTTATTGGATTCCCACAAGCCAAAGACAAAGTGCATGGTTCAAAGTAACTTTATACCAAGCAGTGACATAAGTACAACATCTGAAATCAGAAAGCTGGAGCGAGATCTGGATTTAGTATGGTTCCTATCACGATTTCTTACAGGTGCAAATGTAACAACTTGATTTCCTCAAAGTAGTAGATATACCATCAAAAATGCTTCCATAAGTGTGGTGTAAGCATCCTTCTCACAGAACACGTATAAGCTTTACGCCAATCCTGTCCTACCCTGCGACTCAATACAATTCTATTTATACGTCAGAGATGAACATCTAAGACGCACTACATCAACTGAATCTTTCAGAGGGATCTTTGTGGTGTGATGAAGGAGTCTACCCCATAGCCAAAGAAATACAACTTCTTCATCCAAGTGAATTTTCTAATATTATTCCTGGCCTTAAAGGATTTCATCTACGGTAGACACTATAATTCGTGCATGAATACTAGTATTAAAAGAAATCCGTCTTGTTGCACGATGATATTTATTCAGCTAAAAAACGAAATCTATATACAGTTTAAAAAACACATGAGCACTTTCGGTGTCACATTGACACCTTCATCAGATGTGATTTCACCATGTGGTTACATGGTGAAATGCTGGTCTTAAGTACGTGGAGTAGATGCATCATGGGAAAGGTAATGTCAATGTCACATGATATACCAAATAACAAGACAATAAAAAAAAAGCATAATTAGCCAATGAAGATCACTTAACAGAAACAATTGCTATTGTGCTGTCCTTCCCAACAAGATTGCTCCAAGGTTCAGGTAAAACATAAGGATAATAGTCATTAAAGCAACGTGTATTGTAAGCCGAAATATAGAGGCTTTCTGTAAATAACAAGGAATAAACAGAGTTAGGTGTGTTTATGATCTTAGCGTTGTCCCAGTCTGGGATGGAGTTTCCAGCACTTATGGTTCTTGCAAAAGAGGTGCTTTGGTGATTCATTTTTAGATCATATCTGTGTTCATTTAATCTCAAATACAAATTTCTTTTGGTAGAACCCACATAATGATTATTTAGTTCACCAGAAATAGTGTCGAGCATAGGAATAACATACACACCCCATTTTTCCCGTTTGTCAATTTTGTCACGATAGTTGCGGATAATGGTATATAGATTGCATGATCGTATTCCAAATTGTATTTTATGACGAGAACATATGTTGGTAAGGAGGTTTACAATATGTGGATTAAAATCAACAGATCCAACATACTTTTTAGGCGCTTGTTCACTAATTAAAAGCAGTGGACATAGAAAACCGTACTTTATTGTGCACCCCTTAACAACGTCGTCCGGGTAACCATGTTTTTTAGCGAGGGATGATATCCATTGTAGTTCTTGAGCTCTGGCAAAATGGCTAGAAGAATGTGAATATGCTCTTCTAAATAGGAAGTGCAGAGCAGAAATTTTATGCTGAAAAATGTGAGCAGAATTGTACGGAATTAGAGTGGGTGTGGAAGTAGGTTTTCGATAAACGGCAAAAGACGGGGAATTGTCAGAAGAGTTACGAGTAATTTGAAAATCAAGATAAGGTAAGACGAAATTATTTTCAAATCTATCGTGAGTTTGATGGAGGGGTATTCAGCAGACATAGCGTTGACAAACTGATGTAACTGATTTATGGTATATGGCCAAATTACTAAGATGTCATCAACGTAACGGATATAGAGACTAAGTTTTTGTGGGAATTCTTGTATGACTTTATTTTTTAATATGCTGTAGAATAATTTCTGCTAAGGTAAAAAATGTTCTGAAATTTGAAGAATGAACGCTTTTTAATGAGATGAAGAGCATTCACTATGAAAACAATATCATTGGCAGGAATGTCGGAATCAATGAGCAAAGCCTGAATCAACTGAAATGTAGCTTCCATAGGTACATTCGTGTATAACGAAACTACATCTAGGGACGCCAAAAATACGAATTTGGTAATGGCTGAATTAACTTTAACCTATCAATATCTTGTGTGGTGCTCTTTATTGAGTAGGAAGAATTCACAGTAAATTTGGTGAGATAACTTGCCAAAGCTTTTTCCAAAGGTCGGGTGGGGGCAATGTAACCTGATACAAGAGGGCGAATAGGGTACCCTTCCTTGTGTATTTTTAATCTATCAAATAAATCAGGCACATGGCAGGGGGTGGGGGTGGGGGTGGATTGAAGGCTTTTGAAAAGGAGTCCGGAGGAGCTGAAGAGTTCTTAAGGCGGCTTAAAGCACTAACAGTAGCCCTTATGGGGTCTCGTTCCACTATTACATGAGGTACACTAGAAATGGCATTGAGCATTTTTTGAATATAATCACTTTGATTTAAAATCACAACTTGACTAGTTTTATCAGCTAAAAGAATGGCAATATATGGGTCCTTTTTCAGTTCAATCAGCTGCTGTATTTCCTCATGAAGCTGGCATTCTTCGGTGGTTTTACACCGTCTTGGATTGTGTTCGTTAAGAGACCTTGCGATTTTCATTCTTGCGAAGTTCCTATCTTCTATTGGAAGTGAATATAATTTTTTTTCAATTTGCGGAACTGTTTTGAATAAGTCCACTTTACGTTGATTAGGGTAAGCGAACTTGTAACCTCGTTGCAAGTCTCTTAGTTGAATGGGATTCAAAACTTTATCACTTAGATTTCTGACTCCATTATGTGAATCAGAGTTATAGCTGTCATGGTCCAGTTCATGCAAATCTAATCCATTACCCACATTAGGTGATCCATGTAATGATCCTTGCTCAGAAAGGCCGATAGGATGTCTTGTTTGAAATCTGAACAGCTTATGCGTTCTACTACGAACTTCAGAATCCACCAACAATCTTAGTTTTTTCACATGGGTGTTAAGTAAAACCTTCATTTCATTTTCAATTATTGCTGTAATTATGAATAATGTACGGTCCAAAATAATTGGGTGTGAGGAATCAGCTAGGAATGAGTAACAGGTATAGCATTTCTTATTAAAGAAGTCAATACTACTGCGCTTACTTCTGATCTGTTGAAGTAGTCTCTTCCTTTCGGCAGTCCTTATAATCCTGGTAAATGGAGAATTGAAGATACGCAGATGTCGTGGAATGACATTTAAATCTCTGCAATTTAGTAAAAATGACAAATGTGCCGATTCCCTTGAAAAAGTTAATTCAGCCATTACCAAATTCGTATTTTTTGGCGTCCCTAGATGTAGTTTCGTTATACACGAATGTACCTATGGAAGCTACATTTCAGTTGATTCAGGCTTTGCTCATTGATTCCGACATTCCTGCCAATGATATTGTTTTCATAGTGAATGCTCTTCATCTCATTAAAAAGCGTTCATTCTTCAAATTTCAGAACATTTTTTACCAACAAACCGATGGGACAGCCATGGGTTCACCTTTATCCGCAGTCTTAGCAGAAATTCTTCTACAGCATATTGAAAATAAAGTCATACAAGAATTCCCACAAAAACTTAGTCTCTATATCCGTTACGTTGATGACATCTTGGTAATTTGGCCATATACCATAAATCAGTTACATCAGTTTGTCAACGCTATGTCTGCTCAATACCCCTCCATCAAACTCACGATAGAACTTGAAAATAATTTCGTCTTACCTTATCTTGATTTTCAAATTACTCGTAACCTTTCTGACAATTCCCTGTCTTTTGCCGTTTATCGAAAACCTACTTCCACACCCACTCTAATTCCGTACAATTCTGCTCACATTTTTCAGCATAAAATTTCTGCTCTGCACTTCCTATTTAGAAGAGCCTATTCACATTCTTCTAGCCATTTTGCCAGAGCTCAAGAACTACAATGGATATCATCCCTCGCTAAAAACCATGGTTACCCTATAACGAAGTAAATTTCTCCGTCATTTTTATCCGCGCCAGGATTCGAACCCGGGTCCCCTCATTCCGGAATAAGTTGCTCTACCAATTGAGCTACGCGGACATTTTATTCTGATTCCTATCTGCCTTTATGTCGTGTGCGTCCTTCTGGCAGGTACGTCACATCTCCTGGTACGTTACATCATCTCCCCCCTTTTTTTTTTTTTTCGAAGTGCTGCTCTTATTTTTCCTATCTCGCGGTGTGGAAATAACATCACACCATTGCGAGAGGTCGGGTCATCCGGATAGTTCGGGCGCCATTATAACGAAGTAAATTTCTCCGTCATTTTTATCCGCGCCAGGATTCGAACCCGGGTCCCCTCATTCCGGAATAAGTTGCTCTACCAATTGAGCTACGCGGACATTTTATTCTGATTCCTATCTGCCTTTATGTCGTGTGCGTCCTTCTGGCAGGTACGTCACATCTCCTGGTACGTTACAACCCGGACAACGTTGTTAAGGGGTGCAAAATAAAATACGGTTTTCTATGTCAACTGCTTTAATTAGTGAACAAGCGCCTAAAAAGTATGTTGGATATGTTGATTTTAATCCACATATTGTAAACCTCCTTACCAACATATGTTCTCGTCATAAAATACAATTTGGAATACGATCATGCAATCTATATACCATTATCCGCAACTATCGTGACAAAATTGACAAACGGGAAAAATGGGGTGTGTATGTTATTCCTATGCTCGACACTATTTCTGGTGAACTAAATAATCATTATGTGGGTTCTACCAAAAGAAATTTGTATTTGAGATTAAATGAACACAGATATGATCTAAAAATGAATCACCAAAGCACCTCTTTTGCAAGAACCATAAGTGCTGGAAACTCCATCCCAGACTGGGACAACGCTAAGATCATAAACACACCTAACTCTGTTTATTCCTTGTTATTTACAGAAAGCCTCTATATTTCGGCTTACAATACACGTTGCTTTAATGACTATTATCCTTATGTTTTACCTGAACCTTGGAGCAATCTTGTTGGGAAGGACAGCACAATAGCAATTGTTTCTGTTAAGTGATCTTCATTGGCTAATTATGCTTTTTTTTTATTGTCTTGTTATTTGGTATATCATGTGACATTGACATTACCTTTCCCATGATGCATCTACTCCACGTACTTAAGACCAGCATTTCACCATGTAACCACATGGTGAAATCACATCTGATGAAGGTGTCAATGTGACACCGAAAGTGCTCATGTGTTTTTTAAACTGTATATAGATTTCGTTTTTTAGCTGAATAAATATCATCGTGCAACAAGACGGATTTCTTTCAATACTAGATTTCATCTACAAAAATTCATGTTATCATGCTGTAAGAACGGACATATTAACTATGTTAAAATATAATAATGCTGAACATTATGTTACTTTTTCACAAAGAAAAGTAAAACAGGAAAAAGCCCTAGAAGGCGACAGAAGGTTCGAGAACATCTTTTTTTCAGATGTCGAGAGCCTCAAACAAAGAACCTTGGATTCTCACGCCTTAGAAAGGGAGAGGCCTTTTCGACGAACTGATAACATCTTCAATGATACCGCGACTTTCTCTGAACATTGTCAGCGTCGCCCAGACGCCTAAAATTCTGGAAAACAGCCATCCACCTTTGTGTAAATATAACAATGTACATTGTGTTAGTGTAAGAAGGTACTTCGGCGGGTTGATTACTTTCTCAAAGGGTGCACTTACTAACGGAGAGATCTGACGGGCCGCAGAGACACGAAAGGTAGGATTAAAACCCATCAGCGAGGCACGCCTAGCCAACGCCCAGGGTTAGTCGGCGAGTGACGTCAAAGGTGGACCACGTGGCAGAAGAATGCGAGCCACATCAGCAGGTCAGCGAGAAGGCAGGGTCAGCGCCGGGGTCTTCGCACATGCGTAGCGCTGAGGAGGTGAGATTCTACGTTGCCGTAACGACCCGGCAACGTGGAATCATGGTGTGGGGTGCTAACAGTGCCAACACCCGCTCACTGCTGATACTCATTACGGGCACATTGACGGCAAGCCGCTATGTTGACGAGGTGCTGCGGACCGTGGTACTGCCGTATCTGCAAAGCATCTCAAACGCCGTTTTTCAACAGGATAACGCCAGGCCGCATACCGCTCGGATTAGCCTGAATGCGGATGCTTCTGTTGCCAGCACGATCCCCCCCCTCGCCCATCGAGCATCTGTGGGACACGATTGGACGTCGGTTGAGTACCATTCCACCCTCCGCAAAATGAAGACGAACTGTGAACTCAGATCAGCACCACATGATCCACGATACCCCAGGACTATTCGGACTCTCATTGCCTCGATGCCACGTCCGATTCAACGCTCTATCGCACAAAATGGGGCCACACGCCTTATTGATCATCCTGTATATTCGGCCACTGAAGCCTAGTCTGTACATGACAACCTGGCTATATAAGGACCTACTTGGTTATCTGTGTGTGCAGTTTGGCCTGTTTCGAGCAAATTCCTTCATGATGTGGCATTTTCTCTGTGAGGCAGAGTATTATACATTTTCATCATTTGTATGTTGAATTCTAGGTAGTTCTACTTCTCGAAGGAGTCCGTGTTCTTGTTTTACGTTTTTCAATGAAGGTTTTCATTCTCGTTTTCAGTGTGTTTAGAGAGTGGTGTAGCATTTCTTCCTCATTTTATTTCAAGGTTAGTTTTGAATTTAGGATCTAAGGCTCATAGCGTTTCATGTGGTAAACAAAATTAGTCCTCGGTTCATTATCAGTTATACCCAATCCATCTTTCAAAACAGCACTAGTTTCACCAAAACTCACTGCTGTCATTCAGATCCATGGTCTGAAAGATATTGCGATGATTTTAATCTGGTTTTAATTGTAAATAAAAGTTCATCTATTAAAATCTGCAATTATTTATATATTTTTTACATCGTGTCTCGACAACAGTGAGTAACTGGCACGAATAAAAACGGAATCTTGGAGCACTAGTCTTTTTAAGTTGATCTCAACCAGAGTCTACCCCCCCCCCCCCATATGTATCTATTCCCCTTAATTTACGTATGATACAAACATCATGTTCTTTTCCTTTTTTCTTTACAGGTGAATGTCCCAATTCCAATTCCACGCATTTTAAAACCTTTTAAATGACCCGATTTAGATCTGTAACAAAACGTTACGTTACTGCAATAAATCACATGTTTTACTCTTGTTTTGTACAGAATATGGAATTCTACTGATCCCAGTTCATTTTTTATGTCTTTTTCAAATTCAACGCAGCTGAAAACATATAAAACCATATATCACACCCCTATGTTAAATTATTAACTCAAAACACAATTATATTCATAAAAATTCAAGATGGCGGCCATTTCTCGAAAATGACAGCTAGTCAGACCATGTGATCAATTTTTTCCATCACTAAGGGGGCGGAGAATGCATCAGAAGAAACAAATTCTCTGCACCTCAGTATGGTTTCGACCCAGATCCGTACGAGCCATTTCCGTACAAATTAATTTTTGTCCCATTTCCGTACACATCCAGATCGTCTGGTGCCATTTCCGTACACATCCAGATCGTCTAGTGCCATTTCCGTACACATCCAGATCGTCTAGTGCCATTTCCGTACACATCCAGATCGTCTAGTGCCATTTCCGTACACATCCAGATCGTCTAGTGCCATTTCCGTACACAGATGTGAGTGAGATATGCGTGAAGAAAGACAGAAGATCAGGGTTGTACTGATAATCCCCCCCCTCCTCCACTGCGGTAGGGTTCACGGCTGTAGGAGCCTATGGTGCATGAGGAAGAAGATTTTACAAAATCTTTTATGGAAACTTCATACGAAACTAGTAAAGAAATAGTCAGGAATTTTTGAGGCAGGTTTGAACGAAATATTAAAAAGAAATGCATTTTTTTTTTACTGTCATGGCATTTTTATTCACAGTCATGGCATTTTATTGTTTTTTTGTTTATTTTTGTTTTTTTCTTCTCTTGCCTTAAAATTGTTAGGAGAATAGATTTAGTGTTTGCGTTTTTTAGGCTTTTACACTTTTATATTTTTGAGACTTCTGACTCTGAGCTCACAATCTAAATTTCATCTTCGGTGCACAGAGCGATTTCGCTGGCGCCACTGTTGAGCCCGTTTATTAAAATTTAATTATTTATAATTTTTTATGGGATTTTCTTTCAATGGGCAAAACGTTGCGGCATTACGTTAAGTGCATTTTTTTTAATGTTCAAGAAGATACAATTTAAGTATTGCTACTTTTTTGTATTACAATTCTTAATTGTTATTGATTTGCTTATTTTCGTACAAATTGCTAAATGTCATTAGACAAGTGTTTTGTGTGTGTGACCGTGAGGCATTTTAAAAGAGGCTGGTTTTATTTCTTTAAAAAGAGTAAAAGTTGCATAATATGATTTACTCTGGTCTAATTGTTTGCAGTACTTTCTATTGATATACAACAAAGGCAGTCATTTTAATTACCACGTAAACATTTGTTTGCACGCAATGAAGTGCAGTAATTTTGGGTTTACGAAACATGCCTGTAGGTACCAAATTTCAATTGTTAAAACGCCTATAAAACCTATTATTAAACGCCCATAAAACCTAATGTGGAGTTTTAATCTTTCAGTAATTGAGAGCTAATAGATTTTCACGAAAGGGTCTCGAATATATTTTTTTGCGGGAGGATCCCGAGTTTTCTGCTACGCCACTGCAAGGGGTTAAGTCAAAGATCTTATCTTTCTTTTTCATTTGAACTATTATCATGCACGGAAAAGTAACCCCACATTTAAAAATACTCCATAGGAAAATTCTCTCGCCTTTTTGAGTGAAGGGCCGTGTACAAATTTCATTTTACACGAAATATCGAATGTGGGAAAGTTTTCCGGAGTCGGCATTTCCATTTTTACCGCAACTTACAGATATTTCATAAGTATATTGACATGCTCTGCAGTTGGTGGTTTCCTTATTTCGCCAGTCGCTTTTCTTCTGATTATGTATTAAGAAGATTTCAGTGAAGGTAACAATGGAATTTCTGTTACCAATTTGTAACCTTGCCTTAAAAAGGGATCCATTTCTTCCAGGTATATTTGTGAAATAGTCTCCTCATTCTCTCTCGTCCTTTTTCTTGCGTGAAAAACGCTTTTATTTACCTCTGTCAACGCTATGTCTGGCTTGCAAACGTGTGGAGCCACATTTACGACGATACCGTCGTTATTCTTCAATGTTTCACTGCAATTCTCATTTCTTTCTTTTATACACAACCAACTAACGACGCCCTGTTTGGTTTTTCTATGCTGCCAGTACTGATGCCCTTCGTATATGGCAGCGGGTTTATTTTTAGTCGTCTGAATGATTTCCATTTAAAATAAAAAACGCAAAAAATCACACATGAAATTAAACATCTCCGACGAATGCTGAAGACTGTAAAGATGGCATCAGTGTGCAGACTGTTTGTCCTTCAGTTTTTATTGCTGTTACCGTTTACCCTACCATGAGCGCCAATTGGTTGACGAAAACAATGAATGGAGATCTCTCTCTCTCTCTCTCTCTGTTACGTCGGAGGAATTACGGTGGATCGGCATTTACTTTCTCCCTTAGTACACCCCCCCCCCCGTCTGTTACCAGGCGCGGTGAAACTGTACTGAAATGGCACTAAGCGATCTGCAATATACGGAAATTGGACAAAATTTCTTTTGTACGGAAATGGCACGTACGGATCTAGGAGATAATACTCAGAAATGAAGATTTATCGATTGATGGAGAAAAACTGGAGATAACATATACGTATGTTTATCTTGGACAGCAGATATCAAGTGAGGGTCACATTGATGAAGAAATTAATCGGCGTACAAAACTTGCCTGGAGAGCTTTTGGAAGAAACAGCATAATTTTCAAGAGCAATATGCCATTATGTCTTAAAAGAAAAGTGTTTGATCAATGCATCCTTCCAGTGCTTACGTATGGTGCAGAGACGTGGACCTTAACTAAAAGAGACATACAAAGGCTGCAGACAACTCAAAGAAGCATGGAGAGGTGCATGCTTGGTATAACCAGGAGAGATAAGAAGAGGAACTCGTGGATCCGAAAAATGACAAGAGTGGAAGACATCATGATCAGAGTTAAATCCCTGAAATGGCAATGGGCTGGACATACTGCCAGAAGGACAGACCATAGATGGACAGCCGAAATTTTAGATTGGATTCCAAGGGACAGGAAAAGACCCAGAAAAAGACCACATGGGAGATGGGTGGATGAAATTCGTAAATATGCGGGAGTGACATGGAGGAGACTGGCACAAGACAGACCGTTGTGGAGGAAACTTGGAGAGACCTTCGTCCAGCAGTGGATTGATAATGGTTGACAATGATGATGATGATGATTCCTACAGGACACCCCCTAGCTTCTAGACTAATAAACAATTACTCGTTCGTTCCAAAACGTTCCGACAAAAAGAACGCGAGAAAGTGGGCTATTTCTCGAGCGATCCACCTGAAAATGTCACACTGGGCCTATCTGCCCCCTCCTGAGATCCCAGATTTTGAGAACCGCTGAATTAGCGTGTGCAATTTTATATATGTGAGCCATAAATTCGGTAGAAAATGACCAAAACTTAGTAGAATCAGTGCGAGGGGAATTGTTGCTGTCTTGGAAGACAAAGGCTTCCCAGGCATTATTTGGCTTAAGCAGTTATTTCTATTTGCGCATGTTTTACAGACTGTAGAAATTCTACAGATTTTTTTTTTTTTTTTTTTTTTTTCATTTTCTAAAAATCTAATTTGAAAAATTCTTTTCTCGTAGGAAAAGACGCGGTCATTACGCCAGAAAATACGGCTCCACATTTCTTGTTTTTTTTTTATTTATTTATTCATTTATTTATTTTAGCACTGGAAAATAATTGACAAAAGAAAGCATTATAATGTGTGAGAAAAGGAAAAATGAAACATGCAGCTTTCATTACTTTTTTAAACGCTGGAACAAGATAAAGCATATTAAGTCAGCGCAAGGTAAACAGCATGTTAGTACACACGTTACTATTTTTGTTTTTATTCCATCATTGCTGGAATAAAAGCTACAGGTAAGAATATATGTATAAAAGCAACAGAAATTGCATGAATAAATGTTTTATGTTTTTGATATTAATAAGAATCAAGGAGATTTTGCAACTTTTTCGATGGTTCATGTTAACTAGGAATAAATACTGACACTTTTTTCCTTACAAAAGAAAAACAAAATGCTCTTATAAAATGAATAAAAATATGCGGTTTTAGCTACAGAAGTTTCAGTTTCATGTAAGAACTGTGCTTCAGGAATGTTGAACTAGACAAAATCTACGCAAAACAGTAAAGCATACCGTTAGTAGTTCAACATGTCTGAAGACTGTATGAAGGTAAATATACCAAAATTAGATCTTTGTCTAGTAAATTCTGCTCGTGAATTTGATTGAAATGGAGGAAACACGGCTAAATATTTTCCGGCATGATTCGTTATATGTGCGACTGTGGTGGGAAAGAATTTTTAAGGTCTTACCTAAATTAGGAGGAGAATCCTTATCTTGAATATACTGGTAAAAGTGCTTTAACTTATATATTCTCTTAACCATAATATGGCATTACAGATAATCAAGTGCCATGTCACTACCACAACTGTCTTCCACTTCCATCTTTCTACAGATCTCTATTCCCTGTCTTTTCGGGTCTTGTCTTATACAGTCGACTCACCACTTTCTTGGTATTCTTCTAGGTTTCGTTCAAGTAATATTCAGATCCAGTACTCTCTTACTAATGTCCACCAGTACCTCTCGTCACGTGTTGGTATCACTACAGTCTGATTCACCTCACCACATTTACATTTGTTAAGAATGGTTGCATTGACAAAGCTCCTAATTCAGTTTTGTCTTCTTATCCACTTGACATTTGCTGAATCAAATACTGGGCCAAATATTCTTCATAAGACGCTTTCAAACCCTTTCAGCCTGTTCTCCATTTTCTTCGTAGTCACAGCCACCCATACCTCGCATACATATCAGTAGTTATTTATTAAATTATTATTGTAATTTAATAAATAACTGATGCTATATTTCGGTGCTGTAGATGGGTTACGCCAATTTCAGAAGATATTTAACTCATTTCTTTTGAAAAATTGTTATTGAAAGGAATTTTATGAGGCTCCATAAAGTATTTATTTCTTAAAATAGTAGTAGTGATCCGAATTTCTTGGCGTAAAATACAAAATCAAAGTTTCCAAGCTTTCGCACATCAATCAGATGGCTTTTTCAAGGAAAGTAGACAGCTAATTGCAAACTGGATAATGGAACACTTCAACAATTTGAACGTGGTACAATAAATGAATAGGCGCAAATGTGATCAGACATTCGAAGAAACGAGGTCACGTTGGTTGGACTCGCGGTACTGTGGTAGAAAACACAGCATTATTTGAAGAATTGATTCCAAATGCGTGGCAACTCGAGAGAGACGCTATCGTTGCAAGCCTTGCTGCTGGTCAAGATTTCCAAGGTTTTGCGAATGGCAGTAGATTTAGGTGTGGAGTATGAAGCTAATTTCTTGATATTATTCCACATAGGATCAGCGGACTTGAACTTGACCTCTCTTGATAGGGCAGTGGTTACTTTACCATCTTTTCTATCCCTTTTATGTTCGTTGATTCTAATTCCAAACGAACGTTTGGTCATTCCGATGCAGTATCGCCTGGAGCCGTCCGGATATTGTAGTAGGACTACATAAACACTTGCCTCATTGAGAAGAGGGGGCAGGGCTTGTCCATATTTCTCTTAAGCATCGTATATAAAAATGCCGGAGACCTTATGCCGTCACCGAAGCTCATCCTCTTGAGCGCGTTTTTGAATTGATAGGAAACTTTTGGTATGTAGGAAATAGAGCCCAGTAGCGAAGTTGCGGCATATCAGTCTAGCCAGAACCAGCGGTGTCAGTCTTCCTATGCCGCAACTTCGCTACCTGGGCTTTATTCCCTTCAGTGTAGCCAGAACCAGCCGTATCAGTCTTCCTAAGCCGTAACTTTGCTACCTGGGCTCTATTCCCTACATACCAAAAGTTACCTATCAACTCAAAAACGCGCTCAGGAGGATGAGCTTCGTTGTCGGCATAAGGTATCCGGCATTTTTATATACGATGCTTAAGAGAAATATGGACAAGCCCTGCCCCCTCTTCTCAATGAGGCAGGTGTTTATGCAGTGACACTACAATATCCGGACGGCTCCAGCGATACTACATCGGAATGACCAAACGTTCATTTGGAATTAGAATCAACGAACATAAAAGGGATAGAAAAGATGGTAAAATAACCACTGCCCTGTCAGGAGAGGTCAGTTCAAGTCCGCTGATTCTATGTGGAATGATATCAAGAAATTAGCTTCATACTCCACACTTAAATCTACTGCCATTCGCGAAACCTTGGAAATCTTGAATAGCAGCAAGGCTTGCAACGATAGCTTCTCTCTCGAGTTGCCACGCATTTGGAATAAATTCTTCAAATAATGCTGTGTTTTCTATACCACAGTGCCGCGCGCCCGACCAACGTGACTTCGTTTCTTCGAATGTCTGATCACATTTGCGCCTATTCATTTATTGTCTAGTCAAGTCACCACTTTCAAATTGTTGAAGTGTTCCATTATCCAGTTTTCAATTTGCTGTCTACTTTCCTTGAAAAAGCCATCTGATTGATGTGCGAAAGCTTGGAAACTTTGATTTTGTATTCTACGCCAAGAAATTCGGATCACTAGTACTACAGTATTTTAACTGTAATTGGTGTACAGTTCCTTGTTATTTAATTAGTTATTTCTTATTAAATATCAAAAATTTAGAAGATATTTTACATGTTGTCGAAATTTTCTTGTTTGAATATTTTTTTTTCAATATGTACGTGTTCGTTAATTTGCTCTGACATACTACAGAGATGAAGCACGTGTCACGACGAAAAATCTGCAGCGAGACATTCTGTCGGTTTTTTTGGGGGTTTTTTTTTTTTTATTGGAGGTTTAACGACCACCGTGAGCTACTCAATGGGCTATAAGCAGTCGCCCGTCCCTAATTTAGAGTCACTGGTTCCAGGGAAGGGAGAGAGCCAGTGCCGTAAGACAAACACAACATCCATGCCTCACCGGGATTCGAACCCGGACCCCGTTCGGACGAATGATCAGAGGCCATCGCTTAGACCACTGCGCCACCGGGGCGGCCATTCTGTCGGTGACGGAGATTAGAACAACTGCCTCCTCGCCTCGGAGGCAGTTGTTCAAACCAACTAAATCACACGGACAGAATGTGTATTTTCCCATCGGCGCCCATTTGAGGAAAATGGATCTACTGGCCGTTCAGTTCTTCGGAAATTGTGCTATATTTGTTCCACACATTGTCTGGAATTGATAAAAAATTCCTTATTAGCTTAAAAAAAAAAAATATGAGGCAGATCATGTGACGTACTACAGAGGTGAAACACGTGTCCAGACGACAAATCTACCGCGATACATTCCGTCGGTGTAGTTTAGTCGGTTAGAACAACTATCTCCGGAGCGAGGAGGCGCGATTCGATCTTCTTCACCGACAAATTTGTGTTTTAACAAGGCCATTAACAACGTGGTCACATAATGTACATGTATATGCTTGTTTCAGAAGTATCCAGTGCACCCATGTTAGAGGAAATTGAAAAAAAAATTAAGGAACTTAAAAAAACTATTTCGTATAATAAGAAACAAAAATGTAATGGCATATTTGGAAGGCAAAGCACGCCCTCCCGCTGTCCGAGTGGTCTGAGCTGCTGACTTATGCCCATTCGCCCGAGCTGGCCCTAGGACCGGGTACCAGATGAGGCGTGGTTGGCGCTTCTGTGCGATGGTTCTGTCTCTTTCCTGGGGACATCGCCTGAAATTAAAAACAGGCGACTGCCTATAGCACTATGATGATAGGTAAACTCCAGGACAAAACAGAGGAACACTGCGTACTCTGTCCCGATCCACGCCATTTTAAATTTTACCTAAACACTGATACAAGTAGCCTAGACGCAAATATAAACTTTTTCTTGATCCAAAAGCATATCTTTGCTCCGGATTTTAGTAAATTTTTTTTATCAACATCAGTGTTCGTTCCCAAAGGTAGTATTTGATCCTCTCCATAAATTGTCACAAATTCAGACGCTCGAATGTGCTTTGTACGTATTATGTCGAAAATATACAGTTTGTGCTTGATGATTTTAGTATGTGCTGTAAAAAAAATAATAATTGGGTGCGCCGTTCTGTAGTCACTTTTAATTCCCTCAGCTTTTCGTGTCTTCAGGCTTTCACCAAGATTAAAACGCAAGGCGTATCTGTGTAACAGCAGCCGATTCCTTTGTATGTGCGTGCGTGTGTGATGCGTCTGTTTTACACTTAAACAAGAAAGTTTTTGCTACGGTAAATAAGCTTACTGGGCGTGAATAGCATTTTAACCCAAAAACGTCTGCTATTTATTTCGACCACAGGAAGGAGTTTTTTTTACCACTTTCATTCGCGTGGTATCGAATTACAGCTGGCAAAATAAAAAGAACTGGGCCACAGAATCGCAAGTGAAACGAAGAGGGCACCCTGCGGAAACGTCGAAAGTGAAGATGTTGCATTTCGCACCCACCTCGACGAGCGGGGTGGGCATGGACTACTTATTTTACCCAAAGCGGACAGGAAAACGAAATTAGGTCAATAACTAGGTTATGAGTGGACCATTTTAGAACTAACCAAATACTGAAAAACAAAGCTCACCTTGTCTATAAACTTCCTGACTGCTCCCTGAATTGTGTTCATGTACTGTCATAGTTATATTCAAAATTAAAAACAAAAAACACTACCAAAAAAGCAACTGCCTTTTAATATAAGACCCCATTCTTGAAATTCTAAGAACTGAAAATCACGGAAATGAACTTAATATCATCGAAAAACACAAGCACCTGTCTCCTTAACCTCTTTACTCAGGTTTTGTAGCTTGCAAAAACGAATTCATCTTGAATAACGGAAGTGGGTGAAACCGTTGTGCTGGAATGAGTATCACTTTCCTCATTTCTATTTGATAAATATACCTTAATCCTGCAGCACCAAACAGCAGGGGAAAAAACACCGTTAAGAACTAATAATTTACGGTCTACAGCACAATAAATAACTCATACGCTAGAAATGAGTTCATGCTGTTAGAGGCAATAATAAAATCCCTGCAATACCTTCACTTTAAACTAATGGCAGTTTTGATTCGTATGTTAACGCCAAAGTAATCAGCCGTTGTTTATTTTAAATTTATGACAATTTTCCTTTTTTTTCTGATGAAGTTACTTTTACTTGTTTGCAATTAATTTCTCTTCTACAACTCCTTATTTGCTCCTTACGAATTTAGTACTGCACAAAAAGCAGCACAAGCAATGCACATCGTAGTAGGGACATTCAGTAAATGCCTGAAGACAGGGCCGGATTAAGGCCTTAGTGGGCCCCTAGGCTAAGACATTTGACTGGTCTCCAAGGCTAAGATGTCTGTGTGGGCCCTCAAAGAATTTATGACGGGGAATTATGAAGTACGTTAAAACACGAAATTATAACTACTAAATTATCTGAAGAATTTTCTTTATAAGCCGTATTTTTCTTTGTTCTCACAAGAATATGAGTTAAAAGCTTAAGATTCCTAGATTTTGTCTTGGATTTTCTAATGATTTAGCATTGTATACTTTTCTTGTTGCACCGTTTTTGTTAGGCAATGTGAAGCCACAGGGGACTTCGACCATTAACGGTCCCAACTGCACAATGGGAGGTATGGGTGGATGGTAGTGAAAAAGCTGAAACTCTCTCGCCGACCCCGCTGTACACAGCTACAAAAACCTTTACATTTGGTGAGTCATTGTCTTGAAATCTGTTCGTCTTCCAGCCCCTGTTTCTGACCAAGTGGAAATCATACGAGACAAAAGAGAAACTATTTTATAAAACACACACACACCTCTCTCTCTCTCTCTCTCTCTCTCTACCTATGTATTTCTTGCCCAGGCATGACCCCTGGGCCCTTAGTCATGGTGGGCCCCAAGTATATAGCCCTTTAGACACTCCCCCCCCTCAATCCGGCCGTGCCTGAAGGGCTCGCGTTGTTGCACTGCATAATTAGTGAAAAAACAAAAGCTTTGCTTTTGAAAAATTTGTGTGTGCGTATGTTTTACAATGCAACATAGTCCATTCAGTGCCATAGTGAAAAGGTAAGCGAGTACACATTGAGAGCGTACAGAACGCATAACGTTCTGATCATGATACATGTCTTTGATATTAACAAGGCGCTCTGCAATTTCTTGCAGGGATTTGGGGGAGGGGGTGGTTAAATACCACCGTGAAGTACTCAATGGATTATAAACAGTCGCCCGCCTCTAGTTTAGAGCAGCTGGTTCCAAGGAAAGGAGAGATCCAGTGCTGTAAGACAAATACAACATCCATGCCTCACCGGGAATTCGAACCCAGCCATCTCGGACGAATGGTTAGATGCCAACGGTTAGATCACTGTGCCACCAAGGTGACGGTGTAGGGATTGCTCTCACTGTTAGGGCTCTGACACAACAACCTTAATCTGAATGAACCTTTGGATCATGTAAAGAAGCGGAAGTGATGTACAGACGGGTCAGAGAACCCTGACAGGAGATTTTGGAATATAAGAGAAGTGCAGAGGCACAGGGAGAGGAAATGATAACCTTATTTGTAACGGGAAGCCCATACCCCTGAGCTAGCTTAGCGTCGGAGCTTCTGGAATCAAACCTGTTCCTTACCAGTCACTGTAACCACAAGGCTATCCGCTCCCTGATACTACATTGATAGAAAGCGCATCCTCAAAGTAATGCCTCGTCCTGCATAAGATTTTTATTTGTAGCAACAAAAATGTGAAACTTGATGGCAAAATGCTTGGACATATTGTTAATAATGCTAGTCTATTCAAAGTATTGTCCATAACTTTCTATACATTTCCGCCATCTTTGAACCCATTGGTAAAATCCATTTTGGAAAAATTCGTAAGGCTGCAGTTTCACTCATGAGTTCACAGCCAGTTTAACGTCTGTCACATCGTCGAAACGTTCCCCACGAAGGGTGTTTTTCAAAGGGGGAAACAGGGAAAAGTCAAAGAGAGCCCAATCAGGAATGTAGTGGGGTTGGGGCATCACCGTCCACACCATTTTGGCAATAGCCTGTAAATCTCCATTGAGGTGTGGGGACGTGCATTATCATGGTGTAAAAAAACACTATGAAGTGAAATATCACGTCTTTTCTTTCTGATAGCTCCCTTTAGCTTCTTTAATGTCTGCACATACTGTTTATTGTTGCAACTCCTGGATGGTGACACGACGATCAGCTGTGATGAGGTCTTTCACTCGTTGCCTGTTGGCATCCGTCACTGCAGTTGCGGGTCTTCCACTCCGTTGTTTTTCCGACACTGAGGTTTCTCCCTCTCGAAACCTCTTCATTCGTCTTCGGACATTACTGATTTCGATTGTAGCAGCTCCATACACCGCCAGGGGTCTTTTGTGGATTTCTGGAGCCTCACATCCCTCTTTTTCCAAGAATTCAATTACGGCTCGCTGCTTTTCTCTGTGACTCATGATCTTTTCATTTCCGATTGTGAAAACAATTTATTCCCGTATTGGTCACACATCATAGTACATGTTAGTGCAGTTTCATTAAAATCACTTCAAAATTTCAAAAGTTATTAAGGAGAAGGCATTACTTTCAAGATGACCCTTGTATTTCATTGAAAGTACAAACACTTTATCAATTCATTTATACGTTGAACGTTTTAAAAGCAAAAACCCGATCTAGAAATTATTTGTAACTCCAGAGATCTTTGACTTCTCAAAATGGAACATGCTGCATGCCTTTACAGTGCAAAATAGCTCTCTTCTTAAGCGGGAGATATTTGGGTTTGGTTTAAATCTAGTGAATGGACGCCAGGGGGCGTAGATGTATATCTTATTTTTGTCAATATCTCTATTTCTAGGAGTCCGATTTGAAAAATTCCTTCTTTGTTGTATAGTGTTTCCGATGCGAAATGTTTTTCCTATAAATTCAAAATTTTCAAGTAAATCATAGACTTTGCGCTAAGGGGCACAAAGGTAAATTGCGTTTTCTGCGTTATTTCTGCTTCTAAAACTCCAATTTGAAAAATTCTTCCTGTATCGCACACAACACCTGAGGAAAATATTTTTCATATAATTTCTAATGTTTGGTAAAGAATGGTTTGACCACCAGGGGGCATAAGTGTTAATTTCTACTTCTGATGTATTTGTCGCAAAATCTGGGCTCCTGAAAACTTGACAATTTTTTTTTCTTGGAATGATACCGCTCATATTGAAAAACCTTTTGAGAATACTTTCTTCCTAAAATAATGCATGGTTTTCCCAACAGAGAACGTAAAGTCACATCTTATTTTTGTCGATATCTCTGTTTCTAATAGTCCGATTTGAAAAATTATTTCTGTGTTGGAGAGCGTTTCGGGGCGAAATGTTTCTCATATAAATTCATGTTTTTCTTAACACACAAGTCTGCAACCAGAGGGCGTAAGCTCACGATTCCGTTTACAGAAATATCTGAAGGATTGAAAACCCGATAGAAAAACTTCTTTCTTCCGTCTGATACTATTATTTTCCATATCGGTTCCATTGACTCTGAATAGCTTTGATAAATTTAATTTGCGTCAGAACGGATTCAAAAGACGTGCTTATTACACCCGAAAATTCGGTGTTATCTTTCTTGTTGTATTTGGGTTTGGTTTAAATGTAAAATGTCTAAATCGATATTTTAGAAGCTAAGATTTTATGGCAAATACATCTGTGAGAGCGGGCGCATTATTTATGCCCAAGAAAATAATGAACTGAACATTATGCCTATTATATTAGGAAAACATACATTAATAGACTAAGGTGAAGAATATTATGTTTATTCAATTTTGTGCTAATGTGTGTTCAGACGGACTTAGGATGAAGTATCCATATACATATATGTAATTGCTTAATGAACTCAAAATGGTTCAAATGTATAACAGAGCAATGGATTGTTCCAGAACATTTTTACAAAGTATTGGTGTATGACAAAGACATTCTGAGTTTCTCACGCTCTGGGAAGGGGATGCAGTTCCCAAACAGATAGGCATCAGCAATTAAGCAGGCGACATCCGCTGGCAATGTCAAACAGAGAGCAGACACCTGAATTTCTGGGAACCTAGACGCTATTCCTTGTATCCATGTAGCCAGTATGCATTATATTCGATGGTTGTTGTACTTTGCGGAAACTTAAGTCTGTCAAAGAAAATACCGCTAATGGAACATCAGAAAGGTCCGATCACCTACTGCAGAAAGCGAGGAATTCGTAGGCAGGAAGAGCGAGGCCGGTTAACGGAGAAAGAGACGCGCTGGCATCGTGACGTCGACGCCAGCAGAAAGGGAGCAAGAAGGGAGTGGGACGCCTTAGTGCAGGAGCGCGCACGGGAGATGCGCAGCACCAACCAAAGTAGGGAGAGGTATGCGCATCAGAAGACTGAGTGTGTTAGTCTGTTTTCGGGAATTGCAGGAACAAGTTCTCCGGTAGACAGGGATCGAAGGTTTTGGGGTTTGACTAGACGTTATTCATTGTATCCACGTAGCCAGTATGCATTATATTCGATGGTTGTTGTACTTTGCGGAAAGTTAAGTCTGTCAAAGAAAATACCGCTAATGGAACATCAGAAAGTGCCGATCACCTACTGCAGAAAGCGAGAATTCGTAGGCAGGAAGGGCGAGGCCGGTTAACGGAGAAAGAAACGCGCTGGCATCGTGATGTCGACGCCAGCAGAAAGGGAGCAAGAAGGGAGTGGGACGCCTTAGGTCAGGAGCGCGCGCGGGAGATGCACAGCGCCAGCCAAAGTCGGGAGAGGTAGGCTCATGCGAAGACTGAGTGTGTTAGTCTGTTTTCGGGAATTACAGGAGCAAGTTCACCTGTAGACAGGGCTCGAAGGTATTTGGGTTTGACGGGTACCTAGCGTTATGGGCCCTGGAGTTCAGTCGATGTACTGAACGGCGTCGGAGTATCTTTGCGAAGATAAGTTTCGCAGCCGTGATATAGGTCCCTAACTTAGGGAAACTCACGTGCTTTATTAAATTATCCTGAAGGGATAATTCTACTGAAACCGCGAGGACTAAGTGCAGAGCGGAGTTAGATAGGATTCGGAGATAAGAATCTTTATCGGGAGACACAGGTCGCTTCTCGAACGAGAAGGACTCTCTCCCAAGTGTAGGAACGTATTATCGTGATAGAGACGTCAAGTTTACTTTGACTATTTACCAGGTCTGCATTAGTTGAGGAACGTTTGATCGACATCCAGAAAGCGGTATTCCTACGGACAGACTGACTTTCTAACTTCAGTTTTTGTCCATATTAAACTTGTTCAAGTTTGAAACCAATCCTCCTGTGTCATTTTATAACATGAGTAATTTATGTTTGGAGTTTCAGCCGTCTCAATCCACTTCCCTGATTCGCAGATAATCAATTATAGAAAAGCAGGGGAGGTTTCATCTGTTCACCCAATCAGAGTTTGGGTAAGTTCTGAGGAACGAACCTTTGAAATATTTCCATTGACTGTGAGATGAACCTATAGCGTGGACGCCACAGAAGTATAATTATTTTAGGCGGGTCCACATAGGAGATAAGCACGTTCGCTCTCACAACATCAGAAGCAAAAATTAACACTTACGCTCCCTGGTGGCCAATGTATTATTTATCAAATATTTGAAATTATATACAAAAGATTTTCCATCAGGAGGTGTATCCGCTGAAGAAAAAAAATTTCAAATCTGAGTTTTAGAAGAAGAGTTATCGTTCAAAATGTAGTTCACAGTCGTGCCATTGTCTCATCGTAGCCCTACTACCATATCCGTATTTGGGTTATGTGACGTTGCGACTGGGTGGGATCTAATTCACTATCATTAGAGGGTGTCCAGACATTAATAGTATAGTAGTGTAGGTGTATATAATTTAGAATCTAGGTGATTTCGCAATAAGCTATAAATATTTCACTAAAAGCTAAGCACATGAATATCGGCCGTTTTGGGTGGTCACAAATGCCGAGGGATTCTCGTACCCTTCCCCCGTTTCGAACCACTGACGTGGATTCTAGGCCTTTTATTTATTTATTTTTATTAGAGGTTTAACGACCACCGTGAGCAACTCAATGGGCTATAAGCAGTCGCCCGCCCCCAATATCGGGCCACTGGTTTTATGGAAGGGAGAGACCCAGCGTCGTAAGACAAACATCTATGGCTCACAGGGATTTGAACCCGGACCCTTCACGGACGAATGTTCAAAAGTTCCCAAATGGGTCGATTTCGGCTATAGATTAAAAAAAATCATTTATACTGAATTAAAAGTTAAGAGATACTGAACGGATAAAATGGCTGCCCCGGTGCCGCAGGTTTCTGACCATTCGTCCGAGATGCAGTGGTGTAACTACCATTCCCTCAGCTCCCGCAGTTGCGGGTGGGTGGGAAGGAGCACAAGTAACAAAGGGGCGTACTGCAGTTGCCATTTATAGTTTTATGAAAAAAATCGAACATGTACGAAAACAGTATATTGAGCTTTGTCTAAATAAATGTCAACTATCAATTTGAAAACACTAGATGTCCTACGGAATGAAGCTGTTCAGCCCTTTGGCTCCGGGTTGTAATACGATCGCTCTGTCATTGTCATGGGTTGTAATACGACCGCTCTGTAATGGGTAGTAAATATGATCACTGTGCCATGGGTTGTAAATAATACGATCGCTCTCCATCTGCGCTGCTATGGAAAAGTACGAGGCCATAAGACGATCCCCGTGGAGGATGTGGGAAAACAGTCAGTCCCCTAGGATTACGTACACGACAGGCGGCAACATATATTCACAGAAGCCGCATGTCTGTGATCTGCGAGGGTGATTTATTTTAGTTGTGGACAAAACTATTACACGTAACTACAGGTCTCTAGGTACCAACCTTACTTTTCCAGACAGTCTCCCTGACTTCCAATACCCCCACCACACATACATGCATCGCGAAAAACACATCCTCCCTCGTGTTTGAAATCCTGGAAAAATTACTGTGTTTAGGTGTGCTGAAGTAAATCTTGTAGGGGGACGCACGTTGTGCTAGTTACGCTACTGCCGAGATGGGTCCGGGTTCGAATCCCGGCGCGGTATGGATGCTTTTTTAAACTTGCGGCACTGGCTCGCTTCCTTCCCTGGAACCAATCGCCTTAAATTAGGGACGGATGACTGCTTGCAGCCTAGCGAGTTGCTCACGGTGGTCGTTATCTCCCTCCTCATAAAAAAAACGAAAAAAAAAAAAACAGAATACCCATTTAAACCAACCTATTTTCCTACAGGATTTCTTAAAAACACTATTCTGGTTAAATTCTTTTGGCTGTTTGCGCTTTTGGAATAACAAAGTGCACGTATGGTGGCATGTTTTGAATCAAGCTCGTAATCACGTGATTACGCGCTTGAGTCAAAATAAGTCACCACACGCGCACGTTTTTACGAATTTTTACGTTTTAAATTAACCTATTTGTGTTGATGTTTTCCGGGTAAGTGTGAACAACGGTAACAAGTTTCAAGCTTTAATTTCTCCGAAACGCAAATTTCGCGGACGCTTCTTCATTTCTTAGTAGGTCAACGAGATGCTAATCGCTTATTAATAAATTAAGGTAGTTCCTTGATGCCGAGATTTGGTTTTAAATGTAAAATAATACATTGCTTAAATAGCACAAGTGGAAATTAGTTGAGAACTTCGTAGATCCATTTCTAAGAAGAAACTTTTTTTATGATATGGCGCCGTTATAGCTGTCTGTTTACTATCTATTTTGTGGACCGATGATTGAATTTCTAAAATTCCAGGGTTTTTTTCGACATCTTAAAGATTTCTTTTATGTATAGAAAAGGGTAGATTTTGACATCTTTCAAGTTGTTTCCAAGTTCTCGTGTATCTCGATGCAGTGTTTACGTACAGCTAGTTCACACCCACACTGACTAGGAAACAGAATAGTTCCTCCACTAGAGGAAGACAATAAAAACATAGGACAAACAAGTTATGTTACAATTAGGAGCTGGGCGTTTTTTCGAATAGAATATACAGTGAAACCTCTGAATAGCGGTCACTTCCCTCACCGGAGAAACGTGACCGTTGTTAGGAGGTGGCCGTTGTTCTGACGTTAGGCATAAATTAATTGTTTATCGATTGTGTGTGGGCTAAATATATCCTGTAAGTAAATGTCGAATTAGAGGCAGATGTGGTCAGCAATTACAGTGATGAGATCATGAAAATGAAGGCTGCAGAGTGTTAGCCTACAGAAACCTAAGCTTCAAGAGTGAATTAGTATCCAGATCAGAACAGGAAATACAACTGTTTATTTAGCAGTTTAAATGCAAGAGTTTTTTGCTCGTTATCATCACCTCATGTTCGATAGAACTGAATGCTCTGCAGCTAAATTTTAGCAATTAGTCATTGTGTAAAATAGTTTAGGAAGGCGGTGTCAGACCCTTGCCTTCAACTGCTCGTAGAAATAGCAAACTAGGAGATCAGGGTTAAGATACCTTATAGGAAAGAAGCGCAGAACAATTTTAGAGATAGTGAAGTGTAACTGCACAGTTTGGCGGAAGGCAGGAAGGCCGTACGGGTGGCGCAGTGGTCTAATCACTGGCTTCTGACCATTCGTCAAAGATGGGTCTGTTCGAATCCCGGTGTGGCATGGATATTGCGTTTGTCTTACTACACTTGCTCTTTCCCATCCTTGGAAATAGTGACACTAAATTAAGGACGGACGACTAGTTATAGCACATCAAATTGCTCGCGGTGGTCGTTAAACCTAAAAAAAAGACAAGAGAAGTGGAATTAAGGGAATAATTTTAATACAGTAGAACCCGCATCCAGGGTGCTGTTATTTTGCATTTACTCCGTATAAAAGAATTCGAATTTTTGGGATAAAAAGGTCCGTGTTATTAGAGTTTTGAAATTAATTTTTTCGATTAAAATAATGAGCATAAAATTTATGCGAAGCTCTTTCTTTTGCCCCTTCACGGTCATTGTGAGCCGGCTATACGGAAACACGGTATACCGGTACACACGAACTTGGGAACTGCTTAAAAGTGGCGAAAGTCAGAAGTCCATCCGTCAACAATGCGCCATAAGAAAATGTTGATGTCGTGTTGCCAGATGCCGCGCTAAAATGGTGGTCTCACAAACAGAAAATCGTCAAATAACTGTGTCATAAATATAGTTTCAAAAAACCTAATAACGGCGTATTTTGTAATTAATTACTTTAAAATAAGCAATTTTCTGGAGGCTCATCTAAGTGACCGCGTGATCAGAAGTCGAGGTTCTGATTAATAGTCCAAATCTAGTCTAAGCCAGAACATCAGTTGAGGCAAGACGATGTAAAGAAAAAAAAAAAAGAAAGGACATCTTAGTTAGTACTTTAATTGATAACTTTTCGCTCCTTGATTTACTGTCAGGTATTTGTTTATTTACATAAAATGCTTCCTTTAATTTTTTTTTCGAAAATTACGAATTAAAAAAACTTCTCTTAGTCCTAGATGAGAAATTCAAGATGGCAACCAGAATTCCTCAAAAAGAATCCTGTGCTATTTTTAAAATTGTGTACCAAGAAAATGGGCCACCATGTTGATAGATATGAAGGAGAGCGTATAATTGAATAAGTACTTTCCTCACCTTAAGAGAAAGGAAAAGTTACTAAATTAAAAGATGTCTGTCCGAAATGAGGGGGAAGGAAGATTTCGTGAACGCATGAGCATTTCTAAAGAAAATATGATGCAACCAAGTGGGATCTTATTTGTATCAACGGGCATCGTGGAAGAGAATACAAATCACCAAATGCTGTATAAAGGAATTTCTTTTCTTTTTCTTGGAGTTTAACAAGTAAAAAGTAAAAAATCGTTAACTAATGCTGAATCGACTGAATTTAAAAATCCTCTCACATCTAGGAAATAAATACCCTTTACATCTTTAACAGATTATTTTTTAAACCGTGAGAGAAGAAATCGAACAGATTAAAAAAAATTACCCGTAAAGCGAAACTGAGATAAGATCATTTAAAAGACAAAAAAAGAAAAAAATGGAATCCTGTGACGGTGTAGCTGGCTTTAAAATGCTGTGTTTAAACCAAGGAGGTTAGAATAAGGTATCTAGAGATGCTCTCGTCAAAAGAGCAGTACCACTTTGCGTAAAGCCTACAACCGCGAGCAGCGACCATTAACGTGTGGAAAACTGGTGGTTTCTAAAAGTATTACGATGCATTTTGTGTTGGCCGAATCGCATTCTTTCGTCACAAATGTTTCTAATTTTCCATTGTAACTGCCTGCCGATGTGTGAGAAAATGCTGGATTTATAAAAAATGTCATTATTTTGAGGCATCTTCCCTTTCTATTTTAAACTGAAATTCATGAAATTTTAGTGCAAGTTCGAAACGAAATATAACGTTGAAGTTGAAAACTTCAATCGCGTATGAAGTATAATTTATTCCGGTTTGATATTAACACGATGCCAAAAACCACGCAATTCAAAAGTGCACATATCTGAAATTATATGGGTATCATGTAAATAGCATCAAATTCCCATACTTTGCAGCTTCACGGTTAAGAGAACCAGAACATTTCCAGAAGTCTTATTCTAACCAATTTGGTTTAAACGTAATGAGGAATGACGTCACAAACGCTGTTTGGTTGGGCGGAAAATATTACTTTAGCAATGATACTTTGTGGCAACAGCTAGCGATCAAGAAAAACGAAACGTAACAATTAAAAATTCATACGTCATTGTCAACAAAGTCAGGTGATTATAATTATCCGAAAAAAAAATTCAGTCTGTTTTGATCTTCGGAACGAACAGGTTTGCGGCAGAAGTGATCAAGGATTATATCAAGAACTGAAGATAAAGTTAAGGTAAATATGGTTTTTTTTAATATTTTTGAGGTAGTAATGGCGGGACTCGAGGGGTGGGTTACAGAGGTTATGGAGCAGCGTAGGCGAAGGGAGAGGTTGAGGCGGATAGTGGAGGAGGTCAGGAAGCTTAGGTTGAGGGGGATCGCGAAGAGGGTTAAGTTGAGGCGGTTAGGGGAGAGGGCGCTTATGGAGTTTGAGGTAGATTGGGCGCCGAAGAGAGGATGATAATGGGGAAGGTAACTTCAACGACAGGGTTAGGGGTGATGAGATCGTATTGGCTGAGAAATGTATCATTAGAAAAAAACGGGGTGAGGTCATGCATGAAAAGTAAAGTTTCATTTATATTGTGATATTTATAGTTATATATGTTTTTGTTATAGCTATGTGTTATATATTGGCATTTCTTGTAGTTAAGTGTTTATGTTTTTGGCTTCACAATGAGGTATTTTACATTAGGACTCCTGGTTGTCCCGGCATTTTTTATAGTTAAGTTTTTTCCCCCTAAAATGTTTATAAAATGGAAAAAAATTACATAGTTTTGCATACATATTTACTAAAACTGCATATCTTAAAAAAACCAATTATATACCTAAATTTTTTGTCTAAATCAATATTTACCAAATTTTCCATAGCTAATATTTTTTACAATTCCTGAAAACAAATTTGTGCATTAAACTAAACTTCCAATTTAAAAAATCTGTGGAAATTGTAGGTTGATTCTTATTTGACGGAAGTCAGGGTGGATTGGAATCATAATTGTTGCGGGCACCTGTTTCTTGTCGAGATGCTGATATCAAATGCATCCGAGTTTTTGGATTAAATTATCACTGGTGAGCTTACTATTCTGAGGAACAGTAATCTGAAAACATTCTACGGAATGTTGCTCGAAAATGTTTGTACATTGTTTAAATGTACTTTATCAGTGAGGATTGAAATATGACTTGGATGGGTTTGGCACCAGAATTTTGACAAGAACAGGCAGACAGCATCTTCTCGTTATCTCACCCGCTTGGTCTCGTGTATCACACACAAATATCAGTATCATTTTCCTTTTCCTTTCTGTCTTTTACTATCTGCATAATGCATATATCTTCCGCTTTTTTCTGTTTGTTTCTATTAACATGTTAATTCTGCTTTTCTCTGCTTATTTCTACTTCCTTCTCATATCTTTTCCACCGTTCCTTCTTGTTTCTCTCAAATTCAGCTGCCCGTTCAGTTGACCTATTGTTTTCTTTCTTGTCTTTCTTTGTACAACTTTTTCTCTGAGTCTTTCTTCCTCTAAGCCTACACTGGATTTCATTTTTGTGTTTATTTCCTTTCTTTCTTACTTTGCAAACTTTCTAGGGAAAATTCTGTAGTCAGAAATGTGTTTTTTAAATGAAATAAATTATAAAACAACAAATAATGACTCGAGAAAAATTCAAGATAAATTTCCCAATGATTAATAATATATCAGAAATATCACTTTTTCTCTTCTTTTTTTTTCCAAATTTAACTGGGCGATTCAGGAGTTCAAGTTTTCTGTTGTTTTTTAATTGAACTGCAGAATTTGTATAAGGTGTAATTTATATTCATGAGCATTTTTGCATTGTACTTTCTAAAGTTGACTGTGTACAGCGATTTCTTTATTTTTTCTTCAAGTTAAAAATGCAATAAAAATGAAAATGTAGCTGGAAAAACAGTAAGCAAATAACTTGCAAAAAAATAGATAAAACAAGAAGTAATATAAAAAAATAAAAAAAAAATAAAAAAATAAACTTTTTTGTAAAGTTGACAGTGTAAACTGCTTTGTTTATTTTTCTTGACTATTTCGAGTACAAAAGTTATAAGCAAAGAAAAAAGATTAAAATTTGATTTGAAAGATCAAAAGATAAATTAATTGTAAATGAATGGAAAAACTGAATGAAAATATGAAAGTTCAAAAAAAAAAAAAAAAGGAAAGAAAAAGAAAGAAAGAAAAAAAAAGGGGGGGGAGGTTCGAATGGCAGAACCGAATAGGAGATTTCTGTCTATGAACCTCAGAGTATTTAACGCTGAGAGTAGTTATTTCAATACTCTTCTCAAAAAGCAATGCAAAAGAACAAAAAATAAAAAAATGAAACGGAATGAAGATTTCGTTGGAATTTATAAACCACCTTACAAACACACGAACGTATCGTTTGTGTAGCCTCATTTTTTTAAACAGTATACCTAAAATCATCAACATAAGCGTGTGTTAATAAAATAATATGAAAAAATTGAAATAAATAAAGTATTTCTTTCACGAGAAGTAAGGATTATTTATGGAACAGTATGTGTAGGAAAATATACACGTGCATAATTTAAAAGTGGTACATAATTTAACAGATGAAACGAACGTAGCTTTCGTTTATGCAGCTGATCACTGCATTGAAAATATGGTATTTCTTTATTATACACTAACGTATGAAAACGATCGCCAAAAAAAAAAAAAAAAAACATTTATCCAAGTAAAACATAAGTCTGAAAATGGTACACTATTGAAAAACAAAATATCTGTTGGTGAAATATGTACTCTCACTTTAAAATTTTACTTTTCATGCAATTTCATGGGCACATAACTACTTGAATGAGTGTTCTTTGTAAGGCATACTCAAGTATTTTGAGTAACAAGCTGGTGGGCAGTCGGTTGTCTGGAGGTCCCAGGAGTAGGTACAGAATGCCAGGATAATATATTTATTATCGGGCAGCTTCTTCAAACAATTCATGAAGTGAATGAATAAATGCATTGTTTTTATTAGTAACGGAAAAGTTTTTGAGCAAGCTCTTCAGTTATAGAGTGAAAAATAGGATCACAAGCCTGTACACACAGAGGTTTACAACAACCAAGACGGAAAGAAGTTATTTATTGTCGGCTGATTTGATATTATCTCTGAGATAAGAAAGGAATATAGCTCGTTCTCATTCCCATTTTTATCATTTGTGATCTATAACGATTAAATATTAAAAACTAATTATGTCTCAGACAGGTGCTCTGATAACAGTAATTTTCTGCATGTTGAAAAATCAGTGTTGCTGTCTATAACTGTTTGCGACATAACATCAATGAACAAATTATGACGTGTGAAAGATTTGGGACGAATATCATTGATAAATCGGAATCACTGGCTCTAAATCTATCCCAAAAATCACTAGAATTTAGTTCAGGGAAAGAGTACAACAGCTAACAGATTTAAATTAACTTTCCTAGGGTGATTGTACTGATGAAACTAGGTAGCTTAGTATAGGCAACTAGACAAATGAATCGGTATAGGCAGGAAAGTCTTTTATCAGCTGTGTAAAAACGCTTTCACTCAGAGGTTGAATTAATGATGTTGGAGAGGATTTTAGAAAGGACGTGTCTGATCTCAGGTTTTCAACAGCCGTTGGAAGAAGAAAACTAAGAGGCTTGATCTTGGGTTGCCGATAGAAAAGGCACATGGGAGTGAGGTAGAGAAAGCTAAGTGCTTATGTGTCAGTCAATACTGTCCTCCTCTCAGATGTTAGGAGACGAAAGGGTCTTGATTATGAGTTGCTGGATGACTAGGAAAGGAAACTCTATAGGCAGTGAAGCTGGAAAAGAGACACTTCGCGACTTGAGTGGTATGTCTCAGGGACATGCTGTCTAATAGAGGATTGATAAGTTGCTAGGCATCTGGAAAAGCTGGGAAGCATTTCATCATCTCTATAAAAGCGTTTTCATTCGCAGAGGTTGGCGAATAAAAACGCCTTGTATAAAATGCATTGTTTAGTTCAATCTTTTGTTATTGCGGGGTGTGTTGCGGAAAGGGTAAAGGACCTTTTACAGAATGTCCGAAGCTGGGGAGAATGAAAAATCAAGGAAAATAGAAAGTCCAGAGGTATAACAGAATTACTAATACAAACAGTAGAATTCAGCTGGGTATTTCTTTTGTAGAAGAGAAACTTAATGGGGCCGCCCCGGCGGCGCAGTGGTCTAAGCGATGGCCTCTGATCATTCGTCCGAAAGGGGTCCGGATTCGAATCCCGGTGAGGCATGGATGTTGTGTTTGTCTTACGGCACTGGCTCTCTCCCATCCCAGGAACCAGTGATCCTAAATTAGGGACGGGCGACTGCTTGTAACCCATTGAGTTGCTCACGGTGGTCGTTAAACCTCAAAAAAAAAAAAACTTAATGGGAGTATATGTTGGGGAAGTTTCGACATGTGCGTGAAATGAGATATGAAATACTGTCAAAACAGGTGTCAGATTTTGTGTTAAACCAAGAGCAAGATGGACTGAAGTTGGGAAATGAATCATAAGTGTTAAGGGAGACAATGTGTTAGAGGAAGGAAATCTTGTACAGAAAGACGCGGGAAAAGTTTATTTGATACAAATGCTGTTTTATGTACATTTGTATTGTGTGTATCTATATGTATTTTTTATGGTCTGAGGAAAAAATATACAAGAAAAGTCCGAATATATTTTTCGAATACAGACCTGATGTGATAAGATTTTCTTCTTTACCATATCCTGTTTGCAAGATAGGTGCACATATTCTGTTAGGCAGCAGTACTGTTCAGCGACCGCCTGTTATATTATATCAGCCCATATTAACTTAAAAAGCATAATAGCTTCCGTAGGTGAAGGAACAACTTAAAAGAAATCTTAAAAACTCCTACGATAGAATTCACGATTAATCCAGTTGTCGAGTGTTCAGACGCTCGGGATTCTAACGACTTGTACTTCTGGGCCTGTGTTCAAATTCCGAGGTAAGACTTTGATGTTGTGTTTGTCCTTTCACTGCTAGCTCTCTCCCCTCTTTGGAGTCAGCGACTGTAAATAACGTACAGCGAATCCTTACAGCCAGGAATTGAATGCGCGAAAATCAGGTACAACATGTAAAATAAAATTATGGCGTCAAATTAAAGTGTGGATGCGGAAGATTGCCGCAATCAGCGATATTTGCAATTGCGTCTAGCGTTCATATAGCATTTCGGGAAAGTTCTCTTGCGAAAAGAAAGTAAGATTTGTTGAAAGAGCTGATCTGTTAGACATGCCTAACGGATGCTATTCATTGCAAAAAGTCCGGCGATTAAGAGATCTACATGGATCTTTACTTGGGAATCTGGGTGCGGCCCCCAAACAAAACGTTTTACACCACGGCGAGGCGTCCGCGTAACGTTTTTAAATTTTGCAAAAATAGTGCCGCATTTACGCTTGCGTAGGGCTATATTTACTCAATTTGCCTACCTCTTTTAATAGCCACCGCTGGGACCTGGTTTTACAACAGGCACTTGCCTGGCATGTTTCAGAATTACAAATTTACTGTCCCACCAGGAGCGTTTAAGACTTTCAGTTCATAGTTTTGTCCTTTTGAGACTTTCTAAAGGTAGCCCCGGACCCCCACTGATTTCAATTAAAATTAAATAACGCGCTCAGCTCGTGTTGGGATTTCATGTCTTCCGTTTCACTCCGTGATCTCCGTAACTCTTACATCTTACGGGTAATTAAACTGTTATGGCTGACAGCGAGACGATTTCCTTTACTTTGTGAGAGCAGTAGAACAACAAAAAGTTGTTATTGTTTAGGTTACCTGCCATTGTCAGATGATGCTTAATGAGAACACCTGCACTTTGAAAACATAACTTCGACTCCATGCGTCCTGTTTTCTTCTATTTAACGCCGGCAGTAAGGTTTTTGCCTTTAGGTAAAGTGGAACATCAGTATTTGAGAATTCTGAATAATTCTAAACAGCTTCCAATTAATGGGTCACGGAAATGATTTATCACGTGTATTAATCTTTGGAATGAATTGAGTATTGGGAGCTTGCGCGATAAAAAACTGAATTGTCATTTGTGTGCTGCTATATGTTTGATTGTTCTTGTTCCAGTTGTGCCATCCCATTTTCGGTCTCATCCTTGGCGTTGCTTCAAAATTGCTTAATAAGCATTTTCAACGAGATTTACGGCCAGATGCGCAACAAAACCAACAGAGAAGATCGTACAATAAAAAAAAAAAAAAAAAAAAGATTTAATTTCAGCCTTTCAGAGTTCAGTTTTTCAACCGGATGGAAACAGCGGTGTTGATGGTAAACGACGAGTAGCATTCCGAGTGGAGATGAAAGGCAGACTAAGACAGTAACACTTCTGTTAAGAAATCTAAATCATACGTCTCTTTAAATATATGCATTCCGAGGAAATCAACTTTCGAGGGTAAATTAAATTTTATTTTGTCTTTTAGGGAATCAAATTTGGTTTCATTTTGCAAATTTGAATCATTGGTTTTGGGGTGGTAATTTAAGACATAACTGATTGCGTCGGAAGTCACCCACATGCTTTTTCTTTAATCCAGCAGCAAAATACTAAACGTGTTGGTGTTCCGGTTGGAGGGCGTTCGGCAGTCGAGAATGATGATGTTGCAGCGTACTGAAGCAGGCAAGAGCTCTCTCGGCTGTAAAAAACGATAATACGGCAGCCTGACAATACCGGAGACAGCGAGCTTGGCTGCTGACAATAATTATGTTGTAGCAGCCCACCAATGATGGTGACAGCGCGCTGGACTCTGAAAAATGATTTTTTTCTTTTTTCTTTCTTTTCCTTTTTTTTTTTTGTTTTTTTGTTTTTTTGATGTAATGGCTGCCTGACGATACCGAAGACAGTGCGCTTGGCTGCTGACAATAATGATATTGTAGCAGCCCACTGATGATGGTGACAGCGTGCTGGGCTCTAGAGGAGGATGATGTTGTGGCTGCCTTATAGAGCCGGCGTCAGCGCGCTCGGCGGCGGAGAATGATGATGTTGTGGCTTCTCGATGACGCAGGTGACAGCACGCTCCGCAAGAGTTCTTCTCTGGGCTCACCCGGTTCGTAAATCCCGATCTCAACCCGTCCTCCAGACAGGGCTGGGCTTTCTTTTCTGGCAATGGAAAAAAATAATTCGGTCTACGGCCGGGTGGAGCCTGAGCTAGAAGATTTAGCATTTTGATGCTGGATTAAAATAAAAACATGCTGCCTTGCAAAATACGGACTGATTTGTGACACAAATATTTGTACCTTACATAACTTTCTCATGCTACTGATTGGTATTAGCAAATAAAAAGAAACCTAATTTTATTTCGTAAAAGAAAAATCTCTTTATATTTTTACTTGTAGGTCTATTTCATCGAAATCCATATATTTGAAGAGAAATTCCATTTAGATTTTTCAATAGAATGTTCAGTCTCTCTCTTCTCTATCACAACCACCCGTACCACCGTTCCCATTCATCTGAAACTGAAGTTCGGAACGTTCAAAGGAAATTATACTTTGGGATTTTTTTTTTTTTTTTAAGGTTTTCTGTAAATTACCCTTAATAACGTATATGGACGAGAAAGATCACCGAGTGAAACGAAAGATGTCGACATTAAACGCGAACTCAACGAGCTCATTATTTAGACCAAAGGCAGGGCTGTAAAGTTAAAGACTTAGCAGCACCGGGGTATAACTGGTATGTTTGAAACTGGTGGGGCCACATTTCCCGAATGACGGCTCATGCAGATCGCTACATTCGGTGCAGCCGTGCAGACGACGACAATGTTGTGTCTTCCTGAGGATATCGCTAACAACACGTTCTGTTACATAGAGTGAATTTTTTATTAGTCAAATACAGCAATGTACACAACAGCTAGTGATACAAAGAACTACATAAGACCTGAGTAGTGTTCAATTCAATACGCAATACAACAAACTGTACATAATAAAATTAATTGTTCATCACATATATGTTGGTTTTTTTCGTTTGAGGGTTTAACGAACGCCGTGATCAACTTATTTGGCTAAATTAGGGCAACTGGTCCCCGGGAAGGTTGAGCACTAGTGCCATACGACAAACACGGCATCCATACCTCACCAGATCTATATCGGACGAATGCTCGGAAGCCAGCACTTAGACCACTCTGTCACTGGGGAGACATACTGGAGTTGCTAAAATCAAAAAGGGATCCTGTCTGAGCCCAGATTGGCACGAAGTTTTAACATCGTGTCGTAATGCAAGTTAAAACATGATACCGGTAGCCCGCTTGAAGGCGAGAACATAATCTAAAGACAAAATAGGCATAAAATGGCCGTTTTTCAAAGCATTCATCTGGTGATTGAACCGAAAGTCAATGGTTGTTTGAAAAGTACAGATAACATGCTTTAAAAGAAGAAAAAATAAGAGCATAGTCGTTTTCAGAAGTTTTCGGCGGTTGGATGTAACAATCATCAGTAAGAGTGTATTAATGTGTACAAAAATATGTAAACACTCTCCCGAATATAGTCAAATAGCACACCCAATATGGTACACCGACCATACATGTACTGGACAGTACTCGGTTGACTGCAATAAGTGCACAGGGGGAAAGAAGTCATCTTGAAACGGAATGACGCTTGATGAACGGGTGACTTGCCACGCAAGAACATCCAGTGCACGTCATTTTCAAGTTTTCGGTTAAATATAGCTTGGGTATATATCCAGATAGGACGGATGGAAATCAGAGATACACCTTCGATTGGTCGAGGGGAAGACAGAAGAAGCAAGAACTCTGGCTACCAGTTGTGGGAAGGAATACTGCTAAGTCGACGATGTTGAAACATTGAAGAGCAAAGTAAGGGGATATCTGGTAAAACCGCTGGGTGCAATGAAATCCCCATGTTAGTTACCCAGCCAGGGCAACTGACGTACAGTCAACTGTCATTCATTTAGATTGACGAGATTAGTCTCCACTCTGGTGAGGTTCAAGTCATATCACTTAATTAACTCTATCAAAGGAACGGAGTGAAAAGCTGATCATCACACTATCCATGTAGGGTAGGCAAAGTACGGGTGATTCGAAGAGTGTACTTGAGAGTTATAGGAAAAACGGTTCCATCGACGAAGTATGGATTACTCTAGTAATAGGTAACGAGCACCAGACGAAGAGGCATCATCACTCAGCGTTGGAGGAATCAGATTATAGTGATCCATTTTAAGAAAGGTATGGATGATAAGGTAGGTCCATTTTAAGAAAGGTATGGATGATAAGGTTTCATGGTACAATCATGAGGTCAACCAGCATGGGCGCCTTTGGCTTACTTTTCAGGGGGGGGCAAACTGAAATTATAACTACGAATAGCATGTAAAAACACCATATCCAAATTTCCACTACACCTTCCAGTTATCTAACAGTTTTTGCTTTACTCTCAAGACATAAATTTAACTGGAAACCAGATGAACCAAAAACTACAGTATATTCCGATTAATTGGGCCACCGCTAATCAGAGCAGCCGTTTTTTTTTTTTTTTTTTTTGTTGTTTTTAGGACAATTCTTGAAGAACATTCCAAATTAGTTCTTTCAGATACAGCTTCGCATAATTGGGGCAGCCGCTTTGTTGGGCCAAAGTGTTCTAGTTCCGACGTATTCCAATTAACCGGAATCTACTGTACATAAAAATGATGGATAAATGAAATTAGGCAGCTTGTTTTTTAAAATAAAGAAATTTCTTTGTCGTTCTTTTGTTCCACATGCGTCGTATGCCCCACGGAGAAAGACGAAATACCCTCAAGACAAATTTTTGCGGGAAAATTTCGAAAGTTCTTTGTCCAGCAGTGAACAACTTCTGCAGAGGGTGATATATTTTTCATTTCTTCGCATTTCATAATTTTCCTTACTGTACGCATATACGCTGCTCTCTGGCATGCAATGTAAAATTTCACTGTTATATTCTACTGCAATTTTTTGCTTTTTCTACTGTAAATTACCAACGTTTTTCTCGCAAAATACATACGCATCCAGAAGTTCTACTGGAAAATTTGCAATCTGAATTAGGGTAAACGCAAAATGCTGTGCAGTACCTTTCAAGAACAGAAAGAGCATGACCCAATTTCCAGGGCTTAGCAAATGCCCGTTCTTGCCCCATATATAGGAGCTCGTGTCAACAAGTCTGGTTAGCAGCGATACATAATCCTGAACGAGATGCAGGAGTCCATGAATGAAAAAGGACTGGACCCGATCGTCGAAAGAAACAAGTCCTTGACCTCCAAAATTCTACGGACGCATTAGGTCACTAACTGCTGCTACCCAATAGGTGGTTTTCTTCATATATCGAATCAAGGTACATTAAAGTTGGCATACCATGGAGACTGGTGGAGGGATCACTTTAGCAACATGCCACAAAATCGATGAAGCCATTGTAAAACACTTTATTTTAGCTCCGTTTGTTCAGGACTGTAGGGGCTTTACTTGAGATGTTAGTCCAGTCATGCAAATAATTGGCAGTATAATTCCTTAATCAGACCCCAAGATATCGTTGTTTCGCAAAGCACCACAGGGTACTCCACGGTTGATCGAGACAAACAATTCAGATCTCATACTATAACCCTATACATTCTGCTTAATTCACAAAAGTACCGGAGTTGCAGGCATTAGGGTGAAAGGATTGATCAAAGATGGAAAAATCGTCCATATTTCTGATAAAATCCTAATGTTATCAGCATAAGCAAAGATCTCCGCAAGTGTCCAAGTAGTTAGAAAAACCACCTTCCAAACAGATGATCACTGGTTCGATCCCAGTTATATTGATCTGCTCTGAACCACTGAATACTCGCCATGAGTTGGATGGATACGTTAAGCCGTCGGTCCGGATATTGGACCCCGGTACAAATAAGGTCATCTGTTCTTATTCTCCAGCTTTGCTCTCTCGTCTTGGAAGTGCTCTTTGTGACGTCATAGAGTGGTACTCCCCAAGGTAAACAGATAGAACAGGTAGGTCCATAAGCCGTACGAGCAGTATTGGCTACTTGGTACCACACCCCTGTGACGTCAAAGGTGCACAGCAGCTAAGGATCGAAGTTTCCTGCTTAGCGTTATACAAACTTTTGAGAACACTTTGTGATTAAAACATTCAAGTCTTCTTATGGCAAACTCTTAATTTAAATATTTCAGAATATGTTCCACGATATTAATGGGCAGTATCTTCAAATACAAGGCAAAAAACTATATTTCTATTTACAAAAGAAATATAAATATACTGAAAAAAAATGTTGAACAATCAGAATTTGCGCTTAGAAGCTTTTTTAAAGTCAAAAATAAAATAGCAAGAAAATTAAGTATTTAGGTTTAAAGTACTAAAGATGAAATTCTGCCATTTGTTATAAACCATGCAAATAGTTTTGCCACCTTTTTAAAACTGAAGTTTAAGAGTTGTAAACGCTACGAAAGTTGCTAAGTTTTGTTTTTGATTTCCAGGTATGTAAATGAAATTTATAGTTGTTTTCAAACTTTTAGCTGGGCGTTGGATGTTAAACATTAAAAAAAACACATTTCATTCTGTGAACGCGTTATTCAAATATATATATATATATATATATATATATATATATATATATATATATATATATCAAGTACTAGAGAGTGTTATCTACAGATAGCTGCAAATAATAAAAAACAAGATTTTTACATGCCGAATAAAAAAAAATGCTAATGTTTCTATTAAGATGCTGTATGATATTATTTGTAACATTTAGCAACTGTGCACATATTCCTTCATTCTCAGTCAAAATAAATGACACATTAATGTAACAGAAATGCAAAGAACATACCTTTTTGAGCTTGAAGTACTCCTCAGTATGAGTTTGTTTTACTTTCATTGAGAACTTTTTGCCCAAAGTTTATTTTTGTTATTTGTTTTCATATTTCTCACTTTCGTCATACAAGTATTAAGGAATTTAATTCTAATAAAAATCCTCAATTTTGCGTAAAGATGTACGATTTTTTCATCTACTTCTGGAAACACTTTTTTGAATTCCAAAGACAAATGCTTAACTATACCGTGATATTTTAGAAGTTGTTCTCCGTGGATTTTCAAAAAAACACTTTCGAATTTTTGTACAGTTTCCATCCAAGAGCTTGTAGGATAGGTAAGCCCACCTCTACTGATATGCTGGATCCAGTTATTAAGTTCCAGAGTCTCCGGAATATCATTTTAGTTGCGGATTTCCAGAACGAAATGCCAAATAACCAGCTATGTATTGGAATGCATACTCTTCTGTTTCTGAACTCAAGGATGAAGCAGGATGACTGTGTTTTAACACGCTGCAAATTTCCTGTCTCACAACTTGATGATTTGTTGACAAAAAAACATTTTCAATTTTCTCAGCTTCTCATTCATCAGATCAGGGGCGGAGGAAAGTGAAGTTCGTTGACCGGGACCGAAATTTCTAGTCGTGGTGCACCCTCTACCTTCCCGCTTTCCGGAACAAACAGAAGAAAAACAATGCCTAAGGAGCTTTGTTGGGAATTAGGACCACCCAACCACTTACCTAGAGGAACTTTCTAAGGCACATCACAACAATCGCACATATGCCAAATAAAAAAATAATAAAAATAAAAATCTTGGCTGAACGGCCCGGGCGTTCCGCCGCCGCTGCATCGGATGATGGTAGAAATAATCCCCGTAAGTATATGGAAATCAAACATTTTATTCCCTCATCCCGTACATTGGAATTACACGACAGTTCTGGAAGCCACCCGCTCCATAACAGTAATCTCAACCTGTATTTGAATTCGCACGGAAGAGGGTGATCATATCCACGTCCCATGCTTCGAAAAATTTTGAAAATAAATTTTCAATACAGTCCTAGTTGAGACGGCAGGTTAATATATATTTCATTCCTACATTTTGTAAATAAGCATATAATTTTTTTAAGTTGCGATAGAAACAATGAAGCCTTGCTGGAATGGCAAAATATTTTTTGCCAAAGATGCGCATTTCTGCAACAGTTTCTTTCATTCTGTTCAATGCTGCAACCTGTTAATATGCATGTTGTCCATACCCCCTTTTTAATAAGTTATCGTCAGAAGGGCAACGTGAATTCATCACGTCAAGCGCGTTATTCACCAATTCAATGAAATCTGCTGTTGAACTTTCATTAGGTAACAAATATCTTATAGCTTTCGCAACATGCAAGGAAAATGTCTGTGCATCATACGCAACCTTCATCCTTACTGCCTTTTTAACTAAAAGATGTTTTTCTAAAAACTTGTGACAGATTTTCAGTTCGCCTTCATCTTTTTCAACAAGCTGAAAAAGAACTTTGCTAGTGATTACTTCACCAGTTGGAAGTTTAATGCCTCTGTCCAAAAAATGATTCCTTAGCAGCTTCAGCAAATGCGGAACATCCGCAAACACAAAAATATTCCTGGAGTTATCCCAAGGTTTAGGAAAGCTAGTTCTGTTGATGCTTATTTCTAATTAATTCCACAAAGCCTGATTTCCGCCTCCTAAATCAGAAGTTAAACCAACAACTTGGAGTCTGATCTTTTCAATTTCCAAAATTATTTTTTCCAACAAATTTTTATTCATTTTACAGTCAAAGTCATAAAATACAGGCTGCTTCCATGAATTTGTTAAGCTACGTAATATTACAACTTGTACTGATTTATATGATCCTAAAATAGCATCTTCAGCATGATCGTATAAAATGTTCGCATCAATATTCATCTCATCCCTCACTATAATGCAAATTTTGTCAAACATGGAGCAAGTTTTTGCTAATTGGGCCAGTAGTACGAAAACATCATGGAAGAGTGCTGGGGAAATTTTCATTCCAGACACCCAATGCTGCAAAGTGGTCACACCAGGTAGTGGATGTTCATCTGATTTCTAACAAAACTGTAAGCTTGTTTTGACAAACCTCGTAATGCGACTGACCATCTGACATTTTGTTTCCTTGAAAGGGAAGAAATCTGAATTTTTGAAAAATTCTGCTCAAACTTTTCTTTTGTCTTTTCACCTTTTTCTTCAGCAATAACAGACAATTTTTTTTTCCTTCAGTAATGCATTTTCAGATCGTAAATTTCTAGATTTCAAATAATTTATTTTAGCTTTACTTTGCCAATACTGAAGTTTCGATCGTGACTCAGAATTTATTTTGTTGAGCTTTTCTATATAATTTTTTAAGGATGAAATTTCCTTTCTCTGGGCTTCTATTTCGGCTTCCAAGCTATAAATAATGTAGCAGAATCACGTTCAGTTATCTCGACAGCAGGTTGAACTTGCAAATCTGGACTCAATCTTGCCCTCTTCGATGTAAAATTCTGCGTTACTTCCGACAAAAACTGCTGAGATTTTCTTTTTTAGGCACGTTTTGATCTTTCTTGATTTGTGCTTGAAGCACAACTACCAAATATATTAACGTGAAGAATCACACCTTATTTCAGTCGACGACGAGAATTGCATCCTATTAATTCGCTTTTTAAATCTCTCTCAAAATCCTCATCATCAAAATGGGCAGAGCATATTTTAGCGTTGTCAGGGTTAAATGCGTCTTTTCGTCAACATGAGTTAATCCAGGCTTTTCTCAAACTGCCTTTTGGGATTCGATGAAAAGTTAAATTGGAATATGTAGATCTTTCGCTGTTGGCACAACACGCAACAGCGCATCCAGGCATATCTGTTAATGCACAACGCACAAAAAGCTGCTTTTAACAAATATATTAATAAAAAAATATTTCTCAACTGACCATTAACTCGCAGCAATACGTGTATCACTTGCAAAATACTGGACAAAGGTCGTTGAAACTTTGCATAAATTACAGATAGCACGTGCACTATAGATAGGTTGGGAGTCTGAACTTTGACCTACTGCTAACTCCGTTTGCATCTTTGACGTCACAAAACTCACCCCGCCTGAGGCTTTAGAATTACTGACTTTGAAAACCTGCTCTCGGATCTACCTTCTATAATCTACTTACCTTGGGTACTCCCAACTACTCGCATGTCGTCTCAAACTTTCAATCTGACACTCCTGCTTTGGTGAACTATCTACCCTCTGTCGTATCTCAGCCTCTAGGTTCAATCTAATCCAACTTCATTTTTGATACGCAACACAAAAATCCCACGGGACATGTTTAGTTGCGTCAAAACCTTCCTTGTCGGTATATACTGTGCGAAATTTGCTAGGTAACCTGCCGTTCTCTTCTCACAAACGGAGACTATCCAACAGAAGTGACGGCTATTAGAAAAACAGAGATCAGTGTGTCTTCTGAAGGATCATCTCCGTTGGAACAAAAAAAGGCTTAACGAGGAGTACAAAGTTTCCCAGACTAATGGCAATCCATACATGACAGCGCCGTCTACTGTTGAGAAAGATGATGTGGCTGACGATCAGGGATACAGCACGCTCGATAGCCGAGAATGATGATGATGTGGCTGGCTGACGATGGCGGCTAGAGAGTACTCCACAGAAGAGAATAATGATGATGTGTTGGTTGAAGGACGAAACGTACTAAAGAACGCTCTACAGCAGAGAACAGCGATGATGAGTCCGGCCGACGAAAGCGGCGATGGTGTGCTCGGCTGCAACGAATGCTGTTTGGATTAGGCGACAATACCGGTGACAACTCGCTCGGCTGCTAAGAATGAGGACAACGCATTTGCATAATATACAGTCGCCCCGGTGGCGCAGTGGTCTAAGGCGCTGGCCTGTGATCATTCGTCCGTAAGGGGTCCGGGTTCGAATCCCGGTGAGGCATGGATGTTGTGTTTGTCTTACGGCACTGGCTCTCTCTCCCTTCCCTGGAACCAGTGACCCTAAATTAGGGACGGGCGACTGCTTATAGCCCATTGAGTTGCTCACGGTGATCGTTAAACCTCCAATCAAAAAAAAAAAAAAAAAAAAAAAAATATACAAAATACACAAAAGTGATGAATGACATGTTTTGTAATGTCTTGTTAATGAATAAAGTATTTGCGCCTTAGCAGTTGTGCTTATCGCTTTCTTAAGTATTTGCATTTAGAAAAATTTTTTAATAAGTTTTTGTAATTCTCTTATTATTTACATTTTCATATATTTTGGTAAAGGTGTACAGGTTGAGCCTAACTGATCCGAAATGCTTGAGGTCGGCAGTGTATCGGACTTTTTTTCAGTTTTGGGGTGTACAAGAAAACCCGCTTGTATTAAGTAACGAGCTCGTATTTAGTGAGATCCCGTTCCAATTTAGCGAGCAAAATTGGAACTTTTGTTTGGTATAATGTTAATTCAAACCTAATAATATCGTTTTTAACGAACAAAATTTAATGAAGTCCCAACATTTAACGAGGGACAGGAAAGTTAAGATGATAACTTTTGACAAAATTTAATGAATTGGATATGTATCGAGGCAGAGAAAATCTGATGCGCAGTGTTTTGGATTGGAGGAGTAGAAATGGTGGCATACAAAAGATGTTGCGCCAGTGCAGAAGGAAAATATAGAATTTTATTGAATTGCATGCTAGTGAAAAATGTTCTTGCCATCTGGAGGCTTAGGAACTTCTTTCACTAGCATTAGGCTTGCCACACATTACTTTGGAACGAAAATAAAACGTCAGTACAGAATCGCAGGGAAAAAAATTCTAACCATTATTTCCAATGGTAGCCAGCACATTACGCCAGAAATGCAACGGAATTCTTGCTTCGGAAACGTACAATTGAAATCGGATTTTTTATATCGCTCGCTGAGAATAGTTCTTCCGAAGCGATTTTATCCCAAGCGATTTTATTCCAAAGCATCTGTGCATGCGTTAAGTCAAAAATACGTGCCTCAACTGCCCATTTATCACATCGGCAGATGTGAAAGCTCTTACCGCGACATGATCTGTTTGCGTTTAGTGGTTCTGCCTTTTCTGGAAGTTGTTCTACTATCATTTGATTCTCTCAGAAATGTCCTTTGATAAAGAATTAATTAACACTGTTAAAAAATTTCGATTTTGTACGACATAAACATTTTTTTTGTGTGTGTGACAGTGTGATGAAACAACACGTGTGGGACGAAATATCAGAAAATCTCACTAAAGCAGCTAAGTTGAGTATTTTTCTTTCCTCATTTAGTAAAAATATATTTAATAAAAAAAATAATGCACAAGAGAAATAGCATCTGTAGGTTATTGCATATAGCCGGTATAAGATAATTTTATTAAAGTATCTTCCCTCGGATGATATGCAACGGTCCCATCATTCAGTCCAGTTTTCAAGGCACGTGGGGAAGGCATTTTGTGGAAGATGCTTTAGCGACCCCTGTGCAGCTTCAATAACGTCAGCATCTGTGTTGAATGTTGCGCCACGGGATTTCTCCTTCATTGTTGGAAACAACTAAAAATATCACGGGGCGAGATCAGGACTGCAGGCAGGCTGTGGAATGATTTCAATACTGCATTTCGCAAGAAACTGCTGAACACAAGCATCCACATGTGGGAGAGCGTTATCATGGTGTAGGGCCCACTTGCCCACCAGTTCCGGATGCTTAATCGATATGTGTCGTTGCAGACGCTTCAAGACTGAAATGTAACTCAGCATTGACAGTAATTTGTGGAGGAATGGCATGCTGGTAGACTACACCTTTATGATCAAAGGAAAATTATTCATCATCACCTTCCCAACTGATTTGATTTGGCAGATTTTTTTCGGAGGAGGCGTGCCTGTGGAGTTTTCAGACACTGGTTGCACGCTTCGTGAGGGAGTTGAAATAGTGGACCCATGTTTCATCGTCAGTTATTACTGTATATAGAAAGTTTGGATCATTTGCAATCATTTGTTTCCACTCATGGCACACTTGAACTCTGGCTAAAAATTCTTCTCTCCTCAGGTGATGAGATACCCATCTGGAACACACACGATACACAGGGCCTGATTTACGCCTAGGCACACAAGGCACATGCCTAGGGCCCTCAAATTGAAAGTGCCCCAAAGTCTTGGTTAAAAAAAACAAAAAAACTTTCCCTTTTTCTAAATATTTATACGTGGGTAGATGTGATGTGGAGTAACTATATATAAATCGCTGGCAAAACACAAGCAAGTACTGGCAATATAATATGTGATATTTCTAGTTAATATCAGTAACATTTTCCAGATAATTTGGGGAGGGTTTTTGTGTGAGATTAAACAAAAAATTGTCGTGTTGTGTAATAAAAACTAGAAGAATGTGTATGTTTGTAATTATGGCTTACTAAGATCAACTATATACTTCAATTTCAAATACTGCATGGTTCTGAAGCAATTTTTAAACATTTTGACATTTTAGCTCCCAAAAGTTATATTTGAAAAATCTTTGGACTTAATTCGGGCAGGGTTTGAATCCCCCAAACCTCTCTCTTAAATACACCCCTGGTTAATATGGTAATAGTATAGTTTAGACACACCTGGCAAAAAATCCAATGTCCAATTGAATTTTACTCGTCATATGGCTTTGTCACACACAACTGTTTAATCGATGAAGGTTCAAGTCTTTTCAGATGCAAATCAGTAGGACAGCATAAAAATCTAGGAGAAAACAATATTTTTACCAGGTACTACCGTAATTTAATGTCAGTCTTATAAATGTATTGTGTTTATTAAATTATTACGCTGGATTGTAATACAGTCGCCCAAAATGGTCACACTACCTACTCGACTCCGTAAAATAAATGTCGAGTGGAGGGGGCCTCGTTTTGGGTTGTGCTTAGGGCCCAATTCTGTGTAAGTCGGGCCCTGACGATACAGCAGTAATTTGTCGCATAGAATGAGGAATGTCGGCGTTTTTGAAATATCGGTTGACGCAACTATGATTTCACACGTCCTTCGTCGATCTTCTTGAGGGATTGCCTAAACATTGTTAAAACTACGCTCCATAACAACACTCTTAGGACGACCAGGCCTAAGAGCGGGTTCTGCCGACAAATGCCCTTTTTTGAAATCATGGTGCCACCTAAAAACCGTTGACTCACCCAAACATTTATCTTTGTAAGCTTTTTTCATTAAATCAACTGTTTCTGGAGCCGTTTTACCCAAACGGTAGCAAAATTTTATCGCACAACTCGTTTCACTTCTTAACTCTGAATCACTCACCTCCACAGCTGTATGGCGAATGGCAGAACAACTGCGCAATAAAAAAACCAGATTCGTCTGCCACGGCTAATAACTGTTGTCATACAGTAGATACTTCTTAATTCAGTAGTCGTCTGCATGGTTATTTTCCCCCTTCGCACTGTTGCCAACTCGAAAAAATTACTCTCAGTTTTTATGGGATGGCCATTGTATATTTCGTGTTATTTTTTGTTTATTTGTTATGTAGAATATGATTATCAGTGTCATTTTATTTTGCGTTCATTCGGGTGCAATGCTGTTATTTTATTTAGTCCGCAGTTTTTTGGGGTTTTTTTTGCGAACATAAAATACAGGTGTTTCTTCATTGTGCGACTGTCTAATTTAGAGCCATACATTCCAGGAAGGAATACACAAAATAAAACGAAACTTAACGCGTATGGAGGAAGGAAAGAAGTATTTAATTTCTGAAGGACTACATGAATGCTGTTGTCCAAGAGAGAGTATATGTGTCCTTAGCCGGTAAGTAGCTCGTATGACCGCCATGCTGGGACATACATATATTCGGCAACACCGTGCCGCACCGAGTGGAAATGTTCCACGTGGTGCCATGAGTTATCGCTGAGCATGCGTCGTTGACCTTTGCCCACAATTCATCGATAATGCGAGGGAGTCGTGAAGAGGCGTTAACTCGTCTGCCATTGATACTCCCCGCGTTTTTTTTTTTTTTTTGGTTGGAGGTTTAACGACCACCGTGAGCAACTCAATGGGCTATAAGCAGTCACCCGTCCCTAATTTAGGGTCACTGGTTCCAGGGAAATGAGAGAGCCAGTGCCGTAAGACAAACGCAACATCCATGCCTCACCGGGATTCGAACCCGGACCCCGTTCGGACGAATGATCAGAAGCCATCGCTTATACCACTGCGCCACCGAGGCGGCCTCCACACGTTCTCTACTGGAAAGAAGTCTGGAGGTTGCGCTAGCGAGGACAACACGTGGTCACCTTGTAAATAATATCTGCTGACCAGGACCGTAGCAAGCTTTTCTTACCTGTTAGGGTGAGACTTCAAAGTACGTCCCTTTGAGTTCCACTCAAATAATACGTGGCTCTTACTTACTCACACACCGCCGTTATATAGGGAAGTATTATGATCGTTCAAAAATCCCATTTCAGGTTTTTGACATAATTTTATTAAAAATGTAAAAACTAGGTAAATACCCAAGAACCACAGGTAGCCAAGTAAACCGTAAACGTTATGTGAACGCCGACAGCACAACACTCCACAGATAGGTAGAACGAAATACAAATCAGCGCAGAGCGAATGAGTATTGGATAGTAAGAGTAATAATAGGAAGAAGATTTAGGGGTAGGGCTTCAAAAAATTCCTTTCAAGGTTAAATGCTCTGAGAACTTTCGCGACAGAGCACAGATGATTAATTAGCTCTTCATCCCAACGATATGTTCGGAAAGGTCATACCATCATATTGTTTCCTATGCCTCCATGTACCCTTTTTTTCCTGGATATGTGATGTACACACATCATAGCGTATGTTAATCTGTACCTTGGTTAACTGCATGGAATACTGTGTGAGATTAACCAAAGACTTTTAAAAGAAAATATTGAAGGGTGTAACTTCCTTTTTTAGTTACAATTTCTATTTTTTACACACACACACACACACACACACACCCTCCCAGTGAATGAATTTACGCTCCTGGAATGACACTCTGGGAGGGCATCCGCCCTCCCTACCCTCCCGGTAAATATGGTCCTGCTGCTGATAATGGCAGCTTGCGGGCTGCCATTATCAGCAGCAGGACCATATCTGAAACCGGGCATCACGGATAACACGGAGACGCGCTAACACTACTGGCTGCTGTAACTCATTGACGTGTAGTCGTGCTGCCATTGTCGTACTATGCGTACAAGCTGTGACACAATAACCTAAATATCATACGATATGCTGTCCACAATATATACGATCTCCTTACAGAACTTCAAAATCAGCTCCTTCGACAGACGATTGGAATTTATGAGGTAATCAAACCATGACACCAGGATGAGAATCCGTATGACGCTCGGGGAATCAGCCCGGTAACCACGTCGTCACTAGATTCTCAATCGCAAATCGTCGGCACTGAGACAGAGCGAGACTCGTTGCTGAATATGTCATGGTTCCATTCACCCGCCACTTATATCTGATACAGCACCACTGTAATCTAGCTCGACGATCTGCTGCGATGAGTGATAGTCTTCGCAATGGATGGCGAGAGGGCAAATCTTTCTCAGGAAATCTGAAATTCATAGTCCCTGTCGATACGGAGATTCCCATAGCTGCCTGCACACCTTGGCGAATGCCATCAACTGTGGATTGTGGTGCTGCTACGGCTTTTCTTACATTCGCCTACGTGCACTATTCGCGCTACAGCGAAGCACGTTACCTTTCTGCAACCACTGTCACCACATTCGCTCGACAGTTGTTGCATCCCGATGTGTTTCCGCAGCAGTGCGACGCAGGAATAAACTAGTCATACGTTGCTCTATGAGGAAGCCTCTGTTAAAAGTGTCTATGTGATGGTAGGATTTCCGATGACTACGCTCAGGCATTTCTTATTCCTTACACGTGTTTTTGCCACCGAGGTCACTCCGATGCAGTCGTTCGCACACCCGGGTGAATACGACCGATTATCTAAGCCAAGCCATTTTGCCCCTTTATCTCTCTCACTATCACGTGATTGATTCGCAACTGCAATTATATACACAACCCAATTGTCAACATGTACCCACATTTTGCATGGCGTTCTGACAAATACTTCCTCATGTGGCATTTTCTATGTGGAGTAGTGTAATAAATAACTATTGATAAAATCAAAAGCTTTACTTAGATTTTGCCTGGTCCAAAAATTCCGTAGGTACATTTTTTAACTGCGTGCAACCATCTCAGCTCTGGTGGTATTACAAGGTCCTCCTTGTTTCTTATCTGGAAATGTTTTTGACTTGTGCTTGCCTTACGGCACTCACTCATAAACGTGGAAAGAACGATTATTTCTATTTGATGTTCCTAATCCACGTCAACTGTGTATTTATGATTGATTGATTGGAGGTTTAACGACCACCGTGAGCAACTAAATGGGCTATAAGCAGTCGACCGTCCCTAATTTAAGACCACTGGTTCCAGGGAAGGGAGAGAGCTAGCGCCGTAAGACAAAAACAACATCCATGCCTCACTAGAATTCGAACCCGGACCCATCTCGGATGAATTATCAGAAACTACCGCTCAGACCACTGCGCCACCGGGGCGGCCATCCATGCCTTCACCGAGATCCGAATCCTGACCCATCTCGGACAAATATTCAGAAATGAGTTCTCAGACCACTGTGCCACAGAGGTGGCCATGAAATTTTGTGGCCGCCCCGGTGGCGCAGTGGTCTAAGGCGCTGGCCTCTGATCATTCGTCCGTAAGGGGTCCGGGTTTCGAATCCCGATCAGGCATGGATGTTGTGTTTGTCTTACGGCACTGGCTCTCTCCCTTCCCTAGAACCAGTGACCCTAAATTAGGGACGGGCGACCGTCCCTAATTTAAGTTGCTCACGGTGATCGTTAAACCTCCAACCAAAAAAATGGCATGGATGTTGTGCTTGCCTTACGTCACTGGATCTCTCCCTTCCATGGGCGGTGGAACCTAATACTTTCAGGGGGAGTACAACTACTCCGAGAGCGAAAACAATTTAAAAAAAGTAAGGAAAGAGAAAAAGAACGAGAGTGAGACAGACAGAGAGAGAGAGAGAGAGAGAGAAAAACAACAACATAGGATAGATACGTATATACTCGTACATATCATCATCAACCATTGTAAATCCACTGCTGGATGAAGGTCTCCCCAAGTACCTTCCACAACTTTCTATCTTGAACCTGTGTCTTCCAAGTCACTCCAGCAGGCTTTCGTATTTCGTCCACACACATTCCACGTGTTCTTGTTCTGGGTCGTTCCCTGCCCCCTGGTATTAGATCTAATATTTCAGTTGCTCAAGCACGGTTAGTTTTTCTGGGAAATTGCCCGGCCGATTGCCACTTGAGCGTCTTCACATTGATCATGACGTCATCAACCTTTTTCCTTTCCCTAATTCATGTGTCCCTCTTCCTATCTTGATTACACCAACCATGCACCTTTCCATGTTTTTCTGAGTTATCTTCATCTTCTGTATGTCTTTTTTTTCAGTTAAGGTTAATGTCTATGCTCCATATGTAGGAACAAGGACGCACTGGTTAAACACTTTTCTTTTAAGACGTAATGGTAAACTGTTCTTGAAAAATGTTCTGTTTCTTCCAAATGTTCTCCAACTACGTTTTGTACAACCTATTTACCTGGGCAAATCAAAAGTTCGTCCCATTTTGAGCTCCACATAATGTCAAGCCTGCATTCCTGTGCGAAACGCGCTACACTGTAGACTGCGTACAGTGATGACGTGGAACACAAAAGGCTAATGACGTGCGCTTGGCACGGAGCCATATTGCGTTATCGGGCGAGCAGAGCATGGAGGTCGAAAAACGCACTGTTTCAGTGCACCTACGATCAATGGAAAAATGGGTTAAACGAGGCAGCAGCAAGACAAATTGCTGCACATAAAGGCGAGAAAGCAGTAAACAGCAACACTGTACGAAAATGTTACTGGCGTTTCAATGTTGCGGATATCAGTCTCGAACACAAGTCGAGGTCAGGAAGTCCATCGATCACCAACACTGACACCATGGCGGAAGCTAGGACAGCGAACCCCGGTACCAATACACGACAAATGGCAGCTGTGGTGATGTCTTCCCAATCCATTTTTGTTCGTTACCTGCACAAGCTTGTTTTCTCCTCCAGGTGCCATCGAATGGTTCCCCAAGCATTGACACCCCAGAAGGCGAAACAAGATGTTTCTTTCTGTCGAAGATTCCTATCAAATCCACAGGACGATAAGTTTTGGCGTCCTATCGCCACAGGTGACGAAAAGTGTATAATCCTACTTTAACCTACCACTGGACACCAGTGAGTGAGAACACACGAGAAAGCACAGCCATTGGCACAAAGAGGGAGCCACGAGTCGAAAGGTCATGCGTTCGGTGCAATTCTGAAGGCCCCCTACACTGGGAACTTGTGCCAGGTATTCAAGGCTCCGGACGGAAACTCTATGCGAAACAACCGCCGCTACCCAGCACTCATAAATAGAAAGCGGCCGTGGATAATACCCCCAAGGCACATCTACATAATGGTCCACCTGAAACTATAGGATCTGGAAGGGGTTGTGATACTACTCCATCTTTCCATACAGCTCTGACTTGGCCCTATCCGAATGGCACCTGTATCGCTCCGTGGACTGTTTCCTACAAGGAAGGCACTTCGCTTGATTGGTGGATGTGGAATCTGATATAAGATAGTTTCTTCAATCTGACATCGCCGTGGGAATGAGGCTCTGGTGGAGCGTTGGCAAAAAAACTGTAGGAAACAATGCCCCATACTTTGCAGAATGAGGTAAGCGTGTATGGCTATCCTGCATCATTAAACATTTTTAGGTGCAAACGGGACGAACTTTTGGCTCACCTTCGCATTTGTTCTCTATGTAGACCGTGCTTGATATGTGTTGTTCAAGGTAAATGTAGGTATCGATCACATCAAAGGTACTTTCTAAGTACATTGGGTCACATCCAGATTTGTCCCATCAACTTCCTAATCTTCAGTTTTTGTCGAAGCATTGTACATGAATTTGTCAACTGTAAGTTCATTTGTGAACCCCTTTCTTTGCTTTTGTCAGCAAGTTCCTGGATCGTGGCACTCTAGCTCTGAGGGGTACTCCCAAAAATGACTATACCATCAGCAAAGCGATAGTGGGTTAAATAATCTACATTAATCCTTTCCCTCTTGTCTTTCCAGTTCAATGTTTGAAACCCATTCTGCAAATACGGCATTGAACAGTTTTGGAGATATGCTGTCCCCTTGTCTCAGTCTCTTTCAAACTTTCAAAAGTGTTGTGTCCTCAGACAGTCGAACCTTTGTGCTTGCATTTTCATAGATGTTATTAATGATGGTTATGTATTCATCTTCAATACCGCAGGATTTTAAAGACATCAAAACTGCTGATGATTTCACAGAATCAAAAGCCTTTTTACAACCAGTAAAAGCCAGGATTTCATATCCATTCTTCCTTTCAATTTTTCCTCTCTCAGTACGTGTATATGAATAATAGTGCATGTAAGGTGACGGAGTTCCAGCCTCCCAAAAGTTATTTGCAGGTACTAATGTTTTTATTACGTATTAATATTACATATGCTATGTAAAGCAGATGCAAGTTGCACGTGGTCGCCACGTGCCGCTTTTTGTGCTACACGCTAAGCAAGGCCGAGCAGGCGTGTGGCCCGTTGCAATACGATCAGATGTGTTCTTCCCGACGACCTTAACCTGTTCCTCTGGGTCAGCAATATAAAGGAGAAGATCACCAACTTCGGCTAGATGGGCGACCTCCTCTAGGGAGTGGCTTCCAGAGACGGGGAGAGAAAGACCGGTATAAAAGTAGCGGAGCAGCTAGCTCGAGGCTCTTTTCAGGTTCGATCCCAGGCAGCTACGAGCACTCGAACCACTAAAAATCTACCGTGCGTCGGATGGGCACGTTAAGCAGTCGGACCCCGGGTACTGGCCACCAGGTAATGAATAAAGGCGTCTTCCTCCCCTTTCTACCTCGTTTCCATGTCACCTTCCTATAGGGCAGTCTAGCTCAAATCTCCAAGCTTCCTATTTCTAAGGGTTTTTAAGACCTGGGGACAGACACTCCCTTCCTTCCTAAAATCCTCTACATATGATCTGATCTGATCGAGGCTCTTTTTTGTTCCCGACTCGTTTTGGAAGGTTGAGTTTTCCGGCTCTGCTCTTGGACCGGGGGTTTCTGTGTGGCGTTTAGTGAACGGAGAGGGTACGGTAAGCTTCTCTGGATTTCATTGACGTTGGATTCAGCGATTCGATTATCGGACTACGGCACCGGTAAAGGAGGGAGAGACTCACGTCAGTATAAGTGAGTATTCCGCAGAGAATATTCTTCGTGTAAGTAACTGTACCTGGAAGCCAATTTCTTTGGGGAGCAGCCGATCTTGTTTTCATAGCCATTAAACTTTTGTTAAGTTTAAATAAGGATTGGTTTTTTTTATTTTTTAAATACACCAGAGTTGAATAATTACGAAACGCATATAGCGTATGAAATCCGTTTATATCCTATGACGGACGAACAAGTAAAAGTTTTGGAGCAAGTGCCAAAATATTGCCCTCCATCGAAGCCTAAAATCAAGCAGTTAATATGAGAAGTAGAAGGTATAATCTCCCAAGTTCCAGCAGAAGATTGTGATATGACCAGATGTTTAGCGGTATCGAAATTAAGAAGCAGTGTATTGAATTTTGACAGCAGGAATATTAAAAAAAGGAACTTTAAGGAAAGTGACAGACCGATTAAGAAAGTTTAGGAGAACCTACGCAATGACCCTAGAATATCGATTACCCTAACCGACAAGTCGAATCAGATTGCTATTATGAACAGGTCGGATTATATTGGAAAACTTAAGGAATTTGTTGATCAATCGAAAACTTAAGGAATTTGTTGATCAATGGCTCACCTTCGCATTTGTTCTCTATGTAGACCGTGCTTGATATGTGTTGTTCAAGGTAAATGTAGGTATCGATCACATCAAAGGTACTTTCTAAGTACATTGGGTCACATCCAGATTTGTCCCATCAACTTCCTAATCTTCAGTTTCTGTCGAAGCATTGTACATGAATTTGTCAACTGTAAGTTCATTTGTGAACCCCTTTCTTTGCTTTTGTCAGCAAGTTCCTGGATCGTGGCACTCTAGCTCTGAGGGGTACTCCCAAAAATGACTATACCATCAGCAAAGCGATAGTGGGTTAAATAATCTACATTAATCCTTTCCCTCTTGTCTTTCCAGTTCAATGTTTGAAACCCATTCTGCAAATACGGCATTGAACAGTTTTGGAGATATGCTGTCCCCTTGTCTCAGTCTCTTTCAAACTTTCAAAAGTGTTGTGTCCTCAGACAGTCGAACCTTTGTGCTTGCATTTTCATAGATGTTATTAATGATGGTTATGTATTCATCTTCAATACCGCAGGATTTTAAAGACATCAAAACTGCTGATGATTTCACAGAATCAAAAGCCTTTTTACAACCAGTAAAAGCCAGGATTTCATATCCATTCTTCCTTTCAATTTTTCCTCTCTCAGTACGTGTATATGAATAATAGTGCATGTAAGGTGACGGAGTTCCAGCCTCCCAAAAGTTATTTGCAGGTACTAATGTTTTTATTACGTATTAATATTACATATGCTATGTAAAGCAGATGCAAGTTGCACGTGGTCGCCACGTGCCGCTTTTTGTGCTACACGCTAAGCAAGGCCGAGCAGGCGTGTGGCCCGTTGCAATACGATCAGATGTGTTCTTCCCGACGACCTTAACCTGTTCCTCTGGGTCAGCAATATAAAGGAGAAGATCACCAACTTCGGCTAGATGGGCGACCTCCTCTAGGGAGTGGCTTCCAGAGACGGGGAGAGAAAGACCGGTATAAAAGTAGCGGAGCAGCTAGCTCGAGGCTCTTTTCAGGTTCGATCCCAGGCAGCTACGAGCACTCGAACCACTAAAAATCTACCGTTGGTCGGATGGGCACGTTAAGCAGTCGGACCCCGGGTACTGGCCACCAGGTAATGAATAAAGGCGTCTTCCTCCCCTTTCTACCTCGTTTCCATGTCACCTTCCTATAGGGCAGTCTAGCTCAAATCTCCAAGCTTCCTATTTCTAAGGGTTTTTAAGACCTGGGGACAGACACTCCCTTCCTTCCTAAAATCCTCTACATATGATCTGATCTGATCGAGGCTCTTTTTTGTTCCCGACTCGTTTTGGAAGGTTGAGTTTTCCGGCTCTGCTCTTGGACCGGGGGTTTCTGTGTGGCGTTTAGTGAACGGAGAGGGTACGGTAAGCTTCTCTGGATTTCATTGACGTTGGATTCAGCGATTCGATTATCGGACTACGGCACCGGTAAAGGAGGGAGAGACTCACGTCAGTATAAGTGAGTATTCCGCAGAGAATATTCTTCGTGTAAGTAACTGTACCTGGAAGCCAATTTCTTTGGGGAGCAGCCGATCTTGTTTTCATAGCCATTAAACTTTTGTTAAGTTTAAATAAGGATTGGTTTTTTTTTTTTATTTTTAAATACACCAGAGTTGAATAATTACGAAACGCATATAGCGTATGAAATCCGTTTATATCCTATGACGGACGAACAAGTAAAAGTTTTGGAGCAAGTGCCAAAATATTGCCCTCCATCGAAGCCTAAAATCAAGCAGTTAATATGAGAAGTAGAAGGTATAATCTCCCAAGTTCCAGCAGAAGATTGTGATATGACCAGATGTTTAGCGGTATCGAAATTAAGAAGCAGTGTATTGAATTTTGACAGCAGGAATATTAAAAAAAGGAACTTTAAGGAAAGTGACAGACCGATTAAGAAAGTTTAGGAGAACCTACGCAATGACCCTAGAATATCGATTACCCTAACCGACAAGTCGAATCAGATTGCTATTATGAACAGGTCGGATTATATTGGAAAACTTAAGGAATTTGTTGATCAATCGGACTCAATTCCGCAGTCGAAGAATCCTCTAAACAGCATAATACGGAAAGTTCAAGCTCTAGCCAGGGACAAAGATCTACCGGAAATTATTAGAATGTCAGCAAAGCTTCCACCAGGCCCTACAATTCCACCACTCTTTGGACGACTAAAGAATCATAAACCTGGATCTACCCTTAGACCTATAGTTGGAAAAAACAAAGCTCCTACGTACATATTAGAAAAATCCGTAGCTAAATTCTTCTCTGAACGTTTAAAAAACTCTGATTACGTAATCAAGTCAACAAAAGAATTTGTGGAGCGCGCAAGAAGGTTAAATATATTTGATAATGACATAATGGGAAGTTTCGACATAGGGTCTTTATATCCATCTATACCTATGCCAGAAGCTGTCGCAAATCTTGAAGAGATAATTGTCACTTCCCGTGAATTCACACCAACCCAAACAAAGAAAATTATCACCGCCTTAAATCTCATTACTAACCACAACTACTTCAAGTTGGATGGAAACATCTACAAGCAAACTAAAGGAGCACCGATGGGTTCACCTTTATCTGCAGTCCTTGCGGAAGCAGTACTTAGACCGCTAGAAGATCTCATCCTTTTAAATTGTATCAAGAAACCCCGAGTTTGGATCCGCTATGCAGACGACATATTCTTCATATGGGAACATGGAGTAGATGAATTAAATGATTTCATGCGCAAGATAAACAACCTACACAACACAATAAAGTTCACCATGGAGCTTGAAAAAGACGGGACGTTGAATTATCTTGACGTCGCGCTCAGAAGAAATAGAACATCCAGCTTCGATTTTAACGTTTATTATAAACTGACCGCAGTACCGAACCTTGTCCCTCCTCATTCGCACTGCCCAAAGGAGTACAAATTTTCCGCCTTTAGAGCGTGGTTCCATAGAGCGTACCACGTATGCAAACCCGACTACCTGAATAATAAAGAAGTTGAGAATATCTATAGCAAAGGTCTAAAGGCTGGATATAAGAAGGATGATATAGACAGAGTACATAAGACTGTGAGAAATCATATAATATCAGCAATAGAAAAATCGCCTAGTAGGACAATGAGATACGTAGGATCCATCACATATATCCCAGGCTTTACATATTGGTTAAAGAATTTATTACGCAAATACAGCATATTAATAGCAATGAAGTCCCCGACCCCGTTATCACATATAATATCAAGCTGCAAGGATAGACGGTGTGAGAAAGAAAAGGCGGGTGTGTACGCTATACCGTTGGTATATCCTGACAACACGGAAAAGGTATATATCGGAATGACAAAGCGATCCTTGGACACTAGATGCAAAGAACACGTACGAAGTGTGAAGCAAGACATGCAGAATACAGCCCTCTCCAGAGAAGTCATGCATTGCTCGGCCGCTCCTGTATGGAATAATATTAGAAGAATTGCCCCTTACACGAATTTCAAAGAGACTGCTATCAGGGAAACAGTGGAAATCCTATCCAACAAAGTGGCATGCAATGATATAGTCTCTACGGAACTACCAATTGTTTGGCATACATTATTAAAAGATGGAAACACATCACGGCGCTCTGTATAATAACGTGACAAAAATTCATGTAATATGTTCGTGATGTCCCCCGCGTTATTTTCAAAAATCGTCTTCGTTCTTTACATGTTCCAATTCTCTGCATTTTTGTGTCTTGAAAAAGCCTCCCAGTGGAGTGCAAAAGCTTGGCGAATATTTGTGCTGACTACACCACGAAAATAAACGGATTTCATACGCTATATGCGTTTCGTAATTAAGGATTGTTTATTGGTATTCTTCCTTGTCTCAGAGATCGAGAAATATTCAGCCGTCGGATCCGGAAACTCAGCGATCGTGACCAGAAAAGAATGAAAAGAATCTACGTCGGGACCGTTGGGAATTAAGGAATTGTCGGGCCCAGCAGCAGACGAGCCCAAAGTATCACGACAGCACAATTTCCGCTCCTGAATCCAGTTTGTTCTTTTAGTTAATCTAAGTTCAATTTTTCCTTCAAATGATGCGACAGTGCCTTCCTGAAGATGTAGTGAATAACATATAAGAGGCTGATGGGCAGTGGTGGACTGGCCAGGGTATCAGCTTGCCCGATGGCAAGTGGGCCTCTGATGAAGTGGGCCTGCTTAAACATTAGACAATATGTACAAATCATTGCTGTAGGTTCTAGCAAATCATTGCTGTATCTTCTAGCAAATCATTGCTGTATCTTCTAGCGAAGTGAAAGACATTGTACTGAGACGAATTTCAGAATCACTTCAGTTAGGTCTTCTTTTCAATCACAGCAATAACCTCACTATTATTCTTAATAATTGTTGGGCCTTTTCTAACCCAGTTTGGTCCTACAAAACACTTTCCCGATCGTGGCTTTTTCGACGTCACCATTCGGTAGTGGATACGAAAAGCAAGGGGCGGACGAGAACAGTAGAAATATCTCAAGAGTTGAACTTATTCTTAATAATATATAGAACATATTCTTCCTATCAGTTAACATCAGCCATAGATTACTAAAACTCAAAATTGATAATTTCAAAACACACAAAATGTTAATGACCTTTTCGTAGCTTGAAAATGTAATAAGAGTTCCAATATTATTACTGTATGCAATAATATTGGAGCTTCACCATATTGTACATTTTACTGCCAGTAATATGTACAATATATGAACACTAATTATTAAAAAATATAAATTTATTTCGCAAAAATTTTAATTGTACCTTTTTCCCTCATGTATTTTTTGAAAATTTTATTTATTTCTTATAAAAATTCAATGATAACCTTGTAGTTGTGGGTGGGCCCCTCTTCGTCTCCTGGCAACCAATATTTTTAGACCCATTCCGCCACTGCTGATGGGTCTGCTATTCCTGAGGTCATCAAGGTCCAATTTTTGTGTGGTAGGATCAAAGAAGCATAGTTCCAGTCATCAGGAATCTTTCCTTTGAGGCATTTAGCGAAAATTAGGGCGAGTGTAGTTTGTTTCTTCATTGGCTTCATGTACAGTACCCATGGAAATTTCATCATCTTCTGGAGTTCTCCGTTCTATGTTCTTAATGGCATGAGCAACATGAGCAGGAAGGACTGGAGGTACTACTGGCAGAAGTTGCACATGCAGTTAAGAACATGAAACGGGGAAGAGTTCATATATGTCTACAGGGGTTTATCAAAATAATGTAAACACTTACTGTTTGCGGATAACTTTTTATTTACGTTTAAGTTATAGGCCATCTCGGGTTTTCAGAACAGAAGCAATTTGATTTGAAATAGACTTATACAAGTCATGCACATATGTTAATGGAATGTGGGAACATTCTTCCTGAAAAATTTATCCCAACTGTGCCATTGAAGTTGGACGTGAAAAGTGGGATGTACTGACCTTTCGCTCCAAATATTTCCACAAATGTTCAATAATAATATTGAGGTTTGGAATAGCTGTTGTACCTCATCTTTATGCTCTGCAAACCACGACTTGACACGTCACGCACAGTGCACGAGTGCATTATTTGCTTGAAACCAGCGATGGCCATTAAGGAGCCATTCCTGTAACATCGGGTGCAGGTGATCTCCAAGCATGAATTAGTGCATTGCAGATGTTACACGACCCTGCAGAACAACCAATGGCTCTAAGAAATGCCATGATATGGAACCCACAGCATCAGAGATCCACCTCCGTGCTTCACAGTGGGAATCAAACAGTCGGGTTAGTACATTTCTGCAGGTTTTTGCTTGGCGTACACTCTACCAATGGTAGGAAACAATGTAGAGAATGATTCACGAGACCGTTGCCAGTCATTAATATCCCAGTGTTTATTTGCTTTGCACCATATTACATGGTTTGTTGCATTGATATTGGTAATCAGAAGATATGGATTGCAGACCTGCACGATGGAGTTCAGTTCCTGACGAAGTGTTATGACGAAAACATTATCATTCCGATTGTGTTCAACTTTGCTGTTATTTGCAGTTATAACGAAGTAAATTTCTCCGTAATTTTTATCCGCGCCAGGATTCGAACCCGGGTCCACTCATTCCGGAAAAAGTTGCTCTACCATTTGAGCTACGCGGACATTTTATTCTGATTCCTATCTGCCTTTATGTCGTGTGCGTCCTTCTGGCAGGTACGTCACATCTCCTGGTACGTTACACAGTGTCGTGGCCTTGTGCTTCTGTTGTACAATCCGTGCCAACGTTCGCCTATCCCTATCTAACATCTTGGTATGGTGTTCACAGTTTGCCCGTTTCGAGGCAACCCATATCTTTTGATAGACATTCATAATTTTCGATACAATTCTTCGTGTTACACTACTGTTTCTACCGTTCTAGTTAAAAAAGCCCCAGTAAGGAGCGCACCAATGTTCATGCCTATTTTGAGGTCACTAAGATCTGGCGTTGTCGACAATTATTGTACAATAACTGCGAGTATGGCCCCTCTACGTGATAACTGACATTGTACTGCGCTCTTTTACATACCTCACATAGCTGGTGAAGTCGTCCCCGTGATTGGGTGCAGCGAATTGCGTGCGCTCCAGTCGTAGTTTCCATTATTTTGATAAACTCTTGAAAGCGCGCGCGCGCGTGTGTGTGGCTGTGTGTGTGTGTCACCCCCATAAAGAAATACTGGTTGCGCCACTGAGCAGATCTTTGATTTTCTAACAAAAATTTGTACTCAACCTGAACAGCTAGCCTGATGACAAATATAAGAAAATGTTGGGCGCAACTGAAAATGTGTTATCACCTGTCAACTGATAACCAGAAGGGAGTGCATTGCAAAGCCAGTTTGTTAACTTGTAGCATCTACCTGCTAAATTGCAAGCGCCGGACTCAATAGGAGGCTAAAGCCTTAAAGAGGCGCGATAATGGACCCCCTCCCATTCTGGGAAATACGAAACGTGTAAAATTGTAAAGCACGCCGAAATCCTTTCATCATCCGACTGTCAGTAAATGTCATAAATGAATTAAAAAGGTTATCTGAATTTTTCGGATGTTTACTGCAGCTGATAAACGTCAAGATATGATAAGCTATAGTTATACTCGTACATGAACACCTAATTATACCTGAGATGACAACAACCATTTCGTATTGCAATGACATATCTCTGGGGTTAAAAGGGTAAGTCAAGCTATAGTTATACTCGTACATGAACACCTAATTATACCTGAGATGACAACAACCATTTCGTATTGCAATGACATATCTCTGGGGTTAAAAGGGTAAGTCTATTATTGAAATGGTAGTAGCCAGTTCTTACTCGGGCGTTTTAAACTTCACATCAAGGTTAGTGCCTAAAGAAATCTCGAATTTTTTTCTACCTCACACAGACATTGTGCATAAAGAGGACGGATGAAAAGCACAGACATCAAGGAAACGCCGATAGATTGTTTCTACCTTCTGCAAAAACACCATCGAGAACGCCACAGAGTGTGAGAAGCAAGCGATTTCGATACTCTTATCTCGACAATAGTTGTTCTCTCAGCAAAAGCACAGACATTCGTCCAGGATTGTTTATCTTCTATGCCACAAAACACCAAGAAAGACTGTGCTCTGTGCACAACAAGTAGTATACTCACCGCTTAATTTGAATTCGAGTTCTTTTGATCAGTTATTTATTTCTCAGATGTATTTAATGTGCTTTCTGACTCGAGTAAGACACATTCGGACTTGGAATTTAAAAAAAACATAGATAAAGAAAAATCATGCACAGAGGGAAAGGAGAGAGACCTCTTCTCCGCTTTGGTACTTGCTTTAAAGAAATTTAAGGAATTCTTTAATGATCTTTTTAAGAGGAAAACAGAACGTTGAATTAGATTTTCAGTATACTTGTGCGAAATCAATTTTCAAAATTGTATTTGAAGAGTTTTTCAGAAAACTCCGAAGTATGGTGACGGTATTCAGGGAATCGTAAAAAAAAAAATCTATGAATTATATGTCAACCACATATTTTTCGGACTTTTCCTGGGTGGACCTCCTCAGTGAGGGGGATCATTAAATTCCAGAGGGGTTCGGAACCCCGCGTCCCCTAAATTCAGCCGCCTATGGCATAGTGATATCTAAATTTCCGATGGGGTGATTTCGGAAATTCACGCGATGTTTCCGGGGGAAAAAATTACGCTACATGACCGCAACACTGTGAGCAGCGAGCGTTACCCTTGAATAAAGTTTCACAGTGTTATCCAAGGAGGTTAGAATAACACTTCTGGATATGTCCAGAGTCTCTTAACCGTGAAGCCACAAAGTGTGGGAATTTTACATTGTTTACACGATAGTCATGCAGTTTCAGCTGTGTGTATTTTGGAATTGCGTGTTTTCAGAAACCGTGTTAATATCAAACCGGAATGAATTATATTTCTTAAACGAGTGAAGTTTTCAATTTTAACGTTATGTTTTGTTTAGAATTCACACTAACGTTCGTGTATTTCAATTTAAAATAAAACTGGGTAGAAACCTCAAAATAATTAAGAATTTTATAAATTCAGCATTTTCTCACACATCTGCAGCAAGTTACGATGCGAAATTTGAAACACTTGCAACGAAAGAAGGGGATTCGGCCAGCACAATATGCATGGCAATAACCTTGAAAACCATTAGTTTTCCCACACTTTGACGGCCGTCGCTCGCGGTTATACGCTTCAAGCAAAGTGGCACTGCTTCATTAACAAGATATCTTATTCTAACTTATTATCAGATATCTTATTCTAACCTCCTTGGTGTTATCTCAACTTTTCGCGATGCAATTGTAGAAATTCGAACCGTGTGTTCTTAGGATTTGAAGTAGAATTGCAAAAGTAATTAAAAAAATTAGGGACCGTTAAATACGACAAAATATACTGCTGAACGAATATGATTATACCGACCTTCTTTCCAATCACAGCAATAAACACAAAAATCAAGTACAGCTAAGGCCATCTAGAAAATACAAGTCTATGCCATTAGCGATATGAGTTCCATCTTTTAGGGGCATCACGCAGATACCAAGGATTTCGATTGGTTTCTAACGCTGTCGTATGTAACGTCAAACACACACCACCGTACCAGGCCGTGGAACACGAGAGTGGCGTCACAAAAGGAGGCGAGTCATCTCTCTAATGTCATGGCCTTGTACTTGCTAGACGGCCTTTGTACAGCTAAATCATAAATGCAGAGGTATCTCGACAAAGAGATATCTCGTTGATCTCAACAATATCGACCTCGTGTTTGATGTCTGGCTGTTATTTAGTAGTTGAGTGATTTAGGTAGGCTTGCTTTGAATTCTAGGAAAGACATATGGATGCTGTATTCATTCTTATGACGTTTGTTCTTTCTGTTATACGAAACCACTGGCTTTACTTGCGGTCTGGCAATTCTTAATATCATTTGGTGCGCATCAGGAATCGTAAAAAGTAGTACTTGTAGTTTATGGAAAACGTCCATCTTTTGATGTGCTTAATTCACTTATTCGTTTCTTCAACGTGTAGATAAGGAACGCAGGGCAAAAAGACTGCAACAAAAGTTGAATAAATTGTCTGCATTTTTATACGTCATGCAATAAATCTAAAAGGATACAAGCATATGACCATGGTGTATAATAGTAAGGTGATACGACTGTGGAAACAAAATTCGCCCGTTAATGTCACTTGTCACTAGATGGCGCGACGAACGTGTGAGCCAATGATTTGATACAACCCATGCTTTCTTATGGGAGGAAACGGCAGAAACATTCGTATTTTACGAATGCTATTTTGCTTGGAATTAAAAAAAAAACAATAATCTGGAACGCTTTGTAAACATGCACTTTTGTGCCTATCACATGGAATTCATCAAATAAGCGTTATATCATCATCATCATTGTCAACCATTATCAATCCACTGCTGGACGAAGGTCTCCCCAAGTTTCCTCCACAACGGTCTGTCTTGTGCCAGTCTCCTCCATGTCACTCCCGCATACTTTCGAATTTCATCCACCCATCTTCCATGTGGTCTTCTTCTGGGTCTTTTCCTGTCCCTTGGAATCCAATCTAAAATTTCGGCTGTCCATCGATGGTCTGTTCTTCTGGCAGTATGTCCAGCCCATTGCCATTTCAGGGATTTAACTCTGATCATGATGTCTTCCACTCTTGTCATTTTTCTATTCCACGTGTTCCTCTTCTTATCTCTCCTGGTTACACCAAGCATGCACCTCTCCATGCTACTTTGAGTTGTCTGCAGCCTTTGTATGTCTCTTTTAGCTAAGGTCCACGTCTCTGCACCATACGTAAGCACTGGAAGGATGCATTGATCAAACACTTTTCTTTTAAGACATAATGGCATATTGCTCTTGAAAATTATGCTGTTTCTTCCAAAAGCTCTCCAGGCAAGTTTTGTACGCCGATTAATTTCTTCATCAATGTGACCCTCACTTGATATCTGCTGTCCAAGATAAACGTACGTGTCTGTTATCTCCAGCTTTTCTCCATCAATCGATAAATCTTCATTTCTTGTAAAAGCATTGTACATCACTTTTGTCTTCTGAAAGTTCATTTTTAATCCCACTTCTTTACTCTTGTCAGCAAGTTCCTGCATCATACTCTGTAGCTCTGATGGGGTAGTTGCAAAAATGACTATGTCATCAGCAAAACGAAGGTGGGTTAGATAATCTCCATTAATCTTTATCCCTTTGTTTTCCCAGTTCAGTGATTGAAAGACATTTTGCAATGTGGCATTAAAGAGCTTCGGAGATATGGTGTCACCTTGTCTCACTCCTTTTCCAATTTTTATGTGTGTTGTACTGTCAAACAGCCGAATCTTTGCACCTGCATTTTCATAGATGTTATTAATAATATTAATGTATGCATCTTCAATACCGCAGGATTTCAGAGCCGCCGCCCCCGTGGCGCAGTGGTCTAAGGCGTTGGTCTCTGATCATTCGTCCGAAGGGGTCCGGGTTCGAATCCCGGTGAGGCATGGATGTTGTGTCTGTCTTACGGCACTGGCTCTCTCCCTTCCCTGGAACCAGTGACCCTAAATTAGGGACGGGCGACTGCTTATAGCCCATTGAGTTGCTCACGGTGGTCGTTAAACCTCCAATCAAAAAAAAAAAAAAAAAAAAAAAAAAAATTTCAGAGCCATTGCAACTGCTGATTGTTTCACCGAATCAAAGGCTTTTTCATAATCGATAAAAGCCATGCACAATGGAAGTTCATATTCCCTCGCTCTTTCAATTAGTTCTCTCAGTACGTGAATATGATCTATTGTGCTGTAGCCGCTCCTGAATCCAGCTTGTTCTCTCGGTTGAGCCATGTCCAGTGTCACCTTCAAGCGGTGTGAAAGAACTTTAGTGAAGATTTATACATATATATATATATATATATATTTAGCCACAGAGTGAGTACTCGAACGTGAAGATTTCTGAGCAGACGATGCTAAGTTTTTTACTGAGGCAATAAAGAATAGACCCTTTATCGTAAAAAAAATTAATTGTACTTCTTGTAAAATATGATCGTGCTGTACATTCGGAGGGGCAATTTTAACATGGAATATCAGTTTTTGCGTAAGTCATTGGAGCATCGTTAACGGAAACTGCTGGTTTTGAAAACTTACCGAAGCTTTCGCAAAAAATAATTTTGATTAATCTTCCCCTTGAGAAATCATTCACTATTAATCTTTTTATTTAGTAATAAGCAATATATCTTACACATTTGTTTTTATTTATTTTTTTTTTTTTTTGATTGGAATTTTAACGACCACCGTGAGCAACTCAATGGGCTATATGCAGTCGCCCGTCCCTAATTTAGGGTCACTGGTTCCAGGGAAGGGAGAGATCCAGTGCCGTAAGACAAACACAACATGCATGCCTCACCGGGATTCGAACCCGGACCCCTTTCGGACGAATGATCAGAGGCCATCGCTTAGACCACTGCGCCACCGGGGCGGCTTTATTTTTGTAGCTAATCATACTAATGAATAAGGCTCTTCCTCCATCTGTGCTGGCGATGACGACAGAGAAAGTACTTCGCGGCAAAATGGCTACTTTTTCTCGGCGGAGCTTTCCCCGACCTGCGTGCATATATAGTACGATGAACATATTTGATATCAAGGGATAAAATTAGTGATCCTACATTTAAACAACGGTTAATGCTTTTAACGTAAAATGTTTCCTCATTGTGAACTGTGGAAATATGTATCACATCCTAATGCTTGCCGCCATTTTTCCAACACTGTTGGGTTATTAAAGGTTGATAAAAGTTCTTTATATGTCGCATAACCTGTCCGATAACCGATTGTTCGGTACAAAACACTTTTGCCTCATACCTTAAACAGAATTGAACAGATCCTAGTCCGACATTTAGCTGCACTATAAATTTATCTCCCGTTAAGTAAAAAGAGAGTTGATGTACTTTACCTTTTGTACAGAAACTTCAACGTTTCTAGAACTTCATACAATATACAGTAATTATACAAAGTAATAAATAAAAAATACTCAAGAGAAATACCGATTTAGCACTGATGAAATCATAAACACCATGTAATCCTATGATGGTTAGCATGAACTATCGGCCCACAAGTTCTGAGCGTCCCCTTGCGAGCTGTGACATTAACAGTCCGTTTTTCAAACTGTTGATAGCACAGAGAGTCGTATCACCTGACTTATCATACACCGTGCATATGACATACAAACCATACGTGACACTTCCGTACCACGTGGCAGAACACCGCTAGCTGAGATTATCGAAGCAGGAAACCGCTGCCACAGTGCTGGTCTTTTTTGTGAGATGGATCGGTTGAGGAAATGGCAACGAGTTTGATTTCTCCCTGTTCGTGCTCGCTACTCACTAGTTCTAGAGTTTATCTGATTTCCTGTTGAGTGCTAAATTTTAATGTGGTGGGAGGCTCCTAGCCGTGTAATGATGTTAAACTTAACATCTTTATTGATTATGTGATGATAAATTTCGTCCAGCATTTTTACATTCGACATTGTAGGTAATTTCTATTTTCGGTATTTAAATTTGTGCTAGCTTTTGCCACTAGTATAATTTTAATTGCCTTTATAGCTGTTATTAAACAGGTTAACTCCAGGAACTTAATTTGGGTTATCTAATCTCTTACAAAACTATGCATTTGCACTATTGTATTTTCACGTGATTTTTAAAATGCCGCCAGATATTTTCGTAACCTGCTCAAGCACCCCGGCAGCACGCAGTGGAAAAAAAATTTAGGACCCCACCCCCTAGTTATTCAGTGGCCAAGCAGTGATAAATCGGTGTAATTGGATCGGATTTGGTTCGAACTTTACGTAAGATATTGAAGTCAGCATTGTTTCTTTTTTTTTTTTTTTCATCAGGAACTAGTTAACCAAATTTTTGAAATAGTAACTTATCTGTTCCCATAGATTAAAGTGTTTATGGTACTACAAGTAAGTTTTAAAGGTCTAGCAAGATTAAATGCAGATGCTTAGTTTTTGAAGACGCAGATACGAAAAATGTAATCCTAGTTTGTTTCTTTGAGGAAATAAATTTCGGTATTAAAGAAAAAGTTCGAAATATTGCTTTTGTAATGCAGTTCAGGCTGCAGCAGTAGTTTTTACAGTTGTAATCGTTTAAAAACTTGATTTTTATAAAACACTTCAGTAGATATGACTAAGGCTGGTTAACAATTGAATTTAATAAACCTATGTATTTAAAAAACATTTTTGCTGTTGGGAATTACAAACTAAACCTGTAATATTACCAATATTTTCTTTTTTTTTTTTTAAACGTGTGCTACTATTGTATCTCTGTAAGTTAACTTCGGGTTCTCTAAAGTGTAAAACAATTCAGTAGTCAAACACACACCACAGTACCAGGCCAAGGATTTTTTTTTTTGATTGGAGGTTTAACGACCACCGTGAGCAACTCAATGGGCTATAAGCAGTCGCCCGTCCCTAATTTAGGGTCACTGGTTCCAGGGAAGGGAGAGAGCCAGTGCCGTAAGACAAACACAACATCCATGCCTCACCGGGATTCGAACCCGGACCCCGTTCTGACGAATGATCAGATGCCATCACTTAGACCACTGCGCCACCGGGGCGGCCAAGGATTGTTCAAAGGCTAATGTACGAGTACTCTTACATTGCCACAAAACATGCAATGTCCTAACCAGAAAATTGTAATATGGTGTCAAAAGATCTTCATTCTTCTGAATATAATTTTTTCTATTTGTGACTTCAAGAAGCTGTAAACTATTGCAACATATTTTTGGATGATTCCATCTCAATTCGAGTGGTGCATGCTCAGTTGTTTTTTATAATTTACAAACAAAAAGAAGAAAAGTACTTCACGATCAACTTGCTGTTTTAATTTCTTTTTACTCGAAACTTTGACTGAGATATAAGGCTTCAAAAATTTCAAGTTTGTGGCACCAAATTTCTCAAGGTCAAATTCTTGTGCTTTTAGAATTCGGTATCTATTGATCTGTGACACCTGGAGCACCAACGTTTTTTTCACTGGGTAGAGTACCTTGAAAAATAATAATTCAGGTCATCCACAAGCGATGAGTATTATCCACCGCTCTTCCCTGAAAAGTGATGATGTAAAGAAGGGGGGGGGGTGTCTTAGTAAACCGTTCAATATATTTAGAAACTCAGGATACCAAATTATTTGTTATTTTAAATACTTGTATATTTTTCTATCTGATGTAATTTTTTGTAGTACAAAATCTGTAGGTTTACAATAAATGGATACTTCAACATCGTATTACAAAAAAATTAAATTTACTTTTTCTGAATCGTCTTAAGATATTGTACTATTGTACCCTGTACTGAAGTAAAGATATTATGGTATATCTTGCTTTATTTATTTTTAATTTTTTTTGTACCCATATATTTATATCAATATTTAACTACCTTGTTGCAAAATAGTCTAATAATTGTTCATTATATTTATTTTATGTTGTCTTCCAATTGGTGTTGAAAGTCTTATAAAATCAAATTTGCATTACTGATGGGAAGAATAGCATTATCATTTTGATGAGGCCACTTTTGAAGCCCATTGTGCCGCCCCGGTGGCGCAGTGGTCTAAGCGATGGCCTCTGATCATTCGTCCGTAAGGGGTTCGGGTTCGAATCCCGGTGAGGCATGGATGTTGTGTTTTGTCTTACGGCACTGGCTCTTTCCCTTCCCTGGAACCAGTGACCCAAAATTAGGGACGGGCGACTGCTTATAGCCCATTGAGTTGCTCACGGTGGTCGTTAAACCTCCAATAAAAAAAAAAAAAAAAAGCCCATTGTAGGTAATGGCTTAGAATATATCCCAACACTTGAATCACTTGTAAAGATATCAGATGCATATACATCAAGCCTGCAGCAAGAACAAAGTGTATAGTGTTAGAATTTTAACGTAATTTTTCTTTGTATTTTGACGGATCATTGTGAAACTTTTAAGGTACTTATTCTGACAGAAAGTGGACATCTGGTCATAGATAAAAAAAATTATCCTCTGTTAGAAAATGAAAAATTTCATTGTCTCCCACGAGACAATGAAATTTGTCTCGTGGGAGACAAATCTAACAGAGGGTAATAAAAAAAATTATCGTCTGTTAGATTTGGTCTGGGTCATTCCATGTCAAATCAACACACTGATTCTGACTGACATTCTGCGATTTTAATGAAACTTGGTGTATCAAGTTCCTTACATAGTTATGAATAGAAATCCTAAAAAAAATCCTTCTGTAAAAAAGTTAAGCACTAATTGTTTTAATTTTTATTAAAAATTGCTGGATACTGAAATAGTTAACTGCCATTTTTTCAGGAACCACATATACAAACCCAGGCAATGTCTCATTATAAAGCTCATTTGATGGACTTTAATTTGACATGTAACGTGACAGTTTAAAATAGAATCTTTTTCTTAAGAACATTTAATTTTAAAATTAAAATTTTTTGAAAAACAGTTTTAAATTAAAAAAAAAAATAACAAAATTACTTTGTACTATCCTCTTGCACCTCCCAAAGTTTCATTTATTGATCATAATGGGATCAGGTGATATAGGGACTACAAGTTTCACATGTATAGAAAAAATGTCAGTTTAATTTTTAAAATGCCATGGTAAATTTATGATTAAAAAAATATCTAAATTTAAATGGTTTAGATTGTAGAAAGCAGAAACTAGAAGAAATCTTATTGATTGTCCCCTCGTACCCTTCCTCTACTTGGCTTGAGGACCATTGAACAAGCTTGAGCAGGCTGCTTATAAGCATGTTCTTCAGTCAGTTTAGCATTAGAGCTACCCCTAGTAGGATTACTTTATTCAGAGTTGAAGAAAAATTCTTATAATACATAGAAAATACTTTAGTCTTGCTGTGCCATTTTTTGCCTCAAAATCGAGAACTGTGAGTGCTTTTAATGTGACTTAAGTGTTCATCATACTACTTGCAAATTATTATTCTATTAATAATCCCTTTTATCATGAATCCAAGTGGAAAGACGGTGGATGCTAAAGTAGTTTGAAAAAAACTTTATTGAAACAGTAACCTTACGTCAATGGATTTCAGTTGACCGGTGCAACTACAAAAACATGCTCATGAATTGTTTGATCTTTTCTCAACAATCTCAAAGTTCTTCTTCGTCATGATTTCATTGCCAAGCAACAGAGTGCTTTCATGAGTCATACCAATGAAAAGTTGTCCCATTTTGAAGTGGCAGTAGTTCGTCCGAACAGGGTCCGGGTTCGAATCCCGGTGAGGCATGGATGTTGTGTTTGTCTTACGGCACTGTCTCTCTCCCTTCCCTGGAACCAGTGACCCTAAATTAAGGACGGGCGACTGCTTATAGCCCATTAAGTTGCTCACGGTGGTCGTTAAACCTCCAACCAAAAAAAAAAAAAAAGAAGTGGCAGTAGTTTGTGACTTTTCTGAAAACTAGTTTTGTTTTACAAGACGAAGCACTATCTTATCATTGGAACAGCGCTCAGGCTACTGTTCACCTCTTTGTGGTTTATTTCAAGGAGGAAGACAAGGTTGAACACTGTAGCTTTGTTGTTGTCTCCAGAATGCCTTGAACACACCATGGCTGCTAGGTTGAGCCGGAAAAAACTTTTTTTTTTAATTTGCATATCGCCTAGTTGCGGAAAAGTTGCCATTTGAGTCAACAAGAATAGCAAAAGAAATTTTTTTTAACCTCTTGTTTTTTTTGACATCGGTTCCTGTAGCATCAAGGAAAAGCAGTGTTAGAATTTGAAATAAATCTACTGGCCTAGCGGACTACTAGAATTTCCAAACCACCGGTCGACCAAAATGGCCACTTGTCCGTAAAATAAAATAATAATAAGCCTTGAAGACATTTACAATATATATATGTAGAAAATAACGTATCACTTCAATAGAATTATCTCCAATATTTGTTTCCAAACCTATCATTAGTTCGTGGCCTAAAAAGAAAACCATATAGCAAGCTAAAAATAAATTTTTGGCGTTTGACAAATTAGAAGTATAAACTAACTTACTGGCCAATAATGACCAGCGGACCATTGGGCGATTCAAGCACTTTAAAGAACTCAATTTCGTCGATGAAACTTCGACCAAAACAGCCAATTAACGACATAAAAATACGGCATTGCCTTCCTCTTTACAAGAATGCAACAAAAAGAAATGTATTTACTTTACATGAAAAATATTCTTTGCCAGTTTCAAACATCAGTATTGAAACCTCAGTGTTTTTTCCGATGTACCGGCTTCCGAAACATCGAGGTTTAAGCCCTTTTAGTGCTACATGTAATGTGTGTATATGCCAGAAATGCTAGCCATTTTCTTAGAAATTACAAGCTACAAGATAAAAAGCTGTGCTTTCCATAAATTTTAATATTTTGAGCTGAAATTTCCCCCTGAACTTTATAAGATTTATATTTAAATATATATATATATTTACATATTATATATATACACTGCCGGACAATTGCTAAGGACGGATGACAATAGCAACGATAGCAACCATAAAATGGAAGGCAGTAAAATGTGGAAATTAGCATAAGTGCGGGATACAGTAAGACGTGTTGTGCGTATGCAAATTTTGGATTGCCGAACTTGTTCGTGACGTAATAGCGCTGATAACAGATATAAAGGATTTGACGCGTATTGAACGTTGTTGTTCAAACGCAAAGTTGAAAGGGAAAGAATCAATTGACGAACTTGCAATTTTCTGCATGTCTTCCCAACATCACCTAGATGATTTTACGCGTGGCCGTATTATTGGCAAGATTGAAGAAGGGCGAAAAATAACAGATGTTGCCAGGGAGTTCGACGTCAGCCACAGTGTTGTTTCAAGGCTTTGGAAATAATTTCAAACAAATGGAGAGTGTAGCAAACGTCACGGGGAGGTCGTGTTCGCAGTATGACACCTGCAGAAGATCGGTACACAGTGCTATCAACAAAAAGACACCGGCGCAGCACGGCTAGTGAGGTAGCAAATCAGTTTATGGCTGCTACTGGCAAGCGGATCTCCCGAAAAACTGTCGCCAGACGTTTGCATGAAAGAGGACTATACGCCCGCTGTCCTGTTGTGTGCATCCCATTGTCCAGAGGTCACCGTACCGCCCGTTTGCAGTGGTGCCATCAACATTGCAATTGGACTGATAACAACTGGTCTGCTGTCCTCTTCTCAGATGAGAGTAGATACAGTCTATCGTCTGATTGTCGAGGACAACTGATCTGGCGTGAAAGTGGTACTGCATATTGTCCAGCAAACATACAGGAAAGGGACCGATATCCGACATGTAGTGTCGTGGTATGGGCTGGCATCATGATCAATGGCCGTACGTCCCTCTATGTGCTTCCAACTGGGACTATGACTGGCCAACGATACATTAATGATGTTCGGCTACCTCATGTTCGCATGTTCCGTGGTGCTGTCGGTGATAGATTCATTTTCATGGACGACAACGCAACATGTCATCGAACAGTCGCTGTCCAGGAGTGTCTTGAGAGCGAGGATATTCAACGCCTCGAATGGCCAGCACGTTCTCCAGATCTGAATCCCATTGAAAATGTGTGGGATGCTTTGGGGAGGAGTCTTGCTGGTCGCCAATGCCCTCCAATAAACAAGGACACCCTCATCCGTGCACTGACAGAGGAATGGGATAAATTACCCCAACAGCTGCTTGATAATGTTGTGCAAAGCATGACACGACGTGTGGAATCTTGCATCGCCCTCCATGGTGGCCATATCCCGTATTGACATCTTACGCCGGAACGCCTGCGGACGGTAATTGCATTTTTTTCACGTTTACGTATTCTGCACAAAATGGCCTGTTTGTCCCTTGAACACGTTCCAAAGCCTTCTGGATTTCAGAGCACAATAAATTGTCTTTCTTGTAATGCCCTGGCATTCTGACATTATTTTATTTCACTTGGCATCCAACCACACTTACTTTTTTATGCGCTATATAGCCGCTTATGATCCGTCCTTAGCAATTGTCCAGCAGTGTATATTTACATATTATATATATATATTATGCATATATATATTTAAATATATTACATTTTAGATAACTGAATTTTGTTTAAGAAATAACTTAACGTAAAATATTTTTTGGAAATAGAAATTGCAAATTCAAAATGAATTTTCAAAGACTAAAAGTATTCTTTCTTCTGCAAAAAAAAAAAAAAAAAAAAAAATAAATAAATGAGGAAATATAATGATAACTCCCTTAATTTTGAATATACTCTTACAGATTTATGTTATTCTAAAGTGATTCAAAATCATCACTACCACTTGGCAAACTTTTCACTCTCATTACAACTAACCATTTCAGGATTTCCTTACAGGCTGATGTTATTCTAAGGTGATTCAAAACGCACGTCTGCAAATACCGAGGAAAAAGCTGTCAGTAAAGTTCGTCCTCAGCTAACACACGGATTTGGAAAAAGATGGGGATTTGTAATTTGCTGAGTTTTGTGATTGTGTCGGTTTGTTTGGGGAAAATATAAATGAATAATGTGAAGAGTTTCTAGTAATAAAGCTCATTTTGTTCTGTGCGACAAAGTCCGCAAGAAAAATAAACACGCCGTTGTCGCTGGACCACGAGTTGCGCGTCATTGCACTTTGAACGGTATATAGATATACACTATCTACCAACAAGTAATTGGACACCTGTGATAGCAAAGGAAAACAAAGTTTATTCACCTTCAATAATTGATGGAGCCTCCAGAAGCGGCGATTACAGCTGCGAACCTCCTGGGCATGCTCTCAACCAGACGTACGACGGCTAGCGGTATTTTCTTCCACTCGGCTTGGAGAAGTCAGGTCAGTTCCTTCACCGGTTTCGGACTGTGGGGGCACCCCTTAAGTCGACGCTCCAACTCGTCCCAGAGGTGCTCGATAAGGTTAAGGTCCGGGCTCTGCGCAGGCCAGTCCATTCGATTAACCCCATTGTCAGCATACCAAGCCATGGTGGACTTCGCAACATAACAGGTGGCATTGTCATCCTGAAAGTAACATGATCCACCCCGTAAAACTGCCACAACGTAGTAAGCGCATGGTCATCCAAAATGGTGCAGTAGGTCTCAGCGTTGAGTCTACCAGGAATTGCGACCAAGGGTCCCGTGCCATACCAAGAGAAACGCCCCGTTAGCATAATTCCACCGCCGCCGAACTTCACAGTTGGCACAATACATTCCGGCAGGAGGTGTTCTCCAGGCAGACGCCAAACCCAGACCCTGCCATCCGAACGGTAGAGGGTGAACCTTGATTCGTCGCTCCAGAGAACCTGTTTCCACTGTTCAACGGTCCACTGTGGACGTTCTTTGCACCACGTAAGCTGAGCAGCGCTATTGGACTTGGTGATCAAAGGCTTGTGGGCGGCAGCACGTACATGATAACCGAGCAGATGGGCTTCCTCACGGATGGTATTCATCGAAAGAACACTCCCGGATGCCTGTTGAAACTCCTCGCGGATGTGGCCCATTGATTTGGTGCGGTTCTTCTGAATTTCTCTGGCCAGCACCCGTCGGTCTCTAACTCCCAGTTTTGTGGGTCTGCCGGGTCGGGGCACATTCCGACAGTCGCCTCTTATCTTCCACTTGCCAATCATGTTGGCCACTGTCGATTTTGGGTACTTGAACTCGCTGGATATGTCACGTATGGATCGGCCATTTCTGTGATACCCGACATTTAAACATTTCTCGAAATCGGAGAGCTCCGAACTGCGTGACATCTTGCATGCGACTGGTTGCGTTGTTGTTTCCCACATGATATTTAATGGCAGCAGCCGAGACGTGTATCAGGACCGCAGATATCGTCGATTACAGGGGTGTCCAATTACTTGTTGATAGATAGTGTATATTCACTAGTATATAGATATATATTCTGTAAAATAAAAGTATAATAGCCAAAAATGCACCCTCTCTTCCACTTTTTTATAATTAGTTTTTGCTTCACTTGCAAATTTTAAGAAATTTACTGTGTAGTTATAATGCAGTGTTAGAATTAGAAATAAATCTTCTGCTGGCCCAGTGGGCCACTAGAATTTGCAATTTATTGGTCCACCAAAATGCCAACTGGTCTGTAAAAAAAATAATTAAAAAAACTTAGACATTTACGATATACGCAGAAAATAATGTATCGTTTCAATGGAATTATCTCAAATATTTGTTTTTAAACTTATCATTAGTTTGCAGCCTAAAAAGAAAACCATACAGCAAAGTAAAAGAAATAGAAAGTCATTTTCTAACTTGTGACAAATTAAAAAAACAAACAAACTTACTTACTAGCCATCCGGGTTAGTAAAATCAATAGTTCAGTGGTCTGTCGGAAGTTTTACTGGCCAACGGACCACTGGGTAATTTGAACGATGTAGTGTATATTGTAAAATGCCCAAATATAAGTAATTTTTTTAATGAAATATTGCATTTTTGGAAAAGAACTAGAAAAAATTAAAATTTAGGTGGTTATCACTGGAAGATATTTTTTGTCACCTGTGTAACTACATGAAAGAAACTATGTAAACTGCTTAACATAAATTTCTGATACATTCGAAACATTATGCCATGCAAATGATTTTTTACATCATGCAAAACAAGCCTGCCGAATCTTATGAAATTTGCTTTAGATCAGGAAAGTTCTTCAGAAAGTATTGAATTTCTGCCATTGTGAAGAATATCTAATTTAGATAGACTGCAGAACGTCACCGTAGCTTGTGCACAAGTTTTGCTTTCAAAAGTCAGTGAAGATGCTTTTTTCTTCAGATACATACCAGTCAACATCTCATTTGAACTAAATCACATAAAAGTATGTGTTTTTGGGGTAATTTTGTAAGTTTAAAAATGATAAGCTTAAAATGATTAAGGTGAAAGGTTATTTGTGACCTTGAAGTTGTTAAATTTTTATTTCTAGCATGATATAACAGCTTGTATAAAATGCTTTAAGAAAATGCAACTTTCAATCTTCTACTCCAATTAGGTAATGAGATACAACTACTCAGATTGCCTGTAGTCATGATTTTCTCATTTTCAAGGTCATGTAATTTAAAACTCCGGGAGGACAATTAAAATTTGTGATTTTTGTATAAATCTACATGTCTAAAAATCACACCAAATTTCAAGGAAATTAAAAGGAGTAAGGTTGTGAATATTGTTGCATTTTACATGAAAAATGACCCTATATGAATTTTTCCTAAATTCGTGTCAGTGATATTTTCTGAATTGATATTTGATTGCAGTGGCGCAACTAGAACAACGTGTGCCCCCTGCAAGTTTTACTTCAGTGCCCCTTAGCACAGTAATTTTCCCAGGATTTTGAATACGAGGGAGGATATATTTTTTGCAGTGTGTGTGTGTGTGTTAATGTGTGTGGTAATGGATGGGGAGGAGGAAGCCAGAGAGAGTGTCTAGAAAAGTCGAGGGGGTGGGGGTGTTCCTATAGCCCTGTAGTTTTAACTTTTAAAGTAATTTTTGGATCAGAAGTACACATATAATGCTAGGTTATCAACAGTGCTCCAAAAAATAGTCGCCAGTGGTGACTAAAATTTTCTGCCTGGCGACAAGCATTTTAGTTATTAAAAATTTATTTTTTTCACTCAGAGAAAAGCACTTTTTTTTTCCATGTTTTCTAATTGTAATCGGTTTATTTTTGATCACAAATAGATCAAGGAAAAAAAAATGCATGATGCATTTAATTATGGCAGTTAAGAGAGAAAAACTCCCCCTTCTGGTTAATGTACTCCATGTGGTGACTACTACCTGTGAAGGCCAAAACCACGTGTCAATCGGTGTTAACGGGCGCACATGTGCCGGCATCACAAATTCCCGCATTTGGGGTGGGTGGAGGACAGCACGTGTGCATGGATGCGTAGGAGAAGAGAAAAGACAACCAAATACGTTCTCACGGACGCGGAACCTTTCTTGTTAAAAGTAAGACGGGATCATGAGAAAGCGGAATGTCAAGTTAGGCTGCAACCCCACGCCCCACACACAGGAAGAAAAAATTCTTGCTTTCATTCTATCTTTGGAATGGGAAACTTCTGTGCCGTCCAGTTTTGCATTTCGATTGGTGGTTGGTCGGGGGCATTTGTGACGGCGACGCACATCACTGTGATAGCGAAGAGAGGGGTTAGGAGCAAGTTCACGGTGCTGTTTGTTCAGTTTCACTGCTGTTGTATTTATCATAAAGTTATGGTATGTTCATTGTGCAGCGTTGCTGAGTGCACTTTTATCTTACACTTGGGAGGTTGAGGTTCACTTCATTCTCCTGTTCAATTCAGTCATGTTCCTTTCCTCAGTATTTGACAATTTCTTTCCGTGTTTATTGTTCACACCCCTTGATGTATGCAATTGCTTCCCTTTGAGCAGATTATTAGAATGACAAGTTTTTAAATATGGATCAGAAAAGTATACTTTCATTTTTCCAGAAAAGAAATATTATGACAGTCAGTGACGTGGCAAATGAGGAATTATCCGTTGAGGCAGTGGTTCATGAGAAAGATTGTACTATATCTCAAGGCAGATTTGCATTATGTGAAAATGTTGAATAAAGAAAAGATGGCAAATGAAAATTTCAGCGGAAATGGTGTGACGAATTTTCGTGACTAGTATTCGAAGATGGATACTTGGAGCAAAATATGCTCCAGTATCATGATATTTCGGATAAAAATTCTAAAATTGTTCAGGGATTTCAATGCCCTTTCAAAATTGAAACTTTTAAAGTACACCAGAAATCAAAACTGCACAAAAATTGTATAGATCGTGATGCAACTATAAAAAAACCCGGAGTGCACACCACTGGCACTGTGTAATAAGAAAATGGATGAAAAAAATGTTTAAACATCTTGGAAAGCTTTTCAATACAGCATATTACATAGCAAAATATAATAAGCCATTCACTGATTTTGAAAATCTGATTGTTTTAAATAAATTTGATTATGATGTTGGTCTTCAACAGTATCAGAATGACATACAATGCAGAGAGTTTATATCACATATTACAGGTGTAATAAGGTAAGAACTAATTGTGGAAATCAAAGAATGTAGTCTTGTAAGTCTTCTTCTAGATGCATCAGATAAATCTACAGTAGAGAAGAGCTAGTAATTTATGTTCGATTCATCAGAGACAGGAAAGTCAAAGAAGTCTCTCTCAGTTGTCCCCCTTCAGTCATCTACTGCAGAAGGATACTATACAGCTTTAGATGAACAGATGAAGAATCTGGGGATTGATTGACTAAAAGGACAATGGCTGGTTGGACTTGGCCCAGACGGTGCAGCAAGTATGGTTGGAAAAGAAAATGGGCTATAGCTAAAGTAAAAAGAAATATCACTGATGTTATTTCCCAACACTGTGTTGCTCACAAACTGAATCTGAGTGTTCTGAGTTCAGTACGAAATGTAAAGTACCTTGATGAATTAGATACTGTTTTGCGAAAACTGTACAAGTTTTATAGCAATTCACCCAAAAGACTGCAACAATTAAGCCAAGTAGCAAAACTTGGAATCAAAGATTTTGAAATTCCAGTATCTTCATAAAGTTTGCTGGGTTTCTAGCAAAGTTGGAGCTCTTACAGCATTAATAAAAAAATTCAATGTAGTTGTCACTCACTTGGAGGAAGTTTCAAATGAGAAAGGGGATGATGCTGCTGTTGCCAAAGGCATTTTGAAAAAAAAATGACAAGTTTTCAATTTGTGATTACTCTTCATTTTCTGCTTGATTTTTTGAGTATTTTTCAGGAAGTTTCTTTAATTTCAAAGAGAACAGATGCTTTTAAGCCAAATTGCAATACACATCAAAAGAACCATAAATGAATTGCAAAACTTGGAAATTTGTTCTGGCTCATATGAAAGTTTGTAAATTCAACCACTATTGCTGGTATGTACAAGAATATCCAACTTTCCAACATTGATCACAAAGTGTTTGAGTTGGATAAAAAGAAAATGATTAATGATGGGGTGAAATATCTTCAAGAAAGGTTTTTAGAGTTTGATAATCAGATTGTAAAAGCTACTGCTGTATTTGATACCTTTACCTGGCCTCAAGAAAATAAAAATTCTTTCACAGCTTTTTCAAAGGCATCTTTCCTCCCATTGTAGTGAAACTTCATGGGAGAGGGAAATGAAGTCCCTGATGAATGAGTGGTACGAGTTCAAAGTTGTCGGGGAAAAAAACTCGAATTGCTGATTTACTCGAAAAGACATTATCTAACCGGCAGAGATTTCCACTTCTTAGCCATTTAATGGAAATTGTATATTTTACCTACATCTATCTCATCATGCAAACGTGGTTTCAGCCACATGAACTTAATTAAAAGCACAAACAGAACATGCATAGGAGAATCAGCATTAAATGATCTGACGATGATTCATCTAAATGTACCAGCACTCAAAAGATTTCCTCCCACAGAGAGCCGTTGATAGCTGGTACTTTTCATCCAAAACAGTGAGACACACAGAAGGGCACATGTTAATCAAAAGAAAATTATCCCAAACAAAATTTGTTGAATCACATAAGAAACACTGTTGAGCATTTTTTTTCCAAAGAGAAATTTTGTAGAAGATAATTATTTTGCAGCAAATTTCTTGGATACAAGGAATTAACAATTTTTATTTATTATTTTTCTATTTACATTTTTGCATTTATTATGAGACTTACCCTAGCAAGGCAAAATGCAAGCTCTAGGATCATCAAGGGTATAATAATTTTGTTTACTTCCTGGACTAATTCTTGACTTGTTTCCTCCCATACACAATTTTTGAAAGAAAATAGATAAATACGTGAGCTTTTTGCTGAGTTAGATAGATAATTCAGTATGAGGAAAAAAACTAATTAGAGCATCTCATTCATGAAGGGCTCTACTATCTCAGTTTAAGTATGCAATGAGATTTGCCAGAATAATGGGAAGTCGTCTTTCAGAATCCATAGAGGTTATCTGAAGTATGCTTTTTTTCCTAGTATGTGCCAAGTAACCTAGTATTTTTACTCAATTATCTGAAATTTCTATCTATAATTACACTAGTCTGCATGAGATCAGATGATTAAAAACTAATATGTGTGCTTATCTCAGTTTTTTTTTTTTTTTTTTTTTTGATTGGAGGTTTAACGACCACCGTGAGCAACTCAATGGGCTATAAGCAGTCGTCCGTCCCTAATTTAGGGTCACTGGTTCCAGGGAAGGGAGAGAGCCAGTGCCATAAGACAAACACAACATCCATGCCTCACCGGGATTTGAACCCGGATCCCGTTCGGACGAAAGATCAGAGGCCATCGCTTAGACCACTGCGCCAACGGGGCGGCTAGCTCAGTTTTAGCTACTGCTGTATTTGATACCTTTACCTGGCCTCAAGAAAATAAAAATTCTTTCACAGCTTTTTCAAAGGTATCTTTCCTCCCATTGTAGTGAAACTTCATGGGAGAGGGAAATGAAGGCCCTGATCAATGAGTGGTACGAGTTCAAAGTTGTCGGGGAAAAAAACTCGGATTGCTGATTTACTCGAAAAGACATTATCTAACCGGCAGAGATTTCCACTTCTTAGCCATTTAATGGAAATTGTATATTTTACCTGCATCTATCTCATCATGCAAACGTGGTTTCAGCCACATGAACTTAATTAAAAGCACAAACAGAACATGCATAGGAGAATCAGCATTAAATGATCTGACGATGATTCATCTAAATGTACCAGCACTCAAAAGATTTCCTCCCACAGAGAGCCGTTGATAGCTGGTACTTTTCATCCAAAACAGTGAGACACACAGAAGGGCACATGTTAATCAAAAGAAAATTATCCCAAACAAAATTTGTTGAATCACATAAGAAACACTGTTGAGCATTTTTTTTTCCAAAGAGAAATTTTGTAGAAGATAATTATTTTGCAGCAAATTTCTTGGATACAAGGAATTAACAATTTTTATTTATTATTTTTCTATTTACATTTTTGCATTTATTATGAGACTTACCCTAGCAAGGCAAAATGCAAGCTCTAGGATCATCAAGGGTATAATAATTTTGTTTACTTCCTGGACTAATTCTTGACTTGTTTCCTCCCATACACAATTTTTGAAAGAAAATAGATAAATACGTGAGCTTTTTGCTGAGTTAGATAGATAATTCAGTATGAGGAAAAAAACTAATTAGAGCATCTCATTCATGAAGGGCTCTACTATCTCAGTTTAAGTATGCAATGAGATTTGCCAGAATAATGGGAAGTCGTCTTTCAGAATCCATAGAGGTTATCTGAAGTATGCTTTTTTTCCTAGTATGTGCCAAGTAACCTAGTATTTTTACTCAATTATCTGAAATTTCTATCTATAATTACACTAGTCTGCATGAGATCAGATGATTAAAAACTAATATGTGTGCTTAGCTCAGTTTTTTTTTTTTTTTTTTTTTTTTGATTGGAGGTTTAACGACCACCGTGAGCAACTCAATGGGCTATAAGCAGTCGCCCGTCCCTAATTTAGGGTCACTGGTTCCAGGGAAGGGAGAGAGCCAGTGCCATAAGACAAACACAACATCCATGCCTCACCGGGATTTGAACCCGGATCCCGTTCGGACGAAAGATCAGAGGCCATCGCTTAGACCACTGCGCCAACGGGGCGGCTAGCTCAGTTTTTAGCACGACTTTTGTAAAAAGATCGTGCTTCTGTTATCGGTTTGTCTGTCCGTCCCTCCGTCTGTCTGTACCCATGATATCTCAGCAACTTATTAGTCCGATTTGAAAAATTCTTTTTGCATTGGGAAGCTAGAAATATGCAAATGATGATCCTTTATTTCGTTTTGTACGATGTACAATTTCGCCAGTAGAGGGCGTAAATGCAGATGATGTCGAATTCAAAAATACGTTTTATTCCACATATTTGCTTCTAAACATCCGATTGAAAAAAAATTTATCTTTCGATTCCATTTATGTCGAAGAGTATTTTAGATATAGTTACTTTTTCAAATAACGCATAGATTTTCCGCTAAGGGACGTAAAAGTAAATTACATTTTCCCCGATAACTCTTCTCCTAAAACTCTGATTTGAAATTTTTTTCCTTCAGCGGATACATCTCCTGATGGAAAATCTTTTGCATATAATTTCAAATTTTTGGTAAAGAATACTTTGGCCACCAGGGGCGTAAGTGTTAATTTTTGCTTCTGATGTATTTGCCATAAAATCGTAGCTTCTAAAATATTGATTAAAAAATTATTTCTTGGACTGATGCCACTCACATCGATAAACCTTTTCGGAATATTTTCTTCTTAAAATATTCCACAGTTTCTCCGTCAGAGGGCGTAGATGTACATCTTATTTTTGTCAATATCTCTACTTCTAGGAGTCCGATTTGAAAAATTCCTTCTTTGTTGGATAGTGTTTTCCGTGTGACATGTTTTTCATATAATTTCAAAATTTTTAAGTAATTCATAGACTTTCCGCTAGGGGCGTAGCGGTAAATTTCGTTTCCCCCTATATCTCTGCTTCTAAATCTCCGATTTGAAAAATTCTTTCTGCACCAGATACAGTTCCTGATGGGAAATCATTTGCACATAATTTCTAATTTTTGTAAAAAATAGTTTGGCCACCAGGGGCGTAAATCTTAATTTCCGCTTCTGTTGTATTTGCAGCAAAATATGAGCTTCTAAATTCTCGATTGAAAAAAACATTGTTTGTTGACCAATACTACTCATGTGGACAAACCTTTTAGGAAAATTTTCTTCTTGAAAAAATGCATGATTCCTAAGCCAGGGGGCATAGATGTATATCTTATTTTTGTCAATATCTCTACTTCTAAGAGTACGATTTGAAAAATTCCTTCTTTGTTGGATAGTGTTTCAGATGCGAAATGTTTTTCCTATAAATTCAAAATTTTCAAGTAAATCATAGACTTTCCGCTAGGGGGCACAAAGGTAAATTGCGTTTTCTGCGTTAGTTCTGCTCCTAAAGCTCTGATTTGAAAAATTCTTCCTGTATCGCATACAAGACTTGATGGAAAATATTTTTCACATAATTTCTAATGTTTGGTAAAGAATGGTTTAGCCACCAGGGGTCATATGTGTTAATTCCTACTTCTGAAGTATTTGTTACAAAATCTGGGCTCCTGAAAACTCGACTAATTTTTTTTTCTTCGACCGATACCGCTTATATGGGTAAGCCTTTTGAGAATACTTTCTTCCTAAAATAATGCATGGTTTTCCCACCAGGGGACGTAAAGTCACATCTTATTTTTGTCGATATCTCTGTTTCCAAGAGTTCGTAAGCTCACAATTCCATTTACAGCAATATCTGAGGGATTAAAAACCCGATTGAAAATCTTCTTTCTTTGGTCAGATCTATTGTTTTCCATACCAGTTCCATTGACTTTGAATAGCTTTGATAAATTTAATTTGCGTCAGAACGGAATCAAAAGACGTGCTTATTGCACCCGAATTTCGGTGTAGACTTTCTTGTTCATGCTGATTCCAGAACTGGTCTTAGTTTTCTTCTATCACATCCAGTTTTTCCACAATCGACCCAAGTTGATTTCGAAGATTTATCGCTGATACCATTACATCTGCCAGTCAGGGGCATTTTAGCGGGAGGCATTTCAGCTATCTCTTTTGCCAATCGTCGACAAAGCAACGTAAGGTTACTTTTGGAGTATTGCCAAGTAGCCACCTATAGGAGAAAGACTGAAAAGAGAATTGGCAAGAATCCAAAAATAGCATTCCCGCCAGTCAGATGCTCACAATTCCAGTTCATTGCTCTTTCTGTTCGGATTTACACAGCTGTTCTAAGTTGCTGTCTCTATTGTGAGTGCATAGTCTTGCAATGTTGAAATGCAAGTGTGTAAATTGTCCTAATGTGTTCTGTTACATTTGTGGAAATTATGTAGTACTTAAGCAAAGAACAGATATCACAGACTTTGTGAAGAAAGCTTACTATGCTTATTGTAAAGTGCATTTTGGTTATCAGGATAAGGCAAGGGCACCACATAAAGTGTGCCACTATTGTGTTGAGAGGTTAAGGTTATGGACAAAAGGGAAGCAAACGTGCATGCCGTTTGCAATACATATGGTGTGGAGGGAGCCTAAAGACCACCTGAACGACTGTTACTTCTGCTTAGTTAATGTTACGGGCTGCAATTTGAAAAATAAGAAAATTGTGTATCCAAGCATTCCTTCAGCCATTAGTCCAATTTCACATTGAAAAGATCTGCCTGCCCCTCTTCCTCCAGCTGTGTTAGAGAATGTGGCGGGAGGTGATGAATTTGAACGTGATGCAATCTCCGAAGACGATAGTGATGTCTACAACCCAGAAAATGACTCTAATCCACAACTGTTCTCCCAGAATGAACTTAATGATCTAGTACGTGATCTGAACTTGTCTAAGGAATCTGCAGAACTACTTGGCTCCCGGTTGAAAAGTAAGAATCTTCTGGCTCCAGGAAGACTTTTTCATGGTGCGGACACAGAGAAAAAGAAGTACTTCCTTTTTTCTCTCAGAACAATTCCTTGATTTACTGCAATAACATCAATGAATTAATGCACTTCTATGGCATTGAATTCATGATCCTACTCAGTGGGGACTTTTTATTGACTCGTCCAAGAGGAGCCTCAAAGGCGTGTTACTGCATAATGGGAATGTGTATGGGTCCATTCCTGTGGCCCACTCAGTTAAAATGAAAAACATTCGAGAACATGAAGATACCATTAACAAATATACAGTATGAGGAACACAAATGGCTTATCTGTGATGACTTCAAAGTAATAGGAATGCTATTAGGACAACAAGCTGGGTACACGAAAATGCCTTGTTTTCTATGTGAATGGGACAGTAGGGCAAAGCAAAGGCATTGGACAATGAGGGTTTGGCCAGAGCGGAGAAACTTTGTTCCTGGGACTAAAAACATCCTGCATGATCCACTTGTAGACCCCCAAAAAGTATTGCTTCCACCACTACACATCAAATTGGGGTTGATGAAGCAGTTTGTAAGGGTTCTACCACAAAATGGGCCATGCTTCAAGTACCTTTCTATGAAATTTCCCTTCATCACACTAGAAAAATTGAAAGCTAGAATTTTTGTCGGCCCTCAAATAAAAAAAACTGATGAAGGACAAAGATTTTGAGAAAACTATGAATGAGAGAGAGAAAAAGACGCATGGACAGCGTTCCAATCTGTAACCGAAAACTTTCTAGGGAATCACAAAGATCCTAATTACAGAAAAATTGTTGAAACAATGTTGGAAAACTTCAAGCAGTTGGGTTGTAACATGAGTGTAAAAGTTCCCTTTCTACACTCCCATATCGACTACTTTCCGGAAAATCTGGGACATTATAGTGAAGAGCACAGTGAACAATTTCACCGAGATATAAAGGAGATGGAGAAGAGGCACCAGGGGAGATGGAATGAAACCATGATGGCCAACTATTGTTGGATGTTGAAGAGGGACAGTAAAGATAAAGGAGGATCTGCAAGAAAGTAAAAAAAAAGACAGTTTGAAAATTAATGGAACACTGTTTGCTTGTCGTTTTGTTAAAGACTGGTCACAGGTCAGTTCTTTACAGTAATTTTAAAGTGTTTTAGTAAAAAAAAAAAAAAAAAAAAGTCTTTGTGGGACATTGTTTGCATTTTTGTGCTTACATTAATTAAATTCTTGAAAACATAACTTGTTTTATTTAAAAACCTGATGTGATAGAGAAAAATGGAAGTCATTTCTAGAATCAGCATCAAAAATTGATTCAGGAACAGCTATTTTTAAGAAATCATCTGACAAAAATTTTTAATTTGCAGACTGGTGTTATCCTCAAGCTATCAGCTGTATACATGTCACAATTCAATTTTTCGACTAAAGCTTATCAGTAGATAAACTGAATTAGTCATCTATATAATTGATGCACAGTAATCATTAGTCATTACTCATACATTGATTAATTATAAAAATTTATTTTAATAAACTTATACCTGAGTATATTAATTTAATTAACATGATTATTAAAACTGGTGACAATTGAAATAAGATATATATATATATATATATATATATATATATATATATATATATATTAGTTTAATTATAGTTTCCATTTTTTAGCTGGCTACCAATTTAAAATCCTTGGTTATCATTCAGCCAAGCAGGATTAACGCGGATGCGTGGACCGATACATGAATATACATTTCATCGCAAGAAACGAATTCGGAAAAATATATTTCAATGGTTTAGGTTAATAACTTTAAGACTTTAGTGATTTGTTACTGGCTATGGTTTCATACAAATAGATAATGCTGTGTTCTACACTGTAAGAATGCAATATGGACTGCCGTAACCACAGATATTTATTTGCATATGTGACAAAACTTCAGCATTGCAGACCAGGAAAAAATTATGGGTGTGGAAATACAATGTGCATATATGTGAAGTGTATAAATATACTATACGATATAATTAACTATAAGTGACAATTACATGATTACAATACAAATAGAAGAGAATATTATTTTATACGATAAGGGGAAGTTTTTGTTTTTAGGCCTGTCTTTCTTTCTAGGCTTCATTTCTCCAAACTTGTCAAGTACAGCATCCAAGTCCATTCTTTTAGCAAACTAATTTTCTGTGCTTAACAGTGACAATCCCTGCAGTCTGTCTTGTGACATGGTGCTTCTCAAATAGCTTTTAATAAGTTTTAATTTAATTTGGAAAACGATATTTATGCAGCTACTATGAAGGGGTAGTGTTTAGAAAAGCATTAAGGCTGTTAATAGGTTAGTGCAACTACTGACAATTGTAGGATTTTCCACAAGTAGCTTTGCTATTTCCAGAATGGTCATTTTCTCAGCTATGTGGTTGCAGAGTGATCTTCAGAAACCTAGCAGTTCCTCTGCTAACTTGCTTGTCAGGTCACCTGGGTATGTGCTTACTAATCAATTTGAACTCATCACAAGATCTTTGTCTTTAGCTCCTGCCAAGGTAGAAGGCATAAGAAATCCAAATCTGACTGCTACAGCATGCAGTCTCTCAAACCTGTTACTGAGTTGGTTAATCAAAATGTCTAGTGTTACTTAAAACACAAAATGCTTAAAATTTCCCTCAGGATCGTGGAAATGTTCAGCTTGAGCCAGTTCGTCAAAGTGTTTCTTTACAGTACAGGGGCGCTTACACTTGAAAGTAGCATCCACATTCCAACTCGTCGCAAGAGAAGTGGCTTTTTCCTTGGCATAGTTGAAGTTCTTTCGGAATTAAGTTAAATTGTCTCTTGCATGCTTTAGCAGGTTTACAGCTCCTGAGAGATCTACGCTGCAAGATTGTAGTGACTTTGATGCAGTGTTAAGCGAGTTCAGCACTTCAAACCAAAGTACCAGAAGAAAGATTAACTCAATATTTTCCCTGCATTTTTTCAAACCAGTGGCTTCAGGTATTTCCTCATTTTTTTTTTTAGCTTAAGAGAATTACCCTGGTTAAAGCCTTCAGCATATCAACATAACAGAATCAAAGTGACATTACTGCATCCATTTTGCTAGACCAATGAGTAGGATTTAACTTTTCCAAAGTTACATTACCGTGTTTTGTCTTGCTTCCTTTCAACTCAGAGATGGTTGATAATAAGCTCCAACGCTTAACAAAGTGTACAGTTACTGTACTGTATGTTTCCCATTGCAGTGTCGTTGATAACAAGATTAAGGTTGTGCGATGCACAGTGAACAAACAAGGTGTGTTCTTTTTTTCCCCCCTAATTCGGGCTTGTAATCCAGAATACTTTCCACTCATCGAAGACGCCCATCATATCCCTGTCCGCGACACTAAGAAAGATCTAACATATTTTCTTCCAGTGATTGTAGTAGGCCTACTAGTATTGCTTTCTCCAGGCCGGCAGACGTCTGATCTTCGGTATCCCATGGTTCGTACGCTCCTTGAAAAGTCCTTGAATAAAAAAGTTCATTTTCAAGTCCTTGCAAAAAGTTTAAGGCTCTGTAAACAATACTTGAATTTTTTTTTTTTAAGTAATGATATGAAACAGCATATGTAAGGTCAGGTGATGCGTAACATCACAGCCTCTCCTTGACAAATGTCAACCCCGCCTTCTCGTGGTGCATCCTGTTCCCACTAAAAGGGGCTCTGACGACCGCCCATAGCGGTATAACTATACCATCGGGATTAGAGGAAATTCTATCCCACACTCACCAACCCGCTTGGCCAGCGTGGTGAGTTATGGCCAAACCCCTCCAAAATGATTCCACAACTTAAATCTTGGCCCTCAGTCTCCGGCAGCTGGAATGTACCTGGCCAAGGCAGCGGCCAGTGCGACATGAAGGCAGAGGGTGCTAAGAATCCCGGAGGACCGGACTAGGCTGCCATCTGATGCTGACCTTGGCAACGTACAATGGACGCTCCCTATCTTCTGATTCAAGGCTTCTTGAATTGGAAGAGGAACTACAAAGGATCAAGTGGGACATCGTGGGGCTAAGTGAGGTAAGGAGAAAAGGAGAAGATCTCATCGAACTGAAAAGTGGACATCTCTTCTACTATCGTGGGACAGATACTGGCAGAACTAGTGGTGTTGGATTTATAATAAACAAGAAACTGAAGGATAAAGTTGTAGAAGTTGAAAGTTCCTCTGACAGAGCTGCACGACTTGTTATCCAACTCTCGAAAAGATACCAGGCTCAGATTATTCAAACTTATGCACCCACCACAAGTCATCCTGAAGAAGAAATTGAAGAATTTTATGAGGAAATTTGTCATCTAAATAATAAAGGTAAGCAGCACTTGAAAATAATTATGGGAGATTTCAATGCAAAAATAGGGCAACGGCAACAGAATGAAACTTCAGTAGGTAAATTCGGTCATGGCAACAGAAACCAGCGTGGAAATACTCTCGTTGAGTTTGCAGAGGCAGAAGGGTTTTTCATCTTGAACTCCTTCTTCAAGAAAAAGCCACACAGGAAATGGACATGGAGACATCCAAATGGGACGACAAGTGAAATTGATTTTATTATGTGTAACAAAAAATTCGTCATAGAAGACTGCAGTGTGCTAAACAAGTTCAACACAGGTAGTGACCATAGATTGGTGAGATGTAAGATGCACCTCAACACTAAACTTGAACGTGGCAAGCTCATAAGACAAACAAAATCTATTGACATAACCAACCTTAAAAAACACCATAATACCTTCAAGTTAGAACTGAAGAACAGGTTCTCTGCTTTAGAAGGCCTAACATCGGAAGAAGTGGACATCTCTGAAGTTAACAGAAAAGTAACCAAAGCTCTTATGGAAACAGCAACAAAATTAGCTGGGTCTAAGAACAAATTGCATGTGAACAAATTATCAGGAAAAAACCAAAATGTTGATGCAAAAAGAAGAGAGATGAGGACAACTAAAGATGTGACTTCCAAAGTGGAATATATAGAGCTATGCAAGACAGTAAGAAAAAGTATCACTGAAGACGTAAGGAAATTCAACTGTGAACTAGTGAGGAAAGCAATTGAAAACAACCAAAGCCTAAAGATAGCAAAGGGACATCTCAGTAAGGGAAGAAAACAGATTATGGCACTGAGAAAAGAAGATGGTTCTGTAACAAGAAATAGAGGCGAAATTTTGACAAGAGTGAAAGATTTCTACTCCAAATTATATGAAAGGGATGATATATGCACTCCAGACATCATGAAAGATACCAGTACCAGAGTTCCTCCAGTCCTTCCAGCAGAAGTTGCACATGCAATCAAGAACATGAAGCGAGGAAAAGCTCCAGGAGAAGATGGAATTACTGTAGACATCATACAAGAAGCAAGTGGAGAAATCGAAACAGTACTCGCCCAAATTTTCACTCGATGCCTTAATGAAGGAAAGATTCCTGAGGATTGGAACACCGCTACAATGATCCTGCTACATAAGAAAGGTGACATTGAGGATCTCGGAAACTACAGACCTATCAGCCTCCTATCAGTAGTTTATAAAATCTTCACTAAAGTTCTTTCACACCGCTTGAAGGTAACACTGGACATGGCTCAACCGAGAGAACAAGCTGGATTCAGGAGTGGCTACAGCACAATAGATCATATCCACGTGCTGAGAGAACTAATTGAAAGAGCGAGGAATATGAACTTCCATTGTGCATGGCTTTTATCGATTATGAAAAAGCCTTTGATTCGGTGAAACCATCAGCAGTTACAATGGCTCTGAAAACCTGCGGTATTGAAGATGCATACATTAATATTATTAATAACATCTATGAAAATGCAAGTGCAAAGATTAGGCTGTTTGAAAATACAACACACGTAAAAATTGGAAAGGGAGTGAGACAAGGTGACACCATATCTCCGAAGCTCTTCAATGCCACATTGGAGGGTGTTTTTCAGTCGCTGAGCTGGGAAAACAAGGGGATAAAGATTAATGGAGATTATCTAACCCACCTTCGTTTTGCTGATGACGTAGTCATTTTTGCCACTACCCCATCAGAGCTGCAGAGTATGATCCAGGAACTTGCGGACAAGAGTAAAGAAGTGGGATTAAAAATGAACTTTCAGAAGACAAAAGTGATGTTCAATGCTTTTACAGGAAATGAAGATTTATCGATTGATGGAGAAAAGCTGGAGATAACAGACACGTACGTTTATCTTGGACAGCAGATATCAAGTGAGGGTCACATTGATGAAGAAATTAATCGGCGTACAAAACTTGCCTGGAGAGCTTTTGGAAGAAACAGCATAATTTTCAAGAGCAATATGCCATTATGTCTTAAAAGAAAAGTGTTTGATCAATGCATCCTTCCAATGCTTACGTATGGTGCAGAGACGTGGACCTTAACTAAAAGAGACATACAAAGGCTGCAGACAACTCAAAGAAGCATGGAGAGGTGCATGCTTGGTGTAACCAGGAGAGATAAGAAGAGGAACTCGTGGATCCGAAAAATGACAAGAGTGGAAGACATCATGATCAGAGTTAAATCCCTGAAATGGCAATGGGCTGGACATACTGCCAGAAGGACAGATCATCGATGGACAGCCGAAATTTTAGATTGGATTCCAAGGGACAGGAAAAGACCCAGAAGAAGACCACATGGGAGATGGGTGGATGAAATTCGAAAGTATGCTGGGGTGACATGGAGGAGACTGGCACAAGACAGACCGTTGTGGAGGAAACTTGGGGAGACCTTCGTCCAGCAGTGGATCGATAATGGTTGACAATGATGATGATGATGATGATGTTTAATAATTGCTTCTGCTAAAAAGATGTATAGGAGATTTCTGTGTAGTTCCAATAAAAACATCAAGATGATCAAATAGCGTAGGACTTGCTTTCAACCCAGGGGAATGGGTGAACAGCGGTACCTTGGCTATGATATAACTACAGAGTAAAGCATCAGCCATGTGAATGAAGTAAGTGGAATGATATATTCACAAATTGTGATTGGCTTCTATTTACTGGGGTTAGGGACACATCGTTGCCGGAGAGGATGGAACTTCCAGGAATTGCTTGTGCTTCATGCGTGAACCTTTCATCTCCTGGCTGCATCAAAAAATGCTTTAAAGTCATGCATCAAAAATAAAAGGTTAAAGCAAACAATAAGTGTCATACCAGCAGGTGAATACGAAAATCATGTACCCTTTCAAAATATTCCACATTATAATTTCGAAAAAACACGGGCAATTCAAAGTTAATAAAATAAACCAACTGGGGGCAAGGGGTAACAGGCAGGTCATTGAAGGTGTGCCCGCCCCAGCTAAGATTGATGGTCTGAACTTACTAAAATACCTATCTACTGATCGACTGACAGTACACACATATGATAATTCGGGTTTAAAAAGTGCTTGAATTTATTTTGCTTGAAAGAGTACGAACTTTGTATCCCGTAATCCCAGAAATGTTTCTTTTATCTTTACATCAGTAGACTGACCATATTCATCCCCTGGCAAAGTTATGTAGTGGATGATTTCACTCATTTGATCAGATTTTGCAAGATCCAGCGTTGTGTCAAAAATCGTGGAGAAAGAATGGTGCTGAAGTTGCTTTGTCAAGAATATTCCTCTTCAAATATGTTGCAAGCACTTGAATTAATTCATTTTGAATAGCTGGACTTTGGTATCTTACTGTACCAGGAGGCTTTTCCAACAACTGCTTTAATGCCGGATCGTCTTCTGCCAATAATTCTACAATAGCCAAAAAATTACCATTGTTTATTTTTCCAATAGACTTACGATGCCCGCGGAAAAGTAGATTGCAAACAGCTAATGTCGGTGCGACGTTCAACAGACGATCCAGAACTTTTCTCCAATAACATTTCTCCTTGTTTATTTGGTTTTCAGTTTCCTCGTCAATTCTCCCATGCAATCTCCACTGATCAAACACACAACAGGCGTTTCCGTGAGAATCAGTACTTTCATGTTCAGTAATTTTACATGATAAATCCTTCCACTTCACAAATACCTTCTGCCTAATTCTGGTTTCTTTGTTTTGTGCAATCAGCAAAAAGCCAGCAGGGCTCACAGTAAACCATATCTTTTTGGGAAGAGTAACATAGCCAATATTCTATGCACTTTCATTCCAGTTTTGGTCATTATTTCGTAGTAGGATGCGGAAAAACAGTGGTTGTTTTTATCTCTTGGAAACGGCCCCTTAGGTCAACAGAAACCAATTTCAATAATGAAGGACTTGAATTTTAGATCAAAAACATGAGCACCATAATGCCCTGTGTCTGTCGGATATTTTGCAGTGAACGCTTTAATGACTAATGGTACTAGTGTCACAGGAAGTAGTCCGCACATGGTAATTTTCACCGGGTTTTGCAAATTTCATAATCACCTATTTTACTTTTGCTTGTTTCTGAAGTGCTCGGTTTTTGTAAAATGTCTGCTTCTAAACTTTGAAAAGTTAACATGATAAACAAATCATCATTCTTTTCATCAGAAACGGCACTTGAGCTTAATTGACTCTGTGGCAAAAAGAACTGATCGAGTTTTGGAAGTTTCTTCACACGCTTTTCTTTCGCCAATACTGTGCTCCACTTGGACGCTTTTGTGACGTTTTACTAATGGATGTCATTTGCTTTATACATTAAAGTTTCCTCACAGTGAATGAAATGGACATTTCTACTATAAGAAAGAACTAAAAGCAGTAGCAATGTGCAATTGTTTTGTCCCAAACCAAAATAAATCACCCTCTTATACAGTTCTGCAGACTGCTGTGAATAAATGTTGGCGCCTGTTGTCGTGTTGTGTACATAATCCTAGGTCACTGATTGGTTTCAGATCCTTGACCTTCACAGGGAAACCCCACGTAGCATCGCACTTTTCCTCAGCAGCTCAGAGTGAGAGTGAGTGGTAAGCAATCATATTATTTACAATCCATTGCAGAGCAATTCTATTATGACCTGATGATAAAGGGCCGATAGTTTGAATCTGTAGGACATCCAGTGATTTAAAAGTTAAACTTGACATTTTTTTTGGCAAAGCTAAATACTGTATATCTTAAAGGAAAACATGAATCTTTGGGTTGATTATTTGTTTGTTTTTGTGCGTGTTCAGATTTTTAAAATTTTTTCATAAAAATACAACTGGTAGCTGCAGTACGCTCCTTTGTTGCCTGCACTCCACCCCCTGCTCCTGCGGGGGTGGTAGTTACACCACTGTTTGATTGCAGAATGTTTCAAATGGACAGAGGCATGTTCATTTCTTTTGTGTTTGCAGTGGAAGCCAGTAATGAACACCATTTCATGGGCTTGTGATCCAGTTTCAAATTTCATCATTATATAATCAATTTGATGCATTTTATAGCAGTTTAAAGTGTCAGTCAGTTATTTTTTTAATTCAATTCTTTGTTTCTTAGCTGAATTCAGAAGTGTCTAAATTTAATGGAAGTAAATATCCTGTGCAGTCGTATACCTGACAATCTACCAATTTCTACACAAGTTCCAAAAATACACAGAGAAGGCTGTTTGTCTTAATCCCCCCCCCCATCACTTATGCTATGGACTTTTTACAAGAAATTTTGGCATTAGTCTTTGCAGAAAATTAACATAACCAATATAAAAATGGCTGTCCTCCATTCAGAGTGAGATTGTGATGTATATCTGATAGTGATTTTTAAAAATACCAAGTAAATCTGCAAACAGTTACGAAGCATTACTTTGATAGGTGGTAGTGATCTTATAAAACAAAAACTGTTGAATCATAATTTGAAGTTGCATTGAGGAAAGGATTATGTGTCATCAGTTTGTGTGCCAGAAAACTGCAGAACAGGGTGCCATGAATTTTGATGAAAATCAGTGTTAACCAGTACAAGTGAAGTGACTAGCTTCCTTTAATCCACTTCAGATGAACAATTTTAATATTACTAAGTTCCTTTTTTTGCATAAAGCTTATTTTCATAGACTTGATGTGCTGCTCTGCAAGGCCAGCATATCAGTTACATGAAAGTTAACTTTTATTTTGTCAGTTCAATTCCTTTGCTGTAAAAATTGCTTAATTCATATTCTTCCACATTATGTCTTAAAAGTTTTTTTTTTTTTCCTTTTTTAGGGAGAAAAATTACATTCCACTGAACTGAGGCAAGATGATCGGTGGACTGTTTATCTACAATCACAAAGGAGAGGTGCTCGTTTCTCGTGTGTTTAGAGATGATATAGGACGGAATGCCGTAGATGCTTTTCGAGTCAATGTGATCCATGCGAGGCAGCAAGTGCGTAGTCCTGTGACCAACATAGCGCGCACTAGTTTCTTCCACATAAAGCGAAGCAATATATGGCTGGCAGCAGTTACCAAACAGAATGTCAATGCTGCTATGGTCTTCGAGTTCCTCTTAAAAATGGTGGAAGTCATGCAGTCCTATTTTGGGAAGATCAGTGAAGAGAATGTGAAGAATAATTTTGTTCTTATTTACGAGCTGCTAGATGAAATATTGGATTTTGGCTATCCACAGAATACAGATACTGGCATTTTGAAGACTTTCATTACACAACAGGGTGTAAAGTCACAAACCAAAGAAGAGCAAACTCAAATTACAACACAAGTTACTGGTCAGATAGGATGGCGTCGCGAAGGCATAAAGTATCGACGGAATGAGCTCTTCCTGGACGTCCTGGAGTATGTTAATCTTTTGATGTCTCCTCAAGGGCAAGTCCTTAGTGCCCACGTTGCAGGTAGAGTAGTCATGAAGTCATATCTTTCTGGTATGCCCGAGTGCAAATTTGGTATCAATGACAAAATAACCATGGAGAGCAAAGGAAAGTCGAGCACTTTGGATGATCCCAGCAGAAGCACGGGTAAAACTTCCATTGCAATTGATGATTGTCAGTTTCATCAGTGTGTTAAGTTAAGCAAGTTCGAAAGTGAGCACAGTATCAGCTTCATACCTCCAGATGGAGAATTTGAGCTGATGAGATATCGCATCACCAAGGACATAAGTTTTCCTTTCCGCATCATTCCTCTTGTGAGAGAAGTTGGTCGAACGAAGATGGAAGTGAAGGTGGTCCTCAAATCTAATTTCAAGTCATCCTTGATTGGACAGAAAATTGAAGTTCGCATTCCTACCCCTTTAAACACTAGTGGAGTCCAACTGATCTGCATGAAAGGAAAGGCTAAATACAAAGCCAGTGAAAATGCTATTGTGTGGAAGATAAAGCGAATGGCTGGAATGAAGGAGACTCAGCTTAGTGCTGAAATCGAATTGCTTCAGACTGACACAAAGAAAAAATGGAATCGGCCACCAATATCAATGAACTTCGAAGTACCCTTTGCACCCTCAGGCTTGAAAGTTCGTTACTTGAAGGTTTTTGAACCCAAACTAAACTACAGTGACCATGATGTCATCAAATGGGTACGCTATATTGGCAGAAGTGGGTTGTATGAAACTCGCTGCTGAAAATTTCCAAATGTGGCTTGTGTGTTGGTTGGTTGGGTGGCTGTGCTGTCAAGTTATAATAGTATGCCTGGTTAGGTACCCTGTAATTTTGTTAGTGTTTACAACATGTGAGCTATCGTGTTTAATCACTGTTCAGATATTTTGTAACTGCACCAGAATTCTATTCCGTTGTTAATACCTAAAATGTTTAAAAGTGCAACATTTATCTAAATGTATGTTGGATTAGCTATTGAGTAGCATGTAACATGATGTTATTCTCTTCATATACTAATAAAATTGTGGTAGTATTCTTGCTGTCTGGATGCTAAAGTATTGTTTAACTTTGAGTATACACCATAGAAACCCAGTCTCCCATCATTCAGTGCATCTCGTACTTCTAAATATTGGGTTAAAAGGCTAGTAATGACTTTGCAAGTGTCCTACGGTACTTAAGATAAAATTTAAAAATGTTTCTATGAATTATGTTCATATGTATTATATTCACATGCTAAATTTAGATTGTACATACAATAAAAAATGACAATTCATTTACCTAACCTTATATATATGCTTATGGGCTAGATTATTACCATTCCTGTATCTGTGACTTGATGTGTTCCATAGAAATGTTACCAACCAGTGCATATTAATATCTCTCTCTAAATATATATATAGGCAACAAAAGCAGAGCATGTCAGTTTCTTGCCAGTACAAAGCACATGAAGTGAAGGGCTTGTAAGAGTTTGAATGGAGTATGACCATCAGCATGAGGAAAGCAAGACAGGCCCATCATCTTGAGAACTGCTGCCATAGTGAAGTGGCAGAAATGGTCTGAAGAGAAACACATCACAGTTATTGGAACAAAAGGTAAATTTCTAGGCTTTCACAGTGAGGTGCACCATTCTCAAATCTGTATGCACTTTGCTAGCATAGAAAAAAAAAAAAGCACCATTCTCAAATTGGAATGCACCTAGCTACCATGGAAGTCTAGGAATTTATCTTTCCTCGAAGAACTGAAATTTAGACCCTTCAAATTGTCCCCATGATCTAGAAATCTTGTTTCAATCTAACAAAACATAATGCAGACTGCACTGGTATATAAAATCAATAATGCAGTCAAAGGAATTTGGTGACTGTAAATTCCCTTTAATTTTACAAATGTTTTGACCCCATAGCAGAAAGTTCTTGAACAGTCTGCAACTGATATTGTGGTAATGACTGATTCTGGCAACAACCTTTTTAAATTTGACCAATTGTCCCCATGATCTAGAAATCTTGTTTTCAACGTTAACTTAGGCATGAATTTCATTCTTATTCCTGAATGTAAAGGTCGTGCCAAAATGCAAATTACTGTAGATGGAAAAAAAGAAAGTAGGTTACCAAGTTTTTAAAAAGAAAGCTTCTGATAACTGAAACATCCCAATCTTGTGTATTGCTGAGTATTGGGACCCATATATTGGAAGTGTGTTTCAGATATCTATACAGGAATCGCAAACTATGGAAACCACTTAACATTTTTCTGCTAAATTGATTGAACGAGCACCCCACAATAATTCGTAGCAAAATTCCCTATTGGTCAAACTTTTCATTCCAGTACAGGCTGTGATTGAGTAATAGTTAAAAAAATTATTTGACAATTTTATTCTCAGATTATCAAAAATGTAAAAGTTAATTTTAAGTGAAGTTAAATGTTTTAAACTTTGAAAGTGTGTTGTGCAAATAAGGCATGTCATGGTAGTAGAGAGATTGTGGATTCAAAACCCAATGAAAATCATACAAAATCATTATTTTTGTGGCAGAGAAATATCACCACCAACTGTCATCTATGGGCTGAAAACCTCAGAAAACTCATGAGTTGGAATCAATATTGCGTCACCTAATTTCCTTCTATTACTGTTATACAAGGGTTTGCTCCTACAAGAAAATACAAAAAGCCTTACCTAGAACACAATGGATAATAATTCAGATGCATATACTTCCACTGTTTTGGAATACAATACCCAGGGCTGTGAAAATCTCTTATTAAAATAGAAATCAGGTGAATTGGATTTGATACCAATAACATGCAGATGGAATTTTTATGTTTTCTGAGGAGGAGTTTGTGGATGACTTGTACTACCACCATTTCTATAGATGTCAGCAAAACTTCACAGTTCTGTTAATATCCACCTGTATTGGTAAGCATAAAAATCGCATTCCCGATTAAAATATGATTTTCAGATTCTTAGCTACTTTTTTTTTAGCATGCAAAATCTTTACTTGTAAGTGGTTAACATACAAAATTTATTAATCAGTAACTGCAATAAACCAGGTGCATGCAATTCATTGAACAGACAGGAGACAGTGTCTCTGTGGTTTACTGATTCATTGACTTATATTACAAACTAAAGTTACTGTTCTGTTCGAAGATATATGTGTGCTTGTTTCTTACATGTACATAGTGTTGTATAATACTGGGAATTCTGCTGATGGTACAAAGGCACAACTTCAAGTCCATTCTATTTGTGAGCCCATGCTTCATATGTAACACATACTTTAGTTTTCTAGAATATGAGAAATGGATTGATTTCATTTTTATAATGACTACCACATTTGAGATATGTTAGCTAACGAACGATAATCCGGCTGTTGTGCATGTTGCACTGTGGTACTAATGAAGTAGACCAGAAATTCAAGCTGCATTTATGCAACTTCTCAAAAATACAGCTGGAGCTAATCTGCAACACAGTTGGTTTATAATGAACAAGTTTGTCACCAAATGTTTATGTGCAAAAATTTCATGAATGTAATGGGTACTTGATCTGTATCCAAGGCAGAATTTCTTAGTAGCAGGTGGGAAAAGAAGTTAAAAGTAATAAACATAATAAAACTTTGGAACTGAGAAACTTAGTCTCTCCACCAGAAGGCCTAACAACAAAAGTAGAGATCTCCAAAGTTAACAGAAAAACTACCAAGGCCCTTATGGGAAATTGAGTTGTACACAAAACAATATAAAAAGATCATACATCTACATGCAAGGAACACTTATAGCGTAGTATTACGCTGAATTATTTTGAAGTTTATTATAAACCAACTGCAGTACTGAACCTTGCCTCTCCTCATTCACACTGCCCAAAAGAGTACAAACTTTCAGCATTTAGAGTATGGTTCTGTAGAGCATACAGCGTATGCAGACCCGTCTACCTACATAATAATAAGGAAATTGATAATATTTATAGCAAGGGTCTAAAGGCTGGGATATAAGGATGACGACATAGACAGAATACATAGAACTGTAAGAAGTCGTGTAATGTCTGCAATGACAAAACCAACTAGTAAGACAATGAGATACCGAGAATCCATTGCATGTCCCAGGATTTACATATTGGTTGAGGAATTTATTGCATAAGTACATCTCAATAGCAATGAAATCTCAAACCCTATTATTACATATACGTAATATCAAGCTGCAAGGAGACAGTGTGAGAAAGAGTAGGCGGATATATCCTGACTACACGGAAAAGATATATCGGAATAACAAAGAGATCCTTGGATACTAGATGTAAAGAACATGTCCGAAGTGTCAACCAGGATATGCGAAATACAGCCCTCACCAAAGAAGTTGTGCATTGCTCGCCCCCTCCAGTATGGCATAGTATTAGAAGAATTGCCCATTACACGAACTTTAAAGAAACTGCCATCAGGGAAACAGTCTAAATTCTTTCCAGCAAACTGACATGCAAAGATGTGGTCTCTATGGAACTACCAATGGTTTGGCATGCATTGTTAAAAGGATAGAAACACATTGCTGCACACCGCAGAATTGCATGATAAAAACTTGCGCAATACTACTCGTGATGTCACCCAGATTATTTTCCAAAAATCCTCTTTATTTCTTACGAGTTCTAATTCCCTGCATTTTATGTGGACATTGCCTTGAGAAAGCCTCCCAGTGGAATGTGAAAGCTTGGCGAATCTTTATACAAATTTACACCACGAAAATAAACGGATTTACAAAGCTTTAAGAGTTCCTTGCGTATTCACAACCTAGTGTATTTAAAAATAAGAGTATGATGTATCTATTTACAGCGATAAAGAAATAGATAGGCTAGAGGGCCTTCAGTCTTGAAAGAATTTACCCATGCAATGAAAAACACAAAGTGGGGGAGATGGAAATTACTATGGATGTTGTACAGGAAGCTAGTGGAGAAACAAACTACATTTGCCCAAATTCTCACTAGATGTCCCAATGAAGGGAAGATTCCTCGTGACTGGAACATTGATATAGTGATCCTACTACATAAAAGAGGGTATCAGGAAACTAAAGACCTATCGGTTGTTTTGAAAACCTTCACCAAGTTACTGTCACATGAAAGAAAATAGGATATGGCTCGAACAAGCTGGTTTCTGGAGGGACTACTGCACTGTAGTTTGTATCCATGTACTTAGAGAAGTAATCAAAAGAACAAGTGAATATGAACTCCCACTATGTATGATTATACATAGTGGGGATGTATGGATTTATTTATTATGAAAAGGCTTTTGATTCTGTGAAACCTCAGCTGATACTTTTGAAATCCTGTAATATTGACACCATACATCAGTATTACTGATAACATCTATGAAAATGCAAGTGCAAAGGTTTTGATTGTTTGAAGACACAGCACATATGAAACTTGGATATGGAGTGAGATAAAAAGTGATAACATATATCCCTAGCTCTTCAATACCACGTTGCAGAATGTCTTTCAATCGTTGAACTGAGAAGAGACGAGGGAATAAAAATTGACGGAGATCGTTTAACCCACCTTTGTTTACTGATAAGTCATTTTGCAAATACCCCTTAAAGCTGGTGCTGAGTATAATCCAGAAACTTACTGACAAGAGAAGAGAACTGTGGTTAAAGATGAACTCGCAGAAAACAAAAGTGATGTACTATGCTTTTACAGGAACTGAAGTATTAGAGGTTGACGAATCAGATTTAGAAGTAACCGATTCCAACACCTACAGTAGCTTGGAACACAGATATCTAGCAAGGACTAAGTCAAAAGAAATTAAAAGCATATAAAACTTGGCTGGTGTGCATTTGGAAGAACAGTAGGTACCATTTCAAGAGCATTTGCCATTATGTCTCGTAAGAAAAATGTTTAATGCATTTGTCGAGTTCTTATTTTAGGGAACATGGACTTTTACTAAAAAATACGTACATAGGCTGCAGACAACTCGAAGCAGCATGAAGAGATTCATGCTTGGAATAACCAAAAATGATAAGAAAAGGAATGAATCAGGAAAATATGGTCAAAGTAGACCCTCAAGTGACAATGGGCTGAACATATTGTTAGAACTGACTGTTAAACAACTAAAATAACAGATTGGATACTAAGTGACAGGAAAAGACCCCTAGGCAAATGGGTGGATGAAATTCAAAAACGTGCTCAGTGACATGGAAAAGAACTGCTCCAGAGTTGTGGAAGAGATTAGGGGAGAACTTGAATTGAGAAGTGGATTGAGAATGGTTCATGATATTAAGTATAAAAAACTTTAAAACATGCTTAAGTTACCTAAGAAAATTTAATTAAAAGGAAGCTTTCAACTGATAACTTCAGTCTTAGTAGATGGAAATGATGACGATGGTAGTGGTTGCCAGATCCATAAAGCCATATATGTTATTTCTTTTTTAAAATTGACTTCCATATTAATGGTATGATAAAAGGGGAATCAGTATTGCAGTTCTTGCAGCTGAGAATTTCTAAACTTTCCTGATAACGTAACGAAAATAGATCAACGAACGGGGCAATTCGTTTGGTATCATTCCAAAGAGGCTCAGCAGAAATGTCCTTCAAAGTTAGGGATGCTAAGGAAGTTTCAGAATTCCCTTTATGCACATCATTTTTGTGTTCCAATAAATGGTTTTTGATGCTGCAGAAGGTGCTTCCGATGTAGTAATTTTCACCAGATGTTGAGATTAGAATAAGGTAAACACCAGGAAGATTGGGGGGTGGGGGTGGTAACGTCTCTATCATCTAAAATTAATTTTATAATAGAAGGGTTGGGACTAATGGCCAGATGATATCTAAACTTGAAAATTTTCTTGAGCTTGTACAAGAGAAACATTTTCTTAAATCAATCTTGAGCCAGTACAACAAGAATATTACAATAGTTGGGAAGGAAGTACTGGTAAGCACTTTGAAATTAACTGGAGTAACCAGGGCTCGACAAATCCTGGGCACCAGGCGCCTAATTTTTTTCTTAGTTGAGATTTCGTAATATATTGCAGTAAATGCTGTAATTTCTGTTGTGTAATCCATAGATTATCTATTAAAAGGTTATAAATTTAGGTGCTGCCGACACCGGTAAAAAAAAAAACCCCCCAAAAAAAAATGGTGTCGTTTTAAAAAGTCCACGAGGTAATTGTCAGGAGAGGTGGTGTTATTGGGAAAGTACCGAAAATGCGGTAACAGAAAAAAATATAACGTAACAGCGAGATAGAAGACTGCAAAGAGATTGTAAGAATATATAATTTTTCTTTTACTTAGAAGTATTTTGACAGAAAATATGACTCAAGGAAGGCATTTACTATTTGTGCTTGCGGAAGCCTACGTGGTGTGAGAATCCGCGACTCTCGGAAATCCCGCAAAGCTATTCTGTAGCGTGTAGCCATTCTGCGAAGCGTAGTTTTGGTGCGCTAATTGTATTAGTTACGGATATTTTTTTTTTGGTATTTAGTTGAAATGTATTCAGAAATAAGATAATGCTACGGACTGTCCGCAGTTTCAACAGATTTTTTAGTGTAACTAATGAACTACGGTAATGCTGCAACAGCTAGCGATTTTAGTTTTTTTTACTTAAAAGTAACACAAAAGTACTTCAAAATGACAGTTACTTTTTCAATAAGACTATAATTTTTTTCTTGCATCTTTGGATTTCTGAGTCGGTCCTGTGAATCGCAGTTTTCTGTCGGAAATTATGATTCACGATTAACATGGTAGCTGCGAATCACGTGGTGCCGATTGTACGACTGTTATGCATGCCAATTACTACGGAATGTTCGTTTTTTTTACGGATTTAGTTGTATAACTACGGATTCTATGAATTTTCATTTTGTTAAAAAAATTATTTTGCTATTGTTTTATGATATACGATTCTTAAGCGGATTCGCGGAATTCTCAGTTTGTTTTTTTTTTCCCTTGTCATCATTTAGATCATTCTCAAGATTGATGCAAAACTGAAGAAAATTTGGGTGTTGGGTCATTTTCCGTCTGGTGTTTCAAAGCTTTCGAAAACAGTATTTTAAATACTGTTTTCGAGTAAAAAGAATTTGCCCTAATCGTAACTTTTTTTTCTCCTGATGTTGCGTTTGTTTCTAGTATTCTTGTTGAATATCATTTCAAGGCATATATGTTCGTATTTCAGCTTAAGCTGCAGCAAGAATTTGTGGAAACAGAAGTTAGACGCCGCGAAAATTGCCTCCTAATCTTCAGGCTTGAGGTTCTTCCGCAAATTCGAGAAATTTAGTCTTTTTCGTTATGTTGGCCACTCAGGAGATCGATGCACAAGTAAACAATGGGGGGGGGGGGGTAGATGTTTTGTCGGAAGATGGAATTCCATCTTTACGAAACTTTCGAAAACGGAAAGTCGACGGAGTTCAGATTTTTTACCATAATCGTAATTTCATTTTTCTCATGATGTTGCCTGTGTCCAGTATTATTAAGTAATATTTTACTGCATAAATTTTTGCATTTCACCTTGAAAATAGGAGAAACGTTTCCAAAACCGGAAGTCAGAAGGAATTCCCGTAATTCCCCCCACCCCGATGTTCCCACTCTCCAGCGTTGTTAAATATATTCCCCGCCCCATAAGTTTTTGCAGTTAATCTTGATAAGAGAAGGAAATTCCGGAAAACGGAAGTGACGTTTGTAAAAATTGTTGGAAAAAATTGTAAAGAAGTTGGAAAATTTGTAAAAATTGATGCACAGTGTTCAAAAGTTAATATTCCCAAAGTTACACCATTTATCTGAAATAGTTGAAGCTTTGATATCATGCACTCATGGTTCTCAGGCTGATGGTTGTCATCAGAGGGCACAAAATTCAAGAAAAGAAAGAAAAGTGACAATGAAGAAGTAGGGAGAGAATGATAGCAGCAGAAAGAAAAATTAAGCAATCAATGCTGTGCAGTTGCAGAGTCAACAAAAGACAGACTAACAGTAGTCCACATTCTTGCTGTCTGTTTTGTTTTTTCACCAGTTAAAATGTTCAGCTTTATTTCCCCTATTCTTTGGTCTCATCTTGTCTTAAACTGCAGTTTTAGAGGAAGTATGATCATATGGTAAATGGAGGCTCGTGCACTGCACATTCACTTGCTTGGGTTTCCTATCTATCAAGCATTGTGGAATTGTGAACACATCTTACTAATTTTTACTGGTGGAAGTTTCTAACTTAAATCTTGCAATTGTGTCCTCGCTTGGGAATCAATTTTGTGTTTCTCATGTGCTAAGTTTGTTTTATTAGAGTCCTTGTTTGTTGTAAATGTTTTGTTGGGCACATTTGTTTTTTACAAAGAGATGGATCATTTTGTAAAATAGAGTCTATGTATGCCACGCAATACTAGTTATTAGTAACAAGGCTATTGCCAATGTTGGCAGGTAGTGGCTGTCGTTTTTTTTTTAATATCATGGTCTGAGACATGCCGCGGATTATGCAAAGGAAAAAATTGTTTTTCTCAGAATTTACCGATCTACGAAACATGCTGCTGCGGATTATGCGTGGGATTTTTTTTTCAGCCTTTGGATTATATGCCCTTACGGATCTCGTGGAGAAAAAAATATATGATATTTTGAATAATATGTACAAAATATGACATCCACAAGTAGTATTTTAATAAAATCAAAATCTGAAATTTTAATTTTTCTGAGATCTACGGAAAGAATGGAAAAAGAAAATTGTGAAGCAAATTGGAACTTTATTTTGCAAAAAGTGGTTTAGGTGAAAAGAAAAATTGACAACAAATATGGTTTACCACTTTTGGTTCCAGCGTCATAACCAAACATGTTTTTGTTCATGCGTTATTGACTTCATTTCACCTGGTGCCTAAATTTTGGAGCTGGCTCCTAGATCTAGAACATATTTGTTGAGCCCTGGGAGTAATACAGGGATGTAGGTTGTTCTCATTTTATGAATCAATTGCATAGTTTCTGATAAAATAGGTGATTCTGATAGTTTGCTGTATGTGCTGGTTCTAGTTTTTAAAAGTGCAAAGAAGTTACAACATAATCTCAATCAGCCAAGAATGAAGTGACAGGATTAGAAAGTATAAATCATTGAAGGCCTAAACTAAGCTAGAACATCCATTAATAGCTAGTCCTGACAATTCAATGTACACTAATATCAATACTGATCGACTCCTGGAATTCCCTGCAAAAGATTTGGTGGATAAAATAATCTTTTGTAATTACAATAAAGAATTTATGAAATGTTAATATTTACTTTGAAACATAATTAGTTTTAATTTGGAAGCAAATTCATGCTTAAAAAAAATGGGTCCACATTAGCACCTTTTCTAGCAAACACAAATAGGAGGAATGCTAACTATACCCTCAACTTTCTGTCTGTATGAAAGATAAATAGATTTTATTTTAGATGAAAAATAGCTTTTTCATGACATTCTAAACCTTTTCAGCATTCTAGAGCAATCATTTGTGGTTTTGAAACACTTTAAAATGATTGTTTCAAACCATTTAGAACATGAAAGGTAGTTAGAAACTTGAACCTATTCAAGAGGAAGGTTTGAAATTCACCCAAGGGATGTGAAAAGAAAATCAGATTAACTATTTGGACTTGACAGTGGTAAATGAAGAAAAAACAAATTGAAACTCTGATACATAAAACAAATATGTTAGAGAAAAATTCTAGGGAAGGCTATCTGTAATGTAGGGGAGGCTGCCCCGGTGGCGCAGTGGTCTAAGGCGATGATGGCCTCTGATCATTCGTCCGAAAGGGGTCTGGGTTCGAATCCCAGTGAGGCATGGATGTTGTGTTTGTTTTACGGCACTGGCTCTCTCCCTTCCCTGGAACCAGTGACCCTAAATTAGGGACGGGAGACTGCTTATAGCCCATTGAGTTGCTCACGGTGGTCGTTAAACCTCCAATCTAAAAAAAAAAAAAATGTAGGGGAGCCTACACAAAGTTTAGTTTTATATATATCAAGGTAGGTAACATCTCCCCCTTTAGTGCTATTAAGTAACACACCAAAAGAAAAAAAGAGGTACTTTTGGGATGTTTTTATGACTCAAAAACTGCTTAACTGATGAAGACAAAATGTGTTCTTTCCAAGCTTTGTTTAAGTTGAAATTGGGCAAATGTATCCTTTATGTAATGCAGTACCATTGTTTGTTTCGTATAGGCTAGGAGATGGAAAAAACAACAATGTGGATGAAATGTTTTCGAGAACTCCAAAGGAAAATTGTTGAAGGCAGGCAACACACTAATTATTTTACATGATGAATAGCTAATAAACCATTAATTAAAAATTGTATTAACTGGAAACTCTACAGAATTTAATTTATTCCACAAAAAAAAAAAAAAAAAAAAAGTTTTTGAACTAACACAGGTGTCTGAAAATACCATTCATGTTTAAACTTTTGAGACTTGGAGATTCTTCTTGTTTCATGGAATATATATAATTTTTTATATCTGTTGCGTGTGTTGGTTACCCATAGCATAGTGTGATATAGTTTCATGTTTCACTTGCTTTTCAAAGTCTGTGTTCCTTTGCTGCTTATCTTAGTTTTATGAAACCACAGAACACAAACAAACTCCTTTGCTTAGTATTTTTACATTTTATTGTAGATACTTCTTTGTGTGTAAACTTTTGTGACAGACCTCACTGAATGCAAAGCATTTCAAAAATGAGTACTGTAAAATGGATGGGCATATGGTGTATGATTGCAACAGCTTATCACAAAAGTATAAGTGACAAATTGATCTACGAACTGTATTGCTGTGATAATAGTGAGAAGGATTGGCAGTAACACACAAAAAATTAGAATTCTTAATATCATATCACGCATAAGTAGTGGGACATTTCAGTAGTGACTTCTACCTTCAACAGCCATGGAATGAAATATGTGGTACAAGCATTAGTTGTCCGATTTTAAAATAGCTTTCCAAATAGATGGGAAAAGGTGCATCTGTATTTGCAGGTGTTAGGGGTAAGGTAGATTTCAATGCTTTCGTGGTACCTGAGGGCTTTCCGATTTGCTGAATGGAGCGATACGTTTAACATTTTGCCAATCGGGAATCGCTGATAGTTAAAATTGAAAGGGAGATGGAAGGTTGCCTTTCTTAACATCAGTGATATGTTCCATCAACTGCCAGTTGATGCTGCGGTAGTACTACCAATGTAGTCGGTAACGCCTGTGGAAGTGTTGACAGAGATAGAGCAGACACCTTGTAACCCTAGGGGTTTATTGGGATCTCTGTCTTTAAGGATGAGATCAAGATGTGGTGGTGGTTTAAGTACAATCCTGTAGCCAAAAGATTTGAAAACAGAGCAAACTTTATGAGTGAAGGACAATGTTGTTCAGAACATCATCAACATTGGCAAATTGCATGATTTTCCACCCCTCTTAGTACATAGACTAATTACAAAATTTGATCACAGAATAGAACTAGTTTACTGCCTCAACCTTCCACCACTCATCAGTTTGTTGGCACTTTGCCCTTTAACCTGTCCTTCACTCCTAAAATTTGCTTTATTTTCAAATCTTTAGGCTACAGGATTGCAGTTAAACCACCTCCACATCTTCTTAATCTCATCCTTAAAGACAGAGATCCCAATAAACCCCTAGAGTTACAAGGTGTCTGCTCTATCCCTGTCAACACTTTTACAGGCGTTACCCGCTACATTGGTAGTACTTACTGCAGCACCAACCGGCGATTGACGGAACATATCATTGATGTTAAGAAAGGCAACCTTCCATCTCCCTTTCAACTTTAATTATCAGCATTCCCGATTGGAAAAATGTTAAACATGTCGATCCGTTCAGCAATCTGAAAGCTCTCTGGTACCACAAAAGCATTGAAATCTACTTAACCCCTAATACCTGCAGTGCAGATGCACCGTTTCACATCTCTATTATTTGGAAAGCTATTTCAAAATCTGGCAACAACTGATGCTTATACCACATGGTTCATTTCATGGCTGATGAAGATAGAAGTCACTACTAAAACGTCCCACCACTTATAATTTTAACATAACTTATGCGTGATATGATGATATTAAGAATTCTAATGTATTGCTGTGTCTCAAACAACCTTCTTTAAAAACATTTCAGTGTTATAAAACTGCTAATTTTCATATTGATGGCTCGACAGACATGATCTTCAGTCAGCTGATTCATGGGCATTTCATCTCTGTCAGATCAATATATAGCGCTTAAGCGTGATACTGCCGCCCCGGTGGCGCAGTGGTCTAAGCGATGGCCTCTGATTATTCGTACGAACGGGGTCCGGGTTCGAATCCCGGTGAGGCATGGATGTTGTGTTTGTCTTACGGCACTGGCTCTTTCCCTTCCCTGGAACCAGTGACCCTAAATTAGGGACGGGCGACTGCTTATAGCCCATTTGAGTTGCTCACGGTGGTCGTTAAACCTCCAATAAAACAAACAAACAAACAAACAAGCGTGATACTAAAATTTTTTAGTTAATTTTAGTTTACAGATATGCCGTACTAATTATATTTTTACATTCGTTGAGTCTTTCATGTGGGAGGCTGAGCCTCCCCTGGCAGCCCCAAGCTACGGCCCTGGTCACTTGACTAGAAAAAATAACAGAGCATAAAGGGATGTTTTAAAAACTTCAGAGGATAAGTAAAAAATTCAACTAAGACTGGTTCCAGGGTTATATAATAAAGTAAAATCGCTTCCAAAACAAAAGCAAAAGAAGAAAACATCCTATTGCAAAAAGGTGTCATCTACAGCAAAATTTGAATGTGGTCTCAGCTATGTGGAAGAGAACATAAAGCTGCAATTAATAACATTTCAAACAAAATGGATTTGAAAAGACATACAGGATGCAAAGTGACTTTAGAATCTGTGGACATTCTAGCGCAGCAGCACATTTTTTAAACAGAAAAATGGAAGAGGAAGAAATATATTAAATCATTAGAAGGGTTGGATTTTATCACAGGAATGGCAATGCCTATTAAATCCTGAAGATGGGTAGGTTTACTGCATGAAAATTTGAAAAGAGAAAAATAATATATTCTTTAGAAAACTGATTTTATACTTAATATTTATGACTAAATTAATGTTTCTACACCAAAAAAATCTTTGCAAAGTACAGATGAAGCCAGAAAGAGTAACATATTTTGTGGGTATTACAGAGATGGAAAAGCTTCATGAAGAACTATACAAAAGCATTGGTAAAGTAGGGAAGTCTTATTAGCTGTATAAAAATATTTTCTCTAAGAAAAGTTCAGCCAAGGAACTAAACACTTGAATGCAATGCAGTATTTAGGCTTTCTCTTTTTTATGTCAGTGGGTATTTGGTGTGAAGTGCTCTGAAGTAGGTTAGCTGTGTTAGACAAGGGTGTGGTAAGAGGAATATCAAAGAAAAATAGGTGGATTCAATGGCAAAATACAATTAGTAACAAAGACATTAAATTGGGCTGGATATTTTTTTTGGGTAGAAGCAAAGATCAATGAGTACATGACATGTATATACATTGTGTGTGTATATATATATATATATATATGTGTGTGTGTGTGTGTGTAAAATGGGGATGAAAGACTGTAGGCAAGTATAATTTTATGGTGACCGGCGGTTGACAAAGATGTAAGCATAGAACAAAGTACAGTGGAACTTGGTTTATGCATTTTTGTTTTTATTGGAGGTTTAAATTTTTTTTTAAAATTATTTATTGGACTTGATTGACAGATACACTATAGACATTTTGTGTTTCGACGTCAGCAATGTACATGGTGAACATTGAATACAGAATGCCGGGTGAACAAGGAACACAGTGAATAAACCTCCGTAAGACAAAGGCAACATCCATGCCTTCCCGGATTGGGCGAATGATCAAAAGCCATCACTAAGACCACCGGCGGCATTATACGTTTTTCAAGGGACCAAGTAAAATTAATGTACAACTGAAAAAACATAATTGGAACAGGGAATGTTTAACATTAAGGGCAATTCAAAAGTTTTGAATTGGTGACATTTTATGTATAAATGAGAAAAACCATGTGAACAAGGTTCTACTGTAGATTAAAAGGAGTAAAATTACTCTTTAGTGATCAATGGTACAATAGAGTAGAAGCTGAAAATTTTACAATGGACAAAGAAATGGAGAAAGTTCATTTCCATGCAAAATTTTACAGCTACAGTAGAACAAGCTTATGCTACCCCAGTAGTATAAGTACTAGCCTCTGACTATTCTTCTGGGTTGGAATCCCAATGAGGCATGGATGTTGTGTTTGTCTTACAGCACTGGGTCTCTCTTCCCTGGAGCCAGTGGCCAGCAGAATTATCACTACCAATGTGTAATTAATTTATTGCCCGGTCATCTTCGTGCACAAGAGCTGGGCAGTATTTTTTTTTTTTTTTTTTGCATGTAAAGTTTCGTCAAAATCATTCCTTGCGTTTCTAAATTGAACATCTTCCATCATAAAAGTCAGTATTGTTAATTTCCTGACAATGGCCATTTTACTAAACAAAATCAGCTCACTAAGATGTGTAATGCAGACTCCAAACCCGATTGGAAATTTTCAGTTGTAAAAACTAAAAAGATCAGTAGTGTATAAAATTGTATTACACATTCTGCAAAAAAAAAAAAAAAAAAATTACCTGGACAGCAAAGTGTAAATTCATAATAAAGCAAATGTTTGCTAAAATAAATTGTCCATAATTTGAATACATTTTGTGAGAAATGTTAATATTTTTTTTTCTTATTTTCCTCAAAAATCACACATACGATGTATGTTCCCATGGGAACCTTACAGTAATCACAGTAAGTGCCCACACAGATTGAAGTTGTTCATGGTAGTCTTCAAACCCTAAAACAACAGAAATAATGGGGGGGGGGAGAAAACATTTGTACAAAAATGGTAACAGTGCACAAAAGTGACTTCATATTTCTTAGAAAAGTTTCTTGGTGAAATGTACTGTTTCTTATTTCTTGTATAGTACTTTCTTTATACATCAATCAATGGAATACACATTTTTGGTTTTACTGAAAATGACAGTTTTCCATTATCAAAAAACAAAGAGGGCATATTTGTTTTCGTTCAAAAAGAAATAAACTTCAACTTTCTGTCGCAGTCTTTCGTTCCCCATAAAGTGTTTTTCTCGCTGCCCCGGTGGTGCAGTGGTCTAAGCAATTATTGCTTCTGATCATTCGCCCGAAAGGGGTTTGAATCCCGGTGAGACATTGATGTTGTGTTTGTCTTACGACACTGGTTCTCACCTCTTCCCTGGAATCAGTGACCTTAAATTAGGGACTGGCAACTGCTTATAGACCATTGAGTTCCTCGTGGTGGTCGTTAAACCTCAAAAAAAAAAAAAAAAAAAACGTTTATTTTCTCTGTCAAATGAGCGAGCAGTTAAACATTGATTTTGCTTTAAGCAAAAGAAAAAATGCTCGCCTGTCTTTTGATGTAGCTGAAGTGTCTAAAAAATAGGAAAGCATGTATTTTAATGGGAAATTAAATGTGAAAAATTGGTATTAAATTGCTCATTTTCTGGTGAAACAATTTTACGAATCACAGAAATGATGCAGATTCCACCAAGTACTGGTTTTGAAATTTAACTCCACTTAAAAAATGGGAGACTGACAAAAATGCTTGCTCTTTACTGATTTGTTTTAAGAAAATACTATGAGAAACATGCAGTATATTAGGAAAAATTCTTAAAAAATATGAAGTCCCACTCTGTCACTTTTACTGACAAACTAAAAAATGAGAAGCATGATCAGAAATATATGTATATAATAATAACAATGAGGGTGGAATAACAAAACAAAGTTTATCAGAAAAATTGAAAATGTGAAAACGAAAAATGACAGAACATTCTCATCACTGCTAGAGCAATCATTTCCGGCAGTCCTGAACATTGAGATTCACAGACATTTCCCATTTTTTTCAATAGCTAGCCACCCTACCCTAATTTTTCCACCTTTTCTTAAAATTGTTCACAAAAGGAAATAATTTTATTATCACTCCAAGACTTTAATGCAAAAATGTGAAAAATTAAGGACTTTCCAAAATCTTAAGAGGATAAAAAAAATTTCAGGATGTTTCTGGGATACCGTGGGCTGTGATAACTTAACACATGACCAGAGACAATTAGCATCCATAACGTACTGGTGATCTCCAAAATGTTTAATGAATGTTAGAATCTTGAAAACATTAAAATAAACTTGACACACATTATTAAAAAGGTTATTTCACTGAGATTTTCGATTTCCGTAGTATATCCGATGCTTTCTGTAATACATAGTGGACCGACAATTTCTATGTTAACTATGAAGAATTCGTAGTAGTTGGAGTCTCCGGTAATGCAGGTCATCCTTAAATATATGAGGAATATTCAGAAAGTAAGTTCTGTTTGGCTGTTAAAGTTAAAAGAAAATGTATTTGCAAAAAATGTTATTTTTATCTCATTGGCCATATCTTAAACTACGTTTCTACATTGTTTTTGCTATTATTGAGGCATTTATTGTAATGAGGCACCAGTTTTTGTATCCCCTCATCATAGAATGAGGCTGCTGGTGAAGACAGCCACTGCTGCTTTGACTTCATCATAGTCAAAGAAACATCAATCAATAACTAACTTCTTTAGATGCAGGAACAGGTGATAGTCACTAGGAGGAGGGTTGATCCATTTGTTTCCAGCTAAATGATGTGATGAGTGCAGAAATCCATTTGTTTCCAGCTAAATGACGTGATGTCTGTGCAAAAATGTGAGGCCAAGCGTTGGCACGAAGCAAGACAACACAGTGAGTAAGCACACCAAGCCATTTGTTCTGGATCGTGTGACGCAGTTCCTCCAGGGTCTCTCAACAGGCTAATGAGTTTACTGTTCTGCTTTGGGCAAGAATTCAACAAGCACAACTTCTCGCCTGTCCGAAAAAACTGTGCACATGGTCTTGCGACTTGAAATAGTCTGCTTTAATTTTTTCCCTTTTTAGTGGAGGTATACCACTACTCCATGAACTACTACTACTTTGATACTGGAGTCACATGGGACATCCATGTCTCATCACCTGTGATGATGTGGCTCAAGAACCGATCACTATTGCGTGAGAAAGGTCAATGCACTGCCAACCGGCTTGCTTTTGTGCTCCTCGGAGAGCATCTTCGGCTCCTAGTGTGAGCACAATTTCCAAAACCCCAAACTATCCGTCACAATTTTGTAGAAAAGTCTTAATTGCAGGAAATGCAAAGAAAGCAAAATTGTGCCATGTCTGTCCTCACGAACTTTTACATCAACTGCATGCTCCAGATCGTTGTTGACCACAGGAGGCCGGCCGCACCACTTTGTGCGCATTCTCACAACCTTCATTGAACTATCTTCTTAAACACACAGAACAACACGCAAACACCGTCTGACATTCTTGTAATGGTGCCTGTGGTTTGCCCACAAATGAGAGAAGTCAGCGCACATGCGCAATATCATGACTGCAGCACTTCAATAAAATATTCGCAAACAATCCTTGCTTTCCGAATATGCCTTATGCCTTGTATTAAGTTTTATCAATATTGCCCTATGCATTCTAAGTTAATTTGCTTTGAACCTGGTATTACATATTTCTGGGACTGAATATAGGCTACAATGCAAGATTTCAGTGCTATACATTTCCTGCTACTAGCCATTCACTATACATTTCCTGCTACTAGTCATTCATCCAGTATGAAATGCAATACATAAATCAATGCAATGTAAAGACCATGCTCATACGTACTACCTCCACTGTTCATGCAATCTAGTGAGAACCAACATGTGACAGGCTTAAGAATGTGCAGACAAATTTTTTTATCCTGTTTAACCTTAGTAATGTTACAAAATATTAATATTTATAGAAACAGAATAACATTCAATATGCCCAATGACATCTTTTTGACACATTCTGTTCGGCTCCAGGTGAATTAATCGAAAACGAGTTCATTGAAAGTGAATTAGTCGAAAACGGATTGATCAAATGGAGAATTCATTGAAAAACAAATTTTTGGAAAATTAGGGCTTCGGGTGAATTCATTGAAAGTGAAATCACTGAAAGATACACAGGGTAAGGAGCTAAGGCGACCTTTGAAAAAGGTGACATTTTTTTAAAAAGGTGATTAAAAGAAACTTCTTGCCGATAGCACAAAACAACAAATATAGTTACGAAAAAATAATTTATTATTTTTTTTATACTCCCCTACCGAAAAAGGCCAGGTAAGGTCATAATAAATTTCTTTATTATGGTCCTGGATGGGGTATGGCCATTTTATTGTCATTATATAATTTTACAAAAAAAAAAAAAAAAATTACACAAAATTCTGAAAATCTAATGATGTGCAATTCTCTTCAATGTTCCAGAAAAACAATTCTGCAGAAAAATCTGTTTGGCTTACTATTTTCTAGGCATCTTAGCAAAACATGATGTAAACATATTGATTTTCTTTTTCTAAGGTTTTTCTGAATGATTTCCACTTCCTTTTCTCTCACTCTTTCTTCTGGTTGCATACATTTTACTCTCTCGATCATACCTTCAGCTGATCTTGCTCCCTTTAAATAATCTTTTTCGAGTGCTTTCTTCAGTTTAGCCGAAGTTGAAAGAGTTGTTCTGTTGCCTCCTCAGTTTGTAGGTGTTATTTTTTCTTGCCATTCAGAGCAGCAGTCTCACATTTGATTGACTTTTTTATTTTTTCCATCTTTTTCATATCTTCATAACATGTTCTTTCTTGTTCTTTTTGTTTTTCTTCTAATTCGATTTTCTGTTTCTTCTTACATTCTTCCATAAAGGCAGTGTACTTTGAATGTGCTTGTTGTCCGTACTTAACGAGTTTTGGATTAATAGGTACAAAAAGAAAAGTAGGATATTGTTTCAAGGCATCCCTCACAGTCAGTACACTGTTTAAAAATCTTTCGATCATAGCTGATTTATCTTCTAATGTACGCTTAGAAATGGAAAATAGTCTCTCTATGTCAGCATTTCCATGTGACAAAGTAAGAGCTGCCTTTATGACTTTTGCAACATTTGGAAACTTTATATCTTTTGATAATGAGTCCCTTTTTGAGATGATGTTGCCAGTAATCATCAATAGTTTTGTTTTCAAATGCTGTATCATTTTTTTCCAGTTGCAAAATTTTCCACTCATCTAACAAATAATCCAGTTGAACGTGAAACGGCATAATTTTTGCAACTTATTTCTTTTGGGTCTAAAAATCTTAAAATTTTTAAGTGATCCATTTGATAAGCAAGTCTTTTCCATGACATACTTACAAAGCAGTAATATTAGTGCTTATGAGCTTCCTTCAGAAACAACTTATCACTTTCTTTCAGTTTAGAAAGCTCGTCTGTGACCTTTTCATTAATGACAAGTTCTTCAAGAGGAAGCAGATTACCAACTGTAAACAGTACATCAAGATCAACTTTAGAAAAATTAGTGATTTTTCTAATGACAACAGTCTTCAAAACACGAGCCATGAAGGTCTGAATAACGTTCCCTATTTCTTCATGCAATTTGTGGATCATGGGTGCTTGGCACTGAAAATGTTGTGTGAACTTCAGGAATAGTTCAGCTCTTATTGAAGGTTTCTTTAAGGCACTCACAACAGCCTTGTAGGATCTAGATTGAAGAGCAGAATTTCTCCACAGAGGCATGTGCTTAAGGAAATATAACTGAATAATGTCACACTGCTCCAAAATACTGTTGGCTGAAGGCCCCAAGGTAAGCCACCTTGTTGTTGCATGTTTCAAAAATTTTTGGTGTGGAACATTATTTAAATTGGATTTCTTCAAACTCTTCCAAATGGGCAGGCCAACAGTAAAAATAATGGTAAATGTTGATCAGCAGCTTCTTCACCTTAGCACTCCAATGATTTTACATATGCGTTGTGGGGATGTCGCAGTTGCCTATGTTTATAAGACTTTTGTCCCTCGTGTCTCATAAACATTACTATGAAAAGCCTAAAAAAAATTTTTTTTTTTTTTTTTTTTAAACATTGGGTCCGTCTGATCCAAGCATTAGGCATCTGTTTTGTGATAAACTGGCCCCAGAAAGTGCTTCACATAGTTTTTTTTTTCATGTAATGTTTCACCATCCACTTTACCTAAAAAGAAAGTTCTGAGCTGCCGTGTCGTTATACCTTATTTGCTTTCTGACCAAAATGTGATGGTTGTTTTTGCAGCTCCTTTTTATCTTTAACATTAGATGTTTCATCATAACTCAATGTGTAGTACGATGAACATGCTTCGTCTAACATAAGTTCCTGGAAATAAGGAGTCAGTCCATCAGTGATTAAGTACTGCATTTTCTTAAGAGGAAAAAGAAAAATAATTACATTAAATGATTTCTAATTACATTCACATAGTTGTAGATATACAGGTGATGCGTAACATCACAGCCTCTCCTTGACAAATGTCAATCCCGCCTTCTCGTGGTGCATCCTGTTCTCACTAAAGGGGCTCTGACGACCGCCAATAGTGGTATAACTATACCATCGGGATTAGAGGAAATTCTATCCCACACTCGCCAACCCGCTTGACCAGCGTGGTGAGTTATGGCCAAACCCCTCCAAAATGACTCCACAACTTAAATCTTGGTCCCCAGTCTCCGGCAGCTGGAATGTACCTGGCCAAGGCAGCGGCCAGTGCGACATGAAGGCAGAGGGTGCTAAGAGTCTCCGGAGGACCGGACTAGGCTGCCATCTGATGCTGACCTTGGCTACCTATAACGGACGCTCCCTATCCCTATCTTCTGATTCAAGGCTTCTTGAATTGGAAGAGGAACTACAAAGGATCAAGTGGGACATCGCCGGGCTAAGTGAGGTAAGGAGAAAAGGAGAAGATCTCATTGAACTGAAAAGTGGACATCTCTTCTACTATCGTGGGACAGATACTGGCAGAACTAGTGGTGTTGGATTTATAATAAACAAGAAACTGAAAGATGAAGTTGTAGAAGTTGAAAGTTCCTCTGACAGAGCTACACGACTCGTTATCCAACTCTCGACAAGATACCAGGCTCAGATTATTCAAACTTATGCACCCACCACAAGTCATCCTGAAGAAGAAATCGAAGAATTTTATGAGGAAATTCGTCATCTAAATAATAAAGGTAAGCAGCACTTAAAGATAATTTTGGGAGATTTCAATGCAAAAATAGGGCAACGGCAACAGAATGAAACTTCAGTAGGTAAATTCGGTCACGGAAACCGAAACCAGCGTGGAAATACTCTCGTTGAGTTTGCAGAGGCAGAAGGGTTTTTCATCTTGAACTCCTTTTTCAAGAAAAAGCCGCACAGGAAATGGACATGGAGATATCCAAATGAAACGACAAGTGAAATTGATTTTATTATGTGTAACAAGAAATTCGTCATAGAAGACTGCAGTGTGCTAAAAAAGTTCAACACAGGTAGTGACCATAGATTGGTGAGATGTAAGATGCACCTCAACACTAAACTCGAACGTGGCAAGCTCATAAGACAAACAAAATGTATTGACATAACCAACCTTAAAAAACACCATAATACCTTCAAATTAGAACTGAAGAACAGATTCTCTGCTTTAGAAATCCTAACATCGGAAGAAGTGGATATTTCTGAAGTTAACAGAAAAGTAACCAAAGCTCTTATGGAAACAGCAACAAAATTAGCTGGGTCTAAGAACAAGTTGCATGTGAACAAATTATCAGGAAAAACCAAAATGTTGATGCAAAAAAGAAGAGAGATGAGGACAACTAAAGATGTGACTTCCAAAGTGGAATACATAGAGCTATGCAAGACAGTGCGAAAAAGTATCACAGAAGACGTAAGAAAATTCAACTGTGAACTAGTGAGGAAAGCAATTGAAAACAACCAAAGCCTGAAGACAGCAAAGGGACATCTCAGTAAGGGAAGAAAACAGATTATGGCACTGAGAAAAGAAGATGGTTCTGTAACAAGAAATAGAGGCGAAATTTTGACAAGAGTGAAAGATTTCTACTCCAAGTTATATGAAAGGGATGATGCATGTACTCCAGACATCATGGAAGGTACCAGTACCAGAGTTCTTCCAGTCCTCCCAGCAGAAGTTGCACATGCAATCAAGAACATGAAGCGGGAAAAGCTCCAGGAGAAGATGGAATTACTGTAGACATCATACAAGAAGCAAGTGGAGAAATCGAAACAGTATTCGCCCAAATTTTCACTCGATGCCTTAATGAAAGAAAGATTCCTGAGGATTGGAACAACGCTATCATGATCCTGCTACATAAAAAACGTGACATTGAGGATCTCAGGAACTACAGACCTATCAGTGGTTTATAAAATCTTCACTAAAGTTCTTTCACACTGTTTGAAGATAACACTGGACATGGCTCAACCGAGAGAACAAGCTGGATTCAGGAGTGGCTACAGCAGAATAGATCATATCCACGTACTGAGAGAACTAATGGAAAGAGCGAGGAATATGAACTTCCATTGTGCATGGCTTTTATTGATTATGAAAAAGCCTTTGATTCGGTGAAACCATCAGCAGTTACAATGGCTCTGAAATCCTGCGGTATTGAAGATGAATACATTAATATTTTTAATAACATCTATGAAAATGCGAGTGCACAGATTCGGCTGTTTGAAAATACAACACGCATAAAAATTGGAAAGGGAGTGAGACAAGGTGACACCATATCTCCGAAGCTCTTTAACGCCACATTGGAAAATGTCTTTCAATCACTGAACTGGGAAAACAAAGGGATAAAGATTAATGGAGATTATCTAACCCACCTTCGTTTTGCTGATGACATAGTCATTTTTGCAACTACCCCATCAGAGCTGCAGAGTATGATCCAAGAACTTGCTGACAAGAGTAAAGAAGTGGGATTAAAAATGAACTTTCAGAAGACAAAAGTGATGTTCAATGCTTTACACGAAATGAAGATTTATCGATTGATGGAGAAAAGCTGGAGATAACAGACACGTACGTTTTTCTTGGACAGCAGATATCAAGTGAGGGTCACATTGATGAAGAAATTAATCGGCGTACAAAACTTGCCTGGAGAGCTTTTGGAAGAAACAGCATAATTTTCAAGAGCAATATGCCATTATGTCTTAAAAGAAAAGTGTTTGATTAATGCATCCTTCCAGTGCTTACGTATAGTGCAGAGCCATGGACCTTAACTAAAAGAGACGTACAAAAGCTGCAGACAACTCAAAGCAGCATGGAGAGGTGCATGCTTGGTGTAACCAGGAGAGATAAGAAGAGGAACTCGTGGATCCAAAAAATGACAAGAGTGGAAGACATCATGATCAGAGTTAAATCCCTGAAATGGGCTGGGCATACTGCCAGAAGGACAGACCATCGATGCACAGCCGAAATTTTAGATTGGATTCCAAGAGACAGGAAAAGACCCAGAAGAAGACCACATGGGAGATGGGTGGATGAAATTCAAAAGTATGCAGGAGTGACATGGAGGAGACTGGCACAAGACAAACTGTTTTGGAGGAAACTTGGGAGACCTTCATCCAGCAATGGATTGATAATGGTTGACAATGATGATGATGATACTTACAATAATAATCTTTTAACTTTCAGCATCTTCGTTTGAAACTATATTGTTAAATTGTACATTTTCCCCCAATATGGTCAAAAAAAGGTTTGAAAAGGTGAGTAAGGTGACCGGCTCCTCACTCTGGATGCAATATCATAGGGTACACTTTTCTTGAAAACTTCGACTATAAGTGGAATATGGCTAAGTGCCACAAAAATGTTTGGGGAACGTATAAGAATTGCATTTTTATTTTTCGTGTACACTTTCATGTAGGATGACCACAAAACCGTTAGGGAGTTTTACAAGAATCAAACTTTTGATTTCATTGTGTCTACTTTCCCCATAGATGACCTCTAAAGATATGGCCCAGGCCATAGCCTTTTCAACAGTTTTTATTCCACCGAGTCAAGTTAGTAAAGTTGCGCTTTTACTTAATCATCAAATATTTAAAAATAGACTCACGATCTAGGTCTTTATAACAGTTTTTATGCCCTCGTGATTTTTATTAAAAGGTTTGGACATTCAGACAGGTTAGTGATATTATGCTTTTTCTTCGGCACTAAAAATAAGTTAATATGCCTAAACCTAAAAGTAGGCCTTTTTAACAGTTTTTATTTCATCATGCTCAGAAGATTTAGACACCAAGTCAAGTTAGTATTATTGCGCCTTTACTTAGGCATTAAATATTAATAAATAGGCCTCACTTAGGTCCAGGCCTTTCTGACAGATTTTGTTCAAGTGTGTGAACTATTTATACTTAAGTAACAGCGTAATACTACTAACTTGACTTGATGCAAACCATATAAATATGAGCACAATGGAATAAAACTGAAAAACAGTCCTAGGCCGAGGGCCTCTGTTTTAGTATTTGGTGATTAAGAAACAGTGCAATATTACTAACTTGACTTGATGCAAACCATATAAATATGAGCACAATGGAATAAAACTGAAAAACAGTCCTAGGCCGAGGGCCTCTGTTTTAGTATTTGGTGATTAAGAAACAGTGCAATATTACTAACTTGACTTGGTGCCCAAACCTTATGAAAACAGAATAAAAATTGTTAAAAATGGGCTAGTTACTTTTCATTAATATTTCATGCCTATATAAAAGTGCAATAATACTAACTTGTCTAAATCTTATGAATATGAGCACAATGGAATAAAAACTCTTAAAACTATTAATATTTAATGCCTGAGTAAAAGCACAATAATACTAATTTAACTTGGTGTCTGAACCTTATGAATATGAGCACAATGAAATAAAAATTATTACAAAGACCTAGGCCTATGTATTAATATTTAATGCCTAAGTAAAAGCACAATAATACTAATTTGACTTGGTGCCTACAAATGTGCACAACGGAATAAAAACTGTTTAAAAAAGGCCTAGGCTGAAGGCGTTTATTAATATTTGATGCTTAAGTAAAAGCGCAGCATTATTAGCTTGACCTATTATGTAAACGTTATGAATATATTCCATCGTGCACATATTCACAAGATTTAGACACCAAGACTAGTATTATTGCCCTTTTCCTTAAGCATTAAATATTATTCCTCAAGCCTTTGCACGCATCAGAAACTTCAATTTTTGTATGGCCCATAAAGTGGGTGTCAGTCAGCACTTGCCCATGGTCAGTTGTCTTGTGGCCACTTGTCTTAAACCCCATTCTGATGAATTTGTTTCATTTTTTTTGAAAAATTGCTCATTCGGTAAATTTGTTTGAAAAAGTAGCCTTTTGGTAAATTGTTCAAAAAAGTCACCTTTTTGTAAATTGTTCGTTCGATAAATTTGTTTTTGATGAATACACATTCGATAAGTTTGTTTTTGATTAATTCACGTTCGACAAATTAGTTTTCGATGAATTTGCCGGTTCCCATTCTGTCCTAATACCAACAACACCAAATACCAACAACATACTTGCCAACTTTTACAGATTTCTGCTTAATTTTACTGATTTACAGATAGAGGTCTTTTATAAGGTTTTTTTAATACACTGACGGAAAAAAATCCCAACACCGCGAAAAAATAGTTGTAGAGGAATGAAATGGCAGCAATACATTTGTATAGGTAACATATTTAATCGATTAAGGTTTCAAGATCACAGCTTAATGTAAGCGCGAGAAGAGCCATGTTAAATGTGAAATGCTGGTACATTAATAACCGGTGTAACAGCCAGAATGTTGAATGCAAGCACGCAAACGTTCATGCATTGTGTCGTACAGGTGCTGGATGTCAGTTTGTGGGATGGAGTTCCATACCTGTTGCATTTGGTCGGTCAATACAGGGACCGTTAATGCTGGTTGGGGGTGACGCTGGAGTTGTCGTCCAATGATGTCCCATACGTGCTCGATTGGTGAAAGATCTGGTGATCTAGCAGGCCACGGCAGCATGTCGACACTCTGTAGAGCACGTTGGGTTACAACAGCGGTATGCGGGCGAGCGTTATCCTGTTGGAAAACACCCTCTGGAATGCTGTTCATGAATGGCAGCACAACAGGTTGAATCACCAGACTGACGTACAACTGTGCTGTCAGGGTGCATGGGATAACCACGAGAGTGCTTCTGCTGTCATAGGAAATTGCTCCCCAGACCATAACTCCAGGTGTAGGTCCAGTGTGTCTCGGCCGCAGACAGGTTGGTTGCAGGCGCTCACCTGGCCTCCTTCTAACCAACACACGGCCATCACCGGCACCCAGGCAGAACCGGCTTTCACCAGAAAACACAACAGATCTCCACTCCGTCCTCCAATGAGCTCTAGCTTGACACCACTGACGTCGCAAACGGCAGTGGTTTGGAGTAAGTGGAATGCACGCTACAGGGCGTCTGGCTCGGAGCTGTCCTTCAAGTAACCGATTTGTAACAGTTCGTTGTGTCACTGTGGTGGCAACTGCAGCTCGAATTGCTGCTGCAGACGCGGTACGATGCGCCACGGCCATACGCCATACACGGCGGTCTTCCCTCTCAGTAGTGCCACGTGGCCGGCCGGAACCCGGTCTTCTTGAGGCAGTACCTTCCCTTGACCACCGCTGCCAACAATCATGCACAGTGGCTACATTCCTGCCAAGTCGTTCTGCAATATTGTGGAAAGAAAATCCACCTTCTCATAGCCCTATTACACGACCTCACTCAAACTTCGTGAGCTGTTGATAATGGCTTCTTCGTCTTCTTAAAGGCATTCTTGACTAACATGAACACACTACGTTGAATCTCAACAATAACTAACGCTCACGAACGTTACAGCAAACTTGCTTTGCATGTTCCAAGGCGCTACTAGCGCCACACGTATGTGCCGAGCGCAAAATTTGCATAGACGTCATCTTACAGATGTACTCTCACCGCCTACCAACTGTCATTTATCTAACACAACCCCTTCTTGGTGTTGGGATTTTTTTCCCGTCAGTGTATTTAGATTGCTCAATTGAAATATTTTTCAATCCCCTTTAACCATCCACTTAGATTTTCTACCAGACCTTACGAGCTCTGTGTCACGTGATGATGTCATCTTTGACTCACTGGCTTCGTGATATCGTGCGGCAGCTCTTTCTCTACGAGAGTGCTAAAGTGACGTGCCAACCAGAGCTCGCCAAAATGCGTAATTACGCGTCTAGCATGCATCGAAATTTTCCCAACGCGTAAAAATATGCATCGGGAATTTTTCTCAGCACATAAAAATATGCATCGAGAATTTTTCTTGGACATGTAAAAATACGCACCGGAAATTTTTTTCGTCACATAAAACTACACATCGAAGAATTTTACCAATTCATAAAAAATACACGTCAGGACGGTATTTCGTCTATCAGAAATGGAAGTAAACGAAATAAAGATTTTTTCCGTAATCGTAATTTCTTTTTCCTGTGATGTTGCCTGTGTCCAGTATTGTTGTTATATATAATTTATTCCATAAATATTTGTATTTCAGTTTGAAAATAGAGAAACAATTTCTGAAAATGGAAATTCAGCGGCGAAAAATTTCGCTGTTATCGTTAGGCATGAAAGTGCGATGGCTTCGAGGAATTTCTCCTTTTCAGTCATAATTTGGGTTACCCTCGAGATCGATGCATAACTGAATAGAATAGAAATTTTGGGGTAATTAGTAGTAGTGGAGGATGTTTTTCTGCCTGAAACTTTTAAAAGTGGAAGTTTCCTCTTCAAAACATTCGAAAACAGAAGTTAGACGCAGTGACGATTTCTCCCGTAATCGTAATTTTATTTTTCACGTGATGTTTCCTCTGCCTGGTATTGTTGTTAAATATCATTTTATTTCATAAATATTTGTTTTTCAGCTTGAAAATGGAGGGAAAATGTCTAAAAACGAACGTAGCAAAAATTTCCCCCGTAACTGCAATTTTTCCTTCCAACGATGATCAGAACATGTATCTTGTATTCTTAAATATTTCCCCCCCCAAAAGTTTTGGCATTTCAGCTTGATAAGGGGGGGGGTCCGAAAACGAAAGTGATGCAGCTGAAAAATTTGTAAAAATTGATGCATGGTGTTCAAAAGTATTTATATTTTCAAAGTTTTAGATGCCTATATGAAACTCAAAAGTTCAATGTTTTCACTTCTTGAACACAATCTTGCTCCATGTGCTCATTACAAAACATAATAAATTTACTGTTATTGTTTTAAAATATGAATATTATATTTATTTCTAAAACAAGAAACAAAACGGAGATCCAAATTCTAAATACATTGAGCAGTAGTTAAATATTTTTATATGAAAAAATCTGGATTGATTTTTCATAATTGTCTAGCATTTTCGTAAGTATTTTATTTCATCTGTTAATTTTTCTAAAATACTCCCAACTTTTGAGAATGATTCCCTAAATTTTTTTCAAAGGAGTAAAAATACTCCTTAAAAAAAAAATGTTGGCAAACTCCGGTGCCGACGCTAGACGCGTGTGCAGAGTCTGCGATGTTAGCCGTCGCATTTTGCATTTCCACGGCCTGACTTGATCGAGCGAGTGGTAATGCTGATTGAGCTTAGTAAACACTGATGATATGCATATGCAGAGATTTTTACTGCATATTTATTAATATAATTATGTTTTGTTTTGTGGTAAATGGTGTTTGCGCAAATGTTTTACCGATGCGCATTTTCCAAAGTTGGCAAGTATGCAACAATCTTTGAACCCAGGTCCACAATTACTTAAGAGATTGGTTGTAAGGGATAAGTCTGGAATTTTATCATTTTTTTACTTTGCACTTGTACAGCTAGTGTCCTATTTTTACCATGGCTCCTATATACACTGGCGTGCAAAAATGAAGGATGAGACTTTTTTTTAATGTAATGTCGTGCAGAAGTGATCCACATTGACTCAAATCATACCATAAGATCCCCAAGATGCAAGAATATGGGACAAGTGAGCAAAACCATCCAAACAAGGAATCCAAAGGATACAAAGGCACTTTATTGAAAAAGGTAGCTCCGAGCAGAACTGGACAGAAGACAGAAACGTCCATGTGACAGGCGGCTGCCAAGAAAAATCCAGTCTTTAGTAGGAGATATGATCACCCCTGACTGCGTTGCAGGATTTACAACATCTGTCCATGCTGAAGACGAGGCTGTCAAGGAGCTGTTGAGGCATCGCGGCCCATTCTTCTTGTAGCGCCAATCGCAGCTGCGAAATCGTTGCTGGCGGCTGGTGACGTGCTGCCAAGCGTCTCCCGAGAAGGTCCCACACGTGTTCGATTGGATTTAGGTCCGGGGACCTTGCGGGCCAATCCATGCGTTGAATATCTTCACTCTGCAACAGCTCTGCGACAGCCACTATATGATGAGGTGTAGCGTTGTCGTCCATGAAGAGGAACTCAGGACCCACAGCACCTCTAAGCAGACGCACGTGAGGCAGGAGAACCTCGGTACAATAGCAGACACCAGTGACTGAACCTCCTTGGAAGATGTGGAGGTCAGTACGGCTACCAAGCATGATACTGCCCCAAACGAGAACTCCGCCACCTCCAAACTGGTCCCTTTCAATGATGTTGGAGGTGTGATTGCGTGTTCCCTGCTCTCTCCAGATGTGTATATGTCCAGAATCACTCATCAGACTAAATCGGCTCTCATCCGTATAAAGAGAACTCGACCCCATTGCTGACGTGTCCAGTTCTTGTGTTCCTGGCACCACAGAAACCGCCGTCTCCGATGAGCAGGCGTTAATGGCACACACCGTACTGGTCGTCGTGCAAATAGACCACTTTTGTGCAGCTTCATGGCCACGGTAAAACGTGATAACGGACGTCCAGTTGTCTGTTGCATGTGCCTTGCGATTTCTCTCGCTGTCTGTCTTTTCTCGCTTGTAGGACAATATACCGGTTGTCCGCCGCCGTGGTTGCTCGTGGACGACCACTACTAAACTCTCGGACAGCTGTTCCTGTCGTTTGAAATGCTCTCCAAGCTCGTGAAATGATGCTGTGAGCGATCCTGAACTCCTCGGCCACACTTCGATCTTCTTCCAACTTCCCAATGACGCTACCTCAGGTAAAGTCATCCAGATGTCGTCTATTGGATTGCCTGTTGGCCATATCACACGGAGGCAGCAACTCGACGTCGTTCAAACTGATGTACACCGTGCAATAGCTTTCACCGAATTGCTGAGCGTACACCGCCCGTGTGCTTTATACCCTTCAGACACTCCCTCCCCCCATCATGCTGCATATATGCGCATGCCCTACCGTACCATACCCTAGTCTATCTCCTGAGTGGTCTTTCGGTCCGTTCTGCCTGCTCATTCCGCTGTTATGCTAATTTCTCCTCTTCGTCCTTAATTTTTTGCACACCAGTGTACATTAAAGCGTATGTATTTGAACCCTACTGCAATTCTCCTTGTCTATTACTTTCTACCGAGATAAAACATGGGATGATTGTTCTAATTCACAGGAATGTTACAGGTAAAAATGATAATATAGAAAATTTACAGCAATGCAAACACAGGGGGATTCTTCCTTAGATGAAAATCCTGGTTGTACTCTCTGCAACCTGGATCAAGCATCCACAGTGGTTATGTTCTGTCACTCAAAAAATAGCCACTAAGTAACTCTTGTGCTGATTATGAGCAAAATCCACAGCTGCACAATATTATTGCTACTCATCTCAAAAGATGAGGTTTAAAAACATTTTAAAAAAGTACAAAGTTTATGATGCTCATGGTTAATACAGAAATTTTATTTTAATTACTTGTGAATACTATTAATGGATTCTGGCTGCATAGACCACAGTGGCATATTTCATTACTGCCCATTATGAATGAAGTCAGAAATCATCTGAAATTTGAGAAAAAACTGTTTCATAACCGAAAATTTGTTAAGAATTACTATTAAATGCTTAAAACGTCGATAAATTTTAAAATTGAAATTGCACTAACTTAAAATGAATATCACACAAAAATTCAACAAGCATGAGTATTAATAAATTAGGAACTTTATTTCTTTTTAAAAAATGATGAAATATTTTTCATTCCTGTTTTATCAGTTTTTAAAAGTTGCTTCTGAGCGAGTGTCATCTTGGTTTTCTGAAACATAAAATCAAAGTTGGCTGTAAAGCATAATTCTTCTAGAAACATGTTACATTTACAGTATTAAGAACAACAACAATAAAGATATATACAACAGAATTGCTACTTTTTTTTTGTCTCAAAAATTACTATGCTACCAATAAATGTACAAGGGTTGTACCGAAAGTAACGCAAAAGTGGGAATAACTGTTTTAGTAACTGACAGAGGCCGTTCAAATTGCATATGTTGGTAGAGTAACTCTTTCTCTATACAAATATACCACTGAACTTAGTCTCCATTAAAAGCGATGCATTAGTGCTATCGTTGAACCCAACTCTCGAATTGTCTTTGAAAAAATTCAGGTGTGAATTGTTGTACCTACTACTTCACAGAGACTTTCACCTCATCGGTGTCATCAAATCGTTGTTCCTGGAGACTGTCCTTCATTGAACGGAACAGGTGAAATCCAGAGGGTGCCAGATCTAGGCTGTACGGTGGATGGGGAACACCAACCAGCCTAATTTGCTGATCACCTGATTTGTTGTCAAAGATGTGTGTGGTCTAGCATTGTCATGGTGAATGTGGGTCCTTTTCAGATTATTGTTCGGTCTCTTCCTCCTTATGGTTTTTTTAAGCTTCCCGAGTGCCTCAATGTACTGCTCGCTGGTTACAGTATGGCCACGTTCCGGAAAATCAAGGAGAATGACACCCCTGTCATCCCCCAAAACAGTAACCATGACTTTCTGTGCTGATCGCTGGCTCTTAAACTTCTTAGGCCTTGGTGAAGAGGTGTGACGCCATTCCATGTATTGATTCTTTGTTTCCGGATCGTAAAGATATGCCCACGTTTTCTCCCCTGTCACCAGATCGAAAGAAAAAAAAAAAAAAAAAACGTCTTCATCGGCTTTAAATGCTTCCAGAAGATCAGAGCAGACTCCCACCCTTCTCTCCTTCAAATCAGGTGTCAACTGCTGAGGTACTCACTTTGCACATACTTTCCGATACCCTACGTCTTCCACCATCATCTGTATGGCATTGTGACCAGTGCTGCAGCAAGCTCATGGATTGTGATTCTTCTCTCCGCGCAAATCAATTCATCCCCTCGCAGACGATTTGTGCCAGTGGTCACAGATGATGGTCTCCCACTGCATGGTTTGTCTTCAATGCTGGTTTCCCCTTCTTTAAACTTCATCGGTTCACATTGCTCTTGTCAATGGTGCCATTCCATGTATTGATTCTTTGTTTCCGGATCGTAAAGATATGCCCACGTTTCCTCCCCTGTCACCAGATCGAAAGAAAAAAAAAAAAAAAACCGTCTTCATCGGCTTTAAATGCTTCCAGAAGATCAGAGCTGACTCCCACCCTTCTCTCCTTCAAATCAGGTGTCAACTGCTGAGGTACTCACTTTGCACATACTTTCCGATACCCTACATCTTCCACCATCATCTGTATGGCATTGTGACCAGTGCTGCAGCAAGCTCATGGATTGTGATTCTTCTCTCCGCGCAAATCAATTCATCCCCTCGCAGACGATTTGTGCCAGTGGTCACAGATGATGGTCTCCCACTGCATGGTTTGTCTTCAATGCTGGTTTCCCCTTCTTTAAACTTCATCGGTTCACATTGCTCTTGTCAATGGTGTCATCTCCATATAAACATTCTGTAGCCTTCTGTGGATGTTGGACAGCCTGCACCCTTCCTTTGTCAAGAACTCAATGACTGCACATTGCTTCTGCTTGGAATTCATTATTTACCTGCAATGAAGAAGAAAAGTTACTATTACAGAGGGAGAGTTACTCTACCAATATGTGCAATTTGAATAACTTCTGTCAGTTAATAAAAAAGTTATGCCCACTTTTTGCATTACTTTTGGTACAACTCAGTGTTTTTCAGTATCAGCAAAACAAATCTGTGCTCACGTCAACATCTTTATCCACAAGAGAAGCACAGGGAATACCAAAGATCAGGGATATTATCACAAGCCATTAATTGCAAATTTTTTTATGAGGAATAATTTGCCACTAGATAAAGACTAATCAAGAACAACTGCAAATTGTTCATATTGGAACAGCACAGTTGGCCAGGGTTCCCACTCTTTTTCTCCCATAAAAAATAAGCACTTTTTAAGGACTTTTAAGCACCCATTGAACATTTTTTAAGGACCTCAGCAATTACACGTGCACTAGCTTTATATACATATAGAAGAAAATGTATTTACATACAGTTTCTTCTATATGTATACACTAAGTGGCCACTTTATTATGACCACCTGACAGTTTTAAGAAAATGAGCTATGGCTGCACGGTGTTGCCGCCAGAGGGTAAGGCTAGTATAAAAAAAGGAAAGCTTAGTGCTTGAGACAGTAGAAGAAGTGATTTTTGGGTCACGAGATGAGTAAAAAATGCGATTTGACGAACTTTCAACGTGGGATGATTGTAGGAGCTCGGAGCCATGGAGCGAGTATCACCGAAACCGCCGCATTCGTGAAATGTTCCAGAGCAGCTGTTGTTAAAGTGTTTAAAGACTGGACTGTCAGCCAAAAAACTGGGTCGCAACGTGTAATCGCCATTGACTAGTGAATGCTCGGGCAGAACGGAGAGTGTCCAGACTGGTAACAGACAACAGAAGGGTAACAATGCAGAAAATTACAGACCATCTTAATCAAGGATCCCCTCAAATTACCTCTGCACACACTGTTCGCCGTACACTGCATCGGATGGGATATGGCAGCTGAAGGCCTCTGGGTGATTCCATGCCAAATCAGATACCAGTCACTCAACCTGACCATTTCAGATTTCAATGAAACCTTCAGGGATCATTCTCCCTAGTGATATAAATGAGAATATATTTTTGAATTTTTTTTATCTCATTGGGTTTTCATGTAATTAATTTTTAAAATTTTTAAAAATCGTCGTTTTTTGGCTTGCATAAACTTTTTCAATCTTGAATTTCTCAAGTTTTTATAAGGCCTAGAGAGTTGTTTGACCCCTAACTTTAAAGAGAATTTCATAAGTTTTAATTTGATATGCAACTTGACTATGCTTGGTGAAAAAAAAAATTCTAAATTAAAAATAAAATAAAATAAGATAGTGTTTTTTAAAAATTTTGAAAAAAATATATGTTTTTTGTAATATTATAAGTTTTAAATCCTGAGACTTTTAGAGTGGGATCTCAATGGGATCAGGAGTTATGGTACCAATGGTATTGTTTTAAATACCAGTTAGGGCTACATTGCTACCTTTAACTTTTGTAAAGTAAAAAAAAAAAAAAAAAAAGGAAAGAAAAAAATACATTGGCTATAAGGTAACCAATTTACATTAGGGTCTATTACAGATAGTGATTTACAAATCCTGCAACGGTAGCTCTAGTCAAAGAATTCTATCAAAATGATGAGGTTAGTCATCAAATGCCTGGTAGAAAAGACTGTTTCAGTCAAAAAAGATGGCAAATGTGTACATGTTCAAAAGTATTTAATTCTAAGTACATTAAAAGAATCATATGTACTATTTAAGGTGTGCTACCCTGATCAGAGAATTGGAATTTCTAAATTTTGTGAGCTTCGTCCCAAGCATTGTGTTCTTCCTGGGTCCAGTGGGACACATTCTGTGTGCGTTTGCACAATACATCAGAATGCCAAATTAATTATGGCTCAGTGTAAAATACCTGAATTGACAAATGGTGAACTCCCGATTAAAACATACAAAGATGTAACAAGCAATATAATTTGCGAAACGTCAACATCTAAATGTTACTTCGTAAATTGTGTTAATTGCCCAGGAAGCGATGATTTGAAGGCTCGGTTTGAAGAAGCTTTTGAGCTTAACAGCATTGAAAATGTGAGTTTCAAACAATGGATGCAGATTGATAACAAGTGTGTCCTGGAAACTGTTATAAACCCGACAGAAGACTTTTTGGATTATTTGTTTCAGAGTTTGCCAAAACTTTTAAGACACTCTTTTATTGCTACTCAACAGTCTTCCTATTTGCGACACTTGAAAGAAAATCTACCTCAAAACCAATGCATTGTACTTTGTGATTTTGCTGAAAATTATGCATTTGTGCTTCAAGATTTTGCACATGGCTTTCATTGGAACAATGCTCAAGCAACAGTACATCCGTTTGTTATATACTACATTGACGGGGAAACCAAAAAGTTGGCGCACCTGAGCTTAGTTATTCTTTCTGATTGTATGGTGCATGATACAGTTGCTGTTCATTTGTTTCAACGCCTCATGACTGACTTTCTTAAACAGAATCTGCCCCATAAACTCAAAGAGCTAAATTACTTTTCAGATGGAGCATCATCACAGTACAAAAACAAATCAAACTTTCTCAATCTCTGCCATCATGAGAAAGATTTTGGTATCAAGGCGAAATGGAACTTCTTTGCATCGTCACATGGAAAAAATGCATGTGATGGTGTCGGAGGAACTGTTAAACGATTAGTGGCATTGGCCAGTCTACGAATGGTCAACAATGATCAAATTATGACCCCTCGCCAACTTTATGATTGGGCTAAACACAATATTGTCAGCATCAGTTTTTTATATTCCACTACAGACGAATACGAGGCAGACGAAAAGACCTTGAAGAGTAGGTTTGAAGCAGCAACAACAATAAAGGGTACTCAACGATTTCACAGTTACAGTCTTGTGAATGTGACTAGAGTTTTAGTGAAAAGCTACTCATTTTCAGAGGAATCAAGTGTAGAAATAGTTTCAGCTGATGACACTGATGATGATCTGGACATTAATGACATTGTTGGCTTTGTTACATGCCAATACTCAGACAAGTGATGGTTAGGTTGTGTGTTAGGAATAGAAGGAGATGAACTAAAAATAAGTTTTTTTGGAACCACATGGCCCTTCTCCATCTTTCAAATACTCACAATTTACTGACATACTAGTTGTGCATAAATGTGAGGTTTTAACAAAAGTTGATCCTACAACAGCTACAGGAAGAGTTTATCGACTTACAGACTCAGAAACCGAAAAGGCAAACAAGAAATTATTTATATAATTTAAGACTACACGCTTGTGATATTGATTAAGAATAAATTATCAACGTTTATTCACAATTAAAAGCTTTATTAGCATCGACTATAGTTTCGCAGAGCTTCTGGCTCGGCTTTATCAGGACAAATGGAGCGTAAACATTCAAATCATTGTGACATCATCAGAGTTCTGACGGTCACGGTTTTTGGTGAGTTCTTTCTATGCGCTTGAAAGAAATGGAGTCGACGTCATGTCGTTGACAAGCAGTGAAGAGTTCCGGTATATGAGGAAAGCTTCTAATACATAGAGCTTGATTGTTGAATCAGGTTTATCAATGAGCGTAGCGTTTCCAAACAGAAATTTATGGTTCTTTTCGTGACAATGCTGGGCTATAGATGACTTCTTCAGTTCACAATTCCGTACGTAGGTCTTGTGCTCCTTTACACGGAAATTTAAAGCCCTGCGGGTTTGTCCTATATATGAAAGTCCACATTCACAAGGTATCTGATAAATTCCCCAGGAATTTATGTTAGACGTAATCTTTTGATCCAAAAAAATTTATCTTGTTTATGGGTTTGAAAATAACTTTAAAATTAAAATCTTGAGAATTTTTGAAATTCCAAAGCAAATCTGTGGAGCAAAGGGGATAACCACCCAATTCTGTCGTATTGGGTTGTCTACCGGCGTTAGTGAGCAGACATGCTTCGGTTTCCTAAATTTTTGGATAGCTTTATCTATAACGGAATGTGTATATATATATTCTGTGTACTGCAATTCGTTTAAGGAAATCAAGCTCTTTCTGCAAGGAATCCTCAGCTGAGCATATATGTATTGCACGATATACATATGTGTAGAAGGCCGAAATTTTTTGTTTCCATGGGTGATTTGACTTTGCATGTGGAGGTAAGGAAACAGCAAATGGTTTTCGGTAAACTGTTGTACTAAAGCAACCTTCAGAGCGTGACACAAGGACATCCAGGAATGGTAAGCAGCCATTATTTTCAGTCTCACATGTGAACTGTATATGAGGATCAATTGAATTGAGAAGTTCAACTAATTTAGGTATTTCCGAATTCCTGCCATTCCAGAGGACAAAGGTATTATCTACATATCGAATCCACAGGTCGAATGTAACGAGCTGAAAGAGTTTGTCCTCAAAATGACGCATGTAGACTTCGCATAAAAGTGGCGACAGCGGGCTACCCATTGTAAGGCCTTCATTCTGTTGGAAATATCTTCCGCGAAAACGGAAACTGTTTTGTTTGATACAAATTTCCACTAATCTCAAAATTTCTTCAACTTCCGGTTGGCTGAAATGATGTTCAATGAGACTTGCTTTCAGTGATTCGAGGACTCCATTCACTGGGATACTTGTGAACATGGATTTCACATCGAAGGATAACATGAACTGGTCGTTGTATGGATGTCGTTTAAGCCGATTGACAAATTCAATGAAATTTTTTACAACAGTTTTGTTTGAAGAAGTCGCTAAGGTGGATAGTTTCGAAGATAGAAATTTGGCCAACTTATGTGTAGCAGAGCCGATATTGCTGACAATGGGACGGAAAGGGACGCCAATCTTGTGTACCTTCGGAAATGCATAGAAACGCGGACAATGGGCATATGAGGGTTTCAGATAACTTTTTGAGCTTTGGTCAAGAGTAACGCAACTTGTTACCACTTTTCGAACTTCTTTCAAATGTTTCTCCGCCGGATCATTTTTTATTTCTTTATACGGTCCCTCGGAAATAAGTTTTTCCACCTCTGCTTCATAATGTTTTTTTGTCTAGAATAACAACTTGCCCTCCTTTATCGGCTTTAGTAATGATGATATCAGAATTTGACTGTAATTCTTTTAGAGCTTTATACTCTTCCTTGTTGAGATTGGGTTTAAATGGTTGAAAGGAATTTGATGTTATTACCCGGCTGACACAATGTCTAATCGTTTCTTTTTCATCAATGCTTAGATCGCTTTTTGTCAGGGACTCTTCAACTGATGCAACGACATTGGATACTGGTATCTTTTTTGAAATTGCGAAATTTGAATTGTAACGTAAAATTCGTTTTTGAATTTCTCTCGGGTTAAAATCAGGAAGGTTAGATATTACTTCGTTATCCGTAAAGATTTCCTCACTTTGAGAAGTAGAATTTTCTTTATTGTTGCTATTATTTGACAATTTTTCAAATTTTTGTTCTAATGTCCTTTTATGAGTGAACGACATATTGGAACTCCTAGACCAAGTTTTGCCGTCTAGGTCCGAAAATTCTGGTATTATTTTAGCCAGTAATAGGTGTAGATCATGTAGATGATACCTTTGTCCTCTGGAATGGCAAACTTCGTGCATCCGAGTCAACATACTCTGCAACTCACTTTTGCTCTCTGCCAACAGGACAGTGTCATCAGCATACAGCAATCTGCACACATGGATATCACCAAGACATAAACCACTATTATCTATTTTGGCATCATGCATGCATGCATCCATAAATATATTAAACAGCCAGGGTGACATTACACAACCTTGTCTAACTCCTGCACCAATGGAAAACCATTTTGATAAAACACCATTCACTCGTACACAAGCTCTACTACCAGCATACATAGCTTTTACACTATTAATTAGATTCCCAGTAACACCATATTCATTCAATACCTTCCACAAAAGCGTCCTATTCACTCGGTCGTAAGCTTTCTCTAAATCTATGAAGGCAGTAAAAACTTTCTTCCCAACAGCCAGATACTTTTCAATCACCGTGCGTAATGCAAAAATCTAGTTAGTGCAGCCTTTACCAGGCATAAAACCACTCAGAACATCCCACACTTTCAATGATGTAAGACACCATACTTTTTCAATAACAACCTTACCAAACACTTTCCCTGGCACACTCAGTATGCTAATACCACGATAGTTCTTGCATTCAGTCTGATCACCTTTTCTCTTATACAAGGGAACAATGATAGCATCCTTCCAATCGCGAGGGACCATTCCTAACTCCCAGCACAACTGGCAAATTTCAGTTAACCAGTCAATTATAGGGTCACCACCATATTTCAACATCTCTGCAGTTATGCCATCAACTCCCGGAGCCTTACCATTCTGAAGAGATTTGAGAGCTTTACACACTTCTTCTCTTGAGATCCCCCCTGTGCTTTCATCCCTCATTGTGATATCATCTGCGTCTGTCTCAGAATCATCTTTGCTTTCCTGATCTAATAACTCACAGAAGTATTCAGCCCATCTGTCACTTAACTCATTGGGCTCCCATTTCATTTCCCCAATCTCATTCTTCACACAACTTACAACTTTGTATCCCCTATTTTTCCTGAGTCTCATGTACTTCCAGAAGGACTTCATATCTTTCCAAAAAGCCAGTTCATGCCTTTCCACTTTCTCCTTCCTATCTTTTGCCTTACTGTGGCGAACAAGCTTAGCAGCTTCACGCTTCTTACAGCGATATTCATCCACAGACACTCTACCTTGCAATATCCCCAAATAGGCTTCCTTCTTTCTCTTTACTGCCTCTTCAATCTCACTATTCCACCAAGCATCACCTCCATTGTTACCCACTATTGTGGTGCCACAGACCTCTTTAGCAGCAGTGATAACACAGTTCTTAAAACATTTCCACTTCATTTCTATATCCCACTCACCAGACTTCAGATTCTTCAGTCGTTCTCTGAGTAAGTCAGAATACCGCTGATGATCTTCAAGGAGCCTATCAACCTTTATTCTTTCTATCCTGGGTCTCTTCCTATTCCTTTTCCTCCAACCAACATTAAGTTTCACTCGTGACACTACCAAGTAATGATCAGAACCAACATCCGCACCTCTCATCACACGGGTGTCAACAACTAAGTGTTTCAAACGCTGATCGTAGACAACAAAATCTATCACACTCTTTTGACCAAGAGTACGATTTTCATCTTAAACAAAGCAGACTATGTTAATAAGATGAATGATGCCATTAACGAGTATACCGCACAAGATCCTATCTTCGGATCCAACCTCATCTACAGTATCAGCAGTGGCAAAACTCAGAAACCATGGAGGCTTACCTGCAAATGTTGCTAAGGATATATACCCTACTATAGGCCCTCGAATACCTGAATTATTTGGCCAAGTAAAGACTCATAAGGAGGGTCTTCCTGTACGCCCACTTCTATCAGGATATGCAAGCCCAACCCGCCAGCTCGAAAGTGCTCTAGCAAAATTCCTCAAACCATTAACTACAGGTTCCTCCTACTCAGTTAATAGCTCTGTTAAGGCTATTGACAACATTAAGCCATTCTTACGAAAGGGAAAGCCGTTTGCTATGGCATCACTCGATGTTGTCTCTTTGTACTCCAATGTGCCGATTGGAGATGTACACTCCATTATTGAGAACCGTCTATTGGCTTTGAATTCTTATACTATTAATGAAATCCAAGCAATTATAAATGCTCTACGTTTTGTACAGAAACACACATTCTTCCGGTATGAAGGAACCATTTACCGCCAGACTGGAGGTGCGCCGATGGGTTCCCCACTTTCAGGGGTGCTCGCTGAATTGTTAATGCAAGACCTAGAAAACAATGTTTTACAATATTTCCAACTTAAGCCTGATCTCTACATTAGATATGTAGACGACATACTTGTTTTCTGGCCGCATCATAAAAACAAAATTAAAGAGTTTGCTAAAGAGCTCTCAAAACATTACAGTTCCATAAATTTTACCATTGAGCATGAAAATGATAATACTCTTCCATTCTTGGACATATTACTAAAAAGACACCCAGATACCAATTGTTTATCCTATTCAGTGTACAGAAAGCCTGAAACACAATCTGCTATTATTCCGCATAATTCATCGCACCCAAGAAAACAAAAACTAGGAGCTATAGAGTACATGGTCCGAAGAGCCTTCACCCACTCCTCCAATATCCAGGCTAGAAGAAATGAGTTAAATCATATCCAGATGATTACGATGGCGCATGGCTACCATAAAACGATCGTTGAAAAAATTGCTCGATCAGTGAAATGTCTACACAAAAGTACCTTACAAAGGAAACCAGAATTACAAAATATGTTGGCACTATGGACTATATACCTGAAGTCACTACAATACTAAAGAACATATGCAAAAAACACCACATTGTGTTTGGTGAAAGTACGAAAAGTATTCGAGCCATCGTGCAAAAAGACCGTGACCAAGTTTCCACACTCAACAGACATGGCGTTTACAAAATACCCTTAATTCCTATTGACCCAGAAGATCCAGCAATTGCATATATTGGATCCACTGCACGCCCATTGCGAACAAGAATATATGAGCACAAGTACTCAATTACTAATAACTCTGATGCTACTTCTCTTGCACGATTAGTTAATAGTGGTATCTACCGACCAGACTGGACCAATGCCAGTGTGCTGAGCTCAAATCGTACAAAGCGATCTCTTCGGTCGCTGAAAGTTTATGTATATTATCGCACAACTCTGACTGCTGTAATGAAGAAACTCCACGTTTCGTTCCAGTGCCTTGGGCCATGTTAATGCGGCCAGAACAGCATACTCCTATCCAGCAACACTTAACTCCTAATAATTCATTTACAGTTTGACGAATAATGTCAACTTATTAATTATCCTCTGTGTATATATTTTCTTCGCATATGTAATAGCAATTCATAGTATCATTTGTTGAAACCCTTTAACGCATGACAAAACTTCTACTTTATTTAATGTAAACATCGTTATTGTTATCACGTGCTCGCGTAATTTGAAAATGCTTCTTGCTTTTATCCGTTGTTTTGTTTATGTATATTGAAATACCTGACGATGGAGCACATGGTGCTTTGAAAGATCTTGTAAGTTGTTGTGCCTTATAAATGTCTATTTTTTAGTACAGACTGTACTATTAAATATATCTTATCGTGCTGAAAGGCTTTTCGAATTAAAATATTAAAGTTGAAAAATGTATTAGATACACACAAACCATTCTGAATGCAGAGTTCAATTAATTTTTCACCATTATCATTCACATAAGGATCATTAAACTTACCCAGAACATTGTCAGAAATTGCATTCTGCACACCTACTCTAGCATTGAAATCCCCTGCTATTATAACTTTTTCTTTAGCACCAAACTGGCTCAAAACAGCTTTTAGCTCATTCCAGAAATCTTCCTTCTTATCAGAAGGTTCCGTGTCACAAGGAGCATACACTACAACAATTACAATTCTCTGAAGTTTCACTTTCAAATGAATCCAGAGAATTCTCTCACTTACGCAACTATAGTGAATCAAGTTGTTCATCATCTTTTCACTTAAAATCACACCTAAACCAGCCTGTCCTCTCATATTATCCAATACTCCAGACCACACACTCACCGTGCCAGTCACTTCTTCTATCCCAATTTCCTTCTTTTTGGTTTCACTTGCACACAGCACATCCAGTCTATACTTATTCATCTCCTCAATCACTTCACTCATCTTGCCATTTATACCTCTAGTATTCCATACACCAATCTTACATTCACTCAGCCGAGATCTCTTTCTCATACGTCGTTTAGAAAGTCCAGGTCGATTCCGTGGTGGACCGTCCTTCTCAAGTGTGGTAGGTCCACCATATCCCAGACTTGAGTCATTCTTAATATTTCTTTTTGTCTTTTTAATCAGGTAAGTACATCAGTGTGGGGGATTAGCCCACAGCTGAGGGTTCCAGTTGGTCATTCAACCTAAGGGTTCTGGAACAAAACCCAGTGAGTTGGGGTGTTTTCGCCAATGTCACACAGAAACTAGCTTGCACCTCTCCAAAATTCAGAGGCCCTAGTTGCTGTTGTGTGTGCCATTGTTACCACGGAGCGTCCCGAGGAGGCAAACCCATCGCTCACTATGACCGCCCGCTGTATGACATTCAAACTGAGTATAAATAAGGAAAAAAACAGTTTGTATGACATTCAAACTGAGTATAAATATGGAAAAAACCATAGTTATGGTTTTTGAGAGAGAAACTGGTAGTACTGAATGTTTCATAATACGAAGTTCTGCATAAAGTGAAGTTTTTACTGATCCCTTGAACTCCATAATGTTCTTTTATTATTTAAACCACATATTACAAACAATTTTTGGAGAAACCACATATATTAAAGTTCAGAAAGGTTATCAACAAACAAAATAAGTGGCATTCACCAGTTTTTAAACCTTCTTCTTTCACTGGAAAAAAAAAAAGGAACTACTCTGCTGTTGACAACACTCTGTGGTTCTTCTTACATATAGGTCAGTTCATATGGAGACAAGAATGCTTGATTTTTTACTACCCCACACCCCTGCCAAATATACATTTCCTGGACAAATGTAGTCTTTTATCCCCTCTCCTCACCACCTTTCAATTACATAATCTCTGTTTAGAAAATGCTAAGTTTATTTTGCACATTTAGGAACATCTTAACCACCACATCAGAGGAAGTTGAAAAACAATTACAACAGCGATTATGATAAGCACAAAACAAGCAAAAATTGGCTCATATATCTGACATAACATGTAAAAAGCTCTAGTTTTAGCAGTTGCTGTAACTTTTACAATCATTAAATGTTTTGCTTACTGCAGATCTCACTCACATTATTTTGCTAGTAATAGTTTTTAGTTAACTAGTATTATTTATTTACCTTCAATTAATTGATAAACAGTTTATGATTGACTGACTAGTTTTAACCTGACATATTGTAATATGTCAAAAATTGCCCTTTGTTTTATTTCTTGTTATAATGAAGTTTGCATATATCGAATGTTTTTGGCTGTCCTTTTAACTTTGTTATATACAGGTCAGACTGTATTATTAACACAATGATCGTATCCTGCTCATTCTATCAGGTTTCTTCCACGGTTACTTCACTGCTAAATTTTTCTCACCTGACCTTATTTTCACTTCAATCCTCTATCTGAGCACCAGCCATTCTTCCAACTTCTATTTTTTTTCTCAAACCAAGAACACTCTCCCACACCTAGAAAAGAAAACCTCACCCGCAACTTTTCCCTTGAAGCACAAGATTCAAATTCCTCATGTCCTCTCTGTTCCTTGAGAAAAATGTGCAGGCTAGTATCATCCTCGGCGATTCCCCCGATCCACTGTCACTTTGACTTTTTCTTGCATCCTTCGTTAACATCACTTTGAACCATTGTGAGAAGTATCTCATTAAAACCTGAAGATGTAAGAAAAGCCATATGCTTGAAATACTCTGCCTACAAGAATTCTCATGTTATAAAGCGATAAGATCATTAACTATTCTCTCAAAGAGCAATACAGCAATTTAACTATAATTCTGTGAATAGCTGATTGCATGGAGAAATTCTTCAACTTTCTGTAACACCACATTTATTTTATTTAATTACATGAAATTAAAAGGACAATAAACAAATTAATCATATATACATTTTGGATATTATAAATAAACAGGTGTAGACTTTCTGCCTATGCCTTTGTATTCTTAGTAGTTTATTTTTGGGGGGGGGAATGGCTTACTGCAAGGCACATAGTCAGTATTGAGGGGGGGGTATAGGAATGTCATATTCAACCTGCCATTATTACATTTATGAAAAAAGAATAACAATATGCTTGTCATGTATTTGAGGTTTATTCATTTACATCAGCAGCATTCCATACTGTTAACCTTTGCTCTAATGAATAAATAATGTGAAAGAATTGCAGAAAAAAGAACTACAAAAATTGTACTGCTATATAAAATTTTAAGAGAGAGCACCATTAGGAAGGAGTAACAATTAACTTCAGTTTTTAAAACCATTCTAATCTCAAATACTTTTCCAATTTATTGTGAAAGTCAACAGATGATTTTGAGAAACTTTCTCACCACTTTAAATATTTTTATATGTACGACAATGTGAGTCAAAAGTTTGTCTCATTTTGAGCTATAGATAATGTTGGACCTCAGTCCTATGCAAAATGCGTGCCAGGACTGGCTAGGTACTGCGATGATGTGCCTTTGGCATGGAGCCTCACTGTGTAATCAAGTGAGCAGAGGACTAACATGCTGTTTTAGGTGCTTCTATGCTATTATTGGAAAAAAGGGTTAAATGTGGCAGCAGCAATGAGGGAAGTTTGTGTAGCTGAAGGTGAGGAAACAGTGGATAGCAGCACTGCATGAAAATGGTTCCAGAGTTTCAATGCTGGAGTCAACAGTCTTGAAGACAAGCAGAGGCCATAAAGTCCAACAACCATCAACACCCTGGTCAAAGCTGTGATAGTGAATCCCAGTACCAGTACACAATAATTGGCAGCTGAGGTGGGGTCTTCCCAATCCACCATTGTTCACACCTGCATCAGCTTGGTTTCTCCTCCAGGTGTTACTGAATGGTTCCCCATGAATTGACACCTCAGCAGGCAGAATAACTTGTTACTCTGTTACAGATTGCCATCAAATCCACAGGACAATAGGTTGTGGCATCATATCATCATAGGTGATGAGAAGTGGATATTCCTACATTTTTTTTTTTTTTATTGGAGGTTTAACGAACACGGTGAGCAACTCAATGGGCTATAAGCAGTCGCCCATCCCTAATTTAAGGTCACTGGTTCCAGGGAAGGGAGAGAGCCAGTGCCATAAGACAAGCACAACATCCATGCCTGACCGGGATTCGAACCCGGACCCCTTACGGACGAATGATCAGAGGCCAGCGCCTTAGACCACTGCGCCACCGGGGTGGCATATTCCTACATTATCCTACCACTGGAAACCACTGGGTGTGGTTACACCAGGTAGCACAGACAGTGGTTTAAAAAGGGAGGTTTGAGAGGAAAGTCATGCTGTACATCTGGTGGAATTGTGAGTGTACTGTGCACTGGGAAACTTGCTCCACATGGTCAGGCCGTGGATGGGCACCTTTATCCCAAACAACTGCAGTGGGTCGATGATGTTTTGTGTTAATGCTAGTCAGCGCACTCACCAATAGGAAGCAGGTGCTGCCCTAAATAAAATCTTCAGAGTGGTCCGCCAAAAACTACAGGCGGAACTGAAAGCGGTTGAGATCCTACCCCATCCTTCATATAGTCCAGACTTTTCCCCATTTGATTACCACCTGTTTCACTCCATGGCCTTTTTCTACAAGGACAGCACTTTACTTCAGTGGAGAATGTGGAATCTGGCATCAGAGAACTTGTCCCCTGAAACTTGCTGAGAGGTACTTCCATGGGATCATGGCTCAGGTGGAATGTTGGCAAAGGACCATAGAAAAACAACGGCCTGAACTATGTGAATGAGGTGAACATACATGTATGGCTTGCATAATCGAACTTCTCAGCTACAAATGAGACAAACTTTTGATTAACCTTGGCACATTTAGTAACATAAGAAAACATGTCACATTATGTAACTCCTAATATAATGGTAGCTACCGACACACAAAACTAGATATATACAGATAAAAAAAAAAAAAAAGAATCATGTATGACTGTATTACACAAATTCAGGCCACAAAAAACTAAGAATTACATCAACAAAGAGCATGAACCAACACACACAAATGAATGTTTTATGACTCACCTGTTTTGGCTGCAATACATCTGTACTTATTTGTTTAGTGTAGTCCTCCAGTGGTTCAACAGTTTCACTCTTCACTTTCTGCAAATAAAAGTACAAAATAAAATGAAAGCATATAGATGACATCATAATAATGCATTCTAAACTATAGGTACCATATTTCCCGGTATCAAGGACACACCCCAATTTTTAAAATGCAAAATTTTGAGAAAAAAGAATAAACATAAAAATAAGATCTCAGCACTTTCACAAAGATTAAAAACAGTACAAATTTTACCTCTATGTATCAGGAAAAACATTTGAGTCATCCATACCCTCAAATCAAGAAAATTCACTGATGTTATCCATATCACTGGCAACATTGCCATAATCGGCATTGTCAACACTGTCCGAAGTGTCACTATCTTCAAACAGAATGTTATCTTCTGTGCCATCTAATGCATAACTGATGCCACATTTTAAAAAAGATTTTACTACTATTTCAGTCTTCACAGCATTCCATGATTTTATGACCCACTCACACACCTGAGCAATTGTTGGCCTTTTCAAGTGACCTGTTAGGATTAAGTCGCGGTTTGTGGACCGCATCCACTGATTCCACTCTTCTTTCAGAAATGCTTTAAAAGGCTTGTAGAGGGATATGTCCAGTGGTTGTAATGGTTTGTAAAAAAAAAAAAAACCCAAAAAACCATTAATCTTCTTATGGTGTTTCACGACGAAGGAAGTCTCGTTATTAATAAGGCTTAATGATAAACATTTTAACGTAGGTAACCTTCCTCTGGGGTTAGCATAAGCCTATGAAAAACATAACCTTCAGTCTTCAGGGCTCACAGTAAATTTTCAAGACTTATTTCAGGAGAAAAATAGCATCCACTATGCTAGTAAATACGGTAGTTACATGTAAAATGGAAATTTTAGACCAACAGATTTGAATGTTACACAAACTCAAAGCAGTCAACCAAAAAGAAGAACCATTAGCATCTACACAGTGTCGCCAAAGATCAGGAAGCTTATAGATGTTTTTTCCCAAATTGTCAGCAGGACTTCATGAACTTATTGAAGGCTTGCCTCACAATGGTCTGATTGTGGAAGCACAAGTTCACCAAGTAGTTGAAAAGATGGTAGTTGGTGTGAACTAAGTCTAGCCAATACAGTGGATGCCTAAGAGCCTCATATCCAAGCTTCTTTATCATTTACCTTCACAGTGTGCAGGCTCACATTGTCACAGAGCAACAGGATGACCAACCTTCTGACCATGCTCCAATGCTCATTTGTCAGCTTCTTCTACACCAACTCCAAGTGCAAGCATTATGTGGCAGGTGTGATGATCTGGCCCGTTTTGAGAAAGGTGTAGTGGATAAAGCTGGCTATGGTTCACTAAGCAGTGACCATGAAAATTGTGTGCAGCGCTGGTTTGGGGAAAGTGCCATAGGTCACACCAATGTCAACCCAGGATTATGTCAATTTGCAGTTGTTGTACATGATCCACTTTTCCTCACATTAGGGTCTGATCTAGGAGTCATCCTTCTTAAGGCACTCGACTAGAGAGGTGCACTCCACTAACTGACAGGACTTGTTTTCTTAGTCAATTCCTGCCACACCTATAATGTTCAGCTTTCTGACTTTCCCAATTGTGCGCAACCGGTAAGAAACAGTTGCAGCACAGACACTGAACTTGTCTGCAAGCTCTTGCACAGTTTGGAGCAGATCCACTTTCACAGATTCCTGCAACTAGAGGTCATTAATGACCAATTCTGGCCTACTACAGACTTGGTTTCCAAAACCCTCTGTAGCTCCCAAATTTTGTGAATCAGGAGCATACAATGCTTTTGGATGTGGTTCCCATTCCAAAAGTGGTGTTGGTCTTTTTGGCAACCCCATTCATGCCGATCACTGGTTTCCCCATGAAGGCAAATAACATACAGTAAATATTGTGACTCTCCATCCTGATAACATCTGCAGGTTTTGGGACAACTCAGATGCTTTGATACTGTTGACAGCTTATATACTAAGCACCAAGGAGAATGTTCTACAATGCTTTGGATGATGTGCAACTGTTCTTATGTGCAGGTGGTGGAGGTGGATAGGGGGTTTCACTTTTCTATTTCGTATGTAACAAATAAAGACACTGGACAAAAAAAAAAAAAAAAGACAGTCATCTGCAGCAACATATATAATTGCTTGATATGATATATTTCTGAGGTTATAATTAGGGTTGTATTTAAATATTTTTGGGTTATACCTATATAATAATAAAATATGTTATCTTTTTTTACAGGCAAAATTTTAAACTAAACATTTTTGAAGAATTAAAAATCAATGGGTTGAAAGACAGATGAAGTGAGTGGCAAAAAGGGTGATAGCTCTTGGCCGGTCAAAAGGACACAGAGCATCAAGAAAGTTGCTGAATTTGCAGGTGATAGAAAAAAAAATTGCAGTTCTGCATTTTTAAAAAGATTGGTAAGTCAAACTTGACTGAAAATATAAAGAAAAACTATGGACGAAACACCATTTTGAAAAGTCGTGACCAACGCAGAATTTCTTTCCTGGTCAACGAAAACAGATTTCAAACAAGGCAGGGCTCTTCCAATCTGTTAATAATGGACCTCACATTTCTATATCTTAGCAAACACTGCATAGGAAACTTCATGGAATGGATATCTGGAGTGCAGTTGGAAGACTGAAACCAATGTTGACTTCAACTCACAAAAAAAAAAAAAAAAAAAAAAAAACCAAACTCTATTAGTTTGTTCCAAAGCTCACATGACATGGACTGTTGATTAGTGGAAGGCTGTCACATGGTCTGAGGAATCCAAAGTTTGCCTATACTCCAATGATGCAAGGCATAGGGTCAACAGAAGGTCTAAAGAAATGTTCAATCCTGAGTGTGTTCAAAGAGTTCTTGCCAAAGGAGGTGGGTCTGTTATTTTAATGGTTATGAATTAGGTTCACTAGTACAGGTAAAGAATATGATGAATCAGCATGCTTACTAAGAAATTCTAGACAATCACGTGTTTCCTTTTGCACAACATTTGCGGGATTCTCATTAAGTAACTTATCCGATTTACCAGGATGATAACTGTAGGATTCATAGGGCTAAAACCATTATGTATTGGTGTAAACAGTGTGATGCAATTTTGGGCTCATGGACTGGCTGGCCAGCAAAATTGCCAGATTTAAATCCCATCGAGAATTTATGGGACCACCTTGAATGAAGTATAAAAACCAAACTTCAGCATCCCAGGAATCTAAATGAATTGCAAGACGATCTGTTTTTAGAATGGTCAAAAATTGACTCAAGGTATTTAAATCATCTTCTTATATCTCTTCCAGTAGAAGAGATTAAATGAATTAATGATAGAAAAATTAATGCTGTAAATTTTTCACGTGGTGATGTAACTAAGTCAGAGGTGTCAACCTCTAGCAGAATGTATCTGTAATCAATAGGGGATTTTTCAGTAGTTTCAATAATCGAACACAAACTTTCAGTAATATTTTCAGTAATGTAATATGCCATTTTTTTTAAAGTTAAGGACAATATTACAGTATTACTGTGCAACCTGTAATACTTGTATGAGGTGCCAACCTTCCGAGGAGCCTATCAGTAATTCACCATACAAAGCTTCATCGTTAACGCGCGGAAAGGGTATTTCATGAGAAATTAATGCGTGAAATGTGTAATAACTTTATGTTTACACTATCCTGACAAAAAATTATGAAATTAAATTATCAGTATTGTACTTACCTCATGTCATTGCTGACATAAAGACTCCCTTGTTGCTTGTTTTGCAGTGGTATATTCTTTTTCAGAAAATTTCTTTTTATAACACGGCTCACCTGAGGAAAGTGCTTTACTTTTCTCTACAAGAAGGGCACTTAATGTTTTGGTGCTCATTGTTGAGCAGAAGTATGTGAGGTTTTATCTTAATATACTAAATATTCTCTCTGTAGAGGAATTGCTGTAAGGGATAGTCAATATTGCCAATATTAGTTTAAGCAAATGCAGAATACTTGGGAAGGCCAGATGAACCCTTCTTCTTAGATATTTCATTCCACGCCACACCTGCTCTAGGATATCTAGCTTCATCAATATCAGAGTCTGGGAACATAGCATGAACGAAGGAACCAGCATGATCACAGCTTGCTATAGGTAGGTTATGCTCCACAACGATTGTAGTAAACAGCAATTCAGCATTTATTACGCTATTTTCATTCTTTTTTGCAAAAAAATTATCCAAAGGCTTTGACTGAGTCTTTAATTTTACATAATCCTGGTGTTTGTTTTGACTGGATATGCCTTCGGCAATCATCTTGTCCTACATGGGCTACTGATTACTCTCATATTAGAAGGTACACAAGGAAACCTTTATTTCAGCATTTGTAACATTTTCCATTTCCTGGCTCAACATTTGGGAGAAAAATTTGGATGTTCTTGGAGAAACCTTTTTGCATATTTATGTGTTTCAGAAACGATAATTCCAAGGATGAAATTGGTAAAAAACAAGTAAAAATATGCAATAGGTGCCACATCAGTTGCAGGAGCATGTTTGGGCCCCTGCATTTCGTGACAATCAAAAGGATGCTGAGGTTGTTCATCACTTACCTCTATTATATCCTCCCATTCACATTCAGAACTTTCATGATCTGAAGATTCACTATCAAGATCTTCACCTTCTGAAGAAGATATGGTGTGCATGGCCCGGTGGCTAGTTTTCTGGCTTGATGTTGCTTGGCCAATATCACTCTCAGATGATTCAAAATCATCACCATCACTTGGCAAACTTTCACTCTCACTACAACAAGCCATTTCAAATAACCTTAGAAAAAAATTGCATGCAGTAGGAAAAAGCACGTCTGCTAGTCTGAGGAACAAGCTGTCAATAAAGTCATCCTCAGCTAACACGAGTTTGGAAAAAAGGGAGGTTCGTAATGCATGGAGTTTTGCGATTGTGTCTATTTATTTGGGAAAAAAGAAATGAATAATATGAAGAACTTCTAGTAATAAAACACCACATTCTGTTCTCCCGCGCGGCGAAAGTCTGCAAGAAATATAAACATCCGTCATTGCGGGACCACGTGTTGCGACGAGTTGATTGTTATTGCACTTCGAACGGGGCTCGAAAAAGTGATTTCCGACAGTGTGACGTCTTATAACTCACCAACAATGCCAAGTGAACAGCCCTGCCTCAACTGCAGAAGGAAAAGTTTTGGCTAAAGTAACCTTTCTCCCACTACACGGAGAAAGTGTGTGGGAAACCGATAGAAAGCCCAAACTCTTTTACGATATGGCACTTACGGCATATTACCATTCTTTCGATAATATAACTGTTTGACGAAATGATTCATGGACATTCCATTTCAAAACGATATGATCGACACCGATATCTGCCATCTGATTCGGAAAATACGCGGAATCGAAGGCCAACGAATCGGCAGTGTCGCACTTAAAAGGGTTAACAAAAAAGGATACAAAATTGTGATTCTCCAAAACACAATGAAATCCGTAATTCCGTAATCTGACAGTCGAAACCGTAATAATTATGGACAATTCGTAATAGTTGACACCTCTGGTAAGTATTAAAAGTAAATTTCTGGAGGTGACTAATTTTTTTGTCCGGTGTCTGTATTGTACTACCTGGCAGGATTGAAAGGGACAGAATTTTTCAGAACTGAATAGCCACAATGTTATTTTATTGCACTAACATTTCTGGGTACTCATAGCAAATCTTACTTTTAAAATTCAGGATGTTAAAAATATGATTTACCCTGACAAGTGAAATACACAGAATCCCAATAAAAGATCAACAGCAAATGTGGCACAAAAGGAAATCAAGAAGGTTAACATGTCAAGTGTCCTTTTTTTTTTTTTTTTTTCTAATGCAAGGGAAAGTGTGTAAGAACATGCACACAACTTGTCCTTACTGAACTGCTGACTGAGTTAGTCAAACCTGATGTTTCAGGTTATGTACAACATCAGGTTTAACTACTTTCTCTAATTTCATGAAATCAATCAATTTGAAAGCTTGTGCAGCCTTTTTGATCCAGGAGTTTGTGCTTTTACATGAACATCAACTGACATATGACAAGATGTTCTTGGAGGACTATCTAGTAGTGGAATAGCCATGATCTAACAGATGAACTTTATTTCCATTACTTCATCTTAAGTTTTGCAAAAAGATGAATTCATCCTTGCTAAGTAATCAAATGAATGAAAAGGATAGAATAATTACATCATGTGGCCTATAGATGTTGAACATCGGGACTACAGTCTAAGAGTGAAAAAAAACAACATTTTTTTTGGGGTGGCGGTTTTACAACCACAGTGAGCAACTCGATGGGCTATAAGCAGTTGCCTGTCACCAGAGAAAGGAGAAAGCCAGTGTCGTAAGACAAACACAACACCCATGCCTAACTGGGATTCAAATTCATACTCTATAGTGGATAAATGGTCAGAAGCCAGTGCTGCTGGAGTGGAAAAAAAGAAAAAAAAAAAACAAACAAACAAAAAAAAAACAAAAACACCCAGAACAACCAGGTATACACCTATTCTCTGATGGTGCCACTAAACTAAACAGTTTAAACATTTCTAATGGTTAAATCCATGGTACCAGTAGCATTATTTTTCTGGCATTCTATTTAAAATAACATCAGACTCTATTTTAACCCAATGCATTTTCACAAATAAAGTATATCAGCACTTCCATTTTTTCCGACCTTGAAAGTACATTTTCGATTCATGAATAATTCATTTTTGTCTAATCAGCTACCTGATTTTCGAAGACTTAACCTGTAAATAGAAAACCCCAAAGTAACAAACTTTCAAACCCTGTCACAAACAGCAAAGAACCCTAAACCAACCATAAGCCAAAGTCATCACATTCACAAAACAATTTTATACTTCAGCTCTATGTACATTGCAAAATTAAAACCTATGTACAACATACAAAATTAAATAAAAACAGCAACACAATAATGCATCAATGTTATAAAAATAAATACAGAAATATTTCCCACTACTAATAAAAGTATATATTAAATAAATGATATTTCTTACAACAAATTAAGTTTTGTACTATTAAGAAAATATTCCAGAATGAACACAATGTTTACAAAAAACTTGATCACAACTCTTGCTGATTGACCAGAGCCAGATGTCTTAAATCTGGATCCCTGATTTGATTTAAACTATTTTTATCCCTGAACTCTTGCGCATTGACCAGATGTCTTAAACCTGGATCCCTAACCACTTGGGATCCCTGAAATTTTGTTTTGAAAAAGGAAAATATTATAAAACAACTAAAATCTTAAAAAATAAAGAAGTAGTTGAATACATTTAACAAAAGTTCTTACTGCATATTCTGAAGGTTCACTTTCAGTCACACTCCTATTTGAGCACCCAATCAACTCCTTATACAAAAAATAAAAATGTAAGTGCTTTAAAAAAAACAATACTTTAATTCTTAATTTGAAATCCTCCAGATTTACTTCTATCAACAGACAATACCACACTACCAATTTACAGAAATAAGAATTCTTGCAGTGCACATCTTGTACAGAATTATAGCCTTCTGTAAATGAAAATTGAAGAAATACAGTGGACGCGTTGATAACACACATAAATTCTACAACAACAACAAAAAAAAATTTGAAAAGTTGGAAAAAACATACCAATGTAAAATAAAATTGCAAAATTTTGTAGTTCTTTTCTTAGAAAGCAAATACAGTGTGGTTATAAATTAGTTGGGCAAAAACAAAACTTTTTTGTGCATAGTTATAAGGATGCATATGATAATAAGTACGAATAATATATAGTTAAATACACCAAGTTTACCTTTTTTCACAAATGCTCAATGTGGCTTCCTTGGTTACTTTGCAACTATCCCATTTGTAAATCAGTTCTTCCTACATTGCTGTCAGCACTGACCAATGTGAGTGCAGTGGTGATTCTTGATTTCAGCTCAGGAAGGGACTTGGGAAGAGGTGAAAGGTAACCTATGCTGATGGCTTTATCTGCACCGTCTTAGTGTAGACTTCGCAGGGTAATGCGGAACTCTCTCGAATAGTTTGGGATCAATAGGATCCCTGACGGCGTTGCAACAGCTAGCCCATCAGTCACCGGAAACCACAGTCTTCCACTCGGACAGATTCAGTCTAGAGACCTGTGGGGATCTGCCTCCCCCACGGGACCGGTACCTTACACCCTTCTATCATAACCCGTGTGTGCGATGTGCTATGGGCAGTTGGGGCAAGCAACTTTTCAATAATTATCCCATCTCCTGGCCGGGAGATCGCCCGCCAATGCGAGTTTTTGGGACAAAAGTCCTTTATTTGGTATCTATGGAAACAAACTACATGCACATTATACTGAGGGTCTCATGCACCCTCTCACAAATATTCAGGCACTAAAAACACATTATTCACACAGAAATATTTACAAAGTCCACAGCGCTAGGGCCAGTGCTGTGGTGATGACCCCGGGCCAGGGTCATCAAAAACACCTTGGTCCGTAGACCCAAAAGCTCAATATCGAGAGCAACGTACCTCCGAGGGTACTACCATCTGTCAACCATAGTTGACCCTGCTTTTCCTTTGCTTAAGTTCCCTAATAAGACTGGGACACGTCTTAGTGAAGCGGCAGTGAGAGACGTCCAACTTCAGGCGGAACTTGGCATTCGCAGCAGTGCAGCTGCTGCACTTCGGTGCGGCTGCACACTTGTGGTGCTGGTGCCTAACTTCACCGCAATTGCCACACCTTGCTTCTGAATCGGGGCAGTTACCTCGGAAATGGCCGAAGCCATTGCGCCGAAAGCACCTGACCTCCCGCAAAAATTCCTTTAGGCGGAGCACTGACCAACCCAAGTTCAGTGTCTACCGCCTCACCAAGTGCTTGAAGGCCTTGGGCTCCATGTCTGCCACCCAGTGGACCCTACCTCCCTTGCCCTTGATGGGGAAACAGGCTTTAAACCCGTTCTCGAGTTCTGGGTTCTGCCCGCGAACCGCCTCCTCGAACTCTTTCCCTGAGAGATTCCCGTCGACCCCATAGACTATCAACCGGGGGTGTCTCTTTCGTGGGAAGTGTGCAATCCTTGGTCAACGGATTGCTACTCAACGCCTGGGCAAGGCGGTCGAGCTCCTTGGGATGGGAACACTCCACCGTGACACCACCTTTCCTTATGCACCGAAAGCTCTTGACCCCTATCTGCAGTTTACTTGGGTTGACTGCAGTCTTCAGGGTCCTCTTTGTGTCCTCTGAAGACGCACTCTTGACTGTGGGGTAGACCAAAAGCATGTGTCTCTTGTCTGCCGACTTTTTCTTATTCTTATTCCCAATCGGGGCGGGCGAAGACCCTTTCGCCGTGCTAGCCCCTTTCCTAGCCACTTCGGCGTCGGCTTTGCAGCGCGACTCCTGACGAACGGACAGCCTGCCTTCAAGATAAGCTGTCAGATTTGCTTGTGCGAAAGAAGCCTTATCGATACTCTTCAGGGCGGTTTTCACCTGTTCTCTTCCTGAGGAAGTGACCCACGAGTCCTTGAGAACGGACTCTACTTCCCCTATGAGGGTGAAAATGCGGCTCATGAAAGCCTCAGATGTTAGCACCGGGGGTGTCCTGGGATGTCGGTAGGTCTCCAGAGATGTCTCTGGAGGACGACCCCTCAAGAGCCCGAGAGGGTTCGGGCTGGGGTGGTGTTATACCCTTCGTTGCCATGGGCGGAGGTAGCAAGGGCGTGCTTACACCACAAGCTGACTGAGAAGGCTCAGTCGAGGGTGAGGCTCCCTTCGTGGGTGTAGCGGCTTTAGAGCCCTTCGTTGGGGGAAGCGTCTTTGACGGTTTCCTCCTGGCTTTGGGCTCCACCTTCCGGCTGTTCTCGGAAGCGAGGCTAAGCCCTTTAGCACTGCCGACAGGGCTTGGTAGTGCTTCGGCCGCTACCTTCAGGGTCCGGGTTGACCCGGACGGTTTGGGGGCTGACCCCTTAGGATTCACTTTACCCTTATGGGTAGTTGACATCTCTGTGGGAGAGATGGAAAAACACAAAAATCTTCTAAGTACTGAGTGGGCACCCTGGGGTTCTCCCACTCAAGTCAAACCTTAGAATCCGGGCGCTCGGGCTTTGGGCTGACAAGGGATCAAAGAGTCCCTTCGTCAGCGGGGCCGGAACGACGTCGACGTACCCGAATCTGATGCTAGAGTCTCTATGTGGGCGGAACGGAACTTCGCCCTTACAAGGGCGTTTTCTCTAAGTCCCATAACTGCTCTAATTAACAGGCAACATAATGTTCACCTATTCTAAAAGAAAAAATCGCGAGATCAGGATGAAACCCCGTCTCGCGCTTGAAAACGTCAGTTCTGCTTAGCAGTGCAGTATTGCTCAACCAAGACACACAAAGAACTCTCCCCCGGTCAGCATCAGAACGACCGGCCAGGTGAAAGGTAAACCTGATCTTTTAACAAAAACGCCATAGACCGAAATCTAGGGGTGTTAGGTCCATTGATGGGGGGGGGGGCATGCAATTGGGCTGCCACGACCAATCTAAACTGGGACTTCTGCATCGAGGTAAGAAGTGACGTCCTTGTGGTAGTGAAGAGGCTTGCTGGTAAATGAAACCTTCTTCCATTGTTTCCTTGAGGATAAGCATTAGGCAAATCTGAAGCATGTCCAAGTATGTGATTCCGGTAACAGCTCTTTCAGCAAAGAAAAATAGCCAAAAACAGAAGCACAACTCACAACACAAAAAACGTTTACCTTGGGACTGTCCCTTTCATGTTCAAAGATGGTATGGGGATTTTCTGATCCCCAAACCCTCACATTGTGTCTATTCACTTTGCCACTTAACGTGTTCGCTGCCGCTGTGCTATTTTGACGGCAAGCACACGGTGCCGGTAAGAAACCCGAGCAAATCTCCTGAGATGCCACAAGGCATTACGCAGCACCACGGATGAGCTTCTATGCATCTGGATAAACCTTGCCATGTGTTCGCATCTCATAGCTTTGCACGACTCCGCTATTCTGAAATAGGAGAAAATTTATCCATAATTGATATTTGTAATTATGACCTTCGGTAACTCCAGGGATGTAAACACATCTACAGCATATGCATTGAAAAGGCATATGCCATAGACGTCATATCCTGTAGAAGGTAACTAATAAATTGTAAAATTATTTAGGAAAAAAAAAGAATGAAAAATTCGATTGGTTTGATACGTCATATTAATTTTCAGTTCTAGTACAGTAGTGAACAGAATTGTTCTCGTGACGTGTGGAACATCATACCAATGTGTAGCCAAAATCTGTTGAAGCGGAGTATGAGAGAGAACGTCACATTTTTCATTTTCACTGTTGGTTGTACTACAGCTACTAAAAGAAGACGTTTCTGCATATGATGACAAATTATCGGATCATCTATTTCCACGGCAGGATGTGCCCGGTGATGAACTTTTGGTTGAGAGGGTTTGGGGATAGCCTATCTGAACATATCTGTTGTTTCCACAAAACTAAGCATTGAAGTCAATATGGGTTTCCTTCAAATCTCTTTAGCGTTTTCAATAGGCAGCCCTCTTACGTATGAACTCTAAGCAGGAAATGCTTTTTATAGCCACTCAAACATTTATTTATTGATAGTTCCCTTCACCACAAAATCAGTGACTTTCAAAGGAAAATAAACATTGCAATGAAAAGCGCACACTGTGTTAAGTCTATGGAAAATCAACTTACTTTCCCGTCCCTAAACCATGTGGAAAAAAATCTGTGGTCATTTTTAAACAGTTCGATACTCATTCTCAGTGCCAGTAACAAAACAGATATCTCTCTTCAAGTGTTGAAGATTTTAGGAAGGGAAATATTAAGCCATAATCATGACGCCGTTGGGCGGCGTCAGCACCTGGGCTAAGTATTGTATGATGCGTTCGGCGTCATGTGGCAGTGAAAGTGTTAAGTGAAAGGTGGCCTCGTCACTGAACACCAACTTCGACAAGAAGCCGTCATCAGCTTCCATGTGATTTAACATGTCACTGCAAAAATCTGCTCTCAGTTGGCAATACATGACCTTGCATGACTCAGCGCCATCTGTCCACAAAAGGTAAATCTGGTGTGTTTAACTATATATTATTCATACTTTTATCATATGCGTCCTTATACCTATACACAATAACGTTTTCTTTTCGCCCAACTAATTTATAACCACCCTGTATAAAAAAAATACAAAATTTTTAAAGCAGTTCATAGAATAAAGCTATTTCTTTCTACACACACCTGCAGATATACAGACATCTGACTTATTTCTCACTAAGAATTTCACTAACCAGAAAATTAAACGAAAAGCATAAAAAGCAGAAACAAATGTGAACTACAGTGCTAAAAAAAAACTTGAAGAGGTCAGTGACCATATTACCACAAATTTTTTAATTTTTTAACCCAGAATATGGCTGACGGCAACAATGAGAATAAACAACTAATCCCAATACTGCACTTGACATGCTTTAACTGCTATACTTAATATTCTACCATTTTAATAAAGTGTCTGTGATTTGTGAATTTAATGTGAGAAAGAAAACTGCAATTGCTGTTAAAGTTAGTGTTAGCACCAAAATTAAATAGATGTCTTTTGTTGAAGGAAGGAAAGGAGTTTTGTGATAAATGAGGTGTGCAGTGATCAGACAGTGAAGATTGGCAGACATAATAAGCATGGTGAGCAAGGTTCCCAGATAATACATATAAGCAGCTCAGTGTGCTATAAGAAGTATCTCAAGCAACTTGATACTACACACAGCTCAAAACAATTAGGGAATAATGTGACATTGAACATTAACAGATCTGTAGTTGATGAGTTTGTATTTAAAACACAGTTGTTATTCAATTTTAAATTTAACGCACATGAAAAACATTAACGTGTGATACCAGGATGAACAAAAAATTAGTTAGAAAAGTGATGAGCAAAAACAAATTTAAGAATTTCTAGTAGAACGTGTGGTCACCTCTAACTGCCAATACAGCAGCATATCTGTGTGGGATTAATAAGATGAGGTCATCAAGTTTTTTGGGGGAGGGATCCCATGGCCACTCCTATTTGAGAGCATTCTCAACTCCTGAAGGATCATTGGAGGTATTTGCTAAGTAAACCTCAGGTGAGCATGCAGGCCAATCCTTGTGCACAATTACCTCCTCATCAGGTATGGTGATAACTGGTTTGGCCCTATGAGGATGCGTGTTATTGTCCACAAAGGTAAACAAGTCTCCGACTGCTAACACACAAGAAAGAACAATGAGTCTCAGAACCTCATTTCTGTACTTTATTCCAGTCAAAGATCCATTTGTGATGATGTGGAGGTATCACTACCAAACTAATGCAGTTTCTGAACAAAAGAGGACATGATGTGTGTTCCTTGTTCATGTCACATAAGGATTTCCTGACAATCAGGCTACATGGTGAACCACAACTCATCACTGAACATCACTTGTAAAAGCTCCATTTACACAGTTCTTCAGTCCATTCCCTGTGGGCTGCACAATGACTAGAGGTTAGAGGAATACATACCATCAGTCACTAAGCATAAATCTCTGCATGGTAAAGGTGAAAACTGTTTGTGTGGATACACACCTGCCCTTGACTGCAGTGAACACTTGTCATAGTTCAGAGGCATTCAACTGACAATTTTGGCAAACCATTAAAGAAAAATAACAGTTATCTGTTGGTGTTGATGATGGTAGATGACCTTGATCCGGCTTTCTTCGAACTGTTCCCGATTCTCAAAAAAGATTCCACAGTCCTGACACTTTGTGACATGGTAGACTATGCCCGACCAGTTTCCAATTTTCCTAATGTCCTCCATGCTGTAGTTTCCAACAAAGCATGCTGAGATGACCTCATTAACTTTCAGCCAATGATAAACAACATAATTTTCTCATTCACAGGGAAATGTGGAGGAATGATCAAGTGCTGTACTTATACCCAGCTTTCTCCTAACGTAAGTCACGTGCATAAAGTAACCACTAACAATAATTAGCCCATTTCCAGCTATACTTTGCAGTATATGTGTCTCACTTAGACGCTTACCTAGCCATTAACATTAGTATCATTCTTATTTTCCTGCAAAATAAGTCAACAACTGCATTTTCTTCAAGTTGTTTTGGCCAGTGTGTTTAACATGGTAAGCTAAAAACGTGTTTTTGGTAAAGTTCTGCATGCAAATTGTGTGGCAGATTTAATTGAGTATTTTGCATTTCATTATTATTATCATTCTTGATATTCTTAGCCTGAACCAGCACACAAAAGGCATAAAAATTTATCTCAGATCTGGCATTTATGAATTTCTGAGTGACAGACAGGTCAACAAAATCACTACCTGTTGGATTGGGTAGACAGTTTTTGTGGCAATTACAATTATTTTCTTATTTTTAGGAAGTTATTAGTTACCACTGCAAGTTACGAAAAATGAGGACTGGTGCCAAAGGTTTATTCTAAGCATTCTAGCCACCACTCTCACACCAGAATAATGAATTCTACCAGCATTTAAATTTTATAAAATCTCACCTTAATGGATCTATGGTGCACCATGCATCTGCATATTACTGCATGCAATTTACTTACAATTTAGAATGAAAATACAAAACTAATGTTTTTTCATTTAAGACAGACAAACCAAAACCTTTGAAATTGGTGACACAATAAGAAATGCACTTAAGTTTAACATATGCTAAAGAAACCTTGGAAAATCAGGGTATTTATATGTGCAATAATGATTTGAATTTAATGATATGTGGCACTATCTACATTCTGAAAATTCATTACAAAGAAAATAAAATAAAAAACTAAACGTTCAACAAATACTTACCATAACTGCAGCAAACACAGCAGTAGTGCCAACTGGAGTAGCCAAAAGAAATCTAAATTTTTAGCAACCCCAGAGAACCCGGGCACAATATTGAAAACTCACATACATATGCATAAACTTTTAGATCATGGAAAATTATAAATTCAATGGGACAGCAGCAGAAGTTTTTCTATGATATATGGTAATAAGTATTTGCTGAAAGTTTAATTTTATATTCATCCTAACGAAAATCCAGAATGTAGATGCTGCCACGTCATTAAACAAAAAATAAATATACTATTACACATATAAATATCCTGATTTTTCGGTTTCTTTGACACAGGTTAAAATCTTAATGCACTTCTAATCACTAATTTTCAAAGGGGTTCGTTCATTTGCTGCTGAATTTATATTTTCACCACTGGTGGACTATAGGCTCCAAAAACAGCCTCAATAAAACATATCTTTTTTTCAAAGTCTACATCCTGCCCTTTATAATCCTGGAATGAATCCAGTGGTATGATCTGTGTTATGTTCCAGTTCCAAATTATCTGGGTTTCCAATTGTATTTTTTTAAGAATTTTTTCAGGCACTGTTCTTTACATCAAGCTTAGTCACAGTCGAATGGCTTACATGTGACAATAGGTTTGACCCCAGCATATACATGTTCTGATTTTTGACAGCAGGTATAGGTTAGTTCTCACAATAGCATGAGCATGAAGGTTAGCTCTAGAATATATGCCACATTTAATGCTAAGACTTGAATGGAGGAATCTTAGCCATTCTTTGGTACTCTTCTGGTGTAAGAGATAGGATCGATATCTTGAATGTGCTCTACAGTTTCAGTGGTTTTCCCACATGTTCTATAGGTGTTGTCTCACAAAACTTATATGAATTTTAGTTTTAGGCTATCATAACATGGTTTTGAATCTCCATAGAGAACTGATGTTTTCGAATAGAAAGTTAACACTTACTTTTAACCACTGTAGTGATGAGTTTTGGTCTACATTTTCCAGTTCTAAGGAATTGAAACATTTTTTGTGTGGAATTTGGTTTTCTCATCATCTTTTTTTTTTTTTTTTTCTTCTGGTGGTTCTACATTGTTTCCCATGCAACAAATCAACTAAGCATTAGAGATTTAAAAGTGTGTGGCTTCCATCATCATGATTATTTTATGATACTTCATTGAAACTTTTCCATAAAATTTCCAAAGGTATTCACTTTTGTTTTCTTTTGAAAGAGTTGTTCCAAGAGCATGTTTCTGTTTACTTTCTTCAAAGAATGTATGCATGCAAACTTGTCAGTTGTAATTCCTACAACTTCTTTAACTGTGATTTTGATCAGATTCTTCATTTGCTGCTCTCCCTCCAAAAGCAGTTTTATTGCAAAATTCTTTGCATACATGCCTAAATCTTTGCTTGCAGCAGCAATATGTTTAACACTGAAGGGAAGCAGGGAGCAAAGTTAGAAATTTACAAAAGCATACAAATTCAGCAACATTGCAAGCATACTAAAAGAAAAAGAGATAGAGAGAGAAAGAGATAATCACTTTTTGTGGTGGTACATTGGCTTCCTTTTCTTGGTCTTTCTCTTCACTTTGCACTACCTGCAAGCTTTAAGACAAAGTTTACAATGAATACGAAGCAAAATAAGCTGGATTTACACAGTGTAGCTTGGGAGCATTATATTTTCATAAGACTGACATAATTAAAAAAAAATATTAACTTGAATCATGGACCAAAAAAGAAAAAACTAACATGACATTTTATATCTTCCAATTTAAGAAATAATATTTACGGTTAATGAAGGATGACCCACATAAATCCATAAACTCAAATCTGTACATGACACACAAGTCATAAACTTGAATTCATTCAGATTTCAGAAACTGAAAGGGTTTTAAAGAGCAGAAAATAAACAGTATTGGTAAAACAAATGAATACAAATATATCATAATGTTTGTTCAGCCTAACAAACTAAGAAGAGGACAGACAGCTAGAATATAACCCCTTATTTAAAGCATTGTTCCATAGTAAATAGCTATATTTATTCTCACATCATTCTTAGCTACTTAAAAAGTAATACAACATGCATTTAATGATGCAAACACCAGAACTCACAAAATAAGAGCATCACTTAAAACAGCCACTAATGATATTTATAATTCAAAAGGACTAAAACTCAATACCTTCATTATCATATTACATTCCAAATGATAAGTTCACTATTTGAAATAAGAAATTACATGATTAAACAATAATTCTACACATGCTGTGCCACAAGAATTATGTTTAATGAGGATAAGAGGATTTCATAAGTAGCTGAGCATGTTTGTTGTTGCTTAACTGTTTCATCCAACAACATTAGTGAACTTCAAAAAAATCGGGCCAGGCTCAGATAATCAGTGTGTTAGTCAACACTGTAGCCAAATTAAAAAAAAAAATCGTTAGCTACATTTTTAATCACTCAGCCAACAAAAATTAATTTTAACTTTAAATAACAGATTTCATACTGAATTCTTTGAAGCTGATGAGCTATACTTATGCCAAACCTAATTAAAATACAAACACCAATTTTTGATTACTTTTAACACATTCTTTTAAATTTAGTGAAATTATGACTGTGGGGTAAGCAGTATTAGTTACAGATGGGTTTGCCTTCTTGGGGCTCTCCATGGGCAACAATGGCACACTAAACAGCAACAAGAGAGACTGTGAATAGTTCTGTCTGACATTGGTGAAAAGACCAACTCACTGGGTTTTATTCCAGAATCCTTAGGTAGAATGACCACCTGGAACTGTTAGCAGTGGGCTAATCCCCACACACTGGTGTACCTACCTCATTAAAAAGAAACAAAGAAACAATGCTCCGTCTCTGGTGTGGGATATGGTGGACCTACCACACTTGAGAAGGATGGTCCACCACGGAAATGGCAAAAGGCATAAGAGAAAGAGATCTCAGCTGAGTGAGTGTAAAACTGGTGTATGGAAAATTGTAGGTATAAATGGCAACAAAAATGTAAAAACAGGCTGTCAAAGCACAATGAATATCACGATTAGGAACACCAAGGTGTCAGCTACTAAAAGATGACATTTATTTACAATTTAAAAGATATACACAACACCAAGAGGTTAAAAATCAGTGAAAAGATCTTTTGGGGCTTCTGAAGCACCCATCTTCAGGTCAAGTGGCACAGAATGAAATGTGTACATGAACACTTATATACAAGTTGAAAGTAGACCATCATGCCCTGCGAAGAAGGTAGTAATGTGTTGCCAACGGATAATCTATAATCATGTATTAAAAAATAAATTAACAATGTAAAACTATAGTGTTTTATACAACATTAGTAATGTGGCAGAACTCGTTCATTAAGTTCAGCCAAGGTTGGGGAATGAGTACAGGGGGATCATCATTACAGCAGTTTGAGGAGAATTTGTAGATACATAAACTTTGTCGCAATAATTGTTGTTTGTGCCCAATTAGGGTTATATTCATCTTTAAGAACAGTCCTACTTAAAGCAGTTGACAGTAATCCTCGGCATTAAGTGCATTGGTGTTCTGCCATTCTCACTCCTAAATTACAGAGGGTAGAACCGATATAACATGAATCTGTAAGATCTGGAACATTTGAGGAAAGCAGTACGTTGTACACTCCACATTTCTTATGCATAGGTATTCGGTCACAATCTCGGCACACAAGTTTAAAGTAATTGACTGTACGAACGCCAAAATCAAGGTCGTACATTCTACATATATTCTTAAGTATATTTACGACAGGAGGAAGAAAATCAACAGCACGAATAAACTTGGGGGTGGGAATAAAACTTTGCAAAGTAGTGAAAGCCAAACGATTATAATCATGTACTAGCTTAAATACGGTCTTAGCTGAACAGCCGAACATTTGGGCAATCTCAACGATTTTAGTAAGTTCTTTGTGCTGTTGTTGTTTAGAGGAAGAGTGTGAAAAGAAGCATCTAACTAAGAAACGTAAAGCAGCAAGCTTATGAGATCAAAGGTGTGCTGAATCAAATGGAATAAGTGCGGGGCAAAAAGTAGGTTTCCGATAAACTCAATAACTTAACCCACAGGGACTAGATGTGTGGGTAAGTAAGAAATCAAGAAAAGGAAGCGATCCCTGTTCCTCCAGTTCCACCGTAAAATAAACAGTAGGATATTGTGAAGACATAAGATCTACAAAATTTGTAAGTTGTTCGATGGTAAATGACCAAAACAATAAAATATCACCGACATAACGAATATAAAATGCGGGTTTTAACAGAGAAATGGAAATGACATATTCTTCCAAAGACTGCAACAGAAATTCAGCAAGGACGGGGGACAGTGGGGAACTCATGGGGGTCCCGGCTTTTTGTTGATATATGACTTTGTCAAAAACGAAATAAGTGCATGAGGCTACAAGCTTTAAAGCTGACATAATAGCCTCAGATTCAAGAAGGGTTAAGTTTGGAACTAGCAAAAGTTTAGACTGTATTATGTCATGAACAATTGAAATGGGGACACTGGGGAACAGGGATACTACGTCCAAAGAGGCCAAAATAAAGGGTCCAGTAGGACGGAAAGATTTAATTTTGTTCAAAGCATCGGTAGAACTGCGAACGGAAAAAACAGATGACTGAGTAAGAGGAGCTAGAAATAAAGCCAAAGCTTTCTCTAAAGGTCTGGTAGGATTACAGGAACTAGAGACCAGAAGGAGAAGTGGATGACGGGTTTTATGAATTTTGATTTTCCCAAATAGTTCAGGAACCCGTGGGCCAGGGGGTGGATGCATACGCTGAGAAATGCTGGAAGGTAAAAAACCTTGATTATGCAATTTACTTAAAGTTGAAATTGTGGCTGGAGTAGGATCTGACTGAATGACCTTATGAGGTATCTGAGCAATGGTGTCATGCATTTTAGTATGATACACTGTTTTATCCAAAATGACAATTTGTGGTGATTGGTCAGCTGAGATGATTGCAATTGAAGGTTTCTTTGCAAGTGCTAGCAGTTGTGTTCCTTTGTACCTTAATTTCTTTTGTTGAATACCAGCTTGAGTAGTGTACATTCGAGAGAAGGCATGAGCTACAGAATGTCTTGCAGAATATCCGTAATTCTCTGGGAGTGCATGAATCACAGTTTCAGCTTGTACAACAGTTTGTATAATGGATGGTTGTGACATAGGGTATGAGTATTTACAGCTGCGAGACAATGCAGTTTCTTGAGTTGAATTTAGGACAGTGGAGCTGAGATTAATGTATGCTGGCTGAAGAGGAACATCTTTACGAGGTACATGGTAACTAGTTCCAAAACGTTCAGACTCAGAAACTAGATATCTTAGTTATGAATGTGAGTTAATTGAAAGCGTTCAGTGGTTGAACAAATCATACTGTAAAAAATTGTTAATAGCTTACCAAATATGAGAGGTTTAACTCTGCGGGCAAAATGGCAGTATGCCAGGTATGATTTCCTATTCAAATAGTACAAGTAGCCATGTTTTCCTCGAATCTCAGCAGTAAGACGCTTTACTTCGGCAACAGAAAGCATGTTGTTATCTTTTCGTGAGGGCTATACATTGAATTCTAAAATAGTTTAGACTGTATTATGTCAAACTATCTAACTTACTAAAATCGTTGAGATTGTATGCACTTATTTAATTTTTGACGAAGTCATATATCAACAAAAAGCCCCCCCATGGGTTCCCTACTGTCCTCCGTCCTTGCTGGATTTCTGTTGCAGTCTTTGGAAGAATATGTCGTTTCCATTTCTCCGTTAAAACCCGCATTTTATATTCGTTATGTCGATGATATTTTATTGTTTTGGTCATTTACCATCGAACAACTTACAAATTTTGCAGATCTTATGTCTTCACAATATCCTACTGTTAATTTTACGGTGGAACTGGAGGAACAGGGATCGCTTCCTTTTCTTGATTTCTTACTTACCCACAAATCTAGTCCCTGTGGGTTAAGTTATTCAGTTTATTGGAAACCTACTTTTTGCCCTGCACTTATTCCATTTGATTCAGCACACCCTTGATCTCATAAGCTTGCTGCTTTATGTTTCTTAGTTATATGCTTCTTTTCACACTCTTCCTCTAAACAACAACAGCACAAACAACTTACTAAAATCGTTGAGATTGCCCAAATGTTCGGCTGTTCAGCTAAGACCTTATTTAAGCTAGTACATGATTATAATCGTTTGGCTTTCACTACTTTGCAATGTTTTATTCCCACCCCCAAGTTTATTGGTGCTGTTGATTTTCTTCCTCCTGTCGTAAATATACTTAAGAATATATGTAGAATGTACGACCTTGATTTTGGCGTTCGTACAGTCAATAACTTTAAACTTGTGTGCCGAGATTGTGACCGAATACCTATGCATAAGAAATGTGGAGTGTACAACGTACCGCTTTCCTCAAATGTTCCAGATCTTACAGATTCATGTTATATCGGTTCTACCCTCTGTAATTTGGGAGTGAGAATGGCAGAACACCAATGCACTTAATGCCGAGGAACACTGTCAACTGCTTTAAGTAGGACTGTTCTTAAAGATGAATATAACCCTAATTGGGCACAAACAACAATTATTGCGACAAAGTTTATGTAATAGAATAATAGCTATATACTATATTCACTACTGTTTCAAACGTTATATACGTTCTGTGCGTTGTGTGCACATTTGCAGCAAAATCATCCTGGCATTTATATATCATATGAATAGGAATAATATTATAAGTTTTAATTATTATATTATCAAGGACTCACCTTGTATCGGTATTCCAGCTTATTAAGCTTCCTCTTGTATCTTGAAAAATATGTTTATCTAGCGTGTCATTAGCCACGTAGAATCATCGTATTAAAAATAGGCCCAATTGAAATTTGCGACCAGGGTTTAAATTCAAATAAAACACGATTATGGATATCATACAAAGAGAGTGTGAAAGAATTATATACAATGTAATTAAGAAACATGTATAATAAGCGTGTCATTAGCCACGTAGAATCATCATATTGCCAATAGGCCCAATTGAAATTTGCGACCTGAGTTTAAATTCAAATAAAACATGACTATGGATATCATACAAAGAGAGTGTGAAAGAATTATATACAATGTAATTAAAAAACCTATACCTTCAACAGGTATTGTCAATCTTTAAAAGAATGAATGGATAACATCAATGACATTACAAACAGACCTCAAATAAAATTTTCGTCTATTATTGAACAATGCCAGACAATCTCTGTAACACGCACACAACTCCACGTAAACCACCGGACATGTTTCGGCACGACTGACTTTCGGCCATAATCAACGGTATGCATCCTGGATCAATGTTCAAAGCTGTTATATATCTAGGTCACCTCGGCATCACCTCCGCTATAGTTGTTCCACGTCGACGTTTTCCGTCATCGTTACATATACGTGTATTCACGTGTGAGTCACATCCACGCCATCTATTGGGTTAATTCCGGAATTGCTGTCGCTGTTTTTATTTCGTAAGTATATGTTATTTCTTTTATTTTCCTTTTTGTTGTTATATTTCGTATTATTTTCTTGTTGTATTAGATATTTCCATGGGTACGGGATATCTTTCAGAGTAGACATATTGCAATTGGATTTTTGGGTTTTCTCAATTGTTATAGCCTCAGACCACAAAATTTGATTATGTTTATTGTGGGAAGTTAAGATTTTACTATTTTCCCAATCTGGTATAAATTCATTTATCATACAATGTTGTATAAGTGATGTTTTTTCTTCTTTTAATCCAATTATCATAGTGCTCATTCAACCTCGCTTTAAACCTTCTTTTAGTACTACCGATGTAATATTTGTCCTGCTTATTTTCCTTTGGGTCTATTGTAGGAATCATGTATACACCTGCCTTATTTAGTGGATTTTTATTGTAACCACTGTTTTTGTCAGTAATTTAGAATTATCAGTAACTATTTCTGCAATTTCAATATTGTAATTCTGGCATTCTTTTCTTATAATATTGCTTAGTGGAGGTAAATATGGTATACTTCTGTAGAATAACGTATTTCTTTTTGTTAATCCATTGTTGTGTTTTTGAATATCAGCTCTTCTTATTTTGCGATATAGTGAATCTATCAAGCCAACAGGATATCCAAAACATTTAGCAGTGTCTTTAATCCACTTTACTTCCTCAATAAGTGCAATTTTCGTTGATGAATGTGTTATAGCTCTATTTATAAATGATCTGAACGCTGAAATTTTATATCTCCATGGGTGACAGGATTCATTGGGAATTATAGCAGGAACGTAAGAAGGTTTTCGATATACACCAAATTCAATTTTATTTTGATGCCTAAATAAAGAAATGTCAAGAAAATTAAGTTTGTTGTCAATTTCTTTTTCATATGTTACTTGAATAGTTGCGTACACATTATTGAAGTTGTTTATGAAGATCTCCATATCATTCTCTAAGTGTGGCCAGAAAATCAATACATCATCAACATATCGTAAATACTGTATAGGTAAGTTACAAATAGATCTGTTATTGAATATTTTCTTTTCAATGTCTTGCATAATAACCTTCGCAAGCAAGCCGGATAATGGTGATCCCATTGGTGAGCCATATATTTGTCTATAAATTGTATTATTGTAAGTGAAGTAATTATTTTCTGTTATAAGCTTGAGTGCACATACAATGCTTTTAATTTTCGGCAATTTGATGTTTTCTTCTTCTAATCTTTTTTCAATTGTACCCAAATACTCCCACAATGGCTGCTATTAACCTAATTGAAAAAAGATTAGAAGAAGAAAACATCGAATTGCCGAAAATTAAAAGCATTGTATGTGCACTCAAGCTTATAACAGAAAATAATTACTTCACTTACAATAATACAATTTATAGACAAATATATGGCGCACCAATGGGATCACCATTATCCGGCTTGCTTGCGAAGGTTATTATGCAAGACATTGAAAAGAAAATATTCAATAACAGATCTATTTGTAACTTACCTATACTGTATTTACGATATGTTGATGATATATTGATTTTTTGGCCACACTCAGAGAATGATATGGAGATCTTCATAAACAACTTCAATAATGTGTATGCAACTATTCAAGTAACATATGAAAAAGAAATTGACAACAAACTTAATTTTCTTCATATTTCTTTATTTAGGCATCAAAATAAAATTGAATTTGGTGTATATCGAAAACCTTCTTACGTTCCTGCTATAATTCCCAATGAATCCTGTCACCCATGGAGATATAAAATTTCAGCGTTCAGATCATTTATAAATAGAGCTATAACACATTCATCAACGAAAATTGCACTTATTGAGGAAATAAAGAGGATTAAAGACACTGCTAAATGTTTTGGATATCCTGTTGGCTTGATAGATTCACTATATCGCAAAAAAAGAAGAGCTGATATGCAAAAACACAACAATGGATTAACAAAAAGAAATACGTTATTCAACGGAAGTATACCATATTTACCTCCACTAAGCAATATTATAAGAAAAGAATGCCAGAATTACAATATTGAAATTGCAGAAATAGTTACTGATAATTCTAAATTACTGACAAACAGTGGTTACAATAAAAATCCACTAAATAAGGCAGGTGTATACATAATTCCTACAATAGACCCAAAGGAAAATAAGCAGGACAAATATTACATCGGTAGTACTAAAAGTAGGTTTAAAACGAGGTTGAATGAGCACTATGATAATTGGATTAAAAAAGAAGAAAAAACATCACTTATACAACATTGTATGATAAATGAATTAATACCAGATTGGGAAAATAGTAAAATCTTAACTTCCCACAATAAGCATAATCAAATTTTGTGGTCTGAGGCTATAACAATTGAGAAAACCCAAAAATCCAATTGCAATACGTCTACTCTGAAAGATATCCCGTACCCATGGAAATATCTAATACAACAAGAAAATAATACGAAATATAACAACAAAAAGGAAAATAAAAGAAATAACATATACTTACGAAATAAAAACAGCGACAGCAATTCCGGAATTAACCCAATAGATGGCGTGGATGTGACTCACACGTGAATACACGTATATGTAACGATGACGGAAAACGTCGACGTGGAACAATTATAGCGGAGGTGATGCCGAGGTGACCTAGATATATAACAACTTTGAACATTGATCCAGGATGCATACCGTTGATAATGGCCGAAAGTCAGTCGTGCCGAAACATGTCCGGTGGTTTACATGGAGTTGTGTGCGTGTTACAGAGATTGTCTGGCATTGTTCAATAATGGACGAAAATTTTATTTGAGGTCTGTTTGTAATGTCATTGATGTTATCCATTCATTCTTTTAAAGATTGACAATACCTGTTGAAGGTATAGGTTTTTTAATTACATTGTATATAATTCTTTCACACTCTCTTTGTATGATATCCATAGTCGTGTTTTATTTGAATTTAAACCCTGGTCGCAAATTTCAATTGGGCCTATTTTTAATACGATGATTCTACGTGGCTAATGACACGCTAGATAAACATATTTTTCAAGATACAAGAGGAAGCTTAATAAGCTGGAATACCGATACAAGGTGAGTCCTTGATAATATAATAATTAAAACTTATAATATTATTCCTATTCATATGATATATAAATGCCAGGATGATTTTGCTGCAAATGTGCACACAACGCACGGAACGTATATAATGTGTGAAACAGTAGTGAATATAGTATATAGCTATTATTCTATTATATAATACCACGTATTTTATTTTTGGTTATTTTACTAACCAAAATCAATTAAAGTTTATGTATCTACAAATTCTCCTCAAACTGCTGTAATGATGATCCCCCTGTACTCATTCCCCAACCTTGGCTGAACTTAATGAACGAGTTTGGCCACATTACTAATCTTGTATAAAACACTATAGTTTTACATTATTGATTTATTTTTTAATACATGATTACAGATTATCCGTTGGCAACATGTTACTACCTTCTTCGCAGGGCATGATGGTATACTTTCAACGTGCATATAAGTGTTCCTGTACATGTTTCATTCTGTGTCACTTGACCTGAAGATGGGTGTTTCAGAAGCCCCGAAAGATCTTGCCACTGATTTTTGACCTCTTGGTGTTGTGTATATCTTTTAAATTGTAAATAAATGTCATCTTTTAGTAGCCGACACCTTGGTGTTCCTGATCGTATATATTCATCATGCTTTGACAACATGTTTTTTCATTTAAAATAGTATAACTACACTGAAGAGCAATTGAATGAGAGATACCTGTCTAGTAAGGTGTAGCACCACCTTTAACCCTGATGACAGCGGCGATTTGTCTCGGCATGGACTCAACAAGACACCGGAAGCGTAAGGAAGCTATACGGATCCACGACCCCTGAACAAGCTTCCACAGTTCACGAAGATTTGATGGAGGGAGGTCAGAGCCTCAAACATCTCTCTCGATGGCATCGTAGATGTGCTTGATGGGATTGAGGTCAGGTGACCTAGCTGGCCAAGGAAGCGAGGTCATATCGGTGGAGTGTTCATCCAACCATTCGGATACAATTCGGGAGCGATGGCATGGTGCATTGTCTTGTTGCAGGATGAGGTCCCCAGTGGGATGTTGAAGATGCACAAACGAGAGCAAATGGTCGTCCAAAATATCCCGGTAACGTTGACCTGTGAGGGACGATGTCACACGTACCAGGGGTCCCATTTCAGTCCACGTAATCAGTCCTCAGACGAGAATGCCACCCCCACCATCTTGAAGAGTACCCTGCTGGCAACAAGGATCCATCTCTTCATGAGGTTTGCACCGTACTCATATCCTGCCATCCACATGTACCAACGTGAATCTCGACTCATCAGTCCAGGCAATTGAATAATGTGAGAGGACAGGCTGGTGTAGGTGTGATTTTAAGTGAAAAGATGAAGAACAACTTGATCCCCTATAGCTGCATAAGTGAGAGAATTCTTTGGATTCATTTGAAAGTAAAACTTCAGAGAATAGAAATTGTTGTACAGTGTATGCTCCTTCTGACTCGGAACCTTCTGATAGGAAGGAATATTTCTGGAATGAGCTGAAAGCTGTTTTGAGTCAGTTTGGTGCTAAAGAGAAATTTATTATAGCAGGGGATTTCAATGCTAGAGTAGGTGTGCAGAATGTGATTTCTGATAATGTTCTGGGTAAGTTTAATAATCCTTGTGTGAATGATAATGGTGAAAGATTAATTGAACTCTGCATTGAGAATGGTTTGTGTGTATCTAATACGTTTTTCAACCACAAGTATATCCACACATATACAGTAAAACCTCGAAATTTTGGCATCGACGGGACTGAACAAGTGCCAGATTTATGAAAATTCTGGATTTCTGAAGCTATGCAAAAACTGTGTAACAGGCGTTATGTAAAGCATGTACTTACACATAACAGGTAACTTTAACAAAAAGTTGTGTGTTTACGCTTTATAAATACGCAGGGGTCGCGCTGTTAATTGCATTCTTCGCAACTTGCGAAAAAAAATTGTTTTGGAGATGGAAGAAAAAATTTGGCAAATGATTAGGCAAAAACTTGAAAAAGCCAGAGCAACCGCTAGGGCTCCGCGATATATCGCAAAAACCCTATATGAATTTTATATCAATGTTATGGTTTTTGACTGACGAAACTACGATACATCGCGAAGGTGATTACGGCGATGCATTCTGAAGGCCGATGTAGAAGTCATTACTTGATCCAATGCACATATTGCCATCACCAAGCACAGATCATCATCACATGTTCGACATGCATTTCAAATGCACACACCGATTTGTCGCCTCATTGGTCCATGTTTTTTCAGCGCGACCCAATGAGACGACAAATTTGAGAAATCTCCCAATGTTACACGTAGGCGGCTATTGGCAAATCGCACGCTGAAATCGGATGATCTTGCAATGTGTTCTTGAGATGGTACATCGGGAGATTTCCAAGGTAATTGGTGAAACATCGGGTGTTCTCATGATGATCTCATGAAAACAAAATCAGAAAAATGCCGGATTTTTGAGGTTTAACTGTACTTGGAAAAATTGTACTCTTGGTCAACAGAATGTTATATAATAGATTTTGTTGTTTACGACCAGCGTCTAAAACACTTATTTGCTGAAACTGGTGTGATAAGAGGTGCGGATGTTGGCTCTGATCATTACTTAGCAGTAACAGAGTGAAACTGAATGTTCGTTGGAAGAAAAGGAATAGGAAGTGGCTTAAGGTGGAAAGAATAAAGGTTGAAAGGCTCCCTGAATATCATCAGCATTACTCTAACTTACTCAGAGAATGACTGAAGGAGCTAAAGTCATGAGAAAAATGTAGAAAATAAGTGGGAATGTTTTAAGAACTGTGTTGGCACTGCTGCTGAGGAGGTCTGTGGCACCACAATAGTGGGTAACAATAGAGGTGACGCTCAGTGGAATAGGGAGACTGAAGAGGCAGTAAAGAGAAGGAAGGAAGCATATTTGAAGATGTTGCAAGGTAGTTTTTGAGGATGAATATCGCTGTCAGAAGCATGAGGCAGCTAAGCTAGTTTGCCAGAGGAAAGCAAAAGACAGGAAGGAGCAAGTGGAAAGGCATGATTTGGCTTTTTGGAAAGATAGAAAAAGCTTTCTGGAAATACATGAGACCTAGGAAAAATAAGAGAAGCAAAGTTGCAAGTTGTGTGAAGAACAGGATCAGGGAAATGATATGGGAGCCCAATGAGTTAAGTAAACAATGGGGTGAATACTTCTGTGAGTTATTAGATCAAGAAAACAAAGGTGATTCTGAGGCAGAAGCAGATGATGTTACACTGAAGGATGAAAGCACAGAAAAGATCTCAAGAGAAGAGGTGTGTAAAGCTCTAAAATATTTTCAGAATGGTAAGGCTCTGGGTGTTGATAGCATAACTACCAAGGTGTTGAAATATGGTGGTGACTCTGTAATTGACTGGTTACCGTATATACTCGCGTATAAGTCGAGAAATTTGGGACAAAATGAGAACTTCAAAGTAATGGGGTCGACTTATACGCGGGGTCTAAAAAAATCGTAAGTCCAAAAGTTTTTCCCGTGAGGCAAAAGGCAATCCATCCCAAAAGAAATAAAAATGCCGATGCGGTATTAATTACGAAATCGCAACACTCCGAAAGAAAAAAAAAGAAAGAAAGAAAAAACACTGATGTGGTAGAATTACGAAATCGCGACCCTCCGAATTTCTCCGCGCTTTGAAAAGTCTCCTCTCTCTTGGCTTTGCGTATCCACAGCGCAGTCACAGCCTCGCATAGAAAGCTCCGCCCTTCCGACTACCAGTTGATTGCGCTGACCTTTGACGTAACGGAGCCATGCGACAGCCAGTGTTAGGTGTTGCTTGTTCTTAATCGCATGTGTCTTGCTTCTCCTATTATGGGTGACACGGATTGTGTAAAGAAACGGATATCCTATAACGCAGGATTCAAGTTGAAAGTGGTTTCTTTTGCAGAAAATACTAACAACTATGCTGCTTCACGTCAATTTGGCATTAACAAAAAACTGATTCGAGATTGGCGTAAAAAAAACCGGACTTGGTGAAAATCCCAAAATCGCAAAAGGCGCTGCGCTGTGGAACGACATCTTTCCCAGAGCTAGAAAGTGTCTTGAATGATTGGATTGTGGGCTGCAGACAAAATGGTTACATTGTAACGCGAACTGGTATACGTTTGCGAGCAATGAAGCTCGCAAAAGATGAAAAGTTTGCAGCCGCAAATAACACTTTTCGTGCCTCACCAGGTTGGTGCACAAGGTTCATGAACCGTTATGGGTTGTGTCTACTAAAGCGCACCAAAATTGCACAAAAGTTACCTCGTGACCTCGAAGCAAAGATAATGGAATTTCAAAAGTATGTAATTCAAAAGAGAAAAGAGACTGCTTTTGAACTTTCCCAAATAGGGAACATGGATGAAACCGCCATGTGTTTCGACCTTCCTGGAAATAAGACGGTGAACCAAAAGGGCGAAAAAAATATCTTGATCAAAACGACTGGCCACGAAAAATCCAGTTTCACGGTTGTTCTTTCTTGTTTGGCCGACGGCAGTAAGCTACCTCCAGTAATTATTTTCAAACGCAAAACTCTGCCGAAAAGCGTTGTCTTTCCGTTTCTGGTGTGCTCGTTCGTGCCCATGAAAAAGGATGGATGAACGAATCCGGAACAATTGACTGGTTAAAGAATGTGTGGACCAAAAGGCCAGGTGCACTTTTGAGGAAACCTTCTCTTTTGGTGTGGGATATGTTTGTTGCACACTGTTGTGCAGAAGTGAAAAAACTGCAGAAAATTCAAAAACAACTCTTGCTGTCATCCCAGGTGGGTTGACATCTGTTCTTCAACCACTAGATGTCTGCCTTAATAAGCCCTTCAAGGACAATGTGCGGAGGTATTGGGCAGATTGGATATGTTCCAATTTGCCGACTGAAACCAAGGGCGGAAATCAAAAGAAGCCGGATATCGTTTTGATTGCGTGATGGGTCAAGGATGCTTGGGATGCGATACCTGCGGAAATGGTTGTGAAATCATTCAAGAAATGTTGCATTAGTAACAAACTTGATGGCACAGAGGATGATGAGATTTTTATGAGTGATGATGACAGTGATTCTGAAGACACAGGCATAGATGGGAATACTGATGTTTATGATGACGTGCCGATGACGGAGAAAAGACTTTTTTGAACTGTTTGGCGAGTCTGACTCGGAATCGGATTTTGAAGGGTTCCGATGAAGTTTTTGGGTACGCAAATTAAATTTAGTATTATATATATAATTTTTTTCGTTTTCAAATGTTTTTGAATAAATTAATTGAAATTTTTTTTTTCTCATTCCGGGATCGACTTATACACAAGTTTCCGATTTCTTACGATTTTTTCCTCTGAAAGTGGGGGTCGACTTATACGCAAAGTCGACTTATACGCAAGTATATACGGTAATTGAAATTTGCCAGTTATGTTGGGAGTTAGGATGGACCCTCAGATTGGAAGGATGCTATATCAGTGTTCCCTTGTATAAGGGAAAAGGTGATCAGACTGACTGCAACAACTATCGTGGTATTAGCCTATTGAGTGTGCCAGGGAAAGTGTTTGGTAAGGCTGTTATTGAAAAAGTACGGTGTTTAAATCAGAGAAAGTGTGGGATGTTCAGAGTGGTTTCATGCCGGATAAAGGCTGCACTAACCAAATTTTTGTGTTATGCATGATGATTGAAAAGTACCCGGCAGTTGGTAAAGTTTTTGCTGCCTTCATAGATTTACAGAAAGCTTACAACTGAGTAAATAGGATACTCTTGTGGAAGGTAATGAATAAATACGGTGTTACTGGGAATGTACTTAATAGTGCAAAAGGACTGTTTGTTGGCAGTAGAGCTTGTGTACGAGTGAATGGTGCTTTATCAAAACGGCTTTCTATTGGTACAAGAGTCAGTCAGACAAGGTTGTGTAATGTCACCATGGCTGTTTAATATATTTATGGATGGATGCATGCATGATACCAAAATAGATAATACTGGTTTATGTCTGGGTAATATCTGTGTGTGCAGATTGCTGTATGGATGATACTGTCCTGTTGGCAGAGAGCAAAAGTGAGTTGCAGAGTATGTTGTCCAAGATGTATGAAGTTTGCATGAAATTCAACATAGATACATACATATCACTAAGCTGTTCTCTGATATTCAGAGGTTAGCGCCACAAAGAAATACAAATTACCAGATAATTTTTATTTACTGTTGCTGCATCAAACTTCTCCGTTTAGAGCGATCTTGACATACAACTCGGGCTTCACTCACATCCATCACACGCCGTACAAAAAATCTTTTATATTTCATACTCATAATCTTTTCCTCATGCAGACACTCCTGAATCTGATCCTCCCATGACTTCCTTGGCCTTCCTCTACCTTTCCTTCCTGCCACTTTGGCTAAAAAGATCTTAGTACGCATCTCCTCATTCATTCTTTCAACACGGCCAAACCACCGAAGCATATTAGTCTCCACCTTGCTAACAACATTTTGCTTCCCATTACACAACTGCAACACATCTTCATTCCTCACACAATTGGAACATGTTTTGCCACAAACCCCCCGTAAGTAACGCAATCCTCCAGCACACAAACAACTCCTATGTTTCTTCTGTAGCACTCAGGTTTCACTGCCATACATCACGGTAGGGACAATTACACTTTCATACACAGCCATGCGGGACTCTCTTGAGAACCCATTATTTCTGTGAAAACATCCCAAAGCAGCCATGACCTTCGATGAAGAATTCCCTCGCCTACTTAATTTCACCATTCAATTTGTTCTCTCTGTCAAACATGCTTCTTAAATACACAAACTCATTCACCTAGTCAATCACTGTGCCATTTAGACATATATTACATTTAGTACTACTAGTTCCTCTCTCAAAAACCATAACTTTGGTTTTTCCCTTATTTATACTCATTTTGAATTTCATGCAAACTTTGTACATCCAAGACAACATACTCTGCAACTCACTTTTGCTCTCTGCCTACAGGACAGTGTCATCAGCATACAGCAATCTGCACACACGGATGACACCAAGACATAAACCAGTATTATCTATTTTGGCATCACACATGCACGCATCCATAAATATATTAAACAGCCATGGTGATATTACATAACCCTGTCTGACTCTTGCACCAACAGAAACCCATTTTGATAAAACACTATTCACTCGTACACAAGCTCTACTGCCAGCATGCATGGCTTTTACATTGTTAACACGTTCGCTGCCACCGTACTATATCAGCGGCAAGCACGCAGCACCACGATGAACTTTTATGCGTTTGGACCAACCAGCCATGTGTTCGCATCTCATAGCTTTGCATGACTTAGCAATTCTAAAATACGAGAAAATTTATCCATAATTGATATTCGTAATTATAATTCTGCCAGCAATAAAATATTATTCCGATACTGAAGTAGACATTTACTGGATACATATTTCGAACATTGGTGCATGTAAAACAAGAGAAATAATACTTACAAATGCCAAAGAATTCCATAAAGTGTCATGATGCATAACTGGATAAATATAAAATCCATACATTTTGATTAGGGTAGGGTAAAAATCCCCCACACACAAACATGCAGTTCGAATTGGAACATACTTTTTTTCAGCAAAATAGGAAGACAAAATATTTCCCTATCTACGATGATACAATTCGAAGCCTGGCTGAAAGCACAGTGCAGGATTTTCTGGGCACTGGGCACAGTAATAGAGAGTGTCCCTGTGAATCCTTTTGGCAGAGCACATTTTGCATCGTCTCCTCAAAAACGTCCCTTTTTGTTTTGTTTTTTTTGACTGGAAGATGGCCACATACTTTTAATGATTTAGATGTCTTCGCTCGGGAAGTTGATGGCTCTTGAATCAGAAGTCGACGTACAATGGATAGCCAAAAATCGTAGAGGCTTATCTTTTTCCCTGAGAATTTATTATACAAGTTGTGGGAAGTGATTACCATCATATGAAATACATATACGTATTCCTAGCTTCTTGTATCATCTTATGGTTTTCCCTTCACAAGGATAGTATGCTAGCATTTGATCTTGGCGATCTACCCCTGACATAAATTTATTATAGTTGATAATAGCCATTGGTTTTTCTTTTATCTGTCCCCTTTCATTTACAGTTTGAACTATATCGTCCTCAAACTCCATGGTAATGAAGAGAACATCCCTTTTATCTTTCCATTTGCACACTGCAACAGCATTGGAATATTGGCATTTCCATTCCCCCTCCAAAAGTTTAGCTTTCGTGACATCCTTAGGAAGATCTCGTCGGTCTGCATGGAGAGTTCCAGCGCAATAAGTGTCATTGTTCAACAACTGCAATGCAAGATTGTAACTATTATAAAAATTATAAATATAAATAGCATGACCAACATTTAGCTTCCCTTCCATCAATTTTAAAACTACATTAGCAGCATGACCTGCCCCCCCCAGGGAGTCCAGTTGCCCAGTGTAAACCAAAGCTTTTAGAATCATACCATTTGGTTCCGTTAGCATATAAAGTTTCACCCCATATTTATGATGTTTTCCTTTCATGTACTGTTTGAAAATCAGATGACTTCTCCATAAAACCATTGATTCATCAATCATCGTAAGTTCTTTTCCAGGGTAGTATATGCTCTCTATGGTATCATTAAATAAATCCAATAAAGGCATTATTTTTGCAAGGCGGTTGGTTGTAATCACTTTGCCAGGTTGAGGATTTCTTGCAAAATGAAGGCACCGCATGATCAGAAGGAAACGATTCCTGCTCATATTTGAAGAATGGATCTGTTTTCCAGTATTCAAATGGGCAGGAATTGTTTAGGAAACGATTCCTGCTCATTTTGAATAATGGATCTGTTTTCCAGTAATCTTGGAGATGGGGCATTTGTACAATGCCCATATGAAACAGAAGGCCCAGAAAAACTTTCATCTCATCTACTGACACATCCTTCCATTCATTTATTCGTGAACCTTCAGTAACTCCCAAGATAAACACTTCTACAGCATATGCATTACTTTCCCTAACTAATAGATTGTAAAATTCCTCATTTGCTAAAAGATTAAAAAAAAAAAAACGATTGGCTCAGTTCCTATCATATTAATTTTCAGTCCTGGTACACCAGTGAACGGAATTCTTTTCATGATGTTGGGATCATCACACCAATGTGTAGCCAAAATCCGTTGAAGCGGAGTATGAGAAAGAACGCGGCATTCTTCATTCTCACTTCTGGTTGTACTACAGCTAGAAAAAGAATACGTTTCTGAACTTGATGACAGATTATCGGCATCATTTCCTATTTTCATGGAAGAATGTGCCCCCCGCCGAGAAACTTTTGGTTGAGAGGGACCGGCGATAGCGCGTCCGAATATATCCATTGTTTCCGCAAAACTAAGTATTGAAGTGAATATGGGTTTCTTTGAAATCCCTTTAGCCTCCTCAATAAGCCTCCCTGTGATGTATAAACTATAAGTAGCAAATGCTTTTTATTGCCACTCAAGCATTTATTTATTGATATCTGCCTTCACCGCAAAACCAGGGACGTTCAAAGGAAAATAAACATTGCAGTGAAAAGCGTGTGCTGTATTAAGTCTATGGGAAGTCAACTTACTTTCCCTTCCCTAAACCATGTGGAAAAAAATCCGCTATCCCGAAACCATGGTCACTTTTAGACAGTTGGAGACTCATTCTCAGCGCCAGTAACAAAATAGATAACTCTCTTCAAGTGCCGAAGGTTTTAGGAAGCGAAATATGAAGGCATAATTGTTCGTCGGCATTGGCACCTGGGCTAAGTATCGTATGACGCCGTTTGGCGTTGCACGGCAGTGAAAGTGTTAAGTAGATTTTCAGTAACACCATATTCATTCAATACCTTCCACAAAAGTGTCCTATTGACTCGGTCAAAAGCTTTCTGTAAATCTATGAAAGCAGCAAAAACTTTCTTACTAACAGCCAGATACTTTTCAATCATCATGCATAATGCAAAAATTTGGTTAGTGCAGCCTTTACCAGGCATAAAACCACTCTGAACATCCCACACTTTATCTGATGTAAGCCCCCATACTTTTTCAATAACAACCTTACCAAACATTTTCTCTGGCACACTTAGTAGGCTAATACCATGATAGTTCTTGCATTCAGTCTGATCACCTTTTCCCTTATACAAGGGAACAATAATAGCATCCTTCCAATCCTGAAGGACCACTCCTAACTCCCAGCATAACTGTCAAATTTCAGTTAACTAGTCAATTACAGAGTCACCACCATATTTCAACATCTTGGCAGTTATGCCATCAACTCCCAAAGCCTTACCATTCTGAAGAGATTTTAGAGCTTTACACACTTCTTCTCTTGAGATCCCTCACTGTGACATCATCTGCATCTGTCTCAGAATCATATTTGCTTTCCTGATCTAATAGCTCACAGAAGTATTCACCTAATCTTTTACTTAACTCATTGGGCTCCCATATCATTTCCCCAATCCTATTCTTCACACAACTTACAACTTTGTTTCCCCTATTTTTCCTGAGTCTCATGTACTTCCAGAAAGTTTTCCTATCTTTCCAAAAAGCCAATCCATGCCTTTCGATCTTCCCCTTCCTAACTTTTGCCTTACTCTGGTGAACCAGCTTTGCAGCTTCACGCTTCTTACAGCGATATTCATCCACAGGAACTCTACCTTGCAACATCTCCAAATAGGCTTCTTTCTTTCTCTATACTGACTTTTCAATCTCACTATTCTACCAAGCATCACCTCTTTTGTTACCCACTATTGTGGTGCCACAGACCTCTTCAGCAGCAGTGACAACACATTTCTTAAAACATTCCCATTTCTTTTCTACATCCCTCTCACAAGACTTCAGCACCTTCAGTAGTTCTCTGAGTAAGTCAGAATAATGCTGATGATATTCAGGGAGCCATTCAATAAAGATCCAGACTTACAAATTTTGCTAGTAGACATTGGCTACCAAGACCAAAATTGTTAGTGGCCAAAAAAAAAAAAAAACCTCACTGGCCAAACTTTGAAAAAAAAAAAAAATCAAATTGTATATTTCATTCTAAATTATTTTTATAAAATTGCTTAGTATAATATCAGTATGTTTTATTTTGCATGTTTCAGTTAAAGTATTCTTAAAAGTTGAAACTGAAGTAATAAAACAATGCAGGAGAGTAGGAACATCGCGCAGGGGTGGGGGTGCGCTTACGGGATAAATCTTTGCACCGCCCGACTTCCGGTTTTTGAAATTTTCCGGCTATTTTCAAGCTGAAATACAAATATTTATGCAGTTAAATATTACTTAAACAATACAAATATTTATGCAGTTAAATATTACAATACTAGGCAGAGGCAACATCGCAAGAAAAAAGGAATTACGATTGCAGAAAAAAATCTTAACTCCGTCGACCTTCCGTTTTAGAAATTTTCGTAAAATGGAATTCCGTCCTCCGACGAACATGCCCTTGTCCCCCCCCCCAGTTGTGTCCACTGGTTCATTGATCTCATAAATGACCAAAATAATAACGAAAAAGGCGGAATTCCTCGATTTCGTGCGGAAGAATCTGATGCCTGAGATTATGGGGAATCTCTGCGGTGTCTAACCTCTGTTTTCGCACATTGTTGCCTACAGTTTCAAGCTGAAATACATTTATGCAATAAAATCATATTTAACAATAAAACTTTGCACTAAGGCAACATCGGGAGAAAAAAACGACAATTACTGTAACTTTTTCACCCCATTCAACTACCGTTTTTGAAAGTTTTGAGACACGAAATACCGTCTCCATACGGAACTCTCTCCCACACACCCGAAAATTGCCTTCAGTTTTACACTGATCCTGAGAACGATCTAATTGATGACAAAAAAACGCGGAATTCCGCGAGTCCGCTTAAGAATCTCCTGCATATCATAAAACCATAAAAAAAAAAAAAAAAAAAAATTAAAATTCATAGAATCTGTAGTTTTGACGAGGTCTATAGTCAGCTAACTAAATCCGTAGAAACTACGGACATTCCGTAGTAGTTCGCAGATATGGAAATATTACAGTACAACCTCGAAAATCCGGAATCGTTTGGAGATCCGCACTATGCCAATTCAAAATTTTAGAATTGTCCTATGGACTATGCAGGCTTTCAGCGGACATTCATTAAAAATAATAAAAAGAAAATGCCTAACTTCTAAAGTTTTCATCGGATTTTGACGAAATTTCACATGGAAGTTTATTTTGACGTGTCTTGGTTACTGTAAAATTTGCATTCAGTTATTTAAAAAATTGGAGAATTTTTTTTTAATAAAAATTTCTCCCAGTTGGACTTTTCCAACGCAGACAGTTGAGCTGTCCACCACCGGCTTTCATCCCCATCGTAATCTTGCGAACCTCGTTCCCCTACGATGACCCATCAGCCTTGGCGCATTCTTTGTGATCAAAAACCGACGCCCTCGCCTTTCTTATAAACTTTTTTCTTTTCTGCTGTTCAAGCAGAATGAAAAAGGTGATGGCCGACTTCCGTACTACTCAAATTTTGTGCCATTTCGTGCGATTTCCATGCATTTGGAGTAAATATTTTCAAAAACGTGCGAGTTCCGTACAAGTTAAAAAAAAATTCCGTACAATAAAAGTTAAATAAAATAAATGTTTTTTCCCGTACAGGTCGCCAGAATTGGCGATTTAATCAAACATTTTTAGTCGCCACAACGATGAAGTTTATCGCCAGTGGCGACCTGGCGACCGCGAGTCTGGATCTTTACCATTCAACCTTTATTCTTTCCATCCTGGGCCTGTTCCTATTAATTTTCCTCCAACCAACATTCAATTTCACTCGTGACACTACCAAGTAATGACCAGAACCAACATGTGAACCTCTCATCACAAGAGCGTCAACAATTAAGTGTTTCAGACATTGATCGTAGACAACAAAATCTATCACACTCTTTTGACCAAGAGTACAATTTTCCCAAGTATATGTATGGATATACTTGTGGTTGAAAAATGTATTAGATACACAAAAACCATTCTCAATGCAGAGTTCAATTAATCTTTCACTATTATCATTCATACAAGGATCATTAAACTTACCCAGAAAATTGTCAGAAATTGCATTCTGCACACCTACTCTAGCATTGAAATCCACTGCTCTTTAGCACCAAACTGGCTCAAAACAGCTTTTAGCTCATTCCAGAAATCTTCCTTCCTATCAGAAGGGTCCGAGTCAGAAGGAGCATACACTACAACTATTACTATTCTCTGAAGTTTCACTTTCAAACGGATACAAATAATTCTCTCACTTATGCAGCTATTGTGAATCAAGTTGTTCTTCATCTTTTCACTTAAAATCACACCTACACCAGCCTGTCCTCTCACATTATCCAATACTCCAGAACACACACTCACTGTTCCATTCACTTCTATCCCAATTTCCTTCTTTTTGGTTTCACTTACACACAGCACATCCAATCTATACTTATTCATCTCTTCAATCACCCCATTCATCTTGCCATTTATACCTCTAGTATTCCATACACCAGTCTTCCACTCACTCAGCCAAGATTTCTTTCTCGTTCTCCTTTTTCCGTGTCCAAATTGTTTTGGTGGTGGACCGTCCTTCTCAAGTGAGGTAGGTCCACCATATCCCACACTTGAGTCCGGATGTTGATTTCTTTGTGTCTTTTTAATCTATCACACACTCTTTTGACCAAGAGTATGATTTTCCCAAGTATATGTACGGATATACTTGTGGTTGAAAAATGTATTAGATACACACAAACCATTCTCAATGCAGAGTTCAATTAATGAAATTCAAACTGAGTATATAAATAAGGGATAAACCAAAGTTATGGTTTTTGAGTGTGGAATGTTAGCATTGAATGTGATATATCAGGTGAATGAGTTTGGGCATTTAGGAAGCTTGGCGACAGAGAGAAAAAATTAGATGGTGAAATTAGTAGGCGAGTGAATTCTTCATTGAAAGTCATAGCTCCTTTGGGAGGTTTTCAAACGAATGATGGGTTCTCAAGAGAATCCTACATGGCTGTGTATGAAAGTGTAATTGTTCCTACTCTGATGTATGTCAGAGAAACCTGGGTGCTACAGAAGAAACATAGGAGTCGTTTGTGTGCTGGAGAAATGTGTTACTTATGGGGGGGGGGGTTGTGTGCTGGAGAAATGTGTTACTTACGGGGGGTTTGTGGCAAGACACATTCTGATTGTGTGAGGAATGAAGATGTGTTGCAGTTGTGTAATGGGGAAGCAAAATGTTGTTAGCAAGGTGGAGATTAATATGCTTCGGTGGTTTGGCCATGTTGAAAGAATGAATGATGAGATGCTTACTAAGATTTTTTTTTTAGCTCAAGTGGCAGAGGAAGGCCAAGGAATTCATGGAAGGATCAGATTCAGGAGTGTCTGAATGAGAAAACAATTATGAGTATGAAATATAGGAGGTCTTTCATACATAGTGTGACGGATATCAGTGAAGTCCAAGTTGCGTGTCAAGATCGCTGTAAATAGAGAAGTTTGTAAATAATCAGTTAGAAATTTATCTGGTAGTTTGTATTTCTTTGTGGAGCAAACCTCTGGATCTCAGAGAACAGCTTAGTGATATGTATGTATGACTGTGGGAGGGTGTTATTCAAATGCCCATTTCTGTTTTTCTGTGGGGAGAAACTGATAAAAAAGAGAAGTATTGCACAAAACAATGAACGCATTCACTGATATAAACTGAGATGTCTACTGCTATTGAACCACTATACGCAGAAAGACAAAGTGGAGGTAATTTGATAAGGAGGTAGGCAGGAAGTGAAAGAAAAGCATGTATTGAATCATTTAATGGCACCAGCCAGCTTTGTGATAGAGGTACACATGGAATTCCTCTTTCAAAGACAAATTGACATCCAGCTGGCAACAGAAGCTCTTAGTGTTTTCTCTAATAACTTGGAACTTTTATGAAACACAAATCTTTAATAAGTTTTGAGTAAAGTTTTCTTCTTCTTCATCCACTGTACACCAATGGCCTAAAGACGAAAGGTGTCAGGAATTTAGCCAATTTTATTTCCGGTTCACCAAATTTTTTTGCTTAAATCATATTTGGCAAATACTAAACATGTGCCCTGCAAATAACAAGTGTTTTATTATTGCTGCAAATAATTTAGTACACATGTGTTTATCATAATAACACAGCAACAACTAGGCAGTGCTGATCACACACTGACATAGTGTTTTCTTACTATTAAAAATATATATTAATTGGTTTGCAAAAGTGAATGAGGTAAAATATACAAGAAGGCATATCATGATGAACTGAATTTCACAAAGCACTGCAGGTAATAAACTGTTTTGGAATAACAAATTTAGTGGAAACTACAACCTGCCATGATGAATTAGACTAGGCAAAGCAATGGGGATTTGCATGCTTGTATTAAATCATAATTTTAGTACTACAAGTTTTGGAATACATGCAGCATCTAAAAACATAATCTGCAGCATCCAGAAACAGCACTTACTTGGAGCACAATTATGAGCTTAGACCAGGGATGGCGAACCTATGACACACGCGCCACTGGGTGGCACATGAACACTATTTGGGAGGCATACCGATATGAAAACATTAACATTAAATAAAAATTTAGTTTTTTGAAAACAATTTTATATTCAGATATTTTTGTTAGATATTTTGATTTTATAGGTTAGATTTTTTTTTTTTTAGATTTCCTTGTGGAAATGTAATGAGGGAAGAATTTAAATAGCTGAGTTTGCCAACTATGACCACAAGGAAAAATATAATGTGTGAAATAAAGCAGGAATTTGTAGTAAAAATGGGGATGACTTAAATAAAATAGTGTCTGTGACTGCTGATGGTGCCCTAGCTTGAAGACAATACGTTATGAACCGAACATAAATGCCTTGGCTAGTAGCATTCAGCAACAAGTTTCCCACTAATGTGATTATGTATGATTTTTTTAATTATCTTCTTACAAATCAACTCACGTTCAAATTGAAATTGTCTTAGTCTTAAAAGTCACCTACTTGCCTATTCTGTTAATGCCATTTTTATGTTATTCTCAAAAAGTTTCATGACGAAATGTCAATTAAAAAAAAAAAAAAATGCAACTAGAGGTAGTACATAGACACTTGAAAGCAGTAAAATAAACTTTAAGTGGCACACTAGTCAGAAAAGGTTTGACATCCCTGGCTTAGACACCGAAACACTAGCATTTATTCAATATTGCTGCAAGAGCTTAGCCACATAATTCTGCAAGAGTCTATCCATGATTTTGTTAGCACTTTATGTTCTTTAAAGCAGATTTAGGTTATTTTACTAGGAGCTAACATAACATTGGAGTTAATAACAGGCAATTAAAAATGCCACAGCTGTTTTGTTGGCCACAATCATTCTACACACTTTTTGAATGCATTCAAGGTTCTGATTGATTTTGCTCACAAACAGAACATTTGTAATTACATATTCAGAAAACCATGAACACCATTTCAGTAATAAAATCAATTTTTGCAATGATACAATATCTACAATAGAATAAACTGAGAAATGCCTAAACTACTAATTGAACAATCAAACACTGTGGAATACATAAGTGAAAGTCTCTCTCAAGAAATCTATGAAACAGTTTAATATTGGGTTATATAGTCATTTTGCATTTTAGTGACAGATAGTGCTGGTACCAATTTTGAAGATTAATTTGTATTGCAGTGTATAGAAAAAACAGCATTACATGGTATTCACATAAACCTATATTCTGAAAAGAGAGTTTATGACATGACTATATAAAAGGAGTTTAGCATGATAGGTAAATTATATATAATTTATGACTACAAAGCTTGCAGTGTTAAGATAGAATAATAATAACAAAGTTTCACACAATAAAATGTTCATTATATTTGTATAATAAACATTTTATTGTGCGAAACATTGTTATTATTATTCTATGACAGGTAAAGTTGTGTTCATTTTAAAGGTTTGAAAATGGGATACAGTAAGGTTCATTTTTATCACTTAATGCTGTTTTTCTATCACAAGGGTAAAATACAACACAAATGAAAAAAAAAAAAAAAAAGGGAAGAAATATAAGCGTTGTGTAAGTGAGCACACTGTAAGCGTTCGACTATGCCAGTATCGGTTTGCAACGTTTCATCATGGAGATTACTCACTCACCAATGAACCACATCCTCGTAGATCTGTTAAAAGTTGATAATGATCAAATCAAAGCATTAATGACAGAAACCCACACAATACAACCCAAGCAAGGTAGGCTATAAGCAGTCACCTGTCTGTAATTTAGTTCAATGGGTTTCAGGGAAGGGACAGAGCCAGTGCCATAAATAAACACAATATCCATGCCTCACTGGGATTGGAATCTAGACCCACTTGGATAAACGGTCATAAGCCCGCACTTAGGCGACTACACCACAGGGGTTGCCCAAGCAATTGTGTAGACACTACACATCCAACTGCATTGTGGCTCTGTGTTTTGCAAAGTTGGGTACATGAATCACCTTGATGCTTGGGTACTGCATGATTTGAGAGTGAAAATTTTTCTTGACGGCAAATCTGTTTGCAATTCACTGCTCAAATGGAATTAAATGACTCAATTCAATGCTCAAGCAGAATGCAAATGGTGACAGACAATGAGAAATGGATTGTGTATACTAATGTGGAGTGGAAATATCATGAAACAAAAGAGATGAGCCACCACTAACCACAACAAAGGCTGGTCTGCATCTCAAGGAAGTCATGCTCTGTGTATGGTGGAACTGGAAGGGACTCTTGTACTACAAGCTGTTGCAGAGCAACCAAACAATCAATTTTGGTAGGTACTGTTTCCGATTGGACAAGTTGAAGACTGCACTTGATGGCAAATGCCCAGAAAGGTCAACAAGAGGGGTGTTGTCTTCTACCAGAACATCGCCAGATCTCATGTTTCTTTTGTCACCAGGAAAAAATTGTTGGAACCTGGCTAGGATTTTCTATGTTACTCCAGCATATTCACATGGCCTAGTGCCATCAAATTCCATTTATTCTGGTCTCTACAGAACTCACTCAGCAAATAGAACTTTGCTTCTTAGGAAGCCTGCAAAGTTCTGGGCGCATGGACTCCCAAAGCTACCCATTAGATGGTGAGAGATACTGGAAAATGTGTGATGGTGCTTACATTACTAAATTAGGTGGGAAATGGGAATGGTATGTAAAAGTTTTGCCTTTCACTTTTGTCAAAAAAATGCAAAAAAGCTTGACACAACCCAAAGCAAGAGAAAGTATTTATGTGTCAGCACAAAGCATTGCATGTTTACTTTATTACCTGTAGACTGCAAGATATATAAAAAAAAAAATGAAATACAGAAGAAGAGAAATATCAGTACTTTGTGTTTTTTTTTACTTGCACTGTGCTATTAAAATTACTGAAGTAACAGCATGAACCCAAACCACAATACATTCTTCTCCACAAACATTGAATTATGTATTTTTTTAACAAGGTGCTACTATGACTTAAATTAAGTAACCACATAGGTTCAAAAAGGAATTCAGATGAATATCTTAGTTTTAATTTCTTCAATCTAATGATATGAAGAAAAAAGTTTGATTGTTCAAGTACATATCTTTCCTAAAATAAATAAATAAATAATAATAAAAAAACACTGCTCCCTATTAACTATAACAAATAACAATCAGATAATCTCTTTACATGTCATTCTCATTTGTACATAGATTGCAATGGAAAATAGTAGTATAAAGTGAGATGCAGATGAATATGGGATATCAAATCACGAACAATATAAAAATATAATTTCCTTTGTCTGAACATTTGTGCCACTTTGATAGTGCAGTGGAAAGAGCACTTGCCTGCTTTAATTGTGAAATCAAATGCTTTTTTTACTGTTGTAATGTTCATGAAACATACTTTCACATTTGGACATCACAAAGAAAAAGAATACCTGGTTATTAAAAATTACTCTACATATCTTATTTTTTCCCATTATTATTGATGGGCTTTCACCTAGTAAAGCTAGCTATAACAGACTATGTATTGAATTTTGTGAGCAAAGATAATCATGAACTGGAAGAGCTCAAATGCTTGGCCTATGGCAAAATGGAGAACAACTTACAAATTATAAAATGACTGAACCCAGGAGGTTAGGATAGATGGAGTAAGGATGATGTCACAAACTTGTAGTACTTTGAGCAGATGACTTCAATTCTCAATTGTCTCATCAACATGGCGGCAGAGGCTGTGATTGGCTGTGACATCATGATTGTAATGTTTCGGTGGCTTCACTCTGATTACATGAGGGGAACGGCTGGCCCTTACTCCATCTATTCTAACCTCCTTCGACGGAACTAAAGTACTTATTTGTTCATGCCAATCAATTTTAACATCAATTTTAACTGATACTCTGAAGTTAGGTAGTGTATGTTTGGTTTACTCTAGTGGCATAGGGTGATTTCAGACAGCGGGTAATCTCACATTTTTGACCCTCCCCCACTCACCCGAATAAAAAATCACAATTCATGTATACATACAAGGTATATATATATAAATTTCGTTAATAAAATTATTACATAATGTAAAAAAAAATATTTTTTGGGAATTCATGGTTTTTAAAACTACTTTCAAAGTTGAAATATAATTAATGCTCAACTTCCTTCATTTCCTGTCCCTCAGTAGATCTTGTGAAAGTCTTGATTATCTTCAAAGTTGAAAATGTACGTTCTACTGTTGCTGCTGGTATTGTAAGAATAAGTAAGAAGAGCCTATAAGTTTCAGGCATCACTAGATTTAGTTTCTTTTGAATCATGTACTTTAACATGAGATTAAGGGGTTTGTAGAGGTCTGCACGAGCCGAGCTGGCACGCCAAGCCTGAACCCGGCTCGCCGGGCCTTTTTTAATTTAGAGAACAAAGCAACGGGCCGGGCCAAGTCGACCCATTCTTTTTCTAGCAATGGTAAAGAAAGAAACAAGTCATGTTCCCTGATTTCCTGGTGTTTTTAACTGTTTTGCTGACTTTACTTACTTCCATGACATAGCCCAGGGCATAATCAGAAAAGCAAGGAGAGACACTCAGTGTTTTTACCAATCTACAGGTACTAAGATGGTAAAACCATTTTGGGGCTTGTTGACAGCAAAAAGATTCGACCCCGAGCGTGTGTATAGAGTGGGGTGCGGAAGGTGTCTGCAGTGGGGTGGGGGTCTGTGTGTGTTTGTATGACAGTGGGACAACATCGATTTTTTCTCCTATCCCTAATCTCTAGTTCAGAGAAAGGGAAATTCTGAACGCACTTCATCTTCATTTTTCTCTCTTTTTAAAGGTTATATTTTTCGATGATTGTCAAAGTTTAGCTAATATTTTTAGGCTTACATTCAACTAAAGATTTTCAATAATATCTCAATAAGTTCATTTTGTAGGCGTACTGAATCGAAATGTCTGTTATAAGTCTGTAAAAGGGAACTAAATTCTGTTTCAGGAAAATTTTCTTTCATCTGTGGAAATCTGTGTGTCTCCAAAATTGTTTTGAATTCAAGATTTTTGTAATTTCCAAATCGGTCTGTTAGCTGTTCAATTACATTGTCCAAGATTTCGTAGAACAAACTTCTGTAAAATACTTCTGGGTCTTCATTTCTTCTTTTCCTGGGCTGTTTAGTAGAATTTTCCAAAACATTTTTCCAGAAATCATCGAAGGAATTTTGGCATTTTTCTTTTATTACATTTTTCATATCTTCAACCTTTTTGCAGCATTATGCTGCATCCAAACTTTTGTTTTGCAGGACATCAAACGAAGTATCTGTATGTGAAATGGAAAAAACACGTCCAACAAGAAACATGCTTTGAAACTATTCAAAAACGAAGCACATCCCCTAGCCTGTAGAATACTTTCAGAATCGCATTCATCTGAACTATCTACAATACTTAAAAAAATCTGTCAAGAGGACTTCTCTCACAGTATTCAGTGGGCGAGATGAAAACTTCCCCTGGTAGGGAATTTCTGGACAGTTTTTTATATATAATGGGCAGTTTTTTATTCATAAAGAGAATCAGAGCATTTGTCCTTTTAGGCGATTTGGAGAAAAATGAACTGATTCCAGACAGTGTAGTAAAAAAATTACCACATTCTGTAATATTGCGCACAAATTGTTGGAGAACTAAATTCAAGACATGACTGTAGCAGTGGACAAATAAAGCCTCTGGATATTTTTCTTAAATTTTGGACTGTACACCTCCAACCCCTCCCGACATGATAGGAGCTCCATCGTAAATTTGTCCTATGATTTTATTTGACACTTCATATTCACAAATATCTTGATCCACAAACTGCAAAAGTGTCCCAGCAGTCTTATTGGCACTCACGTCAGTGAACTTAAAAAATATTTCAATTGTAGATCGTCTTCCTCGTCAACATAACAGTTACCAAGCTATAATTGAGATTTGTTTGCTACATCAGATGTTTCATCCAAAAAAGTAGAAACAAACTCAGTTTTATTAATCTCCCTCGAACAACATTTTCCAAAACACTGCTGATTGCAGCAATTAGGTCGTTTTGTATTTGAGGAGATGTACCTTTGAAAAGAGTTTATGTTTTTAAATGTTCTTCCAGCTGAGCGTCATATTGGGCTGTGCAGTTTAAAAGTTCGACGTAATTCCTTTATTTAGGGAATCATCCGCCTCACTGCGTCCACGAAAGGCCAGTTCTTGTTTTGCTAAAAAACAAACGACTTTTATTAAACATGTGTCTGATTTTCTTCACCTCTTCGTTGTGCCCGGTGACTTCTAGAGCTCTCTGATGATCCAACTGAAGTTCAATCCTACTGCTTGAATCTCCAAAAGTTTGTAACTTAAAAAAAAAACAAAAAAACAATTTGTGTGAGCTCTGGTTTCTTCATGTTTTCCCACAGCTTTGCACAAATTATTCAGGTCACAGAATTCTCCATTTGACCACACAGACTTCTCGAAACTAAACAATAGGCAAGGCCAGCAAAATAATCTATTCGAATTTAAGCAGCCTGTTAACCACAATGTTTTCTCATAATTTGCTTCAGTAAAATGCAGCGTGTAAGAACGGTTTTTGTCCTTGTATAATGCAAAGAGATTTGGAAGTTTAGGAACTGGTCGCCTTTTTCTTATTAATGCTAATTTTTCTTGAAATGGTTTGCTTCCTAAAGATATTTTTAATAATTCATCTATAACACACGGGCACGCCATACAGGTCTTGATAAAGAAAAATCATCAAACAAAAACAGACGAATAAATAAGTAACAGAATTAGTAACGAAACAGTCTCAAGCAAACACACTCTGTAACACTGAAAAATTCTGAGTCCTCTCCCTGATATGAGATGGCCCTCGCTGCCTATTACCTTGAAGCTGCGCGTGCGCATTAACGCTTCTTTGCTCTGCAGAGCAGGGAAACCACACGTTGAACGGGAGTGAGATGTCTTCACTCCTGGGTCACGTGGTCTCTTGCGCCCTCTCTCCGAAATGAGATGGCCTTTGGAGCTGCTCATTGACGCTTCTGACAAGCAGGTTGAATGAAGGATTTCTCTCTTTTTTTAAAAATTAAAACGCTTTGCGAATAAAGTTTTTTCTTGAATACATTCTACGCTCTGCGTGAATTGTTCTAAGAAAAACAGTTGCAAAAAATTCCAAAAATTGTTAAAAAGCAAAAAAATAGTTGGTCCATCTGCGATTACCTAGATCCCCTTGAATATACGCCACTGGTCTACTCAATGTTTGCCAAAATAAGAGGAAAAATAAAATTATTTGTCTATGAGTTCTGACTAGCTTGAATGTTCAGGAATTCACAAAAGCTTTCAGGTGCTCTGAATTGGGCTTTGTTTACAACCTTGTTCCCACAGTTAAATGAATAAACATTGATATACAAATCATAGAGAATATGACAGTGAGGCATAACTTGATTCTAGGGAATTGAATTTTTGAGTTGCACTCAAAAACAGACTAAATTATGAATAAAAATAATATTTTATATTTACTCATCTCTCACCCATTGAGCTAAAAACACTTTAATTCTGCAGATATAGTACTTCCTTGAATGAGAACACAGAGATATAATACTTACAATCCCTTAACGTTTCACATGTTTTTAATTGTGCACGTATGCCAGCACAATAAAAAACATATTTTTTTATTGTGCTGATTTTCAAGTCCTGTTTTCAAGGATAATCAAGTGATACACTGATCACTCAACAGTTTTCAGACCATGATCAAGTGATACACTTATCAGTCAAACAGTTTTCACACCATACAACAATTAGATTATGAACAAAATATTCATTTACCTCAAGTTTGCAAACTATAAAACTGCTTTCAAGAGACCCAACTAGGCCCTCAATTTCTTTTTAAAAATTGCTTTTCATTCATAGCATATTGAGTAGAATCAACATATCATAATATTTACATACATCAAAGCTTCCTATGCATACACCTTGAAATTAATTGCTTCCGGTGACATTACTGGTGACTTAATTGTTACATCAATGCTGCAAATCTCTGACCAAAATGAGCATATCTGAAAAGCAAATGGTGCATGCATAATGTGAAGATGAGTACACAAATATAAATATCATACCCCAATGAAGTTAATAGCTCCTTTGAAATTTCATCAGGAAGATACTCAGATACAAGCTGAAAAGCATGATGGTTGCAAGTTTCTGAAAAAAAAAAAAAAATCTATTATGCAAAATTCACCATTTCCCACAATAATAATAATAATAAAAAAAAAAACAGGAAGAAGAAATTACATGCACAACATAAAAGACCACCAAAAAACATGTCAACGAAAACTGCACAGTAAACTGTACACTTATCAGATACTTTTTTATATGATACAGATATTTGTCAATCAGTTTTATACTACTAATACAGACATTTGACGTGGACCAGGAACACCAAACAGAGGTCATCACTCTTTCCACGTTTATAAGTGAGTCACGAAAAAATTCTCATTGGCCGCCACCAGGAATCGAACCCAGGGTCTTCCAGTTACGCGCCGGATATGCTTCCACTGCACCACGGCGGCCTCGAATTCCTCCAGACTCACACACACTAACTGCCAAGCCTTAAATGAGAGTTTTTTCGTGACTCACTTATAAACGTGGTAAGAGCGAGGAGCTCTGTTTGATGTTCCTGGTCAACGTCAAATGTCCATATTAATTATTCATTCACCTTTTAATTATTTGTCCAGTTGTTGCTTACCATCTTTGGTGAATCCCCAGCATTGTGCGGGGCTCCAAGAAGCATCTGCCAAATTGGCTTGGCAGTTAGTGTGTGCGAGTCTGGAGGAATTTGAGGCTGCTGTGGTGCAGTGGCAGCACATCTGGCGCGTAACTGAAAGACCCTAGGTTCTCGAGGTCGATGTGGTGCAGTGGAAGCATATCCGGCGCATAACTGGAAGACCCTAGGTTCGATTCCTGGTGGCGGCCAATGAGAATTTATTCGTGACACACTTATAAACGTGGTAAGAGCGATGACCTCTGTTTGATGTTTATACTACTAATAATGACTAGAATTTCCATAAACAATGAGAGTGAATGGCTATTCTGAAACTGTATGAACAAGGGAAGCACAGTGAGCCTCTTCATTATTTTGTAAATATTCCACAATCTTCAACAAGACAGAGTGGAAATGGAAGTATACAACCTTTATTTCAGAGAAACGAGTAAGCATATCTACTGCACATGTAAAATGATGGTGCCTGGTGACTGTTTTAGGATTATTGACATTTTGTTCTTCACAACATTTGAGAAAAATCTAACTCTTCAAAATACTTACTACTGAAGAGATACCAGTTCCTTAAACAACAATGTTATATCTTATGTTCTCTGCACTGGAACATTAAAGAGCAGCAGTTTGCAATGTAATGTGGTCTGCACTGAGGTCAGCTTGCAGCCTACTGAACAGCAAACCAGAAAGATGTTGCAATACACGAGATTATAACAATGATGGAGTTCTAATTATCAGCAAAATAATATGTTAATGTTGTGCTGAATGATGTAAAATATAATCTTCCTTTTCTGCTATATAAATGTTTGATAAAAACATGTTCTGTTTAAAAAAGCTGCTATTAAAGGAAAGGAAAGTATTTAATGTACCTTCAGAATACTGTGATGAACCTTTCCTTTGAACTAATGATGCTACTTTTGATCCATCTGTCATAGATATGTTCTTGGCCATTATGGATTTAGAAATCAAAAGACTTTCTTCTTCAACCAAGATAGAGCTTTCTTCTTGTTATAACGATAAACAGAAACTCCCATAGCCTCTACGAAGAAAATAAAAAATAAAAACAAATGCATATATATATATATAGATACATTATGTAAAACATATTGAAAATTTGGCTATTAAAATGCTTAAAACTATTACTTTTCAGGAAAGTATCACAATATTGTTTTCTAAAAATATTACACAGCCCTTAAACCTATAATTTCTTTCAGTTCTTTTGTAGATGTTACTTTTTGAGCATTTATTATAACACCACAACAAATCAAACATTCCTGGGAACCTTTTGTTGATTTACTGGAATTAATGGCACTGATTAGCTGATTATTATGGGTAACCATATCTTCACATGTAGGTCACAAGATGAGGGAATCATGTATTGAATTTCATTTGTTAAGAGACAGAAATGTAACAAGTCAATAGGAACTGAATGCCCAAACATTCCTACAGTTAAATAAATAAAACTACAATATAACTGAAAAATAAATCCACGAAGTTAGGAATTTAATGTCAAGAAAGTTCCATACATAGAATAGTTCCTTTTCTTATCTTCACATTTTTCAAAATAATATCTGACGCACAATTATGCAACAAAATAAAAGATAATTACACTGCAATCAGTTTAAACAATGATGAACTGATCTGCACAAATTTTACCTTCCTTTTCACAAATATTTGAGAATTCATTCTTTTTCATACTGACTTCAATTACATTGTTTATAAACAATTTCGGACATATATTAATGTGATTTTTAACTTCCCAGTACACGTGCTCATGCAATTTCTTTTCTACGAATTATCTGTGTGATACACTAGACAGTGCGAGAAACTTTGCTGAAGTTAATGCTCATTGCATTAGACTTACACAAGAAATAAAAATCAGGAACACTCACAAATTGTTATGAATTGATTACCATTTTTCATTAAGCACCATAAGCATCACAGAAGGTACACAACAGTGAGAAATATAGATTTCTAAATTGAAAAACAGACAAAAAATATAAGATGTTGTTTAATTGCTTCTCATATCTCTACATTTATGAAACAGCTTCTTTATGGGCTAAAGAAAAAAAAAAAAGCCTAATATTTACATTTCATTGAAAAAGTCCAGTAGTGTAAAACTAGTTGCTGCAATTAAAGGAGAAAACATATGCCTCATATACATAGAACTCCTGCAGAACAGTGAGTGTACAGCCGCAAAGATATTCATGTCACACTAGCAGAAATCTTAATTGGAATACCATGAAATAGTGATCTGATTTATCAATGTGAGAAGTGTTTACATTTTAAAAAATCAATAACGGATGTGTCTTTCATATGCTTGAATACAAGGAGTGTTCAAATGAAAAGGTACGAAACGACACTGAGAGTATAAATGAAGACTTTATTCAAAGTATACACCATAGGCCGTAGCACAACGATCCCATTGATTAACGAGCCGAAGGATTCCTTGTTCCCAGAATTCCTGTGGCCGTGACGAGACCCAGTCCTGCACAGCGTCCTTGAGTTCGTTGTCCGAGTGGAATCGCTTCCCTTTCAGATGTTTTTTCAGGGGACCAAACACATGGAAATCGCAGGGCGACATGTCCGGGCTGTAGGGCGGATGGTCAAGCTGCTCCCACTGGAACTTGGCCAGTTCCGCGTGTGTGACCCTGGAGACGTGTGGACGCGCGTTATCATGGAGCAGAACCATACCCTCCGTGAGCAGCCCCGGTCTTTTGTTCTTGATGGACCTGCGTAGGCTTCGGAGTGTCTCACACAGTACACATCGGAGTTAATGGTTCGTCTGTGCTGGAGGAATTCAACAAGTAGTGGACCTTGGACGTCGACAAAGACGGTGAGCAACACCTTGCCTGCTGACGCCACGGCTTTGAACTTTTTAGGGGAGGTGACGACGCATGCTTCCACTGCATGCTGTCCCGCTTTGTCTCTGGCTCGTAGTGATGGCACCAGCTCTCATAACCTGTGACGATCCGCTCCAGGAAAGCGGGGTCTTCATGATACCGAAACAGATGTTGAAGTGCTAGCCCCATACGCAGTTCCTTTTGCTGGTCGGTGAGCTGCTTCGGAACCCACTGCGCCCACACCTTCCGATAATGCAACCTGTTGTGAACAATTGTCCACACTGTTCCAATGCTGACATCCACCGCCAACATTCGCAATGTGACACGCTGATCACCTCTCACTAGGTCGTCCACCTTGTTGATGAGATCGGCCGTGATGACTGTGTTTGCCTGGCCTGGTCTCGGGTCATCAATCAAACTCTCACGGCCTGCACGAAAACGGGCACTCCATTTTCTCACTGACTTGTCGGACACACAGTCTTCCCCATATACGGTCACCATCCGGCGATGAATAGCGGCCGGTTTAACACCTTCCGCTGTCAGAAATCGGATAACGCCTCGCTGCTCCTCAATAGTCGAATTTTGCAATGTGACCGCCATCCTGTCCTCACATGCACTGCCGCGTCAATTGGACGGTGCTCTTTATAAGAGCCTCTGCTCTCTCCCGCGCATGCTCCGATCCACGCCGGCGACTCCAATCGCATCCCTAGATGTGTCGCTACGTTCTCCCATAGCGGCATAGGCAAATATGTTAACGGTTACGTTCTTATGACGTTTCGTACCTTTTCATTTGAACACCCCTAGTACAAGTGCTTGACTGGTAAGCATTCCCTCCAAGAGGCGTCAGATGTTATCTTGCAGTGTTTCATTCCAGAACTGTTCCACTTGAGCTCTTCATGATGGCATTAAAAGTGAGAGTATAAAATTATAGACCATGTATGCTTATTAATCATGCCCCACACATGTTCAAACAGGGAAAGGTACATTAATCTTGCCAGCCATGAGAGCACATTCATGTCATAAGGAGCTGATCTTGGTAATGCTGACAGTATGATAGAATTTATCCACATTTGCCAAATCGGATGACCATTGAATTTATGCCATTTTCAACATAACAAGTTGCCAAAATGCTTTCCACAAATATGATAATTGTTTCCTTCCCATGTCTAATGGCTTTCCAAACTATTACAATGGCAGTTTACTATGTGTCTCTCTTTTCCTTATACCATTTGATCTTTCCTCCTCTCCTACATGTTTTCTGGCTCTCATTCATCCATCACTCACATTGAGACAGCAACAGCTCTCATTACAAAATGCTGCTGAAAGCTACACCAGCTTCCAAACAACATGCATACTGTCATGCCACTGAAACAATTCCACACAATAAGTAGGAATGAAAGGCAAAACAGCTTGGTGGCATTTGAGACCCAAATACTGCTTCCAGATAAAGTGACTGAACTGCACGAGAGGTTGTGTAAGCAAAGCAGACTGTCTATTTAAGCCAGATCACTGGATATTATTCATTAAGGAGATGGACAACCAGAACAATCTACATGATTTAAAAATGCAAGAATAAGAAGAGTAGATTCCAGTTAATTGGGACACATTAAGGCTCAAACACTTTGGTCCAAGTAAGTGGCAGCCCCAATTATGCAAAGTTTTATCCCAAAGAGCTAATTAGGGATGTTTTTTAAGAAATGTCTCAAATAAACAGCTGCCCCGATCAACCAATGGCCCAACTAGCCAAAATCAACAGTGCTAGTCATCAAAACAGGCTGTAAACTGTTTTATTACCTACAATTTAAATGAAAACAGGAATACTTTACACAACCTGATGTACACCATCAGCCACTGTGACTGATGATTTGCCTAATCTTCCTGATTCTGCATGTGCTGTTTTTACTGGCAGATCAACTTTGCCACCTTTACCTTGGTCATGAAAAAAGTTATTGTGTTATGTAATTTCATCTTACCTGATACTGCCATGAATGAACATGCATGGCACAATAAATCTGTTTGCAACACAGATTCATATGCCAAAGAAAACACTCACCAAAAGAAAATGAGACCAGTCACATAGCTAGTCACAGTGTCTACAAATTCATAGGTATGCAAAAGAACTCCCACTCTAATTTAAACAGCAATATGCTATTTTAATTACCTCATGCATTTCAACTATTCATATTTATTTTAAATCATATTGGTGATTATTAGAAATCATTTGTTAAATAGCTATGCAATTTGTTGCTCTCACAGGGATTTTACATTTTTAAAATGAAATATTACAACTATTTCTCAGTATTCTAACTACAATAACAAATATTTGATATGAATTGACAAGATGTTCAAAGTACAGAAAAATATTCTGAGTGAGTGAGTGAGGAGTGTGTGTGTCGGGGACCTCAGATAAAATGTCACAGCAAATGTGATTTTCTGTTTCAAGATATACCTTTAAAATCTGCAATATTCTCCAAATCTTTTTCCGAACAGCAAAGTAGAAGTTGCTTAACATCTAAATTATTTTCATCAACTAGGACATCTTCAAGTCGGCAATATTTACTTTCCTGCAATATAAAACGGAAAATCTGAACAAAAAAATGATTTATGCTAATAATGAAAAATATGAAAATTGCAGATCAAATTATCTAAAATTTTGTTGTAGCAAAATTTTAAGTTTTGTCTTTAACGATTTGAAAAACACAAAATTTTGATAAGGCATTTTCATTTTTGAAACATTATTATGCAATGTAGACCAACATTGTATTGTCCCTATTGTAGACCAACATTTCTTACTCAGGTAGAATGTTTTGCAATAATAGAAAAAAATATGTTTGTCCATCATTTCACTTTTGAGCAATGGTGGCTTATGGTAAAAACATATATATATCAAAGTGAAGCTAAAGAACTGACAAAGAACATAAAAGTTTCACACTTTGCATGTAGTCTATGCTGCACAGCTCAAAAACCTTTGACATATGCAATTGACAGTTCAGCAGCAAATACAGAGGGTGAGTCAAAAGTTTTGCGATATTTGCATAAACCCATGTGCTGCGGAAGATACGTCACATGCTTAACTAGTTCAAGCCGTGCACTGCAGTCAATTGAAAGGGATATAAAGTGGTAGCTGTAGCTGTGAACAGCATTGCATGTCGTCGTTCTGCCTTTGGTTGGGATGCCTAAAAGATAAACAGCCACAACCTAATTAGGGAACTTTAGCTTTACGAGTTTGAACTCGGCCATAACGCTGCTCAAGCAACACGAAACATTTGTCATGCAAAAGGGGAAGGTTCTGTGGACCATAGCACCACAACCAGATGGTTCAAGAAATTTTTCTCAGGTGACAGAAACCTTGACAATCAGTCAAGGTCAGGTAGGCTGCGAACCCTGGATTTAGATGCCGCACACCAGGCTGTAGAGGCAAATCCGACAACCAGCACTCGGAGATTATTAGGCGAGCTGGGCATATCACAGACCACTGTGTTTCGTCACCTTCAAATCTAAATTCACTGAATTTCATCAGCGTCTGCACTCATTCCAGGGCCAGAAAATTTTCACAACAGTAACATGCCCAGAAAAATACATGCCTGAACCAAAATTTTACATTCTATGATGGCAATAACTGTAGACAAAGTACTTTTATTACATTTCACCCATTGCCCCCAGCAAGGAAATTTGAACTCACTTATATTTCACTGCACTTTATAAATTACACCCAGCTGTCAAATATGTACTTGCCTGTGGGTAAAATCTGAACAAAAAGTAACATTTTTGACCTGAATCATTTTGATTTTCATGAAACTTAGTGAACTTCCAGGCTTTATAGAGAAACTAATCACTGCAAAATTTCAGTTTCCTACATATACTTCTATAGTTAGAGGACTTTGGAATTTACAAAAGGCATTTTTGTGTCTCACAAATGGCAATAACTGTAGACCTAATTGGTCACTAGAGCTCATATTGGGCCCATTTGAAAGCTTATTACATCAGCTTTCTTTTGAGATATCACACAACCATATTATGGACAATTCAGTTTTCCAGGTCATCCATTTTGACCTTTAATATCTCAAAACACATGGTATTAATTTTATAAAAGGAGAGAGAGAGAGAGAGAGAGAGAGAGAGAGAGAGAGAGAGAGAGAGAGAGAGAGAGAGAGAGAGAGAGAGAGAGAGAGAGAGAGAGAGAGAGAGAGAGAGAGAGAGAGAGAGAGAGAGAGAGAGAGAGAGAGAGAGAGAGAGAGAGAGAGAGAGAGAGAGAGAGAGAGAGAGAGAGAGAGAGAGAGAGAGAGAGAGAGAGAGAGAGAGAGAGAGAGAGAGAGAGAGAGACTGACTCTGAGTAGTAAGAAAATTAAGTGGGAAATAAAAAACATTACTTTTAAAAAACTTTTTACCCTATAAAGAGTTTTTTTCTTTCATGCCTGCCTGATCTAACATGTAGCAGCAATGGAAACCTAACCTAAAACTAAAATTACTGACTTACTGACCATTTTGATTACAAAAACTGACTTCACTGATTTGGACATTAAAAAAAAAAAAACAGACTAAATACTGACTCAAATTTCTCATTAGGAAAGAAGGGTCAAAAGCATTTTTTTTTTCAAATTTGGCCTCCACCATCCCCATAGCCAGCCAACTCACGCCTATTTATTGTTTTAATTGTACTCAACATATAAAACTATTACAAAATTACATATAATAATAATAATAATAAATAATCAGGAACGTTATTGCACTTTATTATAATAATACTGACATGCTCCTATTCAGCACAAATATACCTAAAACTAGAAAAAGCTTTAAAGTGCAGCTGTACAGTACCATTTTCAGAATAATACAAACAAAATGTTTACAACTTTGACATTTTAAATGTAATGTGGAAAATCATCTAGCTTTCTTTACAAAATTAGGTCATTAAAGTCTCACTTTGTTTTTGCTTCTTTGAAAAAAATGTTGTTATAACACTGCTTTTTCGCTTATCAACTGCTTTCTGTATCTTTTCTAAGTCTTTAATTTTCTTCACTTCTTGTTCCCTAACTTTCGTAGCACTCTCCAACATTGCTTGGGCCACACTAATTCCCACCAAGTCCTTTTTATTTATTGCTTCTTTTAAGCACTTGTTTGCATCATCCAGTAATCTGTCAAGAGTCAATCTTTTCTCCTTTTCTTCCTCTTTCATTTTCTTCAGTGCCTGTTCACCGTGTTCAATAATTACTTTTTCTTTTTCAAACTTACTCTTCATACTTACTTGCAAAAATTTTTCTTTTTCTTGTTCTTGTTTCCTCAGCTACTCTCTTCTCATCTTCACAGAACTGCTTGTATCTGGCATGAGCTGTGCGTGCCAATTAAAGAAGTTCCTGAGTGATAATTACAAAGTGAGCCTTCCCCTCAAACACATTCACCACAGCATCTCTTACAGTCAAATAAGCATCCAATGTTCTTTCACACATATTTGCGGTGTCTTCATTCAAGATGTTCCCCGACAATGAGAATCCCCCCTTTCTACATCCCCATTGCCATGCGAAAGTGCAAGTGCAGCCTACACAATTTTCGTAGCAGTAGGGTATTTCTTTTCTCCAGAGGTATAAGTCTTCTCAAAAAACTGCCTCCAGTAAACATCCACTGGGTTCTTGTCACTATCTGATTTTTCTTCTTCTAACGTCAATAGTTTCCGTTCATCAACTAGTGCATGTTCACTGTACTCAATTGGAAGAACTGCAGCTAATTTCACTATGTTTTTGTATGATCCTTCTTTCACCCTCTTTGCAGGATGCAAACATCAAAGATACCACAACACAGGTTTATCCAAAGAAGACTTTTCCAAAATATGTGTACAAGCAGACACATAGTGCTTTCTAGCTTTCATGGAAATATAGCATCTTTCTTGTGCACTTTGCTTCTTGAGATATTCACTTTCTCTAGTGTCAAACACTATGTGTTTTCAATGGCAAGTAATACTTATCACAAAATGCTTCGAGACTCAATGGAGCAGCACTAACACAAAATCGATTCATGAGTGTTCTGACGAGGTTTGTGAGCTCATTATAGATTAGATGCATTAAAGGATCTCTCTTCTGAAAGAAACCAGTGAATCTTGAACATGTATGAGCACTTGCACAAGCAAACATAATTTCTGCTTTGGTAGTTTTGTCTTTTAATAGTTTAACAATATTCTTGTATTTCAAAGAACTCATCAACTTGCTTTTGTGCTGGGGTATGAACTGAAGAAAGTATTTTTTAACAGCTGACCATTGTTCTAAAAGTCTCTCTCCAGCTGGTTCTAATGTCAGCCATCTAGAGGAAACATGTTTCATAAACCGATGACCCGGAAGTTTCATATCTGATTGTATTTTTTCAAAATCTTTCCAACGAGATGTTTGGCCATCAAAAAAATTATAGAGAAACAAGATCATGTCCGAAGCACTTTCACCAAAGTCTTGTAATCCTTTTTGGAATGCATTATGGATGATGTGTATGCTACATGTGCCAACAACAATCAACTGTTTTCTTCCTAACAGGATCAGATAATCATTCATAAGATGATTCACAGTTTTGTTAACATTGGGTCCATCACAACCTAGCATCAATAGCTTTGAACGAGAAAGCTGGGCATTATCCAAGGCTTCATTTAACTTGGAGTAAATATCACTAGCAATGGCTTTACCACTGAAGAAAGTCTGTAGATGTCGTGTCATAATCATTTGTTTGGAATCAGACCAGTATTTAACAACAGTTTGAAGCTCTTTCTTTGAAGCTGCATTCACAGTTTCATCAAAACAAAGAGAGAAATGTGCTCCTCCAATATCATCCACCAACTGCTTTTTAAAATATGGAGCTAAAGCATCACATACTAAATATCCTGCCTTTGTCTTTGAAAGGGTGAACTCAGAAGGAACACTTCCAGGAAACATTGCCTCAAAGGTTTCTTTGACATCTTCACAAGCTGGCTGAACAGCAAAGTTCCCTCCAATAATTTTCAAACACCAGATTAACTCTGCCCTTGAAGCAGCTTGTCTAGCAGAATAAAGCTGAATTGATGGTGTAGCTCCGGGAGATGAAATTACACCATCACTGCTACATCCAGGACGGGCTGAAGACAAATGTAGTTGCGAAGAACTCAGTTTCACTTTACATTGTTCTCTGTGCTTCCGAGTAGAAGCATGCTGCTCTAGAGCACTAAAGCCCCAAGAAACGGAAAATGTTTGTGCGCACAACATACAAAAAACTTCACTGTCACTTTTTTCTGTCCCCATTCAGAAACCATGAATCCATTGCTGTCCTTTTTTGAAACCATTCTGATTTTACAGTACATTTTCCCATACTTTTGTCTAAGTAATCCAGTTAATCAAAAAACGTATGATTTTATAAAGACAGCTGCATTACCTGAAACAACAAATAAAAAAAATTGGGGTGAAGAAAAAACATGTATGCACACACAACTATTCCCCTATATATATATATATATATCAATACCTCACTTCCCACTAAGAACCTTCATTGGAACCCCCACTATTTTCTTGGTTTGGAACTCGAAACGTATATGAGAATGAACCAAGGTATAAAATCTCACTAACCAAAAGTAACACTGGAAATATAATAAGAAAAAACACAAAAAGAAAATTACTAATCTAAAACAACTATTATGGGAATTTTAATTAAGAAACTAGGAAGCCATTTCTCAACATGAGCTTTATTCAAAGAACAAAAAGAAATATAAAAACTCGGGTGCCGCAGGCCACTCATCAGGGAAAGACGTCCCACGACATCCGAGTTAGGTTCGAGTTTCGCGCAGGTGTCAGGTTAAAAAATTTTAAAACGAATTCTCGAAACGAGGGTTAAAATTTCTTTTTTACCAAACTTTTAACTAATTTAGGACACCTGGTCTTCCCTACTCGAACCAAATATACAATATATGAAATATAACTATCTTACCTTGGCAATTAGTCCCCCAATATCATCTCCAGTGTGGACGGTAGGTAACTAACTCCTATCAAAAATATGTCCCTCCCCTACTGAATTTGAAATGTCTGTTCCCTGTGGAATGGAACTTACAAACCTAAGGAGTCGTGTGGCGACTCCTGTCAGAACTAATAAAAAGGATAAATGAAATAAAATAAAATGGAATAAAAGTAAAACAAGATGTTGGTAATCTAATGTGTGCCAGTAAAATTTGTTAATGGTTCCGGGGCGGCTCGGAAGAAGATATTTAAGTTTGAGGCCCGAAAATAATTAGTCCAAAGTATCAGAAGTAGTGACATTGCAAAGTCTGATTTTAAATGGATTTCTAGAATTATAAGAGGTTAATAAGTTTTCGAAGTGGAATAAGCAGTACCTCCTTGGATAGGGATTTGTCAAAACGGAAGAGAAAAGTATTTTCAATTGTCTGGTACTGTTGTGTTTGTCATTGCATATTCTGGTAATCCGGATAAATTGAAATATAATAATATTTCTGAATACATGTTTCGATATATTGGAGTTCCAATCACTAAGAATTTTAGTTTTGAAATTAAATTGTAATCTTTTATCAAAAACATCCGTGATAATATTTTTGTTTTGTATAACAAGGTCTATGTCAAGGAATATATATTTCATATATTGTATATTTGGTTCGAGTAGGGAAGACCAGGTGTCCTAAATTAGTAAAAAGTTTGGTAAAAATTTTTTTTTAACCCTCGTTTCGAGAATACGTTTTAAAATTTTCTAACCTGACACCTGCATGAAACTCGAACCTAACTCGGATGTCGCGGGACGTCTTTCCCTGATGAGTGGCCTGTGGCACCCGAGTTTTATATTTCTTTTTGTGTTTTTTCTTATTATATTTCCAGTGTTACGTTTGGTTAGTGAGATTTTATACCTTGGTTCATTCTCATATACGTTTCGAGTTCCAAACCAAGAAAATAGTGTGTGTGTGTGTGTGTGTGTGTGTGTGTGTGTGTGTGTGTGTGTGTGTGTGTGTGTGTGTGTGTGCGCGGGGGTTCCAATGAAGGTTCTTAGCGGGAAGTGAGATATTGATATATACTCTACCAGTGATTTTAGCAGCTAAGCGCGGATCCCCGGTAAGTAATACAACTCAATGGTACACGGTTTTATAGTTATTGTCATATATATATATATAGTTTGCTGATGACGTAGTCATTTTGCAACTACCCCATCAGAGCTGCAGAGAATGATCCAGGAACTTGCTGACAAGAGTAAAGAAGTGGGATTAAAAATGAACTTTCAGAAGACAAAAGATTGACGGAGAAAAGCTGGAGGAAACAGACACGTACGTTTATCTTGGACAGCAGATATCAAGTGAGGGTCACATTGATGAAGAAATTAATCGGCGTACAAAACTTGCCTGGAGAGCTTTTGGAAGAAACAGCATAATTTTCAAGAGTAATATGCCATTATGTCTTAAAAAAAAAGTGTTTGATCAATGCATCCCTCCAGTGCTTACATATGGTGCAGAGACGTGGACCTTAACTAAAAGAGACATACAAAGGCTGCAGACAACTCAAAGAATCATGGAGAGGTGCATGCTTGGTGCAACCAGGAGAGATAAGAAGAGGAACTCGTGGATCCGAAAAATGATAAGAGTGGAAGACATCATGATCAGAGTTAAATCCCTGAAATGGCAATGGGCTGGACATACTGCCAGGACAGACCATCGATGGACAGCCGAAATTTTAGATTGGATTCCAAGGGACAGGAAAAGACCCAGAAGAAGACCACATGGAAGATGGGTGGATGAAATTCGAAAGTGTGCGGGAGTGACATGGAGGAGACTGGCACAAGACATCATCATCATCATCATCATCATTGTCAACCATTATCAATCCACTGGTGCACGAAGGTCACCATAAGTTTCCTCCACAACGGTCTGTCTTGTGCCAGTCTCCTCCATGTCACTCCCGCATACTTTCGAATTTCATCCACCCATCTTCCATGTGGTCTTCTTCTGGGTCTTTTCCTGTCCCTTGGAATCCAATCTAAAATTTCGGCTGTCCATCGATGGTCTGTCCTTCTGGCAGTATGTCCAGCCCATTGCCATTTCAGGGATTTAACTCTTGATCATGATGTCTTCCACTCTTGTCATTTTTCGGATCCACGTGTTCCTCTTCTTATCTCTCCTGGTTACACCAAGCATGCACTTCTCCATGCTTCTTTGAGTTGTCTGCAGCCTTTGTATGTCTCTTTTAGTTAAGGTCCACGTCTCTGCACCATACGTAAGCACTGGAAGGATGCATTGATCAAACACTTTTCTTTTAAGACATAATGGCATATTGCTCTTGAAAATTATGCTGTTTCTTCCAAAAGCTCTCCAGGCAAGTTTTGTATGCCGATTATTTCTTCACCAATGTGACCCTCACTTGATATCTGCTGTCCAAGATAAACGTATGTGTCTGTTATCTCCAGCTTTTCTCCATCAATCGATAAATCTTCATTTCTTGTAAAAGCATTGAACATCACTTTTGTCTTCTGAAAGTTCATTTTTAATCCCACTTCTTTACTCTTGTCAGCAAGTTCCTGTATCATACTCTGTAGCTCTGATGGGGTAGTTGCAAAAATGACTATGTCATCAGCAAAACGAAGGTGGGTTAGATAATCTCCATTAATCTTTATCCCTTTGTTTTCCCAGTTCAGTGATTGAAAGACATTTTCCAATGTGGCATTAAAGAGCTTCGGAGATAAGGTGTCACCTTGTCTCACTCCTTTTCCAATTTTTATGTGTGTTGTACTTTCAAACAGCCGAATCTTTGCACTTGCATTTTCATAGATGTTATTAATAATATTAATGTATGCATCTTCAATACCGCAGGATTTCAGAGCCATTGCAACTGCTGATGGTTTCACCGAATCAAAAGCTTTTTCATAATCGATAAAAGCCATGCACAATGGAAGTTCATATTCCCTCGCTCTTTCAATTAGTTCTCAGTACGTGGATATGATCTATTGTGCTGTAGCCACTCCTGAATCCAGCTTGTTCTCTCGGTTAAGCCATGTCCAGTGTCACCTTCAAGCGGTGTGAAAGAACTTTAGTGAAGATTTTATAAACCACTGATAGGAGGCTGATAGGTCTGTAGTTCCCGAGATCCTCAATGTCACCTTTTTTATGTAGCAAGATCATTGTAGCGTTGTTCCAATCCTCAGGAATTTTCCCTTCATTAAGGCATCGAGTGAAAATTTGGGAGAGTACTGTTTCGATTTCTCCACTTGCTTCTTGTATGATGTCTACAGTAATTCCATCTTCTCCTGGAGCTTTTCCCCGCTTCATGTTCTTGATTGCATGTGCAACTTCTTCTGGAAGGACTGGAAGAACTCTGGTACTGGTACCTTTCATGATGTCTGGAGTACATGTATCATCCCTTTCATATAATTTGGAGTAGAAATCTTTCACTCTTGTCAAAATTTCGCCTCTATTTCTTGTTACAGAACCATCTTCTTTTCTCAGTGCCATAATCTGTTTTTTTCCCTTACTGAGATGTCCCTTTGCTATCTTTAGGCTTTGGTTGTTTTCAATTGCTTTCCTTACTAGTTCACAGTTGAATTTCCTTACGTCTTCAGTGATACTTTTTCGTACTGTCTTGCATAGCTCTATATATTCCACTTTGGAAGTCACATCTTCTTTAGTTGTCCTCATCTCTCTTCTTTTTTGCATCAACATTTTGGTTTTTCCTGATAATTTGTTTACATACAATTTGTTCTTAGACCCAGCTAATTTTGTTGCTGTTTCCATAAGAGCTTTGGTTACTTTTCTGTTAACTTCAGAAATATCCACTTCTTCCGATGTTAGGCCTTCTAAAGCAGAGAATCCGTTCTTCAGTTCCAATTTGAAGGTATTATGGTGTTTTTTAAGGTTGGTTATGTCAATACATTTTGTTTGTCTTATGAGCTTGCTACGTTCGAGTTTAGTGTTGAGGTGCATCTTACATCTCACCAATCTATGGTCACTGCCTGTGTTGAACTTGTTTAGCACACACCACTGCAGTCTTCTATGACGAATTTTTTGTTACACATAATAAAATCAATTTCACTTGTCGTCCCATTTGGATGTCTCCATGTCCATTTCCTGTGTGGCTTTTTCTTGAAAAAGGAGTTCAAGATGAAAAACCCTTCTGCCTCTGCAAACTCTACGAGAGTATTTCCACGCTGGTTTCTGTTGCCGTGACCGAATTTACCTACTGAAGTTTCATTCTGTTGCGGTTGCCCTATTTTTGCATTGAAATCTCCCATAATTATCTTCAAGTGCTGCTTACCTTTATTATTTAGATCACGAATTTCCTCATAAAATTCTTCAATTTCTTCTTCAGCATGACTTGTGGTGGGTGCATAAGTTTGAATAATCTGAGCCTGGTATCTTTTCGAGAGTTGGATAACAAGTCGTGCAGCTCTGTCAGAGGAACTTTCAACTTCTACAACTTTATCCTTCAGTTTCTTGTTTATTATAAATCCAACACCACTAGTTCTGCCAGTATCTGTCCCACGATAGTAGAAGAGATGTCCACTTTTTAGTTCAATGAGATCTTCTCCTTTTCTCCTTACCTCACTTAGCCCGACGATGTCCCACTTGATCCTTTGTAGTTCCTCTTCCAATTCAAGAAGCCTTGAATCAGAAGATAGGGAGCGTCCGTTATACGTAGCCAAGGTCAGCATCAGATGGCAGCCTAGTCCGGTCCTCCGGTGATTCTTAGCACCCTCTGCCTTCATGTTGCACTGGCCGCTGCATTGGCCAGGTACATTCCAGCTGCCGGAGACTGAGGGCCAAGATTTAAGTTGTGGAGTCATTTTGGAGGGCTTGGCCATAACTCACCACGCTGGCCAAGCGGGTTGGTGAGTGTGGGATAGCATTTCCTCTAATCCCGATGGAATAGTTATACCGCTATTGGCGGTCGTCAGAGCCCCTTTAGTGGGAACAGGATGTACCACAAGAAGGCGGGGTTGACATTTGTCAAGGAGAGGCTGTGATGTTACGCATCACCTGACCTTACATCCCGATGATATATATATATCATCATCATCATCATTGTCAACCATTATCAATCCACTGCTGGACGAAGGTCTCCCCAAGTTTCCTCCACAACGATCTGTCTTGTGCCAGTCTCCTCCATGTCACCCCTGCATACTTTCGAATTTCATCCACCCATCTCCCATGTGGTCTTCTTCTGGGTCTTTTCCTGTCCCTTGGAATCCAATCTAAAATTTCGGCTGTCCATCGATGATCTGTCCTTCTGGCAGTATGTCCAGCCCATTGCCATTTCAGGGATTTAACTCTGATCATGATGTCTTCCACTCTTGTCATTTTTCGGATCCACGAGTTCCTCTTCTTATCTCTCCTGGTTACACCAAGTATGCACCTCTCCATGCTTCTTTGAGTTGTCTGCAGCCTTTGTATGTCTCTTTTAGTTAAGGTCCACGCCTCTGCACCATATGTAAGCACTGGAAGGATGCATTGATCAAACACTTTTCTTTTAAGACATAATGGCATATTGCTCTTGAAAATTATGCTGTTTCTTCCAAAAGCTCTCCAGGCAAGTTTTGTACGCCGATTAATTTCTTCATCAATGTGACCCTCACTTGATATCTGCTGTCCAAGATAAACGTACGTGTCTGTTATCTCCAGCTTTTCTCCATCAATCGATAAATCTTCATTTCTTGTAAAAGCATTGAACATCACTTTTGTCTTCTGAAAGTTCATTTTTAATCCCACTTCTTTACTCTTGTCAGCAAGTTCCTGGATCATACTCTGCAGCTCTGATGGGCTAGTTGCAAAAATGACTACGTCATCAGCAAAACGAAGGTGGGTTAGATAATCTCCATTAATCTTTATCCCCTTGTTTTCCCAGCTCAGTGACTGAAAAACACCCTCCAATGTGGCATTAAAGAGCTTCGGAGATATGGTGTCACCTTGTCTCACTCCCTTTCCAATTTTTATGTGTGTTGTATTTTCAAACAGCCTAATCTTTGCACTTGCATTTTCATAGATGTTATTAATAATATTAATGTATGCATCTTCAATACCGCAGGTTTTCAGAGCCATTGTAACTGCTGATGGTTTCACCGAATCAAAGGCTTTTTCATAATCGATAAAAGCCATGCACAATGGAAGTTCATATTCCCTCGCTCTTTCAATTAGTTCTCTCAGCACATGGATATGATCTATTGTGCTGTAGCCACTCCTGAATCCAGCTTGTTCTCTCGGTTGAGCCATGTCCAGTGTTACCTTCAAGCGGTGTGAAAGAACTTTAGTGAAGATTTTATAAACTACTGATAGGAGGCTGATAGGTCTGTAGTTTCCGAGATCCTCAATGTCACCTTTCTTATGTAGCAGGATCATTGTAGCGGTGTTCCAATCCTCAGGAATCTTTCCTTCATTAAGGCATCGAGTGAAAATTTGGGCGAGTACTGTTTCGATTTCTCCACTTGCTTCTTGTATGATGTCTACAGTAATTCCATCTTCTCCTGGAGCTTTCCCCCGCTTCATGTTCTTGATTGCATGTGCAACTTCTGCTGGAAGGACTGGAGGAACTCTGGTACTGGTATCTTTCATGATGTCTGGAGTGCATGTATCATCCCTTTCATATAATTTGGAGTAGAAATATTTCACTCTTGTCAAAATTTCGCCTCTATTTCTTGTTACAGAACCATCTTCTTTTCTCAGTGCCATAATCTGTTTTCTTCCCTTACTGAGATGTCCCTTTGCTATCTTTAGGCTTTGGTTGTTTTCAATTGCTTTCCTCACTAGTTCACAGTTGAATTTTCTTACGTCTTCAGTGATACTTTTTTCGTACTGTCTTGCATAGCTCTATATATTCCACTTTGGAAGTCACATCTTCTTTAGTTGTCCTCATCTCTCTTCTTTTTTGCATCAACATTTTCGTTTTTCCTGATAATTTATTTACATGCAACTTGTTCTTAGACCCAGCTAATTTTGTTGCTGTTTTCATAAGAGCTTTGGTTACTTTTCTGTTAACTTCAGAGATGTCCACTTCTTCCGATGTTAGGCCTTCTAAAGCAGAGAACCTGTTCTTCAGTTCCAACTTGAAGGTATTATGGTGTTTTTTAAGGTTGGTTATGTCAATAGATTTTGTTTGTCTTATGAGCTTGCCACGTTCAAGTTTAGTGTTGAGGTGCATCTTACATCTCACCAATCTATGGTCACTACCTGTGTTGAACTTGTTTAGCACACTGCAGTCTTCTATGACGAATTTTTTGTTACACATAATAAAATCAATTTCACTTGTCATCCCATTTGGATGTCTCCATGTCCATTTCCTGTGTGGCTTTTTCTTGAAAAAGGAGTTCAAGATGAAAAACCCTTCTGCCTCTGCAAACTCAACGAGAGTATTTCCACGCTGGTTTCTGTTGCCGTGACCGAATTTACCTACTGAAGTTTCATTCTGTTGCCGTTGCCCTATTTTTGCATTGAAATCTCCCATAATTATCTTCAAGTGCTGCTTACCTTTATTATTTAGATGACAAATTTCCTCATAAAATTCTTCAATTTCTTCTTCAGGATGACTTGTGGTGGGTGCATAAGTTTGAATAATCTGAGCCTGGTATCTTCTCGATAGTTGGATAACGAGTCGTGCAGCTCTGTCAGAGGAACTTTCAACTTCTACCACTTTATCCTTCAGTTTCTTGTTTATTATAAATCCAACACCACTAGTTCTGCCAGTATCTGTCCCACGATAATAGAAGAGATGTCCACTTTTCAGTTCGATGAGATCTTCTCCTTTTCTCCTTACCTCACTTAGCCCCACGATGTCCCACTTGATATAGTATATATATATATATATATATATATATATATATATATATATATATATATATATACTATAAAGATACCTAAGCAAAAAAATACATATATAATTTTGACTCACACCTAGTACAACATAGAAAAGGTTATGTATCTACCTGCGTGAGTAAAAGGAGAAAAGAAAAAAAAAAGAAAATAAAACAACTGAATGTAGAAGGTGTCGAGAATACTGAGCCTTGGCTTTATCAAGGACCAGCAAAAACTCTGCATTTTCTCACTTCCACAAAGACCTAGTTGGAAATGGGTTTCTGCAAGGCCATAGATGCAAGTAACATTCCCACCTAAAATAGTTTAAAAAATATATATATAAGTCATGTCCTCCGTAGAGTAGCATGACCTAGCACTAGTTAACAATTTCTTCTCTCTGTTTAATAGTAACAGATGAAGAGCATGGGTCGGGCCATGAAGGTTAATGGATGCAAGCGAAATTGTTAACTAGTGCTAGGTCATGCTACTCTACGGAGGACATGACTTATATATATATTTTTTAAACTATTTTAGGTGGGAATGTTACTTGCATCTATGGCCTTGCAGAAACCCATTTCCAACTAGGTCTTTTGTGGAAGTGAGAAAATGCAGAGTTTTTGCTGGTCCTTGATAAAGCCAAGGCTCAGTATTCTCGACACCTTCTACATTCAGTTGTTTTATTTTCTTTTTTTCTTTTCTCCTTTTACTCACGCAGGTAGATACATAACCTTTTCTATGTTGTACTAGGTGTGAGTCAAAATTATATATGTATTTTTTTGCTTAGGTATCTTTATAGTATGTGAATTCTGAATTTTCAAAACTGCTGCGTTGCGCGTTTTGATTTTCAGGTTATTTTGCACCCTTCGTTTTAAATTCTAAAATTTTTTCCTTAGTCTTCAGTTTTGCTCTTAAGTATATATATATATATATATATATAGAGAGAGAGAGAGAGAGAGAGAGAGAGATCCAGAGAAATTTTTAAGCAGGGTGTCTATTAAATTCCTACTGTAAAATTTACTGAGTATTCCCAGGTTAAGATTTTCGTGCTGGTATAGGGCCCCACCCCGCCCACACAGTGGTGAACTACCAGGACACTACAATGTCTAAATTTCACCCCCGTAATATTATTTTCAGAGAAAAAAAAAAAAAAAAAAAAAATCAGCACTGATTATTTTAAAAAAACTTCACAATTAACCAGATAATTATGTAGTTATATGGTGGACACAAATTACAGACACACAGACAGACTGACACACAGAAACCACTTCGAAAATAGTGAAATCGTATTCGGGGGACCCCAAAACATGTATTTCCGTTGAAATCTCGTATTTGAATTTTTGCACGATTACAATACTTCCTCATACTAATGTACGAGAAAGTAATAAGAAAAATTATAGGAAATACAGTACAAAGGCTCAAAATATAGGAAATATAAGATGGGTAGGAGCATTGTTTGCGTATATGCGCACACATAACTCTTCCCCAAACCAAAATAATACATCTGGCGAGGAAAGTTAACCGAAATTTACTTTTTTGCACTTAGATAACATTCCCAATATAGAGATCAAAAATCACTCTCTAGTGCACAAGGTTGTTAACAAAGTTATAACTCAGAGCCTTCTCAACGGCATTTTCTAATTTTTCAATCCATCTGCCACATAAAACATTACTCTACTGACCACAAACTTTTTTTCATATCACGTAAATCTTTTTTAAAAAAGCCATGGTATAAAACTGACTTTACAGACCAAAATTGAAAAATACAGACTAAAACTGACCAATCTGAAAAATACTGACTTTTACTGACCATTTTCCATCCCTGATAATGGGAAGATCCTGGGCTTACAAGGAGCAGGCTTTACCGTCTTCTATAATACATAAACTAGGAGACCAAGGACCAGTATCCTGGTAAGCAAAAGACATCATGCTATGCCACTTCCTGAGTTTACCACAGGTGACACAACCGTGATTAAACTTTTTATGTCATCTGATGGTGGCAGAGAAGAGCTGTTTGCCGTCTTTGCATACTTACCATTTGATGAACCTGAACCACCTCCTTCTCAGGAGGTAAAAGACATTGTCCACTTCTGTGAGTCAGGTGGAAGATGCCTCATCATCTGCTGTGATGCCAATGCTCACCATATCATTGGGGGAGAAGCAACTGCAACAGACAAGGGGACAACCTTTTGGAATATTTGGTAAGTACTAAACTTTATATTCTTAATCGAGACAATGAGCCCACTTTTATTGTTTCTAATAGAAGTGAAGTCATTGACCTCACCCTCTGTAGTGCTAACATGTTTGACCGCATTATTAAATGGTATGTATCTAGTGAACCTTCATTGTCTGATCATAGATATATTTGCTTTTCAGTTGCCGATGTAAGACAACAGCTGGTGCAAGTCAGAAATCCCAGAAGGACCAATTGGATTGGCTTCAGGGAAGATCTGGCGGCACATATTGGAGGCATGGAATTTAATATGCGCTCAGTGTTAGATCTCGAGTTAGCCGTTGAGCAGTTGCAACAGTCTATTATTGAATCTTACCACCAAAACTGTCAGGCCAAGACTGCTAGCTTACCAAGGCAAGTTCCTTGGTGGAATAAACAGCTTAGCAGTCTTAGAGGCAAAACTAGAAGGCTTTTTAATAAAGCCAAACGTACTGGTGAGTGGACAGTATGTAAGACTGCCCTCACACAGTACAACAAAGCAATTAGAGAGGCTAAAAGAGCCTCTTGGAGAGATTTCTGTGGAAGTATTTCAGATACTCCCAGTACTGCCACATTTATGAAAATCATGGCTAAGGACAATGCAAATTGCCTGCCATCAAATTGGTTGATGGGAGCTTCACAAAAACTGGTAAAGAAACACTAACAGAAATGCTAGGTGTACACTTTCCAGATTCAAGTATAATTGACCCCACTGGCATACGCACAGCTGGCCTTGAGCACCGACGTGCAAAAGGAGGACTGGAGGGTTGCCAGGGAGGTGGTCAATTATTCTAGGATTAAGTGGCCCATTAATTCTTTTGAACCATTTACATCACCTGGCTGTGATGGAATTGTTCCCATCTTGATGCAGCAAGGACTGGAGATATGACTACTCTTGTGAAAAATTTACTGGGCCTGCCTTGCTCTTGGTTATATACCAAGTGCTTGGAGACAGGCTAAGGTAATATTTATTCCCAAGCCAGGTAAGTCAAATTAGCAAGAGGCAAAGGCCTTTAGACTTATTAGTCTAACATCTTTCTTTCTCAAGGCTCTTGAGAGGATGGTGAATAGGCATACTAGAGAGGTGGTTTTACTTCCTAAACCTCTCTCAAAATTTTAGTTTCCCTATCAACGAGGCAAATCAACAGAAGCAGCTCTTCCATAGCATTGTTTGTTGCCTGGAGAAGGCACTAGAATTCAAGTAGGTGGCATTAGCCACTTTCCTTGATATTGAAGGTGCCTTTGACAGGGTCTTTATGGAGACCATTGTGGGAGCTGTGGAAAGACATGGCGTTGATAGAACCTGTTGTCAATGGATTAAGGCCATACTCACAAGCAGAACGGTCGTGGTCTCGCTACTCGGGGAGACTCTGTCAGTCTCCACCTGCCGAGGCTGCCCTCAGAGAGGAGTTTGCTCTCCCCTGTTGTGGTGCCTGGTGGTGGATGAACTGCTAGGGATCCTGGAGGGGTCTGGTTGTGACTGCTTTGGCTATGCAGATGACATGGCCATAATTGTCAAAGGAAAATTCCCTAAAACAATCTCGAGCGTAATGCAAAGAACACTGGGACTTGTTGAGGATTGGTGCAGGAAGGTTGGTCTATCAGTAAACCCTGACAAAACCACCCTTGTGCCTTTCACTAAAAAGAGGAATCTTGGAGACCTTGGAGATATTGCTCTCTTTGGGAAAACAGTTTCTCTCAATACACAAGTTAAGTACCTGGGAGTCATTTTGGATAGAGGCTTAACCTGGAAACAGCACTTAGATTACTGTATTGCCAGAGCCAAAAAAAGTGTTCTGGTCATGTAGAGGTGCTATTGGCAAATCCTGGGGTCTCAACCCGAGGATCTTGCACTGGATATATACTATGGTCACTTATGTGGCGCAGAGTTAACCTCTGCACGGTGCAGGCTGAACTTAACAAGTTACAAAGGCTGGCCTGCATAGGTATATCAGGAGCAATGAGAACTACTACAACAGCTGCTTCTTGATATTCTGCAACTTCACCTTCATATTGAGGGTGAGGCCATTATGGGGGCATATAGATTATGCAGCAATGGCATGTATACCAAGCCTATTCAGGAGTATTTTTGTGTTAGCAGCCATACCAAGCCTATTCAGGAGTATTTTTGTAAGGAGCCCATCTTTCAAATGGGAACCGACAACAAGCTAGTAAAATATCATTTTGATAAAGCATTCAGTGTGAACTTTCCCAGTCGCAGTGAATGGGAAATGTCCTTTGTCCCTGGGTGCAGCAGTTAAACTGTTTGGTTTACCGACGGATTCAGGGCAAACGTAGGAGTTGGAGCAGGGGAATATTGTCTATCCAGAGGTTATGGTTCATGCCAAAGCCTTGGAAGGCATGCTACCGTGTTCCAAGCTGAGGTGTATGCCATTCTAGCATGTGCCTCAGAATGTCTGATCAAAGGGTATCACAATGTGCGTATCCAGATTTGTTCAGACACCCAGGCGGCTTTACTGGCACTTTGTCAGTGCTGCATTTCATCCAAAATTGCTTGGAATTGCCCACAAACTCTAACTGAACTGGCAAACCGGAACAAAGTGCAACTGTTCTGGGTGCCAGGACATAGGGGTTTTGTAGGTAATGAGAAAGGTGACCTTCTTGCTAAAGAGGGCGCAGAGCAGGCTTTTTATGGTCCAGAGCCTGCATTAAGGCTCGCCTCTGGTGTGGCCAGAGGACTAACTAAAAGGCTGCTGAGGACTAAGCATCTTGACTTCTGGCATGCTACCAGGGGTCAGCGGCAGGCAAAGGAACTTAATCAAGGACCCTTGCCTCATAGGGCTAAGGAACTCCTTAAACTGCCAAAAAAGGATATTGGACTGATTGTTGGTCTACTTACAGGACATTGTCGTCTTAACAGGCACCTTAATTTGATTGGGGTGAAAGAGGATCCACTTTGTTGAGGATGCCATTTGGAAGAGGAGACTTCCTTGCATTTTCTTTGTGGCTGTGACTTTTGCAGCACTCAGGCTTGAACACTTTGGTACTCACAACTTGAGACCAAGTGATCTCTCTTTAGTACCAGTCAAGAGCCTTCTTGCTTTTGCTCGTGCATCTGGTCTCTTTCTAGATTAGGGCTGGGGATGCACAATACACCTTAGGTCGCAGTGCTGGGTCAAGTACCCCCCCCCCTTGGTACAAGTAAGTACAAGTATGTCATCCATTTACATAACACAGTAGAACCAGCAAAGAGTTTCTGCCATGGGTCAGGTTGCCTTTGAGTCGAGGGGAAGTCTTGTAAGTTGGGGTGCTGTCTTCATCCCATCCCTTTCTCTTTACTGGAAAGGAAGAGTGCCACATTAAAATAAATTTGTCTCCCTTCCATTCAGAGTGAACTGGCCTATTTAATGCATACTAGATGCTTTCGAGATGAAAACGGACATTTAAAACTATAGTGGGCGCTAAGCACACAAGGTATAATTGCATTTCTTTTCAGTTAACATATTTTTAATTTAATGCTAATTACGGTATCTGAAAAACCAATTAACAAAATTTGGGTTACTAAAAAAATAATTTGCTAATTTGATAGAATGCCACCCTTGATGTAATACCACATAGTTAAAATCAAATGGTGGTGGTCCATCAAGGGTAGACTGCATAAGATCTTGGACATGAAAAATCGATGAAATAAAATGTATAATTATAATGGTAAATCAATAAAGGGATATCAATCACATACACTGATAAACAGCATCATCCATTTATTGGTATGGAGAAAACTCAAGAACTGCCAAGCTCTGTTTCGCTCTCCTCAGGTAGCTTTTTCAAGGCTATACGTTGGAGTAGGATTCAAGATACCAAAGTTCTATCTTGAATCCTGTTCCAATGTATAATATTGAAAAAGCCTCCCTAAGGAGAGTGAAAGCTTGGCAATTCTTGAGATTATTCTATACCAATAAATGGATGATTTAAAATTACTGTTTATCAGTTGTTTTTTATATTTATACACACATGATTATTTCTGAAACAGACACATGTGCCAATATTGTAATTCCAATGGCCAACACCTCAGAAAAATACTTTTATGTAAACATTTTTGTATCAAATACAAATAAAGATACAACAAAATAAGATCTGAAAAATGCATTGGCTTTGGGCAACAGTGCAAGATACACTGATCAGCCAAAACACAGGGTAAGGAGCTAAGGTGACCTTTGAAAAAGGTGAGGAAAGTGACAATTTTTTTTTAAAAGGTGACTAAAATGTGATTAAAAAAGACTTCTTACCAATAGCACAAACAACAAATATAGTTACAAAAAAATATTTTTTTTATTTTTTTTTATACTCACCTACCAAAAAAGCCAGGAAAGATCATAATACATTTCTTTATTATGGTCCTGGATGGAATATGACCATTTTATTGTCATTATATAATTTTACAGAAAAAAAAATTACACAAAATTACCCGAAATTCTGAAAATCTAATGATGTACAATTCTCTTCAGTGTTCCAGAAAAACAATTCTGAAGAAAAAAACTGTTTGGCTTACTGTTTTCTAGGCATCTTAGCAAAAAATTATGTAATCATACTTGATTTTCTTTTCTCAAAGTTCTTCTGAATGATTTCCACTTCCTTTTCTCTTACTCTTTCTTCCGTTTGCATACATTTTACTCCCTCGAGCATGCCTTTAGCTAATTTTTTTCCGAGTGCTTTCTTCAGATTAGCCGAAGCTTCCAAAAAGAGTTATTCTCTTGCCTCCTTGGTTTGTAAGGTTCTTTTTTCTTGTCATTCAGAGCAGCAGTCTCACATTTGATTGACTTTTTCATCTTTTCCTTTGCCTTTCTTCTAATTCGATTTTCTTTTTTCTCTTACATTCTTCCATAAAGGCAGTGTACTTTAAATGTGCTTGTTGTCTGTACTTAATGAGTTTGGGATTAATGGGTACAAAAAGAAATTTAGGATATTGTTTTAAGGCATCCCTCACAGTCACTACACTGTTTAAAAATCTTTCGGTCACTGCTGATTTATCTTCTCTTAATATATGCTTAGAAATGGAAAATCGTCTCTATGTCAGCATTTCTATGTGACAAAGTAAGAGCTGCCTTTATGATTTTTGCAACATATGGAAACTTTATATCTTTTCATGATGAGTTCCTTTTTGAGATGTGTTGTTGCCAGTAATCATCAATAGTTTCATTTTCAAATGCTGTATCATCTTTTTCCAGATGCAAAACTTTCCACTCATCTAACAAATAATCCAGTTGAACATGAAATGACATAATATTTGCAACTTACAATATGTCTCTGCAGCTTCAATCATTCATTCTTCCTTTTGAATCTAAAAATTTAAAATTTTTAAATGATCCATTTGATAAGAAAGTCTTTTCCATCACATGCTTACACAACCAGTAATATAGTGCCTTTGAGCTTCTTTCAGAAACAACAACTTATCACTTATATTTGCAACATATTAGTAGTCTAACACAGAATTACTAATTTTGAAGATGATAATCCATTTTTTAGTGTAAATAAGACAAGGATGGTAAATCAGATAATTTTGTTGTCCTGGAGCGGGAATCAAACCCGCGTCTCCCAGACAGCATCTGGTTATGCTAACTACTACACCACCCAGAAAATAAGACAAGGATGGTAAGTCAGATAAATTCGTTGTCCTGGAGCGGGAATCGAACCTGCGTCTCCCAGATAGCACCCGGTTATGCTAACCACTACACCTCTCAGAACGACCAAGTTTCAAGTTTTCAATTGATTTGAATACAACCATCATGGAATTCACTAGTCGAAGCAACCGGCATTCATGTTAAGCGAATCTGGAGGTTAAGAATCCTATCGCGTGATTGCCCGGAGGAGCAGATAAATCATGAATGGAATACGGGATTACACCATGCAATACAAATTTTGAAATGACAATCCATTTTTTGGTGTAAATATGACAAGGATGGTAAGCCAGATAATATCCGAAAACTTTAAAATTTTGTCGTCCTGGAGCGGGAATCAAACCTACGTCTCCCAGATAGCGCCCGGGTATGCTAACCACTACACTACACAAAATGACCAAGTCTCAAGTTTCTAATTAATTTGAATATAACCATCACAGGATTTGGTAGTCGAAGCAACCGGCATTCATGTTAAGCAAATCTGGAGGTTAAGAATCCTATCCCGTGATTGCCCGGAAGAGCAGATAAATCATGAATGGAATTACTGTTTCACACATTATATAGTTCATGAATAGACTGGGTTACCCCTAAACAATGATGACATGTGGTAGGTAACATTAAAGGTAAATTTTGTTAATATAATTCACTGAGATTCAGAAGGTAATAAAGTTTTTATACTATTTACAATGGACTGATATTTCATAATTTTCAGCACTGTTAGATATATTTTTTTGGATATAGTCTTGAGTTGAACAATAAGTGATAGGCCTAATATTTTCTGCGAAGTTCGCATTATTTGCTGTTGTATGAATGAAGATATACAGATGAGCTTTACAGGAGTGAATGAAACTTTCTTTCAGTTTAGAAAGCTCATCTGTGACCTTTTCATTAATGACAAGTTCTTCAAGAGGAAGCAGATTACCAACTGTAAACAGTTCATCAAGATCAACTTTAGAAAAATTTGTGATTTTTCTAATGACAATAGTCTTCAAAACACGAGCCACGAAGGTCTGAAAAAACATTCCCTATTTCTTCATGCAATTTGTGGATCATGGGTGCTTGGCACTGAAAACAATGTGTGAACTTCATGAATAGTTCTGCTGATGAAATAATGAAGTACTGCTTTTATTGAACGTTTTTTTTTAAGGCACTCACAACAGCCTTGAAGGATTTGGACTGAAGAGCAGCATAATTTTTTCTCAGAGACATGTGCTTAAGGAAATAGAACTGAATAATGTCCCACTGCTCCAAAATCCTGTTGGCTAAAGGCCCCAAGGTAAGTCACTTTGTTGTTGCATGTTTCAAAAATTTGTGGTGTGGAACGTTATATTTAGATTGGATTTCTTCAAACTCTTCCCAACGAGCAGGCCAATGGTCAAACTAATGGTAAATGTTGATCAGCTGCTCAGAAGCTTCTTCACCTGAACACTCCAATTATTTTACATACGCATTATGCACTGTGTGGATGTTGTAGGTAGCTATGTTTATAAGACTTGTCCCTCGTGTCTCCTGGACATTACTACTGAAAAGCCTAAAAACCTTTTTATTAACATTAGGACCATCTGATCCCAAGCATTAGGCATCTGTTTTGCGATAAATTGGCATCAGAAAGTGCTTCACATAGTTTTTTATGCAATGTTTCACCATACGTTTTGCCTAAAAAGAAAAATCTGAGGTGCAGTGTTGTTATGCCACATTTGCTTTCTGACCAAAATGTGATGGCTGTTTGCAGCTCCTTTTTATCTTTAACATTAGTTATTTCATCATAACTCAATGTGTAGTAGGAACAGGCTTCCTGTAACATAAGTTCCCGGAAATAAGGAGCCAGTTCATCAGTGATTAAGTATCGCATTTTGTCAGAGGAAAGAGAAAAATGTTCAGGGACACTGTCAGGAAACATTATTTTAAAAACATCATGAATATCTTGTGATGAATCCACTGAATAATTACTACACACTGATTTCATTGTCCAAATCAATTCGGCAGTAGCAGAACTTTCCTTGGCACTATAAATGCGAAGTGTTGGTGCACAAGTTGAACTTGAAGGTTGTAAGTGATCTAAGCATGCAGGAGGAGGTGCAAATTCTAAGTGTAGTTGGTTTATTTAGTTCAAATTTAGATTCAAAGTTTGATTTATGTTTTGATGTAAGAGAGTGATTAAAAATCGCCTGAAAACCTTTTGTTCCATTTGAAGTTAATATTGCAGCAACACATACCTACATACATACATATCACTAAGCTGCTCTCCGAGATTCAGAGTTTAGCTCCAAAAAGAAATACAAACTTCCAGCACACAGTACAAAATAGTTCACTTTCACTATCCTTTCTACCCCATGCAGAAACTTTAACTTTTGAATTATCTGTCTTTTCCAGCCAATCACTACAGAATTTACATTTTCCCATTTTGAAATTTTTAGCAAAACTACTGGGTTAGATGAAACTTCAATGGCAGTTGTCTATAACAGCACAACAATATCAGGACCTGAAAAAAAAAAAAAAAAAAAAAAGAAGATATAAAGGGGGAGGGGAATTAATATTGTGCAATTATCGTAGTAACACAAATGCGTATGCATTAAAAAACAGTAAAAAAACCCTGCTGAACTTATGAGAAAATAAAAAAGCTCTTCGGTAAGTTTTCAAATACAGTAAAACCTGTGTAAGTTGGCCACTCACGGTTCCAAACTATTGTGTTTTTTAAGTTTAACCATTATTTTCTAGCTGATTGCTAATTGCTCACTTACATAATGGCTGACACTTATTAATTATCAACATTACTTTTCTTACTGGGATGTCGTTTCCGAATTCATGTGGATGGGCCCAGTGTTTTTCAATTTCTGCATAAACTTCCATGAGTTTTTCAAGTAAAGCAGAATGTTTTGCAGATGCATAGTGTTGTACATTTGACACTAAATCTAGTGCTTCTTGGAAAGTAGGGTTTTTCTTCCGATAGTTTGGTGTTCATTCACATCATCATCAGTTTGTTCTTCATCCTGTAGCTCTATAATAGGATTTTTAATGTTTGATAGAATATCAGAAAAAATATCCTCTTCTGTGTCTGCCACGTCTTCGTGCACTGTGATATTGCAATCTATTGATGGGAATTGATCTTCATTTAGCAGATTGTCTTCAGATAATGTTCCTAGTAGGTTGTTGGCGGTATTGTCAACTTCCGTTTCATCATTCATCTTTGCGTTTTGCGGAAATCCAGCCTTCTGAAAACATTTAACTATTGTCAAAATCTGTAAATTTTGCCAAGAAGCGTGCACCCAATGAATACAATCAAAAACAGTGATCGCTTTCGAAAATTCTGTCACATGAAGAAAAATATTTTTATGACAGCCCATAAGATTTCACTTTTAAATGGGGTTTCTCAGAGGATGAAAGGATAAAATGTTATTGGCTTAAATGCCCCTCATCATTCATCATTGAGCTTAACACATTTGCAGACAGTAATAAAAATTCAGACATTTATGGAAAATTCACGTTTTTAGCAAGACAGTAAACTGAAAGTAACTGGAACCACCATACAATTTTGTCGGCATTTGCCACTTTGTACTTACAGCGTGAAGTAAAGTTGGATGGCATATAACGTCATGTCACTGGATGTGCAGTGGCATATGCTGCCTTGCCCGTGAACAAGTTTATTATGAAGCCTTCCTACAATTATAAGGGGTGGTATAGGAATACAGAAATAACTACATTCACATAGTTGTAGGCATACTTACAATAATAATCTTTCAACTTCCAGCATCTTCTTTTGAAAATATGTTGTTAAATTGTACATTTCCCCCCAATATGATCAATAAAAGGTTTGAAAAGGTGACTAATTTATAAAAAAGGTGACAAAAGGTGAGCACCTACTCACCCTGAAAACATTAAAACCACCTCTGCATTATGCAAATAAGTGTAAGTGCAGCTACTCACCCTGAAAACATTAAAACCTGCATTATGCAAATAAGTGTAAGTGCAGCCAATCAACATCATGTGCCAAAATCACGAATGATATATACAGGGTCATTCAGCTAAGTGTGTACAAACTTCTGGGAGGGGTAGGTTGCACAAAGACAAATCAGAATCACATAACTATGCAGGGACGGAAACGCCATCTTCATGTGCTAGTGTACAGAGAGGATGAGAAATGAAAGAGCAGCATGTAAGAGAACAAAATGCTTTCTATTAATCACAAGACATTTGCGAAATGCCTTGAGGTTACAGAAGGTGTTCAAAGTTGCGACCATGAGCTGTAACACATGCTTGACATCGTCGACGCATGGAATCACATACATTTTGGAAAATTCCTGGCGTGTCTTGGACTTCCGAAACAGCTACAGAGATGCGTGTTACAAGGTCCTCATCACTTTCAACGGGGGTGTCGTACATCAGTCCTTTGATGTAATCCCAGAAGAAGTAAACAAGGCGCCACGTTAAGTCCGGCGATCTTGCAGACCAATGAACGGGACCACCACGCCCGATCAACTAATGTCCAAATGTCATGTTTAAGTGATGATGAACGTGATACCTGAAATGGGCGGGGCCCCCATCGTGCTGGAACCACATTGCACGGCGCAGGAACTGAGGGACCTGTTGTTTGTTCAATAGCTCTGGCAAGATGTCCTCCAGAAATATCCGGTAACTCCTTCCATCCAGACGAGGACGCATGAGGTATGGGCCAATTAAGTGGTCCCCAACAATGCCGGCCCAAACATTAACAGCAAGACGGTTTTGTGCTGCATGTGGTCGTACAGCATGGGGGTTCTCCACCGCCCACACATGCACGTTATGTGCATTGAAGCAACCTTCCCGTGTAAAGCATGCTTCGTCTGTGAACAGCACAGAAGCAGGAAATTGGGGTTTTGCCGCACTCTTCTGCAGGTACCATTGCGCAAATGCAATGCACTGAGGGTAATCCTCAGGACTTAGTGTTGGAACGCGCTGCACACGACATAGATGCAACTGGTCTTTGTGCAGAACCCTCTATGCGGTGGATTGGGACAGACCAAGCCAATTGCTTGTGTGCTGGCACTTGGAGTGTCTGCTGCATGACTTAACACATTCTCTTTGATGGCAGGAGTGCGTACCCATCATTCCCGACACCTGGCAGGCACCTAAAAAGAACCAGTGTCGCATAACCTCTGATGCAGCCGTGCAAACACTTGGTGGTTTGGCACTCGTCTCATTGGGTACCGTTCCTGGTACAGTCGCACGTCCTTTGCAGTCCGCCGCTCTGTATGCAAGGTGCATATCAGCCATTTCCGCATTCATGAACTCAGCCATCCTACTACCTCTGTGGGCAGTTTACAAATGACGGTATCCTGAAAGAATGTATGAGCAGTCTCACGGCCGAACAACGCCATCTTCCGCATGAAGATGGCATTTCCGACCCTACATTGCTTTGTGATTCTGATTTGTCGTTGTGCAACCTACCCCTCCCAGAAGTTTGTACACACTAAGCTGAATCACCCTGTATACCTGGGTCGGAGCTCTCTCAGTATTTTGTTTTGTCTCAACACGGGAGAACAAAGGATTTATCTGATTTTGACAAAGACCAGATTCTTATGGTGAGGTACCTTGGTAAGAGCATGTATGAAACGGAGATGCTAGTGGGTTGCTTACACGATGCAGTAGATAGCACCAATTAAAGACGGTCTGAAATTGGTGACCCTTCAAGCCGTCCATGTCTCTTTGATGCCAGAGGTCAGCTCAGGCTACCTCGTCTTGTCCGCAGCAACAGGAGGGCTAATGTGGCTGACATTACCCATAATTTCAATTACAGTAAAAGGCCCAATGTGTTGAAACACACAGTTCATCCTATGCTCTTGGAAATGGGTCCCCGTAGCCGCAGACCCATTCATGTGCCTATGCCCACAGCTGTTCACCATTGTCAACGTTTGTAGTGGACATGAAATCATCGACATTAGACCATAGAAGACTGGAAGAGGGTCTCGTGGTCAGATGAATCCCATTTTCTGTTACATCATGTCGACATTTAAACAAGAAAGACTTCTCATCTGGATGCACTGTGGGATGTATCCAGGAGGCTGGAGGGAGTGTGATGGTCTGGGCAATATTTTCTTGGGGAACACTTGGACCCATTATTCCTGTAGAGTGAACTCTGACAGCTGTCACGTACCTGAACATCGTGGCTGACTGGCGACTGTATTTGCTGTCGGAGATGGCACCTTTTAACAACACAATGCTCCATGCCACTCTGTGAAGAAGGTTCGTCAATGGTTCCAAGAACATGAAGAATTCCGTTTATTGCCATGGCCCCCAAATTTGCCGGACATGTATCCTATCGAGCATTTGTGGTTTATATTGCAGCAACAGCTACGAGCAGCATCATCCCAACTACAGGATCTTCTGTTGCAGTCATGGTAACAAATATCAAGAGACACCTACCAACATCTCGTTGAATCTATGTCTTATTGGGTGAGAGCTCTTTTGGCGGCAAGAGGAAAACCTACATCATATTAGATAGGTGGTCTTAATGTTTTGGCTGATAGGTGTGTATATATAATATATATACACTATCTACCAACAAGTAATTGGACACCTGTGATAGCAAAGGAAAACAAAGTTTATTCACCTTCAATAGTTGGTGGAGCCTCCACGAGCGGCGATTACAACTGCGAACCTCTGGGGCATACTCTCAACCATGCGTTGTACAACGGCTAGCTGTATTTTCTTCCACTAGGCTTGGAGAAGACATGTCAGTTCCTCCACCGATTTCGGACGGTGGGGGCACCCCTTAAATCGACGCTCCAACTTGTCCCAGAGGTGCTCGATAAGGTTAAGGTCCGGGCTCTGGCAGGCCAGCCCGTTCAATTAACCCCATTGTCACCATACCACGTCATGGTGGACCTCGCAACATGACAGGTGGCATTGTCATCCTGAAAGTAGCATGGGTCCACCCCGTAAACCTGCCACAGCGTAGGAAGCACATGGTCATCCAAAATGGTGCAGTAGGACCCGGCGTTGTGTCTACGAGGAATTGCGACCAAGGGTCCCGTGCCATACCAAGAGAAACACCCCTATAGCATAATTCCACCGCCGCCGAACTTCACAGTTGGCACAATACATTCCGGCAGGAGGCGTTCTCCAGGCAGACGCCAAACACAGACACTGCCATCCGAACGGTAGAGGGTGAACCTTGATTCGTCTCTCCCCACTGTTGCCGTTCTTTGCACCACGTTAGCCGAGCAGCGCTATTAGACATAGTGATCAAAGGCTTGTGGGCGGCAGCACGTCCATGCTAACCGAGCAGATGGGCTTCCTTACGGATGGTATCCATCGAAAGAACACTCCTGGATGCCTGTTGAAACTCCTCGCGGATGTGGCCCATCGATTTGGTGCGGTTCTTCCGAATTTCTCTGGCCAGCATCCGTCGGTCTCTAACTCCAAGTTTTGTGGGGGACACATTCCGACAGCCACCTCTCATCTTCCACTTGCCAATCACGTAGGCCACTGTCGATTTTGGGTACTTCAACTCGCTGGATATGTCACGTATGGAACGGCCATTTCTGTGATACCCGACGATACACCTTTCTCGAAATCAGATAGCTCCGAACTGCCAGGCATCTTGCATGCGACTGGTTGCGTTGTTGTTTCCCAAACGATATTTAACGACAGCGGCGGTGACGTGTATCAGGACCGCAGATATTGTCGATTGCAGGGGTGTCCAATTACTTGTTAGTAGATAGTGTATATCACTGATGATTTGAGAAGTGCATCTTTTGGCATTGTATTGCAGTTTTGCTTTTCAAAGTTATATTATATGACAACCTTTTACAATTAATAACCAAAAACTTACAATGAAAAACACATGCATTAGCGAAAACTGCTGGTGCAACATCATAAAAAATTTTTTAAGGTTTTACATAAACAATTTCACCATCATGAATTAAGATCCATACCTGTGAGATGTAAGGTAAAATAAAGAAGAGGGGATCAGCAGGTGTCATCAGAAACAAGCTACCATCTGCAAGTCAATCAATACATTGATTTTTCAGAAAACATTAGATCAACGTGCAACATCAACATAAGTTTATTCAGAATCTTTGAAACAAAAAGAAAAGTAAGAAAGAAATGCACATGTGCAATACTGCTACAGATACAACAAACTGACACAATTTAATAATCACTTACAACATAACTAATTATAAAAAGCACTAACACTAAATTGCAGCACAAAACACAAACAACTAACAAGCACCTGACGATAATATTAACTGAAGTTCATATAAAACTTAAAACTATAAGAATTCAAGATTACACTTAAATATAAACCATATGGAAAAAAAATCTCATATATCTTTTCACAGTACTGAAGCTATTTTCTAAGAACACACACACACTTTTCAACGATTTCATGAAATGAATTTTTCAGAAGTTAAATGCAATAATTTCTGTTCCTCAAAATTCTTATCAACAAGGAGTACAATAATGTGAAATATTAAAAAAAACAAAAAAAAAAAACATTTCCTACACAACTGTTGGAATACAATAATGTTACCTCAAACGCTCTGAAAAAAAGTTTTGCCTAATTCCTCTAAAGATCATGCATTACTGGACATTCATCACAAATAAGGACATTTTATTATGATTTTAATGGATTAATGACTCTGCTTGTGCCATATACTGAATTTTCACTCTGAATTAACAAAAATCTCAGGCAATTTCATGCAATGCCATATGCAGCTATATACGAACTGCTGTGCTGGAGTTCTTGTGCACTTATGCCAGAATTAAATTAATAACAAACATTTGCTCCCTCACTCTAGGAACATCCAAGCAAAATAATTATCATACATTGATATCCATTTTGTTTAAAATGGTATCACAAACAATGTTCTGATGATCAAATAAAAAGGGAAATATTGTGAACGTCCACATTGAAATATGCATGTTCACCAATTTTTGAACGAAATTCTTCTGGACCGTTGTGGTCAGGACAACAGGGTTTTTTTGCAAGTGGCCCCCAGGTCTTTGGATCTTACTCCTTATGACTTCTTTTTTGTGGGGGTATGTCAAAGACCATGTGTATATGCCACCTTTGCCGAGAACACTGCAAGAACTAAAGATGCGCATTCAGCTTGCACTGGCATCAGTGACTACGGACATGCTTCATAATGTATGGCGTGAAATATATTATCGTTTAGATGTTGTCCACATGACCCAGGGGAGTCATATAGAACATTTGTAAGGTATGGAAACAGAATTCTAAACTTCCTTCTTTATTGTGCAACAATGTGATCTCTGTATCTATGTTCATAACCCAGGTATTGTCATTTGTAATCGGGGCAATCATTTTGAATTACCCTGTACTAACTGAAAGAGCTTTGACCCAGGTATCATATTTATCATTCACGACCTTGGCGCATGATGCTGATTGGCTGCATGAGCACTTATTTGCATAACGCAAAGGTGGTTTTAATGTTTTGGCCGATCGGTGTATGTATGTATATATATATATACACTATCTACCAACAAGTAATTGGACACCCCTGCAATCGACGATATCTGCGGTCCTGATACACGTCACGGCCGCCGCCGTTAAATATCGTGTCGGAAACAACAACGCAACCAGTCGCATGCAAGATGCCACGCAGTTCGGAGCTCTCTGATTTTGAGAAAGGTGTAATCGTCAGGTATCACAGAAATGGCCGATCCAAACGTGACATATCCAGCGAGTTGAAGTACCCAAAATCGACAGTGACCTAGGTGATTGGCAAGTGGAAGATGAGAGGTGACTGTCGGAATCTGCCCCGACCCGACAGACCCGCAAAACTTGGAGTTAGAGACCGACGCGTGCTGGCCAGAGAAATTCGGAAGAACCGCACCAAATCGATGGTCCACATCCGCGAAGAGTTTCAACAGGCATCCAGGAGTGTTCTTTCGATGAATACCATCCGTAAGGAAGCCCATCTACTCGGTTATCATGGACGTGCTGCCGCCCACAAGCCTTTGATCACCATGTCTAATAGCGCTGCTCGGCTAACGTGGTGCAAAGAACGGCAACAGTGGGGAGAGACGAATCAAGGTTCACAGTCTACCGTTCGGATGGCAGTGTCTGTGTTTGGCGTCTGCCTGGAGAACGCCTCCTGCCGGAATGTATTGTGCCAAATGTGAAGTTCGGCGGCGGTGGAATTATGCTATGGGAGTGTTTCTCCTGGCATGGCATGGGACCCTTGGTCGCAATTCCTGGTAGACTCAACGCCGAGACCTACTGCACTATTTTGGATGACCATGCGCTTCTTACGTTGTGGCAGTTTTACGGGGTGGACCCATGTTACTTTCAGGATGACATTGCTACCTGTCATGTTGCGAGGTCCACCCTGGCTTGGTATGGTGACAATGGAGTTAATCGAATGGACTGACCTGCGCAGAGCCCGGATCTTAACCCTATCGAGCACCTCTGGGACGAGTTGGAGCGTCGACTTAAGGGGTGTCCCCACCGTCGGAAATCGCTGAAGGAACTGATTTGTCTTCTCCAAGCCGAGTGGAAGAAAATACCGCTAGCCGTCGTAAAACACCTGGTTGAGAGTATGCCCCGGAGGGTCGCAGCTGTAATCGTCGCTCGTGGAGGCTCCACCAACTATTGAAGGTGAATAAACTTCGTTTTCCTTTGCTATCACAGGTGTCCAATTACTTGTTGGTAGATAGTGTATATGCATGCGGGATGTAAGGTCAGGTGATGCGTAACATCACAGCCTCTCCTTGACAAGTGTCAACCCCGCCTTCTCGTGGTACATCCTGTTCCCACTAAAGGGGCTCTGACGACCGCCAGTAGCGGTATAACTATACCATCGGGATTAGAGGAAATGCTAACCCACACTCACCAACCCGCTTGGCCAGCGTGGTGAGTTATGGCCAAACCCCTCCAAAATGACTCCACAACTTAAATCTTGGCCCTCAGTCTCCGGCAGCTGGAAGGTACCTGGCCAAGGCAGCGGCCAGTGCGCCATGAAGGCAGAGGGTGCTAAGAATCCCCGGAGGACCGGACTAGGTTGCCATCTGATGCTGACCTTGGCTACGTATAATGGACGCTCCCTATCTTCTGAATCTAGGCTTCTTGAATTGGAAGAGGAACTACAAAGGATCAAGTGGGACATCGTCGGTCTAAGTGAGGTAAGGAGAAAAGGAGAAGATCTTATTGAACTGAAAAGTGGACACCTCTTCTACTATCGTAGGACTGATACTGACAGAACTAGTGGTGTTGGATTTATAATAAACAAGAAACTGAAGGATAAAGTTGTAGAAGTTGAAAGTTCCTCTGACAGAGCTGCATGACTCGTTATCCAACTCTCGAGAAGATACCAGGCTCAGATTATTCAAACTTATGCACCCACCACAAGTCATCCTGAAGAAGAAATTGAAGAATTTTATGAGGAAATTTGTCATCTAAATAATAAAGGTAAGCAACACTTAAAGATAATTATAGGAGATTTCAATGCAAAAATAGGGCAACGACAACAGAATGAAACTTCAGTAGGTAAATTCGGTCACGGCAACAGAAACCAGCGTGGAAATACTCTCGTAGAGTTTGCAGAGGCAGAAGGGTTTTTCATCTTGAACTCCTTTTTCAAGAAAAAGCCACACAGGAAATGGACATGGAGACATCCAAATGGGACGACAAGTGAAATTGATTTTATTATGTGTAACAAAAAATTCGTCATGGAAGACTGCAGTGTGCTAAACAAGTTCAACACCAGTAGTGACCATAGATTGGTGAGATGTAAGATGCACCTCAACACTAAACTCAAACGTAGCAAGCTCATAAGACAAACAAAATGTATTGACATAACCAACCTTAAAAAACACCATAAAACCTTCAAGTTGGAATTGAAGAACAGATTCTCTGCTTTAGAAGGCCTAACATCGGAAGAAGTGGATATTTCTGAAGTTAACAGAAAAGTAACCAAAGCTCTTATGGAAACAGCAACAAAATTAGCTGGGTCTAAGAATAAGTTGCATGTGAACAAATTATCAGGAAAAACCAAAATGTTGATGCAAAAAAAGAAGAGAGATGAGGACAACTAAAGAAGATGTGACTTCCAAAGTGGAATATATAGAGCTATGCAAGACAGTACGCAAAAGTATCACTGAAGACGTAAGGAAATTCAACTGTGAACTAGTAAGGAAAGCAATTGAAAACAACCAAAGCCTAAAAATAGCAAAGGGCCATAAGGGAAGAAAACAGATTATGGCACTGAGAAAAGAAGATGGTTCTGTAATAAGTAATAGAGGCAGAAATTTTGACAAGAGTAAAAGATTTCTACTTCAAATTATATGAAAGGGATGATACATGTACTCCAGACATCATGAAAGGTACCAGTACCAGAGTTCTTCCAGTCCTCCCAGCAGAAGTTACACATGCAATCAAGAACATGAAGTGGGGAAAAGCTCCAGGAGAAGATGGAATTACTGTAGACATCATACAAGAAGCAAGTGGAGAAATCGAAACAGTACTCGCCCAAATTTTCACTCGATGCCTTAATGAAGGGAAGATTCCTGAGAATTGGAACAACGCTACAATGATCTTGCTACATAAAAAAGAGGACATTGAGGATCTCAGGAACTACAGACCTATCAGCCTCCTATCAGTGGTTTATAAAATTTTCACTAAAGTTCTTTCACACCGCTTAAAGGTGACACTGGACATGGCTCAACCGAGAGAACAAGCTGGATTCAGGAGTGGCTACAGCACAATAGATCATATCCACGTACTGAGAGAACTAATTGAAAGAGCGAGGGAATATGAACTTCCATTGTGCATGGCTTTTATCGATTATGAAAAAGCCTTTGATTCGGTGAAACCATCAGCATTTACAATGGCCCTGAAATTCAACGGTATTGAAGATGCGTACATTAATAATATTAATAACATCTATGAAAATGCAAGTGCAAAGATTCGGCTGTTTGAAAATACAACACACATAAAAATTGGAAAAGGAGTGAGACAAGGTGACACCATATCTCCCAAGCTCTTTAATGCCACATTGGAAAATGTCTTTCAATCACTGAACTGGGAAAACAAAGGGATAAAGATTAATGGAGATTATCTAACCCACCTTCGTTTTGCTGATGACATAGTCATTTTTGCAACTACCCCATCAGAGCTGCAGAGTATGATCCAGGAACTTGCTGACAAGAGTAAAGAAGTGGGATTAAAAGTGAACTTTCAGAAGACAAAAGTGATCAATGCTTTTACAAGAAATGAAGATTTATCGATTGACGGAGAAAAGCTGGAGATAACAGACACGTACGTTTATCTTGGACAGCAGATATCAAATGAGGGTCACATTGATGAAGAAATTAATCGGTGTACAAAACTTGCCTGGAGAGCTTATGGAAGAAACAGCATAATTTTCAAGAGCAATATGCCATTATGTCTTAAAAGAAAAGTGTTTGATCAATGCATCCTCCCAGTGCTTACGTATGGTGCAGAGACGTGGACCTTAACTAAAAGAGACATACAAAGGCTGCAGACAACTCAAAGCAGCATGGAGAGGTGCATGCTTGGTGTAACCAGGAGAGATAAGAAGAGGAACTTGTGGATCCGAAAAATGACAAGAGTGGAAGACATCATGATCAGAGTTAAATCCCTGAAATGGCAATGGGCTGGACATACTGCCAGAAGGACAGACCATCGATGGACAGCCGAAATTTTAGATTGGATTCCAAGGGACATGAAAAGACCCAGAAGAAGACCACAAGGAGGATGGGTGGATGAAATTCGAAAGTATGCGGGAGTGACATGGAGGAGACTGGCACAAGACAGACCGTTGTGGAGGAAACTTGGGGAGACCTTCGTCCAGCAGTGGATTGATAATGATTGACAATGATGATGACGATATGCATGCACTAAAAATTCTATGAATAAGCATTATGTGTGGCATCTAATTACTTTCACACATATACACACAGCAATGCTTCAAAAATAATTTACAGCACAGTCAGTCAAGACATGAACCTGCTCTAACATACACCCCCACATTCCTCTTTGCATCATATTGCCAGCTTATACTCAGTTCTGTGGACGGAAATATACCAGGGCTTACACTTAATCTGCCTTCAAGAACATTTGTCGTGCTAAGATAAAAAAGAAAATTTTGAACTCAGTGGTACTACAAATGATTTACTAGCTAACATAGTAATTCATTTGATTTCACTCTTTTTTTTTAGGTTTTGAATAACATTTAACAAATTTTTTTGATGCTGCTTTTTCCTTATTTTTGGTACTCTAATAAACAGCAATGTCTTTATGCCAAAAAGTTTTATCTTCATATATATACTACACATAATATTTTTGAGAAATTTCTTAATTATGAAGAAATTTACAATAAACACTGCTGGCCACCCAAAATGCAACACCAAGAAGGAAGCATCCGATAGGCCTGAAATTCACAGCATGCGTCGCCCGCGAGAGGACAAGCAAACGATTAGCATTGCAGGGCATACGCAAATCACGTGCGCCCGGCAGGCCACCGAGAAGCACTATAAGAAGGGTGCACAGAAGGCGGGGTATAAGTAGTGGAAATGTGTTGTGCTGCCGGACCTGTGCGTGGGAAGCTTCCTGATGCCTCATCGCAAAAATACGGCAGTCATTCCAGCACATTTCGGAGTTCGACAGAGGACGAATAGTGGCTTATCGCGACAGCGGTTTATCGCACCGAGACATTGGCGCCCGTGTCGGACGACATCCAGCCACAGTGAGGCGAGTATGGATTCGGTGGGTGCAGGAGGGACGGACGGACTGACGTGAGCGATCGCCGCAGCCGCTGCACACCACCGAACGAGAGGACCGGCATGTTGTGCAGCGGGTATTGACTTCTCGCACCGTCACACCACGAACGTTAGCGCAGGAATTGGCGTGTGTTGCGCAACAACCTGTGTCAGCAAGTACCGTTCAACATCGTCTGCAGGAGCGGGAACTTGTCGCACGGCGCCCATTGCTCCGATTACCATTGACGTTACACCACCGGGAAGTGCGCCGGCAGTGGGCTGTTGAACGCCGCATCTGGACTACGGAATGGCACGACATTGTCTTCTCTGACGAATCCTGCTTCTGCCTGCAACACCACGATGGTCGGATCCGCGTGTGGCGGCACCGTGGCGAGAGACTGTATGACGCCTGCATTATGCATCGCCATACTGGTCCGTCGCCTGGCGTTATGGTTTGGGGCGCAATTGGATACGACGCCCACAGCCCTCTGGTACGCATCGCCGGTACACTCAACAGCCACCGCTACATCTCCAACGTTTTGGAACCTGTAGTCCTCCCTTACCTGCAGGACAATGCGCGCCCGCAAGTGGTACGCATCGTGCAACAATTCTTCACGGCCCACCAGGTGTCACTGCTGCCGTGGCCAGCCTGTTCTCCCGATATGTTGCCCATTGAACACGTCTGGTCGCTGATCGACAACCGAGTGGCCCGGCAAGCACCACCCGCGGCTACGCCTGATGAACTGTGGTGACGTGGGGAAGCAGCCTGGACCGACATACTCCAAGCCCACATCGAAAGACTCTTTCGTTCGATGCCGCAGCGTGTAGCGGCTGTTATTGCCAGCCATGGGGGCCACACGAACTATTGATGTCTGCATGTTCCGCAAGTCGCACGGGCCAGTAAGCTCAATCGTTTTATCTTTGTATCTGTTGTTGTGTGTCCAGTAAATCTGGCTTTACTATCTTGTGTCATTCTTGGTGTTGCAATTTGGGTGGCCAGCCGTGTATATATATTCATACATGTAATATATTATCGTCATCATCAACCATTATCAATCCGCTGCTGGATGAAGGTCTCCCCAAGTTTCTTCCACGATGATCTATCTTGCGCCAATCTCCTCCCTGTCACTCCTGAATGCTTTCGAATTTCATCTACCCATCTTCCATGTGGTCTTCTTCTGGGTCTTTTCCTGTCCTTTGGAATTCAGTCTAGAATTTTGGTTGTCCATCAATGGTCTATTGTTTTGGCAACATGTCCAGCCCATTGCCATATCAGGGATTTTACTCTGATCATGATGTCCTCCACTCTTGTCATTTTCCTTATCCACGAGTTCCTCTTCTTATCTTTCCTGGTTCCACCAAGCATGCATCTCTTCAGGCTTCTTTCAATTGTCTGCAGCCTTTGTATGTCTTTTTTAGTTAAGGTCCACGTCTCTGCTCCTTATGTAAGCACTGGAAGGATGCATTGATTAAACACTTTTATTTTAAGATATAATGACATATTGCTCTTAACAATTGTACTGTTTCATTCAAAAGCTCTTCAAACAAGTTTCACACATCGATTTATTTCTTTATCAATGTGACCTCTGCTCGATATGTACTGTCCAAAGTAAATGTAGGTACAGTTATCTCCAGCTTTTTTGCATCAATCGATAAATCCTCGTTACTTGTCAAAGCATTGCACATTAGTTTTGTCTCCTGAAAGTTCATTTCTAACCCCACTTCTTTACTCATGTCAGCAAGTTCTTGGATCATACTCTGCAGCTCTGGAGAAGCAGTTGCAAAAATGACTACATCATCAGCAAAATGAAGGTGAGCTAAATAACCTCCATTAAATTTTATCCCTTTGTTTTCCCAGTTCAATGATTGAAAGACATTTTGCACTCTGGCATTAAAGAATTTGGGAGATATGGTGTCACCTCATCTCACTCCCTTTCCAATTTTTTTGGTGCTATATCCTCAAATAATCAAACCTTCGCACTTGCATTTTCATAACTATTACTAACAATACTAATGTGTGCATCTTCAATACCGCAGGATTTCAAAGCCACTGAAACTGCTGATGGTTCCACAGAATCAAAGGTGTTTTCCTAATCGATAAAAGTCATACGTAACGGGAGTTTATATTCTATTATATATATACAACAGGGAGTCATTCCATTATGTCCACCCCCAGTCCAGAGAAATGAGTGTACCTGGGGACCAAACGGTGGCACAGGTGAAGTTCACAGAGCAGTATATATACAACCTAAGAACCGGCTTTCGGTTAGTAGAGTGTTCGAAGTCAGAATGGGAAAAGCTGCCGATTTATCAGAGTTTGATAAGGGATGCATCAATTTGCCGATTTATCAGAGTTTGATAAGGGATGCATCAATTTGCCGATTTATCAGGGTTTGATAGGGGTGATAGCATGGTGCCTCGGAAATGGTGCGGCTTGTGGGTTGTTCATGTACTGCTGTAGTGAGTACATATCAAAAGTGGTGTACAGCAGGGGTGCAGAATTTGTCCGAACTCGGGAACGAGATTCGGGGGAAATTAAGGCAGCTCTGGGGAAATTTTTGCCCGCAGGTAGGTAATAATAATAGTAGTAATAATAATAAAATGAAAAATTGACTTATTAACAACGAGTATAACGCGAAAGATAAGAGTTATTTACTGCACGGTAATCAGGTAATCATTTTGAAAAATGTCATGTCGTTATAAATACAAGAGGTTATGAGCACAGTGACGTACTGCAGACTGCCGCTGGCATATGATTCACCGAGCCCAAATGACTTTACTAATCCCACGGCGTAGACAGCGTGGCACGAGTAATAAGTACGGCGCAACCACTAGTCATGCTAATACATTTTTTTCAAAACTAATGGCAACTTATGTGTCGTAGGCGCCGATCTGAAAAATTATTAGGGGTTCCACACATTTTAATGCGAATGACCCATGCATTTTTCAGAGGATTTAAGTCTAATTTAAATTTTATTCAGTAAAATTATCTGGCACAATTATATGCCTGAAATGCTAGAATGAAATAAATTATAGTTAATTGCAGAATTTTTTTTAGCTGTTTATTTTTCAGCCTCTCTGCCCCACCACTGTTTTCACCTAGACCCAAAAATGTTTCAGACATTTTGAATCTAAAATAAATATTAGGTTTTTTTTTTTTCAAATTTTTAAGTAATAGGCTTTAAGGATTAGTTCTTAATTATCAACATATAGATCTAATGCTCGTTTAAACTTGTATGAAAGTCTGCTACAGTTTTGGGGGAAATTTCGGACAGAAAAAAAATTGCGTTCTGGGGAAATATTGGGCCCTGAAAATTTTCTGCACCCCTGGTGTACAGATGTCCAAACAACAAACTGTCGTCCACAGCCAGAGACTGTTGTGCATTGTTGAGCGCGAAATTTGCATAGACGTCATCTTACAGATGTACTCTAACCGCCTACCAACTGTCGTTTATCTAACACAACCCCTTCTTGGTGTTGGGATTTTTTCTGTCAGTGTATAAACAGCTAGCACGTGTGTGAAGAACAAGGTTCAGGTGTGGTTTGTTTGGACGTAACGTGGCTTGCAAAGGAAACATGCAGATGCTGGATTCGAAAGTAATCTGCCTGTATGAATCTCAACTGGGCCATTCTGCAGGAATTGCCACTTGAAACATTAACAAAGCTTTTGGGGAAAATACAGCCAACAAACAAATCATTCGGCGAAAGTTTGTGAAGTTTCGAAGCGGAGACACAGACCTACAAACGAAGCACATGGTCACCGACCTGTTGCTGTTTCTGATGATATTCTGTTGCATGGTTGAAGCAGACCACCAAAAAATGTGTCGTGAGATAGTGGCAGAGGTAAGTGTCCACCACACGACAGTTGTTTGGCGTCTGACTGCACTGGGTAAGGTAAAAAAGCTGCACATGTGGCTGCCGCACGAGTTGACAACTGCCAATAAGAATAGGCGTTTAGAAGTCTGCACATTGCTACTTGCCAGGAATAAACAGGAACTTCTACTGCATTGAATCGTCACCTGCAACGAGAAGCAGGTCCTTTATGATAATCGGAAACGGTCTGCATAATGATTAAGCAAGGCACAGTCTGCTGGACGGCATCCTAAGCAACCCCTACACACCAAGGAGATGATGCTCCTTGTAGGTTGGTCCATAGCTGCGATAATAATTAATCAGCTACTTGGCAAGAGGCCAAACCATCACTGTAGAATGTTATTGTGCTGAACTACACCAGATGCAGCGGAAATTGCTTCAGAAACAACTGGCTTTGGTCAACAGACATGGATTCTCCTCTTCCAGGACAACGGCCGCCCTCATGTCGCACAATGAACGATGCTAACACCAAGTGCCTTGGGCCCTTGAAGCACTGCCTCGTACTGCCTATTTCCCCGACTTGTCTCTGACAGACCATCATTTGTTTCATCGCCTGGATCACTTCCTGTCCGGGAAACATTTCACGGCGGACAACGAGGTTCAATGTGCAGTTGATGACTTCTTCAAGTCCAAGCGACAAGACTTTTTACGTTCTGGAATCATGGGCTTGTCAGACAGGTAGCAACTATTTGTTGATGCTGAGGGAGATTATTCAGGGTTCCCACTCAAAAGTAGAAAAAAAATTCCCTGACTTTTCCAGGTTTTCCAGGTGGTTCTGAGAGTTTTTCCAGAGCGGCAAATCAAATAACATTGCGACAAATGGTTGCATTTCCTTACATTCTTGCGTTCCTTACGAAAGCATACATTTGTTAATTCTTTAAATAACTGTTCTTTATACAATTACCTGCTTTTTATGAATAACAATTAAATGCATGAGGTATATTATTTTTGGTATTATAATTCCATGATCTTTTCTGAACCTAAGTGGTATACTGCCCATGTACAATTTGTTAATACATTCCCGTAGAAACAGTTCATATGTAAGAAAAAATCTGTATGTTGAATAGTTTGTTTTCCTTTCTTCTATAGCACAGTGTAGATAAGCTTAATGACCGAATGGGCTCCTGCTCAGAGAAATGTCGATAGAGAATCAACCAACAAAGGGCTTTGATCCATTGTTTAAGTGGTTCTCTTGTGATGTGTTTCTCCAAGCAAGAGTGTACCAGGCCACTGTGCCTAATTGTTCCATGTTACAAAATATGAAGCAAACTATCTGCAGAAATAGAATAAAACCGTAATGTCTACAGGCTATTTTTTAAATTCAGTTTTGACAATTTTTAGAGAACTAAGGAATAATGTAATGTATTGAAAGCAAGATTTATCAAATTCTAGACAGGCTGTAATTGCAAATAATTGCTTACCTGAAATTAATACTGATAATGTTATGTTCATCTCACATATGAGGGAGAATTAAAAAGACGCCACATAATGAACGTCCCGATTATACAGTCCATAAAGATAAACAGAAAATATGGAATATAAAGGATAAATAACTTTCATTTTTTCTAATTACTTTATAGTTACAAAAATTAGTGTATTTAACATAAATTTTACATAATATTTAACAAAATCATGTCTTATTTTTTTGTTTCAGGTTTAACGACCACCATAAGCAACTTGTTGGGCTATATCCGTCCATCCCTAATTTAGGACCATTGGCTTCACGAAGGAGAGCCAGTGCCGTAAGATAAACACACCACACATACCTCATCTGGGACTTGAATCCAGGCTCACTTGGACAAATAGTCAGAAGCCAGAGCTTAAACCACTGCACCACCGAGGTGGCAAACCATGTATTTACATGTTTTAAAGAATATTTGAACAAAGACTTAATTTAAATTCTACATATAATGAAATATTTCAATCGATTAGGTGAAATTATATAACTGATTTATCTGTATTTTAAGTGCACACAAGTATATAAATAACATTTTAAACGACTCACAACATTTAGAGTTCCAGTTAGGTTTAAAAATGCAAGCTGGGAGAATGTGACTGAAGAGAATAAATTGCCGTTAAATGATACAATGCTGAAGCTTTAAATCCTTTAAGTGCTTATTTTACATAAATATTAAAGAACACAGAAACTTTTGCTGAAATTGAAGTCTAATGGGAATGATAAAATGGAGAGTGTCTGACAGAGTCTCTTAACATTTTGTTAGAGCGGTTCTATCAAATTGATCTAACAATTTGTATTTTCTATTGGAATTCACTTAGAATCTTTAAAGACAAAGCAAACTAAAACAGCTATTAAAAAATAAAAAAAGAAGAAGAGAGAGAGAACGGAAATCATGACAGCATTTCTGTGTCTGAGGAAAACGTGTGCCAGTACCATCCCAACAATTCTAGCAATCAGGGAAAATACTGCTGACATTTAAAAATCAAAATTGTAATTATTTTAGCTAAAGTTAGTTCTTGCACTTGGCAATGAGAACATCGAATCTATGCTATTTCAGAGGTGCCAACCTCTAGCAGAACATATCAGTAATCAATAGGGGAATTTTCAGTAATGTTTCAATAATGTAACACAAACTTTCAGTAATGTAACACACCATTTTTTTAAAAAAGTTAAGGACAATATTATAGTATTACTGTGTAACTTGTAATACTTGTATGAGGTGCCTATCGGTAATCACCATAGGTCGTTAACGCGTGGAATGGGTATTTCATGAGAAATTAATGCATGAAATATGTAATAACTTTGCATGTTTACACTATCCTCACAAAAAAAAATATGAAATTAAATTATCAATATTGTACTTACCTCATGTCATTGCTGACATAAAAACTCCCTTGTTGCTTGTTTTGCAGTGGTATATTCTTTTTCAGAAAACGTTTTATAACACAGCTCACCTGAGGAAAATGCTTTACTTTTCTGTACAAGAAGGGCACTAAATGTTTTGGTGCTCATTGTTGGGCAAAAGTATGTGAGGTATTTCCTTACTATACTAAATATTCTATACGTAGAGGAATTGCTGTGAGGGATAGTCAATATTACCAACATTAGTTTAGGCAATGTGGAATACTTGGGAAGGCCAGATGAATCCTTTGTCTTAGATATTTCATCCCATGCCACATATGCTCAAGGATATCCAGCTTCATCAATATCAGTCTGGGAACATAGCATGAAAGAAGCGACCAGCATGATCACAGCTTACTATAGGTAGGTTATGCTCCACAACGATTGTAGTAAACAGCAATTCAGCGTTTATCACGCTATTTTCATTCTTTTTGCAAAAAAATTATCCAAAGGCTTTGATCGAGTCTTTAATTTTACACAATCCTGGTGTTTGTTTTGACTGGATATGCCTTCGGCAATCATGTCGTCCTACATGGGCTACTGATTACTCTCATATTAGAAGGCATGCAAGGAAACCTTTATTTCAGCATTTGTAACATTTTCCATTTCCTTGCTCAAGATTTGGGAGAAAGATTTAGATGTTCCTGGAGAAACCTCTTTGCATGTTTCTTTATTTCAGAAACGATAATTCCAAGGATGAAATTGGTAAAAAACAAGTAAAAAATATGCAATAGGTGCCACATCAGTTGCCAGAGCATGTTTGGGCCCCTGCATTTCATGTTAATAAAAAAAGATGCTGAGGTTGTCCATCACTTCTCTCTATTAACATCCTCCCATTCACTTTCAGAACTTTCATGATCTGAAGATTCACTATGAAGATCTTCACCTTCTGAAGAAGATATGGTGTGCGTGGCACGGTGGCTAGTTTTTTGGCTTGATGTTGCTAGGCCAATATCACTCTCAGATGATTCAAAATCATCACCATCACTTGGCAAACTTTCACTCTCACACAAGCCACTTCAAATAACCTTAGAAAACAATTTCACGCAGTGGGAAAAAGCACGTCTCCTAGTCTGAGGAACAAGCTGTCAATAAAATCATCCTCTGCTAACACGAGTTTGGAAAAAGATGGGGATTCGTAATTCACGGAGTTTTGCGATTGTGTCTGTTTGTTTGGGAAAAAGAAATGAATAATGAATGTGAAGAGCTTCTAGTAATAAAACACCGCACTTCGTTCTCCCGCGCGGCGAAAGTCCGCAAGAAATATAAACATCCGTCATCACGGGACCACGCGTTGCGACGAGTTGATCGTTACTGCACTTCGAACGGGGCTCGAAAAAGTGATTTCCGACAGTACGACGTCTTATAATTCACCAACAATGCAAAGTGAACAGCACTGCCTCAACTGCAGCAGGAAAAGTTTTGGCTAATGTAACCTTTCTCCCGTCACACGGAAAAGTGCGTGGGGAACCGATAGCAAGCTCAAACTCTGTTACGATGACACTTACGGCATATTACCTGTAATTCTAGTCGTATTATCCGCAGACCACGAAATTCATATTAAAAAAAAAAAATCCTTCATATAATCCGCAGACTGTGACACTCAGGAAATAAAAATCGCCGTATAATCCGCACATCATAGATGTTGAACCAGAAGCGGAATTTCCGACAGAAAAGTCCGTCACATAAATAAATACATCGCTCTTATAGCAACCGAAAAATTGTTTTCAGCCGCCGCCGGGGAATTAAATCCACGGATCTCTCCGCCTAGCGCGTTAGCTTTACACCATGGTGGCCAACAATCCACGGTGCTATGTGTATTTTTAAGTCAGCTTCTGACATCATAAATCCGTAAGATGGGCTCAGCTACTGAGACGTCTCCATCTGGTGGGTATTAACGGCACTGGCTATATATATTATAGCAGTTAAATCCAAAGGGCGAGATCCAAAGTGAAAATCCTCCAAATACGTGGCGTCAGAAAATAAATAAATACATCGCTCTTTCCACGATCCAGAAACACATAATGAGTCCGAAGAAGTAAGAGAGAAAAAAAAAACCGATTTTATTAAATGAAGAAATTCATTTTTAAAGGTAACTGTTTTATATTTTTTATCTCCGGACAGATAAAGGGTGTGGCATCCATAGATCACGCCGATGCAGCTCCAGAGTATTGCATTACACCTTGCCAATGACGAAAGGCTGATACAGAACAAGTCGTAGAAATACCGTATGTACTCGCGTATAAGTCGAAAGTTTTTGGAGGAATTCCTGCTTTCAGAGTTGAGAGATCGTCTTATACGTGGGCCAATAAAAAACCCGTGAATTTTCCCGCGGAATAAACCGACGGATTTGTTTACGTTTTAGATCGCGACACAGAGGCTTTCCGTATGTTGCTGCACGATTGTGTTCTGACCTCAAAACTATCGCGCAGTGACATGATCATATCCTCAATTCTGTCCACCACTTCAAGTTTAAATTCGGCAGTGTAACTGAAACGTTTCCTTTTCAGAGACATCATGATTAGCAATGAAGGAAAACAGCAGCAACGACGTTCGCCAAAACAACGAAAGCAAACTAGACACAAGGTCGCGCACATGAAATCCGAAAGGAGAAACGCATAGGTTCGTGCAGCAAGTGCTGTGCGTACTTCTTTGGCTTTTTGCCAAAAACAGAGCCGGCACGACAGTCAGAGCTCTCCTCAACGATATCAAAATGACCCCTGTCATCCCTCCCCACAACTTTCCCGATTTTTCGTTACGACATTCCTGCCCCTCCTCCCCGCTCCGTACAAACTCCTGAACTGAGGAAAATTCTTCCGAGGGAGTTCCTTTTCCAATTATTACACCCTTCCCTGCACAATCACGCTGCAGATTTGTTAAAAATCGGAAGGTTGTAATTTTTTTTTTTTAAATCGGCGTATTAACAGCATCGGTGTATAATCCGCAAAACCTATAATTTTAACTTTTTTAACAGATAATCCGCGGATTATACGAAGAAAATTACGGTACCATTCTTCCGATAATATCGCTGTTCGATGATATGATTCATGGACATTCCATTTTTTTTTTTTGATTGGAGGTTTAACGACCACCGTGAGCAACTCAATGGGCTATAAGCAGTCGCCCGTCCTTAATTTAGGGTCACTGGTTCCAGGGAAGGGAGAGAGCCAGTGCCTTAAGACAAACACAACATCCATGCCTCAACGGGATTCGAACCCGGACCCCTTACATACGAATGATCAGAGGCCATCGCTTAAACCATCTGCAGTCTGATTCGGAAAATATGCGGATCAAAATCGAAGGCCGACAAATCGGCAGCGTCGCACTAAAAGAGTTTAACGAAAAAGGATACAAAATTGAGATTCTCCAAAACACACTGAAATCCGTAATTCTTCCAACCTGCCCCTAATTCCGTAATCTGACAGTCGAAACCGTAATAATTACGGACAATTCGTAATAGTTGGCACCTCTGCTATTTGCTTCTAAAATAACGCAGCATAGAATATTTAAACATTGTGCAGTTAAATTTCATAACCAATAAGCTGGCACACAGAGATCCTAATGCCATAACGGCAAAAAAAAAAAAAAAAAAAAAAAATTAAACCCTGGATAAAGATAAAAAATAATGGAAGCAACAAGTGGAGAAAACTAACAGTTAATACGGAATACCATTTTGCCTGAGAGGCTACAATTCATAACAAGTACTTCCAAAATCCGGAAGTCTTAAAATTGATTGGCTACGTTTGTGACACAAACATTAGTACTGAACTTTTCTCGCAGGTCACAGTTCATTTCCACGCTACGTCAAATTACTTGTACGGGAAACAATTAGAGGAAGTTTTGTGTGCATGTGTGTTCATAAAATCCTCCTAACACTTTTTTTTTCAACATAATTTTTTATCCTGTGGCGAGTGGCATGTTTATACTTAACAATATCTTTACGAAGGGCAATACATTTTTGTGCGATGTTGATCAGGCAAAGTGTGAGAAAGGTCTGGAGCCCACTCAGGTCATTTGCAGTAACTCCCCACAAATAACGTCATCCAAAACGGAGACGAAGCTTTAGCGCCTGCACTGACAAACCTGAAACCAATAGAGCACGCACGGCAAAGATTTAAATCAGTAGTAACTAGGTAGATTTTTTATATTTTTTTCGGCAATGTGAGGGTAAAGATGTGAAATGAAAAAATTATGCAACTCTTGTGAGGTGCAGCAACGCATGAAAAAGAATTTACGATTACAAGAAAATGTCTACCCCGTCTAACTTTTGTTCTCGCAAATTTTTTTCCCTATGTATAAGCTGAAACCTTAGGAAAAATTACGAGAGAATGATGAATTTTATATTTCTTATTCTAAATAACGGAGATATTTGCGTTTTTACGGAAAACGGTTCCACTATGCACAGAAATTCAAAAAATAATATCTTCTAATCTATCAGAAACAAAAAAAGTTGAAACTTTTAGGGTTTTTTATAACTTGGAGGCAGCTACCCGTAAGAATCGGAGATGTGTTGGTGGAAAATTATTTCAATATCTGACGATTTTGCGTGGAATGACCCAGATGTGAAAATCTATGGTTCCGGGCGTCGGACTACCCTATTTTTCGCAACCAGCCAGCTCTTGCAGTAATCGGAATATCGCCAAAATAGCTATAAATTAATTTCTTCATGCATTATGAAATAGAAATAAGACAGAATCAAGAAAAATCTCTTTCCGGCCGTAAAACAACGAATCTAGAAAACGGCCGTGAAATCTGGGAAATTTGGTAGGTATGCAATAGTACCGGCTTCATTGCATGGTATTTTTCATACAAAATACTCCTAAGTACTATGAAAAAATTAATCTTTCCCCCTCTTTGAAGAATCTTCCTATTTCATATCTTCCCTGTTCAAACATTTGAAGGTACATACTTTTCCAACTATACCAACTCTGCTACAGAATTACGAAAGTGAAGCTTTAGTTCGTAAGTGATACGAACTTTTATCAAAATAAATTGTGCCCTCAATTTGCAACATTCATCCACACTGCTCTTGAAGGGGGGGACGAATTTATTAGGATAACCAACATCCGGCAAAATAAAATGTTTTTGTGCGGTTTGATAAAAGACAAGTGAAACATGCAAAAAGAAAGGGGGGGAAAAAAGCGCAACTTCTAAAATTTCCGATGAATTTCGGCGAAATTTAAAATGGTACGTTATTTTCATATATCTTGCCCACTGTAAAAATTTCAGTCGGTTATTTAAAAAATTGAGGGAATAGCTTTTTCATAATTTTTTTCCCAGTCTACACAGAGAACCAGGGCACCTACTTAGGAACAAGTGACTGCCTCTGCGCGAACGCAGCAGATAAGAGCCTGCGAAGTGGGGGTGTGATTAATGGCTTTCTCTCACGCTTTGACGTGTCCGTTTGTTCGGTTGTAGTTTAGAGCATCTGGAGATGGGGAAACCGCGAAGAGACGCACTCACCAGCACAGCTGCACTTTAATCGGTGGGTGGGTTGCCTCGAAGGATAAAACAACTCGGAATTATTTTAAAACTTAGCAATACAGAAATATATTCTACAAAAGTCTGAAAGAAAATATTTTTTTGGCAAAATAAAAAATTCCCTGACTTTTCAGTTTCCTGATAAGAAATTCCCTGATTTTTACGAAAAAACACGATTTTCCCTGAGTTTTCCCTGATTTTTGGAACAATTTTCAAATTCCCTGAGAATTCCCGGTTTTCCCGGTTTTCCCGGTGGCGTGGGAACCCTGTTATTTAGCCTAGGTAAGTTGTCCTACTTTTCCATTCTTGCCGTCCATGTGTGCTGGTCATTTGCCGGACATTTCATTCGCACCAACCCAATAAACAAATAAAAGGCTTCTTGTTAAACAATCTGAATGGCATTTACAAACAGTTTAAGACTGCATACCTAGGGGAAGAAATTGGCTTTTCAAAGTTTGCAGAGCTGCATTAAAAAAAACTGTATCTTTGTTGGAGCAAGTGGTACATGTAGTACATGTGCATCAAAACTTTAAAGTAATGTTTTTAGGGTGTGAGATTGCAAAATTAACTACTGAGGATATACTCCCTGTTGACAGTATACAGACTGCATAGCAAGAGTTACATACAATCGTTTACTTCCTGTATACTACTTCTGTAAATGGCAATATTACCCTCCCTCCATCAGATTTACTGAAAAGTTTTATTATTGATGCAGCAGAAAAGAATGACATTGATTCTGTGGCATTTAAGAACAGTGGGTATCTGGCAACTACAGATCTCTTGAAACTGTGACAAAAGCAGCAAAATAATTTGATTTTTTATTTTGTTTTGCTAGCTTGGAAAATGTGCATCAGTAAAACTTTTGCACGAACATCATTTACCACAAAACAAAACATTATATTAATAAATATGCATATGCCACAATAAATAAACTAGTATTATCTGTGTTTAAAATAATAATTTAAAAAACCATAAAGTAAAATCTTAATTTTGTTCAATGTTTACCAAACTAAACATTTCCTGTAAAAAGGAAATATTCACTTTAAGAGTACCTACACATTGCATTAAAAACTCTGTTACATACCTTCTAATCTTCACCTTGTATATCAGGATTATATAACAGTGTTCAAATCACCTAGTGGTCTGCTGGCCATTGGCCAGTTAAACTTCCGTCGGACCACTGAAGTATTGATTTTACCAGCACGGATGGCTAGTAGGTTTGTTTTTTCTTCTAACTTGTCAACTGCGAAAAAATTAATTCCTATTTCTTTTAGCTTGCTGTATGGTTTTCTTTTGAGGTTTCAAACTAATGATAGGTTTGAAAACAAATATTGGAGATAATTCTATTGAAGTGATACGTTATTTTCTACATATATTGTAAATGTCTAAGGTTTTTAATTATTATTTTATTTTACGGACCAATGGCCATTTTGGTGGACCTGTGGTTTGCAAATTCCAGTGGTCCGCTGGGCCAGTAGAAGATTTATTTCTAATTCTAACACTGTATAACATTGTAATCACTTTCATGACTTCCATCACATGCTGTAGAAAACAGACCTTTTTGTAAAAGTTTCACAACAGCGGAAGTTCGATCTAAAGCCATTTCATGGGCAATTGCCGTCATTTTGGTCTTCCCATAGCCATAATGTTTGGCAGTTTCATCTTTTGGAACATCTATCGAAAAAGTGCTGGACCAGCCTGGCTGGCAGCACTGAATGGCACGTTGTGTTATATAAAAAAAATGTAAACAACAATTCGGCACGAGTTACATTTCCTTGACTATTATCCGATGTTTTAAAAAACGTAGTCAGTTTGGAGTTACTACCAGTACACTTCACATTACCTTTGTGTTTGGGACCATTTACATGATGAAAAATATCATTTCTGCCTCCATGGGCAACATTAAAATCGTTTTGGCAAATGTTGCAAAATGCAAATTTTACACCTTTATATGATTTTCTTCTACAACTTTGCTGTGTATGTTTCCCTTAAAAGTTTGAAAATAACTTTGAAATGGTATAATCTTAGTACTAATTTTTATAGATTTGCATAAAAGCTAAACTAACAACTCGCTCCTCCCGGTAATTCTTTTTCTTTTTATTGGAATTTTAACGACCACCGTGAGCAACTCAATGGGCTATAAGCAGTCGCCCGTCCCTAATTTAGAGCCACTGGTTCCAGGGAAGGGAGAGAACCACTGCCTTAAGACAAACACAACATCCATGCCTCACCTGGATTCGAACCCGGACCCCTTTCGGACGAATGATCAGAGGCCATCGCTTAGACCACTGCGCCACCGTGGGGCGGCCCAGGTAATTCAACTCTACAACAAAGAAACACCACCACACACTAAAAACAACACACATAAGTATTCTTTTGCTGCTACAACAACATTGCTCAACACTGTGCATGCAGGTTTTACCCTTCTCTTTCATTGGCTGTGATTTCACTCCCAAGAGCAGACCAATGAACTGCTATGATGAACTAACGTCTACAAGGACTGAAATACCACGGCCACTCAATCAGCGTTACCACTCGCCGATCAAGTCGGGCCGTGGAAATACAAAATGGAACAGTCACCATCGCAAACTCTACACATGCTTGAGCACTCCCATGGAGAGAATGTTGGTACGTCACTTAATCACTTCTGTGGAGAGAGAGCTACCCTACGACGTCACGAAGCCAACGAGTCAAAGATGACATCATCGCGTGACATAGCGCTCGTAAGGTCCGGTAGAAAATCTAAGTCGATGGTTGCAGGGGGTTGAAATATTTCGATTGAGCAATCGAAATATTAAAAAATCTGTAAATTAGTAAAATCAAGCAGAAATCCGTAAAAGTTGGCAAGTATGAGCTATATTATTATTTTTTTCTTTACAGCTTTTTTAATTCAAAACTTCATAGTTATTTAAGGTTCACTTTTTAGCATATGATGGAGGTACCTTCTGACTAATGAATGCTCCCAATTTAAATTGGTTATTTAAACTACACTTTCACCTTTAATTATGCCATTTTGAGGCCATTTTTAGTGAGGGTTATTTCATTTTAATATTTTATAAATTATCTCATTGCAGTCCTGACTTGGAAGTTGGCAAACTAGTAAACAAAACCCTAAGGATGCCATGCATTCTTAAAAATTAGTTTTCAAAATATTCAAGGTCAAAAGTTAGTTCTGTGACCTTGAAAAAGTCAACCCATTTTTTTCTTTATTTTTCAGCACATGATTTAAAAGCTCATACAAAATATTATAAAAAGAAAAACATTTCAACCTTCAAGCCCAATTAGGAAATGAGATATATCTGCTGAAAGATTATCTGGTCAAGATTTTCTAATTTCCAACGTCAAGTGATTGAAATCCCGTGGGTTGGATAGAGCAAAAATTTTGGATTTATGCATAAATCAACATGTCCAATAATCACACCAAATTTCAAGGAAATCAAGTGAGGTCAGGTTGTGAGCCTTGTTGATTTGACATGGAATTTCTCATTATAATATACAAATAATTCTGAGCAACCACAAGAAAAGCAAATTATAAAAATATATCCAAATCAAACCTTTTTCTACTTCATCTTCTATAAACCATGAACAATAATCATCAGAAAATTGTACAATTTCAAATATCTTCTTTTCATCATTACTGAATGCAAACAATGATGATTGTCCTGAAAGTGAATCATAACTCGTTAAAAAATATGACCAAATATTTACAGTTGAAGTAAAAGAGAAAACCAATAAAATAGTGGTACTACTAAAAAAGAAAAAAAAATTGGGAAAGGCAATAACTTCATGTGTTACTACAAGTTCACAATAATATGGAAATCAAACATATTTTTATTAGCTGCATGTAAAGCATAAAGTTCATTTAAAATACATTTTACAACACAAGTAATTTACACTGGTGTCCAAAGGTTAAACACAAATGACAAAATGAAAAATTTGAGGTGAAAGTAGGAAGTGAGTAACATGGTGCAGATAGAGAATGGAATGAAGGAACAAATGCATATATAGATGTATGCCATATGCAGATAGTTTTCAAATTATTAGTAGATTTTTCAGATAGTTTTTGTTTGTAGATTAAAAAAATAAAAATATTATTTACAGAAGTTAAAACACTTTCTCAATGCTTTACTCAGGTTAATACATTTAATTCTATTTTAATGTGAGAATGTTCAACTGTTTTTCCACATCTTCTGAGTTATTTTGTTTTAACAAATGTTTCTGTTCTCTTGATTTTATCAAGGCCTGTTCTCAATGTGTAGGAACTGTATCAAAAGTTTCGTTTACACAGAAAAAATTTAAATTTTATTGTCAAGTTCCTCTTGCAGGTGCCAGTTATTAAATTAAAGTCTTTTCCTTATGTATTTTGTAAATCCACTATTTTTGAATTAAAATGTTGAAAATGCTATTTATAAATTTTGAAAGCTCATTAATGGAACTGTTTTTCTAGATATAAAAAAAATATTTAATTACTCACATGTTTTTATGAGGTTCAAGTCCAATATTTTAATATTTTGCCATAAAGATCCATTTCACACACATTGCTGCACATTCAGTTGTAATATACTTATATTGTCCTCACTGAAATCTGTAATATTCTAATAATTATTTATTTCTTTATTAATTTTTCTTTAAATTATCTTATTCTATTGTTATCGTGGATTCGCATTTTTTTATTTTTTGTTTTTTATTAGAGGTTTAACAACCACCGTGAGCAACTCAATGGGCTATAAGCAGTCGCCCGTCCCTAATTTAGGGTCACTGGTTCCAGGGAAGGGAGAGAGCCAGTGCCGTAAGACAAACACAACATCCATGCCTCACCGGGATTCGAAACCGGACCCCATTCAGATGAATGATCAGAGGCCATCGCTTATACCACTGTGCCACCGGGGCGGCGATTCGCAGGTTTGCAGCAGGTTTTCTGTTTCAATTATTGTGTACGCAGATACATTTTATTTTTTATACAACTCTGGATGTACCTCACATAAAATACTGTAAACTAAAGCAATACACTGAAGTTTAATACAGTAGCAATTGGAGGAGTTACCTGGAGATGCATTTTCTCATGTACAAGAGTTCAGCAAAGTGTCTGATGACCACTTACAGTGATGCAAGTATCACATCAATGTGGCACGCTGTTGATGAAGGAAACAAAGTCATGTGCCATCAGTGGTAGAATTTTGAAAATAACTTCACTGGTCTGCAAGACTGGTGAAGTTACATTCAAGAAGTTGGTGGTCAGCACCCATTTTTACTGGCCCACAAATGACATCACATTATGCATTTAATATGTACACTGAAGTGTCAGAAAAACTGGTACACCAGTCTAATACTTGGTAGGTCCCCCACGAGAGCGCAGGATTGCAGAAATACGACGGGGCATGGACTTCACTAGCTTCTGGAAATATGCTGTAGGCAATGCACACTATACTTCCTGCAGAGCATTCCACAATTCGGGTGTATTCCAAGGTCTCGGATTCCAGTGTTTGATGCTCGTTGCATGACATCCCAAATGTGTTCCATCACGCTCAGATCTGTGGACTTGGGTGGGAATGGCAACACCCCAAACTCAGATGAATTCTCCTCTAATCATAACGTGGCGTCCCAACACTTGTGTGGAGGTGCATTGTCCTGTTGGAACAGGCCCAACCCATCAGCATGAATGCAGGACATGAACGGGTGTACCTCGGCAGAAAAGATGCGCACATAGCATTGGCCGGTCACAGATGTTTGTAGATGTACCAGGGGTCCCAGTGAAGTCCAGCTAAACACAAATCATACCATTACGGAACGCCCACCAGCCGGTACAGTTCCCTGTTGACAGGAGGTATCTATGGCTTCCTGGGGTTTGTGCCACACATGAATCCTTCCATCTGCCCGATACAGTTAGAAATACGACTCATGAGACCAGGCTACTTGTTTCCAGTCATCAAGTGTCCAGTGGTGGTGTTGCCGTGCCTAAGCGAGGCACATAGCTCTGTGTCAGGCGCCCATCAAAGGGACTCGAGTTGGGCGTCAGCTCCCAAAGTCCATATCGTGCAGGGTACATTGCACAGTCCAGACGCTGATACTTGTTGAGGCTCCAGCATTGAATTCCGATGATACCTGCGAGAGTGTTGCACGCCTATCGCGTGAAACGATTCTTGAGAGCCGATGATGGTCACATTCACCTAATGTCTTTTTATGGCCACAGTGGTATCATAGGTTGGAGGTTTTGCCGGAATTCTTGTAGTCGTGGTACACCCTTGCAATGGTTGTCCATGAAAATCCGAACTTTGTTTCTACCTCCGAAATACTATGGCCTATCTTACGATCGCCAACTATGACACCAGGTTGAAAATTGCTTAAATCATTATTACTTGTCATTCTCATGCCGAAAACGGCTCTGACAGCCGGCAAGGATGTCTATCACTTTATATACGCACTGGCGGACACAACCGAGTATGTGCATAGGTGACGTTGCTATGTATTTTGCATAAGCTCGTCTGTACCAGTTTTTCTGGCACTTCAGTGTGCATTGCATTAGTTTCATTGCCTTTCTACAGAGTGGGGTATAGTGAAGCCTAAACTTTAATCTAAAATTAACTAAATAATGTAGAATAAATATTACAAAATATTTTCACACTGGTAACAATCTGTACACCAACTAATAAGCATATGAGTTACAAACACGTACATTTAACTTTAGTTAGTCTTTTGATTGTTAGGTTCAGTAGCAACTTCTTTTTTTTTTTTTTTAGTCTTTTCTACTGATTGGATTCATAGTGACACTGCCAGAAATGGATCAAATTATGTTATATCTGGGGTGTCTAGAAATGCCCTCATTAAGTCTGAAACAGTTTTAGTGTTAATATTTTGCCAGTCTGTTTTGATTCCCTCCGCATATTTCTAAACACCTGTCCACACTTGGCTGACGTGCTAGGAAAACGTCAATTACAGCAAAATATTTCCGTGCCCAATATGATACTGTGATTTTATCTCTTCCCATGACAATTTACTGGGTTCTATGAATGTTAAAAGAATGCAGTGACTTTTTTAAAAAAGAAATCCACTAAATTACTATACTTGCTACCTGGATTTTGAATTTCTGCTATATATCATTATATTCATCAATCAGTGGCCTGATTTTTTCCTTTCCAAAGTTTGCTGGACTTGCTTACTTTGAAATGAGAGTTATCATATTGTCCTTTAATATCCAGCAGTGCAGTGGATATTATCAACAATGTGTTTTTGCTGACTAGCTGTCAAATCTGTAGCTTTTTGAGCTCGCCTGGGGTTGCTTGCTTTTAACATACTTTACTTAGGGAATTTTTCTCACTGATGCATAGACTACACAATTTTCATCTACTAGACTGAGGATAGTAATTAAAACTACTGAGTTATTTTCTATCTAGCATGAGTGAAAAATGTTTTGAAGCTTCCCTTTATGATGGAAAAAATGCAGTGATTTTTTTCCGTAATAAATAATGTTACCTGAAAAACTGCCTGGTCCACCAGACCACTGCCTTTTTGATTTTGGTGGTTCAACTGAATTTTTAATGGTCTCGAACACGTGGACCACCAAATAATTTAAATGTAGTGAGCCATTAAATCTCACACACTTGTACAGGCGCAGATAAGAGCTTCAGGGAAGCCCTGGGTGGAGGTTGATCAAAAATCTGCCTCCCTGTTAAACCCCATATATACTCTATTGTGCTGAGATTTGAGAAATACGCTAGATATCACCGTTTTCAAGGAAATCATCAACTAAAGCAGCCCTATGCGAATGCTCGTTATCAACGAACAGGAATTGTGGGCCAACAGTACCCTGAAAGGGTTTCTCTCTCTCTCTCTCTCTCTCTGTCTCTCTCTCGCTCACACACACACACACAAGATAATGACAGTAATGGTACATTTCTCTTAAGTTTGAAAGGTACTGATGGGTTTCAAGTTCTCTCCAAATGACAACACAACTATCACTCTAAAAATTCAGGATTATTAGCCTAGCAATCAGATGTGCCTGAATTTTCAGTTTTATTGTTCAATACGTAGCATAATCACATCAGAAAACTTGAAAATTACATTGCTGTGGATCAGGAATTTTGAAGTTTTCTGATATGATGATATAAATTGAACAGTTAAACTGGTGATTTGAGCATATTCGATTGCTAGATTAATAATCATGACCTTGTTCTAGGTAATTAGTGAAGATTATTTCTTCCACAGAATCCACACTCTGAAAATTGATTCTGGAATCAACACAAAAGAGAACATTGGCCCACTGGATTACAGTCCAGTCCTGAGGTTGTTTGTACCACAACCTACCTCTTTTCCAGGGGTAGACAAATCCAAGATGCCCAGTCATTGTGGTGCCTGAAAATTTTTACCTGGCACCTGAGTTTACAAATTCTATTATGGAAATTCTGTTTTTCAAAATTCAGTTCTCTATTATGAAGCTTCCATCTCTTTAATAAAGCAACAAGTACACTTTATGGATCTTTTTCTGTTCACATCTTGAACGACCCTATGATGATCTCTGATTGGATCTTCAATCTAAGACTATGATTTTGAAAATCTCTTGATCGTTGGCCATTTCAGTGCAAAATCAAATAGACACATGTGCTGAAGTTTTTAAAGGGAGGCTGAAAGCTGAATAATGTGCATTTGGGTAATTGTAACTTTAAAGAAAATGAATGAAAGGTCTACATACTTTGCAAACACCACTAATTTAAGTGGCATATCGTTTGTGAGTGTATTTGAATATTAGTGTTTTTACTGTATGTTGTACACTACAGAAGACACAGCTGAACTTTTTGAAATGAAAACCTATTTCGAAAAGTATGTACATATTAGTACGGTATAATATGTTCCCTTGTTTTAGTTGTGGGTTTTGCCCCGCATTTTTGAACATATCTGAGAAATAATCGATCGATTATGAAAAAGCCTTTATTCATAATCGATAATTATCTTATCGATTATGAAAAAGCCTTTGATTCGGTGAAACCATCAGCAGTTACAATGGCTCTAAAATTCTGCGGTATTGAAGATGCATACATTAATATTATTAACAACATCTATGAAAATGCAAGTGCAAAGATTCGGCTGTTTGAAAATACAACACACATAAAAATTGGAAAGGGAGTGAGACAAGGTGACACCATATTTCCGTAGCTCTTTAATGCCACATTGGAAAATGTCTTTCAATCACTGAACTGGGAAAACAAAGGGATAAAGATTAATGGGGATTATCTAACCCACCTTCGTTTTGCTGATGATGTAGTCATTTTTACAGCTACCCCATCAGAGCTGCAGAGTATGATCCAGGAACTTGCTAACAAGAGTAAAGAAGCGGGATTAAAAATGAACTTTCAGAAGACAAAAGTGATGTCAGGGATCATAGCATACTTCTGGAAAATTTTAGGTCGGAATTTTAGGAATTTTAGGAATTTTTAGAAAAATTTTAGGAAAATTTTAGGAGTGTATTTCAATAAAAACTAGATGTATATTTGTATACATCTAGTAAAACAACTTTGTATACATTGTAAAGAGTTTGCTTCACACCCTTCAACCATATATACTGATAGACTGCGCATGACATCAAAATTTCTGGCTCCAACATAAAATCACATGACAACAGTCAAAAAAATGGGTTACACACCTGCTGTGCTTATGGTTGCTCTGAGCGATATAGTAAAGAAAGTTCTATGATTCTTCATGGGTAAGAAACGAATTAAATACCTAAGTCAATAAAGTTCAATTACTTAACCAGAAACTTGCAGCTATTGATATAAAAATATAGTAACTTAAGAAAAAAAAATGGAATGCATGTTCCAAATTCTTCGCAAATGTTCATCACATTATAAATCACAAAATGTAAACAACCCGATCATGCATGTATATAGCTCATAAGTAAACTTACCTGAAGAGTTTTCATTATATATGAGGCGCATTCACATAATACACCGAAAACACTGAAGTTCTGCAGCGTAAATTAGTAATCATAACAGCATTTTTACACGAAATTTGGAGTCTGATGATGACGTGCCCAATGTTTGAGCCATGGCGGCTTTGATGCAGCTATTGCCAATGTGCAGTCCATTAGTGTATATGGTCGAAGTTAACACCCAAATTTTTTGCATAACGTCTAATGTCTAAAGTTTAAGTATGATTTACTTCTAATGTCCAGTTCTTATCTTTTCACGTGTTATTATCATATTCAAGTATATTTACCACATTCAAGTTTCACTTTGAACATTAATATGCTGTTGAACCAGAAGCAATTCACGATTTTCACAGTAAAGTTTTCAGGTTTCACATTAAATTATAATATCCTAAAAAGGTAATTGAAAACCAAGAACTATGTACAATTGTTCACTGAATTACTTTTTTCATATTATTGTTTTAACCTTTTCCTGATTAGATTATCTTTTTCTGCTTCTACCACAACTAATTTACTTTCAGTTTTCTTTATTTCAGCTGAACCTTGTATGATCAAGTTAGAGGCAACTGCTATTTCAACAGTATTTTGTTTTTCTACAGCTTTTCTCATTCTTTCTGTTCCCTCTTGAATTATTGCTAGGGAGGCTTCTTTATCGTTTTTAAGTCTATTTATTTCTGCATCATTTTCTTTTATTTTGTCATCAAACTCAGCTTTTCTTTTTTTCTCTAGCTGCTTTTCCTTATTTTCCCTCTCTTTCTGCTTCCTTTCTTTTACCTTTTTTGATTCTTCTTCCTTCAGCTTATCAACATACTCTTTATAAAATTTATGTGAATCACAAACACTATTTAACAAATTTCTTGTTATGGGAACTTTACTTACACATCCATAGTGTTTAATGGCCCCTTTAACTATTCTTAATGATGTTATAGTTGAGTCTTTTAAGTTAGCCTTGTCCTTCCTTAACAGAGCAGTGTTAACCGAAAATCCCCTTTCTGCATCAGCATTACCATGAGGTAAAACTAAAATTGACTTTATGAGTTTAGCAAGATTTGAGTATTTTTCTTTTCCGCTAGAGTCTTTAATACTAAATATATTACGCCAGTAATGATCAATCCGCACTGGAATATGCCCTTCCTCTGAAAATTTCACTAGTTCATCTAGAGTTGGCTTATCGCAATTTAAAAGTTTCCACTCTTCTCTTACTCTATCAATTTGTTCCTCAGAAAGATGCAAAACACTTGAAATTCTGGTTATTTCCGAAAGTCCTTCAGTGACTGAAAGTTGAGTTGACTCTTTCTTTGGTTCTTTTACCTTTAAAACTTCTATGTCTCTTAGCTTTTGATTGCAGAATGGCAAATTTGACTTTAAATATTTTGTGGTTGCAATTAGTGATGATCTTACATCTAAGAGAAATAATTTCTGCCTGGTCTCCTGAACATTCCTGAGGAGATTTTTGTCTTCATACCAACTTCTAACTCCCCTAGTTTTTTCCATGAATTTTTGTTTTTCAAAATCTACATTCTTTAGGTCTTCTCCAAATTTCCCTGCTATAACATCATCTTGGATAAACTGAGCCATAACATTCCTCATTAAAGTATTTAAATCAGAATATAACTGGTGTATTTTTGGTTCTTCACTCTGATAACATAATGAAAACTTTTCAAAATTTTGGTGTGAAAATGAAATTAATGCTAAATAGCAAGGAGTGAGCTCATTTTTCAGGAAACAGTGAATTCTTTTATACCTTGCCGAATTGCGCAGTTGTTTTTCAAATATTTTTTGAGATGGCGCGAAGTTTAAAAAATATTCTGTAATATTTAGCCATTGATCCAAGAGCCTCTGGGCTACAGAACCAACGGTTAACCATCTGTTGCTGACATGACGCAAAAGAAATTTGGCAGTGACCAATGTTATATCCTCGACAGATTTATAATCCTCTCGTCTTGCAGCACTACTCTTTAAAAAGTAATGCATATCAGTAGCAAATTCGTCAAAATCTATATTTAAGCTTGTCAAAAAAATTTTAAATGCATTACTAACAACATGCAGGTTGCAAAAAACCTAGTTCCAAAGATTTCTGGCCTGTTTCTTGTTTTACAACTTCATTGAATTTGCGTAAAAAGCACTTATTTACATTTGGGCTGTCCATGGATACACAAATAATTCTGTTCAACAAAATATTGAAGGATGATAACACATCAAGAATTTCTTTTAGCAAAATATCTGCTGTTGCATGACCCAGAAAAACGCTTGTTAGGTATCGACAAGAAACTGAATTTATTTCTGAAGACCAGTACCTGAGATACACATCCAACTGCCGTTTCACTTGTGTATTTGTAGTTTCATCAAATGCTATAGTAACCTTTCCTGGGCTACTAGATGCAATGTCTTTTTCAAATCCTCTTCAAAATATTTTGACAATCCATGTGATATCACATAAGCAACTTTTTTTCTTTAAGTTGCATTTTGGCTGCAATAGCAGAATCAGGAAACATTTCTTTGAAAAGTTCAACTGTTTCAGTGCATGAAACAAAAGACATATTGTCCTTAGCAACTTTCATGGCCCATAATGCTTCGGCTTTAGCCAACTGTAAATCATGACTCAGTACTTCACTAATATTTGTTTTGGGCTGAAGATCCCGTCCTCCAAAGGCTTTCAGGATGGACTTATTTTGAAATTTACTTTGAAATTTCTGCAAATGTTTTTTTCCTTTATGATGCGCTTTTACTTGTGAAAAGCCACTATTAGAAATGTTGAAAATTTCTGAACACAATATACACTTAGCAGAAAATATTGTTTCAGTTGCAGAACACCATTCTTTCAACTTCACTCCGTCCAATTCTTTGGCGAGCCACGCATCTTGAAATTTCGTTTTGGATTTAGGCATCTTAAACACTTGTATTACTAACCAGAAAATGAAAGGGAAGTACAAAAACACGTTCCAATATTGCAAAACCAGACAACTTCCCGAAATTTGGCTGCGAGGATGTCAGAAGATATGGAAAAAAAAAAAAAAAAAAAAGCAGGTCACCACTAGAGAACTGAACCTGCACACAGCACAGAGAACACCATAAAAGACGTAAAACCAGAAACTATCATACGCATCTCACGCAAGTTCAGTCAAAGCGAGTCGGAGCCGAGATATATTGCGCATCGAAGGTCGCTGTCGCCGACGCATGATCGAAGGTCAATGATCACGTGCTCTACTGCCTGCCAAGATAATACTTAGCTACCATCCCATCGTCATTACCGGAGGTTACGGAAGGAGACCACATGTTTCCTCTTTGCTTCCACCCACCTGCGGTTTACAATAACAAAACATCAGCAGAAAGAGGAGGTTCCACAAGGCATGTACAAAAATAAAGTATGATCTTCTGCGTGCCACGGAGTTCGTCTGCAAAGCGCAAACCAGGGGTGAAAATGACCCCTCCCCTTTTCCCTTAGATCTCTTGTTACTCTCGAAAACTGTTCGAAGGCAAAAAAATGGAACGCCCGCCCCGAAGCAAGTGCATCTCGATGGCGTCATTTTTCCCTCCCTTCAGCAGCACAGCATATAGGCTGTGTTTCTACAATAACAGGTCTTTTTACCTTACCGTAATAGTAAATTTATTGGCGTTAATAACGGTTGTGTTTTTAATAAAAATAAGCTTACGAAAATTTTAGGATGAATAGCAAATTTTAGGTCTAATTTTAGGAATTTAAGGAGGGTCACAAAATATTAGGAATTTTAGGAGGAATGCGATCCCTGTGATGTTCAATGCTTTTACAAGAAATGAAGATTTATCGATTGATGGAGAAAAGCTGGAGATAACAGACACGTACGTTTATCTTGGACAGCAGATATCAAGTGAGGGTTTTGGTTACATTGATGAAGAAATTAATCGGCTTACAAAACTTGCCTGGAGAGCTTTTGGAAGAAACAGCATAATTTTCAAGAGCAATATGCCATTATGTCTTAAAAGAAAAGTGTTTGATCAATGCATCCTTCCAGTACTTACGTATGGTGCAGAGACGTGGACCTTAACTAAAAAAGACATACAAAGGCTGCAGACAACTCAAAGCAGCCTGGAGAGGTGCATGCTTGGTGTAACAAGGAGAGATAAGAAGAGAAACTCGTGGATCCGAAAAATGACAAGAGTGGAAGACATCATGATCAGAGTTAAATCCCTGAAATGGCAATGGGCTGGGCATACTGCCAAAAGGACAGACCATCGATGGACAGCCGAAATTTTAGATTGGATTCCAAGGGACAGGAAAAGACCCAGAAGAAGACCACATGGGAGATGGGCGGATGAAATTCGAAAGTATGCAGGAGTGACATGGAGGAGACTGGCACAAGACAGACCGTTGTGGAGGAAACTTGGGGAGACCTTCGTCCAGCAGTGGATTGATAATGGTTGACAATGATGATGATCTGAGAAATGATGCATTAATTTTGATTGCTGAAGGTCACAATTCTGTATGTGCAGCTTTTGTTTAGATCTATTCTGGTTTTCTCTTCGTAACCTCTTGAAAACATCTGCTGGCTTGTGAAAAAAAAGGAGCTGTCATCCGAAAATTTTGAGGTTTTGTCTCTCTCTCTCTCTCTCTCTCTCTCTCTCTCTCTCTCTCTCTCTCTCTCACATACAAGATAATGATTAATTACAACTACACATTCCATCATGGAGAAGACTTCATGATGCAATGCAAACTGCAGATTGTCTTGCATAAAGTCCTTGAACATTAATTAAACCTTCTTTACTTTGTTTACCTTCAACTTGTTAACCCACAAGCTGCAAACAGCTCTATAGTGAATTTTCTTGCTGATCTTTCTGTTAGTGCCACAGAGCAGTTATCCTAAGCTGTCGTGATTCATGGTTGATCGTGCACAAGTCGAATACCAACATTTTTTATCTCTTGGTACCTTCTCTATAGCCTTGAAAACAGGACTGGTGAACACCTGTGGCCCTGAAAATGCCACACTGCATTTGGCCTGTTTCCAACATATCAATATCACGACCACATGTGAAGACATCCATACGAGCCATTCGTGTGGCATATTTTCACAGAAACAAATTGGTTTGAACACAAACAGAATGCATTGCTAACAAGAAATGTTTCCCACATCTATTCTGTTTTTTATACCATTATAGTTCTTGCTCCTTATATAAATCATATGTGGTCTCATGCTACTCTGTCATTACTTCTACATTTTCATGTTGCTTGCCATTAGTTGCACTTACATTTTACTGATGTTTTTATCAATTGTTTGCTCAATATATATCCCATTTTGTTAACTATGCTTAACTCTGGGACATCAGTTAATTTTAGTAAATACTGTTAAAATATTATATATCCTTAACTTAAAAATATTCAAATAATATTTAACACTGAAAAAAATAACAACACTTAGTTCCATTGCAAATATTTAATTACAGCTGCACATAATTTGTTAATGTTATATTTTGGTGCTGCTTTTCTAAGTTCTAAATAGTAGTGGGTTCCATTCTTTTGGATGCATCAATCACACAGCATTGCTCTTGAATAAACTGGAATAGCATCACAATCTAATGTGCCATCTTTGATTAGTAGGAAGATAACTGATATCCATGGAAAACATCTGCCTACAATGTAATCTTACAGAAACTGCAATACGAATTGAATGTATGATCATATACTCAGGCTTGCTTTTAAATTATGACCTTTGCCTTGAATTTATGGGCAATCAATTTTTAGTAAAACTTCATTTGGGAGGAAGGGGGATTGTACCACAAGAGAGTTATTTGCAACAGACTCCTTTCATCACAAAAATATACAGTAAAACCTCGAAAATCCGGCATCAACGGGACCGGACGAGTGCCGGATTTCTGAAGCTACCCAAAAATTGTGTAACGGGCTTTACGTAAAGCACATACTTACTCGTAACAGGTGACTTTAACGAAAATTTGCGTGTCTGCCCCTTATACATATGCAGGGGTCGCGCTGCAGATCGCATTCTTTGCAATTTGCAAAAAAAATCGCTTTGGCGATGGCAAAAAAATTTTTAGTGAAAATATTGGCAATTACCTTTTTGTACTGTTTATTATAAAACTCTGTCAAAAAAAATTTAATTTGGTGAATGGTTAGGCAAAAGCCTGAAAAAGCCAAAGCAACCGCTAGGGCTGGGTGATGTATTGATACATCGTGAAAACCCGATGTGAATTTTACACCGGTGTTACGGTTTTTCGACTGACGAAACTACGATACATCGCAAAGGCGATTACCGCGATGTATCATGAAGGCCGATGCAGATGTCATTACACGATTGAATCCACACACTGCCACCACCAAGCACAGATCATCATCACACCAGATCTGCCAACCTCTTAGAACCAAAAACGTAACACTCAGATAGAAAAATCATAACATGACGCATGCTGATAATTTTTGAAGCCTATTTCAGCTATTAAATTCTTGATGATGAGAATGTAGGGATTTTTTCCCTACATCAAAATTTTATTGAGAAATTAATTAAATTTAATCAGCAAACACTTTTATGTTGTTATTATCAAATTCAATATTTAACATTTCAAACATTTATTAAATTTAAACAAAAATCTTAATTGTTCAGGGAAAAAAGTATTAATATAAAACTTTTAGAAAACTATAATGTAGCTCATGGAATTTTGCTTTCCATTAAAAGCAAGGAAACATTAAATTTTACACATGACAACCATTAAGAAATCTAACTTTTATTTAAACCAACATGTGTGGCTGACTTTGCTTTTTTTGTTTAAATTCAACAGAATATTTTTGCTGGAAGCAAGGTCCAGACATACTGGTTTTTGCAATTAAAAGTGATTCATGTGCTTAAGTACTCAAAGAGTCTCATACATCAATCTTGTTTCTCCTTACTACACTAAAAACTCTTTCACATGAGGCATTACTATGATGCAAGATTAAAATCCCTAACATGACTTTACAAAGCCTGCTATAAAGAAATTTGCCATAAGAGTTCTTTTCTTTTGATAATAAATACCATTATTTACTAATACTTTTGCTATTTAAAATGCTATCTGGTAATGATGCTATTTGAAATTTCAAAAATTCACTTTCTATGGCATCAACAGCTTCAGGAATTGCTTCATTCTCAAACAAACCTTAAAAGGAGACATGGGAACTCTATTATATACTGAAATGATGAAAAATTAGACTGTTCTCTTCTAGAAATATCAGCAACTTGAACATGATTTAACATTTCCAAATTACATGGAAATTTAGAATTTATATAGTCGCAGCCCTTAAAAAAATAATTTCTAAGTTTAGAAAAAAAATCTTTCTGCTCCTCAGTGCTAATTGTTTTAATAAATTCTTTGGTTTCAAACCCAACTGATAACTTTGCATTGTCTTTTCAGTTCTCTGTTTCCTTATATTTAATATTAAATGCTGATTTTGCTTGCTTAATAAACACTTACTTTTACAAATCTAAAACACTTTCAATATAAGATTTAAGAGTATGCACACAAGGTTCCTCCTGCTGAAACATTATATCGTATTTTTCAAAAACTTTTGTAACATGGCAAAAAAACAGTGAATTAACTTGATTCACAGTTGAACTCAAGGTAAAAAAAAATCCTCTGTTGCTTATTTAATGCATTTTTTACACGATTCCTTTCATGCAGTTCTTGTCACTTTTTAATTACATGTGTTTGAGATTTTTTATCATGTTCAGTGTCAACTGCAGTCATTTTAAATTTCTTATTAACAGAAGTCAAATTCACGTTTTCCCTCTTTAACGTTTCATTGGATTTACCACTTTCTGATTTTGAATGATCCAATTTTGGAATGGTATACAAACCAATTCTTGGAGAGAAACCAATCTTTTTTTCATTTTCATTAGAACACTCTTCTTTAAAAAATAAAGTTAAGCATCGAGAAATCGGAAACCCCTTTGAGAAAAAAAAAACTCTTTTGAAGGGGAAAAAACAGATTACATGTAATTCCCCTCCCCCAACCCCCTTCTGTCCCCCATAGCAGAAAGTTCCTGGTCAGTCTGCGACAGATATCATGGTGCCCCAAAATAATCTGCAGGTGGTCAATAGGCAAAATAACTACTACATGCCAAAAACAATAAAAATTGAAAAGACATATTTTTCTATTTAAAAAAAAATGTTTCCTTCATAGCAGAAAGTTCCTGGTCAGTCTGAGACAGATATCATGGTGCCCCAAAATAATCTGCAGGTGTTCAATAGGCAAAATAACTACTAGATGCAAAAAACAATAAAAATTGCAATGACATATTTTTTTATCTAAAAAAAGTTTAACCTAGATACTACAGCAATTGCAATGTTAATTAGGATCAAGAACATTCTCGCCCTCTGTATCTGGAATTTTGCCTACATTTTCAAGCTGAAACACAAAGATTTATGGAATAAAATGATATTTAACAACAATAAAGCGTAGAGGCATCACTAGGAAAAAATTGTCAAAAGAGGAGAAATCTTCGCTCTGTTCGTTCTACTTCCATTTTCGGAACATTTTTCTCCATTTCCCATCTTAAATGCAAGCATTTATGTAATTAAATGATGATTAAACAATAATACAGAAGCACGGCGTGTGGAGGGTTATTATAAAGTGAGAAATTTTCACTTCGTACAACTTTCGTTTTCAGAAAATTGTCCTCCATTTACAATCTTAAATACAAACATTTATCTAACAAAATGATATTTAATGACCATATAGAACTGAGGGAATATCGCAAGAAAAAGAATTCAAGAATACTGGGTTCCGTCAAACTTTCATTTTTCGAAAACTGTTGCCTCTATTCTGAAACCAAAACACAAATATTTGTGCAATAAAATTATATTTAACAGCAAATAAGATAATCCTCCCTTCAAACATCGAGGGAACGTCGGGAGAAAAAAAAATTACAATTATGAGAAAAATCCTTACTCCGCCTAACTTCTGTTTTCGGAAATTTTGAAAGCCGGAAAACTTGCATCTTAGGGAGTCTGCAAGATGGTTTAACCGTGTTCTGGGGATGTAGTTTTTGCCTGCAGGACCAAAATAAATCTGCGATGTGCATCGCCCGTCGCCATGATTCTGCTATGAGGTTTAGTAGAAAATGAATCTGCAATGTACGTCGGCCGTCGCCGCGATTCTTCTACGGGAATGAGCACAAAATAAATCTGCGATGTACGTCGGCCGTCGCCGCGATTCTTCCACGAGGATGAGTACAAAATAACCCTGAGAAGAACGTCGGCGCGATTCTTCTACGGGGACGAGTACAAAATAAATCTGCGATGTACGTTGGCAGTCGCTGCGATTCTGCTATGGGGAAGAGTACAAAATAATCCTGCAATGCACATCGTCCTTCACGAGAAAAAAATAATAACAATTACGGAAGAAATCCTCACTACTTCCGTTTTTGGAAACTTTGAAAGGCAGGAAACTTGCACTTATGATAGGGAGCCTGCAAGATTAGTTTAATAGGGTTCTGGGGATGCCGTTTTTGTCTGTAGGGCCAAAATAAATCTGAGACGTACGTCATCCGTCGCCACGATTCTGCTACAAAGCTTCTGTCTGAAAAGGGGAAAAAATGGGGGAAAACATGACTATTTAAAAAAATTGTATTTTGGGCTGCAAAATCGTATTAGCATACTACAGCATGATTTATCATACTAAATACGATAAAATCGTTAACAGTTGGCAGGTCTGTCAGACGTTCGACACACATTTAAAACGTACATGCCAATTCGTCGCCTCATTGGTTCGCGTCACTTCGGCGCACCTCAACGAGATTGACGAATTTGAGGAACTTCCTGATATTACACGTAGGCGGCCATCGGCAATTCGCACACTGAGATCGGATGATCTCGCGATGTGTTGTTGAAACAGTACATCAGAAGATTTCCATGGTCACTGGTGAAACATCGGGTGTTCTGACGAAAACGAAATCAGAAAAGTGGCGGATTTCTGAAGTTTCCGGTTTTCTGGATGCCGGATTTTCGAGGTTTTACCGTACTAATATTTTAAACATTTGGTAAATCAAATAACTTTCCACCCTCCTTGATCCACTGTTTAATAAATCTGAGACACTTGTTTACTTCCTGAACCTCCAACTTCCCATCAATTTGCTGGCCCTATACCTTTCAATCCACCCTTTTATTACATGCTTTACTCAATCTTCAAATTCTATGGTTACAATGCTACAATCAAGTCTCTTTCATAACTTATTAATCTTACTCTTAAAGACAGAGATCAAAAGCAAATCTCTTGACAGAGCAGGTGCTGTTTATCTTCTAGTCAACAGCTTAGCAGGTGTTACCTATTACATTGAACATACATACTGTATTTGTTGAACGGGATTCACACCTAAATAATATAGCAAACAAATCTACACAAACTCCGTTTACTGGTGTGAAAGGAGTTTGTGTAGATTTGTTTGCTATACATACTGTATTTTCAATCAACATCTGGCGGAATACATTTCTGATTTTAACTGTTCATTAACAGGAAATCTCTTAGGCAGGGCGCAATTTCGACCGGTAGTTAGTAGCAAATTGCTAGCAGGCAAATGCATTTTACTAGTGATAAAAAGTGGTTATAGCAAAAGTTGCTAGTGGAAAATTTTTGGATGTTTTAGAGCGAAATTAACTAATCAACTGCATTACGCATGTCATGTGGAATAAAGGTCTGCGTCGTGGAAAAAAATTCGGTGGTGGCATGCTGGAAAAAAATCAATGGCTGCGCGCTCCTTCCCCAAAACTTGTTTAATGACTAACTGTAACTCATTCCTGGGTGAAAGCTGGGAGGCATTGCCAAGACTGAAATTTTTTTCAGTCTTGGAGGGGCAGTTTGAACTTAACAAACATTGAATGTTCTCATGACTATTGAGGTTGAAGGTCCGTCTGAAGACAAGTTTGACCCCAGGGCTGCTGTTTTAAAGTGGTATGATGAAAGGACCCGAAACCAGGATTTTCGTGAGGTAGGGTGCAAGTGTCGAGAATAACCGGGGACCTTCCAGATATTTTCCCTCAAAATGAAAAAGTGTTCATAGTATGTCTGTAAATTCTTCCAATTAATTAAGGAAATTAATATACTTTTAAGTAATACTTTCTTTAAAGAAAAATTATTCAATTTGTTATTAAAACCTAACAAATCAAAGCTTTTCCTTGGCCCTGAGGGGATGACGCGTGCCTTCCTCTGGATCCGCCACTGCCCAAAACCTACATTGCAAACCATATGGAAAATTACTTAAGATTTTGAACAGTGTTTTGAATTTTGTGAATAAAGTTAAATAAAAAAATGTTTTTTAAATATTTGCATTTGAATTAAATTGTTAAAATTAATCTGTCAGGCCAGGAAAAGGTGAGTTATATCTAAATATTTGTAATCTTTTCAGCATTACAATTGTGACAGTTACAGGGGTGAAATCAAAATTTTTCACGATTGACTCATGGAGGGGGATATGTTAATGTTTCTTTTGAATAATGTTAAAAAACTTTTGCTAATAGATAATGCAATTTGCTAGTAAAAACTAAAGCCACTAGCAAATGTTGCTACTGCTAAAAAAAAAAAAAAAACTAAAAGAAATCATGGCCTGCTCTTAGGGATCATGAAATAATCAAAATCTGCATTTCCCACAACACCTGTAGTACTAACTCATTTCATCAAATTCCTATTACAGTGAAACCTGCATATGATGGAATCCAAGGGACTGGAAACATTTTTCTGTATAGACATTTCCGTTTCATACAAGCGCATCGATGGGAGCCATTGACATGTAAACATTTGAGTTTTTGTAATACTAATAGCATATTATATATAATTAGTGATTACTTAACATAATGTATCATTTGTACAGACCTTAATCAACAAAAAATCACAAACTTCATTTTTTTAAATACTCCAACATTGATTTCTGTACAATAACACCTACAATATGTCACTCAATAAGAGCATGTGCACTGCTCATTAATAAATAATTCAGTCATGTCGGAGAAATGCAAAATCTTAAATATCCTGAATATTTTGCAATGTTTAATTATATGTTTTTAGCCTAGATGTGGTTTCTATATTTACCTCCTCTGTTTCTTCATCCTCATTGTTATTGTTTTTTTCTCTGCCTTGATGTCACACAATAATTTTGTCAAGATCTTCATTACAAGGCTCTGGACTCTGCTGCAACGTTTCTGTTGAGCTGTTACCTTTACACCACTTCTCTATGTGGAATAAATGTAACAGCTTTTCTTCCATCATTTTGCTTTAAAATGTCATGAATTTGTGTTTTTCTGGCACTTAACTTCTCTGCTAAATGTTTGACTTGCATTATCTTTTGCGTGCATTTCAATAACTTTAACTTTTATATATAAACTGAAAATGTTCTTCTTTAGTGCCGTCGCAAGTGACAAATGAATGCATGGAACTCACAACAAGCAAAGGCTGCGAATGATCAACTCAATGAATAAATGAAGAATTAAATCAGAACGTCTCATTGTAATGATGAAACAGCCAGCTGCGAAGACTTTGGATGTTGCATATAGCAAAGAGAGCAATGCTAGTCACATGACCCAAACTTGAGCTGCAGTACATTTTAAAGGAGAAACCAAACAGTAGATAGGCTACAGTGTGTGTCTATGTAAACAACACAAAAGCAATCTTTCTCTATTTAATTATGTTATCGTTAACTGCAAGCAAATTTGTTCCGTGTTAATTCAGCATTACACTTTATCATGTAATGTTCTGTATTCAATTAAAATACTTGACAGCATGAGAACATCTTTCCACTATTACAACGTCCACTTACTCTCTTACCATTTCCATTTTTGCATTAAGCAGATTGCATTTTAGACAGGTTAAATAGTATGTAATTTTCTATCTTTTGTTTCAGGACAACAACAAAAACAAAAAAAAAAAAAAAAAAAAGTTTTAGTTAAATTTCCGTTTTATGCAGGTTCTGTCTAAAAACAGGTTTTAACTGTATTTGGAAACCTATTTTATAGTCTGGCAAACATCTAATTCACCATACACAGGGCGTCAAAGAATTTTTAAGACTGATGCTAGATTTCAGCCTACGGTGGCGCCACCAGTGTAATCCCGAATGTGTTATAAACCGTGACCATCTGCTTGCTCTCGGCCAAAAGTACTGTGCAGTTGTTAAAGTAACTCAAACGAAACGGCCGTTCATTAGAGAAGTAACATTTTTTTCATGTTGAATTATTAAGATGGAACAAAGGACTGTTATTAAATTTAACGCAAAACTTGGTAAAAGTGCCTCGGAAACGTACCTAATGATGAAACAAGTTTATGGTGAGTTTTGTTTAAGTAGATCACAAACGTTTTTTGGACGGAAGAGATACGCTAGAAGATGATAAGCGTACCGGAAGACCAAGTTCATCTAGGACACCTGAGATTATTGAAAAAGTGCATGATTTTGTGGAAAACAATTGATGTGCGTCACTAAGAATGATGGAAGAGTCTTTAAACATCAACAAAGAAACGATTCGAATCATCCTGCATGAAGATTTAGGCAAAACAAAAGTCTGTGCTAAATTTGTTCCACACACGTTAACCAATGAACAAAAATCAAGGAAAAGTGCACACTGCAGAGACATCATTTCTTTTGCTGAAAATGATCCAAACTTCTTAAAATCGATTGTTACAGGTGATGAAACATGGTGTTTTCAATATCATCCTAAAATAAAGCGACAAAGTGCGGAATGGAAGTAAAAAAACTCACCACAAGTCAAAAGAACAAGAAAAGTTCCGTCGAAAATCAAAACAATGCTCATTACATTCTTCGATAGTAAGGGTATTATCCACAAAGAATTTGTTCCAAGTGGACAAACAATTACTGGTGAGTTTTATTTAAATGTTTTGAGGCGTTTGATGGGCAGAATACGTCGCATTCGTCCAGAATATCGGGATGAAAACAGTTGGTGTTTGTTGCACGATAATGCACCTAGTCACACCTCACTTCTTGTTCGTAGAATTTTGGCGAAAAATAACGTCTGTGTGTTGAATCATCCACCATATTAGCCTGATTTAGCACCCTGCGACTTTCCTTTATTCCCAAAACTTAAAAATTACGTTAAAAGGGTGTTATTTTGACGATATGTCGACCATACAAACAGCTTCGACGCGTGCTTTGGAGGCAATTCCGCAAAGTGAACTGGAACGGGCGTTCAAATCATTATTAAATCGCTGTAACAAGTATATTGAAGCCGGAGGGACTTATTTTGAATAACAAACCAAAACAAATTATAATTTCTTGTTTCTATTTCATTTTACAGACCCAGTCTTAAAAATTCTTTGCCATACTGTGTATTATCTTTATTCATTCCATGGCTGAAGAAAGTAGAAGTCACTAAAAAAAAAAAGGTAATAATTTTATAAATTTCTTTTCACGTAACTTAAAACATTTATTTCATTTGAAATACTTCAATGCATCTTTTGCTTGTTTTCCAAAATGGAAAATCAATTTTAAAAAGTATTACCAACCTTTTAATGATCTTGATAATTAACTCCAATAATTCCGCAAAATAATTTGAATACGTTTACTTTCAAAATAACAAGCTTAGCGCACTATAAAAAACTTTCTGTAAAACAGCACTTTCAAATGAACAATTGCTTTTAAAGTGTAAATAATAAATACACTGTACCAGTTCGAGGATGCTTCAGCTTTATCAGAGTTATTTTATTTTTTCCTTTCTTTGTTAACGACTCTGAAAAGAGAAATGGAAAAATAATTTTAATATGCTGTATATTATTAAAAAACACAACTAACACAACTACTCACTGACTTTTGTCACTGATGTTTACTTTATTTCTAAAATGAACATTAAAAAATAAATAGAAATAAAAAATATGTACAAAAATGTCTCACACTGCATAGTCATAATAACAGCACTAACTAACCTAAATTTTTTTTATACTACTTCTGTATTATCTCAGCAGAACTAAAGCGCATGCAAACACTAATAGACTTTCTTCTCTTCTAATGTATGTACAATGCATCCATGTTTATTAAGTGTGGATTATCTAGTTTATGGATTATCCATACAGAAAACTTTAAAGTATCTATATACAGTTAAAGGAGAAGGTTTTTTTTTTCCGATCCAAGATTAAACACAGATGTTATTCATTTTTTATGTTTGATGTACAAGATAACATCTGTTTGGAAATTTTCTGTACAGGGAGTAAGTGCTGGGAGCTTGAAATTTTTTGTTTCATGTTTTCTTACATTTCACATCTGTCATAGGTTATCATCTGCAGTGAATTTCATAGCACAAGAGAGTACAGGAGGGAAGAAGTTTCCAAATTTGCATCTAGGTAGGGTAGCAATCTATGGTATTAATATCATCATTTTGCAATGTTACCAGCATATATTTCTCTTTTGCAGTTTCTAAGTGTGAATCCCATAAAAAAAAAAAAAAAAAATGCATAAAATGCAAGGGCACGCCAAGGGCTCCTGTCACTCGAGTGCAAACCCAGATCTGCTGCCCCTTGTACAACACTATTTTTTTTTCAATTTTTATTTTTTCTTACATGCATACATACATCCCTTTAGAAACATTTTCTATTTTCCTTAAATTAAGAGTTTCCATAAAGCACAAAGGTCTCATATAAAACGAGAAAAACCAATCTGTAAAACTAGTTCTGACAATTTTATTTGTAAATCCATAAATATTCTAAAATAACTTATGGGATTTTACTAGGAAATTTTTTCTTTAATAGCAAATTTTCGGAGAAAACTCTTCTCCTTCTTCAGGCTGACTTGTTGTTGTCACTTTTTCCTTGTCACTATCACGGTTACGGTTAACCTTGACGGTTTAGGTTATTTTTCAACAAATCCTGCCAGATGTTAGGCAGGGAAAATCCTTTGCAGTCATTGATGATGGAATTTTTATTTTTCTCAATCTCTATTCCTTCTTTCAGTTTTCTTTTTTGGAAATTGCTTTGGAAACTGATTACTTTAAGGGAATTCCAATCCATGCTGTGCCCAGTTTCTCTAACATGCCTATCTAATCCAGTCTTGTTGGAGCAATTTTTTATAGCTGCTTTATGCTCAGCTATACGAGTTTCTAGTCTGCGACCTGTTTCCCCTATGTAAGATAGTCCACAACTACAATTTACTTCATAAACTACTCCTTGCATTTTTAAAATATCTTCTTCTCTTTGAACTATTTTAAGGAAAATTTTTTTAACTTTATTCTCTAAACTTGGAGCTAGCCTAATATTGTATTTTTTACTAATTCTCTTTAAAGCCTCAAATAAACCTTTGTGATAAGAAATTTTTCTAGTGAATTTTACTTGTTGCTTTTGTGGGTTCTTCGTACCATTAAAATTCAGAAGCTTCTCAATTTCTTCTTTAGGATAGTTATTCTCTGCAAGTATGACTTTAAGCTCTTCTTTTTGGGCTTCTTTTTTATCTGCTGTAGAAACTATTTTATTAATTTTTTCTAAAAACTGACTTGCTACATTCTTCTTAATAGAAACTGGGTGATACGAATTGAAATCCAGTAGTCTATTCCTGTGGTTGTTCTGGCTTTTCAAGTTTTTGCCAACTTATTCGCCAAATTTAATGTTTTTTTCATCAAAGTGTTATAATAGCACAAAAAGGTGATCACCAATATTTTGGCTAAAACTTGTTTTCCATCCCCAAAGCAATTTTTTTGTTGTTGCAAATTGAGAACGGCGACACAACCCCTGAATTTCTTTTAAGCAGATCAGTATCTCATCCATATTTTGGTACACAAAAATTATTTTTCTCTTACATATTCTAACCAATCCAACAGCTGGAAATGCCATTTTGCTATCTATTCCCTTGGCAATTATTTTATCTTCAGCTAGCATGCCTTTAAAACCATGATGTGTTCTAAATTCTTTTTAATAGCCATTTACTTGTTTTAACATTTCTACCACGGTTGGTATAACTACAACCGATTTTGGCATTAATTTGCTACTAACATTAATTTTTGTTGTAACAGTATACCAAATCTTTCTGGAACAAGTAAACTAGCATGTTTCTTTGTTTTTGTGCCCTTTTAGCACGTCTTTTGTAAAAAAAAAAAGATCATGCTTATGTTATCGGTTTGTTCGTCCGTCTGTAGACATGATATATCTGCAACTATCAGTCTGATTTGAAAAATTCTTTTCGCATTGGGAAGTTTGAAATATGTGAATGATGATCTTTCATTTAGTTTTTTTTTTTACGATGCACAATTTCGCCGCTAGAGGGTGTAAATGCAGATGATGTCGAATTCAAAAATATGTTTTCTTCCACATACATATCTGTTTCTAAACATCTGATTGAAAATATTCTTTTATCTTTTTATTCCATTTATGTTGAAGAGTATTTTAGATATAGTTACTTTTTCAAATTACCATAGATTTTCCACTAGGGGCGTAAAAGTAAATTACATTTTCCCCGATAACTCTTCTTCTAAAACTCAGATTTTAAAAAAAAATTCTTCAGAGGATACAGCTCCTGATGGAAATATTTTGCATATAAATTTATAATTTTTGGTCAAGAATACTTTGGCCATCAGGGGTATAAGTCTTAATTTTTGCTTCTGATGTATTTGCCATAAAATCTGAGCTTCTAAAATATCGACTGAAAAAATTCTTTCATGGACTGATGCCACTCACGTCAATAAACTTTTTCAGAATAGTTTCTTCTTAAAATATTCCATGGTTTCTCCTTGGCAATTATTTATCTATAAAGAATTGCCAAGCCAGGTGTGTGTGTGTGTGTGTGTGTGTGTGTGTGTGTGTGTAGATGTATATTTATTTTTGTCAATATTTCTACTTCTAGGAGTCCGATTTGAAAAATTCCTTCTTTGATGGATAGTGTTTTCAGTGTGACATGTTTTTCATATAATTTCAAAATTTTCAAGCAATTCATAGACTTTCCGCTAGGAGGCGTAAAGGTAAATTGCATTCTCCCCTATATCTCTGTTTCTAAATCTCCGATTTGAAAAATTCTTTCTGCACCGGATACAGCTCCTGATGGGAAATCCTTTGCACATAATATCGAATTTTTGTAAAAAATGGTCCGGCCACCAGGTGGCGTAAGCCTTAATTTCCGCTTCTGATGTATTTGCAGCAAAATATGAGCTTCTAAAATCTCGACTAAAAAAAGTCGTTTGTGGACAGATACTACTCATGTCGACAAACCTTTTTTTCTTAAAAATAAAGCATGGTTTCTACACCAGGGGTCGTAGATATATATCTTATTTTTGTCAACATCTCTACTTCTAGGAGTCCGATTTGAATTTTTTTTTTCTTGTTCGATAGTGTTTCCAGGGTGACATGTTGTTCATATAATTTCAAAATTTTCAAGCAATTCATAGACTTTCCGCTAGGGGGCATAAAGGTAAATTGCTTTCCCCCTATATTCTGCTTCTAAATATCTCTTATTTGAAAAATTCTTTCTGCACCGGATACAGCTCCTGATGGGAAATCCTTTGCACATAATTTTTAATTTTTGGAAAAAATGGTTTGGCCAGCAGGTAGCGTAAGTCTTAATTTCCGCTTCTGATGTATTTGCAGCAAAATATGAGCTTCTAAAATCTAGACTGAAAAAAAGTAGTTTGTAGACCGATACTAATCATGTCGACAAACCTTTTAGGAACATTTTCTTCTTAAAATAATGCATGGTTTCTACGCCAGGGAGCATAGACATATATAATATTTTTGTCAATATCTCTACTTCTAGGAGTCCGATTTGAAAAATTCCTTCTTTGTTGGATAGTGTTTCTGATGCGAAATGTTTTTCCTGTAAATTCAAAATTTTCAAGTAAATCATAGACTTTCCGCTAGGGGGCACAAAGGTAACTTGGGTTTCTGCATTATTTCTGCCTCTAAAACTCCGATTTGAAAAATTCTTCCTGTATCCAGAGATGCCAACCGGTTCCAGATATTTTCAGTAGTACTCATACACATTTTCAATAGTTTTGGCCATTTTTCAGTAGTCATACCAAAAAGAATAATTTTAACCGAGGAAAACAACTCCTTTAATTTAATTAGCATTTTTTTACTTACTTATTCATTTATATACATGAAAATCTGTATCAAAATATTGCTAATTTTTCACATGGAAAATAATATACACCATGACTGATACCTTTTTTTTACACAACAAACAATTGATTAAACAGCTTTCTTTAGTGATTTTGCTGTACAGTGTTTTGCAGATTTGAGTTTCTCAGCAGAAAATCTTTTTTCATAACACACTTGCCCAGAGGAGAACATATTCATTTTTGCAATAAGAAGTGCTTCTACAGTTTCTAAACCTAAATTAGGTTGGAAACGGGCTTGATTTTTTCGCACTAAACTAAAATCTCTCTTACTGACAGCATTCGAGTGTGGAACTTCAAGTATTGCAAACATTACTTTCGAGAGAATAGTATACTTAACCGCTCCATTACAGCCTCTTAATTTTGAAATTTCTGACCAAGTGACATCTATTCTATCTGTTAATGCTATAGTCTCTAATTTGTCAGCTTGATAACAAGGAATTCTGCTTCCAGTATATCAAGTTCATTTTCAGTTATTATAAATGAAAGGCATTTGACTATGTGTAATACAGAAGTAAATGATGTTATGGCTCTAAGTGAAGGATCTACTACTTCTGCATGTTTTAAAAATTCATCATAGATCAGTATCTTTTCTTGAATATAAGAACATTCTTCAATGTGAAATATTCTGACAGATGTATAGAACTTAGAAAGACAGATATATAGAACTTAGAAAGTTCATTTTTGTTTAAAATGATTTCGCTTTAATACATTCTTGTTTTTACTCCAATTACCAGGTGCGTCCTTTCTGATTTTTCTTTTTTGAAAAACTGTTATTTGAAAAATTAAGCTCAACATCACCATCGGCTACGACAGTAGGCTTCACAAACCCCTCCGCTGCCATGACAATTTTATCCATCATGCTGAAAGAACTTTCAGTTTGAGGACCATGAATGCATGATAGCTTTCACTATTTTAGATAAAAGGTAGTGTAACTTGGAGAATATGAATGCTTTTGAATATCGTGCATCAATTCTTACAAATTTTTCAGCTTCGTCACTTTCGTTTTCGGTCTCTCCCCCTTTATCATGCTGAAATGTAAACCTTTTTTGGGAGAATATGTAAGAACACAGGATACACGTTCGGAACATCGTTGGGGAAAAAAATTACAGTTACGGGAGAAACCTTTGCTACGTCCGATTTCCGTTTTCGGACATTTCCCTTCCATATTCAAGATGAAATACAAATATTTACGATATAAAATGAAATTTAACAACAATACTAGGCAGAGGAAACATCGCATGAAAAATAAAACATTCGATTACGGGAGAAATCTTCACTGTTTCTGAAAGTTTTGAAAGACGAAATTTCCGTTTTCGAAAGTTTCACGCGGAAAGCATCCTTCACCACTACCAATTGCCCCAAAATTTCTGTTCAATTATGCATTGATCTCGAGGATAACCCAAATTACGACGAAAAAGCAGAAATTCCTCGAAGCCAAAGATTATACGGGAATTTTTCGCCGTCGAATTTCTGTTTTCGGAAATTTCCCCTCCATTTTCAAAGTGAAATACAAAGATTTATGGAATAAAATTATGTGTAACAACAATACTGGACAGAGGTAACATCGAAGGAAAACGAAATTACGATTACGGAAGAAATCTTAATTTCGTTCACTTCCATTTTTGAAAGGCGAAATGCTGTTCCGATGCATATTTTTACACGTTGGTAAAATTCTTCGGTGCGTAGTTTTACGCGTTTCTCAATGCATATTTTTATGTGTTGATGCGTACTTTACGCGCTTGACAACGTGTATCTCTACGCGTCGCGAAAAATTCCCGATGCATATTTTTAAGTGTTAGTAAAATTTCGATGCATACTAAATGCGTAATTACGCATTTTGGCGAACTCTGCAACGAAATCCAAGCATAATTTTCTGCAACGCAAGAAAAAAATATTAATTACTGACATGAATGGTCGACACACGATTTAACAAAAAAAACTCCGATGCTAGGCAATGACACTGACGTTCTGCACCAAACAATTTTCAACAGCTTGCCGCTGCACTGCGAAAGAGCTTCAGGCCGAACTCCGCCCACGTCCATCACCAAAGCGAGCTATGCTCAACGTCCCCAGAATGTTGCATGCTGGGGAGGGAGGGTTTTCACTTAGAATGACTCAGCGCTATGCCACACTCTCGAGTGCCGGCAGCTCGCGCTAAGATCCAAGCAGCTTCGAGAGGCAGAACTGGAAGTGCAGGCAGCGTCGCAAGCATGACAGATCGTCAAGTGGCCGCCGTTGCATTGGGAAGGGGAACAAGCAAAATAAAAATTAATAACTTCCGTTAATTTTCCGTAGAAAAATCACTGTTTTCCGTATTCCGTAGTAAAAGAGCTTTTTCCGTAGGAACTACGGAGATTCCATAGTTGTTGGCATCTCTGTGTATCGCATACAACACCTGATGGAAAATATTTTTCATATAAATTCTGATGTTTGGTAAAGAATGTTTTGGCCACCAGGAGGCATAAGTGTTAACTTCTGCTTCTGATGTATTGGTAGCAAAATCTGGGCTCTTGAAAACTCGGCTAATTTTTTTTTCTTGGACCGATACCGCTCGTATTGAAAAACCTTTTGAGAATACTTTCTCCCTAAAATAATGCATGGTTTTCCCACCAGGGGACGTAAAGTAACATCGTATTTTTGTCAATATCCCTGTTTCTAAGAGTCCGATTTTAAAATTCCTTCTGTGTTGGAGAGCGTTTCCGGTGCAAAATGTTTCTCATATAAATTCATGTTTTTCTTAACGCACAAGTCTGCAACCAGAGGGCGTAAGCTCATGATTCCGTTTACAGCAATATCTGAGGGATTAAAAACCAGATTGAAAAACTTCTTTCTTCCATCAGATACTATTGTTTTTCATACTGGTTCCATTGAATTTGGATAACTTTGATACATTTAATTTGCATCACAACAGATTCAAAAGACGTTCTTATTACATCCGAAAATTCAGTGTCATCTTTTTTGTTTCAATAAAGATTGGCTAAATTTTGCGTATCACTGTCTGTAAAAGAATCATTAAAGTGCTAATGTAATGCATCACAGATTACATTCAAATTATACCCCAGTCCTCAATACCCTTACAATCAGCTTAAAGCTTGCCCTGCTTATAAGCAGGGCCAGCTTAAGCTGATTGAACCAATTACTTCCAATTGGGCCCCGCGCCTAAGCAGGCATGCACTGGGATAATCCACTTTTAGTCATGTCAAATACACACTAGAACACATTGCAAAATACACCTAACACCACACTGTAGGTTTTACAGAGAACAGAAACTATTTGAATTTTCAGCATGTATATACACTGTTCATCAGCAGGAAGTAGGTTGTGCATGATATTTTATGTTAAAATGTGTTCAGATCCATTTGGTCCACTAAATCACATGCACTTTTTAAAAGCATATTTTGATTTATTTCTATTGTGTAATACAGATTTAAAGTCTGTAATAAACTTTATTTACCTGTATAGATCCTGCAGACCTCGGCTGTGAACTTGGGGAACCAAAAAATGTCTTCAATTGGGCACCACGACTCCTAAGCCCAGCACTGATCCTTAAGCACTGATCCTACCTTTCAATCTTGTTTCAGAGAGTGGTTTTACTGTCAATGTTAGGATCTCTTTCTTTAAAAATTGCCAATGAAGTTAATGCAGAAAAGAAAGCATATATTTTTTAAACAGTGACTAAAAAGTTCTCAATTTCAGAGAAATTTTTTCGCATTCATTTATGACCACATTTAAAGTATGAGCCGCTCAAAGAACATGAAATGCTCTAGGATTTGAGGTCGAAAAATTATGTTTTTTGAAGTCCATTGTGTTTTTCCTTTATGGTCCCATTGCTATAGCCCTGGTCATGCATCTCATGAATGCTGAAATATTCAAGATTTAAAAAAACATTAGAAAAAAGGGTTAAATTAGTCCTTTGCCCATGGTATCCTGTACAAAACAAAGAAATTTTTCTGTGATTTCAAGTCATGTTCTATTGAACTATCCAGTATAATGAATTATTTTTTACTAAAAAAATAAATGTGCACTGTAGTGTTGTGATTTCTCACAGTAAAACATTTTCTTAACTTCTCCCATGTTTCTGATATTAATTTATTAACATAATTAATGTCAGAAATATGGCAGAAGAAAGAAGCCCCAAATAAATTTTACTACTATTGTTTAGTAACATTTATTTGGGGCTCCCCTCATGGAAACCTGGTGCCTGGGTGCTGTGGATCCCTTGCATCTCCACTTCGCACATACCTGCAAGAATGCAATACCATATTACTACACTTCTGTTCAAACTGGCTGCAATACAAAGAATACATATCATCATCATCATCATTGTCAACCATTATCAATCCACTGCTGGACGAAGGTCTCCCCAAGTTTCCTCCACAACGGTCTGTCTTGTGCCAGTCTCCTCCATGTCACTCCCGCATATTAACGAATTTCATCCACCCATCTCCCATGTGGTCTTTTTCTGGGTCTTTTCCTGTCCCTTGGAATCCAATCTAAAATTTCAGCTGTCCATCTATGGCCTGTCCTTCTGGCAGTATGTCCAGCCCATTGCCATTTCAGGGATTTAACTCTGATCATGATGTCTTCCACTCTCGTCATTTTTCGGATCCACGAGTTCCTCTTCTTATCTCTCCTGGTTATACCAAGCATGCACCTCTCCATGCTTCTTTGAGTTGTCTGCAGCCTTTGTATGTCTCTTTTAGTTAAGGTCCACGTCTCTGCACCATACGTAAGCACTGGAAGGATGCATTGATCAAACACTTTTCTTTTAAGACATAATGGCATATTGCTCTTGAAAATTATGCTGTTTCTTCCAAAAGCTCTCCAGGCAAGTTTTGTACGCCGATTAATTTCTTCATCAATGTGACCCTCACTTGATATCTGCTGTCCAAGATAAACATACGTATCTGTTATCTCCAGTTTTTCTCCATCAATCGATAAATCTTCATTTCTTGTAAAAGCATTGAACATCACTTTTGTCTTCTGAAAGTTCATTTTTAATCCCACTTCTTTACTCTTGTCAGCAAGTTCCTGGATCATACTCTGCAGCTCTGATGGGGTAGTTGCAAAAATGACTACGTCATCAGCAAAACGAAGGTGGGTTAGATAATCTCCATTAATCTTTATCCCTTTGTTTTCCCAGTTCAGTGATTGAAAGACATTTTCCAATGTGGCATTAAAGAGCTTCGGAGATATGGTGTCACCTTGTCTCACTCCCTTTCCAATTTTTATGTGTGTTGTATTTTCAAACAGCCGAATCTTTGCACTTGCATTTTCATAGATGTTATTAATAATATTAATGTATGCATCTTCAATACCGCAGGATTTCAGAGCCGTGGTAACTGCTGATGGTTTCACCAAATCAAAGGCTTTTTCATAATCGATAAAAGCCATGCACAATGGAAGTTCATATTCCCTCGCTCTTTCAATTAGTTCTCTCAGTACGTGGATATGATCTATTGTGCTGTAGCCACTCCTGAATCCAGCTTGTTCTCTCGGTTGAGCCATGTCCAGTGTTACCTTCAAGCGGTGTGAAAGAACTTTAGTGAAGATTTTATAAACCACTGATAGGAGGCTGATAGGTCTGTAGTTCCTGAGATCCTCAATGTCACCTTTTTTATGTAGCAGGATCATTGTAGCATTGTTCCAATCCTCAGGAATCTTTCCCTTCATTAAGGCATCGAGTGAAAATTTGGGCGAGTACTGTTTCAATTTCTCCACTTGCTTCTTGTATGATGTCTATAGTAATTCCATCTTCTCCTGGAGCTTTCCCCCGCTTCATGTTCTTGATTGCATGAGCAACTTCTGCTGGGAGGACTGGAAGAACTCTGGTACCTTTCATGATGTCTGGAGTACATGTATCATCCCTTTCATATAATTTGGAGTAGAAATCTTTCACTCTTGTCAAAATTTCGCCTCTATTTCTTGTTATAGAACCATCTTCTTTTCTCAGAGCCATAATCTGTTTTCTTCCCTTACTGAGATGTCCCTTTGCTATCTTTAGGCTTTGGTTGTTTTCAATTGCTTTCCTCACTAGCTCACAGTTGAATTTCCTTACGTCTTCAGTGATACTTTTTCATGCTGTCTTGCATAGCTCTATATATTCCACTTTGGAAGTCACATCTTCTTTAGTTGTCCTCATCTCTCTTCTTTTTTGCATCAACATTTTGGTTTTTCCTGATAATTTGTTTACATGCAACTTGTTCTTAGACCCAGCTAATTTTGTTGCTGTTTCCATAAGAGCTTTGGTTACTTTTCTGTTAACTTCCGAAATATCCACTTCTTCCGATATTAGGCCTTCTAAAGCAGAGAATCTGTTCTTCAGTTCCAACTTGAAAGTATTATGGTGTTTTTTAAGGTTGGTTATGTCAATACATTTTGTTTGTCTTATGAGCTTGCCACGTTCCAGTTTAGTGTTGAGGTGCATCTTACATCTCACCAATCTATGGTCACTACCTGTGTTGAACTTGTTCAGCACACTGCAGTCTTCGATGACGAATTTTTTGTTACACATAATAAAATCAATTTCACTTGTCGTCCCAATTGGATGTCTCCATGTCCATTTCCTGTGTGGCTTTTTCTTGAAAAAGGAATTCAAGATGAAAAATCCTTCTGCCTCTGCAAACTCAACGAGAGTATTTCCCCGCTGGTTTCTGTTGCCGTGACCGAATTTACCTACTGAAGTTTCATTCTGTTGCTGGTGCCCTATTTTTGCATTGAAATCTCCCATAATTATCTTCAAGTGCTGCTTACCTTTATTATTTAGATGACGAATTTCCTCATAAAATTCTTCAATTTCTTCTTCAGGATGACTTGTGGTGGGTGCATAAGTTTGAATAATCTGAGCCTGGTATCTTCTCGATAGTTGGATAACGAGTCGTGCAGCTCTGTCAGAGGAACTTTCAACTTCTACCACTTTATCCTTCAGTTTCTTGTTTATTATAAATCCAACACCACTAGTTCTGCCAGTATCTGTCCCACGATAGTAGAAGAGATGTCCACTTTTCAGTTCAATGAGATCTTCTCCTTTTCTCCTTACCTCACTTAGCCCGACGATGTCCCACTTGATCCTTTGTAGTTCCTCTTCCAATTCAAGAAGCCTTGAATCAGAATACATATAAACTTGAGTAATTCTTAAGGGGTCTGTGATAGCAGTGTAAGTTCTTCTGTGAAGCAAATGAAAGCTATCTCACCAAGACTTTTATTTTGCTCTACTTTCTTGGTTCAACCAAAAATGAATGGAAGGTTTTTTTTTTTTCTAAAGTCCATGTTATTCCACAAAGCACTGATTGCTATGCAAGTTCTCTGCTTTATTTGGACAACTGATGAATTTAAAATAACGATGTGGTAATTTTTAACTTGCTACACACAAAAAATAACTTCATCTTTCCCCTGCAAAAAAATTCATTTTACACAGAATTTCAGAAATCTGATTTAAGGTTCATACCCTTTTAAACAAAATAAATTCAAGCACATTTAAAACCAAATTATTGTACGTGTGTGTGCTGTCAGTCGGTCAGTAGGCAGTATTTTAACAAGTTCAAACCATTAAACTTAGCTGGAAAGGGCACACCTTCAATGACCAGCCTGTTACCCCCTGCTAGTTTATTTTATTAACTTTGAATTGTCCCTTTATTTTGGCATTTTCCAAAATAATTTTATTTTGTGGAATATTTTGAAAAGGTACATTACTTTCATATTCATCTGCTGGTATGATATTGTTTCCTTTAACTTTTTATTTTTGATGCATGACCTTGAGTTCTAACACTTTAGTTGCTCACTGTGGTTTTGAATTCATTGGAGTGGGGGGAGTCATGCGGAAGAGGGCACACAACGAAACAACAAGGGCAGTGTGAGAATCACAAGACATCCTGGGCTGCTTGCTGGTAAGACTGCAAGAGAGTGGGATCGGACTGATGTCACAGCACATTCTGAGGTTATAAAAGTCCCTGGCAGCAGTGGTGGTGGTAATGGGGAGGGGGTATTATAACCAGGAGACAAAGTGTCCATGCATGAATCACTAGCAATTCCCAGAAGTTCCACCCTCTGGCAAGAGCACGTCCCTAACCCGTCAACAGAAGGCCATCATGATTCGCGAATACATCATTCTACACTTATTTTACTCCGTAGCGATGCCATAGCGAAAGTACCAGCTGTCCACACTAGAGCTGAGACAGGCTGGGCCCGAGCCCGAAAGCCCGGCCCCTAACCGGGCTTGGGCTTCATTTGAAAAACTTCTGGTCGGGCTCGGGCTGCCATATATAGATTTTTTTTTACCGGTCAGTTTTACCAAATAGTTATTGCATTTTTGAACTTCACTTTTAGTTGGTAAAGTTCGATGAACACTTACCGCACGTGGGGCTTGGCTTTCAATTCATATTTCCGTCATGTGGATGCGGCACGGGATTTTTTCATTTGGCCACGGGTCCGCTTCTTCTTCTTTTTTTTTTTTTCTCCGTTGGAATTTATTTTGTCTCATCACCAAATGAGTTTTTCCTTTGCTGCATCCTCATTTACTTCAATATTTATTCATACCCGAGTACTTTCAGTAAAATTCCTTTACCGTCTTCGAGGGGACGTTTTGCTCCGACTAGCACGGACCGTGTCAGCTGGGCATTTCGGTGGTTCTCGCGGGCTGCTTCTGTCATCGGCTATCGCTTCTTCTTGGGCATTGTGGCGCCATCTCTTGTTGGTCAGTGATCTCACTTTTCGAACTTTTTCATTTTTTTGCTCAATTTTAATTAAATTCTTCCAGCTGTTTCTCAAATTATTAGGGTCATTATGGTTGCAAACTTTTGTCCTATTTTTTTCAATCATTACCGACTCTGCTATTCTGAGGTGTTTTTCGGATTTACAGCTTTTAATGATTTTTATATTTTCGAAGTTTGGATATTTTTGGTTATCTAGACAGTATTGGATAAGTGCTGTTTTTTCTTCTTTTTTCTGCCAGTTTTTTACGTGTTGTTTTAATCTGTGTTTAAGCTTATTTTTGGTACTTCCTATATAAGCCATTGGAGGATTTTCAGTAATAGGAATTGAGTCAATACCTGCTTTTTCTAACATTTTTATTTTTTCATTTTTTATTACTATATTTTTGATGGTGTTTACTTTTCCTCCAATTTGAATGTTATGTTTTTTACAAATGTTATTAATTTCATTGGTAGTACCTTTTACGTAAGGAAAACCATTTAAATATTTGACTTCTTTTTTATTTACTACAGCATTATTTTTTAGTTTCTTTATTACTTCAGTGTCCCATTTTTTTATTAAATGGTTAGGATAACCAAAGCTGCCTGCAATTTTTTTTATGAATTTGATTTCTTCATTGATGAACTGACTATTTTCAGAATGCGTATATGCTCTTTTAATTAAGGTTTTAATACTATTGCATTTTTGAGGATAAGGATGTGCTGAATTGTACGGGATTAGGACCGGAACGAATGAACTTTTCCGATAAACCCTGTATAGAAACTTATCTGTGGATTTGATAACCTGTACATCCAAAAAGGCTAATGCATTATTTTTTCTATTTCAACAGTGAGTTCTATAGTTGGATATAAAGCGCTGTAACATTTTGTTAATTTTTTTAATTCTTCTTCGTTCAGTTTTGATAGAATGAAAATATCATCTACGTATCGACAGTACACTTCTGGTTTTTCTTCCATACGATGCAGGACATTTTCTTCAATTTCGTTCATCACAACCTCAGCATATAGAGTTGATAATGGTGAGCCCATTGGGCCTCCTGAATTTTGCTTGAATATTTTGTTCTTGTATGTAAAAATATTATTTTCATATAAATAGACTAAAACTTTTTTGAATTCATGAATTTGTGTGTTATTTAAAATTTTAAGATTTTGCAACTTCTTAATGATAATTTCAATAGCATCTGGAACAGGAGTGCTTGGATATAATGCTTTAACGTCCATGCTTGCCATATTTAAGTCCTTTAGGTCAGTTTTTACATTTTTAATTTCCTCTATAAATTCATGTGTTCTTGATGGTGAACTTGTTGTTCATGAAAAAGGGTGCTAGGAATTTGTAAATGTTTTTCTCTAAAGTTATCAATGGTGAGTTTTTTTTTTTTTGAAACTATCAGTCTCATTGGAGCATCATCCTTGTGCGTTTTTATCTTTGCAACGATACGTGGTATGCCTGCTCCCATTGGTGGAAAAGAGCGCTTGATTTCATCTGGTAAGGTGCTATGATTTCTTATATCCGCTAAGAATTTAATTTGATTATCAGTTGGGTCTTTCATAATTTCGGTACAATTTAATCCATTGATTGCTGCTGTCATTTTTTGTTCAAATTCATCAGTGTTGAGAATAATGATTTGGCCAGATTTATCTGCTTCACAGAATTTGATATATGGGTCATTTTTCAATTCCAATAGTTGTTTTTTTTCATATTTTAATTTTTTCTCTATATAGAAGTTTTTGTTGTTTTTGGCATTATATTCTTTTAGAATAACTCTATATAATTTGTTCTCTACTTCAGTTTTATTCTCTGCGCCTGGTATATTTTTGAGAATATCTTCGAGGCAAGGGATGATTTCTTCAGTTTTAGGGAGGCCTTGTGGAAAGGCAAATTTTTTCCCTTTTTGTAAAATTGCTTTTTGTGTAAAGCTTAAATTCTTATCAGACCGATTTTCATATACATTATATTCATTTATGGGTTCCTTATTTAATTCTTGTTCATCAAATAGTGCATTTAATTTTTTATCTACCGTAATGCTATTGGAGTTTGCTTCTTTGTTAGCAATTTCGTTAATTTCGATGAACGTAGTATCCAAAATGCGATCTTTCCAAGTGCCATCAAATTGTGCATATTTTGAGTTCCTTATCAGCTTCCATAATTCATAAACTTGAGCATTAAGTCTGAATATTTGTTTTCTTTTAGCTATAATTTCGTTACTAAGTCGTTTTTGTTGACATCGAAGCAGGATGTAATAATCCTTCTTACTTGTTGGCTTGTTCTTAAGTCTCAAAAATTTGGGGATAAATCCAAAATCTCTGCAAGTTACAAGAAAACGTTCTTGAACTTCAAATTTCATACATTTGATTTTAAGACGTTTGAATTTGGTGATTGTTGTTAATTCACGGTTCGAAAAGAGATTGCGATAGTGCATCGTGAGGCCTAAACTGCCTTTGATCTAACCACTTGAAAGAATAATTCGTGTGCTTCAAAGTTTCAATTTACTTCCGATATTGGAGGTTAATTATTTAACGTGCATTAATGCATTTGCATTTTTGAACTTCACTTTTAGTTGGTAAAGTTCGATGAACACTTACCGCACGTGGGGCTTGGCTTTCAATTCATATTTCCGTTATGTGGATGCGGCACGGGATTTTTTCATTTGGCCACGGGTCCGCTTCTTCTTCTTTTTTTTCTGCGTTGGAATTTATTTTGTCTCATCACCAAATGAGTTTTTCCTTTGCTGCATCCTCATTTACTTCAATATTTATTCATACCCGAGTACTTTCAGTAAAATTCCTTTACCGTCTTCGAGGGGACGTTTTGCTCCGACTAGCACGGACCGTGTCAGCTGGGCATTTCGGTGGTTCTCGCGGGCTGCTTCTGTCATCGGCTATCGCTTCTTCTTGGGCGTTGTGGCGCCATCTCTTGTTGGTCAGTGATCTCACTTTTCGAACTTTTTCATTTTTTTGCTCAATTTTAATTAAATTCTTCCAGCTGTTTCTCAAATTATTAGGGTCATTATGGTTGCAAACTTTTGTCCTATTTTTTTCAATCATTACCGACTCTGCTATTCTGAGGTGTTTTTCGGATTTACAGCTTTTAATGATTTTTATATTTTCGAATTTTGGATATTTTTGGTTATCTAGACAGTATTGGATAAGTGCTGTTTTTTCTTCTTTTTTCTGCCAGTTTTTTACGTGTTGTTTTAATCTGTGTTTAAGCTTATTTTTGGTACTTCCTATATAAGCCATTGGAGGATTTTCAGTAATAGGAATTGAGTAAATACCTGCTTTTTCTAACATTTTTATTTTTTCATTTTTTATTACTATATTTTTGATGGTGTTTACTTTTCCTCCAATTTGAATGTTATGTTTTTTACAAATGTTATTAATTTCATTGGTAGTACCTTTTACGTAAGGAAAACCATTTAAATATTTGACTTCTTTTTTATTTACTACAGCATTATTTTTTAGACAGCTTAAACACAGATTAAAACAACACGTAAAAAACTGGCAGAAAAAAGAAGAAAAAACAGCACTTATCCAATACTGTCTAGATAACCAAAAATATCCAAAATTCGAAAATATAAAAATCATTAAAAGCTGTAAATCCGAAAAACACCTCAGAATAGCAGAGTCGGTAATGATTGAAAAAAATAGGACAAAAGTTTGCAACCATAATGACCCTAATAATTTGAGAAACAGCTGGAAGAATTTAATTAAAATTGAGCAAAAAAATGAAAAAGTTCGAAAAGTGAGATCACTGACCAACAAGAGATGGCGCCACAATGCCCAAGAAGAAGCGATAGCCGATGACAGAAGCAGCCCGCGAGAACCACCGAAATGCCCAGCTGACACGGTCCGTGCTAGTCGGAGCAAAACGTCCCCTCGAAGACGGTAAAGGAATTTTACTGAAAGTACTCGGGTATGAATAAATATTGAAGTAAATGAGGATGCAGCAAAGGAAAAACTCATTTGGTGATGAGACAAAATAAATTCCAACGGAGAAAAAAAAAAAAAAGAAGAAGAAGCGGACCCGTGGCCAAATGAAAAAATCCCGTGCCGCATCCACATAACGGAAATATGAATTGAAAGCCAAGCCCCACGTGCGGTAAGTGTTCATCGAACTTTACCAACTAAAAGTGAAGTTCAAAAATGCAAATGCATTAATGCACATTAAATAATTAACCTCCAATATCGGAAGTAAATTGAAACTTTGAAGCACACGAATTATTCTTTCAAGTGGTTAGATCAAAGGCAGTTTAGGCCTCACGATGCACTATCGCAATCTCTTTTCGAACCGTGAATTAACAACAATCACCAAATTCAAACGTCTTAAAATCAAATGTATGAAATTTGAAGTTCAAGAACGTTTTCTTGTAACTTGCAGAGATTTTGGATTTATCCCCAAATTTTTGAGACTTAAGAACAAGCCAACAAGTAAGAAGGATTATTACATCCTGCTTCGATGTCAACAAAAACGACTTAGTAACGAAATTATAGCTAAAAGAAAACAAATATTCAGACTTAATGCTCAAGTTTATGAATTATGGAAGCTGATAAGGAACTCAAAATATGCACAATTTGATGGCACTTGGAAAGATCGCATTTTGGATACTACGTTCATCGAAATTAACGAAATTGCTAACAAAGAAGCAAACTCCAATAGCGTTACGGTAGATAAAAAATTAAATGCATTATTTGATGAACAAGAATTAAATAAGGAACCCATAAATGAATATAATGTATATGAAAATCGGTCTGATAAGAATTTAAGCTTTACACAAAAAGCAATTTTACAAAAAGGGAAAAAATTTGCCTTTCCACAAGGCCTCCCTAAAACTGAAGAAATCATCCCTTGCCTCGAAGATATTCTCAAAAATATACCAGGCGCAGAGAATAAAACTGAAGTAGAGAACAAATTATATAGAGTTATTCTAAAAGAATATAATGCCAAAAACAACAAAAACTTCTATATAGAGAAAAAATTAAAATATGAAAAAAAAAACAACTATTGGAATTGAAAAATGACCCATATATCAAATTCTGTGAAGCAGATAAATCTGGCCAAATCATTATTCTCAACACTGATGAATTTGAACAAAAAATGACAGCAGCAATCAATGGATTAAATTGTACCGAAATTATGAAAGACCCAACTGATAATCAAATTAAATTCTTAGCGGATATAAGAAATCATAGCACCTTACCAGATGAAATCAAGCGCTCTTTTCCACCAATGGGAGCAGGCATACCACGTATCGTTGCAAAGATAAAAACGCACAAGGATGATGCTCCAACGAGACTGATAGTTTCAAAAAAAAAAACTCACCATTGATAACTTTAGAGAAAAACATTTACAAATTCCTAGCACCCTTTTTCATGAACAACAAGTTCACCATCAAGAACACATATGAATTTATAGAGAAAATTAAAAATGTAAAAACTGACCTAAAGGACTTAAATATGGCAAGCATGGACGTTAAAGCATTATATCCAAGCACTCCTGTTCCAGATGCTATTGAAATTATCATTAAGAAGTTGCAAAATCTTAAAATTTTAAATAACACACAAATTCATGAATTCAAAAAAGTTTTAGTCTATTTATATGAAAATAATATTTTTACATACAAGAACAAAATATTCAAGCAAAATTCAGGAGGCCCAATGGGCTCACCATTATCAACTCTATATGCTGAGGTTGTGATGAACGAAATTGAAGAAAATGTCCTGCATCGTATGGAAGAAAAACCAGAAGTGTACTGTCGATACGTGGATGATATTTTCATTCTATCAAAACTGAACGAAGAATTAAAAAAATTAACAAAATGTTACAGCGCTTTATATCCAACTATAGAACTCACTGTTGAAATAGAAAAATAATGCATTAGCCTTTTTGGATGTACAGGTTATCAAATCCACAGATAAGTTTCTATACAGGGTTTATCGGAAAAGTTCATTCGTTCCGGTCCTAATCCCGTACAATTCAGCACATCCTTATCCTCAAAAAATGCAATAATATTAAAACCTTAATTAAAAGAGCATATACGCATTCTGAAAATAGTCAGTTCATCAATGAAGAAATCAAATTCATAAAAAAAATTGCAGGCAGCTTTGGTTATCCTAACCATTTAATAAAAAATGGGACACTGAAGTAATAAAGAAACTAAAAAATAATGCTGTAGTAAATAAAAAGAAGTCAAATATTTAAATGGTTTTCCTTACGTAAAATGTACTACCAATGAAATTAATAACATTTGTAAAAAACATAACATTCAAATTGGAGGAAAAGTAAACACCATCAAAAATATAGTAATAAAAAATGAAAAAATAAAAATGTTAGAAAAAGCAGGTATTTACTCAATTCCTATTACTGAAAATCCTCCAATGGCTTATATAGGAAGTACCAAAAATAAGCTTAAACACAGATTAAAACAACACGTAAAAAACTGGCAGAAAAAAGAAGAAAAAACAGCACTTATCCAATACTGTCTAGATAACCAAAAAATATCCAAAATTCGAAAATATAAAAATCATTAAAAGCTGTAAATCCGAAAAACACCTCAGAATAGCAGAGTCGGTAATGATTGAAAAAAATAGGACAAAAGTTTGCAACCATAATGACCCTAATAATTTGAGAAACAGCTGGAAGAATTTAATTAAAATTGAGCAAAAAAATGAAAAAGTTCGAAAAGTGAGATCACTGACCAACAAGAGATGGCGCCACAACACCCAAGAAGAAGCGATAGCCGATGACAGAAGCAGCCCGCGAGAACCACCGAAATGCCCAGCTGACACGGTCCGTGCTAGTCGGAGCAAAACGTCCCCTCGAAGACGGTAAAGGAATTTTACTGAAAGTACTCGGGAATGAATAAATATTGAAGTAAATGAGGATGCAGCAAAGGAAAAACTCATTTGGTGATGAGACAAAATAAATTCCAACGGAGAAAAAAAAGAAGAAGAAGCGGACCCGTGGCCAAATGAAAATCCCGTGCCGCATCCACATAACAGAAATATGAATTGAAAGCCAAGCCCCACGTGCGGTAAGTGTTCATCGAACTTTACCAACTAAAAGTGAAGTTCAAAAATGCAAATGCATTAATGCACGTTAAATAATTAACCTCCAATATCGGAAGTAAATTGAAAAATAGTTATTGGTTTTATTTCCAAAACTTTTTTTTTTTTTTTCAGCAGCAGTTCTCACTCACTGCCAGAAAGTTGTTCTTTTAGTTATGTCTGTTGTTTAGCTATCTGTAGGAGGGTGAATTAAATTTAATTAGTCCCTTCAGGCAATGCAGTTGTTCCGTCCATGTAAAGCCGGCTGACAGCCACCAGGGAACGGCGACAGACCAGCCAGAGAAAATGCGTTAGAAGTGGGTGGGTAGGATGGGGGTGGGGTCCTTACTTGCAATACGAGGTGTAAAAAGAAAACTGACAGGCAGCAAACATAAGAAAGAGTAAGGGGATTGGATAAAGGAAAGGAGAATGAATGTCTGGAAGACAGCAAAAAGCCAGTTAAGCTAACAATGTACAGTACTTTCCCCCATTCTCTAGTTTTATGAGTATCATAAAACTAGAGAATAGTGCTGCCGTTAGATGTTTAGGATGCCGATGAAGAGATTTTCTGAAGGCGTAAATTAGACCCAAGATTAGTCTCGATTACCCATGATGGTTTACGCATAAGGTTAAATTCTCTCCATAATTGCTTCGTAAAACTATACAGTAGCCAGGAAGACCGACGGGCCTTTGAAGTTTTCTGATGCTTTTTGTGATCAACATTTAAAACCGGTTACATCTTGTGCATTTCCTAAGACAGTAACACGATGGATAATCCCGATTCAAAAGTTGTTATGCTGAAGGTCAATTCTGGAAAATATAAAGTTATTAAAAATAATGTTGGAAAGTCTCCTGTGTGGAATATTTTTAGTGAAATTATTGAGAGAGATTCAGGGAAAAAATTGGACTACGCTCTATGTGACAGATACAAATGCATTTTAAAATATAAAAGTTCAACTGGGACAAGTCAGCTTTCTCGTCACTTAAAAACTTGCGCTCCATAAACCTCTTCAAATCCTTAATATAGTTTTTTTCATCCTGCTTCAAAACTGATTACGACAAATGAAAAAGAAAAAGTCTTCTGAGAGTGTGTTAGATTGTGTTCAGAAGATATTAAGCTTTTTGATATAGTTGATGGCGAGGGGTTCATTGCGTTAGCCCAAAGCTTAATCAGCGTAGGTGCTTCGCTAGGAAATGTCAAAGCTAGTGACGTTCTGCCTCACCGTACCACAATATTAAAGCACGTTAGGCAGACGGCAGAAAACGTCAGAATAGCAATTTTGCTTGAAGTCAACGAAAATCTTTGAAATGTCGGTGGAGCGTTGATGACAGATATGAGACTTAGCCTTACAGACAAATGTCACACACCGCAATTACTTGCCATTACATCAATGAGGATTTCCAATGAAAATCACTGGTTTTGTCAACAACGAGTTTCCCTAATGTCCCGAAAACTGGTATCAACATAAAAAGCGAATTAATAGCGACTTTGGAAAGAATCGGCTTTGAAACAGCTCTCTTGACATCAAAGTATACCTTTGTTACTGATGAAGGATCCAACATTAAGTCTGCACTGAAGTGTTATAGAAGGCTAACATGTGTGAATCACTTGTTAAATACTGCATTAATGCACAGTTACAATGAAACTGCAGAAGAATTTCCCCAATTAAAGTGATCCGTGGAAAAATGTAAAGCATTGGTGACATATCTGAAAAAGTCTGGAACTGTTAAAGAGCTTGAAATAACTGTCCAACAGGAAGTAGAAACTAGGTGGAATACTACGTATGTGCACTATGTTGAAATCTGTAATTAGCCAGTTTGCAGCAATTACAGATGTGCTTCACAGGAAAAATGCAGGCCACCAAATTATTGATATAAATGTGGAACTTTTGGAGTTTTTGGTAGAATTCTTAGAAAAATTTAAAGAAGCTAGTCTGCAGTTAGAAGAAGATTTATATCCTACCTTGCATCTTGTTCTGCTGTGGCGCCATTATTTAGAAAAACACTGCACATATAAAGTTACAGATTGCGACGTTGCAAAGTTTATGAAAAAGAAAACCAAAGAATGGCTAGAAAAGAAGATAAAAATTGCCAAACTTCACCGGATAGCTACTTTTTTGCACCCAAAATTCAAATCTCTGAAAATGTTAAGTGGTGAAGAGAAAGCACTAGTTTTCTCAAATGTCTGTGATATAATGTCTCAGTATGAAGGTGAAAATTATCTGGACATAATTAGCAATTCCAATACAAACACACTTGCTGCAGAAAAGAAAAGTGCTGGAATTTTTTAGAACGGACTGATGACACAGAGAGCCCAGTGTTAGCCATCGATGAAGTGCAACGGTATATTGACCTTTCTGTTGGAAACTGCGATGTGGAAATAGAAAACAAGAACTTGTTGTTTTGGTGAAAAAATTCTTCTTTTACGAATCTGGCTAAAGTAGCTAGGCATATTTTTAATATCCCTGCTAGCAGTGCATCCAGTGAACGGGACTTCAGCATTGCTGGGAGAGTTTTAGAGGAAAGAAGATGCAGCCTGAGTCCTGATGCCATGGATGCAGTACTCTTTCTGAAGAATTATGCACGTCACAGAAACACCGAAAAAAATATTGAAGGCAAGATAAAAGAAATCACTATATTCCACGTTAAATTATGCAACAGGTGCTTGATTTTGTGAAACAGAAAAATGAAATATTATATTTCAGATTACTAGATTAATTTGTGTGGTAAATAAATTTCAATTTCATTGGCCATGTTTCTTTTTCACTCAAAATGATAAAAGTGGGCAAAATTTCCATTTTAAAAAAAGTGACGTGAAATTGTTGGCATAGTGACTGTGAAAGCAACTACGGTAAATGTTTTGGTAAGTTATTTCTTTATTTTTTGAAATTTCGTATCTTTGGGTCTTTTCATACTATGTAGGATGTATTTCAAAAAGTCATCATAATCCTTTGCTAAAATTTTAAGGGAGATTCTCATTCCACCAAAAGGGAATTGAAATTATTTCAACTGAACAGATGCACAGAATGTATGTTCTATTTAATGTATGTTCTATTCAATACTTCACGAAAAATTATCTGAACACATTTATTAAAGCAGTGAAAATGACATACTTCATTTAATTTAGGAAAAGTGTAACTTATATTTAGGTAATTTACGTATTTTTGTACTAAATATTTTTAAGTATAGCAACATGAACCGTACCCTACAGAAAGCAAAAATGTCTATGGAAAATGAAAATGAGTTCATGTTTCACCGACAAAAAATTATTATGTTCCACGTACTGTAAAGAAGTGCATATATACATTGTTATCGTTAGTGTCACTGGGACATACTTTTTGTTGATGCCATATAAATTGTGGAACAAGATGAGTACATAAAAATATGGAAGGCACAAAAATGAAACTAGATGTTAAAATCTTCTAATATAACTTTTGCTATGATTCCGGTTGGCGCATGAAAGCTTAGGATCAATTTATAACACAGGACAGGAAAAAAAAAAAAAAAAAAAAAGACCCAATTAAATAGTTTAAATTAGATCTATCAAAACTGTGCGTGTCCTTCTGCACTGGGTAGTTTTTACAGCAATTTAAAATTTTCAATAGTTTACAAAAGTTGATAAAATAAAGTAAAAAAAAAAAAAAAAAAAAAGTCTACTTCGGGCTCGAGCTCGGGCTTAGACTCTATGACAAAAATGGCACACAGTCCTCGGGCTCGGACTATAAGACTTCGGACCCGGGCGGTCTCGGGCCCCCAAAACTGAGCCCGAACTCACCTCTAGTCCAGAAACTCCCCGGAGTTAAACACAAGTTCTACCCTATTTGTTTGGTGTTTTTATTTGAGCTACACAGAAATGTTCTACACAGCCTTTTAGCACAAACAAATTATTTTATACATGCTCTTTCATATCATTACTTTAAAAAATAAAATAAAATCAAGTACTATTTAGAGATTCTTAAACTTTTTCAAGTACTTTCAAGGATTTGAAAATGTACTTTTTATTTCAAGGACTTTTCAAGGAGCACATGAATCATGTGATTAAATTACAATGAAGATGAGGCAAACTAATATTGGAAGGACTTTTCAACAAAATAATTCAGAATATAGTCCAGTGTGTGTTAGAATTAGAAATAAATCTTCAACGGGCCCAGTGGACCACTAGAATTTGCAAACCACTGGTCCACCAAAATGCCTACTGGTCCATAAAAAAAAAAACTTAGACATTTACAATATATGTAAAATAACGTGTCGTTTTAATGGAATTTTTTCAAATATTTATTTTTAAACATCATTAGTTTGCAGCCTAAAAAGAAAATCATACAGCAAGGTAAAAGAAATAGAAATTCATTTTTTAACTTGGGACACATTAGAAAGAAAAAAATTTTACTAGCTAACTGGGCCAGTAAAATCTAGAGTTCAGTGGTCTGATGTAAGTTTACTGGCCAATGGCCAGCGGACCACTGGGCATTTCGAACGCTGTAGTCTATCTTGTAGTTCTGTGTTGTAGAAATGTATTTCCAAATCATGAAAAACAAAACTTTTTATTGATCAAGTGAACGTACACAAGGCAGCTTAACAATACTGATGATGTGAAAAATTACCACCTACATTACTATCCCACTCATTGCCACCAGTCGTTTAATGGGATCACAAGCATTTTTCTGCTTTGGAATTTCAACTGTTCTCTAATAAATTAATATACAAATAAATAAATACAGAAAGTTATTGGGTTGACATATTTCATAACACGTTTAAGACTACAGTTCCAGAGCAAGTCACAGTCTATTGAACTTCCAAAATAACATTACTAAAAACATGTGTGTAACAAAATATTGCATATCCATTCATCCCCAAAATACTGCATATTCATTTAACCCATCCTCCACTCCTGTGAGCTTCACAAGAATTAAAAGGATATTTCATTTAATTATTAATAAATCTAATTATTTGTTCCCAAAAACTTCTTTATCATGACCAAAACTGAAAAGCTGTGACATTACAATTTTTCATTAGCAGACACTAAAATGGCACACTTTCGCATGCTAAACGTGTGACCTAAAACAACCCTTATGTCATGGCTAACAAAATGCAAACGCTTTGTTGCTATGGGATCAGGAGCACTGTTTATGTATTCAAATATAACTGAAATTATGTTATGATTAGTCAATGCCCATTAAAAATCTCCCATAAAAACAGCATATCTGTAACTTAAAAACCTAGAGAGCACCTCACACACAAAATTTAAAGTTGATTCATTTACCCACCCAGACTTATTCAAGGCTAAATTTCTCTGCTTGAATTATGAACTAAGTAACTTTTAGCCTATGATTTTTCTCACTTATTAGCCGCAATATCAACAAACATCATGGTAAATTTTATTAGAGCTGGACTGCTAATTTTAAGAATATTTAACTTTTGGTATCAAAGGTCTCCAAAACTTGACCAAGACCATCAATAATTTTTGTATCTTCTCTGGGTTTTTTTTTTTTTTTTTTTTGATTGGAGATTTAACGACCACCATGAGCAACTCAATGGGCTATAAGCAGTCACCTGTCCCTAATTTAGGGTCACTGGTTCCAGGGAAGGGAGAGAGCCAGTGCCGTAAGACAAACACAACATCCATGCCTCACCGGGATTCGAACACGGACCCCTTACGGACGAATGATCAGAGGCCATCGCTTAGACCACTGTGCCACCGGGGCGGCTTTCTCTGGTTGTTTCATTGTGTTTCTTGCCAGCCCCCCCCCCCCAACTTCTCCCACAAAAAAAGTGAAAAAACAAAAAAACATTAACTGCTATCTACATGCAATGAATATCTTTATACAGACCAGTGCTTATGTAAAATGAGTATGTGAACTTAATATTTTGGTAATAAAAACAAAGTTAACTCTACCTAAGAAGCTCTCCTATCAAAGTGAAACAGCAAAACTTTAGGTTAAGAATTCATGTTACACTCCTGAAGCCTGTAGATAAGGAACTCCCACTCCCAAGAATTAAAGACAGTTATAAGAGATGCAGTGAAGCAGATCCAAAAAAATATTAAGCAATCATTCAGAGTTCTACAAAGGGAAGTTAAGAGGTTTACAAACAGGGAAGAAATTTATGTTAATTTACATACATTACCATATTTTTTGGAATATGAGGAATACTTTTTACCCAAAAATTTGGTGTCAAAATCTCTCTGCATCATACATACCGTAGGTCAACATTTTCACCATGAATATATGCATATGTATGCTGCTATAAAGACTGGTAAATGAGTTTTAAATATTACTGCATTATCTTAGGTACAGTGCTTGATATTCTTCTGCACTTTTTCTACAATGTGGTATTGTGAATGCTTGCACAGGGTGATCGTAAACTTGCGCAACCCATAGTTTGAATTTTCATAAATTGTTGCTAAAATCATTCTTTTTGCACACTAGATGTCACTACCATACTGTTAGGAAGTATCAGTGAAGCCGAGGTCACTGTGATGTGTACAGGTTGTTCGTAGAGGAGATGAAATGTCTTTTTCCCAGACGCAGCGAATTTTCATTCTGGAAAGTTATTTCGCAACTCGTTTATACAGATGCGTTGCCGAGGACTTTAGCAAGAAATTTCCGGGTACAGCAGTCCCCAATAAGTCCACAATATCGCGATTAGTGCAGCATTTTCAGGACACTGGATCTGTTGCAGATAAAAAGCTCCGGGAAACCCTCCATTTTGACTCACCATAAAGTGGATGAGATAAAGAAAGCACTGCAGCGGTCGCCACGAAAAAGCCTCCGGAAACTCACCATGCAATCATCAATCTCATACAGCAGTGCTTTTAAAGCTGCAAGATCGTTACATCTTCGTCCATATCGTATCAGTGCAGTGCATGAACTCAAGGCCCCAGATGCAGGCAAACGAATACACTCCTGCCAATGGTTCTGCTCATTCCTTGAACAATGTGGAATACTGAGTCTGGATTAGAGATGAGCTCGAGCCCGGGCGGGCTCAGAATTCATTAACTACCAAAAACCCAAGTCCGGCCTCGGAATTACACGTCTTGAATTTCATTACTGTAATTAATTCAACACGTGTAATTCCGAGCCCGGTTGAATTACACGTGTTGACTTTCATTGTGGATTTGTTACCATGTTGGAAGGATTTTCAATTTCTTAAGCTAGCTGCCATTGCAAGACAAATTTTGCTTAGCAAGACTTGCATTATGCATTGTCCAAAGCTATGCGAGGATTAGTTTAAGGAGGTCTGGTATTGAAAAACTAGGAAAAAAACACATTCCCATTTTTTGTATTTTATTAAAAATCAAGAATCTTATCTTTAAAATTATGTATTAATTCCCAAAATTGGGCAGTTAGAAGTATTGTTATTCATTTTTTAAAATTTCCTCACTCCCACAATTTTTGGGGTGACATTGGTTTTTAGAGGGAACATGGTTTTTAATGTTATTGTTTACTGTATATTGTTTACTATATATTCATATATTGTTGGAATGGAAATTGATCTGCATCATATATTGTTGGAATGAGTAAAAAATTGGAGTGCATTGGGCTCATTCAGCTTATAGAATGCATGCATGAAAAAACTGAAAACCAAAAAGAATCTGTGCATAATATTATATGAAATGTAGTACCAAAAACAGTGTTCATGTGGCTTCAAACACTATTGTCAGGAGTCAAAGAAGATGTTTTTCATTTTAACATGGCTCATCTATCCAAATGCTTGATTTTGCGAAAAAGTGTGGAGTATGAGAATATTTGCATATCGGCCATGCGACACTTGATTTCGCGGCGGAAAGAAAAATTTTAAATGCACAAAAACCGGCTTGTACCATTAAAAATGCGAGGGAAAAAATTTGGAAGAGTCATTTGCAGCTGCTGAAGACTTAGATGAGCCATCTTATGGCTGTGGAATGCATTAAAGAGGTATTTGTAACAAAATTCAACAATAACAATAAAAATAAATAAATAAAAAGAAAGTAAGAAAAACCTGTGTTTTAAACTTTGACGCTCGTTTTCTCAAAATGTATATTTTTACCAGTTAGGAACATTTTTCTCAGCATCTACTGAACTCAAAGTTCTAAAATTTTTACCATATCTTCATTATATCTATGTTCAAGCTTTAACACAGGGATTAACCATTATCCATCCGAGTTTATTTAGAATGTTTTTAACATTAAATTATCAGTTTTAAAGTGAGGCATATTTAAAAAACATATTTAATTAAATTTTTTGGTTACGAACTGAATGCCCGTGTTAAAGTATTATTAAATGTTGTCTGAATAAGAGGTAAAAATTTGAGATCAATACAGCCACTAGTTTCTGAAAAAGGTGTTCCTAAACTTATGAAATTTAGCATTGGCTTCATATAGCAGTCTCCGGACTCCCTTAAAAATAATTAGTTTCAAGAGTTTAGTTCAGTTAATCCACTTCATAATATTAATATGTTCTTCGAAATACTATGCATCAAACCAAATGTTCTAAAATGTGAACTAAATAATTAAGAAATAATCAATGCACGTGCTTTTCAACCGTACCATGGGAATCGGTAATTTCGGCCAAAACTGAAGATAAGAAAATCTTTTAGAAACACAAAATATTCCATTCGCTGCTTCTTTTTGATTTCTAAATTTATCTTTATTTTGAATAAACTGAATTATAAAACATACAACGCTGTACAGACAGTTGCATGTGTTTAAAATTTTGACTATAGGATGCTAAATATTGCGATATAATTTACATATATGCTAAAAAAAAAAATAAAAAATAACGAATGTAAGAGCATTTCAGACCAGATAATTCTGTATTTTGTAACATTAACAAAGCTTTGCACTCAATAGTGTAATAATCACAATATTATCCTGTGTGTGAGCAGTTTCTAGATCAAGTTCATGAAAATTGCTTACCGTTTAAGCTTCTGGTAACTTCTCAAAAAAAGAATCACATCTAATGCCTCAGCGCTTAACCTTGATCTTCTTTCCTCTAAAACTCTGCCTGCTGCACTAAACACTCTCTCACTTGCAGAACTACTAGCTGGTATACATAGTTACATGTCTTGCAATGGCAGATAGCTTAGAAAATCGAGAATTCTTCCACCACGGCAACAAATCCACAGCTTCAAGGTGTGTTTCTCCCATGAGCAATTATTCCACATACTTACAAATTTCATCTGGATCAGCATCATGAATTTCAAATTCATCTTCCAAATCTTCAAACAAGCCTGTTGATTTTTTTCCTGAAGTCGATGGACTCGATTCCTTCAGCAATGTCGCAGTCTCTTCTTCTTCATCATGGGAAAGCTCATCATTTTGTTCCAGAAGTGCTTGTACTTGCAAATGCATGTCTTTCCTTTCATCCTCCGTTAGCATTCTCAGTGACTTAAAAAGTTCGTGTGAAGAAACGTTGCAATTTTATGCAAATCACTGATAACCAGTTTAGTTTTTAAATACTTTTGAGTTTTTGTTTTTAACACCCTTTCAATCTTCTGAATCCGCCAGAGAAACGTAGCAGTGCTTCAAGAGGTGGTGATAAGAGCACCAAATGCAAAGCTGGACAAAATTCTCCCTCCAGTTGAATACTTGCCTCCTGAATTTTTTTCAAAAACGGTATTAAAACCGTCAACAAGCCAGCATTTATTCCTTCCATGCAATGGGTTTCATTTTTATCCAAAATGTCCCTGATGTCACTTAATTGTTCGTGCACTGATTGTAACATTGCACACAGGCTATTCTACCGAGTTTCCACTTGTTGGTAGACAACGCTGACACAGAACCTGATTTTTTAAGTATGTAACTAACGATTTACAACTCTCCACAGTTGCTTTCATTTCAGGAAATTCCTCAGTTGTCTCCATAAAGCTGTGTTTTAAAGCAATGTTTAATGTGTGGCATGTACACGTCAACAGGCGAAAACATTGCAACGCTGAAGTTATGTTGGCTCCTTCATCCATTACAAACACAATATTTTTATCCAGAACTGAACAATTAAAACCCAACATTATCCAGGGACTGCAAAATTTTGGTATGTAAGTTTTCCATAGTTTTAGAAACTTGTGGAAATGCCACTGTTGTCAACAGAATGCCTCGTAAAACGAAATTGTTATCCACAAATTGGCAGGTGATGGCCATATTACACAGTGCGTCAAAGAATTTTTAAGACTGGCGCTAGATTTCAGCCTACAGTGGCGCCACCAGTGTAATCCCAAATGCGTTATAAACCGTGACCATCTGCTTGCTTTCTGCCAAAAGTACTGCGCAGTTGTTAAAGTAACTCAAACGAAACGGCCGTTCATTAGAGAAGTAAAATTTTTTTCATGTTGAATTATTAAGATGGAACAAAGGGCTGTTATTAAATTTAACACAAAACTTGGTAAAAGTGCCTTGGAAACGTACCAAATGATAAAACAAGTTTGCGGTGAGTTTTGTTTAAGTAGATCAAATGTTTCCCTGTGGCACAAACGTTTTTTGGACGGAAGAGATACGCTAGAAGATGATAAGCATACCGGAAGACCAAGTTCATCTAAGACACCTGAGATGATTGAAAAAGTGCGTGATTTTGTAGCAAACAATCGATGTGCGTCACTAAGAATGATGGAAGAGTCTTTAAACATCAACAAAGAAATGATTTGAACCATCCTGCTCATTACATTCTTCGATAGTAAGGGTATTATCCACAAAGAATTTGTTCCAAGTGGACAAACAATTACTGGTGAGTTTTATTTAAATGTTTTGAGGCGTTTGACAGGCAGAATACGTCGCATTCGTCCAGAATATCGGGATGAAAACAGTTGGTGTTTGTTGCACGATAATGCACCCAGTCCCACCTCACTTCTTGTTCGTAGATTTTTGGCGAAAAATAACGTCTGTGTGTTGAATCATCCACCGTATTCGCCTGATTTAGCACCCTGCGACTTTTCTTTATTCCCAAAACTTAAAATGATGTTAAAAAAGTGTTATTTTGATAATATTTCGACCATACAAACAGCTTTGACGCGTTCTTCGCAGGCAATTCCGCAGAGTGAACTGGAACAGGCATTCGAATAATTATTAAATCGCTGTAACAAGTGTATTGAAGCCGGAGGGACTTATTTTGAATAACAAACCAAAACAAATTATAATTTCTTGTTTCTATTTCATTTTACAGACCCAACCTTAAAAATTCTTTGCCACACTGTGTATGCTTTATTATGATAAGGGGATGTCCACATATGTATCTGTTGTAATTGCACCACCATATTTCTGGATGACTGCGTTTACTTGTACAACGTATGCTATACATACAGATTCAGCTGAACTTTTAATGTGTTTAGATACCGTACTGCAATGTGGGAACACACGTTGAGACATCACTTTGCCCTCAGAAGCACCAACATCAATCAAACATTGAGCTAAGGAATTCTTTACCTTCGACGATATCAAATGGTGGCATGTCTTCTGTGCACAGTTTAACACAGCCTTTTAGAACTTTTGCTTCAGCCGATACGCCCCTACTATCTTTAAAAAAGAATTTCTTGACCGAGCCTGAACTAGACTGTTTGCTGCAATTTTTAGTGGGTCGGGCTGGAAAGTCTGCTGGATCCTGTGGAATATTTGTAAGTTCAGATTCCTTTACACTTCACACATTGAACATAATCGATTTTTTCATTGGTTTTTGAATCTATTATTTCTTGGAAATATTTCCATACCTCTGACTTCCCACGCTTGTTCAGTACGGCGGCAAACTCCCCAGCATCAATTTTTCGCTTTATACCGTTTACACAAGTCTTACTCATTCTCGTGATCTATTGAAAATGCTGCTGGTGGGACCTACTAAGTTAGAATACTCTTCTGTAATCTGTAGCTGAGCTGTGGTTAATGAGGTAAATAAATAGGATGCTGACCCTGGTAGAACATCACATTACTTTAGGTTGTGGTTTGGATTTCGGTTGGGCAGTTCTAACCGAAATCCAAACCAAAACCTAAAGTAACACGATGTTGTGACAGTCCTGCCACCGTCAGCATCCTATTTGTTTACCTTCACAGCAGAATTGAGTCTCATAAATCACAACAGAGTGATTGTAGAATGCGCCCGTACAGATGGAGGAGAAGGAGGGGGGGGGGGTGACAAGAGAAAGGACATGCTGTGTGCTCAGTGTGCTGCTGAGTCTTTGACACTTGAAGACTTGAGCATTAATGTCAACTCTGAACTGCCGGTTTGAATGCAGAAGTCGCTCCCTTCATTTCATGTTTTGTCTATCTGTTCCTCAGTTAGCAACAATTCACTTCGCATTCGCTTTTTGCCACCCCAAGTAACCACTCCTTTCCGAACTACACATACGAATAGCGTATTAACTGAGTATCGAATGGCATATTAACTGAGTATCGAATGGCATATTAACTGAGTATTGATGCTGGGGAGTTTCCGCCATACCGAAGTGGTGGAAGAATCTCTACTGCTACGACATAACAAGTACACTGGTTTCCAAAAACTAAAAGATATGGAGGGTATTTCTTAAAATCAATACTTTTCTGTAAATGCCACCTCACCTTACAGTTTTGCTGCTTTGAAACCGTCAACATAACATAAAAATGTATGCAGTGAAACAATTTTTACAGGAAATCATTGTTTTTTATTGAGTCATATTCTCAAGTTTGAGTGACAGGGAGCCTATAATATGGCAAACATGCTATGACAAGATTGTGTGCATTTGATAATCTTTAAATTCATAGGTTTTTATTTCTGTATCATGAATTTTTATCAAACTGCTATTTATCAAGCTATATATCTAGTAGTGGCATGCTAGCAACACCCGTAGACTTAACAATAGAAATTCTTCAATGTTTGGAAACCACTTTATAATGATAATATCCGGGGAATTATTTTTTAATTACAGTTTTTCATGAAGGTAACTTATAAGCAATTAAACTGGATATATATATATAGAGAGATAGATAGATAGATAGATAGATAGATAGATAGATAGATAGATAGATAGATAGATAGATAGATAGATAGATAGATAAAGAATTCAGTAATGAAATTAAACACGTGTAATTCCAGGCCCTGGCCCGGGGTTTTTGGCTCTTAATGAATTCTGAGCTGGGACGAGCCCGAGCCTGAGCTCATCTCTACTATGTATACCAGCTAGTAGTTCTGCAGGCGAGATAGTGTTTAGTGCAGCAGGTCGAGTTTTAGAGAAAAGAAGATCAAGTTGAAGCGCTGAGGCATTACATGCAAGTCTCTCTCTCTCTCTTTTTTCATGATGAACTTGATCTGGAAACTGCACACACATATGATAATATTGTGATTATTATTATACTATTAAGCGTAAAGCTTTGTTAATGTTACAAAATGCAGAATAATCTGGTCTGGAATGCTTTTACGTTCTTTTTTTTTTTTTAATTTTGGAAATTTCCCTACATGCTTTTTTTTATATTCTACTACATCACTCTAAACTACCTTTACCAATTAGCATATATGTAAATCATATTGCAAAGATTAGTTTTCTAGAGTCAAAATTTCAAACACTTGCAACTGTCTGTACAGCGTTGTACATTTTATAATGCAATTTATTCAAAATAAAAGTAAATTTAGAAATCAAAAAGAAATAACGAATGGAATTTTTTGTTTCTAAACAATTTTCCTTTCTTCAGCTTTTACCAAAATTCCTGAATCCCCTGATACGGTCGAAGGGCATGTTGATTATTTATTTATTTTCAAATCCACATTTTAGAACATTTGGCTTTATGTGTAGTAATTCTAAAAACATATTAATATTATAAAGTGGATTAACTGAACTAAACTTTTTAAACTAATGATTTTAAAACTAATCCTTGCTTGGGCCATATCTTTGGCCAGTGTATAATGCATAAATGCAAGCTTTGATAAGCAAAATTTTCCAAGAATCCAGGCCTGGGCTCAGCAAACACATGTAATCAAAAAGCGGGCTGGGCTCGGGTTCTAGGCCTTTGGACCCGGGCTCCTAAAGTTGAGCCTGAACTCATGTCTAGTCTGGATACACTTTTCTTCAGTGACAAGGCCTGGTTTTGCCTCGGAGGTTATGTCAATAGTCAGAACAATAGGAATTGCTATGCTAAGTAGTAAATCTTCAATAATTATAATTTTTTAAACTAAAATGATATATAAAAAAGTAGCAATGCCTTTAGTCTTAATAGATTAAAAAAAAATTAAACTTCTCTGCTGATTTGGTTAATAGATACCCATTGCTTAAATGCCACAGAAGCAACGTAATTCTTTTCCACATGATCAATAATGAAACTTTTTAGTAAATCTGATCCTGGGGCAAAATTGGCATTTACTGAAGTAGCATGCAGGGAGTAAAGGATTGTACATTACTCTTGCAATGCAGTCTTTATAGCTGTTAATGGGGAGTTTATCTTCAGTTTTAATTTTGTCATATGACACCTTAAGTACGTGACTTTCAAATCTTGATGAATTGTGATGCACATATGCATACTACATGTACCACTTGCTCCAACAATGAGATAATTTTTTTGAATGCAGTTCTGCAAACTTTGAGAAGCCAGCATTTTATCTTTGGGAATGCAGTCTTAAACTGTTTGTGAATATCTTTCAGATTGTAGATAAAAGCATAATACATACAATATGTCATACAATAAATAGTGTTCACCCTAGAAATTGAAAAGGGCACAATTGCATAAAAAAAAAGGGCATGTTATGTGTGCAAAACGTTGTAAGATCTTAAAAAAAAGGGCACTTTGGGATGACAACAGGTCATATCTGGAAAAAAGGGGCATTTTATGTGTTCATAGGCTTTATTTAGACCCTGCTATCCCACCTCTCTGAAATCAACCTCTGACCCTGTTCTCATTATAAGCATAATACCATTACATACAGTGGTGAAGTAGGAATAATTTTTAACGAGCTCTATGGTGTTTGTAATATACACTGACGGAAAAAAATCCCAACACCACGAAAAAATAGTTGTAGAGGAATGAAATGGCGGCAATACATTTGTATAGGTAACATATTTAATCGATTAAGGTTTCAAGATCACAGCTTAATGTAAGCGCGAGAAGAGCCATTTTAAATGTGAAATGCTGGTACATTAATAACCGGTGTAACCGCCAGAATGTTGAATGCAAGCATGCAAATGTTCATGCATTGTGTCGTACAGGTGCTGGATGTCAGTTTGTGGGATGGAGTTCCATGCCTGTTGCACTTGGTCGGTCAATACAGAGACGGTTAATGCTGGTTGGGGGTGACGCTGGAGTTGTCGTCCAATTATGTCCCATACGTGCTCGATTGGAGAAAGATCTGGTGATCTAGCAGGCCACGGCAACATGTCGACACTCTGTAGAGCATGTTGGGTTACAACAGCGGTATGCAGGCGAGCGTTATCCTGTTGGAAAACACCCCTGGAATGCTGTTCATGAATGGCAGCACACCAGATTGAATCCCCAGACCGACGTACAACTGTGCCGTCAGGGTGCGTGGGATAACCACGAAAGTGCTCCTGCTGTCATAGGAAATTGCTCTCCAGACCATAACTCCAGGTGTAGGTCCAGTGTGTCTCGGCCGCAGACAGCTTGGTTGCAGGCGCTCACCTGGCCTCCTTCTAACCAACACACGGCCATCACTGGCACCCAGGCAGAACCGGCTTTCATCAGAAAACACAACAGATCTCCACTCCATCCTCCAATGAGCTCTAGCTTGACACCACCGACGTCGCAAACGGCAGTGGTTTGGAGTAAGTGGAATGCACGCTACAGGACATCCGGCTCGGAGCTGTCCTTCAAGTAACCAATTTGTAACAGTTCGTTGTGTCACTGTGGTGGGAACTGCAGCTCGAATTGCTGCTGCTGACATGGTATGATGCGCCACGGCCATACGCGGTACACAGCTGTCTTTTCTCTCAGTAGTGCCACGTGGCCGGCCGGAACCTGGTCTTCTTGAGGCAGTACCTTCCCTTGACCACCGCTGCCAACAATCATGCACGGTGGCTACATTCCTGCCAAGTCGTTCTGCAATATTGCAGAAAGAAAATCCACCTTCTCGTAGCCCTATTACACAACCTCGTTCAAACTCCGTGAGCTGTTGATAATGGCTTCTTCGTCTTCTAAAAGGCATTCTTGACTAACATCAACACACTACGTCGAATTTCAACGATAACTAACGCTCACGAACGTTACAGCGCGTATTTACAGCAAACCTGCTTTACATGTTCCGAGGGGCGCTACAGGCGCCACACGTATGCGCCGAGCGCGAAATTTGCATAGACGTCATCTTACAGATGTACTCTCACCGCCTACCAACTGTCGTTTATCTAACACAACCCCTTCTTGGTGTTATGATTTTTTTTCCCGTCAGTGTATTTTTTTTATGAAAACCAAAAAATGTAAATTAAAATTGATTTCAATATATTGAAATGGTTTCATTAACAACATTCATTTACTTAATAAGAATCCAATCTATTTCTTTCCATAACTAGAACAACATAACATTTTTTTACATTTAATTTCACTTAAAGCAGATTTTCTCAATCTGTAGTAACATTTTGTTGTATTAAGAGCAGAGCAAAAAATATTTTAGTTTGTTTAAAACAAAATTAATATTTCAAAGACACTACTGTGTGCTCATCGTGCAGAAGAAACACGACTCAATGGGGGCAAAAGACTGCAACGGAAAGTTAAAGTTCCCATTTTAAACTTCAATTCTTTTGTTAACAAAAGTAATAATTATTGGTCTTTGTTGATAAGCAGGAAGTGACTAATCAATGCAAAATCATGCACTTTCAGAAAAGCGTAATAAAAGCAAGCTGCTGAAGTTGGTTTGTGACGTCAGAGCTCCAGCTGAAGCTCAGATGTCCATTATCATTACTTAGTGCTCGAACTTCAATGGGGAAAAAAACGTCTCCCCTTTCTTGAAGAGTGAATCCATAAATAGATCACATCCACTTATTTACTGAGCAGAGCACTGTATTTCCCCATGTGTGAATTGGATGATAGAAAATGCCTTGCAAATTTATAGGAGGTTTTTGAAAAATGCAAATAAATTCTTTAGTAAGGAAAAATAATTTGACCACTAGACCATATGGAAAGGCAAATTTTCAAGCCTGGTGAGTAAAGCAACTTTTCATACCGTCCGCTGTGTTTTATCCAGTCACCATGCTGCTAGTGATGACTGCTAATTTTTATCTTTACTTGGAACCAGTGGTCCTAAATTAGGGACAGGTGACTGTTTACAGCCCTTTGAGTTGCTCATGGTGGTTGTTAAACCTCCAAATGAAAAACAAATGTTGCAATTTTTATGAGATCTTGTGAATGGTAAGGTTTGTGGGTTTCTACACGTAGCAAACAATTACACGGGTACGTTTGTGACCGACGCTGGGATTGTGGGCGTGGCAAGCTGAGGAAAGACAAGAGCAATACAAGACTAAGGCCAGGGTAAAAATTAGGGGAGGGCAGCTGGCATTTTACCATCCAAAAAGGGGACAGGGCAAATTTTAACATGTCAAAAATGGGCAGGGTGCTGCGCCGTGCTAAAATGACCTAGGGGGAACACTATACAAAACAAATACAACCGTCTATGTACAATATTTAATGGCAGTTTTTTTGCAGTAACAACAGTGCCAGATTGCTTAACAAGAAATCTCCCTCACCCTTTTGTAAATCTGTTTTTTCAGCTAGAACTGTTGTTACTGCAAAAAACTGCCATAAAAATTCTCACTTCTAAAAAACTGTTGGTTTTTTTATTCTATTTAAAATACATGTATATACATTACAATAAAAAAAAACTGTTGTTTGGACACGCAGTTATTTTAATAAGTATACAAACTTAAAATAGCGTAATAATTCCTAAGGTTAAAAACAAACATTTTTACCTCTGTGGCAAAGATGAAAATTCTGTGATATATGTACTGTACTATAATTTTTCCCATATATGCAATTTAGTACTGCAACAGGTTGTAATGGAGAATGATCTCAGTCTCTCATATTTTAAATAAAAATTAGTCTGCTTTGTCAAGTTCAATTCTGTTCATTTGCCAGAAGTTACTTATCTGTACACTGAGAATTAAAATCAATGGCATTTCACACTGATTTTTCAATGGATGTAGCAGAGTATCATCAGTAGGTTCTACTTTGATTTAGAGTTGCAATTATTCGACAACGCTGTCCACAAACCTTCGGAACTCTAGAAAAAAATGTTGCCTTCTGCCCATTTCGTTTGGGCTAAGAAAGATGCATCCTACAGCCCTTTTGTAGCTTTGTCGTTTGCTGGGCTGGCAGAGCGGGGGTGGGGAACGAAGGAGGAATTATATTATCAGTGGTACCACTACTGTGTTGAACAGTTGAAGAACAAAATAATAGTAATGATAATAATTTAAAAAAAAAAAGCACCTAGAGGTCAGTTTTTAAATCAGGATGGATAATTTTTGGAACAATAAAAATACCTAGACTTTTTCTTCAGGACATGGCTATTCCTAGACTAATACATTACAACGTTTCAAAATTATGAGTTTTTTTTCTGAGGGATAAAGACATTTTTTTTTAAGTCAAATTTTTGGGTAGTACCCCTCCCCTTCTCTAGGACTACAGATTTAGTATGTGTTCTATAGCTGGAGTCCTGAGGAAGCTATAATAGAGAACACTTACTATAGCTGTAGTCCAGAGGAAGGGTAGGGATACTACACGAAAATTTTATTTAAAAATCTATATTCCTTAGAAAAGAACCCCATAATTTTGAAATAGTTAAAATGCTGATACATACATTTTTTTTATTATAATTCCTAAAAGAATTTCTCATAACTGAAAGAAAAAAATGCAGGAGAAAAATCTGAATGACACAGGATAATTTGTTATGATGTAAAAGTGAAGTTACTCATAACTGAAATCAATACTCACGAGGAAGGAGGAACACTTTCTGACAAGCCTCTTGATCTGCCATGGCAAAATCCTAAAAAGAAATCACAAACAAAATATCACAATGATGCCCTAGTTACCTTTACTGAACTGGAGGTATGGTAATAGTAGTCATATGAAAAAAACCACAGAAAAATGTGAACACCTAGAAATTTGGTCCTGATGACCAACTTTTTCTTACTTCAAATTTTTTCATAATTTGCAGTCATTACTTTGAGTTCATATTCTAGATGCAAAATGTAACTTCAACAAATTGTAATTTAATAAAATCAAACTCTGAAATTTTCTGCTCTTATTGCATTTATAAATTCTGTTAGCTTTTTATCCTCATGCGTTTGTTTCAAGCACAGAAATGCGCTGAAACCCTCTGAGTCATGTGACTAACTTGTCAGATCACGGAAGCCCCAAGAGCAGAAACTGCGACGTACATCACAGAATGAAGTCTCTCCCTTGCAGAACATTTTCTTTTTAATCTCAGATCTCAATGACTTGCAGAATATATTATTTTTATCTTAAATTTCAGTTTCCTTAAGTAGAATATTTTTATTTATAGAACATATTTCGTTAAGTCTTAAATTTCAATTCCTTGCAGAACATTTTTCTATCTTAAATTTGCAAGTGCAACACTCAGTCGCGTATATGACAGTAACTCCTCTTGTCTACAATCCCCTTCCTCCTGCCCAGAGCACCGAAACACCCTCTCCCCTCCCCCACTTATCCATCCATCCCTAATATTTGGGATGGTAGGAGATTGTTTCTCCCTGCGCTTTTTGAAAGACACTTTTCTCCTCCCCGCTAGCATGTTGTGAAAGTGGGAGGCGCCAAGCTGTGTTAAACCACATGTTGCTGGGAAGAGCGTTTGTTAGATGTCCATCTTGGGAAAAAATCACCTCAAGTCAACAACAGCAGAACACGCAAGATTCCAGCCCAAAGTTTTAAACTCCTGTCGAAGTAAAGTTGCTAGGAAGCAGTCTTCTGCCTTAGAAAATTTTAAGGAAAAAAAGTATATATAATCTGGGTCTGTATTTTGACAACTCACAAAATTCGAGCTTTAAAAAGGTATCTGTCATAAAATTACTAGCGTTAAAAACTAATCCTTAACAGAGCTCCGAAAATTGCAGTCGAATACATTGTTCATTTTGGAAATATAATCAATTTATAAACACATGAATCGGCTACCATACATAGTGGCCTGGACAATTCATTTTGCACGTCGCCAACTGTTACAAATCAGGTACGAGATTCTTTCACGGAATTCTGCGTTTTTTATCATTTGGGATCTATACAAAACTGAAGAGAATTTGGGGGAAGGAATTGACGTGTGTTGGGGGGGGGTCGTTTTCCATTTCGGAACAGTATTCCGTTTTTCAAAACTTAAAAAAAAATCCTGTAATTTTTATTTCTTCTTCCACAGTTGCCTCTGCCTGTACTGTTGCTAAATATCAGTCTATTGCATAAATGTTTGTATTTCAGTTTGAAACTGTAGGCAACAATTTCCGAAAATGTAAATTCGATGCAGTCAAAATTTCCCTGAAATCTTTAACCATGATTTTCTCCCGCTGATTCGGAGACTTTTGCCTATATTGTCATCATTTGCATCATTATTGATTGAGAGCAATGACAATTGGGGTGGGGTGGGGGTGTTCCGGCTGAAAATGGAATTCCATCTTTCATTGAAAAATTCAACAACGGAAGCTACACGGAGTGATGATTTCTCCCATAATAATTTTTTTTTCTCTCCTCGCGATTCCCTCTGTTCAGTATTAAACGTAAAATATGATTTTGTTCAGTAAATGAGTGTTTCTGCTTCAAAATCGAGGAAATATTTCTGAAAATGAAAATCGGACTGAGCGAAGAGTTTGAAAAAACTGCGCTCCACTCGGAATAACTGACATAACCAGGGCTCGACAAATCCTGGGTGCCTGGGCGAGTTCGAAAAACTGTGCTCCACTCAGAATAACTGATATAACCAGGGCTTGACAAATCCCAGGCGCCAGGTTGCCAAGGCGCCTAAAATTTGGGCCGTGGAACCTAATTTTCTTCTTACTTGAGATTTCATAATTTGCAGTAAATGCCCTAATTTCTGTTGCATAATCCATAGATTATCTATAAATTTAGGTACTGTGGACACAGGTAAAAAGACAAACAAAAAGTGCAGCATTTTAAAAAGTCCTCGAGGTAATTGTCAGGAGAGGTGGTGTTATTGGGAAAGTGCCGAAAATGTGGTAACAGAAAAAATGTAACGTAACAGCAAGATAGAGGATTGCAAAGAGATTGTAAGAATATATATATATATCATAATCATCATTGTCAACCATTACCAATCCACTGCTGGATGAAGGTCTCCTCAAGTTTCCTCCATAACGGTCTGTCTTGTGCCAGTCTCCTCCATGTCACTCCCGCATACTTTCGAATTTCATCCACCCATCTCCCATGTGGTCTTCTTCTGGATCATTTCCTGTCCCTTGGAATCCAATCTAAAATTTCGGCTGTCCATCGATGGTCTGTCCTTCTGGCAGTATGTCCAGCCCATTGCCATTTCAGGGATTTAACTCTGATCATGATGTCTTCCACACGTCATTTTTCGGATCCAAGAATTCCTCTTATCTCTCCTGGTTACACCAAGCATGCACCTCTACATGCTTCTTTGAGTTGTCTGCAGCCTTTGTATGTCTATTTTAGTTAGGGTCCACGTCTATGCACCATACGTAAGCACTGGAAGGATGCATTGATCAAACACTTTTCTTTAAGACATAATGGCATATTGCTCTTGAAAATTATGCTGTTTCTTCCAAAAGCTCTCCAGGCAAATTTTGTACGCCGATTAATTTCTTCATCAATGTGACCCTCTCTTGATATCTGCTGTCCAAGATAAACGTACGAGTCTGTTATCTCCAGCTTTTCTCCATCAATCGATAAATCTTCATTTCTTGTAAAAGCGTTGAACATTACTTTTGTCTTCTGAAAGTTAATTTTTAATCCCACTTCTTTACTCTCGTCAGCAAGTTCCTGGATCATACTCTGCAGCTCTGATGGGGTAGTTGCAAAAATGACTATGTGATCAGCAAAACGAAGGTGGGTTAGATAATCTCCATTAATCTTTATCCCTTTGTTTTCCCAGCTCAGCGACTGAAAGACACCCTCCAATGTAGCATTAAAGAGCTTCGGAGATATGGTGTCACTTTGTCTCACTCCCTTTCCAATTTTTATGAGTGTTGTATTTTCAAACAGCCGAATCTTTGCACTTGCATTTTCATAGATGTTATTAATAATATTAATGTATGCATCTTCAATACCGCAGGATTTCAAAGCAATTGTAACTGCTGATGGTTTCACTGAATCAAAGACCTCTTCATAATCGATAAAAGCGATGCACAATTGAAATTCATATTCCTCCGCTCTTTCAATTAGTTCTCTCAGTACGTGGATATGATCCATAGTACTGTAGTTGCTCCTGAATCCAACTTGTTCTCTCGGTTGAGCCACGTCCAGTGTCACCTTCAAGCGGTGTGAAAGAACTTTAGTGAAGATTTTATAAACCACTGATAGGAGGCTGATAGGTCTGTAGTTCCTGAGATCCTCAATGTCACCTTTTTTATGTAGCAGGATCACTGTAGCGTTGCTCCAATCCTCAGGAATCTTCCCTTCACAGGGATCATAGCATACTTCTGGAAAATTTTAGGTAGGAATTTTAGAATTTTTAGAAAAATTTTAGGAAAATTTTAGGAGTGTATTTCAATAAAAACTAGATGTATATTTGTATACATCTAGTAAAACAACTTTGTATACATTGTAAAGAGTTTGCTTCACACCCTTCAACCATATATACTGATAGACTGCGCATGACATCAAAATTTCTGGCTCCAACATAAAATCACATGACAACAGTCAAAAAGATGGGTTACACCTGCTGTGCTTATGGTTGCTCTGAGCGATATAGTAAAGAAAGTTCTATGATTTTTCATGGGTAAGAAACGAATTAAATACCTAAGTCAATAAAGTTCAATTACTTAACCAGAAACTTGCAGCTATTGATATAAAAATATAGTAACTTAAGAAAAAAAATGGAATGCATGTTCCAAATTCTTCGCAAATGTTCATCACATTATAAATCACAAAATGTAAACAACCCGATCATGCATGTATATAGCTCATAAGTAAACTTACCTGAAGAGTTTTCATTATATATGAGGCGCATTCACATAATACACCGAAAACACTGAAGTTCTGCAGCGTAAATTAGTAATCATAACAGCATTTTTACACGAAATTTGGAGTCTGATGATGACGTGCCCCATGTTTGAGCCATGGCGGCTTTGATGCAGCTATTGCCAATGTGCAGTCCATTAGTATATATGGTCGAAGTTAACACCCAAATTTTTTGCATAACGTCTAATGTCTAAAGTTTAAGTATGATTTACTTCTAATGTTCAGTTCTTATCTTTTCACGTGTTATTATCATATTCAAGTATATTTACCACATTCAAGTTTCACTTTGAACATTAATATGCTGTTGAACCAGAAGCAATTCACGATTTTCACAGTAAAGTTTTCAGGTTTCACATTAAATTATAATATCCTAAAAAGGTAATTGAAAACCAAGAACTATGTACAATTGTTCACTGAATTACTTTTTTCATATTACTGTTTTAACCTTTTCCTGATTAGCCTATCTTTTTCTGCTTCTACCACAACTAATTTACTTTCAGTTTTCTTTATTTCAGCTGAACCTTGTATGATCAAGTTAGAGGCAACTGCTATTTCAACAGTATTTTGTTTTTCTACAGCTTTTCTCATTCTTTCTGTTCCCTCTTGAATTATTGCTAGGAGGCTTCTTTATCGTTTTTAAGTCTATTTATTTCTGCATCATTTTCTTTTATTTTGTCATCAAACTCAGCTTTTCTTTTTTTCTCTAGCTGCTTTTCCTTATTTTCCCTCTCTTTCTGCTTCCTTTCTTTTACCTTTTTTGATTCTTCTTCCTTCAGCTTATCAACATACTCTTTATAAAATTTATGTGAATCACAAACACTATTTAACAAATTTCTTGTTATGGGAACTTTACTTACACATCCATAGTGTTTAATGGCCCCTTTAACTATTCTTAATGATGTTATAGTTGAGTCTTTTAAGTTAGCCTTGTCCTTCCTTAACAGAGCAGTGTTAACCGAAAATCCCCTTTCTGCATCAGCATTACCATGAGGTAAAACTAAAATTGACTTTATGAGTTTAGCAAGATTTGAGTATTTTTTTCTTTTCCGCTAGAGTCTTTAATACTAAATATATTACGCCAGTAATGATCAATCCGCACTGGAATATGCCCTTCCTCTGAAAATTTCACTAGTTCATCTAGAGTTGGCTTATCGCAATTTAAAAGTTTCCACTCTTCTCTTACTCTATCAATTTGTTCCTCAGAAAGATGCAAAACACTTGAAATTCTGGTTATTTCCGAAAGTCCTTCAGTGACTGAAAGTTGAGTTGACTCTTTCTTTGGTTCTTTTACCTTTAAAACTTCTATGTCTCTTAGCTTTTGATTGCAGAATGGCAAATTTGACTTTAAATATTTTGTGGTTGCAATTAGTGATGATCTTACATCTAAGAGAAATAATTTCTGCCTGGTCTCCTGAACATTCCTGAGGAGATTTTTTGTCTTCATACCAACTTCTAACTCCCTAGTTTTTTCCATGAATTTTTGTTTTCAAAATCTACATTCTTTAGGTCTTCTCCAAATTTCCCTGCTATAACATCATCTTGGATAAACTGAGCCATAACATTCCTCATTAAAGTATTTAAATCAGAATATAACTGGTGTATTTTTGGTTCTTCACTCTGATAACATAATGAAAACTTTTCAAAATTTTGGTGTGAAAATGAAATTAATGCTAAATAGCAAGGAGTAAGCTCATATTTCAGGAAACAGTGAATTCTTTTATACCTTGCCGAATTTGCGCAGTTGTTTTTCAAATATTTTTTGAGATGGCAAGAAGTTTAAAAAAATATTCTGTAATATTTAGCCATTGATCCAAGAGCCTCTGGGCTACAGAACCAACGGTTAACCATCTGTTGCTGACATGACGCAAAAGAAATTTGGCAGTGACCAATGTTATATCCTCGACAGATTCATAATCCTCTCGTCTTGCAGCACTACTCTTTAAAAAGTAATGCATATCAGTAGCAAATTCGTCAAAATCTATATTTAAGCTTGTCAAAAAAATTTTAAATGCATTACTAACAACATGCAGGTTGCAAAAACATAGTTCCAAAGATTTCTGGCCTGTTTCTTGTTTTACAACTTCATTGAATTTGCGTAAAAAGCACTTATTTACATTTGGGCTGTCCATGGATACACAAATAATTCTGTTTAACGAAATATTGAAGGATGATAACACATCAAGAATTTCTTTTAGCAAAATATCTGCTGTTGCATGACCCAGAAAAACGCTTGTTAGGTATCGGCAAGAAACTGAATTTATTTCTGAAGACCAGTACCTGAGATACACATCCAATTGCCGTTTCACTTGTGTATTTGTAGTTTCATCAAATGCTATAGTAACCTTTCCTGGGCTACTAGATGCAATGTCTTTTTTCAAATCCTCTTCAAAATATTTTGACAATCCATGTGATATCACATAAGCAACTTTTTTTCCTTTAAGTTGCATTTTGGCTGCAATAGCAGAATCAGGAAACATTTCTTTGAAAAGTTCAACTGTTTCAGTGCATGAAACAAAAGACATATTGTCCTTAGCAACTTTCATGGCCCATAATGCTTCGGCTTTAGCCAACTGTAAATCATGACTCAGTACTTCACTAATATTTGTTTTGGGCTGAAGATCCTGTCCTCCAAAGGCTTTCAGGATGGACTTATTTTGAAATTTACTTTGAAATTTCTGCAAATGTTTTTTTCCTTTATGATGCGCTTTTACTTGTGAAAAGCCACTATTAGAGATGTTGAAAATTTCTGAACACAATATACACTTAGCAGAAAATATTGTTTCAGTTGCAGAACACCATTCTTTCAACTTCACTCCGTCCAATTCTTTTGGCGAGCCACGCATCTTGAAATTTCGTTTTGGATTTAGGCATCTTAAACACTTGTATTACTAACCAGAAAATGAAAGGGAAGTACAAAAACACGTTCCAATATTGCAAAACCAGACAACTTCCCGAAATTTGGCTGCGAGGATGTCAGAAGATATGAAAAAAAAAAAAAAAAAAAAAAAAGCAGGTCACCACTAGAGAACTGAACCTGCACACAGCACAGAGAACACCATAAAAGACACAAAACCAGAAACTATCATACGCATCTCACGCAAGTTCAGTCAAAGCGAGTCGGAGCCGAGATATATTGCGCATCGAAGGTCGCTGTCGCCGACGCATGATCGAAGGTCAATGATCACGTGCTCTACTGCCTGCCAAGATAACACTCAGCTACCATCCTATCGTCATTACCGGAGGTTACGGAAGGAGACCACATGTTTCCTCTTTGCTTCCACCCACCTGCGGTTTACAATAACAAAACATCAGCAGAAAGAGGAGGTTCCACAAGGCATGTACAAAAATAAAGTACGATCTTCTGCGTGCCACGGAGTTCGTCTGCAAAGCGCAAACCAGGGGTGAAAATGACCCCCTCCCCTTTTCCCTTAGATCTCTTGTTACTCTCGAAAACTGTTCGAAGGCAAAAAAATGGAACGCCCGCCCCGAAGCAAGTGCATCTCGATGGCGTCATTTTTTCCCTCCTTCAGCAGCACAGCATATAGGCTGTGTTTCTACAATAACAGGTCTTTTACCTTACCGTAATGGTAAATTTATTGGCATTAATAACGGTTGTGTTTTTAATAAAAATAAGCTTACGAAAATTTTAGGATGAATAGCAAATTTTAGGTCTAATTTTAGGAATTTAAGGAGGGTCACAAAATATTAGGAATTTTAGGAATTTTAGGAGGAATGCGATCCCTGCCTTCATTAAGGCATCGAGTGAAAATTTGGGCGAGTACTGTTTCGATTTCTCCACTTGCTTCTTGTATGATGTCTACAGTAATTCCATCTTCTCCTGGAGCTTTCCACCGCTTCATGTTCTTGATTGCATGTGCAACTTCTGCTGGGAGGACTGGAAGAACTCTGGTACCTTTCTTGATGTCTGGAGTACATGCATCATCCCTTTCATATAATTTGGAGTAGAAATCTTTCACTCTTGTCAAAATTTCGCCTCTATTTCTTGTTACAGAACCATCCTTTCTCAGTGCCATAATCTGTTTTCTTCCCTTACTGAGATGTCCCTTTGCTATCTTTATGCTTTGGTTGTTTTCAATTGCTTTCCTCACTAGTTCACAGTTGAATTTCCTTACGTCTTCAGTGATACTGTTTCGTACTGTCTTGCATAGCTCTATATATTCCACTTTGGAAGTCACAACTTCCTTAGTTGTCCTCATCTCTCTTCTTTTTGTATCAACATTTTGGTTTTTCCTGATAATTTGTTCACATGCAACTTGTTCTTAGACCCAGCTAATTTTGTTGCTGTTTCCATAAGAGCTTTGGTTACTTTTCTGTTACCTTCAGAAATATCCACTTCTTCCAATGTTAGGCCTTCTAAAGCAGATAACCTGTTCTTCAGTTCCAACTTAAAGGTCTTATGGTGTTTTTTAAGGTTGGTTATGTCAATACATTTTGTTTGTCTTATGAGCTTGCCACGTTCGAGTTTAGTGTTGAGGTGCATCTTACATCTCACCAATCTATGGTCACTACCTGTGTTGAACTTGTTTAGCACACTGCAGTCTTCTATGAAGAATTTTTTGTTACACATAATAAAATCAATTTCACTTGTCGTCTTATTTGGATGTCTTCATGTCCATTTCCTGTGTGGCTTTTTCTTGAAAAAGGAGTTCAAGATGAAAAACCCTTCTGCCTCTGCAAACTCTACGAGAGTATTTCCACGCTGGTTTCTGTTGCCGTGACCGAATTTACCTACTGAAGTTTCATTCTGTTGCCGTTGCCCTATTTTTGCATTGAAATCTCCCATAATTATCTTCAAGTGCTGCTTACCTTTATTATTTAGATGACAAATTTCCTCATAAAATTCTTCAATTTCTTCTTCAGGATGACTTGTGGTGGGTGCATAAGTTTGAATAATCTGAGCCTGGTATCTTCTTGAGAGTTGGATAACGAGTCGTGCAGCTCTGTCAGAGGAACTTTCAACTTGTACAACTTTATCCTTCAGTTTCTTGTTTATTATAAATCCAACACCACTAGTTCTGCCAGTATCTGTCCCACGATAGTAGAAGAGATGTCCACTTTTCAGTTCAATGAGATTTTCTCCTTACCTCACTTAGCCAGACGATGTCCCACTTGATCCTTTGTAGTTCTTCTTCCAATTAAAGAAGCCTTGAATCAGAAGATAGGGAGCGTCCATTATACGTAGCCAAGGTCAGCATCAGATGGTAGCCTAGTCAGGTCCTCCGGGGATTCTTAGCACCCTCTGCCTTCATGTCACACTGGCCGCTGCCTTGTCCAGGTACATTCCAGCTGCCGGAGACTGAGTGCCAAGATTTAAGTTGTAGTCATTTTGGAGGGGTTTGGCCATAACTCCCCACGCTGGCCAAGTGGGTTGGTGAGTGTGGGATAATATTTCCTCTAATCCCGATGGTATAGTTATACCGCTATTGGCGTTCATCAGAGCCCCTTTAGTGGGAACATGATGCACCACGAGAAGGCGGGGTTGACATTTGTCAAGGAGAGGCTGTGATGTTACGCATCACCTGACCTTACATATATATATATATGTAAGGACAAGGCAGCGGCCAGTGTGACATGAAGGCAGAGGGTGCTAAGAATCCCCGGAGGACCTGACTAGGCTACTATAGGGATGTAAGGTCAGGTGATGCGTAACATCACAGCCTCTCCTTGACAAATGTCAACCCCGCCTTCTCGTGGTGCATCCTGTTCCCACTAAAGGGGCTCTGACGACCGCCCATAGCGGTATAACTATACCATCGGGATTAGAGGAAATTCTATCCCACACTCACCAACCCGCTTGGCCAGCGTGGTGAGTTATGGCCAAACCCCTCCAAAATGACTCCACAACTTAAATCTTGGCCCTCAGTCTCCGGCAGCTGGAATGTACCTGGCCAAGGCAGCGGCCAGTGCGACATGAAGGCAGAGGGTGCTAAGAATCCCCGGAGGACCGGACTAGGCTGCCATCTGATGCTGACCTTGGCAACGTACAATGGACGCTCCCTATCTTCTGATTCAAGGCTTCTTGAATTGGAAGAGGAACTACAAAGGATCAAGTGGGACATCGTCGGGCTAAGTGAGGTAAGGAGAAAAGGAGAAGATCTCATTGAACTTAAAAGTGGACATCTCTTCTACTATCGTGGGACAGATACTGGCAGAACTAGTGGTGTTGGATTTATAATAAACAAGAAACTGAAGGATAAAGTGGTAGAAGTTGAAAGTTCCTCTGACAGAGCTGCACGACTCGTTATCCAACTATCGAGAAGATACCAGGCTCAGATTATTCAAACTTATGCACCCACCACAAGTCATCCTGAAGAAGAAATTGAAGAATTTTATGAGGAAATTTGTCATCTAAATAATAAAGGTAAGCAGCACTTGAAAATAATTATGGGAGATTTCAATGCAAAAATAGGGCAACGGCAACAGAATGAAACTTCAGTAGGTAAATTCGGTCACGGCAACAGAAACCAGCGTGGAAATACTCTCGTTGAGTTTGCAGAGGCAGAAGGGTTTTTCATCTTGAACTCCTTCTTCAAGAAAAAGCCACACAGGATATTGGAGACATCCAAATGGGACGACAAGGAAATTGATTTTATTATGTGTAACAAAAAAATTCGTCATAGAAGACTGCAGTGTGCTAAACAAGTTCAATACAGGTAGTGACCATAGATTGGTGAGATGTAAGATGCACCTCAACACTAAACTTGAACGTGGCAAGCTCATAAGACAAACAAAATGTATTGACATAACCAACCTTAAAAAAACACCATAATACCTTCAAGTTGGAACTGAAGAATAGGTTCTCTGCTTTAGAAGGCCTAACATCGGAAGAAGTGGACATCTCTGAAGTTAACAGAAAAGTAACCAAAGCTCTTATGGAGACAGCAACAAAATTAGCTGGGTCTAAGTACAAGTTGCATGTGAACAAATTATCAGGAAAAAACAAAAAGTTGGTGCAAAAAAGAAGAGAGATGAGGACAACTAAAGAAGATGTGACTTCCAAAGTGGAATATATAGAGCTATGCAAGACAGTACGAAAAAGTATCACTGAAGCCGTAAGGAAATTCAACTGTGAACTAGTGAGAAAAGCAATTGATATCAACCAAAGCCTAAAGATAGCAAAGGGACATCTCAGTAAGGGAAGAAAACAGATTATGGCACTGAGAAAAGATGGTTCTGTAACAAGAAATAGAGGCGAAGTTTTGACAAGAGTGAAAGATTTCTACTCCAAATTATATGAAAGGGATGATACATGTACTCCAGACATCATGAAAGGTACCAGTACCAGAGTTCTTCCAGTCCTCCCAGCAGAAGTTGCACAGGCAATCAAGAATGTGAAGCGGGGAAAAGCTCCAGGAGAAGATGGAATTACTGTAGACATCATACAAGCAGCAAGTGGAGAAATCAAAACAGTACTCGCCCAAATTTTCACTCGATGCCTTAATGAAGGGAAGATTCCTGAGGATTGGAACAACACTACAATGATCCTGCTACATAAAAAAGGTGACATTGAGGATCTCGGAAATTACAGACCTATTAGTCATGTATCAGTGGTTTATAAAATCTGCACTAAAGTTCTTTCACACCGCTTGAAAGTAACACTGGACATGGCTCAACCGAGAGAACAAGCTGGATTCAGGAGTGGCTACAGCACAATAGATCATATCCACGTACTGAGAGAACTAATTGAAAAAGAGCGAGGAAATATGAACTTCCATTGTACAAAGCTTTTATCGATTACGAAAAGGCCTTTGATTCGGTGAAACCATCAGCAGTTACAATGGCTTTGAAATCCTGCGGTATTGAAGATGCATACATTAATATTATTATTAACATCTATGAAAATGCAAGTGCAAAGATTCGGCTGTTTGAAAATACAACACACATAAAAATTGGAAAGGGAGTGAGACAAGGTGACACCATATCTCCCAAGCTCTTTAATGCCACATTGGAAAATGTCTTTCAATCACTGAACTGGGAAAACAAAGGGATAAAGATTAATGGAGAGTATCTAACTCACCTTCGTTTTGCTGATGACATAGTCATTTTTGCAACTACCCCATCAGAGCTGCAGAATATGATACAGGAACTTGCTGACAAGAGTAAAGAAGTGGGAGTAGAAATGAAGTTTCAGAAGACAAAAGTGATGTACAATGCTTTTACAAGAAATGAAGATTTATCAATTGATGGAGAAAAGCTGGAGATAACAGATACATAAGTTTATCTTGGACAGCAGATATCAAGTGAGGGTCACATTGATGAAGAAATTAATCGTCGTATAAAACTTGCCTGAAGAGCTTTTGGAAGAAACAGCATAACTTTCAAGAGCAATATGCCATTAGGTCTTAAAAAAAAAGTGTTTGATCAATGCATCCTTCCAGTGCTTACGTATGGTGCAGAGACGTGGACCTTAACTAAAATAGACATACAAAGGCTGCAGACAACTCAAAGCAGCTTGGAGAGGTGCATGCTTGGTGTAACCAAGGAGAGATAAGAAGAGGAACTTGTGGATCTGTAAAATGACAAGAGTGGAAGACATCATGATCAGAGTTAAATCCCTGAAATGGCAATGGGCTGGACATACTGCCAGAAGGACAGACCATCGATGGACAGCCAAAATTTTAGATTGGATTCCAAGGGACAGGAAAAGACCCAGAAGAAGAAGACCACATGGAAGATGGGTGGATGAAATTCGAAAGTATGTGGGAGTAACATGGAGGAGACTGGCACAAGACAGACCGTTGTGGAAGAAACTTGGGGAGACCTTGGTCCAGCAGTGGATTGATAATGGTTGACGATGACGATATATATATATATATATATATATATATTTATTTAGAAGCATTTTGACAGAAAATGTGACACAGGCAGGGCTGCCACTCAGTTCAAGCAGTAAAAAAAGTTGAAAAAGTAATCAAAATTATTTAAAAAGTAACCTATCTATTGCGCAAACAGTAACCAAAAGTAACCTATTCTATTTCGCAAAAGGTACCCAAAAAGTGTGTGTATATACACTATCTACCAACAAGTAATTGGAAACCTGTGATAGCAAAGGAAAATGAAGTTTATTCACCTTCAATAGTTGGTGGAGCCTCCACGAGCGGCGATTACAGCTGCAACCTTCCAGGGCATACTCTCAACCAGGTGTTGTACGACGGCGCATGTTATTTTCTTCCACTGGGCTTGGAGAAAACAGGTCCGTTCCTTCACCGATTTCAGATGGTGGGGGCACCCCTTAAGTCAACGCTCCAACTCATCCCAGAGGTGCTTGATAGGGTTAAGGTCCGGGCTCTGCGCAGGCCAGTCCATTCGATTAACCCCATTGTCACCATATTAAGCCATGATGGACCTCGCAACATGACTGGTGGCATTGTCATCCTGAAAGTAACATGGGTCCACCCCGTAAAACTGCCACAACGTAGGAAGCGCTTGGTCATCCAAAATGGTGCAGTAGGTCTCGGCGTTGAGTCTACCAGGAATTGCGACCAACGGTCCCGTGCCATACCAGGAGAAACACTCCCATAGCATAATTCCACCGCCACCGAGCTTCACAGTTGGCACAATACATTCCGGCAGGAGGCCTTGTCCAGGCAGACGCCAAACCCAGACCCTGCCATCCGAACGGTAGAGGGTGAACCTTCATTCGTCGCTCCAGAGAACCTGTTTCCATTGTTCAACAGTCCACTGTCGACGTCCTTGCACCACGTTAGCCGAGCAACGCTATTGGACTTGGTGATCAAAGGCTTGTGGGCGGCAGCACGTCCATGATAACCGAGCAGATGGCTTCCTTACGGATGATATTCATTGAAAGAACACTCCCGGATGCCTGTTGAAACTCCTCACGGATGTGGCCCGTCGATTAGGTGCGGTTCTTCCGAATTTCTCTGGACAGCACTCATCGGTCTCTAACTCCCAGTTTTGTGGGTCTGCCGGGTCGGGGCACATTCCGACAGTCGCCTCTCGTCTTTCACTTGCCAATCACGTAGGCCACTGTCGATTTTGGGTACTTCAACTCGGTGAATATGTCACGTATGGATCAGCCATTTCTGTGATACCCGACGATTACACCTTTCTCGAAATCGGAGAGCTCTGAACTGCGTGACATCTTGCATGCGACTGGTTGTGTTGTTGTTTCGCACACGATATTTAACGGCGGCGGCCGTGACATGTATCAGGACTGCAGATATCGTTGATTGCAGGGGTGTCCAATTACTTGTTGGTAGATAGTGTATATATATATTATTAATGGCCTCCTCATCACCCCTTATAGCCATCCGATCCACTTACTTTGTTTTTATTTTATCTTTTAAACTACTTTATATACTTATACATGAATAGGAAAGTTTAATTTAATTATAAAAATATGGAGCAAACATGTGACAAATGTAGTTTGTTTATCAAAAAAATACACTAAAGTTATTTATTACTTATGGAAAAAGTTGGTAATAATTATGTAAATTATTTTGCATAAGTTCTGCTTTGTTATACTTTAGATTTTCCTTAATAATAACACATGAATAGAAAAAGTAATATAATTGCAAAAAATAATGGAATGAACATTATTAGTGACAAATGTAGCTTATTTAATTAGTAACAATGTAGTAAATATATATTTTTTTTTTCTGGAAAAAGTTTGTAATAAGACGTGTCCTCTGCTTATCTAAATTATTCTGCATAAGTTCTGCTTCTTTACAAACGAGATTTTCCTGTTCTTTTACAACTATCATTACTTCAAGCATTCCTTGGGCAATCTTTGCTTTCCCAAGATCATTTCTGTCCAAACAATGTCCTAACGATAGGTAGTTAACTGGGGGAATCGGATTACTGGATTTTTGCCTTGAAATTTTCCTACAAATTTTTGAAAATGCACTTCTCTCAGCTCGAACCTCACAGTTGGGTTATTATTATTAAAAAAAAAAAAAAAGAACTTTGAAAGATATTTCTGAAAAGTTTACCTGAGTATATAATTCCAAATTGCAGTGTCAATCTATATTTTAAAATCATTTTTATGATTTTCAATAATTGTCACCTATGTACATGTTTAATTTTTTTAAATCCATAGTCTTTACACATACAATACTTTGTCTCAGTTGCAGTTAAGATTGAATTTCTATTTTCATAAGAAAAAAAGCCTCAAAAAAAACAAAACAAAAGAAAATTATGAGCTTACCATCATAACTACAAATTATTCAAACTGAGAAAAGCTGCTGGATTTTATCGATTTCCTTCTCATCAAAGATATGAAGTTGTGCAGAACATCCAACAGGAGTTGGGGCATTCACCTTTAGAAGTACATTTTTTTTTAAAGGGCACTGGATACTTAATCTGTTTTCTTGCCACATTCTTCTGGCCACCAAAAGCCTCTGGCTGGTCCATGAAAGATACTGTTATGTCCTCGAATTCTTTAGATATGTTTGTAACCTGTCCCATCCATCCACCCGTTATCGTCATAAATGCATCCCATAAATTCTCCTATTTGAAAATCATTAACAGAAAATGGGTTCTTTTTTTGTTGGCTTGAAAATTGCACTGCTTTATGTGGGTGCCAGACTGTTCTGGACATTGATGGTTTATTTCCTTGTACTAACCAGTAATGCTGTGACTGTATTTCAACAACAGATTTTACTGTATCCCACTCTTCTACTTTGCTGGAACGATAGGATTGAACTTCACATGTTGTGAGGAGTAGAAGTTTAGTCTTTGGGATCAAGGGGGAGACAGTTTCAACAAATGAAGGTGCATCTCTTATAGCTTGTGAAGCTTCTTTTTGTAAGTTGAATTTAGTAGCAAAATGTTTGCACAGGCCACCCACACCATCACATGCACTCTTGCATTGGCCTGTGGCTGAGAAGATCCACTTCCTTGTTACATTTGGGTCCCCCTTCATAAGTTCATAGAACTGATATTTGTTTTTGAAGTGAAGTGCCCGGCTGCTCCATCTGAGACATAAACAATTGTTTTAAATTCTTCCAAAGGACAAGTCTTAGCAATTTCACTTTTTATGAGCAGAATGGCACACAGAGCATGTGCTGTGTCATGGCTTATATCATTGCATGCTACCACAAAAGACTTAGCCTCATTTGGAAAGTATACAATGCATGTAAAGAGTGAGATCTGGACATTTTTTGCCAGTGGTAACTTTGCACTTCATCAGGTAGAATTACAGATCAGTTCTGAGCAAAGTCAAAGTGCAACACCAACACTAGACTATGTGCTGCAGACTGTTTAATCTCTGCTATCACATTTTTCTGGATCCGCTCATTATAAATTACAGAAGAGTTTCTTTTTTCTCGATATCCCTCACCTTCAGTAGCTCTTATTTTCATTGACTCCCCCAATTACTCTCAAGCAGCCTTAATAGGTGTTTCATAGTACTCCATAAAAATTGCCCTAGGCAGTACCATTTTCAGTGCCACAGCTTTGGAAAATCAAACTTTGAAATCATATCAGCTGCAGTTTAACCCAAAAATTACTGCAAATTGCAGTTTACCCATGAGTCAAAAATTGCCCAAGTTTCATAAAATCATTGACCACCATTTTCACTGTTACTAATTTTTTCTTGCCATTTTCGGATTTAGTCACATTTGGCTACTTGGTGAATGCTTAGTGCGAGCCCTGCCGGGAATTGTGGTTGGTTGGTTGGTTGGTTGGTAGATTTTAATGGCGCAAGGGCCATAGTTGGCCAAAGAGCGCCAAACAAAAGACATCAAAACGAAACAAAATTAATAAAAAACGTACACAAGGTTAAAAACAGGCTGATGCGGTAAAAATGAAACATGAGAGTGAACAAGTTAAAATCTAGACGAGTTTAAAAAAGTCAAATTTCCTGTAAAAATGAAAACACTGCACTCGTATCGCAGGCTTCACCGATAACAGTTTGCAGCGTAGCTGCTCCTTCGTCCAACAGATGACAGTGAAAATGACGAAAACGATGATCACAAAACCGAACACAAGTACATAAAACATGAAAGACAGTGAGACGACAGTTGCACGCCGCACACACCGGTACACTCTCGCCACACAGCAAAAAGCGGTGAGTAAAACGACAGTGCCCAATGCGGAGACGTGCAAAAACAACTTCCTCACGATGGTTCTTCCGCAAACTAGACTTCCATAGTCCGATCTGTGGTTTGATGGCATAGAGTTTATTGCTGCCCTGCTGAGACCACAGGGACTGCCACTCATCCAAAACAAATGTCCGGATCAAAGGTCTAAAATCTTGGAAAGACAGTGGCAGCCGAGCTGGCGACATGGAGGAAACAGACCTGGCAGAAAGATCTGCCAGCTCGTTACCCCAGATCCCAACATGGCCAGGAACCCAACCGAATCGGACCAGGAAGCCATCACCCTCCAAAGTTCCAAGAAGACGACGGACATCACGGATGACAGGTGAGTCCGTGTCCTCTGGAGAAGATAAAACTTGGATGACGGACTGGGAATCGGAGCAAATCAAAGCGCGACGATGAGATCTAGACCGTATGTGACACAAAGCGAGGTGTACCACACGCAGCTCTGCCGAAAAGACGGTGGATTCAGGCGGAAGCCTCTCAGCATGGGAGGCATCGCCACACACGAATGCGGATCCAACAACCTCACCGGATTTCGACCCGTCAGTAAATACAGGCACGAAATCCGGGAAGAGAGACTGTTTCTCGGCAAAGAGCTGCTGGTACACCAGAGCAGGAGTGGAACACTTTGGTCACACACAAAGGGAAAGGGCAGCCGTTGCTTGAACCGGCTGCCAAGGCGGTTCATTGTAGAACCGAGTCAAACCAATCCTTGACAAGGCTAGACCAGCATCGCGCACCAAGTTCGACAACCGAATCCCAAACGTCGGAACACAGGAAGGCCGGTGTGAGAATAGGCGGACACATTGTGGTTGGAAAATGGAACCATGCAGTGGATGATCAGGAAGAGACTTCAACTTGGTGAAGAATTGAAGAGACAGCTGCTTACGACGGATGCACAACGGCGGTTCATGGGCCTCGACATACAGGCTATGCACGGGAGAGGTACGGAAAGCACCAGTGCATAGCCGCAGAGCCTGATGATGGACAGGATCCAGAAGCCGCAACACGGAAGGACGAGCCCAACCGTACGTTATGCAACCGAAGTCTAACTTTGACCGAATCAGAGAATGGTAAATGCGAAGCATTGAGCACCTGTCAGCCCCCCAAGATGTTCGAGAGAGGACCTTCAGGATACTCAATGACTTCGTGCACTTCACCTTCAAAGACTGGATGTGAGGTCGGAAGGTGAGTGCTCGGTCAAAAGTTAGCCCAAGGAACTTGACTTCTGACACCACAGGGATGGTAGAACACCCCAGACGGAGGTTAGGGTCTGGGTGAAGACCCCGTTTGCGGCAAAAATGCACGCAAACGGTCTTCTGGGTCGAGAAGCCAAATCCATTGTGGGAGGCCCAGGTAGAGATCTTATTAATGGCCGACTGCAGCTGCCGCTCAATAGTGCGCATGTTGACAGATGCGCAAGAGATCTGCAGATCATCCACGTACATGGAGCCACGAACCGACGGAGGAAGCAGAGTAAAAATATGATTTATACGAAGGATGAACAATGTCACAGAAAGAATGGAGCCTTGAGGGACACCCTGCTCTTGTGGGTATAACGCAGAGAGGGTCGACCCGACGCGCACACGGAAACTCCGGTCCTGGAGAAATCCGGCGATGAAAGATGGCAGGTTTCCCCGCAATCTGCACTCGTGCAGATCACGGAGAATGCCATATCTCCAGGTGCGGTCATACACTTTCTCCATGTCAAAGAACACGGAGACCATGTGCTGACGCCGGACAAACGCCTCCCTGACAGATGTCTCAAGGCGAAGATGATGATCTGAGGTGGATCGGAATTTCCGAAATCCACTCTGATGAGGTGAAAGAAGGTGACGTGATTCCAAATAAAAAAACTAAACGAAAATCGATGATGCGCTCTAGTACTTTGCAGAGGCAGCTCGTCATAGCAATTGGTCGGTAGTTCAACGGGTTAGCAGGATCTTTACCAGGTTTGAGAACAGGAACGACAATGGCAGTGTGCCAAGATTCGGGAAAACTACGCTCGTGCCAGATCCTGTTAAACAGGACCAGCAGACAGTCAAGAGAGGACGGAGAAAGGTGCTTCACCATTTCATAATGGATGTTATCCGGTCCGACAGATGTTCGGCCGGACCGATTCAGGGCAATCTTCAGTTTGACGGCAGTCAGCGGGCTATTATAATCGGTAGCAGAAAACGGTCCAAAGGAAACCTTGGACCGTTCAAGCCACGGCTGCACCTGCCGGAACGAAGCAGCGTAATTGCGGCTGCTGGACACCGAAGAAAATGCGGCGCCCAGACAGTCAGCAATACCCTGAGCGACAGCAACCGTTCCTCCGCCACTCTCAAGAATGTAGATTTCCCCAGAAGGGTACTTACCCCGAATCTTGCGGATCCTGTCCCAAACGATCTTAGAGCTGGTAGCGGTGTTAATCCCGGATACGTAACGTATCCAAGATTCCCGTTGGCTACGACGACGCACCAAACGCGCGTAAGATTTGGCTTTCTTGAAAGAAAGCAGGTTCGCGTCGGTGGGGTACTGACGAAACCTACCCCAAGCCCGATGTTGGGCCTGACGAGCTGCCTTGCAAGTGGAATTCCACCAAGGTCGCGGGCAACATGGAAGTTCAGTCGAAGTCTTAGGGATGGTAAAGTCTGCCGCTTGCACAATACAATCCGTTACCGCCGCAACAGCTGCATCGATCGTACCCGAGGTCACCATGACTGGAGTAATGATCGCTGAAGCCGCGAATGAGTCCCACTTGGCTCGATCGACAGCCCATCTAGCAGGGCGAGTAGGACGACGGTACCCGTCACCTGCTAGACGGAGAAAGATGGGAAAATGATCACTGCCAAGGGGATCATCAGACACGCTCCAGGACCAGTCAGGATATAACGATGGCGAACTCAAGGACAGATCAATGGCTGAGTACGAGCAGGTGGGTTCATGAAAATAAGTGACTGCTCTGGTGTTGTGGAGACAGAGGGACGTGTTGGAGAGAAGGGACTCAACAACACGGCCCCTGGAGTCACGAGTGGTAGAGCCCCACAACGGATTGTGTGCATTGAAATCTCCTAAGATGAAGAAAGGAGGCGGCAGCTGGTCGACTAAATCTTCCAGATCCGAAAGGCTCACAGCTGCATTTGGTGGCATGTAAACGGAACACACTGTGAACAGTGTGTTCACAGACAGTCTCACTGCCACTGCCTGCAAAGTCGTCCGAAGGACAACTGCAGTGACAGGAACACCATGAGTAAGAACAACGGCCACTCCTCCGCAGGCGATAACACCTTCCTCATGATCTTTGCGGAAAATTGAATATCTGCGCAGCGGAAAAGTGTCCGTTGTTCGAAGCTTTGTCTCCTGGAGGCAAACACACACAGGTGTGTGCGAAGACAGTAAGCCTTTCAGATCATCAATTCGTGGTCGGAGACCTCGGCAATTCCACTGAATGAGCGTAGCCATAATGAAAAATAAAAGGAAAGAATGAAAAACAAAAATGACAGAGACTAGAATGTCTCCGAGTTGTCCATCAGCTCCTGACCATCTGCAATGTCCGGAGGCAACACAGGGCTGTGCTTACTCACACAGGGCTGCGCTACCGGGGGTTTTGGTGGTTTCTTGCTCTGTTTCGAAGGGGAGGATCCTTGTTTCACCTTTTCCGGCCTCTTCTTAGTTGCGCCCTGGGCCTGGGTCCCAGTGCTGGCAGAGGATGTTTTCTGCCCAGAGGATGTTTTAGGCGTCGATGTTGATGGCGCCTTGGATTCAATGCGGCGAGACTTCAGTGCCTCCAATCCGGCAGCAACGATGTCCTCAAAATCATAAGGACACCGCGCCGGGATGGACACCTCAGTCTGCACCACAACAGTAGCCTTCTGGACCACAACCGATGCATAGGAGTGCCGGCCTGTTGGTAAAGGAGCTATTCGCCGTCTGGCTTCAGGATAAGACAGATGTTCGGTCGTCTTCAGGCGTTGGATAGCCTACTCCTCGATCCACTTTGGGCACTGCTTAGAAGAAGCCGGGTGAGATCCCTCGCAGTTGACACAGCGATCCAAGTCAGCGGAACAGTCCGCCAAAGAGTGTTCAGGCGACCCACAGCGCCCACACTTTGCGACATTACGGCAAGACTGCTGGGAGTGACCGTAATGCTGGCACTTGAAACATCGCAGGGGGTTCGGGATGTATGGGCGAACATCGAGCCGCAAGTACCCCGCCTTGATGGAAGTTGGCAGGGTAGGGGAGTCAAATGTGAGCACGATGTTCCGGGAGGGAATAGACTTCCCATCCCGCCGGAAAAGAATACGGCGAACCCCAGTGACATGTTGTTCCCCAAGTTCTTCCAGCAATTCCTCATCGGTGCATTCCAGCCGGTCGCGGGAGTTAATAACACCGCGAGAGGAATTGAGGAAACCATGGGGAGAGATATGGACAGGAACGTCCAGCAGAACGGTCGTCGCCAGCAAGGTGGCACTGTGGCGTGGATTTGATGTCTCCACAAGAAGATCCCCTGACGGGAGCTTCCTAACACTCTTTGGTGAGCCCGCAACGGTCTGAAGAGCCTTATTAATCCAAAAAGGACTCTTCGAACTAAGGGATTGTGCAGGATCAACAGAATGAATCAGAAGAAACTGAGCATTACAGTTGGAACTGAGTAGTTTCTTAGTGGAGGAGGGCGATCCATCCTCCACACGGCGCTTTAAAGGTACAGCATGGGAAACACTTTGGTTTGCCATGAGAAGAAAATTAGATTCGTCCGCCAACCTTCCCACCCACTACCGAGCCCAACGAGGGAGAGCCGGAGGTCCGCAAGCCCAAGAGGACGCAGGACATGGCTCTAGGGATAGTCAGCGGATATAGCAAGTTGGTATGGCAGACACACGCTCGGCGTGCACCCAGACTTTCCCGTGCCCGGAGAACACCCTTTTGGCATGCCCACCCTACCCCCCAACTCACCCAGCCGAACAGAACGACAAGCCGCTAGAAGTCTGGACGCAACTCGGCCACAGACTTCCTGACCAGGAGTGGGTTAGCTCCCAGCCTCCCGTTTAGGGTGAAGCAGAGGGCAAAGAGGAGTGTCGGCATCTGGAGACACTACAACCCGGCCCCCAAATACCTCAGCCTCCAGCATCCTCATTTCCACCAGTACGGGTCACTGCACACGGCAAACATGCAGGTAGGTCTAAGCTAACCAGCTCCGAAAAAACAGAAAATGTAACATAAAAGAGAAAAGACAGGGAAGGGAACGAGGAACAAAACCCGGAGCTGGCGCCTCAGCACAACCTCAGCAGCCTACAACTGAGGCGGGTACATGTCAAGATATGAACTAAAGGTGAAAAAAGCAAAACAATAAGAGAAAATCGGCTCGGGCCGTGGGGACGCCATCCCCCATCAGCTGGATGAACAGCCGTCCCTTTGGTGATGTAATCGTCAAAGCCGCAGAGGCAATAGAAACCGTCACAAGGTTAGCTCGGGCCGTGGGGGCGCTCGCTCCCTAAATAACTGGAAAACCAGCTATCCCCGTGCCCGGGAATTGTGTTCTCCTGTTATTAAAAATTTATTAAATAATGTTTACAGTTCTCATTTTTTCACTTAATTCAAAAAGTTGAAAAAAAATATTCCATTTTTCAAAAATTGGACGAACAAAAATTGAAAAAAAAAAAGTGTCATTTTCAAAAATATGTAAGAAATTTTCAAGGCAAAAATCCAGTAACCTGACTCCCAGTAAACTATCTACCATTAGGACATTGTTTGGACAAAATTTCAGAATTTTAAAAAATGGGTTTTTTGAGATATTGCAATTCAAAAATGGTGATTTTTTGAAATTTTGTATATTTTCAAAATTAATTTTATGAGTTAGCAGCATCACAGGATAAAAATAAAATTACTGCTAAGACAACCCTAGTAGGGGTGCAGGTTGGCACACTTACCCACCTGATAAGTCTTTTTCTTAAAAAAAAAAAAAAAAATCTAAATTTGTGGAAATTAAATTTTTTTATAATAAATATAATTTTTTTTAACCATCTGGTAACATTTGTTTGACCAATTTCTGTGAATTTGAAAAAGGCCAATTCAATAACTTCAAAATAAAAAAAAAATTCGAGTCTCTACCTGTTATATAGTTCAGGAGCAGTGTGCACTTAAAAATTTGGCATTTCACATGATTTTCATCACAAGTGTATTTTTTGCCTATTTTCAAAATGCTGTAGCTCGAACAAATTTTTTTTTATGAAAAATCCTTTTGCAGTACTTTATATCTCTATTAGGAGAAGCTACCATAATTTTTTCAAAAAAATTGGAGGTGGTCAACTGACACATGTTGGTCATGCCTACCTGAATTGAGATGGAAATGGTCAAAACCTTCTTTCAGAAAAATGTAAGAAGAGTAGTAGATCAGGAATGGAACATATATATATAGTTCAGGCAGTCAGTGAATCAGATGAACCATAGTTTATGCTGAAACTGATCATGTTGAAAATATACTCAGCAGTACTGAAGAAGAAATTAATCTTGATATTCCTTCTGCAATTGACATCAAAAGTGGCACATTTGTGCTTGTTGAGTTTGTAGGTGGAACCAGAAGGAAAGCAAAGTTCAGATATGTCGGAGTATGCCAGCCACCCCTTGATAAGGACGGGGAAATAAAAGTGATGTTTTTAAATATGTCTGGAGAACACAATACTTTATTCCGATAAAATGAAAACGATATTGCCTATGTGGAGTTTGAACAAATTATTGCTATATTTCCACAGCCTACGTTGAAAATGAAAGGAGATCGTATTTTCTATAAGTTTGATGGCAAAATAAATGTATTTGAGCAAAGCTCACGAACGTGAGTGCAGTGGAGGAGGTTTCAAGTTTCTGAGAGCTTGATACAAATATTGCTTGGTCACTGTTTTTGACTGTAGTCACTTAAACGAGCTCAAAACTGTTATTCAATATCTCACATATTTTTTTAATTTTTGAAATGAACATTAAGCTGTTACCTTTGTACCAACTACTACTTCTATTTTGTGCTTATTAATATTCCATTAAACTCTTAATTGCGATATTTTTTTACAAAGTTTTTTTACATTTCAATATCATGAGTGTTACCATAGCTAAAGGTCAGCTTTTCAATAATACATTTTCTGATTTAATTAAATTGCATTGTGACTTTAAACTTTTTAATTATTCATAGTAACTTCAGTGAAAACTTTGATTAAAAAAAACTAATTTTTTTATTAGAAATTAACCCTCTTCCTTAGGAAACAAAGTAACATGAGATAAAATACTACATAAAAACTTTAGAATTTAAAATAAATTATAAACTTAAAATTAAGTGTTTAAGTTAAAATAATAATTTATTTCATTGACTATTGACACAAAAAATATTACATCTCTCTATTCTAAAAAAAAGTAACTGCCGCCGCTGTTTTAGAAATTTCGTGACACTCTTGCTTTCCTAGCTCGCGCCGTAAAACGCATTGAACACAAAATACGAAATTTACATCGTTTGTAGAGAATTGTTTGGAGAAGACACTGAAATAAACCATTTTTCGATTCAGGCGATACTTCAAGAGCTATTGTATTTCAAAATTAAGATAAGCAAAAAAGTGCTATCAGGTAGCGTTCCGGACACACTAATAGCAACAGAACCACGAAACTTTGTAGGCATGTAGTACCATGACCGAATTTTTGCACCTCATCACCCTTTTTTTTTAATCTCAATTTAGTTTGCGAGAAATTAAATTTCTAAATTTCACAAAATTTTCTATTTCGTGATGGGATCCATTTAAAAAAACAGATATATGGCAAACTATAAATCATAACGCTTTGCAATTTTTACAGCATGAACTTACAACTATCATCCCTTTTTTACAAAGAAAAAAATTAAGAAAAAGTCATTTTCTGATTTTTAAACATTTTTAAAGACTCAAAGAAAGAAACGAACGGCTAGTCTATCTTCACGATAACCACAGAGAAACGTTCTGGTCTTGTAACCTGCTGCCATGGTGACGCAGAGAATTTGTTATGCATATGCTTTGTTGGTAAAGCTATCTCAGTTGTTTAAGGTGGACATCAAGTAATTTTGCTTCCTATACTTCCAATGAAAAAATTTCTGTACACATTTTCTTCACAATTAATGTGTTACCAAGGATGAAAATTTGAACAACGATTAAAATAGCTTCATTTTATAACTTCGAATACTTAATATTTTCTAAAACATAACATTAAGTATGTAATCCAACATTAGTTTGTTTACTGACGTCATCAAAGTAAAGGTCGCACCATTTTTTTCTGGACAATTAATGTGTTCCCAAGGCTGAAAATTTGAACACCGATTAAAATAGTTTCATGTTATAACATGAAATACTTAATATTTTCTAAAACATAACCATAATTATGCAATTCAGCATTTGTTTCTCTAATGACGCCATCAAAGTACAGGTCGCGCCATCTTTTTTCTGGTTCCAACACCACCAAAGGAGAAGTTATTGATTTTTAATATAATTATGGTTGTTTTAGAAAATATTAAGTATTCCAAGTTATAACTCCAAGTTATTTGAATCGATGTTTAAATTTTCATCCTTGGGAACACACTAATTGTGAAAGAAATGTGTACAAAAGTTTTTCCATTGGAAGTACAGGAAGCAAAATTACTGACATCTACCTTAACGGTTTAGCATAACGGATTACGGAAATGCTTTTTGGACCGCTTTTGTTTTCCTTAGTGGTGAATTTAGTAAGTGCTATAAGTTCAAACGACAAAAGTGCGACCTTCCAAAAATTAACGACAGTAAAAAAACTCTGAAACTTCGGAATAACAAGCCTTATTTGCTTAGACACGCAATAAAAATTGAAATTTATATTAATTTTCCAGTTTTTATTTCATGTGATATACTCGGAGATCGGGCTGCAGGGGCTCGAGTGCTACTCTGGAAACGAGCGTAGCGAGCCTAGAGGCACAGCCCCCAGTAATTAAAAAAAAATAATAATACACATGAGAAAAATTATGACTTGGCAAACAGCCATGAAGTCTTTCATTATTATAAACTTTTTAAATTTCTCAAATATTAAAAAATAAACTCATAAACGGACACCTACTTACAGTGCAATTCACATTAGCAGTACATCTTCCGACTTAGAAATAGATCGGAAAAAGCTACTATTCTATTTTACGTGCGATATTTAAAAAAGTCTTGGAAATATTCTAGTTGGATAATGCTTACCGAGGCATTCCGTTTCTAGCGATGATTCACATTTCTCGCACGTGGTTCGGTCTTTGTTGAAGTTATTGTCTGTTGTACATGTGATACCATTCACATCCACCACACTGTTCACTTTGGGTAGAGTCAGTAGATCTTCACTTTAGGGTTCAAAAACATCAACTGTTTACCGTTATTAATACTCTAAATTTTTCTCCCAGTCTTTGGGCATCTTCAGGAGCGTGGCAACTTTTCCACCAATGTTCGCGGTTTACTTCTCGCCAATGCAGTCTGATACCCCATGTTGCCATTCATCGGATACACCGTTTTAGATATGTTTCTTGACCAAGCCTAGCTAGCACCATCTATGTTTTACTAATTCTATCCCCCTCCTCCCCCCTTCAAATGGTCGTTGATGTCATCTTTCCAGTTTCTTTTCTTATCCCTGTTCCCTTGTCTTTTTTGTAGGTTTTTCTTTTGCTGTTCTTTTTCTTGTCTTATTAGCTTTTTCCAAAGGCTAGATAATGTATTAGGGTCATTCTGGTTACACACCCTTGTTTTATTTTTATAAATTAGGATCAATTCCTCCATTCTCATTTGTCTCCGATTTTTTTTTCCTTTTTAGCATTTTAATTTCTTCGAATTTTGGGAATGTTTTGTTGTCAATACAGAATTGCACCAATGCAGTTTTTGCTTTTTTTTTGCCAGTTAGATATGTGTTGTTTTAGCCTTTTTTTAAACGTTTTTAGTACTACCAATGCACGATATTGGGGGTATGTGTGCAATGGGAATTTCGTAAGATCCTGATTCCTCTAATATTTTGTTCTCAGCTATTTTGTTAATAGTCAGATTTTTCAAGGTGTTCACATAACTTCCTAGTTGTAAGTCAAATTTAGCACACTGCCAATTAATTTCTTTACAAACACTTTCCAAGTATGGGAATGCACCAATATATTTTAATTTATTTTTTTCTCACCTTTCTTTGATTGTAACATTCTTGGCCTTCATTTCTCTTAGCCATGTGTTTTTTACTCTCGTATATCCATTTTTCAATAAGCTTATTAGGGTAACCATAATCTTGTGATATTTTCAAGATAAAATCCAGTTCTTGATTCTTTAGCCTGTTATTAGAGGTGTGCATATACACTCTTTGAATCAAGTTTAATATGCTAATTTTTTTATGGATAACAGGGTGGTGCGAAGAGTGCACAGTGCTGTAAATTACAAGAAATTAATAACTGAGTACATTTTTATTTTTAATTCAAGTTAACTTTTTTGTGTGTGCGATGTGAAACTTAATATGGCAATTCATTTGAAAATCACCCTTTGCCAATATATAAAAATATTAGTATTTTTTCCTTGTAATGTGAGGGCTATTACAAGTACGGTTATCTCTGTGTATGCAATATTTGATGGCTGCAAACTCGAAGGTATAGAGATAATAAGAGATGATGGCTAAACTTCCGTATTCTGCCCCCAAGTAGTTCCAGCTGAAGACAAAACAAGGGAGCTGGAAAGCAAATATTTATATTTTCGGCTTCCTTGTTTAATCTTAATTGATATCTAATTGCTTATCTTACTTTTTCTAATTATCATAATTAATTTTCATTGTATTAAGCAAATATTTTCCTTATGGGTTCCAATTTCCTGCAGTTTTATGTCTACCATTGCCTTGAAAACGCCTCCCAGTGGAGTGCGAATCTCTGTGATTACTACACCATAAGAAATAAACGGATTTAATACGCTATATGCGTTTCTTGAGAATAGATAACAGAGGTGCCAATAATTAATTTTTCTGGTGTGGCTAGCTAGATACCAAAATTGTCATCCACATACGGTAGCCAAATGGTAGGCCATAAGTCATAAGTGGAATGGAGCAATAAATCATTTTTGGAATTTTGTAAATAAATTTCAGCAAGCCAGGAGAAAGCAGAATGCCCATTGCTAAACCTTGTTTGCACAGTAACAGTAAACAATGTGCACGCAACTCAACTAATGCTTTAAGCGCCCATCTGCTGCAAAGAAAATTTAGTCACACTTTTATAAGCTTCCCTCTGAAGTGAAATATAACAAACTACTTATCAAAATTTTGATCATGTTCTACAATTACTTACTCGTATATACACGATATGTGTGTGACTAGAAGAAAATGATTCAACACTTAACCAAAATCATACCGAAACAAACACCCACTGATTTACCGCCACATTTGTGTTGCCAGATAGCAAAAATGGAGGTTTTAAAATTTTTCCAGTGACGTACTTAACATCTATGATATAACTCTGTTAATATTTAGAAGAAAAGATACAATTTGATACAATTCTTAAAAATATCGTTGCCCGCGTTTTTGATAATGATCAACTTCATGGCTAAAAATTTAAATTGACCCTGACGGAACACAAAGCATTTTGTAAAACAAAATAACCGCAACTTCAAAGGATTTGATTGACATTCGTCAACAAATATCAGAAGGTAAATTACTCAGGTGTTGGTATGTTGCAGCCTTTGGTATTTTTGTAGTTCATAGTTGGTTTTCTAAATTAAATTTAGTATAATAAATCGTGTATATCGAATCGATTCGCGGTTAATTGAATGCTGGCTTTCAGTTCATATGGGAAAGAACTTTTCGTTTCTGCTTACAGATTTTTAAGGTTAAATTTGCCGCCTCGGTAAGTGAAATAATCTGCCGAAAGATTTGCTTGCAGTTAGTAAAATTAGAAATTGCGAATCAACGTGCTTGCATAGGGAAATTTATTAGAAGCTGTCGCATGGTTTTGTTTGCGAGAATTGTAAACTCACCATAAGCACGTGGTGTGTTCATATTACTGTCTGCTTTTTGTTTTTGCTTTAAAGAATCTTCTATACCCCTTTGAACAATCAGTAATGAACAATTATTGTTACGGCGTACTCACAGTAAAGGTCTTATTGTGTACGTAAGAATACTAACAATTTAGTAGTAAACACTAGTAAAAATCTGCTGTTAAGATTATATGGTATGTTGAGTATTAATTACATAACACCCTTTGGTTACGTAACTCCATCGTTTTCGCGCTTTCTCAGGAATGCGGTGATGAAATTAGCTCTTTCGAGCAGCAAATATGAACAGTGATTAGCAATATGAATTTTTGTAAAAATTAACACGTATGAAAAAAACAACTTATGAGTAAGATTTTTCAAACTTTTCTATTTTTCTCAGATTCATAATAACAAAGTAGGAATTCATGAAGAATACAATGGTTTTCCTGCTACACATTTCTGGGACCAAAGACCAAACGTGAAGTATTTTAAAAATGAAAATTTTGTAATTTTCAGGGCAATGATGTAAATGCAGTTCTTGTGAAAACTAAATTTTTAAAAAATATGCCTATAAATAAAGTGTTTTGCATGGTATGTCAGCTCATATGTTTTTTTTTTTTATATGTATATAAGTTTTGTGGCCAAAGCAAATAAATTTTTATGCCAATAAATTTAGATTACTAATATTGTAATACCATTTTAAGTATAGTTAGTGTACAGTCCCTCATTATTAATTAGTTCCAGAGTATGCTTATAAATATAGCATTTTTTTCCTTCTTGGAGGAAAGGAGATGGTAATAAACATTTTAAAAGTTTGTTTATAATCCAAATAATAGACATGGTTTGGCAAAAAATCTTTTCTTAAATAGTATTAAATGTTGCAATGATATGACCACTATAAGAAAAATGATTATTGCCCAGTGACCAAAATTGTCTGCGGCTTTGGTTTATGGTTTATCGCTATTTATCCAAGGTGGGTCTAAGTTTGAGTATGTACTGGATAAGGTGTTTTTTGTTTGTATGTTTGTTTTATTGGTGGTTTCATGACCGCCCGGAACAACTTGATTTGGATAAAGTGTGTGTGGTGTGCTTGTCCAATGATGTTGGCTCTTTCCTTACCCTGGAACCAGTGACCCCAAATTAAGGATGGGCAAGTAGTTATAGTCATGATAATTTCCTAATTGTGGTAGTTAAACCATAAAACAGAAAGAAATATGTTTACAGGGTAGGATGTGTACCGGTCATGAAAAAGTTGCAAATTCAGATAGGGGTCAAGAAAAAGTCATGAATTTATTTTTAGTAATTCTTCGTTTTCTGATAAAAATATTAATTTTAATTCTCCATGCACCAACTAGATAAGGCATAGATGTGGTTTCCATCTAACTATTCAGGTGTCAAAAAAAGGAGACTAGTGCCTTCTCCCATAAAGAGAACTGAAGAAAAAAAACTTCTAGAAATACATGCATATAATGTTGTTTGCAAAGCTTTGAGATCAATTTAAGTTGTGCAACTTATGGAGTCAGGACCTTTTTCATGTTTAAATGTTAAAGAATAGCACTTAATGAAATCTTGTAGCACAGTGGTGAGTATTTCAACTTATTGTAAGTACACTCAAGTATGATGAGTAGATTTCTGCTACTAACACAATGGCAGGTCACATTTTTTCCACAGAAAACAAAAAGATTGGGGCCTAGTGTTCTCTTCTTTAATGTGTGTGTACATGTGCATATACTGCAGCCGTGGATAGGGATATCTCTCTCTATATATATAATCATCATCATCATTATCAACCATTATCGACCCACTGCTGTACGAAGGTCTCCCCAAGTTTCCTCCACAACGGTCTGTCTTGTGCCAGTCTCCTCCATGTCACTCCTGCATACTTTCGAATTTCATCCACCCAACTCCCATGTGGTCTTCTTCTGGGTCTTTTCCTGTCCCTTGGAATCCAATCTAAAATTTCGGCTGTCCATCGATGGTCTGTCCTTCTGGTAGTATGTCCAGCGCATTGCCATTTCAGGGATTTAACTCTGATCATGATGTCTTCCACTCTTGTCATTTTACAGATCCACGAGTTCCTCTTCTTATCTCTCCTTGTTACACCAAGCATGCAGCTCTCCAAGCTGCTTTGAGTTGTCTGCAGCCTTTATATGTCTCTTTTAGTTAAGGTCCACGTCTCTGTGCCATACGTAAGCACTGGAAGGATGCATTGATCAAACACTTTTCTTTTAAGACATAATGGCATATTGCTCTTGAAAATTATGCTGTTTCTTCCAAAAGCTCTCCAGGCAAGTTTTGTACGACGATTAATTTCTTCATCAATGTGACCCTCACTTGATACCTGCTGTCCAAGATAAACGTACGTGTCTGTTATCTCCAGTTTTTCTCCATCAAACGATAAATCTTCATTTCTTGTAAAAGCATTGAACATCACTTTTGTCTTCTGAAACTTCATTTCTACACCCACTTCTTTACTCTTGTCAGCAAGTTCCTTCATCATATTCTGCAGCTCTGATTGAGTAGTTGCAAAAATGACTATGTCATCAGCAAAACGAAGGTGGGTTAGATAATCTCCATTAATCTTTATCCCTTTGTTTTCCCAGTTCAGTGATTGAAAGACATTTTCCAATGTCGCATTAAAGAGTTTGGGAGATATGGTGTCACCTTGTCTCACTCCCTTTCCAATTTTTATGTGTGTTGTATGTTCAAACAGCCAAATCTTTGCACTTGCATTTTCATAGATGTTATTAATAATGTTAATGTATGTATCTTCAATACCGCAGGATTTCAGAGCCATTGTAACTGCTGATGGTTTCACCGAATCAAAGGCTTTTTCATAATCGATAAAAGCCATGCATAATGGAAGTTCATATTCCCTCGCTCTTTCAATTAGTTCTCTCAGTACGTGGATATGATCTATTGTGCTGTAGCCACTCCTGAATCCAGTTTGTTCTCTCGGTTGAGCCATGTCCAGTGTTACCTTCAAACGGTGTGAAAGAACTTTAGTGAAGATTTCATAAACCACTGATAGGAGGCTGATAGGTCGGTAGTTCCTGAGATCCTCAGTGTCACCTTTTTTATGTAGCAGGATCATTGTAGCATTGTTCCAATCCTCAGGAATCTTCCCTTCATTAAGGCATCGAGTGAAAATTTGGGCGAGTACTGTTTCGATTTTTCCACTTGCTTCTTGCATGATGTCTACAGTAATTCCATCTACTCCTGGAGCTTTTCCCCGCTTCATGTTCTTGATTGCCTGTGCAACTTCTGCTGGGAGGACTGGAAGAACTCTGGTACTGGTACCTTTTATGATGTCTGGAGTATATGCATCATCCCTTTCATATAATTTGGAGTAGAAATCTTTCACTCTTATCAAAATTTCGCCTCTATTTCTTGTTACAGAACCATCTTCTTTTCTCAGTGCCATAATCTGTTTTCTTCCCTTACTGAGATGCCGCTTTGCTATCTTTAGGCTTTTGTTGTTTTCAATTGCTTTCCTCACTAGTTCACAGTTGAATTTCCTTACGTCTTCAGTGATACTTTTTCGTACTGTCTTGCATAGCTCTATATATTCCACTTTGGAAGTCACATCGTCTTTAGTTCTCCTCATCTCTCTTCTTTTTTGCATCAACATTTTGGTTTTTCCTGATAATTTGTTCACATGCAACTTGTTCTTCGACCCAGCTAATTTTGTTGCTGTTTCCATAAGAGCTTTGGTTACTTTTCTGTTAACTTCAGAAATATCCACTTCTTCTGATGTTAGGCCTTCTAAAGCAGAGAATGTGTTCTTCAGTTCGAACTTGAAGGTATTATGGTGTTTTTTAAGGTTGGTTATGTCAATATATTTTGTTTGTCTTATGAGCTTGCCAAGTTCGAGTTTAGTGTTGAGGTGCATCTTACATCTCACAAATCTATGGTCACTACCTGTGTTGAACTTGTTTAGCACACTGCAGTCTTCTATGACGAATTTTTTGTTACACATAATAAAATCAATTTCACTTGTCGTCCCATTTGGATGTCTCCATGTCCATTTCCTGTTTGGCTTTTTCTTGAAAAAGGAGTTCAAGATGAAAAACCCTTCTGCCTAGCTGCAAACTCAATGAGAGTATTTGCATGCTGGTTTCTGTTGCTGTGACTGAATTTACCTGCTGAAGTTTCATTCCGTTGCTGTTGCCCTATTTTTGCATTGAAATCTCCCATAATTATCTCCAAGTGCTGCTTACCTTTATTATTTAGATGACGAATTTCCTCATAAAATTCTTTAATTTCTTCTTCAGGATGAATTGTGGTGGGTGCATAAGTTTGAATAATCTGAGCCTGGTATCTTCTTGAGAGTTGGATAACGAGTCGTGCAGCTCTGTCAGAGGAACTTTCAACTTGTACAACTTTATCCTTCAGTTTCTTGTTTATTATAAATCCAACACCACTAGTTCTGCCAGTATCTGTCCCACGATATTAGAAGAGATGTCCACTTTTCAGTTCAATGTGATCTTCTCCTTTTCTCCTTACCTCACTTAGCCCGAGGATGTCCCACTTGATCCTTTGTAGTTCCTCTTCCAATTCAAGAAGCCTTAAATCAGAAGATAGGGAGCGTCCATTATACGTAGCCAAGGTCAGCATTAGATGGCAGCCTAGTTTGATCCTCCGGGGATTCTTAGCACCCTCTGCCTTCATGTCGCACTGGCCGCTGCCTTGTCCAGGTACATTCCAGCTGCCGGAGACTGAGGGCCAAGATTTAAGTTTTGAAGTCATTTTGGAGGGGTTTGGACATAACTCACCACGCTGGCCTAGTGGGTTGGTGAGTGTGGGATAGCATTTCCTATAATCCCGATGGTATAGTTATACCGCTATTGGCAGTCGTCAGAGCCCCTTTAGTGGGAACAGGATGCACCACGAGAAGGCGGGGTTGACATTTGTCAAGGAGAGGCTGTGATGTTACGCATCACCTGACCTTACATCCCTCTCTCTCTCTCTCTATATATATATATATATATATAGAAGTATTTAAAAAGTGGTCATGAAATGGCATTTCCCAAATTTGGTAGACACCCTGGATTAGATAGTGTATGAAAAATGCATTGCATGCTGCAATGAATTTTTCATATCTGGAAGCTCTTCTCAAAAGTAGTTTATATTTATTTCCAGCTGAATTGCACCTGGCATTGGCTAGGTCAGATGTAATCTATATATTCTAATTTTACTGCTGTGAAGGATCGTGTTGTGAGTACCACCTTCTGCATCTACAAAACAAGAAATGATGGGTTCCATTTCAACTCAGGCAGGGTCATACCATCATGGTCTCAGATTTCTCTAAAAAAATTAAGGGGTGTTCCTTGACTAAAATAAGGAGACCCATATTTTTTCTTTCGGCAAGAAAAAATTTTCCCTTCGAGATAGAGGGTTTCAAATCTTGCACCGTCAAACAAGCTCTCTAGAAAACGGTTATTTTTCCTAACTTCAGCGAGTCATTGCAGCAGAGTTAAAAAAGATATCGTGTTCTTGTAATTTTTATTACATTGTGTGTATAACATATAATAATATATAGTGCTAATATTTGCTACACATCGTATGATTAAAATTTTAAAAAATCGTAAACTTTGTGATTTTTAAAAAAAATTGAATTTTTTTAAGTTTTTTTTTAAACAGGTTTGGATGGAGTTTTTTCTATATTCGTTTTTTTCGTTAAAGACATACAAATGTGCACTTTATTTGTAATTTTTTGTGTGTCTGTGAAACTGCTAGTTTCCGCGTTTCGGCAGCGTTAAAAACAGCCGATTTTGAAAAATCTCTAACTTTGCCAACAATTTTCTCAAAAAGGCCATTTTTTAAAATTCTGAAAATTAAATCCCTGTTTTATTATCAACAGGAGAATATCTGTGTAAATTTTCACGGACCTAAAAACGCCCGTTTCCGAGTTAGACGCGTTTGAATTCGGTTTGAAAGCCTACGATTTCCCGTGTTCTAAAGGCGCCATTTTGGAAAAATCTCAGGCGCAAAGTACGTACGTTATCTCTTACCCGAATCAAAGCGTTAGATATTCTTTGCCCGAATGATGGAATGAGAGCATTGGGTCAGCTGGCCCTGGTTGGATACATGAACCTCACCCTTCCCTGAGTGATGACATGCCTATAAAACTGTCGGGGGGGGGGGGGGGGGATAACCAATACATAAAGAAAATTCTTGCTGCTCCACTAACAAAGTTGAGTTGCGAAAGACAGCAGCAGCAGTTGTTTGTTTGTTTGTTTACGTATATACTTAAACATCGCATAAGAAAAGACTATGAAAGAGTAGAAAACTGTTGTGAAACAATTTTAAGAAAAAGAGTGCAGGCACGTGTACTGTAAGTTAATTTTCGATGGCTAAACAACCTCGAGTTTTTCTGGGAGTTGCTAATTGTAGGTTACTGTCAGAAGAGCAGTTGCTGTTTGGTTATAGTTGCTAAAATAAACTTCTCAGTTTTTCGTAATAGTAAAATATTCGCTCAGGAGAGTTTTGTCCTCTGCGAACGGGGGGAGAAGGTGCAATGCTCTTGACCTCGCTGCTGGGTTGATAGCGCTGGTCGCTACCGAAACTCTGCTTACCTCCTCTCCAAAACGTAATGGCAATTGTCTAATCTACTAAATAAATAACAATTAACACATACGCGTGCATGCTTATTCATAAAATGTAAGTTGAGTATATTTCCTGTTCAATCAGCTGATTTTACAAGTAGAATACATATACAACTTATGCACTTATAATGGTGTAAATATTTTTATCTATTTAAAACATATTCAAAGATTTCAATTTTTTTAAGAGGGGGGGGGGTGATTGTGTTCTTAGTGATTTCCACCTGGGCCACGATAAACCATGCACTGCCCATGTCTTCTGTTCCCTTATAAGATAATCCTGGATCGATGGGAGACCAGCGGAGTTTTGACACACACACCCCCCTCTCACGTGGTGGTGAGGTGTCTCAAAGCTAGGTAGCTTTCAAAAATGTTTCAACTTAGTTGGCTGGTAATAAGAAAGGGATTCCATTTTAACTCTGGCAGGGTCGTACCATCACGGTCTCAGATTTCTCTAAAAAAATTAAGGGGGTGTTCCTTGATTAAAATAAGGGGACCCATATCTTTTCTTTCGGCAAGAAAAAATTTTCCCTTCGAGACAGAGGGTTTCAAATCTTCCACCGTCAAACAAGCTCTCTAAAAAACCGGTTATTTTTCCTAACTTCAGTGAGTCATTGCAGCAGAATTAAAAAAGATCTTTTGTTCTGGTATTTTTTATTTCATTGTGTGTATAACATATAATAATATTTGATGCTAATATTTTTTACACATCGTATGATTAAAATTAAAAAAAAAACGTAAACTTTGATTTTAAAAAAAAAAATTTAAATTTTTAAGATTTTTTTTAACTGGTTCAAATGGAGTTTTTGTTTTATATGCTCGTTTTTTTGTTAAAGACATACAAATGTGCACTTTATTTGCAATTTTTTATGTGTCTGTGAAACTGCTAGTTTCTCCAGCGTTAAAAACAGCCGATTTTGAAAAATCTCCAACTTTGCCAACGATTTTCTCAAAAAAGCCCCTTTTTAAAATTCTGAAAATTAAATCCCTGTTTCATTATCAACAGGAGAATATCTGTGTAAATTTTCACGGACCTAAAAACGTCCGTTTCCGAGTTAGACACGTTTGTATTTGATTTGAAAACCTACGATTTCTCAGTGTTCTAAAGGCGCAACTTTGGAAAAATCTCAGGCGCAAAGTACGTATTCTCTTACCCGAATGAGAGCGTTGGATCCATCCACCTGACCCTACCCTGGGCGATAACATGCCTAAAAAACGGTCTTGGAAAAAAAGTTTCGGTAGCGACCAGCGCTATCAACCCAGCAGCGAGGTCAAGAGCATTGCACCTTCTCCCCCAGTTCGCAGAGGACAAAACTCTCCTGAGCGAATATTTTACTATTACGAAAAACTGAGGTTAACTTTAGCAACTATAAGAAAACAGCAACTGCTCTTCTGACAGTAGCCTACAATTAGCAACTCCCAGAAAAACTCGAGGTTGTTTAGCCATCGAAAAATAACTTACGGTACACGTGCCTGCACTCTTTTCTTAAAATTATTTCACAACAGTTTTCTACTCTTTCATAGTCTTTTCTTATGCAATGTTTAAGTATATACGTAAACAAACAAACAACTGCTGCTCTCTTTCGCAACTCAACTTTGTTAGTGGAGTAGCAAGAATTTTTTTTATGTATTGGTCATCCCCCCGACAGTTTTATAGGCATGTCATTACTCGGGGAAGGGTGAGGTGGATGTATGCAACCAGGGCCAGCTGCCCCAATGCTCTCATTCCATCATTCGAGCAAAGAATATCTAACGCTTTGATTCGGGTAAGAGATAACGTACGTACTTTGCGCCTGAGATTTTTCCAAAATGGCGCCTTTAGAACACGGGAAATCGTAGGCTTTCAAACCGAATTCAAATGCGTCTAACTCGGAAACGGGCGTTTTTAGGTCCGTGAAAATTTACACAGATATTCTCCTGTTGATAATGAAACAGGGATTTAATTTTCAGAATTTTAAAAAAATGGCCTTTTTGAGAAAATTGTTGGCAAAGTTAGAGATTTTTCAAAATCGGCTGTTTTTAACGCTGGAGAAACTAGCAGTTTCACAGACACATAAAAAATTGCAAATAAAGTGCACATTTGTATGTCTTTAACGAAAAAAAACGAATATAGAAAAAACTCCATCCAAACCTGTTTAAAAAAAAACTTACAAAATTCAATTTTTTTTAAAAATCACAAAGTTTACGATTTTTTAAAATTTTAATCATACGATGTGTAGCAAATATTAGCACCATATATTATTATATGTTATACACACAATGTAAAAAAAAATACAAGAACACGATATCTTTTTGAACTCTGCTGCAATGACTTGCTGAAGTTAGGAAAAATAACCGTTTTCTAGAGAGCTTGTTTGACGGTGCAAGATTTGAAACCCTCTATCTCGAAGGGAAAAATTTTTCTTGCCGGAAGAAAAAATATGGGTCTCCTTATTTTAGTCAAGGAACACCCCTTAATTTTTTTAGAGAAATCTGAGACCATGATGGTACGACCCTGCCTGAGTTGAAATGGAATCCAGCAAATACATTTTTATGCACTTGATTTATGAGCAAATCTTGTTAGCAATGCCATATTTTTTGTGATAAATATATGTTGCCTAGGTCTTATAAGTTTTTTATAAACCATTTAGTGAAGATGGTGGATTTTGTGGTTGTGTATTGCTACTGTAGTTTTTTTTTAACTTCTGTTTTTAAATGTATACTGTTATATGAAGTGAAGACTGTGTATAACTTTGGATTGTATGATGAGTGGGATAAAAAGAAAATCTTTATTAACGATAAATGAAAAACTAAAAAAACTTACGATGAAAACTCTAAATTAAAAAATCATTAACATATCACGGAGGATCTGGATATTCGTAGTTATTTTTAGAAATAGGAAGGAGATAGAAGAGAAGGCTGTGTAAGGGGTTATCAAACAGAAGAAAATAAAGAGCAGAAAGTTCGAAGAGGTGGATAAAGTTTTACGGTAATGGTTTCACCCAGCTGATAGCTCAAATTTGCCATTAAATGGGACGTTGCTGACAGAAAAAGCGCATGAAATTGCAAAGGAACTCCACATTAGTGATTTTACTGGATCGAGTAGATGGATTGACCAATTTAAAGCTAGATGTAGCATTGTTTATTGCCAGATCAGTGGAAAAGTGGTGTCTGTAAATGAACAAGATGCTGAAACGTGGAAAGAAACTGTTTTATCGCAATTACTGAGAGATTTCTCTGCATGATGTTTTCAGTGCCGACGAGTTTGGTCTTTATTTTAAACTGATGCCGGATAAGTCACTTGTTTATAAAAATGACAAATGGCATGGTGAAAAACGAAGTAAGGAGCGACTTTCTGTATATTAACATGTGCCAATGCAGACAAATCGGAGAAAATTAAATTACTGGTCGTAGGAAAGACAAAGTCACCATTATGCTTCGGAAATGTTTGCAGATTTCCATGTAATTACACTGTACAACGTCGAGCGTGGGTGACTGGTGAACAATTTTTTTATGGGTCGAACAGCTCAATGTGATGTTTCGTCGTAAGAATCTAAAAATTCTCATTGATAACTGCCCAGCGCATCCAAAAATATCAAATTGACTAATGTAAAAATCATTGTTCTACCTCTAAATGCCACAAGTATGCTGCAGCCTATGTACCAAGGGATAATAAAAGTAGTGAAACATCATTATTGCAAGAGACTGGTCCACAGGTACTTATCTGCCATGGAACAAGCTGATCCTTTACCTTCTATAAACATTCTCGATGCAATTCATTACATTGCTGTTGCGTGGGATGCAGTCCACCCCGAGGTTATTAAGAACTGTTTCATTAAGGCCGGCATCAAATGGCCACAAAATGAACCGTCACTGCAACCTGATGACGGAGTCGAAGAGGATGCCATTTTCGTGAATTTTCCTTGATACGTGTCTGTCGATGATGATATCACGACTTGTGAGATTCAAACAGAATAAGAAATAGTAGAAGATTATGCTGCAAGTACTGCTACAAACGAGGAGAATGATTAAGAAGAAGAGCCTGTTCCACCGCCGATGCCAGCCGCAGCATTAAATTAACTCATTGAAGTAAGGCGTTTTGTGTCCAGCATAATTGGAGTTTTTGGCGACACCATCAGTAAAATTAATCAGCTAAAACTGCACAAATAAAGGTAACTTGATCACGCTAGTTACGTTAACTGAAAACTTTTACAAAAAAGTTCGTAAGTTGGAAGCTTTCGACCTTATCTTAGGTCTTCATCACGCCAATGGAGGACTAAGATTGTTGCCAGATTCTACATTTGAATTTTTCCTATTTTTGTTGCCGAAACTCAGAACTGATCTCCAGATCAACGGAATGTAGAGAGGAGATTCGGAGTTGCAAGTCATTGAGTTGAAAATAATTTCTATGCTTTCACGGTAACGGAGGGCAAAACGATTGTCAAAAGAAGCAATTCGTTTTGCTTCGTTCCAGTGGGGAACTGCAGATGTGTCTTCCATTGTCAAAATAGACAAGGCAGTATTAGGATTGGCTTTCGAAACATCTTTTCTATGTTCTAAAATTCTATGGCTAAGGCTCCTGTATGTGCTTCCAATGTATAAGTTATCCCCAGTAGAAGAAGAGATAGGAATGCAGTAAACTCCTGGGAGGTTCAGGCTTTCAACTTTGTCCCTATCCCTTTGTAGAAGTTTCAAGATGTTTGGGGTAGATTTAATGGCAAGATGGTAACCAAAACTTCTAAAAAGAATCTGTAACTTATAAGCATAGGAAGGATGGTAAGGAACAGAACCACAGAATTTCAGGTCTTCTTTCTTGTGAGGAAGCATAGAAAATATTTTCAACTCAATGACTTGCAACTCCGAATCTCCTCTCTACATTCCGTTGATCTGGAGATCAATTCTAAGTTTTGGCAACAAAAATAGGAAAAATTTAAATGTAGAATCTGGCAACAATCTTAGTCCTCCATTGGCGTGATGAAGACCTAAGATAAGGTCGAAAGCTTCCAACTTACGAACTTTTTTGTAAAAGTTTTCAGTTAACGTAACTAGCGTGATCAAGTTACCTTTATTTGTTAATATTGTTACGTGTTTTGCCCATCATCATCATGTCAAGCTAAAACTGATAATTCTGCTTTTAAAAAAATGAAACAAAATAAAAATGAGAATTATTTTAAGAAACTATGCAAAAAGTGAATTACAATTTATAAATACTGTACAAGGGCAAAATAATTTTTATAATCTACGTGATGTTTTTATGTACATTTTTTAATTAAAATTGTGCAGTTTGTGACCAGTAAATTGTGTGGTTTTTTTTTTTTTTGGTGTTTCTTAATACCCCAGTATTTTTGGTGATCTCCAACTGTTTCGTAAATATGCAGCCGACATACAACTGTGCATAGCGTAGGTTTTATTTTTTTTTTCTATTTCTGGCTAAGATGCTAATTTGAGTCGGTCCCTTAAAAATCGTATTAAGCAGATTTTGCAGTATTTCTATATGAAGATTCATTTATATTAAAATGTATTATATTTGTATTCTTTCATGTTCATTTTAACATGTAATGAACATGAAAGAATATATACATTGTCACTATTATTGTTGATACTATCGATAATAGTGACAACTCCACCTTTACCCCTTGTAGAACTGTCATTAATGACTGTCATCCACACAGAGAATTCTACAGATGTGACAACATATTTTCTATGTCAAAAAATAGGACATTCTGAATAGCCATTTGCTCTCAATAAAAATTTCATATGCCACTTGCTTGCATATGAATTTTCTTTTTATTTCTACATGAATACACTGTTGTCAATTTTAAAAGCTAAAAAAGTACTCAGTTGTTGTTTTTTCCCACAAAAACTAAGAATGGCACTGAAAAAAAAAAACTTAAGACATTTAGTTCTCATGAGTTAGTTAAAAGTGTTTAAGATGTTGTCATTTAGCAAAAAGCTTTTGAACTTCAAAGAAATCTTTTAGATGATAGATGCACCCATTTTTATGAATTCTAAAGTATCCAGTACATCCATTTTACCATTCAACTTCACTGTGCTACTTAGACAAGCAGTAGATATAATATTTCTTGCTTCTTTTTATTGTTTTGACTTTGTTTAAAACATGTAGCAGTCCATGATGTGTTCAGTGGAAAAGCCAGTTTGTTTACTTTTGTGCGAATATCAGAATCACACACTATTATCCATATTTGATAATAGTTAATGCTTTGTTTCTATTACAAGTGGTAGAAATATTTCATATCTTTTTTTTTAATTCATATGGATTCATTATACATAAGTTTATGATTGCTGAGTGGAAAATCCAGCATCCAGTTTGTTTAAATTTGTACAGCTACTGAAATGATTGACTACCATATGTGAAAATAGTTCATCCATAGCTTTGCTTACATCTGTGATATTACTGGTGAAACATCACAATGCTATCGCACAGTTTGCAGAGTAAAATGCAGGAACTTGTTTGCTTTTTCTACAAAAGTCATTATCATGAAAGTGTTTTTTTTTCAGTGATTTTTAATGATAAAGCAAAATAAAATCAAATAATATTTTGCTCAGCTTTAAAAAAATTAGTCTATTTTTTTTTTTTTTAATTTTGTGTGATTCAAGAATGGGAATCTTTTGCATCTTTGTTAATAACATATGGTGATGCAGTTCATCAGCTGCAAATTTTTGATTCACACTATCTGATCTAAGTGTGTTGCATTACTCTGAGGAGTTATGGATGTCATGAAAATGTTCATTGGCTCTTGTTTTGTCCTTTTTAAGAAGCCAGTGAGCTCACTTCAGAATAGGTGACGCCTTTTGGCACTACAGTTATCCATGGTAGTAAAAAAAAAAAGTTTCTTGGTTTCAATAATGTGATTAAGTGAGATGTTATAATGCAGCTCTTCTTGAGTGTCGGTGCTGTTGCCTTAAAAATAATTTGAATATCAGTTTCAGCGTTAAGGGCAAATCAAAAGTCTGCATCATTTTTTCTTTACAAAAATGCAAAGAGTGGCGTATTATCATTATATCCATGTTGTTTAAATATTGTTTAATTACTTCTCTATGTAATCAACTAGGTCATTAATTTACTTAATCCCAGTATATACCAGTTTGTTTATGCCATCTGTTTAGAATTCTGTTGACTGATTATGTAGTCATTTGCAAATTTCAGTCATCAAAACCATTTGTGTCAGAACATGTATCTTCCAGGAACTTTAGTGAGCCGCCCCAGTAGTTCAGTGGTCTAAGCCCTGGCTTGTGACCATTCGTCTGTGAAAGGTCCAGGTTCGAATTCCGGTGAGGCATGGATGTTGTGTTTGTCTTACAGCACTGGCTCTCTCCCTTCTCTGGAGTCAGTGGCCCTAAATTAGGAACAGGCAACTGCCTATAGCCCATTGAGTTGCTCACGGTGGTCTTTAAACCTTCAATCAAAAAAAAAAAAAAAAAAGAAAGAAAGAAAGAACTTTAGTGATTTAAACAGGTAGAAATGGATGGGGCCATGTTGGAACTGTGTGGAAAATGAGCAGCATTTCCTTGGTCCTCAGGCATGCTTGCTGCAACATGTCATTGAGAGTCGCTGTGTAACAAAATTGTATCTTCCATTGCATGTCCCAATCACTTTTGTTGAATTGCAGCCAAGGTTGGTTGGTTGATGTCAAAAAACCAGTTTTTGGCATGACGAGGGTATAAAGGTGGTTTAAACTGTCAAAAGCTGGTTTAAACCTTCAAAAACTGGGTTAAACTGTCAGACTACAAGACAGGATAAAAAAAAAAAGCCTTATATACAGCTTTTAAACAAACTACACTCAATGGACAAAACATTAGAGATACCTACCTAATAGTGTGTTGGCCCTCTTCTAGCGTGAGTAACAGCCTATACATGCTGAGGCATTGACTCCACCAGATGCTAGAAGTAATGTCAGCCATACCTGTTACAGCATTGTAGACATCATTCCAAGATCCTTGTATCTGATGTTCTGTTACATGGCATCCCAGAGAGCTTTCACAGGGTTTAAATCCAGGGGCCTTGGGGGCCACTGGATAGTTCCAAACTCAGATGAGTGTTTCTAGAGCCATGTCTGGGAGGTTGCGGTCTGGTGGGGTGACACATTGTCCTTCTGTAGCAGACAGTCAGCTGCAAGATGCATGAAGGCATGTAGGTGATCAGGCAGCACATGCTGGTAGCACACAGTGGTTAAGGATCCCTCCGACACACTAAGAGACCTAATGTGTCACATGAGAAAGCTCCCCAAACCATCATAGAGCCACCACCGCCTTTAACAGAGCCAACCTGGCATGATGGGGGACATGGTCTCTGTGCTACAACTGCACCCTCCTGTCAACTCGGTACAGCTGAAAACAGGATTCATCTTTAACCACGATTTGGCACCACTCTGTAGAGGTCCAATTTTGATGTTCCCGGCACCAGGTGAGGAGTAATGTCCAAAGACGAGCAGTCAAGAGTGGCACACAAGTAAGGCATTGGCTCCCGTAGCCCGGGGTATGCAGCGTGCACCATACCGTTTGCTCGCTGATGGAGCTCAGGCCTCCGGCATTTAACGTGGATGTGATTTGCTCTGCCATTGCCAAACAGTCAGTCTGTATGAGCCTAGATAGCCTACGTCGGCCTGGTTGTCAGTGACATGTTATCAGCCACCACTTGCTCTCTGGGTGCTGGTGCATCTGTCTATGGTATACTCACGATGGACCCTTGATATAGTTGCCCTCGAGAATCCGAGGGTTCTTACCACTTGGGCGATAAAATGACCCATCTGTCTTGTGCCGACAATGCGTCCAGAATCAAAGTCACGCAGATCACCACGTTGACCCATGTTCGTTGATTGTGATACACTTTTAGGAAGCTGTGCTGTCCACCTATTTATCTCCTATGTTCAGTTTCGGTCTCTTCCACTCTGTGTGGGGATGCGCATGTCAAATGCCCATCACCCCTATATCTAATGTTTTGTCTACTGAGTTGTATTAGCATTAGTAGATTTATTGAAAGTCATCTTCTGGATGTTTTTTTTTAGTCTGCCTCATTTTTTCATCATAGTATAAGATAGCATGGCACTAATTTTGCACATTTATTAACAACTCCTAAACAATTTTGTAGCTTAGAGTGTGTAATGCAAAGTTAGAAAATATTGTTTCTTTGAAACAGAGCTGGCAGGACTTGACCAAAGTCATTGCTGGATGAACACGTTCAGAAGCAAAACCAGTCTTTAAATACTGGCATTTGGAAATTCCTTTCTACCATACTACAGGATTGGGTGATTATATTTCCAGTTTCATTGAAATAGGACAGAGAGAATGGTGCTTCTTCAGCTTCATCAGATCAGCGGAGGTAAACACCCATAATTCTTTCAGTCGCCCATGTGTGGGCAATTCTCTTTTTATGTTGATTAATTCTTTGACCATGTGTTTAGGGTTCAAAATGTAAACAAAATAATGGAATGGCTTTAGGATTTGCTCCATTCTTTTTCTCATATTTTCAATATACGTGGTCTCAGGGAACTTTTTTTGAAGAGATTAAGCCAAACATAACATGCATCAATGTTTGTGGCTGTATCTTGCTGGAATATTTAATATCACATAATGAACAGCACAAAGTTATGCCATTTAAAAACCTTACTATAGGCATTTTATTATTTATATGTAATATCAAATATTATTTACATGCTATCTAAAAAGGCTATTTTTAAATTAAAATGGGATATTTGAGGTTTTTGACACTGAAGGTTTTAGCATGACAGTTTAAATCATGGTGAAAACTGTCAAAAGCTTCCCAACCGTGATTGCAGCATTGAGATGTAAAAGAATTTCATAATATGCTATAGGATTGATTGTTACGCATGTATTTCTCGATGTATCGAGATTTAAAAAAACATGTTTTCCATACGTTATTTTTTCTGGTAGAACCATTTAATGGTGGTTTTAACTGCTGTAACTTTTTACATGTTATATTTCCTTTGAGTGGAAAGCAATTTCTCGGTTGGAAGTTATTAATATTCGCTGCGAATATATATCGCGGTAATCGAATGCGACTCAAGGAAAAATCTTACATGTACCTCTCAGTTGTAGTTGGTCGATGTTCAAATCTATGCACTGTTCTCATCAGGTTCTTGGGTGTAGGATTTTTTTGACTAACTTCAAAAAGTCCGCACATTTCTTGAGTAGGATATACTTTTTAGTTGAACTACGGGAGGCACATAAAGACAAAGGAGATGTGCAAGCTACATTGGAAAACTTAAAAAACAGAAAAATGAATCACTCGTAAAAATATTCGTATGAGGAATTGCAATCACCAAAAAACTTCGTCAGACTTCTTGAATGTATTGTCCGATGCATTTCGGCAGATCTGTCTGCCAACTTCTGGGACCTCTGGTCGTCCGTTCTCTCTGCAGTTTACGTTGAATATGCGACATGCTCAGTTTGGGAATCTTTGTGTGTTATATGTCATCAGATGTGTTGCATTGCCACTCCTGTGATTTAAAGACTTGGGATTTTTTTTTGTGTGAGTGTCTGTGTCTGCATGTTTGCATTGTTTCTGTTCTGTTACCTTCCCATTTTTTGTTCTCTTCTATCAGTATCTTCCATGGAATTGGCATTTCTACTCCACTACTAATGTTGCATTTTTTTGTTTTTTTCAATTAAGATTGCTTCGGCAAAACGGATGGTCTTTTCGGTTGGTTGTTTGCAGATCATTTCAATATTTTCAAATTCTGGCATTGTGTTATTTTTTATTCAATATTGTAAAGTGCTGTTTTTTCCTCCTTTTTTTCCCAGTTCTTCATATGTTGTGTCAATCTTGTTTTTAATTTGTTTCTTGTGCTTCCTATGTATTTGACTCTATTGTTGTTGGTTGCCTTAATTGAAATGCTATATACTCCTGCACTGTCCAATGGTTTTGTTTTTTCTCTGTTATTGATTATTATATTCTTGTAGTCTTTTATTGAAATTCCAATATCTAGATGTTGTTTTTTGCATTCCTTTTTTATTACATTTGTAGCCTTTTTTATGTATTAAAATTTACCACAATATTTTATATTTTGCTTGGTTTTATTTTTAGGATGTTTATACATGTTAATTACTTTTTTGACATCTGAGGTGGTATATCCAAATTTTTTGGCAGTTGTTATTATCCATTGAAGTTCTTTTACCTAAAAGTTATTGCTGGAATGTGTGAAGGCTCTATGCACTAAACTTTTGATTGCCAATATTTTATATGACTTTGGATGGTATGAGTTTGCAGGTATAAGTATTGCCACGTAGGTGGGTTTTCTATACACATGGTATTTGCTGGATGTTTGAGTTTTTATTATTGTAATATCTAAGAAATTAATCGTATTTTCATTTTCTGATTCCATTGTAAAGTTGATACTTGGATATTTTTTGCAGAAATCTTTTTTCAGCTTGTCTAATTCTAAAGAACTGGCATTCCAAAAGAGTAGTGTGTCGTGGACGTATCTTCCGTAGAAAAACACTTTTTCTTTATATTTGTTAAGGACTTCTATTTTCTGTAATATAACCTCTGCAAATAAAGAAGATAGTGGGAGCCCATTGGTGCTCTGAACTTCTGTCTGTATATTCTACTGTTAAATTGAAAGAAGTTGTTGTGGTATATATATATATATATATGTTAATAGGTCGGATATATATATATATATATATATATATATATATATATATATATATAGGTCTGATATATATATATATATATATATATATATATATATATATATATATATATATATATATATATATATATATATATATATATGTGGGATGTAAGGTCAGGTGATGCGTAACATCACAGCCTCTCCTTGACAAATGTCAACCCCGCCTTCTCGTGGTGCATCCTGTTCCCACTAAAGGGGCTCTGACGACCGCCAATAGCGGTATAACTATACCATCGGGATCAGAGGAAATGCTATCCCACACTCACCAACCCGCTTGGCCAGCGTGGTGAGTTATGGCCAAACACCTCCAAAATGACTCTACAACTTAAATCTTGGCCCTCAGTCTCCGGCAGCTGGAATGTACCTGGCCAAGGCAGCGGCCAGTGCGACATGAAGGCAGAGGGTGCTAAGAATCCCCGGAGGACCAGACTAGGCTGCCATTTGATGCTGACCTTGGCTACCTATAACGGACGCTCCCCTATCTTCTGATTCAAGGCTTCTTGAATTGGAAGAGGAACTACAAAGGATCAAGTGGGACATCGTCGGGCTAAGTGAGGTAAGGAGAAAAGGAGAAGATCTCATTGAACTGAAAAGTGGACATCTCTTCTATTATCGTGGGACAGATACTGGCAGAACTAGTGGTGTTGGATTTATAATAAACAAGAAACTGAAGGATAAAGTGGTAGAAGTTGAAAGTTCCTCTGACAGAGCTGCACGACTCGTTATCCAACTATCGAGAAGATACCAGGCTCAGATTATTCAAACTTATGCACCCACCACAAGTCATCCTGAAGAAGAAATTGAAGAATTTTATGAGGAAATTCGTCATCTAAATAATAAAGGTAAGCAGCACTTGAAGATAATTATGGGAGATTTCAATGCAAAAATAGGGCAACAGCAACAGAATGAAACTTCAGTAGGTAAATTCGGTCACGGCAACAGAAACCAGCGTGGAAATACTCTCGTTGAGTTTGCAGAGGCAGAAGGATTTTTCATCTTGAACTCCTTTTTCAAGAAAAAGCCACACAGGAAATGGACATGGAGACATCCAATTGGGACGACAAGTGAAATTGATTTTATTATGTGTAACAAAAAATTCGTCATCGAAGACTGCAGTGTGCTGAACAAGTTCAACACAGGTAGTGACCATAGATTGGTGAGATGTAAGATGCACCTCAACACTAAACTGGAACGTGGCAAGCTCATAAGACAAACAAAATGTATTGATATAACCAACCTTAAAAAACACCATAATACTTTCAAGTTGGAACTGAAGAACAGATTCTCTGCTTTAGAAGGCCTAACATCGGAAGAAGTGGATATTTCGGAAGTTAACAGAAAAGTAACCAAAGCTCTAATGGAAACAGCAACAAAATTAGCTGGGTCTAAGAACAAGTTGCATGTGAACAAATTATCAGGAAAAACCAAAATGTTGATGCAAAAAAGAAGAGAGATGAGGACAACTAAAGTAGATGTGACTTCCAAAGTGGAATATATAGAGCTATGCAAGACAACACGAAAAAGTATCACTGAAGACGTAAGGAAATTCAACTGTGAGCTAGTGAGGAAAGCAATTGAAAACAACCAAAGCCTTAAGATAGCAAAGGGACATCTCAGTAAGGGAAGAAAACAGATTATGGCTCTGAGAAAAGAAGATGGTTCTATAACAAGAAATAGAGGCAATTTTGACAAGAGTGAATGATTTCTACTCCAAATTATATGAAAGGGATGATACATGTACTCCAGACATCATGAAAGGTACCAGAGTTCTTCCAGTCCTCCCAGCAGAAGTTGCTCATGCAATCAAGAACATGAAGCGAGGAAAGCCCCAGGAGAAGATGGAATTACTATAGACATCATACAAGAAGCAAGTGGAGAAATTGAAACAGTACTCGCCCAAATTTTCACTCGATGCCTTAATGAAGGGAAGATTCCTGAGGATTGGAACAATGCTACAATGATCCTGCTACATAAAAAAGGTGACATTGAGGATCTCAGGAACTACAGACCTATCAGCCTCCTATCAGTGGTTTATAAAATCTTCACTAAAGTTCTTTCACACCGCTTGAAGGTAACACTGGACATGGCTCAACCGAGAGAACAAGCTGGATTCAGGAGTGGCTACAGCACAATAGATCATATCCACGTACTGAGAGAACTGATTGAAAGAGCGAGGGAATATGAACTTCCATTGTGCATGGCTTTTATCGATTATGAAAAAGCCTTTGATTCGGTGAAAACCATCAGCAGTTACCACGGCTCTGAAATCCTGCGGTATTGAAGATGCATACATTAATATTATTAATAACATCTATGAAAATGCAAGTGCAAAGATTCGGCTGTTTGAAAATACAACACACATAAAAATTGTAAAGGGAGTGAGACAAGGTGACACCATATCTCCGAAGCTCTTTAATGCCACATTGGAAAATGTCTTTCAATCACTGAACTGGGAAAACAAAGGGATAAAGATTAATGGAGATTATCTAACCCACCTTCGTTTTGCTGATGACGTAGTCATTTTTGCAACTACCCCATCAGAGCTGCAGAGTATGATCCAGGAACTTGCTGACAAGAGTAAAGAAGTGGGATTAAAAATGAACTTTCAGAAGACAAAAGTGATGTTCAATGCTTTTACAAGAAATGAAGATTTATCGATTGATGGAGAAAAACTGGAGATAACAGATACGTATGTTTATCTTGGACAGCAGATATCAAGTGAGGGTCACATTGATGAAGAAATTAATCGGCGTACAAAACTTGCCTGGAGAGCTTTTGGAAGAAACAGCATAATTTTTAAGAGCAATATGCCATTATGTCTTAAAAGAAAAGTGTTTGATCAATGCATCCTTCCAGTGCTTACGTATGGTGCAGAGACGTGGACCTTAACTAAAAGAGACATACAAAAGCTGCAGACAACTCAAAGAAGCATGGAGAGGTGCATGCTTGGTATAACCAGGAGAGATAAGAAGAGGAACTCGTGGATCCGAAAAATGACGAGAGTGGAAGACATCATGATCAGAGTTAAATCCCTGAAATGGCAATGGGCTGGACATACTGCCAGAAGGACAGACCATAGATGGACAGCCGAAATTTTAGATTGGATTCCAAGGGACAGGAAAAGACCCAGAAGAAGACCACATGGGAGATGGGTGGATGAAATTCGTAAATATGCGGGAGTGACATGGAGGAGACTGGCACAAGACAGACCGTTGTGGAGGAAACTTGGGGAGACCTTCGTCCAGCAGTGGATTGATAATGGTTGACAATGATGATGATGATGATGATATATATGTTAATAGGTTGTTATGATATATATATGTTATAATTTGTATTATATGGCATAATCCCGTATTTCTTTCATGATTTATCTGCTTCTCCGGGCAATCGTGGGATAGGATTCTTAACCTGCAGATTCGCTGAACATGAAAGCCGGTTGCTTCGACTTGCGAATCCTGTGATGGTTATATTTAAATTGATGGGAAACTTGAAACTTGGTCGTTCTGGGTGGTGTAGTGGCTAGCATACCTGGGCGCTATCTGGGAGACACGGGTTCGAGTCCCGCTCCAGGACGATGAAAATTTCCAAGTTTTCGGTTATTATCTGACTTACCAGACTTGTCACATTTACGCCAAAAATCGGATTGTCATCTTCAAAATTTGTATTAATAGGTCTATTATTTCTTTAGCTCTCAATTTTCGGAAAGTATTATTGTTGTAAAGCCTTTCTGCTATGATGTCAATAGCTGTCAAGACAGGAATACTCGGAAACATCGAAACAACATCCAAGCTGGTTATGATTGGTGGGTTGGAGTCAAATTGGATTGTCTGTATTTTATTTATTAAGTCAAATGAACTATGTAAGGTATAATTATTTTTCATACATATTGGTGCAAGTATTTTATATAAATACTTTTTTAGGTTAATTAGTGGAGCATTAGTTTTGGAAACTATGACACGTACTGGTTTTTCTGGTTTGTGAGTTTTTAGCTTTCCAAAAATCTTTGGGATACCTGGTTGAATTGGTGGATAAACCGAAGTCAGTCTTTGAGCTAAACAACTGATTTTTTAATTGTGACAATTTTGTCAAAAGTTCATTTGTTGGATCTCTTTGGACTTCTTCTATATTTAGTTCTTGCATTGCTGATATCATTTTTTCATTATAAGCTGAAAAAATGATATCAGCAATGTAAGAACTAAATATAGAATAAGTCCAAAGAGATCCAACAAATGAACTTTTGACAAAATTGTCACAATTAAAAAATCACAGTTGTTTAGCCCCAAGACTGACTTTGATTTATCCACCAATTCAACCAGGTATCCCAAAGATTTTCCAAATGCTAAAAACCCACAAACCAGAAGAACCAGTATGTGTCATAGTTTCCAAAACTAATGCTCCACTGATCAACCTAGAAAAGTATTTATATAAAATACTTGCACCAATATGTATGAAAAATAATTATACCTTACATAGTTCATTTGACTTAATAAATAAAATAAAGACAATCCAATTTGATTCCAACCCACCAATCATAACCAGCTTGGATGTTGTTTCGATGTTTCCGAGTATTCCAGTCTTGACAGCTATTGACATCATAGCAGAAAGACTTTACAGCAATAATACTTTCCAAAAATTGGAAGTTAAAGAAATAATAGATCTATTAACATATATATATATATCACAACAACTTCTTTCAATATACAGACAGAAGTTCGGAGCACCAATGGGCTCCCCATTAACTTCTTTATTTGCTGAGGTCGTATTACAGAAAATAGAGGAGACCTTAACAAATATAAAGAAAAAGTGCTTTTCTACAGAAGATACGTCGACGACGCACTACTCTTTTGGAATGCCAGTTCTTTAGAATTAAACAAGCTGAAAAAAGATTTCTGTGAAAAATATCCAAGTATCAACTTTACAATGGAATCAGGAAATGAAAATACGATTAATTTCTTAGATATTACAATAATAAAAACTCAAACATCCTGCAAATATCATGTGTATAGAAAACCCACCTACGTGCCAATACTTTATACCTGCAAACTCATACCATCCAAAGGAATATAAAATATCGGCAATGAGAAGTTTAGTGCATAGAGCCTTCACACATTCCAGCAATAACTTTTAGGAAAAAGAACTTCAATGGATAATAACAACAGCCAAAAAATTTGGATATACCACCTCAGATGTCAAAAAGTAATTTACGTGTATAAACATCCTAAAAATAAAACCAAGCAAAATATAAAATATTGTGGTAAATTTCAATACATAAATCAGGCTACAAATGTAATCAAAAAAGGAATGCAAAAAACAACATCTAGATATTGGAATTTCAGTAAAAGACTACAAGAATATAATAATCAATAACAGAGAAAAAACGAAACTATTGGACAGTGCAGGAGTATATAGCATTCCAATTAAGGCAACCAACAACAATAGAGTGAAATACATAGGAAACACAAGAAACAAATTAAAAACAAGATTGACACAACATATGAAGAACTGGGAAAAAAAGGAGGGGAAAATAGCACTTGTACAATATTGCATAAAAAATAACGCAATGCCAGAATTTGAAAATATCGAAATTATCTGCAAACAACCAACCGAAAAGACCATCCGTTTTGCTGAAGCAATTGTAATTGAACCCCCCCCTCTCCCCTCCAAATAAAAGAAAAACCCTGCAACATCAGTAGTGGAGTAGAAATGCCAATTCCATGGAAGATACTGATAGAAGAAGAGAACAAAAAATGGGAAGGCAAACAGAACAGAAACAATGCAAACACGCAGACACAAAATAAAAAAATAAAATAAAAAAATCATAGTCTTTAAATCACAGGAGTGGAAACGCAACACATCCAATGACATGTAACACACAAAGATTCCCAAACTGAGTACATCGCATATTCAACGTAAACTGCAGAGAGAACAGACGACCAGAGATCCCAGAAGATGGCAGACAGATCTGACTAAATTTTTTGGTGATTGCAGTTCCTCATGCAAATATTTTTATGAGTGATTAATTTTTCCGTTTTTCAAGTTTTCCAACGTAATGTTCGCATCTCCTTTGTCTTCATGTGCCTCCCGTAGTTCAACTAAAAAGTATATCCTACTCACGAAACCTGCAGACTTTTTGAAGTTAGTCAAAAAAAGCCCACACCCAAGAACCTGATGAGAACAAAAGTGCAAAGATTTGAACATCGACCAACTACAACCGAGAGGTACGTGAAAGATTTTTCCTTGAATCACATTTGATTACTGTGATATATATTCACAGCGAATATTAATAACTTCCAACCAAGAAATTGCTTTCCACTCAAAGGAAATATAACATGTAAAAAGTTACAGCAGTTAAAACCACCATTAAATGGTACTACCTGAAAAAATAAAAGAATTGATTGTGAGTCTGCACAGATGGAAATCCACTATCAGAGGGCCCTGATGATCTCAGGAAGCAGTAACTATAATGTTCCTTGCTGAGCGACCATGGAGAATTAGGGGGGAGGGGGGTATTTGATTTCTTTCATGCCATGGCTTTTTGCTGTGTTTCAAATGTGAAGTGGTGTGCCCATGGCATGTCTCCTATTATGATGTGTTCAAGGAAATCACCACCTTTAATTTGATAGTGTTCCAAAGCATCCAAATGCATCATCCTTCACTGCCTGTTGTTGTCATTTGACAACATTTTCGGTATCCAATAAAGGAAACTTTCTTGTAGTCTAATGAATCTCGCACAATGTCAAATACTGTACTATGCAAAATTCCACGTTTTGTTGTGTTATCATCGAGATGCATGGGCCAAATTGTCAGCACCATCATTTCAATGGCTAAATGTTGTTTGAGTTACGCAATGAGCATGGTCAATCAGTGCCAAGATCATCCTCCAAACTTGCGCGTCCATCAGTGAATTGCTTTATGTGCACACTTCTTAAAAACGTCCATTTCCTGCTATATATGATTTCACTATTTCCCAATGGGAATCGAAGGCAATTCAGCTTTTGGACTTCAAAAGCAAACACTTTGCTCCATGTGTGACATTTGCATTTCCAGTACATGTGGCATTTTGAAATTACTGTTCATACAACCACACAAGAGCAACAACTCTAATGCCACCTATTTGGAAGAAAAAGAAAACTATATTTTCCATTAGCATGAGTAAGAAATAGTTTCCAAACACTTTGCATTTTCAGAGGTCAAAAATAGTTGCTCTGTTCAATGTGCTCTTAAGAGTAGAACAACAAAATGCCAAGATTAATAAATCCAAATTCTAAAGTTGAAAAAGTAGCTTCATTTGATGAATCCTGAAAATATTTTGCTGAAGTTCATTAACCAGTTACAAAAAATGTTTCATTGAAAAGTATTTTTCAACACATTTTAAACTTTATTGATATTTTGGGACATTTAAAATTTTGGCTGATTTTTTAGCAAGTCTTTTGTAAAAAAAGATCGTGCTTATGTTATCGGTTTGTCTCTCCATACCCACGACATCTCTGCAACTATTACTCCGATTTGAAAAATTTCTTTTTGCATTGGGAAACTTAAAATATGCAATGATGATCCTTCATTTCGTTTTTTTTTTTTTTACGATGCACAATTTTACCGCTAGGGGCGTAAATGCAGATGATATCGAATTCAAAAATACGTTTTATTCCACATATTTGCTTCTAAACATCAGATAGAAAAAATTCTTTTATCTTTCGATTCCATTTATGTCGAAGAGTATTTTAGATATAGTTACTTTTTCAAATTACGCATAGATATTTTGCTAGGGGCGTAAAAGTAAATTATGTTTTTTCCGATAACTCTTCTTCTAAAACTCCGATTTTTTTCAAATCGGAGTTTTAGAAGAATACATCTCCTGATGGAAAATCTTTTGCATATAATTTCAAATTTTTGGTCAAGAATACTTTGGCCACCAGAGAACGTAAGTGTTAATTTTTGCTTCTGATGTATTTGCCATAAAATCTGAGCTTCTAAAATATCGATTGAAAAATTCTTTCGTGGACTGATGCCACTCACATCGATAAACCTTTTTGGAATATTTTCTTCCTAAAATATTCCACAGTTTCTCCGCCAGGGGGCATAGATGTATATCTTATTTTTGTCAATATCTCTACTTCTTGGAGTCTGATTTGAAAAATTCTTTCTTTGTTGGATAGTGTTTTTCGTGTGACATGTTTTTCATATAATTTCAAAATTTTCAAGTAATTCATAGACTTTCCGCTAGGGGCGTAAAGGTAAATTGTGTTTCCCCCTATATCTCTGCTTCTAAATCTCCGATTTGAAAAATTCTTTCTGAACTGGATACAGCTCCAGATGGGAAATCGGTTGCACATAATTTCTAATTTTTGTAAAAAAATGGTTTGGCCACCAGAGGGCGTAAATCTTAATTTCCGCGCCTGATGTATTAGCAGCAAAATATGAGCTTCTGAATTCTCGATTGAAAGAAACGCCGTTTGTAAGGAGATACTACTCATGTCGACAAACCTTTTTAAAACATTTTCTTCTTAAAATAGTGCATGGTTTCTACGCCAGGGGGCGTAGATGTATATCTTATTTTTGTCAATATCTCTACTTCTAGGAGTCCAATTTAAAAAAGTCCTTCTTTGTTGGATATTGTTTTCAGTGTGACATGTTTTTCATGTAAATTCAAAATTTTCAAGTAATTCATAGACTTTCCGCTAGGGGCGTAAATGTAAGTTGGGTTTCCCCCTATATCTCTGCTTCTAAATCTCCTATTTGAAAAATTCTTTCTGCACTGGATGCAGCTCCTGATGGGAAACCCTTTGCACATAATTTCTAATTTTTGTAAAAAATGGTTTGGCCACCAGGTGGCGTAAGTCTTAATTTCCACTTCTGATGTATTTGCAGCAAAATTTGAGCTTCTAAATTCTCGATTGAAAATAACATCATTTGTAGACCGATACTACTCATGTCAACAAACCTTTTAGGAACATTTTTTTCTTGAAATAATGCATGGTTTCTACGCCAGGGGCATAGATGTATATCTTATTTTTGTCAATATCTCTACTTCTAAGAGTCCGATTTGAAAAATTCTTTCTTTGTTGGATAGTGTTTCTGATGCGAAATGTTTTTCCTATAAATTCAAAATTTACAAGTAAATCATAGACTTTCCACTAGGGGGCACAAAGGTAAATTGAGTTTTCCACGTATTTCTGCTCCTAAAACTGATTTGAAAAATTCTTCCTGTATCGTATACAAGAACTGATGGAAAATATTTTTCACATAATTTCTAATGTTTGGTAAAGAATGGTTTGGCCACCAGGGGTCATAAGTGTTAATTTCTGCTTCTGATGTATTTGTAGCAAAATCTGGGCACCTGAAAACTCGACTAAATGTTTTTTTTCTTGGACCGATACTGCTTATATGGATAAACCTTTTGAGAATACTTTCTTCCTAAAATAATGCATGGCTTTCCCACCAGGGGACGTAAAGTCACATCTTATTGTTGTCGATAACTCTGTTTCAAAGAGTTCGTAAGCTCACAATTCCGTTTACAGCAATATCTGAGGGATTAAAAACCCGATTGAAAATCTCCATCCTTTCATCAGATCTATTGTTTTCCATACCGGTTTCATTGACTTCGAATAGCTTTGATAAATTTAATTTGTGTCAGAACGGATTCAAAAGATGTGCTTATTACACCCGGAAATTTGGTGTCATCTTTCTTGTTATTGATAATCTTCATACTTATAAACAGTTAACATTCTTTTTAAGAACCTGGGAGCAGAAACAGCATGACACTGCAGTGCTTATTTCAGATTCTTAGATCTTAGAAAGGTGTACGAACTGATTTTCTATTTTCTTAACATTAATTTTTTTTAACATTTCTTTAAGTTTTAAAACAAAGGAAGATAAATTTTCATGCGTTTTTAGTGTTGGCTTCCATTCCAGATATAAAACTGTAATCAATAAATCACACAGGCTACTATCCCCCTCCCCTTCATTTTATTTTAGCTTTCATTCTTCCATATTTTCAACTTGATGAGATATAATTGCTTTTTTTTTAGTTTGAATGTAGGAAGTGATATTTTTGTGCACTTTCAAGCACCACTCGCATTTGGTGTGGAATTTTGGAAGCTAATAGTCGTAATTTTTCTTTTCTTTCTTTCTTTTCTTTTTTTTTTTTTTTTTTTTTTTGCATGGAGGTCTAAACTTTTATCTAACTGAAAGTTTGATTAAGGTGATTTGGTTTATTGTTTTACAAGAGCCATATTTTAAAATCGTTTTTTCCTATTCTGCAGCCGTCGGCATTCTGTAAATTGACGTCGCGACTTTCTTTTTCTTTTCCAGATAGCTCCACTTCAGTTAGATTGATGCAGCCTATTTTTTTCTTCTTCAAAAACCATATTTTTATGCATTTTTATCGCCCATCTTCCGTTTTCCACAGTCACATTATGAGGCATTTTGGTAGCTGATGTTCGCAATTTAGCCTTTTTTGGCTTTCAGATTGCTTCATTTCAGTTAGATTAGGCTGGAGTTTTTTTTTTTTTTTTTACAAAATCCATATTTGTTAAGGGTTTTCAATATTCCCTTCAGTTTCTGCAGCCAAGCGGCATTTCTGAAGTTGACGGTCACATTTCACATTTATTTATTATCTTTTTCCTTCCAGATAGCTTTACCTCAGATTTTTTTTTACTAAAACCATATTTTTATGCATTTTTCACTCCCTTCTGCTTTGTTTCCAATGCTGTATTATGTGATATTCCGGAAGCTAACAGTCGCAGTTTTTTTTATTATTATTTTCTTCCAGATAGTTTTGTCTCAGATTTATGAGGTAAACAGTTTTTTGCTTTACAAGAACCAATTACCGTTTTAGCTTTTTGCTTTACAATTAACTAAATGCAAAAAAGAAAATATGGATTTCAAATTATTCCTTATACTTTCTGACAACAGTTTTTAAAAATCATTTAAAGAATGATGTTTAAGTTCTGAATGAAGTAAAATAGATCTAGTTTATTCTGCATTTCTGATCAGGGAAAAGCTATCAGTTTGACTATTGCAACTACATACTAATTTGCACTATTATCAAAATCTCAGACTGACTTATTTTTAAAACTTTTTTGAAAATAAAAAAAAATGATTTGTCACAGTGCAAAAAAATAAATTTTATGACAAAATTAACATTTAGGCATCTCTTTACTTGCAGACAGTTTTTAGGTTTTCCTTTCTGCGTTATAGAGTTCTGAAAAAGATTCTGCCTGTAGGGTTAAGAATAACATTTACCTAGTTAGCATTTCATCTATCGTAATCTTGTTACGATTCCATCTTCATAGGTTTTTAAAAGTTGTTGTGTTTTAATTTTTAGTCATTTCACGTAAGAAATCATTTGAGCCCTCGCTAACTAATTTTTTACCTATTACTTAAGTCATCGTTTCTTGTGTTTTCAACAGTATTTTCCACATAAATGTAGGTTTGATTGTATGCACTAAAGTACCATTTTGAATCTGTATTCTTATTGTAAATCTGCATGCTACTGATACAGATAGTTATTCAGAAAGTTGTCATTATCTTTATAGGTGTCTTAAGGCTATAGCAATGTCATCGTCCAGTATCAAACAGAAAAAATCAGCATCTAATTCCAAAGAAGGAAATCCATCCAAGAAGACAAAGACATATGATGCATCTGGTAATGATGCACCAGTTACTCTTCATACAGATTTTTTTGAAGAAGTGAAGGATTCTAGAAAATCATGTTCTGAGTCAATCAAGCACTTCAAGTTCAACAAAAAAAGGGTCCGTGTACTGTCAAAGGCATCTGATATACCTCAATGGTCAAAAGCTGTTGTTTATTGGATGTCTAGAGACCAACGTGTGCAGGGTGAGTAGTAACTGCTCTACCTTTCGTAATTGTAATATTTATTATAATTAAATATTTAACTATGTGTAGTTAAATGATAATCTAACTAAAAGAATTTATTTAAAAATTTTCAAAAGAGTGCAAATTATAGAACTACTTAATTTTGAATTTCTTAGAGCCATAAGGAGCCAAGACCCAGAAGTTGTAGCACTCTGCAGCTCAAGTAAACTGCATTGAAAGAGTTTTCAATTTAAGGGCTTAACTTGCATTCCATAAGGATATCAATAAGTTGGGCTCACCAAAACTATAATTGCTCAATATTGAATCATGCAATAGGGAGCCATGATCCAACTGCTATAGCTTTGTGACACCTGTGAACTAAAGTAACAAACCCACATATGGTTTGTTTTTGAAAAAAGGGAAAAAAATTTGCTTCAGAAGCTAGAGCTCTTCCTAGCTCTTCCTACTTTAAATAGCAGCTCTGACATTAAAAAACATAATAAAAGTTATTGTTCTGTCCCCAAGGTTGTTTATGTTGTTAAACCAAATATATGTATGTGTTTATTTTTATTTTTAAGACATCAAAATTTAACTCATCAATTATTTTTTGATGTGTTGCATTTGTTAATTAAATCTAACACATCATCATGATTTTTAATATATAAAATATTCTGGGGAACATCTTATTCCCTTAGAACAACATCTTACTAAAAATCAGTATTTTGCAGAGCTGTGGCTCATTGTAAATTGCTTTGTATTTAACAGAAAATGGAAAAATTGTTTTCATAATTTTTCCATTTTCCTTACCATCTCTTTAGGGAAATATTTGATGTTTTCCAACTCAAGAAGTTAGTAGGGTTAGTGTGTTCACTCTACAAACTCAGTATACCAACTAAGCATAGAATCTAGCTTTCTCAAGTATGAATTGCTGCATTTTGTGCTACTTGGCTGCATTTGGGAGATTTAAGAGCAGATTTTAAATTTACTTGTATATTGATCAGATGATGGAACCATCTCCCTTCCTGACCAACAATTTTTAGTCTGTGTAATTTACATAATTTATTATGGAAGTATAGGCTTATTAATAATTCTAAATGTGTCTTATAGCAATTTAAATTATATTAGAGAGAGAGAGAGAGAGAGAGAGAAGTAATTATTTTGGATTTTTGCAGAGGCATTACACATTTTCAGCTTTTTCCAGGTGCTGAGTTTTTCAACTCGATGATATAACAGTATGTTTGTGTGGTTATTAAGTCTCATTTTTCATGAAATGTGTTAGGACTGCAAACATGATTATGTTTTTGCATTATTCTTTACAAAGCAGCTTATTAAAAACAGATTTATTATTATTATTATTATTATTATTATTATTATTATTATTATTTGGTGCATCACCATTCTTCAGAATCTCTTGTCAGGTGCTGCACAGAATTATTATATGTTTTAAACCAATTTTTCCTTTTAGTAACAGCCCCCTCGCCCATGTGCATAATCAATGGGATTTTTTGTCACTTAATTTAATATGCACAGTTAGGCATCGTTATAAAATTTGAATAGGGTATGCTTAAGATTTCTTTATGAAAGCAATAGCTAGTTTTCCCAAAAGAGGAAAGAGAAGTGAAAATCGAATGCAGAAACTTTTTTATTTCTTTTCTTTTCTTTTTCAGATAACTGGGCCTTTTTGTATGCACAGCATTTAGCTCTTAAAGTTGAGTCTCCCTCCACGTTTGCTTCTGCCTTGTACCCAAATTTTTGGATGCTACCATCCGACATTACCGTTTTATGTTAAAGGGATTAAAAGAAGTAGCTGAGGTAAAAAGAAAAAAGTTATTGCTATTTTTTAGTGTTTTTTCAGTAAACGTTTTAGAAAAATGTGCAAATTGTTTTTACTTTTTATTAATGATTGTGTCTAAATGTATTTAAACATGTGAAATGAAACATTAGCTATAACCCTAATGCAACCTGACAGTTATGCCTACAGTTTTTTTTTTTTCTGTTTTCCAAAAACATTTATTTGGGTTTAATGTTTAAGATGCAATCTATGTATTCTGATTTTAACTGTAATAAATGTTAGTATTGTAAATAGTATTTCTCTAATCCCAAACCATAATTTTTATGCACTGTGTGTGTGTGTAAATCTAGTTAGCAGTGCAGTAGTTTTACCCTTCAAATACATGAATATGGGAAAAATCTCAGTTATAAATTCATAATACCTCATATACTACATTAATATTCTTTTCATTAGGTAGTAGAAGGTTTCTTTTCTCTGCATTTTCACTTCTTGTGTTTTCATAGCTCTAGCTTCAGTCATGAATTTCGTCCTTCAGAAGGAATGCAATGAAAGTGAAGTTCACAAACATGCTCTAAATTTTTCACAAACCATAAGTAAAATATTTTGCCCAACTCAAGACCGAAAGCAAAGCACTGAATACATAGAGAGAGTGACTTGAATTCGTCATCACCAAAAGGTTGCAACTGCTGCTGGTATAAGAATGCCCTAGTAAGGAAACTTGTTTTGCTTCTCACGGTTCATATGTGATAAGTACACTAAAGAGCAATTGAATTAGAGACAGCTGGTGTTATGCAAATGTGGCGCTGTGGGTGCCCCTGCAAATGGAAATGACATGACGTATGCAGCGATCCGACAATATAAGGAGTGATGCAATGGTAATCAGTAAGAGTCGGATGCAGTGTGGGTAAGACAAAGGATCTAAACACATTTGATCGTGGGCAAATTTTCGGGGCCCGATGAATGGGCCACTCCATCTCGGAAGTCATGCAGGCACTGGGATTTTCACAAGCCACTGTGCCACGGGTGCACCATGAGTACATCGAATCCGGTAAAACCATCCCTGCAAAGGCCAACTGCCGTGGACAACAGCGTGTGGATGAGCAGGGTCATCGTTGGCTAGCTCGCATTGTAACAGCGGATAGACAGGCCACAATGTAAGAAATCACTCGGCAATTTAAAGCTGGTGCACAAAGACGTGTAAGTAGCCACACCATCCAGAACCATCTCCTCACTATGGGGTACAGAAGCTATCGTCCCACGAGGGTGCCACTGCTGACCGTACATCACAGGGTGCAAAGATTAGCATGGGCGCTAGAACATCGCCACTGGACCCTAGACATGTGGAAAAATGTTGCCTGGATTGATGAGTCGAGATTCACGTTGGTACATGTGGATGGCAGGATACGAGTACGGCGCAAACCACATGAAGCGATAGATCCGTTTTGCCAGCAGGGTATTCTTCAAGCTGGTGGGGGTGGCATTCTCGTCTGGGGACTGTTTACGTGGGCTGAAATGGGACCCCTGGTACGTGTGACATCGTCCCTCACAGGTCAATGTTACCGGGATATCCTGGACGACCATTTACTCCCGTTTGTGCGTCTTCAACATCCCACTGGGGACCTCGTCGTGCAACAAGACAATGCACTGTGCCATCGCTCCTGAATTGTATCTGAATGGTTGGATGAACACTCCACTGATATGACCTCGCTTCCTTGGCCAGCTAGGTCACCTGACCTCAATCCCATCGAGCACATCTGGGATGCCATCGAGAGAGATGTTCGAGTCTCTGACCCCCTCCATCAAATCTTCGTGAACTGTGGGAGCTTGTTCAGGGGTCGTGGATCCGTATGCTTCCCAATGCTTCCGGTGTCTTGTCTCTTGTCGAGTTCATGCCGAGACGAATTGCCGCCGCCATCAGGATGAAAGGTGGTGCTACACGTTACCAGACAGGTATCTCTAATTCAATTGCTCTTCAGTGTACATTTTATGCCAGCACCACACTCACTTTCAGGTGCTAGCAGCCAGCCAGCATAGATTCGATATTGTTCTTAATATAATCTGGAGAGTTCCAACTTGGTGAAGATCTCGTTCATTTAATGAGCACTCTAAGACATTCCAAAACTACAATATATGCAACACACAGCACAGTAAAAACACACATTCACCACAAAACACATATTCGAATATTTAGCAAAAAACGAACTAAACTTTTTATTTACATCGTGAAAGTAGAAGACAATAGAAGCGATGACAACAACAATAAGATAAATCATTTGCAAAATATATAAATTGGTCTAAACTTGACATCCTCCCACCTTGAGTTGGCAGGAGTTAACTCAACACATCTCTCTAGGACAAGTCCATTATAAGTCAAGCTTCTTTGGCATTTTAATCACACGTCCACTTCGTGAACACTGTTTATTTGCCACATCTGGTGATCCTTGTGGATATTCTTGTGTCTTGAGGTCAGTCACCCAAGTTGAGGTCATCTCTACTGGATACAGTCTTAGTAATTTACTGGCAGGTCTTAGCAATTTAATCGTGGAGGTTTGTAGACTAACTAGTCTGGTCACTCCATCCTTGCCTGGAATCAGTTCAATAACTCGTCCCAACGGCCAATTGACATGTTTTATATTGTCGTTACCAATGAGAACGACATCTCCATGACAAATCTGTCCTCTCTGTGATTTCGGTGCTCATTGGATCAGTAGTCCTAAGTACTCAGATCAAAATCTTTTGCGTAGATCATTCCTGATTTTCATTCTGTACTTCTGCCTCTTGTTGAAGGCGGCTTCATCTATACTGTCAAAATCAGGAACATCAGAGGCATGTATATCTCTCAGGAACATATCTGGAGACAAAGGCGCAAGCTCTCCATCTGCATCTGAAATATACGTAAGAGGTCTTAAATTGATTACAGATTCAGCATCACATTTCATGTATTGCACAGTAGATGGCTGAAACATTGTTAGTCAAAAATGTAGAACATTTCATGTAGAAAAGAATTATTTTTATTTGAATATCATAGCTCTAGTAGTAAAGCAGTTATTAAATTTTACATAAACTGTGATTTTGGCTAAAAACGCCATGCTGAGCCGAACAGAAATGGCTGCCAGAAAAAAAACTGAGGCTTGTAAAGAAAAAAAATTGCTATTTTTGAAGTGTCAATATATTGGGAATATTGTATGCAAAGTATAAAAAATATTAAAAAATGTCAAGCAACAATTTAATTCTGTATTGGGTGATTATACATGGAATGATCCTTTCTTAAATTCTATATTAATCTGGAAGAAATTTTTGAAAGTAATTATATTTCAGATTAAATCATCCAGTATCAATAATGAGATTAAAATGGTGAGAATTAATGCTACATTTATGTGGAAACTTTAAAAAATGCATTTTGAGGAGTGTCATATAGCTTGAACTTCTTTTATGCACATATGCACTTACTACATTATCTGTACAATACTTCCTTAGCTGCATAGATTTTAGATATTGAGTAGACGTATTTCTGATTAGTAATGAAAAACTACAAGGGAGAAAATAGGTATTGGTATCTATGTAGAGCAGTTGTAAAAGAAATAGAAAGCACCTGCTGTTTGTGGATGTGAACATGACTAAGATGGTTATTGGATGTAGAGGTTGCAAAAATGGTAGAAATCACTTTGTGTTTATTTAAAACGCTTTTGAGTAGTGATAAATATCAAGAACATGTTTTCCATATACAGATGTATAATGATTTACCATGCAGATTCTGTGAAATGTAGTGTACGTGTTGCATGTTAGCTATTAATATTCTTTTTTTCTCTTCATAGGAATGTGAATCTCTTAATATTCATTTCCATTTACTTTTTGGTGAAGCCAAGAATGTTTTACCTGATTTTATAAAAAAGAACAAAGTTGGTGGCATCGTGACTGATTTTGCTCCACTCAGAGTACCTATGCAGTGGGTAAATGATGTTAAGCAAAAATTGCCTGATGAAGTTCCATTTTGCCAGGTATCCTTTGTTATTTCTTTTATGAATTTTTTCTTTCATTATTTCTTTCATCAAATTTAACATGATAAACCTGTTTGAAATAATTGTTAAATGTTATCATAATTTGCAACTCATAAGCAAAAAAACCTTGTGTTACTTTAGACACAATTTATTTAACACCCTATGCATGATTAGAGTTGAAATGAGCTGTTGTTGTCATTTGTGAATTCAGCAGTCAGTTGTACACAGTGGAATGCACGTTCTTCTGTACAGTTCTCCTTACAGCACAACAATCACATTCTTTATATCTTTAGTCTAGTTTTCTGGTCCTTTTATACCTTTCAGATATGGAGGATCCCCTTGTCTTTCAGTTGCTAAACACCTTTGAAATGTTTGATTTTGAGAAACCAGTAATTAATTTTCTGTTGCTATTGTGGCTCCTGTACTGCTTGTGCCTATAATCAGACGTTTTACAAATTGTGACAGATCCTGTGCTTTTCTCAGCTTCCTGAGTTACTGCAGTTGTATGCTGTTTGTAAAGGACAAGGAAAAATGTCATCAGCCCATGTGACTGTTATTAAAGATCCAGACTTACAAATTTTGCTAGTAGATATTGGCCACCAAGACCAAATTTGTTATTGGCCATAACAAAAAAAAAAAAAACTGTATCCAAACTTTGAAAAAAAAATCAAATTGTATATTTCATACTATATTATTTTTATAAAATTGCTTAGTATATAAATCAGTATGTTTTATTTTGCATATTTCAGTTATATTATGCTTAAAAGTTGAAACTGAAGTAATAAAACAATGCAGGAGAGTGGGAACATCGTGCGGGGAGGGGAGTGGGATTACCGGAGAAATCTTTGCACCGTCCAACTTCTGGCTTTGGAAATTCTCGCTATTTTCAAGCTGAAATACAAATATTTATGCAGTTAAATATTATATAACAGTAGTACTGGGCAGAGGCAACATCGCAAAAAAAAGGAATTACGATTTGCAGAAAAAATCTGAACTCCGTCGATTTTCCGTTTTCGAAATTTTCGTAAAGTTGGAATTCTGTCCTCCGACGAACATCACCTGTCACCCCCTCCCCTCCACAAATTTTGTTTACTGGTGCATTGATCTCGCAAATGACCGATATAATGTTAACGAAAAACGCTGAATTCCTCGATTTCGCGGAAGAATATCGAGGAAATTTTTGCAGTGTCTAACCTCCGTTTTCGTAAATTGTTTCCTCCAGTTTCAAGTTGAAATACTTTTATGCAATAAAATCATATTTAACAATGAAACTGGACACAAAGGCAACATCGGGAGAAAAAAATTATGATTACAGTAACTTTTTCACTGTTCAGCTACCGTTTTCGAAAGTTTTGAGACATGAAATACCGTCTCCAGACAGGGACCCCCTCCCGCAAATTGTCTTCAGTTTTACACTGATCCTGAGAACGATCTAAATGATGACTGAAAAAACGCGAAATTCTGTGAATCCGCTTAAGAATCTCATGTATACCATAAAACAATAACAAAATAAAAAAAAAGGAATGAAATTTCATAGAATCCGTAGTTTTGACAGCGAGGTCCGTAGTCAGCCAACTAAATCCGTAGAAACTACGGACATTTTGTAGCAGTTTGCCGGCATAGAAATACTATTACAGTACAACCTCAAAAATCCGGAATCTTCCGGAGATCCAGACTTTGCCGGTTCCGAATTTTAGAATTTTCCTATGGACTATGCTGGCTTTCAGCGAACATTCATTAAAAATAATAAAAAGAAAATGCCTCACTTCTAAAGTTTTCATTGGATTTTGACGAAATTTCACAGGGGAGTTTATTTTGACATGTCTTGGTTACTGTAAAATTTGCAATTGGTTATTTAAAAAATTGGAGAATTTTTGTTTCATAAAAATTTCTCCCATTTGAGCTGTCCACCACCGGCAAGAAGCTTTCTTCCCCACTGCAACCTTGCGAACCTCCTTCCCCCACGATGACCCATCAGCCTTGGCGTGTTCTTTGTGATCAAAAACCGACGCCCTCGCCTTTTTATAATTTTTTTCTGCTGTTCTGCTTGAACAGCAGAATGAATAAGGTGATGGCCGACTTCTGTACAACTCAAATTTTGTGCCATTTTGTGCGGTTTCCATACATTTGGAGTAAAATTTTTCAGAAACGTGCGAGTTCCGTACAAGTTAAAGAAAATTCCGTACAGTACAAGTTAAATAAAATAATTGTATTTCCTGTACAGGTCGCCAGAATTGGCAATTTAATCAAATATTTTTAGTCGCCATGGCAACTAAGTCTGTCGCCAGTGGCGACCTAGCGACCGTGAGTCTGGATCTTTAACTGTTATATGTGTTTAATGTGTGTGACTGTCTTATAAAGGTTCATATTTTTTTGCCAGTAAATGTATATGTGATACAAAATATCGCTTTCTGCAGTTGGTAACATGATTGATACAGAATATCCCTTTTTTAAGTTGATGATTGTTTTGTTCTCTGGTACTGACACAGTTTATCCCTGACAACCAATCTAGTATAATACAAACTTGTGGCCTTGAGAAGTGTAAGAAAGGAAGAATTTTATTCAGAGCTGATTTTTTGTAAGATAATTGTTTTTACTTGTATTTATACTCTGCTAAACCTGTGAAAAATCATGATATCTGTGTCTATCATTGGAATTTCAGTATGTTGTGCTATCTTTGTCCTAAGTTTAGCTGTCTTAAAAATCAGTACTTACTGAAGTTTTGTTGTTGACACATTATTCTATATTATCTTTTTCTTGCTAAACAGGGACTGAAACTTTTGTGTCAAATGAGTGGAAACATTTTGAAGATAACTGCTCAGTGTGGCAGACATATGACCCAGAATACAAGAACTTAACTGCAATTTAATAAGGATTCTTCGTGCGCTAAACAATATTTTAATTCGAAAAGCCTTTCAGCACGATAAGATATATTTAATAGTACAGTCTGTACTAAAAAATAGACATTTATAAGGCACAACAACTTACAAGATCTTTCAAAGCACCATGTGCTCCATCGTCAGGTATTTCAATATACATAAACAAAACAACGGATAAAAGCAAGAAGCATTTTCAAATTACGCGAGCATCGTTATTGTTATCACGTGCTCGCGTAATTTGAAAATGCTTCTTGCTTTTATCCGTTGTTTTGTTTATGTATATTGAAATACCTGACGATGGAGCACATGGTGCTTTGAAAGATCTTGTAAGTTGTTGTGCCTTATAAATGTCTATTTTTAGTACAGACTGTACTATTAAATATATCTTATCGTGCTGAAAGGCTTTTCAGAATTAAAATAATAACTTAACTGCTCAGTGTGACAGACATATGACCCAGAATACAAGAACTTAACTGCTCAGTGTGACAGACATATGACCCAGAACACAAGACTGTTACACACTAATTTTAATGTTGACTACCCTTGATGTTTTAAACATTGATGGAAATGGAATTTTTAATTTTAGTGAGCTGTGGAAAGATGCAAAAAAGAAAGAATCACAATTTTGAACATTACTTTTATATCAGGTAGATCATAATTTTTCGTGGGGATTATTCATTCCAAGAACTAAATCATTCAATGGAATACTTGGAGTTAATAATTTCAGGAATTAATAGGAATATTTTCCACAAAACAAGTCAGTGGGCAAAGCATGGCTTTAAAAAATGGAGTTGGAAAGGTGAGATCAGTGTTCGTGTTGTACACTGAAATTTGTACATTTGCATATATTATTAGCTTACCAGTCATGATTTAGAAATACAGAGATAATGTTTTTGACTACATACAGGGTGATTCAAAATTCCGCTGACAAAATGGAAGAGAAAGTCAGGCATATGGAAACAAACAATAATCACATAGGAACATATCGACGCAAACGCCATCTGGAGGCGCTACACATCCCCTTAGATAGTTCATAATACAGGGACGACAAGCAAGAAACAGTTGACAGCATTTTATTTACACTGTACTTGCACATGTCAGGACAGCGGTGGTACAGACAGTTTTACAGGAGGTGTTCAAAGTTGTGTCCACATGCACTGACACATGCATGACAATGACGCTGCATTGATTGGCGCACATTCTCAAAAATGCCTGGCGTATCCCGGAGACATCCAGCTGTCGCAACGACTCTTTCTACTAAGTGTTCGTCAGAGGCAACAGGAGTTTCGTATGTGAGCCCTTTAAGATAACCCCATAAGAAAAAGTCTATGGGTGACAAATCGGGTGATCGAGGTGGCCATGTGATTGGTTCACCACGACCAATCCAGCGCCCAGGAAAGGTGGCCTGCAGATGTTGTTTGACAGCTCTGCTGAAATGTGTGTGTGTGTGGGGGGGGAGGTTCGTTGTGCTGAAACCACACGTGGTGACACAGAGACACAGGAACAGTATCTAGCATTTCTGGCAGAACCTCCTGCAAGAACGTTAGATACATGCATACATTAAGTCTTGCAGGTAGAATGTACCGCCTGAGCAAACAGTTGCCAACAATGCTGGCCCAAACGTTGATGGTAAATCGTCGTTGTGAGGCATACGTCCATGTAGCTTGCGGGTTATCATGTACCCACACGTGCATGTTGTGAACATTCATGACACCCGCTAATGAGAACGCAACCTTATCACTGAAGAGAACAGTTGCTGGGAAGTTTGGGTCTGCCGCACTTTGCTATGAAAAAAAAAAACGCTGTGCAAAATCAACATGCTGCCTGTAATTACCGGGCTCCAATGCCTGGACATGTTGCAGATGAAAGGGATGTAGGCCTTGATGATGTAAAATGCGCGAGACGGTGGATTGAGGAACATGGATGTTATAAGACAGCACTCAAGTACTTGTCCCCGGATTCCGTTCCATTTTGTGGAGGCCACTTTCTTCGATGACAGGTGTCCGTGTTGATCAGCCACGACCACAGTCCTGCCTGTGCACAGCGAAGGTACTTGTTTCGCACAATCTCTGGTGCAATGTGGCAAACATTGCATGAATAGGTACTCGACTGTTGGGAAATCTCTCCTGATAAAGGTGAACTGCCGCTTGTCCGTTGCAGTTAGCAGCGCCATACGTTAGATGCATTTCGACGAGTTTGTGGTACGTGTAATGTTGCATGTTACTCGTGCACAATCCACGGCTCAACTGACGCAGGCTCGCTCTGCCCACCTCATGGTCTCATTAACAATGCCCTTTAGCACCTCCGGATGGTGTTTGCGTCGATGTGTTCCTATGTGATTTTTGTTTGTTTCCATACGCCTGACTATCCCTTCCATTATGTCAGCGGAATTTTGAATCACCCTGTATAATAGCACTTCTCTGACATTCTGATTGTTCTGTTGTATCATCATTGTTAACCATTTTCAATCTACTGTTGGATGAAGTTCTCCCCAACTTTCTTCCACAACTGTGCCTTGAGCCTGTCTCCTCCATATTGCTCCAGCATGCTTTTGCCTGATATTTCAGTTGTCCATCAGTGGTCAGTTCTAGCAATATGCCCAGCCCATTGCCATTTCAGGGATTTTACTTTGATCGTGATGCCCTCCACTCTTGCGATTTTCCAGATCCACGAATTCCTCTTTTTATCTGTTCTGGTTACACCAAGCATGCACCTCTCTCCATGCTTCTTTCAGTTGTTTGCAGCATCTGTATGTCTTTTTTAGAAAAGATCCATGTATCTAGGCTCCATACATAAGAACTGGAAAGGATGCATTGATTAAACACTTTTCTTTTAAGGCATCTATTGCACTCTTTCTTCCAAATGCTCTCCAGCCAAGTTTTATATGCTGATTAATTTTTTCATCAAAGTGGCCCTGTTTTGATATCTGTTACCCAAGGTAAATGTAGGTATTGGTTATTTCATGACTTTCATCATCATTTGATAAATCTTCTTTTCTGTAAAGCAAGTTCCTGGATTATACCCTGTAGCTCTGAAAGGGGTACTTCCAAAAATAAGTATGTTATCAGCAAAACGAAAGTGAGTTAAATAATCTCTATTAATCTTTATCTCTTTGTCTTCCCATTTCAATGATTGAAAGATATTCTGCAGTGTGACAGCATTTGAAGAGTTTGGGAGATGTGGTGTCACCTTATCTCACTCCCTTTCCAATTTTTATTGGTGGTGTATGCTCAAGCATCCAAGCCTTTGCACTTGCAATTTCACAGATGCTATTAGTAATGTTAATATACATACACATCCTCAATACCACAGGATTTCAAAGACATTATAACTGCTGATGGCTTCATGGAATCAAAGACCTTTTCATAACCATTAAAAGCCATGCATAGTAGGACTTCATATTCCTTCGTCCTTTCCATTATTTCTCTCAATACATGGATATGATGTATAGTGCTGTAGCCACACCTGAATTCAGCTCGTTCTCTTAATTGAGCTGTGTCCAGTGTCACCTTCAAACAATGGGATTGTACCTTAGTGAAGATTTTATCAAACACTGATAGGAAGCTGATGGGTTTGAGTTCTTGAGATCCTTAGTCTCCCCTCCCCCCTTTTTTTTAGGTAGCAAGATAATTGTAGCATTGTTCCAGTACTCAGAAATCTTTCCTTCATTGAGACATCTAGTGAAAACTTGAGTGAGTATATTTTCTATTTCTCTATCAGATTCTTGTATAATGTTCCACTGTAATTCCATCTTCCCCATTCCATGTTCTTAATTGCTTGTGCAACTTTTCTGCCAGAGGGACTGAAAAAACTTTGATGCTGGTGCATTTCTTTATGTCTCAAATAGATGTATCCTTAGATATTTGTCATTTAAATTATGATAGCTAATTGCTATAAATCTTTCTTCTATTTGAAGTAAATCTTTAATGAAAATTTTAAATAAGAACTGCAAAGTGCCTTTTGTATTTGCAATTACTCTTGAAATTTTCTAATTATTTCCATTTTGAAAAAATGCCTAGGAGTGAAATTAAATATTTTCTGTTAAAAACAACAACTATTTTTTCATCTCTTTTATTTTGTTCCTACTTCATAGGGAAACAGCAAATGATATCATTGTTGGAGGAAATAGGAGAATTGTTATTTTTTGTTTTGTTCTCAGTACAGAACCAATATGTATGTAACTGCTGTTCTTAAAAAACAAATTATTTTATTTCATCTTGTTATGCTGCCTATAGAAGTACAGGCTTTTTGTCTTAAAACAGCACATTATATAAACAAAAAAAGTATGATGCATAATCTAAATTTAACAGACGAATTGTGGGTAGAGTTATAGGAAACCAAAAAATATATCAGAAAGTGTGATTGATGATCTGGTTGAATGAAGGCACATACAAAAAATGCCACATTGTTTATCTGAAATGACAAATTCTCTCTTCTGTTTGAGTCCACTGGAGATAGGTTAGCATGTTGATTCTATCTTATTCTGATGAACTGTGGTTGATATATATTGTTGTTATAATGCTTTTTTACAAGTATATATACAACAGTGTCAAACAGAGAATTTTTCTTTCTTCCTTTTTAAATATCACTAATGAGACACACAGTGTTTGTTCGACTGGTGATTATCATAATTAGTATAGCAACCATCCTGGTAATTTAAAAATACAAAATATTAATTACTTATTATGTTACTTCATGTAATAGATTGTTTTTGGGTACAACATGCTAATCAGTTTGTAATACATCCAAATGTTGTAAAGGATAGAAGTAAGAAACCTCTGTAAGACACTGATGCATATGATGCATACATACCATGCCACTTATCATTACAAAAGTTCATGCTAATAAAACCTTGTGTGTTTCTCTGATTATTAATGATTATAGAAAAAAATTGTTGAATTTTGCTAATTTTGGAATATTACAGATGAGTATTTTGAAACTTATGCTGCTTCTTAATTAGTCTAATTATGAAGGAGTAGTGTACCCTTCAAAATTCATCTGAAATAATGTTTTTTTTTCTATAATAATTGACGTTTGGAACGTTTAAGTACTAATGGAATCTTTTACCATGCCAGTTTATGGAGGCTGTGCTGAAAGTTTTTAGCTGCTGAATGCATTGTCTGCTGACAATGAAACAGCTGTGGTTAGGAGCAAATGTTTGTATTGTCCAATAGCGAGCACCATGGCCACCTGCTGGAATCAGATTTCACTCATGTGGCAAGAGAATGGAATACAGTGGACCTCATTTGGCACGCTAAAATAGAGGTGTCAAGATATGATTGGTGATTTTTGTGCAATGATTTTCTATGATTTTAAAAAAGATTTAGGTGCACAGCAGTATTTTGAATCGCTATCAAGTATCTTTCCAGAGTCTACTCCTTGTCTTGCCACAGTTAGAAACTGGTTTTGTGAATTTAAGAGGGGAAAACATTCTTTGGAAGATGACCTTTGTCAGCCCCCATAGCACTTAACTACTGAAAACATCAATGCTGTAATAAAACTTATCAAGGAAGATCCTCATGTGACATATCATGAGACGGCCCTGGGCATTGGATCAACTGCTGCACAAACAATAATCATTCATGATCATTTGCATGTCAGGAAGCAATGTGCCCATTGGATGCCTCATTCACTCATGGACTAGCAGAAGACATTTCAAATTGAATGGAGCCAATTTATACTGTTTACATTCAGAGGAGGACATAGTAAAGACCCTACAACACTGCAACTGGTAATGAATTATGAATGTATCACTATGATCCAGAAAGAAAGGAAGAGTCAAGAGTCTGGTGCTTCAAAGGTGACGTACCTCCAACCAAAGTCCGACGAATCTGCATTACAGGGAAGAACATGGAAGCGTCCTGTAAAACAAGATGTGTAACAACTGTTGTTCTTGAAAGTCAAAGAACTGTTACTGCTAATTGGTAAATCACTCAATGTCTGCCAAAGGTCATCACAGATTAAAAGAAAAAAAAAACCCAAAATTGAAAATGAGCACCTCCATTTGCACCATGGCAATGCATTGGCTCACACTGCAGCCAAAACAGTCAATTTTTTGGCAACAGAAGGCGTGCAAATTTTGCCTCATCCTGCCTATTTATTCTCCTGACTTGGCACCTTGCGACTTCTTGTTTCCAAAGGCCAAGTCAACAAAACCCTGCATGGATGTTGATTTTCGTCTGATGAAGAGGGGCAATTGACAGTCTTATAAAACAAAGCCAGAAAGAGGTATTTTCAGAATGGTTTTATCGAATGTAAAAGTGTATAGATGTTCATGGAGATTTTTTTTTGAAAAGTTCTAAATAATTATTTGTATATAGATAATGGGATGTAAGGTCAGGTGATGCGTAACATCACAGCCTCTCCTTGACAAATATCAACCCCGCCTTCTCGTGGTGCATCCTGTTCCCACTAAAGGGGCTCTGACGACCGCCAATAGCGGTATAACTATACCATCGGGATTAGAGGAAATTCTATCCCACACTCACCAACCGGCTTGGCCAGCGTGGTGAGTTATGGCCAAACCCCTCCAAAATGATTCCACAACTTAAATCTTGGCCCTCAGTCTCCGGCAGCTGGAATGTACCTGGCCAAGGCAGCGGCCAGTGCGACATGAAGGCAGAGGGTGCTAAGAATCCCCGGAGGACCGGACTAGGCTGCCATCTGATGCTGACCTTGGCTACGTATAATGGACGCTCCCTATCTTCTGATTCAAGGCTTCTTGAATTGGAAGAGGAACTACAAAGGATCAAGTGGGACATCGTGGGGCTAAGTGAGGTAAGGAGAAAAGGAAAAGATCTCATCGAACTGAAAAGTGGACATCTCTTCTACTGTCGTGGGACAGATACTGGCAGAACTAGTGGTGTTGGATTTATAATAAACAAGAAACTGAAGGATAAAGTTGTAGAAGTTGAAAGTTCCTCTGACAGAGCTGCGCGACTTGTTATCCAACTCTCGAAAAGATACCAGGCTCAGATTATTCAAACTTATGCACCCACCACAAGTCATCCTGAAGAAGAAATTGAAGAATTTTATGAGGAAATTTGTCATCTAAATAATAAAGGTAAGCAGCATTTGAAAATAATTATGGGAGATTTCAATGCAAAAATAGGGCAACGGCAACAGAATGAAACTTCAGTAGGTAAATTCGGTCACGGCAACAGAAACCAGCGTGGAAATACTCTCGTTGAGTTTGCAGAGGCAGAAGGGTTTTTCATCTTGAACTCCTTCTTCAAGAAAAAGCCACACAGGAAATGGACATGGAGACATCCAAATGGGACGACAAGTGAAATTGATTTTATTATGTGTAACAAAAAATTCGTCATAGAAGACTGCAGTGTGCTAAACAAGTTCAACACAGGTAGTGACCATAGATTGGTGAGATATAAGATACACCTCAACACTAAACTTGAACGTGGCAAGCTCATAAGACAAACAAAATCTATTGACATAACCAACCTTAAAAAACACCATAATACCTTCAAGTTGGAACTGAAGAACAGGTTCTCTGCTTTAGAAGGCCTAACATCGGAAGAAGTGGACATCTCTGAAGTTAACAGAAAAGTAACCAAAGCTCTTATGGAAACAGCAACAAAATTAGCTGGGTCTAAGAACAAGTTGCATGTAAACAAATCATCAGGAAAAACGAAAATGTTGATGCAAAAAAGAAGAGAGATGAGGACAACTAAAGAAGATGTGACTTCCAAAGTGGAATATATAGAGCTATACAAGACAGTAAGAAAAAGTATCACTGAAGACGTAAGAAAATTCAACTGTGAACTAGTGAGGAAAGCAATTGAAAACAACCAAAGCCTAAAGATAGCAAAGGGACATCTCAGTAAGGGAAGAAAACAGATTATGGCCCTGAGAAAAGAAGATGGTTCTGTAACAAGAAATAGAGGCGAAATTTTGACAAGAGTGAAAGATGTCTACTCCAAATTATATGAAAGGGATGATACATGCACTCCAGACATCATGAAAGATACCAGTACCAGAGTTCCTCCAGTCCTTCCAGCAGAAGTTGCACATGCAATCAAGAACATGAAGCGGGGAAAAGCTCCAGGAGAAGATGGAATTACTGTAGACATCATACAAGAAGCAAGTGGAGAAATCGAAACAGTACTCGCCCAAATTTTCACTCGATGCCTTAATGAAGGAAAGATTCCTGAGGATTTGGAACACCACTACAATGATCCTGCTACATAAGAAAGGTGACATTGAGGATCTCGGAAACTACAGACCTATCAGCCTCCTATCAGTAGTTTATAAAATCTTCACTAAAGTTCTTTCACACCGCTTGAAGGTGACACTGGACATGGCTCAACCGAGAGAACAAGCTGGATTCAGGAGTGGCTACAGCACAATAGATCATATCCACGTACTAAGAGAACTAATTGAAAGAGCGAGGGAATATGAACTTCCATTGTGCATGGCTTTTATCGATTATGAAAAAGCCTTTGATTCGGTGAAACCATCAGCAGTTACAATGGCTCTGAAAACCTGCGGTATTGAAGATGCATACATTAATATTATTAATAACATCTATGAAAATGCAAGCCCAAAGATTCGGCTGTTTGAAAATACAACACACATAAAAATTGGAAAGGGAGTGAGACAAGGTGACACCATATCTCCGAAGCTCTTTAATGCCACATTGGAGGGTGTTTTTCAGTCGCTGAGCTGGGAAAACAAAGGGATAAAGATTAATGGAGATTATCTAACCCACCTTCGTTTTGCTGATGATGTAGTCATTTTTGCAACTACCCCATCAGAGCTGCAGAGTATGATCCAGGAACTTGCTGACAAGAGTAAAGAAGTGGGATTAAAAATGAACTTTCAGAAGACAAAAGTGATGTTCAATGCTTTTACAAGAAATGAAGATTTATCGATTGATGGAGAAAAGCTGGAGATAACAGACACGTACGTTTATCTTGGACAGCAGATATCAAGTGAGGGTCACATTGATGAAGAAATTAATCGGTGTACAAAACTTGCCTGGAGAGCTTTTGGAAGAAACAGCATAATTTTCAAGAGCAATATGCCATTATGTCTTAAAAGAAAAGTGTTTGAACAATGCATCCTTCCAGTGCTTACGTATGGTGCAGAGACGTGGACCTTAACTAAAAGAGACATACAAAGGCTGCAGACAACTCAAAGAATCATGGAGAGGTGCATGCTTGGTGTAACCAGGAGAGATAAGAAGAGGAACTCGTGGATCCGAAAAATGACAAGAGTGGAAGACATCATGATCAGAGTTAAATCCCTGAAATGGCAATGGGCTGGACATACTGCCAGAAGGACAGATCATCGATGGACAGCCGAAATTTTAGATTGGATTCCAAGGGACAGGAAAAGACCCAGAAGAAGACCACATGGGAGATGGGTGGATGAAATTCGAAAGTATGCAGGGGTGACATGGAGGAGACTGGCACAAGACAGACCGTTGTGGAGGAAACTTGGGGAGACCTTCGTCCAGCAGTGGATTCATAATGGTTGACAATGATGATGATGATGATGATATAGATAATGATATATATTTCTCTAAACAGCTAAAAACTTTCGGTATGCCCCTCATATTAATTTTTTTGTTTCTATTCATTAATTCAGGGTGGTGAGTGAAAAAGTAGCCCCACCCACGAATCTATATGACAATTATCACATCCACATGTGTTCCAAAATAGATCACTGCATGATTTAAAAATTGGTGTTTGTTGTGTGCTTGCAAGAAACCAGATTGTTGGACTGATCTTCTTCAAGGAGACTATTACACAGATGTGTTTCTATATATTTTTGATGAGTTTATTGGACATTTGAGCTCCAGATGAACTGAACTACACCTTCTTTAGCAAGATGGAGTGACCTGTCATACCATACTCGGTCACTTGCCTGGGTACACTGTATATTTACTGAGGAAAGAACTGTCAGTGTAGTTCTGTGGCTGACCCTCTCTCTATACCTGCCACCTTCTAATTTTTACTCCCTGGAATTTGTTAACAGAAAAAATGTGCTTCTTGGAAGAGTTGAAGGATGCGTGGAGATAAACAACATCTCAGTCATTGAACTGAGGTTTGTTTCCATGAGCATGTTACAGGATGGAAATTTGCATCACTGCCAACAGAGACCCTTTTCAGCAGAGCCTTTAAAATAGTAAGTAACGTTCTGTAATAATTACAAAATAAAAAAAATAACTTTTCAAATTTAATCTATCACTTGTTATTCTTTTATTACTAATAAAACTTTTATTGAAGTTGACACTAAAACTGGGCCACTTTTTTGTGTGCCATGCTGTAGAAAGAAGATTAAATTAGTGTGTGCTTGCACATTTGATGTGATTTTTATGTGTAACATAAAGGACTTGTGACTTGCTGTTTGACTTCATATCATGATATATGCATTGCTTTGTAATGTGTTTAATTTTTCTCATTGGCAGGTGGATGCACACAATATTGTTCCATGTTGGGTTACATCAGAAAAACAAGAATATGCAGCAAGAACAATTCGAAGGAAGATCCATGATAAACTGAAAGAGTTCCTCACTGAATTTCCACCTGTTATTAAACATCCTTATAATTCAGATGGCAAACATCAGGTTTGGAAATGTATTTAAATTTCATGAGGAAGGGTAACTTTCATAAAAAAATCATTTTACCCCTTTGTGCTGCATGTTTGTATTTTCAGCTGGGTTCAAATAATTGATATTTTAAATATACCACTCTAACTCTGTGTTTCTTAAACTAATGGAACTTTGACTAGTTTGGTTAATTATCTTTTATGAACTAGAACAGTATAACAACAGACAGAAAGAAAAAAAAACATTGCATGCTTCTCTCAGACATAGATTCTGATGAAAACTTTCACCGTGCAAGGTTTTCTGGCTTCAGTTCTCTATAACAGCTTAGCTGTTGTATGTATTTGTGTGTTAATGTTCTTATGAGCTGTGTATGAACATTGGCACTCAGCAAATCCACATGATACAAATTTGTGATGATGGTGATAATAATAGTAATAGTATTTCTGTCTTGAGAGATTTTATTGAAGTGTATGAAGATAGAAAAATAGTATTTCTGTCTTAATACTCTTCAATAAAATCATCATTTAGCTCTATGTATATAGTAAAGTTTGGAATTTGAATCAAAATGCTTTAAGCACCCAATGAACATAGTTTGACAACAAAATATTGGTGGTTCCCACTTTCTCACAAATTAGAAAAGCTTTCTAATCTTTCATCCTCTATCCCAGGAGTTCTTAACATGATGCCTATGAACCTGTGGCATCTATATTTGGGGAATTTGTTGGGTGTACACTGAGATGGGGGTGGTTGGTAGCTATTGTGTTTTTGAACTTCAAGAATAATAAGCCCAGAAAAAAAAATTAATTTCGTTTTTATTAATAGAAATCAGTCAAAAATTGTGAGCTAAGAAAATGATAAAAAGCTGTTTCTACATAAATTGTTTAGGAGAGTTTTGGTGCTCGATGTGTGTGTGTTTTGAAAGGATATTTTTTCATGAAGGTTCATAAGAAAAGGAGTTGAATGTGTTTTGTTCATAGCAAACAATCTATTTACACAAATGATCAGCTATGCAAAATACTTGTATTGTGATAAACATAGAAAGTGATTAGATGTTGAACATCATGCATATCATCCTTTTATGAAACAAAAAAATCACCTTAGTTGAATGACTGACAACCGTAAAACAAGATTAGCCATCTTATGAAACATATAACTTAGTCTTTTATCAAGACTCTGTATACATATGATTTTATTTTCACATACTTTCTTTTTAATTCCAGTGCATGTTATAAAAATGCAGCAGTAAACTTAGGGTGGAGATCTCTCTTTCTCTCTCTCTCTCTTTACTTCTAATTTCTAGTTTTCTCATTTCTTCAGTACCATTGGCCCAAATAAAGTACATACGAATCCTAAACTTTAAATGTTCATAGGTGTACTATTTTTGGTAGCACCATTTCAGACACTAACACAGATTTTCCAATTTATTTTATTCTGTGCAGTTGTCTCTGCAGTTAAATATAACTTTTTCTCAGAAATATTCTGTACTAAACAGAATGGGGGGGGGTCCATTGGGGAACAGATTCCCATCTTTCAAAACTTTTGAAAATGCAGGTTAGATGGAGTGCAGATTTCTCTTGTAATAGTGATTTTTTTCTACTCATGATGTTGCCTCAATCCAGTATCTAATATATAAAACACAAAACGTCTGTTTGTTTGTCTGAAGCAGCAAAATCTCTTGAACGCTGAACTGTGGCTTCATGAAATTTGCATAGCTTATTAATACTGGAATTTCTAGGTCAACGCAACTATTTTAAAATCTCTAAGTTATTCCGTTTGCAAGTTATGAATTAATTAATAAGCTAATCAATACAGTCAGCATCGTTTGCTACGTCATCGTTATCTGTTCCAAATCTGAAAGCACGCAACTGCATTCATCGCCGCCGCACATCCACACACATCCACGAGTGTTTGTGTTCTTTGGGAACTAACTGTGCATAAAAAAATGCAAAAACAAACTTTGCGAAATCTTAATGAAACGGGCTGAAATTTTTATCAACACCATGAATTGGTAATAAGAAAAGTCCCTCAAAATTTCACTGGAATCTGGTCAAAACTTTTAAAAATAGGCATGGAATTTTTAATTCATCGGTAAACAGAAATATATACACAGAAACGGATACTAAAATGTTGACGGCTAATTTAAAAAGTTAGTTACAGATACAGGCAAAACTTGGAGGTCATGTTCCTATTAACGATTTATGGTGTTCATTAAAATTTCAGCCAGTTTCATAAAATATTTGCAAAGATACGTTTTTAACTTTTTTTATCCTAATCAATAAAGTCAGTGTCGTTTGCTATGTCATCGTTATCTGTTCCAAATCTGAAAGCATGTGACTGCATTCATTGCTGCGGCACATTCATGCACATCCACAGGTGTTTCTGTTCTTTGAAAACTGTGCATAAAAAATGCAAAAACGAACTTTGTGAAACCTTAATGAAACGGGCTGAAATTTTTATCAACACCACGAATTGGTAATAATAGGAGTCCCTCAAAATTTCACCGGAATCCAGTCAAAACGTTTTAAAATAGGCTTGGAATTTTTAATTCATCGGTAAACAGAAATGGTTAATAAAATTTTGACGGCTAATTAAAAAAGTTATTTACCGATTCAGGTGAAATTTGGAGGTCATGTTTCTATTAACGATTTACGGTGTTCATTAAAATTTCAGCCAATTTCATAAAATATTCGCAAAGATACGTTTTTAACTTTTTTATCCCAGAGCCCCTCAAAGACATCTGAAACTGAAAGCACGTGATGCATTTGATCGTCGATAACAAATTGTTAATGAATTTTGTTCAGTCAGTGTTTGAATGCTGTGTCTCCTGACGCGTGTTAAATAATTCGTAACGTTTTTGGTCCGTTTGATTCTACAGATTCCATACATTCTGTACCGGGCAGAGCCGGGTAGTAAAGCTAGTTGTTAAATATAAATTTTTGCATAAATGTTTGTTTTTCAACTTGAAAATATAGTCAACGATCTCCAAAACTGAAAGTCATATAGAGCGAAAATGTCCGTAGTTTGTAAATTCTTTTTCTTGTAGTGTTCCTTCGGCCATCTGTTGTTGTCAAATATCATTTTATTTTAGAAATATTTGTATTTCAGCTTGAAAATTGAAGGAAATTTTCGAAAAATGAAAGTCAGATGGAGCATGAATTTCTTCTGTAATCATATTTTATGTATTTATTCTTTTGTAATGTTTCCACTGTCCTGTATTGTTCAATATTTTTTTTTCCATAAATATTTGCATTTCAGCTTGATAAGTGAGGGAAAGGTTTCCCAAAACATAAGTGACAAAGATAGGAAATTTGTAAGAACTGATGAGTGGTGTTCCAAAGTATTCATACTTTCAAAGTTACACCAATTTTATAAAATCAGGAAAGCTTTTGATTATGCATTCATGGTCATCAGGCTTGAAAGTTCTTTTAGCATGATGGATAAAATTATGGTCATTAAGTAAGGAAGAATGAATGTTGAAACTTGTTTGGCTATGCAAACTGTGAAACTACAAACTTAAAACACAGGATAAGTCTGTAGTTCAGTTCTTCAGCAAAATGGGTTATATAGGAGAAACAGTTGATTCCAAATCTTCCAAAATCTTAGGGCATTAAAAGAGAGAGATAGAGAGAAAAAATATATATCTAAAAGATTACCTTCACTTATTTTTTAGATTTTACTTGTAGTCAGCATTTACAAATTTATCACTAGAAAATTCTTGTTAAATGAATTTATTCTTTTTTTTAATTTCATATTTTTGTGACAGACTGAAATTCAGTGCCATGCTAGATGCCCAAATTTTCCACTGCATGCTGGATTACTGAAAGTTACTGAAGAAACAACAACAACAACAACAAAAAACATGTTTTGAACTGAAAACAACTTCAACAGGTTGGCATCTTTGACTGTGCTGAATGTTTTGTCCAAAAATAGATCCATTTCTCAACACACACAAGATCAAAAATTAAAATTTCAAATAAGTGGTGAAACAGTTAGTTTCGTGCAAGTATCTGGTGAGTGGATCATAGTTTTTACTACACTGATAATATGGTGTTATATTTTTCCCATGCAGTTGTCCCTGAAGTTAAATGTAACTTTTTGCCGTTAGTATTCCTTTGCAAAGAAAATGCCTTCCACTATGACCGGCATGTTACACATTATGTTTTAGATCTGACTCAGATTATTTGAAATATGATACATATATTACATATGAAAGCATTTTTTAATTTTTCATTATTTTAAAATGTTGCTGATAAATAACTATTTTATTTGTTGTCATGTATTTGTTTATTTGCAGGTTGTTAAATGGAATAATGTAGAATCTCATATAGAAGTAAACATGGATGTTGGAGAAGTAAAGTGGGCTACACCAGGAACAAATGCTGGCCTGTCAGAGCTTCGTGAATTCTGTCTGGAACGATTAAAGCATTTTGATGATTTTCGTAATGATCCAACCAAAGACAACCTGAGCAATCTCTCCCCATGGGTTCATTTTGGTTAGTGTGTTATGTTGAAGAATATATATATATATATATTGTAGATTTAAGACTGTTGTTAAATAACCTTATAAACTTTCTGTCTGCTGATGTTGCATTACTGAAACAAAATAAATGACACTCAACATACGTAGTCTTAAATCTACTGACGCTGCAGTCACTTATTCAAAGTATTGCAGATTACAGCTTTTTGCTTCAAGTGTTTTGAATTAGTCAAAATCAGTTCAAAAGAAAACTAATCAGTAATCATCACCACTGTATTATACCATTATCAATGCATGAGCTTTTTCAATGAAACATGATTTTTTTGTTTTCCATGGCCTTCATATTCTACTAAACTAATTCTTAGTATTCATAGTTCTAAAGAGTAGAAAAGCCAATAAAACATTGTAGTTCATGTCTGAAGAGGACAAGAATATGCAATAACAGAGATACTAACAGAAGATAAACAGTAAGAGATGAGCACAAAATACACCAAGTTAATGAGGTTAAGAACAAATCCGTAGGTTTTTTATTGGTGTAGAAAAACAAGTTAGTATGGCCCAGCTTTCATGCACAAATGTGTGGCTTTTTCAAGGCTGATTAATATCTAACTAATGCAGAGAGAATCAACATTGATCATTAACATTTGAAAATATACATACATATACTTACATTGAGTTAAGTTCACATTGTTTAGAATGGGAAAAGCGTGAGACGAAATGTCAACAAAGGAAAAACAAAACTTAATGAAAATTTGGTTTTAGCATTACAAGAAATCCATCTACAGAGGGTACAAGGCACAGGAAACAGTATTGTTGCATGCGGAAGTCATCGTGAGGATTTCAACTGATTCTCTATAGGTGGTCTCAAAGTGAGTGGTGTATGGTGCTATCTGTTTATAACTTGTCCATTGTGGTATTGCATTTCTTAGGCAAACTTCTCTGGAGAGGGCCTCGTTTCTCACGTTCCTTTTTAGCTCTGTTATTCTGGTACCAAATTATCTTTTTGTCATCCCTATGTGGCACTTTTTTGTTCCATCAGGATATTCTAGTGGAACGAAGTAAACACCAGCTTTTTGGTTAAGGCAAATTTCTCTCATGGGGGAGAGCATATTCATAACCGAGGTAGTTGTTTTTATGCCGATATCCATTTCTAGTTTCTTTAAGCCATTTTTTATGACAAATGTGAGGCTGGGTATGTATTGTAGGGATCCTGTGACTATTGGTCCAAGGGTCCAAGGGTCTAAATGATCCTGGACCAATACCTTCAACATGGCACAGATATACAGATGAAATATTTTTCGTCTGGCCTCATGGTAGAAATTCACTAGACTCTTTCTTGAGAAGGATTAATGGAATACATACCTCTATCAACTTCACCATGGAACTCGAAAATGCAAGTACATTACCATATCTTAACGTGCTTCTGCACAGATCAGAAAATGGAAATTTACACACTAGGTATTTTATAAACCGTGTGCGGTTCCAAAATTTCCTGCATCTGACACATTTTCGCCTTGGGAATAAAAAAACAGCATATTTTGATCCCGTCTAAGATGAGCAATCCAGTTTTCCTCAGATAATGAAGCCAAAGAAATAGAAATTAGAAACATCTTTAATCAAGCAGCATCTGCTGATTTTAGGAGAGAACTCATAACTTCGATCCTTGATAAAGTAAAGAACCACATTATTGCACCAATCCGCAAGCACCATCTAGACTTTATAGGATTCCTATAATACATACCTGGCCTCACATTTGTTATAAAAAATGGCCTTAAAAAAAACTAGGATTGGATATCGGCATAAAAACAACTACCTCAGTTATGAATATGCTCTCCCACATGAGAGAAGTTTGCCTTGACCAGAAAGCTGGTGTTTACTTCATTCCACTAGAATATCCCGACGGAGCGAAAAGATCATTTGGTACCCGAGTAACAGAGCACAAAAGGAACGTGAGAAACTCTGTCCTCAACTCTGCCCTCTTCTGAGAAGTCTGCCTAAGAAACGCAATACCACAATGGACAAGTTTTAAACAGATAGCACCATACACCACTCACTTTGAGGCCGCCTACAGGGTTCCCGATAGCGTGCGCAGACGCGCGTTTCGCGCAAAGAAGTTTGTTTGAATTCGCGCAAGAAAAATAAAGTGACGCGCGAAATCGCGCGCGTGCGGAAAGATTTCAATCGTGAGCTATTAGCATGGAAAATCTACGAAGGCGATGCCGTTTCAGATCCCATGTGCCGATTTCATGACGTCATGGTACAATCCCAGTATTTCCCTTCCGGTCATATATAAACGGATTACAGGATAATCCACATAGAGTGCAACGAGACGAAAGCCCACGCGCTGCTAAGGGTGCCAACCATTACGGTTTCGGCCACATGATTACCGAATTGCGGATTTCAATGTATTTCGTAAAAGTTCTGAATTTTGTGTCCTTTTTTGTTAAAATCACGGTTTAAACTGCAATCGCATTTTGCGAATATATTTATAGTTTTATTTTGCACAAATGTGAAAACTATTAATTGGTCCTGTTTCTAAGTAAGCGCCTTTAAAATTCAGATATTGGATACATCGGCAAAGCCAATATCGGACGGATATGGGGTGAAGAATGGCCAGAGGATATTGGATGCATTGGCAAAGCCGATATCGGGTGAAGAACTGCAAGGGGATATTACATAATATGTCGGAAAAGCCGATATCGGTGCAATTATGTCTGCATACCTGCCAAGTATTCCAGATTTCCCGAACGTTTTACAGAGTTTTGGGTAGTTTTACGGTCGGAAGATAGTTTCTTCCGGATTTTCGCCAAAATGGCTCATGAATTTTTTTTTTTACCGATGGAAATTGATATCGTTGTTATTGTTGCTTTGTGTAAACTCCTGCTATTGTTTTATTATGATCTCATAGCGATTGAATCTTATGTTATCTCATGTTTCTAGCTGGGAGCGATCGCACAGACCCCCTCCCGCCAATCCTTCCAAACTTGCTCTCCCTCGGTGTTGGAATGCTGCGCTAATTGCGCCAAAGTGCAAATTTTTATTTATTCTGTGCCATGCAGAGTTCGCCAAAATGCATAATTACGCGTCTAGTATGCATCAAAAAGTGTGATTACGCATCGAAATTTTACCAACGCATAAAAAATACGCATCGGGACGGTATTTCGTCTTTCAAAAATGGAAGTAAACGAAATAAAGATTTCCATTATCGTAATTTCTTTTTCCTGCGATGTTGCCTCTGTCCAGTATTGTTGTTATACATCACTTTATTCCAAAAATATTTGTATTTCAGTTGGAAAATGGAGAGAAAATTTCCGAAAGCGGAAATTCGACGGCGCAAAAATTTCCCTGTAATCTTCAGGCATGAGCGTGCAACAGCTTCGAGAAATTTCTCCTTTTCCGTCATAATTGGAGTTCCTCGAGATCAATGCTTAACTGAACAGAAATTTCGGGGCAATTGGTAGCGGAGGAGAATGTTTTTCGCTGGAAACTTTCGAAAACGGAAGTTAGACGCAGTGAAGATTTCTCTCATAATCGTAATTTTATTTTTCATGCGATGTTTCCTTTGCCTAGTATTGTTGTTAAATATCATTTTATTTTATAAATATTTGTATTTCAACTTGAAATGGAGGGAAACTGTCCGAAAACGAAAATTGGACGTAGCAAAGATTTATCCCGTAATTGTATCCCCCCCCCCAACGATGTTCTGAACATGTATCCTGCATTCTTAAATATTCCTCCACCCCCAAAATAAGGTTTGCATTTCAGCTTGACTAAGAGAGGGTACGGGGAAATAAAGATTTTTCCCGTAATCGTAATTCTTTTTCCTGAAAACGAAAGTGAAGAAGCTGAAAATTTGTAAGAATTGATGCATGGTGTTCAAAAGTATTCATATTCTCAAAGTTACACTATTCATCCTTTATCTAAAATAGCGCTATCGTGCATTCGTCATGGATAAAATTGTCATCCAAGGGCATTAAAAAAAAAAGTCACTGTCTTGTCAATGCTTAAATGAAATCAAGTTATTTCTAAAATTGCATCATTCAATTTAACAAAAAAATAAATAAATTCAAAACCTTGAAAATCATCACAATTTCTGAACTCCATCTACGAGTGACTGATACAGAAAAATAATTGAATACAAGTATCATCAAACATACTGCTTGCACATCCCATACATTACCGCTCTCCCCTAATAATAGATAATCATAAATTAACAGTTCTGGTACTGTCTCAAATCTTCTTGATTTTATAGTAAATCTTGTTTTTTGCAAGTAATCTTCTTGATTTAGGAGAAAAAATGGGGGGGGGGGGGGACAGTTGTGGTAACATACTTTGATAATCATTGCAAGCGAGTGAGATGCATGCTGCTTTCTTTGCCATGCCTAGAAACCAGTTCAACAGGTAAAAATATTGCCAAACTTGTGTCTGAAGAATTTCAGTATCTTGGTATTCTGTGGATGAACTGTCTTGCCTTATGTGATAAGACTCCTGTTATGGTGGGGAGAAAAATTGGTGACTCTCTGAAGGAAATAGTGTCTCACTCTCTAAAAATGAAACTCATTAACAAGGTTTGTTAATCTTATATTATACTTAAATACTAATTTTTTTTGTAAATATTTCTTTATTTGTATTAAATAATTAACTGTAATAAAAAAATAGAGAAACCTATAATATATAATTTTATTATTTATAAAGTGTAAATACGCACCGCTGAACGCGTGTTGGTTTCCCGGTTTTTGATTTTGAAAAGTTGGCAGCTCTGATATTTGTTCTTACTATAACACAATGGAAAAGTTCCTCATTAGAAAGAGGAAGCGTTCTACTGACGATTCTGCAAGTTCGGCATTGAATGCTACGATTTTAAACAGTGAAATATTTTGATTTTCAAAAGTTGGCAGCTCTGATATTTGTTCTTACTATAACACAATGGAAAAGTTCCTCATTAGAAAGAGGAAGCGTTCTACTGACGATTCTGCAAGTTCGGCATTGAATGCAACGATTTTAAACAGTGAAATATTTTGATTCTGAAAAGTTGGCAGCTCTGATATTTGTTCTTACTATAACACAATGGAAAAGTTCCTCATTAGAAAGAGGAAGCGTTCTACTGACGATTCTGCAAGTTCGGCATTGAATGCTACGATTTTAAACAGTGAAATATTTTGATTTTCAAAAGTTGGCAGCTCTGATATTTGTTCTTACTATTACACAATGGAAAAGTTCCTCATTAGAAAGAGGAAGCGTTCTACTGACGATTCTGCAAGTTCGGCATTGAATGCTACGATTTTAAACAGTGAAATATTTTGATTTTCAAAAGTTGGCAGCTCTGATATTTGTTCTTACTATAACACAATGGAAAAGTTCCTCATTAGAAAGAGGAAGCGTTCTACTGACGATTATGCAAGTTCGGCATTGAATGCTACGATTTTAAACAGTGAAATATTTTGATTTTGAAAAGTTGGCAGCTCTGATATTTGTTCTTACTATAACACAATGGAAAAGTTCCTCATTAGAAAGAGGAAGCGTTCTACTGACGATTCTGCAAGTTCGGCATTGAATGCTACGATTTTAAACAGTGAAATATTTTGATTTTCAAAAGTTGGCAGCTCTGATATTTGTTCTTACTATAACACAATGGAAAAGTTCCTCATTAGAAAGAGGAAGCGTTCTACTGACGATTCTGCAAGTTCGGCATTGAATGCAACGATTTTAAACAGTGAAATATTTTGATTCTGAAAAGTTGGCAGCTCTGATATTTGTTCTTACTATAACACAATGGAAAAGTTCCTCATTAGAAAGAGGAAGCGTTCTACTGACGATTCTGCAAGTTCGGCATTGAATGCTACGATTTTAAACAGTGAAATATTTTGATTTTGAAAAGTTGGCAGCTCTGATATTTGTTCTTACTATTACACAATGGAAAAGTTCCTCATTAGAAAGAGGAAGCGTTCTACTGACGATTCTGCAAGTTCGGCATTGAATGCTACGATTTTAAACAGTGAAATATTTTGATTCTGAAAAGTTGGCAGCTCTGATATTTGTTCTTACTATAACACAATGGAAAAGTTCCTCATTAGAAAGAGGAAGCGTTCTACTGACGATTCTGCAAGTTCGGCATTGAATGCTACGATTTTAAACAGTGAAATATTTTGATTCTGAAAAGTTGGCAGCTCTGATATTTGTTCTTACTATAACACAATGGAAAAGTTCCTCATTAGAAAGAGGAAGCGTTCTACTGACGATTCTGCAAGTTCGGCATTGAGTGCTATGATTTTAAACAGTGAAATATTTTGATTTTGAAAAGTTGGCAGCTCTGATATTTGTTCTTACTATAACACAATGGAAAAGTTCCTCATTAGAAAGAGGAAGCGTTCTACTGACGATTCTGCAAGTTCGGCATTGAATGCTACGATTTTAAACAGTGAAATATTTTGATTTTGAAAAGTTGGCAGCTCTGATATTTGTTCTTACTATAACACAATGGAAAAGTTCCTCATTAGAAAGAGGAAGCGTTCTACTGACGATTCTGCAAGTTCGGCATTGAATGCAACGATTTTAAACAGTGAAATATTTTGATTCTGAAAAGTTGGCAGCTCTGATATTTGTTCTTACTATAACACAATGGAAAAGTTCCTCATTAGAAAGAGGAAGCGTTCTACTGACGATTCTGCAAGTTCGGCATTGAATGCTACGATTTTAAACAGTGAAATATTTTGATTTTGAAAAGTTGGCAGCTCTGATATTTGTTCTTACTATAACACAATGGAAAAGTTCCTCATTAGAAAGAGGAAGCGTTCTACTGACGATTCTGCAAGTTCGGCATTGAATGCTACGATTTTAAACAGTGAAATATTTTGATTCTGAAAAGTTGGCAGCTCTGATATTTGTTCTTACTATAACACAATGGAAAAGTTCCTCATTAGAAAGAGGAAGCGTTCTACTGACGATTCTGCAAGTTCGGCATTGAATGCTACGATTTTAAACAGTGAAATATTTTGATTCTGAAAAGTTGGCAGCTCTGATATTTGTTCTTACTATAACACAATGGAAAAGTTCCTCATTAGAAAGAGGAAGCGTTCTACTGACGATTCTGCAAGTTCGGCATTGAATGCTACGATTTTAAACAGTGAAATATTTTGATTTTGAAAAGTTGGCAGCTCTGATATTTGTTCTTACTATAACACAATGGAAAAGTTCCTCATTAGAAAGAGGAAGCGTTCTACTGACGATTCTGCAAGTTCGGCATTGAATGCTACGATTTTAAACAGTGAAATATTTTGATTCTGAAAAGTTGGCAGCTCTGATATTTGTTCTTACTATAACACAATGGAAAAGTTCCTCATTAGAAAGAGGAAGCGTTCTACTGACGATTCTGCAAGTTCGGCATCGAGTGCTATGATTTTAAACAGTGAAATATTTTGATTTTGAAAAGTTGGCAGCTCTGATATTTGTTCTTACTATAACACAATGGAAAAGTTCCTCATTAGAAAGAGGAAGCGTTCTACTGACGATTCTGCAAGTTCGGCATCGAGTGCTATGATTTTAAACAGTGAAATATTTTGATTTTGAAAAGTTGGCAGCTCTGATATTTGTTCTTACTATAACACAATGGAAAAGTTCCTCATTAGAAAGAGGAAGCGTTCTACTGACGATTCTGCAAGTTCGGCATTGAATGCTACGATTTTAAACAGTGAAATATTTTGATTTTCAAAAGTTGGCAGCTCTGATATTTGTTCTTACTATAACACAATGGAAAAGTTCCTCATTAGAAAGAGGAAGCGTTCTACTGACGATTCTGCAAGTTCGGCATTGAATGCAACGATTTTAAACAGTGAAATATTTTGATTCTGAAAAGTTGGCAGCTCTGATATTTGTTCTTACTATAACACAATGGAAAAGTTCCTCATTAGAAAGAGGAAGCGTTCTACTGACGATTCTGCAAGTTCGGCATTGAATGCTACGATTTTAAACAGTGAAATATTTTGATTTTCAAAAGTTGGCAGCTCTGATATTTGTTCTTACTATAACACAATGGAAAAGTTCCTCATTAGAAAGAGGAAGCGTTCTACTGACGATTCTGCAAGTTCGGCATTGAATGCTACGATTTTAAACAGTGAAATATTTTGATTCTGAAAAGTTGGCAGCTCTGATATTTGTTCTTACTATAACACAATGGAAAAGTTCCTCATTAGAAAGAGGAAGCGTTCTACTGACGATTCTGCAAGTTCGGCATTGAATGCTACGATTTTAAACAGTGAAATATTTTGATTTTGAAAAGTTGGCAGCTCTGATATTTGTTCTTACTATAACACAATGGAAAAGTTCCTCATTAGAAAGAGGAAGCGTTCTACTGACGATTCTGCAAGTTCGGCATTGAATGCTACGATTTTAAACAGTGAAATATTTTGATTCTGAAAAGTTGGCAGCTCTGATATTTGTTCTTACTATAACACAATGGAAAAGTTCCTCATTAGAAAGAGGAAGCGTTCTACTGACGATTCTGCAAGTTCGGCATTGAATGCTACGATTTTAAACAGTGAAATATTTTGATTCTGAAAAGTTGGCAGCTCTGATATTTGTTCTTACTATAACACAATGGAAAAGTTCCTCATTAGAAAGAGGAAGCGTTCTACTGACGATTCTGCAAGTTCGGCATTGAATGCTACGATTTTAAACAGTGAAATATTTTGATTTTGAAAAGTTGGCAGCTCTGATATTTGTTCTTACTATAACACAATGGAAAAGTTCCTCATTAGAAAGAGGAAGCGTTCTACTGACGATTCTGCAAGTTCGGCATTGAATGCTACGATTTTAAACAGTGAAATATTTTGATTCTGAAAAGTTGGCAGCTCTGATATTTGTTCTTACTATAACACAATGGAAAAGTTCCTCATTAGAAAGAGGAAGCGTTCTACTGACGATTCTGCAAGTTCGGCATCGAGTGCTATGATTTTAAACAGTGAAATATTTTGATTTTGAAAAGTTGGCAGCTCTGATATTTGTTCTTACTATAACACAATGGAAAAGTTCCTCATTAGAAAGAGGAAGCGTTCTACTGACGATTCTGCAAGTTCGGCATCGAATGCTATGATTTTAAACAGTGAAATATTTTGATTTTGAAAAGTTGGCAGCTCTGATATTTGTTCTTACTATAACACAATGGAAAAGTTCCTCATTAGAAAGAGGAAGCGTTCTACTGACGATTCTGCAAGTTCGGCATTGAATGCTACGATTTTAAACAGTGAAATATTTTGATTTTGAAAAGTTGGCAGCTCTGATATTTGTTCTTACTATAACACAATGGAAAAGTTCCTCATTAGAAAGAGGAAGCGTTCTACTGACGATTCTGCAAGTTCGGCATTGAATGCTACGATTTTAAACAGTGAAATATTTTGATTCTGAAAAGTTGGCAGCTCTGATATTTGTTCTTACTATAACACAATGGAAAAGTTCCTCATTAGAAAGAGGAAGCGTTCTACTGACGATTCTGCAAGTTCGGCATTGAATGCTACGATTTTAAACAGTGAAATATTTTGATTTTGAAAAGTTGGCAGCTCTGATATTTGTTCTTACTATAACACAATGGAAAAGTTCCTCATTAGAAAGAGGAAGCGTTCTACTGACGATTCTGCAAGTTCGGCATTGAATGCTACGATTTTAAACAGTGAAATATTTTGATTCTGAAAAGTTGGCAGCTCTGATATTTGTTCTTACTATAACACAATGGAAAAGTTCCTCATTAGAAAGAGGAAGCGTTCTACTGACGATTCTGCAAGTTCGGCATTGAATGCTACGATTTTAAACAGTGAAATATTTTGATTCTGAAAAGTTGGCAGCTCTGATATTTGTTCTTACTATAACACAATGGAAAAGTTCCTCATTAGAAAGAGGAAGCGTTCTACTGACGATTCTGCAAGTTCGGCATTGAATGCTACGATTTTAAACAGTGAAATATTTTGATTTTGAAAAGTTGGCAGCTCTGATATTTGTTCTTACTATAACACAATGGAAAAGTTCCTCATTAGAAAGAGGAAGCGTTCTACTGACGATTCTGCAAGTTCGGCATTGAATGCTACGATTTTAAACAGTGAAATATTTTGATTCTGAAAAGTTGGCAGCTCTGATATTTGTTCTTACTATAACACAATGGAAAAGTTCCTCATTAGAAAGAGGAAGCGTTCTACTGACGATTCTGCAAGTTCGGCATTGAGTGCTATGATTTTAAACAGTGAAATATTTTGATTTTGAAAAGTTGGCAGCTCTGATATTTGTTCTTACTATAACACAATGGAAAAATGGAAAAGTTCCTCATTAGAAAGAGGAAGCGTTCTACTGACGATTCTGCAAGTTCGGCATTGAATGCTACGATTTTAAACAGTGAAATATTTTGATTCTGAAAAGTTGGCAGCTCTGATATTTGTTCTTACTATAACACAATGGAAAAGTTCCTCATTAGAAAGAGGAAGCGTTCTACTGACGATTCTGCAAGTTCGGCATTGAATGCTACGATTTTAAACAGTGAAATATTTTGATTCTGAAAAGTTGGCAGCTCTGATATTTGTTCTTACTATAACACAATGGAAAAGTTCCTCATTAGAAAGAGGAAGCGTTCTACTGACGATTCTGCAAGTTCGGCATTGAATGCTACGATTTTAAACAGTGAAATATTTTGATTTTGAAAAGTTGGCAGCTCTGATATTTGTTCTTACTATAACACAATGGAAAAGTTCCTCATTAGAAAGAGGAAGCGTTCTACTGACGATTCTGCAAGTTCGGCATTGAATGCTACGATTTTAAACAGTGAAATATTTTGATTTTGAAAAGTTGGCAGCTCTGATATTTGTTCTTACTATAACACAATGGAAAAGTTCCTCATTAGAAAGAGGAAGCGTTCTACTGACGATTCTGCAAGTTCGGCATCGAATGCTACGATTTTAAACAGTGAAATATTTTGATTCTGAAAAGTTGGCAGCTCTGATATTTGTTCTTACTATAACACAATGGAAAAGTTCCTCATTAGAAAGAGGAAGCGTTCTACTGACGATTCTGCAAGTTCGGCATCGAATGCTACGATTTTAAACAGTGAAATATTTTGATTCTGAAAAGTTGGCAGCTCTGATATTTGTTCTTACTATAACACAATGGAAAAGTTCCTCATTAGAAAGAGGAAGCGTTCTACTGACGATTCTGCAAGTTCGGCATTGAATGCTACGATTTTAAACAGTGAAATATTTTGATTTTGAAAAGTTGGCAGCTCTGATATTTGTTCTTACTATAACACAATGGAAAAGTTCCTCATTAGAAAGAGGAAGCGTTCTACTGACGATTCTGCAAGTTCGGCATTGAATGCTACGATTTTAAACAGTGAAATATTTTGATTTTGAAAAGTTGGCAGCTCTGATATTTGTTCTTATTATAACACAATGGAAAAGTTCCTCATTAGAAAGAGGAAGCGTTCTACTGACGATTCTGCAAGTTCGGCATCGAATGCTACGATTTTAAACAGTGAAATATTTTGATTCTGAAAAGTTGGCAGCTCTGATATTTGTTCTTACTATAACACAATGGAAAAGTTCCTCATTAGAAAGAGGAAGCGTTCTACTGACGATTCTGCAAGTTCGGCATTGAATGCTACGATTTTAAACAGTGAAATATTTTGATTTTGAAAAGTTGGCAGCTCTGATATTTGTTCTTACTATAACACAATGGAAAAGTTCCTCATTAGAAAGAGGAAGCGTTCTACTGACGATTCTGCAAGTTCGGCATCGAATGCTACGATTTTAAACAGTGAAATATTTTGATTCTGAAAAGTTGGCAGCTCTGATATTTGTTCTTACTATAACACAATGGAAAAGTTCCTCATTAGAAAGAGGAAGCGTTCTACTGACGATTCTGCAAGTTCGGCATTGAATGCTACGATTTTAAACAGTGAAATATTTTGATTTTGAAAAGTTGGCAGCTCTGATATTTGTTCTTACTATAACACAATGGAAAAGTTCCTCATTAGAAAGAGGAAGCGTTCTACTGAAGATTATGCAAGTTCGGCATCGAGTTCTACGATTTTAAACAATGAAATATTGCCTGAGAAATGTAGTGAGGCTGTTCCTGTTGTACCTCCAACTAAATTAAAAAAAAATCTTAACTTTCAAGAGAAATGGCGCAAAATGTATGACTGGCTTGAAGTCGAAACCGACGAAAAATAAAACAATTTTGATGTTTTGTTCATTGTGCAAGGCGTCATCAAAACCAGTGTTATTTGCAAACGGTAAGTTAATGCCATTCATTATTTTATCAATATATAAATGGTCTGTTTTTTCTCATCTGAAGAACTTGTTTCTAAAATTTGGCTCATGCTTGTATAGATACTGAGAATTTTTTTTTTTTTTTATCCTGCCGTAATTTTTGGGCTAAAAGCAACGGTTTATACAGTGTTAAAGTGATTTTTTGTTTCAGACGTTGTGAAGGTCCCTATGTTTATTTTATTATTCATTGTTGTGAAAGGAGCCAATTCGCTCAAACGCTTTTGGGATGGGAAGTAAATATCCTCATCGGTGTCATGCAAATTCGTTTTGAAGTTGTTAAACCACTTCAAAGATTTTGAAGATTTGAAATGCTTGTTGAGTGAATATCCATATATAGTTTCAATTTACTTCCGATATTGGAGGTTATATTATTTAACGTGCATTAATGCATTTGCATTTTTGAACTTCACTTTTAGTTGGTAAAGTTCGATGAACACATACCGCACGTGGGGCTTGGCTTTCAATTCATATTTCCGTTATGTGGATGCGGCACGGGGTTTTTCATTTGGCCACGGGTCCGCTTTTTTTTTTCCGTTGGAATTTATTTTGTCTCATCACTAAATGAGTTTTTTCCTTTGCTGCATCCTCATTTACTTCAATATTTATTCATACCCGAGTACTTTCAGTAAAACTCCTTTACCGTCTTCGAGGGGACGTTTTGCTCCGACTAGCACGGACCGTGTCAGCTGGGCATTTCGGTGGTTCTCGCGGGCTGCTTCTGTCATCGGCTATCACTTCTTCTTGGGCGTTGTGGCGCCATCTCTTGTTGGTCAGTGATCTCACTTTTCGAACTTTTTCATTTTTTTGCTCAATTTTAATTAAATTTTTCCAGCTGTTTCTCAAATTATTAGGGTCATTATGGTTGCAAACTTTTGTCCTAAAAAATAGGACTTTTGTCCTATTTTTATAGAACTTTTGTCCTATTTTTTAGGACAAAAGTTTGCAACCATAATGACCCTAATAATTTGAGAAACAGCTGGAAAAATTTAATTAAAATTGAGCAAAAAAATGAAAAAGTTCGAAAAGTGAGATCACTGACCAACAAGAGATGGCGCCACAACGCCCAAGAAGAAGCGATAGCCGATGACAGAAGCAGCCCGCGAGAACCACCGAAATGCCCAGCTGACACGGTCCGTGCTAGTCGGAGCAAAACGTCCCCTCGAAGACGGTAAAGGAGTTTTACTGAAAGTACTAAAAATAGGACAAAAGTTTGCAACCATAATGACCCTAATAATTTGAGAAACAGCTGGAAAAATTTAATTAAAATTGAGCAAAAAAATGAAAAAGTTCGAAAAGTGAGATCACTGACCAACAAGAGATGGCGCCACAACGCTCAAGAAGAAGCGATAGCCGATGACAGAAGCAGCCCGCGAGAACCACCGAAATGCCCAGCTGACACGGTCCGTGCTAGTCGGAGCAAAACGTCCCCTCGAAGACGGTAAAGGAGTTTTACTGAAAGTACTCGGGTATGAATAAATATTGAAGTAAATGAGGATGCAGCAAAGGAAAAAACTCATTTAGTGATGAGACAAAATAAATTCCAACGGGGAAAAAAAAAAGAAGCGGACCCGTGGCCAAATGAAAAACCCCGTGCCGCATCCACATAACGGAAATATGAATTGAAAGCCAAGCCCCACGTGCGGTAAGTGTTCATCGAACTTTACCAACTAAAAGTGAAGTTCAAAAATGCAAATCCATATATAGTTATTCTGCTAAAAAATAGCTATGCTAGTTTTAAATTTGCAGATGTTGCAGAACTTTTCATCTGCAGGTATAAAGATGTGTATCCAAGCACAGTGTTGTTGTATGAAATTGCTTTGGTTGTGCCAATAAGTTCTGCATCAGTAGAGCGTTCTTCTTTTAGCACACAAAATCGAATAAAAGATAAATTTCGCAACAGACTGAAAGAATAAACTTTAAAAAATTTGATTCGAATATCAGCAGCAACTGTAACACTAGAAAGCTTTCCATTTCACAAAGCTGCTGAAATATTTAATAGCAAAATTAGAAGATATGTATAAAATATTTATATTATTTTTGTGTTTGTTCATCCCCCCATAAATCTAATATTTTTCTCTAAGTTTACAATTGTTTAAAATTTACCTATGATTTTTTAAAATCACCCCCAGAAAAAAGCCTGGGGGACATTTTCACCCCTGATTCTGGAACCCTGGCGAGAACCCTGTCCTATAAAGAATCAGTTGAAATCCTCTCAACAACTTCCACATGCGACGATACTGTTTCCTGTGACTTGCATGCACCCTCTGCGGACGGATTTCTTGTAATGTTAAAACCGAATTTTCATTACGTTTTGTTTTTCCTTTGATGACATTTCGTCTCGCGCTTTTCCCGTTCTGAACAATGTGAACTTAACTCAATGTAAGTATATGTATTTATATTTTCAAATGTTAAAGATCAATGTTGATTCTCTCTGCATTAGTTAGATATCAACTGTCACCCTTGACAAAGCCTCATGTTTGTGCGTGAAAGCTTGGCCATACTAACTTGTTTTCCTACACCAATAAAAAAACCTACGAATTTGTTCTTAACATCATACTAACAGAAGTTGAGAGGAACATTGCTTTTCTGCTTCCAGTTATGATATTCCCCTTGCGAAAGGTGTTTGATGATCGAAGGAAAGTGCAGTTCTATGTATCATACATGAGATTCTTCCGCAAATTCGCGGCATTCTGCTTTTTTCATCATCATTTGGGTCAATTCTCGAGATCGATGCAGAACTGAAAATAATGGGGGGGGGTCGTTTTCCGTCTGGGGATGGTATCTCATTTGCAAAACTTGCAAAAACGGAAGTTAAACGCAGTGAAGATTTTTCCCGTAATCGTAATTTCTTTTTACTTATGATATTGCCTGTGTCTAGTACCGTTAAATATCATTTTAGTGCATAAATGTTTGTAATTTCATCAGGAAATTGTGGGCAACGATTTCCGAAAACGGAAGTTTAGCACGGCGCGAAGATTTGAGTTTCTTCTGTGGATTCAAAGAATTCCGCCATTTCCATTGTCATTTTATGTATTTTCAAGATCAATGCACAACTGAACAACAATTTTTTTGTTTTTTGGGGGAGGACTTTTTTTGGGGGGGTGTCTTTTCCGTTTGAGGACGAAGTTTATCTTTTCCGTTTGAGGACGAAGTTTTTCTTTTCCGTTTGAGGACGTAATTTCACCCTTAAACTTTTGAAAACAGAAGTTAGACAAAGCAAACATTTCTCCTGTAATCGTTCTTTTTTTTTTTTTTTTTTTTTTTCGATGTTCCTTCTGCCCAGTATTATTCTTACATATGGTTTTATTCCCAAAACACTGCATTTCAGCTTAAAATTGGAAGGAAAAGTTTCAGAAAACGGAAGTTGGTTGAAATGAAGATTTCTCCCCGTAATCACATTTATTTCTTCCTGTGATGTTCTCAGTATCTAGTGTTGTTTTTAAATGTTACTTTCTCCCATAAATGTTTGCACTTAACCTTGATGAGGGAGGGGAAATATTTCCAAAAACGGAAGTGATGAAGTTTGAAAATTTGTTAGAATCAATGCATGGTGTTTGAAAGTATTCATATTCTGTAAGTTACACCATTTATTTAAAGTAGTGAAAGTTTTGATATCATGCATTCATGGTCCTCAGGCCAATAGATCTTTCAGCATGATGGCTAAATTATTGTCATCTGAGGGAATAAAAGGGGGGGTGTGATAAAAGTAATGAAGAAATGGGAAGGGAATGATATCAGCAAAAAGGAAAATTAAGCAAAGATTCAGTGCAGCTGCAGAGTCAACAAAAGACAAATATGGCCATGTAACTTGCTGAGAAGAAAGCAATGCAAGATGATAATCAAGCTGATGTTCTAGCAAGTACAAAAAAAAAAAAAAAAAGGAAAAACAACAGTGGTGTGCTCTAAATATCTACATAAATAAATTTGAATGAACAACTGTATCTTGCTCATGCTGTGTTATATACACACTTTCTCATCGCATGTTCTGATTTTTCTTCACCTGGTTAAAAAGTTCAGCTTTTTTGTTCCTTGGTCGGTCTCATGTATGATGCATGTGCATAACAATGGAAGGAAAGTGCTTTGGATATTACGTCCTCAAAAATTCCACACAGTTGATTACTGTGTACTAAACGAATCATGTGTGTTTTACATTATTAAGGTGGCTTTACATTTAGAAATGTTATACCTTGTGGTTGAGAAATGCATGATATGAGGCATGTATATTGAATGCACAATTGTTTTTGGGGAAAAAAGGCATTTTATAACCTTTCGGCATAAAAAGTTAAATCATGTAACCTCAACAGAATATGTATGCATTTCATCTTTTACATCTACTATGTAATATGTGTCACTCTTGCATGCAAATGTAATGCACAGCTTTTTTTTTGCTGTTACAGAGAAGTTAATTGAACCAATTAAAACACAATATCTATCTGTCTGTCTGTCTGTTGGCATAAGCAGTACTGATTGTTCTAAAGACCACCTAGTGATGAAGTGGAAAATTGCCACACCAGTGGCACAGTGGTCTAAGCGATGGCTTCTGACCATTCGTCTGAGATGGGCTCATGTTCGAATCCCGGTGAGGCATGGATGTTATGTTCGTCTTGTGGTGCTGGCTCTCTCACTTCCCTGGAACCAGTGACCCTAAATTAGGGACAGGCAACTGCATATAGCCCACTGAGTTGCTCATAGTGGCCGTTAATTCTCCAATCAAGAAAAAAAAAAAAAGGTGGAAAATTACTGTAATATTTTCCTACCCTATACTAACCACTGTAGAGCTAATTTTTTTTATGGTGATCCTTGACACATCTTGTAACTTATTCAGAAAAAAAAAAAAAAAAAGCAGGTGGTTTTTCACCTTACTTTCACAGATAGGTAAAGTTATCTAAAATGTATATGAGGCTTCCTATGACACTGCAACCATTTTTATTTCATTAGTTCTGATCCACCGTTTTAGATGTTAAAAAAAGTTGGCACATGCATTTACCTAATAGAGCTACAAATACAGTCAGTGGCTAGTGACAGAACAGAACTAATAAAACAAAAAGTAATACTTGTTAAAAATTCGTACGTATAGGAGATAATTACTTAGAGGCGTGCTGTCTCCGTACGATATCATCAAACCAACATCTCTGACTGTACAATAAAAACTTTATTTACAATAAAAGACATGATTTTAAAATATTTAAAAAAGTGGCAAGATCTTTCGGGGCTACAATAGCACCCGTCCTCAGGCCACCCAACAGTGCCACAAAGCATAGGGAAGTGCCGCAATATATAACCAGTCTCCCCCCCCCCCCCCGCGATACCCACAATACATTTGTTCAAAACCGCAGGTGATGCCAATTGAGAAAAACAGCAGAACAAAAGTAATATGTACAAATAATATAATCGATTAATTAAGGTCCTCTTCTTCAGTTTTTTGAATGGGAGAAGTAATTATTTTCTCCATTGTCTAGGAACAAAACAGGTAAGTCCAAGTTACAACAGGTATTACCATAAGAGATTATATACAGACTCTCGGTAAAAAAGACGGTTTGTTTGTTTACATTGGAGGTGAGTACTATTGTATTAGGCCAATCGGGAGAGTAACCTCCCTGGCGAACAGCTGTAGTAAATGAAGTAGAAATGCAGTCAGTTCGAAGTGCATATTTATGTTCAGACAATCTAATGTTCAGACTTCTAAGGGTAGAACCTATGTAGTATTTGATATCTTCGTTAGGAGCCGAGGGAAGCAATGGGATACGATATATTCCTGCTTTATTCAAAGTGGCAACTTGATCTCTGTCGTTACGTATGGTAGAAAAAATGTTTTTGGAGCAAATTCCAAATTTAATATTATATTTATTACATACCTTCCGCAATATAGAAACTACGGGAGGGATGAAATCAACTTACCAACGTATATAGGGGGAACGACTTCCCTTGACAACGTCGTAAATCTTAGTCTTTCAAATTTCTGTAGAAGTTCCCGAAAGAAGCAGGCGGGATATCCAAATGATATGGCCATGTTCTGTATAAGAGCTAGTTCGTCCTGACGTATCTTACGGGTAGAGGAATGAGTAAATGCTCGTTTAATTAAAAAACGTAAGGCTGAAGCTTTGTGTTCCGGGGGGTGCGAAGAGATAAAAGGTATATTTGGAATTTGCTCCAAAAACATTTTTTCTACCATACGTAACGACAGAGATCAAGTTGCCACTTTGAATAAAGCAGGAATATATCGTATCCCATTGCTTCCCTCGGCTCCTAACGAAGATATCAAATACTACATAGGTTCTACCCTTAGAAGTCTGAACATTAGATTGTCTGAACATAAATATGCACTTCGAACTGACTGCATTCCTACTTCATTTACTACAGCTGTTCGCCAGGGAGGTTACTCTCCCGATTGGCCTAATACAATAGTACTCTCCTCCAATGTAAACAAACAAACCGTCTTTTTTACCGAGAGTCTGTATATAATCTCTTATGGTAATACCTGTTGTAACTTGGACTTACCTGTTTTTGTTCCTAGACAATGGAGAAAAATAATTACTTCTCCCATTCAAAAAACTGAAGAAGAGGACCTTAATTAATCGATTATATTATTTGTACATATTACTTTTGTTCTGCTGTTTTTCTCAATTGGCATCACCTGCGGTTTTGAACAAATGTATTGTGGGTCTCGCGGGGGGGGGGAGACTGGTTATATATTGCGGCACTTCCCTATGCTTTGTGGCACTGTTGGGTGGCCTGAGGACGGGTGCTATTGTAGCCCCAAAAGATCTTGCCACCTTTTTTTTTTTTTTTTTTTTTTTTTAAATATTTTAAAATCATGTCTTTTATTGTAAATAAAGTTTTTATTGTACAGTCAGAGATGTTGGTTTGATGATATCGTACGGAGACAGCACGCCTCTAAGTAATTATCTCCTATACGTACGAATTTTTAACAAGTATTACTCTTTTTAGCTGCAAACCTTGTGATACTATGTGTGAGGGTTCTGGTAGAATCTGTAGCACTTTAAAGCGCACGTAGCATGGAAGCTGCAACCAAGACCTTCTGTAACATCCGACGGAAACTAGCCCGCTGTGAGACTCACCTTAGTTTTCTACTCAACTGCCGTTCACTCGGTGTGGTGCCCAAGTTCCTGCGAATACGAACCTTTGCCATATCTCAACAGGATGCACACGTAATTGTTAATGCTCAACAAAAACGACTAACCAAAGAAATAAGGAGAAAAAGAAGTTACCTGGACTTGTTAAACCTTAAATCCTACAATGCTTATACTCAACTATCCAGACTTTCCCATCCTATTTTATTAGGTAAGACTTTGTTGGTTTTCTTTACCACTATACAGACTTTAATAAACACCATGAATCAAGGACACACTCGTAAATTATGCAATTTGGTTTCTACACGCCCTCACTTGTTCCAACCTAAGAACTTCAGCTACAGAACCACTAATCGTGATTTACCTGATTCTTTCATCAACTATAGCTCCATAGTGTTATCTGATATTCAACGTTCGGCCCTCAATCGTGGTTTCAAGTTCAGCTATCCAGTTTTAACTTTTCGACCATTTCAATCTTTACCTCAGATAGAGAATGTCATTGGGGCCTTGCCAGAGAAGGAACAAGATATCACTCGTTATGCCTTAGCTGACTCCCTTTCAAATTCTGATAAAACTTCTTCATGTCTAAAATATGAACGCAACCAATTGTTACAACTTTCTCGAAACCCGGATCTCTCAATCATTAGCGCTGACAAGTCCCAGCAAATTATTTTATTAGATCGCAAAGATTACTACAATAAGATGTACCAAGCAATAGCTCTGATTCCACATCGGATACTTCGCTCTGACCCGACAAATGCGACTGTAGCTGAGTTAGGTAAACTCAGGAACCGGGGTTTCTTGCCTAAGTCCATTTCTACTAAAATGAAGCCTCCTGTAGGTACTAGAGTCCCTGAGTTGTTCGGGAAAATCAAAACCCACAAACCTGACCACTCCCTCAGACTGTTGATTTCGGGGTATGCTAGCCCCACCCGTACATTGGAGAGAGCTTTAGCAACTTACTTAAAACCACTTATAGCAAATTCTTCAGTTTCCATTAATAGTTCTACTCAGGCATTAACGCGAATAAAATCTTTTGATCCCAAGGGAAACTCATTTGTTATGGCTTCTCTTGATGTAGTGTCTCTGTTTCCAAATGTTCCACTTGAAGTAGTCCACTCGATTATTGAAGGGAAATTGCTTGCTGACAACTCAATTTCCCCTTTGGAGGTTGATGCAATCATTTCTGCTTTGAAATTGGTTGCAAAACGTTCTTATTTCAAATTTGATAGCAAATTCTACCAACAAAAGGAGGGGGCACCAATGGGGTCTCCTCTCTCCCCTGTTCTGGCCGAAATTTTACTGCAGTCATTGGAAGATAAAGTTCTGAGCCAATTCACGAATCAACCGGCACTCCTCTTAAGATACGTGGATGATATGTTGGTCTTTTGGCCTCACTCCATGGTACTTCTGAACGAATTTACCACATGTCTGTCCAACCAATATCATACTATCACCTTCACAATGGAACTTGAACAAAATGGTATATTACCCTTTCTGGACATTTTATTAACTCGTGACTTGACTTCTAAACTTATCAAATCATCCGTCTATAGAAAACCGACCTTCACACCTTGTCTTATACCTTTTATCTCTTCGCACCCCCGGAACACAAAGCTTCAGTTTTACGTTTTTAATTAAACGAGCATTTACTCATTCCTCTACCCGTAAGATACGTCAGGACGAACTAGCTCTTATACAGAACATGGCCATATCATTTGGATATCCCGCCTGCTTCTTTCGGGAACTTCTACAGAAATTTGAAAGACTAAGATTTACGACGTTGTCAAGGGAAGTCGTTCCCCCTATATACGTTGGTAAAGTTGATTTCATCCCTCCCGTAGTTTCTATATTGCGGAAGGTATGTAATAAATATAATATTAAATTTGGAATTTGCTCCAAAAACATTTTTTCTACCATACGTAACGACAGAGATCAAGTTGCCACTTTGAATAAAGCAGGAATATATCGTATCCCATTGCTTCCCTCGGCTCCTAACGAAGATATCAAATACTACATAGGTTCTACCCTTAGAAGTCTGAACATTAGATTGTCTGAACATAAATATGCACTTCGAACTGACTGCATTTCTACTTCATTTACTACAGCTGTTCGCCAGGGAGGTTACTCTCCCGATTGGCCTAATACAATAGTACTCTCCTCCAATGTAAACAAACAAACCGTCTTTTTTACCGAGAGTCTGTATATAATCTCTTATGGTAATACCTGTTGTAACTTGGACTTACCTGTTTTTGTTCCTAGACAATGGAGAAAAATAATTACTTCTCCCATTCAAAAAACTGAAGAAGAGGACCTTAATTAATCGATTATATTATTTGTACATATTACTTTTGTTCTGCTGTTTTTCTCAATTGGCATCACCTGCAGTTTTGAACAAATGTATTGTGGGTCTCGCGGGGGGGGGGGAGACTGGTTATATATTGCGGCACTTCCCTATGCTTTGTGGCACTGTTGGGTGGCCTGAGGACGGGTGCTATTGTAGCCCCGAAAGATCTTGCCACTTTTTTAAATATTTTAAAATCATGTCTTTTATTGTAAATAAAGTTTTTATTGTACAGTCAGAGATGTTGGTTTGATGATATCGTACGGAGACAGCACGCCTCTAAGTAATTATATAATAAAACAAAGTTGATTTATACAAATGCTGGTGCTAAAAGTGGAAAAACTTATCCCACATTCATACGCTCATTGTCATAAAAATCCGCACACCAAAAAGGAGGCGTCACATTGAAATGAGATTTTAGTAGTGAGATGAAACATGCCAAGGATAGAAGTGATTACAATATCACAGCACCAGGATGATTTCCTGCGTACATACAGTACTCATTCTGGTCAGCGTTAGTACAGTGTCGGACTGCCTCGTGCTCTAATACATGCAGTGATACGGTCTGGCATGGAGTCAAAGAGATGCTATATGTTATCCTGGAACAGATTGGCCCAAACTTCTTGCAACTGATGCTGTAAATCACAAACACTGCGACATGGAGAACTCTGGCATCCCATCTGGTCCCACAGATGCTCGATGACCAAGAGATCAGGCAATCTGGCAGGCCGCAGAAGCGTCGAATCATGGCGTAGACAGTCCTGGGAAACCCGAGCTGTCTGCAGACAGGCGTTATCCTGTTAAAAAATGGTTCCTGGCCATCCCACCAGAAAAGGCAGCACATGGGACTGCAGGATCTCCTGTATGTAGCACTGGGTCGTCAATGTCCCTCAGATCACTGCCAGGGAAGTCTGGCTGTAATACGCGATGGTTCCCCAGATGATTGTGCCTGCAGTTCGAGGCGCGTGCCGCTGTACAGTGAGGTTGGAATTGTAGTGCTCACCTGCGGTCCTCCACACTCTTGGCATGGTGGTCGTCCGTTCCCATACAGAAGCGGGATTCGTTGCTGAACACTATACGTTGCCAGTCCGTAGCATTCCACGTTGCTCGCTGCTGACACCATTGCAATCGACACCGACGATGGTCAGGTGTTAATGGCAGAAAACTTAAAGGCTCTCAAGAGTGCAGATTTGCCTCTGCCAGGCATCTGGAAATGGTTCTGGTGGACACAGGGGTCCCTTGTACAGCCGCCACGCCTCTGGATTTTGGACAAGAACATTGTTGCATCTGTGCGTGTTGCTGTCACAATCCCACAGTCCTCTCTGTTGGTGGTGTGTCTGGGTTGTCCAGAGCCATTCCGCCGTGTCTGGGTGCCTTCCCGCGTCCATTACTCCCAACACAATCACAACGTACTGTCCGACTGACCCAAATTATGGCTGATTCGGCGCCAGCCATCCTGCCTCTCTCATTCTGATGATACAGATGGGGGTGCTGCTCAATATAATGTCTGAATGCACATCTATGGCAGCTCCTTGGAATGGCTATCACTCAAGGATCTCACCTGACTCTTACCGTGCACTGCGGCACGAATGTGGGAGTCCCCTGCGCAGCGCCTTAGAAACCCCAAGGATTGCCATTTCTGTGCTGGTCTTTGGACGCGCGGGCATGCGGAATCGCACAAAACTTATAATCATTTGCATATCTGCCCTCCCCGTAGCTGTTTACCGAGTTTTGCATTAATCGCACAGGTTTTTCTTGGTGCGTGGATTTTTATGACAATGAGTGTATATTGCAAAGGAACAGTCAGAAAGTTCCTAAAGGACTAAAAGAGAAGTTTGTGTCTGACACTGCAATTATTCTCATGGATTTCAGTGAGAACTATTTATTTCTTATACAAGATGAAGAACCGGGATTGATCATTGGACATCTCCCACATGCACAGTTCATCCAGTTAGTGTCTACACCTCAGAGCCGAGACACAGTTGTGTGAAATCTCCAGTCACTGTTTCTTATCTGACAATCTAGACCATGATGTTTGCATGGTATACAGAATTCAACAAGGAACGACACATTATATTAAAAATAAATATCCAATTGTTGCTAAAAGTTCACTATTTTACAGATGGGTGGTGTTGCTCAATATAAAAATTGCAAGAGCTTTATTCTTTATAAATTTATGTGAGCATAAAAATGATTTTGCTACATCTGCATCATAGTCGTTTTTTGCAACTAGCCATGGCAAGTCACCTTGTGATGCCATCAGTGGCATAACCAGAAATTTCTTAAGGGGTAGGGGGGGTCGTGGATTTGGTTCATTGGTGAAAGCCTTATATATCCATATACACTATCTACCAACAAGTAATTGGACACCCCTGCAATCGACGATATCTGCGGTCCTGATACACATCACGGCCGCCGCCATTAAATATCGTGTGGGTAACAGCAACGCAACCAGTCGCATGCAAGATGCCACGCAGTTCGGAGCTCTCTGATTTCGAGAAAGGTGTAATCATTGGGTATCACAGAAATGGCCGATCCATACGTGACATATCCAGCTAGTTAAAGTACCCAAAATCGACAGTGGCTTATGTGATTGGCAAGTGGAAGATGAGAGGTGACTGTCGGAATGTGCCCCGACCCGGCAGACCCACAAAACTGGGAGTTAGAGACCGACGGGTGCTGGCCATAGAAATTCTGAAGAACCGCACCAAATCGATGGGCCACATCCGCGAGGAGTTTCAACAGGCATCCGGCAGTGTTCTTTTGATGAATACCATCCGTAAGGAAGCCCATCTGCTCGGTTATCATGGACGTGCTGCCGCCCACAAGCCTTTGATTACCAAGTCCAATAGCTCTGCTCGGCTAATGTGGTGCAAAGAACATCGACAGTGGACCATTTAACAGTGGAAACAGGTTTTCTGGAGCGTCAAATCAAGGTTCACCCTCTACCGTTCGGATGGCAGGGTCTGGGTTTGGCGTCTGCCTGGAGAACGCCTCCTGCGGGAATGTATTGTGCCAACTGTGAAGTTCGGCGGCGGTGGAATTATGCAATGGGGGTGTTTCTCTTGGTATGGCACGGGACCCTTGGTCGCAATTCCTGGTAGACTCAACGCCGAGACCTACTGCACCATTTTGGATGACCATGCGCTTCCTACGTTGTGGCAGTTTTACGGGGTGGACCCATGTTACTTTCAGGATGACAATGCCACCTGTCATGTTGCAAGGTCCACCATGGCTTGGTATGGTGACAATGGGGTTAATCGAATGGACTGGCCTGCACAGAGCCCGGACCTTAACCCTATCGAGCACCTCTGGGACGAGTTGGAGCGTCGACTTAAGGGGTGCCCCACCGTCCGAAATTGATGAAGGAACTGACCTGTCTTCTCCAAGCCGAGTGGAAGAAAATACCGCTAGCCGTCGTACAACGCCTGGTTGAGAGTATGCCCCGGAGGGTCGCAGCTGTAATCGCTGCTCGTGGAGGCTCCACCAACAATTGAAGGTGAATAAACTTCGTTTTCCTTTGCTATCACAGGTGTCCAATTACTTGTTGGTAGATAGTGTATATTGCTTTAGATTCATATATTCATACGCAATCCACCTTCAAGGGGAGGATCCAGACCGGAGCCCCCCCCCCCCCCGGCTGTGCCTCTGGATGGCATTGGTGGTACAGTAAAACAAACTGTAAGCAGAGCAAGCCTGCAATGGCCTTTGGCAGATCAGATCACAAAAGCAGTAGATGTGTATAATTTTTGTGTAGAAAACAAAAAACAGAGTTTCACTTCATATCAAAATCTAAAGTTGAAACTCTGCGAAATACTCTGCAGGAAAATTTTTTGAAAACAAAAGTTGTACTAGGTACCAGAAGCTTCCTCCACTTTTGTCCACTTTCATCAAACACAATAGCGATGAAAAGGATAAGTGCAGATGAAAAATACAGTTTGATATTTGACTTAAGAGGTGGCAATGATTCCAAAAATTTACCACAGGTGTGCACACAGTGTTATGTAGCATGCACCTATGACAATAACTGGTTTTTTGGTATGGTTACCAGCATTGAAATGGAAGAAGGGGATGCAGAAATTAAATTTATGCATCCATGTGATCCTCCTACATCATTTTACTGGGCAACTCATGATGATATTTGCTATGTGCCCCTTCAGCATGTACAGTGCAACCACCAGTGACAACGAGTATGGGGAGAACATATTACTTTTCTGAAGTAGATTAGAAATTAATTCAGTCCAAGTGGTCTTTACTACAAGGAAATTCACTATAGAAAAACTGTTTTGGTCATAAAGCATTTCCCACTAATAATAATAGTAATTGTTACTTTTATATATGTATGATTATTAATTTGTAGTTCTGTTATCTTTCAATCATTTGTAAAATGATTGCTTTTAATGTTCCGAACAGAAAATGTCAACATATTCAACTATTTATTCAATTGATGCTAAGTCTCGCACACACACGAAAGCTTGAAATGGGTGAATTTGCTTATAAAACAACTGTTTAAAAAAAACGGGGGTTTTTTTAGTGCTATATCTTGGAGGTTATGGGGGCAAAAAGCTGAGACTTAGAATTTTTAGGTAAACATAAGCATACATACATACATACATACATATCACTAAGCTGTTCTCTGAGATTCAGAGGTTAGCTCCAAAAAGAAATACAAACTACCAGATATTTTTATTTACTGTTGTATCAAACTTCTCCATTTACAGCGATCTTGACATACAACTCGGGCTTCACTGATATCCATTACACACTGTACACAAGATCTTTTATGCTTAATACTCATAATCTTTTTCTCATGCAGACATTCCTGAATCTGATCCACCCATGTCTTCCTTGGCCGTCCTCTGCCTTTCCCCGCCACTTTGGCTAAAAGGATTTTCTTAGTAAGAATTTCATCACTCATTCTTTCAACATGGTAAAACCACCAAAGCATATTGGTTTCCACTTTGCTAACAACATTTTGCTTCACATTACACAACTGCAACACATCTTCATTCCTCACACAATCAGACCGTGTCTTGCCACAAACCCCCCGTATGTAACGCATTTCTCCAGCACACAAACGACTCCTATGTTTCTTCTGCAGTACCCAGGTTTCACTGCCATACATCAGAGTAGGAACAATTACATTTTCATACACAGCCATGCAGGACTCTCTAGAGAACCCATCATTCCTGTGAAAACCTCCCAGAGCACCTATGACTTTCAATGAAGAATTCACTCGCCTGCTAATTTCACCATCCAATTTGTTCTCTCTGTCATACATGCTTCCTAAATACACACTCACAGACCTGGTCAATCACATACATGCTAATTTTCCTGAACATCCAAGTGGGTGGATCAGAATTAAAAAATATATATTACAAAAAAGTGGCTGAATTGTTGGAGGAAACCCCACATGCATTTCAAATAATTTTACTTATCTGTGAAAGTACACTGATACCCACCACTTTTTTTCCTGAATAAGTTACAGGATGTGTGAAGGATCAGTATAAAACAAAAATCAGTTCCATTATGCTAGAGCAATACTCTACAGAGATTGATATAAAATAGCTAAATTTTATGGTAATTCTTCACTTCACCACTAGGTGGTGCTTATTTATCTAGCGTTTCCAGTAAAATTGAAATGGTTTTGAGATCTGTGAACCCTTTTCCATGAACTCCTCAAGTTTTGTCCTCCTAAATTTACTAGAACAGCAGTTACAGCAAGTTCTGTAAAAAGTGGCATGTTGGTGCACTGCTGCTGAAGTGAGTGCTCAGCTAAATTTTGGAGCACTGTATATTAAAAACTATGGGATGAGAAAAACTAAAACTTAAGATTTTTCCATAACTTTATCAGGTATACCTAGCAGCTGAGTTTCATTCAAATCCCAGTCGGTGGGTGACATTTTGCAAAAAACTTGCATGGTTTGACGTGGAATGACCCATATGTACCTTCACATATTATAAAACAACTGTTGTCAAGAAGGAAGTGATATAATGCAGATAAAGACAGTTTCATTGGAGTTTAGCTTTTGATGCATAATTAATCAGTAAGGTTTGGAAGCATTTTTTCTGCAACAGAATTCAGAAAACTGCATACTGATTTTCTTTTTTTAATTTTATTATACAGAACAGGGGAAAAAATAAGTGGTACTGCGATGCAAACTCATATTTAAATCACAAAACCACGATTCAAAGTTTAAAAATGAAATTTCCATTAAAATGTTCAATCCGTCGAGCAACTGATTGTTTATTGAAAATACGATTTTGTTTAAGCTGAAAAAAAAAATTCCTGTATTCATAACTTTACGAATACTTTATGTTTGCTTTCAGCTGGAAAAAGCTTTCTCGTGTAGCTCTCTAGCTGTGCAGTGATGAGGTGGTCATTGTCCGACCACAGAGCATCTATGATTGGTTCCACGCTCCCACCTGTTTGCACCATGAGTCATTTAAAGACAGATGATCTTGTTTTATTGCTGTTTTTGTTTTGGTTTCAGTTTGGCTGCCATTTATTTTAGGGGGATGTGAGTTTTGTTGTTTTACTCTTTGCTATTTGAAATCATTGCTACCAAAGTGAAAATATCAACCATGAAAAGATGGATGGAGGAATTAGATCCAAAAGGTAGTTGGTTATGCTATGATGTTGACGCCAATAAAATCTCCATCTGGTCTGCCTATTGCGAACTTTGTTGGAAGAATGTAGACAGCATAAAATTTCTTCAAAATTTCAATTCTACTTTTATTGCTGGATTTTTGGGATCCATTATTAAAAAAGACAATGTGGTAAAGCACACCAGATCAGAAATTCACTGCGCCAGTGCCTCCAAGGCAGAACATAAAGGAAAAATGTTCGCTGTTTTTTATCAAAGAACATCCATTGGTAAGTTAATGATTGTTGCTTCCAATGCATCTAAAGCTTGAATTGGGGATATAGCATATATGACTGCTAAAGAGGAAATTACATTTTTGAAATTTCCTAAAATTATTGAGTTAGAGAAACACCATGGTGTTGATGTAGGCCAAACTTACCGTTTGTCTGTGATGAGTGCATTGCTAATCAAAGGCGAATGGTAAGTTTCAATAAACTCAGTCCACTGAGTGCATTGCTAATGTTTTTGAAACTGATTTGTGCAATGACTTAAGAAAGACAGACTATTTTACCTTATTTATTGATAGCAGTACAGGTGTTAGTGTACCTGAAAATGAAACTATTTGCATCATGTATGTCAATGAAGTAGGAGATATAAAATCCCCATTCCTGGCATTAAAAGAACTGAAAAATGCTGATGCTAATGGTATCAAAAATGCAATTGTAGAGTCCATGCAGAATTTGGAATAGTCAATTTTGAAAATAAATTAATTGGATTTTTAGCTGACGGAGCAAATGTTAACATGGGACAGAAAAAGGGTGTTGCCGCTCTTTTGAATAAAAACTTCCCTTGTTTAGTGTCATGCACTGTTTAAGTCATCTCTTAGAGCTAGCTCTAAAATATTTTATGCTGTCAACATATTTTTAAGAGGTACATAAGTTGATGGAAGACGTTCATAATTTTTATGAAAAAAGTGCCAAACAAATTAGAGACTTTTGTGAGCTCTCTCTCAACAATACTCGATGAAGATGTATCAGATACACCAGCTTTGCGAGCCCACGGCACCTGATGGGTTTCACATATGCACAGAGACACTGATTAAAAATTATTTTGTTATTGGACAATAACTAGAAAATATGGTTGCAGATCCATCAAGCAAAGGAGAAAAAACCCAGGATTACAGGCATTTTGAGAAAAATTAAGTCCATCAAATTTGTAACTTGGCTGCTGTTGCTTTGCAACATTTTATATTCTTTGTCAAAATTATCTGTCTCTCTCCAGTTGGATGATGTAGATGTACCTCGTATTTTGAACGCATTAGAAAAATTCTGATTCTATCGAAATTATGAAGAAAATAAATTTTCCGCCGACCTGTCCAAAATTTTTCAAAACTTAGCAAATGTATCAGCTTGTGATTCCAGTGAAAACTGTAGAAATTGGTGGCATTGAACTGAGCTGTAATTTGACAGTAGATGTATTCTATGAAAATTGTGGATATCTTTTAAATCATATTCATCAGTTTGTGCATTCTCGGCTTGGTGACTTGCACGAAAATTAGGTTTTTAATGCTGCCAAGCTGTTAGAACCTTGGCCAACAGACAAATCTACTCTTGCAAATTTTGGTGATGATCAAATTACTGTATTAACTGAACATTTCAGTGAGTTGTTGACTGCCAATAACATTGACAACGATAAAATTCAAGAGGACTGGGATTATTTCAAAACCTTTTGGTTAAGAAATTTGCAACACCTGTCAAAGCAACAGTTATGGAAATGCTTGAAAGAAAAGTATGCGAATGAATTCCTAAATCTAAACCACATGATAAATATCACGAGATTATTGCCCATATCCAATGCTAAGGTCGAAAGAGCCTTCTCTGCGATGAAAAGAATCAAGACAGATTTCCATAATTGGATGAAATCTGATGCTTTGAACCATCTATTGAGAATAATGCTGGAAGGACCAGAACTATGTGAGTTTCATCCTGAACAAGCAGTGGAAATTTTTTTTGAAAAGAAGCCTTGACGCACAAGTGTGAAGTCTTATGGAAAAAGAAAGAGAACAGATGCAAAACCTGAAGCTACCACAAGTTCAGGAGTACTCTTACTGTCAAATGACAGTAGTAGTTGCTGCAATGTGTGGCCAGGTAACATTTCACCATGTATCCATAAAAAGAAAATTTGTACTTTTTACATATCTACTAAAATATTTTAAAATTTTACTTTTCATTACTGATTAGAGTATTTTTGATAGATATTGAAAGGTGCTAGTAAAAGTTTTATTTGATAATAAAATTATTAATCACTTAAAGCAAAAGGAAATTAAGTCTCAAAAGTGCTCCACATAATTACTCAGTTGTTCTGCAATGCTAAATTTAAGGAGCAAAATTGCTCCCCAAAACATTTCAGTTACTTTTACCCTGATACAGAATGAAATAAAGTTTTATTTTTTGGCTTTTATGGCTAACTAAAAGGTGCCACTTAAAAACATCTTTTCTGGCCTTGGTTTCAGCAGATTTTTACATATCTAATGTGCTGCATGATTTATATATACGGTCAGATTACTACTCAATTTTTCTAAGCCTTTTTCTTGGCTTTAATAATTGAAGTAATAAGTCTCCCAAAGTTTTTTTTTTTTTTTTTTACAAGTACTGATTTTTAGTGAAAAGTTTTGCACATTTAATCCCAAGTCAGTAATATTACTCAGTGTTAAATTACATCTCTTTTCTTGTTCATCTTAGTCTTGAAACTGATATGATGTTTCAAATTCAGCACAATAATAGTAATTCAGCACAATAACCTTCTGCAGTGATGGTTTGGCCTCTTGCCAAGAAACTCCGATGAATTATTCCGGCTGTGGACCACCAGACAAGGAGCATCATCTTCTTGGTGTGTAGGGGTGGCTTAGGATGCCGTCTAGCAGGCTGTGCCTTGCTTAACCATTGTTCAGATCGTTTCTGATTATCATAAAGGACCCACTTCTCGTCTCAGGTGACGATTCAATGCATTAAAAGTTCCTGTTTATTCCTGGCAAGCAGCGACATGCAGACTTCCAAACGTCTAGTCTTGTTGGCAGTTCTCAACTCATGCGGCAGCCACATGCCCAGCTTTTTGACCTTACCCAGTGCAGCCAGATGCCGAACAACTGTTGTGTGGTGGGCACCTACCTCTGCCACGATCTCATGACACGTTTTTCAGGGGGTCTGCTTCAACCACACGTAACAGAGCATCGTCAGAAACAGCAACAGGTCGGTGACCACATGCTTCATTTTGCAGGTCCGTATCTCCGTTTTGAAGCTTCACAAACCATCGCTGAATGGTTCGTTCATTGGCTGTATTCTCCCCAAACGCTTTGTTAACGTTTTGAGTGCCGATTCCTGCAGAATGGCCCAGTTTAAATTCATACAGGAAAATGACTCTCAAATCCGGTGTCTGCATGTTTCCTTTGCAAGCCACGTTACGTCTAAACAAACCATGCCTAAACCTTGTTCTTCATTCACTTGCTAGCTATTCATAGTAACTCTGTGACGTAATACCCACAACACCTATGGATGGTTCCATTCCACTGTGGTGGAAGCCAGTCTCCACTACTCGTTCGCGCCAGACATTTGATTCGCACCAACCCAACAGAAGTCTAATAAAAAAAATGCATAATCTTTTTAATTGGATGGCTATAATCATGATTAAATTTTTGTATGTGTTATCCAGTTTGTGTGTGTGTGTGTGTGTTTAAAATTTACTGGTCTAAGTTAAATGAAAAGGCATTCAGAAAAGTAAGAGTTCTTGGTTCTGAAATCTAAACTGGAATGTGTAAATAAAGGTGTTTCTTGATGAAAAAGAACATTTTCCAAAATTGAATGACGAGGACTGGCTGTGCAAGAAATAGAACAAGCAGCACCCAATGTCTGACGCCTGGTTGCATTTTGGAAAAATGCATTAGACTATGTACCTTCACATATTGTATACAGCATTGAAAGTTTGGAAGTTTGAGAGTTTTATTTCATGACAGCACCAGTTGCTGGGTAATTTAAAAATATGTGTAATTTTTAAGCTTGCATAGGTGCTCATCATATCTAATATTTTTAGGTCACATATCAATACAGAGATGTATCTTAACTGTGCTGAAGTACAAGAGCAAGTACGCAAAATCTGTTGATGCTTATGTTGAAGAAGCTGTGATTCGGCGTGAATTATCAGATAATTTTTGCTTCTACAATCCCAAATATGACCAGGTAGATGGTGAGTGTAAATTTATTAACATTTATATTTCAACAGCAAAACTATCAAATTATGTAATTTTTCACTTAAGTGGCGGTTGAATATTGTCTGTGATTTCTGGTCTGGAATAAAGACTTAGATCACATTGCTGTTCATAATTTTCTTCATTTGTTTCTTCTTTTCCATCTTTCTTTTTGTGTTGTGGTCATGTGTGTTTAAAAAATCTATTTTGTTTTTTATAAAGGAGCTAATTGCTGTATGAAAGAAATAGAACAAGCAGCCCCCAATGCCTGATGCCTGGTTGCATTTTGGAAAAATGCATTAGAATATGTACCTTCACATATTGTATACTGCTGTCAGGAAGGAAGTGATGTAATGCAGATAAAGACAGTTTCATTGGAGTTTATTTAGCTTTTGATGCATAATTAATCAGTTAGGTTTGGAAGCATCTTTTCTGCTACAGAATTCAGAAAACTGCATCCTGATTTTCTTTTTAATTTTGTCATACAGAACAAAATAAAATTTTATATTTTGGCTTTCATGGATAACTAAAAGGTGCCACTTTAAAACATCTTCTCTGACCTTGGTTTCAGCAGAGTTTTACATATCTAATGTGCTGCATGATTTATATGGTCAGATTACTTGACGATGATGGGCAAAACATGTTACAATAATAACAAATAAAGGTAACTTGATCACGCTAGTTACGTTACATGAAAAAAACTTTTACAAGAAAGTTCGTAAGTTGGGAGCTTTCGACCTTATCTTAGGTCTTCATCACGCCAATGGAGGACTAAGATTGTTGCCAGATTCTACATTTGAATTATTTTTTATTTTTGTTGCCAAAACTTAGAATTGATCTCCAGATCATAGGGATGTAGAGAGGAGATTCGGAATTGCAAGTCATTGAGTTGAATATAATTTCCAGGCTTTCACGGTAACGGAGGGCAAAATGATTGTCAAAAGAAGCAATTTGTTTTGCTTCGTTCCAGCGGGGAACTGCAGATGTGTCTTCCATTGTCAAAATAGACAAGGCTGCATTAGGATTGGCTTTCAAAACATCTTTTTATGTTCTAAAATTCTGTGGTTAATGCTCTTGTATGTGCTTCCAATGTATAAGTTATCACCTGTTGAAGAAGAGATAGGAATGCAGTAAACTCCTGGGAGGTCCAGATTTTCAACTTTGTCCCTATTCCTTTGTAGAAGTTTCAAGATGTTTGGGGTGGATTTAATGGCAAGATGGTAAACAAAACTTCTAAAAAGAATCTGTAACTTATAAGCATAGGAAGGATGGTAAGGAACAGAACCAGAGAATTTCTGGTTTTTTTTCTTTTGAGGAAGGAGGCATTCAATTTTCGAATTGTTTTAATATTTCTTTAAGAGGGAGTTGACTGTAAGAGCAGAGAAACCATGAGAGAGGGCTATTGTAGAAATTTTGGAGAATTCTTCTTGAAGAGAAAGTTGGTTGTTGCAAATGATATGAGCCCTGTGGATGTAAGACTTCAATGCTGCAAGCTTGTAGAGATGCAGAGTTAAAGATTTGTAGGGAAAGATGTTAGTGGCCGCAGAAGGTTTACAATAGACGGAACGAGTGAAGGAGAGATCAGAGTTTCTGCAGATAGATACATCCAGGAAATCAATTTTGTTGTTTACTTCCTTAGATATAGTGAGATTAATGGAAGGAAATTTTTCCGTAATGGAGTTGAACAGTGTCTGTAATTCAGACTCGGTATGTGGCCAGCTAATGAAAATATCATCTACATATCTTAACCACAGGGAAGGTTGAAAAGGGTGGTGAGGAATGATGGAAACTTCAATATATTGCATGTAGATTTCTGCAAGAAGAGGGGAAAGAGGTGAGCCCATGGGGAGACCAGATTGTTGCTTGTACACAATTTTGTTGAAAACAAAACAACTGTGTTGATGAATAGTGTGGAAACAATCATAAAGATCTTTGATAAGAGTACCGGGTGGTTCAAAATTAAGAATCAATTTTTTCATGAGGAGCATGTAGGACTCAAAATATGGTACAGAGGATAACAAATATTCAACATCAAGAGTATATAGATTAACACTTGGAGAAAAGGAATTAGGAAGTTTGTGGATGAAGTCTGAAGTAGAGACAACAGTATGAGGATGGTTGGCTGCCAGAGATTTGCATTTGAGGACCAATTTCTTTTCAAGGTTTACTGCTGGAGGAAAAGAATATTCAACAAAAGGTCTGATTGGGTTACCAGCTTTATGCAGTTTAACTTGCAGGAAAAGCCTGGGAGTCCTAAAGTAAGAAGGGGGTGAGATATCTCCAAGAAAGGATTGAAGAGTTACTTTCTTAGATAATCTGTCAACTGAGTTTTTGAGTGAGTTGGTGGTGTCTGACTGCAGAGAGATGCAGTTAGCAGAAGTAAGAAATACTTTCTTGTAAAAGTTTTTTTCATGTATTCGTTTCAAAATTAATACATTACATCAAGGTATAGCAGCGCCTAAATTATATGAACATTGCAAGCAACACACAAGTGTGTGACACAGTGTATCTCAAAAACTGCAAATTATTAATTGTGAACCCCCTGTAGATGTACTCACGAGCCGCCGCTGGTGTGTGTGTTTTTAAAGCACTGCTTATAAAACTTTTACTGTTGTGCAGCCTTGGCTATAGGGTAAAATAATTGCATTGTATTTTTTTCAGTAAGGCTTTTCAATCATAATTGACTGAAATGTTTTCTTTATAAGGACACTGTGTATGCAGTACTTTCATAATGACCTAAGCACTTGGGTGTGGAGTCACATTGAAATTGGATTTGTGCTCCTTAGAAACATTAGTTGCTCATTGAAATAAAATATCTTCACTCTTATGAGCTGTATTAAAAAAATATATTAATATTTGATAACTGATATTAGAAGGAAGGCTTGCATTTTCATTTTTGCTGGTGCACAGTTCTCCTGCTAGGTGACACAAGTGTTACAAGTCCTTGACTTGTAGATGTCAGATAAAAAAAAAAAATGCATAAATCTTTTTAATTGTGCTTTTCGATTTTTGTGTGTGTGTGTGTGTGTGTGTGTGTGTGATGTATAATTTTCCTGATGTATTAATATGCTACTGTAAATTAGATTAGAAAGATTCCTTTTTGGATTGAGTAGCTGTGAGGACATGATCAAGGTTATCTACATATGGCAGGGTTTTTCATTCATCTTTCTCCCACTATGTCATTGTAAAATGTATGTTTACATTTGGCTTGAAATACTGAAATACTTGATTGGTCAGAATCGAATAGTGTTTTGTCTTCTGGGCAGCTGTAATTTGTGCATTATCGAAATTTCCTTTTGCTTAATTCAATTTTTGGCATTGTATGTTTGCAGGTGAGCTTTCTTTGAAGAACTAACCTGTGAATCTCAGTGAACAGCATAATGATATGTATGCATGTATTAAGTGTGCAACTTAATTCTCGGCCCCTAACCACAAGCGATCATAGAACGTCGGTAAATGCAAATAGCTGATTGCAGCACCATTCAATAGCTTTCCAGGCAACCGTAACCGCTCACAGCTGAAGTGACAGAAGGGACGAAAGTTGATGGTGAAAGCAATGTCGTTCGAGAAGCAACATTTGAAACACTGCCTCCTGTTCACGTTTCAGGTGACAAAAAGTGCTGTGGAAGCCCAGCAAATGATCTGTGCTGCTTTGGTTGAGGCTGCTGTGTCCTACAATACGTGTAAGAAGTGGTTTAAGCAAAGAAATGTCGATCTCCGTGATGCAGAACGTCTAGGACAGCCACAGAAAGTTAACGATGAGGAACTGGAACAACTGTTGGATGTGGATTCCTGTCGCACAGAGTCAGAGCTCACCCAGGAACTCGGAGTAACACGGCAAGCCATCACAAAGCGCCTGCACAACCTTGGACGGATTCACAAGGAGGGCCGTTGGGTGCACTACCAACTCACAGCTGCGAACAAGTCTAGGCGCTACGATGTTGCTGTGTCCTTGCTCTCCAGATTCAAGAAGAAGGATTTCCTCCACAAGATTTTGACCTGTGATGAGAAGTGGATCCTCTATGATAATCCTAAGCGGCACAAATCATGGTTTTATCCGGGTCAGCCTACCACCAGTACCGCCAAACCGAATATCCATGCCAGGAAGTTGTTGCTGTGCATATAGTGGGATGAGCACAGTGTCGTACACTACGAGTTGCTCAAACCTGGTGAAACGGTCAATGCTGAGCATTATTGTCAGCAACTCATTCGTGTGAGTAACCTAATGGAGGCGAAAAGGCCATGCAAGGGCAGAAGGTCGGTTCTGTTGCTTCAAGATAACACGTGTCCTCACACCGCGAAAACGATTTTAATCAAAATCAAAAATGAAAAATCCTTCTTATCAGACTTTAAACATGATCACCGACCTGGGATGGGAGATTTTTGCCCACCCGGCGTATTCTCCAGACCTCGCCCCGTCGGATTATCACCTCTTTCGCTCCCTGCAACATCACCTGAGTGATACGCACTTCACTTCTGTCGAGGAAGTCCACACAAGTATTGATGACTTTATCAACTCAAAACAGCCCTCTTTTTTCCACAGTGGCATTTGACAGCTCCCTGACCGATGGCTCAAATGTATCCAACACAACTGGGATTATTTCCCTAATTAGGTACGTATTCGATTCACTATAATTTGCTGTCAACGTGTCATGCCTGTGGCCGAGAATTAAGTTGCACACAGTGTTTAAGCTGTTGCTCGCATTTTTGCCAAATCGCGAAAATGACAGTAATTTTGCGACAAAAAGTCACCATGGAATCGCCAAAAAGCTAATGTTTGACGTCATTTTTATTCTTTCGTCATCCCGCCCACCACTCCTTCGCCCTTGCCTTGTTTTTAATCCCCGTCATTTTTTTGTTTCGTCATTGCTGCTTCGCCCTGGCAATTTGGTATCCTTCCCCGAAATTTTTTCTTTCGACTTTCGCTGTCGCACGCTGCTTTGTTTTGTAATTATTTTTCCAACCCCGTTGTCTTTTCTCCTATTGCAGAAAAACACCGGTGATCCACAAGAGCACCTTTCACAAGGGCTTTGCTGCGATGTATAAGCAGAGAGATGTTTCGTTTGTTTCTTTGGCGGTACGCTGCCGCAGCAGCAGGGGCAGCAGCATGCGCCGTTCCAGTTCAGCTTGATCGGTTGGTCGGTGTGTTGTTGGTTATAGCTTTGCTCAGTCTTGGTTTTTGTATATATTTACACAAACTGCATGCATCCACAAATGTAAGTACTTTTATTAAAATTAGAAGTGCATAAAAGCCTATTTGTTTTTATTCTTGGATTCCAAAGTACTAAATTTTATTTAGCCAATGCATTGTGCTTGCATTTTGATATGTAAATATTGTAAAAAGCAGAACCATAAATTTGGCTGATTGCCATAGCATTTTGCTACAACTTTTGTTGACAAAATAACTAAATTGCTACAAGAGAAAAAAATTCCACCTTAAACACTGGTTGCACACCTAACACGTGGCAATATTAAGGCTCGATTGGAAAGAAAAATAAACCATTTGGGGAATCTTATATAACTATAGGTTATAAAGAACGTATTGTTATTTAAAAATTATATATATATATATCATCATCATCATCATTGTCAACCATTATCAATCCACTGCTGGACGAAGGTCTCCCCAAGTTTCCTCCACAACGGTCTGTCTTGTGCCTGTCTCCTCCATGTCACCCCTGCATACTTTCGAATTTCATCCACCCATCTCCCGTGTGGTCTTCTTCTGGGTCTTTTCCTGTCCCTTGGAATCCAATCTAAAATTTCGGCTGTCCATCGATGATCTGTCCTTCTGGCAGTATGTCCAGCCCATTGCCATTTCAGGGATTTAACTCTGATCATGATGTCTTCCATTCTTGTCATTTTTCGGATCCACGAGTTCTTCTTCTTATCTCTCCTGGTTACACCAAGTATGCACCTCTCCATGCTTCTTTGAGTTGTCTGCAGCCTTTGTATGTCTCTTTTAGTTAAGGTCCATGTCTCTGCACCATACGTAAGCACTGGAAGGATGCATTGATCAAACACTTTTCTTTTAAGACATAATGGCATATTGCTCTTGAAAATTATGCTGTTTCTTCCAAAAGCTCTCCAGGCAAGTTTTGTACGCCGATTAATTTCTTCATCAATGTGACCCTCACTTGATATCTGCTGTCCAAGATAAACGTACGTGTCTGTTATCTCCAGCTTTTCTCCATCAATCGATAAATCTTCATTTCTTGTAAAAGCATTGAACATCACTTTTGTCTTCTGAAAGTTCATTTTTAATCCCACTTCTTTACTCTTGTCAGCAAGTTCCTGGATCATACTCTGCAGCTCTGATGGGGTAGTTGCAAAAATGACTACGTCATCAGCAAAACGAAGGTGGGTTAGATAATCTCCATTAATCTTTATCCCCTTGTTTTCCCAGCTCAGCGACTGAAAAACACCCTCCAATGTGGCATTAAAAAGCTTCGGAGATATGGTGTCACCTTGTCTCACTCCCTTTCCAATTTTTACGTGTGTTGTATTTTCAAACAGCCTAATCTTTGCACTTGCATTTTCATAGATGTTATTAATAATATTAATGTATGCATCTTCAATACCGCAGGTTTTCAGAGCCATTGTAACTGCTGATGGTTTCACCGAATCAAAGGCTTTTTCATAATCGATAAAAGCCATGCACAATGGAAGTTCATATTCCCTCGCTCTTTCAATTAGTTCTCTCAGCACGTGGATATGATCTATTGTGCTGTAGCCACTCCTGAATCCAGCTTGTTCTCTCGGTTGAGCCATGTCCAGTGTTACCTTCAAGCGGTGTGAAAGAACTTTAGTGAAGATTTTATAAACTACTGATAGGAGGCTGATAGGTCTGTAGTTTCCGAGATCCTCAATGTCACCTTTCTTATGTAGCAGGATCATTGTAGCGGTGTTCCAATCCTCAGGAATCTTTCCTTCATTAAGGCATCAAGTGAAAATTTGTGCGAGTACTGTTTCGATTTCTCCACTTGCTTCTTGTATGATGTCTACAGTAATTCCATCTTCTCCTGGAGCTTTTCCCTGCTTCATGTTCTTGATTGCATGTGCAACTTCTGCTGGAAGGCCTGGAGGAATTCTGGTACTGGTATCTTTCATGATGTCTGGAGTGCATGTATCATCCCTTTCATATAATTTGGAGTAGAAATCTTTCACTCTTGTCAAAATTTCGCCTCTATTTCTTGTTACAGAACCATCTTCTTTTCTCAGGGCCATAATCTGTTTTCTTCCCTTACTGAGATGTCCCTTTGCTATCTTTAGGCTTTGGTTGTTTTCAATTGCTTTCCTCACTAGTTCACAGTTGAATTTTCTTACGTCTTCAGTGATACTTTTTCTTACTGTCTTGCATAGCTCTATATATTCCACTTTGAAAGTCACATGTTCTTTAGTTGTCCTCATCTCTCTTCTTTTTTTCATCAACATTTTCGTTTTTCCTGATAATTTATTTACATGCAACTTGTTCTTAGACCCAGCTAATTTTGTTGCTCTTTCCATAAGAGCTTTGGTTACTTTTCTGTTAACTTCAGAGATGTCCACTTCTTCCGATGTTAGGCCTTCTAAAGCAGAGAACCTGTTCTTCAGTTCCAACTTGAAGGTATTATGGTGTTTTTTAAGGTTGGTTATGTCAATAGATTTTGTTAGTCTTATGAGCTTGCCGCATTCAAGTTTAGTGTTGAGGTGCATCTTACATCTCACCAATCTATGGTCACTACCTGTGTTGAACTTGTTTAGCACACTGCAGTCTTCTATGACGAATTTTTTGTTACACATAATAAAATCAATTTCACTTGTCGTCCCATTTGGATGTCTCCATGTCCATTTCCTGTGTGGCTTTTTCTTGAAGAAGGAGTTCAAGATGAAAAACCCTTCTGCCTCTGCAAACTCAACAAGAGTATTTCCACGCTGGTTTCTGTTGCCGTGACCGAATTTACCTACTGAAGTTTCATTCTGTTGCCGTTGCCCTATTTTTGCATTGAAATCTCCCATAATTATTTTATGGGAGATTTCAATATATATATATATATATATATATATATATATATAGCAGAAACAAACAAACAAATAAAAGCACAAAATAAAAACGAACTTTGAAATTCTAATACGCCCAAGGCTGCACTAAAGAAATATCAAAACATATACGGATATAGTACTAAAATCAAAACAAAAATAAATTAAACAAAAAAATAATGTTGGCAGAGAGCAAAAGTGATTTGCACAGTATGTTGTCTCGGATGCACAAAGTTTGCATGAAATTCAAACTGAGTATAAATAAGGGAAAAACCAAAGTTATGGTGTTTGAGAGAGGAACGGGTAGCACTGAATGTAATGTAAGCGTAAATGGCACTGTGATTGACCAGATGAGTGAGTTTTTGTATTTAGGAAGCATGTTTGACAGAGAGAACAAATTGGATGGTGAAATTAGTAGGCTAGTGAATTCTTCTTTTAAAGTCATAGGTGCTCTGGGAGGTTTTCACAGGAATGATGGGTTCTCTAGAGAGTCCCGCATAGCTGTGTATGAAAGTGTAATTGTTCCTACTCTGATGTATGGCAGTGAAATCTGGGTACTGCAGAAGAAACATTGGAATCGTTTGTATGCTGGAGAAATGTGTTACTTATGTGGGGTTTGTGGCAAGACACGGTCTGATTGTGTGAGGAATGAAGATGTGTTGCAATTGTGTGATGTGAAGCAAAATGTTGTTAGCAAAATGGAGACCAATATGCTTCGGTGGTTTGGCCATGTTGAAAGAATGAGTGATGAGATGCTTACTAAGAAAATCTTTTGAGCCCAAGTGGCAGGAAGGAAAGGCAGAGGAAGGCCAAGGAAGTCATGCGTGGATCAGATTCAGGAGTGTCTACATGAGAAAAAAATTATGAGCATGAAGTATAAAAGATCTTGTGTACGGCGTGTAATGGATATCAGTGAAGCATGAGTTGTATGTCAAAATCGCTGTAAATGGAGAATTCATGCAAACTACATTTCAAATGAAGATGAACACCCACTACAACACAAAACAAGAGAGAGAAAATCATTAACTGATGAAAAGGTGAAGAGCATTGCCTAAATAAAAGGTTTACTTATTTAAAAGCATTTGTTCAAACAACTCTGAAATTTTGAAATAAAAAAAAAAAAAAAACTTACAAGTTAAAAGAGCATGAGAATATAAAACACTGGTAATAAAAGAGATGGAAGCCCTTCAGCTGATCTAAGGACAACCAGCAACAACAAAAAAAAAAAAACCTAATAACTGAGGTGCAAACCTCAAAGAAGCAAGAGAAAATCCCAAGACACACAAAAAATACATACAAAGTCAGGCAAAGGACATTACCAAGAAATGCCAAATATGCATTTCACCTCTAAAATAGATGGAACAACCATAAAATAAAAAACAAAACAAAAAAAAACAGAGTATTGCTGGGAAAAGATCAACTATTTACAAAATATTGTTCTAATCAGTCAATAAAACAGAAAGAAGGCCCTAAGCCTAAAAGGTAGGGCAATTTTAAACAAAAACGTGGTTACAGCAACAAAGGAACCCAAACATGGACCAGCAGAAAAAACTAAAAGAACCATCAAAATGAAAATCAAACTTCAAAAGAGGTAGATGAAGAACCCAAAATAAAGAAAAATAAAAAAAAACTGATACAAAATGAAAAGTACAAACTTACCAAACCAAGGTAGCATGAGGAGCAACACATCTTGCTTCACCTAGCAAACTCGTAAGTGTAAAACAGAATTCCCGTTGCCACGCCACCTTGCGGCCAAACGTAGAATCTTCCAGGGAGATTGAAAGTGAGTGGGGTTCCAAAGGGGCGAGTAGGAAAACCACTCCAGAAGCATTTTACCGAAAAAGCTGTTTCTAAGTTGCATGTGCAACCCAGAATACTAAAAAAACACTTCCTGGAAATAGAGAAATTTATATCTCTGTTCCCAGAAGTTTTAAAAGTATTTGAAAAACCCAAATAGCAGTATCCTTCCCAAACCTTTACTTATTAAATATTACTATTTTTATCTGATTTTACTTTTTACATATATTTTTTATATAGCTTTATATAAGAGTTTTATGTATTTTTTTTTGTATATTTTTAATTATAAACTTTTTTTGAATCAAAGGAGAGGGAATAAATAGGGTATTATAGATTCCAAGAAATGAAGATGATCACATCATAGTTTAAACCTCCAAAAAATAGCTTTAAGTTAGACAATTCATTCGGTCACCAAGTATTTAAATTAAGTCTTCCATCCTAACTCTATATTTGAGAACTATTTTTCTTAATGCAACTTTCAGGAAGTTTTTAGGCACTTGGTTATCGATAAACTGATTGATTAAAACTTTAACATGTTTCTCTAGTTTGGAATTTAAGCTACACCTTCTAGTTAGCCTTAAACACACTTTCAATTACCGTACAGGAAATATTACTTCACCACATACCATATTTGACTATTTCAAAATTAAAGTGATTTCTCTTATCATAAAGGCTAATAACAGGGTTACCTGAATTAAGATTAATAGGTAAATCCAAAAAATCAAGAACTTGGTTATTGTCGTTGGTTTTATTTAGTTTAAGGCATTTAGGATAAATAGCTGAAAAATCTTTTTGAGCCTTCCTGAATTATTTAAGCAAAAAAGGTCATCAATGTATCTGTAAGTATGTAAGTTCTATCCTGATTGGAAGAATTTGACTTTATGAACTGATATTCTTTGAAGAACAAGAATAAGTTGCATACACTAGTGGAATGTAAGCAACCCATAGGGATTCCATTAACCTGCTTGTAGAACTTATTGTTGAAGAGAAGAAAATTATTTTTAATGCAGCAATTTAAAAGTGTATGCCAAGAATTTTCCAAAATAATGCTAGAGATCTTAAATTCAACAAAGATTAACTTGAGGGTACTGATAATGTCTTAAATTGGGTGGCTGGTGTACAAATTTTCAAAATCATAGCTATTGGCCTCTGCAGGCTTAATATCACAAATGACCTCGGTATTGCTTTTAATAACCCAGAAGTTTTTACATGTTAAATTCACATTGGATTTAATTAAGGTTAAAACCTTCTTCAAAACTGATTCAAAATACTGGTCAATTACTTTTTTATGACTTTTGGTCCTACTAGCTATGAATCTGAATTTCACCGGTTCCTTATGAAATTTTGCAGTAGCAAAAAGATAAGGAAATTTAGGTTCATAACTGTGTGCTAGTCTAAGCCCTAGCTGTCTGTGAAATGCTTTGAACTTGCAAGTTCTTTACTGGAAACTGAAGTTGGTTGATAGGGGACTTTATTATTCAACTCTTGAGAAATTAATTCATAATAGAATATTTTACCAATAATTGCAAAGTCATTATTGGCTTTATCTGTAGTGGTAAAAATATATTCTTCTTGCAACTTGGAAAGAGTTTTTTCAACTCATGGGAAAGAGTCAGGCTGTTATTATTAAAAAAAAATTGATCAGTTAAATTTGCCTTAAAATCTTGAATAATATTGCATTTTCGTTCAGCAAAGGCCTCGACTGGCAGATTGTAGGCTAAACTAGTTTTGACAGTATACTTATCTAAATCCTGATAAAATTCAAACTTAATTCTCTCTTTAGAGAGGTGGAAAGATGGCCTGAACTTAGCACCAAAACCTAAGATCCTTCTTAGATGAAGATTATCAATAAAATCTAAATTACCAATAATTATGTGCTTATGAAAGTTATCATAAAAAACAGTACCATGATAGTTACTATAATTAAAGCTATTAGCTAAATTAGTAAGAGCAGAAGGTGATTTGTAATTCTTAATGTATGAACCCAGCATTTTAATGTATTTGAAACTTAACAACTGTTTGGTGATTAGGAATAGGGAAGCTGCCAGCATTATTATAGAACAATTTTCTAATTTTGAGTGAGTCATAGCTTTTATTGAGGAATCTTATAGTAATATAACTTTTGGAAACTGACTTGGGTGAGATTTTATCTTTGAGAATGAATTTTAGAATATCTGAAACAAGAGTGAACACATGTAAGTATATATTACAAGCTTGAGAATTCCAGGTTTTAAAAAAGGATTTTAGCACAGTGCGCTTAAAAGTTTGAAGAAGTGAGACCGTATTTTTAGCAAATTTGTGGTTATTTTTGAACTCAAGAATAGTCTGAATTAATTCATTGAAGTCAACTTTATTGGAGGACCTAATTAGCCTCTTCCCTCTATTTGCCTCTGCTACAAGCATGTTGGGGAAACAAGGAGAAAAGTTCACCTAAAACCAAAGGCCACTTAAACCAAGAGTATTTATATCTGCAAGGGTAGAAAAGGCCACCTTAAACTGAGAGTGTTTATTATCTGCAAGGGTAGAATTCAATCCATAAGGGTAAGAGGCCTGCTGTTTAAGAATTTCAATTCATTCTGTTGCAAGCCTGTCTTCCAGATTTGGGATAATGTGCACATTATCAAAACCACGAAGATGGAAATGCTTAATTCATGGATGGAAAGTCCAAAAGAACTGTGTTGCCCACTATCTCAGACAGGCTGAAACTTGCTGAACAGAGAGACCTGTGCCTATTAATTCTAAGGTGCAGAGGGTTCTTGGATTGCCCAGTGTAAATAAGATTAGAAATGGTACAAGTAAGTTTATAGATGGAATTAAATACTTTTAAAAACTTATTACCATGTGCTTGTTGTTTATGCCCATATAGCGTAGGATTTGAGGACTTGCAAGTGAGTCGGCATTTATCGCTACATAATAAGAGATCCTTTTTGCCTGCTTTAGAATTCACATAGGGTTAGGGAGCTAGCCTACCCAAGTGGGAGTAAATAGGAAAGCTGAATCGGACTCCACCCCTATCATTGTCAAATACACCACTGCTTTCTTCCAAGCAAAAAACCAGCCAAATGAGCAAACCCTACATTCTTCCAGGAAAACCTAAAACTAGTAAATAATTAAACTGCAACACAAAAACAAAAAATAAAAAACAAACAGCAAATAAAAAACAAAAAAAAAATAAATAAATAAAGAACAAACAAAAAATAAAATAAGTTTTGGCATTTTTAATTTTTTTTCTCTATTTTTAATAATGTTTTATTTTTTTGTTTAATTTTTTTTATGATTTTAGCATTATATATATATATATATCTCCTGGTTACACCAAGTATGCACCTCTCCATGCTGCTTTGAGTTGTCTGCAGCCTTTGTATGTCTCTTTTAGTTAAGGTCCACGTCTCTGCACCATACGTAAGCACTGGAAGGATGCATTGATCAAACACTTTTCTTTTAAGACATAATGGCATATTGCTCTTGAAAATTATGCTGTTTCTTCCAAAAGCTCTCCAGGCAAGTTTTGTACGCCGATTAATTTCTTCATCAATGTGACCCTCACTTGATATCTGCTGTCCAAGATAAACGTACGTGTCTGTTATCTCCAGCTTTTCTCCATCAATCGATAAATCTTCATTTCTTGTAAAAGCATTGAACATCACTTTTGTCTTCTGAAAGTTCATTTTTAATCCCACTTCTTTACTCTTGTCAGCAAGTTCCTGGATCATACTCTGCAGCTCTGATGGGCTAGTTGCAAAAATGACTACGTCATCAGCAAAACGAAGGTGGGTTAGATAATCTCCATTAATCTTTATCCCCTTGTTTTCCCAGCTCAGTGACTGAAAAACACCCTCCAATGTGGCATTAAAGAGCTTCGGAGATATGGTGTCACCTTGTCTCACTCCCTTTCCAATTTTTATGTGTGTTGTATTTTCAAACAGCCTAATCTTTGCACTTGCATTTTCAAGAATGGAAGACATCATGATCAGAGTTAAATCCCTGAAATGGCAATGGGCTGGACATACTGCCAGAAGGACAGATCATCGATGGACAGCCAAAATTTTAGATTGGATTCCAAGGGACAGGAAAAGACCCAGAAGAAGACCACATGGGAGATGGGTGGATGAAATTCGAAAGTATGCAGGGGTGACATGGAGGAGACTGGCACAAGACAGACCGTTGTGGAGGAAACTTGGGGAGACCTTCATCCAGCAGTGGATTGATAATGGTTGACAATGATGATGATGATGATGATGATGATGATATATATATATATATATCATCATTGTCAACCATTATCAATCCACTGCTGGACGAAGGTCTCCCCAAGTTTCCTCCACAACGGTCTGTCTTGTGCCAGTCTCCTCCATGTCACCCCTGCATACTTTCGATTTCATCCACCCATCTCCCATGTGGTCTTCTTCTGGGTCTTTTCCTGTCCCGTGGAATCCAATCTAAAATTTCGGCTGTCCATCGATGATCTGTCCTTCTGGCAGTATGTCCAGCCCATTGCCATTTCAGGGATTTAACTCTGATCATGATGTCTTCCACTCTTGTCATTTTTCGGATCCACGAGTTCCTCTTCTTATCTCTCCTGGTTACACCAAGCATGCACCTCTCCATGCTTCTTTGAGTTGTCTGCAGCCTTTGTATGTCTCTTTAGTTAAGGTCCACGTCTCTGCACCATACGTAAGCACTGGAAGGATGCATTGATCAAACACTTTTCTTTTAAGACATAATGGCATATTGCTCTTGAAAATTATGCTGTTTCTTCCAAAAGCTCTCCAGGCAAGTTTTGTACGCCGATTAATTTCTTCATCAATGTGACCCTCACTTGATATCTGCTGTCCAAGATAAACGTACGTGTCTGTTATCTCCAGCTTTTCTCCATCAATCGATAAATCTTCATTTCTTGTAAAAGCATTGAACATCACTTTTGTCTTCTGAAAGTTCATTTTTAATCCCACTTCTTTACTCTTGTCAGCAAGTTCCTGGATCATACTCTGCAGCTCTGATGGGGTAGTTGCAAAAATGACTATGTCATCAGCAAAACGAAGGTGGGTTAGATAATCTCCATTAATCTTTATCCCCGTGTTTTCCCAGCTCAGCGACTGAAAAACACCCTCCAATGTGGCATTAAAGAGCTTCGGAGATATGGTGTCACCTTGTCTCACTCCCTTTCCAATTTTTACGTGTGTTGTATTTTCAAACAGCCTAATCTTTGCACTTGCATTTTCATAGATGTTATTAATAATATTAATGTATGCATCTTCAATACCGCAGGTTTTCAGAGCCATTGTAACTGCTGATGGTTTCACCGAATCAAAGGCTTTTTTCATAATCGATAAAAGCCATGCACAATGGAAGTTCATATTCCCTCGCTCTTTCAATTAGTTCTCTCAGCACGTGGATATGATCTATTGTGCTGTAGCCACTCCTGAATCCAGCTTGTTCTCTCGGTTGAGCCATGTCCAGTGTTACCTTCAAGCGGTGTGAAAGAACTTTAGTGAAGATTTTATAAACTACTGATAGGAGGCTGATAGGTCTGTAGTTTCCGAGATCCTCAATGTCACCTTTCTTATGTAGCAGGATCATTGTAGCGGTGTTCCAATCCTCAGGAATCTTTCCTTCATTAAGGCATCGAGTGAAAATTTGGGCGAGTACTGTTTCGATTTCTCCACTTGCTTCTTGTATGATGTCTACAGTAATTCCATCTTCTCCTGGAGCTTTTCCTCGCTTCATGTTCTTGATTGCATGTGCAACTTCTGCTGGAAGGACTGGAGGAACTCTGGTACTGGTATCTTTCATGATGTCTGGAGTGCATATATCATCCCTTTCATATAATTTGGAGTAGAAATCTTTCACTCTTGTCAAAATTTCTGCCTCTATTTCTTGTTACAGAACCATCTTCTTTTCTCAGTGCCATAATCTGTTTTCTTCCCTTATTGAGATGTCCCTTTGCTATCTTTAGGCTTTGGTTGTTTTCAATTGCTTTCCTCACTAATTCACAGTTGAATTTCCTTACGTCTTCAGTGATACTTTTTCTTATTGTCTTGCATAGCTCTATATATTCCACTTTGGAAGTCACATCTTCTTTAGTTGTCCTCATCTCTCTTCTTTTTTGCATCAACATTTTGGTTTTTCCTGATAATTTGTTCACATGCAACTTGTTCTTAGGCCCAGCTAATTTTGTTGCTGTTTCCATAAGAGCTTTGGTTACTTTTCTGTTAACTTCAGAGATGTCCACTTCTTCCGATGTTAGGCCTTCTAAAGCAGAGAACCTGTTCTTCAGTTCTAACTTGAAGGTATTATGGTGTTTTTTAAGGTTGGTTATGTCAATAGATTTTGTTTGTCTTATGAGCTTGCCATGTTCAAGTTTAGTGTTGAGGTGCATCTTACATCTCACCAATCTATGGTCACTACCTGTGTTGAACTTGTTTAGCACACTGCAGTCTTCTATGACGAATTTTTTGTTACACATAATAAAATCAATTTCACTTGTCGTCCCATTTGGATGTCTCCATGTCCATTTCCTGTGTGGCTTTTTCTTGAAGAAGGAGTTCAAGATGAAAAACCCTTCTGCCTCTGCAAACTCAACAAAAGTATTTCCACGCTGGTTTCTGTTGCCGTGACCGAATTTACCTACTGAAGTTTCATTCTGTTGCCGTTGCCCTATTTTTGCATTGAAATTTCCCATAATTATTTTCAAGTGCTGCTTACCTTTATTATTTAGATGACGAATTTCCTCATAAAATTCTTCAATTTCTTCTTCAGGATGACTTGTGGTGGGTGCATAAGTTTGAATAATCTGAGCCTGGTATCTTTTCGAGAGTTGGATAACAAGTCGTGCAGCTCTGTCAGAGGAACTTTCAACTTCTACAACTTTATCCTTCAGTTTCTTGTTTATTATAAATCCAACACCACTAGTTCTGCCAGTATCTGTCCCACGATAGTAGAAGAGATGTCCACTTTTCAGTTCGATGAGATCTTCTCCTTTTCTTCTTACCTCACTTAGCCCCACGATGTCCCACTTGATCCTTTGTAGTTCCTCTTCCAATTCAAGAAGCCTTGAATCAGAAGATAGGGGAGCGTCCATTGTAAGTAGCCAAGGTCAGCATCAGATGGCAGCCTAGTCCGGTCCTCCGGGGATTCTTAGCACCCTGCCTTCATGTCGCACTGGCCGCTGCCTTGGCCAGGTACATTCCAGCTGCCGGAGACTGAGGGCCAAGATTTAAGTTGTGGACTATCCCACACTCACCAACCCGCTTGGCCAGCGTGGTGAGTTATGGCCAAACCCTCCAAAATGATTCCACAATGAATATATATATATATATATATATATATATATATACTAAAGAGCAAAACTGAAGACTAAGGAAAAATTTTAGAATTTAAAACGAAGGGTGCAAAATAACCTGAAAATCAAAACGCGCAACGCAGCAGTTTTGAAAATTCAGAATTCACATTCTATAAAGAAGATACCTAAGCAAAAAAATACATATATAATTTTGACTCACACCTAGTACAACATAGAAAAGGTTATGTATCTACCTGTGTGATCAAAAGGAAAAAAGATAAAAAAATAAAATAAAACAACTGAATGTAGAAGGTGTCGAGAATACTGAGCCTTGGCTTTATCAAGGACCAGCAAAAACTCTGCATTTTCTCACTTCCACAAAGACCTAGTTGGAAATGGGTTTCTGCAAGGCCATAGATGCAAGTAACATTCCCACCTAAAATAGTTTAAAAAATATATATATAAGTCATGTCCTCCTTAGAGTTGCATGACCTAGCACTAGTTAACAATTTCGCTTGCATCCATTAACCTTCCTGGCCCGACCCATACTCTTCATCTGTTACTATTAAACAGAGAGAAGAAGATTAAAGAGAACTCAAGCTGTGAGAGTGACATAATAATTAGAAATGATTTTCAGCCATAACGAAATTCCAAGTTCGTTTGAGAGAGAATTTAAACCTGAAAAACAATGCAAAAGAAATCCAAATTTTACATTGCAATTAAAAAAGGAAATGTTAATTTATAACGAACAGATTTTTGAAAGAAAACTTGAGTCTAAAACCCCCTACTCTACAACTTATGACAACACGAAAAACGAGAATAAGTTAAAGATAATAATTAACTAAAGAAAACTTTGTGAAAGTTATATACCTTAAACAGTTAGTTGCAATATGTACAAAGTATTTCAGCAGTGCTTTAAGTGCATAATTAATTAGTTATTAAGAACTTAACTACTTTGAAAAAAACAGCGCATAGACAGCGCATAGAAAAGGAACAAGCTAAGCCATCTTCTGTTCCTAGGTACCCCAAAAGACGCTCAAAGTTACAAAGAAAAGAAAGAGTTAAAACCCGCAAAAATGTTAACAGACAAACCAATGCCTAAAAGTTGAAAAGCTAAAAAACGACAGAGAAAAGGTACATGAAGTACAAACATTGAACTTATAAAACCTAGAACCTGAAAACAAGGAAGAGAGCTTACCTCTTGTGTTACAAAAACTTTTCTCCTCACAAGAGAAGAACATGGCTGACCTCTTCTGCCACTCCCTAGACGCTGGGGGGCAGTGAGGGTGGGGCTGATGGCCTCCTCATACAGCAAGAAACCAACGCGCGGAGATTTTAACCAGAGAAAAAAAAATATATATAAACATAAGACTGTGGATCTGTATGATCAGAAAGAGCAGAATTAACTCTCCAGAATACATGAGAAATATTATAAAATACACGAGCAGTTTATTTAATAATCTTTGCATGTATTAAATCACCTTAGTGAGCTTCTATAGATTAATCAGAATCTTATTAATTTTAATGTTGGTTTTACTATTTTTAGTATAGCTATCCTAGTGATGAATAACTAGTTTTCTTTTTATTTGTTTTTATTTTCTTTTATAAACGGATTTTTAAGTTTTTTTTGATTTTGTTTATATTATTTAATTTTTTGTTTTAATAGGACCGTCATATCCATAGCACTAAGGTTCCTTTAGGTAGTTAATAGGCATCCTCTAGCCAACTTCCTTACGGCTTTGATTGGTCAGAATCATATTATTAACTGTGTAGAAAATTAAAGCAGATCTGCCAACCTTACTCTATTATTCAGAATAATTTTTCTTAAAGTTCTTTTGATGAAAGAAGAAGGAATTTCGTTCTCTAGAAAACTTTCTAATAGTATATTAATGTGGTAATTGAAGTCCAAATTGTTGCTGCAAATTCTTGAAATTCTTAGGACCTGAGAAATTAGTACATTCTCAATTACTTTGGTTGAAATGTTATTATTCCAGTGTAGATATTTAATTACTTTGAAAGGAAAATTAACTCTTTTATCATAGAGGCTAATAGATGGGTTACCTCTGTTGAGCTTAATGCTTAAGTCTAGGAACTCAAGTTCCTGATTACTGTGGTTGGTTTTACATAAGTTAAGAGAGCTAGGATAGATATTATCAAAATCACTCTCTATAACTTCTGGAATTATTGATACACAGCAGATCATCAATATATCTAAAAGTGTAAAGGTAGTTATCTGAGCAGGTGGGGTGATTTTTAATGAATTTTATATTCCTTAAAGAACAGGAATAGATTAGCGATATGCGTGGACGTTGATGTTCCCATTGGAATACCGTTCACTTGCTTATAGAGAGTATTATTATATAAGATATGGTTATTTATTATGCAGCAATTGAGATAAGAGTTCCAAGTTCCTACATCAACAAATTGGTTAAGTTTAAATTCTGCATACAGCTCTTTAAAGGTAGTGATTATATCTGATAGAGGCAGATTAGTATATAGGTTTTCAAAATCATAACTATTAATATCTAGGGGACAAACTTTGAGTATAGTAGAAATTACTTCTGCATTATTATTAATTATCCAAAAAATCTCTGTACATCAAGTTAGAACAGTTTCTAATGTGTTTCAAAACCTTCTTTAAGACATCTTCAAAAGCAAGATCTATTTTCTTTTTATGACTCCTTACTCCACTAGCTATGAACCTGAATTTCACAGGATCCTTATGAAACTTAACCGTTGCAAAAAGAAATGGAAATTCAGGCTCATATCTTCTAGTTTGTGGAATTTTAAGTTTCTTGAAGAATGCCTTAAACCGATTTTCTAACTGCTTGGTAGAATAACTTACGGGCTCGTATGTTACTCTATTATTGAGTTCCATAGTTAACAATTCAAAATAGAACTTCTTACAGATAATTGCAAAATTATTGCTAGCTTTATCCGTAGTGGTAAAAATAAATTGGTCTTGCAGTTTGGAGAGTGACCTTTTAGCTTCTCCAGAGAAAAAGAGATTTCTGTCGAAACAAAAGTCCAGACCTGCCAACTCACCGGTGAAGCTATTGATTATATTATATTTCCATTCTGCGAAGGCCTCAATAGGCTGATTGTACGTTAAACTGGTTTTTATGATGTATTTATTTACATCTTGAGTGAAGCTCTCAAGAATCCTTTCTTTGGAAATTGTGAAGGAAGGTCTGAATTTAGAGCCATACTCTAATGCACACACATGCATAATGAAAAGGAGAAAACAAAACCAAGTTAAGTGTGTGGCTAGCTTGGGCCATGGGATGAAACATATTTTGATTATGCAACAGAACCGGTTTTGGTTTGTTATCATCCTTGGACTCCAATGAATGAGAAGATGTGCATCACATTAATATGGCTGGTAGTTGCATAATAAATTTCCCTGTATTTTCATGTAGTTATATGTCACTTTTTACATTTATTTTAATGTAACTCTTCTCTCCACCTCCCACTTCCCTCAGGAGCTCATGATTGGGCAAAGAAAACTCTTCAAGACCATGCGAAAGATAAAAGGGAATACATTTACACCCGTGAACAACTGGAATATTCAGAAACTCATGATGTTTTGTGGAATGCTGCACAGGTAACTTTTTATATGTTTATAGAATGTAAATGTTACTTCAAAACATACATACTTGATTGTTATGCATAATTCAGGGTGCGCATGCGTGCTTGAAAACCTGGAAAGTCCTGGAAAATCATGATTACGTTTTCAAGGCCTGGAATATCCTGGAAAAACAGTATTTTTTTAATGCAGTCTTGAAAAGCCTTGAAATTTGAAATTAGTGTTTAAAAAAATGCTCTTTTAGGAAATCGTGTTACTGACTGTTACCCCTTCATTTTTTTAAAGTTCCTCTCCTCTGTTCTCAAAGAAACTGCCGGCAACTGTGCTGTTTTGTGGTGTTTCGGATGTGCACCAAATCCTAATTTGGCTAGGGGGGGGAAGCACTACTTCCAGTGCAATAAAATTGGATGATTACTAGCAGGTCTGTTAGGAAGGGGAGCTTGATGCATTCTCTAGCCCTGAGCTTGATGTCCGTCCGACAACTGCTGAGAACTGAAGGGGAAAGAAGAGACATTTAGCATTTGCAAGGGGGTCGCATGTTTACCAAGTCAGCTGGCATCCACCAGTGAGGAGTATGCCTGAACAACACATTCATCTGCTCCTTGTTTATTGCATGTAGACGCTTGCTCCCGGCCCTCCCCTCAAGAGACTTCGGCTACTTATGATAAAAAATAAGAAAACTATCTTTGCGAATTTTTCACAAAAGTGGCTGAAATTGTTACATTCACTATAATTGGATTACAGAAGCTCACTCCCAAAATTCCATTTGAATTGGTTTAAAACTTAAAAAGTTGGCATTGGAAATTTTTATTATGGGCAAGTATGTGTGCCTCTTTAGACAGAGTGAACCTGGAGCAGAAAGGGTGTTACCATAGCAACGGTTGATTGACAGCTGGGAGTGCTGATCCGAAGCCCTTGGTTGGGAAGGAATCAAACACCTGTTTATCACTTCCACGGCTCAAAAGGACTAAGAGAAATTTTTCAGAAATCCATTTTCCTGAATTTTGAAAATAACACAGTAAAATTTTTACAGTGGTTAAGATACATCACAATAAAGTTCTAGTGCAAATTTCGCCAAATGCCGTTTGAAACTTTAGCAGATGAAAAAAAAAAAAATCTTCTGTTGCAAAATCGGATTGAAAGAAAAGAAACGGCAATTATAAATTACGGGAAAAGCAAGTGAATTAATTTTTTTAGATGCCATGGTTTATTTAAACAGAGTGATTCTTGAAATTTTTTTCTGTGATGATATGGACTCGATTTGAATTACAAACATACATTTTTATTCAGACATCTGAGTTACTGTTTTAATAAAAAAATTTATAATTAAAAAGTTTTCAATGGATTTAGGCGACATTCAGCAGATAAACGTATTTTAGTAAATTGCAACGTTATGACGTAAATTTGGTCATTTTGTCGAAAATTGGGGAGCATTTTTTTTTTTACGTTTTCTCCTATAGTTAGGGTGAAGGAGGAAGCAGACATGCCAACTGCTCCGCTTTGAGCGGAGTTGCTCCGTTTTCGACAGCTAAATTCGCGTGCTCCGCTCAAGGCTTAAAAACTCCGGTCGTTAGAAGTTTTTATTTTGGTCTTTAGAAATTTTTTTTGTTATTATCCTTATTAATTTGGTGTTTTTTAAAAGCTTAAATTGAAAATTCTTCCAAGTGTATTAAAGTATGCTTCCCCCCCCCCCCCTTTTTTTTTCCTCTTTCTTTAAATGCCGTTTTTCTGTGTGTGTGTGTTTGTAACTACGGAAGAATGGGATGTTTCGCTCTTCTTGGCGCTTGCCGTATTATCAAGGCCAAGCATTTGAGCTTGTTCATGGCTAATAGCATTGGAGGGAACAGAGAGTTGTGTGGGGTGGGAGGGGGGCATTACTCCGAAACAGCTTTGTGCGTGGCAGGAGGAGTTATGTGAGTGACGTCATAGCGGAGTCTTTCTCGTAGGCTGCGGGAGCGCTGCCCTGCCTTGGCTGCTGAAGAACGCGGTGCAGGGTGGGAAGCAAAGCTGATGACGGAAGTTTATGCTTTCGGCAGTGGAGTCAAAGAAGTTTGGTGGAGTGTTGGAGCTTGCGTTGGACTTTGCTGTTTTCATTGTAGTTATTTAGAACAAGGTGAATTTATTTAATCTTATTGTGAGATATGTCGAAACGACCGCATAGTCAACGCTTTTCAGATGCTTACGAGAAACAATGGCCCGTTTTAAAGTGTTCCAAAAAATCCTAAACGCACGCTTATTGTTCTGTTTGTGACATTGATTTCACAGTCGCACATGGTGGTAGAAGCGACTGCAAACGCCATGTCACATGCCGCCGACGTTTAGACAGTGCAAAAGTAAAGGCATCTAATCAAACCCTTACATCTTCGTTTGTTTCCATTTCGGAAGATGTCCGTGTAATACGTGTAGAAACATTGTTCACAGCTTTTATTATAGAGCATAATTTACCCATCTCTGTAGCAGACCATGCCAAGCCTTTGTTTATTAAGATGTTCCCGGATTCGGACATCGCCAAAAAATACGGATGTGCGCGGACAAAAACAACAGCTATTATTAACAGTATGGCTGATGGTACTGCCCTGAAATGATAGAAATTTTAAAAACTTCAAAATTTAGTTTAGCAACCGATGCTAGCAACACTAATTCTGCAGAGAAAATATTTCCTGTTGTTCTTTCATATTTAGATACAACAGTGGGGAAAATTATTCCCAGATTATTAAGCTTACCAAAGTTGGATGGTGATGAAACAGGAGAAAATATGTTTAAGTTACTGGATACTGAACTGGGGAAAAAATCAATACCGTGGCACAATTGTATTTCATTCTCATCAGATAATGCATCTTCTATGGTAGGAAAATATAAAGGTGTCGCAAAGTTTCTCAAGGAAAAAAATCCAACTATAGTAATTCATGGTTGCACCTGCCATCTATTGCATTTAGCTGCCATGAAGGGAGCTAAGGAGCTGAAAATTGATGTTGAAGATTTTGTGGTTGACATATACTATTTTTTGCATAAAAGAACCAAGCGTATTAAAGCATTTAAGATGTGCCGAAAAGTTTGTAATCTTGAAAGTCACCAAATTATTAAATATGTGTGTACCAGATGGCTTTCATTGGATCAAGTTACTGTATTAATCGTTTTCTTGAGCAGTGGGAGTCCTTGGAAAAATATTTTGGAGAGAAAAATATGACTATGCAAGGTTGTGAGAAATACTTTTCTATTCAGAAGAGAATTGGGTCTCCTGAGACAAAGTTGTACCTCCTCTTTCTACAGCAAGCTTTGCCACTTTTCTGCAAGACAAATATCCTACTGCAAAATGAATCCCCAATTGTTCATCGACTACATCGTGAACTAAATTCTCTACTTGGTGAACTTATGGCACGATTCATTAAACCATCTGCTGTTGTACAGGCTGAGAATGTATTGACCATACCAATTTCTGATAGGAAAAATCAAAAGTCAGATGAGGAACTTGTCATTGGAAGTAAAACTCGGCAGTACCTGAATAGCAGCAATTTGTCTAAAAATGAAGTAATTTCTTTTTATCGGTCTGTGAGATTATATTATCAGAAATGCTGTGAGTACATGCTAAAAAAATTTCAGTTGAATGATCCGATTCTGCTGCATGCGGAAGTGGCTGATGTAAGGCTTAGAACAAGCAGTAAATTTTTTCTGTTAACTATTTTGTTGACCTCTTTGATGATTTCTCTGATGAAGAAAAGAATCTGTTAGAAGTTGAGTTTGCACGTTTTCAAGTAGATAAGTTAAACAGTAACATTGTAAACTGTGAGCAAACTGATCAAGCATGGTCGTTAATTAAAGATTTAAAAGATCACAATGGTGTCTTAAAGTACAGAGTCTTGCCATTACTAATGCACAGAATACTCCTGATACCACACAGCAATGCTGCTTGAGAACGAGTGTTCAGCACTGTTCACAAGAATCATAATGATTTCTGTTCTAATTTGTCTGTGCACACATTGCAATCCCTACTTGTGGAAAAATCAAGAATGGCTGCCCATAATCTGAGTTGCCACCAGCATAACTTTACGACTGAAGTGTTGATGAAAGCTAAAAAAGCAACAGCTTTGGTTCTAAAAAAGGACCAGTAAACAACAATATATATATATATATATATTTCTTTGCATTTTCATCTTTGCAGATGAATTCATTGTATTTGCATTTTTATCACAGCTCCAATTTTAGTGAATTATGAACATTAATTTAACAGAATTAGACCTTGATGAGGAAAAACAGTTTAAATATTTTTTCTATAAACATATATATATATATATAGAGAGAGAGAGAGAGAGAGGACGTGTGTGCCACCACGGTGGCGCAGTGGTCTAAGGCACTGGCCTCTGATCATTCGCCCGTAAGGGGTCCGGGTTCGAATCCTGGTGAGGCATGGATGTTGTGTTTGTCTTACGGCACTGGCTCTCTCCCTTCCCTGGAGCCAGTGACCCTAAATTAGGGACGGGCGACTGCTTATAGCCCATTGAGTTGCTCATGGTGGTCGTTAAACCTCCCAAAAAAAAAAAAAAAAAAAAAGAGAACATGTGTGTCAACATTTTGCTAATAGACTACTGTACAAGATTTTTGTTGCAGTAGCTGAATGAAAAGAACAAGCAGGATTTTTATATTTCAAAGAAGCAGAGGTGCTTCAAAGCAATGTTTATCTGGTAAATATATTTATTGAGTAATTTATTGTCTTTTCTTATAAAATTTGCATTGTTTTTGTAAAAACATAGCCAATTGTCCACGCGAAAAAATACCCCGCCAAGTGCGCGACTCTGCTCCTGACAGCCCCTTTCGAAAGTTGGCAACTCTGAGGAAGACACTTCAGTGAGCTGCAGGTGGTGATTTATGGCGATGTGCCAAATGAAAAGAAGCCATTCCATCAGGACATTCCAGAGGTTGTGTGTGAGTGTGCGTGGATGCGTGCTCCTGCTGTTTGATCTTAATCGGAATGTTTTCTGCACAGGGAAGGGGGGGGAGAGAAATATCCATTTCAGCTTTACAGCTTTCAGGCTCCTTTTTTTCCTTGGTAATAAATAAAAACCATAGTTGCTGCATTCACCATTGATCCATATTCGCATTTCTTGAATATAAACAGCAGACAATCAGAAACATGGTGTTGGGTGGGTCTTGATGTTCTTCATTTTGCATCTGCTGAATTCAGTTCCGTGGGAATATGGAATGACTTATACTGTGAATATATACAAAACTACATATTTTTGAGCTGAAAAAATAGGTCTACTTGTACACAGTAGCTAACATGTAAACTCAGACAAAGACAATCAGACATATGGACGTCTGATTCCATAAAAAAATCAACCCATTTCTTTTATTATACACGACAGGTAAAAAAGCAAAAACATGTTTTTAAACATTATAAAGGAAAGCGGATTTTTGAAACACCATGACTTGATGATATTAATTTCTGAAAGTTTTTTTTTTTTTATCTTAATTATTTCTGAAATCTTTTTTTTTTTTTTTTTTTTTCAATTACAATACATTGTAACAGGATACCTGTGTGTTGTATCCCTTAGTGGTATGGCAGATTTTCAGTTGGCCGATATCCGCGATCGTAAGCGGTAGTTACATTGCTATTGTTGATGATGACAAGATAAATGCTGGAGTAATGTAGAATGTTGCATAAATTAAAAAAAAATCGCCCCCTCCCCCTTCGAACTTTTATGCGGTTATCATAGCTGATCATGATCAACCATTTCATTCCATGAACATCAGCACATTTCAATTATTTGACCATTGAGGGTACGTGGGGGTCTGACGGAATTCAGCAGTGCTTTAAGCGCCTAGCGCAACGAAAACATGCTAATTATGGACAGTTCTATTCCCTTCCTCCCTGCCATCCCTAATTATTAAGAGTGCATACTGTAGTTTCAAATATTCTGTTTATGAGCTAGTTTTCACGCTGTTCGTTATGTTTTTATTTTAGAAATTACTAACCCTTTCAAACTGTAGATTGCAGAAATGTTTATGCTTTGGCTTTTTCCATTTGTCCGTACGATAATTCACGTAAAAAGGGTTGGATTTTGCCAAAATTTTAGTATGCTGTTAGGTACAACCTAGGAACCTACCCTGTTGAAAATGGTCGAAATTAAATTCAAAGGCCTAGATATAAGAGCAGTATTCATTCTCCAAGCTTAGGAATGTTAACTCACATAAAATCTGTTTGATTGCAACGAAGTTTTGGCATGTTATCAGGGAGAAGTGACCTTGGGAAACCTACCCTTGTAGAAAATAGTCCAAATTGAATTCAAAGGTCGGTATAAGAACAGAATCCGTTCTTTACGATATTGTGCTTGATAAACATATCACTAAGCTGTTCTCTGAGATTCAGAGGTTAGTTCCAAAAAGAAATACAAACTTCCAGATATTTTTACCTATTGTTGTCGTATCAAACTTCGCCATTTACAGCGATCTTGACATACAACTTGTGCTTCACTGATATCCATTACACGCCGTACACAAGATCTTTTATACTTCATACTCATAATCTTTTTCTCATGCAGACACTCCTGAATCTGATCCACCCATGTCTTCCTTGACCTTCCTCTGCCTTTCCTTCCTGCCACTTGGGCTGAAAATATTTTCTTAGTAAGCATTTCATCACTCATTCTTTCAACATGGCCAAACCACCGAAGCATATTGGTCTCCACCTTGCTAACAACATTTTGCTTTACATCACACAACTGCAATACATCTTCATTCCTCTCACAATCAGATCGTGTCTTGCCACAAACCCCACGTAAGTAACGCATTTCTCCAGCACACAAACGACTCCTATGTTTCTTCTGCAGTACCCAGGTTTCACTGCCATACATCAGAGTAGGAACAATTACTGTTTCATACACAGCCATGTGGGATGCTGTAGAGAACCCATCATTTCTGTGAGAACCTCCCAGAGCAGCTATGACTTTCAAAGAAGAATTACTTGCCTACTGATTTCACCATCCAACTTGTTCTCTCTGTCAAACATGCTTCCTAAATACAAAAACTCACTCATCTGGTCAATCACAATGCCATTTACGCTTACATTACATTCAGTGCTACCCGTTCCTCTCTCAAACACCATAACTTTGGTTTTTCCCTTATTTATACTCAGTTTGAATTTCATGCAAACTTTGTGCATCCGAGACAACATACTGTGCAAATCACTTTTGCTCTCTGCAAACAGGACAGTGTCATCAGCACACACGGATATCACCAAGACATAAACCACTATTATCTATTTTGGCCTCACGCATGCATGCGTCCATAAATATATTAAACAGCCATGGTGACATTACACAACCTTGTCTAACTCCTGCATCAATGGAAAACCATTTTGATAAAACACCATTCACTCGTACACAAGCTCTACTACCAGCATACATGGCGTTTACACTATTAAGTAGATTCCCAGTAACACCATATTCATTCAATACCTTCCACAAAAGTCCTATTGACTCGGTCGTAAGCTTTTTTCTAAATCTATGAAGGCAGTAAAAACTTTCTTCCCAACAGCCAGATACTTTTCAATCATCATGCGTAATGCAAAAATCTGGTAAGTGCAGCCTTTACCAGGCATAAAACCACTCTGAACATCCCACACTTTCTCTGATGTAAGACCCCGTACTTTTTTCAATAACAAACACTTTCCCTGGCACACTCAATAGCTTATACCACGATAGTTCTTGCATTCAGTCTGATCACCTTTTCCCTTATACAAGGGAACAATGATAGCATCCTTCCAATCCCGAGAGACCATTCCTAACTCCCAGCACAACTGGCAAATTTCAGTTAACCAGTCAATTATAGAGTCACCACTATACTTCAACATCTCTGCAGTTATGCCATCAACTCCTGGAGCCTTTTCATTCTGAAGAGATTTTAGAGCTTTACACACTTCTTCTCTTGAGATCTCTCCTGTGCTTTTATCCCTCATTGTGACATCATCTGCATCTGTCTCAGAATCATTTTTGCTCTCCTGATCTAATAACTCACAGAAGTATTTGCCCCATCTGTCACTTAACTCATTGGGCTCCCATATCATTTCCCCAATCTCATTCTTCACACAACTTACAACTTTGTTTCCCCTATTTTTCCTGAGTCTCATGTACTTCCAGAAGGACTTTCTATCTTTCCAAAAAGCCAGTTCATGCCTTTCCACTTTCTCTTACCTATCTTTTGCCTTACTGTGGTAAATCAGCTTAGCAGCTTCACACTTCTTACAGCGATATTCATCCACAGAGACTCTACCTTGCAACATCCCCAAATCGGCTTCCTTCTTTTTCTTTACTGCCTCATCAATCTCACTATTCCACCAAGCATCACCTCTATTGTTACCCACTATTGTGGTGCCACAGACCTCTTTAGCAGCAGTAACAACACAGTTCTTAAAACATTCCCACTTCTTTTCTACATCCCTCTCACCAGACTTCAGATCCTTCAATCGTTCTCTGAGTAAGTCAGAATACCGCTGATGATCTTCAAGGAGACTATCAACCTTTATTCTTTCTATCCTGGGTCTCTTCCTATTCCTTTTCCTCCAACCAACATTAAGTTTCACTTGTGACACTACCAAGTAATGAACAGAACCAACATCCGCACCTCTCATCACACGGGTGTCAACAACTAAGTGTTTCAAACGCTGATCGTAAACAATAAAATCTAACACACTCTTTTGACCAAGAGTACGATTTTCCCAAGTATATGTGTGTATATACTTGTGGTTGAAAAATGTATTAGATACACACAAATCATTCACAATGCAGAATTCAATTAATCTTTCACCATTATCATTCACACAAGGATCATTAAACTTACCCAGAACATTGTCAGAAATTGCATTCTGCACACCTACTCTAGCATTGAAATCCCCTGCTATTATAACTTTTTCTTTAGCACCAAACTGGCTCAAAACAGCTTTTAGCTCATTCCAGAAATCTTCTTTCTTATCAGAAGGTTCCGAGTCACAAGGAGCATACACTACAACAATTACAATTCTCTGAAGTTTCACTTTCAAACGAATCCAGAAAATTCTCTCACTTATGCAACTATAGTGAATCAAGTTGTTCATCTTTTCACTTAAAATCACACCTACACCAGCCTGTCCTCTCATATTATCCAATACTCCAGACCACACACTCACCATGCCATTCACTTCTTCTACCCCAATTTCCTTCTTTTTGGTTTCACTTACACACAGCACATCCAGTCTATACTTATTCATCTCCTCAATCACCTCACTGATCTTGCCATTTATACCTCTAGTATTCCATACACCAATCTTACATTCACTCTCAGCCGGGATCTCTTTCTCATACGCCGTTTAGAAAGTCCAGGTCGATTCCTTGGTGGACCGTCCTTCTCAAGTGTGGTAGGTCCACCATATCCCACACTTGAGTCATTCTTAATATTTATTTTTGTCCTTTTAATCAGGTAAGTACATCAGTGTGGGGGATTAGCCCACAGCTGAGGGTTCAGTTGCGTAATAAACCTTAAACTGCAGAGCTGTGCAAGGTCAGTCATATGTTGAAAAGCATTTTATAATCTATGCAACTGCATCATTTTCCCCTCCTCGCTTTTGTAAGTGCCCCCCACCCCCATGCTGATCCTTTGCTAATTAGAGGGGTGATTGTGGTCGGGATTTTATCCTGAATTCCGGACTTTTTACTAATTAAAACTTAAAACACAGGAACTTTGGAAAATGAAAAGTCCATATATATATTAGACTTTTAATTTTTAAATTTAAAGCAAAAGATTTTATAGTTTTAGCAGGATAAACCAGTTTATATAAAAGCTAAAATAAAAAATCTTAAATTTCGCACTTGTAAGCTCACTTGGCCATACACTGTCCGTTATCGTCATTGCGTTGCACTAATTTCATATTGTTGATTTGATCTCACAATCCCCCTGTAATTGCATCTTATTCAAAGCTGATGAGGTGCTTTTTGAGGGCATCACCATTTTTTTTTATTTATTTTTTTTTTTTTTCTTTTTCAGCTCTTTGGAAGTTGTATGCTTACTGAATAGCACTTTTGTCAGGTCTACAATTTTTGACGAACTACTGAGTTTTTCGGGGAGTGAAAATCTTATGAAAAATCTGGTAATCTACTGCACTTTTGAGTAAGAAATTGAAATAGCGAAATACCCCGTTTTTTGTTGTTCTGGGAAGGCAGTCTCAAGATTTGTGCTATAAGTTTTAATTATTGGAGGGCATATCACGATTAAATGTCATGGTGAATCTGCTGACCTTGAAGCCCTACGTCCACTCTCCAGCTGGGTAAGTATGAAAGATTTGAGACTTAGAGGAGGAGACCCAGTACAAAGTTTTGCTTCCCTCAGGCACTAAGGGTTTGTTGACATTTCCTTTTCTCTATTTTGGAGCCCAGCTGTAAGAGGTGATTCTTTGTAACAGTCTTTCAGCACAACACTCTCAGTCTACTGATTGGCAGACAGGTCATAAAACAGTAACTTCACTAAGTGTTGTTTCCTTGTTTTGAATGAAGACTAAATCAATGCCAAAGCATTTGCAACCCAGGCTGCCTAAAGGACAAAGCTGGGGGAGCAGGAAAGAACATAGCAGTAAGACCAGTAAGACTTAAAATCTGGCCTATAGTAATTGGTCACATGTGTAGCTCCTTACTCAGGGGAAATTCTCAATTTTTAGTTGTGTGCTTTCCTTTGTGTCAGACAGTCATTCAAATTCAGTGTGGTTCCTGATCTTAGATATTTTTTTGGTTTTCATTTACTGTTTCAGTTGATTTACCCATTTTTTTCACCCCTCCCCCATTAAATATGGGTAAGTGTACTTTTAGTGATCTTTGGCTAATAAATCCTAAATATGCTGACTGGATTAAAAAAGATGAAAGCAATTGCCATGTTGCAAAATGCATTTTATGCATTAAAATAATAGATGTTTTGAATATGGGGGAATCCGCTTTAAGATGCCACATGAAAGGAAAAAAACATAGTATGTTGACAGAAAGCTGTAAAAATGTTCCACTAACTGTTGATAAATTGTTATGTGTATCAAGTGATAAGCAAGTACAGCCTATTGCATCCGCATCTAATCCTCTGCATATTCCTCTTGAAAAAAATGCAACCATTGAAGCAGAAGCATTGTGGTGTTTGAAAGTGGTTAAATCCCATTACTCTTACAGGTCTTGTGCAGGTAATGATGTTTTATTCCGCCTAATGTTTTCTGACAGCAGAATTGCTGGAAACTTCAGCTGTGGTGAAAAAAAAAATGTTTTTTTCATTTGTTGCTTTGGTTTGGCACCTCACTTTAAATCAGTGTTGGTTCAGGAAGTCAAAACAAGTTTAGTCAGTCAAAACAAATGGATATACATGTTCGTTTATGGGAAAAAGGAATAGTTTCAACCAGATATTTGTCATCAGTTTTTTTGGGTCATGCCAGTGCAGACATAATGATGGAAAAATTCCTTGAATGCAAATTGTGCCTCCCACTGTGTAACATTGTGCAGTTATCAATGGATGGACCCAATGTTAATTGGAAGTTTTTTGATATGCTGCAATCAACACTTAGTGCTGACTCAAATGTCCAACTCCTAAACACAGGGGGCTGTGGACTTCACATTGTAAACAATGCCTTTCGACATGGAGCTTCAGCAACAGGGTGAGAAATTCAAAAGTTGCTTTCATCATTATTTAGGCTTTTTAAAGATTCACCTGCAAGAAGGGAAGATTTTTAAAAATAATTTTAGCCAGTAAGATGCCATTAAAATTCTGCCCACACAGGTGGCTAGAAAATACTCCTGCCTGCGAGTGAGCATTAGAAATTTGGGCAGACATTGAAAATTATGTTAACCAAGTTGAAAAGAAGTGCATCAAGAATTCCCACACTGTATCATTTGATGCTATCAAAACTTTCACTAAAGATCCTTTTGTTTTGGCTAAACTGCATTTCTTCAATTCAGTTTCAAAACAGTTGGTACCGTTTCTCAAGGCATATCAGTCAGATAAGCCAATGATGCCTTTTATGGCCACAGATCTTGAAAAGATGCTAAGAAATATGATGAATCGTTTTGTTAAAAGAACCGTAATGGCAGAAGCTAACTCTGCCTTAAAGTTGTTACAAGTAGACCTTAGAGATGCATCTCAGTGTTGTCACTACAAAGAAATTGATGTTGGGTTTCAAACAGAGAAGGCATTGAAAGAATTAAGTGCTAAGAACATTAGTGAATGCAAACTTATGGAGTTTAGAATGGAATGCCGAATATTTTTGCAAAAGCTAGTTGTGAAGCTATTGGGAAAATCCAAAAATCCCTTGTTCGCCACATGAAGTGTTTAGATCCTCGGTTGATGTCAAAAAATAGTGAGACTTGTATTAAGAATCTAACATCCATTCTCACACTTCTTGTTGATGCTCATAGAATACAACCAGAATTATGTGATGGTGTAATATGGCAGTTTAAGGAATTCATGACCAGTGTTACAGCAGTAAAATCTTCATTCATAAACTTTGATCCAGAAGATAAACAACAAAGAGTAGACACATTATTGTATGAGTACATGTCTTCTACTAAAGCTTTTAGTGAACTGTGGAAAGTTGTGAAACTTCTTTTACTGTTGTCACATGGGCAAGCTTCTGTTGAGAGGGGTTTCTCAGTCAATAAGGAGCTCATTGTAGAAAACATGAGAGAGGAGTCAGTTGCAGCACAGAGAATTATTTATGATCATATATCCTATGTAGGTGGTATTGACAAGGTAAATATCTCAAAATCCCTTCTGTTATCAGTTGGAGCTGCACGACAAAAATACATACATTTGGATGATAAGTCCAAAGAAAAGGAAAAGCAGCCATAATTGGAAAAAGGAAAGTTATTTTAGATGAAATTGATAGCATAAAAAAGAAAAGGAAACTCATTGAAGAAGTCAAAGAATTACTTAACTCTGCTGATGATTTAGCTTTGAAAGCTGAAACTACAAATAACATTACATACATTGTAAAATCTAATAGCTTTAGAAAAACTGCTCATGAGAAAAGAGCAGTACTTAAAAAAATGGATATGGAACTTGAAACCAAAGTCAGCCATCCTAAATCTGTATAACCATCCATTGATACTCCATATTTGTGGTATCTTCCAAGCATATAGAGAATTAATACTAAAACATTAAATTTTTATATTTGTACAATTTAAAATAAAAATTAACTTTTTTTTCTTTGAAGCATGTTGAACTTCAAACCAGTTTTGATCTTATATCTTCATAATTATTTAGTGTTTTTCATATGAAGTTCATGTAAATAGACTAGTGAACTCTTCTGTTCCAAAAAGTTATAACTTTCTGCAACTAACTTCCACAATTGGGCTTCTTATTGGACTAAAACTTTGGTAAGTAATATAAAACCTTATATATACTCATACAGTAAATACTCATGGGCTCCTGAAACATATTTTTGCTGTACATTTTACTATGAATTTGTGGCCAAAACAATTCAATCAATTGTCCTTAATGCATTGATAAGATTTTAGTTTATATAACTGACAAACTTTAATTTTTTTTAAAAATGTTTATAAAAAAATAATTCATATAATTAAGATGTCTTATGTTTTGGGAGTTGAACCAAAAGTGGTTATTCTGATTCTGATTATGATTGAAGCTGGTAAACTGGAGGTAGAAATTCCTTATGCTCATCATTTTTTCATTTATGTAAAATACTTTAGAATATCCTAATTTATACCAATAAAAAACTGAAATTTTTTTATGTTTAAGGTTTTTATAAATAGTTTGGCTAGTTCCACATTTTGGAGTAGCACTTCATAAATTTAGTTTAGCAGTGATTTTGATTTAAAAAAAAAAGTAAATTGAGGCAATCTTGTTTGATATAAAAAATAATTTTTGGAAAGTAATATGAGGCAAATGTACTGGTAGACATAGAGGTGGTTAGATTCTTTTGGGTTGGGTGGTGGGCCATGACTTTCTGACTTCTATGATGAAACTTATTTGAAATTTGTCGCCATGTTCCTAAAATTACACTTTCTGTTTTAAACTCTATTGGTTCACCCTTCTATGATCGTCCACTCCCGAATCATTTCTTGAGATGCATAATAATTCCGTGGCTTATGCTTTTTGATTTAACATAACTGTACTACAAATGGGGGGAAATTTTCCTCAAGTCTGGCACATATTCTGTCTAGTAATTAAGATTTTCATTGCCTTCAAAAGTCACATCCCAATTGCAGCCACCAGTGGCAGTCATTGGAAATGTTAAAAAAAAAAATCATTCTCATGTGTGGAAACACTTTTTATCAGAGCTAGAATCCACCTGTGGGCATAACAGGCACATGCCCCATTCCAAAAAAAAAAAAAAAAAAGAGGGCGCGGGGGGATTGAGTAACTAGATAAGTGCTTTGCTTTGTCTCTCGTTTTCAGACATCACACTTTCTCACTTGTGGATTTGCAACTCCACGTTTTTGTCTTACATTGGCCCGAACTTTTCAGTGACCCCCCAGCAGTACTTCAGAACTGCTGTTTGTGATGTACACTGACAGGCAAGCACCCCATCCCCCCTTATGGGTCCCCCAATTTTTACCACCGTGTTTTTTGGAGGATATAAATCTCAGAGATTTTTTTACCAGTCCTCTGCTAGACGTATGCCCTACCCATTCTTAAATTCTGAATTTGCCCTTGCTTTATTTTATAATAATTTCATTTGTTATCAATAATAGTCTGATTACATGGAAGATAGTGCAGAATAGTGATGCAGCTAAAATGACTGATTGAATTAATCATTTTCTAATTGAGGGAAAGGATTTTCTGAATAGCCTTGTGGTAAGTGCATCATGATTCAATTTAGCATTATTGGGTAATTCTCCAATTAAAAACATTAAAAAGAAATGTAATGAGTAAAGAAGCACACTCATCCATTTGCATCTTTTATCATTTTTATTACTTAAAACTGAAATTGCTTTTGAAAAATAATTTGAACATGGTACTGTAAAGCGTAATAATTATCCTGGAATTTTTTGTATATGTCCTGGAAAAGGCCTGGAAAGTCCTTGAATTTTTTCCCCCAAAAGTGTACGAACCCTGATAATTTCATGGAGAATGATTTAATGACAAATTTCTGAAACTTTGAATTAATTAGGCTTATTAATACTTTTTTTCACATGCATAGTAAATAAAGCAAACCATTCGAGTGCAATTTAATGAAGTTTAGAACCAGTGCTGAAACTTGTACTGGAACTACACTAGTGGCCAAAATTGTGGAAACCTGTAGGAAAATTTGTATTTCTTAGGTTTGATGACTCATAACATCAGACTTTTTTAGGATATACCATAAAATTATGTATCATTAGAAAGATAATTTAATGCAGAATGTAATGAACAACTATGTTGAATTATTTTTCTTGAAAGATTTAGTCAAATAACCAGGAAAAGAAAACACAACTGCTTTATGTAACAAGAAGTGAATTTCCTTAACTCAAAACTGACCAATGAGAGTGATTGTTCTGAGGGCCAGTCAGGTGTTATTATGACACAGCATGGAACTAATAAGGTGTTAGTATCAGTCATCACTCATTTGCAGGTATCAGAGCTACTAATAGAACTCCTATTCAGTTGTGTGAGTGTCATCAAGTTGGTCACTGTTTTATTTTCACAGATTTTTCTATTCCTTGGATAACTTCACTAGCTGTGTAACTTCGTAAGATGACAGACAGAGTGAAAAAAGTTGACTGGGGTCACCTAGAAAGTGATGTAAAATACTAGCGTTGCATAAAGAAGGCTACACTTTTGAGGAAATAATAAGATAAGTAGGTATAATTCTAACAAAAGGAGGTGGTATTTCTAAACTGTGCAAGAGGTATCGGCAGAATAAATCTAGTAAATAATTCCGTTTATTGGCATAAAAAGGCAAAGGAATACATTTTCCGCAGGCATTTGCGGCCTTCAGATGGCTTCATCAGGTGGATAATATGCTATAAGGAGAGAATAGAATCAAATGGCAATTCAAACTAATTGTAAAACAAAGTTAAGGAATATATCATACAAGCGAGCAGGAGCTCGTTAACATGCACAAGGCCATGCTGCAATCGAAGAAATTAAATAATATGCACGAGGCCATGCTGCAATCGAAGAAATTAAATTTAAATAACGCAGTGATGGAAAGTTTGTGCTGAACTGTGCCAATTTCATTATCTTGTGCAAAACTGCTACAAATTATGAAAAAATTTAATATTAGCCCAACTGCGCCGAAACGGCAATCCGCAGCAAAAACTGCTGAGCAAAAAAAAATTTCACGCCAAAAAATGCAGTTTTAAACGGTGAATAGAATGACGCCTTTTTAAAGTCTACGCGTAATTTGGTTAAACGTATAGTGACGCTTAATCAACACGTACCGCCTATCCGAATTCGTTGTTTTTCGACATAAGTGACGAATAGGTTTCGCGATGTAGGTGGAACTGATTGAAAAAAGTTTTGTTGTAATCACATGGTATGTAGGAGAAACGATGCTGTACGTTATGAAATTCTAATGAAGATTGTTTACAGATGGTTTGGTGGTCTTTCGGAGTGTTGTGCAATTGATATTGTTTATATGTAGGGATACGTAATTTTCATATTTGCGAAATTTGGCAATATAAACGAATAAATATGAAAATTCGATTTTAACTGCTTTTCCGCAACATCTCGATAATTAAAAATTTTTAAAGCGAAAATAGGACGTAATTTCGGGCAGTACTTGTGCTGTGCGTGTTCTACTTAGCATTCGTTACCCGGAAAACCCCAGGCCACGCCTCTTTCCCTCTCGGCGAGTCAGCCAGCGCCACTGAGTTGCACTGGCCTGCTGGCCTTGAAAGAATACGAATGAGCACATATTTGTTTTTGCATTTTGCTAGTAGACTACAAACTACAAAGCTTGCGATCTGTTTGATAAAAGTATATCAATATGGGCCGCCCTAAGAAGGAATTAGTTGACAGAGTGAAAGAGTTTGACCACGAGGGATTGTATCGAAGCGATACAAATATCATGATGTGCAAATTTTGTAATGTTCGTCTAGAAGGGTAAATTGACTCTCCACATGACATCCAACGCAACAAATGAAGCCTACCAGCATATTGGCAGACTATTTTGTCCATCTGTAGCCGCGACCACACAAACATCATCTTTAAACACAAATTTATTATTGGAAAGCTTCTCTAAAATACCATTTTTTAAAGACATACCACGAGATGAGCTCATCGATGAATACAATCATTTTCACAGACAGCTACTTACAGTGGTCAACCAAGGGACTCCTGTTGATGTCATGCCGATTTTAAAAGCAACAAAATGCTGCTACCTAAACTATGCAAAGGCAGCTATTGAAAGCCTCCATGATTCTCTTTAACAGCATGGGTGCTGAGAGTTATTTCCGTATGTACAACATCATTATTACTGACAGAGAGCAGTAGCTCAATTGGCCTGCCTGCATAAACAAGCTTCCCTCAGATTTATGACACCCGCAATTGAGCTACTAGAAATACCAGCAATAATAATAGCATGTAAGAAGTTGTTTGTTGTAGGTTACAGGTTGGATAGACCTATGGTTTCATTATATTTTCAGTAAGAGCGTTTGGATCGTATGTCCTGGAAAAAAATTCAAAAGTCTTGGAAAAGTCCTGGAATTTTGTGATTGAAAAAGCGTATGAACCATGTTGTTAGTCAAAAGGAACCAAGGAATAAAGCACAATTGATAGAAGGATACATACAATCTTGGTTTCACATTATAACACCTGATGAACTAAACTAAAACACTTGGTTCACTCCATGGGATACTGTTGTAAGGCTGTAATTGTGGCAAAAGTTCACGACTAAGTACTAACAGAAGTTTGAGAAATTGTGAAATGTGCTTTATCATGGTTTTCTGTGTATAACTTCTTTTCAAATGCATTTTTAAAACATCACTTTCTGCATTAAATTATCTTTCTAAGATATACAATTTTATGGTATTATTCTAAAAAGACTGATGTTATGAGACATCAAACCTCAGAATACAAATTTTAAAAAAGTTTCCACAATTTTGGCCACTAGTGTATGTATAGGAATCACATGCTGTAAAACACACATGGCCAGTTTTTTTTTTTTTTTTTTTTTTTTTTTGTTAAAAGCACCAGTACTAATTTCTTATTTGCAGATATCACTGGTCTTTGTATTTAAAAAATATAAAGAACATGCAGGGTGTCCCACTCGCCCCCAAACCTGGCATTTTTTTAATAATTAATATTAACACCAATGAAGATATTGCAACGAAATTTGAAGTGGACTTACCTCATTCCGGGCGAAATGGGATGGCATCACAACATGTGCTGGAAGTGGCCACCATTTGCATCCAGACAGCATTTAACCCGGCACTGTCTGCCAGCAGCCGGAGTGCTCCTTAGTGGCAGACACATTTCTAAGTGTGGCACCACTGAGGAGCAGTCTGCCAGCCAGCCGGATGCGCCTCTCTTCTGCTTTGTTATGCCATTTTGCTGAGCGTGTATACACAATACGGTTGTTGATAGTGAGTGCTCGTTGATAGTGAGTACATGTGAAAATGTATCAGTATACTCTGGAGGAATGAGTGTTTATTGTTCGCACTTATTGGAAAACAGAATCGATAAAGTCTTGTCAACAGCAATTCCTAAAGAGGTTTCCAGGCAGACATCCACCAAGCAAGTCCACCATTTGAGCATTGTCGAAGGAATTGGAAACTAAGGGGACTTTATTAGATGACCATGCAGGAGGTCGTCCACAAATGTCCGAGGAAATGATCCATAATGTAAAGGGCCAACTACTTGCGTCTCCCAGGAAGTCACTTTGCCGACTGTCACAGGAAACAGGGTTGTCCAAAAGCACTTGTCGACGTGCTGTGAAAAACATGAAGCTTCATGAGTACCATATATCTGTGGTCCACGAACTGAAAGAGCCTGACCACATGAAACCAGTGACATACTGTCGATGGTTTCAGACATTTCTTCAGGAAAATCCAGGCATTCTGAACTACATGTGGTTCTCGGACGAGGTGTGGTTTCACCTGTCCGGATACGTCAATTCTCAAAATTCCCATATTTGGGCCAGTGAAAATCCCAACGCAATACATGAAGAATCCCTTCATTCATAGAAAATTGGGGTTTGGTGTGGGATGACCTGGCACTGCATAATTGGTCCCATTTTCTTTGACACAACCATCGCAACAGTTGCATATATATGGAAATCTTCAACACTTTTGTAAATCAATTGGACGACGAAGAACTCTCCATATGGATATTTCCAGCATGATGGAGCGACACCACACACCAGTATGGCCGAAATTCAGACCTTTTTTGGCGACCGCGCCATTTCGAAGGGTCTATGGCCACTGCGCTCACCCAATCTGGTGCTTCTTGATTACTTTTTATGGGGATATCTAAAAGGAAGAGTTTACCAAAAGAAATCGTGAACCATAGATACCTTGAAAGCAAACATCACCAAAGAAATTCAGGCGGTGACAGCTAATGTACTGGCAAAGATGTGCCACAATATGGTGCACCAGATTCAATGCTGTCTAGACACAGATGGTGGCCACTTCCAGCACATGTTGTGATGTCATCACATTTCACACAAAATGAGGTAAGTCCACTTCAAATTTTGTTGCAATATCTTCATTTATGTTAATATATTATTAAAGAAATATGTATTTGCTTTATTATAAAAAAAATTTATGGAATTCTTTTTTAATGATTGTACAATAAATTTAAGCATGATGCTTTTTATCATGCTCAAATTTATTGTACAATCATTAAAAAAGAATTCCATAAATTTTTTCATAATAAAGCAAATACATAAAAAATATTTATTTTATTACAAAGTTTTCATAGAAAATTGGAATTTAAAAAAAATTAAGTTCTCATCAAATACTTACTTTACTGTCTGTGGCTGTTGTTGTATGACATTTTTGAAGCACCCCTGAATCCATGTATTTTACCGGGTGAAAATATGTTGAGGCCACATCTACAATATCCTTTTCAGAATTTCAATAAATCACATTCACAATGAAAGATAATACTCTGCCTAGCATGTTGCTTATCTTAGGAACAATATCAATGAAGAAACAAAACCATGCAGATTGCTGGAAAATCATGCACTAAATGTGCACTGCTTCTGTAGCTTACAGTATATTAAACTTTTCACAATATATTTGATGGCACCCCCCTCACCCCCAAACTATCATATACTGTTACAAAAAACAACTAAAACTGTTACTAACTTAATTCAGTATCATGTGATTAAAAATAACTGAACCAAATAGATAATTTTTAATTTTTCTTACTATGATAAAAGTGCTTTTTCATGTACTAATAAAATTTAAATTTTGATAATAAATGGTAAAAGTGTCAGGACATTATTATGAATGTATGGAAATCCTTGGATACACCTTTCCACATCATCCAGATTCAGAAATCCGGCTACTGATTTTGAAAACCAGTTCTTTTTGCTCTGCACTTTTGTTTAGCATGATCAAGATCAGGGCCTAGTTGAGTATTCTTATCATTTGCCTTTTATAAATTACACGATAATCAAAATGTGAATCAAAGATGTCACTTATGTTTTACTATCTATAGTCACATACTCTTTAATTTAAAACTAAATAATGTTCCTGATGAACTGTGGTATGACTTTAGTTACATAATCATCCTCAAGTTTTACTGTGCATAAGCTTGACATATTACAGAACTGTGATACATTTGTTTGAAGAAAACATTCACACTAAATCTGAGGTGTAAAATTTGAAAAAAATTGCAGAAGTTATTGTAGTAAAGAACTGTTTTGTAAAGGATCTGTCTTTTCAGTTTGATCTTTAATGAATAAATCATCATATATTCATGCCTTAGCCAGATAATAAAAGTCACAGTATTATTAAAGAAATTGAGAAACATTTATTTTGTTGGTAATTTGAAAAATGCAAAAAAAAAAAGGCTAAGATTTCTTGTTTTTGATTTTTTTAATTTACTTTTTTTTTATATGGAGCCACATTGCATTATCAAATGAGCAGAGGACAAAAAAAAAAAACATGCTGTTTGAGTGGTCTTACGCCATTAATGGAAAAAATGTAAAAACGTGGCAGTGAGAGAAATTTGTTCAGTTGAAAGTGTGGAAACAGTGGATAGCTGCACTGCACAAAAATTGTTCTGGCATTTCAATGCTCGGGGCACCAGTCTCAAAGACAAGTTGAGGTCAGGACATCCAACAACCGCCAACACTGGCACCCTGGTCGAAGCTGTAACAGCAAACCCCCATACCAGTGCACAACAATTGGCAGCTGAGGTGGTATCTTCCAAATCCACCCTAATTTGTCACCTGCACCAGCTTGGTCTCCTCCCAGTGCCATCAAAATTTTCCTCACACATTGACACTCCCAGGGGTGTTTGCGAGACCAGATAAAATCCCCTGAAAATCTCACTGACTTACTAGGGTTTTATGACTTTTAATTCAATGAGTATTTTAAAACCAATTATTATACCTTATATTATAATAACCCAATTGTATTATAATAATTCAAAAATTTATTTACATTTACCTTCTTTTAGCAATACTTAACTATTTTAAACATTTAAATCACAGAATATATTATGAAGAAAAATACAATAAACCAGTCTTAAAACACCTGAATTATTAAAAAAAAAAATCCAGTTTCTTTTGTTTCCTTGGAATAAGCTCTGAATCTGCCTTTCTTTTGTATTGAATTTCACAATAACTGTTGGAATGGGAAAGGTTCTTTTTTCCTTCTTCACATACAGAACTGGAAGGTTCCTCAACACACAGGGATTTGGAAGATCCCTGTTCACATATGGAACTACAAATTTCTTTTTGACGTGAACTGGAAGGGATTTCACGAGTTTCTATATTTGAAATAAGCACATCAGAACTAGATTTTTCAGCATTTAAGTCTTCCTGATATGCTCTCCAACTTCTATTGATATTTACAAGTAAATCCTTATTAATTAGATCAGTCATGGGATTTTTCAAGCCATATTTTTGGCAAGTTGTTTCTTTGGAAGACATTAATGCATATTTAACAGTTTGCACTGCATCCAATGAATTAATTTTAAGAGATGTTCTACTGTCAGTCAGAATATCATCCATTAAGTTGAAAGCACTTTCAACTAGTGGGCCGTGGAAGCACGTAAGGCATGCCTTGGCTAATTTTCCTAACATAGGATACTTTTTTTCATTTGTAACTTCATCTTTTAAGTAAGAAATTTTAGACCAATTTTTGCCTATCGCACATTTAATTTTTTTTATTGGTATCACAACAGTAGAGCATTTCATCAGTAATATCAATGTCAGTTTGATATAATCTTAATTCTGCACATAGTTGTGGTTTTTCTACCTCAGAAAATATGAGACAGATAAAAAGATAATTTTTCAAATGCAAACATAGTATTAGTTTTACCTCTTAGCTCTGGGACCAATGCTGTAAAACTAATAAGAAATGAATCTCTAACAGGTAATTTTTGTATATGCATATACTGTGCTGTGTTAGTGTAGGCTTTGACTAAATAGGTTTTGAATTATTTTGCTATCACATGGTCTTTTGATAATCTGATCCAATATACAGCAACTTGCTGGGTAAGTGGAAATTAGAGTTCTTAATATCAAGCTTTAACAAATCCTTGTAAGACATGCACTTTGAAATAACTTCTGGCTTTATAAAAAAAGTAACAAATTTTAACATCAATTTATAAATGCTGGTATGTGACATATGAAGCATTGGCTTTTTGGCTTCAAATAATTTTATGAACACATCAAATTCCGGTAGCACTGCTGTATATAACGCTATTCGCAATAAAGGTTTTTTCTGTAAAACAAATAATCTGTTGACTATTCTTTTTTTCCGAGCTACAGCATCCTTTGTAAGTTTTTGGGAATGTAAAGAGGAATGTACTCCATCTACAAGCTCTTTTTGAAAAGATGAAATATTTCTACACTGCTGGCCACCCAAAATGCAACACAAAGAAGGAAGCATCCGATTGGCCTGAAATTTGCAGCATGCGTCGCCCGCGAGAGGACATGCAAACGATTAGCATTGCAGGGCATATGCAAATCATGTGCGTCCGGTACGCCACTGAGAAGCACTATAAAAATGGTGCACAGAAGGTGGGGTGTAAGTAATAGAAGTGTGTTGTGCTGCCGGACCTGTGCGTAGGAAGCTTCCTGACGACAGTCATTCCAGCACGTTTCGGAGTTCGACAGAGGACGAATAGTGGCTTATCGCGACAGCTGTTTATCGTACCGAGACATTGGCGCCCGTGTGGGACGACATCCAGCCACAGTGAGGTGAGTATGGATTCGGTGGGTGCAGGAGGGACGGGCGGACTGACGTGAGTGATTGCCGCAGCCACGGCACACCACCGAACGAGAGGACCGGCATGTACTGCGGGCATTGACGGCTCGCACTGCCACATCATGAACGTTAGCGCAGGAATTAGGGTGTGTTGCGCAACAACCTGTGTCAGCACGTACCATTCGATGTCGTCTGCAGGAGTGGGAACTTGATGCACGGCGCCCATTGCTCCGATTACCATTTACGTTAAACCACCGGCGATTGCGGCGGCAGTGGGCCGTTGAACGCCGCTCCTGGGCTGCGGAATGGCACGACATTGTCTTCTCCGACGAATCCCGCTTCTGCCTGCAACACCACGATGGTCGGATCTGCGTGTGGCGGCACCGCGGCGAGAAACTGTATGACGCCTGCATTATGCATCGCCATACCGGTCCGTTGCCTGGCGTTATGGTTTGGGGCGCAATTGGATATGACACCCGCACTCCTCTGCTACGCATCACCAGTACACTCAACAGCCACCACTACATCTCCGACGTTTTGGAGCCTTTAGTCCTCCCTTACCTGCAGGACCTGCCAGCGGCCACATTTTAACAGGACAATGCGCGCCCGCACGTGGCACGCATCGTTCAACAATTCTTCAGGGCCCACCAGGTATGACTGCTGCCATGGCCTGCCTGTTCTCCCGATATGTCACCCATTGAACACGTCTGGTCGCTGATCGGCAACCGAGTAGCCCGGCAAGCACCACCCGCGGCTACGCCTGATGAACTGTGGCAATGTGTAGAAGCAGCCTGGACCGACACACCCCAAGCCCACATCCAAAGCCTCTTTCGTTCGATGCCGCGGCGTGTAGCGGCCGTTATTGCCAGCCATGGGGGCCACACGAACTATTGATGTCTGCGTGTTCCGCAAGTCACACGGGCCTGTAAGCCCAATCGTTTCATCTTTGTATCTGTTGTTATGTGTCCAGTAAATCTGGCTTTGCTATCTCGTGTCCTTCTTGGTGTTGCGTTTTGGGTGGCCAGCAGTGTATTATCATACACAGCTTCGACATCAGAAAAATAACACTCTTTATCTTTTTTATCCACATAACAAAAATAAAATACTATAAGAGCATCCCAAAACTCTTTAATTCTATTTAAGACAGTTAAAATATACACCCACCTGTGATCTGGCCTCTTCAAGGGCTTCAGTTTTTTAATTCCAAGCACTGCACATATTTTGAAAAAATTCTCCCTTTTGCTACAGCTTTTCATGTCAAAATAAATATCATCAAAAAATCTTCCAAGTAAGTTTCGAAAAACGAAAAATTTTTGGCACAGTTATTTGCTATATGACAAGTGTTACCATCAATATCTAATAAGTGAGGTGCTTTATTTCTTCTTATTCTAGTTTCGACACCACTTATTTTCCCACGCATAGTGTTACACGAATCCATTAAAATACTAGTTAAATTTTCCCATGGAATCTGATTTTCTTCAATGGTACTGATAATTGCTGTATAAACAGCTTGCGAATTGCAAGATTCCAGTTTTAAAGAAGCAAGATGATGAACCACAACCTCACTGTGATCGTCATAATAAAACTTCACTAGCATTGCAAGTATGCTCTCTTGTGCATTGCTAGTACTTTCATCCACATTTAAAAAAAACATTGTGGTTCTTAAAGTTCTAATTATATTTTCTTTAACTGTTCTGCCAATTCCATATTTTAACTTGTAACATACAGTAGTTCTGTTCATGTACAGAGATTTCAGCGCAGTTCGGTCCCAGCTTAATTCTTGACACAGCTCAATCAAATTTGGCACCAAACTGAAAGAAAGAGAGTTTTCAGCGATGAAAGATGATACTAATACTTCTTGACGAGCTTTTCTTGTCATTATATCAAGTGATCGATTATCGCTCTCCACCAGATCATCCGCATTCTTCGCACTTGCATAATGACTCAGGGTCATTGAACTTTTAACACATTTTGAACTTTTAATATGTGTCATAGTTTTTGCATGGTTCATTAAGGTTTTATAACCTTCTCCACCATATTTCAGTAATGAGTTGCAAAACACACAATAAGCTTGTCCTGATCTATTTTCTTGCACCACGTGCTGACGGTATCGTCATTACTATCAGTGCGTTCAAGCCAATCCCATCGAAAAGCATTCCAGACAGATTCTTCTAATTTGATTATATCAATGGCAATATCAAGAAATTTTATACTGAAAGCCACTACTTGATTATCAGCGCCAAACGGAAAGGAGACAAATTCACTTCTCGCACTAGCATCTCAACTCTCAACACAGGTCCCTATGGAAGTTCTAGTGTGCATACTCATAGACTTCTTCTCACCCACCACAACCGGAAAACACATGACACGAAGGCATGAATCTAGCAATTCCTGCTGCAGACATATGAGTTATAGGTTCTAGCATTCAAAACCCTACCACAGTAGAATTCAGTGATCCGGGATCGTGCAAAAAAACCCAAAAAACCCCCCACTGCTCTGACCTTTAGCAAATGGGAAGATCGTTTAAATCAGAGGAGCAAATGCCGCCATCAGTGACAGAGGAGGGGACGGTACCAGGAGTGTCACACAAAGCGCATCAGATAAACAATCCAGACGGCCGCCATCAACGGCAAAGGGGTGTTGTGATTCATAATGGTTGGGGCCGGTGGTCTTTCTCCCCTTGGCACTGTTTATAATGGCTTTTCCCTCTCATCTGAGGCTGGCTTTCGGAGGAGAAAAGAGGTGCATGTGCTAAGCCGCCAAGCATTCTTCCCTCCCTCCTTTGTGCCCAACGCTGGTCACTTGGTAATGTTTCATCCATGAATGGTATGCTTTTCTAAATCCCCGGAATTTCAGGGGCGCCTTGTTCAAATTCCCCGGAGCACAAACAGGCCTGCACTCCAGTAGACAGAACTACATGTCACATTCTGCCACACATTGCTGTCAAATCCATAGGATGATATGTGTTGGACTTGTATTGTCACAGGGTGATGAAAAGTGAATATTGCTACATTATCCTATCACTAGGAACCAGTGGCTGAGGCCACTCCAGGAAGCACAGCCGGTTATGTAAAAAGAGCAGTTTGAGAGGAAAGTCATGCTATGCATTTGGTGGAATTGTGAGGTTTCTGTTCAGTGGGAATTCCAACCACTACAAACCAATGGCTAAGACATGCCAGAAAGCACAGCCAGTGGTGCAAAGAGGGCAGTTCACTGGGAAAGTCATAATGTGCATTTGGTGGAATTGTGATGGTCCTGTTTAGTGGGAATTCCAACCACTGGAAACCATGCCAGAAAGCACAGCCAGTCATGCAAAAACTGCTGTTTGAGAAGAAAGTCATGCTGTGCATTTGGTGGAATTATAAGGGTCCCGTGCACTGAGAATTCCAACCACTGGCTGAGGCAACACCAGGAAGCACAGTTAGTGATGCAAAGACAGCAGTTTGACAGCAAAATCATGCTGTGCATTTGGTGGAATTGTGAGGGGTCCTGTTCACTGGGAACCAGTGGCTGAGACCATGTCTGGAAGCACATCCAGTGTTTAAAAAAGGGCAGTTTGAGAAGAAAGTCATGCTGTGTATTTGGCAGAATTGTGAGGGTCTTGTTCACTGGGAATTCCAATCACTAGTAACCAGTGACTAAGGGTAGGCCAGGAAGCATAGCCAGTGGTGCAAACAGAGTGGATCAAAAGGAAAGTCATGTTGTACATTTTATGAAATTGTGAGTGTCCTGTTCACTGGGAATTGCAACCACTGGCTGAGGTCAGGCCAGGAAGCACAGCCAGTGGTGCAAAGAGGGCGGTTCGAGGGGAAAGTCATACTGGGCATTGTGTGGAATTGTGATGGTCCTGTTCACTGGGAATTCCAACTACTGGGAACCAGTGACTAAGTGTAGGCCAAGGAACCACAGCCAGAGGTGCAAAGAGAGTGTGTCAAGAAGAAGTTATGCTGTGCATTTGGTGGAATTGTGAGGGTCCTGTTCACTGGGAATTCCAACCACTGGGAACCAGTGGCTGAGGCCACTCCAGGAAACAGCCAGTGGTACAAATAGGGCTGTTCAAGAGAAAAGTCATGCTGTGCACATGGTGGAATTTTGAGGGTTCTGTTCACTAGGAATTCCAACCACTGAGAACCAGTGGCTGAGGCCACATCAGAATGACTAAATACTTGTTGAGGACCAGAATCAGCAAACACAAAAGATACACTAAGGAAGGAAGATCATCCACAGCTCTCTCCAGAGAAGTGACTTTCAAGTCCACAGTTTTGTTATGGGATGGTATTAAAAAATTAACTTCCTACTCCAACCCAAAAGCAACAGCATTACGAGAAATGCTGAAAATCATCACTAGCCGTGATGCATCAATGATAGCATCTCCCTGGAGTTGCCAAAAATTTGGATCCAATGCCTTAATGATTCCCCACCCCACCACCACCACCACCAAATTCCCACATGCCCAACCAACACACCTTGTGATTTCAAATTTATAACATGCTGTGTATTTAATCATTCCTTATTTGTCTTGCTTAATCATTCTCATATTTAAATTGTAATGTTTTAGTATTTCAGTTTGTTCTATGCTGTTAGCCTTGAAAAAGCTATTTGCCGATGAGCGAAAGCTTTGGTGAAATGTATGTTTAATTTCTTGTGCCAATAAACAGATAGTTACTTCAGTGCTGAACATTTGTTGTCAAAGCCCATTGTTGATTACCTGTTTACCCAAGCAAGACTGACCTCTTCCATATTTGATTTCTAATTTGTTTACTGATATTTCTATATTTACAGTAGTGTTTCTTACAGGTTAGTTATCCCAACATTTTTGTTACTGAAATCCACCCAACATCAAGAGAAAATCATATTTCAGTGTAACTGTATTAATTGAAGTGTTTCTTGATTAGTTCTTACCTGGAACTCCCTTACTGATGTATGTTGCCATTTATCATAATATTGAATTCCAGAGTTTCTTTGTCAATTTTTAAAATGTAAGGCAAAAAAGAAAAAAATCACAGGAAAACAATATCCTTTTTTTTTCTTATAACAGAAATGATTTTTTGTGAATTTGTTTTACAGAGACAAATGGTAAAAGAAGGCAAGATGCATGGTTTTCTTCGCATGTACTGGGCTAAAAGATTTTGGAATGGACCAGTAGTCCAGAAGAAGCTTTAAGCATTGCTCTTTACCTTAATGACAAATATGAGTTGGATGGTCGTGACCCTAATGGCTATGTCGGTGAGTAAAAATGCATTTTATGCACTGCTGTATACATATCTAAATATATATATATATGATCATGTATTTTTTAGATTGTTTACAAGGATATTGAGTAATTACAGTAGAAATTGTGTCTTATGCATTTTTGGTATGCACAGAATAAAACAGTGGGTAACAATAGAGGTGATGCTTGGTGGAATAGTGAGATTGAAGAGGCAGTAAAGAGAAAGAAGGAAGCCTATTTGGGGATGTTGCAAGGTAGAGTTTCTGAGGATTAATATCACTGTAAGAAGCATGAGGCAACTAAGCTGGTTCACCAGAGTAAGGCAAAAGATAGGAAGGAGATGGTGGAAAGGCATGAATTGTTTTTTTTTGGAAAGATAGAAAAACTTTCTCGAAATACATGAGACTCAGGAAAAATAGGGAAAACAAAGTTGTAAGTTGTGTGAAGAATAGGATTGGAGAAATGATATGGGAGTCCAATGAGTTAAGTGAAAGATGGGGTGAATACTTCTGTGAGTTATTAGATCAAGAAAGCAAAGGTGATTTTGAGGTAGAAGCAGATGATGTCACAGTGAAGGATGGAAGCACAGGAGGAATCTCCAGAGAAGAGGTGTGTAAAGCTCTAAAATTTCTTCAGAATGGTAAGGCTCCGGGAGTTGATGGCATAACTGCTGAGATGTTGAAATATGATGGTGACTGTAGTTGACTGGTTAATTGAAATTTGCCAGTTGTGCTGGGAGTTAGAAATGGTCCCTCATAATTGGAAGGATGCTATCACTGTTCCCTTGTATAAGGAAAAAGGTGATCAGACTGAATGCAAGAACTATCGTGGCATTAGCCTACTGAGTGTCCCAGGGAAAGTGTTTGGTAAGGTCATTGAAGAAGTACGAGGTTTTACACCAGAGAAAGTGTGGGATGTTCAGAGTGGTTTTATGCCTAGTAAAGGCAGCACTAACCAAATTTTTTCATTATACATGATTGAAAAGTATCTGGCTGTTGGTAAGAAAGTTTTTGCTGCCTTCATAGATTTAGAGAAAGCTTACGACAAAGTAAATAGGATACTTTTGTGAAAGATATTGAATAAATATGGTGTTACTGCAAATCTACTTAATAGTGTAAAAGCCATGTATGCTGACAGTAGAGCTTGTGTACAAGTTAATGGTGTTTTATCAAAACGTTTTTCTGTTGGTGAAGGAGTCAGACAAGGTCGTGTAATGTCACTATGGCTGTTTAATATATTTATGTATGCGTGATGCCAAGGTGGACAATACTGGTTTATGTCTTGGTAATATCCATGTATGCAGATTGCTGTATGCTGATGATACAGTCTTGTTGACAGAAAGCAAAAGTGAGTTGCAGAGTATGTTGTCCCGGATGTACGAAGTTTGCATGAAATTTGAACTGAGTATAAATAAGGGAAAAAAACAAAGTTATGGTTTTTGAGCGAGGAACTGTTAGCTCTCAATTTAATATAAGTCGAAATCGCACAGTGATTGACTAGGTGAATGATTTTGTGTATTTAGGAAGCATGTTTGACAGAGAGAAAAAATTAGATGGTGAAATTAGTAGGCGAATGAATTCTTCAATGAAAGTCATAGCTGCTTTAGGAGCTTTTCACAGGAATGATGGGTTCTCAAGAGAGGCTCGCATGGCTGTGTATGAAAGTGTAATTGTTCCTACTCTAATGTATGGCAGTGAAACCTGGATACTACAGAAGAAACATAGGAGGAATGTGTTACTGACAGGGGGTTTATGGCAAGTCATGTTCTGATCATGTGAGGAATGAAGATGTGTTGCAATTGTGTAATGTGAAGCAAAATGTTGTTAGCATGGTGGAGACTAATATTCTTCCAAGGTTTGTCCGTGTTGAAAGAATGAGTCATGAGATGCTTACTATGAAATTTTTTTTAGCCCAAGTTTTCGGCAGGAATAAAAGGCAGAGGAAAGCCAAGGAAGTCATGGGAGGATCAGATTCAAGAGTGTCTGCATGAGAAAAAGATTGAGTATGAAGTATAGAAGGTCTTGTGTATGTTTTGTGATGGATGTCAGTAAAGCCCGAGTTGTGTGCCAAGATCGCTGTAAATGAAAAAACATTTGATATGACAACAGTAAGTAAATAATTAGTTAAAAATTTAGCTGGTAGTTTGTATTTCTTTGTGTAGCTAACCTCTGAATCTCAGAGAACAGCTTAGTGATTTATTGTTATATATTATTTACCACATTTTAATTGTATAATTGGAATCATTTTATAATTTAGTAATTTGGACTACTTGTACTCTGCTGTAGCTCTCTCACAGCATAAACAAACAGTTTATATTCTAACAAGCTACTCATGGCAGTGCTGCTTTGCCAATTAAAAACATCATGATTTTAATTTTCTGCTGCATTTCCATGCCAGCACATCACAGCTGGACTTAGATGATGGTTGATATACTTCCAGCAAGCATTTGCATTGCACTTTGCCAAATCCAAATTAGTTGTCCAATTTGAAAGTTATGACAGTCTGCTATAGAACACAAGATGTCACTCTGGCAGGAAAAGGTAAACTTTTCTTGTTCTGGTACGCATAATTATTTTATATTTGCCTGTACATCGTAATTATAATTGTCTATTCTTCCTGACCTGATATGCCTAATAATTCCCTAATACTACCCCCCCCCCCCAGCATCGTTAAAAATTTATTTCAGCCTTTTTTGCCTTAGCCACTCTTATGTCTGATAATAAGAACTGCCAGATCAAAGGATGTCTCAAATGAGAGTAACATTTTCTGGTTCCTTTCTCATCTGTTCTTCATTTTTCCTATTGCCTTGTGAGGTGGATTATTTTCATAGATGGTCATCTCTGTCATAAAATCCAATGAAGTCATGCTCTTCAATTGTGAACATAGAAAGGCTGTTCCATAAAAACTGAGAGTATTTTTTTTGAGTTGGCAACAGTGTGAAGGGGGTAATAACCATGCAGATGACTAACTGAATTAAGGAAGTGTCTATGGCAACAGTTATTAGCCATGGCAGACGATTCTGGTTTTCTTATTGTGCAGTTGTTTAAGGTACGTCTGCATTGTGCGATAACATTTTGCTATCGTTCGGGTAAAACGGCTTCAGAAACAATTGATTTAATGAAAAAAGTTTACAAAGATAAATGTTTGAGTGAGTCAATAACTTTTAGATGGCACCATGATTTCAAAAAAGGGCGTTTGTTGGCAGAACTCGCTCCTATGCCTGATCGACCTAAAAGTGTTGTTATAAAGTGTATTATTGTTAACACCGTTTGGGCAGTCCTGCAAAAAGATCGATGAATGATGTGTAAAGACATAGCAGCATCAATTATTATTTCAAAAACGTCGGCATTCCGCAGTCTACGCGACCAATTACTGCTGTATCATGTGTGTTCCAGATGTGTGTTCCAGATGGTACCTCATGACCTGAGGAGAGTACAATTGTTAGCCAGAGTTCAGGTGTGTCATGAGTGGAAACAACTGATTGTAAATGATCAAAACTTTCTAAATACAGTAATAATTGCCAATGAAACATGGGTCCACTATTTCGACCCCCTAGCAAAGCGTGCAACAAGTGTCTGGAAACACAAGCTCGCCTCCACCGAAAAAGTCCGCCAAAACAAATCAGCTGAGAAGGTGATGATGATAATTTTCTTTGATCATAAAGGTGTAGTCTACCACCATGGCGTTACTCCACAAATTACTGTCGATGCTGAGTATTACATTTCAGCCTTAATGCGTCTGCAGCGGCCGGAACTGGTGGGCAAGTGAACCCTACACCATGATAATGCCCATCCACATGTGGCTGCTTGTGTTCAAATGTTTCTTACGAAATGCAGTATTGAAATCATACCACAGCCTGCCTACAGTCCTGACTCACCTCATACGATTTCTGGTTGTTTCCAACAATGAAGGATATAAGTTCCATGGCACAATATTCAACACAGATGCTGACGTTATTCAAGCTGTACAGGAGTTGCTAAAGCAGCTTCCACAAAATGCCTTTGCCACATGCTTTGAAAAGTGGATTGGACGACCATTTCATATCACCCACGGGAAAATACTTTGAGAAAGAATAACTTATATTTTCCTGTACCTATATTTCTTCATTTTGTGTGATTTTACTCTCAGTTTTTATGAAACGGCTGTTGTACATCTCTCGCATATCAACGAAGAGTTTAAATTTTTACTATACCAATTCCTGGGGTATGTTAAATGTCAGAACTAAATTTTGTATAATGCTATTAACTTTATGTAGGGAAAGAATTCACATATCTAATTTTATGAAATGTTGGACAAGGTACATTTTACTTTTGATTAAAAGGGAAACTGAACAGTGATGAATAACCAAAGGAATGAAGTAGGTAGCAAATGCTGAATAATGCAACAATAACTTAATCACAAAACTTCAGGTGATGAACATTTGCTATACAATAAATTCTCCTCATTATTCAAATAACAAAATTATAAGTTTTGACTTTAGAATGAAATCTTTCATTTAAATTACACTAAATAGATTGAATCAAGTTAAAAGTCAATTACTGGACTTGGCAAGCCAATTTACAAATACTTTTCTGAAGAAAAATAAGTTAGAATGATAAAGTAATTTTCCTTCCAAATTCATCAAAATTAAGTTGGTAGCATTGCAGTTAAAATAAGCCTGTCAAAGAATGGTGCCTTATTTTACTCAGGATGTTCATCCCTTTAATGGTGAATGAGCAGTGGGTTTGATAAAATGTACAAAACTGTCATGTGGTCGGATCACATGTGGCTTGAAATTCCTGTGGGATGTTGTTATTAACGAGCTTTTGCTTACAGTTCAGCTGTAGTCACAGGTAAAAATGAATGTACTTATTTAACTGAGTAGCTGAAATGATATAGGCTAATTAAGTTGAGTGAAAGCAGTGTGAGAGTAGCATTTTGAATAAAGAAAATTTCAACATAATCCTGTTCTTCAACTGCAACTTTTTATGGCTTACAGAAATTAAAAGTCTTAAAAGTGAGATTGAAGTATTATTATAAATATTCAACTGTGAATTTTTTTCCTAGTTGGAAAAAATTGATTTTTCCAATATCTTACCCTATCTTGATAAAGAGTGAAAGCTTAATTAAAACTATAGTTCCCCAAATAATATATGTTTTGTTATTTTTAGTGTTTTCAACTTGTGAATTACTTTGTTTTACATTTAAACTTTTGTGTCTGAGTCATTATTCGTTAATGCTGTTCCACAGTGCTCCCAATAAAGGAACAACATACTTTCTTTTATGAGTGGCAAAATGGCATGTATGAGTTGTGATACTGCAGTTTTCTTACATAAATTACAAAACCATATTAAGTATTAAAATAAAAAAATGGGGTGTTATAGTCATTATTTCTGTGATGCTATCCCCCCCTCCCCCACACACTTCAGGAGTCCTCCTGGGCAGTTGCATAGCTATGACTGGCACGCTAGGGCAAAATACATAATTTACTTTGTTTGGAAAACAACAACACAGACGGTTTAGAAAGTAGTTTCGGGAAAAGACTTGACTGTCAGTAAGCACCTACCTGAGAAAAGTTTGTTCTTTTTCAACCTAGATTAGAAAAAAAGTATATGTTATGAATCAGTGCATGGGATAGCACTTAACAAAATGGCAAAACAAAAACAGAAAATCTGTTGCCCCATTGAGGTGCTGGGTTCTGATCATTTGTCTGAGATGGTTCTGGGAAAAAAATAGATGGTGCATTTGTCTGATGGCACAATGACTTTCTATAGTTCATGTAGTCGTTAAACTCCATAAAAAAAGTGGTGAACATTTAATTGTAAGGAAATTTTCTGCATGTGAAAAGTGTATGTTCCCATACTATAAAATTACATGCCATGGCACATTTCCAGCTTTAGCAACATCATTTCAGCCTTTTTGATGCCATCATAGACAGGCACTCGAGGGAGAATTTGCCCCTCTCCTTCACCCCCATCACTACACCTCTGTTCTTAGGTGGCAGGGGCATAAATACTTTATTTGTATCCATTTGTCATTTTTCTTTTTCCATAGTTTTTTCACCCTCTCTGTCTAATCCACATGCATCCATGCTTTAAAGAGTGAGTCATCTTTGTTTTTTATTTTCAAAAATTTATATTCTATTTACTATAATTGATGATAATGAGTTTGTTGTCAAAATAATTGAAAATTTTGACCTATGTAATCTGTTTATAAGATTTATTTTCAAAATTGTAACATGCCCAGTCCAGCACGTTGTCCAGAAAAATACATGCCGGAACCAAAATTTTACATGCCCAAATACACATACAGATAGATTATAAACATATAAAACAAGTTGTAAATGAATTTATGGCACCTCTATTCATAGTGATTGTGGAATAACTTTTTTACGGGTCTTATAGAGGTTATTTTTCATGAAAGTTGGTTGTCAAATTTTTGAACTAAAGCCTAGTTCGTCATCAGGACTATGTCACTGGAGTAGTTGCTGCCACTCAGTTGGAAGAGTCCAACCACAATTATCGTTAATTGTGGTACTTTTTCTTCTTGCTATTTCGATCCCTTCTTCTAGTTTCCTCTTTACTAAGTTTGACTGGTAGGCGATTATTTTCACTGAGTTCCAATTTATGGAGTGTCCACTTGCTTGTATATGTCTGTCTAGCCCTGTTTTGTTACTAATGTTCCTAATAGCTGCTTGGTGTTCTTTTATTCGGACCTTAATACTGCTCCCTGTTTCTCCTATATAGCTGAGTCCGCAGTTACAGTCGATGCAATAAATTACTCCTTCTTGCAATTGGATGTCCAATTCTTTCTGCTTTAAAGCTGGCAGGAATTTCTTTATTTTGTTATTAAGATCTGGAGCTAGCCTGATATTATATTTTGCTCCGATCCTTTTCAGTTTCTCGAAAAGTCCCTTGTGATACGTAATTTTGCTGGTGAATTTGAAGTTGGTTTTTCTCCTGCTTCTTTTTTGGCACTTGTCTAAATATTTTCTCAACATATGGGGAGGGGTAATTGTTTTCTGCCAATATTTCCTTTAATTCTTCTTTGTGAAGATCTTTTTGAGTATCTGAAGAGACCAGGATTTCAATTTTTTCCAAAAATTGTCTCACCGTATTCGATTTAATATAATCAGGGATATAATTACAACCTTTCCTCTGCAACACTTAATAAAAAATGTATGCCGATTGATTTAGAAAGCATTTGTAGTAAGGTAGAAAGAGAAGATGAAAATACAGCAGCCACTTTAAAGAAAGAATTCTCAGACTGCGTCTCAAAATTTGTAAAAAAGCCAGTAAAAGGTGCGTACAATTTTAATAGAAATGCCATTACTGACCTTAAAAAATTCAAAGCCAATGATAAAGTTGTAGCACTGAAAGCAGATAAAAGCAAAGTTTTGGTATTGGTAGAAAAAGAGAAGTATTACAATAAAATGGAAGCTGAATTGAGCAAGCCTTATTATGAAGAACTCAATGGTAACCCTATAGATCAAACTGTCAAAAATCTTAAAAAATTAATCAGCTCTTTAAGAAATAAAAAACAGCTTAATGAGCTCTTCAAAAACTTCTCCAAAATCCAGTCAAGAGTTCCACAGATCTATGGTACAATAAAAGTTCACAAGAAGGACATCCAATAAGACCTATAATAGACACTAGAAATTCGCCACTCTCCAACATTAATTATTATTTGCTTGGTCACCTCAGAGATATTTTCCCTTCTCCTCCCTACCTACTAAAAAATTCCATGCAGCTTAAAGGAAAACTGGACAACTTGCCAGAATTAATTCATCCAGTAATGGCAAGCCTGGATATAGTATCTATGTATACCAACATTAACCTGGACCTCGCGGAAAAAATAGTATTCCATAATCACAATAGAGAAATACTACTTGGCATATATAAACTGCTCCTATTTTCCTTCAAGAATAATTTCTTCCAGTTTGGAAAGAAATATTACAGGCAAACTTCAGGACTTGCAATGGGTTCTCCACTAGCACCTCTGCTAGCAAATTATTATATAAGTAAACTAGAGGCAAAAATCCTTATACAACCCTCCTTATTTGCTCTCTATGTAAGGTACATGGATGATGTCCTAATTATAGTAGATACTGTGGACCAATCTCTACCCTCTCAGATTCTGGCAGAATTTAACTTACTAGAGAATACCTTGCAGTACACCCTGGAACAGGAAAAAGACCATAGCATCAATTTCCTAGATTTAACCTTGACCTCAAGCGAGGGGAAAATATTCACTCAGCTTTTTAGAAAACCCACCAACACAGGGAAGATGTTAGACTTCTGCTCATTCCACCCTGATTATATTAAATCGAATACGGTGAGACAATTTTAGGAAAAAATTGAAATACTGGTCTCTTCAGTTACTCAAAAAGATCTTCACAAAGAAGAATTAAAACAATTACCCCTCCCCATATGTTGAGAAAATATTTAGACAAGTGCCAAAAAAGAAGCAGGAGAAAACCAACTTCAAATTCACCAGCAAAATTACATACCACAAGGGACTTTTCGAGAAACTGAAAAGGATCGGAGCAAAATATAATATCAGGCTTGCTCCAGATCTAAAAAACAAATTAAAGAAATTCCTGCCAGCTTTAAAGCAGAAAGAAGTAGACATCCAATTGCAAGAAGGAGTAATTTATTGCATCGACTGTAACTGCGGACTCAGCTATATAGGAGAAACAGGGAGAAGTATTAAGGTCCGAATAAAAGAACACCAAGCAGCTATTAGGAACATTAGTAACAAAACAGGGCTAGACAGACATATACAAGCAAGTGGACAGACACTCCATAAATTGGAACTCAGTGAAAATAATCGCCCACCAGTCAAACTTAGTAAAGAGGAAACTAGAAGAAGGGATCGAAATAGCAAGAAGAAGAAGTACCACAATTAACGATAATTGCGGTTGGACTCTTCCAACTGAGTGGCAGCAACTACTCCAGTGACGTAGTCCTGATGACGAACTAGGCTTTAGTTCGAAAATTTGACAACCAACTTTCATGAAAAATAACCTCTATAAGACCCGTAAAAAAGTTATTCCAAAATATAAAACAAGCGAAACACACAGTCACATATGGTAAAAGGTTCATTTAGCGGTAGCTTTCGGTCATCCTACGACCTCGATCACCCGCGATCAACTGGATGGGCTGGTTGCCAGAACTACAATTTGAAGTTGGGGTGTTGGAAATGTTGCCAGATTTTAGAAGAGCGATCCAAATAAATGGGATTTGGTCAGGGGTCTCTGAATTGCCCTTTTGCAATAATGTGCCTGCTTAAAGACAGGGATCCTGTCTCACCCTTGGACACCCCTGGAGTTGGTGCTATTCCCATTTCAACTTCCTCTGGTCTCTCAGTGTATATTGGAAGCACATACCAAAGCATCAAAACAAGACTTGGTGAACACAAAAAAGATGTTTCCAATGGTCTTCCAAAGACAGCTTTATCTGCACTAACCCTTGAAGACACATCTGCAGTTCCCATTTGGAAAGAAACCAAAAAAGTTGCCCCATTCATCAACAAGGCCTCTCTGCATTTCCAAGAGAGCATTGAAATTTTGTTCACCAAAAACTGCAATTCAGAGACCTCTCACCAAATCCCATTTATTTGGATCTCTCTTCTAAAATCTGGCAACATTTCCAACACCCCAACTTCAAATTGTAGTTCTGGCAACCAGCCCATCCAGTTGATCGCGGGTGATCAAGGTCGTAGGATGACCGAAAGCTGCCGCTAAACGAACCTTTTACCATACGTGACTCTGTGTGTTTCGCTCACTTTATATGTTTGTGTTATTGTCACGTGAAGCCTGAGTTTTAAACCAAGACACATTATGTACATACTATACTATTTTCTCCTAAATATTTCAGAAACAAGTATTTCTATTGCATTTCATCAATTGCCCCCAGCAATGAAATATGAACTTGCCTATTGGTCATTCCATGCCAAATCTGCACAAAAATGTAACATTTTTGACCTGAACCCTTTTGATTTTCATAAAACTTGTGAATTGCAGGCTTTATAAAGAAACTAATCAGTGCAAAATTTCAGCTTCCTACGTACAATATTTCTATACTTATAGGGCTTGAGGTTGCTGGGTTCTGATCAATTTAAAAAAATGGCAGCTTTAGGCAGACTGAACCCACTTTATAACATGTAAAACAGAAAACTCACAGACGTTAAAACATCTTTGTGAAGGCATTATTATGTTTACCATGCCTATCATAAATAGCAATAACTGTAGACATAAGTGGTCAACGGAGCTCATATTTGGCCCATTTGAAAGCTTATATTTCTTTTGAGATATCGCATAATCGTGTTATGGGCAGTTTAGGTTTCAAAGTTATCCATTTTGATCTTGAATCTCTCAAGACACAATCCCATTAATTTTATTAAACAAAGCAGAGAGAGAGAGCATCTGAGTAGTAACAAAATTGACTGCAAAATAAATAATAATAATAAACATTACTTTTTTTCAAACTTTTTATCCTGTGAAGAACTAAATTTTTACATGCCCTGGGTATGTTGAGCAATTTAATTTTTGAGCCCTGGTTATTATACAGGGTGATTCAGAACTCATGGGACAAACTTTAAGGGGTGGTAGAGCACACTGCAACAAAAATTTTTTGTATAGGAATGTATGCAAGTAACACGTTGAGGCACAAACACAAGAAATGGACATGAAAGGAAACATAAATTGTTTACTTACAACATCTTTGACAAGTGCTTCTTTACAGCAATTTTTACAGTAATTGCTCAAAATTGCGTCCACCAACAGTAATACATGTGTGGCAGCGTCGACGGAGTGATTGGCATACAGTTTCAAAGATGACAGGTATTTCTCGCACACGTGCAGCTGAAACGAATATTCGAGCAACGAGGTCCTCAACAGAGTGTACTGGAGTCTCGTAAACGAGGGCTTTCAGATGTCCCCATAAGAAGTAATCGAGGCTCGATAAATCGGGCGATCGGGGTGGCCAACGGACTGGTCCACCACGACCAATCCATCGCGTCCCAAAAGTGGCATCCAGGTAATTGCGCACATTAATGCTGAAACCACAGTCCTTGTCGGACAGCCAGTGGTACATCTTGAAGCAATTCTGGTAAAACCTCTTTCAGAAAAATACGATAACATCTGCCATCGAGTCGTGTTGGTAGTAGATATGGGCCAAGCAGGAAGTTGTTCACAATACCCACCCACACATTTACAGAGAATCGTTCTTGGTACGTCGACGCTGCCACGCATGTATTACTGTTGGTGGATGCAATTTTGAGCAATTATTGTAAACATTGCTGTAAAGAAGCACTTGTCAACAATGCTGTAAGTAAACAATTTATGTTTCCTTTCATGTCTATTTCTTGTGTTTGTGCCTCAATGCATCACTTGTGCCCATACATTCCTATACAAAAAAATTTTGTGTTGCAATGTGCTCTACCACCCCTTAAAGTTTGTCCTATGAGTTCTGAATCAACTTGTATTGTAGAAATTATTGATGTTTGTAAAGCAACTCATTGTGTGTGCTATTGCAATGAAATGCTGCTGGACACGTTAATGCACTCATAAAATAACATTTAGAATAATGTCATATAAACCAATATTTGCACATGTAATATGTATATATTTCATTTTAAATTTCATGTATATGCCATTTTTCCCATGCATCAATTTTGACAAATTATAGGACACACTTAATGATTTTTCCATTTTAGGGTGTATGTGGTCTATATGTGGCATCCATGACCAAGGCTGGGCAGAACGCCCAATTTTTGGAAAAATTCGTTTCATGAATTATAAAGGATGTACAAGGAAGTTCGACGTAAATCAGTTTGTAGCTAAATATAGAGAAAAGAAATAGTTCGCAGCTGCACCATCATAAGAAAAAACAAGAAAGAAAAATAGTTCATGACTTTATCATTTACTGGAAAATAAGTCAACTTTTATTTTAACATTGTAGTTTTAATAGGAAGTTGTAAAATTTTAAATATTTGTTTTAAGCATACTGTTGAAATCTGTGTTGTGCAACAGTATAATTTAAAAAATGAAAGAGGTTTACCATTTCCGATTTTCTAGTCTCCCACCCTACTGTTGTCCTGTCACACGTCTCACTTAGAATATAGCGCAGGGAAAAATTAAGCAAAGCTTGTTGTAGTTGAAATGGCTAATTACTTATTTTTGCAGTCTCAAATGTTTAGTGCTACAGCCATTATTTCTCCACTGTTTTAGAATGCACCAGAGCAGAGTTACATGGAGCTCACTATGTAGAAAGAGACACCTCTATCAGCTAGATGTCTCTGTTTCTGTAACTGCCATGTTCTCTCTGTCATCTTTCATTTGTTAATTTCCATTGAGCTACCATTATTTCTCCATGATTTTTATTATTTGTCCCATAACTAATGTGTTTTCATGGGACACTTGTAAATTCATATGTACATATTTATCTCACACTTTCCTTGAGTATGGGGAAGTTTTAGATGAATTTTTACTTCTAATGCCAGTACATAGTGTAACAGGTATTTGTATTCAAATCTTCTGAAGGAGTGGGACAGATGTCACCACTTGGCCTCGTGGATGGGTCTCTTTGCATTAGTTTTTGCCCAAGCAGAGATCTCATCAACTGTAATTTGATCGTTCTGTCCAGCTAGTGCTGCTAATATGTATTATGTTGGTACTGCAAAAGCCTTCCATGTAGAAAAAGTGAGAAAAGACATCCTGATTCATTTGCACAAAATAAATTACAATATACCCTGTTAAGTGGTGTGCAAACTAAAGTTATATAAAACTATTTTAATTTCTGAAATGAGCCATAAAGCAACACAAAATAACTCCCCATTTATTTTGTAATAATGTGATAATTGCTGGGAATGGTAAGACTAGGACTGTAATTTCATGCATATGTATTGAATGTACGGTTGAGTAATGACTTCAGCTAGAACAATCATTTCAGTTTTATGCAGGATGTACTGAATGAGTTAGTGTGCCAGCTCACTGTATTCTTCCTTAGGACTGGAAAACAAACAACTTAGTAAATCAGTTTATCTATGTACAAAATTTACTCAGTCCAAATAAAGTAAAAAATTAACACTTGGATTCCTTTTATAAATACATTACTTTGCTATAAAATGTTTATATGTAATGCCAGCAGTGCATGCATGTGGTTTGTAATTGCACCCATGCTTTCATGTAATAAAACTGTTGAGAAAAGAAAAAAAAGTAAAAAAAAAAAAAAAAAAAAAAAAAAGAAAGAAAAATATTAGTGCAGGGCTACTCAATGGAACTCTAAAATTATATATTTTACTTAGGATGCCTGTGGTCTATCTGTGGAGTTCATGACAGAGCCTGGGGAGAAAGACCTGTCTTCGGAAAGATTCGCTTCATGAACTTAAAAGGGTGTCAAAGAAAATTTGATGTTAATGAATATGTTCAAAAGTATAATAGAAGTATATAGTTGCTAAAGAGTGAGACTTGGTGTTGTTTACTTATACCTCACCTGCAGTGTTGCATTTTAACTATATGGCGTTTCATCATCTTGTTGTATCATCTACACATCTTAAAATTTTACACTTTTATCTTGTGTTTACATGTTCCCTTTATGACAGCTGCCATTTACAAATTAAAAAATAGTACAAACAAAATGTGCATGTGAGATTGACCTCATTTCTAAGTTATGTGTAATGGTAAATTTTAACAACTTGTATGGTAAAATTGTATGTTACTTGTATGTTCTTGAAATTTAATTTGCCAAAAATATGTAAACAGTACGAATTTTTATCCAAGCTAAAGCAATTCTAAATTTCATTAGCAAGAGCTCTATCCCTCCGTGCTATGTTTAAAACTCGTTATTGTGGATTCTTCATGTATATCTTCCGTATAAAGAAGTCACAAGTTATACGTGGTTAAAATACATAATATATAGAGATTCAGTACCTCTTTTAGAATTGCTATTACACACATTAAAATACGGACATGTGATTATGGTGGTGCAGTTAATTATGACGTTTATTATTTAAAAAAGAAAGCAAGAGCAATTTCTCACATATATTCATCCAGAGGTCGTTTTCGCTCGCATATCACCGTAGCTCCGCAAGTTGTTTGGTCTCGGGTATTCAGCGGATATGCATTGCAATGCGGACCTTATGCTGTATTTACGTAATCGCACACTTCGCCCGGAATGAAATAACTAACTGCGCTATCCCAAAGAGCAGGGAATGACATATAAACAATCTCAATTGCACAGCACTCCGAAAGACCACCAAACTAAGAGTTAATGATCTTCGTCAGGATTTCATAACATATAGCATCGTTTCTCCTACATACCACATGTTTACAACAAAACCCCTCCTCAAGCAAAAACAATTTAATTTCCTACATCGCAAAAATCATTGTTTTTTCGTCACTTTTTCCAAAAAAGCAACAAATTAGAAGGTAGGTGAAAAACATTCCAAAATTTTGGGATTGGCAATACGGTACGTATTGATTAATCGTCGTTTTCACCAAATTACGCATGGACCTTAAAAAAGCGTCATTCGATTCGACATTTAAAACGGCATTTTTTGCCGTGAAAACATTTTTTTTGCTCAGCAATTTTTGCTGTGAATTGCCGTTTCGGCGCAGTTGGGCACACATATTAATATTTTTTGTAATTTGTAGCAGTTTGGCGCAAGATAATAAAATTGGCGCAGTTCGGCGCAAACTTTTCATCACTGCACTTCTTATTCCCTTCACGACTTGTTTTACACTGTCCTATTCGACAGTTAGTTTGAAACTTCATACCAAAGCTTTTTCTATAGTTCTGACTTTTTCAGAACTATCTAAATTCTTGACAATGTGCTTTTGGGGCAACATCTGCTTTTAGATGCAATCTTGCTCACTTTGACATCTCAAGATTTCAGTTTTTATTGTAGGTTAGAGCATTTAGATAGATCGATATTTTGCAAAATGAATAATATAATCAGCACTAAACTCGGAAAGTTAGTTAAATTAAAAAAGTAAAAAATAATTAATGCATACAAATTAATATTCGAATCATGCTAAATTAAATTAATCTACAAACACAACTTACCGTGATATTAAGAATTTAATTTGAATTTTGTAGATCAGATAAATAGAACTCGAGTCATTGATAACCTAATGTTTTTAAATTAGCACGCGATCACCTTGACATCTCAATGTGATCGCGTGCAAACTCAACTTGCTGTGATATTAAGAATTCAATTCGAATTTTGTAGATCGGAAAAATAGAACTCCAGTCATTAATAATCCAATGTTTTTAAATTAGCATGTAATGACCTTGACATCTAAAAGTGATTGCATGCTATTATATAGCAGACAATCATTTTGACACCGCGAAAGCACACACGAATTGATCAATAAGTGATGGTGCAACAATGCAGGAGTTGCTGTGACGCCAAGCATTCCAGAGAGACCGACAGATAGGTCTGGGTGTTTATATATATTATGGTAATCTATGTATACAGCTGCCTAGAAAGCTTAGAAAATCTGCTGTCATTAAGGAGCTCAAATCAAATCCACATCTGAAATTTCAGCCTGAAAAGCAAGGAACTGTTAGTATTGAATGCAGGATAAGTCTAAATGGCACGGTTACTGACCTGGTGAATGTGTTTCTACATTTGGGAAGCATGTTTGTGGCAGAGAACAAATTACATGGCAAAATTAGTAGGCGAGTGAATTCTTCATTAAGTCATAGCTCCTTTAGGAGAATTTGGCAGGAATGATGGGTTTCTCAAGAAAGTCCAAATGGCTGTGTATGAAAGTGTAATTGTTTCCTACTCCGAGTATGGTAGTAAAACCTAGATACTGCAGAAGAGATAGTCATTTGTGTGCTGGAGAGATGCCTTACTTACGGCGTGTTTGTGGCAAGACACACTTTGATCATGTGAGGAATGAAGACATGTTGCATTTGTGTAATGTGAAGCAAAATGTTAGTAAGGTGGAGAGTAATATTCTTAGGTGGTTTGGCTATGTTGAAAGAATGAGTGATGGGATGCTTACTTATATTGAAAGAATGAGTGATGAGATGCTTACTTATGTTGAAAGAATGAGTGAAGAGATGCTTACTTATATTGAAAGAATGGGTGATGAAATGCTTTCTAAGATAATTTATTCAGCCCAAGTGGCAGGAAAGAAATATTGAGAGAACCAGATTCAGGAATGTCTGCATGAAAAAAGATAATGAGTATGAAGAACAAAAAGGTCTTGTGTGTGTCGTGTGATGGATGTTAATGAAGCTCAGGCTGTGTGCCGAGATCGATGTAAATGGAGACGTTTGCTGAACTTTTATGTTCTACTTTGAAAAATGTATTATTTCTTTTAGAATTAATTAGAATAAGTGGTGTATGTAGATTATATATTTTGATCAGCACCTGCAGAATTCAACTGCTTTTGTTAAAATGTCAAAACCTTGTAATCTTTGTCTTCAAGGGCCATCTGCTTGTGTTAAAAGTGATTTTCAGTCATTCAGCTGTGTTTTAGTTGAAACATTTCCAAATAATCTCATTGCTCATGGCATTAGAATGATATTTTTGAGTTACCATAACATAGAAATGGAGCATTTTCACTGGCACATATATCATTTTTAAATGTTGCATTTAATACCATAGGTGCCATTGGTCATCCTCAGGGAGCACATGAACTTCTTAAGTGTTACCTACAAATTTTACAAGCAGTTTTGTTTTTTTAATAAAGTGCACTTGTTATTGACAAAAGAAAAGTCAGTAGTGTGTATTATTGAATTGTTTTGTTGATACACAAATAAGCATGTTTTTAAAAATATTTTGTTTATGTAGGCGTATGTTCTTTGATGATGTGAGATTAAATAAAAAAATGGACTCAAAGTTTCCTGAGTGCCATTTTTTCCAGTATCTTGGTGTGTTTTTTTTAAATTACATTAACATTATGAGTACATAATGCTAGGTAAATTACACTCTAATGCCAAAATTGCATTTGGTGGTCTAATTTTTATTATTTCAGAAGGTAGCTTGATGGGATATACAAACAATGACACAATAATTATTAGGAGGTGTGAGTCAGTGTTTTAAGACAAAAATACATGTCACTAAGTTAAACCCTCAAGTTAAAGCTAATTTTATAACAAATTTAGCAACATAAATGCCAGAGAAGTGGCCCATTTGCATTGTTTGGGGTAGGTTGAATCATCAGATTTTGTGAGGTGTGATGATCAAGCTGGCATATATATGTAGCAGAACGTGTCAGCTGAAATCATACGTTATTTGACACTGGTAGTAGTAGTTGCAAGAGAACACACACAATCATCAGCAAGGACCTAGTGAATGTAGAAAAGAGGGCACCACCACAGGACCAAAGGATCTTGTAAATAGGTGTGCACTGCACTACCCGTATTTAATATAGTGGTTATGCCACTCCATAACATGACAAACCATTTCTTGATGATTTGCTAAGATAAAGCTGTACACATCATCTATTGTATTGCCTCCCACAGAATTCTATTCATTGTCAAGATCAACTTAAGTGGTGCAAATCTCAAACAACATGGGATATGTTATAGTACTGTGTATCTTTAGTGACAAATCTAAGTTTTATCCAGGAGCTGATAATCATGTTTTATATATGTGGAAATGGCACACTTATAAACATTCTTGTCCAACTGCTACAGTTGAATAGTATACAGCTGGCATGATGATGTGCGATTGTTAGTTGCCTCTAGTGTTATACTATAGGCACTTGCGTGTGTGTTGTGTTCAGGATGTCTTGGAACTCGTAGGGCTCACCTTTATCACCGGGCTATTGAGTGTCCTATTTAAACTAAATAATGCTAGACCATATACATTGGCTGACAATTGCCAAGGAACAATGTCATTTTAAAGTAAAAGATCAATGGAGCACATATAAATATGGGGAAAATCCAATGGATGATGCTACATGGTGTGTCTAACCAACCTCAAACATAAATGGACTGGCCAGCTAGATATTTAAGGGCTTACACTCCTTCCAAGTCAGGCTGTCATAAAAGTTACAATGACAGCTTATTATTCTTGCTATAAAATTTTGTTGGTGACTACTTGATTTCATTTCATTGTCATTTAAGTGCTTATGATCATGGAAATGTTGTTGGATAGCTTGAGGTGAAACAAAGAGTAACTGCAATTGCTCGAGACATGAGTGTAGCGAAAAGCATCATATCATGTTTGAAAAAAGATGTGGAAACTAGAGGAACAGAACTCCGAATGCATGGTAGAGGCCATAGAAGGGCAAACGCAGCACAAGACGACCAATATGTGTTTCTCACAACCTGACAAAAAAGGAGTGTTACACCAGCGCAGCTTGCTGCAACTGGAACCCAGATGTCAAGTCGAACAATTAGTTGACGATTGAACAGGATCAAGTTGTATGCCTTAAAGCCTGTGAAATGTGTCGAGTTATCCCAGCATCGTGGTGCCCAGTTCATGTGGTGTAAAGTACAGAGATTGGGACAGTTGGAGGTGGTCTACACTGATGTTCTCAGATGAGAGTAGTTTCAGTTTATCGAATGACTCAGGACATCAGCTGCTGTGGAGAGAGCATGGAACACGATGTCAACCTCATAAAATCCGTAAACAGCTCAGTTATGGTGGCCCTGGAGTTCTAGTAGTGTGGGTCGGCAAATGATGAATGGAAGAACGTCGCTGCATGTGTTCAACAGAGGAACTGTCACAGGAGACAGATATTGCAGAGAAGTTATGTTCACTTGTTCTGTGGGTCCTAGTTTTTCATCTTCATGGATGATAATGCCAGACCTCACAGAACAACCCAGGTATCTGAAGTACTGCAGAGAGGATATTTACCGAATGAACTGGCCTGCCTACCCGCCCAACCTAAATCTAACAAAGCATGCCTGGGATGCTCTTGGAAGGCTTATTGCTATGCGATCACTGCCACCTCAGAGTCTCCAGGAGCTGAAGATGGCATTAAAGGAGGAATGGGACACTATCCCAACAGAACTTTTAAATACTCACATTCTAAGTCTGCCCAGCAAGTGTAATATGTGTATTGCAGTCCATAGGAGGTTATATCCCCTACTGATGATATGTTGTTGATAGTCAATTTGTTTTGGTCATCGATTCAAACCATTCGAAGGTTCACATTGTACATATCTTGCATTTGTTCATCTGCTCTACAGTGTGAATAATAAATTCATGGCCTCTGTATTGTTTCTATTTTGATTTTTGCCACAAGATTTTCACCCATTTGTTGTTTTGCCCTAAAATGTGCTTGTTCCTTAGCAATTGTCAACCAGTGTACAATCAACATTACCTGGAGATGTGTACAACTTGACACTTTCCTACAGTCCGGCAAGTTCTTATATTTGTTCCTTGTCAAACTTGAAAGGACACTGTCTGCAACTTTATGATGCTATCTGATACCTGTATGAATCCATTCCATGAATGTAGCTGCATGTGTCACGGACCATGAGGGTTTAGAGACAATGGCGGAGAATAGAGAGGAATGGAGAGACAGAGTACATCTACTGAACAATCAGTCCTTGGACTGAGTAACCAAGAAGAAGAACCATCTAATCAGTCTTGTGCAGGCAATAAATTTGTGCCATTGCTTTATATGGTAAGCTAATTAATCATGACTTGGCCATGTTCCAACCTACATATCTTTCTGTTTTAGGTGGGTCTCTCCCAATTTTAAGGGATTTCGGCTCCCGCCCTCTGTGAATTTCCTATTTTTCTATTAAGGGATATTTATATGGCGAAATTTCTTTGGGTAATTGTGGACCGTAGCTGGTATTTTTTTTTATAGCATAGATGCCAACCTCTAAAAGTAGTTTTCAGTAACCAACATGTTCATTTTTCAGTAATTTTCAGTAACAATTTATTTTTTCAATAATTTTCAGTAATCCAGTCTACAGCGGCAAATTTGGGTATTTAACACTGCAACAAATTTTAATCTGTCAGAACTATTAACAAAATAATAATAATAATACAATAAAAAATAATTTGCTAGTGGGAAAATTTAAAATACTGTCTACCAGGAAAATATAATAAATTACCTCCATACATGCAGAAAAATTATTCCTTGGAATGTTGCCAAATTATTATGATAAACTGGCTGTAGTTGCCATTTTGGCCTTCCTTAGTTTAATTTGCAAAAACTTCTTCTGATAGCATAGTTCACTGTGTGCAATGCTGTTTATTTTTTCTACTAATAAAGAAGACAGCACATGACTACTTAAATTAGGTCTAAATCATTCATGTTTTTTTTTCACAATACTGAAAATTCTTTTTGTACTTGCATTGCTATGAGGGACTATTAAAATCATTTTCATATTTTTGCTTAATGATTCATACTTTAACTGGCCACTTTCATTAAAGAAATTCTGTGCCACACTTCATCCATTCTCCCAGAAGTAACAGCACAGTTAAAATTTTCAAACTGGTAGTGAGTAAATTCAGATTCCACCTTGTAAGATTCTTCTGGTTTCAAAACTGGAAACAGGGAACACATATATTGGACTGATGCAAAAGAAACACTTTGCCTTAATGCTACATCTGCAATTTCAGCATGACTCAGAAATTCATCATTAAGTGGAAATTTTCTTAAAATGTAATTGCAGCCTGCCTTGTAAAATTTCCTTACCTCAGAATAAAAAGTAGCCACTGTGTCTTCACTCAGATCTGCAGTTGTGCCTATATAAGATCTTGCTTTTGACCCAATTACGAGATCACAGTTTTCTTTTGATTTCTCCTTCTTTCAAAATTTCCATCTGCAAGAGATGTTGCTGTCACATCAAATGCCGATGGTTTGATAAATCGTACAAGCAATTCAGATAACAGACTATGAAGTTTTCTTTTTAATGCATGCACAAGCGGAGCTTCCTGCTGCAAGAACACGTTAACAGATGTAAACAAAGGAAGAGTAGCAGATAAAAAAAGACAAAGTTTAGATGAAGGATTTCCAATCATACTTGCAAGGTTCTTATACTGTGAATTAGCTTCTTCATTGTCACTAAAATAATGTTCTAGATCCTCTCACTGTTCTAAAATTCTGTAAATGGATTCCAAAAGTGATAACCAGCGAGTATTGACATGCTTTAGAATTTTGTGTGGTTTAGTACCACAAACAGCTTGACTCAGTTTTAGATTGTGTTTCCTCTTAGAATTTTTCTCCAAAAAAAAAAAAAAAAAAAAAGAACAACTGTATCAGAAACTGCTCAACATTAAATCCTTTCAGTTGAGTAGCAGATTTCTGTGCAGCTAAATTTACTAAATGGCATGAACATCACTGCACTTTGTTTCTCACATAAAGAAGGCTGAACCTTCTTTATGTGAGAAACAACACCTTTTACTTGACCTATGATAGGTTAGCATTGTCACAGGAAAATGACACACAGTTGCTCCATGAGATATTTTTTTTAACAAACTCACTGTTCAAAATGTTGAATATTCCTTCACCTGTATTATTACTTGATTCAACCAATGATAACAAAACAGTTGAATTTTCCCCTATTTTTTCGTCAAAATATGTTATTGTAATGGGATACAGTTTATTTGCTTGAGCATCATTACTTCCGTCCGTAGATAGAGAAAAAGGATTTTTTAAACTTCAGATACAATGTTACTTGTAGAAGAAACACTGGCCATGTGTTGAATTAGTGCAGTAGTCTTGGTTCTTCCACACGAATATTTTTTTGCGATCGCTGAATCGGGAAACATGACTTGAAATAACGGTTTTTCAAGCCTTCAGTTTTCGGAAATTTATCCAACATTTTCAAGCTGAAATACAAATATTTATGGAATAAAATGATATCTAACAATACTGGGTAGAGGAAACATCGCAAGAAAAAAAAATTACGATTACCAGAGAAATCTTATCTCCGTCTACTTTCCGTTTTCGAAGGATGAAATTCCATAAAACGACCCCCCCCCCCGATGCCAATCCTCCCAAAATTTAAGTTCAGTTATGCATCGATTTCATACATGGTCCAAATGATAACAAAAAAGACGGAATTCCTCGAATCAGCGTGAGAATCTCGTCGCCGAAGATTACGGGGAAATTTTTGGGCGGCCTAACTTCCGTTTTCGGAAATCGTTGCCTACAATTTCAAGCTGAAATTATGCAATGAAATTATATTTAACAGTACTGAACAGAAGCAACATCGCGAGAGAAAAAAATATGATTACGGGGAAAAATCTGCACTTCGTTTAACTTCCGTTTCCGAACGTTTAAAAAGACAAAACAACGTCCCCAGACGGAATACGACCCCCCCCCTACCCCCCAACTAATAACCCGAAATTTTTTTCACTTTTGCATCGATCTCGGGGGGGGGGGGAGGGGACTCCGCGAATGAATCTCGCGTACGAATTCACTGCTGAATCGACTTCAAATGTCGTAAGATAACGCTAAAATATCAATGACCAGCAAAATTGGCGCAGATTTCGTCGAAATGGCGATTTTTTAGCAGAATGGTGCAAGAACAACGTTTTGGCGCAGGTCTGGCAGCCCTGAATGTAGCATTTAATTTTTTTCCCCCAGAAAAACTTGAAGAACCAACAAAAATTTTTAAGTTGATGAAAATTTGCTTTCTATCTCAGAAAATTAAATCAAATGGCGATTTTCCGTAATTTCAGCGGTGCTTCCGTACTTCCGTAACAGCAACCAAAAATCCGTAAAATTACGGAAAATCCGTACTAGTTGACATCTATGTTATAGTAGTATTTTTGTGTGTGTGGGGGGGGATGAATGTGTGTATATCCTTAAGTAAAGGTTTGCCAGCCTAGGGACAGAATAATAAAGTTGCAGATAATGCCCTTTCAGGAAAAGATAATAATTTAATCAAATTTTTTCCTTGCAAAGTTCCCTATTGTTAAATATCATTTAATTCCATAAACATTTGTATTTCAACATGAAAAGGGAGTCAAAAAATCCGAAAGCAAAAGTTTGGAGGAAAACTTTCTCCGGTAATCATAATTTTTTTTCTCTTGATATCCCCTTTTTCCTGTGTTTTTGTTAATTGTCATTTTTTGAATAAATGTTTGTATTTCAGCTTGAAAAAGGAAACAGAAGGTAGATGGAGGAGTGAAAATTTCCAAGCAATTGTAATTTTTTTTCTCTCTCAATGTTCCCCCACTCTTGTATTGTTAAATATCATTTCATTCCATAAACACTTCTGCTTGAAAAATAAGAATTTCTAAGTTGGCAGGTATGAACATATCTTATCTATGATTTTCATTTGTGGTACCAACCATTGGGAATTTTCAGATTATTAGGTGGACTATTACCATGCAGTCCATCTAGTGTGTTAAATAAGTTTGTGCCTATCTTCCAGTCTGTCTTCTGTAAGATTTTCATTTGAATAGAAATATTTCTTCTGAGTGATGCAATGTCACTATTAGAGGGTACATTACAAACACTTAACTTCCATGACGGAAGCACACAGTGTAATTTGTAAGCATTTAGGTTGAGGTGCAAAATTTTCATGCGTTTCAAGTAGAAGCATGCGTGAAACACATTGCTTGTTATCTTGTTGACATTTTGTGGAATATGTCAACAAGATAACAAGCAATAAGTCTAACCTGGAATGGCTAGTATATGGTCAAATTAATAATGTCTGTTTTTACATACTATGTAACATTTTTTTTTTCATAAAAACTATAATGCAGTACCAAATAAAATGTGAATACTCAACTGGCAAATTTAAAGAATGAGTGCAGAAAAACATTGATCAAGTTATCGAACATATTAGAGATTAGATAAATTTATGGTGATGTATCAAATCTGCGAGCCTATTACTGGAATGCTACTTTATTAACAAACACATTGACCAAAAGATTTACACCCAAACATGAGAATACAGAATTGGATATTTCCAACATGCATTCAGAAATACATCAATTTGTGAACATTTTGGAAAATAACTTTGGTGAGTCACTCATCTAAGCTCATAAGTAAAGCTGTTCCCCTTTTGATCCAGTAATCTGGGAGTTGCTGCCCACTTTTTAATTCCACTGTAACCACATAGGCCGTTGTTCCATTTGCTTCTGCTCTACGAGGTATATAGTAACAAGGGCATTGGTAGATTCCTAAGCAGAAAAGACAAATTAAATCAAAAGCAATTAGTTTTCACTTTAACATAAGTTATCAGTTTTACAGGGATAAAATCAGCATCCAAACACCAGACAAGGAGGATGCCACTGAATTCTGGATGACAAAGGTCTCGAGCTTTAATATGCTATACATGTTTCAAACATTTTAATGCATCCAGTCATTAGTTTTCTAAAATGTGAAGATTTCCTTAACAACATTTGGGTTAACTTGTCTTGTTCCTTGATGTCCAGTGCAAATGATCTTTTCAACTTTTATTACTAGAGATGTAATCATGGGTGCAAATATACATGTATGCTATTGAACGGAATATTTTATTAGAGTAAAAAAAAAGCTACAGAAAATGTGTGGGAAATCTTCAGAGTTGTTACAGTTGTTTGCTGGAAATTCTAATGTGACAAATAAAAGTGGTGATACCATTCCTAATACAAATATGCATTTACTACATAACTAAATAAATTTTACATCAACAACAGCTTGGAAATATATAAATAATCTTGACTATTGTGTTGGATCTATGCTCAAAAAATAATTTTCCAGTCGAGCATGAAGCAATGGTATGGTAATAAAAATAAATACAAAACTTCATGGAAGTTATTGTTGACAGCTAAAGATATTCAACACTAGAAACATTATACGCACTGAATCCTTCAAGCGGAAATATACTGACTTTAAACATATATCTGCACCAACTAGAAGGGAATTTTTCAAGTGATTGATTAATACCAAGAGCAAATATACTATTATGCCACTAATGGGAAAATTGGGAGGAGGGACAGATGGACTTCCATTTCATGTGAACATTTACATTTTAAAAGAAATTTAATTATACTGAAGCAAATTGTAACCCAGATTACTCAAATTACAGATTTGCATCCAGGAAACAAAGAAACAGTATGTTTAACATAATCTATTTCAAACACTTTCAAAAGATTTGTGGTTTCAAAAGAATTTTTGTACAAAATGTACAAGGTTTACAGGTAATGAAAATTCCGTTCTACAGAAACAAATGAGTTATACCCAAAGTTGAAGCAAATGAGGTTATATCTAATTGATGATATACTGCTTTCATAAGAAACTGGTTGGTATTCAGACAAATTTGTGAAGACAGTACATTTCTTTTAATGTGACTATGTGTGTGAGCCAATACTAATAACTTTGATAATGGCTTAACATAACAGTTACAGAATTGATATTGCAATGTTAGGTGAATACAAATATGCCTTGTAAAGAATTATGCATTGCAAAATCAACAAGTGAGAAAAGATTTAAAGCATTAAATGTTCATAATTAAAACCACTACTAAGGATCAGTATGTGATATGTAATTTGTACATGCTGCATTTCACAATTCCAAATCTTGTAATTGTTGCATACATAATTTTTATTTGATATTACACTGCTGTCTAAAACTTAAAGATGAGGTCAATTTTGACTAGCCAAAATCAGAGAAAGCAAACTTACAACTATAAGCGGTATGAATAGTAATAGTGACAGCAAATTGAATTGCACATAATTGCAACAGTAAACTCAAAATAGAACAAAATGTTATGAAGGAAGTACAGGCTCTCCTATCGTCCAGTAACACTGCATAAACAGACTACAAGGCAAAGTCCTCAGTAAGGGATATGTCCCTCCAGCACTACAATGCATGATTGGCACCTGTATTTCATGCTTAGCATCAAATGATTTAGGAGCTCTTAGGGTAAATTATCCCACTTCTACTGGAAAGCCCTAATAAGTGCTGGAATGGTTTCTGGTGGGACAGTAGTGCACCCAGAAATTTCCCAATGGGAGGGGGGTGACCCCCCATAAATTTACCGGGGAAAATAGTCAGGTGCCATAATAATTAAGGAGGAGGTTGACTTTTGTACATTTATTCTTATCCAATTACTAGTAATGTTGCAGTACAAGAAAGTTAAATGATTAGAAGAAGTAATAGATCAAGTTCTCTTTCTGGTTAGATTTTTCTATATTTATTTAATAGAACTACTCCATTATAATTATTGTATGTTATAATTATACAGTACATGATTAAGAAGTATATGTAGATCACATATCGTGATTTTTTGTTTTAAACTTCGAGGTAATAATTTTCCGCTCTGACAGCCCAATGGGGTGCCCAAGACCCCTTTTTCTCCCCTCGCCCATGGGTGCGCCACTGTGGTAGGGTATTCCTTTGTATAATGTGTCTCCCCAGAGGGTTCCATGCATATTTGACTAGATTGAAATCAAGGGAGTGCATTGACCACTCCATCCGATGGATATCCTCACCAGCCAATACTTCATCCATAGCTGCAATATGGTGAGGACAGGCATTATTTATTGTCCATAAGAATGAAATATATGTCCACAGCACCATGTAACAGACAAATGTGGTGAAAAATCATGTCACTGCAGTACTGCTGCTTGATCCATCACCTGCAGTTTGTTATGTCCATTGACCATGATACCAGTCCACATCATAAGATCGTAACAGCCATATCTGTACCATTCAACAATGTTCCTGGCATGATACACAGTTCCACATTCCCCCCAGATTGACTGCTGCTTGGAATTTGACAAAATACTAAAGAGACTTTCATCTATGAACGTTACCTTGGCCCTTTGATCTGAAATCTGTCAATGTGGAATATACACCATAGATGGCGGGTTGCACGATGCACCCCAGATAACGGTTGACAGCATATGGGTTTCTGGGCATATAGTTCTGCTTCATTTAGATAACATAGTTTGGCATGAAATTCACACACCTGTGCTTGCTCGAAGATGATAAGCCAACTGGTTTGCAGTACTAACAACTCTGTTTTGCCATTAATCTCATTATAGTTATTATTAGACCAACAACTATAAGTGTTACGTGGTTACTATAATTTTATTCGAACAATAGGTTATTGTTACTAATACTACTGTTTCACACGTTGTATGCGATAATGTCATTTGGTGCTGGACACCATGCTATAAATGTCGAATATAATATTATAATCAATCACATTATCAAAGTATAAAGCACTAAAAATAGAGTAAACTCACCACTATTCTGTCTTTTATATTTGCTGAATAGTACTCGTATTCATGCGCTTGGTCCATTTATTAGGTATTCGTTTTCGTTGTTTTCACAAAATGGCCGACTGTTGGTGCCATTCTATTTGGTGTGTATACGGCATCATTTGATGAACCTGACTAGCTATTGTTGAAACTTGTTGAATTTGAATTCAATTCTTCACGACCAAAGGCTTTCAAAAGACTTGCTGTTGGTCAAAGTGAAAAGTAGACAATTTACTAAAATCAATGTTTTGAATTAACAATATGAAGTCAACCTTGTAAAATCATGGAACAGAAACATAAAGCAAAGGAACCATTAAAAGCCAATAAAATTTTAAAAACCTCTAAAAAAGTTGTAAATAGCAAACATTGCATCCAGCCCTCAAACATTACCAGACTAGTTTCAACAGCATATCCTCAGCTGTCATCTTCAGTGGTCACCACGTATGCCGACGTTGCGTTCTGCTCTACTACATGCAATGTTGGTTTTCTTCACGACCCCCCTTCCCCCGAAACTTGTTGGCACACAAATGTTTTTCAGTCACCATACGGGCAATGAAAAACATTTACGTGTGCCAACAAGTTTCGGGGGTAGGGGGGGGGTCGTGAAGAAGAGATGACAGTGGAGGATATGCTTTTGAAACTAGTCTGGTAATGTTTGAGAGCTGGATGCAATGTTTGCTATTTACAACTTTTTTAGAGGTTTTAAAGATTTTATTGGCTTTTAATGGTTCCTTTGCTTTATGTTTCTGTTCCATGATTTTACAAGGTTGACTTTATATTGTTAATTCACAACAGTGATTTTAGTAAATTGTCCACTTTTCGTTTTGGACTAACAGCAAGTCTTTTGAGGCTTTGGTCTATTTTTAGTGTTTTATACTTTGACAATGTGATTGATTATAATATTATATGCAATGTTTATAGCATGGCATCCAGCACCAAATGACATTATCACATACAACGTGAAACAGTAGTAATAATAATCTATTGTTCGAATAAAAAAACAACTGTTTTGCCATTAGTGGTTATCCCACTGATTTGTAACAGCAGAGAATACCTCGAGCAAAATATATGAGAGCAGTTCTATGTCTCTGAAAGCTGACCAAAGCTGCAAAATTATGCTGTGTGAAACTCCAAACTCTGGCAACAGTGGTCATAATCTGGCCTTCTTCAAGTTTTCCAATAATTTAGTATCAGGTAAAATCATGCACGTGACATCTGCGAGACATCCTTTTTTCACATCAGATACAAAATTTCCCACTCATCTCTGAAACATGAAAAACAGAATGAAGTCATATGAGACACAATTTGGCCTCTGCCTATATACACCCTTGGTAGAACAGCAGTGTATATGAATTAAATCTGATAATTCAACTTGGAAGAGCAAAATTAATGCATAAGTTGAAAATTGTGCTGCCAAGTTGTCCATCTATTACTGTTCTATTGCATGCATCCCACTCCATACACAACAGAAGGTCATTTATATGAATTCCTGAAAAAAAAAAAAAATCCAAACAATGAAATAGTTTGTGCCATTTCAGAAGTCAATTATCCTAAACATCTAGCTGTCGTAGTTTTCTCATTAATATCACTGACAAATAGATACCTAATTTTCCACTTTAACATGTTCACTGAGGCGATGCTTTTCGGTGACTTTTTTGTAGTGTGTTACGACCCACCGGTGAGTCGTAGTCTGTTCCAATACAGTGCCGTACGACACAGCGGTGGGTCGTTTCTTCTAAGTGTTTTCCTTGTCTACTAAGAGATGGTGGTTGATTCCTGTGGTTTGTACGTTTGCATTTCATAACGGACGGAGTTTAGATAGCATACTGCAAGAGCAGGAGTGATTGCCGGTGGTTGCTTAGCACACAATGATGAAATCGATAAACACACTCCATTTAAATACAGTACAGTTTCCCTTTCGTTTGTTAGCCCTAAATTTATTATACCTATATGAATCATTATGTGGAATCTATGGTGAGAACAGAAGGTCATTTATATGAATTCCTGAAAAAAAAATCCAAACAATGAGATAGTTGTATATCAGCTGATTTCTAAAATAAACAAAAAAAAGAAAAAATGTGATATATATATATTGATTTTCTGCACTAAATAGCTGTATACATGAATAATGAAAGGGATTCAACATTGTAATTATAATATTTAACAGATTCTACATTGTAACTGTAATTAGGATTCTTCACTTTAAGATTTTCGTTATAATGCATTACGCACATGCAGAAACAACCACCGGTGGGTCTTTCATCACACAATAATGAAAGAAATTAATACACTCAGTAACTTTTTACTAAATGGAAAAACAACTTGATTTTGGTTCATTTAACCTTAATTTTATTATGTCTACATGATTGAATCATCAGAATCTGTACTGAGCAGATACAGTTTCTATTCAAACTCTCAATAAGAGGACTAATACGAAACAGACGATCGTTGGTTTCACAAGGCTTTTCTAAATCACTAAAATGACAAAATTTGTGTAGCAATAAGAAGCAATCACATGTTAATGCTGATTTTATCAGGGGAACTGAATACAAATCATTGTTAGCCCAGTACTGATTTATTTTGGGCACGTCAACCAGTCCCATGCACATTATGATTCCAATTAATTATTTCATTTCGGGAACATCCGTGGCATTCCATTTTTGGACCCGAGATTTTTCTTTTAGGCTTTTGCAGGGGTGTTAGTGCCCCTACCATGTTTCGGAGCAATTCTTGGAGCGAGAAAATATGCAATTTGGAGCAGAAACGTTGGGTTTTGGAGTGAGAAAATGTGCATTTTGGAGCACAACTTAGGTTTTGGAGTAGCTAATGATAGTATTTTTAATTGTTTTAAGTCCATGCTGTGCTTTAATTTATATTTATATACTGAATCGCCATTATTTTATGAACTATGAAAAAAAGTCATATTTCAGGCTTGTTGACATTTTACTGCTTCTCTTGCGACTGTTAATTAGCATTTCTGTCGTTCCTACAGTGAGATAAATGGGAAAACAATTATACTACCCACAATTTATTGAAAACAACACGACCTACTATATTTTAAGCGTAACACATTAATATCGGGGATTTTCTTTTGAATGCATTTGTTTCACTGTAATACGAATAGGATGCTGCCACGTCCAAGAACAGTTGCTATTGTTACTGAACGCTTGCGAATATACACTTAGGAAGAATAAATAATATGTAATTACTGTTTGTTGTTTGGTTGGTTTTTAGCAACATATTTTTCGAGATTCATGGCATTCAGATGAAAACACATTATTCCTGAAACCAACCAACTGGCAAGCCACGCTTACGTGGTTTGCGTGTGCATCACAAACTCCTAAGGTTTTCTGAAGGAAAGTGTACCTTCGACATTAAAGGAAAACTAATGTAACATTTAATAATCAAATTGTAAAATCATCTTTCAGCAGTTGCGTCATGATACTCTTCATACTATGATTTTCATCCAGTAATTATCGATGTCAAACATTCGTTATTGCTGTGAACAATTATAACTGGAACCAAAGCCATAAGATAACAGTGAGATTCAGTAAAGTTGGTTAGATAAAGGCTGCTTCCATAGCCTAACGCTAGCGCAGTGACATTTTGGCAAGGGATCCCCCCCCCCTCTTTCTTCAGTAGTAGTAGAATCAGTTTATGACTTTTTTGTTGTTGCTGTCTGAAAGAGCCACTGCTCTTGCAAACGTGGGATCCTGCTTGTATGGACATGGACATTAAGCAGATGATTGCGAGTTAGTAAGTGGTTCAATGCACCTTCCACTGGAAAAAGAAAATTGTGAGGGTGAAGATGTTGTTCCCCATGGTAGGTCAAAATGAGAAAAAGAAAACCTCCTAAAAATTCTGCTCCCTGAACGTACGGGGCAAAATTCAGACTTTAAGTAAGAACCAAAAGATCAGTATTCCTGATAACTGATTACCAGTTATGCGATATAAACAATCCTTTCATTTATCCATAGTGTTCGTGAGCAATTTTAATTAACATGCATGAGACTGACGAGGAGAAAAAACAAAGTTGTACTTTTTAATTTGGTGAAAAATCAGACTGCGCAGCGAGAAAGTGTGAATATTATGCAGCATGAACAAAACTGAATCATTCACTGTAATTTATTTATGAAAATATTTAACTAGATCACCCCACTGTATTCACAGTTATAAAATTACTGAATTCCCAAACAAAATAAGGTGGTTTTGAAAGGCATAGCTTCAAACAGTTTTTTTTCCTGGTTTTGTTCTTGTACTTGCTAGAACATTAGCTCTGGTTTCCTCTTGTGAGCAAACCCTACTCTCTTCTCGGCAAGTTCCACAGCCATATTTGTCTTTTGTTGACTCTGCCACTGCACATCATCCACTGTTTACATTTTTTCCTGCTGATAGTTTTCCCTTACCATTTTTCTTTACTTTTCTTTCTTTTTTTTTTTACTCCCTCAGATGACAATTTTATCCATCATGCTTAAAGAACTTTCAGCCTGAGAACCATGAATTCTGATATCAGAGCTTTCACTATTTTAGATAAATGGTGTAATTTTCAGAGAATGAATACTTTTTTTTTGAACACCATACATCAATTCTTACAAATTTCCAAACTTCGTCACTTCCGTTTTTGGAAATCCCCCCCCCATATCAAGCTAAAGTGCACACACATTTATGAGGGTAATGACATTTAACAACTACATAGGAGTGGGAACATCGCGGGGAAAAAATACAATTGCGAAAGAAATCTTCACTCCGTCCAACTTCCATTTTCGGAAATTTATTCAATATTTTCAAGCTGAAATACAAATATTTATGGAATAAAATGATATCTAACAATACTGGGTAGAGGAAACATCGTGAGAAAAAAAAATTATGATTACCAGAGAAATCTTATCTCCGTCTACTTTCCGTTTTCGAAGGATGAAATTCCGTCCTCCGACGGAGAAAACGACCCCCCCCCCTCCCGCTCTGCCAATCCTCCCAAAATTTAAGTTCAGTTATGCATCGATTTCGTACATGGTTCAAATGATAACAAAAAAGACGGAATTCCTCGAATCAGCGTGAGAATCTTGTCGCCGAAGATTACGGGAAAATTTTCGGGCGGCCTAACTTCCGTTTTCGGAAATCGTTGCCTACAATTTCAAGCTGAAATTATGCAATGAAATTATATTTAACAGTACTGAACAGAAACAACAGCGCTCGAGAAAACAAATACGATTACGGGAAAAATCTGCACTTCGTTTAACTTCCGTTTCCGAACGTTTAAAAAGACAAAACAACGTCCCCAGACGGAATACGACCCCCCTACCCCCCAACTAATAACCCGAAATTTTTTTCACTTTTGCATCGATCTCGAAAATGACAAAAAAAAAAAAAAAAAAAAAAAAAAAGGAGGAGAATCCGCGGAAGAATCTCACGTACAAATTAATCACTGAATCGATTTTGAATGTCGTAAGATTATGTGACGTGCTTGCCCAGCAGGACACACACATTATAAAGGCAGATAGCAGTCAGAATGAACGTCCACATTGCTCAATTGGTAGAGCGACTTATTCCGGAATGAGGGGACCCAGGTTCGACCCCTGGCGTGGACAAAAATGATGGAGAAATTGACTTCGTTATAATGGCGCCCGAACTTTCTGGATGACCCGGCCGTTCAAGACCTCGCAGTGGTGTGATGTTTTTTCCACACCGTGAGATAGGAAAAATCAGAGAATCCCTTCTCCAGCGCTTCGAAAAATAAATGTGTGCAACGCTGTATTCCACACACCAGATTGACTGGGAGTTCTCAAGTGCGTGTTCTACAGCAGATGGCTGCCTGCAATGATTCATGGTCACGGCTGACCCGTGGGCCATGCCCCAGGCCCTCTTTCGGTGGGGGGAGATGTGACGTGCCTGCCAAGCAGGATGCACACGATATAAAGGTAGATAGCAGTCAGAACGAACGTCCGCGTAGCTCAATTGGTAGAGCGACTTATTCCGGAATGAGGGGACCCGGGTTCAAACCCCGGCGTGGACAAAAATGACGGAGAAATTTACTTCGTTATAATTACGCTAAACTATCGATGACCGGTAAATGTAAACGTTTGGCGCAGATTTGGTCAAAATCGCAATTTTTTAGCAGAATGGCGCAAGAACAACGTTTTGGCACAAGTCTGGCAGCCCTGCTTTTTTGTCTTATATGAACTTCTCCACATAATTATTGGTTACATGTACCATGGTATCCCAAATATTAGAAAGGAAGAGATAATATATTTGGAGAGGATCATTACCACTTACGTCGTGAACTATTTCTTGATTGCCTGTGAAGGATATGAAAGGCATTCCTCTATTGAGGTCAATTTTTCTCCATTTTTTTTTTAGTAGGCATTCTGGAAGAAACCATTGAATCAACATCAGATATAATTTCTGTTTCACTGGACTCAGCTGATTCTCCTGATGCCTGATAAAATTGTTCATCACAACTGTCAACCTCCTCAGTGCTGCTGCTTTCAGAGTCAGAAAACCCTGCATTTGGGTACAAAAACGCACTAGTAGAAGGTTCATCAATTCTGCTGCATTTATGTTTTTTGCCTTGTCTGTAAAAGAAACTAGTGTTCTGTCTCGAATTTTCATTGCGTGTGAATCTCAGAGAAACCTGATAAATTTTTTTGGGATTTACTGACGGAATGACAGGTTCGAGCCAGAACACGTTAATAAATTTATCTGGGAGCGGGGAGTGTCAGAATTTGGCCAGTTCTGTCATTTCTCGTACCCCGGGTAAGCCGGCAAAATTTAATGTGGAAAAAAAAAAAAAAAAAAAAAAGGTAGTAATGAATTATTATTATTTTTGTAAATATTTAACTTCTTTCTCGGAGTAAGAAGAATAGGACAGCAAAGTTTATCACACTCTTATTCGGTAGACAAAATTTAATTTCATTATTTTTTTTTCACCACGGAATGAGGAAAAGAAAATAATTCTCTTGTTTGGTACAAAAAGTTGAGCATGCCATTTTTATTTTCTTCCCTTCTCGAAAGTTTTAAAAGACGCCAGGAGTGTCATTTTGACTCGGAATCCGCAGAGGAAATTCTATTTTTAGCCTGGAATAGCAGGGTGTGTAAACTCCTCTTTACAGAGGTCAGCCAGCCATGTGTGTTTTCTCAGGATTTTCGGCGTGAAGGCACGAACCGATGGGGGAACGGGTTCTTTGCTGTTACCATGGGAAGCTGTTAGCCAATGAAGAGGGATCTGCAGTTTCAAAACACCCCGGAGTCTTTTGTGAAAACGGTCACACTCTCTCTCTCTTGTCCTTGCTCTTGCTGGCCGGCAGAAAAAGGGGACCGCCGAGTTTTCTCCTCGCCTTTTTGATGGGAAGAGGACCTGCGGAGAAAAAATGGCATTCGACTCTTGACTGCCTTTGCTGACCACGATGTGACATCTAGATGAAAAGCTTAACGGAGCCTTGTAGCGATGGTCTTCTGGCATGGGGACTTGTCAGGTTCATGGTTAGTTACATAAAAATTAAAAGGAGCTCAGGGCTTGCGATGAATTGTTCACCGATTCCTCCAAATACAAAGAGGTGGAAGAAATTATGAAGAAAGGACAGGACCACCGTAGGACGAGACCTCCTCGGAGCGCAGCGAAAGATGACCACCGATGCACTCCTAAGCATTCTCGTGAGAGCTGGGGTCCGTGCTTGCAAACCGCCTGGCAGATGATGGAAACTTCGAAAGACGATAGCTTTCACCTCCCAAGTACCACCGGCCACCAGGAAGACATAGTATCAGTACCTGCCTTTTCCTGGGATTTATTTTGAAACCATCCGTGATTCTAGGAGGAAAAACGACAGTCGGTTGCCAAATTCCTTTACCCTGCCCTAAGGATTGGGGTAAGTTTTGTTTCATTTTCCACTTCAGAGGCAAGATATCAGGTCATCAAAATTCGCCTAGAAGTGTCATCAGGAACTCGAAAAGTTTTTTTACCCCTCCAAAATTTAGAACACCTTCGAATTCTCACCCTCGTCTATGTGAGTGGTTTGTTTAACATATTCAATCTGCTAAAATAAAAATTATTCTTAAATAATAAGTTTTTTTGTAACGATGAAGTTTGAATTGAAATAGTTTTTTAATCTTGAACTCTTTTTTCAAGAAAAAGCCACACAGGAAATGGACATGGAGACATCCAAATGGGACGACAAGTGAAATTGATTTTATTATGTGTAACAAAAAATTCGTCATAGAAGACTGCAGTGTGCTAAACAAGTTCAACACAGGTAGTGACCATAGATTGGTGAGATGTAAGATGCACCTCAACACTAAACTCGAACGTAGCAAGCTCATAAGACAAACAAAATGTATTGACATAACCAACCTTAAAATACACCATAATACCTTCAAACTGGAACTGAAGAACAGATTCTCTGCTTTAGAAGGCCTAACATCGGAAGAAGTGGATATTTCTGAAGTTAACAGAAAAGTAACCAAAGCTCTTATGGAAACAGCAACAAAATTAGCTGGGTCTAAGAACAAATTGCATGTGAACAAATTATCAGGAAAAACCAAAATGTTGATGCAAAAAAGAAGAGAGATGAGGACAACTAAAGAAGATGTGACTTCCAAAGTGGAATATATAGAGCTATGCAAGACAGTAAGAAAAAGTATCACTGAAGACGTAAGAAAATTCAACTGTGAACTAGTGAGGAAAGCAATTGAAAACAACCAAAGCCTAAAGATAGCAAAGGGACATCTCAGTAAGGGAAGAAAACAGATTATGGCACTGAGAAAAGAAGATGGTTCTGTAACAAGAAATAGAGGCGAAATTTTGATAAGAGTGAAAGATTTCTACTCCAAATTATATGAAAGGGATGATACATGCACTCCAGACATCATGAAAGGTACCAGTACCAGAGTTCTTCAAGTCCTTCCCGCAGAAGTTGCACATGCAATCAAGAACATGAAGCGGGGGAAAGCTCCAGGAGAAGATGGAATTACTGTAGACATCATACAAGAAGCAAGTGGAGAAATCGAAACAGTACTCGCCCAAATTTTCACTCGATGCCTTAATGAAGGAAAGATTCCTGAGGATTGGAACACCGCTACAATGATCCTGCTACATAAAAAAGGTGACATTGAGGATCTTGGGAACTACAGACCTATCACAGCCTCCTATCAGTGGTTTATAAAATCTTCACTAAAGTTCTTTCACACCGCTTGAAGGTGACACTGGACATGGCTCAACCGAGAGAACAAGCTGGATTCAGGAGTGGCTACAGCGATAATAGATCATATCCACGTACTGAGAGAACTAATTGAAAGAGCGAGGGAATATGAACTTCCATTGTGCATGGCTTTTATCGATTATGAAAAAGCCTTTGATTCGGTGAAACCATCAGCAGTTACAATGGCTCTGAAATCCTGCGGTATTGAAGATGCATACATTAATATTATTAATAACATCTATGAAAATGCAAGTGCAAAGATTCGGCTATTTGAAAATACAACACACATAAAAATTGGAAAGGGAGTGAGACAAGGTGACACCATATCTCCAAAGCTCTTTAATGCCCCGTTGGAGGGTGTCTTTCAGTCGCCGAGCTGGGAAAACAAGGGGATAAATATTAATGGAGATTATCTAACCCACCTTCGTTTTGCTGATGACATAGTCATTTTTGCAACTACCCCATCAGAGCTGCAGAGTATGATCCAGGAACTTGCTGACAAGAGTAAAGAAGTGGGATTAAAAATGAACTTTCAGAAGACAAAAGTGATGTTCAATGCTTTTCCAAGAAATGAAGATTTATCGATTGATGGAGAAAAGCTGGAGATAACAGGCACGTACGTTTATCTTGGACAGCAGATATCAAGTGAGGGTCACATTGATGAAGAAATTAATCGGCGAACAAAACTTTGCCTGGAGAGCTTTTGGAAGAAACAGCATAATTTTCAAGAGCAATATGCCATTATGTCTTAAAAGAAAAGTGTTTGATCAATGCATCCTTCCAGTGCTTACGTATAGTGCAGAAATGTGGACCTTAACTAAAAGAGACATACAAAGGCTGCAGACAACTCAAAGCAGCATGGAGAGGTGCATGCTTGGTGTAACCAGGAGAGATAAGAAGAGGAACTCGTGGATCCGAAAAATGACAAGAGTGGAAGACATCATGATCAGAGTTAAATCCCTGAAATTGCAATGGGCTGGACATACTGCCAGAAGGACAGATCATCGATGGACAGCCAAAATTTTAGATTGGATTCCAAGGGACAGGAAAAGACCCAGAAGAAGACCACATGGGAGATGGGTGGATGAAATTCGAAAGTATACGGGAGTAACATAGAGGAGACTGGCACAAGACAGACCGTTGTGGAGGAAACTTGGGGAGACCTTCGTCCAGCAGTGGATTGATAATGGTTGACAATGATGATGATGATGATGTATGTACAACACATTAAGTCAATTTTGTACGATTTTTAGATTTATGCTAATACCAAATTTTCATCTAATTATTTATATCATACTTTATAATATAACATTTACCTTTTTACCATTAATAAAAGAAATATTTAAATTTAATGAATTGAAAAAAAAATACAAAATATTTTAATAACATATTAGCTCACTTTCATACTGAAATTTCAACACAGCAAAATTAGAAAACTTACATGTTATTCAGAAATAAAATCCTTTCTTCACTTTCACATTAAGAAGCCTTCATATTCACAAGTCTCAACATAATTGATGGATTTTGGATGCATGTCATTTTTCAAATACTTCTGTGGGGTAACCAGTTTTGTACACATTGAATTAAATACCAAGAATGAAAACAGATACTTGCCTTTTTTTTTATGTAAGTAAATAAACTGTATCGTCACCTTTTTTTTTTTTTTTTTGATACCCATCACATAAAATTTCAGTTAAAATCACTGTGTTTCTAAAGCATTTGCAAGTGAACAAAAGTATTATTAACTTAAATTCAATTTACGGATTTTACACTAAATATATTGCAACATACTTTTTGTGTGTGTGTGTGTGTGTGTGTGTGTGTGTGTGTGGTCTTCGGTTAGACCCAGAAGCAAACTTCACATAATAATTAGTTTGACTTTACATTAAATAAGATATTTCAAGTGTTTATTAGACACTAGAAATATTAATATGCATTCCTCTATATCTTAAAAAATATTCTAATGAATATGCTGTTTAAGGTTCAGGTTATTTCAGTTATTTATAAAACTGTTTACTCAAAGTAGACCACATCCCAACAGTTTCGCCTAAACTACCTTCTATTTTATTTTAGCCCATAAGTCAATGATTTTTTTTTTCAAATATCAGTTTTTAAATGTGTAAGTAATGGCTTCATCAATAACTTATATTCTGTTTCAGGAAGAAAATGCACTATACAGATTTCTTTTTTGAGAACAATATGCATAGATCTGTTAATCATGTATACTTTATCTGTGTCCTATCAGTGATGAAAACTATTGCCACATTTGGTTCAGAAATGTAATCTTTTCTGTCATTAGCATTTCTTGAAATGCAGTAGAATCAATGCTAGATAAAATTACTATAAATTGTTCTTAAATCATGTTGGACAAAATGCTTAATTTTTTAAACTGATGGATAAATAATGCATAATAAAAGAAATATTGTAATTATCATATATTTATACAAGTCAATATCAAAAGATTCAGACAAAACATTTTCACTGTTGTGGAGCAGATGTTAATTGCTTCTAAATAATATCAGGTGTGTCCAGCTTTCATTTGGATGACAGCAGCAGGAGCATCATTTTCAAACATACAACGGCAAAGGGCATGTAACATTTGTTCGCATTCTTCCTTGAAAACAATTGCCACGGATGTAGAGGGGTGCACATTTGTCATGTCCTGACCTTCGTCTGATATTTCACTTTTGCTTGTATACATGTATAGCATGGTGTCAGAACATAAAGAAAACAAAATAAAAAATTATTATTTTGCCCTTAATTTAGAATTCTTGATCTTTTCTAATTTAGAATTCATGACTTTGCTATCATGACTTAGCATTATCCTGTATGCAGGACTGTGTGCTGCATCACTTTTCGTAAAAACTTTTTTAACCCTATCGGCAGTGGAAATGCCCACATGAAATATATATAGAACATGACTATTAAAAATATATATATTAGATTACTTCTGTAGTACTGGTTTTTAAGCACTGCTATTATATTGCTTGTATAATTCTCTTCCAGATTTATCATTCTCTTTTTAGACTGCATTAGCATCCTCACTTTGTCATCTTTCCACTACATCAGCTACAGGTGATTTTAGGAAGCTCAAAAAAAGTTGACACAGCAACACATTAAAAAACTGTTCAAAAGGTCTGTGGCAATAAAACCTGTTTGAAAGTTTCCAAAACGTTCACATTCATGTTATCCCCCTCTCCTTCCCCAAAAGAAAAAAGCAGTAGTAGCCTTATTAACATTGTTCTTTGACAACTCTCTTGTAAGTCAACATTTGCATTGCATAATTTTTCCAACCCACAGATGGTATTCTTATGATTTTCCAACATGTTCACCATAACTGGCACATGGTACAAACATCATGTGAAAAATATTGCTGGAATTATATTGCAAATTATATAAAGTACTTTATGACTGATATTGCATATCTTACAAACTTATCAGCAAAAATATGTACTATACCTCTGAGATTTTTTACCAGATGTAGGTTTGAAGTGAATGACAGGCATCGGTGTGACTAATTTCAATGGCTCAGGCTCAATGAGCACAGTGTTTCTTTTATCCCAACCTGCACCTTCCAGGAAGAGTCCACGAACAAACACACCATCCTTCAGAGAAATTTGCAATAATTAACATTTTTTTTTTCATATTGATGCAATTATTGATGAAATTGTGAACTTTGCATAGCTACATTCTGTATGTGTAAGTGCATGATGTCTTTAATTTATAACAATGAAACTCTTTCTAAAGTTTAAAGACAAAACACAAATCAAATTAAACTAGAAAAAAACTTAACACTGAAATGCAGGGTTAAACAGTTCTTTTTTTTTAAAGTTTTTTCATTAATCCCTTATAAACAATGTACCTATTTTCAATTTACTTCCGATATTGGAGGTTATATTATTTAACGTGCATTAATGCATTTGCATTTTTGAACTTCACTTTTAGTTGGTAAAGTTCGATGAACACTTACCGCACGTGGGGCTTGGCTTTCAATTCATATTTCCGTTATGTGGATGCGGCACGGGGTTTTTCATTTGGCCACGGGTCCGCTTCTTTTTTTTTCTCCGTTGGAATTTATTTTGTCTCATCACCAAATAAGTTTTTTCTTTGCTGCATCCTCATTTACTTCAATATTTATTCATACCCTAGTACTTTCAGTAAAACTCCTTTACCGTCTTCGAGGGGACGTTTTGCTCCGACTAGCACGGACCGTGTCAGCTGGGCATTTCGGTGGTTCTCGCGGGCTGCTTCTGTCATCAGCTATCGCTTCTTCTTGGGCGTTGTGGCGCCATCTCTTGTTGGTCAGTGATCTCATTTTTCGAACTTTTTCATTTTTTTGCTCAATTTTAATTAAATTTTTCCAGCTGTTTCTCAAATTATTAGGGTCATTATGGTTGCAAACTTTTGTCCTATTTTTTTCAATCATTACCGACTCTGCTATTCTGAGGTGTTTTTCGGATTTACAGCTTTTAATGATTTTTATATTTTCGAATTTAGGATATTTTTGGTTATCCAGACAGTATTGGATAAGTGCTGTTTTTTCTTCTTTTTTCTGCCAGTTTTTTACGTGTTGTTTTAATCTGTGTTTAAGCTTATTTTTGGTACTTCCTATGTAAGCCATTAAAGGATTTTCAGTAATAGGAATTGAATAAATACCTGCTTTTTCTAACATTTTTATTTTTTCATTTTTTATTACTATATTTTTGATGGTATTTACTTTTCCTCCAATTTGAATGTTATGCTTTTTACAAATATTATTAATTTCATTGGTAGTACCTTTTATGTAAGGAAAACCATTTAAATATTTGACTTCTTTTTTATTTACTACCGTGCTAGTCGGAGCAAAACGTCCCTCGAAGACGGTAAAGGAGTTTTACTGAAAGTACTAGGGTATGAATAAATATTGAAGTAAATGAGGATGCAGCAAAGAAAAAACTTATTTGGTGATGAGACAAAATAAATTCCAACGGAGAAAAAAGAAGCGGACCCGTGGCCAAATGAAAAACCCCGTGCCGCATCCACATAACGGAAATATGAATTGAAAGCCAAGCCCCACGTGCGGTAAGTGTTCATCGAACTTTACCAACTAAAAGTGAAGTTCAAAAATGCACAATGTACCTATCTCTACTTAGTGTTACTGGCTTCACAGAACCAGGAATGAGGAGCAAATGCGCTTATTAATTACTAAGATTTAAGAGTCCACAATATCAGTGGTGATAAACTGGAGGGAGAAAACTACAAGTTTCCTGATAATAATGACATGAAAAACTGGGCCAGGTTTCAGAATACAGAAATATGCTATATCTTCATGCAGTTGTTTCTTTAAAAATGTTTAAAAGTAGAAAAATGATACATGCATTTGAATTGCATCATTCATAACTAAAAAATGTATGAAAACTTTGTATGTATGCCCAGTGCCATTACTTACATATCATATATGCTATATTGACAAACATTAGTATGGTGTCAGTCCACCTTTGGCCTTAATGCATTCACTGACCCTTCGAGACATGCTTTCGACAAGGTTTTGGAACACAGTGATTGGTATGCACTTCCATTGAGTACATAATGCTGCCGCTAACTGTTGCTTAGTAGTAGGTCTTGGTTCCAAACTTCTTATGCGGCACTCTAATTCATCCCATAGGTGCTCTATGGAATTAAGATCAGGGCTCTGTGCTGGCCAGTCCACACACGATACAGAATTATCGTCAAACCACGCAGTAACAGTCCTTGCTTTATGGCTTGGTACAAGGCTTGGTTCCATAGTATTGCCACAGAGTTGATAGGGCATAATTGTCCAGAATATTGAGGTAGACATGCTGGTTAATAGGTTTGTCCACGATAACCAATGCACCGGGACCATACCACTAAAAACACCCCCACACGAGTACACTGCCAGCTCCAAACTTGACCGTAGAAACAGTACACTGTGGTAAATAGCGTTCCCTCGACTGCCGCCATACCCACACATGGCCATCAGGCTGATGGATCGTGTATCTGGATTCATCAGTCCATAGGACCTGTTTCCATTGATCTATGGTCCACAATAAATGTTCTTTATACCATGCTAAATGACGAGTAGCATTCCGAGTGGAGATGAACGACTTATGAGCAGCAGCACGACCACAGTAACCCATGGAATGAAATTCTCTGTGAATGGTATGTGTACATACCGAGGTTCTAGAATTTTTACTCACCTGTACACTGAGGTCTTGTGCAGTATTCCGCCGATTAGCTGTAACGACGTCCTCTATCACTGATTTTCTTTGGTCTGCTGGCATGTTTTGCTGCTTCAGGCACGCCATGTGTCTTCCACTTATTCAATACATTCAAAACAGTTGACTTGGGTATGTTTAAATTCCTCTCAGTTTCTCTAATGGACAACCCACTAATATAACACCCAACAATCTTTCCTTTCTCAAAGTCAGTTACAATACAATACAATACAATTATTTATTGCACACATTTAAATCTTACAGTTATATGAAATTGCAATACACCAGGAGGAATCTGAACACATTGGTTGTAAGGTGATTCCCCTATCAGATGTAAGAAAAAGAATAAAACATATGGCATATGTGAAAGCAAGTAAGATGGTTATAACAGAAGCACCATTGTTAGCAGCATGCTTGGAACTACAATTTAATGATAGGGTTGAAATTCGTTATGGAGATCAGGGTGATTTACAATGTAATTTCACAGAGACAAGGAAAACCTTTTGATATTTTCCAGGGATCTGATGCTGTCTGGGAGATTATTCCATAGGATAACGGCTTTATACAGTATATTATTTAGACCATAATTAAGTCTAACACACGGCTGACATAATTTGTTGTTAGCAACAGATCTGGTGAAGATAGAATAATCGAGATATTTGATGTCAGATTGAAAAATAGGCAGTTTAAGATGCATTTTTTTAAAAAACATGATACCTAGTTTCAAGGTAAAATTTTCATGAATTTTTAGAATATTTAATTTTAGAAATAATGGTTTTGAATGAGACATGTAATCTGTGTTCAGCATATAGCGAACAGATTTCTTCTGTAATTTGAGCAAGCATAACTTATTGTTTGCACTTATATTTGAATACCAGGATTCCAGACAATAGGAGAGATGGGAATAAATAAAAGCATAGTAAAATGTTTTTAGGACATTGATAGGGAAGAGTTGCTTAATTTTACCAAGCAGGCCAACCTGTAAGGAAACTTTTTTAAAACAAACTGAACATGCGTATTCCAGTTAAAGAATTCATCAAACCAAACACCAAGATACTGAACTTTGTCCACAGTTTTTAGGGGAAGATCATTAATCCTGACTGGAAATTTATTTATGTCCTCTCTTTTATGAACGTTTCGGAAATATACGGCGTTGGTTTTTAGAATATTAAGTGATAATTTGTTAGAGCATAACCAATGAGATAAATTTGATAGATCATTATTGATCATTATCTGTAACTTATGCAAATCATGACATTTTTGAAAAATGACAGTGTCATCAGCGTATAGCAAAGCATGAGTTGATTGCAGGCACAGAGGAAGGTCATTAATATATAACAGGAACAGTCCCGCCGCAACATTTTCACTCAACCTCAGAGTGTGATATGATCGCGGTCAGCTGCAGGCTTGTTTTTATACCATTTGCAGCAGTACCGTACATCTTAACAATGCAGCAGATCCGTTCATTTGCTTTTGAAGAGGTGTCCGGTGACTTCTGTCAATATAGTGTATATGCCCATCTTGGTAAAGGGTGTTTTTGCTTCATGTGGGCCTTCTCTGTCTAACCCGCAACAAAAATTCGAGATTGCTGTCTTCTGTTCCACATAATTTGCATCAAAAATGAAAATCCTCCAAATACGTGGTGCCAGTGAATGCACAGCAACCGAAAAATTGTTATTATTTTATTTTATAATTTGCATCAGTTGTACTACTACTACTATGGTTAGATATAGATTTGTTTTAATTTTTGGGGGGGGAAGGGGGGGGGGCTGTGGCATTAGTACAAATGAATGTGGGTTAAATTGCAAATGTATGAAGCAAAACTTCCTTGTTCAACCACATGGTGGCAACTACAAGTGAAAACAGATTTTAATTGGTAGAACATTCATCACAAAACAGCATCAAAGCAGACTTCTTTGTCTGCACTGCACTTACACTGACACCATATATATTTTTTTTTCTTTTACAAGTTTTTCAAAAGTTATGTACATCATTTTGTGACAGTCAGTCGCATTCACACAGCATATGCTGCTGTCTTATAATCTGAATAGTATGCAAACATGAAGTTTTTTGTTTCTGGGAAATGCTCTTACAGGAATTTAGCATAAAGGTGATGAAGTCGTGTCACCAGGAGAAATATACATTGGAACCTTGTTTGTGAGAACGGTTTTGTGGCTTCAAGATGTGTCCATAATCAAAGAAAGATTATTAATCTTTATATGGTTATTTCCAACAGAGTGCTGCTAAAGTATTTTCTATAGTGAGGAAAGGACACAATGTTAGAGTCCCATTTTTTCATAATTTTGGTGTTCAATCGATTTAATTTTGATGCTTCAGTAAATGCTTTTGACACAGAAAGTCTGTCCAGAAGTTCTTATTGGAATATACTACTGAGAGGTCAAAAAAGTCTTATCTTTGTATTATGTGATTATCTTTGTTGTTAAGCAGGAATCTAAATGTTTGTTTTCCAGAACTTTGGCTGAAAAAGACTTAGAGATGCAGTTTGAAAAAAAAAAAAAAAAGTTCCCACACTGCATATTTATTTTTACATAACTTAAGCACAAATTTAATTTTTATTGCTGCATAGGAAACCACCATTTTTCAAAGAACACCTGCTTTCAGCTTAGCTAAGTTTTACTCATAATTATGCACACTCAGACTGTAAAATATGGAAAATTACATGTAATACAACTTGAAATACTTAAATGATGATCAGTATATAATCTTGACTGAAATATTTGTCTTTTGTTACTTTATACAGAAAACAACTGAACATTGTACAGTGCATAGAGCTTATGATAAATCCACGTCAGCAATGTAATAAAGATTAAGTTTCCCTCTTTTCCATGCGAATTGAGGAAATGCTTATGACAAAAGTGTGAACACTTCTCATTTTTAGTTTTTGATAAAAGCTGGAATGACTTCCATAGTGAAGCATATCATAACTTCAATTGTGAGCATTTTTGTCATCCTTTATGAAAAAATTGAATTGGTTCAGAAAGTCAAGCATTTTAATATTTATTGGATACAAAGAAAATTTTGAACAAATTTCTCTATAAGTGTTTTCTTCCTGCACCAACTGTCTAATAAAATACAGTAAGCTGTTTATACTTAGATGATTTATTACATCATGAGATCATAATGAGATCATGTAAGAATAAACCTATAAAAGTCTGTTGGGAACTAAATTCGAAGTATCCTCATTTGAGAGAGAGAGAGAGAAACACTGTGTTTAACACTTACATACAAAACCATTTAGAGTGAGCATTTGCATATTAATATATTAAATGAAACAGCATAAGAGGATCATTCTGTTCAACATCAGTTTTCACACAAAGGAAAACACAGTGATAAGAATGAACTGAAAATTTGTTAAATAAAAGCTATATAGTTCAGGGTTGATGTGTGTTGAGCAATTACTGTATTTTGTCCTGCAGTCAAAAAATAAATAAATAAATAAATACATTATCAGGTCTTCCCTTTTCTATTTACTCTTGTTGCAGAAAACATTTTGAACAGAAGATAAAAAAAATTTTGAATGCTATGATTAAATTCACGATAATGGAATGCAGAACCAGCATGTTTTCATATTAAAATTTTACTTTTGAGGGTGTGCATGATGAGTGGGAGATGGGGACTTACTCTCTAAAAATCTTGGTTCCTCTGTAATTGATAAAGATTGTAATTTTATGGAACAATTTTTTTTAAATTGAATTGGTTCAGAAAAGTTCTACACTGAAGTAACAGTTAGTTACATGGTTGTGAGGTGACTGTAGGGACAGAAACTTCACATCAACTAGTGAGCAGATGAACCATAACCAGCTCAAATTCCATGACTCTCAGATTTTGTGTGCATATACACTCGTGGACAATGAAATTTGTGCACCAAGAAGGAAGCATCGGATTGAACTGAAATTTTATGGACTTAATGATACAGGTGAATGATACACATGATGGCAAAAACAGAGCTGCAGGACAATTACAGAGAGACCTGTGGCATGCAGTCCGGTCATCTTCAACAGTGCGTCGCACCGCCTCGTGCGGCGATGCATGCTGTAATACGGTCCGGCATGGAGGCGAACAGGCGCCTGATGTTGTCCTGCGACAGACTGGCCCACACGTGTTAGACGGTGTGCTCCAAATCCCGGATAGCGCGGCACGGCGGCTGGTGCTTCAACTGGTCCCATACATGCTCAATACGGGACATGTTCGGGGAGCGGGCAGGCTATGGAAGTGTCTGGACATGACGTAGGCAGTCCTGGGCAACCCGAGCCATGTGTGGGTGGGCATTATTCTGCTGGTATAGCGCACCTGGAATCCCAGCTAGGAATGGGAGCGCATGGGGCCATAGGATCTCATTCACATACCGCTGGCACGTACCACTACTAGAGGTGATCGGCTATTGTAGGCAATGGCTCCCCAGACCATAATTCCTGCAGTGGGGAAGGTGTGGCACTCGATAGTGAGGTTGGGATGGTGTCGTTGACCTCCACAACCAGATGCGATAATCATCTGTCCCCAAAACGAAGCGGCACTCATTGCTAAACACCACATGTCACCAGTCTGTGGTGTTTTACGTCGCTCTGGCCTGGTACTACTGCACACGGAGCCAGCAATGTTCCGGTGTTAATGGCAGCACAAATAGGGGGCGCTGGAATCACAGATTTGCTTCTGTGAGGCATTGGGAAATGGTTCGTGGGCACACAGGAGCCGCTACATCTGCCTGTATAGTGGAACGGGTCCCCGTGGGATCCATTCATACCTGGCACACGATCTATTGATCCTCTCTACCGGTGGTATTCCTGGCCCGTCCAGAGCCGCTGCGCCATGATTTTGGCTACCCATTCCATTTGAGAAACTGTTGATTAGTTCAGGTTAAAATCCCGGATTTGTGAGTTTGTTCTGAAGCATGACCTAAATGAAGAAGCATAGGGTCAATGTAAATTAACATAACTCACAATCTCACTATCTCTGAACCAAACTAAATTTTATGTTATTACACTTAAAAAGAAAGAAATTGAATGTCTTGTAGTTTGTGAGAACAATGATGGTCATTGTGTGCATATATAGCTAGATAATCTGATTTATTCATTGATAGATGGCAGCACAAAAACTTGCAGGTCACATTACACAGAAAGTGCCAAAAAGAAACATCTTTCAAAAATACCTTTCAATAAAGTGCTGAAACAGCAGTAAAATTACTGCAGTAAGGAACAGTCATTGAAAATGACAAGGATTTCATGCCAAAATGAGCCCTATTGAGCAAGTATTATTTTCAAACAAGAAATATTAAAATGAAAGTCAACAGTAAATATGACTTTTACAGGAATTTTTTATGAAATTTGACATTCCAAAAATATTCTTGAGGAATGTTCATGAATAATTATATCAAAGGCAGAATAAAATTTAAATGTTCTTGAATAATTATATCAAAGGCAGAATAAAATTTGTGAATGCTGTTTAACCTCAGAAGTATACAAAAGAGTGACCACTGAGAAAATTTACTTCCTTATACAAAGGTTTATTAAGATATTACAATTTTACAACTCCCCCAGAAATATGGTAGGGTTGAATTTCTACTTTTGAAACTATCCCAGATTACTGCCACCATCTTGGCAGAGCTCCCAGGTAAAACTAATTATATTTATCTTGCAAATGTGCACAGATACAATGGTGGGAAATGAATTAAAATGTTCAGAATGCTAGCACTACATTTTTTATCTACTGTTACAACCCAACTGGCAATTTAATTACATATATTTATTACCGATGGTCCTTCCAAAATATGTCCTTCCTCTAAAGTTGACACTATAAATTCCCATGAAAGCAAATCAATTGATATCTGAAAAGAAGGAAAGGAGAATACAATTCATTAAATTGTTTTCATTTAAAAACTAATGATTCAAAATACTTTTTTGACATACAGATTTCTACTAATGGTATATGAAAAGTACCTGCAGCACACTTATAAGAGAAGTTTGATTGTCATACACATGGTGACTCGTGTTGTTACATAAACATTCATTTCATGTACATATATAACAACACATGAGGGCACATACAGAAATGAAAGACATGCAATAAAAATATGCTTTGGTCCATGACAAACATAGATGTCTCAGAGAAGGTGCTGGAAGTGCTCACCACCAGCATTCAAACACATATTCACCCACTGTTCTATACTGGTGAATGTTCACTACATATATATCAATAGCAGCAGTTTCATGCTTGATGTCCTGAAGATCTTACATTATCCATGGTTTGTTGGCATACCCCCTTCCTTTTCAAGTGGCCTCAGGGAAACAAATTTGGAGCATCAAATTGGGAGACCTTGAGGACCACAGACCTTTGAAATAATCCTGTCCTGGAAGAAATTGCAGATTTCTGCAATGATTTCATTGGAGGCGTGTTATGTGGCACTGTCTTGTTGAAAGTAACCATTTGTAAGCTCCTAATCATCCAGATGGTTCACAAATTCCAAAAATATTGCTAAATACCAGTCAGTATTCAGTGTCACTTCAAAAAAGATTGGCTCAATGATACAGAACCAGGATACTGCACACCAGACACCAATTTTCTCAGGGTGTAGTAGTTTGTCATGGAATGTACCAGGATATTTGATGTCTCACCTGTATGTATTTTGCCAGTTCACATACCTGGATACATGGAACCCCACTTTGTCATTAAATCATGTTGTAAGCTTTGTCACTAAACTCTAAGAGCCTTTGAAGGATGAAGGCTCTGAAGACTGCTTCACTGTCTTAGAACTAGAAGAATGACATAATTTTAAACTGCTTTGAACACACAAATTAAACGGTTAAGTCCTATATCTCAAGGAAATGTGTGGTGCATATGAAAAAATGGGATGCCGCATGTTTTTGAAAATTAGCAGTTCACATTATTTGCATCTAGCTTTTTTACTCACAAACCTTGCAGCAGTGAATGACAAGCTGCAAAAATGTTTCCACAAAGATACTGAATCAATGAGAAAATGGTAGCAATATTTCTGGAACAAATGTATTTTGGCAGACTATTGCTGGATATTGTACCATGACAACTTGAACAAAGAATACTGAAGGAAGTTGTTTACATGGCATTTTTAAGTTACAAAATTCTTCACAATAGCACAAAAGCTGCACTTTACCCTAGTATATGGTGTGGCCATTTCTCGGATTCATAACGTAGGTGATAAAAAAAAAGTCTTTACTAACTTTACATGCATTGTAATTATATCTCTTTAACTTGTAGTGATATTATCACAGACATATGATGACAAGTATATGTGTAGGAAAAAAACATACTTGAAACCTGCACACAAAGTTACTCAAAGAAAGTGTGTTCTACATTTATTTTATGAAGAAATTTTCATGATGTACACCAGTGATACTCAGAAAACAAAATTGAAACCACTGTTACACTTTTGTTAAACTCAAGCAAGCTACTAATATTATGAAACCATTTCATAGATTAAAATATTTTCATTTACCCAAGTTTGCCATCACATGTATGGCATGTAAGACTTTTATCTCACTCTGAGCCCATCCTTCTTAATTCAAAATTACTTAAGAACATCCCAAAACACTTAGAAGTATTATTTATACATTATTTTTGAAGATTAATTAAAATTATTAAAATTTATTAAAAACACTTCAAGAATTACTTGTTTCATTTTGGTTGAATAACATTTGTGGAGCTTCATGTGGTTGTCCACTATTTTGCATTCTGCTGAGCTGCTGACACTGGCAATGTCTAGTAAATTCAAGTTATAATTTCCTGAATGATTAAAAACATGAGATTGATGAAGTCCATAACATTACCTAAAAGAACCACTGAATCAGAGTAATGCTCATGCATTTGTGGGCTGTCTAATGTCAATCTTCAACTTCCTTATTAGCATTATTGCCTCTAAACTTAATAATCTTCCAGGTGCTGAGTTTTCCACATACAAAACTAGTGTTTTTATCTTGTCAACACATATGGAAGATCAGCAGCACATTTAGAGGGAGCAATGTTGGTATGGAAGTTAAAAATGGGCATTAGGCAGCCCAAAAATGCAGGAGCATTACTCTGATTTAGTGGTTCCTTTGCAAAACATTTTGGACTTCATCAATCTCTGTTTTTTAATCATTCAGGAAATAATAATAAATACTAATTTTGGATTTATTGGGAGTTTTCTGTGTTAACAGCATAGCAGAATGTAAAATAGTAGACAACCACAAAGAGCACCACAAATGCTGTTCAAGCAAAATTTAAAAACAAGTTCCTTTTTAAAAGTTTTTCAAGTTTTGATCACTTTCTTTAATTTTCAAAAATAACATGTAAATAATACTTTTAAGTCTAAGACATTTTTATGTAATTTTGAATGTATACGAATGATGGGCTCTGAGTGAAAGCCTTACACTACACACCACATGTAACAATGATAAACTTTAGCATGTGAAAATATTCTAATCTATGGAATAGTTACAATTAATAGCTTGCTTTTGAGTTAACCAAAATTAATTAACAAAAAGCATGAGAAAAATATTATTAAGAGATTGATAATTTTGTCAGTCACTTTATTTCTAGTGAATACCACAGTTAGCTTTCTGTCTTGGAACTTAATTTAATGTTTCCAACATCAGCATTGAAACTCTTTTTTTTTTTTGCCATTGCTCAATTGAAAGCCACATATCTTTGTGCTGTTATCTGATGGTGGAGATTTTCACTAAAAGGAAGACATTTTTCATCTTGTGTTTACTTTATCTTTTGAAAATTATTTATGCAACATGCCCAGTGTTAAGGTCTTTGGCTTATGCAATGTGCCACCACCCCCAGGAGGAAAAAATGTTTCACTGAAGCTCAATAGTTTTTTTTACCATTCTGGGTACAAATACAGTGATAAAAACAATTAGTTGTTCAATCATAAGGTAATTTGTTTCCTTGTCTTTTTATACCATTTGTATCAACATGATGCAGTGTTAAGTCATCTTACAAAATGTTACATCAAAGTAACAACCTGGTTGATTTCACATATTTAAAATTTGAGGACACTTCCTTTTACTGTAAATATAACACATATTTTCAGAAGTACAACATGCATACATTGTTTTTCCTTGCTGATGTCTGCAAAACAGCTGTAAGGAAACTTGTAGGAGATGTGAACCCTGACAACCAGAACTTCACAGGAGGGTGAGTGGTGTTTGTCCAGAGGTTGAATTGTTGAACACGGTGAATCAAATCTTGCGTCCAAGATCCAAGAGCCATAACTGAAGGGTAAGTCTAGGAGATGAAAACATTTGTAGTCATTAGCAAACATAAAAAAATTAAAATAACTTACCTTCAATAAAGACAAATTATTTACTCCCCCCCCCCGCAAATACTCATTTTACCCAGAAAATTATGATAATCAACAGAAAGTAACACTTTAATTTTACACCAAAAAGTCTTTGGCAACATTTTTTTTATTTGTGATGTTAAATTGTTTTAAATGTTTGAGAACGTGTGAAAAATGTTATGTATGAAGAAATTTATTTTGAATGTGTTTTGACTCATTTCTTGCATGTAACGGTGCTTTGATGTCTCTCATGCCCATGTCCATAGTACACAACACTTCATTATTCCTTTGGTATGAACATGGATAAGAAAGCTACTATGTTTGAAAAATGCAGTTTTGACATCTGGGAAGAATGAAAAATAAAATTAAGATTAACTATTTATTTGCTTATAGGCAAATGCTGATAACAATGCAAATATGCTAAATAAAAGATACATAATAAAAACTTTTTGATTTGCCCTCAGATATGCACAGCATGCATTCATTTGTTTATTTAATGTAAATACACTGCGCCTGAAATTCGCAGCATGCGTCGCCCACGAGAGGACATGCAAACGATTAGCATTGCAGGGCATATGCAAATCATGTGCGCCCGGCATGCCACTGAGAAGAACTATAAGAAGAGTGCACAGAAGGCGGGGTGTAAGTAGTAGAAGTGTGTTGTGCTGCTGGACCTGTGTGTGGGAAGCTTCCCGATGCCTCGTCGCAGAATACAGCAGTCATTCCAGCACGTTTCGGAGTTCGACAGAGGACAAATAGTGGCTTATTGCGACAGTGGTTTATTGTACTGAGACATCGCCTCCCGTCTGGGACGACATCCAGCCACAGTGGGGCGAGTATGGATTCGGTAGGTGCAGGAGCAATGGACAGACCGACGTGAGTGATTGCCGCAGCCGCGGCACACCACCGAATGAGAAGACCGGCATGTTGTGCAGCTGGCATTGACGGCTTGCACCGCCACATCACGAATGTTAGTGCAGGAATTAGGGTGTGTTGTGCAACAATCTGTGTCAGCACATACCGTTCGACGTCGTCTACAGGAGCGGGGACTTGTCGCACGGTGGCCATTACTCCGATTACCATTGGCGTTACACCACTGCAGAGTGCGGCGGCAGTGGGCTGTTGAACGCCGCACCTGGACTACGGAATGGCACGACATTGTCTTCTCCGACGAATCTCGCTTCTGCCTGCAACACCACGACGGTCGGATCCGCGGCGAGAGACTGTATGACGCCTGCATTATGAATCACATACCGGTCCATCGCCTGGCGTTATGGTTTGGGGCACAATTGGATATGACACCTGCACCCCTCTGGTACGCATTGCCGGTACACTCAACAGCCACCGCTACATCTCTGACATTTTGGAGCCTGTAGTCCTTCCTTACCTGCAGGACCTGCCAGCGGCCATGTTTCAACAGGACAATGCCCGCCCGCACGTGGCACTCATCGTGCAACAATTCTTCACGGCCCACCAGGTGTCACTGCTGCAGTGGCTTGCTTGTTCTCCCGATATGCCGCCCATCGAACACATCTGGTCACTGATCGGCAACCAAGTCGCCCGGAAAGCAGCACCCACGGCTACGCCTGATGAACTGGGGCAACATGTGGATGCAGCCTGGACCGACATGCTCCAAGCCCACATCCAAAGCCTCTCTTGTTCGACGCCGCGGCGTGTAACTGCCATTATTGCCAGCCATGGGGGCCACACGAACTATAGATCGCTGCGTGTTCCGCAAGTCGCACCGGCCTGTAAGCTCAATCGTTTCATCTTTGTATCTGTTGTTATGTGTCCAGTAAATCTGGCTTTGCTATCTCGTGTCCTTCTTGGTGTTGCATTTTGGGTGGCCAGCAGTGTACTTGTGTATATGCCAAAAGTTTTTGGAAGAAATCCTACTTTCAAGAAGGGAGGGAGTCTGCTTATACATGGGTAGGTAAAAAATAGTGCTGGATTTCTGAAATGTTATGTGAATTCTTCCGTTGCATTTGCCGGCAGGTCTGTTTATACACTGGCAGAAAGTGAAAAAAGAACACCAAGAAGGAATTGGCGGACGATCATGAAATTTACATATGTTAATGGGGTTGAGTTTACATAGGTGTGATGTTAATTTCGGGATCAACCGATGAGCGCTTATGCCACAGCACGGCATAATATACAAATTATCGTCGGTGGTATTTAAGGAGTACGGCGAAGTGAATGTAATCAGTCGTCGGCGTACAGGCACGTGCAAAGACCCTGAAGAAGCTGCAATGCCTGGACATGGAAGACGTATACGATTTCAGCAGTTATCGGACTTTGAGCGAGGTCGTCTAGTCAGACTCCGCGAGGCCAAGTGGTCGTATCGTCGTATTGCGGAGCGAATTGGACGGGAAGTATCGGTGGTGGTACGATGGTGGCATAGATGGTCCAAGGAACATTCCCACACGAGAAGACGTGGAACCGGGAGTCACAGATGGACTGATGAGCGGACCGATCGACGCATAAGAAGAGCGGAGTTGTCAAGCAGAACATTCATTGCGACACAAATCCGATCTGCCGTTGCACCTGAAGTGACTGTGCGAACAATCCGCAACTGTCTACTGGATGCAGGACTACGTGCATGTGTGCCTTTGGCATGTGTACCTCTGACTCCAGCCCACCATCAGGAATGGCTGTAGTGGTGTCGCCTACGTCTGCACTGGAGAACGCAATGGCGATCTGTGGTGTTCAGCGACAAAAGCAGATTCTGCTTGGGAGCCTCCGATGGCCGTATTCGTGTTCGCAGACGCACAGAGGAGCGTCTCCACCCTTCTTGCATCCGCCAGCGACACACAGGGCCTACACCTGGTCTCCTGATGTGGGGAGCGATCAGCTATCACTCACGTACACAACTAGTGTTTGTACCGGGCACGTTAAACGGCCCCTCCTACATCAACAACATCATTCAGCCCGTTGTTGTGCCATTTGTAAGGTCGGTCCATCGTGGTGTTTTGCAGCAAGATAACGCATGCCCCGCCACACACGGCACGTGCAACGCAACATGCACTTCAGGGTGTGAGACAACTTCCATGGCCTGCACGTTCACCGGATTTGTCCCCCATTGAGCACGTGTGGGATTTTATGGGACAACGACTTATCCGGTCTCCATGGCCAGCCACGACCATCCCCGATTTACGCGTCCAGGTTGAGGATGCTTGGAACTCAGTACCCCAAACTTACATCCAACATCTGTACGACGGACTCCATGCCAGAATTGCACAGTGTGATGCAGTTCATGGCGGTTCAACCTCGTACTAACCATGTTACATGGAAATGTTATTTTTAAATTTACCAGAAAATACAGCTGTATTTTGCCTTAATGTTTTGATAATGTTATCCTCTGTATTCCGTTATTATGCTGTATAAATTTTGTTGGTATCAGACGTCTCCTTGGTGTTCTTTTTCACTTTCTGCCAGTGTAGTTTAAACTGCAGCTCTATGTGTGCCACTATGCGATAGTTTTCTGACCTTTTGTCAGTTATATACATATCTGTTTCCCCAAAGTGGGGGGGGCAAATATGGATAATAACTGGAAAGTATAATTACTCTGCTCTCAAGAAATCATGGAGAAATGGCACTCCTTCCATTAGCCAATGGCGTACATGTCATGCAGAAAGAGACATTGATTTCACACCAAAGTAAGAAAAAAATTACAATTACAGGTTTGTATTAACTGAAATATGTATATGCATTCTTAAAAAAATCTGAATATGTTTTGCATTTCACTATTTGTATTGTGTAGTGGTACACAGAGAGCTGTGAGTGAGATATCAAAAAATACTCAAATCAGAGGCAAGTGAAATGGGAGGATTCATGTAACACTTCAGAAATACTTCCAAAATTAGAAAAATATTATGAAATATTTTTTCACCCAGAGTAGGATTCCTATGAGAATAGGTGCCATTATTATGATAAGTGCAAAACTAATCCGGTTACAAAATGAGACCGTGGAATTTCTTCCTTCCAGACACGAAGGAATCCCTCACCCCCTATTTCCTTTGTGGAACTGCAACACCCCATCTTTGGAACTGGATATACTGTGAGTCAGACACCATATAAATTACTTGGCTGTTGGGGAGGTGCACAACCAATCAGGCATCACTCCTCTCCCGAGTTTTCACAGCAAGCGTGGGTGTCTTTTAGCCAGTTGGGTCTGCACTATGGAAGAACACAATCAAAGTATTTTACGAAAGGTGGTAACTTGAAAAAAGCTGACATTGGCCTTAAGTGAAAAAATACTTGTTCAGTGAAAAAATTGTGAGATGCATTCACCAGAAATGTTATAAAGTCTTTCAAAAAATCCTGCATAAGTAATGCCATAGATGTTGCAGGAGTTATTTGGAAACTCTGATAGTAAATAGTTCTTTGAAGGTTTTTGCAGAAGATAATCACAGAAATTTGCATAATTCATTTAAATAGATATGTTTTTCAAACCATCGCACTTGACATAAAGTGAGTAACAGTATTATACAGTAAAACGTCTTTCTGCTGAATGTGTATGAAGTGTGTGTGACACTTAAAGTTGGCTTATACATGGACCTTCCTCAATTTTTAGTTGTTCAGGTATGGGGGCTGGCTTATATGTAAGTGTATACAGTATTTATTGCAAGGAAATATGTTGTCAGTAGTCATTTCTTAGTAGTGAAAAATACCCTATTGTATTCATATTAACAAACAGAATAAAAGATCAGTTGATAATGTTACTTCATATTGTGATATTGTTAGAATAAAAACAACAAATTAAGGTTCATTAATGTCATTTATTATGCTTAAAATTTACTGTTCAAGCAGTTTGAAAACTATGTAAATACGACTTGATCTGCTAAGGAAAATTTTTAAATAAACGTTTCCAAATTTTTATGAAGTTCTTGTGTCTCACACAATATCCTGACTGTTGTATCTGTGAATGAGTGTTGTTTACAAAGCAGCCATGAATCAAAGTTGAAGCATGTCAGAGATGGATCTACAGTTTTAAAAAGATTAGTGAGGAAACTGCTTTTGTTATTAATTGACTTCTGTTTGGGCTGATGATCAAGTTCATTGTTAAAATTCTTGTTTGCATTCAATCGACCAAATTTTCATAGTTTAATGCCTTCTATTTTCAGAGCACTGACTTTTTAATTTGGTGTTCATGAAATCTGTGAATTACATTTTTAATTAAATTGATTTAATTAAAAATGATGATTTCCTAACTATACAGAAGGTGCCAGAACACTGTATAGTTCCATACCTTCACAGGACAAAGTAATGTACATGCAGTCAGTCACTGATCAAAGCAATTATAGAAAATGTTTAAAACAAACAGAATTATAATAATCATACACAGGGCAATGTTAATGATTCATAGTGTTACACTCTTTTTCATTTTCAAGTAGCTGCATTAGAGGAGTGTATGAAGTATGACCACTTAAGTAAAACTTGTGATATTAACAAAAATAAGATCGCTGTTTAACTTTTTAGCATGTAGTGACACTGGAAGTAGAAATGCACTTTTCAAAAGAATTCCATAAAAGAATAAAAATGTTTAAAAGGATGGGTAATTGCCAATGAATTAAAAGAGAAGATTAAACAGTGAAAGAAAGCAAAGTTTGATTGTTACTTATTATTTAGTGTAGAATAAAACAGTATAAACGTCCTTTTTGACAGCCTGATGCAGTGCAATCACTACAGTCCCTCATAAGGGAAATTACAGAGGGTGAGTCCAAAGTTTTGCAATATTTGGACCACTTTATGTCTTCATATGTACCTCCGTGATGAAAGCTGACTAGCATTCAAAGTATAGTCCATAGTGTTGCACCATCTTTAGCCATCTGTCTGCCAGTTCTTTGATTCCACCACGGTACCAGTTCTTGTCCTTCGACGCGAAGAACTGCTTTACCCCAGTTGCCACCTCCTGCTGGTTGTTGAAGTGCCGCCCGTGGAGGAAGTGGGCCATGGACCAAAACAGGTAATAATCCGACGGGGCAAGGTCCGGACTATATGCTGGGTGTAGCATCAGTTCAATGCCCTCGTGTTCCTGAGTTTTGCCCGGGTTGTTCGCGCGGTATGAGGCCGAGCGTTGTCCTGCTGTAGGAGAGCATGCCTTGTGTTCGCCAGTGCCTCGTACTTCTCCAGAATGGCATACATCCACTACAGCTGTTTAGAGTAGAGTTAGGTTGGTGTTGATGGTCTGACCGTCTGGAACAAATTCTTAATGGATTATCCCCTCGAAATTCCACCAGATGCAGAGAAGCGCCCACATTTGGCAACAGGTTCAGGAAGCTGGCCTGAGCTTAACCACTTCCTTTGTGTGTTAGGATTATGGAAATAGACCCACTTTTCATCACACATAACAATTCTCTTGATGAAACATACATCATGCGGGTTTTCTAGGAGTTTCGTGAACACTTCCACTTGGCGGTTTGTTTCAGCTGGAATCAGTTCGTGACGGACAATGGGGCAGCTCCTGTAGATCTTGCCGAGGTCCTGAAGGTGACGAACCATGGTGGTCTGTGATATAACCACCTTGCCTGATAATCTTCGAGTGCTGGTTGTCGGATTTGCCTCTACGGCTTATCGGATCTTGGCTGATTGTTCAGTTTTCTGCCTCCTGAGCGAAATTTTTTGAACCATCTGGTTGCAGTGCTGTGGTCCACAGAACCTTCCCCTTTTGCATGACAAATGTTTCTTGTTGCTTGAGCATCGTTATGGCCAAGTTGAAACTCGTAAAGCAAAAGTTCCATAATTAGCCAGTTGCTGCTGTTCATCTTTTAGGAGTCCCAACCACAGACGGAAAGATGACATGCAATGCTGTTCACAGCAATGACTACCACTTTATATCCCTTTCGACTGACTGCAGTGCCCTGCTTGAACTAGTTCAAACTTGCAACATACCCACCGCAGCACATGCCTTTATGCAAATATTGCAAAACTTTCAACTCACCCTCTGTACATACATAAATGCTTGGATAGATGGAAAATTCTATTGAAAAACTTTGAATACTGAAAACCAAGGTTTAAAAAATACTGAAAACCAAGGTTTAAAAAAATACTTAAGAAGGTTGACTTTAAAAAATGAATCTGAGATAATGAAATAAAGACTATGAACTGAATGAAGAAAATCCACTGTTACTGGTGATCTTCATTGATGGAAAGCGATTGGTGCCACTACAGTGAGAGGAGTTGCACTCTGGCAAGCCACACAAACTGAGTATTTGTGTGAAATGAAACTTAATATGGAATGTGAAGAAGTTACACCTGTCTTCTTTCACTGACCTGGCTGGCAGCATTGTACAAACTACTGGAACAGCTATTTGCACTAGAATAATATGTCAGGAACTGTATGCCCACAGTTACTATGGTAGGTCAGCTGCACACAAGCCCTACATCAATAACTCCAGGTAATGCCGGACAATGACTGCAGTGGTGCCTCACTTCCTGTTCATGGACAACAGAAGAGTGGAAGAGGGTTTTGTAGAGTGAAGAATCATGCTACTCACCCTTTCGTTCGGATGGATGTATCTGGATGTGACATTTGTCGAAGGAATGTCATCAGGTGGACTGCATTGTTCCCACAATCAAGTTTGGAGCAGTATCTGTGATGGTGTGGGCCTGTTCCTATTGGGAAGAACTAAATATTTCAGTTGTGATGTTCTCAAGCCTAACAGCCACTATGTACAAAGACATTCTGAACAATTCCACACTACCTACACTGTGACAGCACTTCAGCACAAATCCCCCTGCCTGCTTCAGCCAGAACAAGTACCTTGCCACACACAAAGGGCTGTCTAGGCCAGATTTGAGGAGTTGGACATCCAAATTTTGGATTAGCAGCCGAAAGTCCTGATCTAAATCCAATAGAACATCTGTGAGAAAAGCTGGAATGCTGAATCTGACCTCGGCAAGTAAAACATTCCAGTACGACAGCTCTGGCAGAATCTTTGCAGGAGGAATGGAGCAAAATTCTGGTACATATCTGCTCACATCTCATGGAAAGCATGACTGGAAAGGTCACTACAGTCATAACAGCCAAAGGTGGTCTATGTACTGATTTTGGCTAATAAATGCTGTTGTAAATAATCTATGTGCTTTCATAACAATCTAGGTGTACAAACATTTTTGTCTACATACTGTACCAGTAGTGTCCTGCCAGTAAGATCACATTCTCCTAATATATGCTTCTTTGTCTCACTGATGCATGCCTTACAAAGATTAAAATTTTCCAATTCCTTGCCGAATTCTAGTTGCTTTCTGTTTATTCCACACGCATTTATTCAAGTGTCCATGTCTTCATTCTTACAAGTCACTTATATAGCAGCTTTTACTCGGTTTGTGGGAACTTTTCCTGTAAGAGAATTTGTAATTTTTAAAATGTTTCTCATAAGCAGTGAATACTTTGGGGTATAAATTGTACCACTGCCTCATATTCCAAGCAGACAGTAGGCTGATTATGATGAAGTTTTGCATAGTTTTTGAAAGAAACTAATTGCTGCATTGTTCTGCGCTACAGCAGTCACTCTGTTCTCAGCACAGTGCTATATACCTAAACGTTGGGTTTGGTCTGTTCGTTGTCTGCTACTTGGGCTTTGTATGTATGCTAGACCAGTAAGCCAGTTGGTTTGGCAGTCCTATCCTTTAGTCTCTTTGGATTCAACAGAGAACTTCCACTCTGCATCACAATGTGTGGTATAGGATGGGTGAAAGGTCTAGCTGGTTCCACACATCTCTCCTAAAGTTCAGAGTCTGCATTTCCTTTCCTTTCAGCCTTGGTATATATCAACTGTGCTGTGGAGCTTCTTCAAAAATTATTAAAGTAACATTTCAGCAAAACATAATTAATAACTGCCACTGAAATAAACTGATTCATGTTAGTTGCTACAAAAATAATATCTACGTTAATGAATGATGTATATTCTATGAAGCTGCAGTTTTAAATCATTTAGTTTTGAGAACATTTTCACAAATGAATAAGCTACTCTTAATTCTTATACAAATATTAAGATTTTCAAATCTTTGATGGAACTGAATTTCACTGCAATTTTTATGAATAACTACTGAGAACAGAATAAAAGATCAGAAATTACAGAAAAAAAAAGTTTAAGTTAAATTCAAATAATGAATACCTCTTGAAGCTCAAGACTGACTGTACCTTTCCTATATATAAATTGTATGTGTAAACAATTCTACAAGTAATCAGCTAGAGAAAAATTAACGATCAAATATTTAGACCCTACACAAAGGCAAATATATTACATATTTTGCACTAAATTATACTTCACATGATAATCAGCAGCATATTATAACATAAAACATAAAGTTACCTTTAACCATAAAGAAGGGACATGACCTTCAGATATAGAGACAAATATTTCTTCTAATCTAGGAGTCATCAACTGTATCCCACGAATAGCTTCTTTCAAATCATTCAGTGATTCCTTTATTATTTTAATATGTGCATTATACCTTCCAGCCTTGAAAAACAAATTCAATTTTTTTAGTACACATATGAAGTACAACTTTTTCTTCTCTGATACATCAATAAACCTTTAAAAAATAATGCTACATTTAGCACATGTAAAGTCACTATACTGGCATGCAAAAATTAAGGACGAGACGGTTTTTCGAATGTAACGTCGAGCAGAAGTGCTCCACATCGACTCAAATCATACCATAAGATCCCCAAGATGTAAGAATATGGGACAAGTGAGCAAAACCATCCAAACAAGGAATCCAAAGGATACAAAGGCACTTTATTGAAAAGGTAGCTTCGAGCACAACTGGACAGAAGACAAAAACGTCCATGTGACAGGCGGCTGCCAAGAAAAATCCAGTCTTTAGTAGGGGATATGATCACCCCTGACTGCGTTGCAGGATTTACAACGTCTGTCCATGCTGGGGACGAGGTTGTCAAGGAGCTGCTGAGGCATCGCGGCCCATTCCTCTTGTAGCACCAATTGCAGCTGCGGAATCGTTGCTGGCGGCTGGTGACGTGCTGCCAAGCGTCTCCCGAGAAGGTCCCACACGTGTTCGATTAGATTTAGGTCCGGAGACCTTGCGGGCCAATCCATGCGTTGAATATCTTCACTCTCCAACAGCTCCGCGACAACCACTGTATGATGAGGTGTAGCATTGTCGTCCATGAAGAGGAACTCACGACCCACAGCACCTCTAAACAGACGCACGTGAGGCAGGAGAACCTGGGTACAATAGAGGACACCAGTGACTGAACCTCCTTGGAAGATGTGGAGGTCAGTATGGCTACCAAGCATGATACCACCCCAAATGAGAACTCCGCCACCTCCAAACGGTCCGTTTCGATGATGTTGGAGGTGTGATTGCATGTTCGCTGCTCTCTCCAGATGTGTATACGTGCAGAATCGCTCATCAGACTAAATCGGCTCTCATCCGTAAAGAGAACTCGACCCCATTGCTGATGTGTCCAGTTTTTGTGTTCCTGGCACCACAGACGCCATCTCCGATGAGCAGGCATTAATGGCACACACCATACTGGTCGTCATGCAAATAGACCACCTTTGTGCAGCCTCCTGGCCACGGTAAAACACGATAATGGACGTCCAGTTTTCTGTTGCATGTGCCTTGCGATTTCTCCCGCTGTCTGCCATCTGTCTCTTCTCACCTGTAGGACAATATACTGGTCGTCCGCCACCGGGCAACCACTGCTAAACTCTTGGACAGCTGTTCCTGTTGTTTGAAATGCTCTCCAAGCTCGTGAAACAATGATGTGAGCGATCCCGAACTCCTTGGCCACGCTAGTCACACTTCGATCTTCTTCCAACTTCCCAATGAAGCGACCTCAGGTAAAGTCATCCAGATGTCGTCTACTGGATTGCCTGTTGGCCATATCACATGGTGGCAGCAACTCGACATAGTTCAAACCGATGTACACCATGCAATAGCTTTCACCGAATTGCTGCGCGTACACCGCCCGTGTGCTTTATACCCTTCCGACACTTCCCCCTCCCCTCCCGTCATACTGCATATATGCACATGCCTTACCGTAACGGACCCTAGTCTATCGCCTGAGTGGTCTTTTGCTCTGTTCTACCTGCTCGTTCCTGTTGGCCATATCAACGGTGGTAGCAACTCGACATCGTTCAAACCGATGTACACCGTGCAATAGCTTTCACCGAATTGCTGCGTGTACACCGCCCGTGTGCTTTATACCCTTCCGACCCCCTCCCGTCATGCTGCATATATGCACATGCCTTACCGTACCGGACCCTAGTCTATCTCCTGAGTGGTCTTTTGCTCTGTTCTACCTGCTCGTTCCGCTGTTATGCTAATTTCTCCTCTTCGTCCTTAATTTTTGCACACCAGTGTAGTACAAAATTATTAAATTTGTGCACTGCTATTTTTGTAGAATAAATATGAAGAGTTAAAGCCTTGTCCAAACAAATCAGTTTTGTCTCCTCAATTAGTATTGCTTTGTCAAAAATTTGTGAGTTTTATTAAATATTTAAATCACACAGAAATTAACTGAGTATTATTATTAGTGATATCTTAACATTCCCAGTGAATACATTTCATGTAAAATATTTCATGTGAATGAGGACCTTCTGCATCATATAGTTAACATAACACAAATTATCAGATTCAGATAAATGCAAACTCATCTAACTCTCCAGGATAAGCAAAATCTTGAAAATTTCCTAAAAACTCTTCTATGCAGGTTACAGTTAGTAACTTTTATCCAACCATATTACTTTCCATGATATACAGGGTTTGTACACATTTACAGAAAATAAATCCCAGGCCATTTCCAGAAGTTTGTTAAAAAAAATTTCTGGAGCTTACATTTTTGCTAGAATCATAATGCTTTATTTTATATTACTACGTTCAAAATGTTTCGGAACTTTTTATATTTAAAAAGAATGAGTACAGATAATACCTGATTATGTGGTGTTTCCTTCAAAGTAGTTACCCTGTGCAACTATGCATTTTTGCCAGTGCTCATACAAAGATTTAAATTCAGATTGCAAGCCTTCTTTTGCTACATCCTCCAGTGCCTCCGTCGCAACTCACTGCACTTCTTCGGAACTTGAGAAGTGTCACCCCTTAAGCAAATTCTTCATCGGGGAAAAAGGAAAAAGTCACACAGGGTGAGATCAGGGAAATAAGCTGGTTGTGGAAGAACGGATATATGACGTTTGGACAGGGAATCGGACACCAGGAGAGATCTGTGAGCATTATCGTGATGAAACACCCACGAGTTGGTCTTCCAAAGATTGGGTCGCTTGCGTCTCACTGATTCTCGGAGACATTTCAGGATGTTGACACACTCTTCTTTAGTGACTGTACGACCATGTTGAACGAATTCCTTGTGTACGACCCCCTTGCAATCGAAGAAAACTGTTAACAAGACCTTTCCTTTGGAGCGGTCAGCCTTAAACTTTTTTGGTCGTGGTGACAACAGTGATTTCCACACTTTCGACTGTCAGTTGGATTGGGGGTCGTACAGAAAGCACCAAGTCTCATCACCAGTGATCAATCGATTCAAGAGATAGGCATCTGAATCCATTGCATCTATGTTATTACCGCAAACTTGCATGTGCTCATCCATTTTTTGTGTGTCAGGTTTTTTGGGAACAATTTGTTGCCACACGTGATGCATGCCCAGTTTCTCTGTTAAAATGGCATGGCAACTTCCAACTGAAATGCCGGCAACTTCTGCAATCGCTGCAACAGCTTTTTTGGCTGTCATTTTTCACAATTTCTTTGACAATGGTGATTTGTTCATCTGTTGTGGATGTTGAAGGTCATCCTGACCTCTCCTCATCCTCAATACTTTGTCGCTCGTTTTTGAATCGTCGATGGCACTCATAAACCCTAGTTCGACTCATTGTACTCTCACCATACACTGACTTAATCACTTGAAAAGTCTCAGGAAAAGATTTTCCAAGCAGAACACAAAATTTTACACTTGAACGCTGTTCAAAAATTGACATCGTTGACCTCACAACGGAGAGCCTCGAATGCCTGTAATCACGAACTATGCACATATGCTGTATGTGTTGGATCTGGATCAAACCGGTTCTGGCTGGTCGGTCACATCATGCTTTTCACTTGCTCAGTGGGGAATGACATAATTCACTGGCATTTGGCAAATATTCAAAAAGTTCTTGAACATAGTAGTATTTTGTAAATTGTGGTAAAATTTGCTACACATTAAACATCCTTACGGAATTTGATGGGTTTTGCTGTTATATATTCTAGTAATTAATGATTTCATGGCTTCCTCTTATTACTTTCAGTATTCTAAATATTTAACGGGAATTATCGAGGATAAATTTATTAAGGTACATTACCTCTCAAATTTTTTGATCTAAACACTAGATCTTCGTCAGGAGTTCTTGTGTCCTACTACTTCCACAGGTCTGGTGACCAAGCCTAGATCTAGTGTTTAGATCGAAAATTTGACAGGTAATGCACCTTAATAAATTTATCCTCGATAATTCCCGTTAAATATTTAGGTTACATATTCTTCAGTGTGTGTGTTACACTTTCAATTATGTGGTGAAATTTCATCGTATATAAATTGCTTTGTATAAAACTTATGTAAAGCAATCTGGAACTTAGCATAGTGATAATAATACAAAACAATTTTGGCATGGCACTGAAAATTCCCTACTTTATAGTTTATTCCCATGCACAATGGTAGCTGGCAGGCCAGATATGAATCTCCTTCAGGGTGGAAAGTGCATGGTAGAAGGGGCCAACTTAGACTTGGACTAGTGAGGAGGTTTCCACACCCTGTTTCACTCCAGCTGCACACAACTGCTTACTACAAACCAAGGTCACTGGAAATATGACACTCAAAAATCTTGCACTGCAGTGTCACATGAGAGGAAAGAATTGACATCACATCTCCACATTCTAGGGAAGGAACATTGTGAGGAGATTACACAGGGAGACAGAGCAAAGAGATTCAATGAATCCAAACATTTTGACCCAATTTTTTTTACCCAGATCTTTCATTCATAAAAATATGAAATATCAAAGACTTTCCAGGCCTGGAAAAAAGAGGAAATCAAATTCCAGGACTTTTCCAGGTTTTTGGGGGCCATACATACATGCATATCACCAAGCTGTTGTGAAAACACAAGTTTGTCTGGAGTAAGTCACTCTCCCAACTGAGCTACACGGACAGAATATCTTGCAGCAAATTTGTCGTCTTGACACATGCTTTCACTTCTGTAGTACACCACATCATCTCCCTCTTATTATTATTTTTTTTTGAAGCGAAGTAGAAATTTTTCATCAATTCTGAAAAATGTGTGGAACAAACACCACACATGTTTCGAAGAACCTAACGGCCAGTGGATCCGTTTTCCACAATCAGGTGCCAATGTGAAAACAAAAGTTTGTCAGTGACAGACATCAAACCCAGGTCCCTTCACTCTGGAGTAAGTCGCTCTCCCAACTGAGCTATACAGAAATGTGCTCTCACTGCTATCTGCCTTTATCTCATGTGTGTTCTGTGGGGCAAGCACGTCACACTGCTCTGAGATCCAGAGGATAGCTCCTCAAAGAAAGACAATTTGTAAGATAAATGTTTAACTGATAGAACTAGAATTTACTTACCATTGCAGTATCAAACTTCTCCATTTACAATGATCGCAGCATATAGCTCAAGCTTCACTGACAACCATCACATGCCACACACAAGACCTTTTGTTCTTCATACTCATTATCTTTTTCTCATGCCGACATTCCTGAATCTGTCCTCCCATGATTTCCTTTGCTTTCCTCTACCTTTCTTTCCTGCTACTTGAGCTAAAAAATTCTCTTAGTAAGCATTTCACCACAGTTTCTTTCAACATGGCCAAATCACCTAAGAATATTAGTCTCCACCATACTAACAACATTTTTGCCTCACATTACACATCTTCATTCCTCACATGATCAGAGAGTGTCTTACCACAACCCCCCCCATAAGTAACACATCTCTCCAGCACACAAATGACTCCTATGTCTCTTCTGTAGTACCCAGGTTTCACTGCTGTACACCAGAGTAGAAACAAATAAACTTTTATATACATTCCTGTGAAATCCTCCTAAAGTTGCTATGACTTTCAATGAAGAATTCACTCGCCTACTATTTTCACTGTCTAATTTGTTCTGTCTATCAAACATGCTTCCCAGATATACAAACTCATTCACCTGGTCAATCACTGTACCATTTAGACGTATCTTGCATTCAGTATTAAACAGTTCCTCGCTCAAACCATCAGCTGTGGACTAATTTCCCACACTGGTTTACTTTTATGATTAAGAAGACACAGAGGGGCCATACATACCCTGGACATGTTTCTTTTATAATTCATTCACATCAAAAGGATTTATGATACATAAGAACATTATGAAATTTGTCATCATGTGATTTCATAAAATATTAATGAGGCATAGCAAAATAGATTACATTTTCCACACATATGCCCTGATCTGTAATCTGTCAGATAAAGCTTTAAATCACTAAAATTTGCTTTATCACATGGAAGGGTTTACATTTGATCTAAAAACTAAATGCAATTTTTGCAGCAGTATGAAAGGCAAATTCACTTTCTTCTTCTTCTTCTTCCTTTTTTGAAAAATATTTAACTATTTTCTACTTTTATATATCTTACAGAAAATTGAAATAATTTACACTATATTCTGCTTCATAATTCTAAGTCTTGATTTTACAACTCCACACTTTTTATGAATTTCTAGTTTAGATTTGGACAAAAAGAATGTTACACCCAGGGACACGAGTTTAACCTTAATGCCACCATAAATAATTTAAATAATATTTGCCGATGGAATCAGACCAAAAGCATGAAGTCTAATTCTGAAGGTCATCTGAGAAATGCATCAAAATAACTATACTGAAGTTATTTTAAACTGTAAAATAAGTAGTATTCTAAAAAAATATGAGAAAAAATTTAGATAATCAGAACTGGAAAATACATAGAAAATCATGGTAGTGGTTATGGCAGTCTCATGTGAAAGGCTTTTTAAAAATGTGGTTTTATAATAAAGCAAGACTGTAGTGACAAATGCAAATAAAATATTACATCTTTGTGGATAAATATTGCATCTTGAGAATCAGAAGGTGTAAATAATATTAATCATAGATAGAAAATGTCAGTATTAAGTTATTGTTTCTAATCCAATATGTAGAAGCTGCAGTGTTTTGGCATGAAATATTAAAAATACACGGTAGGGAAATTTTCCATCTGGAAAAAAGGTATGGAGAATTGTGGTCATGTCTATATGATTCTTATGAATGAAGAATTAACTAAGTTGGAGCTTTAAGAGTGATGTTACATTTCTAAATCTAAACATGGCTTCCACTCTTATTCAACCTCAGAATTCCAGAACTTTTTCAGGATGCTGGTTTTGAAGAAGACTAGTCTTATGAATGAAGAATTAGGACATTTATATTATGCTGTTTATGAGTCATTCTACTGGTCATGAAAAAGTCACAAATTCAGAAAAGGGTCATGGAAGTCATGAAAAAGTCAAGAATTTTTCTTTGGGGTCATGAATTTCTTTTTGCTTTTAGTAACTGTTCATTTTCTGGAAAAAATCCAAGTAACTTTCCATGCACTGACCACTTAAAATGTGACATCCATCTAACAATCCATGTGTCAAAAAAAATGGCTCCTGTACCCTCCTCACAATGAAAACTGTTAAAACAGAAAATGCTTTAGAATAAAAGGTATGTACAAAATGTTATTTACAAATATTTGAAATCAATTTAGCAATTTATATTATGCTGTTTATGGAGCCGTAACATTTTTGAGATTTAAATGTTCAAGAAAGGTGAGTAATGAAATCTTGTAGCACAGTGATGAATATTCCAACTTTTAGGCACATTCAAAATATGAGTCAGATTTTTGTTACTAGCAGAAGTGCAAAAGGGTACTTATCCTTAGAAAAAGAAGGTGGCAGTGTTTCTTACTTCTTTAATACTTTGTGCATGTGGTGTGCATTTGCGTGCATGTACTGCTGTCTTGAATCCTTCGATAGGGATATACATATATATGTACATACATATACAATATACGTATATACGTTTCGTAAATGGTTGTGAAACAAACATACATACATACAAAAGTCTTTTTAAAATGGTCATGAAACTGCATTTTTGAAATTTGCTAGACACCCTGTTGCATGATTTTTTCTCCTTTACCATAAAAGATAATTTACTTCTGCAGGGAGAATTTTAATAGAAATATGCATGGGTGAAATTTTAGAACTTTATTCCCTTGAGTGTCTGAAAATTGGAAGATTGAAAAAAAATCGAAAACCCAAGCTGAAATTCAGAAACTTCCGGTCAAAATTGGAAGAGTTGGCAGGTATGGTAATGTGAAGCAAAATGTTGTTAGTAAGGTGGAGACTAACATTCTTCGATGGTTGGCCATGTTGAAAGAATGAGTGATGAGATACTTACTAAGAAATTTTTTTAGCCGAAGTGGCGGGAAAGAAAGTCAGCGGAAGGCAAAGAAAGTCATGGGAGGATTAGATTCAGGAGTGTCTGCATGAGGAAAAGATTATGAGTATGAAGTTATAGAAGGTCTTGTGTACGTCATGTAATTGATGTCAGTGAAGCACGAGTTGTGTGTCAAGATCACTGTAAATGGAGGTTTGATATGGCAATAGTAAGTAAATAATCAGTTAGAAATTTATCTGGTAGTTTGTATTTCTTTGTGGGGCTCTGAATTTCCGAGAACAGCTTAGTGATATGTATGCATGTATGTGAAACAATTGGTAAATATGTTGAAAAAGAACGAATAATATGTATTTTAAAGATTTCTGTGTTAAAAATTAAATGCTACCAGAAGGCTGCAACCTAGTTTCAGTTATTCAGCGCTGCTGATCTGCAAGGAAATGCATGTCGTTGCTCCTTCATGTTAGCTTTAGTCTGTCGGTCTCTGGACCCACACAGACCTAATGCTCAGAGGCATGTAGGAGGCACTACCATGCCACAATGTCTTTCTCCTTGTTTTCACAAGAGCAAGGCATGGGCGACTGACCCTGTACGAAATTGGTAGAACACATGCTCCTTCCGTATTCATTCCCAAATAGTTTCAAAATGGAAGATAGATGGCAGTACATCAGAGCTCCCTCCTCTCCTATGATTTCACACTTTCTAACGTTGCAAATCTCTAAACAAAAGTATTAATCTGGCTAGCCCTTTTATGCAGTGTAGAAGCAATGGAACTACCATTATGACAGATCAGTAAGCTGCTTATTGAAACCTTGGTTAACCTTCTGTGCTCAGCCCGTTGGCACAATGCATATGGATGAGGAGGGACCTCTGATGTGCTGCCATCTGTTGTCCATATGTCAGCATTCCTTGCTCACTCTCTCCAGTGCTAATGAGTAAGTACAATGGTGCTTGGCCTTGGACCATGTCTCGGCTAGTTGAGAGAGTTCCTTCCTCACTCTCTCCAGTGCTAATGGGTAAGTACAACTGTGCTTGGCCTTGGACCATGGGTTGGCCTGTTGAGAGTGTTTCTACCTCACTCTCTCCAGTGCTAATGAGTAAGTACAACTGTGCTTGGTTTTGGACCATGGGTTGGCCTGTTGAGAGCATTACTTCCTCACTTTCTCCAGTGCTAATGAGTAAGTACAATGGTGCTTGGCCTTGGACCATGTTTCGGCTTGTTGAGAGAGTTCCTTCCTCACTCTCTCCAGTGCTAACAACTAGTGTACAACTGTGCTTGGCCTTGGATCATGGGTTGGTCTGTTGAGAATGTTCCTTCCTCACTCTCTCCAGTGCTAATGAGTAAGTACAACTGTGCTTAGCCTTGGACCATGGGTTGGCCTGTTGAGAGTGTTTCTTCCTCACTCTCTCCAGTTCTAACAAGTAAGTACAACTGAGCTTGACCTTGGACCATTGCTCAGTTTGTTGAGAAAGTTCCTTCCTCACTTTCTGCAGTGCTAATGAGTAAGTACAACTGTGCTTGGCTGTGGACCCTGGCTTGGCTTCTAGAGAGCTTCTGGGTCCTCCCCAGTTGCAGGTAAATTGAACAAAGTAGTTGAAAGGCACATTGTTGTACAAATTTTCCTTTATTACACAATAAATTAACGTTCGAAACTGTCTGAATAATATAGCGCTGCAGATTTCAGTTTCATAACTTGGAATGCATTTTTTTTTACTTAGCACTAATTTTAAATTCATTTGTTTTGGAACATAGCTGATTTTTGAAGTGTTCCGAATACTGGGATGCTGGATAAAAGTTCCCATATTATATAATCAAATAATACCAGAAAAAGAAATTAAAATGGGTATTACAGCAACTTTAATAACATATATTCCATATTCAGGTTCCTTTTCTTTCCCCCAAGTGGAAATACAAAATCATAATGTAAATTTTAATTTTTATGATATTTTAAAAGCATTTTTAATTCTGTGTGGAGAAAACAATGCATATAATTCAAAAGTAATTACCACACATTTAAATGTAATAAACTTTTCCACATGCATACACCAAGATAGATTATTACAATTATTCACAAAAGAACATTTTATGGTCATGAAGAAAACTGCCCTTTGAAGTGAAGAAAAATATATCATATAAATTTCAAGACCAAGAACTTTACCTCTTGGGTCAAAACAACATGATATGGAGTGGGTTCATTTTTAAGAATTCTTGCTGTTGCAGTTTCATCAATGAAACCAGGAATTTTTTTCAACACATCATTAATTAAGCGGAGAACCTGTTTTAAAAATTGGAAGAAAATGCATTAATATCAAACAAAAACACAAATCAGTGCATTAGTGAAAAACAAACAAAAAAATCTTTTAAAATGTAAAATCAGCATTTGCAGACCCACATAACATGCATAGTGAAATCATGTAAGTGATTTCATAAATATCTATAGGTCTGTTTTGTTGGGGGTTTTATATAACTTTTGTACACACACTGATAAGTCAGTTTATTACGTACACCTACCTAATAGCATGTTGTACTGTCCTTGGCTTACATAACTGCTTGAATTTGGCGTGGCTTGGAACATCCAGATGCTAAAAAGTGTTGTAATAATGCAGTACCATGCAGAAATTAATGAGCCGTGCAGTTGTTACAGATTGGGAGGCAGCACAGTCTCACAGTGAAAAGCATGTTCCAGCTCACCCCAGAGATACTTGATGGAGTCAAATCTAGGGACAGTGCAAATCCGCTGAAGCAAGAAAAGTTAGCACGTTCCTAGAACTATTCAGTAAAAATACAAGCCTTGGGAGTTGATGCATAGTCGTTATTATCCTTCTAGACATGTGCATCCACTTGAGGATAAATCATAATTATGAAGAGATGAATTTTGTTGACGGTGATGTTCAGATACGTTGTAGAGTTCAAATGTCCTTTGACAGGCATCAGTGGGCCTAATACATTCCAGATAAACATTTCCCACACTAGCACACTAACGCTATTGGCCTGTACTGTTGACAACTGAGAAGATGTCTCCATGGCCTCATGTTGCTTGTGCCAAATTCAAATCCTACCATCCACATGATGCAGAAAGAACTTAAGATTCTTCCATCTGGGCAAACTATTTCCAGTCCTGTGTTGAAGCTCCCATGCCCACAGGAGGTATCCTTTCATCCTTTCATGTTCTGAGCTGACAACATTGTCACACAACATGGTCATCAGCTATTCTAGCCAATTTGTGACATGGTCCAATACATGATGCATTTGGAGATGACCCTAAGCACACCAACACTGAATTTTGCAGTGATTTGCATGTTGTGATCTATCTGTTCACTTGCATGATTCTTGCTAATCTCTTCTGAGCCCAGTGATCCACCAGCTGTTTTGTCTGATTGTACGAAGTTTTTGTATGTCACTCCATTTATGGTAAACCCTTGCTATAGTTGTGTGTGAAAAGCTCAGGAAAGCAGCCATTTGAGAGATGCTTGAACCTGCAAGCCTAGCACCAACTATCATGCTATGTCCAAAGTCATTTAGATCACTCGTTTTGCTCATTCTGACACTCAGTCAAACACTACCTGATGCTTCACAAGCTGATCCACATCATTTACATTGCACATAGCACTCGCATAATGTCTAACATGCTGGAGTGAGCCATTTATATCACAAGGGCACTGTGACATTAGTTAGATTACATGAGCATCTCCTTATCTGGTGCTGTTTGGTTCACATAGTTTCAAACTAATGTAATGCTTGTTTTACATAAAATGAAAAATCCATACTTTAAATTCCATAAAATGTGTTACTTATTTAATTATCATAATTTTAGTCATTCTCCCCACCCTTAGTTATAGTGTTTTTTAACACACTGTTAAAAATGACATCAAAAACTTGATTTTCAGTGGTAAGTAAGGGACCATGTGGTTTGTTTTGAAGGCTAAAGTTCACATGTGAGCTTTAAAACAAGTTTACCACTTGTTCTGAATGATTTTTAAATTTGTAGAGTTAATGTCAAAAATAATGGGAAATTCTTAGTTTCTTAAAATTTGTCATTCATTATAGACGAGTGAGCAACTGTAGGAGAATATCTATTCAGAAATACTAAGAGTTTCTTCAATTAACATTTTAAGGTACAAATCCCTTTTCACTAGAACATAAAACCTTTAAGATTAATGGAATTTTCGCTCATAAGGTTTGAATTTGGTGGAAACTCTCTCCCTACAAATTCTGTTTAAAATGTGATATAGTCTGTTACTATGTAAAAAGCATAAATAAAGTTAAAAAAATAAAACAAATTTTATGAAATACCAAGTACATAAAGCAAAAGAAATGTTGCATTTCAATTATTATTTCTGTACTATCAAATATGTGGTCATAAATTTAATCACTAATGCTAAAAAGGCAATAAAGTTAATCACTGACACTGAAAAGGTAAATAAAATCAATAATCATATCAATGCACATATAATTACAGAAAACATGGAGTTGTCTTTATTTCTTTTCCTGTATTAAGAACTTTTTTCTGCCAGTGGAAGAGGGGGGGGCATTGAGTCCCAATTCCAAAGGCTTTCCTGGAGATGGTGGTGGTCAGAAGCTCAGACCGCATGTAAGTCATGGCACATACTTTCTCAGGGGCACATGTTACCACTCTATGGGAGGTAATAATTATTAGCAGCAATGAGCTTCAAAAGTCAATTATATGTATGCCTCTGGAACCTATAATAAAACATAGCAAATGGCATCGAACTTTAGTATGTCTGTTTTATCTTTCATTACACTATACAGTTTCTCTTATGATATCCATTATTTCTTGTTTTAGCATAGCATTAATTTCATTGCCTGTTTCAGGAGATAAAACTTTTACTAGGTTACAAAGTAGTTACTTCTTTAGATATTGTATTTTCCTAAGAATCTGCTGTTTTGCTGTTTTAATTTGGAGTATTCATGAATGAAATGTTTTGCATCATGTAAAATGTAAATAAAGAATGTCATTTAAGTTGGCTTTCTTTTTATCCTGGAGAGAAATACAGGATGACTGACTCTTCTCAATGTTGTAGTACAAATACAAAATGATTCATTTTATTTTTTCTTTAAAGTTTGAAATAAAGCAATAGTTCTAATCCATTTTTAAGGTTAGATATTGTAATGAAAATACATAAGATAATTTTTACCTTCTGTTCTCTTGTCTCTTTCCCACTGCTCACACCAACGAAGTGGACATTCGTCAATTTTTCAAATAACATTGATGCTTCCTGTATCTGTGAGGAGATTTCGGCATTTGGATTTTGACCAAATACTTCTGGTCTGTCCTGAGGGGGAAGAACACTAACATATTCCACATATGAATTAAATGGACCATCCTTAGGAATGCAGTATGCTGACAAACTGGAAAGTCTAAGAATAAAAAAAAAGAAAGGAAAAGAACTTTAGAATTAAGTACATTACACAAATAAAAAAAAAGATCAGATTACATTTACTTTCACAAGTAATTAATGCTAACATCTAATAATCTTACATAAAAACAAAAAACAAATTCTATAATCCAAGGTCATATAAAGGATAAATTTCTGCACACTCTATACTTCAACTGCTTATTCTTTCAGTGGTTGATTTTACTGCATTAACATTGTGAATTTTGTTCCGCCCTTTGCTGAATGCTTTAGAAGTAACATTAAAAAGAAAAAAAGGAAACATAATTACAAACAGATTGAAAGAATATTTCAAAAACATATTTTCAGAAAGTTCCAGTCCCTGACTATGAACTTGTAACACTGAAGAAGGACTTTACAAAAACAATAAATAAGTTAAAACATGGCAATGTTAATATTAGTAATCAACGATATTCGTGATATCCACAGAGAAAAGATTTAACACTCACAGCAAAAAAAAAAAAAAAAAAGAAAAAGAAAATCTGAACAGAGCTACAAGTTCAATTTTTACAATAATTTTATATACAATGTTTATTTATATCTGAAGAACAAACTGAGACCTGTGATGAGATTCTAAGTTTATGACTTATTTTTGAAAAATGCAAAGAATTTAGTGTGCAATTTGTAGATTTCGTATATTAACCCAAAGTGTTAAATTAGCTGCAGAAACCATGGCAAAATAAAGGAAACAGCATCAAAATTAAGTTATTGCAGCATTGTCAATGGCAACTGTAAGAATCAATAAAGATAATTAACACTGGAGATGTTAATATTGACCTTCACCTGGACATTGATGAAAACTGGCCATCAATGCCACAATGAAGCTCCATTGCTACATCCAGAAAATTGCTTGGATTCTGCTTTGGTTCAGTTGCTTGAAACTAATGATTTCCAAGTTTTTGAAGGATGGCTGCATAAGAAACAGTATGTTTTAAAATTGGAATGGAAATTTGAAAAGGCTCTTTTTCATTGCAGCATCTGTTTAATTTGTATTTTGAAGATGTCACACATCAGGTCCTGGAAGAAGTACATATCTGAAGATGTCATACATCAGGTACTGAAAAGTAAATATTTTAAATAATTGTTATTTAGTTATTTAAAATACGAGTGTTTTAATTACTAGAGAAACATTAAAATACCTTTCCACAGATTTTTGTATAAATTCTGTCACTTATTTTGGACAGTGAAATTTGTCAAAAGATATTTTAACAATTTCTCTAGTATGCCACTGGCAGCAAAGACATGATGTACATTTCATTATGCATCATATGTATGCCAACAATGATATACTGTAATTTTCGTCGTATTATCCACACCAGCGTATAATTCGCAGACAGCAAAATTCACATTAAAAAAACAATTCCTTCGTATAATCCGTAGACTGTGACATTCAGGGGAAAAAAATCGCCGTATAATCCACACATCATAGATGTTGAACTGGAAGTGGAATTCCGACAGAAAAGTCGGTCACATAATGACCCATGAGTCTGAAGAAGTAGGAAAAAAAGCGATTTTTTTAAATGAAGAAATTCATTTTTAAAGGTTACTGTTTTATATTTTTATCTCCGGACAGATAAAGGGTGTGGCATCCATAGATCACGCAAATGCAGCTCCAGAGTATTGCATTACACCTTGCCAATGATGAAAGGCTGATACAGAACAAGTCATAGAAATACCGTATGTACGTGTGTATAAGTCAAAAGTTTTTGGAGGAATTCCTGCTTTCAGAGTTGGAGGATCGGCTTATACGTGGACCAATAAAAAACTTTCATGAATTCTCCCGCGGAATTTACCGACAGATTTGTTTACGTTTTAGACCACGGCACAGAGGCTTTCCGCATGTTACTGCACGATTGTGTTCTGATCTCAAAACTATCGTGCAGTGACACGATCACATCCTCAATTCTGTCCACCACTTTAAGTTTAAATTCGGCATTGCAACTGAAATGTTTACTTTTCAGAGACATCATGAATAGCAATGAAGGAAAATAACAGCAACGACATTCATCAAAATGGCGGAAACGAACTAAACACAAGGCAGCACACATGAGATCTAAAAGGAGGAACGCATAGGTTCGTGCAGCAAGCGCTGTGCGTACTTCTTTGGCTTTTTGCCAAAAACAGAGATGGCACGACAGTCAGAGCTGTCCTCAACGATAACAAATTAATGCCTGCCGTCCCTCCCCACAACTTTCCTGATTTTTCGTTACGACATTCCTCCCCCCCCCACTCCGTACAAACTCTTGAACTGAGGAAAATTCTTCCGAGGGAGTTCCTTTTCCAATTATACCCCCTCCCCTGCACAACTATGCTGCAGATTTTTAAAAAACGGAGCATCACATATATATTTTTTAAATCGGCGTATTATTTGCATTGGCATATAATCCGCAGAACCTATATTTTAAACTTTTTTAGCAGATAATCCGCGGACTGTACGACGAAAATTACGTTACTTTCATATTCATTTCTACAATCTGTAAGACCATAGAAATGAATGCAAAGTGGATCTATGGAAGACTTAATTCTTCTGAAATACATGAAAGGCATATACCTTTCACTGTTAGCATACAGATGACATTCATTTTACTATTTCCATGAAATTAAAAAACAAACAAACATTTTATATCATTATAATACTAAATTAGAATATTAATGATGGAGAAATGTTTAGAATTACTGATATGTTAGGAGTATTGCAAAAATTGATAAAGTACGATAAACCCCCTTAGCTACACTGCTGATACAACTTTATTACCCCAACCCCTCAAAAAAAAAAAAAAAAAAAAAAGACGTGGAGGAAATTGTGCATAACAAATTCAGACAAAGCTTGTTTTAAATTTATGCACAACCAAAGTTATGGTAAAGAAAAAAATATGATGAAGAGATTGTAAATTGAAGTATTCTGATATCAAGAGTCAGCAGAGAAGGTATTTGCTCAATTGATATAAAGAGGAGCCACTGTCAAGACTGTTGTTTTTAATTTAGCTAAGCTATGGAACAGATTTTTCAACATCCATGCAAAATGAGTAAAGATTCAATTCTTTTCCTAAGGGATACTAATTGGTGCAAACAATGAAACTTAAAGAAACTGACAAAATTGAAGTTGGTTATTTTAAAATAAGTACTTTACTGAAAAATGTTGGTACATGGAATGCAAATGAGTGATTTGGGGGAGAGTAATTTTCTTTGAAATTTTCAAATTTCTCAGAAGCTGGACACATGGACGACAGTCATAATGGTATTTCTCTAACAAAACAATAATGAGTTTATGTGCTTTCCATGCATTTTGAGGTTATTTCTTCAGCAACTTTGGCAATATTTATATCTTTTGCATACTGCTAATGAGGAAGCTTCACTCTTAAGCCATACTGCAGGGTATAATAAAAATAAAAATGACAGTTTTTGTATAAAATTAGCTGAAGCAGTCTTTATACTACTTGAATTTGAAAAAAAATTACTTTCTCTAAAAGTTTCTCATGTGTTATTAGCATATAAGTTTGCCTTGGCAATGTTTGCTCCCAGAGTTCTCACTGAAGAATTCATAAAACGTTTTATGAATTAAAAATGAGAAAAAAATCATCTGTTCAAAATCTTTTACTTACTCCTTTTCCTTTTTTGGGGGAGCAGGGGGGATTAGAGTGGTATCCACAAAAATGTCTACTCAGTGACATAGCATAATATATCAGCTATTCTGCAACCATTACAAATGAGATCATCACAGGCACCTTTTCTCAAAATCAGCAAGTAAATATCTCTCTACAAGAGGGTAGTGAGAGCCTCCTCTAACCTCTCACTGACATACTGGGGTTTTCTGCCAAAACTTTTTTTTTTTTTTGATTGGAGGTTTAACGACCACCGCGAGCAACTCAATGGACTATAAGCAGTTGCCCATCCCTAATTTAGGGTCACTGGTTCCAGGAAAGGGAGAGAGCCAGTGCCGTAAGACAAACACAACATCCATGCCTCACCGGGATTCGAACCCGGACCCCTTTCAGACGAATGATCGAGGCCATCGCCTAAGACCACTGCGCCACCGGGGCGGCACCAAAACTTTGGGTAAATTTATTTCTGTAACACAGAGTGATCATAATTAAAGTATTCCAATGCATCAGCAGAGACTTCAAGTGATCAAAACTCAGCCAAATTTAGCAGGAATGTTATTTGGAACATGCAGAAGCAATTTCTGCAGAAAAAAAAGTAAGAAAAAAACCACCACCATGAATTTAGCTTAGCTGATATTCAAAAAGTTCTTTTTGCATCAGATGATCACTAATTAGGTGGTTATGATTCACATGCATTTTAAAATTTTTGTGATGCACCATTTTTATGAAAGGTAGTATAAATGTATGTTACTGTTTGGTGAGATTTCTACATTTCAAAATTCCTGAATAGGGGGAAGGGGCTTTTTCTTTCTTTTTTTGCACTATATAACTATAGCTATATAGCTATAGTCATATAGCTATAGTCATATAGCTATTTGTTTTATGTAATTTTTTTTCTTAGCACAGTACACAGTTTTTGCACTAAGTGACATAAATATGTATTTATGAAAGGTGGAGGAAATTTATATTTTTCCATTCACATAATATCTCACTCTTTCATTTTTGTTTTCAAGTTCTAAAAATGTATATACAGGTGGCATCGAAAAACTCATTAAAAACATGTCACCATATCATCAGCTGACAGAAAAAAAACTAAGTAAACCCTTTCATTCAATTTTGTAAACTAAATAAAAACCTGAGTTCGCCAGTAACTCATGTTTTTATTTAGTTTACAAATATAAAACGTGCTTCTACCAATCTACTGAAAAATTGATTAGAATAAACTAAAGTTGGAACTATCAACTTTAAATAACAGCAGTAACACAGTAGATCCTACTTACCCAATAAAATTACTAATAGCAATAGAAACCAAAAAAAAAAAAAAAAAAAGAGAATTAAAACTTTAAAAACAAGCTTAAGTTACATAAACATTTTAAAGGTAAAGAATCTTTCAACTGGTAAATGAAATCTTTTTCAACCTGGTAATGGATGAATGATGGTGAGTGGCTGAAACATTTGGAACATATTTTAGCTTTTTGCTGAAATATAGTTGTAACACACTGAACAAAACATTCTTCAATATGCTGATAATATATTTGAGATATGGTCTCATCCCAAGAACAGTTGCTGCAATTAACCAACTCCATCACTAATAAGTTTACAACCATTAAATGTACAATGAACAGCAAAGAAAACAAGTACATCCAGTTTTTTTTTTTTTATCTCTCCCTTCAAAGGAACAGTAGCTGCACTATCTCAAGATCGGTCTTTCATAAACCTTCTGCACAATACATTATTCCATTCAACTCATCTACCTTTGAAAATTTCAAATTTGCTATTATTAAGTCTGTTACTCATAGAGTTAACATCATTTGCAATAATCCTTTATGTTTTTAAAAGAAATATGTGAAAATGTTGGTAACTGCTACTTTGCATGAGTACCTTCGTTCTGTATAATAAAAACTTAATTCCTTGTTATGAATCAAAATAAAAAATTAGAAGCCTCCAACAAAACATCACCAAAAAATCTGCATTTCTGGGGATTTATCCTATACAATCCATCCTTCTCTGCCTAAAAGCTCAATCATATATTTAAGAAGTTTGGATATCATTTGGCTAATTAGTTCCAACCCTTCTATCACCAAATTAATTTTTGGATAATAGAGGTAGAATAATCCTGCCTCCTTTCCTAATCTTCCTAGAGTTTACCTCATCCAGATCTCAACATCTTTTATTGAAACTCACAACATTTGAAGCACTTACCACACCATCTGTAGCAGTTTATTGGAGCACAAAAAGGATATCCATAAAGAAATTTCTGACACTTTACTGGTCACCCTAACTTTGGAAGACACTTCTGCTTAACATCTTTGTACTGACACCAAATGAATTGCTCCATTCGTTAATCGTTTTTGTTGCATTATTGAGAAAGTTTTTAAATTTTTCTCAGCCCCCAAAACTATTATATAATCTGATTCTTTTTTTTTATCATTGCATTAATATGAAAATCAATTTTAAGAAAAATAATGGATCTGGCAAACACTCATCATTATCCATCTATTACCAGGTTGAAAAAGACTGAAGTTATCAGTTAAAAGCTTCCTTACCTTACAAATTTTTACATAACTTAAGTGGTTTTTTTTTTAAGTTTTAATACTTATTATTTATGGTTATGTGCCTATGTCCAAATTTATAAGGTTTAACCCATGCTTTCCAGACTTTAAAGAAGGGAAGCACATTGCTGAATTATGTATCACATACAGCATCATGGAAAGACTTGTCTAGCCAACCCAACAGACTAGAAAGGCAATACAGGATGTGTTGTACACCAAAGAAATCGAAAAACAGTTATTAAAATAGATAAACTTACTCATTAAGCATGAATCTTTATCTTTGAATACAGCAAATTTATTTTCAACTTCAATGCTGAAATGGAAGTTCAGAATGATGATTGTTTTTGCAACATGTGAAAAATGATAAACATTTCCAATAAGAAAAGCCCAGGTGAACTTACCACAAGAGTAAATAGTGTGAATCACCATGAAATACATATCTTGACTTTCAGATCAAAAACTAAATTTCTACTTGTTAAATGTAGAACACATTTCAAAAAATAAACAAAAAACTTCATTGTTATACAACTTTTAAACTACTACTTTTGCCATGATACTCACGGAAAATTAGGGATTGTAAGTGCATCATCACAGAAGTACTGGTTGATGTAAGTGTGAAGCAATCTGCGGTCCCATTCATCAGTGACATGTCCACCATAATTGATATCTGCAATTAGTTGCTTTAATGCTGTCCATGGGGTTTCATCACAATCCTCTAAATACAATTGTAGAATGCGGTTCGACATCTGGAAAAAAGACAAAAATATAATGTGATATTAATTTTTACCACACTTTTCTTTCTTTATCTGATACAAAAATAATTATTACTAATTACTGGGAGTATAAAAAGTTAGTTAAATAATAGTTACAAAGTTATTTTAACTATTATTTAACTAATAGTTACAAAGTTGTTCATAGCCCCGCCCCCTCCCCCCAACATACACTATTTACACTATTAAACCACTCAAAAACACATGGCATTTTCTAAAAAGAACATTGTTTTCCAAATTTAAAAATCAGCCCATTTGTAAGTCAGTTTTGATGCATACATAACCTGCTGCTTGATACAAAACATTAGTTCTTCAATGCATTGATATATACATTCTTATTTTTTAAGAATCGCTTGGGTTGAACACAATATTCTTATACGACTTAATGCTACTACACAGTTTGTTGGAATGGAATGCTTCAGAATGGAAACCAATTTATTGCATGGGAACACATCAGAATGAAAACAAACTTTTTTGCCTCAGGACACATCAGAATGGAAATGAATTTTGTCCACACACTAGGTTGGAACTAATTAGACAGATGGAATTGGAATCATTATTTGGTAGACATCAACTACGCTGTAAGAAGTATTGCATGTACTGTAATTACATAGGTGTTATCTTTTAACATAACTGTTATAATCATAGGATGTTTATTTTGAAAACAACATATAATTTTAGTAACAACCTTCTTGCATAATTTCCTACATAGAGATGATAAAAACTTATGTCAGCCAGGAGACCTAGGAAACTAAGAGCCAATCTGGGATGCCTGCTTATGTTAGGCGGTAATACAGCACTTGAAGATTTCAAAATAAAAGAAAATTTCAAAGATCAATTCAATTTACCAGAAGGCAGGATAGTCTGGCAAGTTTTTTATAGAGGAGGCAGGGTTAATAACCACTGCGAGCATCTCAGTGGATTAGCAGTCGCCCTTTCTGAATTTGGGGCCACTGGTTCCAGGGAAGGGGAGAGCCAGTGTTGTAAATTAAACCCACCATTCATGGATCACTTGGGATTTGAACCCAAACTCATCTCAGACAATTTCTCAGAAACCAGTGCTTTGTATCACTTGGTCACTGGGTGCCAGTTTGGCAAGATGAGATGACAAACAGAGGAAGGCTAAACACAGAATAAAGTGAAAATCTGTGGATATATAAATGAAGTAACATCTGTTTTTGCATAGCACTGATTTTTATTTTTGAACAGCATCAAAGAATTTTTCATAAAACACATTTCTGAAACAGTAATAAAACAAATGCAAAGCAGAACCAGAGACAGTGGGAAAATGCAATAAAATATACAACTAAGACAGGTGACCTTGACATAATGCATTCAATGCTACAAAAAAAAAAAAAACTTATACATCAGAAATATTTTTAGTGAGCAATATCCAAAATTTTCATTCTGTTCCAAAAGAAAAATTCTGAGACATTCCAATGTAGTGAGCATGCTCCCATTGGAAATTATGGTTACCAATTTTTTCCCTTCATTTCTGTTTTGACATTTGAAAGCTTTATGGAGTTAGAATGCAATGGGTAAACTACAAAAACTTAGACAGCTAAGGCAAGTAGTAAAGACAGCAAGGTAGAACACATCATGTGGCATAGTTATTTAACATGAAATATATGTTTTCCTTTCTTCCTGAAGTTTGATCTCTCATGAATACTAAGACTTTGAAGAGTTGAGCAGTACACTGTATAATGTAGTTCTACGAAAGGAAAAAAACAAGAACTGAAGAAGAGGTAAAACAACCTAGACTCGTCCAAGTACACAAAACTGACATGACTGAGTAAGAATTAGTATTCTAAACATTTTGGCATAGGAGATGTTAAAAAATTCCATCCCAAGGTGACAAAAAACAGCAATGAATTTCAAGACCAGAGAAGGAAACATACCATTATCATCATCACCAACCATTCTTAATCCACTGCTGAACGAAGATTTTTTTCATTTTCTTTTACAACTTTTTGCCTTGAGAAATTCTCTTTCATGTCACTCTGGCATGGTTTTGAATTTCATCCACATATCTCCCAAGTGGTCTCCTCCTGGAATTTTTCCTGTCACTTGGTATTCAGTCTAGTATTTCAGCTGTTCAACAGTAGTCAGTTCTTCTAATGATATGATCACCCAATTTCTACTTGAAAGTCTTTATTTTGATCATGGTGTCACCAACTCTTGTCGTTTTCCTTATCCATGAGTTCCCCTTATCTTTCCTGTTTACACCAAGCATGCATCTCACCATGCCTCTTTCAGTTGTTTGCAGCCTCTGAATGTCCCTTTTTTAGTTATAGATTATGTCTCTGATCCATAAGTAAGTACATAGAAGATGCTTTGATTAAACACTTTTTTTTTAAGACACTATAGGAGCTGCGCCTCTAGGCTCGCTATGCTCATTTCCAGAGCAGCGCTCGGACCCTGCAGCCAGATCTCCAAGTATATCACATGAAACAGAAACTGGAAAATTCATATAAATTTCAATTTTTATTGCATGTCTAAGCAAATAAGGCTTGTTATTCCGAAGTTTCAGAATTTTTTTACTGTCGTTAATTTTTGGAAGGTCGGACTTTTGTCGTTTGAACTTAAAGCACTTACTAAATTTACTACTAAGGAAAACAAAAGTGGTCTAAAAAGCATTTCTGTAAACCATAAACTGTTAAGGTGGACGTCAAGTAATTTTGCTTCCTATACTTCCAATGAAAAAACTTTTGTACACATTTCCTTCACAATCAGTGTGTTTCCAAGGATGAAAATTTGAACATCGATTAAAATAACTTCATATTATAACTTATAATACTTAATATTTTCTAAAATATAACCATAATTATATTAAAAATCAATAGATTTTCCTTTGGTGGTGTTGGAACCAAAAAAAAAAAAAAAAGATGGTGTGACCTGTACTTTTATGACGTCAGTAGACAAACAAATGTTGGATTGCATAAGTATGGTTATGTTTTAGAAAATATTAAGTATTCCAAGTAATAAAATGAAGCTATTTTAATCGATGTTAACATTTTCATCCTTGGGAAAGCATTAATTGTCCAGAAAAAAGATGGTGCGACCTGTACTTTGATGATGTCAGTAGCAAACAAATGTTGGATTTCATAATTATGGTTATTTTTCAGAAAATATTAAGTATTCCAAGTCATAAAATGAAGCTATTTTAATAGATGTTCAAATTTTCATCCTTGGGAACGCAGTAATTGTGAAGAAAATGTGTACAGAAAGTTTTCCATTGGAAGTATAGGAAGCAAAATTACTTGACGTCCACCTTAAACAACTGAGATAGCTTTACCAATAAAACATATGCATAACAAATTTTCTGCGTCACCATGGCAGCAGGTCACGGGACCACAAATCATTCGTTCCTTTCCTTTGCGTCTTTAAAAAATGCTTAAAAATCAGAAAATGACTTTTTCTTAATTTTTTTTTTGTTTTTTTGTAAAAAATGTATGATAGTTGTAATTTTATGCTGTAAAAATTGTAATGTGTTATGATTTATAGTTTGCCATATATCCGTTTTTTTAAATGGATCCCATCACGAAATAGAGAATTTTGTGAAATTTAAAAATTTAATTTCTCATAAAATAAATCGAAATTCGAAAAAAAGAGTGACGAGGTGTAAAAATTCGGTCATGGCACTACATGCCTACAAAGTTTCGTGGTTCTGTTGCTGTTAGTGTGTCCGGAATGCGGCCAGATAACATTTTTTTGCTTACCTTAAGTTTGAAATACAATAGCTCTTGAAGTATCACCACAATTGAGAAACTCATTAAAACAAGAGATTAAAGTAAGTTTTTATAACTAGAAAAGCAGTTCCGTTAATGAACCTTCAAAAATTATATATAGCATTTTCAAAAACTTAAGGAAAATATTTTAATTTAATAACTAGCAACTGCAAGAGGAACCTGCCAATAAAATTTAAAGTCTTTCTGTGTAAATGAAACTTTTTTTTACAGTTCCTATATATTGAGAAAATAGAGAATTTTGTGAAATTTAAAAATTTAATTTCTCGTAAAATAAATCGAAATTCGAAAAACGGTGACGAGGTGCAAAAATTCGGTCATGGCACTACATGCCTACAAAGTTTCGTGGGTCTGTTGCTGTTAGTGTGTCCGGAACGTGACCTGATAGCATTTTTTTGCTTACCTTAAGTTTGAAATACAATAGCTCTTGAAGTATCACCAGAATTGAGAAACAGTTTATTTCAGCGTGTTCTCCAAACAATTCTCTACAAACGATGTAAATTTCATATTTTTGTGTTCATTACATTTTGCGCTGCGAGCTAGGAAAGCAAGAGTGTCACGAAATTTCTAAAACAGCGGCAGCAGCAGTGGCGACAGTTACTTTTTTTAGAATATAGAGAAAATAGTAAATTGCTCTTCTAAATTGCACTGTTTTGTCCAGATGTACTTCAACCAAGTTTTATATGCCTAATTCCTTGTTCAATGCAACCTTCACTTTATATCTGTTGCCTAAGGTAGACAGACGTAGGAATCATCCAGGTAACACACGATTGCAATTTAACGTAGGCACAACGCTGTGCCACTGTATTCTATTCCAATCTGGTAGGCAAGACGATATCGTTGAATGTTGACATAAAGCCAATGATTTTCCAACTGATGAGCTACTGAGGGGAAAGTTTGGGTAATCCGATTACAGTCAAGTACGACCTGAGCTCCAACCAGTCATCAGCAAGGAGGAGGCTACGCCTGAAGCAACATGTGGGCAACTCTTGTTCAACCAATGTTCGTTCACAGGGCAAGTACTAGCTGGAACTTTCATGTAAGTAGAATAAATTTTAATGTTAGATTTTCTGCATGCTTTTATCACACATAAAATAATTTTAAAATAGCTCTTGCTAAATTGCCATAGCATATTTTTTATAGATGTTGCATTTTTATTGCTTTATTTCTGCAGTATCGAACTGAATTTTGGAAGCAAAGTACATCATGTTTAAAATAATTAAATAATCAGCTGTTGTTCATCCTACGGATATTTTTTGTTACGTACATGAAGTAAAAAACTGGTGAATGTGATGGATGAGAGTTGTTTGGGCTATTTGTTCAGCAATACCAGAGAGGAAAATGTAAATAGGTAAGTTTGTTACAATATAATTTTTTAGCGACAAGGAAGTAAGTGTGTTTAAACTACTTGCTAATTACATATGACAAATTAACTAGATTATCCACTCAGATATGATATGAGCATGTGAGTTTGTGTAAAGAAAAAGACAAATATTCCCATAATTCAAAATTTAATATTTAGAATTTCGGTACTGTTGTCTCAAAATATGATATGAGTTCAGTAAAAACTGCAAACATAAACATTGCAGTAAATTTCAGGTTATTCTTGTAACATTGCTCAGTGAAAGATTTCTTGTAACATTATCTCAGTGAAAGTTGCATACTTTTATACTGTTAATGATGATATAAATATGGATATATGTTGTTGTTGTTTTTTTGTCACTGAAACAACAGGGCACAATATTTCAACACTTTTGAATGAAAACTGATTTTGGTATTTTATGATGTTTTACACTGACTTTTGCTGTAAAATATTTTTAAAGGACCTAGAATTTTATTAGGTTTGATCAAATGGTTACACTAGCATTTTTTTTTTTTTTGCTGAAGTGGCCTGGATATACACCTTGATTCATAAAGAAGTGTACAGTTTCCAGATGCTGTAAAATAGTAACAGTTGAAAACACGCACCACAACTGCGAACCGTTAGGTAGATGTACTCATAAGTTTGTGCCCCGCTACTAAGAAAGGCCATAGCGCGCGTGTCACGTAACTAGTCAGTCAAAATGGTAGCATCTGCAGTGGAGAAGGCATTTTGTGTTCTTGAATTGAGCAAAACGGAATCTGTAACTGTTTTGCAATGGCATTTTCAATCACGATTCGGAAGAGAACCTCCAACCAGAAAATCTATCTTCGATTGGCATAAAAAATTTGAGACTACGGGCTGTTTGTTTGTGCAAACTTAAAAGTCCTGGACAACCGCATGTATCGGAAGAATTTGTCGATAGTGTTTGCACCACCATTCAATGAAGCCCGGGAAAATCAACGCAGAGGGTGAGTTGTGAAGTGCAGATTTCACAGCCCACTGTCTGGAGAATTTTGAGAAAGAAGCTGAAAATGATTCCACACAAAATGCAGATGTTGCAAAATCTCACTGACCTTGACAAGACAAAGCGCTTTGAATTCTTTGCCGAAATGCAGCACCGTTTTGAAAATGACGATTTTGCCGATCACTTAGTTTTCACCGATGAAGTTACATTTCACGTGAGTGGTCAGGTAAACAAGCACAATGTTCACTTTTGGGGAACGGAGAATCCTAGTTTACAGTGCAACATGTGCGACATGCCCTTAAGGTAAATGTGTTCTGTGCTGTGTCCAAAAAGAAAGTGTATGGCCCCTTCTTTTTTCGCGAGAAAACTGTCACAGGAGGCTCTTTTCTGGATATGTTAAGTCTTTGGTTGATGCCACAGTTGCAGGACGACAGTGACAACTTTATTCTCCAATTGGATGGTGCACCACCGCACTGGTTAGGTGATGTGCGAGATTATCTCGATGAACATCTTCCTCACCAATGGATTGGACGAGCCACGGACTACAACATGCCACTGACCCAATGGCCACCCAAAAGTCCTGACTTAACACCTTGTGACTTATTCCTGTGGGGTACGTAAAGGACAAGGTATTCGCCCCTCCCCTTCCTGTTGATCTAGCAGAGATGAAACAGTGTATCACTGCACATGATTCAGATATTTTACCTCACGTTTGGGCGGAAATGGATTACCGGCTTGATGTGTGTCATGTGACTAAGGGTGCACACATAGAACATCTGTGAATATCTCTAAAACAACTTGAAAAATTCCCCTACAATTATGTTACAGGTAACATAAAATATCTTACATTGTTCTTGTTTTATAGTGCGTTGAAACTGTTTATGAGTCACCCTGTATATTGTCAAAATAATATATTTGATAGTAAACATCATTAAAAGTGATAAGAAATTATGAAAACAGCACAATTTTGCAACTGGACGTAGCCAGAATATCTTCATTTGTGAAATATAAATTTTTTACCTGTTAAAAATGTTTATACCAAACAGTGGTCCAGGTTTCTCATGATCAAAATGAGAATGCAGAGTACATTGATGTAAATAAAATATATAACAGCTGTATGAAACATTTAAATTAATAAAGATCCTTCAAAAAGAACAATGAATGCTCAGTGTTAGGGGTCTCTGAATTTCTAACTTTTAATTCAAAAATTGTGTGATTATGCACGTTATGAAAAATAAACAAATTATCAAAAACTTACAAACTAAAATATCAAGAAATCTTGTAGCATAATTGCACATGTTTTCCTGCTTCAAATCACTTGAAGAAAACAGTCCCTTTGCTGTTTTTCAAGTTGTGTTTTTTTTTCCACATCTTTCTTATCATAAGTGATCTCAAGATATTCTATCCATATTCTACTAAATTTTCTGTATAGCTGGTATTTATTTGGGAGATACTGAGTTTGTACTAATTGGTTCACACAGGTATTTCTAAAATTCTGTATTTCATTTTCTCTTGGAACAGTGTAATTTTTTTCAATGCGTATTCATCCAAGTTTTACACTGACTTTTGCTATCAGAGAAAATGAAATACAGAATTTAGAAATACCTGTGTGAACCAATTAGCACAAACTCAGTATCTATCAAATAAATACCAGCTATACAGGAGAATTAGTAGAATATGGGATAGAATATCGTGAGACCAATTATAATAAGAAAAATGTGAAAAAAAAAAAAAAAAAACCCTTGAGAAAACGCAAAGGGCACAGAATGTTTTCGTCAAGTAATATATCTAATAAAAATAATAAACTTTAGACATAAAAGTTCTTTTTTCATATTGTTTATCAGTGTTTAATATTTATGAGGTATCTTGTTTCACAAACTGCATTGGAGAGTTAATATGTGTTTTATGTTAGTGTATCCTGCTGCTATATTAAATGGGCAATATATAAACATATATATATGTGTGTGGTTTTTTGCATTAAGGAATTTCATGTTCTGATTTTCCCTTCCTTCTTGTGTTTTCACTTCAGTGGCCATTGTGAAAATCCAATTATATCCAACAGTTAGGACTGGCAGATGTAGAAGCGCATACAGTCTTTGATCACCATCTCACCATAACACTTAGATGAATACTGTGCTTTTAGAAAATATATCATTATTTTACAGCAGTTTTTACTTTTCATATGTGTTTTAGTATGGAATATGTCATTGATAATTATTTTAGCTTAATAAATGTAAACCAGAATTTCAAAAATGTTTTTACTTTTTTTTTCAGGTTTTATCAGTTGTGATTGTTGTGTTGTATTTATCAGTGCAATTTCAAACATTTTATTTAACATAAGGGTATAGGTTAAAGTTTATTTAATTGCATGTATGCAGTTTTGCCTTTCAGTAGTGTTAAAAGGTAAACCCTCATTCTGCAAAATTTTATCTACTATGGTATTATGCACATTGGTATACAATGTTACTTATTACTGTTTCAACGTTGTATTGTTTCATTAACTAAACTAGTTTCAACACTTCATTATGCGAGTCATCCTCAGCAGTAGCGTACGATGTTTGCGTTTCCAAAGAGGTCATTGTAATGCTGGGTCACTGATCGTTCTCATTATCTGTCGTGCCACTGTTGTGCATGCGTAAAATGGTCGTGCTTTATTTTGTTTCATTGCAGATTTGTTTGGACAAAATATAACACGACCATAATACGCATGCACAACAATGACACGGCAGATAATGAGAATGATCAGTGACCCAGCGTTACGACAACCTCTTTGGAAACGCAAACATTGTAAGCTACTGAGGATGACTCGCGTAATGAAGTGTTGAAACAAGTTTAGTTGATGAAACAATACAACGTGTGAAACAGTAATAAGTAACATTGTATACCAATGTGCATAAATACCATGCAATTAGTCACGTATTGATGTGAGCATTTATTGAATATTTGACTCAGAAAACACTTGTCATCTACTAAGGTTTTTTTACTGCAGGTTCTAAAGCTGCCTGGATATCATAATACAATAAGAGTTTAATATAAAACTGAGAGAGAGAGAGAGAGTGAGTGAGTGTGTGTGAGTGTGTGTGTGTGTGTGTGTGTGTGTGTGTGAGTGTGAGTGAGTGAGTGAGTGAGTGTGTGTGTGTGTGTGTGTGTGTGTGTGTGTGTGTGTGTGTGTGTGTGAGTGAGTGTGTGTGTGTCAAAAAACTATTGTATTGATAATATCCCTGCTTTCACACCACTGGTCTAAGATAGCAGTGATACAAGCACCTGTAGCATTAACACTGTTGTATTGTACCATTGAAGTATATCATATTTAGCTATGTTTTTTAAAGTTCCACATTAGACTTCCCATTCTTTCATTTTTAGACTCAGGAGCAAAATAATAAAGAGAGGGGGAGGGGAGGCTTACAAACTGCATGAACAAAAACCATTACTTTCCCCCTTTTTTTCAGTATTTTAAAAACCTTGAAAGTACAGTGAAACCTGTACATCAATTTAGTGTAAGTGTGCGTTTTTTCTTTTTACACCAGAAAAACGGATGGTAAATAGTCAAAGAATTGTTATAAACATAATTTGCTATAGCATGGTTTTACCTTATTTGCAATCATTGCAGTATGCTATGTAGCAAAATATCGCCTCCACGTGCATCATTAACGAAAATTGCTACATCTGTGCACACAAGAATGTGTAACATTTCTTGCCGTACATGCATAGAAGTAAAAATTTATGTACACTGTACATAGCTAATTTCCAACTCACCTGTTTTTATACAATCATGCATTTTCATTCATACATTGCAACATATACAGTATGGGACAAAAGACTACATTGCGACACTTCCAAGTAAAAATGTAGAGCTACAAACATAAAGGATGTAACACACACAGCTGCTAAGAACACTGGAAATGTACTATTCTTGCATTAAAAACAGTTGGCTCACCTCACTGTTATAGGAGTGATGGCTGAATGTTGTGTAATACATTGGCACAATGTCACAAAACTGGTGGCTCAACATTATAACAGTGGCTCCACGTTGTGGGAGGGATGGCTTAATGATGTAACAGATGTTGGTACAATGATGGTTTAATGTTGTGTTATACGCTGGCTTAACGTTATAAAGACATTGGCATGCCGTTGCGACAGTGCCACAATGTTATATGAGCAATGGCTTAATGTTGTAAATGATGTTGGCACAAGGTTATCCAAACGATGGTTTCACATTGTGAGCTGTGTTGGCGTAATGTTATTCCACCGATGGCTCAATGTTGTAAAAGTGGCTCAATGTTGAAGGATTGATGGATTTATGTTGTATGAAACATTAGTTTAATGCTGGCACAATGTTATATAAATGTTCATTCTTACGTTGGATAAGTGCTGGTTAGTACACTGGGCCTACGGGAGGCTGGTAAGTGGCCAGCAAGACATATGGAGGGAGGCCCATTGTAGTAATCGTACGTTTCACCAACATTTTGTGTTTTACGACTGGCCAATGTAAGTGTGCTACCTCAGCAGTTACTTCTAAATTTGCTTTATGAACCCTAAAATCTTCAGTTCTTGAACATAAATTGCATATAAAATTTATTTTTGATAAGTTCATCTTTAATTCTTTATTCATATCAGCAAGTTTCTGGATTATACTCTGCAGCTGTGAGGTCGGGCAATATTATATACATACATATAATCAGGGCACTGCTTTTGCAAATACAGTAAAATACTCATCAATCATTTAAGATGTGAAATGAACTTAACAGAAAAGTATCAAAAGATCAGCAAATTAAATTATTGTAGAATGTGGTATCTCATACTGCCAATGAACCTTCAGCCAAAAACGAAATACCCCACATCCCCATGAAATGATGTAGTTCTATTAATGAAAAAGATGTTGTGGCTATTCTAGTGTTTGAAAGATTAACAATAGCAGAAATTTTCTTATGGAATTTCATTATATATAATTTTTTTCTAAATAATTTCAGGCTAATTTTCGAAGCTTTCTTCATCAAGTCTTCAGTGATGTTTACTTTTCTGACAGTCAAGGTCCATTATTTGTGATTATTACAATAAATAAGAGTTTGTAATGCCTACTTTAGTTGATAATGGCAGTAATGCAGTTCATGCACTGCTTTCATAAACAGAGTGATAATTCAAAGGGTGCATATCTTGATAAAACTTTATTCACTTTTTAACGATTCTGACCTAACAATTACTTCGTAGCAGATGATTATGAGAAGATTTTTTTGTTCTTTTGTTCTGGGATTTAGCAACCATTATGAGCAAATATTAAAGCTATAAGCAGTCACCCAACCCTAATTTGACACCAGTAGTTTCAGAGAAAAGAGAAAGCTAATAATGTAAGAAAGAAACACCAGCTGTGTCTCATCTATAGACCTTAACCTGGGTCCAACTAGCAGAGCTATGAACCTACAGAAACAAACACACATGATATTCCAAGTGCAAAAAAACAAAAAAATATGTAGTTTGGGTGTGTTCATGAGTAGCTGCCACCAACATAATTATCACTGAGAAACAGCATTATTTATTTGCAAAACTTTTTTTTTTTTCGTTATTTCCTTAAATATAATCTTTATTTAGTTGCAGGAATTATGCAAACAAGCACATAACAAATAAGATAAGTAATGCTCTTCCTAGTTTTAAACAAAGTTCAGAAAAAAACAGATTTTTTTTCAAACCCCTACACCCTTCACAAGTTAAAAATTTCTAAGACTATCCCTAGAAGTGAATTAAATTATACCTGGTGTGACTGATTTTGCTTTTAGCATGGTTCATACACTTTTTCTATCACGTAATTCTAGGACTTTTCCAGTTTATTTCCAGGATTTTTTAATTTTTTCAAGACATACGATCCAAATGCTTCTACTTAACATATAGTGAAACCATAGGTCTGTTCAACCTGTAACCTACAACAAACAACTCCCTACATGCTTGAGTAAACTTAATACAGAACGCAAAATATTGAAAATGATGTTTGCTGCAGCTAATAAGAAACCCAGAATCACACATAAATACTGAAATACCAAAACAGTCACTGAAAATGTTACTAGGTTTAATTCTAAAAAAACTTTTATATACATTATACTATACTGATTTCGAGAAAATTTTATTTTCCTACTTTGGCTTCAGTTCAATTATTGAAACAAATTATAGAATAAAAAAATCCATAAAACTTAAAAATATATGATATAAAATCCATAGTTAGAACATAAATGCAGCATTACTCTTGAAATGCTTTCATACACCACTCAATCAATATATAAAACACCATTTACGTCTAATTATTTTGAAATAATGCTTACATTAGAAATTTAAGTATAAGGAAAGGTGAAATATTTGAAAATTTTTCAAAGGAACAAAGGGATTATTATTTCCTAAACAAATATTCATGGAAGCAAGAATTTGTGTTATATTTTATTTAGGGAAGTAAGTTTCAACATAATATTGATGCTATAGCTTCTAATATTGATGCTCTAGCTATAATTCAAATTTGTACTCACCAGCAAACAAAGTATGCACAAAAATTATCAAAGTGAAATGAAAGAGAATGATAAGAGGGAAACCTTAAATCCAAGGTCTATGTGTACAGCTGCATTCATCAGGGATCATGGCAGTTTAACTAGGCACGATTAGAAAAGTAATTATAGAAGATGGAAAGTGATTAATTAGCCCAGAAAATACAGTCAAGCCCGCTTTTAACGAGGAGCTCGGGACTGGCGAAAATGCTCGCTAAATCCGTTTCAGTGCGAAACCAACCCAACGTTGAAAAATAAGCCTAAATGATAATGACAAGGTACATAGTACATATAGTATGTACTTTCTTGCATACAGTCTATTGACTATCTGTGTTTTTTTGTCTGTGAAACTGTTGGGTGCGGGCAATCTAGCAATGGTACCGTATTTTTTTTTTAATTGTTGCACTCAAATACAGTAACATACATACTGCATGTATGTACCTCAATTTTCATGCCCACCGCACCTTAAAAATTAGCATTTTAAAAATAATAGTTTTGCATTTGTAGACGGAAGCGTACCAGGGCAAGTTCAGAAGAAAATTAAAATTTCACTGCCTGCATCTTTTTTCATACATGTAGAACAGCAGTAGCGAAATCTGGGAGAGAGGGAGGAAAATCCCTTTTCGAAGCAGCTGTCAGTCTTTGGCTGGGCAGTGTGTGATTGGCGAAGGTTTTTCATCTACCCCTGTTTCAAACCCCTCCGGTCTCCCCCTACTTGTTTATGATCAAGGCTCTGTCTCTCCCGAGTCACTGTTGCTTATTTAAGTTGGGGTAATAAAGAAGTAGGTAGTTATACTGTTGGATTCACACACAGGAGAAAGTATGACACCATTTGTAGAGAAAAGAAACAATTGTGCGGCAGTTAGGGAATTTAAAGTGAACGAAAAGACGTTTGGGATCTGCACAGTTAAAGAAGTCATTTCTTTTAGAACTTCCAGAGGCTGATTATTTGTTTAAAGCTTTTTTCAAGCTGTTTGCAGGTAGTCTTTCCCTTCCGATCCCCCCCCTGCATCAAGAATGAGTGCAGTGGAACTTTTGTCTGTGGAAGTGACTGACGCTTTAAGCTCTTTCTTCTTCTAGGCGATTTACAAACGGGGTCAAGGTTGCATCCGGATCCCTAAAAAGTCCTTAAAGACATCAGTGACAAATAAAGGTTTTCTATCAGTGAAAAAAAAAAAAAGTCACTGCTTTGGTACAAATGCAATAATTATCCCCCTCCCCCACTTTTTAATGAAGTATAGACTATCGGGTAAATTTTTCTTTTTCGGAGGCGCAAATGGTTTTGTTCGGACTCTACATGGAGCAGACTATATGCAGGAAAATACAGTATACAATTGTATACTGTACTATCCATAACGATTGCATATATAAATTAAATAAAATAAGTTTTTTAATTAAAGAGAAACTTACATGAATTCTAAAGTACAGTAGCAACAAAACCTGAAGTGAATGGAACAGTAGTAGCAAATCCATTAATTGGAAACATTTTTGAAGAAACAGTCTATAATTGTTTGTTTTGTTTTATTGGTGTACTTCTGTTCCCTTAATTTTCTGCGAATAACATTCAGTGCAGTAAACACCTCGTCATCGCAGTGATCTGTTGCCTCGAAGAAACGTTGGAAATTTTCTGTACAATCAATGACTGATGCATATGATGGTGGTTGAGTACTTTCTTTTTCACTTTCTTCACTTTCCTGTGCAATTGTTGATGCCTTAATTTCCTCTACAATGCCATCTCCAGAAACGATGCCCGATGTAGCAACAGCATCATCAGCGGTAACAAAGTCATCAATTTCAGGGACATCATTAAAACGTGTAATGTTCTGTAGTTTTAACCACTCAGAAAGGGGGGATATCGTGCATTTCGTCATCACTGCGACTTGTGTTATCCAACCCTGATTTTCTGAAGAACTTCTGAATACAAGATTCTGATACTTGTCCCCAAGCATCAGCCAGCATTCTAATTGCATCAAGTATGGAAATTTTCACTTCAACCTTTTTTCCATCCTTTCTAACATCAGTAGGATTAATTCCCGTCTGTAGTGGCATTTAAGGCTTCGAATAATTTCTTGGTCCATTGGTTGTGTAGCAAGACTGTGGAGTTTGGAGGCAAGAAGATAAGCTGAATGTTAGTCAGGTTTTGAACATGAGGATGTGCTGGGCAGTTATCTATAACGAGAATAATTTTACGTTGTTGTTTTTTCGCAGTTCTTTGTCCCACTCTCTAAGATAAGCTGTAAAAATGTCCGATGCCATCCATGCTTTCGCATTGGACCTGTAAGAAAGGGGGAGACATTTCACATTTTTAAAACATCTGGGTTTTGCAGATTTTCCAATCACTAGCAATTTCCTCCTGTCCTTGCCGGACATATTAGCGCACACTAACGCAGTCAGGCGATTCTTTTGAAGTTTGCCCCCTGTGCACTTCTCACCTTTGAACTTCGTTGTTTGATTGGGAGTTAGATTATAAAACATACCTGCTTCATCCGCATTATAAATGTCATCATCACTGTAGTTTTTCTGAAGATCCAGCTACACTGTTTTCAATCATGATGAAGTTTCTTTTGCATAAACTGATGATGCTTCCCCGCTAATTTTTCCAGAACAAATGTTGTGTCGCATTTTGAAGCGGTGAAGCCACCCATTAGAACATGAAAAATTTTCGTAACCAAGTTAAACTGCAAATTTTTCAGCTTGAATTTTCATTATTGGGCCATTTATTGGTAAGCCAGTGTTTTGTTGAACAATGAACCATTTTAATAAGGCTTCATCTGTCAGTTTTCTGGCATTTCTTCAGTCTTTTGCTAAATGTAACATTGAATTCAAAAACCTGCAATAATATAATTTATTACTACAAAGTTTGCGGTGTTAAGATAGAATAATAATAACAATGTTTCGCACAATAAAATGTTTATTATACATTGACTATAGTTTCGCAGAGCGTTTGGCTCGGCTCCCTCAGGACAAGCGTTTGGCTCTGCATTCGGCCTGAGGAAGCCGAGCCAAACGCTCTGCGAAACTATAGTCGATGTATAATAAACATTTTATTGTGCGAAACGTTGTTATTATTATTCTAGCCCGCAACAAGTTTCCTTATTTTTAAAAAGGGTTGAAACGGTGGAAGATGACAGTCCGTATTTTTTTCATATCACAATATTTTTTTCGCCATTTTCCAACTCCCTAATGATGGAGACTTTATCGTTCACGAATAAAACTTTTCTCTTAGAAATTTTTTTTAACTTCCTATGTGATTCCTGTTCATACAGTAACTAATAACGCACGCAGCACAGAGTACAAGAAACGCCAGATGTGAGAAGGTGACGCGTGAGAAAAAATTCCAGGAAGTTAACTCTTGTTTCTCCTAAGGCACGACTTTCACATTCCCTCACTCCCCCACACACCTTTGTTCTCTAAGCACAAAAGCTGCTGGGTGCAACCCTCCCCACCACACCCATCCTCTTTCCACCTCATTCGAGTTCGAGGGGAAGAAGGATTGATTTTCAACTTTAACTTTGGGACCCACTACTATTTTCCCACTTGCTCGCACTGGTGGGGGGAGGGGGAGGGATTGAGCTAAGTGTTTGTGCATACCCTCCACATTCTTTATCAGTTACTGAGCTTTCACTAGTAAAACGAAAAGATATTACTCAGCGCCTTTCCCTTCCCTCTAGAACCCTGAGCATCAGATTTTCTCTTCCTCACGTTAAATGTGATTTCCTTAAATTCTGTTATTTTTTGTTCTTCTCCCTTGTTAAATCCGGGGTTTTCATTAAACTATGTTCGCTAAAAACGATTACATTTGCCTTGAATTAGCATTGTACCAAACAAAAGTTGTGTTTAGTTCATTAAATCTGGAATCTTGCTTAATACGGACTCGCTATAAGCGGGCTCGACTGTACTAAGAAACAACCAGATTTAAGTTTATGATGTATTAGAAAGCAATCTGATTTTATGGCAAATTTTTACATAAAGCATTCACTAGCAAATTTCAATAAAGGTAAAAAAAAAGGCCACAAATAAATAAATAAATAAATAACAATCAGCAAAACATCAGCTACTTACTTCCACTAGTAGCTAAAAACTGTTACGAAAATTAAAAAATGGCACACAAAAAGTTCCTCATAGAAGAAAAAAGGTAACAGAGACAGAGATTTTGAAATCAAACAGTTAAAAGAAGAGATATAGAAGGGAACAACTCCAGCGGCTACACACACACGAGGAAACCCTCGTATAGATGTAGAAGGCTCGACGATGACACACCGACCGTGTTGAAAGTGCTGGCCGTAACGTGGTGACGACGAACCCCGTGAGATACATCTCCTGAACCGATAAGTATAACTCTTTCTACTAAAATCTTTTAATTAATGTAAATTTAAAATGTTTGATTGTGAGAATGAATGGATATAGAACTGAAAATATATAACCTAATCGTTTTATTTCTAAAACATTTTTTTATAATTAACCAAAAAACCCGTAACAAAATGACATCTCGGGCCGGGAGCACGTGCCTCACAGAGCAACAACGTGCAAAATACTTTCACATTATCAGGTAAACAATACTTTAGATAGTATGTATTTTTAATCAAAAGCACATTTATAGCATAAGACAACCCTTAAGGTTGCCTCATGAATTGAATATTTCGTAATGATATAACCTATGACTTCTAGCGGAAGAATTTTGCATAATGGAAAAGTTGAGAATAGAATAGAAACGTTGAATGCCATGAAGAATACTTTCCTGGCAAAAGCTATGTTAAGGAAAAAGAACTTTTCAAATATGTCTCCTGGAAGCAGAGATAGCATGAAAAAGGTTTTGACCTCCACCTAGGGGAAAAGTTGTGCATTATTTAAAGAGGATCTTTCTTATTGTAGCAAATATATTTTTCTCTCCCCATCTTTATTGTAGTGAAAGGCATACAGTAAAAAACAAAATTTCCCAATAGGATTTTTAGAAGCAGAGATAGAGCTGCAAATGGAAGTACACAAACACCACCTAGAGGCAGAAATGTGAACTTCCTCAAATTCGAAACTAAAGTATTTCATAAGATAAATGGTATCCGGTGTTAAAATATTTTCTTAAATTGAACTTTCAGAAGTACAGACATTGAGAAAAATAGATTAAAATTTTGGGCCCCTAGCAATGAAATCGTGAATTATTTTGGGAAGAAAATATACAAAGGAGTTTTCATAGTTAGCAGCATGTGATCGAAAAAGAATTTTTTTCAATCGCATTTTTAGCCCAGCAGCTATTGCTGTAAACGGAAACATGAACTTATGCCCTCTACTGGCACACTTGTGCATTAAGAAAATTTGAAATTAGATGAGAAACATTTCGCACCAAAAATGCTCTCCAACAAAGAAAGAATTTTTCAAATCGGACTCATAGAAACAGATATATTGACAAAAATAAGACACATCTATGCCCTGGTGGAAAAACTATGCATTATTTTAAGCAGGAAGTATTCTCAAAAGGATTTCTGAGGTGAGCAATATCTGTTCATGAAAGATTTTTTTCAATCAAGTTTCTAGTAGCTCAGATTTTGTTGCAAACACATCAGAAGCCAAAATAAACACTTACACCCTCTGGTGGCCAAACCACTCTTTACCAAAAGGGAGAAATTATATGCAAAATATTTCCCATCATGAGCTGTATCTGACGCAGAAAGAATTTATTTTCAAATCGGACTTCTAGAAGCAGAGACATTGGGAAAACTTCAATTTACCTTTACGCCCTGGCGGAAAATCTATGCATTACTCAAAAATGAGACTGTAACTAAAACAGTCTTCGATATAAATGGCATCAAAAAGATAAAGAATTTTTTCAATCATATATTTAGAAGCAAATATAGGAAATAAAAAAAAATGTATTTCGAATTCAACAGGATCTGTATTTATTCCCTCTAGTGGCGAAGTTGTGCATAAAAAAAATGGAGTGCAAGGATCAGCATTCTCACATTTCAAGCTTCCTAATACAAAAGGAATTTTACCAATCGAACTAATAGTTGCAGAGATACGGTGTCCTCCAGCCAGACAGACAAAGTGATAACATAAGCATGATTTTTTTTTTTTTTTTACGAAAGACATGCTATAAAGCAACAGACTGCTAACAGACAAGAAAATCAACAGCCCCCTGCATTTTGCAGTGGTTGGGGAGGGAAATTTGTTAGACATTAAGTTATATCAGTAAAAAAATCCTCAACTACAAAATATTGTGCAGGAACAAAAAGGCATGAATGGATAAAATTCCAGAACTCCAGGACAACATGAGATTCCATAACTTTACCAGGATTTGCAGGACACATATGAACCATGTTTTAGTTACAAACATTTGCAGAAAATTTGCAATAAATGAGAAAGAACAAAAGTAAGAAAACCAGATTTTATGCACCTTTGATCACTTTAAACGCCAAGAATTACTATTGAGTGCATTTGAATAATCCCAGCAAACAGAATATCTGCAGATGCACACATTATTTTATATTTTACAATAATTAATCTATGCACATAATTGTTGAGGTACAACATTTTGTAATTCCATATGTTCTACTAAAAATAGGAAAACAGTTTCGGTTATTGTGATGCTAACAAGTTTACATAGCATCACGATATCCATAGATGTGCACTCTATTTTGTAATTTACATATGTACTATTAAAAATAGAAAGAACGTTTGGGCTATTGTGATGCCAGAAAGTTCATGTTGCATCAGTAAAAAAATAACAAACACTGAGGCTTATAGTATGAGATTCATGCTGTCATTTTGTGTTCAGTACATTATGATTGAGGGAGGGGGGGGGTGATGATGAAATTTACAGTGCAGAGCTATATAATGGAGATTGGGCAATTATCCCTCTATTCTAAAAAGTAACTGCAGCCGCTGCTGCTGCCGCTGTTTTAGAAATTTCGTGACACTCTTGCTTTCCTAGCTCGCAGCGCAAAACGTATTGAACACAAAAATATGAAATTTACATCATTTGTAGAGAATTGTTCGGAGAACACACTGAAGTAAATCGTTTTTCGATTCTAGCAATACTTCAAGAGCTATTGTATTTCAAAGTTAAGGTAAGCAAGAAAGTGATATCAGGTCGCGTTCTGGACACACTAACAGCAACAGAACCACGAAACTTTGAAGGCATGTAGTGCCATGACCAAAATTTTGCACCTCGTCACCCTTTTTTTGAATTTCGATTTAGTTTACGAGAAATTAAATTTCCAAATTTCACAAAATTCTCTGTTTCGCGATAGGATTCATTTAAAAAAATGAATATATGGCAAACTATAAATCATAACGCATTGCAATTTTTACAGCATAAACTTACAACTATTATTCCTCTTTTATAAAAAAAAAATTAAGAAAAAGTCATTTCCTGATTTTTACGCATTTTTTAAAGACGCAAAGGAAAGAAACAAATGGCTTGTCTGTCTTCATGATAACCACAGAGGAACGTTCTGATCCCGTGACCTGCTGCTATGGTGACGCAGAGAATTTGTTAAGCATATGTTTTGTTGGTAAAGCTATCTCAGTTGTTTAAAGTGGATGTCAAGTGATTTTGCTTCTTATAATTCCAATGAAAAAACTTCTGTACACATTTTCTTCACAATTAATACGTTCCCAAGGATAAAAATTTGAGCATCAATTAAAATAGCTTCATTTTATAACTTGGATACTTAATATTTTCCAAAACATAACCATAATTATGCAATCCAACATTTGTTTGTCTACTGACGTCATCAAAGTACAGGTCGTGCCATCTTTTTTCTGGACAATTAATGCGTTCCCAAGGATGAAAATTTGAACATCGATTAAAATAGCTTCATTTTTCATCCTTGGGAACACAATAATTGTGAAGGAAATGTGTACAAAAGTTTTTCTATTGGAAGTATAGGAAGCAAAATTACTTGACGCCCACCTTAACAGCTTACGGAAATGCTTTTTGGACCGCTTTTGCTTTCCTTAGTGGTAAATTTAGTAAGTGCTATAAGTTCAAACGACAAAAGTCCGACCTTCCAAAAATTAACGACAGTATAAAAAACTCTGAAATTTTGGAATAACAAGCCTTATTTGCTTAGACATGCAATAAAAATTGAAATTTCTATGAATTTTCCAGTTTTTCTTTCATGTGATATACTTGGAGATTGGGCTGCAGGGCCCGAGCGCTACTCTGGAAATGAGCTTAGCGAGTCTAGAGGCGCAGCCCCTAGTATTATAAATAATTATAAATACTGTAGAACAAAAATCCTTGCTAAATCCGTTTTAGAGTGAAAATCCTATCATGTAAAAATATGAATATGTGATAACATGCATTTGCACTTATTTTATATATTCGTAACAACTGGACCTGAAAGATTAAATTAATTAATTACATAGTACAAATTAAAATAAAAGAAGCACTTACATCAACAGATATTAGCACTGAATCTTGAAGCAGACATTATGTGGAAACATTACAAAAAAAAAAAAAAAAGTAATCCCAAAGCATATTCTATGTTTAAAACATTCAGGGTGGCACAGAGGGTCTCTCGCACAACTTACTTGTTCAGCATTTGATGTACTCCCTCCCCATTGCTTTCCCATCAATATTCTTCCACTGGCACATCAAGATTCTCTTGTACTGTTGCATTTTACACCTGTGTGTCATCATTTCTATTCCACCATTCCAGGACAGTGCCCCAAATGTTTTCTTTGCCTTGTTAAATATGTAATTTTCATCAAATTTTTTTAAATCACTTGTTAAAAAGCAGTCCTCTAAGCTTTTCTTTCCCTCATTAAATCTGCAGATTTCATAACATTTTGTTCATTAAAAATGATCAAATTAGCTGTGAATTAGCATTATACTAAACAAAAGTTCCTGTTTTGCTCATTAAATACAGGATCTCACTAAGTATGGGCTCGTTACAAACAGTTTCTACTGTACATCTGAATTTTAATATATTTTTAATTACAATCTTAATTTGAATTACAAATATATTTGGAGATTGGAGAATTTATGCGTAGGAAATTCTATCTAATATGTTTGCATAGGTGAACCTACAACTAGTGCTTCAAGTAGTTTTGATTATCACTCCACTCTGTTTGCATAAGGCCTGCACACACACCATCATGGGGCAAAGAAATTAGCTCTGCTGATACATTACACATGTGGAGTATTTTTTATAGTAATAATAATAATAATAATAATAATAATTTAGGTGCTGTGATAGCATGCTGTTTTATATACAAACCAAAAATGTCTTTTTTTTACATATATGAAAGAAATGTAGAGTAATAAATGATGAACAGCCTTTTTTTATTATTATTATTCTTTCAGGAATTGTTACAATTAAGTCATAAGATTTTGTACGGTTTCTTGTAAGAAGTAATTGGGCAGAATTATGTGCTTTTTTAATATATAATAAATTAAGTAGATATCAATTACAAAGATTCTTCTCTGTAAAATGCATAATTTGGTAATTTTATAGTTACTTAGATGATTATTAACAGAAGCAGAAGCAATAGATGGAAAACCATACTTCTATGTTGGAACATTCTTGTGGATTACCATATATATGGAAAAATACTTTACCATAGATGGAAAACCATACTTCTATGTTGGAACATTCTTGTGGATTACCATATATAGGAGAAACAGGAAGAGAACACAAAGCAGCAATAAGGAACAGCTCAAATAAAACAGGATTAGACAGGCACATACAAGAAACTGGCCACAAAATGGACTGGGACTTAAAAGTGACCAGACATCAATCCCATGCAATTATCCAGAAATTAAAGGAATCCCTGGAAATTTACAAGACACAAGCTGGCAAGATCAATGACCATGCTGGATGGAAAATCCATCAGGCTTGGTCGCCAGACCTGTGGAAGTAGTAGGACGCAAAGACTCCTGACGAAGATCTAGTGTTTAGATCGAAAATTTGAGAGGTAATGTACCTTAATAAATTTATCCTCAATAATTCCCTTTAAATATTTAGAATACTGAAAGTAATAAGAGGAAGCCATGAAGTCATTAATTACTAGAAAAAAAGTCATACAAGATAGGGACCATAGGAGAAACTAGGACTGCTTATAAGAGTACTGGGTTAACGACCACCATGAGCAACTCTTGATGGGCTATAAGCAGTCATCCATTCCTAATTTAGGGTCACTGGTTCCAGGGAATGGACAGAGCCAGTATCGTAAGTTGAACATAACATCCATAACTCACCAGCATTTGAACCCAGACCCGGACAAATGGTCAGAAGCCAGTGCTTAAACCACTGTTTCACCAGGGTGGCCTATAAGAGTATTTTCTTTTTTTTTTTTTATTGGATTTTTAACGACCACTGTGAGCAACTCATTGGGCTATAAGCAGTCGCCCGTCCATAATTTAGGGTCACTCGTTCCAGGGAAGGGAGAGAGCCAGTGCCGTAAGACAAACACAACATCCATGCCTCACCGGGATTCAAACCCGGACCCCGTTCGGACGAATGATCGGAGGCCATCGCTTAGACCACTGCGCCACCGGGGCGGCCCTATAAGAGTATAAAAGCTTTTATTTTAATTTGCATCCCCATGATATTCCATTATTCAAACAACATTGTTATGACATGAAAAATTTGTTATGAAATTTTTAAGAGGGCAATGTCAGCATGTAAATATTTTTTAATTAAATTCCAATAAAAATGGAATGCATTGTGTTTTTCAAACCTAGAAAAAGTAGAGTAGTGCTGTGCAGTAAACCAGCAATGCAGATATATTTTATATTTAATATATATTCATTTAATACTCTAAGAAAAATCAAGGTGGAATATGTAAGCAAGGAGAAATGGAGCAGTACCAAGGTGTTGCCTTAGAAGTTTCTGGAGATCAAATATGTAAATGATGCTTGCACCTTTATCCTTTTATGCTTTATTTTATTTTTATTTTATTGTTTTCAAAATGAAATACAAACTCTTGAAATTTGTTGCATTTCTTTGTAAATCTTAGTTTGGTCTATGACTGTATTTTGTTTTTGCTCTAGTTACTTCAAATGAGAAGCATATCAAAATCAGAACTGTGTGGGATCATTCTTATTATATTGAATAACTATTTTACTATTGCATCTGCACAAAAACGTTATGTTATTCATTACAATCATCTATAACAGAGGAGCAGTAAGCAGTGCATGCTGCCATGGTGGCCAAGTGATCTGAGTCGCTGGCCTCTGACCATTCATCCAAGACAGGCCCAGGTCCAAGTCCTGGATGAAGCATGGGTAGTATGTTTGTCTGATGGCTCTGTCCTTTCCCTGGAACTAGTTGCCCTAAATTAGGAATGAGCGACTGCTCATAGTGCTTAAAGTTGCTCATGATAATCGTTAAATTCATAAACAAAAAAAGAAAAAAATGTAGCATGTAATAAAGTGCAGTATTTATTCACACATACGTAAATATTCAATAATTTGATTCCAATTATATTATCCATCATCAAATGAATGGACAAGGTACAATGAAAAGCACTATTTATTTTTAATCTTCATTATGGTGAATCAACGCTAACCTTGCACACCTTGCTATGCCAGTAAAAGATTCAAAATTTATTCTATTTAAGAAAAAGAAATTCCAAGAATGGTGCTCCCCTTAAAAATCTCCCATCAGTTTACACTTATTTGTGGCCTCCAAAAATTTTGATATGAACACAGGTGCCAAATGCAGCGTTCAGATAACTTTCTGGAGTTAATAAAAGTTATTCAGCTAACAATACAGTAGAAATTATTTAGGAACAAATAATTAATCATTTGTGAAATCTTCTATTCGCTTTTTGTCAAGTGACAAATTTTCATTCTGCACTTCATGAATAAGCGCCGACTTGAAAAATTGTTGGGGGTTCCAGAAATTTTCAATCGAATTACCCATGCATTTTTAAAAGGATTTAAGTCTAATTTAAATTTCATTCAGTCAGATTATCTGGCACAATATGATGCCTGAAATGCTAAAATGAAGCAAACTATAGTTAATTACATAAAAATATTTTTTACTAGATAATTATTTATTTCATTTATTTTGCTTTTGTGGGCGCAACATTATTATATGCAATACACAGGTACTGTGTGAATTTCCAACTCAATCGTCTTTATAAAAGTAACAAAAACATGTAAAAATTATTTTTAGGTGTTTTACCAATTTTAAAAATGCCAACAAATTTTTTCTTCAAATGATTTCTGCATTAAAATACGGGGTTAGAAGGGAGAGTACATGGCATCAGGCTTACGCCCTATGTTTTCCATGAGCTCCACTTGTAACAGCTGTGTATGCCCAGTATGCCTAACTTGAGCTGCTACTTCTCTATGGAGAAATTGTTGACTTTGAAGAGGTTTTACAGGTACTTGTGCAGCATTTATAGTCAGGAAGAAATAAGACTGAAATATACATGCACATAACTAAAAATTTACAAAAAAAAATATGGAAATATTGTTTAGTATTTTCTAAAAAATCAAACAAAATTTTGCTTTGTAAGTGGCACATTAGCCAATCATGCTATTGCTAAAGCTGTCAGAGCCTCGTTGACCTTCAGGGACTGCTGCAGAGAGTAAGAGACGACCGCTATCAACCTGTGCTCCAGCACAGGTCTTCAGGAACTGATGTCACATTACTGAACACTCTCCACTCGGAGGGCGCAAGAAACCAGATGATCAGATTTGGCTTTACCATTGGCAGCTGATGCCATCTCCTCTCTCTTCTAACCCCCTTGGTCCCTGACTGTCCAAAGATAGGGTGGGTCAACTAACTGTAAAACATATTTCCGCCTTTATCACTATGACCTCGAATAGGTCATCGTCTCCATATGCAGAGCTAGACTTTTATATTTTGTGGGAACTTAGGCAAACCGAAGGATTTTCTTTTATAAAGCAGGCAGTTTTAAATGCTCTTAAACAACAGTACTTGAGGTATTGTCTATCGCCTCAAATTTGATGAGCGCAAACAAACACTACCGTATATACTCGCATATAAGTCGAGAAATTTGGGACAAAATGAGAGCTTCAAAGTAATGGGGTCGACTTATACGCGGGGTCTAAAAAAATTGTAAGTCCAAAAGTTCTTCCCGTGAGGCAAAAGGCAATCCATCCCAAAAGAAATAAAAATGCCGATGCGGTATTAATTACGAAATCGCAACCCTCCGAAAGAAAAAAAGAAAGAAAGAAAAAACACTGATGTGGTAGAATTACGAAATCGCGACCCTCCGAATTTCTCTGCGCTTTGAAAAGTCTCCTCTCTCCTGGCTTTGCGTATCCACAGCGCAGTCACAGCCACGCATAGAAAGCTCCGCCCTTCCGACTACCAGTTGATTGCGCTGACCTTCGACGTAACGGAGCCATGCGACAGCCGGTGGTAGGTGTTGCTTGTTCTTAATCGCACATGTTTTTCTTGTTCTTAATTGCATGTGTCTCGCTTCTCCTATTATGAGCGACACGGATTGTGTAAAGAAACGGATGTCCTATAACGCAGGAATCAAGTTGAAAGTGATTTCTTTTGCAGAAAATACTAACAACTGTGCTGCTTCAGTCAATTTGGCCTTAACGAAAAACTGATTCGAGATTGGCTTAAAAAAAAAACGGACTTGGTGAAAATCCCAAAATCGCAAAAGGCGCTGCGCTCGTGGAACGACATCTTTCCCAGAGCTGGGAAGTGTCTTGAATGATTGTATTGTGGACTGCAGACAAAATGGTTACATTGTAATGCGAACTGGTATACGTTTGCCAGCAATGAAGCTCGCAAAAGATGAAAAGTTTGCAGCCGCAAATAACACTTTTCGTGCCTCACCAGGTTGGTGCACAAGGTTCATGAACCGCTATGGGTTGTGTCTACGCCAGCGCACCAAAAATTGCACAAAAGTTACCTCGTGACCTCGAAGCAAAGATAATGGAATTTCAAAAATATGTAATTCAAAAGAGAAAAGAGACTGCTTTTGAACTTTCCCAAATAGGGAACATGGATGAAACCGCCATGTGTTTCGACCTTCCTGGAAATAAGACGGTGAACCAAAAGGGCGAAAAAAATATCTTGATCAAAACGACTGGCCACGAAAAATCCAGTTTCACGGTTGTTCTTTCCTGTTTGACCGATGGCAGTAAGCTACCTCCGGTAATTATTTTCAAACGTAAAACTCTGCCGAAAAGCTTTGTCTTTCCGTCTGGTGTGCTCGTTCGTGCCCATGAAAAAGGATGGATGAACGAATCCGGAACAATTGACTGGTTAAAGAATGTGTGGAACAAAAGGCCAGGTGCACCTTTGAAGAAACCTTCTCTTTTGGTGTGGGATATGTTTGTTGCACACCGTTGTGCAGAAGTGAAAAAAACTGCAGAAAATTCAAAAACAACTCTTGCTGTCATCCCAGGTGGGTTGACATCTGTTCTTCAACCACTAGATGTCTGCCTTAATAAGCCCTTCAAGGACAATGTGCGGAGGTATTGGGCAGATTGGATAAGTTCCGATTTGCCAACTGAAACCAAGGGCAGAAATCTAAAGATGCCGGATATCGTTTTGATTGCGCGATGGGTCAAGGATGCTTGGGATGTGATACCTGCGGAAATGCGGAAATGGTCGTGAAATCATTCAAGAAATGTTGCATTAGTAACAAACTTGATGGCACAGAGGATGATAAGATTTTTATGAGTGATGATGACAGTGATTCTGATGACACAGGCATAGATGGGAATACTGATGTTTATGATGACGCGCTGATGAAGGAGAAAGACTTTTTTGAACTGTTTGGCGAGTCTGACTCGGAATCGGATTTTGAAGGGTTCCGAGGAAGTTTTTGGGTATGCAAATTAAATTTAGTATTATATATATAATTTTTTTCGTTTTCAAATGTTTTTGAATAAATTAATTGAAATTTTTTTTCTCATTCCGGGATTCGACTTATACGCGAATTTCCGATTTCTTACGATTTTTTCCTCTGAAAGTGGGGAAGGGGGGGGTAGGGGGGTAGACTTATATGCAAAGTCGACTTATACGCGATTATATACAGTAATTCTTTTTGAAGCACAAGAGAAACAGTTTGAGGGGTAAATTTCTATACAAAACTTTCTCTCTCTCTCTCTCTCTCTCTATATATATATACATAGTAAATGGGAAATGAATAATAAAAAACTTGAAGAATCGATAACGAAAAAAAATTATGCATATGTGCATAAGTGTATTTTCTCTACGAAATATGCACAAAAATATTATGGGTTCGAGGAACCCACAATAAAATCATTAGGGGTTCAAAATGTACCTTGAACCCACAAAGTCGGCACCTATGACTTCATGTAATAATTTTTCCTCATTTGATGTTTTAAATATACTTTATTCAGGAAAAAAACTGCTTTGCATAAAATATTTTTTTCTCCTGTTTTTACTGGTTTTCTTTAGTGGCAGAACTAATTTCTTTGCCCAGTGGGGGTGTGTATGTGCAGGTCTTATGTGAGAAGAATGGAGTGATCTACTTAAAGTCAACTTGAAGTGCTGATAATTAGAACCCCACATGTTTGCATAATTTGGAAATTTGCTGCATGAATTGCAAAACACACATAACTTAATTAAATGCTAAGGAACCTTTCAAACACTTTTTCCTCATTTTTAAAATTGTTAAAAATGATACAAAACATCAGTATTTTGTGACAAATACATTGCTCATGATGAGGTGATTATATTTCCAAGCCAGTCATTTTGTGACTTTCTATATTGTGAAGTACTAATAAGAATTAAAATGTAGTTAGTGCAATAGCAGAATTTTATTAGTTCAGATTGATTCTATTGTTATAACAAGTCAAAAGGGAGAGGAGGCATTTCTTACAAAGCAAGAAACAGAAAATGTTAACGAAACATAAGAATAAAAAAATACACATCCATACAAGGAGATGTACATATGTTATACACATTTCACCCAGGAGGTATCATTTTAAATTCCAAATAACTTTTAAATAACATTTTCATTAAAAAATGCAATGATAACAATAGCCAAGTTTCATAATGATAATAAAAAAAAACCATTCAAGCTAATGATTTAGAGACACGTGGACTTGAACACATCTTCAGAGAGTATGGGACTTTAAGTAGATCTCCTCAAACGTGAAACAAAAGATTAGTCCTTAGCCTTTAGATGACATTGTATTAAAACGAGTACAACACCTCAGAGATAAAGCATGTATTTTTGCAGATAATATGTTAATAATAAATGAAGAAAATAACAAATACAATGCATAACGATAATGAATGTTTTAGAACCAAAAATCTTACTTTGAAGTCAGACTCGTTGAAATTATAGGTAACATTCCATCCCAGGTATTGAAATTTTGCTCTTTCTATGAGCACAGAGTGAAAAAAGCACAAGCAAAACAAGAGTTTCATGTATTTTGACTGATTTTTGTCAAGAATATATTTGCCTTCCTCTTCAACCACTGAATATAATTTTCTCATGTTTGCCCTCAGGCCCTGAAATAAATGAAAGCATAAAAACTTTCTCATAATTACATAATACAGTTAAATGGTTATCACAAACTTTACATAAAATGAGCACATTTCTTTTTCACTGAAAACAATAAGTTATGTCATTTTATGTCACGTTTTACAACTTCATATTGTCAGAACTGAAAAGTTTTTTCACACAAAACAAGATGTTTACTTCTTTGAATAAAGCTCATGCTGAGAATTGGCTTCCTAGTTTCTTAATTCAATTACTAATCTGAAACAACTATTATGGGAATTTTACTATGAAATTTTTTTATTTAAATTGCAAATTTTCGGAGAAAACTCTTCTCCTTCTTCAGGCTGTCTTTTTGTTGTCACTTATTCCAGTCACTATCGCGGTTATGGTTAACCTTGAAGATTACGGTTATTTTTCATCAAATCCTGCCAGATGTTAGGCAGGGAACATCTTTGGCAGTCACTGATGATGGAATTTTGATTTTTTCAATCTCTATTCCTTCTTTTAACTTTCGTTTTTGAAAATTGCTTTGGAAACTGATGACTTTAAGGGAATTCCAATCCATGCTGTGACTAGTTTCTCTAACATGCCTATCTAAGCCAGTCTTCAGAGTTGAAGAAATATTCTTCTCATAATATCCCGCTCCACGGCGATGAAATTTTCAAGTTTTCTGATGTGATTTAATTCACGTGTGAAACAGTAATTACAGTCAATTCGACGATGTCCAATTGCTGTAGTAATTATCATAAACCAGTCTTGTTAGAGCAATTTTTTATAGCAGCTTTATGCTCTGCTATATGAGTTTCTAGTCTGAGACCTGTTTCACCTATGTAAGATAGTTCACAACTACATTTTACTTCATAGACTACTCCTTGCATTTTTAAAATATCTTCTTCTCTTTGAACTATTTTAGGGAAATTTTTTTAACTTCGTTCTCTAAACTTGGAGCTAGCCTAATATTGTACTTCTTACTAATTCTCTTTAAAGACTCAAATAAATCTTTGTGATAAGACATTTTTCTAGTGAATTTTACTTGTTGCTTCTTCGTACCGCTAAAATTCAGAAGCTTCTCAATTTCTTCTTTAGGAAAGTTATTTTCTGTAAGTATGACTTTAAGTTCTTCTTTATGGGCTTCTTTCTTATCTGCTGTAGAAACTATTTTATTATTTTTTTCTAAAAACCGACCCGCTACAATTTTCTTAATAGAAACTGGATGATAGGAATTGAAATCCAATAGTCTGTTAGTATTCATTGGTTTTTTATACCAACTAGTGAGGAATTTTTCATCTTCATAATAGATAGTAATATCTAAGAAGTTAATTCTTCTTTCTTTTTGAAGTTCAATATTGAACTTAAGGGAATTGTCTAATTCATTGAATGAGTCTAGAATTCTTTCTGGAACAATTTCTGAGCTATCTATTATAAATAAGATGTCATCCATGTAACTGCTATATATAAGCAGAAGTATGTGGGTTGTCCTAGTACCTTTTCTTCTAGTTTTCCCACATAATAGTTAGCTAAGAGTGGGGAGCCCATAGCTAGACCAGATTTTTGAATGACATTTTTTTACTCAAATTGAAAGTAGTTGTTCTGCAAAGAGAAGGCAACCATTTCAAAAATTCCAACTAATATGTTTCTATCTTTGTTGTGAAAAACTATTAGGTCTGCCAAGTCTTCCACTATAAAGTCTATAAGTTGATCTACATTGATGTGAGTATACATAGACACTATGACTAAACTACCCATAATAGGAGAATCTAATTTAGGAAGAAGTTCTAATTTTTCTTTTAGCTGCATTGAATTTTTAATCAAATTAGGTGGCTCTTTTAAAAGATTCTGTTTACTACAACATAAGGTGGATATAAAAATATTACACCTTTTCACATTGCTTACATCAAAGCATTGTTGTTGTTTTTTTTTATTTATTTACTGAGGTGTGCTCATCTCCCATCGTTTTAATTATATTCCCATGTAACTTAAAATTATTCTTTTAGAATATATACATGAAAAATTCTTAAATTAACATGCACATTGTGAAATTAAGGCTAATTAAAAATAGTGCTAAATGTTTTGCCCTGTCATCTTGATAAAATATCCATGTGGGCCCAAGTGTGATACATGCACCGTAAACTTCCGTATTCTGAATTTCTATTAACAATATTTAAAAAAATATTAAATTTATTTACAGAAAGCTAAAATGTTAATTGATTATTAAAGTTACAGAAAACCCCCACACGAACTTCACTTTAAAACCGCCATCACATGATGAGCACTTTCACAACTATGTTGCACCTTCAGGTCAAATCCCTAAAAATGCGCTGCTACTTTCACTAGTAAAGCATGTGTGTGTTCAAAAACTGAGCTCTAAAAACAGGGTTCTCTCTTTTTTTTATGCAATGACTTTTACCTAAGGCAGTGTTTCCCAAACTTTTTTGAGCATGGAACACTTTGCAGGGAAGAAAAGAGTATATGGAACACCCACAGAAAGAGTTACCTTGACCCCCCCCCTCATTTTTCTTAGATCCAACTGTATTTTCAGTAATACTAGGTAATAACTCCACAGTTAGCATGCAGTAAGTCTTGGATGACCATTTTTTTTATGTTCATTCGATCTCCAGGTAAAAATTGGCATATTTAGGCTCAAATATATTTTAATTTATAAAACAAATCAAAAATACAAGTATAAAATAATCTCAAATATTGATTTCTAACACAAAACAGCTTATATAGCAGCACAGAAAATCAAATGCAAGAGTCAAAATTAAAATGTGAACAAAATGTCTGTAAAAAATTGATTTCACATGTATACATTAACATGCGGTTGGTCGTAGTGAAAGATGGGTTTGCCTCCTCGGGGCGCTCCGTGGTAACAATGGCACACACAACAGCAACTAGGGCCTCTGTGAATTTTGGAGAGGTGCAAGCTAGTTCTGTGTGACATTGGTGAAAAGACCCCAACTCACTGGGTTTTGTTCCAGAATCCTTAGGTTGAATGACCAACTGGAACCCTCAGCTGTGGGCTAATCCCCCACACTAATGTACTTACCTGATCAAAAAGACAAAAAGAAATATTAAGAATGACTCAAGTGTGGGATATGGTGGACCTACCACACTTGAGAAGGACGGTCCACCACGGAATCGACCTGGACTTTCTAAACGGCGTAAGAGAAAGAGATCTCGGCTGAGTGAATGTAAGATTGGTGTATGGAATACTAGAGGTATAAATGGCAAGATGAGTGAGGTGATTGAGGAGATGAATAAGTATAGACTGGATGTGCTGTGTGTAAGTGAAACCAAAAAGAAGGAAATTGGGATAGAAGAAGTGACTGGCACAGTGAGTGTGTGGTCTGGAGTATTGGATAATATGAGAGGACACGCTGGTGTAGGTGTGATTTTAAGTGAAAAGATGATGAACAACTTGATTCACTATAGTTGCGTAAGTGAAAGAATTCTTTGGATTCGTTTGAAAGTAAAACTTCAGAGAATTGTAATTGTTGCAGTGTATGCTCCTTGTGACTTGGAACCTTCTGATAAGAAGGAAGATTTCTGTAATGAGCTAAAAGCTGTTTTGAGCCAGTTTGGTGCTAAAGAAAAAGTTGTAATAGCAGGGGATTTCAATGCTAGAGTAGGTGTGCAGAATGCAATTTCTGACAATGTTCTGGGTAAGTTTAATGATCCTTGTGTGAATGATAATGGTGAAAGATTAATTGAACTCTGCATTGAGAATGGTTTGTGTGTATCTAATACATTTTTCAACCACAAGTATATCCACACATATACTTGGGAAAATCGTACTCTTGGTCAAAAGAGTGTGATAGATTTTGTTGTTTACAATCAGCGTTTGAAACACTTAGTTGTTGACACCCATGTGATGAGAGGTGCGGATATTGGTCCTGATCATTACTTGGTAGTGTCACGAGTGAAACTGAATGTTGGTTGGAGGAAAAGGAATAGGAAGAGACCCAGGATAGAAAAAATAAAGGTTGATAGGCTCCTTGAAGATCATCAGCGGTATTCTGACTTACTCAGAGAACGACTGAAAGATCTGAAGTCTGGTGAGAGGGATGTAGAAAAGAAGTGGGAATGTTTTAAGAACTGAGTTGTCACTGCTGCTAAAGAGGTCTGTGGCACCACAATAGTGGGTAACAATAGAGGTGATGCTTGGTGTAATAGTGAGATTGAAGAGGCAGTAAAGAGAAAGAAGGAAGCCGATTTGGAGATGTTGCAAGGTAGAGTGTCTGTGGATGAATATCGCTGTAAGAAGGGTGAATCTGCTAAGCTGGTTCGCCACAGTAAGGCAAAAGATAGGAAGGAGAAAGTGGAAAGGCATGAACTGGCTTTTTGGAAAGATAGAAAGTCCTTCTGGAAGTACATGAGACAGGAAAAATAGGGGAAACAAAGTTGTAAGTTGTGTGAAGAACGAGATTGGGGAAATGATATGGGAGCCAAATGAGTTAAGTGACAGATGGGGTGAATACTTCTGTGAGTTATTAGATCAGGAAAGCAAAGTTGATTCTGAGACATATGTAGATGATGTCACAATGAGGGATGAAAGCACAGGAGGGATCTCAAGAGAAGAAGTGTGTAAAGCTCTAAAATCTCTTCAGAATGGTAAGGCTCTGGGAGTTGATGGCATAACTGCAGAGATGTTGAAATATGGTGGTGACTCTATAATTGACTGGTTAACTGAAATTTGCCAGTTGTGCTGGGAGTTAGGAATGGTCCCTCGGGATTGGAAGGATGCTATCATTGTTCCCTTGTATAAGGGAATAGGTGATCAGACTGACTGCAAGAACTATTGTGGTATTAGCCCACTGAGTGTGCCAGGGAAAGTGTTTGGTAAGGTTGTTATTGAAAAAAGTATGGGGTCTTACATCAGAGAAAGTGTGGGATGTTCAAAGTGGTTTTATGCCTGGTAAAGCTGCACTAACCAAATTTTTGCATTACGAACGATGATTGAAAAGTGTTTTGCTGTTGGTAAGAAAGTTTTTGTTGCCTTCATAGATTTAGAGAAAGCTTACGACCAAGTGAATAGGACACTTTTGTGGAAGGTATTGAATGAATATGGTGTTACTGGGAATCTACTTAATAGTGTAAAAGCCATGTATGCTGGTAGTAGAGCTTGTGTATGAGTGAATGGTGTTTTATCAAAATGGTTTTCCATTGGTGCAGGAGTTAGACACGGTTGTGTAATGTCACCATGGCTGTTTTTAATATATTAATGGAAGCATGCATGCGTGATGCCAAAATAAATAATAGTGGTTTATGTCTTGGTGATACCCATGTCTGCAGATTGCTGTATGCTGATGACACTGTCCTGTTGGCAGAGAGCAAAAGTGAGTTGCAGAGTATGTTGACTCGGATGCACGAAGTTTGCATGAAATTCAAACTGAGTATAAATAAGGGAAAACCAAAGTTATGGTGTTTGAGAGAGGAATGGGTAGCACTGAATGTAATGTAAGTATAAATGGCACTGTGATTGACCAGGTGAGTGAGTTTGTGTATTTAGGAAGCATGTTTGACAGAGAGAACAAGTTGGATGGTGAAATCAGTAGGCGAGTGAATTCTTCTTTGAAAGTCATAGCTGCTCTGGGAGATTTTCACAGGAATGATGGGTTCTCTAGAGAGTCCTGCATGGCTGTGTATGAAACTGTAATTGTTCCTACTCTGATGTATGACAGTGAAACCTGGGTACTGCAGAAGAAACATAGGAGTCGTTTGTGTGCTGGAGAAATGCGTTACTTATGTGGGGTTTGTGGTAAGACAGGATATGATTGTGTGAGAAATGAAGATGTATTGCAGTTGTGTGATGTGAAGCAAAATGTTGTTAGCAAAGTGGAGACCAATATGTTTCGGTGGTTTGGCCATGTTGAAAGAATGAATGATGAAATGCTTACTAAGAAAATCTTTTCAGCCCAAGTGGCAGGAAGGAAAGGCACAGGAAGGCCAAGGAAGACATGGGTGGATCAGATTCAGGAGTGTCTGCATGAGAAAAAGATTATGAGTATGAAGTATAAAAGATCCTGTGTACGGCGTGTAATGGATATTAGTGAAGCACGAGTTGTACGTCAAGATCGTTGTAAATGGAGAAGTTTGATACAACAACAATAAGTAAAAATATCTGGAAGTTTGTATTTCTTTTTGGAGCTAACCTCTGAATCTCAGAGAACAGCTTAGTGTTATGTATATGTATGTATGTATGTACATTAACATAAAAAAATTATTTAAATGTGATTCATGTTTCTGCATTTTTGTATCACAAATTCGCTTAATTTTAGGTTTAATGATTAAAAGGTAAATCCTCTTTCCAGATGCGGCATCAAGTTTATTCGAATATTTGGTTTTTGTTGCAGCATAATATGAAAATCCTGTCTCACACAATTAAGTTGTAGAGAAAAGAAAGAGCACTTGAACTGCATGTTCAGCCACATTAGAGTTCTATTAGGTTACTCCAAAAATTATTCAGTGGAAGATCTTTAAACTTCTGTTTCATTTCAGACAAAGATTAAGCCTTTCAAACCCAATCATTAACTAATAGTTTCAGAAAAATACTCTAACATAAAGCACCTCAAGTCATGTAAGTATTGCAAAATGGCACTGAAAACTTCTTTATGGAGTAGAATTTAATTAGAAATTCTTGTACTGTATGGAAGTAATTCAAACGATCCTGTTCCACAGAAGATATCCAGAATTCTAGTTTCTGTTTTAATGACAAAATTTAATCTGTAGTAAAAGTTGTTACACTGTTTTCTAGTAGTGACAGATCCGTCTCATTTAATTTTGCAAAAAATATTTGCAAGAGACACAAGTCTCATCAGCCCTGAGGAATTTGTTAGAAAGTACTTAAACTTTTGTCTTGGATTATTATGAAATGAAGAAAATCAATGGTTTACTATGAAGCACAAAGAGCCTCACATGCACTTTGCTTCTGGCTAGCCACCACACTTTGCTATGTAAAAGGTGCATTTTATGATGAATACAAATTTCCACCCACAAAATTTTAAATAATCTGGATTGAAGTGGTCAAGATTTGACAAAATTGGTAATTTCTACTGATTCATCAATTACAATTTTCAAATATTCTAGTATTTCTTAGTAGCAAGTCTCCTTGTCTGTGTAGGACACAGTGGCTCTTAGTACTTTCTGGTGCCACACTAATTATTCTCATAACAACTCCTTTCATCTTCCCAATCATTGCCAGAGCACTATCAGTACATACAATACATTTTCCTCAACTAATTCCATCACTTTCTTATAAAGCTGTTGATGCAGTTGAACATTTTTTTCTCCAGTCAAGTTAATTTGCCAAGATTCATATAATAGCAGATTCCCTTCAATAACATTATTAAATGTATAATAGATAAATACTAGTTGTGCAGCTTAGAAAATTAAATTTATTGATTTTACTCAGAGATATTTTTAAGTTTTCTTTAATTGAAGACTTCACTTTTTCTTAGACTATTTCATTTTCTTGCATATGCTTTTTGCCACTATTTCATTTCATGTAACATGTCACTATTTCATTTCATGCTTTTGCCACTATTTCATTTTAGGTAACTATCAAGGATTTTCATCAATGCTTTACTTCACTCCACCTTTGTTATTAACACAGAATGCCCTAAAGACCAGAAGCATCTGCAAGAAAATAAAACATTCATAGTTGTACAGCAAGTTTTGAAATGTCAATGAATTCATCAAGCTGAAGCAAATGCCCATGGCAAAATTTCAGTCAATAAATTAAGCTCCTTTTCTGTGTCATCACCAAAATCTGTAATAAGATGTTAACAAGTTCTTTTATTATCTTTGTTCTTGTTGTTAACTTCACAAACATTGCATGGTTGATTTGCTAAGTCTTATATAGTTGAAGATGATAGCAAAATTGTATGCAAATAATTCTTTCAATTCGTAAAATATGTCTAAGAAACTTTTATTCTTTTCTTCATTTAATTGCCTGCAAAAGTTGTTCGTTAGTGTGCTGTTTCCTAACAGTTTCCCTTAAAACTCCAAATCCCTTTTTCTTAATTCCAGCTTTCGATCATCTCTCGCGCTCTCGTGAATTCCCCTGACTTGGCGGTCCACCTAAGACCTACCCTGGGGCAATCACCTTGTCGTACTTTCTCGTGACCGCTCGCTTCCTAAACCTAGAGACAACTGTCCTCTCGCCTCCCTCTCTTGTCTGCAAAAAAAAAAAAAAAAAAATGCCCTTAAGCATATCCTAATGTTCCCCGAGAGAAAGAACCACACCGCTTTCAGTAAATCTTAAGCCTCAAAGTAAAATGTGAGGGCTAGTGCATTAGTCGGCACCATTGAAATTGAAACCTGAAAAGCATCAAAAGAGGCGTGATAGAGTTAATCTGCATTCAACATACAAAGTGCAAATACTACGCATAGACAAAATGTCGTCTTTGTAAATAACTGTGCATCTGGTGTCTAATGGGGAACTGACTCTGAGAAATTTCTCTCACATTTTGTGGAGACAAAGGAAGTGGAGCACGAGATGGAATAAAAGTTGCATTTTGAGATTTTATATGAAATCCTAAAACCCTGTATAAAATCTCTGTAACAATACTTCTCCCTTGCGAAAAAAAAATGAAATGAATGAAATTTGTTGCATTTTTTAGCTCAAAGTCTAACTCCTGCCCGTATTTGATTCGATGCTAAAGCTGAGCTAAGGACAACCTTGTGAATTACATAAATTCAATTAATATACATTACATAGCTCGATTTTACCTACATGCGGAGGTTTAACAACACAGGATATTTTTGAAGTTTGCAAATTCATGTCTTTCATATTTACCTTGCTGAGATACTTCAGGTCAATTCATTAATGACAACTGAATTAAACATTACTTGATACGTAATTGAAATAGATCATATGAACCAATGGTTTAACAAATCGTTTTCAGTAATAAGAAAGGTGTACTAGCCGTTGATGGGTTCCGGAAAAATTCCAGCATTACACATATGCAAACTGAGCTATTCGTTACAGTTAAAATAATATGAGATAACACATTTCCACAAATTGTTATACACTTCCTATTCAACTCGATGCCTCCGAAATACAAATACGAAGGAGGAAAAAAATAACGCTTTCATCTTTCTTCAAGTTACATATTTCTCTGATAATTATCTTTAACTCTATAGCTAATCAACTTACATTAACCCATAACATGATTTCTCCCGCTCCACTGTGAAAATTATTGAAAAACCTATGCTCAAAATTATCTGGCTGAAAACACAAAATATCTCTTACGAAAGGAATGATTTCTAACTTTCAAATACGTTGACTGCTAAATAACCTGGGTGACCTTACTCATCACCTGAACCATGAAATACATAAAATAAACCAAAAATCAAAATGAAATATCAAGAATTCAAGCATGCAAAAGTCCTTGCATAAAAAAAATTGAGAGTTTGTATGTGCTGAGTAAAAGTAATCAGTTTAATGCATATTTGCATTTTTCAAATGTTTTGTGCTACTAAAGTTTAAAAATAGTATCATTGTAGATCCCAGTTGATATACCAGAAATTGTCTGTTAAAATCGTGCACATGAGTTCACGTATTGACCAATATACATATTTTTAAACAAAGCTTATTTAAAGAAATAATGTGATGTGCTCATCTCCTTTTGTAAGAATGTGCGACTATAGTTTATCAAAACGTTCGCATAAATGCATAAGTTCTCTGCTGTTTGCTGATAAACAAGAGTTTATTTTCTAGCTTTTATGAGCATTATATTTTGCGTGGAATTCACCTGTGTAAAATCAAAAATCACGTTTCACCTGCATGAATTTTTTTTTTTTTTTGCATTATACACATATGATAGAATAATACCATGTTCATAGTCCGTTACCATTCCCGTAATGATCCGATTTTGCAAAATTTCACTTGTGTGAATGATTTGGCTTGGCGTTATTGCGGTTTGTATTTGACTTTCTTCGTGTTCCACATCATGAACTGCGCGAATTTAAGGGAAGTTGCATCTTGAGGGGTTTGCTAATCTGGATTAACTTGTGTTGTAGGGAAAGAGGATTGCATAGATGATCTGTGAATTCTGTTATGAGTTTCACAATTCAGTTCACCTAAGAGTAATTTTTTGTTTTTCACATAAAAAAGAATTTCATTTACAGTTTTGAGTTTAACTGATGATTCATTTTCAACACTTTTGACTAGATTGGGATTTTCTGTCAGGAATTATTCACTAGAGAATTCATCTTTCTTGGAGTCAGCTTCACCTTTGTACTGATTTATCTTAGAAAGATCAGGAATGATTTCTGTAGAGTTCACATTAATTATCATAGAAATACTTGTAGGAACTTTGTCATTTTCCTTCGAATTCTTAGAATCATTATTCCCATCATCAGAAGTATTTTGAGTTTCATGAGTGAGAGTGGGCTGATTTTCTTCAGGAATGATAGTTTCAGGCAAAATAATTTTCCTATAAATTTCTGTCGCTAGTGGTAGTAACAAACGCAGGTAAACTATTAACGATAGGAAGAGCACTTGTATTTGTAGTTTCAGAATTTTCACTAGAATGTGCTTCACTCTCTTCTTCCAGGCATATACTAGACAAGAGAGGGAGGTGAGAGGACAACCGTCCTCTCGCCTCCCTCTCTTATCTCCAAAAAAAAAAAAATGCCCTTAAGCATATCCTAATGTTCCCCAAGAGAAAGAACCACACCGCTTTCAGTAAATCAAAGTAAAATGTGAGGGCTAGTGCATTAGTCGGCACCATTGAAATTGAAACCTGAAAAGCATCAAAAGAGGCACGATAGAGTTAATCTCCATTCAACTTACAAAGTGCAAATACTATGCATAGACAAAATGTTGTCTTTGTAAATAACTGCGCATCCAGTGTCTAATAGGGAACTGACTCTGAGAAATTTCTCTGATGCTTTGTGGAGACAAAGGAAGTGGAGCACGAGATGGAATAAAAGTTGAATTTTGAGATTTTATATGAAATCCTAAAACCCTGTGTAAAATCTCTGTAAAAAAGGCATGCAACAGTATTATTTGACAACTGTACAATATCATGCTTTTTACCAGATTTTTCATTCATCATGCATGTTACAATATCTTTCATGCAAAGGTTGATAAGTGTTTTTCCAACAGAGTGCAATTCTCCAGCAAGTGCAACATGGTAATTTACTCTATAAGATACCTCAGTTGCACTATTTTTGCTTGCTTCTGCAATTTTAACCATCAAAAGTTCCCAATTTTCCTTTAAAAAACATATTTTAATCTTTGTGCTGAGAGCATGCTTGGGTTCCAAATGCTTACAAAATTTAGCAGGAGCCAATGAACAGTTTGCTAATATTTTGTTGCATATGATGCATCACGGGCATCTTTATTTCCAACACATGTAAAGACAAAAAACAAATAGCCTTTATCATACTTATGATTTGATCTTTTACCACTTTCCTCATATTTTTTTTTTATTATTTATTTATTTTGGAGGCACCTGTTTCATCCTGGAGAAGTCATTAACATTAACAGATTTTTCAGCAACAAAAGACTGATAATTCATCCTCACTTTAAAATGTCACTGCACTTTGCTTGGCCTCAGTTGGAGTATCAGGAGAACTTGCTTTTCAAATCAAAAAGTTTTCTTTTAGCCACAAATCCATGGTCATTGGATTTTAGTAACAGCACTTATCAAACTTATTTTAGTAAAATTTTTATTCATTACAAATATGAGGGTTGTATCGAAAGTAATGAAAAAGTGGACATAACTTTTTTATTAAGTGATAGAGGCCGTTCAAATTTTACAGGATGGTAGAGTAACTCTTTCTCTGTACAAAGGTACTGCTCAACATAGTCTCCACTACAAGCGATACATTTACGCCAATGGTGAACCCAACTCTCAAATCCTCTTTGAAAAAATTAAGGTGTGAACTGTTGTACCTATTTCTCCACAGCCACTTTCACCTCATCTGTGTCATCAAATTGTTGTCTCCAGAGACTGTTCTTCATTGAACTGAACAGGTGGAAGTTGGAAGGCGCAAATCTGGACTCTATGGTGGATGGGGGACCACTGACCAGCCTAATTTGCTGATCACCTGATTTGTTCCCAAAGATGTATGTGGTCTCGCATTGTCATGGTGAATGTGGATCCTTTTCAGATTCTTGTTCGTTCTCTTCCTTCTTATGGCTTCTCTAAGCTTCTTCAGTGTCTCAATGTACTGCTTGCTGGTCACGGTACGGCCACATTCCAGAAAATCAAGAATGACACCCTGTCATCCCAAAAAACAGTCACCATGACTTTCTGAGCTGATCACTGGCTCTTGAACTTCTTAGGCCTAGGTGAAGATGTGTGACACCATTCCATGGATTAATTCTTTATTCCAATATTCCAGATCATAAAGATACCCCCATGCTTCATTCCCTGTCACCAGATTGGTGAAAAAACATGTCTTCATTGGCTTCAAATGCTTCCAGCAGTTCAGAGCAGACTTCCACCCTCTCTCCTTCAAATCAGGTGTCAACTGTTCAGGTACCCACTTTGCACACACTTTCCAATACCCTAAGTCTTCCACCATCTTCTGTATGGCACTGTGACCACAGTCCAGTTGTGCAAGAAGCTCACCCATTGTGACTCGCCCCTCCGCACGAATCAATTCATCCACTCGCTGAAGGTCCGTGTCAGTGGTTGCAGATGATGGTCTCCCACTGCGTCGTTTGTCTTCAATGCTGGTTTCCCCTTCTTTAAACTTCTTCATCCAGTGGATTGCTCTTGTGAATGGTGTCACTCCATAAACATTCTGTAGCCTAAAACCATGATAACTGTTTTTTAGGATGACAGGGGTGTCATTCTCATTGATGCATTCTCCTTCATCAAGAACTAAATGATAGCACATTGCTTCTGCTTGGAATCCATTATTTACCTGCAAAGAAGAAGAAGGGTTACTACAGAGGCAGAGTTACTCTACCAACATGCACAATTTGAACAACCTCTGTCTGTTAATTAAAAAGTAATGCCCACTTTTGCATTATTTTCGGCACAACCCTTGTTCCTTCAAGGGAAATTAGTCAGTTGCTTTTGCGCATGATTGTTCAGACACAAATGTTGGTCTGAGGAGAGGCAAATGGCCTTGTGGCATTCAGCACATGACCAAAGCATGGGTGAAATGTGGTTTAAGATGTTGAGGGTCTAAAGTCTCAAGCACTCCCATCCACTGCCTATGCCACCAAAGTAATTTGCAGTTGAACCACACTGAGTCAGTACATCAAATAAAAAACTATGACAAACTGAATAAATGGATCACAGTCTTGTTTTGCAGCTTAATTCAGTGTCACACTTCACACATTTTTTAACGAATTAGAAATTTGCTGACATTCACACATCCTCTCCTGGGCTTACATACATTTGTTCTTAATTGTATGCACAAGGCTTTACAGTCAATAGAAGATTTATCAATATCAAGAAAAAAGTTTTATCATACATTATAATCATTTAAAAAGAATTGTAAAGTAGATTTCAAGTATGCTAATTTTTAATTCAAAAAATTAGAGACCCTTTTTTAAATTATCATTTTTTCACACAGCACCAATTCACATCCTGCGGAAAACACACTTTGAGAAATGCTGATAAAAAACATTCATACACCATACATGGACTTTGCCTTTTAACATGCGGTTACAAAACATTTCAAGAAAAGAATAGAAGCAACCAGCAATGGGTGATTAAATTAGTCATCATTAATGTGAAAACAAACCTTGGGTGGTTCTGTGGTAATCTTAATGCCATGCTGGAGGACAGAAATAGGGAAGTCTGGAGTTGGCACAGAACTTAACCACAGCCTAAAATCTTTGTGAATGGTGGTACTTTCAAATTTTTCTACAATCTTCTCAAGTTGAGGCATCCAGCTCAGTAAAAGATGACAGTTAGCAAGGAAGACCCAGTTGCCCTATATTCATGATGAAATGATGGAAATGTGTTCAGCATAAATCAAAATTCAAAGATAAAATATTTAATTGGAAATACACTGTTTTTTAGAAAATTATCACTTTACAAAAATATAAATATTGCATGTAATTACTAAAATTTATGCATACATTTAGTTTAGTTTTTACTGATACCAAATTGTTTATTTTTTATTCGATGTAGGTACAAAAATTACAACTGCAGTTTGCAGAGAAATGAGAGATATTCTATGAACTGCTTCAACAAGAATATGAACATATGAACATACTCAAAATAGTATAACTATACTAAAAATCGGAAAATTTCTTGGCGTAGAATAGAAATAAAAATGTCCAAGCTTTCGCACATCAACCAGATGACTTTCTCAAGGAAGGTACACAGCTAACTGCAAACTGGATAATAGAACGTTTCAAAACTTTGAATGTGGTGAAAGTGTTGAAACATTCTATTATCCAGTTTGCAGTTAGCTGTGTACCTTCCTTGAGAAAGCCATCTGGTTGATGTGCGAAAGCTTGGAAATTTTTATTTCTATTCTACGCCAAGAAATTTTCGAATTTTTAGTATAGTTATACTATTTTGAGTATAATTTGGTGCACAGTTCCAACTTTTTGAAGAATATGATCATTTTAATTATTATTATTTACACAGACTTCATTTTTGGCATTCATGAGCTGCTACTTTGAGCAAGTGACAAGCTATGTAATCTTTTGTGATAATGCTTTTAATGAAAACTAAGTTATAATAAAAAGAATGATGAAAATGCATTTTAGGGGGAGCACAGGGGTGTACATAGAATTTTTTTTTGAGGGGGGCAACCAAGAATGTCCTGCACAGGATCCTAGCTAGCACTCAATCAAAGTCATTAAGGCCCAGTGGGCTAATCCGCTGATGGCTATCTCTTGGCACTATTGTTAGGTGTGTATTATCCATTTGTGTTTAGTTACAATCTTTTGAAATGAACATACACAATGAAAATCCTGCCAAATGTGAAGTTTGATCAGCTACCTATTTTCTGATTCCTGAAAGCACCAAGCCTATTAATTTTCATTGGAGACTTGTTCAAGTGTATGAAGAAGGTGTTAAGAATGAATCCAGAGTCAGACAGTGGTGCATAATGTTTAAAAATGGAAGAACAAACATTCGTGACAAGGAGCGGTCAGGGATCCCTCTCTCATTTCGTACAAACTGAAACAAAAGGTTGATGAAATCAGTAAAGAGAATCGACACTTTAAGATTAGCGAAGTGCACAAAAAAAAAATGCCCAGAGATTTCTCATACATTTTTGTGTACCAAATTGTGACTGAACATCTGTACTTGCACAGAAAATCTGTGCAAGATGGGTCCCAGAGATGCTCACAGATGAATTCAGCAACTCAGAACTGCATTGATGTCCTTGGAACATTATCACCAAGATGGCAACAAGTTTATTCATCAAACTGTACAGGGGATGAAAAGTGGATTTCACACCACAATTCTGAGAACAGACGCACCCAGACCACCCTAGACAATCACTTGAGTGGCATCACCCTCACTCACCGAAAAAGCAGTAAAACGCCAAACAAAATTTGTTTGCAAAGAAAAATCATGGCAAGTGTCTTTTGGGATCGGAAAGGTGTCTTTTTCGTTAATTTTGTGGAAAGAGGTGCAATCATAAATGCTGATACCTAGCATGCAACTCTGAAATTACAGTGAGCCATTCAAAACTGCCACATGGGCATGCTCGCACAAGGAATCTGTTTCATACAGGACAACACCCACTCGCACATTGCCAGGAAGGCAAAGGAGCTGATTGATGAGTTTTGATGGGAAGTTTTTGAGCATCCACCTTACATCCCAGACTTTGCACCATCAGATTACCATTTGTTTTCCAATTTAAATCAGTTCCTTGGTGGACAGCGCTAGATGATGATGATGGTGGTGGTGGTGTGCTAAAAGGAGACTGTTATGGACTGGCTGAAAGGACAGGCAGCTGAGTTCTCTAACGAGGGGATATTAAACTTATTCCAAGATATGACAAGTGCCTGAATGTCCAGGGTAACTATGTAGAAAAATAGGCTAAGGTATGAGTTAAAAATTGAAAATAAAATATTTGAAAATTTTTTAAAATATATAGCTGTTATAACCAAAAGTTCTTTACTATCTGAATGACCCTCATAACTCTGTCTTGAGCATATATTTTCCCTTTCATTCCAGAATGCTTCATATTCATTTACCCATCTCTCCTTTGTGGTCATCTTTAAGTTTTTTATTCTGGTTTCATGGTACCTAATTAAAATTTTTTTATTGTCCAGCACTGGGAATTTACAATGATACCTCATTCTTTGCACATGGGCATGAAGAGACTCACAGAGAGACAGGCAGATAAAAATGATCGCATGAATAAGACAACAAAACATTAATTTATGTAGAGTACATACGTATATAATTTTAGACTGGATTACATGGGACAGAAAAAGACCCAGAAGAAGACCATGTCTGAGAGGTGTGGATGAAAAATTGAAAGCATGTTGGAGTGGCACAAAAGAGAAAGCACAGAGAGTTGTAGAAGACTTTGGGAGACCTTGAGACCTTCATCTAGCAATAGATTGATAATGGCTGATGATGATGACATACATATACAGTAGAACCTCCATAATCCTAACTCCAATAATCCGAACGTGCCAGATGTTTACATTGACGTATGTACGTACTTACAACACATGCATTACGAAGCGGGAATGAGTGGAATAACCAGTTTTGTGGCTACTTTCACAAAGATAGGGAAAGGGAAGCTCGCCGTCTTACTCACAAGACCTGCCTTACAGTATTTCTCTCTCCCGCGCTCAGTCTGGCTTTCTCTGACACAGTGAACATTACTCCGTTGCCTGTTCTAAGTGTGTTTCTACACAAAATTCTGCTTCTGTGTGTGCTTGTGGGTTTTCGGTGTTTTTGTACTGTTCTTTAACAGTGTGCAAGTAAACTAAGGCAGCATCAACATCTTTTAAAAGGAAACATACAACTTTAAATATACAGATTAAAATAGAGATTTTAAATCGACTTGAGAAGGGAAAAAGTGAAGCTTCTTTAGCCAGAATATATAGCATAGGAATAGCCACAATAAGTGATTTGAAAAACAAAAGGGAAACTATATTGCAGTATGCTTCTAAACTGGATTCTAATGAAGGGCCAAAAATGAGAAAAACTTTAAAAACAGCTAAAAATACAGCCCTTAAAGACGCCGTATATTTGTAGTTCATATAAAGACAAAGCTTAGGAGAAATAATATCAGGCCCATTGATTTGTGAAAAAGCTCTAGACTTAAACAAAAAATTAAATGGCCCCCCTGACTTCAAAGCTAGCAGTGGTTGGCTGCAAAAGTTAAAAATGCGTCATGGCATTTTTAACTCATGGCATAAGAGAACTTTAAATTGAAGGCGAGAGTTTATCAGATGATTTTATTGCATCAAAGGAATTCAAAGTAAAGTTTGCTGAATACGTTAATAATCAGGGGTATTCTAGAGACGATGTGTACAATGCTGATGAGACTGCTATAAACTGGCATTTGCTCGCCAGAAAGTCTCTTGTATCTCGCTGCAAAAAGAAAGTCCCTGGTTACAAAGCCAGCAAAGACAAAGTTGCAGCTATGGTTTGTTTAATGCAAGTGGTAAACACCATCTTCAAATATTGGTGCTTAGTAAAAGCAAGAAACCCAGTGTTTCAAAAATGTCAAATGCCTTTCCATCAGCTGCAAAGGGCAGAAGAATGTGTGGATGACATCGGATATTTTTTTCGAATGGCACTCGAACGTTTTTTTTCTGAATGTAAAAGAATACCAGAAAAAAAGAGGGAAAGGTTGGTAAAGTCTTACTGATTATTAATAACGTGCCTACACATCCTGCAGTTGACCAGTTAAATAAGGTTGATAGCAATTTCACGGTTATGTTTCTGCCCCCAAATGTAATGGCACTTCTTCAGCCAATGGATCAGGGCATTACTGGAAAATGTAAACGAGTGTACAGAAAGCAGGTGCTTTGACGTTTACTTCTGGCTTAACGGAACAAGGATAGTGTCATTGAATTTTCAAAAAAATTAAATGTGAAAGACTGTTGCTAGATGCTGGTAGATTCATGGGAAAATCTTACCGAGAACAATTTAAAAAAGGATGGAACAAGCTATGGCATGAGGAAGTTATTGAAGATGACAATGAAAAACAGTGCCAACACTAGGGAAATTGAGAACATGGCTGAAGAAGTTGCAGCTCTGTGTCAATCTATACCTGACTTTGAGGACTGTAATGTAGAGGATGCTAACGAATGGCTAGACAGCGATGGTAATAAAAAAGAATACCAAATTTGTAATACCATACACAACATTACCGAGGCCGATGATGACAGCGAAAACAGTAGTGATGATGACAACAACGATGAAGACCCTGGACCATTCCATACAGATGCTTTTCAGGCTTTTTATACTGCAGTGTCATGGTATGAAAAACAACCTGAGTGTTGTGCATCTCAACTTTTATTGTTGTAAAGAAGACTTATCAGCAAAAAACGTTATTCAACAATGATGCAAAATGAAGATTGGTGACTTTTTTCATTAAATTTTCTTATATGAAATGGAACATACTGAAAGTATAGAGTTTTTGGCACTGTTTGTACTTTTTTACTTAAATAATATTGTGTAGTTACTGTAAATAGCATTTTGAATTCAACATAGGGTACATATCTTTATTATAACTTGAATCTATGTACTGAAATGGTTATTTTTCTTGGGTAATTAAAGTAAACTAAACTGTTCATTTTATTGTTATGTACTTTGTAGTTTTATTTCTTAAACCCTTTAAGTACTGTTTTTAATGTTTTTATAATTTTTGACACTATAGAAATAGATGTTCGATAATCTGAACAACCCCCGGTCTCAATTAGTTCGGATTATGGAGGTTCTACTGTATACTCATATATTATAAACTGTGTTTATAACTTTCAATTTACCTCAGGTAGAGATAAAGTTATGCATGCCCATGAAAAGAACACAAACAAATATGCACACTCATACAGATGATCAAACACCAAACACACACACACACACACCAGTTTTCTACCAACGTATGCCAAAAAAACAAAAAAGAAATTAATTGCAACTACACAATCTTTCACTAGAAACAGTAATACACAGTGCAGCAATTAAGTAATGAGACTGATTATTTTACAAAGATCCCAGTAAAACATATGGGTCAGAAAGGCATGGTTTTTTAATGTCATTTAACAGCTATGCAGTGGCAACAGCATTTGTATGAGAATGGCGCAAATGGTTATTTATGTTATTCATGATGTATTTCAGTGGAAGAACATTTTCACAGCTTTGTCATGGAGCAGAAAGCAAATATCTGGCTCTGTTTGAAAATTAGTAAAACTGCAGCTGAGACAGTTGAATTGTTGTGTGATGTGTATGGGGCTAATTGCCTATCTCGTGCACAAATATTCTGATGGTAAGCACATTTGAAGGATGGGAGGGAAGATTTGGAAAAAGACGAAAGGCCTGGAAACCTGATTTCAGTGTGCGTGTCTGAACTCATTGAGAAAGTTTGTGAAAGGATAAAATGTGACCATTCTGTGACCTTGAGGATGCTGGAATGTGAGCTCGGTGTTAAGGAGATGGTTTGTCAAATTTTACTGCAAGATGGGGGGGGGCACAGTTTGTGCTTGTTTTGTTTCACATGCTTTGTCAGATGACCAGAAACATGCATGAATGGAGTACTACATAACAGACATACTGGAGACTGCGAAAAAGTACAAAATTTTCTCCAAAGCATTGTGGCAAGTGATCTGGTGGTGTTTTCCGATCTCTAAATTAATGGGCCCAAAAATATTTTTAGATCGAAAAACACATTACCAGATCCACGCACTCTCAATGAGAGTGAAAGTTTTTTTCTCTGTGTGTTACCCTGAAAGGCCCCTTTTGGCAAAGAGGGGGCTAGAAAATATAGAAGTCAAGAAAAATCCAGTAAATTCGTTCATTCTTTTTTTTCTTTTCCTCTCTCTCAACTTTATTGTCTCTCTGTAAATTTACTTCTATTGTATGAGTGTGGTGATGTTTTTGCTTTTGGTGATTTGTCAAGGTAAGCTAGCCCTCAGGTTTTGATGGCTATGTAGAGGCAGAAGTACTGGTTAGTTTAGTTAAAGCAAGTGTTCAAGTGTTTGATGAATATTACCTTGGTATCTTGTTGTGCTTTTCTTTGCACTTTATTTTGAGTGCTGATTGTCATTGAATTGTGTAAGTGTTGGAAAGTGTGCGAAAATTTAGTAGAGTATCTCTAAATCTAGTGTTTAGTGTAGCATAAATAAATTTAGTTAATGCCTAAGTAGTAATTTTTCATAGTATATGTAGTGATAAAGTATATGTAATTTTGTCGCCAACTCCAACGATAGTAACGTCGGGTTGACAGAAAAAAAAAATCGTAAGTGGTATGCATAATCAATTTCGTAATTACCCTCGTGTAATTGCTATTTCTTTATTTATATTAACCTGTAAACTATAATTATGTTAAAGTATTCATAAATTAGTAAAGTAATCATTTAATCGTATTGTAACTGGTTCGTAACGAAGAACGAACACGTGGGTCGTGTCTTGTTTCCGTGGCCTATAACTAACCGTTATTTAGTTGTGTATCTATTTTTATTTTGTAACTGTTTGTGATTAGAACTATATGTAATGTCAGCACTTGACTCTCTAAGAGGACTATTTAGGAAGAGTAATTCTGTACCTTTGGGGAAGAAAGAAAAAGCTAGGACATCTTTATGAAGTTATTTTTATGTAATCGCGAACTCGAAACGGGACGGAAAAGAAATTAATAATGAAGTGCAAGGAAAAGAGTTCTTATTCATTTGATTAGAAAAATGGCAGGCAGTAAAGTTTTTTTTTGTTCTTCGTAATTCCGATCGCAGAAAGGGAAAGATATTGTTCTTACCGTCGGCGAGGCACGAATCTGATCTTTAGCGTTACGTACTAATTTAGCGAAATGTAATTGTATAAAAGATGTTAGTTAATTTTTCTGAATTTGTAAAGGTGGTCACCATTTTTGCCCTGGTTTTTAGGAGTTTCTTTGTTCAAAACGAACTCAAAGGGAGCTCCACTGTGAGCTTGGCTTCCTTCAACACGATCATAAATCGTAACCCGGCGCCGTCACGATTTCGGACTTTTCGCGTTCTTTCTCACCAGCTCTGCAATGGTTTTTGCCAAGTATTTATGCGTAAAATGCCAGGAGAATGCTTAAAATCTGTTACCAACTGCTAATCCCTGTGCGCCGAGAGAAATTCCATCGTTGGCCATCTTTTCTTTTGGGAGGTCAGGTCAAAGTTTAACCCTGGCTCCGAGAAAGGCTTGGCAGTAATTTTCTTGGAATTGCGTCTCTCCCTCGGCCTTAACTTCGGGCCAATTGCCTTTTGCCATTTTGGGCACGGGTGCAAAGAGTTCGGTGAGGAGCGGAGAATTTTGCGTGTTGCTCAGACACTGCAGTCTTAGATTTCGTAAGGGAGAGTCCCTCAAAGTCCGCACGACCGCCATCCGGATGAAAACCTTGCCGTAGCCTTCCAGCACCGGGAACGCGTGGCCGCGATGGCCCAAGAACGATAGGAACTTTCTTTGTTTTTCGTTTTTCCCATGGCTCTGACTTACTCTGCTGAGCCCTAGATTGTAAAGTCGAGATGGCGCACAAAAGTGCTTGACGTCGTTCCGACCCTGCATCTGAGGCACTAGTGGGCATTACACTTTGTAACCCGCTCGGTAACATCGCTGCCGTCTGTCGCAGTGAGAGAGAGAGTCTCCTCAAAGGCTGGCTTCGGGAGTAAGTTAAAAACAAGTTAAAAAAAAACAAAAGAAAAAAAGAAAGAAAGGAGAAGAGGGAAATACCTACCATGGCATCGTAAGTACATCAGGCCCCGTTTCCCCGGCGTGCTGGCTCTCGTAACAACACAAACCACCAATTCGGCATCAAAAAAAGAAAATTTAAGGAGGAGGAGAAACGAAGACAAAAAAAATGAGGACCACCTAATTGAAAAAAAAATGTGTCTGGATCAAAAATGGGTTGATGTAAAATTTTTAAATTCAGGGGTAAGAGAAAAAAATAGGGGGAAGGTGAAATTAAAATGGGAGGAAAATAAAGAAATGCAAATAATGCATGTGTAGAGTTAATGGTCTGGCCAGAACCAACAAATGTAGTATAATGTCATTGTGTATCTAAATATTCCCTTATTTAACTTTTTGTGTCATGCAAAGTACCCTATTGCGGGGGTTGATAATGGACCTTGTACTTATTTATCACTTCGGTGAGTATGTATTTGTCATCTATTTGGTGTTTTTTTTCTCAGCTTTGTTTCTCGCCGTAACTGAGTTGTGACACGGATATCATGTCACTCACCAGGATCGCTGTTGTCTTTGGGACTACCTATATACACTGACGGAAAAAAAAAATCTCAACACCAAGAAGGGGTTGTGTTAGATGAACGACACTTGGTAGGCGGTGAGAGTACATCTGTAAGATGACGTCTATGCAAACTTCGCGCTCCGCGCATATGTGTGGCTCTTATCGCGCCCCTCGGAACATGCAAAGCAGGTTTGCTGTAAATACGCGCTGTAACATTCGTGAGCGTTAGTTATCGTTGAGATTCGACGTAGTGTGTTGATGTTAGTCAAGAATGCCTTTAAGAAGACGCAGAAGCCATTATCAAAAGCTCACGGAGTTTCAACAAGGTCGTGTAATAGGGCTACGAGAAGGTGGATTTTCTTTCCGCAATATTGCAGAACGACTTGGCAGAAATGTAGCAACTGTGAATGATTGTTGGCAGCGGTGGTCAAGGGAAGGTACTGCCTCAAGAAGACCGGGTTCCGGCCGGCCACGTGGCACTACTGAGAGGGAAGACCGCCGTGTACGGCGTATGGCGGTGGCGCATTGTACCGCGCCTGTGGCAGCAATTCGAGCTGCAGTTGCCACCACAGTGACACAACGAACTGTTACAAATCGGTAACTTGAAGGACAGCTCTGAGCCAGACGCCCTGTAGCGTGCATTCCATTTACTCCAAACCACTGCCGTTTGCGACGTTAGTGGTGTCAAGCTAGAGCTCATTGGAGGACAGAGTGGAGATCTGTTGTGTTTTCTGATGAAAGCCAGTTCTGCCTGGGTGCCAGTGATGGCCGTGTGTTGGTTAGAAGGAGGCCAGGTGAGCGCATGCAACCAACCTGTCTGCGGCCGAGACACACTGGACCTACACCTGGAGTTATGGTCTGGGGAGCAATTTCCTATGACAGCAGGAGCACTCTCGTGGTTATTCCACGCACCCTGACGGCACAGTTGTACGTCGGTCTGGTGATTCAGCCTGTTGTGCTGCCATTCATGAACAGCATTCCAGGGGTTGTTTCCAACAGGATAACGCTCGCCCGCATACCGCTGTTGTAACCCAACATGCTCTACAGAGTGTCGACATGTTGCCATGGCCTGCTAGATCACCAGATCTTTCACCAATCAAGCACGTATGGGACATCATTGGATGACAACTCCAGCATCACCCCCAACCAGCATTAACCGTCCCTGTATTGACCGACCAAGTGCAACAGGCATGGAACTCCATCGCACAAACTGACATCCAGCACCTGTACGACACAATGCATGAACGTTTGCGTGCTTGCATTCAACGTTCTGGCGGTTACACCGGTTATTAACGTACCAGCATTTCACATTTAAAATGGCTCTTCTCACGCTTACATTAAGCTGTGATCTTGAAACCTTAATCGATTAAATATGTTACCTATACAAATGTATTGCCACCATTTCATTCCTCTATAACTATTTCTTCGTGGTGTTGGGATTTTTTTTCCGTCAGTGTATTAAGTGTGTGTATTCTCCTAGCGCCAGTTCTTTTAACCTGATGATGCACAGGGTGCCTGTTGCGAAAGATCTTGATTTTACCCAATATGCCTTTTAGTAGTAAAATTCCAATTGTACGTTTTGGGTTGGTTTTTTACATGCTTAGACAGCTGCCTTTTTATTCTTTTGACATCATCCCTAATCATTCCCGCACCTTTGGTAAATACAAATTGGCTACTTTAAAGGCGTACATCCACAGAGCTAACCTAATTTGCAACAGCCCTTCTGCTCTTCAAAACGAATATCAGAACATCATCAACATTGGCAAATTGCATGGCTTTCCACCCCTCTTAGTACATAGGCTAATTAAGAAATTTGAATCACAGAATAGATCTACCAGTTTATTGCCTGAACTTTCCACCACTCATCAGTTTGTGGGCACTTTGGCCTTCAGCCTGGCCTTTACCCACAAAGTTTGCTCCATTTTCAAGTCTTTTGGCTACAGGATTGCTGTTAAACTACCTCACATCTTCTTACCCTTATCCTTAAAGACAAAGATCCCAATAAACCTCTAGAGTTACAAGGGGTCTACTCTATCCCTGTCACCACTTCCACAGGCATTATCCACTACATTGGTAGTACTTATTGAAGCATCAACCGGCGATTGGTGGAACATATCGCTGATGTTAAGAAAGGAAGCCCTTCCACCTCGCTTTCAATTTTAACTATCAGCAATACGTCCGCAATTTCTGATTGGCAAAATGTTAAACGCATCGCTCTGTTCAGCAATCGGAAAGCCCTCAGGTACCGCGAAAGCATTGAAATCTTCCTTACCCCTAACACCTGTAATACATTACATCATTTGGAAAGCTATTTGAAATCTGGCAACAACTGATGACCCTTTAATATACCTATCATTTGGAAAGCTATTTTGAAATCTGGCAACAACTGATGCTAATACCACATGTTTCATTCCATGGCTGATGAAGGTAGAAGTCGCTACCGAAATGTCATCCTAACACTTGTAATTTTTACGTAACTGAAGCGTGATATGTCGTCATCCAGAATTATTCTAATGATTTGTTGTGCATGTGCTCCTACGTCATTATTGGAAAAAAAGGGTTGAATGCAACAGCTTCCACAAAAGAAATTTGTGATGTAGAAGGTGAGAGGACAGTGCACCCTGCAACAGCAAGAAAATGGTTCCAATGCTTCCGGTCAGGAGATACAGAGCTCATTGACAAAGCGTGGAGTGGGAGACCAGTTACCACCAACAGCAAAGCCTTGAGTCCAGTTGCTGAACAGCACCCAGGAACCAGCACCTGATGATTAGCAAAGGAGGTCCATGTATCACAAACCACCATCATTCATCACCTACACCAGCTTGGTTTTCACTCTAGACGTCCACAAGTGGTTCCCCATGAGTTGAGCCTAAAGCAAGCTGAAGAGCAAATCACTCTGTGTCAAGAATTGCTGCAAAATCTACGTGACGACCAGTTTTGGTGGAGAATCATAACGAATGATGAGAAGTGGGTCTTCCTATGTTATCCTGATACTGGAAACCAATGGCTGCGATCATGGAATGAGGCTCAAGCAGAGGTTCAGAGGGCATTTTAAAGCAAAGACAATGTTGTGTGTATGGTGGAATTTCGAGGGTCCTGTCCACTGGAAGCTTGTGCCACATGGTCAGGCCGACAATGGGAAGCTGCATGCTGGCCAGCTGCAACACGTATATGACGTTCTACACCAGTGCTACCCTGCAATGGTGAACCGAAATAAAGTCCTCCTGCAATTCGACAATGCCCCATGTTATAGGTTATTAATTATCCACCAGAAAATCCAGGATTTGGATGGTGTTGAAATCTACCACGCCCAGCCTGTAGCCCCGATCTTGCCCTTCGAATTTTCACTTGTTCTGCTCCATAGCACACTTCTAGGCCAGCAGAAAGTTTCATTCCTTGGAGGCTATGAAAGATGACATCATTGAGTTTTTGCATTCAAGCCAGCCACCTGGTATCACAATGGCATTGCATCTGTGGCAGAACATTGGCGAAAACCCATAGACTATGATGGACTGTGTTTTGCTGAATAGTCATATGTGGTCAACATATGGTACTGGACTGAACAATGTACCCCAAAATGCTACAAACTTATGACTACCCTGGTATTTAAAATAAAATATATTCATGTAAGTTTTCCTGCTTTTCATTTTTAAAATAAATTCAGTCATATTACTTAATTGCTGCAATGTGTATTGGAAAAAGAAACCAGAAAAATTATGAAAGCATTGAAGTGAAAAATTATAGCTTAACACACATATAAATGAAAAAAAAATGTACTAGTTTGGGCAAAGCTGAAATTTTCTGCACAGGTAACAAATATACAAAACATTTTCCAGGCCCCCCTTTTAAACTTTTGTTTATGCAAACGCAAACTGAGTACTTGCTTCAATCTGGTTTTCCTTTCATGCCATTAATTATGAAAATGAAGGGGGCGGGGGTAATATTTGGTTGTTCCTTTCAACATGGAATGAAAATAGTCAATTTTAAAGATGATGCTGACATATGGGGATTTATTTCTGTTTTTAACTATAAGCAATATTCTATATAAACTTTGAGTACCGACTAATAGACAGGGACACAAGAAAGAAAGAAATGTACTATTACTGAAGAAATAAGGAATGTGCTGGGGAAGAAAAAATATTTTAATGGGGGGGGGGGGTTCACTGATAACAACAGTTATTGTAATTGGTGATGTACACACATTTTTCTTTTTCTTTCTTTCTTTCTCTTTTTTTTTTTTTTACAATTTTTACCACATTTTCTCCTTGATCTTTTTTAATTTCATCAAGAATGACACATTTGAACAACAAAGAACTTGAGCTTTGAAAAAATAAAAAGGATACAAACTTTGCTAACTTGACTTCTAAGTGAGTGAATCTCAGACCTAAAAAGCAAGCTAGTAGAGAGCAACAATTCTGCATGTGCGGAATTATGCGGAATTTTTGCGTAAGCAAGAATTGCTTATTATTATAGTGAATCCTGTGATGGTTATATTTCAAATTAATCGGAAACTTGAGACTGGCAGATGGGGGTTCGACTCCCGCTCCAGGAAGACGAAACTTTCAAGTTTCCGGATATTATCTGACTTACCGTCCTTCATAGTGAGAAGAATTGGCAGGGAAACACATAACACACAAAACATTAGAAGAATTCTTGAAATCGTTATATCATGCATAAGTTACGTAAAAGTTGCAAGTGGTGGGGCGTTTCGGTAGTGACTTCTACCTTCATTAGCCATGGAATGAGACACGTGGCATTAGCATCAGTTGCTGCCAGATTTCAAAATCACTATTGCAGGTGTTAGGGTTAAAGTAGATTTCAATGCTTTCACTGAGGGCATGCTGATTGCTGAACGGGGCAATCCGCTTAACATTTTGCCAATCGGGAATCGCGGACGTATTGCCAATGGTTAAAATTGAAAGGGAGGTGGAAGGGCTGCCCTTTCTTAACATCAGCGGTCTACTCTATCCCTATCAACACTTCCATAGGCATTACCCACTATATTGGTGGTACTTACCACAGCACAACCGGCGTTTGACGGAACATATCGCTGATGTTAAAAAAGGCAGCCCTTCCACCTCCCTTTCAATTTTTAACCATCGGCGATACGTCCACGATTCCCGATTGGCAAAATGTTAAGCGGATCGCCCTGTTCAGCAATCGGCATGCCCTCAGGTACCGCGAAAGCATTGAAATCTACCTTACCCCTAACAGCAGAAATAAGAAATGTACTTGACATAAATTCTATTAATTACAAATGTATGAGCAGGCAAAAAGGTACTATGAAAAAAAAAAAGCAAAGGATCACCCAAATCCTCTGGTTAGGGAAGTCCTTAATTATGACATTAAACCACACAAAAAGTATAAAAGACCAAAGCATATTCTGCAAACAATACCAGAAAAATATCCACTTGAAACAGGACCAAAAAATCCAGCTGCTAATTGGGAATAAATGGTTTTCCCAATATCCCCAAGAGTTAGGGGGGGGTTATTTGGTCCTGTTTTCTTTAATGAGGAAATTTTTTCCCCTCCAAAACTTAAAAAATTCCCAGTGCTCTTATGTTCCAACCAATGATAATTAGCTTAGCAAACTGAAGGAAGGAGCTGGGTGACTTAGCACTTGTCATGCAAAGGGAAAACAAACAAACAGAAAATGCCCCCTTTTAAGAACTGTTGGACTTTTTTGTATAAAGAAATTATCCGTTAGTTAGTGAAGTAAACTAAAAAGTAAATAGCCGAAGAACAGAGAAAAAATTGCATCTGTATTCATTAAAGATAGTTTGTAGTTGAACACAGAGCCTCCCACCCCCAACTACTCTTCAGTCCCCTGGTTCTGGGTAAACTTTTTGTAACATATCCTGAAGTTTCTGGCCTTTTGAGGACATTCGTGATATGTTAAAAAAAGTTTACTCAGTTGTTCCTATCAGATAAAATGTTAGTATATCTCACAGTTTGTTTTGTTTTCTTCGTGCTTATCTTCTGAGTAAAGTCAGTGAGGTGTTTCTACAGAACTATATAATGACAAACAAAAGTGAGTAGAAAAAAAAAAAAAAAAAAGAGAAAATCAGTGAATAGGTCAGGGTAACATGCAAGTAAAATGATTGCTCATTGGTACAACCTTTATCCACAGTGATGTGAGAGGAACTAAAGAAGGTGAGAAAAAAGGCCCATCCATGAAGGGTGATAACTAGTATGTTGCATTCTAAAGCTAAACTGGTGTTAACAGGATTTTGTATTGGGTTGTCAGATAAGTTCGTTCGTTTTTTCTTCCAAGTATTGGAATCCTTATTTTTCCTGAAAAAGTTTTCACAAATCAGTCAGTAATATATTCTCCTTCATTGTTCACAACCTTTTGCTAACGTTCCACTAGGTTGTCAATGCCTCAATGGTAGAAATCCCTGGGTTTTGACTCGAAGAAGTCATCAAGCCACCGTTTCAGCTCGACGTCGTTCTTAAATGATACGCCTCACAAACTGTTGGAGTGTGACCAGAAAAGGTTATAATCTGAGGGCGCTAGATCAGGAGAATATGGTGGGTGCAGTAGAACTTCCCACTGGAGATCTTGAATAGCAGTTTTGGTCAGATTAGAGACAGAGGGGGTGAGTGTTGTCGTGTTGAAGAAACACATTGTGCTGCTGGTTGGGCCATTTCAGCTGAATTGCTTCATTGAGCCTGTACATTTGCGGAACGTAAAGCTGTGCATTGATCGTGGTGTTTTTTTCAAGCAATTCATAGTGGATTACACCTTTCCAATCCCACCAAACACAGATCATGGTCTAGCGTGGATGCAGCTTGGCCTTGGCTCGAGGTGTTGCTTGCTTGAGAGGACTCAGCCAGTCTTTCCTCTGCTTCATATTGACACAGAGACACCATTTTTCATCGCCAGTAATGATGCAGTAAAGAAATCTCTGTTTGTGTCCATGAGTAGCCTGGTGTCGAGTGAGCAAACTGGCGGTGATAGTACAGCGCTAGAGTTTGTTTCTTGCATTCAAAGAATGTGGCACCCATGCACTGATTTTTTGGACCTTACCCATTGAGTGAAGGTGACAGACGACAGTATCATGATAGCATCCCATCTACTGAGCTAATTACCTAGTGGACTGATGCGGATAGCTTATTCAATCCATCCTCATTGAACTAAACAGGTCTGCTGCAACACGGAGAGTCTGTGAGGTTGAATTTCCCCTTCTTGAAGTGTGAATACCATTTCTGCACAGTTCTGTCAGTAATAGCACCTTCTCTGTACACAGCACAAATGTCTTTAGCAGCTTTGGAACCTTGATTGAAAGCAAAGAGAAACAAGTGTCAAAAATGCTCATTTCTGTCTAGTTGGCATTCCATCTTTATATGGCTAAAAAAGAGTTAAACCAAATATAATATCAAAATGCCATGAACAAAAGTTGTAAAAGGAAGAATAGAGCTACCAAAAACATATAACACTATGATCAAAATATTGTTCGTGTTCTTTCAAATAAAACTGGAAAAAAACAAACGAACTTATCTGACAACCCAATAAGTAGCAGAATATGCAGGCTGCTGTTTCCATCAAGTGTTAAACCAAAATTTAAATAAAGAAGGAATTATTTATTTTAAGTAATATCTGGAAAATAAACTTTCCACACATGCAAAAAAACAAAGAAAACTATAAAATTATTGAAACACAAAAAGACCTGTTTTAAAATCAAATTAAGGTATCAGGCAAGTCTACACAGTCTAAGATTTCAAGAGCAAGACATAAAACTCCAGCCAAATAGCCTCAACAAATACTTAGCTACAATGGAAATGATGCATGAATAAAAACGGTAAAATGTCGATGATGTGTACCTATGATAGTTTATGGAACAAATGCAACAATCAGTAAAGATATTTCATTGCAAATAACAAATTCTGCTAAACACATAAAATTCGCCTTTTGCATTCTTCCTAACACAGAGTATTTATGTTCACCGTATGTCATATACAATACAATACAATTAATCAGTCATACTCAATTTAAAAACTCAAATAATAATAATGCACTAAAATCTCTTAATTAGATTTTGTTTTAATGACTAACAAGGCTATAAAACATACCCACACACACACACACACACACACTCTTACATAATCTACAACTTATAGATTGATAGAATCACACTGCAAGTATCAAACAAAAAAATTATGTAAACATCTAAAAAAGGTCTTGATAACCAGCTGAAGTCCAGAAATGTCTACAAATAACAAGATAATACTCCAAGCAAGAATATACTGAAGGAATAATTTATGGCAGTGGAAACTGCCTTGTTAAAAATTATTTAACATAAAATTTTCTGGCAAAAAATACATTATTTTCTTTTCTCTCTTCCTGTCTCTTTTTTTATTGATCTTGGTCACATGTTAGTAATAGTTTCACTTTTACATCTCTACAGCACAGCTCTATTGAAAGAACTATCTAATTATCTATGGAAACATACATAACAAGGTAGATAAATTACCACATGTACAGCGCTGAGTAAACATACCAGTCTGTTACTGCCTGATGAATCTGCAAAACATGTAAACTGATTCTGATGTGTATTCAAATGAATTTTTCCTGTACCTACAACTGTACACCTGAACTCTGTTTTGGAATCTATACCAGAAATATAAGACAAAATAAAAGCACTTTGCTATTTTCTGGAACCCTGATGTGCATGTTCTAATTCTGATGAAAAAGTGACTGAATTTCCCTTAATATGTAGGCATACAACCATGAGACCTTACTGTGTTTAAAAAAATCATACCACAGATTTGAACACACATTATGCTAGACTTCAGCACAGCACATATGAGTAAATTATGATGTGCAGGTATCCATCAGGACTTTTCTGTAGAGAGAGAGAGAGAGAGAGAGAAACTCAGTCCCAAATGGAAACGAAATTAGGACACCAAAAAACCAGATTTTCTGTGTGTGTAGAAAGTTATTAACATGGCATTTCTAAATCAACATAACACATTTCAGTTTACATTAATTTAAACCAATGAAATACTTTTGTAATAAACAACTCCTACATTACTTAAAAGAATATGTTTATTAACTGTTCCAATAATTTGGTACTTCCTGCATGCAGTACTTATAAAAAATAAGTCATCTATTTTATAAGTTCTTTATGGCATTTGTTAATGCCTTTCCTAAAGCAAAACATTTAGGCTAATACTTTTTATTTGATACCCTATTCAATGAGCACATCAAAAATAATAAATACTTTCAGAATATAAGACACTTCTTTTCAAAAAATTTGGTGTCAAAATTCCCTTGCATCTTATATACTGAAGGTCATTATTATCACCATTTAATGCATACATCAATGAGCCATTACATTATGATCATCAACCTAATAAGTTGTAGGACCCTCTTTAGCCCGCAAAACAGTGGACACTCGGTGAGGCATCGATTCAAGGAGGTGGCAATAGGTACCCTGGAGAATCTGGTAACATAATGTCCACAGCAGGTCCTTCAGAAATTGCCGTACATTTCGGGGGGGGGGGGAGTTAGCATGAATCCACTTTTCCAAGTTGAACCACAAATGCTCAATTGGGTTAATGTCAGGTAACTTTAGAGGTCGGGGCATTAACAGAAAGTCACCAGCCTGTTCCTCAAACCACTCCGTGATGAATCTGACATTGTGGCATGGCTTATTATCTGTTGGTAATGACCATCACCAGCAGGGAACACAGTTGCCATGAATGGGTGAACTTGGTCAGCAATGATGTTCAGATACCTGACAGCTGTCAGGGATTGTGCTATTGGGATAATGGGGTCTAAAGTGTACCAAGAATACACCACCCACAGCATAACACCACCACCACCAGCCTGTTTCGACCCAACAGTGCTTATGGCATCCAGGTGCCATTACCTCTGTTGGTAATTGGTGTATCCATGCTCGGTCGTCTACGTGATGCACCAGAAATCTTGATTCATCAGACCAGATCACTTTCTTCCAATCCACCAATGTCCAATCTTGACGATCTTCCCATTTGATGCGTTGTTGGCGATGACATGCAGTGAGCCTGGGGACCCGGCTGGGTCTTCAGCTACACAGACCCAAGAACAGAAGGCTGCAATGATTGTGTGCTGTGACACATTGCCCTGATCACTATTGTTGTATCAGTGGGTAATTTGTCGCACTGTGGTCCTGCAGTCTCTGCGCTCCCCTCTGGCATCAATGGGCTGCTGACGACACACGGCTGAATGATGGTTCATTGTTTGGTCAACTGTGCACCACTTTTGATATGTACTCTCTACAGCGACACGTTAACAACCCACAAGCAGCACCGTTTCCGAGATCGTAGTTCCGAGGGGCCGTGCCATCACAATTTGTCCTTTATCAAACTCCGATAAATCGGCAGCTTTTGCCATTCTGACTCTGAACACTCTACTAACCAAAAGCCAGTCCTCGGGTTGTATATATACTGCTCTGTGAACTTCACCTGCACCACCGTTCGGCCTCCAGGTGCACTCATTTCTCTAATGTGGGGGTGGTCATAATGTAATGGGCTAATGGCTCATTGATGTATGTATGTATATTGTCATAAAGACTGCTAAATGAGTTTAAAATATTATCGCTTTATCTTAGGTACAATAACTGATATTCTTTTGTGCTTTTTCAACAATGTAATGGTGTCACGAATGCTTGTATATACTATACTTTTGTGTATATCCATTGTTAACTACATGTGTTTTTATGAGCCAGGCCTGCTATCATGCATTTGTGCCCATGTGCATACCCATGCATTTGTGAGTTAATGATGCAAAATACAGTTTAAACACATACTTCATATGCTGTACATAGCAATCTGAAATGGACATAACAGGAATATTATAATTCTGTTAAAAAGCGAAGTTAAAGAAAAAGAAGGGGAAAGAAATACACTTCAGGATGAAACATCACAACAAACACTTAAGACATCCACCAGAAAACTGTGGTTGTAAACACATGAAGCAGATCACTGCCTTACAGCACCTAGTGGCAGTGAAGTCCTCAGAAGGGTTACTAGTCAGCAATTTTGTGTTGAGAAGCAAAAAGAGGCACAAATACATTTTTTCAGGCATTCACTCTGCACCCGTTGATTGGGTACAAATTTTGTAATTATTGTAATGCCATTTCTAATAAAAAAGATGATTTTATACTGTTATTTTTAAAGTGGATTTAATTAATTATACAGAAACACAAGGGAATTGACCAGATGAAAAACGTTTTTGATCTCCACCAACTGAGAAAATGATTTGTGCATGGTGCAATCAAGAAGAGGAGTTAAATGTTGATTCAAAACTATAACTGCAATTTAAGAGAAAGGAAAACAAAATGGTAAGATCTTGAGAATGAACTTTATACATGGGTTATTGAACAGCAACTACAAGGAATGTACACCGATTAGCCATTACATCATGACCACCCCCAACCTAGAGAAATGAGGGCACCTGGAGACCGAATGATGGTGCAGGTGAAGTTCACAGAGCAGTATATATACAACCCTTACAGTTAGTAGAGTGTTCGGAGTCAGAATGGGAATAGCTGCCGATTTATCGGAGTTTGATAAAGGACAAATTGTGATAGCACGGCACCTCAGAACTATGATCTTGGAAACGGTGCAACTTGTGGGCTGTTCATGTGGCGCTGTAGTGAGTACATATCAAAAGTGGTGCACAGATGCCCAAATGATGAGCCCTCGTCCAGCCATGTGCCGTCCACAGCTCATTGATGCCAAAAGGGAGCGGAGACTGTCACGCATTGTTCACAGTGACTGCAAAGCCACAGTGCGACAAGTCACCCACAGCTACAACAGTGGTGATCAGGACACAGTTCATTGCAGCCTTCTGTGCAAGGGCCTGCATAGCCGAAGACACAGCCGGGTCCCCATGCTCACCAGAGCCTATTTAAGCAACAGGCCCAGTGTGCCAGATTTAGGGAAGTGCCAAGCTGGAAGAGCTTTTTTGTTTTATGAATATTTTAATGCCATCACCCAAGAAAATGCTTACTTAAATATTTTTACAAAATTTATTAATTTTTAAAACTTATATTAATTGCAGGACTCATCAGCATACATGGAGAGCATTAACTGAACAAGAGTAAACTCGTTTTTTAAGATTATGGGTTATTTAATCAGTAATTTAGCAAACAGGAGGAAATCATACAAAGTTGTTCTGGAAAGGTTTTAACTTTTCAGGGATTTGAAAGAGACCAGTGCTTATGACATAAAGGCTAGATCAAATAAACTTCTTCACAGGTACCAAGGAGACATACAAAACTTTCTCAGCAACAAATTTCTAAATTTCCAGTCATATATGAATGCCAAAGACTTAAACACACTATGGGATATGTACACTTACATCATTGATAACAATCTTCAGAGTGCATGAGAATGTTTTTAACCTTACCAGTCACGAATTGTTCTGCTGAAAGATCATTTTCAGCAATCTCAAGAATAAAAAGTGAAATAAAGGATGTTATTGTGAGGAAAAAAGTTCAACTCACTCGTGATAATGTATGCAGAAAAGAACATAACTCTGGGTATAGAGTACTTTTCGGAAATTGACAATTTTGCCCATGCAAAGGCCCGTCAAAAACCGATGATCATTAGGGTGGGCTGAAAAAAACTTTTTTTTTTTTTATTTGCATATTGCCTAGTGCAGAAAAGTTGCCATTTGGCTCAACAAGAATAATAAAAGAAATTTTTTGAAATTGACCAATATCTTATGTCTCTGCACAATACACTAAGTTCACGTTTTTCCGACCGCATTGGATTGTATGCAAAAATGGATGGAATTTTTTGTAATTGAAACCAAGTAACCCCTAGTGCAGAAAAGTGTCTTTTAGTGTTCCCAATTACAGTGAAAAAAAAAAGTTTTGAAGTTGATCAATATGCTATGTCTCTGCACTGCACGCGACTGCACGCGAAGTTCACCATTTTCTTCCCACGTTTGGCCCGTAGGCCTAGGCTAGGTAAAGGCATCCTGGCATGTAGGTCATCAGAAAAATCCGTAGGAAATTGCACTGTTCTGAATGCACTATGCGTGTGCATGTGTAGTACACTCAGTTTGCTTTGCAATGTGTAGCTCTTCGCTTGGTTGCGATGTCACATATGGTAAAATCAGTGGTCGGAAGTAGTGCGCTACAAGTAGCGATACTACTGTAGTCGCTTCTTTTCCGTATAGTTTGTAGTGTAACACGCTACTTTAACAAAAAAAGTAGTGCAGCGAGTAGCACGATGCAAACCTGTATAGTTTGTAGCGAGTTTCGACACTACTTTAAACGTTACTTCAGTAAACAAACAAGGTGCCCTTCTACATATCACTTGATCACCACGTGAGTTTGTGACACAACGCTAATACTCCTCGTTTGAACTGCACGGTACCAGCGCTAAGTATCGCCATCTAGCGAGCATTTCTTTCATGATATCGGCTATGGAGCGGATTAAAATGGACAGGTTATGACGAACCAGGGTCTCGGAATAAGAACGTTTGGTGTTTTAAAGCACAGAGTTTTCTAGCATAGGTTTGCAACACATGTCTCGTTGTCGTTTTCGTCTCGTGTGAATACGAACATGTTTGCTTTCCTTGCTTCGAAGACTTATTTAACTTATGTTTCCAGGTGATTATAAATTTTTCTGTTTTCCTGAAACATGGCAGCTACTGTCCAGCTTGATGAAGAAAGAATTGAACTGCTTTGGTCGGCGTATAATAATTATTTCACAGTGCTCGAGAAGCAAGTAAACAGGAATTTTACAGTCACATGCAAACTTTGCCCATTAAATAAGAAGCTGTCGGTTTCAAACTCATCCGCCTCTAATTTGATATTGCACATAGAGGTATGTCAAATTTTCAGTACTAATAGTAATGAAATAAATAATTAGTTATGTGTATTTTTCGCTGTCTTTATAACCACTCATTTAAAAATCTCGGACTTTTTTCAAACCCGAACACAGCCCCGGACACCATTGCAAATTCAGGACTGTTCGGACCAATCCCGGATGACTGGTAACCCTAATTATATGTCATAACCAAGTTTTCAAGATACATGTATTTGGAGTGCCACTTTTCCAAAATCGAAAATAATAACTGCCAAAGTTTTGTACTAGTTTTGTACAGTTTTGTACACGCAAAAGAAAATTTTGTACACCACCGGAAGTGGTACTTTTCGGCTCTCAAAAAGTGGCACTCCAAGTACATGCTGGAGTGCCACTTTTTCAAAATCGAAAATAACAACTGCCAAAGTTTTGTACTAGTTTTGTACACCCAAAAGAAAATTTTGTACACCACCGGAAGTAGTACTTTTCGGCTCTCTAAAAGTGGCACTCCAAGTGCATGCTGAGTGCCACTTCTTCAAAATCAAAAATAAATACTGCCAAAGTTTTGTACTAGTTTTGTACACCCGAAAGAAAATGTTGTACACCACCGGAAGTGGTACTTTTTGACTCTCTTTTGTGGCCCTCAAGCATGTACTTGGAGTGCCATTTTTCCAAAAAAGAAAATAAACACTACCAAACTGTTGTCCTAGTTTTGTACACACAAAAGAAAATTTTGTACACCACCGGAAGTAGTACTTTTTGACTCTCCTTTGTGGCCCTCGAGCATGTACTTGGAATGCCACTTTTCCAAAATTGAAAAAAAAAAAAAACACTGCCAGAGTGTTGTACTAGTTTTGTACACCACCGGAAGTTGTACTTTTTGACTCTCCTTTGTGGCCCTCGAGCATGTACTTGAAGTGCCACTTTTCCAAAATTGAAAAAAAAACACTGCCAGAGTGTTGTCCTAGTTTTGTACACCCAAAAGAATATTGTGTACAACACCGGAAATGGTACTTTTGGCTCTCCTTTGTGGCCTTCGAGCGCGTACTTGGAGTGCTACTTTTCCAAAATCGAAAATAAACACTGCCAGAATGGTGCACTTTGTACAGACAAAAGAGAGTTATGTACCCCTCCGGCAATGGTTCTCTTTGGTTGTCCAGCATGCTCTTAGAGTGTCATCTTTCGAAATTCGGAAGTAAACACAGTGCTATCTTTTTTCAGTTCATTACATACTTTTACTCCTGTTCATTATACACAACCAGCTGTTTTCGTGTTCATTATACGCAACTTTTATTTGTTCAAGGTCGCAAATTTCCGTGCGGTTGTCTTGTATAAACTAAGAAATTGTAGGAGCCTTCATTTTTATAGTAAAGGAAGAAAAGAAAGAGTTTTTTGTTGCTTTGTTAAGCAATGCTTTCAGCAAAAGCATTTCGAAAATGCAAGGAAGAGGAATTCAAATCATCGCGTATCATCGCTTCCAGTCTAGCAGCCATGGCAAGCCATGTTGGGGGAGGAAGTTGCAAAACACCTCGGCGCATTCGCAGTAGCGTAACTAGCACAACTTCTGCCACCCCAGAAAATTTATTTCAGCACCCCTAAGCATAAGAATTTTTCCAGGATTTCGGACACTAGGGAGGATGTGTTTTTCACGGTGTTTGTTTTGGGAAAATGGGGGTGTCAGGAAGTTAGGGAGACTGTCTAAAAAAGTAAAGCAACTACCTTATAGAGCCCTGTAGTTTTAACTTTTAAAATAAATTTTGGAACAGAAGTATATAATGCAAGGTTATCAATCAGCCAGTCAGATTTAACACGGTGAGCTGTCAGATGCATAATCATGAATATACGTTTCATTGCATTGAAACAAATTCGGTAAAATATATTTAAATGTTTAAGGTTAACAACTATGAGACTTTAGTGATCGTTATTGGATATGGTTGTATACAAACAGGGAATTCAGTATTCTACGCTGCAAGAATGCAATATGGATTTCGTAGCTGCAGATATTAATTTGCATGTACAACAAAACTTCAATGCAGGCCAGGAAAAAAAGAGTGCGTGTGGAAATACAATGTGCAGGAATGTGATGTTTACAAATATACGAGTACTATACCCAGTGTTTGAAGTTTGCCGGTACGGCATACCGGTAGTTAACAAAAATGAAAGTGAGCATACCGGCAGTTAAAAAACATTATTTACCCTCCCGGTATGTAATAAATTATAAACCCTTCACAAACTACAAAAAGAAATTAAGATGAAAGCACAAATTTTAACGCAAAAATCGACAAATGACATTTTTAACGGATAAAATTGATAATTAGCAGAGACCACAAACCCTTCAATGATGGTTTTTTAATTTTTACATTAATTTTTTTAATTATATACATTAATTTTTCAATACCAAAAAAAAAAACAAAAAAAAAAAAAGAATTATACGGAATGGCATGTATTTCTTTTGAAACCTCCTATTTATACTATGCGGATCTATGGTCTACACCATACCGGCAGTAGCTCTGTGCCATTTCGAGAAGTGAGTGTACCATATAACTACATATTATAGATATGATATAAATTATAAGATTAACATACAAGTGGAAAACGTTTTTTTATGCGATAAGTGGAAATTTTCATGTTTTTAGGCCAAAGTCTTTCTTTCTAGCCTTCATTTTGGCGAAATTATTAAGCATTGAGGTCCAATCTTTTGGCAAACTGCCTTTCTATGCAGTGACAATTCCTGCAGCCTGTCTTGTGACATAATGCTTCTCAAATAATTTGTACAAATTTTAATTCATCCATAAAAGAGAGATCTGGATTTCGCAGCTGGGTCCCCAAACCATGTCAAGTTTTCAGACCTCATGGGCATGGGCATCCGCTGGGAGAAGAGGGCCAATGGGTGACTTGACCCCCTCCCCATCAGACAACTGTAACAGGATGAAAAAAGTTACGAATTTCGTTCAAAGGTCAAAATGTGTGTGTGTGTTTCCGGGGGTGGTGTCAGCTCTGGAGAATTTAAGTATTTTCATGAGAGTTCAACGAGAAGACGTCTTATTCCAAGTGTGCCATTAGCTGCCACTGATTCATCCCTTGTGGACAACTGCAGTATTGAGAGGCATGGGAACAGGGGCCTAAATCGAAGGATTTCTTCATTCCTGCCTGCACGTTGAGGGGTTCTGCCGACCTGAATGCTTTCGCCGCTCTGCACATCATATAAAATTGAGCGACTGAGACATGAAGAAGAAAAACAGCTTCTAGCGGTACGTTTTGAACTTGAGATTACTGGAGTCGTCATCAAGGGAATCTTGTCTGGTCCACCATCACCAGCAGGGAAATCCAAAGTGCTGTTCAGCTTCCTGGGGTTTAGCCAAGCACACTGTGTTAGCAGGAATAAGGATGATATCCCATATACCCGCTCCAGGTCAGAAGGTCCATAGCGATAAAAAAAAAAACATGGAAAAGGCAGGGACATGCAGAGAATTTGGTTGTTCCTGGGCAGTGAACTCTGGGGGTTTGTGTTTTAAAAAGGACACTAGCTCAAAGGTAATGTTTTATGAAAGAAATCATGAAAGAAATACGGGATTACGCCATATAATACAAATTTTGAAGATGACAATCCGATTTTTGGCGTAAATGTGACAAGGATGGTAAGTCAGATAATATGCGAAAACTTGAAAATTTTCATCGTCCCGCTCCAGGACGATGAAAATTTTCAAGTTTTCGCATATTATCTGACTTACCATCCTTGTCACATTTACGCCAAAAATCGGATTGTCATCTTCAAAATTGGTAATGTTTTAGTTCATATCTTTTTTGTGTTAATACATAAGCTCCCAAGCAAGTACTTGAGCTTCGAGCTGATCATAAGAATAACATTTTTGCTTTTGGTTGTGGCTGTGTTGTTGTTCTGGTTCAAAATTTTATTAGTATCTCAGGTATGAGTTCATAAGAAAAAAAAAAAAAAAGTTCTTCCCGGGAGCCCAAATCAGGAAGGGCTCAAATTTTTGCCTCTGACAGTAGTATTTTGTGAAAGCTCAACTTTGTGCAATTCTGTGCTAAAGTAAATAATTTTGCTTGGCATTTTTTTTTTTTTTTTATATTTAGTGCGGTTACTTTAAAATTATTTTTGCAGTGGAGCAGAACATGTTAAACATACATATATTTCTATGATTTTTTGAGGCTAGCTGGGTATGGGAAAGTTGTCAATATCATTGTGTCAGGTCTTGTATTTATGGTCAAGTAATGGTGAGCATGGGAAACTCCTGTCATTATTTTTTTTATTTCTTGAGCTGAGCTATAAAAGGATGTAATGTTGTTGTTTTTGTTGTGTAAAGAGAATATCTAATATCATAATGGTGTTATCAGCTATTTTGAAGAACAACCTCTCAAACCAGTAAAATTTTATTAAGGAAATTCAACTTTCTTTGTGCTTGGTAGCATTTAATAATATATAAATTGCATTTGTATTTATAAACATACAGGGCCATGTATAGTGAAATTTTTGTCCTTAGAGGCAGGCTATGGTGATTTTTGAGTTTGGCAAATAATGGTGAAAATATGTAGCATTTTGTAGTAATTGTGGCTAGAGACCATATCAGCAATGGATTTGAGAATTTGATTTGCATAAGGGGAGGATGTCAAAGAGGGTATGCAAGCAGACTAGGGTTGTCTGAAAGTGAGGCCTGTTCATTACCTGTGTACAGTGAGATTTCTTCGCAAGGGGTTTGATTTCTGGAAATAGAGAGTGCTTCGGGAGGTGATAATGATTTCTGGAAATAGAGAGTGCTTCGAGAGGTGATAATGCTTTCTGGAAATAGAGAGTGCTTCGGGAGGTGATAATGATTTCTGGAAATACAGAGTGCTTCGAGACCTGATAATGATTTCTGGAAATAGAGATATGATGTGTTTTCTGGAAAGTGAGATTTATGTGGATATTTTCTAGAGGTAATGAGAGTTTTCAGATAGTTTTTCTCTGGGAGCTGTGTGCTTAGGGAATAGTGAGTTTACAGATAGTTTTTCTCTGGGAGCTGTGTGCCTGGAGTAAGAAAATTTGGGGGCAAGAGAGCTCTTGCAGGAGGATTTTCCTTACGTGGACATACTTCGGGTATTGAAAGGGTGCTTATGAGGATGAATTGGGGGATTCGTCTTCGGCCCCGAGTAAAATCGTCGGCCAGTAAGGACCAGCCCTTTTCAAGTTGCATGCGTTCGAGTGTTGCCCCAAAGACAGTGAGCGAGGAAAGAAATTACAAAGGTAATGAGTCACACATATTGACTTACCATTTCGTTGCATAAGCTTGAATTGGCTTCACGACCCAATTTCTCGCCTTTATCCTGATTGATATTTTCTTTGGGATGTAAATTTTGCTTTCGAAGAAAGTGAGTTTGATGAACTGAGATGTTTTGCCTAGCTGTTACCTCAGTGGTTTATTATATGGGTTGTTATCCGTTGGTGTACAAAATTTTCTTTTGGGTGTACAAAATTGTACAAAACTAGTACAACACTGTGGCAGTGGGGTTTGTTTTCAATTTTGGAAAAGTGGCACTCCAAGTACAATGCTCGAGGGCCAAAAAGGAGAGTAAAAAATTACCACTTCCGGTGGTGTACAAAATTTTCTTTTGGGTGTACAAAACTACAAAACTAGGACAACAGTCTGGTAGTGTTTATTTTCGTTTTTGGAAAAGTGGCACTCCAAGTACATGCTCGAGGGCCACAAAAGAGAGTCAAAAAGTACCACTTCCGGTGGTGTACAACATTTTCTTTTGGGTGTACAAAACTGTACAAAACTAGTACAAAACTTTGGCAGTATTTATTTTCAATTTTGAAAAAGTGGCATTCAGCATGTACTTCGACTGCCACTTTTAGAGAGCCAAAAAGTACTACTTCCGGTGGTGTACGAAATTTTCTTTTGGGTGTACAAAACTGTACAAAACTAGTACAAAACTTTGGCAGTTGTTATTTTCGATTTTGAAAAAGTGGCACTCCAGCATGTACTTGGAGTGCCACTTTTTGAGAGCCGAAAAGTACCACTTTCGGTGGTGTACGAAATTTCCTTTTGGGTGTACAAAACTAGTACAAAACTTTGGCAGCGTTGATTTCTTATTTTGGAAAAGTGGCACTCCAAGTACATGTATCTAAGTTTTCATACTTTAAATAACAGAAAAGTAGAAAAACTTTGGTTTTCTAGTTTCTTCCTTATATTTAAAAAATTCTGTTTTAAAATATCAGGTACAATGCCATATTTACAGATATTAATATATTAATTCAAACTGCAATATACTAAGTACTACTAAAAATGTTCATAATAAAAAAAAGTAGTGAAGTAGTGACTACATTTTCAAAGTAGTTTGTAGTCACTACTTTGTTAAAAATGTAGTTGTAGTTGTAGTTAACTGCATTTATCATAAAGTAGTTGTAGTTTGTTACAAATAAAAAGTAGTTTTTCCAACCACTGGTAACAATCCACAACTCACCACAATGAGGTGGCTGCATTTCGTTTTACGCCCATCCTCCCTCCAGCTCAGAATTTTATTTCTACGTGGTATATCTTGTTCGGTAATCCACTTTACTCAAAAAATGTGGCATTAATTGCCGTGATGCAATTGTTGCTCTTATGAATGAATCTCTACTGGACATCATTACAGTCGATAGTTTCGAGAAGGTCATTGATAAAAGACAAAATTATTGGTGAAAAAATTAAGCTACCTAAGAATGTAAAGGAAGAAGTCCAAACAGACAGAAAAGTCGTTTGAGGATGCTATTTTGATGGAAGGAATGACTCAACTGTGTTCTTAGATAAGAAAGACGATAAATATTATCGTTCTGAAAAGAAAGAAGAGCACATTACTCTCTTGGAGGAGCCTGGATTGAAGTACTTCGGCCATGTGACCCAACTTCTGGTCATAGCAGAAACATCATAAACAGCATCACTAATTTTTTAGAAGTTAATGGCATTGACTCGAGTTTTCTCATTGCTTTAGGGTTTGATGGAACTGTTATAAATACCAGCAGGAAAAACCGTGCTATGTATCAACTGGAACTTCAGTTGCAACATTCTTTACAGTGGCTGGTGTGCTTGTTCCATTTCAAAGAACTTCCATTTCGCCATTTATTTGATGAACTCGATGGTAAATCAACAGGTCCTACAACTCGTTCAGGAGAGATTGGGGCAGTTCTCGACGGCTGTGAAAACCTCCCAGTAGTTGACTTTACAGCTATTCATGTAGAATGGACAGAACACATGAAAGAATTGCAGGATACACGTGAACTGAGTACCGACCAGCAGTATTTACTGGAAATGTATTGCGCCATGTCACAGGGAGACTGTGATGTCAGCCTTTCTAGAAGAAATCCAGGACCACTGTCACATTCGCGGTGGCTGACGACAGCTAGAAGAGCTATGCGCATCTATGTCGCCACTCAAAACCCATCGCAAACTTTGATCTGTTTTGCCAACTACATAATGAAGGTATATGCCTCGGTCTGGTTTTCCGTAAAGAAGAAGCCTTCGTACACAGAAGGGGCCAAACACTTTTGGAAACTGATCAACTTATTGCGCTTCATGGATTTGAAGTGCAAAGTAATCATTGATGCAGTGATCAAGAGAAGCGCGTTCTTCAGTCACCCAGAGAATATATTGCTAAGTATGATTGTGAACGAACGCACCCATGTTAGAGTTTTTGGATGGAGAAGAATAAAGAAAGCTAGACAACAACAAATGAATGATGTCATAAGAGAATTTGAAGTGCCGCAATTAAATTTGGATGCTAATGAATATTATGTCATGATCGATTGGACTAAAACGTGTCTTACCGAACAACCCCTGACAAAACACATAACAGATGAAGATCTGAATTGACTAATCACAAATTCTGCCCCAGCTGGCAAAGAAATAATCAAGTTTCCCTGCCACACGCAAGCTGTGGAACGTTGCATGAAACTGGTGACCGAAGCAGCTGCCTCAGTGTGTGGATTTGAAGCTAGAGATTCGTTCATAAGAGCAACAATTCCATCACAGCAATTAATGCCACATTTTTTGAGTAAAGCAGATTACCGAACAAGATATACCACGTAGAAATAAAATTCTGAGCTGGAGGGAGAGTGGGCGGAGCACGAAGTGTAGCCACCTCCTCGTGGTGAGTTCTGGGTTGTTCCCATATGTGACATTGGAAGCAAGCAAAGAGCTACACGTTGTAAAGCAAACTTAGTGTACTACACATGCACATGCATAGTGCATTCAGAACAGTGCAATTTCCTATGGATTTTTCTGATGCCCTATATGCCAAGATGCCTTTACCTAGCATAGGCCTACGGGCCAAATGTGGGAAGAAAATGGTGAACTTCACGTGCAGTGCAGAGACATAGCATATTGATCAACTTCAAAACATTTTTTCACTGTTATTACTTTTTTGCATTAGGGGTTACTCGATTTCAATTACAAAAAATCCATCCGTTTTTCTTACAGCCCAATGTGGTCGGAAAAACGCAACTTTCGTGTGCCGTGCGGGGACATAAGATATTTGTCGATTTAAAAAAAAATTGTTTTGTTATTCTTGTTGTCTCGAATGGCAACTTTTCTGCACTAGGTGATATGCAAATTAAAAAAAAAGTTTTTTTCGGCCCACCCTAATGATCATGCCATAATTATGGTGCAGTCAGGCATTGGGTGGAAAAGTGGGAAATTACGTAAGTGTTGATCAAATTTTCATTTGCATCGAAAGTGTTCATTAAGATTGTTTTAATAGTTGCTTCCCCCGCATTATTGTGTCTTCTCTGGTGTATTATATTGTTTTATAATAACAAATGTTATTATCATAATGCATTTATTTTTCACAAAATCCTGAAGGTGAATAATTTGAAACATACACTGGTACACTATGAAATAGTCCTACTATATTTTTCATTAATAACAAATAGCATTGCAAAATTACTTAACATAAAGCAATAAAAAACACTCCGACAAGCAGACACATGCACGCCATGAGTCCCCATCATTAAACAAAAGAACAAATTTGGTGATTGGGGGTGCCATCTTGTCTTGTGCCCATGTCATCAGAGACACATACTTTGTCCCTGATGTTCACTTCAAATCATTGCCAAAAACACAAGAAATTGGCCCAAGATCATCAAGATTGGACTGTGGATGATTGGATTAAAGTGGCCTGGTCTGACGAATCAAGATTCCTGGTGCATCAAGTAGATGGCCAAGCGAGGATATGCCGATTACCAACAGAGGCAATGGCACTTGAATGCACTGTTGGGCGGAAACAGGTCAGCAGCAGCAGCGGTGGTGTTATGCTGTGGGTGATATTTTCTTGGGACACTTTAGGCCCCATTACCCCAATAGCAAAATTCCTGACAGCTGTCAGGTATCTGAACGTCATTGCGGACCAAGTTCACCCATTCATGACAACTGTGTTCCCTGCTGGTGATGGCCATTACCAACAGGATAATGCACCATGCCACAATGCCAGAATCACCAAGGATTGATTGAGGAACATGCTGGTGACATTCTTTTAATGCCCTGACCTCCAAATTCACCTGACATTAACCCAATCATACATTTGTGGTTCAATTTGGAAAAGCTGGTTCGCGCTAAACCACTACCACCCCAAAATGTACGAGAACTGGAGGTCTGCTGTTGACATTATGGTACCAGATACCCCAAGATACCTATCGCTACCTTATCGAATCGACGCCTCACCGAGTTGCTGCTGTTTTGCGGGCTAACGGGGGTCTTACAGCGTATTTGGTAGGTGGTCTTAATATAATGACTCATTGGTGCATATTTCTACAAAAATGATCATTTTCAAAGCAAAACAGATTGCAACTGAGAATAATTTGAGTGACTTCACTGGTCATATAGCTTGGTTCTATGGATTTAGGAAATGTAAAGTCTTTGTTAAGAGAACCAAAATCAAAATTGCCCAGAGAATGTCTGGAGTTAAAAGAAAATTTTAAGAATGTCACAAATATACTATAAACTTAAAATATATAAATTTTTTTTGAATTGTCTTGTCAAATAAACTGATGTCTGAGCAATAAAATTCTGCATGCGAAAGGCTACAAAACTACCAGCCATGAGAAAGCATGTTATACAGTCATATTAACTTAGAATGTAGTGCTGATGGAACAAAATTATCACGAAGGCTGATATACAAAAGGAAGACTATGCCAAAAGAAAATTTGCCAAAGGGAGTTTATTTTCGTGTGTATACAAAGGGATGAAGAAGAGATGAAACTTTGATTTGAAAGAGTTTGGTCTAAACATCTTGCTAACTTATAGAAGAAATTTTTACTTGTATGGAATTCTTCCAAAGTTCACAAGACAAAGCCAATACTAAAAATTTTTAGCAAAATGAATACCCAATTAGCTGTTACACCTGAAGGTTTGACAAGTCAATTGCAACCTCTCAATGTTTCTACTGATAAATCATTTGAATGTTTCATGCAAGATGAATGAAACAACTGGATGCAGCAGGAAGATTTTGCTGTGACTGCAACCAGAAGAAGGAAAAGACCTAGTATTCCTCAGGTGTACGAGTGGATGAAAAATTCCTGGAAAAGGGAAGAAGTGGTACAGTGATAAAGGCTTTTAAGAAATGTGGTATAGGTAATTCAATAGATGGTATTGAGGATGAAATTCTCTTTCCTGAAGAAGGAGAAAGCAATGATTCATATAAAAATGACATTTTGAATGTTTTTAATAGTGAAAATGAAAGCAATAGGGATGAATATTTTGAAGGACTTGATGATTCACAAGATGCTATTTTTACGCATAAAGTTTTTTTCTTTTCCTTAATAAAAGTCTTCAAAAGGACATTTTATTTGTTTCTTAAAATTTTCTCAAAAAGTAAGGGATAACAGGGCATCTTATATGCCAGCAGATCTTATATTCTGGAAAATATGGTAAATAAAAATAACGGTATTGGGTGCAATGTAAAATGAACAAAATTGAAAATAATTCATGAAATAGAAAAAAATCTGAATGTCATACATATACAATTAATGTTGCTTCAGAAGGAAGTACATCTCAAGTGTCGTCTAATGCAGAATCAAACAAAATAGAAAAAAAGCTTTAGATTTACCAAACAAAACTGAAATTGTTATTTCCCTAATAAGCTTCTACATAAAAGTTAGTTACCTCATTTATTCCATCTTGAATAAGCCTTGTGGCAACAGGAGCTTGTCCTTGTCCAAGAGCTAGTGAAAAATACTTCTCTTCCATCTTATATGCTCGAGCTAAGCTAGCAACAGATGCACTTGGATCCTGTATATAAAACCAGATAACAGAGTTAGAAAGGCAAATCAAATCATTATTTTTGAGGAATATATGTATATATATATACTACTAGAATGAAACTTCAGTAGGTAAATTCGGTCACGGCAACAGAAACCAGCGTGGAAATACTCTCGTTGAGTTTGCAGAGGCAGAAGGATTTTTCATCTTGAATTCCTTTTTCAAGAAAAAGCCACACAGGAAATGGACATGGAGACATCCAGTTGGGACGACAAGTGAAATTGATTTTATTATGTGTAACAAAAAATTCGTCATCGAAGACTGCAGTGTGCTGAACAAGTTCAACACAGGTAGTGACCATAGATTGGTGAGATGTAAGATGCACCTCAACACTAAACTGGAACGTGGCAAGCTCATAAGACAAACAAAATGTATTGACATAACCAACCTTAAAAAACACCATAATACTTTCAAGTTGGAACTGAAGAACAGATTCTCTGCTTTAGAAGGCCTAACATCGGAAGAAGTGGATATTTCGGAAGTTAACAGAAAAGTAACCAAAGCTCTTATGGAAACAGCAACAAAATTAGCTGGGTCTAAGAACAAGTTGCATGTAAACAAATTATCAGGAAAAACCAAAATGTTGATGCAAAAAAGAAGAGAGATGAGGACAACTAAAGAAGATGTGACTTCCAAAGTGGAATATATAGAGCTATGCAAGACAGCACGAAAAAGTATCACTGAAGACGTAAGGAAATTCAACTGTGAGCTGGTGAGGAAAGCAATTGAAAACAACCAAAGCCTAAAGATAGCAAAGGGACATCTCAGTAAGGGAAGAAAACAGATTATGGCACTGAGAAAAGAAGATGGTTCTGTAACAAGAAATAGAGGCGAGATTTTGACAAGAGTGAAAGATTTCTACTCCAAATTATATGAAAGGGATGATACATGTACTCCAGACATCATGAAAGGTACCAGAGTTCTTCCAGTCCTCCCAGCAGAAGTTGCTCATGCAATCAAGAACATGAAGCGGGGAAAGCTCCAGGAGAAGATGGAATTACTATAGACATCATACAAGAAGCAAATGGAGAAATTGAAACAGTACTCGCCCAAATTTTCACTCGATGCCTTAATGAAGGGAAGATTCCTGAGGATTGGAACAATGCTACAATGATCCTGCTACATAAAAAGGTGACATTGAGGATCTCGGGAACTACAGACCTATCAGCCTCCTATCAGTGGTTTATAAAATCTTCACTAAAGTTCTTTCACACCGCTTGAAGGTAACACTGGACATGGCTCAACCGAGAGAACAAGCTGGATTCAGGAGTGGCTACAGCACAATAGATCATATCCACGTACTGAGAGAACTAATTGAAAGAGCGAGGGAATATGAACTTCCATTGTGCATGGCTTTTATCGATTATGAAAAAGCCTTTGATTCGGTGAAACCATCAGCAGTTGCAATGGCTCTGAAATCCTGCGGTATTGAAGATGCATACATTAATATTATTAATAACATCTATGAAAATGCAAGTGCAAAGATTCGGCTGTTTGAAAATACAACACACATAAAAATTGGAAAGGGAGTGAGACAAGGTGACACCATATCTCCGAAGCTCTTTAATGCCACATTGGAAAATGTCTTTCAATCACTGGACTGGGAAAACAAAGGGATAAAGATTAATGGAGATTATCTAACCCACCTTCGTTTTGCTGATGATGTAGTCATTTTTGCAACTACCCCATCAGAGCTGCAGAGTATGATCCAGGAACTTGCTGACAAGAGTAAAGAAGTGGGATTAAAAATGAACTTTCAGAAGACAAAAGTGATGTTCAATGCTTTTACAAGAAATGAAGATTTATCGATTGATGGAGAAAAACTGGAGATAACAGATACGTATGTTTATCTTGGACAGCAGATATCAAGTGAGGGTCACATTGATGAAGAAATTAATCGGCGTACAAAACTTGCCTGGAGAGCTTTTGGAAGAAACAGCATAATTTTCAAGAGCAATATGCCATTATGTCTTAAAAAGAAAAGTGTTTGATCAATGCATCCTTCCAGTGCTTACGTATGGTGCAGAGACGTGGACCTTAACTAAAAGAGACATACAAAGGCTGCAGACAACTCAAAGAAGCATGGAGAGGTGCATGCTTGGTATAACCAGGAGAGATAAGAAGAGGAACTCGTGGATCCGAAAAATGACGAGAGTGGAAGACATCATGATCAGAGTTAAATCCCTGAAATGGCAATGGGCTGGACATACTGCCAGAAGGACAGACCATAGATGGACAGCCGAAATTTTAGATTGGATTCCAAGGGACAGGAAAAGACCCAGAAGAAGACCACATGGGAGATGGGTGGATGAAATTCGTAAATATGCGGGAGTGACATGGAGGAGACTGGCACAAGACAGACCGTTGTGGAGGAAACTTGGGGAGACCTTCGTCCAGCAGTGGATTGATAATGGTTGACAATGATGATGATGATGATATACTACTACGTTCAAAAAGTTCCGGAACTTCTTGAATATTTGCTAAATATCAGTGATTTATGCCATTCCCCTCTGAGTAAGCGAAGAGCATGATGTGACCGACCAGCCAGAACTGGTTTGATCCAGGTCCAACATGTACAGCGTATGTGTGTAGTTCATGATTACAGGCATCCGAGGCTCTCCGTCGTGAGGACAACGATGTCAAATTTTGAACTGCGTTCAAGTGTAAAATTTTGTGTTCTGCTCAGAAAATCTTTCGCTGAGACTTTTCAAAAGATTGAATCAGCATACGTGAGAGTGCAATGAGTCGAACTAAAGTTTATGAGTGGCATCGACGATTCGAAAACGGCCGACAGAGTATCGAGGATGATGACAGGTCAGGATGACCTTCAACATTCACAATGGATGAACAAATCGCCATTGTCAAAGAAATTGGGAAAAATGACCGTTGAAAAACTGTTGCAGCGATTGCAGAAGTTACCGGCATCTCAGTTGGAAGTAACCATGCCATTTTAACAGAGAAACTGGGCATGTATCACGTGTGCCAACAAATTGTTCCCAAAAACCTGACACAAGAAAAAATGGATGAGTGCATACAAGTTTACGGGGATAACATCGATGCAGTTGATTCAGATCCCGATCTCTTGAATCGATTGATCACTGGCGATGAGACTTGGTGCTTTCTGTATGAACCCAAATCCAACCAACAGTCAAAAGTGAAAATCACCGTCGTCATCATGACCAAAAATGTTCAAGGCTGATCGCTCCAAAGCACAGGTCTTCTTGAAAGTTTTCTTCGATTGCAAGGGGTCGTACACAAGGAATTCCTTCAACATGGTCGTACAGTCACTAAAGAACAGTACGTCAACATCCTGAAACATCTCAGAGAATCAGTGAGGCGCAAGAAACTCGATCTTTGGAAGCCCAACTTGCGGGTGCTCCGTCATGATAATGCGCAGGTTCACAGATCCCTCCTGGTGTCCGATTACCTGTCCAAACATCACATTCCCATTCTTCCACAACCAGCTTATCCCCTGATCTCGCCGTGTGTGACTTTCCCTTTTTTCCCGGATGAAGAATTTTCTTAAAGGGTGATGCTTCTCAAGTTTTGAAGAAATGCAACGAGCTGCGACAGAGGCACTGGAGGATGTGGCAAAATAAATCTTGCAATATGCATTTAAATCTTTGTATGAGCGCTGGCAAAAATGCATAGTTGCACAGGGTAACTACTTCGAAGGAAACACCACATAAACAGGTATTATCTGTACTCATTCTTTTTTAATATAAAAAGTTCTGGAACTTTTTGAACATAATAATATATATCACAATGTGGATTCATATATATATATATATATATATATATATATATATATATATATATATATATATATATACAATTGAAAACAACCAAAGCCTAAAGATAGCAAAGGGACATCTCAGTAAGGGAAAAAAACAGATTATGGCACTGAGAAAAGAAGATGGTTCTGTAACAAGAAATAGAGGCGAAATTTTGACAAGAGTGAAAGATTTCTACTCCAAATTATATGAAAGGGATGATACATGTACTCCAGACATCATGAAAGGTACCAGTACCAGAGTTCTTCCAGCCCTTCCAGCAGAAGTTGCACATGCAATCAAGAACATGAAGCGGGGGAAAGCTCCAGGAGAAGATGGAATTACTGTAGACATCATACAAGAAGCAAGTGGAGAAATCAAAAAACAGTACTCGCCCAAATTTTCACTCGATGCCTTAATGAAGGGAAAATTCCTGAGGATTGGAACAACGCCACAATGATCTTGCTACATAAAAAAGGTGACATTGAGGATCTCAGGAACTACAGACCTATCAGCCTCCTATCAGTGGTTTATAAAATCTTCACTAAAGTTCTTTCACACCGCTTGAAGGTGACACTGGACATGGCTCAACCGAGAGAACAAGCTGGATTCAGGAGTGGCTACAGCACAATAGATCATATCCACGTACTGAGAGAACTAATTGAAAGAGCGAGGGAATATGAACTTCCATTGTGCATGGCTTTTATCGATTATGAAAAAGCCTTTGATTCGGTGAAACCATCAGCAGTTGCAATGGCTCTGAAATCCTGCGGTATTGAAGATGCATACATTAATATTATTAATAACATCTATGAAAATGCAAGTGCAAAGATTCGGCTGTTTGAAAATACAACACACATAAAAATTGGAAAAGGAGTGAGACAAGGTGACACCATATCTCCGAAGCTCTTTAATGCCACATTGGAAAATGTCTTTCAATCACTGAACTGGGAAAACAAAGGGATAAAGATTAATGGAGATTATCTAACCCACCTTCGTTTTGCTGATGACTTAGTCATTTTTGCAACTACCCCATCAGAGCTACAGAGTATGATCCAGGAACTTGCAGACAAGAGCAAAGAAGTGGGATTAAAAATGAACTTTCAGAAGACAAAAGTGATGTACAATGCTTTTACAAGAAATGAAGATTTATCGATTGATGGAGAAAAGCTGGAGATATTAGACACATACGTTTATCTTGGACAGCAGATATCAAGTGAGGGTCACATTGGTGAAGAAATTAATCGGCGTACAAAACTTGCCTGGAGAGCTTTTAGAAGAAACAGCATAATTTTCAAGAGCAATATGCCATTATGTCTTAAAAGAAAAGTGTTTGACCAATGCATCCATCCAGTGCTTACGTATGGTGCAGAGACGTGGACCTTAACTGAAAGTGACATACAAAGGCTGCAGACAACTCAAAGTAGCATGGAGAGGTGCATGCTTGGTGTAACCAGGAGAGATAAGAAGAGGAACTCGTGGATCAGAAAAATGACAAGAGTAGAAGACATCATGATCAGAGTAAAATCCCTGAAATGGCAATGGGCTGAACATACTGCCAGAAGGACAGACCATCGATGGACAGTCGAAATTTTAGATTGGATTCCAAAGGACAAGAAAAGACCCAGAAGAAGACCACAAGGAAGACGGGTGGATGAAATTCAAAAGTATGCAGGAGCTACATGGAGGAGATTGGCACAAGACAGACCATTGTGGAAGACGCTTGGAGAGACCTTCGTCCAGCAGTGGATTGATAATGGTTGACAATGATGATGATGATGATGATGATGCACTATCTACCAAAAAGTAATTGGACACCCGTGATAGCAAAGGAAAACAAAGTTTATTCACCTTCAATATTTGGTGGAGCCTCCACGAGCGGCGATTATAGCTGCAACCCTCCGGGGCATACTCTCAACCAGGCGTTGTACGGCAGCTAGCGGTATTTTCTTCCACTCGGCTTGGAGAAGACAGGTCAGTTCCTTCACCAATTTCGGACAGTGGGGGCAGTCCTTAAGTCGACGCTCCAACTCGTACCAGAGGTGCTCAATAGGGTTAAGGTCCGGGCTCTGCGCAGGCCAGTCCATTCGATTAACCCCATTGTCCCCATACCAAGTCATGGTGGACCTCACAACATGACAGGTGGCACTGTCATCTTGAAAGTAACATGGGTCCACCCCGTAAAACTGCCACAACGTAGGAAGGGCATGGTAATCTAAAATGGTGCAGTAGAACTCGGCGTTGAGTCTACCAGGAATTGCGACCAACGGTCCTGTGCCATACCAGGAGAAACACCCCCATAGCGTAATTCCACCGCCGCCGAACTTCACAGTTGGCACAATACATTCCGGCAGGAGGCGTTCTCCAGGCAGACGCCAAACCCAGACCCTGCCATCCGAACGGTAGAGGGTGAACCTTGATTCGTTGCTCCAGAGAACCTGTTTCCACTGTTTAATGGTCCACTGTCGACGTTTATTGCACCACGTTAGCTGAGCAGCGCTATTGGACTTGGTGATCAAAGGCTTGTGGGTGGCAGCACATCCATGATAACCGAGCAGATGGGCTTCCTTACGGATGGTATTCATCGAAAGAACAATTCCGGATGCCTGTTGAAACTCCTCGCAGATGTGGCCCATCGATTTGGTGCGGTTCTTCCGAATTTCTCTGGCCAGCACCCGTCGGTCTCTAACTCCCAGTTTTGTGGGTCTGCCGGGTCGGGGCACATTCCGACAGTCACCTCTCATCTTCCACTTGCCAATCATGTAGGCCACTGTCGATTTTGGGTACTTCAACTAGCTGGATATGTCACGTATGGATCGGCCATTTCTGTGATACCCGACGATTACCCCTTTCTCCAAATCAGAGAGCTCCGAACTGCGTGGTATCTTGCATTTGACTGGTTGCGTTGTTGTTTCCCACACGACATTTAACGGCGGCGGCCGTGACGTGTATCAGGACCGCAGATATCGTTGATTGCAGGGGTGTCCAATTACTTGTTGGTAGATTGTGTGTATATTACAATGGTATTCAAAATTACAATACAAAAAATTAACATCAACACACTTTACTAACCCAGGACCCTACAATATTAAAAGGGTTTGTTTACACCAAATACCACTCTGTAGGTTCCTTGTGGCAAAGACATCCACACATAGGTTACATCTAGATATTACCTGAACTATGGCCCTCATTTTCCTGATCTACAATTTTGCTTAACCATTACTATCTACTATCTCAGTTTGTTTTACACAGGGTGTGGAACTTTTGGGTTGAGATTGCTGTTTTATTTGTTGCTTTGACCTCAAATATTTGTGATCTAGTAGTGAGTTTGGGTTCTGTCTTCTGGCTGGGGTTGTCTGTTTTAAAATATACTTTATTCGTTATATTGTGGTTTATGTGTCAGTTTTTATCTCCCAATTGAATGAGGTCTTATGACATCAGGAGCATGGTCAGACAACTGTGGAGTCTCTCCACTTGTTTTCTGACACCAGAAATGCCACTTCCATAACAGAACTCAGCTCCCTTGATAAAAGCAGTTTGACATACTTTTTTGTTATTTAGTATACCGTATATACTGCAAGTGCAAAGATTCGGCTGTTTGAAAATACAACACACATAAAAATTGGAAAAGGAGTGAGACAAGGTGACACCATATCTCCGAAGCTCTTTAATGCCACATTGGAAAATGTCTTTCAACCACTGAACTGGGAAAACAAAGGTATAAAGATTAATGGAGATTATCTAACCCACCTTCGTTTTGCTGATGACATAGTCATTTTTGCAACTACCCCATCAGAGCTACAGTGTATGATCCAGGAACTTGCTGACAAGAGTAAAGAAGTGGGATTAAAAATGAACTTTCAGAAGACAAAAGTGATGTACAATGCTTTTACAAGAAATGAAGATTTATCGATTGATGGAGAAAAGCTGGAGATAACAGACACGTACGTTTATCTTGGACAGCAGATATCAAGTGAGGGTCACATTGGTGAAGAAATTAATCGGCGTACAAAACTTGCCTGGAGAGCTTTTGGAAGAAACAGCATAATTTTCAAGAGCAATATGCCATTATGTCTTAAAAGAAAAGTGTTTGATCAATGCATCCTTCCAGTGCTTATGTATGGTGCAGAGACGTGGACCTTAGCTAAAAGAGACATACAAAGGCTGCAGACAACTCAAAGTAGCATGGAGAGGTGCATGCTTGGTGTAACCAGGAGAGATAAGAAGAGGAACTTGTGGATCCGAAAAATGACAAGAGTGGAAGACATCATGATCAGAGTTAAATCCCTGAAATGGCAATGGGCTGGACATTCTGCCAGAAGAACAGACCATCGATGGACAGCCGAAATTTTAGATTGGATTTCAAGGGACAGGAAAAGACCCAGAAGAAGACCACATGGAAGATGGGTGGATGAAATTCGAAAGTATGCAGGAGTGACATGGAGGAGACTGGCACAAGACAGACCGTTGTGGAGGAAACTTGGGGAGACCTTCGTCCATGGTTGACAATGATGATGATGATATACTCGCATATAAGTCGAGAAATTTGAGACAAAATGAGAGCTTCAAAGTAATGGGGTCGACTTATACGCGGGGTGTAAAAAAATCGTAAGTCCAAAAGTTCTTCCCATGAGGCAAAAGGCAATCCATCCCAAAAGAAATAAAAATGCCGATGCAGTATTAATTACAAAATCGCAACCCTCCGAAAGAAAAAAAAAAAGAAAGAAAGAAAGAAAAAACACTGATGTGGTAGAATTACGAAATCGCGACCGTCCGAATTTCTCAGCGCTTTGAAAAGTCTCCTCTCTCCTGGCTTTGCGTATCCACAGCGCAGTCACAGCTGCGCACAGAAAGCTTCGCCCTTCTGACTACCAGTTGATTGTGCTGACCTTCGACGTAATGGAGCCATGCAACAGCCAGTGTTAGGTGTTGCTTGTTCTTAATCGCACATGTTTTTTTTTTGTTCTTAATCGCACGAGTCTCGCTTCTCCTATTATGGGTGACACGGATTGTGTAAAGAAACGGATGTCCTATAACGCAGGATTCAAGTTGAAAGTGGTTTCTTTTGCAGAAAATACTAACAACTGTGCTGCTTCACGTCAATTTGGCATTAACGAAAAACTGATTCGAGATTGGCTTAAAAAAAAAAGGACTTGGTGAAAATCCCAAAATCGCAAAAGGCGCTGCGCCGTGGAACGACATCTTTCCCAGAGCTGGAAAGTGTCTTGAATGATTGGATTGTGGGCTGCAGACAAAATGGTTACATTGTAACGCGAATTGGTATACATTTGTGAGCAATGAAGCTCGCAAAAGATGAAAAGTTTGCAGCCGCAAATAACACTTTTCGTGCCTCACCAGATTGGTGCACAAGGTTCATGAACCACTATGGGTTGTGTCTATGCCAGCGCACCAAAATTGCACAAAAGTTACCTCGTGACCTCGAAGCAAAGATAATGGAATTTCAAAAGTATGTAATTCAAAAGAGAAAGGAGACAGCTTTTGAACTTTCCCAAATAGGGAACATGGATGAAACTGCCATGTGTTTCGACCTTCCTGGAAATAAGAAGGTGAACCAAAAGGGCGAAATAAATATCTTGATCAAAATGACTGGCCACGAAAAATCAAGTTTCACGGTTGTTCTTTCCTGTTTGGCCGACGGCAGTAAGCTACCTCCGGTAATTATTTTCAAACGCAAAACTCTGCCGAAAAGCGTTGTCTTTCCGTCTGGTGTGCTCGTTCGTGCCCATGAAAAAGGATGGATGAACGAATCCGGAATAATTGACTGGCTAAAGAATGTGTGGAACAAAAGGCCAGGTGCACTTTTGAGGAAACCTCCTCTTTTGGTGTGGGATATGTTTGTTGCACACCGTTGTGCAGAAGTGAAAAAAACTGCAGAAAATTCAAAAACAACTCTTGCTGTCATCCCAGGTGGGTTGACATCTGTTCTTCAACCACTAGATGTCTGCCTTAATAAGCCCTTCAAGGACAATGTGCAGAGGTATTGGGCAGATTGGATAAGTTCGGATTTGCCGACTGAAACCAAGGGCGGAAATCTAAAGAAGCCGGATATCGTTTTGATTGCGCGATGGGTCAAGGATGCTTGGGATGCGATACCTGCGGAAATGGTCGTGAAATCATTCAAGAAATGTTGCATTAGTAACAAACTTGATGGCACAGAGGATGATAAGATTTTTATGAGTGATGATGACAGTGATTCTGATGACACAGGCATAGATGGGAATACTGATGTTTATGATGACGCGCTGATGAAGGAGAAAGACTTTTTGAACTGTTTGGCGAGTCTGACTCGGAATCGGATTTTGAAGGGTTCCGAGGAAGTTTTTGGGTATGCAAATTAAATTTAGTATTATATATACATTTTTTTCGTTTTCAAATGTTTTTGAATAAATTCATTGAAATTTTTTTTTCTCATTCCGGGATCAACTTATACGCGAGTTTCCGATTTCTTACAATTTTTTCCTCTAAAAGTGGGGAGGGGAGGAAGGGGGGTCGACTTATACGCGAGTATATACGGTAGACATTTTGGTTTGCTGCTACGTGCAACTTACATGTCCAGCTCTTCGTATCACTTTTATTATTTGGTCATTTCAATCTACTCTCTATTATTTTATTGTGTTTTCTCTCAAAATATACAATTATGTATGTATACAGAATATGTATGTATGCATATATGTAAGTACACACACACACACACAGAAATATATACACACAGAAATAGAAACTAATATTGCATTAATATGTTAACTTCACAATTAGAAAACACTGACCTGAAATGCAGTTTATATGTAATACACTGCTGGACAATTGCTAAGGACGGATCATAAACGGCTATATAGCGCATAAAAAAGTAAGTGTGGTTGGATGCCAAGTGAAATAAAATAATGTCTAAATGCCAGGACATTACAAGAAAGACAATTTATTGTGCTCTGAAATCCAGAAGGCTTTGGAACGTGTTCAAGGGACAAAAAGGCCATTTTGTGCAGAATACGTAAGCGTGAAAAAAATGCAATTACCGTCAGCAGGCGTTCCGGCGTAAGATGTCAATACGGGATATGGCCACCATGGAGGGCGATGCAAGATTCCACATGTCGTGTCATGCTTTGCACAACATTATCAAGCAGCTGTTGGGGTAATCTATCCCATTCCTCTGTCAGTGCATGGATGAGGGTACTACATGTACTACCGATATCCGACACTACATGTCGGATATCGGTCCCTTTCCTGTATGTTTGCTGGACAATATGCAGTACCACTATCACGCCAGATCAGTTGTCGTCGACAATCAGACGGTAGACTGTATCTACTCTCATCTGAGAAGAGGACAGCAGACCAGTCGTTATCAGTCCAATTGCGATGTTGATGGCACCATTGCAAACGGGCGGTACGGTGACGTCTGGACAATGGGATGCACACAACAGGACGGCGGGTGTATAGTCCTCCTTCATGCAAACGCCTGGCAACAGTTTTTCGGGAGATCCGCTTGCCAGTAGCAGCCATAAACTGATTTGCTACCTCACTAGCTGTGCTGCGCCGGTGTCTTTTTGTTGATAGCACTATGTACCGATCTTCTGCAGGTGTCGTACTGCGAACACGACCTCCCCGTGACGTTTGCTACACTCTCCATTTGTTTGAAATGATTTCCAAAGCCTTGAAACAACACTGTGGCTGACGTCAAACTCCCTGGCAACACCTGTTATTTTTCGTCCTTCTTCAATTTTGCCAATAATACGGCTATGCGTAAAATCATCTAGGTGATGTCAGAAAGACATACTGAAAATTGCAAGTTCGTCAATTGATTCTTTCCCTTTCAACTTTGCGTTTGAACAACAACGGTCAATACCTGTCAAATCCTTTATATCTCTTATCAGCACTATGACGTCACGAACAAGTTCGGCAATCCAAAATTTGCATACGCACAACACGTCTTACTGTATCCCGCACTTATGCTAATTTCCACATTTTCCTGCCTTCCATTTTATGGTTGCTATCGTTGCTATTGTCATCCGTCCTTAGCAATTGTCCGGCAGTGTATAATAAAAGTGCTTTAATAAAAAAAATAATTTACAAAGCATAGGTGCATCACAATAATTATAAATCAGCCAAAAACTAACTTTTATTAAAAACCATTTTCATAAGAGCATCCAGAATGAAATATATTTTAACATAATTTTCTACTTACCACACCAGGTGACAGAATAAATATAAGGGGAGCCTTTGGTGATGAATCATCAAGCACACTCTTCAGATTGAGGACAGGTGGCTCCACAAATCTGAAGTAACAGAAACAAACCTGTACAGTGTTGCAATAAATCTAGTCCAACAGTGGTGCATGTATGGAGATAAATAAAAAAATCTTTTCAAAAATTATATCAATAAAAGATGAAACTGAACGAATCTGTGGTCATTTTTCCTTACAGGAATGCAGTGACTGCTGAAGCATTGCAGGCACTGGTGGCAAAATAGGACTTAACAGACACATTCAAAACATCAGACATTCAATTGACTGAGACTCCACAAAAATCTATCACATCAGCAGCACTCTGTGAAAAGGAAGTTGGAAGAAGGTCTACGAATTGAAAGAAGAGCAGCCACAATGAACAAACAGAAAGCCTGGTTAATATCATATGACTGGCAACACACCCTGTAAGGGACCCATACAACTTTGAGTCCCCTGGTTAGTTTTTGTTGTGATGCACCTATTGCATTCAGTAGGTCCTTCATTACCACTTGTCCATACGGTTTGGGGAAAACCCATAATTCTCACCTAATAAATACACACACATATGTAACACAATAACTTTATTATTGGATCAACATCCTGATGGAATTTAATTGACATATATCTTTATCACATGTCAGCACTTTGGTTACATGTGTGCCATAACATCCATTTGACCAGCACTGTCCCTCGCCTGTCAATCCAAGATGGCGTCTCTCACTTATTTCTCCAAGGCTAATCCCGTTCCCACCATGAGAGTGTCCGCTAAAACCCCTGAGGCATATCTGAGACCCCCTGACTCAGTGCTGATCCTGCACTGACGTCAGTAAGACATAGCGTGCTGCCAACAGCCAATGTTTGCATTAATATACATGCAAAAAAAAAAAAAAAAAAAAAAAAAAAAGAAGAAGGTAATCACATTGTTATAATACGAGTCCTTACACAACCCAAAATTTGACTAATGGTAACAAAAATTCATAATAGTAATCCCTATAAAATTATAAAATTTAAGCAAATAACTATTAGATGATAAATATGAAGCAATTCCCAGGAAGAGATTCAAAAGGAGTCAAGAAGAATCATTCAAATACAGTGATCCCTCTTGACATATTCCCCAATTGAAAATTTGACAACAATATTTACAAACTTCAGCTGGGAAGTATTTGATTACATTACGAGTCAAGATACAGCCCACAGTGAATGAATGAAATACAGGATTATACCATTGTACAATACAAATTTTGAAGATATGAATCCATTTGTTGCTAAAATATGACATGGATGTACATACATACATACATTCACTAAGCTGTTCTCCGAGATTCAGAGGTTAGCTCCAAAAAGAAATACAAACTTCCAGATATTTTTACTTATTGTTGCCGTATCAAACTTCTCCATTTACAGCGATCTTGACATACAACTCGTGCTTCACTAATATCCATTACACGCCGTACACAAGATCTTTTATACTTCATACTCATAATTTTTTTCTCATGCAGACAATCCTGAATCAGATCCACCCATGTCTTCCTTGGCCTTCCTCTGCCTTTCCTTCCTGCAACTTGGGCTGAAAAGATTTTCTTAGTAAGCATCTCATCACTCATTCTTTTAACATGGCCAAACCACCAAAGCATATTGGTCTCCACCTTGCTAACAATATTTTGCTTCACATCACACAACTGCAATACATCTTCATTCCTCACATAATCATATCGTGTCTTGCCACAAACCCCACGTAAGTAACGCATTTCTCCAGCACACAAACGCCTCCTATGTTTCTTCTGCGGTACCCAAGTTTCACTGCCATACATCAGAGTAGGAACAATTACAGTTTCATACACAGCCATGCGGGACTCTCTAGAGAACCCGTCATTCCTGTGAAAACTTCCCAGAGCAGCTAAGACTTTCAAATTTCAAAGAAGAATTCACTCACCTACTGATTTCACCATCCAATTTGTTCTCTCTGTCAAACATGCTTCCTAAATACACAAACTCACTCACCTGGTCAATCACAGTGCCATTTATACTTACATTACATTCAGTGCTACCCGTTCCTCTCACAAACACCATAACTTTGTTTTTTCCCTTATTTATACTCAGTTTGAATTTCATGCAAATTTCGTGCATCTGAGTCAACATACTCTGCAACTCACTTTTGCTTTCTGCCAACAGGACAGTGTCATCAGCATACAGCAATCTGCACACACGGACATCACCAAGAAATAAACCACTGTTATCTATTTTGGCATCACGCATGCATGCATCCATAAATATATTAAACAGTCATGGTGACATTACACAACCTTGTCTAACTCCTGCACCAATGGAAAACCATTTTGATAAAACACCATTCACTGGTACACAAGCTCTACTACCAGCATACATGACTTTTACACTATTAAGTAGATTCCCAGTAACATCATATTCATTTAATACCTTCCACAAAAGTGTCCTATTCACTCGGTCGTAAGCTTTCCCTAAATCTATGAAGGCAGTAAAAACTTTCTTCCCAACAGCCAGAAGCTTTTCAATCATCATGCGTAATGCAAAAATCTGGTTAGTGCAGCCTTTACCAGGCATAAAACCACTCTGAACATCATACACTTTCAATGATGTAAGACCCCATACTTTTTCAATAACAACCTTACCAAACACTTTCCCTGGCACACTCAGTAGGCTAACACCACGATAGTTCTTGCATTCAGTCTGATCACCTCTTCCCTTATACAAGGGAACAATGATAGCATCCTTCCAATAACGAGGGACCATTCCTAACTCCCAGCACAACTGGCAAATTTCAGTTAGCTAGTCAATTATAGAGTCACCACCATATTTCAACATCTCTGCAGTTATACCATCAACTCCCGGAGCCTTACCATTCTGAAGAGATTTTAGAGCTTTACACACTTCTTCTCTTGAGATCCCTCCTGTGCTTTCATCCCTCATTGTGACATCATCTGCGTCTGTCTCAGAATCATCTTTGTTTTCCTGATCTAATAACTCACAGAAGTATTCACCCCATCTGTCACTTAACTCATTGGGCTCCTATATCATTTCCCCAAACTCATTCTTCACACAACTTACAACTTTGTTTCCCCTATTTTTTCTGTCTCATGTACTTCCAGAAGGACTTCCTATCTTTCCAAAGAGCCAGTTCATGCCTTTCCACTTTCTCCTTCCTATCTTTTGCCTTAGTGTGGCGAACCAGCTTAGCAGCTTCACGCTTCTTACAGCGATATTCATCCACAGAGACTCTACCTTGCAACATCCCCAAATAGGCTTCCTTCTTTCTCTTTACTGCCTCTTCAATCTCACTATTACACCAAGCATCACCTCTATTGTTACCCACTATTGTGGTGCCACAGACCTCTTTAGCAGCAGTGACAACACAGTTCTTAAAACATTCCCACTTCTTTTCTACATCCCTCTCAGCAGACTTCAGATCCTTCAGTCGTTTTCTAAGTAAGTCAGAATACCGCTGATGATCTTTAAGGAGCCTATCAACCTTTATTCTTTCTATCCTGGGTCTCTTCCTATTCCTTTCCTCCAACCAACATTGAGTTTCACTCGTGACACTACCAAGTAATGATCAGAACCAACACCCGCACCTCTCATCACACGGGTGTCAACAACTAAGTGTTTCAAACGCTGATCGTAGACAACAAAATCTATCACACTCTTTTGACCAAGAGTACGATTTTCCCAAGTATATGTGTGGATATACTTGTGGTTGAAAAATGTATTAGATACACACAAACCATTATCAGTGCAGAGTTCAATTAATCTTTCACCATTATCATTCACACAAGGATCATTAAACTTACCCAGAACATTGTCAGAAATTGCATTCTGCACACCTACTCTAGCATTGAAATCCCCTGCTATTATAACTTTTTCTTTAGCACCAAACTGGCTCAAAACAGCTTTTAGCTCATTACAGAAATCTTCCTTCTTATCAGAAGGTTCGTAGACCTTCTGATAAGAAGGAAGATTTCTGTAATGTCAGTCACAAGGAGCATACACTACAACAATTACGATTCTCTGAAGTTTCACTTTCAAACGAATCCAAAGAATTGTTTCACTTATGCAACTATAGTGAATCAAGTTGTTTTTCATCTTTTCACTTAAAATCACACCTACACCAGCCTGTCCTCTCATATTATCCAATTCTCCAGACCACACACTCACCGTGCCATTCACTCTTCTACCCAAATTTCCTTCTTTTTGGTTTCACTTACACACAGCACATCCAGTCTATACTTATTCATCTCCTCAATCATCTCATTCATCTTGCCATTTATTTCTCTAGTATTCCATACACCAATCTTACATTCACTCAGTCGAGATCTCTTTCTCATACGCTGTTTAGAAAGTCCAGGTCGATTCCGTGGTGGACCGGCCTTCTCAAGTGTGGTAGGTCCACCATATCCCATACTTGAGTCATTCCTAATATTTCTTTTTGTCTATTTAATCAGGTAAGTACATCAGTGTGGGGGATTGGCCCGCAGCTGAGGGTTCCAGTTGGTCATTCAACCTAAGGATTCTGGAACAAAACCCAGTGAGTTGGGGTCTTTTCGCCAATGTCACACAGAACTAGCTTGCACCTCTCCAAAATTCACAGAGGCCCTAGTTGCTGTTGTGTGTGTCATTGTTACCACGGAGCGCCCCGAGGAGGCAAACCCATCGCTCACTACGACCGCTCGCATATGACATGGATGTTAAGTCAGATAAATCCGAAAACTTGGAAAATTTTGTTATCCTGGAGCGGAAATCGAACCCGCGTCTCCCGGATAGTGCCTGAGTATACTGACCACACCACCACCCAGAATGACCAAGTTTCAAGCTTTTGATTAAAAACCTCCAACGTTATATATGAATGCCAGTTGCTTCAACTAGCGAATCCTGGGATGGTTTTATTCAAATTAATCGGAAACTTGAAACTGTCATTCTGGGTGGTGTAGCGGTTAGCATACTCGGGTGCTATCCGGGAGATGCGGGTTAGATTCCCGTTTCAGGACGATGAAATTTTCCAAGTTTTCGGATATCATATTTACACCAGTAAACGGATTCACATCTTCCAAATTTGTATTGTAGCCCACAGTGATTACCACATATTTGGGTCAATGACCAAAGACCTGACAAGGCTGAAATTAATGACACATAGAGAACTCAAGTACAGTTTCCTGAATTGTCTATGCAGTCTACCTATTTCAATTTGCATGCAGGTATCACAGCTTCATTAAAATGATTGCAAAAATGTGTGAGTGGAAAAGAATATCTTGAAAAGGAATAAAAATTTCGAGATTTTTTCAGCCACATCAGTATCGACAAATTGTGATATTCAAACTGTCTTTAAGACAGTCTGTGATATCAAAATTGTCTTTTAGACAGCTTGTGATATCAAAAAGGATACTACTGCACCCAACAGTGGCACTACAGAATAAGAAAGATGTTTAAAATGGACAAGAACAATTATTTATGTAAAAAATAGATATAGTGTCTTACACTGCTAACATACTAATGTTATGACTTTTAAAATTGTCATCAGGTCAGGAATGAAACAATGAACAAATCACATAAATATAATTATAGCTTTTCAAACATCATGAGAGAATAGATAATTTCTTTGTTAACTGCATCAGCTAAAACCAACAACACAACAAATACATTGTTACATATACACAAATTGAAATTAATATACCACGAGGGGTTGTACCAAAACTAATGCAAAAATGGGCATAACTTTTTTATTAACTGACAGAGGTTGTTCAAATTGCACATGTTGGTAGGATAACTCTTTCTCTATACAAAAGACTACTCAACATAGTCTCCACCACAAACAATGCATTTGCACCATCAGTGAACCCAACTTGAAGCCTCTTTGAAAAATTCAGTTATGGACTGTTGTACCCACTTCTTCACAGCCACTTTCACCTCATCTGGGTCAACAAATTGCTGTCCCCAGAGACTGTTCTTCATTGGACTGAACAGGTGGAAGTCAGAGGGTGCCAGATCTGGGCTGTATGGTGGATAGGGACCACCAACCAGCCTAATTTGCTGACTGCCTGATCTGCTGCCAAAGATGTGTGTGGTCTTGCATTGTCATGGCGAATGTGGATCCTTTTCAGATTCTTATTCAGTCTTTTCCTTCTTATGGCTTCTCTAAGTTTCTTGAGTGTCTCAATGTACTGCTCGCTGGTCATGGTGCAGCCACGTTCCATAAAATCAAAGAGAATGACACCCCTGTTATCCCAAAAAACAGTTGCCATGACTTTCTATGCTGATCACTGGCTCTTCAACGTTTTAGAGCTTAGTGAAGAGGTGTGGTGCCATTCCATGGATTGGTTCTTTGTTTCCGGATCATAAAGATTTCATCCATTTCACCCCCTGTCACCAGACAAGAAAAAAAGTGTCTTCATTGGCTTCAAATGCTTCCAGCAGATCAGAGCAGACTTTCACCCTTCTCTCCTCCAAATCGGGTGTCAACTGTTGATGTACCCATTTTGCACACACTTTCCAATACCGTAAGTCTTCCACCATCTTCTGTGTGGCATTGTGACCAAAGTCCAGTTGCGCAACAAGCTCATGGATTGTGACTCATCTCTCCGTGCGAATCAATTCATTCACTCACTGGCGATTCGTGTCAGTGGTCGCAGATGATGGTCTCCCCACTGCGTCATTTGTCTTCAATGCTGGTTTCCCCTTCTTTAAACTTCTTCATCCATCTGTGCACATTTCTCTTGTCAATGGTGTCATTTCCGTAAACATCCTGTAGCCTTCTGTGGATGTGGGACAGCCTGCACCCTTCCTTCATGAAGAACTCAATGACAGAATCCATTATTTACCTGCAATGAAGAAGGGTTACTATAGAGGAAGAGTTACTTTACCAACATGTTCAATTTGAACAACCTCTGTCTGTTAATAAAAAATGTATGCCCACTTTTGAATTACTTTCGGTACAGCCCTCATATTATGTCATTTTGGTTAGTAGTATTTTCAAGATAGTCTTTATGTGTTTACATATGGTATCATTTGTACTCTCTCACCCTCATAAGCATATAAATAAATTACTCTTATAGTAATGCCAAATATGAATGTCACTTTAATAACATATTTCAATACATAATTACCGTAATACAATGTTATGATCATTTTCTGAAATTATAAAACTTCAGTTTTAACAGATAAAGGAAAGACCATTGATTCAGATACCAAAATATTTAAACTTAACTGTCAATTCCTAAAATACCTGTTCTGAACTGTCTAAGTTTTTAATGCTATCTTGAAACCAAGCCTTGTCATGTAGTCATAGTCTTATGAAAACTATCATTTTTGCATTTTCTTCTTTGTTGTATGCTCGCTTACATGCACATACAACTGCATAGTTGTATGTGCATCCAGTCAAGCATGACGAGTAACAGATGATACCACAGATGACGGCATTAAAATATGCCAAATCCGATATGGTTGTCTAGTTCAGCGGCGTTGACCTGGTTCTTGTCTTTTACCTCTTTGGCCGATATTCTTTTATTGTCTTAATCATGTTGTTATTTGAGCATTTTGTTTTCTGGGATTTCTATACATTTGGTTTTCGTTAGTATGTATGTTTGTCGTTTGTTTGCTAGTATGTTTATCGTCCGTGACATCCTGTGTGTATGACTTAGTCCAAGCTCAGGATTGAAACCGGTGTTACATTTACGTATAAACATTTTATGGATAATTTGACGACACAAGAAGTTTTGCATAGGAGTTTTATTATGTACAATGACGGGTCAAGGTGTGGCATAAGAGCTATGAAACCACTCATATGAGTACAATAGGTAAGAAACATTGTGAGTAGCCATATTATTTTATTATTTCAGTGTTTAAATGTTGTATAATATTTTTTTTTATAATGCAATTTTATTAGACATAGGGTCATGCCAGTATGAACTATGTATCAAACCAAAAGATAATGTGTAGTACAGTAATGATAACCTTCACGTTGAAATAATCATATCATTTTTGCAATTTTTTAATTTTCATTCTGAAAGTTATTTAATAAACAGCTACTAATGTAAACTTATAGTGGCTTGCTGACCAGCTCACTGTTTTCTTTTGCACTCTGTCACATCACTGTCCACACACAGTCACTGAATTCCTTTTGTATTATTATGTCTGCTGAATCCATACCCCAAATCCATCAACCACTTTCTCTTTGTGTCCTTGATTCATGATTTCAACACTTTACCTTCCCAATTCCTATTAGTAGTTCTAATTCTGACTATTAGATAGCTCTAATCATTCAACTATTCTCTTTTACTTGCAATAGCAATGAGAAACATTTCACACACATGTTTTCCGGTCTTTGTTGATGTTATTGTCCTAAAGTCCATTGTATGCGATGAGTCGCTTTACTTCACACACTTTTCGCTCAGTATACTCAGTAGATCTTCGCTTTAGGTTTCAAACACATCAACTTTTACTGTTCCTTATACTCGAAATTTTCGCCCAGTCTCTGGGCATCCTCAGGAGCGTGGAGACTTCTCCACCGATGTTCGTGGTTAACTTCGCGCTAATGGAGTCCGATATTCCTTGTTGCCATTCGTCGGATATACTTTCTTAGATACATTTCGTTATCAAGCCCGGCCAGCGCCATCTATGTTTCATTAAAATAACATTTTTTTTTATTTATATTTTTTATTTTTAATTTTTTTTAGTTCTTTTCCTATCCCAGTTTTCTTGTATTTTTTGTCAGTTTTTTCTTTTGTTGCTCTTTTTCTTGTCTTATTAGTTCTTTCCACAGGCTAGATAATGTGCTAGGGTCGTTCTGGTTACATACCCTTGTTTTATTTTCATAGATTAAGATTGCTTCTTCTCTCCTCATTTGCCTTTCAGATTTTTTATTCCTTTTTAGCATTTTAATTTCATCGAATTTTGGGAAAGTCTGGTTTTCAATGCAGAACTGCACTAAAGCAGTTTTGGCTTTTTTTTTTGCCAGTTAGATATGTGTTGTTTAAATCTTTTTTCTAACCTGTTTTTCGTACTTCCAATGTACAATACTGGGGGTATGTGTGCAATTGGAATTTCGTAGGATCTTGATTCTTCTAGTATTTTTCCTCTGTTTTTTACGTAGTTGTAAATGAATTTATGGCACCTCTATTCATATTGTACTGTGGAATTAACTTTTTTACGGGTCTTATAGTATTGATTTTTTTACTAACTCCATCCAAGTATAGGAAAGCACCAATGTATTTCAATTTTTTATTCTTCATCTTCCTTTGGTTGTGCACTTCTTGGCCTTCTTTTCTCTGAGTCATATGCTTTTTACTCTCATGTATCCATTTTTTGTGAAAAAATGGATACAAATTAGCGAAATTTGTAACACTATAGAGCTAACTATAGAGTTTGAAGAGTATAATCGCCTATCCTTCCTGGACATTCAACTAAAGAAAAACAAAAATAACTTTGAATACTCTGTGTTCAGGAAAGCAACTTACATACCTGTACTGATACAATACTTGTCGCACCACCCCACCACCCAGTGATACATAAAAAAAACAGCATAGTAAACTTGATACGGCGAGTGTACACACACACACATCTAACAACAGGCTAAAAAATCAAGAGCTAGAGTTTATCTCAAAAATAGCACAAGAGTATGGTTACCAGAGTAAGCTAATTAAAAAATGGATACATGAGAGTAAAAAGCATATGACTTAGAGAAAAGAAGGCCAAGAAGTGCACAACCAAAGAAAGATGAGGAATAAAAAATTGAAATACATTGGTGCTTTCCCATACTTGGAAGGAGTTAGTAAAGAAATCAATACTATAAGACCCGTAAAAAAGTTAATTTCACAGTACAACATGAATAGAGGTGCCATAAATTCATTTACAACTAGGAAAAAAACAGAGGAAAAAATACTAGAAGAATCAGGATCCTACGAAATTCCAATTACACACATAACCCCAATATCGTACATTGGAAGTACGAAAAACAGGTTAAAAAAGAGACTTAAACAACACATATCTAACTGGCAAAAAAAAGAAGCCAAAACTGCTTTAGTGCAATTCTGCATTGAAAACCAGACTTTCCTGACTTTCCCAAAATTCGATGAAATTAAAATGCTAAAAAGGAATACAAATGAGGAAGGAAGAAGCAATCTTAATCTATAAAAATAAAACAAGGGTATGTAACCAGAACGACCCTAGGACATTATCCAGCCTGTGGAAAGAACTAATAAGACAAGAAAAAGAGCAACAAAAGAAAAACCGACAAAAAATACAAGAAAACTGGGATAGGAAAAGAATTAAAAAAAAATAAAAAATAAAAAAAAATAATAAAAAAAATGCAATTTTAATGAAACATAGATGGGGCTAGCAGGGCTTGATAACGAAATGTATCTAAGAAATTATATCCGACGAATGGCAACAAGGAATATTGGACTCCATTAGCACGAAGTTAAACCACGAACATCGGTGGAAAAGTCTCCACGCTCCTGAGGATGCCCAGAGACTGGGCGAAAATTTTGAGTATAAAGAACAGTAAAAGTTGATGTGTTTGAAACCTAAAGCGAAGATCTACTGAGCATACCGAGCGAAAAGTGTGTGAAGTAAAGCGATTCATCTCATACAAAGGACTTTAGGACAATAACATCAACAAAGACCAGAAAACACGTGTGTGAAATGTTTCTCATCGCTAGCAAGGAATGCCAAGGTAAGCATTATCCTCTAGAATATTGTAAACTTTACCTTCCAGTCACCAGAAATTCACTTTTTCTTAATAATATTTTCTACTTTAACAGACATTTGTCTTTTTTCTTTCTCTCCCCCTCCTTTCTCTTTCCTCTGAGGTTTCTTGTATGACCACTTGTTTATGAATCCCCTTTCAGATCTCTTTCCTTGTTTACTTTAGAATCAGCTCTTACATGGTTTGGTTTTGCATTACAAATATATTTTGACAGCTGAGGTCATTAACAATATTATAATTAAGCAGATCAGGAATGTAATATCACCTGTACAACAAATGTGCATTTGTTTTTAGATGTTAATAAAAAATTTTAACAGAGAAGTACTTAAACTTGTAGTAAAGCTGAAAAGAATTTGAAAATACTGGTAGAGTTAGTAATATAATAATTTTTGCACTAAGAACCACATCTCTGATAGTTTAAAAATTTGAAATTCCTATTTTGTCATATGCAATCTCATGCTGATCTGGCTGGCCCTTTATATTATTATTATTATTATTTATTTATTTATTTATTTTAATTAAACATCCTTTAGGTTTCACAAGAATTTCCCTTTGGAATGTAAGTTACAGCAATCTTCACTTTTGATGAGATGAAACTGCTGTTGCCAGGAGTTGTAAATCACAATATAATAGTGATTTACAACTCCTGGTGGGGATATAGTGCATATTGCAAGAGATGGTTACAAAGGTTGTATAAGGTTCAAAGATGGTTCATTAGTTTGGATGAAACAAGATTTTTCTTAGAGACTGTGTTCCTCTCTTATATCAACATGTTAACCATGGGTAAGTACTCCCCTCTTAGCATTTTCTACACTTTGTGACCAAGTCTGGAAGATAATTAATTCATGTCACTAAGCTAAGAAAGAAAGCTTATGAAAATGCTCATGGGTCTTACTTTTGTTGACAACCCTGCTGGAAACATGTTCTTCATCAGATTTCATGAATACTGAAAGATTATTTTTTAATTCTATGCTTTTTTATTATTTAATAACTGTAAAAAATAACTTAAAAAGACACAGATAAAGAACAGAAGTTAGTAATAATGAGCCATACATTTTTTAAGGTATCATACACTGTAGCAATAAATATCAACATCTTACACACTGTAATATTTTGATTTGTGGAACTTACCTTAATGAGTAAGTACCATTTTACAGAAATAACAGTAAAAAAACAAAACAAAACAAAAAAACAAAGCCTTTTTAACATCAAACAAAAGTCTTCGCTCTTTCCACATTTATAAGTGAGTCACGGAAAAATTCTCATTGGCCGTCACCGGGAATCGAACCCAGGGTCTTCCAGTTATGCGCAAGATATGCTTCCACTACACCACAGCAGCTTCGAATTCCTACAGACTCACACACACTAACTGCCAAGCCAATTTGGCAGGTTGCTTCTTGGAGCCCCACACAATGCTGGGGATTCACCAAAGATGGTAAGCAGCAACTGAAGAAATAATTAGAAAGCGGATGAATAATTAATACAGACATTTGACGTGGACCAGGAACATCAAACAAAGGTCTTCACTCTTTCCACGTTTATAAGTGAGTCACGGAAAATTCTCATTGGCCGCCACCGGGAATCAAACCCAGGGTTTTCCAGTTATGCTTCGGATATGCTTCCACTACACCACAGCGGCCTCCGGACCCTGGGTTCGATTCTTGGTGGTGGCCAATGAGAATGTTTCCATGACTCACTTATAAACGTGGAAAGAGCGAAGACCTTTGTTTGATGTTCCTGGTCCACGTCAAATGTCTGTATTAACAAAACCTTTTGAAAATGCCATTTATATTTTTCACAACAGGAATTTTTTTAAATTAATGATACAAATATTGAGCATTTATTTTTCTCTTTACTTTTGACCAGGCACAATTTGATCCAAAGTTAAAATGATAAGAACTATCACACTAAAAGAATTATTGCTTCGCACAAAATGCGTAATTTGCCTCGTGAAGTAAAGTACCATTTTTTTCCTCTTTTCTTAGAATCATACTACTAGGAATGTACTAAAGGTTTTAAATGTGACAACTTCGCACACATAATTTTAAAGCGGTAATATTTGCAGAAGCAAATGACAATTGCAGCCTTTAATTGAAATGGCACAAATCAATGATCTTCCTTACAAACAATGAGCAATGTGATCCAGTTCCTATTTGTTGTACAAAAAACACAGTCATGAACATTCACAAGTGACTCAGAATTGCATATGAAAGTTCTGCAGCAGACAGACGAATAGTTAACTACAGGCTTGGATGACTGCTGACTTGCAGAAGCTCTTGTCCAAAAATTATTTTATGTTTTGCATAACAACCAATTCCATTTACTGATATTGACAAATCAAATGAAAGATGCACAAAAGATCAAGGCTTGTTCACCATCATAGTTTCAGCCCAGTCAAAATCTCCTGCATAATGATACAAAAAACCCATTTCGATGTCATTAGAAACAGCAACAATTACACATCAACAGATATGGCAGCCACCAAGCACCAACATTATATAGCCATAAAATTTCATAGTGTCTGCTAGACAAACTATGAAACTACTCTTAAAAGACTTCAGGTTTCCTCCAATGGTTAAATAACTTAAATATAACAGTTTTTTGTCTTTTTGCATTAATTAAAATTTCCTGCAGATTGTAACATTTCTGGATATAAATCATAGCCTCTTACCCAGTAAACAATTAATTACTGACACTACAACTTGACAGACATCAGGGACTAGAAACATCTGCTACAAATTAAACGCAGAGAAGAAAGAGTAAAAATTATTCTTAAAGTGTGGACCTAACATCATGGCAGTATCCACAACTGAGAAAACTAAAACAATTTTTGTGTTGAACGAGATGGTATTATTTCAGCGGTAATCTCCAAAAGTTAGAGCAACTTCTATTTTCAATCAACAGTTTCTTTGATACTTTTATAGAAACCAGTTGGAAGCAAATCCCTGGAAGTAATAATTTTTTGCAAATACATGAAAAGTATGCTGAAAATTATGGCATCTATATGCTGCCAATTATATTTTTATTTTTCATTATTAATTCCTACATGATGAACAATCTTCAATATGAAGGAAATCCATAGTAAGGTTAGTGGCCCAGCTTATATCTATTTTATTTTCTGATAATTTTTATGTGTAGTGTATCAGTTTCTGTTTTAAAACCTTTGTTCTTATAGTTTCACAGGTCAATTTAAACTCATTGCAAATTGTAATTACAATTTTGACTTTTGTCTTCATGCAAACTTTCAGGTGCCACATGAATTTAATTCTGATACATTTTTCAGCATTCACATATCAAATTCGCAAGATCAAGTGATATATTTTTTCATAACTTTTGTTTACATATTACCTTTAAAAAAGTAATGAAAAATGTAAACCTACACAATTTAATATTATCTTAGGCCTGGTAAAAATGACACAGAAACTTACATACTTATATTGCTCATGTCTACATACAATTTGCTTGCCAGAATATTCAACATAAAAAAATTGATAATGGCAAATCCAGTGAAAGGAGGGAAATAGGATGTGAAAATAATTGAATGTGAAAATATCTTGTTAGGGGAACAGGAATTAATAGAAAAATGGCTTTAGTTTTATCAAGGGAAGAATACAGCAATAATCCAAGTCTGTATGTGTGCTTTGCATGTATGTATATATACACACATTTTTTTAATTTTGTGTATGCATAAGCTGACACATATTAAGACACTCCAATAACAACATTTATCACAAAATCATAGCCTTTGATCTCACAATACTTTTTTCTTTAGTTTTGCACAAGAACAAAAATCTTACTTTGATCCTAAATTATTCACCACAAACAATGTAACACTATTTGTCACACGATCTGGGCGAAGTGAACGAATGAACAACATTTTTTGAAGCTCGTTACAGCTATCCTTCCATTCTCCTGTAAATATTGGAAAAGAAATGATGTATTGAAATGGTTCTAGAATTATAATTTTAAACACAGAAGACATTTCTGTATAAATACAAAAATAGAACTGTTTGGCAAACAACTTCACTGAAAACAATGCAAAACATCTAGATAGGAACTGTAATAAAGTACCTTTAAACTTATAGCAACTGAGTGAATGCTTGAAATATACACTTGTATTTCCCCCCTTTTTTTAACCATAAAATACAAAATTACCAAGAGAAAAATATCCACTATTCAGATGTTATTGCCTTTGGAGGAAAGAAGGTCAACAACTTTGATAGCTGTTCTTGGAAACTCAAAATATACTGTTGTCAGTTCTGATCTCACATTCTGCACAAAGTTAATTTCTGTTTCACAATGACAAATTAAAAACTATTTTTGCTTAACTTACAGTTGTACTCACAATGCACTTTTGACCCTTACCATTCTTGAATTTCTTCTATAGTTTTAAGTCAATATATAAATAAATCATAGGCAGAAATCAACACAGAAAATAGCAGTACTGCATTCAAACCTGCATGCATATCTTAATATATTAAGGAGCATGATAGAATAACATGTCCTTTCACTAACATCAGTACCAAACTACTTTAATATATTGCCATTTATTTGCACAACTAAATTTAGGTACTATTACACATTGCTGTCTTTTGTCATTCCATAATGGTTTCAAGTTATCAACTGAAGGACCCCAATCTACTCCACAAATTTTCACTATTACATTCAAGAACATAAACATATGTACTGTACACTAGCAAACACTTTTCTCAATCATGAGAATAATTAAAAAAATTATTCACCAGTGCACTTAAATTTCCACGAAAGTACATATATCCCAAATGGATGTTATAAGGGTGATTGTTCTTACATGAAACATTCATCAAATCTTGTGCTCAAAAAACCAATTCCAGCTAATTTGATATATCACAGCAGATCAATCAATGATAGCTTAACATGCACATATTTGTATGTAATTAGCATACATACATATCACTAAGCTGTTCTCTGAGATTCAGAGGTTAGCTACAAAAAGAAATACAAACTTCCAGATATTTTTACTTATTGCTGTCGTATCAAACTTCTCTATTTACAGCGATCTTGACAAACAACTCATGCTTCACTGATATCCATTACACGCCATACACAAGATCTTTTATACTTCATACTCATAATCTTTTTTCTCATGCAGCCACTCCTGAATCAGATCTACCCATGTCTTCCTTGACCTTCCTCTGCCTTTCCTTCCTGCCACTTGGGCTGAAAAGATTTTCTTAGTAAGCATATCATCACTCATTCTTTCAACATGGCCAAACCACCGAAGCATATTGGTCTCCACCTTGCTAACAACATTTTGCTTCACATCACACAACTGCAATACATCTTCATTCCTCACACAATCAGATCATGTCTTGCCACAAACCCCACGTAAGTAACGCATTTCTCCAGCACACAAACGACTCCTATGTTTCTTCTGCAGTACCCAGGTTTCACTGCCATACATCAGAGTAGGAACAATTACTGTTTCATACACAGCCATGCGGGACTCTCTAGAGAACCCATCATTCCTGTGAAAACCTCCCAGAGCAACTATGACTTTCAAAGAAGAATTCACTCGCCTACTGATTTCACCATCCAACTTGTTCTCTCTGTCAAACATGCTTCCTAAATACACAAACTCACTCCCCTGATCAATCACAGTGCCATTTATACTTACATTACATTCAGTGCTACCAGTTCCTCTCTCAAACACCATAACGTTGGTTTTTCCCTTATTTATACTCAGTTTGAATTTCATGCAAACTTCGTGCATCCAAGTCAACATACTCTGCAACTCACTTTTGCTCCCTGCCAACAGGACAGTGTCATCAGCATACAGCAATCTGCACACACGGATATCACCAAGACATCATCATCATCATCATTGTCAACCATTATCAATCCACTGCTGGACGAAGGTCTCCCCAAGTTTCCTCCACAACGGTCTGTCTTGTGCCAGTCTCCTCCATGTCACCCCTGCATACTTTCGAATTTCATCCACCCATCTCCTATGTGGTCTTCTTCTGGGTCTTTTCCTGTCCCTTGGAATCCAATCTAAAATTTCGGCTGTCCATCGATGATCTGTCCTTCTGGCAGTATGTCCAGCCCATTGCCATTTCAGGGATTTAACTCTGATCATGATGTCTTCCACTCTTGTCATTTTTCGGATCCACGAGTTCCTCTTTTTATCTCTCCTGGTTACACCAAGCATGCACCTTTCCATGCTTCTTTGAGTTGTCTGCAGCCTTTGTATGTCTCTTTTAGTTAAGGTCCACGTCTCTGCACCATACGTAAGCACTGGAAGGATGCATTGATCAAACACTTTTCTTTTAAGACATAATGGCATATTGCTCTTGAAAATTATGCTGTTTCTTCCAAAAGCTCTCCAGGCAAGTTTTGTACGCCGATTAATTTCTTCATCAATGTGACCCTCACTTGATATCTGCTGTCCAAGATAAACGTACGTGTCTGTTATCTCCAGCTTTTCTCCATCAATCGATAAATCTTCATTTCTTGTAAAAGCATTGAACATCACTTTTGTCTTCTGAAAGTTCATTTTTAATCCCACTTCTTTACTCTTGTCAGCAAGTTCCTGGATCATACTCTGCAGCTCTGATGGGGTAGTTGCAAAAATGACTACGTCATCAGCAAAACGAAGATGGGTTAGATAATCTCCATTAATCTTTATCCCCTTGTTTTCCCAGCTCAGTGACTGAAAAACACCCTCCAATGTGGCATTAAAGAGCTTCGGAGATATGGTGTCACCTTGTCTCACTCCCTTTCCAATTTTTACGTGTGTTGTATTTTCAAACAGCCTAATCTTTGCACTTGCATTTTCATAGATGTTATTAATAATATTAATGTATGCATCTTCAATACCGCAGGTTTTCAGAGCCATTGTAACTGCTGATGGTTTCACCGAATCAAAGGCTTTTTCATAATCGATAAAAGCCATGCACAATGGAAGTTCATATTCCCTCGCTCTTTCAATTAGTTCTCTCAGCACGTGGATATGATCTATTGTGCTGTAGCCACTCCTGAATCCAGCTTGTTCTCTCGGTTGAGCCATGTCTAGTGCTACCTTCAAGCGGTGTGAAAGAACTTTAGTGAAGATTTTATAAACTACTGATAGGAGGCTGATAGGTCTGTAGTTTCCGAGATCCTCAATGTCACCTTTCTTATGTAGCAGGATCATTGTAGCGGTGTTCCAATCCTCAGGAATCTTTCCTTCATTAAGGCATCGAGTGAAAATTTGGGCGAGTACTGTTTCGATTTCTCCACTTGCTTCTTTTATGATGTCTACAGTAATTCCATCTTCTCCTGGAGCTTTTCCTCGCTTAAACCACTATTATTTATTTTGGCATCACGCATGCATGCGTCCCTAAATATATTAAACAGCCATGGTGACATTACACAACAGTGTCTAACTCCTGCACCAATGGAAAACCATTTTGATAAAACACCATTCACTCGTACACAAGCTCTACTACCAGCATACATGGCTTTTACACTATTAAGTAGATTCCCAGTAACACCATATTCATTCAATACCTTCCACAAAAGTGTCCTATTCGCTCGGTCGTAAGCTTTCCCTAAATCTATGAAGGCAGTAAAAACTTTCTTCCCAACAGCCAGATACTTTTCAATCATCATGCGTAATGCAAAAATTTGGTTAGTGCAGCCTTTACCAGGCATAAAACCATTCTGAACATCCCACACTTTCAATGATGTAAGACCCCATACTTTTTCAATAACAACCTTACCAAACACTTTCCCTGGCACACTCAGTAGGCTAATACCACGATAGTTCTTGCATTCAGTCTGATCACCTTTTCCTTTATACAAGGGAACAATAATAGCATCCTTCCAATCCCGAGGGACCATTCCTAAATCCCAGCACAACTGGCAAATTTCAGTTAACCAGTCAATTATAGAGTCACCACCATATTTCAACATCTCTGCAGTTATGCCATCAACTCCTGGAGCCTTACCATTCTGAAGAGATTTTAGAGCTTTACACACTTTTTCTCTTGAGAACTCTCCCGTGCTTTCATCCCTCATTGTGACATCATCTGCGTCTGTCTCAGAATCATTTTTACTTTCCTGATCTAATAACTCACAGAAGTATTCACCCCATCTGTCACTTAACTCATTGGGCTCCCATATCATTTCCCCAATCTTGTTCTTCACACAACTTACAACTTTGTTTCCCCTATTTTTCCTGAGTCTCATGTACTTTCAGAAGGACTTTCTATCTTTCCAAAAAGCCATTTCATGCCTTTCCACTTTCTCCTTCTTATCTTTTGCCTTACTGTGGCGAACCAGCTTCACGCTTCTTACAGCGATATTCATTCACAGAGACTCTACCTTGCAACATCCCCAAATAGGCTTCCTTCTTTTTTATTACTGCCTCTTCAATCTCACTATTACACCAAGCATCACCTCTATTGTTACCCACTATTGTGGTGCCACAGACCTCTTTAGCAGCAGTGACAACACAGTTCTTAAAACATTCCCACTTCTTTTCTAAATCCCTCTCACCAGACTTCAGATCCTTCAGTCGTTCTCTGAGTAAGTCAGAATACCGCTGATGATCTTCAAGGAGCCTATCAACCTTTATTCTTTCTATCCTGGGATTCTTCCTATTCCTTTTCCTCCAACCAACATTAAGTTTCACTCGTGACACTACCAAGTAATGATCAGAACCAACACCCGCACCTCTCATCACACGGGTGTCAACAACTAAGTGTTTCAAACGCTGATCGTAGACAACAAAATCTATCACACTCTTTTGACCAAGAGTACGATTTTTCCAAGTATATGTATGGATATACTTGTGGTTGAAAAATGTAGTAGATACACACAAACCATTCTCAATGCAGAGTTCAATTAATCTTTCACCATTATCATTCACACAAGGATCATTAAACTTATCCAGAACATTGTCAGAAATTGCATTCTGCACACCTACTCTAGCATTGAAATCCCCTGCTATTATAACTTTTTCTTTAGCACCAAACTGGTTCGAAACAGCTTTTAGCTTATTCCAGAAATCTTCCTTCTTATCAGAAGGTTCCGAGTCACAAGGAGCATACACTGCAACAATTACAATTCTCTGAAGTTTCACTTTCAAACGAATCCAGAGAATTGTCTCACTTATGCAACTATAGTGAATCAAGTTGTTCTTCATCTTTTCACTTAAAATCACACCTACACCAGCCTGTCTTCTCATATTATCCAATACTCCAGACCACACACTCACCGTGCCATTCACTTCTTCTACACCAATTTCTTTCTTTTTGGTTTCACTTACACACAGCACATTAGTCTATACTTATTCATCTCCTCAATCACCTCACTCGTCTTGCCATTTATACCTCTAGTATTCCATACACCAATCTTACATTCACTCAGCTGAGATCTCTTTCTCACACGCCGTTTAGAAAGTCCAGGTCGATTCCATGGTGGACCGTCCTTCTCAAGTGTGGTAGGTCCACCGTATCTCACACTTGAGTCATTCTTAATATTTGTTTTTGTCTTTTTAATCAGGTAAGTACATCAGTGTGGGGGATTAGCACACAGCTGAGGGTTCCAGTTGGTCATTCAACCTAAGGATTCTGGAACAAAACCCAGTGAGTTGGGGTCTTTTCACCAATGTCACACAGAACTAGCTTGCACCTCTCCAAGATTCACAGAGGTCCTAGTTGCTGTTGTGTGTGCCATTGTTTCCAACTTAGCGCCCCGAGGAGGCAAACCCATCGCTCACATCGCAGCACTGGCATCTAATCTAATATTTTTTTTTATGATTTTGAGAAAATGCAAGAAAAGCAAAAGAGCTTCAAAAATTCTATAAATACTATTCCCAATTTTAGTTTAGATTTCAGCACTCATTCTACTTTATTCCACCACATATTTTTTTTATTGCACTGTGGATCAAGTCATGTCCCACAACCTAATAGCCACATAAAGGAATAATCAGACAAACAAAATCTGAGAATGAAATATGTAATTCCGTTATTTCTTCTATAGCAGCAATCAAGCAAAATAACCATTTGAAGTATCAGGTAAACTGCCTTAAGCTAAAAATATATCTTGACATCTGGTAACAATGAACTGTAATGCAAAAGAAGCAGTGCTAAAGCAAAATTTTTGCATATACAGTAGAACTTCTATACAATTCAAGTCTCAAGGTCATTGCAGAAATTTGCTACATATATGGTGTTTTTGTTTTTTTGTTTTTTTTTTAAGCCATGAACTTGTTTAATAGTGTTCTTTATCTATCAGGGTTCCCACTCAGTTAGTGAAAACAAATTCCCTGACTTTTCCAGGTTTTCCAGGTGGTTTTGAGTAAAATTCCAGGTGTTTGCAATGGCATTTTGAAAATATGCTTAACAACATATAATGAGAAAAAAATACTGGCTAATTAGATACTACCCCAGATTTGCATGCAAGATATTAAAATATTGTTTAAGTTAGCTGAGCAGAAACTTGTGAATAAGCAATTCCATAACAGGATATTGAAATAGCTTTAACTCTTTTAATGCAGTGTTTTGACATGCAAGACAGTGATACTCATAACAGATTCTAAAACATATTACATGCTGCACATACTTACAATTATACCTATCCCAAGTTACTGAGTTATATAATTTGTTTTAGAAGTTTACATTCTTATTTAAAAAATATGGAGTACAAATTGGTGAACAGCAAAGGAAAAAAATTTTTCTGCACATACTAGCATGGTCTTGGCTTATCCTGCTGAATAATTAACATACCTAATGATGAAATACTGCTGTTTTTAAGTTATCTGTACCCAGAGGGGTTTTTTTTTCTCATATGAAAATAACTGACTGAGGTTCAAAGGCAACTCTAAAATCATTGAGATCTAACTGGCTAATAAGAAAATCTGTGTAGATTTTTTCTTTGTAAACACATTATAACTACACATGTAAAGTGAAACAAAAATAAGTCACTGCTTCCTTGCAATAAATTTTACACTGAATACTAGAAGAAATCACTGAAATCTAGTTAGTTTTATGCACAGTTACATCAATTTTGACAATTCCTGAATTTGCTGGTCAATTTTTCCTGTCTCCAAAAGAACCTCATGAGATAACTTTCTTTTCTTTTGCACTAAAATACTTATCTGATCAGACACCTTGCGATTTTTTTTTCACGAGTTGTATCTCTTTATTTTTCTTTTCTTTTTGAACTGCTAATGCCTGCTGATATCTTGATCAAGACATCCTCACATACTGCAGTAATTCTGCAGTTATGGGCACTGAAACTACTCCGTTATGCGACTTTATGGCATCGTATACTGTACGCAATGAAATAAGTGACTTTTCATGAAGATTCTCAACCAACATGTCTTTATTAATTGAAAAACCACTTTCAACAGGCGCATTTCCATGCGATAAAGTAAGAACCAATTTAACAACCACCCACAGTTCCTTGAAATGTTCTTTATCCTGAAGTAAAGAAGAATAGAATGCATCCAGGCGGTTATTTTCTGAAAATGCAGAAAACACATCCTTCAGTTCAGTTTTTGCTCTGTTACACAACTGTTGAAATTGTTGTTTTGCTCGATCTGCTGAAACAGAAAATATTCTGTTTTTTTCAAGCAATATATGCAACAGCAAATGCATTCTTTTTTCACAAATTATTGAATTTGACTTTATGAGCTTAGGATTCAGACTTGAAACTGCTTTGATAGCAGAAAAGTTTGTGGGATCTTGTTCTACTATTTTCTGTGTGGTTGCCACTAAAAATTTCATGCATTCTGCTCTGAATTCCTTTTTCTGAATCTCTGAAGTTTTACTTTTCATCATCTATTCATGAGCAGCAATACCAATGTCTACATTTTGCAGTTTACAGTGGTTAACCTTATCACTTAGTCAAGCTTAAACAATTTTTCTGGAATTGCAAATTCCTCCATCACCTCTTTCTTTATAAATCTAGACATCAACTGCCGGACAAGATCACATAAACTGTCATACAGAAATGGAATCACAGGATCAACTGTTTGGAATTTTTTCAAAAATGGTTCCAAAACATTAGCTACTGATGAAAAAAATGCAAACTTTGAAAGGATTAGGTTATCTTTACATGCTACTGCAGCACGTGCACATGTTGAAGTTTTTGGCAAGGTATTTGTCTCTTCAGCGTACTTTTTTATGTTGATAAAAATCTGAATGGCCCGCTCAGCCACAGCAACATTTTCAACCCACCTGACTTGGCAGAACTTATGAGGGAAAATTTCACATCCTGTTATCAATACATAATCAGCTCGCCGTGCAGGGCTATTTTTGAACAACTGATAGAAAGCTGTGAAGATATCATTCAAATTCCAGTCAGTAGCATCATGGCCTCTCCGAACGGCTCCATGTACCACATGCAGTCCACATGAACCAAGATCAAGTAGATCACATCCATTTTGTGCCAACAAATCTTCCCTTATAACTCGCAGAAATTTATGATTAACATAGGGCCCATCCATTGAAATTTGCAACAGTTTATTTAAATCTAGTTCTGAAACTCCTTCATGGAACTTTTCAATGAAATCAGATGCTCTTGCATGGCCAAGAAATACTGAATTCAAATAACGTGTACATACCTGGTTCAATGACAGACCAAAATCTAACAATCAAATCCATCTGCCCTTTCTGAGCTACTTTATTAAGGGCTTCATCAAAGCATATGACAAATTCAGTACCTGATATCTCTGATAATAAGCATTTAGAAAAATATAACGCAAGCCCAAAACAAATTATATATGACATTTTTGTTGCACCAAGACTGACCTTTTTTGCTATATCACTGTCCATAAACATATGCTGGAATACATCGCTAGCATCTTCAAAAGAGTTGTATGAAGAATTTGACATTACAAGCTTCATGGCCCAAATTACTTCTGCTCTTAAAATGCACTCTTTTGTCATAAAACTAGTGATGTTGAACATTGAAATATTAGTAGGAGATACAGTGGATGAAGATCCACTCTGCTTTGCTACAAAATCTGCTGAATATGGCATGGACGGTATCAAATCAGGAGCAGCAGCCATACTGCCTAAAGTTCCACTTTGTTTTTCTGAACAATCTCTTTGAAGTGGTGCAGTATCCAATGAAAAAAAAATTGTCACAGCATGATAAGCAGAAACTTGGCTTAAAGCTTTTATGTGTTTAGCACTTCGTTCATGGCTCAAAATCGCTTGGCGGCCCATATTGCTCAAGTTGAAACTTATTAAACAAACTTTACATCTTGCTTTGTATGGGTCATCCTGAACAGGTAACAGCCATAGTTTTTCTTCAAGCCAATCCACAACAGCCATAGTTTTATGTCAAGCCAATCCACATTAAATAGAGTTTTAGAGTTTTCTTGGAAGTCATAATAGTACCAGTCAGAAACCTTGCAGGCCTCTCAATTCGCCGATTACTTTAATTTGACACAAACGCCGTCGATAACTCTATGCAAGGCGCAAGCACGGGAGCAAATACTGGCGGGCAGGCACCACGTTGCCGGCTGTTTGGGGGAGACGGGTTGAGGGGGTTGGCAGAAACTCTCTGATCGCAGTAAAAGCATGCGCGCCAACAGGAGTCCCTCTTTTCGCATTGGCCAGAGGCTTTGGTTTGATAACGAAGTATCCGACATGGGGTTCTGAGACTGCGATAAAAAATGTTGAAAATATGTTTTTGCGGATTTTTTGCAAAACTGACTGAACCTTTAATCAACTCCATAAATCACTAACAGGAACGGGCCCTTTAAATTTCAAGCGAATTGGATAAAAGCTTAAAAAAAAACAATTTTAAGCTCGTCATCCTGCAGCACGTTTCTCGCGCAGAGTGAATTCATAACTTTATTATGCGGTTATAATAAATATCAAAATAAAAAAAATTGAAAAGGAAAAGATGTAGTCATTGAAATACTTACCACACAAACTTAAAAGTCAAATATTGAAGCGAAATCTTTTCTTGCAGAGAAAAGAGGGGAAAAAAATAGAATACGAACACTTCATCTTCTTTCTAAATAGCAGTAAAAAAAAGAATGAAAATCATTCTGCAACATATTCAGTGAAACATAAACATTTACTCCGAAAAGAGTCTCGGAACGTTAAAGAAGGCAATAACTCAGTTGGCTCCTGTTGGTACACGCAGTCATTGCGACCGCTCAAAGCCCGTTTAGTGACCCTTCACCAGTAAAAGCTCTCCCAGTGTAAAACGCACTGAGGCACGGCAAAGCTCACCAGAAATCCTCAGTAGGAGCACTACATTAAAGATTTATCCCATTAAAAATTTTAAAGGAAAATTTCAAAAGTTCTTTACCGATTCACACAAAATTTTAGAGGCCAGCTTCTGTTAACCAATTATGGTGTATGTAAAAATTTCAGCCAGTTTCATGAAGAATAGAAAAAGTTAGTTTTCACAATTTTTATCCCTAGTCTGGCAGTCAAACAAAGGCATGAAGGGGGCAGGAAATGCTTTGGTCACTCCATCGTAACCCCTTCACAGGCTCCACTCTCACTCCAACACTACGCACCCTTTTCATTTCCTAGTAGCCACCGTAGGGGTTTCCTCCCCACGTGACTGCAATGAATTCCTTTTCTAGTGCTCAATGACGGAGAACTCTGCCAAATACGTTAGTTTCACCCCCCTTCCCCTTTAACCTACAGTTCGGTCCTTGGGAGTGAACTAAACGAAATGTTAAATACGGAGAAAGATCAAACACAGAGGAAAAAGTATTTTATTTTATAAACTCCCCAAATTCCCTGACTTATGAAATAAAATTTCAAAATTCCCTGATTTTTTTACGAAAATTCATGTTTTCCCTGACTTTTCCCTGACTTTTTGAGCCAATATTTCCCCCCTGACAATTCCCTGATTTCCCTGTTCTTCAGGTAGCGTGGGAACCCTGTCTATGTATTCTGCAAAACAGTAGCTTAAATAAATTCCGTATTTTTAGATAAATCTTTAGATTAAGTAAATGGTATGAAGGTGAGTAAAAGTTGTGTTTAAATGTGATTCAGGAAAAAATAAATAAATCTTTTATGAATCCCTCATGGTCAGCTTTCATTAAAGTTGGGCATGAGACATAAAATAAAGAAACAGATAATTAGTACAGAAAATATATTGAATTCTATATAATTCACTATATAGAAACTAATGTTTCATATTTATTGCATGTAGTGCATTATGATGCTATTTATTTATTTAAATCCAAGTACATTTAAGGATACTATTATAGATTGTACAATCAGTTATACATACAGGAATCAGATATCTGAGGTTTTGATTTATTTATATATACTATAATCACAAAAATTAATATAAAACTAACTTATCTGCTGCAAAATGGTCATTAATTTCCACTGTAATATGCGTGGTATTATGTACGGCACATAATAATACCATAATAATTTCTTTGCAAAATATTAATATTTTGAATACTGACCCTACAGAAAGTAATAAATACTAAGAACAAGCTTAGCTTCCATCATGCCATGACCAAGCCTGTATTTTTGTCACTCAATCAGTGCAATAAATTTTTAAAACCAAGAAATGTTATGTTATTATCACAAACATATTTTAAATGATAACTCAACATAAGGTCGAAAGCTGAGCAAGCTCTTTTTCATATTATATTCTAAATTTAAGGAGCACTGAATCCTTTATTTCATGGAGTTTTTCAGTCACAATGGTGGCTTTCAGCATCAATCCTTGAAGGGTTTGGACCACTGACAGTCCAATGCAGGAATGGCCAACTTGAAACTCCCTGCTTTCAGTGTCAACCAAAACCTTGTCCAGAGTCATGCCTTGAGACTTGTGAATGGTTACTGCCCATTCAAGGCAGAGAGATAGTTGCATCCAGACACAGATGGTGCATCCTTCACTCCAAGTCCACTGTGAATAGTTGTGATAAGCACTGTTCATCCAATGAAAGTGGGGCCACTGTGTCCAACAAATTTGACGAAAACTATATACAGATGCTGGGGCAGCTTTATTCTTGTCTCATAAACAATGCCTTTCACAGACCTAAAGGCTCTATTTATGAGACTGTTCTTGGTCTGAAGGTTTGAACAAAGCATGACTTTGGTTCTGACTGCAAAGTACGAACCAAAATCACATAAATTTTGGTTATTAATTTTTGACTTATTAAGCAAAAAATTCTTGTACAGACCTCCTCCACATGGTACAAATGTCAAAAATGTTATATTTTTAAACTTGATTCGTTAAGACTTAACATGATATATGACACAATCTTCTAAATAAGGATAACTTTTTACTACTTTACATGTAGCCCCCCCTACACACCCACCCACACCACAAATTATTAGATAAGGCTGCACACAAAACATAGCACTAACACTCATAGAGTGCTTAATATGTACCAAGTATGGCCCTGATCAAAACAATGGTCACAAATCACAATGCCCAACAAACAGATATATGAAGAGAGCAAAAGTTGAGTAATAAGTCTCACCTGCTTGCTAAGTTTACAGGCTCAGCAATAACAGTAAACAGTACCAGAAACTCTACACTATTTATAAACTACATTTCCTTTAATGGTGTAAAACGAACAAACAGTTTAAGCCGAGCTGTAGCGCTCCATTGGAAGGGTTCGTGTGGGTTAGATTATCAAAGCCTTCTTAGAAATAAAAGCTCACATTGCTGTTATAGTTAAAAAATTGCTATTATGGAACAAACAGTAGTTCCATTCAAGTGGAATTCCATATTTTAGATATGCTCATGTAGTTAGTGTTTTATTAGTGTAGATAAAGAAGCCGTCTTTTTACACGATGATCAGTAGGATTAAACACATATCTGTAATCAATTCTAACAAAGCATAATATAATACTTTAATACTAAGCACAGATATATATCATACAAGATCTTTCAAAATGCAGAGCATATCATCATCAGGTACATCTTACATCAAGGAGAAAATTATTAGAACAGGAACAAACATGGTAATTTGAAAAATATAAACAAAGAATTAAATGCTAATGCCACGTGATATTACAAATAGTTAGGCGTGATATGCACACATGCATGCAATGTTTAAGAGATGCACAGCATGCGCGTGTACATTTTTTGGCATGTGATTAAAGTCATAATGATTGTATTGTTATTAGGTCATATTTTTGAGTACAGTTTTTGGTTAGATTTGAGGATGCCATTACTTCTCAACCAGTGTTAGCCATGTTGGATGGATACAAATTGGAGGGTCATCATTACAGCATTCGGGTTTGTGAAAGAGGATAAGTAGACTTTCGGCTGACAAAAGAGATCTTCTTGTGCTAGAGGTTGCTAAGATCTTTCTTTGTGCCCAGTCTGGATAATGCGTGCCATTATTGACTAGACGGGAAAGTGAGGTGGATATGGAATGGGTCATAATGTTGTATTTATGTTCAAGTATCCTCATTTTTAAAGTTCGTGAAGTTGATCCGATGTATATTAAGTCTTCATTTTTGTTGCTGTAGTGTTTAAGAGGAATACTGTACACACCGTGTTTGTCCATCTCACATACAGTGTCTCTGTCTTGTTTAACAAGCAAGAATAGGTTAGTAGTTTTGTCACCAAATTGCAAGTTTGTTTTCTGAGTGCATTCTTGAGAACGTTTGCAATTGCTGGGTGAAACGGCATAGAACTAATATAATTGATGTCATTCTGTTCTCTGGTGAGGGTGATGGAGTTACGTTGTAAGTATCTTCGTACACATTTACCTACATCTTGTTTGCTATATCCATTGTCCTTACCAGTTTTTCGTATTAGTCGTAGTTCTTGGTTTCTCTCCTTTACAGTAGTGCTGTGCGTGAATGCGCGCTTGACGAGGAATCTTAAGGCAGCGTGCTTATGTTGTATAGGGTGTGTAGAGTTTTTAGAAATGATGATTGTAACAGCCATCGGTTTTCTTTACGCTTTCAAAGTAATTTTGTTGTCTTTGTGACATTTTATTAGGAAGTCTAGGAATGGTAGTTCACAATTTTCTTCATGTTCAATGGTAAACTGTATTGTTGGGTATTGGCTTGAAAGTTCTTTTTGCAAAATTGTTGATGAGTTCTTTTTGGTGAGGCCAAAAGATCGGCACCGTAGCGTAAAGCGAACGCACTTAGCTAGTTATTGAGAGATCTGGGATTCAATCCCAGCGGTGTCGGATGAAAAATTTTTCAGTTGCTATTTGTTGTTTATAAAATAACGTGGACAGAGCGATGACATTGTCTATTTACTTTATCTCCACGTATTTGAAATATATTCACCATTTCTATCGTTCTTTGGATTTATCAGCTGTAATTAAATAGCATGCTTTGTTGAATGCCACTAGATGGCGACACATCAGTTGCTGAGCCCATCAATATGGATTTGTGTAGTCAGATGCTGACTGATAAACCACGAATAGCACTGTGAATTGTTGGCACCGTAGCGTAAAGCGAACGCACTCGGCTAGTTATCAAGAGATCTGGGGTTCGATCCCAGCAGTGTCGGACGAACAATTTTGCAGTTGCTATTTGTTGTTTGTAAAATAACATGGACAGAGCGATGGCATCGTATATTTAGATCAGTATATCGTCAAAATATCTTAGATACAGCAATGATTTGCATGGGATGTGCTTAATACCTGTACTTCAATCTTTTGCATGATGATTTCTGCAAGGACGCTTGATAGAGGGGAGCCCATAGGTGCTCCTTCATTTTGGCAATAGATAATACCAATAAATTTGAAATATGTGTGTATCATGATGAGGTATAACGCTTTCATTACAGCTTCGGCTTCACTGGGTGTGATATTAGTCATGGTTTTAAGGCGTATCTCTATTAGGGAGTGTACAGCGTCCAAAGGTACATTTGGGAATAAGGTGACAACATCCAGGGAAGCCATGGTGAATGTGTACATTACTGGTTGGAGATTGTAGATTTTCTTGATAGCTTTTTCAGACCTATTAATAGAGTATAAGGAATTAAAGGTCATTGGTTTTAGGAATAAAGCTAGTGCTTTTTCAAGTTTTCTGGTAGGAAGGACAAGTATAAGCAGACAGGAGAGGTCGTATTGGTTGTTCAGTCTTGTGAGTTTTGAGTTGTCCAAATAATTCAGGGACCCTCGGTCCGATTGTTGGGAATAATTTGCTGGAGATTTCTTTTGGTAATCCTCCATGATTTTTTCGTTCTCTCACAAACCCGAATGCTGTTATGACGACCCTCCAATTTGTATCCATCCAACATGGCTAACACTGGTTGAGTAGTAATGGCATCCTCAAATCTAAACAAAAACTGTACTCAAAAATATGACAATAACAATACAATCATTATGACTTTAATCACATGCCAAAAAACACACACGCACATGCTATGCATCTCTTAGACATTGCATGCACGTGTGTATATCACGCCTAACTATTTGTAATATCATGTGCCATTAACGTTTAATTCTTTGTTTATATTTTTTAAATTACGGTGTTTGTTCCTGTTCTAGTAATTTTCTCCTTGATGTAAGATGTACCTGATGATGAAATGCTCTACATTTTGAAAGATCTGGTACGATATATACACTGCTGGCCACCAAAACTGCAACACCAAGAAGGACACGAGATAGCAAAGCCAGATTTACTGGACACCTAATAACAGATACAAAGATGAAATGATTGAGATTACAGGCCCGTACGACTTGCGGAACATGCAGACATCAATAGTTCATGTAGCCCCCATTGCTGGCAATAACGGCTGCTACACGCCGCAGCATCGAATGAAAGAGGCTTTGGATGTGGACTTGGGGTATGTCGGTCCAGGCTGCTTCCACACACTGCCATAGTTCATCAGGTGCAGCCGCGGGTGGTGCTTGCCGGGTCACTCGATTGCCGATCATTGACCAGACGTGTTCGATGGGCGACATATCGGGAGAACAGGAGGGCCACGGCAGCAGTCACACCTGGTGGGCAGTGAAGAATTGTTGCACGATGCATGCCACGTGCGGGCGCGCATTGTCCTGTTGAAACATGGCCGCTGGCAGGTCCTGCAGGTAAGGGAGGACTAAAGGCTCCAAAACGTCAGAGATGTAGCAGTGGCTGTTGTGTGTACCGGCGATGCGTACCAGAGGGGTGCAGGTGTCATATCCAATTGCGCCCCAAACCATAACGCCAGGCTACGGACCGATATAGTGATGCATAATGCAGGCGTCATACAGTCTCTCGCCGCGGTGTTGCCACACACGGATCCGACCATCGTAGTGTTGCAGGCAGAAGCGGGGATTCGTCAGAGAAGACAATGTCGTGCCATTCCGTAGTCCAGGTGCGGCGTTCAACGGCCCACTGCCGCCCCACTTGCTGGTGGTGTAACGTTAATGGTAATCGGAGCAATAGGCGCGATGCAACAAGTCCCCGCTCTTGCATACGACATCGAATTGTATGTGCAGACACAGGTTGTTGCACAACACACGCTAATTCCTGCGCTAACGTTCGTGATGTGGCGGTGCGAGTCGTCAATGCCCACCGCACAACATGCCGGTCCTCTCGTTCGGTGGTGCGCTGCGGCAATCGCTTATGTCGGTCCCTCCGTTCCTCCTGCACCCACTGAATCCATACTCGCTTCGCTGTGGCTGGATGTCGTTCCACACAGGCGCCGATGTCTTGGTACGATAAACCACTGTCGTGATAAGCCACTATTCGTCCTCTGTCGAACTCCGAAACGTGCTGGAATGACTGCCGTATTCTGCGACGAGGCATCAGGAAGCTTCCCACGCACAGGTCCGGCAGCACAACACACTTCCACTACTTACACCTCGCCTTCTGTGCACCCTTCTTATAGTGCTTCTCGGTGGCGTGCCGGGCGCACATGATTTGCGTATGCCCTGCAATGCTAATCGTTTGCATGTCTACTCTCGGGCGACACATGCTGCGAATTTCAGGCTAATCGGATGCTTCCTTCTTGGTTTGCAATTTGGGTGGCCAGCAGTGTATCTGCACTTAGTATTAAAGCATTAAATTATGCTTTGTTATACATGAGCACAGATATGTGTTCAATCCTACTGATCATCGTGTAAAAAGATGGCTTCTTTATCTACACTAATTATGCTATGCACAATAAAATTGTAGGATGATATGGGTGGTGGTCAAAACGCCGACAATCAAAACACCGACAGTTCAAAACGCCGACTTGTCGAAACACCGACAAATCATAACACCGACAGTTTAAAACACCGACAATCAAAACACCGACATTTCAAAACACTGACAATCATAACACCGACATTTCAAAACACCGACAATTATATGGACTCTAAGCCGGCGAGTAGAGGAACTTTATTCCGAGCGATTGAAAAATCACAGTGGGTGGTATGGGGGATGACAACACCCAACGAATAGACATGCTTCCCCCTAGCGGTGAACGATGCAACTTTATTCATTTCTATTCCGACCGACGGCAACATATTTTTATTCTGAGATATGGCAACATCGGAGTGGATGGGTGGGAATTGGAATGCATAGGAGTTGGATATGTCGATGCTTATGTGCTGCCCCTAGCGGTGGACAATAGAACTGCATAAATTTTTATTCCGACATCTGGCAACATATCTTAATTCCGAGCTGTTGCCAAGAGTAAGTTGATGACAAATGTTTTGCCTGTCCTACCTGTTGCATCGAGGAAGCAGATGCCTCCGTTCTCATTGCTTACCATGTCCAGAATTTTATTGTAAGCCTGTCTTTGGTTTGTAATTAAGAGCGGTTCATTGGCAGCAACATATGCTTCCAAATCATTGACATTGTAATTCATTTCTCGCAGAATTTCATTGCAAAGATTGTTCGTGTTGTTTCTTTGGGAAGATGGCAGTCCGCACTGTCTGAGGCCACGTCCAGCCATCGAAAAACACAGGTTCTCTAGAAGGATGAGAGCCTTGTTGAAGATGTCTGGTGAAAAGTCAATTTGCAAAGTTGAATTTTCCCGACTGACTCTCAAAAGAATGTCTTCGCTCAGATCCTCTTTGTATTTCCCCCACAATTGAAATGGATTTGAGACAGCGCAGGTGGTCAGCCAAATGCAAAAGGGATGTCTCGGGCGCGTTGGTGATTGGGTGGCAGTTGCTTCAGTCATTGATAAGTCTCAGTGGTCATCATTCTCCAACAATCATCCTTTTTGGCATGCTTCTCTGAAGGTTTCACAAACTTGATTGTTCACAATTTTCAAGTCACCAAAAAATGTTGGTCCTTTGATAATATGGAGCAGCATTCTCAAAAAGAAGCACTCAGCAGTTGATGGATGAACTGTGTAAACTCGGCCAAGAGCATCCGTGGATTTTACTCCAGGATGTCCTTCAACATCAACTCCTTGTTTGCGACGCTGGAAAATTTTCTGGATGCATTCCAAGTGTAGTAGCGCGAAACATCACCATAAAGAATGGTTTTAGCAAATGGATCATGCTTCCAAATTTCAAAGAAAGCTGTCAGTGTTGTGTTCGGTGGCCCTTGAAGTTGCTGCTCCTGAATGTTTGGATTGAAGTAGACTCTTTGACCATTTTCAAGGTGGACACCGAGATGAACAACAGTCGGATAGCATTAATGAATTGGAAAACTGAGTATTCGCCAAACTGCCTCGTTGCTGCTGATGCATCTTCCCAATTGAAAACTCTCAACTTCATCATCAGTTGCTGTTCGTTGTTCAAGCCCAAAAACTGCTTGATCACTTCCCTTTTACATACTTGCAGATGTACTTGATGGCTTTGACAGTCTGGCAAATTCAACATTTATGTGCGCCTGGAACATTTTGGACAATAGTGGAGAGTGTGGAACCACCCATCTGTTGTCTATGTCCATCTTCTGGTAGGTTTGGCCAATGTGCATTTTGATTTTTGTTGAGAATCCACCATCTCCAGGTTTTCTTCTCCTGTACAAAGAATACCCATCTTGGCCTGTTTGAGTTTCCTGGTGCAGTTCCCGTGGATACTTCGTGGAGCATTTGCCATCCACCATGCAAGGAGCTTTCATGTTGAGTGCACTACATGGGCTGTGGAGCATGTTTTTTGTAATAACTTCAAACAGCAAAGGGTCTTGTAGGAAATCTGGCAATTCTGCTGATATTACCGTGTCAATTTCAGTAGGTCAGATTTTTCTGATAGCCAGATGAGGATGTGAGCATGCAGAAGGCCTTTATCCCATCCGATGCAGTGTATGGCGAACAGCAGGTGCAGCGATCATTTAAGGGGATCCTTGATTAAGATGTTCTGTAATTTGCAGCACTGTTGCCCTTCTGTTGTATGTTACCAGTCTGGACACTCTCCGTTCCGCCCGAGGAGTCACTAGTCGATGACGACCACACGTTGCACGTAGAGACCCATTTTTTGGCTGACAGTCCAGTCTTTAAACACTTTAACAACAGCTGCTCTGGAACACTTCACGAAGGCGGCGGTTTTGGTGATACTCGCTCCATGGTTCCGAGCTCCTACTATCATCCCACATTGAAAGTCCGTCAAATCGCATTTTTTACCCATCTCATCACCAAAAAATCACTTCTACTACTGTCCCAAGCACTAAGGTTTCCCTTTTTATATTAGCCTCTCCTCTGGCGGCAACAGCGTGCATCCATAGCTGATTTGCTTAAAACTGTCAGGTGGTCATAATAAAGTGGCCACTCAGTGTATGTAGATGAACTGGAGGTAATCAGGGGCAAATGCCTAGACTACATGCAAACATAACTATGGCTGATCCTGTATTTTGGGATAGAATACTAGATTGTTTCCTGGCAGGTGACAGCAAACAATAAATTTATATTACAAATTATAACTATTACTTCCACAAATTAAATGACAATAAACTGACTTTTTTATCAATATATGGATAATGGTACTTGCCATGGAAACATGATTTTTGTCACATAAAAAGAAATAGCTGGTTCCTAAGATATTGAAATATTTGAGACACAATGCCCTTGAAAATTGTACAGTTTCTTCCATAAGCATCGTTTGGTTGTTATCATTCCCTTCTATCACCCACCCATTTGTGCATCCACTCCAATGTTGCCATCTCTCGGAATAAAAATTATAAAGTTCCATCGTTCAACACTAGGGCAGCACATAAGCATCGAGATATCCAACACCTATGCAACCCCCTTCCCACACATCCACTCAGATCTTACCATCGGTCGGAACAAACATTAATGCAGTTCCATCGTTCACCGCTAGAGGCAGCACATAAGCATCGACATGTCCAACATCTATGCATCGCCCTTCCCACTCATCCACTCCGGTGTTACCATCGCTCAGAATAAAAATATGTTGCCTTCGCTTGGAATAAAACTTCATAAAGTCCGTCGTTCACCACTAGAGACAGCACATAAGCACCGTTTGGTTGTTGTCATCCCCTTCTATCACCCACACATTTGTGCATCCACTCCGATGTTGCCATTCTTGGAATAAAAATAATAAAGTTCCATCGTTCACCTCTAGGGGCAGCACATAAGAATCGACATGTCCAACACCTATGCATCCCCCTTCCTACCCATGCACTCAGATGTTGCCATCACTCGGAATAACAATTTAAAAGTTCCATCGTTCACCGCTAGGAGCCGAACATAAGCCTCGTTTGGTTGTTGTCATCCCCTTCTATCACCCACCTATTTGTACATCCACTCCGATGTTGCCATCTCTCGGAATAAAAATAATAAAGTTCCATCGTTCACCGCTAGGGCCAGCACACAGGCAACGACATATCCAACACCTCAGCCCCCTTCCCAATCATCCACTCAGATGTTGCCTTCGCTCGGAATCAAAATATGTTTCCATCGGTCGGAATAAAAATTTATGCAGTTGCATCGTTCACCACTAGGGGCAGCACATAAGCATTGTTTCGTTGTTGTTATCCCCTTCAATCACCCAGCCATTTGTGCATCCACTCCCATGTTGACATCTCTCGTAATAAAAATAATAAAGTTCCATCGTTCACCGCTAGAGGCAGCACATAAGCATCGACATATAAAACACCTATGCATCCCCCTTCCCACTCATCCACTCCGATGTTGCCATCGCTCGGAATAAAAATATGTTGCCATCGGTCAGAATAAAAATGTATGAAGTTCCGTCGTTTACCGCTAGGGGTACCCACATCCATTGATTGGGTGTTGCCATCCCCTTTCCCACCCACTCTGTTGTTGCATCGCTCGGAATAAAGTTCTTCCACTCGCCGGACAGTTATATTAATCCATATAATTGTCGGTGTTATGGTTGTCTCGGTTAGGATTTGTCGGTGTTCTGATTGTCTGTGTTTTGAACTGTCGGTTTTATGATTGTCAGTGTTTTGAACTGTCGGTGTTATGATTGTCGGTGTTTTGAACTGTCGGTGTTATGATTGTCGGTGTTTTGAACTGTCGGTGTTATGATTGTCAGTGTTTTGAACTGTCGGTGTTATGATTGTCGGTGTTTCGGCCTATCGGTGTTTTGAACTGTCGGTATTTTGATTTGTCGGTAATTTGATTGTCGGTGTTTTGATTGTAGATGTTTTGTACTAGAACCGATGATATCAAGAAAATGATCATGTAGTATAAAGAGACATTATCTGTTGTTTCTTTGGTGTGTGAAATTCACAAATTTGTTGGTGATGGAGATCAAGTCGCACCCCTAGCTCCGCAGTCAGTTGTTCTAACCAATTGAACTAAAGCAACGTAATGTATCACTGCAGATTTGTCGTCTTGACAGATGCTTCACCTCTGTAGTATGTCACATCATTTCCCTCTTAATTCGTTTTTGTTTTTTTGAAGAAAAGAAGAAATGTTGATTAATTCCAGATGATATGTGGACAAACATCTCACATTTTTTGAAGAACCCAAAAGCCAGTAGATTCATTTTCCACAATTCTACACCAATGTGAAATTCACAAATTTGTTGGTGACAGGGATCTAACCCACGTTTCCTAGCTCCAGAGCCAGTTGTTCTAACCAACTAAACTACTCCGATGGAATGCATTGCTGCAGATTTGTCATCCAACACGTGTTTCACCTCTGTAGTACATCACAGGTGTTTGTTAAGGAGATTCCTCCAGGTATTCGATAATTAAAAGACAAGCTTTCAATCATAAATCCTAATTCACCTGCACCCATGCAACAAAAGCTTATCTTTTGAACTATCAGATGCCTGGAGGAATCTCCTAAATGAACACCAAGGAAACAACAGATAATGTCACTCCATACTACGTGAGAATGTATAAAACACAGACTCCATACCATGTGAGCATATCTAAAACACAAACTTCCATGTGAACGGAACAACTGTTTGTTCTATAATATCAAATTTTTTGAATTATAACAACATTGTGTGCTACTATTGCTTCGAAGGCTTTGATAATCTAGCCCAGATGGAGCGTAGACTCCCGATGAAGCGTGAAAGCTCGGCTTACACTGTGTGCCAGTTTTACATCATTAAAGAAAATGTTGTAGTACAGTAAACATTAATTATAAAAAAACAAAAAGTTCTGCACTTTTAACTTTCATGCTCATCAGTTCAGCAGATAAATAAAACATAATTTTTGCTTAGGCTGGAGAACTAGTCAGTTATTCTCTGCAAACTACTTGAGTTAGAAAAGGCAGCAGGTCTGTAAAAAGTCTCACATCACTGCAAGGAACGGAACACACCATCTAGTACACTAGTTTTGTTAATCTAGAGCTCACTTTTAATTCCTTGCTGATACTCAAACATTTTCTTTTTGGCATTTCATATTTGAATTGGTCAACTGTGAACATAAAAGTGAAAAAATGCTTAGACATACATAAAACTAAACACTCCACTTCCCCACCTCTCCCCCTTCCCCAACAAAATTCAAAAGATTTCTGGGGGCTACACATTGAAGTTAAATTTATAGTATACATGAAACAATGCTTTTAATCTTGTTGTTCAACAACTCCCTGTGTGTACTGAAAAAAATCAGGGGACAAGGGAAAGCTCTTAAATAGCTCCTTGACACTGCAAATTTTCCCCTGTCATAATTACTCCAATAACTGCGGTGGAAGAACAAGAATTACATTGGGAATGTGGAGCCTGTGTACAAAGAAGCAAAACTATAGATTAGAAAACAAGAGGTTTTTTTGTGATTCCAGGAGTAAACTAGCCAACACATGTAGATTCTGAAATAAAAACTTTGCAAGACAGAAATTGGCTTCATTAAATGGAAATTGTTTTACACTGAATTTTTTTACAAGTTTCAAATTCCCCTGCCCCTGAAATGTTTGCAAAATGGTAAAATTCACTAAATAGGAGTTAATTATACATAAGTCTAGCAGAAATCAGCATATTAAAAACCATAGGGGGAAATTGCAGCAGAATCTGTATATAGTATATTGATATAAGTAAAAAGACATACTTATTTTATATACATTACACGTGTACATAAAGCTAGTAATTTTTGTAATCTGCAGGAAATGCAAACAAAATGAAAGAGCACAAATCATTTTCATATTAAAAGCTTTACCTGGAAGATGCACAGTCTCAGGCTCAGGACTTATGTACCAGTTCAGCCAATCCTTGGGATTTTGCTCAAAAGACAAAGTAACATCAAGAAAGCGAGGAAGTTTTTCCATTTCTGTAATATTATCCCAGGAGTTATTAGACAACCACTGTGGACATGGGTTTGCAGGCTGTGATTTTCGATCCAGCACCTAATAATTAAAAATGCATTACACAGTGAACAAAAAGTATGACCTTACAATGACAGTATCTATCAGTAACATAGTAATAGAAAAGTGCAATACCCAAGTTTTTTTTTTAAAGTACATATTTTAAATACTTCAGAACGAATAGAGGATTAAACTTTTTAGTAAAATCTTTGGCATACATATGCATGTAAAAAATCTTTTTAGATGTTATGAAATGGTAAAACATACCCCTTTTAAGAAGTTAGAAATTTATTGATAGGCTTCTGTTAAATGGAAGAGATACAATTTGTTGATTTTGTAAATATATCTAACTGTAAAAACAGTTTTATAAAAACTTTAAAACATTTGAAGAACACATGAGTATGATACCTAACTCATCATGTGAATGTGAATGAACATGACAGTGAGCCTCATTCTGACAAAAACTATTTCTTCAGTACTTGTATGTAAAATTGTAGTCAGTGCCTGAAATACTTCAACCCTGAAGAACATATGGATTCATCGCTGCTCTGGAAATATTTGGCCATTGCCACAATATTAAGGAATGAAATCAGTGTATTTATTTAATTTTACCTTCCAATTTTCTTAGCATTAGTAACAGCATAAATCATTAATTATCTTGGGTGATCAATCATCATTCACACAAAAGGAGTCATTCATTAATGATCATCCAATTCCAGGTTGTCACTATGCTCAGTGAATAAATCATTCCTTGCAGGGAACTCATGCCTATGACCAAAGTGCTATCAAGGCCACAGTTCTTTTTCGCCAAACTCCCCCAAAGAGCATGAGCTCTCCATCATTCACCATTCACAACAAACCATTTGCCAGAAACTGTTCAGTGGCAAATGGTTCGAGTACACAATTCCAATGAATGGCATTCATGTATTATTTTCATTCTTATGGTTCACCATTATTTCCTTACTGACTTCTGTTTTCTCAATCACATAACAATTGGCATTTATTAATTTGACATTACTTTCCTTAATGAAAATTTATTTCTGAACTTGGGGAAAAAAGTTCAACATGCTGCGACTTTGGTGTGTGTTGTAGTAATGGGGACTTGAATGACTATTCACAGTGTTCACAACCATTCACCATTCACTGTGAGAGGGTCATTTGTTGTAAACAAATTGCTCATGAATGGTCCATCATTAGTCAGCACTCATTACATCATACGACTTTATAATTTCATTATAGTAAGTTACATTTTGTAGCTTTACAATTCATTTTACAAATTTGTTATATCTTAACTTTCATATTTTGGAGGAAAAGGAATAGGAAGAGACCCAGGATAGAAAGAATAAAGGTTGATAGGCTCCTTGAAAAACATCAGCGTTATTCTGACTTACTCAGAGAACGACTGAAGGATCTGAAGTCTGGTGAGAGGGATGTAGAAAAGAAGTGGGAATGTTTTAAGAACTGTGTTGTCACTGCTGCTAAAGAGGTCTGTGGCACCACAATAGTGGGTAACAATAGAGGTGCTGCTTGGTGGAATAGTGAGATTGAAGAGGCAGTAAAGAGAAAGAAGGAAGCCGATTTGGGGATGTTGCAAGGTAGAGTGTCTGTGGATGAATATCGCTGTAAGAAGGGTGAATCTGCTAAGCTAGTTCGCCACAGTAAGGCAAAAGATAGGAAGGAGAAAGTGGAAAGGCATGAACTGGCTTTTTGGAAAGATAGAAAGTCCTTCTGGAAGTACATGAGACAGGAAAAATAGGGGAAACAAAGTTGTAAGTTGTGTGAAGAATGAGATCGGGGAAATGATATGGGAGCCCAATGAGTGAAGTGAAAGATGGGGTGAATATTTCTGTGAGTTATTAGATCAGGAAAGCAAAGATGATTCTGAGACAGACACAGATGATGTCACAGGGAGGGATGGAAGCACAGGAGGGATCTCAAGAAAAGAAGTGTGTAAAGCTCTAAAATCTCTTCAGAATAGTAAAGCTTCGGGAGTGGATGGCATAACAGCTGAGATGTTGAAATATGGTGGTGACTCTGTAATTGACTGGTTAACTGAAATTTACCAGTTGTCCTGGGAGTTAGGAATGGTCCCTTGGGATTGGAGGGATGCTATTATTGTTCCCTTGTATAAGGGAAAAGGTGATCAGACTGAATGCAAGAACTATCGTGGTATTAGCCTACTGAGTGTGCCAGGGAAAGTGTTTGGTAAGGTTGTTATTGAAACAGTACGGGGTTTTACATCAGAGAAAGTGTGGGATGTTCAGAGTGGTTTTATGCCTGGTAAAGGCTGCACTAACCAGATTTTTGCATTACGCACGATGATTGAAAAGTATCTCACTGTTGGTAAGAAAGATTTTACTGCCTTCATAGATTTAGAGAAAGCTTATGACCGAGTAAATGGGACACTTTTGTGGAAGGTATTGAATGAATATGGTGTTACTGGGAATCTACTGAATAATGTAAAAGACATGTATGCCGGTAGTAGAGCTTGTGTACGAGTAAATGGTGTTTTATCAAAATGGTTTTCCGTTGGTGCAGGAGTTAGACAAGGTTGAGTAATGTCACCATGGCTGTTTAATATATTTATGGATACATGCATGCGTGATGCCAAAATAGATGATAGTGGTTTATGTCTTGGTGATATCCGTGTGTGCAGATTGCTGTATGCTGATGACACTGTCCTGTTGGCAGAGAGCAAAAGTGATTTGCAGAGTATGTTGTCTCAGATGTACGAAGTTTGCATGAAATTCAAACTGAGTATAAATAAGGGAAAAACCAAAGTTATGGTGCTTGAGAGAGGAACTAGTAGAACTGAATGTAATGTAAGTGCAAATGGTACTGTGATTGACCAGGTGAGTGAGTTTGTGTATTTAGGAAACATGTTTGACAGAGAGAACAAGTTGGATGGTGAAATTAGTAGGCGAGTGAATTCTTCTTTGAAAGTCATAGCTGCTCTGGGAGGTTTTCACAGGAATGATGGGTTCTCTAGAGAGTCCTGCATGGCTGTGTATGGCAGTGAAACTTGGGTACTGCAGAAGAAATAATAGGAGGAGTCTATGTGCTGGAGAAATGCGTTACTTACGGGGGGGGGGGGGGGGTTGTGGCAAGACACAGTCTGATTGTGTGAGGAATGAAGATGTGTTACAGTTGTGTGATGTGAAGCAAAATGTTGTTGGCAAGGTGGCGACCAATATGCTTCAGTGGTTTGGCCATGTTGAAAGAATGAGTGATGATATGCTTACTAAGAAATTTTTTAGCCCAAGTGGCAGGAAGGAAAGGCAGAGGAAGGCCAAGGAAGACATGGTTGGTTCAGATTCAGGAATGTCTGCATGAGAAAAAGATTATGAGTGTGAAGTATAAAAGATCTTGTGTATGGCGTGTAATGGATATCAGTGAAGCCCAAGTTGTATGTCAAGATCGCTGTAAATGGAGAAATTTGATATGACAACAGTAAGTAAAAATATCTGGTAGTTTGTATTTCTTTTTGGAGCTAACCTCTGAATCTCAAAGAACAGCTTAGTGATATGTATGTATGTATTAACTTTCATAGTCTCGCTGAAGTAAAATTTAAAAGAACAACATTTTGAAGTATGATATCAAATTCATCATGTTGAATCATGCAGGTACACAACTGATTTGACAGGAAGTATGTACACTCACGGACAATGAAATTTGCACACCAAGAAGGAAGCATCGGATTCAACTGAATTTTTATGGACGTAATGATACAGATGAATGATATACATGATGGCAAAAACAGAGCTGCAGGACAATTACAGAGTGATCTGTGGCACACAGTTCGGTCATCTTTAATAGAGCGTTGCACTACCTCCTGCGGCGATACAGGCTGCAATACAGTCCAGCATGGAGGCGAACAGATGCCTGATGTTGTCCTGTGGCAGAGTGGCCCAGACGTGTTGAACAGTGTGCTCCAAATCCTGGATAGTGCAGCACGGTGGCAGCTGGCGTTTGAACTGCTCCCACACATGCTCGATAGAGGACATGTCCGGGGAGCAGGCAGGCCATAAAAGTGTCTGGACATGACGTAGGCAGTCCTGAGCAACCTGAACCGTGTGCAGGTGGGAATTATCCTGCTGGTATAGCGCACCTGGAATCCTGGCCAGGAATGAGAGCACATGGGGCTGTAGGATCTCATCCACATACCGCTGGCCCGTCAATGATCCACGTACCACTACTAGAGCTGATTGGCTATCATAGGCAATGGCTTCCCAGACCATAAAGCCTGCAGTGGGGGAGATGTGGTGCTCGATAGTAAGGTTGGGATTGTGCCGTTGAGCTCCACACCCGGACACGACAATCATCTGTCCCCAAACCGAAGCAGCACTCATTGCTTAACACCACATGTCACCAGTTTGTGGCATTCCATGTCGCTCTGGCCTGGCACCACTGCAAATGGAGCCGGCGATGTTCCGGTGTTAATGGCAGCACACGTAAGGGGCACTGGGATCGCAAATTCGCTTCCGCAAGGCGTCAGGAAATGGTTCGTGGGCACACAGGAGCCACTAGGCCTGTATAATGGACTAGATCCCCGTGAGATCCGTTTGTGCCTGGCACACGATCCATCGATCCACTCTACTGGTAGTTCTCCTGGTCCGTCCAGAGCCGCTCTGCCGTCTGGCAGTGGTGTCACATACCCACTGCTCCCAACACAATCAGATGGTATGGTCAGAACAAACCATGTGGTGAGCTATACGGCGTGCCGACCACTCTGCGGTTTTCAGCCCGATGATCAGGCCACTTTCAAAGTCTGTAAGTTGCGTAAATCGATGTCTCTAACGTCTACCCTGCATTCTTGTCACTCTGTACTCTTGCTTGCATTTGCTGGTGCTTTTTGCTTTTATGGGGCATAGACTACACGCCGTTTTATAAGGCTGCCGGTTCGTGCTTGCAGCACCAGCACAGGGTGTGCAGTCATGCACAATTGCACCAAATGTGGACCATTTGCATACCCACACACACTCTAGCTATTTTCAAAGTTTTGCAGTTGTAGCATGTTTTCTTCTAGGTGCGCAAATTTCATTGCCTATGAGTGCATGATAAAACTAAATTTTAAGCATTGTTTTCCATTGTTCAAAAATGACATCAACCAAAATATTTACTAAATGTTTGTGATGTAATTTTTCTTGCAAATGCAGTGTTTTAACATACTGGCAAATGTGCATCAAGCCTTTCTACTTAAATAAATTATTAGTAACTTTTTGACCATTGTACAGTTTTTTCTGTCAAGCCATACCTGCTTGAAACACAGATACAATAAACAGCCACTGTGCTCATGACTGAAGTACTCATCAGTAGTTTCTAGACAACTGTCAAACATCAATGTTGCTGAAACTTTGTAATATGATATATAAAACCAAAATACATAAAAATGCTTTTTACAGAGAGGTTACCAAGAAAAGCTAACAAATGATATTACAAATGATTAAAAGTAAAAGAAGTACAATATAGGATATAAGATAAATGAAAAAATGCACAAATGACAGAAAATGTACTTACAACACCTCCTCTCAGGAAAAAATGATATTCGTCCTTATTAAGCCTTCCAGCATATTCAAGCAATTTGGTGCACATATGAAATGCTAACAACAATTTGTGTTTTTCAAACATGGCACGGCATGCAAACCTGAAAAAATATAATAATCAGATAAATGTTTTCATTGTAAAGAACAGCTCAATCTATGCAAAATTATAATGACTTTTGACATCAGTTTTCATTAGGAGGAATCATGAGTTATTCATTTTGCATTTTTTTTCTATGCATTATGTAAAAATTGTTCTCTCAGAAAGTAAACATTTTGTTGCACAAACGAATGAAATGCATATTTCTTATTTTCCTTTATTTCAAAATCAGTCATACAGGAAAAATTAAAAGCCTGAGAGAATGATTTGCAGCAAATAAATAAACACATAATAACAATACATAAAAATACATCGCTTTTCTGTTTAGTCATGTATGTATTTATTTCCTTTTAGGTTTTTGGTGCACTTTTGATGCATTTCAAAATTTTAAAAGTGTATACACTCTTTCTGTTTAGCTCTTTGTGTGTGACATTGTCATACAAAGTTCATCCATTGGAATGTTTATATCTATATTGACTTACTGCACAAAAGTTATTCAAAAGCTATTCTTGTTGACAAAAGTTATTCTTTATTGTTTGCTTACCTTCAAAGTCAGAGTTGGTGGATCAATGGAAACTGTTTCAAGTATCACCATATTCTTTATAACACAATTCCCAATTTTGGAGCAAGAGTGCAAGATTTTTTGGCTTATTTCTTCTTTTCCCTTATGATGTTGTTGCAAGATGCACTCTGCTAACAACCATTGTCATCATTATGTCAACAACCGTTTTTCGAAGCTAAGGATAAAGAAGTTCAGATTACTGAACCACTTAAACTTCTTGCTTCAATGCAGGAGAAGCCAGATATTACCAAATATCTGGCTTCTCCTGATATTTGGTAATATCTGGCAGTTTTTAAGTTGCATCTGTGAAATGCAACTTAAAAACTGCCCATAACATCAAGAAAGCCATATGTAATGCTTTATTTGCATTATTAAGAGCTGTTATTAAAGATACGAGAAAAAATATTGCAAATGGAACTGTATAACCTACATCTGTTACTGGCTGAAATGTCACCAGATTTTTCTAACCTAGATGGCGAAACTTGGTCTAGGAGTTACAATACGTCATTTACTCATAAAATGACATTGGAATGAAATTTTGAAAACTATCAAATAACCTCAACAATAAAAGAAATTTTACTTCGCAAAATTGAAGATACCTGTACGGATGATGAAGTAACATCTAACCTTTCTTCTTTTAAGCCGAGCGAAATTCAAAAACGGATTTTACGTTACAATTCGAATTTTGCAATATTGAAAAAGTTACCAGTATCCAACATTGTTGTGTTGGTTGAAGAGTCCCTGATAAAAAGCGATTTAAACATTGATCAAAAAGAAACAATTAGACATTGTGTCAGCCAAATAATAACATCAAAGTCCTTTCCACCATTTAAACCCAATCTCAACAGAAGAATATAATGCTCTAAAAGAATTACAGTGAAATCGTGATATTGTCATTACTAAAGCAGATAAAGGAGGACAAGTTGTTATTCTGGACAAAAAACAATATGCAGCGGAAGTCGAAAAACTTATTTCTGAAGGACCCTACAAAGAAATAAAAAATGATCTATTAGAGAAACAATTAAAAGAAGTTTGGGAATTGATATCAAGTTGTGTAACTCTTGACCAAAGCTCAAAAAGTCATCTAAAGCCGTCATATGCCCATTGTCCACGTTTCTATGCACTTCCAAAGATACATAAGATTGGTAACCCTTTCCATCCCATAGTCAGCAATATCAGCTCAGCTACACATAAGTTGACCAAGTTTCTATCTTCAAAACTATCCACCTAAATGACGGCTTCGAACAAAACAGCTGTAAAAAATTCCATTGAATTTGTTAATCGACTAAAATGACATCCATACAAGGATCAGTTCATGTTATTCTTTGTTGCGAAATCCATGTTCACAAGTATCCCACTGAATGGATCCGCCGAATCATTGAAAAATTGTCTCACTGAACATCATTTCAGCCAAATGGAAGCAGGAGACATTTTGAGACTGGTGGAAATTTGTACCAGACAAAGCAGTTTCCTTTTTCGTGAAGCTTTTTTCCAACAGGCAGAAGGCCTTGCAATGGGTAGCCCACTGTCGCCTATTTTATGCGAAGTCTATATGCGTCACTTTGAGGACAAACTCTTTCAGCTTGTTACATTTGACCAGCGGATTCGATATGCAGATGATACTTTTGTTCTCTGGAACGGCATGAATTCGGAAATACCTAAATTAGTTGAACTTATCAATTCAATTGATCGTCATATACAGTTGATGATACTGAAAATAATGGCTGCTTACCATTCCTTAACGTCCTTGTGTCACGCTCTGAAGGATCCTTTAGTACAACAGTTTATCAAAAACCATTTACTGTTTCCTTACCCCCACATGCAAAATTAAATCACCCATGGAAACAAAAAATATCTGCCTTGCATACATATGTATATTGCGCAATACATATATGCTCAACTGAGGATTCCTTGCAGAAAGAGCTTGATTTTCTTAAACCAATTGCAGTATACAGAGGATATACTCATTCCGTTATAGACAAAGCTGTCCAAAAATTTAGGAAACCAAAGCTCGTCTGCTCGCTCTCGCCGATAGACCACCCAATACAACAGAATTGGGTGGTTATCCCATTTGCTCCTCAGATTTGCTTCGGAATTTCAAAAATTCTCAAGAGTTTTAATTTCAAACCCATAAACAAGATAAATTTTTACGGATCAAAATATTACGTCGAAGACATAAATTCCTGGGGAATTTATCAGATACTTTGTGAATGTGGACAGACCTGCAGGGCTTTAAGTTTCTGTGTGAAGGAACACGTGAACTATGTATGTAACTATGAACTGAAGAGGTCATCTATAGCCAAACATTGTCACGAAAATAACCATAAATTTTTGTTTGGAAACGCTACGCTCATTGAAAAACCTTATTCGACTATCAAGCTTAAGCTTTCCACAGATACTGGAACTCTTCACTATGACATCGACTCCAATTCTTTCAAGAGCGTGGAAACAACTCACCAAAAGCTGTGACCGTTAGAACTCTGATGATGTTACAATGATTTGAATGTTTACACTCCATTCGTCCTCATGATGACGAGTCAAACGCTCTGCGAAACTATAGTTGATGTGCAATAAACCTTTGATTGTGGTAAATGTTGTTATTTTTATTTGATCTCAACACCACAAGTTCTGTAGTCATAAATTATATGCACTCTGTTAGTCGATATCCTAACACATTTCAATGCCCAAAATTATCTTCCCAGTGCTCAAATGCCCAAAATTATCTTCCCAGTTCTAGTGCTGCCCCCCAACTTTGAAAGCAGGATTTCTTCCAAACACTTTCGCCTTATATGCGAGTATATACAGTAGTTATTTTACTCCAATGTTTAACATGCATAAAATTTAATAGCATGTTTTTGGCTCTCACATAGTATAGTAATGTATTTTAAGAGAAAATTACGAGGGTAGTAATCAACAGAAGACAACACTATTGTATGACAGCATGCACAACACTACAAATTAAAATTCTCATTCGAAAGAAAATGTAGACAACCAGGCTGAGTGTGATCTTGAACTGTAAGATTCAGGTACATACATATAACTTTCCACTCTTATTTCAAAGTGTGAGAGAAATTGGTGTTTTATATCACGCATCTAAAAGGAAAATTAAGTTAAGTGACTGAGCACTGTGAGGCTAATTTGGGGCATTTAAAATGTGTTAAGATATCAACTAACAGAGTGCATTTTGCAATAACATCATAGGGGAGAAGAAGAAAGGAGCAAGAAAAACCTGTGCTCTCTCTCCAAAATCAGGAACTGTGTTGTGAAGAACATGGTGATATTTGAAATAGTTTTAGTTGGTACTTCCACTCTGACTTTAAGAAAAACTAAAAAAGAATAACTTTCATCTCAGATGGTAATTCAATATAGATATAAACATTAAAATGGATGAACTTTGTATGAAAATTCCACAGAAAAAGTGTATAGACTCTTCAAAATTGTGAAATGCATCAAAAAGTGCACAGAAGAAAACTTAAAATAAAAGAAATATGTACATGATGAACAGGAAGCTAATATATTTTTACATACTGTTATTTTGTCATATTTGCCCCATAGAAGTTTAAGTTTAAAAACTTAGAATGCATTAAATAAATAAATACTTAGCACCAGATTTTAACCACCTTCAGTGCACCTCGTTGTTGTTTTTTTTAATTTCACCATTTCCTTTTTGTAGCTTTGGATGAGGAAAATGAGTTGAGCCTCATGTGCCAGCATATTTTTGGAATAGTAAAGGAATTTCTAAGTATCCAGCAATTATTATAAAATATAAAGTTGCATTCAAAATCTTTAAAAATTTTGCATGTAGCTTAGATAAGATATATTCAACATACAGACTGTCTTCAGAATAATAACACCTTACTCAAAGAGTGAAATAAAACATTATTACTCCATCATAAATATATTTTATAATAATTATTACTTAATACAGGCTTTAACTTGCAATTTAATTACAACTCCTATAAGCAAGCATAATTAAAATAAGTGCTTTCTAATTCTACTTAAAATGAACCAAATGGAGGTTTTACAAAATGTTCATATATACTGTATAAGTAAATGAATAAAATATAATTCTCAACATTTAAAACTATGTTGCCATAGCCACAACAATCAGAACTAGGATTTTCTGTTGTACAGCAGTGGCACACACATGACATAAATGAAGTGCAGAACAATGGTGTAACTAATTGAAGGTAAAGTAGATCACGCTCTGTTACATTAAAAGTTATAACTTTTAAAAAGCTTATAACTAGGGAGACTTTGACCTTACCTTAAGTCTTCATCACATCAAACGGAAGACTCAACGAAGACTTAAGCTAAGGTTGAAAGCTCCCAAACTATAAGCTTTTTGAAAGTTATGATCTTCTAACACAACAAAGCATGATCTACTTTACCTTCAATTAGTTATGACTCATTATGTGTTTTAGCCATCATTGTCATGTTTCAAAACTATGGCACAATTAATTGATCTCTCTATCAGCACATAAGTTTTCTGAGCAGATGACATGGTGACCAGTAAACTACTGGCAATTTAGTGCACAATTCTGATTGCTGAGAATAATCTAGTGAACTTTCTGTGCATTTATAAGGAATATTTCTTCCTTTATTTCTAAAAGTAATTAATTGGAATTCACTTTGAAAATCCAAATTCTTTCTATTCCAGTCTTTGATTCTCCATTATCACTTGGTTTACTAATTGTGCTCTTTTAATTTGTGCAACATTAGACTGATAATGTTATGCAGAATATGATTAGCTTCAAAGCTTTCAAAGGCAAAAGAATTGTGATTATTTTTTTGTTTGTTTACAAAATTTGTATTACTATATTAACAAAAAAGAGAGCAATATTTTTCTAAGGGAAAGAATTTTTCAATTTTCATCAAAATTTTTATATCTCACAAAGACTGTATATTTTTTACAAAGTTAACTGAGACAACACTTCTTCGACCTTTGCTGGAAAGTGTTAACCTTTACTTGGAAACATATGGGTAGCAAATAAGGAATACAGAAAATTATACAAAATTAAATCACACAGGTGAATACATAAACATATATTGAACAATAACAACATTTCTTACTTGTAAACAGCATAAGTGTGGTATTCATTCACTTTTATTATTCGCCCTTCCAGTTCTGGGTCCCGTGGAGATTTTTCAATGGAAGAAACAAACAAATTAACATAAGAATCCAAAGAAAATAGGTACATAGGATCTATAGAGCTCGTATCAGTGAGAACGAAGAAGAGAATTGATGCTCTTTGAGCTGAAGGTCGATAACCCTGAAAATAAAATCAAACATTTCAAATTACATAATACATATTCACTTCACTAAAGACATTCATCATTTAAATTAACATGACACATTTTCAGCTGCAAAGATGAATGAAAGAAAAGGAACACTAATGTTCAACCAAACAAAAAAACTCTATTACATTTGAAAGAAACACATTAAGAGGATTAGTAACGCAAAAACACATTATAACTTATCATAGTAGCAGTACTTAATAAAAATGTTATGAGCATAAGGCAAAGAACAGCATCCTTCCCTAATTCACCATTATTAGCTCCAAGGCAGGAAGGTAGGAAGCCACATCTACTATTATGTTCAAAAAGTTCCGGAACTTTTTGAATATTTGCCAAATGTCATTGAATTACATCATTTCCCCCTGAGCAAGCAAAGAACATCATGTCACCGACCAGCCAGAACCGGTTTGATCCAGATTCAACACATACAGCGTATGTGCATATTTCGTGATTACAGGCATTCGAGGCTCTCTGTCGTGAGAACAATGATGTCGAATTTTAAATAGCATTCAGGTGTAAAATTTTGTGTTCTGCTTGGAAAATCTTTCGCTGAGACTTTTCAAATGATTAAGTCAGCGTACGGTGAGAGTGCAATGAGTCGAACTAGAGTTTATGAGTGGCATCGACGCTTCAAAAATGGGCGACAGAGTATCGAGGATGATGAGAGGTCTGGACGACCTTCAACATCTACAATGGATGAACACATAGCCATTGTCAAAGAAAATGTGAAAAATGACCGTCAAAAAACTGTTGCAGCGATTGCAGAAGTTGCCGGCATCTCAAATGGAAGTTGCCATGCCATTTTAACAGAGAAACTGGGCATGCATCACGTGTGCCAACAAATTGTTCCCAAAAACCTTACACAAGAAAAAATGAATTGCGGGGTTAACATCGACGCAGTGGATTCAAATCCCAATCTCTTGAATCGATGGATCACTGGCGATGAGATTTGGTGCTTTCTGTATGAACCCCAATCTAACCGACAGTCAAAAGTTTGGAAATCACCGTCGTCACCACGACCAAAAAAGTTTAAGGCTGACCGCTCCAAAGCAAAGGTCTTGTTAATAGTTTTCTTCGATTGCAAAGGTGATCGTACACAAGGAATTCCTTCAACATGGTCGTATAGTCACTAAAGAACAGTACGTCAACGCCCTGAAATATCTCCGAGAATCAGTGAGACGCAAGCGACCAGATCTTTGGAAGACCAGCTCGTGGGTGCTCCATCACGATAATGCGCTGGCTCACAGATCCCTCCTGGTGTCCGATTACCTGTCCAAATATCACATTCCCGTTCTCCCACAACCAGCTTATTACCCTGATCTCACCCTGTGTGACTTTTTCTTTTTCCCCGGATGAAAAATTTTCTTAAGGGGCGACGCTTCTTAAGTTCCGAAGAAGTGCAACGAGATGAGACAGAGGCACTGGAGGATGAGGCAAAAGAAGGCTTGCAATTCAATCTGCATTTAAATCTTTGTATGAGCACTGGCAAAAATGCATTGTTGCACAGGGTAACTACTTCGAAGGAAAGACTGCATAAATAGGTATTATCTGTACTCATTCTTTTTTAATATAAAAAGTTCTGAAATTTTTAACATACTGGTATATGTCAAATATTGTATTTTTCATGTGGAAGTTGAGTCCAATTTTTTTTTTCTTTATCTAATTATGTAAGTATGGTAAGGGACAGGAAGGGGGTTACACATCAATTTGTCACGTGCGTCAATTCGTCGCGTGAGTCAATTCGTCACGTGAGTCAATCCGTCGCGAGAGTCAATTTGTCGACTGCGCCGATTTGTCGAGCGCCAATTCGTTGCGGACAAATTTGTCAACAACGTCAATTCGTCATGTTTACAAATTTTGATTACATACAAAACAAATGCAGGAAAATGTACGATTTCGAACGTCTTTTGCCTTGATCAAATTTATAAGGTTTGGACACTCAGACAGGATAGGAATATTACGCTTTTTCTTTGGCACTAAAAATATTAGACGGTTTTTGGAATGGGTGGGGTCCGGGGAGGCAGAGCCCCCCCCCCCAACACACATACATGTTTCGTAAAATCTACAGATTTCAATTCAGAACCACCAAGTTTGGTAACATAGTACTGTAACTTAGATGGTATACGGTTTTCGGAACAGTTTGGGGGCCGGGGGATCAGCCCTCCCCATACAATTTTTTTTTCGTAAAATCTACATTTCAAAATTGTCTTTATTCTTCAGTAAAAAAAACATTTCTATGTACATGACAGTGGAATTCCGCCAATAAATACAGTGGTATATACATCAACTGGAAAGTTCCAGTGAAACGTAAAACAAAATATTGTTAAAATCATAAAATTATTTTTCCACAAAGGGCGAAGGAGGGGCAGACAATAAAGCACGAGCGATACAAATGCAAATGCATACCTATAGTACTGTAGACAGGCAAAGACATGATTCTATACTATGCACAAATTCCAATCAAGCATTACTACCATACTGAAGATTAAACATGCACAAGGTACTAATTCGCGACTGCTTATAGCCCATTGAGTTGCTCACGGTGGTCGTTAAACCTCCAATCAAAAAAAAAAAAAAAAAAAGGTACTAATTCACATAAAAGACCATGGGTGAGAAGAAACTAACAGGTGCAACAGTATTTAGAAATATGACAGTAATGGTAGAAACAATTAAGCACAAATACTTATCATATGTACAAAATTATGCAGTGACATGAGAGAAATATGCTAAACGGCCCCAGGAGGGCAACTTTACAAAAAAAAAAAAAAAAACAGAAATCGAACAGTAATGCAATGCATAAGTGTCATATCATATGTACAGAACGACACAGTGACAAGGAAGAAAGCTGCTAAACATACCCAGAAGGGCAGCTTCTCATGAAACAGAAATTAACAGTGATGCTACATTCAAAATTTACATCATACGTACAGAAGAATTCAGTGACAAGGGGGAGACCATAAAATCTACAGTTTTCAATTTAGAACCACCAAATTTGGTATATTATCTCATGGTACTCTAACTTAGATGGTAGATGGTTTTTGGAATGGGTCAAGGTCCGGGGGTGTGTGTGTCAGAGCCCCCACATACAATTTTTTTGTAAAATCCACAGCTTTCAATTTAGAACCACCAAATTTGATATACTATCTCATGGTACTCTAGCTTAGACTGAAGATGGTTTCTGGAAGCGTTGGAGCCAGAGGGGTCAGAGCTCCCCATACAGCATTTTAGTAAAATCTACAGTTTTCAATTTAGAACCACCAAATTTGGTATACTATTTCATGGTACTATAACTTCGACGGTAGACGGTTATTGGAACGGGGGGGGGGGCAAATTTTCGTAAAATCTACAGTTTTCAATTCGAACCACAAAATTTTGTATCAAGAAACTCTAATTTAGACGGTAGTCGGTTTTTGGAAGGGGTTGGAGCCCGGGGGTCAGAGCCTCCCTCATTAAAAAAATTCGTAAAATCTACAGTTTTCAATTTAGAACCACCAAATTTGGTATACTATCTCATGGTACTCTAACTTAGACTGTAGATGGCTCTTGTAAGCAGTTGAAACTCTAAGACTGTAGACGGTTTTTGGAAGGGGTCGGAGCCCCCATACAAAATGTTCGTAAAATCTACATTTCAAAATTGTCTTTATTTTTCAGTAAAAATGACATTTCTATGTACATGACAGTGGAATTCTGCCAATAAATACAGTGGTATATACATCAACGTTCCAGTGAAATGTAAAACAAAATATTGTTAAAATCATAAAATTATTTCACCACGTAGGGCGAAGGAGAGGCAGACAATAAAGCACGAGCGATACAAATGAAAATCTATACCTACAGTATTGTAGACAGGGAAAGACATGATTCTATACTATGCACAAATTCCAATCAAATATTACTACCATTCTCAAGATTAAACATGCACAAGGTACTAATTCACATAAAAGACTATGGGTGAAAAGGAACTAACAGGTGCAACAGTATTTAGAAATATGACAGTAATGGTAGAAACAATTAAGCACAAATACTTATCATATGTACAGAATTATGCAGTGACAAGAGAGAAATATGCTAAACGGTCCCAGGAGAGCAACTTTACAAAAAACAGGAATCGAACAGTAATGCAATGTACAAGTTTCATATCATATGTTCAGAACAATACAGTGACAAGGAAGAAAGCCGCTAAACATACCCAGAAGGGCAGCTTCTCATGAAACAGAAATGCAACAGTGATGCTACGTTCAAAATTTACAACATATGTACAGAAGTATTCAGTGACAAGGGGAAATAATGCTAAATGTACTCAGAAGGGCATCTTGTTACATTAAATTATACACACAGTGACTAATATTTAAAAAATATATTCAACATAATGAAGACGACATTGCGTGGGCAGTAAACTGTGCAGAAGGAAGAATTATATACAACATCATAAAACCCAACATTATCGAAGAGAACATGGGAAACATGGTGAGCTATCTCCACTAGCACATTAAACAGAATAATCACAATTATCGAACCATGTGGGTGAAAAGGAGACACCACCTAGGAGCCTCATACCACCAAAATTAATACATAAAATCATGATTTGTGACAGTGAACGTGGGCGACAACAAAAAAAACACCTATAAGTTGAGATGTAGCTGCAAATTGTGGATATGGGACCACCCAGCCGATTGGGCCCAGGTGGATTGAAAAACGCTATCGGTGTTTGTTGAGGCAGCACGAGAGTGCTCCATTTGGAGAAGAGTGGTTAACCATGCTAGGAAGAGTCTCCGAATGATAGCACTTGAATCCTGAGGAGGTGGAGTAAGAGCAGGGAGGCGTTGTTGAAGATGGAAAGCATATACAGTGAACTTCACAAGAAGAAAAATGTATCGGCACACAGGAGGCAAATGAGTAGGTGGATGCTTAGTTTGGAGTAGCCAAGCATATGCAAGAAATGGTAACGATCGAGCACAAATTCGATCAGCAAGACGAAATGTTGTGTTTAGGACTGGCAGGAGTATGGGGCAAAATAGGTATTGCCCTGAAGTCAGGAAAAATACCTATTCTATGGGGCAGAATAGGTATTTTCGCTGACTTCAGGGCAAAAGGAGCAATGTGGAGAGGTGAGAAGGGTCATGTGAAGTAGTACTGATGGGGCGAGGAGACGAAGGTGAAGAAATTGCCAATGGACATTGAGTTCAAGAGGGGAGGAAAGGGGAGAGGTAGAGGCTGTCCAGATAGTGGGGAGAAGAGACGGAGAAGCAGAATGAACAGAAAGTGGAAGTGCGGGAAGGGAAAGAAGAAGCCAATAAAGAGAAGAGGACGAGATAGAAGTAACTAGAACCGGGAGCTACGAATGAGGAGAAAGAACGGTATAGAAAGAGGGGCGAAGGGGACCGAGAACAGACCATCAGGGGAAGCGAGGAGTGGAAAGAGGCTCCAAAGTGCTGTGCGAAGGAGAAGATATTCGTTAGCAAGAGTAATGGTTGGAGATAGAAACAGGGAAGAAAGAGGTCTCCAGGTTAGATCAGAAGTTACGAGAGAACGGACAGTTATCACACCAGAGCAGATCCAATGAGGAAAGTAAAAGTAAGGGAGGTTAGGAGGGTGAATAAGAGAAGAGAAGAAGAGAGGTTCATCTAGGAGATCAAGAGTTGAAGAAGGAAATGAACGGAGAAGAGGAAGCGAACGAAAGAAAGAAAGGCCCTCTCGCAGGACAGGAGGGAGGTGGACGGGAGAAGAGAGTATGCATCCATCTTCAGAAACAGTAAGAAGGTGAAAGATGGGTCACGGGAAGAAGCTAGGACATCCAAGGTAGTGGTAAGGGACAGAACAGTTGAAGTGGCAAGGCGAACGAAATGAATAATGCGATGTGTTTTATAAAGCACAGCTGGATCAGGAAGCTGGATGCCACCTAATGAGGCTGGCAAATGAAGCGTGGCAGGTTTAACCCAGTGATGTGAAGACCAGATGACGGAAGTTGAGAGGTGAGTGATGGTCATCATTTGTGACACGGGCATAACCGTCGACATCCAAGAGTATTCGCATAGGGAGATAAGTTGTCGACGAACAACGGCTGCTCATTGACGGAACGATGTGAAAGAGCAGGCCTTACTCCAGTAGGCAGCAGCCCGTTGTATCCGGGGAAGAAGAGCAGTCCAGGTGGTGGATGCAGAAGCCAAGGGCAATCCGACATACGCACCGAGGATCTTCTGTGTAGTGGCTGTCCACTGCGCACCCCAAGGAGCATCGGTGCGGGCAGCCCACCATGCCCCGCACCATAAGCCAGTACTTTTAGTGGCATTCAGCGCAGCTCCAGATATTGCAACAAACTGTTGATATACAGAATACAGGCAATCAAATTGAGATTCATCCCGGACGCAAAAGGTCACATCATCAGCATAGGCGGTGAAAATTATCCGATGATGACGAGTACTAGCCACTGTCGGCGGTAGGACATCCAGGAGTGATCTTCGGGCTGCTAACAGGAAAGGCTCGAAAGCGAGAGCGAATAGCTGGCCGGAGAGTGGACATCCTTGCCGGATGCCTCGCTTAAACAGAATTGGAGCGGTTAGAAATGTGGCCGCTCGAACATGGAAACTGGTGCCCTGATAAAGGGCCAAGAGAGCGGAAGAAAAGGCAGGAGGAAAGCCAAATTGTGAAAGGACAGCAGAGAGATAAAAGTGAGAAACGTTATCAAAAGCGGACTTTTGATCCAGATTGAGAAAGGCAAGAGGTTTCAGAAAAAGAGCGAGCGAGGAAGTGAAGATGAAGGAAAAGAGAAACGTTAGTGGAAATAGTCCGACCAGGCACAGTGTATGTCTGGTCGGGGGAAATAACGAAAGAGAGAACAGAATTAAGGCGACGGGATAAGAGTTTTGTATAGAACTTATAGTCAGTGTTTAGGATAGACATAGGGTGCCAGTTTCCAAGATCCAAGAGGTCACCCTTCTTAGGAAGGAGGATGATGTGTGCCAAAGTAAAGTCGGGTGGTAACGCAGGAGAGGAAAAAGCAGTCGAGAAAACGCAGGCAGAAAAGGCAGAAGGCACGGTAGAAAAGCACGATAAAAGGTCAGAGGAAGGCCGTCAGGTCCAGGAGCCACATGAGGATTGAGAGTAGTGAACGCCTCACGGAGTTCGCGAAGAGAGAAAGGGGAGAGTAAAGAAGTAGATAAAGTAGAGGGGACCTGAGGAAGAGAGGAGAGAAGAGGAGAAGCTAATGAGGATGAAGACTGTGTTACCGCACTGTACTTGGCAGTGAAATACTGTCTGGTGAAAGTGCATAGCTTTGATGGGTTTGAAGTGATGGAACCATCCTGGAGGCGAAGATGACGCAAAGATGTAGCAGAACGATGTTGAGATTCCAAGGTGGTTAAGTAATCGTGAGAATCAGCTGTAGGGGAGAGATGCAAGAAATGCATCCTGCAGGCTGCATCGGAAGCCCGAGGAAGAAGCAAAGCTTGGAGATCTGCCAGATAGCCGGGGTATTGCGGATCATCAAGAGAGAGCATTGACAATGGAGCACGTAGATTCGCAATTTTCATATCGCTCTCATTCCGAGAGGCATGGGAGTAGCGCCGTACAAAAAGGACCAAGTCATGTTTGACACTGAGCCACAGTAGCATTGCGTCTGACGTAGTATCAAGAAGGGGCTGACGACTTCGGAGGAACTCACGCACAGCAACACAAAATTGTTGATCATCCAGGAGCAAGTCCGGAAAAGTCCATACTCGTTGAGTCCTTGAAGGTGAAGGCGAAACACACACCGACAGACTGACAATACTGTGGTCTGAAGCGGCGGAAGGATGACGGGCAGCAGCTGCGACCGACGGGAGAAGAGCAGTCGAAACATAAAATTTATCCAGCCGTGCTGCCGTAGTGCTGCCATGGATGGAAGAGCGTCAGGTAAAAGAGATTTCTGACGGGTGTAGATGCTGGAATGCATCAACCAATTGAAAATCATCTACTAGCTGAGAAATCTGTAATACACGGTGCCTGCAGTATTCACCAACGGCTGAATTGCAGTCAAGGGCCGGCAACAACGTACAATTGAAACCTCCGCCGATGAGAATATATTCAGACGGTGGGATGCATGACAGCTCTGTATGGAGTGTGAAGAGAAGATCAGGTAACAGACGCTCATCACAGGGAACATAAATGTTAAAAACATGAAAGGTCACGTTTTCAATGCAAAAGACAATGACCTTGAGGTTGTCCACATGTAATGCACGAACCACTGGCGTCGAAATGAGAGGGAGTAGGCGGTGATGGATCCCAAGTGCAAGGCCACCATTCCGTCCAACTCGATAAGCATGGTGAAAATCATAGGGCCAAGCCCGCCAACGAGAGAACAAAGTAGTAGCAGAGCAATTGGTCTCTTGGAGCAAGAGAAGATCTGCGTGTAGAGGCGCCAAGTCCTCATACACTAGGGCGTTTCTAGGAGAAGCAGAGAACCCTCTGCAGTTAAGTGTGACCACCTTGAATTGGTAGGTCCATCCCAAGTCGACACGCACGTGCGCTGGAACCTGTAATTTTCTTCGCTTGCTTCTTCATTCTGTCAACACTAAATTTGAGATCGGGATAGGAAAGCACAAGATTTCGAAACACAGATGTCACACTAGAAACTTGGGTTAGAACAGTAGGAAGATCAAGCATATGACGTGCAACAAACTGATTAAAGAATCTAGGATGTTTATGAGAGCATAATACTTCATATATTTTATGATGAGAAAGCGGACCTACCGGTATATCCGCCTTCGCTTCAGCTAGGTACAGGAGAAAAGAATCTAGGGAAAGCACTGTGGGTGGAGTCTTAGAACCTGGAGTCACAGCAGGGTGTTGACCTGTTCGTGGCGAAATACATCGTTGAGAGTAGGAGCGGGAAGAAGAGTCAACAGAACGACCTCTTGCAGCACCAGTGCGAGGAGGGAGCGGAGTCTGCCAAGCAGGCTTGCTGGCAGTGGTAGGGTCAGAGTCACTGTCAGAAGAGTCACTAGCAATACCACAGTCCATATCAGTAACTGTGCTTGGAGTGTCTTCATCCGACGGAGGGTGAAGGTCAGCAGTCAGGTCAGCTGGAGCTGCAAGGAACGTGGGCGCAGCAGTCGGCATCAGACGAGGAAAGTCCACTGTCAACAATTGTGGGAGAGGACCCCGTGGAGGAGGGCCCGATGGTAGAGCGAGTTGATGACGTTCTGGAGACACCTGAGAAGCGGTAGGGGTAGACGACACAGGGCTGTCACGGGTGACTTTTGGTCCTGAAGACTGAGGTACAGCAGGGCGGCGGAAGCGCTCACTTTGTTGATGGCCATACGCCTTACAAGTCTGACAATGAAAGGAGGTTAAAACGTCGATGCGTCGGATCTGGTCTCCGCATTTTACAGTGAAGAGAGTAGGAAAAGTCTTGATATGATCATCCGAAGAGAATACTACTCGTGCAACTCGTCGGGCACTTTCAATCAAACGATCATCCTCGTCCTTTGGAGCAGCGGAGTGTGTGGTAATGTTACCCACAACACGACCGGATTACATTAGGAAAGCACAAAGCATAGCATCTGTGACTTCAGGATGTACTGTGTACATCAAGACCGTTACTGGTCTTTGGGCGACAGGCTCAGGAAATAATTGGTGATCACCAACAACCAGCCCAGTCTGTAAGACAGAAGTAGCATCTGCCGCATGAAAGAAATAAACAATGACACTCGGCCCTCTGCGCGACATATGACGTATCGCTGACGGAGAGAACTTTTGTTTCAGGGCAGTAGAGTACATTTTGAGTGGTGTGTCCGGCAGTGCCTCAAAGCACACACCCAACTCAGTAGCCGTGATGAAAGAAGTACCTGCTGGAGAATCCACTGGAATTTCGATCACAACCTCTTTACCAGAGTGACGGGGACATGAGGTTTTAAAGCTGCGGCTTCCTCTCACATGGAATTAGACTTGGGCTGAAGACTTTGGGAAGTTACAGCTGAAGAATAGGAGCGAGGAGCAGTAGAAGTGGAGGTTGAAGGCAGAGGAGCACCGCCATCCATTGAAGGCAGAGGAGCACCGTCATCCATAGTGTCCATGACATCATTTGTCACTATATGAGAAGCAGCTGGGGCAAGAGCTGTAATAATGACGTCAGGGGAGGAAAACGATACGGCACCAACGGCTGACGTCGACCCGGAGGGCAACGTGACAACGCCACCGCTGGGCAAAGTGCCATGATCACCGGAAGTGATGTCAGGGTTAACAACACCACCGGATGACGCCATGTTTAATGGCGCCGAGATAACTAGGCTTCTACCAGCTCAGTAGGAATTGTAAACACTACGATAAGAAATGAAAAAAGGCACTCACCACTTCGGGAGATGTCTGAAACAAATCACCAAACCTTTATAGTGGAGGTAAGCACAAACTCAGTTATCCTAGTAGCCGAAATACTTGTTATTCAAACAAAACTCGCGGAGCACAATTTCCGTTTCAATTCAGAACCACCAAATTTGGTATACTATCTCATGAATTTCTAACTTAGACCGCAGGTGGTTTTGGAAGGGGTCGGCGCCCTGGGACAGGAGCCCCCATACAAAATTTGCGCGAGATCTGCAGTTTTAATTTAGAACCAACGAATTTGATATACAATCTCATGGTACTGTAACTTAGACAGTTGATGGTTTTTGAAAGGGGCCAAGGCCCGGGGTCAAGGGGCCCCCATACAGAAGTTTTGTAAAACCTTCAGTTTTCAATTTAGAACCACCAAATTTGTTAAACTATTTCATGGTACTCTATCTTAATTTGTAGATGGCTTTTGGAAGGGTTCAGGGCCCGGTGTCAATTGGAAACTGTAGATTTCCCAAAAAGTTTTGTAAAATCTACAGTTTTCAATTTAGAACCACCAAATTTTGTATACTATCTCATGGTTCTCTTACTTAGACTGCAGATGATTTTCGGAAGGAGTCGGGGCCTGGGGTCAAGGTGCCCCTACACAAAATTTTCCTCAAATCTACAGTTTTTCATTTAAAACAACCAAATTTGTTATACTATCTCATGAAACTTTAACTTAGATTGTAGAGGGTTTTGGAAGGGGTCGGGGCCAAGTGGCCCCCATAAAAAAATTCCATAAAATCTACAGTTTTCATTTTAGAACATCCAAATTTGGTATACTATCTCATGAAACTGCAACTTAGACCTCATGTGGTTTTTGAAAAGAGTCGGGGGCCCCCACACAAAATTTTCATAAAATCTACAGTTTTCAACGGTAAACTGTTTTTGGAAGGGGTCGAGGCCCGTGGTCAAGGGGGCCCCATACAAAATTTGCATAAAATCTACAGTTTTCAATGGTAGACTGTTTTTGGAAGGGGTCAGGGCCCGGGGTCAAGGGGGCCCCATACAAAATTTTCGTAAAAAGTTCCATTTTTACTCTTAAGATCTGCAACACAATTGAGCACTCCAATACCCTATCTACGTTCTAAGGCGCTCTTTGGCCCTTTGAGACCCTTGCGCCATAAACCACCAACTAACCAACTTACGGTCTAAGTTAGAGACTGTAGATAACAATAAAGTGCAAAAATATGCGGTTCATGGTGTATTAAAAACACAAATCAATATAATTTAGCTTTCACTACCAACGGGCGGCTTATCAGGCAGAAATATAATGTAATATAAATACTGAGTTCCAGATATTCAAAATTTAAAACGGTAAGAAAAGATGATCAATGTCAAGTCGTACGCATGTGACATCACATAGGTACATTACATTTCTGTGTTGCGGGATTCTCAAAAGCGCACGCCAGATGTACGGCAGTTCTATAGATGTCTCCTCGAACTTAGGTATTCCCATTTATTTTTCTTTCTTTTTTGTTTCGTAAAATTAAATTAACTAAGTAAAAAAAAATTAAAATAAGTCTACTGGAAAATTGCAGGAATATCTTTTTCATTGATTAACTTTCACCTGCTGAACTTAGTGATTCCAAAAATAGTAATATGTACCTGGCAAATACCTGGTATCCCTGCTAGTACAAATTATATTAATGATTTCTTTGCATCCAGTTCAATCTATTATGCTGACCACTTGTCGAGAAGGATCTTGGTTCAAATCCCGGCGAGTCATGGACGTTGTGATTGACTTCGGCACTGGCTTCCCAGGAACCAGTGGCCCAAAATTAGGAAAAACGGACTGCTTATAGCCCACTGAATTGATCATGGTGGTTGTTAAACCTCAACTAGAAAAAAAAAGATTGCGTGTGTCCATTGCTATTTGTTATGGAGCCGTATGAAAAGTACGTTTTTGATATCAACATGTCCACTTCCATGAAGGCTGGCTATAAAATGTTAGGGGACCGTACAAAATTGCACTTTGGTTTTCACCTTGTCAGCGCTTCGATATATGGTTGAAGTATACGCATATATAGTTGGGCCATTTCAGCCTATAGTTTGGTTTATATAGAAAATAAAGATAATATTACATTTTTACTCAGTTACAACACATTAATCCCAAAGGCTATTTCTTGAAATCTGTAATCTGCCGTGCTCATATTCACAACGTTAACATAACATGTCAAGTTATAAATGTTGTAGTTTTACTCTGTCACAAAACTTTAATTACAAGACCTTAGGCCTAACCTTTTTTAGAAATTTTTAGTTCGACGTATTCATAAGGTTTCGATAACATGCCAAGGTTATGGTACTGCGTTTTGACAGAGGCACAAAAATGAATAAACAGACCTTAAGCCTTTTTATCAGTTTTCAATCAACCGTGCTGATATACATAAAATTTTCAGAGAAAGTCAAGTTTATTGTGTTGCGCTTTTACTTGAGTACAAAACAATAAACAGCCATTAACTTTCATCCGCTGAACTTGGTGATTCCTCAATTCATCCATTAACAAGTCTTTTAAGTAATTATATGCCATGGTCATATTGATAATGTTTGATGACAAGTCAGGTTAATGATGTTGTGCTTATTAAAGATTTTTAAAAAGGTATAGATGCTAATAATTATTGTTTGAAGCCTAAGTAAAAGCTCATTTTTAACTTGACTTGTCATGTAATCCTTATGAATATGGCATTTATTTTATTTTGTACATTTTACATAGCGTGTGCATTTTTTTTTATGTTTTGGCATTTGTTTTATTTTGTGTTCTACTTGTTACATAGCGTTTCACATTTTTGTTATGCTTGTGACTAGTGATTGCATTTTGAATTTTTATTTGTTTCACATTTTGGATTACATTTCGACATTTCATGTTTTTGACATGCTATTTTTTTTTTTTTTTTTTTTTTTTTTTGGCATTGTGTTTTACATTCTTGCATTTTTGGCAGAATTACATTCTTGAAAAATTCAAATACAAGTTAGTAAAAGGTATAATTCAATTAGTGAAAAATACCAGCACATTTTAGTAAAGGGTAGAATTATAAGAAATTCCTTTTAAAAAGTCTAGCATGTTAACATTGTCTCTGTGCGCCAAGTAAGTTTGAATTCCTTTTTATCTTGCCAGCATTTCTCTTCTGGGTGGATTTGTTGGAATCTGTGCTATCACTCTTTCAATTTTAGCCATAGTTGTTCTCTGCTCTTTCGCAATTTCACCAATTGTTTTGTACAGTCACAGTTTTTTCTTTCCCAGATTTGTATTCCAGCATCTGTACCATTCTTCAAGTTTGTTTTGTGTTTTGGAAAAGCCAAGTAAATTGTTTTCACTTGCTGACCATATTGTTGGTGGGAAAAGCGGAGGGCTTCTACTCTGATTGTTTCTCTGCTTCCATGAAATTTCCCAAGAACATAAATTTCCCCAAACCACTGAACTACAGAATCTGTATATTCTAGTAAAATTGATTTCACTTCAAAAGCAGCTGGAATTTTATCAGATGAAAGAAATGCGAGTGCTTGCAAATGTCTGACTTTGAGAGCAAACTCACTGTTTTCCCCATAATCCAAGGCTATGCCAGAGGATGGATATTCCTCCGCACATTTTTTTCCGAGATGAAACCAACAACATTTGTGTGTGCTGCTTCCAAATTTTTTTAGCAGCATTATAATGGTAGCTATTTTAAAATCTATCATTATACATATATTGTGGCGCAAGCTAAATATCATAGTCTGATGCATAGTCTTGTAAATCCTACAAAAATCTTGTATAATAGTATAATATTCTTCATTCTTGCTGGAAAGTAACCCATAAACTAGTGGGACAAATCTTTGCATCTCTGGATTCATTTCAACCATAGCATGAATGGTATATAATTGCCTAAAAAGGGTTGGACAAGTTTTAAATGTCCCATCCATAATTCAGAGGGGTGCTTCTTTAAGCTTTCGTAAATTATTTTCTGTTAAAAATAAAATAATTCTTTGTTCTCCAAATGCGCTATCTCTGCCAAGAAATTTCGTACCATCTCTTTCCTGTAAATCTATTGGGACATCGATCCCTTCTGAAGTCGTAGGCTCCGCAGGCATGTCTTCTCTTCGTATTCGTTTTACAACTTGCCTAGTGCATCCATATTAGGCATGTAAGCTGCATTTACTGTAGCCATTGACGTTGTCATGGTTTGAATAATTTGTGCAGGGGCTTTGTCCGTATTTCTCGCTCGTCCTTTTACTTGCGCTCTTGCAACAGCAACATCACTTTTCTCCGGTCTTAGAGCATTATTTAGTTTCTCATTGCGCATCCTGTGTTCATCTCCAATATGAACAATACTTGCAAAGCCAGTACAATTTCCATAATTTCTTTCAATACAGTGCCAATACTGTAAATCACCCCGCACTCTGTTATGGCAAAATAAATACCCTTTCCATTTCAGCAAATCATTTCCTTTTTGTGAGTTAACTATGTTGCATACTTCATCTGCATAGTGCCTTCGGAAAACAACGCACTTTCTCTTTCCAAAATATTTAGAATGATATATTTCCACTATTATCACTTGACAACGCACAACAAAGGTTTCAACAAGCAAGGTCCCTGTTCGTCAGTCAACTATGAACTGATGAGCAACCATTCAATAAAACACTCAGAATACATACGAACACGTGAACCCTGTTCCTCCAGTTAGGGTTTAGACGAAGTTCAAGATTTTTGTTTTTTGTACCTGCGCTCATCCGGGGGAGGGGGGTAGCAGGTGCAGACTGGGCTGCTGTACTTTGGGCTGGTAGGCGTCATGCTAATTCTCAAAAATAAATTCAAATTCTTTTCTGTGCTGCACCATGCATATGAAAGAAAATTGTTATACTGAAAAGACAATTTGTTTACCCCGTAACATATTTTAAAAAAAAAGACCTACGTCCCTACGTGCCAAATGGTCTGTAAGCCAAACACAGTTTTTCATGAAATACCTTCCCCCAACTTTCTAAGTTCAGTCCGTCTCGTTCGACTTATTTTTTGTACTGCACCTCTCTTTCGCTAATTGTAGTTAATTGCCGTGAAATGGGTGTTTTATGTTGGGCCGTATTATCATGTGTCCTGAATACTATACTGAAAGTGGTGAACCCCAGGCGAAAAGTATTCCATCAAAAGCAACAGAAACCCAATGCCAGAGCAAAACTTTGTTCGTTGGCATTACATCCAAGCAATTTAGGCGAAGTAGGAAGTGTGTTTTTCTACTACGACACCAGAAGATTGTCACGGATTCTCAGGCAATTACGATACACATGTGTCCTTAGGACTTCTCTTTCAAGACGTCCAAAGGCTGGCACTAGGGGATGGGGAGGGATACAGTGTGGTTATTCTTTTTTGTTGGAATTAGAAATTCCTAAGCTCATTCTTCCTTAAAACTTTGCCTGGTTATTAGTAAGTACTGTCTCATGCCTCAACCATTGCCCAGATTTGTTGTTTTTGTTTTCATTCTTTGAGTTAACAGCGGGAAAATATCTGAACTGCACTGTTTCAGTTGGAAATATATTTTTACTTCAGCAACAGGGCTTCATGTCTAATTGCAAAATTCTTCAATAGAATAGACATACAAAATTTACCTGAGAAAACAGAGTAATAATAAGGAAAATATTCTAAAACCAAGAAAAGAAATTGCGTAGCCGATAAAGCTAGGTAGAGGAACATAAGGCTCTGAGAAAAGGTTCATATTTAAAGAAACCTGTAGTTGCCTAATGAGTAAGTGGTATAAATCAATACAAAATCATGGGCTGTATTTAAAAAAAATATATAAGCAAGTAGGGATCGTGGCTGTCCACAGTTTCCCCTTTTCATCCTGTCGACATCACAACCACCACAGAAAATAAAATAACCAAAACATAACAAAATTACCCATACAAAGTAAAATGCCCAAAACATAAAAACAAGTAACCACACAAAATGAAATGACCAAAACATGGTAAGGAATTCTGTTAAAAGCACAATGAAGATAAACAATAAGAGAAACATATGTTTTTAAAACTTAATACAAGTGTCAAAACTGAAATAAAAAATAAAATAAAAAAGAAATATTCCAAATTTCATTGTTACTTTAGATATTTTAACCTGTAGACATTTTGTAAATCGTACTTGCACTCGGTCAAAAATGTTACTTACAAGGATATATTACAAGGTGTGCATAACAAATCAAGTTAATAATGTTACGCTTTCACTTAGGTAGCAAATATTAATTATTAGCCACTAGGCCTAGCCTAGGCCTTTTAAAGAATATTTAATAAGCGTAACACTCTTAAATTGATTTGTCATGCAAACCTCATATGATCACAGCACTATGAAAATTACTAAAAATGCATATGCCTAGGCCTTGGGAGTATCTATTAATGCTTTGTGCTCGAGTAACATTTCAACAGAATTAATTTGATTTTCTATGAAACTATATAAATATCAGCTTGGAGGACTGAAAACTAACAAAAAGCCCTACGCCTAGGGTCTGCTTAATAGTTTCAACCTCAGTAAAGCACATTGCTAAAATTTTGGACTTCTATGCAAACCTTATGAAAATTAGCACGGCGGTCTGAAAATTGCTAAAAAGGCCCAGGCATAGGGCTTTATAATTATTGTTTTGTATCTGACTAAGAGTGTAACATCATCTTTAGTTCCTACTAGCAGGGGTACCCGGTATCTCCCAGGTAAATAATAATATTTGTAAAATCACCAAGTTCAGCGGGTGAAAGTTAATGAATGAAAAAGGTATTTCCGTAAATTTCCAGTAAACCTATTTTAAATTTTTTTGATTTAGTTAATTTAATTATATGAAACAAAAAATATTTTACATTATTTACATTACATTGTATTTCTGCCTGACAAGGCACCCGTTGGTGGTGAAAGCTAACGTTTATTAGTTTGTGTTTTTAATACACCATTAACCGGATATTTTTGCACTTTATTTTTATCTACTGCCTCTAACTTAGACCGTAGGTCAGGTATTGCAGTGCTGTATTGGGATGCAGTTCTTAGGAGTAAAAAAATTTATTTTTACAAAAATTTTGAATGGGGCCCCTTCACACCAGGCACCGACCCTTTCCATCTGTGGTCTAAGTTAGAATACAATGAGGTAGTATACCAAATTTGGTCATTCTAAATTGGAAACTGTAGATTTTGTGAAAATTTTGAAGGGGGTGGGGTGGGGGTGGCTCTGACCCCTGGCTCCAACCGCTTCCAAAAACCACCTAAAGTCTTAGTTAGAGTTTCGTGAGATAGTATACCAAATTCGGTGGTTCTAAATTGAAAACTGTAGATTTTATGAAAATTTTGCATGGGGGGGGGGGCTCTGAACCTGTGCCCCGACCTGTTCCAAAAACTGTCTACCTTCTAATTTAGAGTACCATGAGATAGTATACCAAATTTGGTGGTTCTAAATTGAAAACTGTAGATTTCACGAAAAAATTTTATGAGAGGGCTCTGACCCCCAGGCTCCAACTCCTTCCAAAAACCGTCTACCGTCTAAGTTAGAGTTTCATGACACCAAATTTGGTGGTTCTGAATTGAAAACTGTAGATTTTACGAAAATTTTGTATGTGGGGGCTCTGATCCCCAGGGCCCCAACTCGTTCCATAAACCGTCTACCGTCTAAGTTTTAGAGTACCATGAGATATTATTCCAAAATTTGGTGGTTCTAAATTGAAAACTGTAGATTTTACAAAATTTTTGTGTGTGTGTGTGTGGGGGGCACTGACCCCCAGGGTGCAACCCGTTCCCAAAACTGTCTATCGTCTAAGCTACAGTACCATGAGATAGTATACCAAATTTGGTGGTTTTAAATTGAAAACTGTAAATTCTACGAAAATTTTTTATGAAGGGGCTCTGAATCCCGGGTCTCCAACCCCTTCCAGAAACTGTCTACCGTCTAAATTAGAGTTTCATGATACCAAATTTGGTGGTTCTGAATTGTAGATTTAATGAAAATTTTTATGAGGGGAGCTCTGACCCCCCGGCTCCAAAATCTTCCAAAAACCGTCTACCGTCTAAGTTAGAGTTTCATGATACCAAATTTCGAGGTCCTGAATTGAAAACTGTAGATTTTACAAAAAAATTGTATGTGGGTGGCCTTAACCCGTTCCAAAAACCCTCTACCGTCTAAGTTAGAATACAATGAGATAGTATACCAAATTTGGTGGTTCTAAATTGAAAACTGTAGATTTTACGACAATTTTGTATAAGGGGCTGTGCCCCCCCCCCCGGCTCCAACCGCTTCCAAAAGGCGTCTACAGTCTAAGCTAGAGTTTCGTGAGATAGTATACCAAATTTGGTGGTTCTAAATTGAAAACTGTAGATTTTACGACAATTTTGTATAAGGGCTGTGCCCTCCCCCCCTGCTCCAACCGCTTCCAAAAGGCGTCTACAGTCTAAGCTAGAGCTTCTTGAGATAGTATACCAAATTTGGTGGTTCTAAATTGAAAACTGAAGATTTTACGAATTTTTAGGGGAGGGGCTCTGCCCCCATACCCCGACCCATTCCAAAAACTGTCTACCGTCTAAATTAGAGAACCGTGAGATAATATACCAAATTTGGTGGTTCTAAATCGAAAACTAGGTTTTACGACAATTTTGTATGGTTCCAAAAACCGTCTAATATTTTTAGTGCCAAAGGAAAAGTGTAATTTTCCTATCCCGCCTGAGTGTCCAAACCTTATAAATTTGATCAGGGCGGAAGACTTTCGAAAATGTACGTTTTCCTGCATTCGTTTTGTATGTAACCAAAATTTGTAAACGTGACAAATTTCTCCGTGACGAATTGACGTAGTCGACGAATTTGTCCGCAACGAATTGACGCAAGCAAAGGATTGTCGTAGTCGACGAATTGATGAGCAACGAATTGTCGTAGTCGACGAATTGATGAGCCACGAATTGATGTGACACCCAGGAAGGGAGCCACACTTACAAGACAAATATTTTATTTTTTATATGGAAGTTGAGACTAAATCTTTGGTATGCAAATCAAGCATCCTAATCAATCAAAAACAATTTTGTCATAAATTGCATACTTTTTTAAGCAGTTTTTAGTTATGAAGAAATGCTTATTCACAAAAAGAAAAAAAAAACCTTTCTACACTTAATAATTTCGCACATTTTTTTCTTATTTCTCCCTGCCTCTCAAAAGGAGGGAACATAATATAACTTCTAAATTTTTCACTTATCCTTCATGCTTCACAAAGCAACACATGTATCATAAGGCATCCCACATTATCGTTCCTCTGAAATTATCATTCTACATGGTCTCTATATCAGCACATAATTAAAGTGTGTTGAAATAAGATAATCAACACTTCAAGCTTTGAGTCCAAGAATCAATTGACTGAATCTTTACTAGCAAACTGGATGATCAGTACATGGCACAATCATTATTGCACTGTTGTGAATTGCTGTATGTTTCTTTTAATAAAGTGTAACGTCTAAACTGGTTCGCCAGAGTAAGGCAAACGATATGAAGGAGAAGGTGGAAAGGCATGAATTGGCTTTTTGGAAAGATAGGAAGTCTTTCTGGAAGTACATGAGACTCAGGAAAAATAGGGGAACAAAGCGTTAAGTTGTGAGAAGAATAGGGTTGGTGAAATGATATGGGAGCCCAATGAGTTAAGTGAAAGATGGGGTGAATATTTCTGTGAGTTATTAGATCAGGAAAGCAAAGATGATTCTGAGACAGACGCAGATGATGTCACAGGGAGGGATGGAAGCACAGGAGGGATCTCAAGAAAAGAAGTGTGTAAAGCTCTAAAATCTCTTCAGAATAGTAAAGCTCCGGGAGTTGATGGCATAACTACCGAGATGTTGAAATATGGTGGTGACTCTGTAATTGATTGGTTAACTGAAATTTGCCAGTTGTGCTGGGAGTTAGGAATGGTCCCTCGGGATTGGAGGGATGCTGTCATTGCTCCCTTGTATAAAGGAATAGGTGATCATACTGACTGCAAGAACTATCGCGGTATTAGCCTATTAAGTGTGCCAGGGAAAGTGTTTGGTAAGGTAGTTATTGAAAAAGTACAGGGTCTTACATCATTGAAAGTGTGGGATGTTCAGAGTGGTTTTATGCCTGGTAAAGGCTGCACTAACCAAATTTTTGCATTGCGCATAATGATTGAAAAGTATCTGGCTTTTGGTAAGAAAGTTTTTACTGCCTTCATAGATTTAGAGAAAGCTTACGACTGAGTTAATAGGACACTTTTGTGGAAGGTATTGGGAGAATATGGTGTTACCCGGAATCTACTTAATAGTGTAAAAGCCATGTATGCTGACAGTAGAGCCTGTGTACGAGTGAATGGTGTTTTATCAAAATGGTTTTCTATTGGTGCATGAGTCAGGCAAGGTTGTGCAATGTCACCATGGCTGTTTAATATATTTATGGATGCGTGCATTCATGATGCCAAATTAGATAATACTGGTTAATGTCTTGGTGATATCCGTGTGGGCAGATTGCTGTATGCTGATAACACTGTCCTGTTGGCAGAGAGCAAAATTGAGTTGCAGAGTATGTTGTCCCGAATGTACGAAATTTGCATGAAATTCAAACTGAGTATAAATAAGGGAAAAACCAAAGTTATGGTTTTTGAGAGAGGAACTGGTAGCAGTGAACATAATGTACGTGTAAATGGCACAGTGATTGACCAGGTGAGTAAGTTTGTGTATTTAGGAAGCATGTTTGACAGAGAGAACAAATTGGATGGTGAAATTAGTAGGCGAGTGAATTCTTCATCGGAAGTCATAGCTGCTCTGGGAGGTTTTCAGAGGAATGATGAGTTTTCAAGAGAGTTGTGCATGGCTATGTATGAGAGTGTAATTGTTCCTACTCTGATGTATAGCAGTGAAACCTGGGTACTGCAGAAGAAACATAGGAGTCGTTTGTGTGCTGGAGAAATGTGTTACTTACGGGGGGTTTGTGGCAAAACGCATTCTGATTGTGTGAGGAATGAAGATGTGTTGCAGTGGTGTGATGTGAAGCAAAATGTTGTTAGCAAGATGCAGACTAATATGCTTCGGTGGTTTGGCCATGTTGAAAGAATGAGTGATTAGATGCTTACTGAGAAAATCTTTTTAGACCAATTGGCAGGAAGGAAAGGCAGAGGAAGGCCAAGGAAGTCGTGGGAGAATCAGATTCAGGAGTGTCTGCATGAGAAAGAAATTATGAGTATGAAGTATAGAAGATTTTGTGTACGGCGTGTAATGATTGTCAGTGAAGCCCGAGTTGTATGTCAAGATCGCTGTAAATGGAGAAGTTTGATACGTCAAGAGTAAGTAAAAAGTATCTGGTAGTTTGTATTTCTTTTTGGAGCTAACCTCTGAATCTCAGAGAACACCTTAGTGATATGTATGTATGTATGTATGTATGTATGTATGTATGTATGTATGTATGTATGTATGTATGTATGTCTGTCTAGATAATGTGTAGCATGAAATGTTTGCGTTCTGTTAACTATCAACAGAAAGTATATATACATCATAACACACAAGCAAAAATGTACAGCAACAATAATAATAGACCAAAATCAAGTAATAGGTAAGTTATGTTGAAAAGTATATAGATACAAAAATCATGTGGCACTATTTTAAAGCATTGTTCTTTGTCACTTTGGTGCCCCAGCTTGGAAGACTTCAATATTACACACAAAATCGTTTCATCAATGTAATTTTTTTCAAAAAACTTTCTTTTAGGCACATGATCAACACATGATCCTATATATCACAATACAAAACTGTAGAGATGAAAGTCATTTCAGAAAATAACAGCAACATCTGTTGAAAATATGTCACTAAAAATTACTCGGTATAAAAATAACCACAAATTAGGCAACCTCCACTCTCCAGGGCATAATAAGATACACTATAACCAGTGAATGGTACTGTGCTCTTCTACAACAGCACATGAATTTCGCTGTAGTATATAACAACACATTGATGACATTTTTAGAGCTAATAAACTGGCAACGGAGTTACGGGCATAGGGGTAGAATGATGAAGGTTGTTGGAAGTCAGTTATAATTCAACATGTATACAAGGTTTGTCCGGAAAGTAATGAGACCACTTTTCCTGTGCCAATCAGAAGGGCCGGAGTCTCCTGGCATGACGGGTGGCGGGGTATGTTAGGTAAATGATCAATGTCTTGTCAATTGGCTCTGAGCTTTTACGGAGTGAGGATCGCTTGCAAAGTGGACAGCTGTGTGAGCGTCGTGTAACAGTCAAAATGCAGAAAAATGTCAAGCAGCGATATGCGGTAAAGTTTTGTGTTAAACTTGAAAAATCCGCAACCGAGACATTTGCAATGATATAGAAAGCCGATGGCTGTTGGAGGTTTGTTATACAGAACGACGATGGCTGTTGGTGGTTTGCTATAATTCAATATATTGTGGGTTTTACACCTGTTATTCCATTATTTCCAGCACATTATATTTCCATTGTCAATGTCTGGACACTACCATGTTCATGCAAAGTGGTTTGCCTCCACAATGTCAGTCGGCAAGTGAAGAAATTGCTCAGATGAACATTTGGCAATGAATGCATGATTTTTTCAAGGGTTTCTGCAGTCCTGGCCAGCTCACTCACCAATCCTTACTTCTTGGGATTTCTAGTTTTTGGGGATACCTGAAAGGCAAAGTTTATCGATACTGCATATGCTCTCTCTCTCTCCCTCAGATCTGAAAACAAGTATTAGACGTGAAATAGCCAACATCAGCTGTAACATCATAGCAGTGTCACGTGCCATTCTTCACATTTCATTTTCTACAATGAAGCAGGTCATCTCTTCTGATGAACAGCATATTAAGCAGATTTTGTTCTGAAACATTTGTGCTAACAATAAACATAATTTCATACACGTGCCTGGTTTTTTTTTTGTTGTTGTTGTTGTGTCTGTAGTACCATTGTTCACCTAGCGATGCAATTTTGAACTAAATTATTTTTTCAAACTAAACCATTTTCCCATGCTCCCAATAAGCTACCTACTTAGTTTTATCGCAATATATCTATTTCTCACTTTTCTAGACAACTGAGAATATGGATATGTACATATTTTATAACCCCTCATTTATATATCAATGGTCTGACATTTAGGTACAGAAATATCATGTGCAATGCAATAAGATATTTTATGTAACATAAAAGCACTACTAGAGGTTATTATTCAAAAAAGTTGGTGGTCAAATTTTCATACTAAAGCCTAGTTCGTCATCAGGACTATGTCGCTGGAGTAGTTGCTGCCACTCAGTTGAAAGTGTCCAACCGCAATTGTCGTTAATTGTGGTACTTCTTCTTCTTGCCATTTCGATCCCTTCTTCTAGTTTCCTCTTTACTAAGTTTGACTGGTGGGTGATTATTCTTACTGAGTCCCAATTTATGGAGTGTCCACTTGCTTGTATATGTCTGTCTATCCCTGATTTGTTACTAATGTTCCTAATAGCTGCTTGATGTTCTTTCATTCAAACTTTAATACTTCTCCCTGTTTCTCCTATATAGCTGAGTCCACAGTTACAGTCGATGCAGCTACATGGATGATGTCCTATTTATTGTAGATAATATGGACCAATCTCTACCCTCTCAGATTCTGGCAGAATTTAACTCGCTAGAAAATACCTTGCAGTACACCCTGGAATTGGAAAAAGACCATGGCATCAATTTCCTTGATTTAACCTTGACCTCAAGAGAGGGGGAATATTCACTCAGCACTTTAGAAAACCCACTAACACAGGGAAGATGTTAGACTTCTGCTCATTCCACTCTGACTATATTAAATCGAATACAGCGAGACAATTTTTGGAAAAAATTGAAGTCCTGGTCTCTTCAGATGCTGAAAAAGATCTTCACAAAGAAGAATTAAAAGAAATATTGGCAGAAAACAATTAGCCCTCCCTTATGTTGAGAAATTATTTAGGCAAGTGCCAAAAAAGAAGCAGGAAATAAACAACTTCAAATTCACCAGCAAAATTAGGATCGGAGTAAAATATAATATCAGGCTTGCTCCAGATCTAAAAAACAAATTAAAGAAAATCCTGCCAGCTTTAAAGCAGAAAGAAGTGGACATCCAATCGCAAGAAGGAGTAATATATTGCATCGACTGTAACTGCGGACTCAGCTATATAGGAGAAACAGGGAGAAGTATTAAAGTCCAAATGAAAGAACACCAAGCAGCTATTAGGAACATTAGTAACAAAACAGGGCTAGACAGACATATACAAGAAAGTGGACACTCCATAAATTGGAACTCAGTAAGAATAATCGCCCACCAGTCAAACTGAGTAAAGAGAAAACTAGAAGAAGGGATCGAAATAGCAAGAAGACGAAGTACCACAATTAACGATAATTGCGGTTGGACACTTCCGACTGAGTGGCAGCAACTACTCCAGTGACGTAGTCCTGATGACGAACTAGGCTTTAGTTCGAAAATTTGACCACCAACTTTTTTGAATGATAACCTCTATAAGACCTGTAAAAAAGTTAATTCCACAGTACACTATGAATAGAGGTGCCATAAATTCATTTACAACTAGGATAAAAGCACTAAGTTTAATTTTTAATAATTATATTAGGAATATTTTATGAATCTCTATTGTCATCTTGTTATGCAGATTTCTGCTACTCATTGTTATTATAAGCACTTGTCACCTCATGGAAAACAACACATCATCTATTAAAAGAAAATAATTTTTCCGAACAGTATAAATGCAGTGTGAAATCAAGAGAACATTGATCTTGTTAGAGTCAGAGGTCTTTAGCAGTCAGTCAATAAAAGTTACCATTGAATACTACTCACTCTCCCCTCTTCCCATTTCTGTTTCATGGAGAGAGAAACCAAATCAGTTGACATGTTACTTTTAGTTTCACATGGCACTTTATTTCACTGTAATGCTTCTGTAGGATTCACAACCTTTTTCTCCCACAAAAAACAAGTACTTTTAAGGACTTTTAAGAACCCTCAAATTTTTTTAAGGGTCTTATTTCCCCTCTCTATTTCTTAGCAATTGCATATAAAACAAGGATGTGTACAAATACACTTTTACACACAACTTAACTACACAAATTGAAGTATGCTGATGCAGTTTGCAATATTTTTCCACATAATTTCAGTTTGTGATGTAATAAATTAGAATTTGTGCAATTTAAAAGACAGTTCAATAGGTAAAACTAGTTTTCTTCTCTGAGAAGATAATAACATATGCGATAAAGCATATGTAAATTGTAAAATTGTAGTTAAAATTATGTGTTCAAGATATGAATTTTGCACATAACCATACAATGGTTTAAATTCCAAAATTTTCAAAACCATAGTCAAAATTATGTGTTCAATATTTCAATTTTGTACTTATTTTTATTTTTTTGCATGGCATAACAGAATAATTGTTATTTGCATATGAGTCATTCCATGTCAAATCACTGAGGCCATGTCACCCACAGACTCGGATTTTAATTATACTTTGCAGGTAGATATACCCGATAAAGATATGGGAAAATCCTAAGTTTCAGTTTTTTAAACCTCGTAGTTTTTAAAATACAGTGCTCCAAAATTTAGCCGAACACCCACTTTTGCAGCTGTGCAGTAGCATGCCACTTTTTACATAACATGCTGTAGTTTGTGTGCTACTGAATTTAGGGGAATGAAACTTTGGAATCACATGGAAAAGGGTCCCTACATATTGAAACCACTTTTCATTTTACCTGAAACACCAGTTAAGTGAGCGCCACCTAGTGGTGAAGTGAAAAATTACAGCAAAATTTAGACATTTTATGGGAGGCTCTGTAGAATTTTGCTCTGGCATGAGGGAGATAATTTTTTTTATATTGATGTTTAACACATCCTATAATATATTTGAAAAAAAAATGGTGGTTATCAGCATATTTTCTCAGATAATTAAAATTATGTGAATTTCATAGAGGGCTCTCCTTTGACAGTTCAGCCATTTTGTTCTACAAACGTGACCCACTGTTTTTGATTTTGCTGAAAATTAGCATGTAGGTTTTCCTAACAAAGCTGCAAAACCCTGCAAATTTTTATCCTCAACATTCCATAGTTTCCAAGATACAGAACTCGAAAGTTAGGCCTAACCACTCATTCAACAGCAAACTGATCCTGTTGTAAATGCTGAAGCATATCATTTATCATGTGGCAGCTTTTCAACTTAAATCTTTGTGTGTGTGTGTGTGTGAGAGAGAGAGAGAGAGAGTGAGGGTGTGTGTGTGTGTGTGTGTGTGTGTGTGTGTTCACAAGATATAGTTACTCTCACATGCTGAGGGGTAAGAACCTCTGCAAAAATGAAAAGAAATAGTTTGTAAATCTTTTACATAAAATTTCAACTTTCCAATTTGCTACCCTGTAGCACACCTCGAGAATAATCAAACATGTAATTTTGTTAATAAATTTCTAGCTAAGTAGCAACAAGATCCAAAACAAAAAGTAATTTCTTATATACCATGATTACAAGGATTTTTTCCAGTTTTGGTAAATTTCCAAATCAAATTTAGAGGCTAACTATTTTAAAATGTAATCTATATTTTGAGGTTACTAACCTTTATTCCCAAAATCTTTTAGGAGGTTTTTGTCTCTACACATTTCTAACACGTACTTTTCTCATTTACATCATGGTTCAAGGCCGCCAAAACAACAAAAACAAAAAACATCTTTTTCAACTCACCCAAACTTTGTTCCCTTCCTTTCTTCTCCCTATGACCAAATTCAGATTCAAAATAATCTACCACAAGTATACATAATTCAACTCCCTAAAACACTTATATGTAATTAAAACTTTGATCAATAAAACTTATATTACACATTTCCTAAAACGTCAAAGTTAAAAAACTGTAACCCATAATTATTTACAATTGCACACCGGTACCCAATTAAAACAAACCTAAATACCTGACACAACCACTATACTCGACAATCACGGACCTCTCTCCACTCAGAAATAAGCATACTATTCTAGCACTTTCAGCCTGCATTGGTCCAGTACTGTATTGAACAAAAGCAATACCCAAAGTTTGATGAAATAAAAATTATTAAGAATTGTCGTATGGAAAGGCATTTGAGATTGGTGGAGACAGTGTTGATTGAAAAAAATAGATACAGGTTATGTAACGTTAATGATCCTAATAGCTTAATCACATATTGGAAGGATTTGATCAGGAAGGAAAGCCGCAGAGAAGAACAGAGGGGAAAAGGCAAGAAAAAAAAATGATGTAACTAATATATATATATATAAAAAAAAAAGAAGAAATGTTAGAATATAAGATGATTAGTTTCATGAATCAAATACGATCAGCTATCAAATAGATATTTAGTAGTACGAAGGGAAAAGAAGACTATTGGGTCATCTGATAGATGGCGCCACTGCGGCTGAACGGCGGAGAACGGGAATGAGACAATGCCGCGCGAACTCTGGAACATTCGCTACGTTTTGTGGGTGGTGACAGGTGGTTCATCTGTTGCGTCCACTCCTTGAGAATGGCCTGGGCTGAGGCCAAAAGTGCTAGGATAGTATGCTTATTTCTGAGTGGAGATAGGTCCGTGATTGTCGAGTATAGTGGTTGTGTCAGGTATTTAGGTTTGTTTTAATTGGGTACCGGTGTGCAATTGTAAATAATTATGGGTTACAGTTTTTTAACTTTGACGTTTTAGGAAATGTGTAATATAAGTTTTATTGATCGTAGTTTTAATTACATATAAGTGTTTTAGGGAGTTCAATTATGTATACTTGTGGTAGATTATTTTGAATCTGAATTTGGTCATAGGGAGAAGAAAGGAAGGGAACATAGTTTGCATGAGTTGAAAAAGATGTTTTTTTTTTTTGGGCCTTAAACCACTATGCAAATTAGAAAAATAAGTGTTGAAAATGTGTAGAGACGAAAACCTCTTAAAAGATTTTGGGAATAAAGGAGAGTAACCTCAAAATATAGATTATGTCTAAATAGCACGTGGATAATTAAGCAGCTAGATGACATTTGCAATGCTGTATGAATATAGGATATTTTTAAATGTATTCCTATATTCTGAATAACTATTAATTTGGACTCAATCTGCAGTTTTTTTTTGCTCCATTTTTTTTACAATTGACAAAGTGAAACAAAATCTAATAGAAATGTTTAAGCACTGACTAATTTTTAACTACTTTGAAACATTATGTGAAATAAGTTTTTCAGAGTATCAGTGCACAAAGCATCAACAGGAGTAACCATTTTTAGCATTGCATAGAACACATTTCAACATATCACAAGTTTACTTTATCAGCTAATTTAATCATCACAAGGGGATGTGGGTACAGAAAATGTTGAAAGATAAGAACTTTCTGAAATATGTTACACGGAATGGAGTTTTATTTTGGGTTTTAAACTTCCAGTCAGTGACAGTAGGGTTTTAAACTGACAGGCAATGCTTATTTTTGGTTTAGTTTTCAACTGCCAATCAATGTTTAATTTTGGTTCAGTTTCCAACGGCTAATAAATGTTTAGTTTTGGTTAGGTTTTTCCAACTGCCAATCAAAGTTTAATTTTGGTTTTGGTTTCAGCTAACAAGCCAATGAGGTTTTAGCTTCATCTTTTGTTTTGGTTTGTTTCACTAGTACCCTGGTCATGACTAATCCCTTTGGTTTGCCTTTCAGTTAAGAGTTTTAGCTTGCTGAGAGAGTAAGATTTAAGTTAACTGTTACTGTTCTTTTGCTGAGAGGGAAGTTTTCTTAGTTTGTACATATTCTCTTACTGCTTACTTCCTTAGTAATGGATCAACAAAATCTCTGCAGTGTTGAGCAGTTGACCCAAACATCATGTCACAAAACATGCTATGTGTCACAAAGGGGACTGAAAAGAGTTGAGGAAATAAGTGAAGTTCATAAGGAAATACTGTGTTTAAGAGCTGAAGTAGCAGACTGTGGAAGTATTGGGATATTATGTTTTCATCATGAATACTACTACGTAACAAAATTTGAGGAACAACAAAAATCATGCTGCAATCCATTTCAAGCTCATAAAAAATCTGTTAAAAGCTCTCTAAGGATGGTCAGTCTATGATTAGCAAAGGAATATATGCAAAAACATGTTAATGTCAAACCTGGGCAGAAGATCCGTTGTAACTGTAGAAATAGGGCTATGAGACTAGAGGAAGCAAGCTCTGAATCTGGTTTAGACATCACAGCTGCACAGTATGAAAGTGAAAGCTCAAGTGACAACGAATTAACGCTACTACAAGAATCAGTAGAAAAAGAACAAACACTGGACGAAATCAATATTGACATGAGTAATATTGGCTGTTCTCCTTTGAAGCTGCATTCTGTACTACAGCACAGAAGATTATCATATGGAAAAAGGAAAATAAAACAAATACAATCAAGTGTTTAACATAAAGTTGCCCGTGTACTGCAACATGATTTTTTCAAGCTCTGAAAATGAAGATACCCCTGAGAACAGTACAGTGCAACAAAGCAAAAGGCCAAAGATTTAAATAAGCTTGTGGCTCTGATGAAAGAGAAACTTCCCACATTGAACAGGCAAAAAAAAAAAAAAAAAAAAAAAAAAATCCAAATGCTAACAATGGCACCTCCATCCTGGTCCCAAAAGATGATTATTGAAACATTTCAGGTGTCAGAATATCTAGTGTGACAATCTAAAAAACTGATTAAGAAAACAGTAATTATGTCACTACCAGAACCAAGGATAGGAAAAAACTGAGCAATGAAACATTGCACTTAATTCAGGGATTTTATGAAGATGACACTTCTTCATGGCAGATGTCAGGAAAGAAGGATTTTGTAAGCATCAGAAGAAATCACCATGTGCAGAAGAGGCTAATTTTGTACAATCTTAAAGAACTGTATAGCTCTTTTAAACAGAAATATCCAGACAGAAAGGTTGGATTTTCAAAATTTTGCAGTGTAAGATCAAAATGGTTGTTTTAGCTGGTGCTGCTGGTACTCATTCTGTATGTGTGTGCACTATACATCAAAATGTTATATTACTTCTGAATGCTGCTCAGTTCAAGGAATCATATGAACCACTAATAGGTTACATAATTTGTGACTTGAAAGATTGTAACTGCATGCTCAGACACTGCGAAAACTGCCCATTTACAGATAACTTAGCAAATATTTTGAAAACAAAATTTGAAGACTATGATGAAAATGATACCATAGAATTCAGCCAGTGGGTATCAAGTGGAAGAACAGAATTAATTAAACAAACTTTAACAATGGAAGATTTTATGCAAATGCTATTGATGAAAATGGAAAAACTTATCCCACATGCATACATTGCAAAGGAACAATCCAGGTCTCTAAAGGAACTCCAAGAAATTCTTACGCCAGGTATGGCAATTGTTCTTATGGACTTCAGTGAGAACTACTCATTTGTCATACAAGATGAGGTACAAAGCTATTATTGGACATCAGAGGCATGCACAGTTCACCCAGTTATTATGTACATAAGAGGTGAGACACAGTTGCTTGAAATCTCCAATCACTGCTTCTTTTCTGACGATCTGGACCACGATGCTTGTATGGTGTACAGAATTCAACAAACAACAATGCAGTGCATTAAGAATAAATATCCAGAAGTTGTGAAGGTTCATTATTTTACAGATAGGTGTGCAGCACAATACAAAAATTGCAATAATTTTTTGAATTTATGCAAGCATGAAAATGATTTTGCAATATCTGCATCATGGTCATTTTTTGCCACTAGCCACGGGAAATCAGCTTGCGATGGTATTGGTGGTACAGTGAAGCGAATTGTAAGCAGAGCAAGCCTGCAATGACCTACCAAAAATCAAATCACAAAACCGATGGATGCCTTTAATTTTTGTGTTGCAAACATAAATAACATTGAGTTCCACTCTATATCAAGGCCTGAAATTGAAATTGTACGAAACAACCTACGGGAACGTTTTTAGAAACATCAGTTATTCCAGGAACCAGGAGTTTTCACTATTTTTGTCCACTTTCATCAAATACCATTGGAATGAAGAGGATAAGTAGAGATGATAAATATTGTTTGATATTTAACTTCAAAAGTAGCACTGAACTTATAAATCGGCCACAGTTGCACACTCAATGCCATGTAGCATGTGTCTGCAACTGTTTTTTTGGTATGATCAGTGATATTGAAAAGGATGAAGACGTGAAAATTAAGTTTATGCATCCACACGGTCCTGCAAAGTCATTTTACTGGCCACTTCATGGTGATATATGCTATGTGCCTATGCAGCATATATTGTGTACAGTGCAACCCCCAATGATGACAGGCACGGCCCAAGCATATTATTTTCGTAAAGAAGACATGAAAGCTGTTCAGATTAAGTGGTGTGCAGCACAGAAAAGTTTCCTACAGTTAGAAAAACTCCCACTGAGGCATGCATCGGAATAAACTGTAGAACAACATCTGTTATACATGTAAATGAATACTATAACATTCAAGCAAGGAATGAACAGCAGCTTAATATTAATATGCAGGTAATTATAACTTATTCCACCATTGATTCAGGATAATGCAAATTATAGTTAATTTTTAAAAACAACTGATTTTTTTCCGGTGGCTTTTTTTTACAGCTACTTGAAAAATGGCACTTATTTTAAACATATGATTTTATTTCTTATTCCTCACTTCAGTTGAATTAACTGTTAATAACAGCACTTATTCAGGGTTCATACACTTTTTTGAAAATGGAAATTAAGGAGTTCTTAAGGACCTTCAGGCTATTTTTAAGGACCTTTAAATATTTTTTAAGGACTTCATAATCGCTGCATGTAAATATACACAATATACAAAATGTGAGTTAGGTATTACAACATAAGTCATTTTAACACAATAAATCAATTTTGTTGAAATTAATGAATATTCCATTGCACAAATATATGAATTAAAATTAGTTCTACTAAAATGAACCTAAATACTCCTACAGAAAAACCAACTAACTTAAAAGTTCCTTATACACATTATTTACTGGTAATACTGGATCCATTATTTGTCTTGAAGCATATCTTTGCATCTACAGAACTACCACTCTGCTTCTTCGTATTGTGGTGTGAAGCATAAAATTTATTTACTTTGGAATTTCAATTTTCAACAAATTTTCCCCCATTAATTGTGATTATAGGCCCATCTTTGTGGTTTCGGAAACTTTTTAAATTTGCATTTTTTTTCCTTCAAAGTTTATCCGAATTTATATTTTTTTATTAATTTACAAATTAATTTTAACAAAAACAGTATTACAAATACAGCTTAGAATTTCGTATGGCTGTGATTGTCAGTCTTTAAAATTTTTGGTATCTTTACCTTTCCATTCAATAACTTAATTCCTTCCATTAGAATTACTTTAACAAATATGGACGGACACAGGCTAAGAAACTAAATGCATTAATTCTGTGGGTGGCATCACTACAAGTGCTGCAGTTGGAAAAATAACACTTTTATAAAAATGCAGCACAGCTTGTTAAACCTGTTTTAGCCGCCCCGGTGGCGCAGTGGTCTAAGCGATGGCCTCTGATCATTCGTCCGAACGGGTTCCGGGTTCGAATCCCGGTGAGGCATGGATGTTGTGTTTGTCTTACGGCACTGGCTCTCTCCCTTCCCTGGAACCAGTGACCCTAAATTAGGGACGGGCGACTGCTTATAGCCCATTGAGCTGCTCACGGTGGTCGTTAAACCTCCAATCAAAAAAAAAAAAAAAAAAAAAAAAAAACCTGTTTTAGGTTAACGAAGCAAGTAAACACACTATCTAAATCAAATCGAAACACACAAGTTCATCGTAACTTAAACCATATCATCGGAACTGAAAGCCTTTAAGTTCAATAAAAATGTTTGCATAAATTTCAAAACTACATTGGCAGAATTCAAAGAATCAAAACTGAACAGTGAAGCATCACTTTCTTTTAAGTATTTATTTATTTATTTTTTTATTTACTACACAGCTTCCGAATTCCCAAATCTGGAGAAAAATTTGGTTTTCGTAGATTTGGATGAATAACACATTTTTGCTTGTGTAACTGTTGCATTTTTATTTTTATTTATTTTTTAAATTCTACAGCTGTAGCACTTGTAGTAACTTCTTCCATACACTTAATGCAGGTTGATTTTCAACATTTGGCAAAAGCAGGGGTGTTAGTGCCCCTACCATGTTTTGGAGCAATTCTTGGAGCAGCGTGATGAAGACCTAAGATAAGGTCGAAAGCTTCCAACTTACGAACTTTTTGTAAAAGTTTTAGTTAACGTAACTAGCGTGATCAAGTCACCTTTCTTTGAGAAAAGTTGGGTTTTGGAGCAAGAAAATTTGCATTTTGGAGCAGCTAATGATAGTATTTTTAATTGTTTTAAGTCCATGCTGTGCTTTAAGTTATGTTTATATACTGAATTACCATTATTTTATGAACTATGAAAAAATGTAATATTTCAGGTTTGTTGACATTTTACTGCTTCTCTTACGACTGTTAATTAGCATTTCTGTCGTTCCTACAGTGAGATAAATAGGAAAACAATTATACTACCCACGATTTATTGAAAACTACATGACCTACAATATTTTAAGCGTAACACATTAATATCAGAGATTTTCTTCTGAATGCATTTGTTTCGCTGTAACACAAATAGGATGCTGACGCGTCCAAGAACTGTTGCTATTGATATTGAACGCTTGCGAATATACACTTAGGAAGAATAAATAATATGCAATTACTGTTTGTTGTTTTGTTGGTTTTTAGCAGCATATTTTTCGAGATTCATGGCATTCAGATTAAAATACATCATTTTTGAAACCAACCAACTGGCAAGCCACGCATATGTGGTTTGCGTGTTCATCACAAACTCCTAAGGTTTTCTGAAGGAAAGAATACCTTCAATATAAAAGGAAAACTAATGTAACATTTAATAATCAAATTGGAACCAAAACTAAGATAACAGTGAAAACTATATGCATCATCTTTAAGCAGTTGCACCATGATACTCTTCATACAATGTTTTTTATCAAGTAATTATCAATGTCAAACTTTCGTTATTGTTGTGAACAATTACAACTGGAACCAAAACTATAAGATGATAGTGAGATTTAGTAAAGTTGGTTAGATAAAAGCTGCTTCTATCGCTTAAAGCTTGCACAGTGACGTTTTGGCATGAGACCCCCCCCCCCATTCTCTTCTTCTGCAGTAGAATCAGTGTATGACTTTTTTGTTGTTGCTGTCTGAAAGAGCCACTGTTCTTGCATACATGGAATCCTGCATGTATGGACATGGACATTAAGCAGACGATTGCGAGTTAGTAAGTGGTTCAACGCACCTTCCATCTGGAAAAAGAAAAGTGTGAGGGTGAAGAAGTTCCCCAAGGTAGATCAAAACGAGAAAAAGAAAACCTCCTAAAAATTCTGATCCCTGAACGTACGGGGCAAAATTCAGACTTTAAGTAAGAACCAAAAGATCAGTATTCCTGATAATTGATTACAAGTTAGCGATATAAACAATTCTTTCATTTATCCATAGCGCTCGTGAGTGATTTTAATTAACATACATGAGACTGACGAAGAAAAAAACAAAGCTGTACTTTTCAATTTGGTGAAAAATCAGATTGCATGGTGAGAAAGTGTGATTATTACAAAACATGATCAAAACTGAATTGTTTACTGTAATTTATTTATGAAAATATTTAACTAGATCACACCACTGTATTCACAATTATAAAATTAGTGAATTCCAAACAAAATAGGGTGGTTTTGAAAGAGAGCTTCAAACAGTTTTTTTCCTGGTTTTGTTCTTGCACTTGCTAAAACATTAGCTCTGGTTTCCTCTTGCAAACAAACCCTACTTTCTTCTCAGCAAGTTCCACGGCCATATTTGTCTTTTGTTGACTCTGCCAATGCACAGCATACACAGTTTTTTTTTGTGCTCATAATTTTCCCTTTACCATTTTTCTTTGTTACTTTTCTTTCTTTTTTTCGTTTTTTTTTTATTCCCTCAGATGACAATTTTATCCATCATACTTAAAGAACTTTCAGCCTGAGAACCATGAATTCTGATATCAGAGCTTTACCTATTTTAGATAAATGGTGTAATTTTCAGAGAATGAATACTTTTTTTTTTAACACCATGCATCAATTCTTACAAATTTCCAAACTTCGTCACTTCTGTTTTTGGAAATCCCCCCCACCCTTATCAAGCTAAAATGCACACACATTTATGAGGGTGATGACATTTAACAACTACATAGGAGTGGAAACATCGCAGGGAATGGGGGGGGGGGACGATACAGTTATGGAAGAAATCTTCGCTCCATCTGACTTCAGTTTTCGGAAATTTATCCAACATTTTCAAGCTGAAATACATATTTATGGAATAAAATGATATCTAACAATACTGGGTAGAGGAAACATTGCAAGAAAAAAAAATTACGATTACCAGAGAAATCTTACCTCCGTCTACTTTCCGTTTTCGAAGGATGAAATTGCCGTCCTCCAATGGAGAAAACGACCCCCCCCCCACCACCACCAATCCTCCCAAAATTTCAGTTCAGTTATGCATCGATTTCGTATATGGTCCAAATGATAACAAAAAGAGACGGAATTCCTCGAATCAGAATGAGAATCTCGTCGCCGAAGATTACGAGGAAATTTTCAGGCTGCCTAACTTCAGTTTTCGGAAATCGTTGCCTACGATTTCAAGCTGAAATTATGCAATGAAATTATATTTAACAATACTGAACGCAACATCACGAGAGAAAAAAATATGATTACGGGAAAAATCTGCACTCCGTTTAGCTTCCGTTTCCGAACGTTTAAAAAGACAAAACAACGTCCCCAGACGGAATACGACCCCCCCGATCAACTAATATCCCGAAAATTTCTTCACTTTTGCATCGATCTTGAAAATGACAAAAAAAAAAAAAAAAAAACGGAGGGGACTCTGCGAATTCGCGGAAGAATCTCACGTACGAATTAACCGCTGAATCAATTTCGAATGTCGTAAGATAACGCTAAAATATCGATGACCGGTAAATGTTAACTTTTGGAGCAGATTTTGTCGAAATGGCGAATTTTTAGCAGAATGGCGCAAGAACAACGTTTTGGCGCGGGCTGGCGCAATTGGCGCAGGTCTTACAGCCCTGCAATAGTGTATAGGTGTAAAAGCTAAAACAAACTGCAGTAACAACAAGACACCTATGAAATTTCCTTCAGAATTTTTACTTCAATTATTCATCTTTTTTGCTCTTAAACTTAAAAAACAGTAATGCAATTTAACAATGACTGCAAGGAAATTATATTATGTACATATTCACTTTTTTGAGGTCAAACAAAGGACGTAGGCCTACAATGAAATCAATTTTTCAGCTCCTTTTTTGGAACTAATGACATCGTATTTTCTGCCAATTCTTCATTTTTTCCTTTATTAATTTTCGAAAACTATTTGATTGAAGGAAGCAGTTCATATCTCTCATCAATTCCCCTTGGGCGGCAAGGTCATCTGCACATTTCTGTAATTCGGCAATATTTTTTTCTACTTTTAGTTTTTTTGTAATAAGCATTTGCAATTCCTCCTCAATCAATTTATGTTTCCTCCCAGATGTTGCTTGGCAATTTTTTTTTTTTCGACATCTAAATATTGAACATATTTCTGTCTAGCTGAAAAGACAGAAGCTCTAAGCACTTTACTTAGTATCCCATTCTCTAATAAATAACAGAAGATAACGATCTGAACTGCACTGACCCCACGCAAAGAACACAAGAAGCCAGCAATAAATCTAATCTAAACCAAAGGGATTTGAAGGTAGCCGGTTGGTAAACTGCCAAAAGCAATACAGAACATGGGTAAACTTTTGCAACATGCGATCTAGTGACGTAAACCATCATCAGTATGCTAATAAAACCAGCTGGCCTGCGTAACACGCGCATTTCTTTGGTTAAAAGAAAAAAATTACAACCTTTTTAATGACCGAATATAATATAATTATGGTGTTTTCAAGGACTTTTTAAGAGCCCTTAAAAACAGAACAGAAATTAAGGAGTTCTTAAGGGCCCTTAAAAAAGGCAAAGGGAAATTAAGGAGTTCTTAAGGACTTTTAAGGACCGTACGAACCCTGTTATTCATACTGAGCACTGTGGTTACAGGACCGAGCTCCTTATGGATCTTACACTTAAATAAAAAGTTTTTAAATGTTTGGATTTATGAGCCAGCACTGCACTTAGTAACTGTACATGTACACATGTTTCCAACTTAAAAGGTACCATATTATAGACTCCATAAGTTGAAACAGGATCAGTTTGCTGTTGACTGAATGGTTAGGCCTAACTTTTGAGTGCTGTATCTCGGAAACAATGGAATGCGGAAGATAAAAAAATTTGCAGTGTTTTGCAGCTTTTTTAGGAAAACCTGCATGCTAATTTTCAGCAAAATCCAAAACAGTGGGTCACGTTTGTAGAACAAAATGGCTGAACGGTCGAAGGAGAGCCCTCTATGAAATGCAGATAATTTTAACCATCTGAGAAAATATGCTGAGAACCACCATTTTTTTCAGATATGTTGTAGGATGTGTTAAACATCAATATAAAAAAAATTATCTCCCTCATGCCAGAGCAATATTCTACAGGGCCTCCCATAAAATGTCTAAATTTTGCTGTAATTTTTCACTTCACCGCTAGGTGGCGCTCACTTAACTGGGGTTTCAGGTAAAATGAAAAGTGGTTTCAATATGTAGGGACCCTTTTCCATGTGATTCCAAAGTTTCATTCCCCTAATTTCAGTAGCACACAAACTACAGCATGTGATGTAAAAAGTGGCATGCTACTGCACAGCTGCAAAAGTGGGTGTTCGGCTAAATTTTGGAGCACAGTATTTTAAAAACTATGAGGTTTAAAAAACTGAAACTTAGGATTTTCCCATATCTTTATCGGGTATATCTATCTGCTAAGTTTCATTTAAATCTGAGTCGGTGGGTTAGATTTTGCAAAAAAAATCGGTGATTTGACATGAATGACCCATATACAAAAATGGGGAAATACAATGAAATATCAATACCAAGACATGGTGATGGAGCTTGTTAAGTAGAATATGCTGGATATGTTTAATTTAGCCAATGGTCTTTCACTTTTTTCAGCAAATTACATACTTCACACTGGCTTTCAGCTGACACCGCATGACGTCATCATCAAAACAGCCAACCAGCAGCAGAAGTTCTAGGCACTACTCAATAACTTCTGGATTTTGCACAGCCAGTTAGGAAAAATAAGTATTTTTTTTTGCAATTTTTGGCCTAAAATAAGGATACTTAATCACCTCCAAAAAAATTAAGTACTTTTTAAAGGCTTCTGAAGATTTATAAGAACGAACCATGGGAACCCTGTAATGTCCAGTGTGTGCATTTGTCATTCCTTCTGCAGGTTTCCTAAACTTCAAACTATGAATTTTCAAACAGCTACTACTCTAATGAATTTTGGCAAGGTATCACAGAAATCCTGTCATTCCACAAACCCTTCTTTTGCCTACATATTGCTCAAATGAGACTTTGGTTTGTGAAATCTCTTGACTACTTAAGTTCTTCTTGAAGAATATAAATCAATTGAAGGCCAAGAGTAATGACAAAATTCTACCAAAAGCAACTAGCCGGGAAGAAGCTACTGACCGATAAAAGGTAACAAGACTATTATTTTATCCTCATTTTTAAGAATTAATTGTTTTTTGGTTCATATTTTAATATTTATATCATTCACTCTCAGTATGACACCCACTGGTTAAATAAGGAGCTGTGGAGTCCGGACATCGGGATTTTTAAACGACCTTTTTTAAAAAACATGAGGAACAGAAGAATGACAGGATTTTTGTGATATCTTGCCAAAATTCATTATAATAAGCCACATAGTGACGTTCAAGTGGTTAGACATAACAATTTGAACCAATATTAGCTACTACTCTATTTTTGTTGATGAGTAATACATTACTGTGCTGTTATTGGATTTACTATACCATGCAAATTAATTGGGACAAGCTATTTTATTCTCAGAATTGTAATATGGTCGCCAGTTGATGTCGGAAACCCACGTAAACCGGTTTTATCAGATAGCTGTGAGGTGGTGTGACTGTTAGAACTTGATAGTAAGAATGTGGTTTGACCGGTTTTAATCAGGAAATAGGCACTTCAGCTTCAGTTGTGAGCTTTCGTGTGTGACAGGTGGATGTTAGTTTTTGCTCTCTGTGAGTACGTGTTGCTTTCGTGTATTGAAAAATGGATATTTCCCCAAGGAAGCGTGCAAAAATAATTGCTCTGAAGGATCACACTTCTATGACAGTGAGAGATATCGCTTCTGCAGTAGGTGTAGGCAAATCAAGTGTATCAAGTCTGCTTACGTGATACAATGCATCTGGATCATCTTCTCCAAAAAGGAGAGGTAAATGTGGTAGAAAACGAAAAACAACTCCACAAACCGATAAATATCTAATCAGAAATAGTAAAATGAATCCAAAAAAAAAAAACAACAACCAAGCACCGACCTTCAAAGAGATTTATTGGCTAGTGGTTGTGATGTTAGGGATTCAACTGTACACCGTAGGCTTCTGGAAGTTGGCCGGAAGGCAAGACCAATGGAAAAACAATATTTGAATGCAAAAATGAAGATAAAACATTTAGCATGGGCCCAAAAATATAAATCATGGACTGCTGACGACTGGAAAAAGTTAATTTTCAGTGATGAAACTCATTTATTTGTGCAGGGTTAACAAGCAAATGTTGTTAGACGAAGCAACTGTGAACCTTTAAGACCTGAGCATACAAACAAACTGTAAAACACCCTCTGAAACAGATGTTTTGGGGATTTTTCACATCAAATAGCACTGGAAGCTTAGTTCCTGTTCAAGGTATGATGAATTCAGCCAAGTACATAGAAACATTACAACGTAGGATTGTTTGGTCCATTCTTGCAAACTTTTGACGGGACATTTCAACATGACTTGGCCCCATGTCACAATTCGAAATTGGTCAAGAATTGCAGGCTGGAAAATCAAATTCATTTGCTTGATTGGCCTGGAAATTCACCAGACTTAAATCCCATAGAAAACTTGTGGAATATTTTGAAAAGACGATTAGGTAAAATGGACTGTACAACCAAAGAACGCATGATAATGAATGCTATAAAAGTGCGGTTCCACGATTATGAAGTCAAAAATATGTGCACTCAATTAGTGGAGTCAATGCCAAAACGAATTCAAGAGGTTATTTCTGCTAAAGGAGGACATACTTCATACTAATACAGGTATTTATCAGTGTATATTAAGGTATAGAATGATATAAAGGCATAGTTTTAAAAAAAGAGTGATTTTTTACTTTGTCCCAATTAATTTGCACAGTATAGTAGATTATTTTTTACTTTAACCTGGAAATTTTAAATAAATTCATAAAAGGATACAAATGAAAATAAGAGAAAGTTCTTATCTGTTAACTACTCAAATACCTCAATATCTGTGTTCATATAATTCTATAAAATTTCATTAAATAATAACATAATAAAATTTTAAGCAAGAAATGGGAAGAAAGAATATTTTAACTAATTCATTTTTGCAATTATTCAGTGAATGAAATAAATACTGAAGTGACATTTCAAATATAAATATGAAGAACATTTGTTATATAACATAGCAAAACAGCAGATTTATCATGTAAATTGGAAAAAGATGTGGCCCAAAGGAAAGAAGATATCATTCAATTGCAAGTTAGTTTTAACAATGGAATCATATAATGCCCAAAATATGACCAAATTACAGATCCTTTTGGAAAACATTCCAGAGGGCTAATGAAAATGCTCCAAATTCTTGACTTGTTTGCGAATAAATCATTTAAAGTAACATTGCAGGCCAAATGGACTTAGCAATATGCAAACACACAAAGTATTTGATAAATGATCAGCATCTTAACTATAAAGTCAAGTATCAAACTTCCTATTTTCTATTCATATGACATTCTGATAAATTGAAATAATAATAATAATAATAATAATAATAATAATAAACAAACTAAAAAGTGAAAATAACAACCAAATCACATTTTATTGGAAATCATAAGAATCTCCGTAACAAATCTTAGGTAAGATTTTAAAATTAAAGATAAAAATATGCATATGGGAAGTTCTTACAGAACAATTGGTACTGATTCGTCTTCTAATAATTTCCACTCTATTCATTTAATAATGAACTTCAACAAAACTTATTATTTCAAAAACTATTTAAATATAATCTTAACATACTTCATATATTTACTTTAACATGCAAGACATTGAAGAAGTCAACAGAAACTATGAAAATGAAGAAATGCGATTTCAATTGTTTACCTCACGAGCAGCATCAATATGGATTTCAGTTTCCTGGCTTACAGAAAGCTGCTCTTCCACTTCAATTGACGTGTTCTTTGAAGTATTGAGAGTTTGAACAAGAACTTCATCATCCAACAAAGAACCCTGGGCTTCATATAAAAGCCTGAAACAATTTATTTCAATGAACACTGATATATACATGCAGCAAAGTTTTAAATATCAAGTACTGACAAAATATAATGGTGTACCACACAAGATCTGCTTCATGTATATAAATGAAAAAAATTGTACATTTACAGTACATACAGTCAATACCAGTTAATTGGGACACACTGAGGCTAGAACACTTTGGCCCAATTAAGTGGCTGCCCCAAGTCATACAAAGCTTTATTCCAAAGAGTTAATTTAGGATGTTCTTCAAGAATTGTCCCAAATAAACGGCTGCCCTGATTAACCGATGGCCCAATTATCTGGAATCTACTACATGTGTATCTGTGTGAAATGTATATACAGCCAGAGTATTTTGTAACATAGAAGTTGGTCAACAAATGTGTCACCCAGAGAAGAAAATCTTACCTACATACATACATATCACTAAGCTGTACTCTGAGATTCAGAAGTTAGCTCCACAAAGAAATCCCTATTGAACCAAAATAATTAGCTACTGGGCAACAGAGCATTCAGCAATGAAAAACTTTTGTAGAGTGCTGCATTAAAAATATGAGTACACTTGCACCAAACAAAAGTTCCATCCATGACTGTGGATGACAAAATTCAAGTTAAGTACTAAGTGGAATAGATGTTGCCAGTCAGGCATCGAAAGCAGAGAGCTATTGCCTCCCACCATCTCACATCCCCGATATGCATAATATGACATGCTTTTCATATTATGCTGTTAACAAAACATTTATTGTTTTATTATATCTTGAGCATTTGATCTGTTTCTTAACACCTTTTTTGTAAAGCTCTTCCATGTGTGTGTGTGTGTGTTACACTCTGTAGGGACAGATTACTTTTTTGTTGACAAGATAAAATAAGGTGTGCATTAGTCATTCATTTCCCATAGAAACTGTCTCAGAATTTCAGCTGATTCATATTCCCATCATTTGCTCTCGCCCGCAACAAGAAAATTCTTGTAACTGTTTCACAGCCTCTGTCCTTTTTTATTTCAAGGCCAACTTCTCCACTTTTTGTCCTTCTAATGTCTAGATTGTTCCATTAAATAATCATGCATGTTGTAGGGATCAGGGACATACTACTCACCCCTGATTCTAACTTTCAATTCATTTGGCATGCATGTTTTCTCATAGACAGTTGCAGTCACTGATTGCTCACTTGCTGTACATCATGTCTTCAATTAAGCATACCACTGACTTCTTTTCAAAAGGTACTAATGAGGCAAAGCACCCAAGAGTAGAAGAAAGTATTGATGATGTTTCTTACAAGTTGCAGCTTCTACATTTGATCTGACTCAACAGATGTGCTCATCAACTACCATGTCTATGTCAACTGATGAAGATATTGTCAATCCCATACCAGCATGGCAGCTAAATCAAAAGGGGCATAAGCTTGATGTTAAGTGGCTAATGGAAACATATCCAAGTACTGTAGCAAAAGCGTATCTTGGCAAGAGATTAGGATTAAAGTGTAAAATTTGCTATGAGCAAATAAATGAGGCAAAAAAAAATTCTCATAATGGTGAAGTACCAATGGCTCATGGTATATGTTGCAATGGTACATGGAATTATGAAGAATCATAGAACACCTCCAAGGCAACTAAAGCGCAAAGACTTTGGATATTGCAATTGGATAATCATCCCTGGATAAATGTTTTGAAGAGGAAGCATTCAAATTTAGTCTTAATTTTAATGGAACTAGCAGTGGATATGTATAATGATAGCAAATACATGTCTCTGTCAGGTAATTCTTGGCCATCCAGATCTCTATCCAAACTAAAGGTGGCAAAACTAATATCCACTTATAAGGATGAAGTGCTTGGCACAACATTTGAAAGCTTTACAGCATCACCTGCCTAATCGCACTACCAAAATCCAAATACTTATAAAGTAATGCTAAACACTGTTTCTGAGGTATTGATGGTAGATATTCTTAAGGATTTACGAGAAGCGGAATGTTTTGCTGTTCAAATGGATGGCTCAGTAGACAAATACTGTACAAATACCAAATCTTTCACTGTGAGAATAATTGGCAGTGAAACATGTAACACACAAAACATCAGAATAATTCTTGATGTCGACAAATCATGCATAAGTTACATAAAAATTACAAGTGGTGGGACGTTTTGGTAATGATTTCTACCTTCATCAGCCATGGAATGAAACACATGGTATAAGCATCAGTTGTTGCCAGATTTCAAAATAGCTTTCCAAATGATAGGCATGTTAAAAGGTGCACCTGTATTGCAGGTGTTAGGAGAAAGGAAGATTTTAATGCTTTTGCGGTACCCGAGGGCTTTCCGATTGCTGAACGGAGCGATATGTTTAACATTTTGCCACTTTGGGAATCGCGAACGTATTGCTGATGGTTAAAATTGAAAGGGAGGTAGAAGGGTTGCCTTTCTTAACATTAGCAATATGTTCCACCAATTGCTGGTTGATGCTACAGTAAGTACTGCCAATGTAGTGGGTCACGCCTGTGGAAGTGTTGACAGGGATGGAATAGACACTTTGCAAATCTAGGGGTTTATTGGGATGTGGAGGTGGTTTAACTGCAGTCCTGTGGCCAAAAAATTTGAAAATAAAGCAAACTTTGTGAGTGAAGACCAGGCTAAAGGGCAAAGTGCCAACAAGCTGATGAGTGGTGGAAAGTTCAGGCAATAAACTAGTAGATCTATTCTGTGATTCAAATTCCTTAATTAGCCTGTGTACTAAGAGGGGTGGAAAGCAATGCAATTTGCCAATGTTGATGATGTTCTGATATTCGTTTTGAATAGCAGAAGGGCTGTTTGCAAAATTACATACCTATTATTTGGAAAGCAATTTTAAAATCTGGCAACAACTTATGCTTATACCACGTGTTTCATTCCATGGCTGATGAAAGTAGAATTCACTAGCGAAACGTCTCACCACTTGTAATTTTTATGTAACTTATGCATGATTTTTCAACATCAAGAATCATTCTAATCTTTCCCTGTTCGATATCTTGGAAAATAAAAAGATTTAAGAAATTAAAAGAATTCTTGAAATCGGCATCACATGCGTAAGTTAAGTTGAAAATTATAAGCGGGACATTTCGGTAGCGACTTCTACCTTCATCAGCCATGGAATGAGACATGTGGTAAAAGCGTCAGTTGTTGCCAGATTTCAAAATCGCTTTCCAAATGATAGGATGTTAAAAGGTGCGTCAGTATGGCAGGTGTTAGGGGTAAGGTAGATTTCAATGCTTCCACGGTACCTGAGGGCATGCCGATCGCTGAACGGGGCGATCTGTTTAACATTTTTCCAATCAGGAACTGCGGACATATCGCTGATGGTTAAAATTGAAAGGGAGGTGGAAGGGCAGCTTTTCTTAACATCAGCGATATGCTCCATCAATCGCCAGTTTATGCTGCGGTAAGTACTACCAATATAGTGGGTACTGCCTTTGGAAGTGTTGATAGGGATAGAGTAGACACCTTGTAACTCTAGGGGTTTATTGAGATCTCTGTCATTAAGGATGAGGTTGAGAAGATGTGGAGGTGGTTTGACTGCAATCCTGTAGCCAAAGCGCTACCGAAACGTCCCGCTCATAATTTTCAACGTAACTTATGCATGTGATGACGATTTCAAGAATTCTTTTAATGTTTTGTGGGTTACATGTTTTTCTGCCAATTTTTCTCACTATAATTTAAGAAATATTTTCCTTGACAAAACCTCATCTTCTAAACATGGTGCTGAAGTGTAACTCAGACTCTTTATTGATACTCTTAAAGAAGGTGAACTTGGAAGAAATTTCAAAGGGAAAGCTTATTGTTGCTCTAACTACTGATGAAGAAAGTGCTAACACTGGTAGAAAGGCTGGGCTGTGGGCAGAGGTGTAACTAGATCTGGGCAGGCAGGGCAGATGTCCTGGGCATAGCTCCAGGGAGGGTGCAAAAATCCCTACCTACAATTTGATTAAAATTGAAACTGAAACTTTTGCACCAGTTTCTGATTGTTTTTTTGCGCAATGCTTTGTCATTTGTCTATTTACATAATTTTCTTATAATATTTTTCACGAGTTTCAATAGGCTTGTCAGCTTAAAATTTGCATTTCTTTCTCCAAATGTTGAGGGGATGTTAGTTGCTCACATTAAGAAATGAAGGCGTGGTTGTATGTATGTTTCAAGATAAGGATGACATTCATGTTGTTGAAGATTCCCTATGAAATATTCTTTCATTGCTGCCATTGCGAGCAATGACTGTCAGCTGCATTTGGTCCTTTTGAGGTGGTACTGAAGTACTAAAGTCTGAATCAGTTGGAAATCTCACCTCTCTCTTCCCTTTTGGTATTTCACAGTCCTAAGTGGTGCAATGCATCCAATTTAGTTTCGCTACATAGAACATCCTCATCGCGTGGATAAGAGAAATGCAGAGCACTCCCTCCCATTTTCCTAACTTCTTCTGACTCAATTAAAGAAGGTAAAGTGCTGTTCCTGTTTGGGATAAGAAATGACACCTTGATCCAAAATGTCCTAATTACTGTACATACCTCAATAAAAATACTTAAGCATTAGATTGTTAAACTACATACAATGAAAACTGCAAACAGGATAGCTGGAAAGTCGCAAAGACTTCCCTCATTCAGTAAGAAGTTCTTGTAGGAAGAAAACTGAAATCTAAATTTAGATAACTGAAATCTAAATTTAGATAACTGAAACCTCAGACTTGACATTCACTGTTTTGCTGTTTTATAAGGATTGCAAATTCTTATATATGTGATTTTTCTTCTGAATTAAACTAGATGGTTGAAGAAATTTAATTTTGGCTTAATTTTCTGGTAAGCAATGAAGAATTCATGCTGAATTTGTGTGCATTAAATAGTTCTGTACACTTATACAACATTTGATAAAAATCAGATCAGTCAATGGTTTCCTGAAAAAGTTGTACAAATAGTTACAACATTAATTTTGTCATAATTAATTTAAATTTAAATATAAATTGCAATCGTTCTAGATATTTAAATTGTAATCATTCTAGCATTTCAGTTTGTTTTTTTGTTTTCTACGCTGTTCACCTTGAAAAAGCTATCCATGAATGAGTGAAAGCTTGGCGAATTGTAATTTTGTTTTCTTATGCCAAAAAAACAGATTATTCCTTCAGTCTTACCAACTACTAGATTGTCTTGATAGCATTTTACAGGTATACATGTTACTACCAGTTAAGCTGTGTTGACTAGCCAATATTATGAACTGCAAATGTGCGCATGTTTGCATGCACACATTTGCAGTTCATAATATTTAATAACACATTTGCAGTTCAACCTCATGTGTGTTCCAAAATTTAAGTATCACAGCAATATAAGTATGACACCACCAAATAAAAAACTTTTTTTTGCACCTCAAAACAAAAATTCACATCACCACCTATAACTTTTGTTGTTTAATATTAAATACAATGAGTGGCCAATTTATTGAACTACCTGTGTAATAATTTATCAGACCATCTACATAATAACACTAGTCCACAAAAACGAGCTTATTTTTTAGGTTCCGCAAGAAATAACATGTGATTTAAATAGTTTTTTTTTAATGCTGAATTCAAATATGATACTAATCGTTTTCTATCATGAAAGGTTTTTTAATGATATAGATTTAAATTTTTATAAATTGCATATTTACAGACACTTATAAACCACAAATAAATTTCCTAAAACGTAACAATTGCTGATTTCCTGATGTATTTTGCTTGTGGGACATCTCTTTTGAGAGTCTAGTAACATGATCATGATGAACATTTTCCTCTTGTTCTTAATAAATGCCATTAGTGTCTAAGTCATTATCACTCAATGGCACATTTTCTGGAGGAAAATCTTTCCTGTAAAGAACAAGCCTCATTCAAGAAAGCAAATCAAGGTGCTTCAGGGTGTGTTTAGACTTGATGTGGTTTCTGTTATGTTTGTTAAACACAAATAACAGTCTGAGGAATGGTCGTTGGTTTCCTCCAGACCACGGGAACTGCAAAAGGCATATTGTAAGAACCATTCTTCACCCATCCCATGAGATGCTTACCACATGTTACACAACAGATATGAGGGCCCCAATTCTTATATTAGTCACCCACTTTACAACCGAAATATAGCTCATAACACTTTTTTATTGGTGAGATAAAGCTTTGTCGCTGAGCTTTAAAGGTAACTTCATCGCACACATAATAGAAAGTAGGGTGATTTAAACTTCTGTTGCATAATTGAAATATAGCACTATTGCACAAGTTAATATTCACTTCAAAAATATAACACAACACTTGCAATGCTTACACTGAAAGCCAGCTCACCACAGGAAGAACATTGGCTGCTCAGATGCTGTCACAAGGCATCGGTACGTGAATCATACCTAACTGTGGCTAAGTACATAAACTAGTGCTGTTATAATACTGGATTGTTTTCCCCCACTGTATTAGAAATAAAACTGCTGAGATGTAGAAATATAGTGGTGACTCTGTGATTGACTGGTCAGCTGAAATTTGCCAGTTGTACTGGGAGTTAGGAATGGTCCCTAGGGATTAGAAGGATGCTATCATTATTCCCTTGTATAAGGGAAAAGGTAATCAGACTGACTGCAAAAACTACCATGGTATTAGCCTATTGAGTATGCCTGGGAAAGTGTTTAGTAAGGTCACTTTATTTTAAATATAGCAACCAGACTTGAACAATCACGAAACGCATATAGCGTATTAAATCCATTTATTTTTGTGGTGTAGTCAGCACAAAGATTTACCAAGCTTTTAGCAAGGACATTATTGAAAAAGTACAAGGTCTTACATCAGAGAAAGTGTGGGATTTCAGAACGGTTTTATACCTGGTAAGGCTGCACTAATCAAATTTTCGCATTACGCATGATGATTGAAAAGTGTCTGGCTGTTGGTAAGGAAGTTTTTGCTGCCTTTATAGATTTAGAGAAAGCTTATGACTGAGTAAATAGGACACTTTTGTGGAAGGTATTGAATGAATATGGTGTCACTAGGAATCTACTTAATAGTGTAAAAGCCATGTATGTTGGCAGTAGAGCTTGTGTACGACTGAATGGTGTTTTATTAAAATGGTTTTCTATTGGTGCAGGAGTCAGAAAAGGTTGTGTAATGTCACCATGGCTGTTTAATTATAATTATGGATGCATGAATGCATGATGCCAAGATGAACAATACTCGTTTATGTCTTGGTAAATTCCATGTGTGCAGATTGCTGTATGCTGATGACACAGTCCTCTTGGCAGAGAGCAAAAGTGAGTTGCAAAGTATGTTGCCCCGGATGTAAGAAGTTTGCATGAAATTCATACATACATACATATCACTAAGCTGTTCTCTGAGATTCAGAGGTTAGCTCCAAAAAGAAATACGAACTTCCAGATATTTTTACTTATTGTTGTCGTATCAAACTTTGCCATTTACAGCGATCTTGACATACAACTCGTGCTTCACTGACATCCATTACACGCCATACACAAGATCTTTTATACTTCATACTCATAATCTTTTTGTCATGCAGACACTCCTGAATCTGATCCACCCATGTCTTCCTTGGCTTTCCTCTGCCTTTCCTTCCTGCCACTTGGGCTGAAAAGATTTTCTTAGTAAGCATTTCATCACTCATTCTTTCAACATGGCCAAACCACCGAAGCATATTGGTCTCCACCTTGCTAACAACATTTTGCTTTACATCACACAACTGCAATACATCTTCATTCCTCACACAATCAGATCGTGTCTTGCCACAAACCCCACGTAAGTAACGCATTTCTCCAGCACACAAACGACTCCTATATTTCTTTTGCAGTACCCAGGTTTCACTGCCATACATCAGAGTAGGAACAATTACTGTTTCATACACAGCCATGCGGGACTCTCAAGAGAACCCATCAATCCTGTGAAAACCTCCCAGAGCAGCTATGGCTTTCAAAGAAGAATTCACTCGCCTACTGATTTCACCATCCAACTTGTTCTCTCTGTCAAACATGCTTCCTAAATACACAAACTCACTCACCTGGTCAATCACAGTGCCATTTATACTTACATTACATTCAGTGCTACCCATTCCTCTCTTAAACCCTATAACTTTGGTTTTTCCCTTATTTATACTCAGTTTGAATTCCATGCAAACTTCGTGCATCCGAGTCAACATACTCTGCAACTCACTTTTGCTCTCTGCAAACAGGACAGTGTCATCAGCATACAGCATTCTGCACACACGGATATCACCAAGACATAAACCACTATTATCTATTTTGGCCTCACGCATGCATGCGTCCATAAATATATTAAACAGCCATGGTGACATTACACAACCTTGTCTAACTCCTGCACCAATGGAAAACCATTTTGATAAAACACCATTCACTCGTACACAAGCTCTACTACCAGCATACATGGCTTTTACACTATTAAGTAGATTCCCAGTAACACCATATTCATTCAATACCTTTAACAAAAGTGTCCTATTGACTCGGTCATAAGCTTTCTCTAAATCTATGAAGGCAGTAAAAACTTTCTTCCCAACAGCCAGATACTTTTCAATCATCATGTGTAATGCAAAAATCTGGTTATTGCAGCCTTTACCAGGCATAAAACCACTCTGAACATCCCACACTTTCTCTGATGTAAGACCCCGTACTTTTTCAATAACAACCTTACCAAACACTTTCCCTGGCACACTCAGTAGGCTAATACCACGATAGTTCTTGCATTCAGTCTGATCACCTTTTCCCTTATACAAGGGAACAATGATAGCATCCTTCCAATCCCGAGGGACCATTCCTAACTCCCAGCACAACTGGCAAATTTCAGTTAACCAGTCAATTATAGAGTCACCACCATACTTCAACATCTCTGCAGTTATGCCATCAACTCCTGGAGCCTTACCATTCTGAAGAGATTTTAGAGCTTTACACACTTCTTCTCTTGAGATCCCTCCTGTGCTTTCATCCCTCATTGTGACATCATCTGCATCTGTCTCAGAACCATTTTTGCTCTTCTGATCTAATAACTCACAGAAGTATTCGCCCCATCTGTCACTTAACTCATTGGGCTCCATATCATTTCCCCTATCTCATTCTTCACACAACTTACAACTTTGTTTCCCCTATTTTTCCTGTCTCATGTACTTCCAGAAGGACTTTCTATCTTTCCAAAAAGCCAGTTCATGCCTTTCCACTTTCTCTTTCCTATCTTTTGCCTTATTGTGGCGAACCAGCTTAGCAGCTTCACGCTTCTTACAGCGATATTCATCCACAGAGACTCTACCTTGCAACATCCCCAAATAGGCTTCTTTCATTTTCTTTACTGCCTCATCAATCTCACTATTCCACCAAGCATCACCTCTATTGTTACTCACTCTTGTGGTGCCACAGACCTCTTTAGCAGCAGTAACAACACAGTTCTTAAAACATTCCCACTTCTATTCTACATCCCCTCACAAGATTTCAGATCCTTCAGTCGTTCTCTGAGTAAATCAGAATACCGCTGATGATCTTCAAGGAGCCTATAAACCTTTATTCTTTCTATCCTGGGTCTCTTCCTATTCCTTTTCCTCCAACCAACATTAAGTTTCACTCGTGACACTACCAAGTAATGATCAGAACCAACATCCGCACCTCTCATCACACGGGTGTCAACAACTAAATCCCCTGCTATTATAACTTTTTCTTTAGCACCAAACTGGCTCAAAACAGCTTTCAGCTCATTCCAGAAATCTTCTTTCTTATCGGAAGGTTCCGAGTCACAAGGAGCATACACTACAACAATTACAATTCTCTGAAGTTTCACTTTCAAACGAATCCAGAGAATTCTCTCACTTATGCAACTATAGTGAATCAAGTTGTTCTTCATCTTTTCACTTAAAATCAGACCTACACCAGCCTGTCCTCTCATATTATCAAATACTCCAGACCACACACTCACCGTGCCAGTCACTTCTTCTACCCCAATTTCCTTCTTTTTGGTTTCACTTACACACAGCACATCCAGTCTATACTTATTCATCTCCTCAATCACCTCACTCATCTTGCCATTTATACCTCTAGTATTCCATACACCAATCTTTCATTCACTCAGCCGAGATCGCGTTCTCATACGCTGTTTAGAAAGTCCAGGTCAATTCCGTGGTGGACCGTCCTTCTCAAGTGTGATAGGTCCACCATATCCCACACTTGAGTCATTCTTAATATTTATTTTTGTCTTTTTAATCAGGTAAGTACATCAGTGTGGGGGATTAGCCCACAGCTGAGGGTTCCAGTTGGTCATTCAACCTAAGGATTCTGGAACAAAACCCAGTGAGTTGGGGTCTTTTCGCCAATGTCACACAGAACTAGCTTGCACCTCTCCAAGATTCACAGAGGCCCTAGTTGCTGTTGTGTGTGCCATTGTTTCCAACTTAGCGCCCCGAGGAGGCAAACCCATCGCTCACTACGACCGCCCGCTTGCATGAAATTCAAACTGAGTATAAATAGAGAAAAACCAAAGTTACGGTTTTTGAGCGAGGAACTGTTAGCACTGAATGTAATATAAGTCTAATTGACACAGTGATTGACCAGGTGAATGAGTTTGTGTACTTAGGAAGAATGTTTGACAGAGTGAACAAATTGGATGGTGAAATTAGTAGGCAAGTGAATTCTTCACTGAAAGTCAGCTGCTTTGGGAAGTTTTAACAGGAATGATAGGTTCTCAAGAGAGTCCTGCGTGGCTGTGTATGAAAGTGTAATTGTTCCTACTCTGATGTATGGCAGTGAAAAATGGGTACTAAAAGAACATAGGAAGTTGTTTGTGTGATGGAAAAATGCATTACTTACAGGGGGTTTGTGGCAAAACATGTTCTGATCGTGTGAGGAATGAAGATGTATTGCAGTTGTGTGATGTGAAGCAAAATGTTGCTTCACATCACACAACTGTGAAAATTCAGGCCATGTTGAAAAAATGAGTGATGAGATGCTTACTAAGAATTTTTTATTTAGACCAAGTGGCAGGAAGGAAAGGAATAGAAAGGCCAAAGATGTCATGGGAGGATCAGACTCAGCAGTGTCTGCATAAGAAAAAGATTATGAGTATGCAGTATAGAAGGTCTTGTGTGCGTCATGTGAAGGATGTCCGTGAAGCCCGAGTTGTGTGTTAAGATCGTTAGATCGCTATAAAGGGAGAAATTTGGTATGGCAACAGTAAGTAAATAATCAGTTAAAAATTTATCTGGTAGTTTGTATTTCTTTGTGGAGCTAACTTCTGAATCTCAGAAAACATCTGAGTGATATATATCAAATATATTATATAAGAATAATTTAAAAACATGTTTTCTGTACATTATTCCTGTTGATATAATACCTAAAAATTCAATAACCAATACTGAAAAAAAAATGCTGTCACACGAAAACTGTGGATTATAGAAAAATTCTGATTACATTTTTGAATTTAGCACAAAAAGTTACATTAGAAATACAATCAGTGTTCCATGGAACAAAAACTATGTTTACCAGTGTAATGTAATGGACCACTAACTGAACCACCTTTGGCATACAGAACAGCAGTAATTCACATTGGCATTGATTTGACTAAATTTTGGTAACATTTTGGTGAAATATTTTTCTACATATTCCCAATTCAAGCATATTGGATGGAAGTGGATATAAATGTCTGATGTTCTGTTTGATATCATCCCACAAATGCTGCATGGTATTAGTGGCCAATGTAGCAAGGGAAAGTTTCCATCATGTTCCTAAAACCACTCTTTGACAATGTGAGCATTGTGGCACGGTACTGCTGGAAGTATCCATCACCATAGGGATCAAGAGTGACTGTGCTTGGATGATCTTAATAAGAAATTACAAGTTGTTTAAAGCATTCATATTGGAATGCTCTAACTAATAAACTTTATAGTATTGTACCTTAGAATAAAGATTTCTGATCTCAGTAAAGTCATCACAAGAAAATCAAGAATCAAACTAAAGGTGAAAGTCTCGGCCAATTTCTCCCCAAACTTCAAAGAATTAGATTTAAGAGTTTGGCAAACTTGTGTTTTATCACTTCATTAACAAAGAAGAACAAAAATAACAGACCAAATATTTTCTAAAGTTTGATACATGGGTTAAGAAGTCTCTACTAGACCTAAATTGCAGGTGTAATGGTACTTCTACAAGATATAGCAGCAGCTTATTTAGACCTGTAATAAACAAAATTTATTTTGTTTGCTCTTTGTTTGAAAAAGAATATGGAACAAACAAAATAAATCTACTTCCCCTTTTTTACTGATATGAAAAGTGTGTTTACTGATAGCACAGAGAAAAGAATACTTATACTTATAATATAGAAAATAATACAAATAATACAGGAATTACAAGTGAGTGTGTGTGTGTAGTTAATACACAGCAGCATATTTATACAGCTTTTAACAAGATTCTTCAGAGATGTGAAGTACTATGAGTTAACCTTAGAATTGTGTCTTCCAGCTCTTGCAATTTGCATTTCCCTGAAGCAATTGTCAAAACTAACTTATTCTTTTGTTCTTCCAGATCAGGTCTTTCCTTCCTTACAACAATGCCAAGCAACTGATCTTCCAAACCTGAAGTAAAATACAAAAATGGAAATAATTTCTGATCCCAAAATTAAAATCAACTACAACAGCATATACAATGCATAGCACAGCACGAACAGATAATAAAAAATAAAATTTCATGATCCTGTACTAGTAAAGTCATAGAAACATGAAAATATTAAATTTTTGAAGTATATTCTTTTCATTCAATTTTATTGACTTCAGCTACATAAATATGCATTATCTTAGGTGAATTAATAACAATATCAGACCTGCCAACCTCTCAGAACCAAAAAAAACGTAACACTCAGATAGAAAAATTGAAACATGACGCATGCTGATAATTTTTGAAGCCCATTTCAGCTATATAAATTCTTGATGATGAGAATGTACGGATTTTTTCCCTACATAAAATTTTTATTGAGAAACTAATTAAATCTAATCAGCAAACACTTTTATGTTGTTAATTATTAGAAAAAAAATTACGACTATGGAAGAAATCCTCACTCTGCCTAACTTCCGTTTTTGGAAATTCTGTGAGGCGGAAAACCTGCATCGTAGGAGGTCTGCAAGATGGTTTAATCGGGTTCTGGGCATGTCATTTTTGTCTGCAGTACCAAAAATAAATCTGTGATGTGCATCGGCCATCGCTGCGATTCTGCTATTAGGATTAGTAGAAAATGAATCTGCGATGTACGTCTGCCGTCGCCGCAATTCTTTAACAGGGGTGGGTACAAAATAAATCTGTGATGTACGTCAGCCATCGCCGTGATTCTGCTATGGGGATGAGTACAAAATAAACCTGTGATGTATGTCACCACGATTCTTCTACGGGGATGAGTACAAAATAAATCTGCGATGTATGTCGTCGCTATTCTGCTATGGGGGACGAGTACAAAATAAACCTACGGTGTACGTCGCCCGTCGCTGCGATTCTGCTGCGGGGATGAGTACAAAATAAACCTGCGATGAACGGCGCCGTGATTCTGCTACGGGGATGAGTACAACATAGACTTGTGATATACTTCACCGCAATTCTTCTACAGGGATGAGTACAAAATAATTCTGCGACATACATAGTCCTTCACGAGAAAAAAAATTATGCTTACGGAAGAAATTTTCACTATGCCTAACTTCTGTTTTTGGAAATTTTGAAAGGCGGAAAACTTGCATCTATAATAGGGAGTCTGCAAGATCATTTAATAAGGTTCTGGGGATGTCGTTTTTGTCTCCAGGACCAAAATAAATCTGCGACGTACGTCGCCCATCGCCGTGATTCTGCTACGAGGGTTCTGTCTGAAAAGGGAAAAAAATGGGGAAAAACATTACTTTTAAAAAAAAATCGTATTTTTGGCTGCAAAATCATATTAGCGTACTACAGCATTATTTATCGTACTAAATACAATAAAATCGTAACAGTTGGCAGGTTGATAATATGAATCACCTGGAAGTTGGAACATGCAAACATTTTAATTTTCAAGTTCTCTGAGAACTTCATTACATGGATAACAGTTAATAATAAAATGACCTATCCTTGCAATATCTTTGTTAATTGTTTTTAAGCAACCCTTTTCATAAAATGTGACATAAGTGCAAGAAATACTACCCCAGAATATTTGTATATCACAGACCAATAATAATATGAATAACTTAGTGTGCTTGGGCAGGTGAATTCTCAAATCAAACAGATTGTAAATTATAACACTACTCATATAAATGTGGTGAAATAACCAACTTTTGCTTTTTTCATCGCTAATTTTACGGTTATGCCCGTTAAACGTTAGATAATGTGGCCATACCTTTCATTTGCAATTTCCATACCTTGATATATTAAGTAATAGCTGAGTCAAAAAAAGGGCATTTGCACTTACCCTAGTTTGGCAGTTGGTCTTCATTTCATGCTGCTTCTTTGTCTTTAATATAACGCTGAACATTGCAGTTGACCAACCATTGAAATTTAGCTTGTCATTCATCCAAAATGTATTACTTATAAATTAGCTTAGGTTTCAAAAAAAAAAGGAAACGCGCACGGTAAATATTGTACAAGGTCACTCAGAGAATATAGCAGAGGTCCAATTTTTGGTATAAAAGATAGCAGATATATTAAAAGAAAAATGGTGATGTAGGAGTGAAATGAATTCAAAATTAGCATCAATACTGGTGGGAAACAAGAGGCTCACCATGTATAAATATCAATGACAAACAGACAGAGGTGCTAAAACTTCATATCATCATTGATAAAACATGAAATGTCCACAAAAAAGGAATGAAAAAACATGTTGAAATGCATGTCAAGGTACTTCGTACAGATGAACATATGTTGAAAATGAGCAGATGGAGTATAAGAGCACAAGAAAATTAAAATATTTTTGCACATGAGGCATAAAAATCACATCAAAAGTTGCATGGTCACTGTATCAGCTAGATGCATTTCGTTCCCACATATCTGGGTCATCATTGGTAGCTCTTGCATTGGTTTTCGGTCTTGCCCAACCATTGTTGCTGCTCGCACTGCAGTCGATCTTCTTCTGGCACTCTGCCATGTCATCGGTCATGTTGCTGCCGTGTCTCTGAGCTTGCACAGTTTCATTTGAGCTGTTGCTGCAGGCTCTGTATTTGATCATCAATACAGAGCATGCATTGCAATATCCTTATACATTATATTTACCGAGTAAATATAGTACATGCATACATACGTATCACTAAGCTGTTCTCTGAGATTCAGAGGATAACTCCAAAAAGAAATACAAACTACCAGATATTTTTACTTACTGTTGTCGTATCAAACTTCTCCATTTACAGCGAACTTGACATACAACTCGGACTTCACTGATATCCATTACACGCCATACACAAGATCTTTTATACTTCATACTCATAATCTTTTTCTCATGCAGACACTCCTGAATCTGATCCACTCATGTCTTCCTTGGCCTTCCTCTGCCTTTCCTTCCTGCCACTTGGGCTGAAAAGATTTTCTTAGTAAGCATTTCATCACTCATTCTTTCAACATGGCCAAACCACCGAAGCATATTGATCTCCATCTAGATAACAACATTTTGCTTCACATCACACAACTGCAACACTTCTTCATTCCTCACACAATCAGACTGTGTCTTGCCACAAACCCCACGTAAGTAACGCATTTCTCCAGCACACAAATGACTCCTGTGTTTCTTCTGTAGCACCCAGGTTTCACTGCCATACATCAGAGTAGGAACAATTACACTTTCATACACAGCCATGTGGGACTCTCTTGAGAACCCATCAGTTCTGTGAAAATCTCCCAAAGCAGCTATGACTTTCAATGAAGATTTCACTCGCCTACTAATTTCATCATCCAATTTGTTCTCTCTGTCAAACATGCTTTTATGATATTGCTATAGACAACCAGATGCACAATAAAATTAATTAATGACTTCATGGCTTCCTCTTATTACTTTCAGTATAAATATTTAACGGGAATTATCGAGGATAAATTTATTAGGTACATTACCTCTCAAATCAAAATTTGAGAGGTAATGTACCTAATAAATTTATCCTCGATAATTCCCGTTAAATATTTATAATACTGAGAATAAAATTAAGATAATCCGATAATAAGATAAAAATTTACGGTTTAAAAAGTGGTTTTCTTACCTTCAAGTTTCCTGTTTTTTGTCTGGTGCTTACAGCAGAAGTGAAAAAGTGTTGCCAACTGCAATGGTATACGGTTGAATTGACATTCAATTCAAAATTTTGCAGGTTCATACAAATATTTCTCTAAAATTCTTGAAAATTTAAACTTTTATGTCTGTTTATTATTTATCAGGGGCTATCATTAACTGCACTATAGCTGGAAAGCAAAAGTGAGTGGCAGAGTATATTTTTCCAGATATGTGAAGTTTGAATGAAATTCAAACTAAACATAAATACAGTGAAGCCCAAAGTCGTGGTTTTTGAGTGAGTAATAATAAGCACAGAGTGAAAACTCAATCTAAATGATACAGAGATAAAACAGGTGGATGAGTTTATGTATTTAGAAAGCATGTTTAACACAGAAAACAAGTTACATCATGAGATCAGTACACCAGATAATACAGCTTTGAAAATCATAACTGCTTTAGGAGAATTTCACAAGACTCATGTTCTTGAAAAGGTCCTGAATAACTGCATAGGAAAGTGTAAACTTTCCAACTCTGGTGTACAGCAGTGAATCCTGGCAACTTCAGAAGAGATACAGTGTTATTTGGGTGCCAAAAAGATGCATTGCTTACGTGAGTTTAGTGGCAAGATGCATTTTGATCATGCGAGGAATGAAGATGTGTTGCAGATGTGTAATGTGAAGTAAAATGTTGTTAGTAAGGTGGAGACAAATATTCTGAGGTGGTTTGGCCATGTTGAAAGAATGAATGTCCAATGTGCACCAGTTTCTACAAAGTTTCCAACTTTGCCACTTCTACTTTTGGAAATGTTTTGCCTAACTTTTCAAGATGAAATGCAAACATTTACAGGGAAAACATTAACAACAATACAGGACAGAATTAACACTGAAAGTAAAAATCAACGATTATGGAAGAAATATTTGCTTATTCTAACTATCATTTTTGTAAATTTCTGTCAGCTTTTACAAGTTAAAATACAAACATTTATGGGGAAATGACATTTAACTATGATGAAGATCATCAAGAGAAAAAGAAATTATGACTATTGAAGGAGCTTTTGCACCATCAAACTTCTCTTTTGGAAGCTTCCACCTCATTGTATAAGCTGAAATACAAACATTTAAAAAAATTTACATTTCACAACAATACAGAACAATGGGAGAATCTAGAGTAAAAAATTATGATTACAGATAACCTTTTCATTTTGTCTGGTTTATGTCATCAGAGATTCTTGAAAGACAGAATTTTGTCTCCATGATGAAAAATTTTATGACAAGGTTAACCACATAAATCCTAATTTTCTAGGTGCACAAGTTTTGTGTTGTAACAATATATTCATATCTGGAATGATAGCTCTGTTCTCAGATGTCAGATTGGAAAATGTAAACTTTTCAACTCTGGTGTACACACAGAATTTGATTATGTACAAACACCTCAAAATTAATCTACATACACTTCCAATTTTCCCAATAGGCGATGTAACAGTATATTTGTTGTTGGCATGCCATCTTTGCTTTCAGAAATTGCATTGATGTGTTGTTTTTTTTATCAGAGGGTAGCTTACAGCATAACCAAAATTATGTATATACTCTCCAATATTTTAGGTACGCATCATGCCTAATAAGTAGCATAAAGTATATATTTGAATTACATGCCATAACTTCAATTCTAGAAGTTGGGCTGGACATACTTTTTTTAATGTGAATTTTTTTTTTTTACTTTCTTTTTTTTTTTTTTTTTTTACTTTATCTTTTTTTTTTTTTTACTTTATCTTTTTTTTCTTTTTTGCTAAGATGAAAACACATTTCTATTTGGCATATGAACAATTGTAAGCCAGAAAGGACTTTTTTTCCTTTTTCCCTTTGCCAGAGAGGTCATGAAGAATTTTCACGCATCTTCTAGCTTTTAGAAATGCCAAATTTTCTTACTACGAAATGCTGGCATGATATTTTGCATATGCCTGCTACTACCATTTAAAATGGAAAAATTATCTTTTTATTGGTAAGCTATATGCATGACAAAGTTTATTTCCATATTGTTCCATTTCTGAGATATAATGTTCCTATCAGATTATATTTATGTAAACTTTGCAGTTGGTCTTGATACTTCCACTATTGGGAATCAAAATGAAAAAATTCGTTTTCTGCACTGGGCATCAGTAATCATTACTAAGATTATGCACATAACGTATAAAGAGATATTGGATAACCACCGGAATAATGCAGTTGGTTAAGCCACTGTGTGGAAGGCAGATGTTTTTGACAGGTGTTCAAATCTTGGTCCTGCCGGCCATCTAGTCTGCAGTTTGTTTTTTTTTTTTTTGGGGGGGGGGGGTTCTGCAGGCTCCCTGTGGTTGGGGATGTGAATGCATAGATGGTTTCCCATGAAGTCAGCCCTGGGCACATTTTGACGCTCACCCATATTCAGCAGAGGAATGGCAAGCTGGCCGCATTAAATTGACAGTAACCCTCAAGTGCACATAGTTGTCTTTGCGGGACTCAACCCACCATGGGCGGACAAGATAGAGATACACCAAATAAGCATAGTGACAAAATTTGCATTTTCTTGAAGCCCTAATTTCCCCTGTAGTGCTTTTCAAATGGCATCTTTTTACACTTGAGAATGGCAACTTTACTGATACAGTAATGTAAACAAAACACTAAATTATATATATAAAAGTAATTTTTACTAGCATAAAGCATTAGTTACTGAATTAAGGAAAATATTCAGAAAATAAACATACCTTTTTCTTTCAGAGCAAAATTTACAACACAGATTTTGCTGGTGAGTTCAGGTGGAAAATATGGATTATTTAACTTGGTTGACATGTAAAACCTAAAACTTTCATGAACTTCAATATCTTTACCACCAAAATGAATCACTTTTCTACCTCCTTGAATAATATACTTTTTTGTCAAGACTGGATCAAGAGCTGGGTCTAGCACAGTGAGAACATTCTGAAGTAAAAATGGTGTTCCATAACGAATGGCATTTTCCAACAATCTCAAATATGCAGGATCTTGTAAGTCAGTAACCAGCAAATTCTAAAATAGCAGAAAGATTATGCAATATCATGCAATTAAGTTTCCAATTCAGTAAATAAAAAAGACACATGGGGATGTTAATTCAAAAACATTTGAACATTGATAACAGCAGCTAAAGATGTTACATATTGATTTTTTAAGAAATGAATTGAAGATATGATGCACAACTTAACATGGAAAAGTGATGAAAACTATTATTATCAAGGCATAGGAATAACAGCATTAACTGTCATCTGAGTAGCAACTCCTCAGAATTTTTTTTTAAATGATCACCTCTGTTTAATAAGGACACTTTTGTGTTCCTGGAAACTCAGTTTTCACTTTTTCAAATGCAATTGCAAGAGATAAATTTTCAAGATTTGCATGTGTCACACAAAATTGAGGTATTGGGTTGTAGCAATTGAAATGGCCAATTTCATTGGGGCATTGAAAGCAAGCACAAAAGCAAAAGCAAATTGCCTGGTTAATCAAAATAGTCACCAGCAGCATCAAAACACTTCTGCCAACGAACCTCAAGGGTGTTCATGCCAAACATATTTGAAGTTTCAACTTCTGTTACTGACAAGTATAGTTGAACTCACATATAATGAGCTTGCATAACACAAAGTTCCGCATAAACTGATATTTTTATAGACCGCTTGAACTTTGTAATATTCTTCCTTGTTATTTTAACTTCATATAACAAAAAGTATTTTTTGGAAAAAAAAAACACATACATTAAAGCAGCAAATTTATCATGGTTATTAGCAAATAAAATAAGTGGCATTCACCTAGCTTTCACCCGTTTCTCTTTCACTGGAAAATTAAAATTAGGAATTACCAGCTGTTGACAACACAGCATGGTTCCCCTTTCAGACAGGCCAGTGTTTCTTTCAGACAGAAAATGTTTCACTCGTTTCTTTACTACCTCCTGCTACTCCCCCTTGCACACATACATCTCCTGGGTAAATGCAGTCTTTTATCCCCTACCCTTGCCACCCTTCAATCCAAAATCTCTATTCAGAAAAACTTTATTTTGCATCTGGAAACATCTTAACCAATGCATCAGAGAAAATTTAAAAACATTTAAAACAGCTATCATAATGAGTACAAAACAAGCAACAATTGACTCATGTTCCCAACATAACATGCAAACAGCAAAGTCAAATATAACAGGTGACATTTCAAATTTTTGGCAGTTACTTTAATTTTTACAATTATTAAATGTTTTGCTTATTGCAGATTTCACACATATTTTTTGTTAGCTATATTTTTAATTAACTGTTTAGCAATTACCTTTGATTAATTGATGAACGGTTTATGATTGATTAGTTTAAACCCGGCATAATGTAGTCTGCCAAAATAGTCCCTTTTTTTTTTGTCCAGTTATAACAAAATTTGCATGTATCGAATGCTTTAACTCTCCCTTTGACTTCATTATATATCGATTCAACTGTATTATCCAAAAACATTTAAACTTTCAGTTGCCATTACTGATAAGTAAGGCAACCCACTTTGTGCAAATAAAATTTTGTGTTTCAGATCCAAAAATTACGCAAATTGTGCATTTTGCATTTAAATACATGTAAACTTGGTAGAAAACCCCTGCTGCACTTGGTAGACTTCTTTTTTATTATGTTTTTTGTTTATGTGAAAAAAAGGTAAAATTTGAATAACAAATTTTGAAAATGCCTTTAATTAATGCCTAGGCTTTAATGTCTACATTATTTAAACAAATTGTCTGTGGTAAAAATCAAATATTACAGGATTAGCTCATTATTTATTCAGAATCTGAATCCCGAGCAGCAATATGTTCAAGTTCTGATTCCAACTCTTCAGCTGCTCCACTAAATGCCACTCAAAGATGGGCCTCCAGGTTCACTTCAGTAAATCTGGATCTATCTGTAGATAGTATTTTTGTGGTAGGAGAAGCTTATTTCAACATCAGCAGTGCTTGCTATGACCGAAAGGGCCTTCAGTGCTGTGTCACTTAACAACTTAATAGGGGACAGTTTCAGCTCATCTTTCTCCAGAAGGACACTGGATCTACCTCTTTCATCGACTTGTCTTCCTCCAGTGTCGCAGCATAGAGTGAGAACTCTCGGGCTGGTATATCATCTAGCGCAAATTGTTGCAGTTCCAGATGCAGAGATAGTCCCAAATCTTCTGGACAACACTTGCGAGGAACAAAAAATTGTACTTCTTTCTAGAATTGAGCACTAGGGTGCCTGCCGTCTAGGTAGGCTTGCAGCTTGGAGCATGGGAGGCCACTTTGTTGCAAGAGGTTCCAGATCAAGGCTAGCAGCAACCAAATCTTCGAGGAATGGGTTCGATGAGTTTGCAGCTTCTTGATTACAACATCCAATTCGGCGGCAACCAATGCAACTTGCTGCCTTTGCTCCACGAAGGTGGGATTGCAGAGCAACTCCTTCAGTTCTTCTACGGCCAGGCTGTCGTTGTCAAGAGCTTATACCCACTGTACTTCTACCTCAACGTTCTCGGAATGGTACTTGGCGGCTTAAAGCCAGGTCCCCCAACGGGTAATTTCTGGAGCGGGCGGAAGTATTGTTTTTTCCCGGCAGTGCATAGACAGTCTTGTAGGGCTTGTCACCTAGCTGGAGCCTTAGACGAAGCAACTTGACGCATGCAACATAGTGATCGAGGATTTTGTGCGAAGATCGTATTTCTTTGCAGGCTACAGACATGAAAGTGGGCAGTGATAGAAAAAGCCGAACTTCCACGTGCTGGGGGGGGGGGGGGGGTAACAATGTGTTGAATCTTGCATTTCACTCTCTAATGTATACCACCATGACATTTAGGTATTGGTCACATGCCTGCCAACTAAATAGATTTAATGCATGTATTTTGTTTCAAGAAAATTAAATATATAGTACAATATAATGTAATGGGGAAAATTGCTGATGAGGTCATATGCATAGAAAATCACTCACCTTAGTACAGAACGATGTCTTTAATCAAATGTCTTTATAAGAAAACAACGTTGTATGGAAATGAAATCCTGAAGGTTTGAAAAACTTCAGACATGTTTGTTGATAAGTAATAAAAGTTTGATGAAGAATAAATGTTCATTCTTGATTTGACACAAAATTATTAATGAAGAAATATGATAAATGCTTGTGAAAATGTTAGGCATTTTGTAGATAAATAATAAAAATCATTCACAACTAATGAAATTTCATTTTCTTAAGTTGTTTCTGTCTAACAATTAGTTCTAACCTTCTTTTATGAATTAGCCGACTACAGTTTTCTTTCTCTTGAACCAATTCATTTGATTTTAATTTGCTGCTTAAGTTATTAGAGATATTTAGCTCCTTTCATCTTCTCTTAACTTCTTCTTCCTTATCTTGTAATTATTTCTTATATTCTGAATATGATTTCATATTTTGGCATAAATCTCCATTTACAGGGTAAATTAATAATCGTTTTTCTTAAAAAATTCCAAGGCTAAAAATTCCATATCCCAATTCAGTAGCTTATATTTCATGGTTTGAACAGATGAAAATGTTTCAATTTTCATGTTGATGGATTCTTTATCAAGTACATCCCCCATCATACTAAAGGAATTTTCCACTTGAGACCCAGGAAAACAACTCAATAATGCCTTCATTATTTTTGAGACGGCATTGAATTTGTTTAACTTAAAAAGTGCGTTTTGGGATTCGATTCACTGAAATTTATTTATGTAAATATTAAACTGGAGCACATCACTGCATCCAAAGTATAAAATTACTGACATTTAACAACAACACAGGGTAGAGGGAACGTCGCACGAGCGGGGATTACTATTGCCGGTGAAATCTTCGCTCCATCTGAATTCCGTTTTCGGGCAATTTCCCTCAGTTTTTCAAGCTAAAATACAAATATTTATGCATTAAAATAAAATTTAATAACAATATTGGGCAGAAGAAATATCGCAAGAAAAATAAATTAAGATTAGGGGGGGGGGGATCTTCACTCCGTTTAAACTTTCGTTTTCGAAAGTTTTGAAAGATGAAATACCGTCCCCAGATGGAAAAGACCCCTCCCTTTCCCCCAAAAAACAGCTTCACATCGATCTCTAGAATGACCCAAATGATGACAGAAAAAGCGGAATTCCGCGAATCCACGAAATAATATCATGTCTGAGTAAGAAATATCTAAAAAATTGAAAAACACGAATTTTATGAAAAGTGAAAGTGAAAAAACGATACTGCGTTGCTCACTCTGCCGTGAAACAATTTTACGGGACACGGAAACGGCGCGGATTCTGTCACGGATGGATTAACTGCCGATCTAGAAAGTTAATTTCGTTTAATATAAGGGAAAGGGGCAAACACGATTGCTCTCTATTGATTAGTTTTGAAGAAGTATGTATTAGAAATAGGGTAACATGCATTTCATTAGAAAAATTCCTTAAAAAAAAAACATCAAAAATAAAAATATAATCAGGCAGAGAGAGAAGGGGGGAGGGGGCTTGGTCGAAAAAATTTAATATGAGGAAACGGAAAAAGACGCGACATTCTCAACACCCAAGAAACATTTCCGAAAATATTTAGCAAGTTTTAGAATCTTGAAAACACGAAAATAAACTTTACACAGATGTTTAACAACGTTATTTCACTGAGATTTTCGATTTTCGTTGCATCCTCGGCGTTTTCCGTCGTCCATAGTGGACCTATGATTTCCATAGCACACTTGATGCTTTACATCGTCCGTAGCAGACCGACGACTTCCGTCGATGATTTCCATAGTAACTAAATAAAATCCCTAGTACTTGGAGTCGCTGAATCGTTCTTCCCACTGCATGGACTTACTCAGCATCAAGCGCAAGAGTGAGCACGAAGAATTTACTATACCGAAGTCCCGATGATGACGCTGTAACTTTGTCTTTTCCCATTTTTGGTGGCTTTGTAAACTTCAACACCCTGCCGGAAAAAAATTTGCTTATGCGCTGCCTTTAGAGGGCTCACTGGTGCGGCTGCAATAGGAAGAGAACTCAGAGAAGTTTGGGCTTTGGCACTTAAACTGCGTCATCTTAGCAGATTCCTAGCTCACACTCCTACAACCTATCCTATGAAACCTAAAACGTAGATCAGCTATGCCCCCTCCCGCTACCGCTGGAGACAAATCCAGGCTGCACCGTTGCGTCGCCAGTCGCGTTGTCATCAGCGCACACCTCATTTTTATCAAATAAAAAAAACTTTGGATGCCAGATATTGCTTGGAAAAATGTAGTTTATGCATTTTGGAGGAGAAAATGCATGTAATGCAAATTGATGGAAAATTTATGCAATTCATGCATATTGATGGCTAATTATACATTTTGTGCATTCCATGCAAAATGGGTACCCAGGTTTAAGCACTTTCTCAGCATAGTTTGAATACGCATCTTATTTAATATAGCAACAAATGCATTTTATGCATTTGGGTTGTTCTACTGATAAGTAACAACCTTTCAACTATAAAGTGACAATGAGTTTAAGAGATGATGCAAAATCTACAACATGTTAAATTTAAGTAGTGGGTGATATAATAATAGTTTGATATGATTCTCTCTGAAGTGAATTGCATTAAAGTTAACATCAGTATATTCTATAAAATAAACTAACCTTCTTTTCCTCCATGTTTCGAATCCACTTTACAGCTTGCCCTTGAGGATCAATAACAAGTGGCCAGTGACCACCTTCATTAATAATGATTCCATTTTCTGTGGAATAATGATCAGTTGGCAACCCCCATACTTTCCACTGCTGAACAGTAGTTTCAGGAATTAAAAATTCTGCAAGCTCAAAATTTTCTGTATACAGGATATCTGCATCAGCAATCTAAAGATATAAAACAATCAATGCAGCAAATGCAAATGGATACAAGCTAGTATTTAGACATACATTCTCTACTGAAACAACATGAGTCAATAAGTATGGTAAAACAACAACCTGAAGTAACAGCTCACAAATTAAGTAACTACATGTTATTTAAAGTGGAGTTATACTGACAGGAAGTGCTAGGATTTTCTTTTATATTACTATTCATCACTAACTATAGGCATCAACAATGCCTATAGTTAGTGATGAGTAGTATTGATGCTCATAACACTTTTAGGTATAAAAAGAATGATAAAGTAGAATCTAAAGTTTTTCCAAAAGACAGTGACTAATGTCATCAGTCTTGAGTGTAATGAGAATATTTTTGGCAGAGAAAGATCTGAGTTTCAAAAAGCTTTCAGCCACATGGAACCTTCTAAGAAATTACATGGAAACAAAGATTCAGTGTCCATAGGAATGGTGAGGTGTGAAATTTTTGATTGTGTTACCTTAACCTGTTATCATGTTAAAATGCTTTTTTAAATCATTACCCAGCAAAAACACTACACAAGTGTTGGGAAACTGCTGGCCACCAGCTGGTAATGATGGGTCATTGCTGGCTGAATCTACCACTCACGGTATGGTAGAGAATCCGTTGGTGGCAGTGCCATCAGTTGGCAGCCATTGACGACCCTGCTGCCTTGCCGTGGACTACGAGCCTCCATGCAAGTGCCACTAGTGGCCTGTAGCTGGCAACCAAAGCAACCCCAACAGGAGGTGGAAGCAGCAGGACTGCTCATGTGCTGAAGTAACACATGTGTAGTCTTTTGTGGTATCAGTTAGTTGAAGACGACGCCCTTGCCATCGTGTTGCTTTAGTGGATGTTAAAAAAAAAAAGCCCCATGTAGAGAGACAGATTAATTTCCTAATGATATGCCACGTCGACAAAGATTACTGTCGCAGGAAAATTATATAAATAATTAATGAACTGTAAGAAATAATCAATTAATCCCATGTATTTATAGAAACTCATTTCATAAGCAAAATTTCTGAACTAACACACAAAGAATCTAGAATACAAGCAGCCATGAAACACACTCACTCCATTCCCATGAATAACAAGAAATAATTTCTGTATAATCTTCATACACTAAACCGCTTCAGACAGAAGTCCCGAAAAGGCATTAAAAAATCGTTGTGTTGAAAAAAAATAAGAATTATACGATTCAAAATGGATATTTTCATTACAAAATTATCTAGTATCTGAAAAAAAAAAAGCAACGCTATGTGAATATAATGTACTCATCCATGCGTTGAATACACAAGATTGGAGGAATTATCTGCTAAAAATAACAGAAAGTAAAATAAAAAAATAAAATATCATTCCTATTTAGAACAAATGTAGCTTTGGACCATGGAAAAAAAAGATACAACGTTAAAATGTAACAGAATGTGCCATGAATGTGTAAATATATTAATTAAACAATCGCCTTTCAAGACCACAAGGACAGCACCAAAACTTTGGAAAACATCTTTAAGTTGGTACACTCGTTAAAAGTAAGTGAAGTTCCCTTAAAGTAAATAAAAAAAATTGTTACGTTGAAAAAAAAATTATGAATTATAGGAAACGTACACTTACAAAAACGAACTTACAATATTGTGAAATTAAAAAGATAACCCTTGGTTTCACATCGTGCAGGAGAGGAGCTCACCTGCAAGCAGACAGTCATGCTTGGCAAACTAGTGTAGTGCTTAGAGCATTCGCTTCGCACACCAGCAGTCCTTGGTTCGATGCCAGTCAGATCCATCGAACGATTTGACGAACCTTTTGAGCAAATTTCCTCAGCACCGTGACATCATGTAGGGGTTTCATTGGGAAAAAAAGCAGTTGTGTGTGTCTTTTTTACTACTACATAATTTTCGGACTAAGAGCCGCAGGTGAGAAATTTTACGATCTTGGAAGCAAAAGTTGCCTAGGGCCACACCTGTGAAGTCGTGGTGCTGCTCAGAAAACTAAATTATCTTCCTTATTTTTCTGAGTTAACTCACATCCAACGTGATTATATGTATACTTCAAAGGCTAATTCTGCAGCGCAGTGTCGATCTGCTTTATGCACTTATTTTTTCATACTGGCAAAAGCTTTTACTTATACATTTATTATTAATCATGCTAATGATGTTATTTGTTTGCCTTTATTGAATGCTCAAAGCCATTTATGTAATCAATATAAATCACAGTTAATCTTAAGACTCCCATTAGAATATCGCACTGCTCGTAAAACCGCACAATTGTCTAAATTCCCTTCAATGTGGATGTACGCTACAGGATGGTTCTCTGTTCACAGCAATTGAATTTGTCTTAGAAGTAATTAACTAATAAATTATCGCTTGTAATGCTTTTGATTAATGTTTTCTTTAATAATATGTTCCTTCGATGTTTGTTATGTTTTTTTTTCTCATCTACAGATGTTTTTGTTAGAATGAAGTGGCTTTACGCTTCTTTTTACCAGCTGTCTCGCACGTGTTCGCGGATCTCTCCGCCAACACTTCGAAACAGCGGTGTCTCTGCTTTCTCTCCTTTTTTCTTTCAAGTGGTTTGACCTACTCTCATTTACTGCGCTCTGAAACTTCGCGTTGAGCTCCGCTTTTATATGAATGGGAAAGTTCTCCCTTCTTTTTTACCTTTTCCAACCGTAGGTTGAAGAAGCGTATATGCTCCAGCTTTTTCCATCCGTCTGTCCGCACGATAACGAACGTAAAAATGGTCCGATTTCGATGAAATTTTAGTATGTGGTAGGGGACCACCTGGGGACGAACCCTATTGAAAATGGGTGAAGTGGGGTCAGAGGTCACGACATAAGAGCGGAATCCATTCAATTGCCCTTATGCGTCACAACTGGCGTAAATATGGTTCGATTTCAATGAAATTTTGGTATGTGGTAGGGGACCACCTGTGAACGAATCCTATTGAAAATGGGTGAAGTGGGGTCAAAGGTCACGACATAGGAGCGGGATGCATTCCATTGCCCTTGTGCGTCATAAGGTGTGTAAAAATGGTGCGATTTCGATGAAATTTTAGTATGTGGTAGGGGACCACCTGGAGAGGAACCCTATTGAAACTGGGACAAATCGAGTCAAAGGTCAGGACACAGGATCGGGATCCATTCCATTGCCCTTATCCCACACTATTAAGGTGGACGTCAAGTAATTTTGATTCCTATATTTCCAATGAAAAACCTTTTGTACACATTTCCTTCACAATTAGTGTGTTCCCAAGGATGGAAATTTAAACATTGATTAAAATAACTTCATACTATAACTTGGAATACTTAACATTTTCGAAAACATACGCATAATTATATTAAAAAACAATATTGTTTCCTTTGGTGGCGTTGAAACCAGAAAAAAGATGGTGAGACTTGTACTTTGATGACGTCAGTGGACAAATAAATGTTGGATTGCATAATTACGGTTATGGTTTAGAAAATATTAAGTATTCCAAGTTATGAAAGGAAGCTATTTTAATCAATGTTTAACTTTTCATTCTTGGGAACGCATTAATTGTGAAGAAAATGTGTACAGAAGTTTTCCATTGGAAGTATAGGAAGCAAAATTACTTGATGTCCACCTTAAAGTAGCAATTCTTGTACGTATGTATGTACATTTTATTTTGAAAATGGCTCTAAGAATTTTGATGAAAGTCGTTAACCTACCGTTTTCTGGTACTAGAAATCGATTTAGCTTGATCTCGACTTCAGGAGAATTCGTTTAGTGGGTTAAATAACCACCCCGAATTATAACTTTTTAGTGTCATGGCGTCGTTTCATTAATGTTTCCAATGCTTAGAAATCTTATGACGTCCCAATCTCGCATTTGAGAATGTTGGCGCATGGTCACACCATCTGTCTCATTACGTCACGCGTTGTGTGTGGATCCTATTAAAGTTTTATGACATCATACTCTTGCCAGCAGATAGTCGTGATTCCCATCTGCTTCATTACATCACACGATGTGTGCGTATGTCCGTCCGCACGATAACTCGCGTAACAATCGTTCGATTTCGATGAAATTTTAGTATCTGGTAGGGTATCACCTGGGAAGGAACCTTATTTAAAATGAACGAAATGGGGTGAAAGGTCAGCACATAGGAGCGGAATCCATTCCACTGCTGTTATGCATCATAACTAACGTAAAAAAGGTTCGATTTCGATGAAATTTTAGTATGTGGTAGGGGACCACCTGGCCACAAACCCTATTGAAAATGGGCGAAATGCGGTCAAAGGTCAGGACATAGGAGCGGAATCACTTCCATCGCCATTATGCGTCATAACTTACGTAAAAATGTTTCGATTTGGATGAAATGTTAGTATGTTGTAGGGACATGCCTGGGGACGAATTCTATTGAAAATGGGTAAAATGGGGTCAAAGGTTAGGACACAGGAGTGGGATCTATTCCATAGCCCTTATGCATCATAACTTATGTAAAAATGCTTCGATTGCGACAAAACTTTATCATGTTATTTCGGAGGTATACCAAACCGGTTCTGTTGAATATCATCGATATGGAATCAAGGGTCAGGGCACAGGACCGGGATTTATTCCACAGCCATTATTCTTGAGTGATAACTTGAGTAATGATTTCTGGTATGTTGGAAAGCGTATTATAATCAATGCATTGCATGATTTTACAAACTTGTTTTCTTTTGCATTTGTGAATATTTTATCTTCAGCCAAGTATTCAATTAATTACCCATTGTCAACATCAGATGATAATGCTACAGCGCTTATTAGTGAGGAAGCATTTCCAGCCAAAGCCTTCAATTATATATATTAACCTTCAATTTCCACTATCGTCAGTCAATAATAATAAAAAATAAATAAAAAAATTGAAGCAGAACTCAGGAGCGCAGAGCCAAGAAACACCTATATCGCATGCCAGATTAACCAAGAAGAATGAACACAATTTGTCTTTCCGTCCCGCCAGTATTTTTTGGAATAGGTCACTGCTAATGGAATCATCCTGGGGCAGGCTTTTGCATTGTTCATGTTCTTAAGCTTTTGTTCAGGGAAGTGCCCATCAAACCGGTCTCATCACCCCAGTGAAAATCAATGTTCCTTTCCTTGGTTGCATCGCATCTTCCTGCATGATGTATGCTGCAGCCAATGAAAGAGATACCCTGGGCGCGCTCTCCACAGAAGCTTCGGATGTCACGCTACTGGTCTGTGTGCTAATGACCCCATTCCATCCCTCACTCCCCAATGCAAAGGGCATTTGAGTCAGGCATTCCTTTCACAAACAAACCTCCTAACCTTAAGACTTACATGAGCATTTCCCCATCCTCCCCCACTTTCCCTCGTAAACCAACATCAGGACAGCGCAGTTATTGTTTAAATAGACGTGTCTAACGTATGAGTAGAAACGGGGGAAAAACGATCACAATCGAGTTTGTGAAAAAAAAGGAGACGTTTGAAAAAATTTACTAAGCATCTGCATGAAAAAAAAAAAAAGGAAGGGAAGAAACAGTCTTATCGAAAACAAATTTGGAATAAGGGCCGCACACCCAAAAAATTTCACTTTTAGTAACATAAGAACCGCGACTCTTAGCCCAAAAATTACCGTACTGGGAAATTGACGAACAAGATTCGGCAAGCTATCAGTTATGTCACGTGATTGCTGGCTGCCACTGCTGGGACACTGACGGACCACATCAGGCTAGTCATCATTTATGGCATGTACTTGCAGGGCCTCTTAAGGACCGCTTGCGGCAGCCACAGCCTGTGATGGATAACTGATGGCCCTGTTCTAGCATATGACAACTGATGGGGTGCCAACTGTTGGTCAGCTGATGGCCTGAACTGCTGGCCCATCTGGTGGCTGCCGGGACATTTTATTGATGGCTCATGTAATGGCAGCATAGTGCTGGCACTGTTGGCAGTCATCAGTGTCCCAGTGCTGGCCCAACAAGACTGTTTTTGCTGGGTAAAGATGAGAGTTTCTTTTTTCCATAGGTTTTTTCTTCCTTTTTTTTTTTATTTGGAGAAGAGTGGAGGGGATGGGGTGTTTGTAAACACAACTGCAGTTTTTTATATCATTAAAAATAATTGCAGATTTTGCTCTAAGGAGAGGTTGGTGAGCAGGGAAGAGTGAGAAAAGGCTGATTCCAGAGAGGAAATCGAATGTGGTAAGTCTACTTTGGGTGCAGGCAAAAATTTGCAGACTTTATTAAAAAAATATTGAATTCTGGGAGGTACTGGAACACTGGAAATATTGACATACATTGGTTTAGAGTTTCAAGCATCTGCCTCTGGATTTTGAGATGAAGATTCTTGACTAGGGTATTGTTTGTTCTTTGGACGGTTGTATTTATTTATCAATTTGGTGGCTTCACAATCTGAAGAAAAATTGACTGTTGAATTTTTATCATGAAAATGCTGAAAAGAGAAAGATGGCTGCTGAAAGCATGGGATTGGTAGAAAGTGTAGCAAAACAATTCCTTGGATCTGATAGTGGCACAAATGTCACGGATCACTACATTAATTAGCAAAACAATTATCCAAAGAAATGTAGCTTTGCATCTATCATTGAGTCAAGGTTTTTTTAATTGGAAGGCTTACATCTAATGGTAAAACTTAACTGGCACAGTAGACTTGAAACTTGAAGTCTTGCTTTCCGGAAGGAAATCTATTCCTGATTCCAATCGAAGATTAGCCCAAAATTAGCATAGCTTGAAGACATCTGCAGAAAGGACATTTCGTGTAAAAGAATATGTACAATAATGAATGAAAATTTCACGCTCACGATTTATTATGTAATTAAAATTAAAATTTAGTTAGATGTTTCAGCTGAACATCAGCCTTATTTACACTGATAGCAAGTTTTCCCATGATGGACATACTTTTTTTAACTGTTGCCAGTAGAGACTTCCAAATAATCAGAATGTTGAAAGGTGCATCCAAATTACAAGAGTTTTTGCTTAGAAGAAATTTGACGCTTTCCCTGTTATGCATGGAAAACTTGTTTCAGAAAGACACAATCCTTTTGATGCTGGTCCAGTTTGGAGTGGCAGAGGTAATTTCAATTGTGAGAAGAGAAACAGCAGAAATAGGAAAGCTTTTTCTGACAACTTTTTTATGTTCCATAATTCTGCAGTTGATTGAATGAAAAGTGCTGCCAATGTAACATTTTTTGCCTGAGAAACTAGTCACAGGGATGAGGTATACATCAGGACAGTCTGAAGAGTCCAAAGGATCTCTGTCTTTCGATACTGATTCGAAGGTAGTAGGAGAAGAATTAATTGCAAACCTGTAGCCTTTTTTCTTTTTTTTTTTTTAATTTCAATGATTTGCATGAAAATTTCCCAAGCAGAAGGGATCCCATGGGTACATCTTTAATGTGGCAGTAAAATTGACTGTTGAATGTGAAACAATTATTTTCTTGCAAAGTGTGAAGGCAATCAAGGCAATTACAGAGGTCACTGACGAGTTATCCTGGTCAAGTCCAGGTTTTCCATTAAGTTTTTTTATGAGCAGCATAAATTTTTCAAAGAAGAGGACAGAAGGAAAAAGGGAAACAACTTCAAGTGTGAGTAAAATGCCTTGGTTTTCAATGCAGGAGGAATGTTTTTGTAAAATTTATGGACATTAAATGGTTGGCAGTAAGAAATATGCATTTTTGAACTAAGTTTCTTTCAAGGTTTGTTGCAGGGAAGTGGGTGTATTCAACAAGAGGTCTAATAGCAAAGCTTTCTTTGTGCAATTTGACTTGAAGGAAGATATGTGGGGTGAGAAAGAAAAGACAGAGAGAGATATCACCTAGAAAGGTTTCTAGTGGTTGCATTTTTCTTCTTTTTTAGAAAGTTTATCAACAGAATATTTGATAATAATAAAGAGAAAAAACTGTCATCAAACTTTTCAAAACGTTTGATGATAATTTTCAAAACTTTTTGAAACTTTTCAAAAACTTTGATGCCAAACAATATGTGTGGCACCTATCTCCTCTACAGAAACCTATCCTTATCATTTATTCGCTCAATTCTCTACCATCATTTTTTCACTTACAAACTTGTCAAAAGTTGCAAAAATTTTGTTTACAGGCTTGCCCAAATTCTTCTCCTACTACCATTCAATCAATATCTAAAGACATAGATCCTTTGGACTCTTTAGATCGTCCTGGCGTATACCTCATCCCTGTGTCTACTTCCTCAGGCAAAAAAATTTACATTGGTAGCACTTTTTGTTCAATCAATTGCAAAATTACAGAACGTAAAAAAGTTGTATACAATAATCAACTGAAGCAAAGTAATGACACTTAATAATGAGTGTGTAAGATGTGAAAGTAATGACGGGGGAATAATGGAATAACGACGGTCTCGTAATGAAGTGCAGGAATGACAGTATTATTGAACGTGTAAGGCCCGCTTCAGGAATTTCACTTCATTTTGCAGCCTGATGCCCTTATATTTTTCCTAAATTATGTTGTTTCATATATTTAATCTTTTCTGTTTGTAAAACCTGTTGTATGTTATGCAGCCAGATGAGATAATGCTTAGTTATTTATTTTTCTTTCTTTCTTTTTCTCAAGCCCACAGATTCGTTTTCGGGTTAAGTTTATACTCTTACCAAATTAAACTTTTCTTCTTCTGATACATCTTCATAAATGTATCCTATACAATGCTAATGTATTTGTTTTTAAGAATTTAAGAGCAAGAACATATTATGAATATAAAAAATTTCTATAAATTAAAGGAAAAAGCAAGTGCAACTTGAAAAAAGTAATCAAATGTCCTATAAATACATAGAGATATGACAGTTAAGTAAACCCATAATGCAAAATGTATAAAAACAGATCCTTGAAGATTTCCAATAACATAATTTTATTCCAAACATTAAGTGGAAAGCAATCATTTCCAAAAGGTAGTGCAAACAACAGTAATAATAGTGCCCCACCACCTGTCTGATAAATAATGAAATAAAAGTGAAGTTCATAACAGTAAACTGATAACATCAAAATGGGATAAAAGAATTCCTAATATGAATTTCATTCTAAAAATCAGTCACTCTTGTTATAAATGCAGATACTTTTAGCAGCAACATTTTTTCAAGAGAAATTCAAGAAAGCCATCTAATAAATCTGCATGTGTTCACAACATACCTCAGAGAATAACCTTGAACAATTTTCATGTGTCTGTTCTGAAATATATATGTAGAAATCACTGAAAATATTTACCTTTTTCTTCCAAGACTTGATTATTTCATCTCGATAGTTGGAAACAAATGGTCCAAGATAGGAAAGGAAACTTGCAGCAATGAGGCTGTCACCAATTACAAATGTGAGCCTTTCATCAAGAATCTGAATAAAATAATAAAATATGAAGAGAGAAGTTTTTGTTTCATGTATTAAATATGCACAACCATCTGTAGACATTTGGGGTAGCATATGTGGAACAAAATAATAGGCATTGAAATATCAAAAAACATTTCATACATCAGTTTAATGCAAAGACAGGCTGAAATTACATGATTATTGGACATCCCAACCTCTGCCCCTAGACATCCCCTGTCTGCCTGATGCTCACCTCTGAATCCTGAAAAAAATGACAGTATCTCTGAATGGCCATTCATAGGACATAGGATGTCTTTTAGCAATGTTCAGTAATACTATTAATTTTATCTAGCATTTGATATGTTCATCTAACATTATTTTAAGAGAAAAGTAATTTTGAACTGCCCAAGTTTTCTCTATATATCATTCAGAGCCTCAATTTAAGGCTCATATAAAGCCAAAGGTTTGATTCTACCAATAAGTCAAAACATTAAATCCACTAACTATGGAAAATACATTTTAAGAGTAGCATTATCACTGCAACTGAAGAAACAGGTGGTACTATGAAGCTGAGAAAATTTAAAGGTGATACTTCATGCAATAGAAGATTAAAAACAAGCAAACTCTGGAACAGGAAAACAGAAGCACACCTCAGTATGTTATAAGACAAAATTTCTGCATAATGATTGGCATTCTAAATTGTGTGAAGTAGCAGAGCTAGTTCAACAAAGTATGTTTAAGTGGAAGAATGTAAGGGTGTATAGAATGAAATGAGTTTCTTGAAAAATACAATTTATTTGAAAAATATAAATAAGCAAATAAAAATGTTTAATTGTAATTCATAAAAATTTAATCTTTAAAAATATGTGTCACACTCTTATAAAGTATTGAAATTAATAGGCCACAGAAGAACTGAGCTCAACATCAGGACTACAATCTTAAATACTGTTAACAAGGTGTTCTCATTATTTAATATTTTAATTGAGATGTTTGTTAGTGGAAGTTTTCTTTGATGGCATTTCTTCATCTGAATATTCACGTGAGCTCCTTTCTTTGACCATGTTTTCCAGAGCAATGAAGTCCTCAGTGCTAAGTCTTCATGTGAGGTTGACAATTCTTCCACATCAGTAGTTTGTAGATAAAGCTATTCAGTTATCTGAACCACCTAATCTAACAGTTGATACAAATCCTTCAAAATTAAACACAAATTAAGGACAAATTTTGTGCCAAACTCCATTCATGAATAACTATGTCATCATTTTCCATGAACTATCAATGCATATATGAGACTGAAAAAGAAAAAAAGCTGAACTTTTTAACCACATGAAATATCAGAACATGCGACAAAAAAGTGATAATCATTTCCATGAAATATTATGAGTAGCTTCTGTGCAACCCTGAAGAATGGGCATGTCTCATTTCCAACATTTATTTTCCTTACTAGATCAGCATTCTTCCTTCCAGTCAAAGGACTGATTTCTTTTATGTGTGGCTGATTACAGATTGACAAAAACTCTTTTAATCATATCTGATTCGGTAGGGACAAACATATATTTTTGAAACTAGATTTATAATCAAAGAGTTACTGTAATACGCAAGGTCTAAGGTGGCTTGTTTTAGCATCATGGTAGATGACAGGCAAGATGCTCTTCTGACCATCTGTTTATAAAGTGACAATTTTGTATTCAGAAGTATTGCATATGGGGAAATTAAAGAGAGCTAATACTGCTGCCTGAATGTAAGGATATTCAGCTCTATGAGATCTCTGCTTGCTGTCATTTCAGCAAAACCAACATGAACAGCTTTAACAGGTATTTGCCTTTTTTTTTTTTTTTTTTTTTTTTGCTATATCACTTAATGGAGCAAGCATTTTTTCTTTTATTTTAAAGCAAAATTAAATTAATATGATACTTTGTGTTTACAGGAGAATCAGCACCATTTTCATGACCTGTAAAATTGTTTTTACAGCAGAGTGAGCAACAGCAGGACCAACTTTTAAAATTTACTAGCACATAAAATGCATGTTTTTACATTTCCTATTCATTTCTTGCTGTATGGAAAAAGAAAAAGAGCAAACACTTTCTTTTTTGTTTGATGAGAAACTTCAAATCCGGAACTCTCTGCAGCCATCTTTTGTTACACATAAACTTATTTTCTTTACCATAGACAGTGTCATTTTTCAACTTCAATTTCACATTAAACAAAAGGGGAAAAATGCTTTCTTTGTTTCTTGATGTAGCAAGAAGGGACTACTTAACAGTGGACCTTACACGATCATGCATTTTACATGAAATAAATTTAAAAAATCAATACAGCTGTTGAAAACAATTTCATATGGGTTATGGAAATGACACTGATTTGCTGATTCCATCATAGGCACATTAAAGTAGTGATTTTGAATGAAATTTTGCTTACGAATGTAGGAGGAGGAGGAGGAGGGGGTGAAAATGCTTGCTCTGTTTACTGATTTCGAAAAGACTATGGAATACAAAGACAAACATTTCATTATAAAAAAAAATCTTAAAAGATTTTAAGTTGCTCTTGTACTATTACCAAACAAAAATAAAATAAATGAGGAATATAATCAAAAAACAAATTAAATAAGGCAAAACTTTGTCAGAAAATTCAGAATATCAAAAACCATGGTGCAGTCTCATCTCCACTAGAACCTTGACCTATAACTTTAATTTCATGATGTTTCCTTGACTTCTGCAATCTTTTTTTGCTTATTTTGAGACTTTTGACTTTTTAGTAACTTTTATGACTTGGTAGATATCCTGTTTGAGGAGCTAAACACTGAATTTCATGGAACGCATGCATGCATGTGTGTATGCATTTATAATTTTATCTGATGTGGGTATCACATCTCATTTAATTAAATCTCTGTTTCTACCATTTTTCCTGCAAGTAGATCAATAATTCTTTTAAACATTTTTCTTTTGATTTTTGTTATAGATATTTGTGGTTTGTAGGGAAAGATAACTATTTTCCTTCAGGATCAATTTTAACTCTTCTTTTGCACATTTTGTATCTTTCAAAGAAGTTGAATTGTTTTTGCCAAAAATTCTGAGATGATTTGACAATAGTCTAACATCTTTTTATTGTTACAGTAGATTTAATATGTTTTGGTTACAGGCTTGTCAAAATTTTCCTCCTACTACCATTCATTTAGTGCACTGAAAATATTTAATATGTCATATATCAAATAGGACTATTTTTGTTGTTTATAGGAAAAATATCATCCATATATTATTCACATAGACAGATAATTGATGGAATAATTACAGCTTCTTCTTCTAGTTTGCTAGATGATTTAACCGATAAAATAGTTTTAACATAATTACAGCACAGAAAAACTAACAGGAATTTATGAAATATTAATATTTATTTCAAAAATTATTATTTTCAACTTGCAAACAAATTCTACAGGCAAATATAAGGCTTAGCCATGGGTTCACCATTATCATCTTTTCTAGTAAACTACTATGCAGACAAGCAAGAAGAAAATACTACACCATAAATTTTCTGCCTACTATACTTCATTTCTTGATAATAGATTGATCAAAATCATTGTTAACAAAATAAAAACCAAGAAAAAAAAAGGAAAAAGAAAGAAACAAAGTTTTGAAGTGCATCCAAGTTATAGAATGTCCACTTTACAGATTTTTATTTAATCAATGCTTCTGACTGAGGATGGTTATAGAGTCACCTTCCTTCACCTTTTTCTGATTTAGTTTTGATTTTGCCTTTAGCAATGTAGATTTTTTTATATCTACCACAATTTTCAATATGCTAACTGCTAAAGCTACCAGAGTTAACAAACAGGAAACTCCAAAGCAATACAACAAATGTCTACATATTGTTGGAAGGCAGGGGCAGATTGGCGGTGGTAAAACGGCCCGGGAAAATTTTTGCAAATGAGTTTGTTCAGTTGTAATTCTGCAGTACTATTGTAACACAACTGAACAAAAAGTACAGTTGCTCTGGAAACAGTGACAAGCATAGGTATTTTAATATCATGGCAAACTCACTTAATCGACGTAGAAAAAGCGAATAACCAGGTTTAGATCACTAGTTTAGTTAGTTATGTATGTAATTGCACTGGAGAAACTTCTAATTTTAGACACACTCAGTATTTATATTTGTTTAAAATTATCTCTTAAGAACGCTGAAGTAAGAACATTAAATTAAAAAAAATTGCTTATATAGAATTTTCATGTTTGACAGATTGTAAAATAATTTAGATTTTCATACCTCTGAGCTTCCAATTCTTAGATTTTTAATGAATTGGGCTGAAATTCCAGTAAATATTTGTGTGTGTGTGTGTGTGTGTGTGTGTGTGTGTGTGTGTGTGTGTGTGTGTGTGTGAGAGAGAGAGAGAGAGAGAGAGAGAGAGAGAGAGAGAGAGAGAGAGAGAGAGAGAGAGAGAGAGAGAGAGAGAGAGAGAGAGAGAGAGAGAGAGAGAGAGAGAGAGAGAGAGAGAGAGAGAGAGAGAGAGAGAGAGAGAGAGAGAGAGAGAGAGAGAGAGAGAGAGAGAGAGAGAGAGAGAGAGAGAGAGAGAGAGAGAGAGAGAGAGAGAGAGAGAGAGAGAGAGAGAGAGAGAGAGAGAGAGAGAGAGAGAGAGAGAGAGAGAGAGAGAGAGAGAGAGAGAGAGAGAGAGAGAGAGAGAGAGAGAGAGAGAGAGAGAGAACTGCTACTACCAAAATTATGTTGATGTTGTACCAAAAATCCTTTCGCATAAACGTGATTTTTAAATTTAAATAAATGAAAAAAATACAGAACTTTTACACTGTAAAATTTTCTATTTGTACTGCAATTTTTGTGATTTTTCTATTGTGGACAATCACAGTAAGAAATTTAAAGATTTTTAAATATCGTGGCGAACAGATTCTTTATTTAGTGATCATATATTTGTATGTGTTTCAATTACAAAACATGCTTTTATGCTGTGGTTATGTATTGTAAAGACACCATAACGTAAACAAAACATTTTGCAACTTCATGTTGAAATGATATCTTTGTAAATGCCTTCATCTGCAGCATTTGTCATTTATCACAAGGAGCGTAGGCTGTGTAGGTAGGACATTTTGGGGGAAAGGGATCGTATATAAACACCACCACAAATAATCTTAGTTATTTCAAAATAAGTTCTTGATATTATTAGCTTTCACTCTAAATTCTGTGTTGTAATATAGTGGATAGTACATCCCATAATGACCATTATCTAGCATTGTTCTGCAACTTTATCAAGCAAGGGTGAGTATTTGCACTACTTTAACTTAAGTAGTGAAAAAAATTTAGCCCTGTTTAGCCCCCACCCCAATGCTGTTAACATACGTAGATTGTTGTGCCTCCCGATTTTTCCTGATGCCGGGCCCCTCGAAACATTTCAGGATGAAATGAATGGTTAAAGAAACTATAGAAATAGATAGACATCCCTTCCCCACTCCGCAGTTGAGAAAGACATCGGTTAATTGCACAAGGAGGAAGGAGTGGAAGTTTGGAAGAGGAGATTTTTTTAATGCCTAAACAGATTAATCATAATTTTCGGGCTCGGGCTTTATTTTGCAATATAAAATTTGGGATCGGGCAGGCTATATAGGGCTGACATACTTCAGGCTAGGACTCTTAAAATTTAGCCTGAACTCAACTCTTATGAGCACAGCACTAATGCCTCCTACAACCAATAGGAGTAAAATCAACTAGCCACACCCCCTTCCTTGGGGAATATATAGAACATCTTGTACATACCCCCGCCCTCCCGCAACATACAGTAATACATTCTCGTTCTTCAGCTACTAAGTGAAACCAGAAGTTCGCAAACACATATGGCCCATCTATTGTAGTTTGGATTCTAGCAGTTGCCTGGTGAGGGGATTTTGTTCCCTAACTCAAAATAAAAGGGTTTTTTTCCTCGCTTGTTATAATTACATTACGTGTATTTCATTTATAAAAAAAATGTTGTGGTTCAGTTCTGTGTTTAAAACAACTGAACTGAAAACATTTTTAAGAAAGTAAGAAAGAAAGAAAGACAAAATATACGGAAAGGGCCCACCGGGAAATGTCCGGGTGAGCCAATCCGCCCCTGTTGGAGGGGAGATTAATCAACAGATATTGCTTTAGACGTACGACTACGTCTAATGCCATGGATAGTATGAAGCCACCTATTTTTGTCACAGACCTATTTTGCCTGTGACAAAAATAGGTCCCAATTCAAATCATTACAGTGTTAAAAATATGTGGCACACACTAATCATGTTAGCATATTCGTAAACAGCATGGAGTCCATTTTGCATGCTACACAATACATCATGAGGGTGACGCTCCCCTTGCTCCCTGTGCGCAGGGGAGATGATGCAATATTTCTGGGTATGCCGCCGTGTTTGACTCAGTCTATCTTGGCACCTGCGAGCACAACACGACTGTGCGTGGTATCATTTTAATGCTCTCGACAAGATCTATTCAAATATACAAAGAACATTTCGCAGTGGTTTGAACTGAACATTTAAAAAATTGTTTTCTTGTGAACCGGTGAACACTTTTTCCAATATTGTGGTTTATCTGGACAACTGTGAGGGCAAAACAACTGTGCATGATATCATTTTAAAGCTTTCAGGAGAGATCTACTCAAATATATAAAGAACATATCGCAGTGGTTTAAAATAAAATTTTGAAAAATTGTTTTCATGTGAACAGGTTAACATTTTTGACAATGCCGCGGAATTTGCAGAATGAATGAAAGCAAAAGTGGGGAAAATCAAACAAGAGGCAAGAGCAAGAGATGAGGAATGTAAGAAGTCTAAGAAGACTGTAGACCAATGAATTAGAGAGTATCGAGAAGGCCTGACAGCAGCAGCCGCCAAACAAAAATCCAACACACTGATCAAACCTGTACCTGGCCCATCTCGAACTAATAATGCTGAATTCGCAATGCATTCAGCATTATTTGTAAAGATTCTTTAAGCTACTTTTCATATCATAGACTTGTGTTGGCTATAACAAATTAAATAAACGCTTTGAAACCAGACTCGACTAGCTCATTTCAACTCCCTGATCTGCAAGTCGTAATACTACGTTTCAAACTGACAACTCAATCAGAACTGAGCCTACTTATTTTTTTATTTTTTTTCAAATTCACCTTTTCTGCCTCAGAAAGTGCCTAAAATGTGAATATTTCCACAAACCATGGGGAAAAGAAACCTGGACAAAAAAATATAGTTAGGCTCAGTTCTGACCGAGGCATCAATTTGGAACATAGGACTACGACTTGCAGATTGAAGAGTTGAAATGAGCTAGTCGAATATGATTTCAAAGTGTTTATTTAATTTGTTATAGCCAACACAGGTCTATGATATGAAAAGCAGCTTACATAATTTTTACAAATAATGCTGGATATATTGCAAACACAAAGCAGAGTTTGAGATAGGCTGGGCACGGATTCGATTGGTGCGTTGGATTTTTGTTTGGCAGCGGCTGCTTTCAGGCATTCTTGATACTTTCTGGTTCGTTGGGCTACAGTCTTCTTGGGTTTCTTACATTCCTCATCACTTGCTCTCGTCTCTCATTTTGATTTTCTCCACTTTTGCTTGCATTCATTCTGTGAATTCAACGGCACTGTCGAAAATGTTAACCTGATTACATGAAAACAATTCGTAAAATTTTTAGTTTAAACCACTGCGGTATGTTCTTTATATATTTGAATAGATCTCCATGAGAACTTTAAAACGATATCATGCACAGTCGTTTTGCAGTCACAGTTGTCCAAATAAACCACGATATTGTCAAAAGTGTTTACCGGTTCACAAGAAAACAATTTTTCAAATGTTTCAGTTTAAACCACAGCGAAATGTTCTTTGTATATTTGAATAGATCTCATCGAGAACTTTAAAATGATACCACGCACAGTTGTGTTGCGCTCGCGGTTGCCGAGATAGACTGGGTCAAACACAGTGGCACACCCAGAAATATTGCATCATCTCCCCAGTGCACAGGGAGTGTCATGCTCATGATGTATTGTGTAGTGGGCAAATTAGACTCCATGCTGTTTACGAATATGCTAACACAATTAGTGTGTGGCACGTATTTTTAACACTAGAATGATTTGAATTGGGACCTGTTTTTGTCACAGGCAATTGGCCATATGTTGCTCCATGCTATCCACTGAGTTAGACATAGCCCTACGTCAAAACAAAGCAAGGAAGAAATGAGCTAATCTTTAAAATTACCATACTAATTTAAGGAATAAAATTATCACAGAACACATATAAGGGGGAATTCAAAAGTACACCCTTACACCTGTTCTTCTGTTTTTATCCTCTTATACCTGTCCTGTTCTGATTTTGTGTTTAAGGGGGTTTGTGTTTGAAAATTACTCTCACAATTGGTCAACAGTTTTTAATTGAATAATTTGCCTTTCAAACTCAGAAAGTTTTAATTTTTATCCAAATTCATTTTTAAAATAATCATTCAAAATGTCCATGAAAATTTCCATCAATCATCTTCTGATGCACAGCATCTTAAAATTGCTATACTTAGCTTGAAAACCTATGTTAATTAAAACAGTGAAAACCATTAGAACAAAAATTAAATATGCTTGTTAGCTGCAATGAGTATGTGACAATACAAAATGCCTTTTTAGAAACTAGCACATGGAGAAACATGTAAAATATTTTACATACCATTTTCCCATAAATAACAATAATCCACAGTTAGCATGTCAGAGATGAATATACTTTTCTTTTCTTCTTTAATTTGTGAGAAACTGGATTAATCTAATGTCTTCAAAATGTTAGAATTCTTGGCAAGTATTAAGTTTAGGAAAGTACTACAGTTTTGGAAAGGCAACAATTAATTAAAATAAAACGAATAAAAAAAACTAGATGTGTTACTTTTGAAATTGAATCTAAGAAGTGGCATATATTTGCTTCACATATATCAATGTAGTAAGATATTGAAATTGTGTCCAAATGATCTCAAGTTTTATTACCGCAATTTTGTGCTCCCATCGTTCCTTTTCAGAAATTAACCCTTTGACCAAATTAGCAGCTCTTTCCAATTTCAAAGCCAGGAATTCAGATTGTTGGCCAAGTTCTTCCTTAATTGCTAATTTTTCTCTGTACTCTTTTTCCAGCTGTTCAATTTTTTCTTGAAGCTGAAAAAAAAAAAGAGGTAACAAAATATTTTTAGCTGCCAACAATACACAAATAATTCAATGTTAAGGGATTTCATTACATGAGGCATACATATACTTTGTAAAACTACATTTGAAACATTGAAACAGAGAAATGTAAAATATTTCAAGAAAGAGAAAGAAATTATACTTTCATTCTAAATCAACAATCCAAATGCAATATACTTTGTTTCCTTTGTTGTTCCACAGATTGTTAGTACGTGCAGGTAAGAAGACACATCTCCAAATATTTCAAACTCTGGACGTTATCTGGTCATCATAGCAGCGCAGTTTAGCACAGTAACATGGAGTGAGGAAAAGTTTGTGAAATGCTTACGGGTTCTAAAAAATTGTAGACAACAAATGCTGGGCAAACTGAAGATCCTAGACCAGTACCCTGAAATAAACAGTCTCAAATTTTTGCCAGTCAATGCAATTTGATGCTTTCTCATAGCATAAAGAATCAGCAGTATCTCAGATATGGAAATTATAGAAAAAATATTAAATAAATGGAACAGCCATAGGATTATTATGGCAGCAATCAGAATAGACTGTATTGCCTAGTTTACTGTCCAACATGTGACATCACATCAGAAAACTTTAAAATTACATCGCCCTGAATAGGAAATCGAACCCACATCTTCTGTTTGAGCATGCTATCTGTTATGCCACTCATGACAATAAAGCTCTAAGTATCTGAGGGTGAGGAATCTGAACAACCTCAGATTTTTGCCAGTCAGAGCAATCACATGCTTCCTAATGGTGATGTAATTTTAAAGTTTTCCTGTATTATGTTACCTGCTGAACAGTAAATTAGATGATACAGGCTATTCTGATTGATGCATTAATATTCCTGTAGTTGTTACATGTATTTGCAAAGAATATTTCTTCTAAAATTTCCATATCTACTGAGGAGACCAGAAAATAATTGGCAAAAATTCTTCATTAAAATACAAATTTGTGGTATACATTCTTGGCAAAGCTTTGACATAGGAAAATAAGAAGTGGATGCACTAACGCTTCTTTCTGACTTGAAGAAATATCCTTGTAACCCCCCCCCAAATTCTCCCTCACAAGCAAAGGCATTTCAAGAATGTGCAAGCAGCTCAGATACACTAGATAGAGATAAGTTACAAAGTATCAGGATATGCAAGAAAAACATTCTGCGATTGGGAAATACACAGACTGAAGACTGTTATGTGCAAAAAGCACAAAATAATTATAGTAAAGAACGGGGAAAAATAAAATTATTTTAAAGCAGCAATGCTGAAGTGTTGCTTCTATATGACAAATTCTAGGCCTAAGCAATTGCACTTACTATGTTTGCACCAACATCTCTACAATGGACACTTAATATCAGGTTATGATTTAGGCAGCCCTACAGATGATACATTATGCAGGTATTTCTATCATGATGATGGCAAATAAATGCAAGCAACATTAGATGACAGACACAGATAATGCCTTTCGTACACCATGGGCATAGGCTTTTGTTAAGCTTAACAAAAACAAACGAAACTGTTGAGGAAGACATGAAAAATATTAAAAACTGGCACTAGGATGGGCAGTATTGAGATGAATTTCATCACAACCTGTCATGCCATCTCAGATATAAAGCAAAAAAAGGGAAAAGAGACAATAGGCAGCTCTTACAGAGACCAATATTGTATATCAAGTCTTGAAATAATAAAAAAAAAGTTTCACAGATTGTTCTAAATTATAACAATATCTTTCTTCAGATTATTTTGTGTTCCTCGCTGCTCTGTGTCCAGTTCCACTGGATCATCAATACAGTTTTAACTTAAAGAATTTTGCAACATTCTTCATACATTCTGAGTTTTTTGTGTGGTGTCCAGACATTTCTGGCCTCTAGATCTCTATCAAGGCCTGTTCTCAATAATTAGAAGCGCTATCGAAGGATTTACTGACACAAAGAGTATTTCAATTTTGTTGCCAGATTCCTCAATCAGTATATTATTGCCCAATTCTTAATTAAATATTTTTAATAAATATCACGAGAAACTTCTCTGCATTTGGAAATGTATTTTCCATCCTTACAAACATTGAACAGGTAATGATATATATTCCCTATTTGAATCAAAGCTTTTAAAAACTATTAGATATACACTAAAGAGCAATTGAATTAGAGATACCTGGCGTTATGCAAATGTGGCGCTGTGGGCGGCCCTGTAAACGGAAACGGCATGACCAATGCAGCGATCCGACAATATAAGGAGTGATGCGACGGGAATCAGTAAGAGTCGGACGCAGTATAGGTAAGACGAAGGATCTAAGCGCATTTGATCGTGGGCAAATCGTCGGGGCCAGACGAATGGGTCACTCCATCTCGGAAGTCGTGCAGGCACTGGGATTTTCCACGAGCCACTGTGTCACGGGTGCACCGTGAGTACATGGAATCCGGTAAAACCATCCCTTCAAGGGCCAACTGCCATGGACAACAGTGTGTGGAAGAGTGGGGTCATTGTCGGCTAGCTCGCATTGTAACAGCAGATAGACGGGCCACAGTGCAAGAAATCACCCGGCAATTTAATGCTGGTGCACAAAAACGTGTAAGCAGCCACACCATCCAGAACCATCTCCTCGCTAGGGGTAAAGAAGCCATCGTACCACGAGGGTACCGCTGCTGACCGCACATCACAGCGTGCAAAGATTAGCATGGGCGTGGGAACATCGTCACTGGACCCTAGACATGTGGAAAAATGTTGCCTGGACGGATGAGTTGAGATTCACGTTGGTACATGCGGATGGCAGGATACGAGTATGGCGCAAACCACATGAAGCGATGGATCCTTTTTGCCAGCAGGGTACTCTTCAAGCTGGTGGGGTGGCATTCTCGTCTGGCGACTGTTTACGTGGACTGAAATGGGACCCCTGGTACGTGTGACATCGTCCCTCACAGGTAAACGTTACCGGGATATCCTGGACGACCATTTGCTCCCATTTGTGCGTCTTCAACATCCCACTGGGGACCTCATCCTGCAACAAGACAATGCACTGTGCCATCGCTCCCGAATTGTATCTGAATGGTTGGATGAACACTCCACCGACGTGATCTCGTTTCCTTGGCTAGCTAGGTCACCTGAACTCAACCCCATTGAGCACATCTGGGATGCCATCGAGAGAGATGTTCGAGGCTCTGACCCCCTCCATCAAATCTTCGTGAACTGTGGGAGCTTGTTCAGGGGTCGTGGATCCGTATAGCTTTCCAACGCTTCCGGTGTCTTGTCAAGTCTATGCCGAGACGAATCGCCACCGTCATCAGGGCGAAAGGTGGTGCTACATGTTACTAGACAGGTATCTCTAATTCAATTGCTCTTCAGTGTATATGTCCTTCTTTGTATGTTACCCCACAACTTATATCTCTAGAGGATCATTCTGCATAATTATGATTTACGGAAAACAATGCACCCTATATATATAGGGATGCAAGGTCAGGCAATGCACAAACACATCATAGCTTATCCTTGACAAATGTCAAGCCCACCTTCTCATGGTGCATCCTCCTGTTCCCACTAAAAGGGCTCTAGCAACCGCAACATAGCGGTATAACTATACCATTGGGAATAGAGGAAATGCTATCCCACACTCACCAACCTGCTTGGCCAGTATGATGAGTTATGGTCAAATCCCCTCTAGACAACTTTAAACTGAAAACGTGGCCCTCAGTCCCCGGCAGCTGGAATGAACCTGGCCAAGGCAGCAGCCACAGCGACATGAAGGCAGAGGGAGCTAAGAATCACTGAAGGACCAGACTAGGCTGCCATCTGATGCTAACCTTGGCTATGTTCAACGGACAATCTTAATCTTCTGATTCAAGACTTCTTAAATTGGAGGAGGAAGTATAAAAAATTAAGTGAGACATCGTTGAGCTAAGTGAGGTAAGAGGAAAAGAAGAGGAGATCATTGAACTGAAAAGTGGGTATCTCTTCAACTACTGTGGGACAGATACTGGCAGAACTAGTGGTGTTGGATTAATAATAAACAAGAAACTAAAGGATAAAGTTCTAGAAGCTGAAGTTCCTAGGACAGAGCTGCACGACACATTATCCAACTATCAAAAATATATGAGACTCAGATTATTGAAGCTTACATAATATATGAGACTCAGATTATTCAAGTGTGCATTACGCATGATGATTGAAAAGTATCTCGCTGTTGGTAAGAAAGATTTTGCTGCCTTCATAGATTTAGAGAAAGCTTATGACTGAGTAAATAGGATACTTTTGTGGAAGGTATTGAATAAATATGGTATTACTGGGAACCTACTTAATACTGTAAAAGCCATGTATGCTGGTAGTAAAACTTGTCTATGAGTGAATAGTGTTGTATCAAAATGGTTTTCTATTGATGCAGAAGTCAGACAAGGTTGTGTAATATTACCATGGCTGTTAATATATTTATGGATGTGTACATGCGTAATGTCGAAATAGATAATACTGGTTTATGTCTTGGTGATATCCGTGTGTGCAGATTGCTGTATGCGGATGAAACTGTCCTGTTGGCAGAGAGCAAAAGTGAGTTGCAGAGTATGTTATCCTGGATATATGAAGTTTGCATGAAATCCAAACTGAGTAAAAATAAGGGAAAAACCAATGAGAGAGGAACTGTTAGCACTGAATGTAATATAAGTCTAAATTGCACAGTGATTGACCAGGTGAATGAGTTTGTGTATTTAGGAAGCATGTTTAACAGAGAGAACAAACTAGATAGTGAAATTAGTAGGCGAGTGAATTATTCATTGAAAGTCATAGGAGGTTTTCACAGGAATGATGGGTTCTCAAGAGAGTCCCAAATTTCTGCATATGAAAGAATAATTTTTCCTACTCTGATGTATGGCAGTGAAACCTGAGTACTACAGAAGAGACATAGGAGTCATTTGTGTGCTGGAGAGATGCATTACTTAGGAGGGGTGTGTGGTGTGGGAAGACATTTCCTGATCATGTGAGGAATGAAGATGTGTTGCAGTTGTGTAATGTGAAGCAAAATGTTGTTAGCAAGGTGGAGACTAATATTCTTAGGTGTTTTGGCCACGCTGAAAGAATAAATGATGAGATGCTTACTAAGAAAATATTTTCAGGCCAAGTGGTAGGAATGAAGTCATGGGAGGATCAGATTGAGAAGTGTCTGCCTGAGAAAAAGATTATGAGTATGAAGTATAGAAGGCCTTGTGTATGTCATGTGATAGATGACATTGAAACAACAAGCCTAAGTTTTGTTTCAAGATTGCTGTAAATGGAGAAGTTTGATATGGCAACAGTAAGTAAATCAGTTAAAAATTACCTTATGGTTTGTATTTCTTTGTGAAGCTAACCTCTGAATCTCAGGGAACAGCTTAGTGATATGTATGCATGTACCTTCATCTTGCTGATGATGTAATCACTTTTACAACTACCCTTTAAGAGCTGCAGGGTATGATCCAGGAACTTCTAACAAGAGTAAAGAAGTGGGATTAAAAATGAACTTTCCAAAGATAAAACTGATGCACAATACTTTTACAAGAAATGAAGAGTTTGCAGTTGATGGGGAAAACCTCAAGGTAACCGATACCTACATTTACATTGGACAACGGATATCAAGCAAAGGTCACATTGATGAGAAAATTAATCGGTGTATAAAACTTGGCTGGAGAGCTTTTGGAGTAAACAGTACAATTTTCAAAAACAATATGCCATTATGTCTTAAAAGAAAAGAGTTTATTCAATGCACATCCTTCCAGTTCTTACATATGGAGCAGAGACATGGCATGGACCTTAATCTTTTAAATGCAGCATTATGTTAACTGCGAGTTTCAAACTTTTTGTGCCATTTAAAAAGCTTATTATATCTGTATGTAACATACACATTTTGAAATTTACTGGACATTTTTTTTTCTTTTTTTTTTTTTATTGTTCCTATTTGGGAACATTGGCATTTGGAGTTAATAATTTTGTTGCAATTTTATAGAAACTGATTTTTTTTTCATTATTTAGTACACTAAAGAGTCATTGATATATATTAGGGATCAAAAATTATGATTTTAATTTTAATGGTTAGTTTTTGCACTTTTACTTTACGATAATAATAATTAATTAGCTGTAACTTGCCACAGAGTAAGATCATTTGCTGTAAAGTAAGGTCTTACCTGCTGAGATTGGATTCGGCACTCCTGCTTATCCCACGTATGTATGCTCTATGGGATTTAGATGGGAACTTTAGGTCAGACTATCCAACACATGGACATCCTATCCTTGCTCCACAAAATGCTCTAACACCTGCCCCAGCTTCACAAACCCAACCTGGACAGGTGTTGCAGAGTGGAAAAGTACCCGGATTAGCTAAAGACAGGGACCTGTACCAAAGCACTGCCACAGCAGAGGTAGTGCAACATTGATCAGAATATCTTAATAACTGGTGACCATTAGGTTGAACATCACCACAACCAACGGTTTCAGTCCTTGCTGGCAGAAACATCCCCACACCAACACAGAGCCCCCTCCAAACTTGAGTGTAGAGCCAATGAATTCCACCTGACAGAGTTAACTGGGCAAATGCCACATCCAAGTACTATCTACACAAAACAGTGAGTAGTGCAAATCATTTATCCACATGATCTTCTTTCACTTTTATGCTGTCCATGAATGGTGAGTGAGGCACAACTGCAGTCACAGTCTGGCATTGCCTGGAGTGATGTAGGTCATGTGTATAGCTGACCTAGCACAAGCCTGTGGCCAAGGATGTGCATGCCTTCACATTATATGGTAAGTTTCACATGGCATGATCACTCAGTTTGTGTGGCCTGTAAGAGTATGGCTTCAGTGTAGTGTCACCATCTGCATTCCATTGATGAAAAACATCAGCAACAGTGGATTTGAGGAATCCCAGGAGAGAGAAAATGCCACGCAATGATTTCTTACTAAAAAGGCAACCAACCTTTCTGCCCCTTTTGAAGTCCACCAGTTCATCTCAGCACAGCATAGTTACTTCCAGTGCAGTCTGACATATGTGCCAACACTCCCGTTTACAAACAGCTTCCAACACATCCTGTGTGTGCGTGTCTGGCATTGCAAATGCATGTTTATTTGCATATATGGAGCTGTCTGAATACTTTTGCTTCCATAGTGTATTTGAAATAATGAATTTTATTTATTTTGTTCCTTAGTATACCATAAAGTGCCCATGGTAAGCTGAAACACAATGTTGATTTAGTCTTTTTTCACACTCAAAACATTTGTTTCTGGTGTTTTTCTGTCAAATTACAAAGCATCGTTGTAAAGAGGGTGCAGGATAGTGGGTGTCAGATGCTCGAGAAACATGTGGAGTGGGGATTTTGGGTGCAGGGCAAATTAACAGGTGTTCTTTTTGGTGAAGATTCATAGTAAGTTATTTCTTCTTCTTCTAAAGTTCGAATGTGATAACACAACGCATGTTTTATCGAGATCACAATACAAGATCCTGCTCGCCACCAAGGACATATTTGATGTATTAGTGAACCAGTTCCACCATCACTTTTGGCTGCTTAGTTTATGACAACAGCTACCGAGAAGACAATAGAGATCAACACTTTCCATATCTTCATTATATCTCTGAATAGGGTAAAGTTATAGAATGTCAATCTTGTTTTCCTCGGCCCTTGAAAGTGGTTAGACTATTCCGATGGGTTCATGTGAACAGTAATTTGATGTAACGGTAACAACGGCATTGCCAGTACTAGTACTTACATAATCATCTTGCCCATCATCATAAATTTTATAGAGTTGCCCAATACTAAGTATCAAAGTTCAGTTACAAGGGCTTTGGAAAAGGAGCTAAAAGGAACTGTAGACCAATAACACTCACTCTCAAACATAAACATGTCATTGTGTGTAGCTGCTGAATGATTTAGAAAGTATTTTGAACTTCTCGATGAAAAATGATCCACACCACTTGCCAAAAAAAAAAAAAAAAAAAAAGACACTGGTTCTCACTAATGAATTAAGAAATTAAGAAATATTAAAATTTATGTGATCACAACATAAACTCAGCCTTTCTGCATAATTTCAGTGAACATTAAAAAAAATTAAATGCTTTTTATGAATCAAAATTATAAAGTGTTCATAACAAAATATACATAATATCTAAGGTATTTTACCTGATATTGTCATCAAAGTATTTTGCACGTTGTTTGCTCAGTGAGGCACATGCTCCTGGCCAGAGAGGTCCCTTCGTTACGGGCCTTTGGTTAGTTATAAAAAAATTTGCAGAAATAAAACAGTTAGGTTATATATATTCAGTTCCACATTCATTCATTTGCACAATCAAATGTTTGAAATTTACTATTAATTTAAAGATTTTAGTAGAAAGATTTATATTCATCGGGTCAGGAGACGTTTGATTGTACGAATGAATGAATGTGGAACTGAAAATACATAGCCTAACTGTTTTATTTCTGCAAAATTTTTTTATAACTAACCAAAGGTCCATAACGAAGGGACCTCTCGGGCCTGGAGCACGTGCCTCACAGAGCAAACAACGTGCGAAATATTTTGACAATATCAGGTAAAATACCTTAGATATTATGTATATTTCAATCAAAAGCATGTTTATAACATAAGACAATCCATAAGGTTGCTTCATGAATTGCAATTTTCGTGTTCATAACATGTTTAAAAATAAGAAAAATAGGAGTTTTTGGAATTTTATAGATTTTTATTTTTTGAGTGGATGGCAAAATAAAAATAGCTAAAAAATATAAAGGATATTCAGCAATTTAAAGAAAAAATGAATTACTGAATGCTTTCCTCTGTTGTTGTTTTTTATTTAAATTGAAAAGTTCATGTTACCAAATGGGAACATTGGCAGGTAAAAGGTTAACTAAATGACATCAATTCAAATTAGCAGTTCATATTCCGACCCATAAAATAGATTGGCAAACTACTACCTTCATTTATGTGCATAAATTTCAATATTAATGGGAAATATTCTAGTTGCTTAATGCTTACCTATGCAATCTGCTTCTAGAGATGAGTTATATTTCTTACACGTTGTTAGGTCCTCATTGATGTCATTGTCCTTTGTCCATAGTAGATGATGCACACTCACTCACTACAACCATTTCACTTTGGGTAGACACCATAGATCTTAATTTTATGGTTCATTAAACATCAACTAATACCACTTATAATGCACTAAATTCTTTTTGCCCAGCCTTTGGGCATCCTCAGGAGCGAGGCGATGTAACTACTGATGTTCGTGGCTCACTACTCGCCTATGGAGTCCGATACTCAGCGTTACCATTCGTCGGATACTCTGTCTTCGATACGTTTCTTGAAAACCCTTGCTGGCGCCATCTATGTTTCACTTTCCTCTTTATAATTTAAAAAAAAATTATTATTCACATTATTGAACATCTATGCCATACGTCTATGCCATTTATAACTTCATCTTTTCTTTTCCCATCTCTATTCTCTTGTCTTTTTTGTCGGGTTTTTTTTGTGTGCGTAGTTCTTTTCAGTGGCTAGATAATATGTTAGGGTCATTATGACATACTCTTGTCTTATTTTTATATATTAATATTGATTCCTCCATTCTAATTTGTCTCTCTGATCTGTTATTTCTTTTCAGCATTTTTATTTCATCAAATTTTGGGAATGTTTGGTTGTTCATGCAGAATTGTACTAAGGCTGTTTTGGCTTTTTTTTTTTTTTTGCCAATTTGATATATGCTGTTTTAGCCTTCTTTTTTTTAACATGTTTTTCGTACTCCCAATGTATGATATTGGGAGGATGTGTGCTATAGGAATTTCGTATGTTCCTGATTCCTGTAGGATCTTGTTCTCTGTTTTTTTTTGTTAATTGTCATATTCTTCATTAAGTTTACCGAACTTCCTAATTGCAAACCATATTTTGCACATTGTTTATTTATTTCTTTGCTAATACCTTCTAAGTATAATACTTAGTAGGTATTAGTAAAGAAATAAATAGTATAATACTTAGAAGGTATTAGTAAAGAAATAAATAGTATAATACTTAGAAGGTATTAGCAAAGAAATAAATAAACAATGTGCAAAATATGGTTTGCAATTAGGAAGTTTGGTAAACTCAATGAAGAATATGACAATTAACAAAAAAACAGAGAACAAGATCCTAGAGGAATCAGGTACATACGAAATTCCTATAACACATATCCCCCCAATATCATACATTGGGAGTACAAAAAACATGTTTAAAAAAGGCTAAAATAGCATATATCAAACTGGCAAAAAAAAAAAAAGAAGCCAAAACAGCCTTAGTACAATTCTGCATGGACAACCAAACATTCCCAAAATTTGATGAAATAAAAATGCTAAAAAGAAATAACAGATCAGCGAGACAAATGAGAATAGAGGAATCGATATTGATGTATAAAAATAAGACAAGAGTATGTAACCATAATGACCCTAACATATTATCTAGCCACTGGAAAGAATTAATCAGGCAAGAAAAAGAACTACACACAAAAAAAAAAAAAAAAAAAACCGACAAAAAAGACAAGAGAATAGAAATAGGAAAAGAAAAGATGAAGTTATAAATGGCATATATGTTCAATAACGTGAATAATAATTTTAAAAAAAATTATAAAGAGAAAAGTGAAACATAGATGGTGCCAGCAAGGTTTTTCAAGAAACGTATCGAAGACAGAGTATCCGACAAATGGCAACGCTGAGTATCGGACTCCATAGGCGAGTAGTGAGCCACGAACATCGGTGGTTACATCGCCCTGCTCCTGAGGATGCCCAAAGGCTGGGCAAAAAAATTTAGTGCATTATAAATGGTATTAGTTGATGTTTAATGAACCATAAAATTAAGATCTATGGTGTCTACCCAAAGTGAAATGGGTGTAGTGAGTGAGTGTGCATCATCTACTACGGACAAAGGACAATGACATCAACGAGAACCTAACAATGTGTAAGAAATATAACTCATCTCTAGAAGCAGAATGCATAGGTAAGCATTAAGCAACTAGAATATTTCCCAATAAAAATGACATACAAAGGCTGCAGACAGCTAAAAGAAGCATGGAGAGAGATGCATGCTCTGTGTAACCAGGAAAGATAAAATGAGGAACTTGTGGATAAGTAAAATGAAAAGAGTGGAAGATATCATGATCAGAGTAAAAAGTCTGGAATGGCTACAGGCTGGACATGTTGCCCAAAGGACAGACCACTGATGGACAACCAAAAATTTTAGATTGGATTCCAAGGAACAGAAAAAGACCCAGAAGAAGACCACACAGGAGACAGACGAATGAAATTTGAAAGCACGCCGGAGTAACAAGGAGGAGGGCGGCTCAAGACAGACAGTTATGGAGGAAACTTGGGGAGACCTTCATCCAGCAGTTGGTTGATAATGGTTGAAAATGATGATGATGATGATATATACAGATGAAGAGAGAGAGTGTGTGTGTGTTTTTATCATGAAAATATTTAAGCACAAAGTTTAGACATAATTCTTCCATTGGTAAAAAATATCAATAATCATATCAGTAGCATACTTCTAAACTGTTTTTCATATTATTAGAATATCTGCACACAGTAAAAGAAAAACATAATTCTTCATAAATAAAAATATCAAAGTTCACACATATAGCATGAATCTGAGTTATTAATTATTTGTCATATTACAAACACTGGTAACAGCAACAAAAAAAGTTATTGAAAAATCACACATCCCCCTCTCTCCCATCCCCAAATCCTGAAAATTCACCTCTCTAAGCTCCCGCTCTGCTTCCTCAAGTAAGCGCTGTTTCCTGGCCAATTCTTCAAGTGCAGCTTCCAACCTTTTCTTTTTGGGCAAAACTTCTCTGTGAAAATAAAGCATCAATACAAACATTCAATGAAAAAAGAAAAAAAGAAAAAAACAGCCAAACAAAATAGCATGTACCTATCAAAATAAAAAAATATAAAAAATACAGCAACTTGGGCTTATTTATTTATTTATTTATTTATCCAGATGCTTAAGGCACTTATAGAATCAATGTCGGTCATCAGTGATTTTTTGCTTCAAAACATCAGATAAAATGATGAAATCAGCTGCTTAATTTAAACCTAGTAACTCCATGTGTTAAAAACTGTATTTCAGGAATTTCTGTTTTGTTGAATGTAAAAAGCAAATGGAGTTGAATCCCTAATTGCTGTTATAAAGTTTTCTGTTTCAAACACATAAGGGGGAAAAAATGCTGGCAATGACCATTAGTTCTGTAAATATCTGAAAGATGACGATTATGGGCAAAACACGTAACAATATTAACAAAGAAAGGTGACTTGATCACGCTAGTTACGTTAACTAAAACTTTTACAAAAAGTTCGTAAGTTGGAAGCTTTCGACCTTATCTTAGGTCTTCATCACGCCAATGGAGGACTAAGATTGTTGCCAGATTCTACATTTGAATTTTTCCTATTTTTGTTGCCAAAGTTTTGCCAAAGTTTTGGCAACAAAAATAGGAAAAATTCAAATGTAGAATCTGGCAACAATCTTAGTCCTCCATTGGCGTGATGAAGACCTAAGATAAGGTCGAAAGCTTCCAACTTACGAACTTTTTGTAAAAGTTTTAGTTAACGTAACTAGCGTGATCAAGTCACCTTTCTTTGTTAATATCTGAAAGGTCTGCATAAATAAATAAGCAAATAAAATCAGGCTGACACATTTTTTTCAATTCCAGTATTCAATATTAAACTCAAACAGGCAACTGAAACTGTACTTTGTTTACGACTAGAAAAAAAAATAACAACCTTGAAAATCAAGTCTGGCAAGGCTATTTACATGGTACCTTAAAAAAATTCAGAACTTCAATCATTTTAATATGCACATGTTAAATTTCTCAGCACATTTGTAAAACCCTTTTGGGAATTTAATATAAAGATGCACGAAAAAAAATAGTAGCAATTACGCATGCAAAACTGAGACAGAAAAATAAACATAAGCAAAAGAAAACACAATAGCAGTAGAACACACAAACTTCCAAAATACCTCTAAAGAAAAACGTCCTCTCTAAAGTTAAAACCCATATTCACCAAGAATATTTGTAGAAAACCAAGCTAGCATAACATCAAAGATTTTGAGTTAGTAGAACACTTACATCTAACTTTACTCAAATACACATATTATATTCAGTAGAACAATTCTCTAAACTTTCCTTTTTTACAGAATTTTTGTTTTTTAGAAAGCATTTTTGGCAATTCTTTGACCACCTATCACTTTTCTCAATGATATGAACCAGCTCATATCATTGAGAAAAGGTTTGTTGACAACAAAGTTTAAGAGCAAGATTCAAAATTCGGTAGTACATACTATTTTATTTGTTGACACTATTGTCAAAAATTGATTTCAAGGCATTAAGAATAGGGCTTGACAGTTTAAAAAGGACCACACACATCAGCTAAAAAGACAAAAAGCATGGCTACAAAACATGACATGTACATTTAATTAGAGAATTTAACCCAGGGCCTTGACAGGGGACACTACCCATTCTATTCAGTTATACAATTACACATGCCAACCTGGGAAAATCTGCATCAATAAAATTTGTGTGTGTTTGCACCAGTGTAATGTAAAGCTTGAGAAACAATTACATTATTCGCAATTTGCAGGGAAAAAATTATTTTGGTGATTGACAAAAAGTTTTGACAAAAATATTGGTGATTACCTTTTTAATGATATCCGAGCAAAAACGATCTTTAATTTTTATTAAATTTGGTATTTGAAAAATGAAATTTGAATGTTAGTTACTTTTTCATTGTTTACATTGTGCGTGAGATGGAAAGCGATTACGTAAAAAGAGTGATGCAATCGTTGATGTAAGACCTATTATAGCACTTTATGTTTTTATAATTCCAATGGAGGGTGAAAAAAATGGAGACTTCAAATTACATTTAGCAATGAAAAAAAAAATTGTGTTTGGCAAATGGATTGATTAAAACTTAAAAAGAGCCAGAGCAGTCGCTGCAATATAAATGTAAACACACACACATACACACACACACAATAAGCTTACCTTTACTACTTTTCCTTTAATAAACACATTTTATATTTCAATAAAGATGCATTTAGTAACATATTTTATATTTACATACCAAATTTGATCTAGTACTACATGCTTATGGATACTTGATGCACTGTTTACAGTTAGACATTACACAGTCATCTGCTGTACCACTGTGTTTTTTTATGAATTTTTCAACATTTTCAAACAAAATGACAACACAAACACAAAATATACAAAATTATTTTTTGATCATTTTGAAGTCTTGAAAAATACATCATTATCTCTGTTTTTTTCTCTCTCTTTCAGGAGGGAGATCCACAATGAATGTGTAAGAATTGTTCTTCAACTCACAGCACTGCTTTTAATGCAACCCATGGGGTAACAATGAGGAAATGAGTGATGTTCCTCATTATGCTGGATTCAACTGCCAATATATGAAAACTTTCTGTCACCAACACAGATCTGTTTTTCCATTTTTTCTTTACCTCATCAGCGGAGATGGTTGGTTGCTTGATCAGTGTTTATTGATGCAAGGGCTTCAATGGGCCAAAGAATGCTTAGTCCCACAGTTTACAACATTAACGAAAATATCAAAGCAGGACAAAAGGTGTGTCACAAAGGAAAAACACAAGAAACAGTGTAAATGGCTGACAAAAGAACAACAGACTACACAAAACAAAACCACCAGTAAAATGATAATTAACACAGCAATCAGACACAGCTGAATTGTCTGTAATTACTGTTTCATGCGTGAATCAAATCACATCAGAAAACTTGAAAATTTCAACGCCGTGGAGCGGGAATCGAACCCGCATCTCCAGATTACCAATTGAGCATGCTATTCGTTGCACCACCCACAACGGTGAATTCGCAAGTATCTCTGTGTTAAGAGCATCGGAATATTCTCCGACCGCGCTCATAATTAATGCAGATTCTGCTGCCATCTGTTAATTATGACATATTTGCCACATATCATGAGAAGAACATTTCTTCCACTATTTACATCAGTAGAATGTAAAAAACAGAACATGAAAGACGCATCACAAAGATCATTCAAAAGGTGAACCATGGTTCCTGAGTCATCTGGTACAGTGGGTAAAAGCAAAAAAGCGAGCAAAACAACGATACGGACACAAAATATGCAAAACAATGAGAGATGAACTACATGTCTCACACATATACTGTATATGGGCAGTGTTGCCACACAGAAAATAGCAGTGAATGAAATGACAATGCCTAATGAGGATATGCAGCAGTACAACTTCTTCCTTACAGTTCTAGCAAAAAGGTGATAAGTCATGGCTCTAAGATCTGGCTTGTGCGGTTTGTTCCTAACCTTTTGGTCCCACAGAGCCTTCTGCATACTTTTAATATGCTCCCAAACTTTTGAACACAAATTATGGTGGTACAGTGGCAAGACTGTGGTCTCCAATGAGGAAACAGACTTGGCAGCCAATCTGTTACCCTGGATTCCAACATGGCTGAGAATCCAGCAGAATCAGACCTGAAGACTGGTCTTGTGTAAATAACTTAAAGGAGATAAAACACATCACTTAAACACACCTTAAATAAACAAAACATTATTGTGTTAGTGTTCAAACAGCATACACATTCAGTGCAAAAAAAAAATCTTTCAAAATAGACTTTTAAACATGGGAACTGTGTCAAATGCAAACTGTCACCAAATTTTATCTGATCTCACAGAAGATTTTACTCATAGTTTTGGCTATCGAATATAGTTTTCTAAACTGGCCTTTACAAATGGAGATATGATGTCACAAAAAAATCCTGTTGTGCACCACCATGTAGGAAACCAAACATCACTGATTTCCAAAACTGCATTAATCATCATGAATCAAAAGAACATTCAAATCACACTTCAAAAACAGAGATATTACACCAAATACAATAACATATCTCGTATTTCTGTTACTTTAAAGAAATACTGAAATATTGCAGCCTTTCCTTGACAAATATCAACTCTACCTTCTCATGGTGCATCCTGTTCCCATAAAAGGGCTCTGACAACTGCCACATGGCTTTATAACTATACCATCGGGATTGGAGGAAATGCTATCCCACACTCACCAACCTGCTTGGCCAGTGTGGTGAGTTATGGCTAAACCCCCTCAAGATGACTTTAGACTGAAAACTTGGCCCTCAGTCCCCGGCAGCTGGAATGCATCTGGCCAAGGCAGTGGCCAATGCTACATGAAGGCAGAGGATGCTAAGAATCACCGGAGGACCAGACTAGGCTGCCATCTGATACTGACCTTGGCTATATTCAATGAACGATCTCAATCTTCAGATTCAAGGATCCTTGAATTGGAGGAGGAACTACAGAGAATCAAGTGGAACATCGTCGGTCTAAGTGAGGTAAGAAGAAAAGAAGAGCTCACTGAACTGAAAAGTGGAAGTCTCTTCTACTTGGTTTAAAACTCAAGCTTCATGCGACAATAACACATAAACATAGAAATCGAGCAAAAACACACAGAGTCTCGTATGGTAAAAAGGTTCATTTAGCAGTAACTTTTGGTCATCTTATGACCTTGATCACACACCGAAGCATCAATACAAGACTTTGTGAACACAAAAAAGATGTTTCTAATGGCCTTCCAAAGACAACATTATCTCCACTAACCATTGAAGATACCTCTGCAGTTCCTATTTGGAAAGAAACAAAAAAAGTTGCCCCATTCATCAACAAAGCATCTCTGCATTTCCAAGAAAGCATTGAAATTTTGTTCACCAAAAACTGCAGTTCAGAAACCCCTCACCAAATCCCATTTATTTGGATCTCTACTAAAATATGGCAACAGTTCCAACAGCCCAACTTCAAATTGTAGTTCTGGCAACCAGCCCTCCAGTCGATCACGGGTGACCAAGGTTTTAGGAAAACCGAAAGCTACTACAAAACGAACCTTTTTACTGTACGTGACTATGTGTATTTTCGCTCGATATCTATGTTTATGTCTCTTCTATTATCGTGGAACAGATAATGGCAGAATTAGTGGTGTTGTATTTATAATAAATATAGGAGTCGTTTGTGTGCTAGATAAATGTGTTGCATACGGGGTGTTTGTAGCAAGACATGTTCTAATCGTGTGAGGAATAAAGATGTGTTGCAGTTGTGTAATGTGAAGCAAAATGTTGTTAGCAAGATGGAGACTAACATGCATCTGTGGTATAGCCATGTTAAAAGAATAAGTGATGAGATGCTTACCATGAAAATTTTTTTAGCCCAAGTGTCAGGAAAGAAAGGCAGAGGAAGGCCAAAAAAGTCATGGGAGGATCAGATTCAGGAGTGTCTGCATGAGAAAAAGATTATGAGTATGAAGTATAGAAGGTCTTGTGTACGTCAGGCGATGGATGTCAGTGAAGCCTGATTGGGTGTCAAGATCGCTGTAAATAGTGCAGTTTGATATGGCAACAGTAAGTAAATAATCAGTTAAAACATTTTCTGGTAATTGTATTTATTTATAATGCGCACATATTTCTCGATGTATTGAGATTTAAAAACATGTTTTTCACATGTTATTTTTTTTTTCAGGGAGAACCATTTAATGATGGTTTTAACTGTTGTAACTTTTTATGTGTTATATTTCCTTTGAGTGAAAAGCAATTTCTTAGTTGGAAGTAATTAATATTCACTGCGAATATATATCTCGGTAATTGAATGTGATTCAAGGAAAAATCTTTCACGTACCTCTCGGTTGTAGGTGGTCGACGTTAAAATCTTTGTACGGTTGTTCTCATCAGGTTCTTGAGTGTAGGCTTTTTTACAAGTTAGTCCGCACATTTTCTTCAGTAGGATATACTTTTTAGTTGAACTACGGGAGGCACATGAAGACAAAGGATGCGTGCAAATTATGTTGGAAAACTTGAAAAAACGGAAAAATAAATCACTCGAAAAAAATATTCGCATGAGGAAATGCAATCACCAAAAACTTCGTCAGACTTCCTGGATGTATTGTCCGATGCATTTCGGCAGATTTGTCTGCCATCTTCTGGGACCTCTGGTCGTCCGTTCTCTCTGCAGTCTATGTTGAATATGCCACATGCTCAGTTTGGGAATCTTTGTGTGTTATACGTCATCAGATGTGTTGCATTGCCACTCCTGTGATTTGAAGACTCGGATTTTTTTTATTTTTTTTTTTTTTTTTTTTATGTCTGCGTGTTGCCTTGTTTCTGTTCTGTTTGCCTTCTCATTTTTTGTTCTCTTCTTCTATCAGTATCTTCCATGGAATTGGCATTTCTACTCCACTACTCATGTTGCAGTTTTTTTTTGTTTGTTTTTTTTTCAATTACGATTAGTAGTGGAGTACAAATGCCAATTCCATGGAAGATACTATTAGAAGAAGAGAACAAAATATGAGAAGGCAAACAGAACAGAAACAATGCAAACACGCAGACATATATAAAAAAAAAAAAAAAAAAAAAAATCTGAGTCTTCAAATCACAGGAGTGGCAACACAACACATCTGATGAGGTATAACACACAAAGATTCCCAAACTGAGCATGTGGCATATTCAACGCAGACTGCAGTGAGAACGGACGACCAGAGGTTCCAGAAGATGGCAGACAGATCTGCCAAAATGCATCAGACAATACATCCAGGAAGTCTGACGAAGTTTTTTTGGCAATTGCATTTCCTCATGCGAATAATTTTTTGAGTGATTCTTTTTTCCGTTTTTAAATTTTCCAATGTAATTTGCACGTATCCTTTGTCTTCATGCGCTTTCCGTAGTTCAACTAAAAAAGTATATCCTACTCAAGAAAATGTGCGGACTAACTTCTAAAAAAGCCTACACTCAAGAACCTGATGAGAACAACCATGCAAAGATTTTAACATCGACCACCTACAATCGAAAGGTATGTGAAAGATTTTTCCTTGAATCACATTCGATTACCAAGATATATATTCGCAGTGATTATTAATAACTTCCAACTGAGAAATTGCTTTTCACTCAAAGGAAATATAACATGTAAATAGTTACAACAGTTAAAACCACCATTAAATGGTTCTACCTGAAATATATATCCAACTCTCAAAAAGATGCCAGACTCAGATTATTATCCAACTCTCAAAAAGATGCCAGACTCATTATCCAACTCTCAAAAAGATGCCAGACTCAGATTATTGAAGCTAACGCACCGACCACAAGTCATCCTGAGGAAGAAATTGAAGAATTTCATAATAAGGAAATTCGGCATCTAAATAATAAAGACAAGGAGCACTTGAAAATCATTATGGTTGATTTCAATGTGAATATTGGGCAACAGCATCGGAACGAAACTTTAGTAGGTAAATTCAGCCACAACAACAGAAACCAGCATGGAAATACTTCTGTAGAGTTTGCAGAGGCAGAAAGGTTTTTCATCATGAACTCCTTTTTCAAGAAAAACACTACATAAGAAAAGGGCATGGAAGCTCATCAAAATGGAATGACAAGTGAAATTGATTTTATTATGTGTACCAAAAAATGTTTCATCGAAGACTGCACTGTGCTGAACAGGTTTCATAGAATGGTGAGCTGTAAGATACACCTCAACACAAAACTCGAAGGCAGCAAGCTCATAAAACAAAGGAAGTGTATTAATACGACCAACCTTCAAAATCATTATAATACCTTCCACTTGGAACTGAGGAACCAATTCTCTGCTTTAGAAGGTCTAACACTGGAAGAAGTAGACATCTCTGAATTTAGCAGAAAACTAACCAAGTCTCTTATGAAAACAGCAACAAAAATAGGTGGTACTAAAAACAAGTTGCATATGAAGAAAATATCAGGGAAAACTAAAATACTAAAACAAAAGAGAAGGGTGACAAATAAAGAAAATTTAACTTCCAAAGTGGAATATATAGAGCTATGCAAAACAGTTCAGAAAAGCATCACTGAAGACATAGGGAAATTCAATTGTGAACTAGTGAGAAAGGCAAATGGAAATACCCAAAGCTTGAAGAAAGCAAAGAGACATCTCAGTAAGGGAAGAAAACAGATTATGGTACTGAGAAAAGAAGAAGGTTCTGTAACAAGAAATAGAGGTGAAATCTTGACAGGAATGAAAGAGTTCTATACAAAATCGTATGAAAGAGGTGTTACACCAATTTCAGTCAATAAGAAGGGTACCAGGACCAAAGTTCCTCCAGTCCTCCCGGCAGAAGTTGTGCATGCAATTAAGAACATGAAATGGGGGAAATGTCCAGAAGAAGACTTCCGTCTTCTTCTACCGTGGACATTAATTATACAAAAAGCAAGTGGAGAAACAGAAACCACATTCACCCAAGTTTTCACTAGATGTCTCAATGAAGGAAAGATTCTTGAGGATTGGAACAATGCTACAATGATCCTGCTACATAAAAAAGGTGACATTGAGTATCTCAGGAACTACAGGCCCATCATCAGCCTCCTTTCAGTGGTTTATAAAAATTTCACAAAGGTTCTTTCACATCACTTGAAGATAACATTGGACATGTGTCAACCAAGAGAACAAGCTAGATTCAGGAGTGGCTACAGCACTGTAGATCATATCCATGTACTGAGAGAACTAATTGAAAGAACGAAGGAGTATGAACTCCCATTATGCATGGCTTTTATTGATTATGAAAAAACCTTTGATTCTGTGAAACCATCAGCAGTTACAATGGCTTTGAAATCCTGTGGTATTGAAGATGCATACATTAGAATTATTAATAACATCTATGAAAATGCAAGTACAAAGGTTCAGATATCTGAGGATACAGCACCAATAAAAATTGGAAAGGGAGTGAGACAAGGTGGTATCATATCTCCCTTACTCTTTCAATGCCACATTGCAAATTGTCTTTCAAACATTGAACTGGGAAAACAAGGGGATAAAGATTAATCGAGATTATTTAACTCACCTACATTTTGCTGATGATGTAATTATTTTTGCAACTACCTCTTCAGAGCTGCAGGGTCTGATCCAGGAACTTGCTGACAAGAGTAAAGAAGTGGGATTAAAAATGAACTTTCAGAAGACAAAACTGATGTACAATGCCTTTACAAAAAATGAAGACTTTGCAATTGATGGGGAAAAGCTCGAGGTAACAGATACCTACATTTACCTTGGAAAACAGATATCAAGCAAAGGTCACATTGATGATAAAATTAATCTGCGTATAAAACTTGGCTGGAGAGCTTTTGGAAGAAACAGTACAATTTTCAAGAGCAATATGCCATTATGTCTTAAAAGAAAAGTGTTTATTCAATGCATTCTGCCAGTGCTTATGTATGGAGCAGAGACACGGGGACCTTAACTGAAAAAGACACCAAGACCACATGGGAGACGGATGGATACACCATCTAGATAGTGTAGTCCTGAGGAAGGGTAGGGGTGCTACCCAAAAATTTGACTGTAAGTAATTTCCTTTATTCCTGTGTAAAACCCATAATTTAGTGAAATTTATAGTGTAAAGATGATACTGTAACAAAAAATAAAAGCAAAATTTTGACGACAGTTAAAGAGTTCTATACTAAACTATATGAAAGGAATGGCACATATATTCCAGATATTAAGAAATATAATAATGCCAGTCCTAAAGTTCTCTTGGAAACAGTTTCACGTGCAATTAAGAACATGAAATGGGGAAGAACTGCAGGGGAAGGTGGAATTACTGTGGACATTGCACAAGAAGCCTGTGTGGGAACATAAGAACTACACTCACCCATATTTTCACCAGATGTCTCAATGAAGGAAACATTCCGGATGATTGGAACAATGCTCAATGATCCTACTAGATAAAAAGGAGACATTGAAAATCTTGAAAACTACAGAACCATCAGCCTCCTATCAGTTGTTTATAAAATCTTCACTGCATTCCTATCACATCACCTGAAAGAAACACTGGACATGGATCAACCAAGAGAACAAGCTGGATTCACGAGTGGTTTCAACACTACATATCATATCCATGTACTGAGATAACTAATTGAAAGACCAAATGAGTATGAAATCCCATTGTATATGGCTTTTACTGATTATGAAAAGGCTTTTGACTCCATGAAAGCATCAGCAGTTATATAATATCTTTGAAATCCTGCAGTACTGCATATGCATATATTAAAATTATTAATAAAATTAAATTGGGAAAGGAGTAAGACAAGGTGACGTCATATCCTTCAAACTCTTCAATGCCACACTGCAGAATGTTTTTCAATCATTGAACTGGGAAGACAAGGGGCGGGGGAATTAACAGTGATTATTTGACTCACCATTTTGCTAAAGGCAGTCATATTTGTAAATACCCCCACAGAGCTGCCGAGTATGGTCCAGCAACTTGCTGACAAAAATAACAAAGTGAAGTGGACTTAAAAATGTACGTACAGAAAACAAAATTGATGTACAATGCTTTTTCAAGAAGTGAAGATTTAGCGATTGATAGTGCAGTTCTAGAAGAAATCACTGCCTACATTTACCAAGAACTGACCACCATTGGACAATTGAAATGCTAGTCTGGATTCCATGGGACAGGAAAAGACCCAGAAGAAGACCATGTAGCAGATAAGTAGATGGAATTTGAAAGCATGTCAGAATAACATGGAGAAGACTGGCTGAAGACAGAAAGGTGATACTGTCTTGCACCTATCAGTTCGACCAAATGCAACCCAAACGCCGCACCCCACAAGATGTATAGGCTAGTGCACCTGTGCATTTCATTTGGGAGGTTGTTCTTTTGCCAGGATTTTTATACTTCCAAAACACCCTGGACAGTGTAGCACAGGAAAACCCCAGTGTGTTGATGACTTCCAAGATGGAGTGAGCCTTCCTGCAGGCACCTACAATCTGCACTCTGTCAAAAGCACCCAAATCACACATCTTACCCTCGCCTGTAATCAATCACTATTGGGGAAGCTGTGGGTGATGGCTGTATTTAAGCACAGCTTTGGTCAGGCATGCATAATAATGTGGGAGTAGCAGCCAAGTATTTGCATAACTTCTGCTATCTCTAATTCAGTGGAACTTTATGCATATCATCATCATCATCATCGTCAACCATTATCAATCCACTGCTGGACGAAGGTCTCCCCAAGTTTCCTCCACAACGGTCTGTCTTGTGCCAGTCTCCTCCATGTCAGTCCCGCATACTTTCAAATTTCATCCGCCCATCTCCCATGTATATATATATATATATATAAGCACACCAGACAAAAAATTAGTCACCCCTGTCAGAACTTACCTAATAATGGGTGACGGCACCTCTTGCCTTGATAAATACATGAATCTGTGTGGTACAGACTCCACAAGGTTGTGGATGTATTGAACATCAATTTGCAACCACCCATGCATCAACTGGTCCCGAAGTTCCACCAAAGTATGTGGATGTCTATTCCGGCGTTTCACCTTCTATTCCCAATGATCCCCCAGAGTTTCAATAGGATTTAAATCTAGGGATTTGGCGAGCCAGCCAAGGGGAGACAGTGTTGCTGATTGTTCGTCATGCCATTCAGACACAGTTTTAGCCCTGCGCACATGGCAAATTGCCATCTTGGAAGACAGGAGTGGCAATGTGATGCTGCTCCTGGAGATGTAGGACAAAGGGCAACACTTCATCATTCAGAATGCAGAGGTATGCATGCTGGTTCAAATTCATCGTCATTGTAATGAGAGGGCCCATTTTGTGGTACGAAAAACATCCCCAAAACATCACAGAACCACCTCCACCTTGAACAACACCTTCGACACAATCTGTATTAAAGGCTTCATTGGGCCTGCGATGAACTCGTTGCCTCCCGTCATTGAAGTACAAACAAAAATGAGACTCATCAGAAGAAATTACTCATTTTCAATCCTCCACAGTAAAGTTTTGGTGCCACTGAGCCCATTGATAATGTGTGACTTTGTGACTTGTTGTTAAACGAGGCCTATTCCGTGGTACTTTGCTCCAGATGTCCATCACATGCAGTTCTCGTCGCAATGTCCTTTCAGAAACTGTTTGGAGCGGACTTTCATTGACTGGAGCAATTGTTGCCTGGTTTGAAACCGATTTGCAGTTACTAGGCGTGAAACATGGTGGTGGTCCCTGCTGGTGAGAATCGTTTTCTGGCCACAGTTACGTCGCCGATTTTCAGTTGACTGTGAACTACACCACTGTTTGTAGACCCGCTGGACAGTATGCGTCGACACACCAACAAATTGGGTGACTTTATTCACTTTGTGTCCGTGGGCACAGCCAACAATGATGGCTCCTTTTTGCCACTCAGTAACATCTGTCTCAGGACCCATATTGCAGACTAAATTCAACACACATGAAATGATCCTGCAGACCACGTCAGTGCTATTTATCTCCCAATAATGATATACACGATCTACCAAAAAGTAATTTGGACACCTGTGATAGCAAAGGAAAACGAAGTTTATTCACCTTCAATAGTTGGTGGAGCCTCCACGAGCAGCGATTACAGCTGCGACCCTCCGGGGCATACTCTCAACCAGGTGTCGTACGACGTTTACCGGTATTTTCTTCCACTCGGCTTGGAGAAGACAGGTCAGTTCCTTCACCGATTTTGGATGGTGGAGACACCCCTTAAATCGACACTCCAACTCGTCCCAGAGGTGCTCGATAGGGTTAAGGTCCGGGCTCTGGGCAGGCCAGTCCATTGGATTAACCCCATTGTCACCATACCAAGCCATGGTGGACCTCGCAACATGACAGGTGGCATTGTCATCCTGAAAGTAACATGGGTCCACCCCGTAAAACTGCCACAACATAGGAAGCGCATGGTCATCCAAAATGGCGCAGTAGTTCTCCGCGTTGAGTCTACTAGGAATTGCGACCAAAGGTCCCGTGCCATACCAAGAGAAACACCCCCATAGCATAATTCCACCGCCGCCGAACTTCACAGTTGGCACAATACATTCCGGCAGGAGGCGTTCTCCAGGCAGACGCCAAACCCAGACCCCTGCCATCCGAACGGTAGAGGGTGAACCTTGATTCGTCGCTCCAGAGAAATTGTTTCCACTGTTCAATGGTCCACTGTCGACGTTCTTTGCACCACGTTAGCCGAGCAACGCTATTAGACTTGGTGATCAAAGGCTTGTGGGCGGCAGCACGCTTATGATAACCGAGCAGATGGGCTTCCTTACGGATGGTATTCATCGAAAGAACACTCCCCGAAGCCTGTTGAAACTCCTTGCAGAAGTGGCCCATCGATTTGGTGCAGTACTCCGAATTTCTCTGGCCAGCACCTGTCGGTCTCTAACTCCCAGTTTTGTGGGTCTGCCGGGTCGGGGCACATTCCGACAGTAAACTCTCATCTTCCACTTGCCAATCACATAGGCCACTGTCGATTTTGGGTACTTCAACTAGCTGGATATGTCACGTATGGATCGGCCATTTCTGTGATACCCGACGATTACACCTTTCTCGAAATCAGAGAGCTCTGAACTGCGTGGCATCTTGCATGCGACTGGTTACGTTGTTGTTTCCCACACGATATTTAACGGCGGTGGCCATGACGTGTATCAGGACCGCAGATATCGTTAATTGCAGGAGTGTCCAATTACTTGTTGGTAGATAGTGTATATATATCATCATCATCTTTATCATTGTCAACCATTATTAATCCACTGCTGGACGAAGGTCTCCCCAAGTTTCTTCAACAACGATCTATCTTGTGCCATTCTCCTCTATGTTACTTCCGCATACTTTCCAATTTCATCCACCCATCTCTGATGTGGTCTTCTTCTGGGTCTTTTCCTGTCCCTTGGAATCCAATCTAAAATTTCGGCTGTCCATCGATGGTCTGTCCTTCTGGCAGTATGTCCAGCCCATTGCCATTTCAGGGATTTAACTCTGATCATGATGTCTTCCACTCTTGTCATTTTTCGGATCCACGAGTTCCTCTTCTTATCTCTCCTGGTTACACCAAGCATGCACCTCTCCATTCTCCTTTGAGTTGCCTGCAGCCTTTGTATGTCTCTTTTAGTTAAGGTCCACGTCTCTGCACCATACATAAGCACTGGAAGGATGCATTGATCAAACACTTTTCTTTTAAGACATAATGGCATATTGCTCTTGAAGATTATGGTTTCTTCCAAAAGCTCTCCAGGCAAGTTTTGTACGCCAATTAATTTCTTCATCAATGTGACCCTCACTTGATATCTGCTGTCCAAGATAAACATACGTGTCTGTTATCTCCAGCTTTACTCCATCAATTGAAAAACCCTCATTTCTTGTAAAAGCATTGTACATCACTTTGTCTTCTGAAAGTTCATTTTCAATCCCACTTCTTTACTCTTGTCAGCAAGTTCCTGGATCATACTCTGCAGCTCTGATGGGGTAGTTGCAAAAGTGACTACGTCAGGAGCAAAACAAAGGTGGGTTAGATAATCTCTATTAATCTTTATTCCTTTGTTTTCCCAGTTCAGTGATTGAAACACATTTTCCAATGTGGCATTAAAGAGCTTCGGAGATATGGTGTCACCTTGTCTCACTCCCTTTCCAATTTTTATGTGTGTTGTATTTTCAAACAGCCGAATCTTTGCACTTGCATTTTCATAGATGTTAGTAATAATATTAATGTATGCATCTTCAATACCGCAGGATTTCAAAGCCATTGTAACTGCTGACGGTTTCACCGAATCAAAGGCTTTTTCATAATCGATAAAAGCCATGCACAATGGAAGTTCATATTCCCTCGCTCTTTCAATTAGTTCTCTCAGTACATGGACATGATCTATTGTGCTGTAGCCACTCCTGAATCCAGCTTGTTCTCTCGGTTGAGCCATGTCCAGTGTTACCTTCAAGCGGTGTGAAATAACTTTAGTGAAGATTTTATAAACCACTGATAGGAGGCTGATAGGTCTGTAGTTCCTGAGATCCTCAATGTCACCTTTTTTATGTAGTAGGATCATTGAAGCGTTGTTCCAATCCTCAGGAATCTTCCCTTCATTAAGGCATCGAGTGAAAATTTGGGCGAGTACTGTTTCGATTTCTCCACTTGCTTCTTGTATGATGTCTACAGTAATTCCATCTTCTCCTGGAGCTTTTCCCCACTTCATGTTCTTGATTGCATGTGCAACTTCTGCTTGGAGGACTGGAAGAACTCTAGTACTGGTACCTTTCATGATGTCTGGAGTACATGTATCATCCCTTTCATATAATTTGGAGTAGAAATCTTTCACTCTTGTCAAAGTTTCACCTCTATTTCTTGTTACAGAACCATCTTCTTTTCTCAATGCCATAATCTGTTTTCTTCCCTTACTGAGATGTCCCTTTGCTATCTTTAGGCTTTGGTTGTTTTCAATTGCTTTCCTCACTAGTTCACAGTTGAATTTCCTTACGTCTTCAGCGATACTTTTTCTTACTGTCTTGCATAGCTCTATATATTCCACTTTGGAAGTCACATCTTCTTTAGTTGTCCTCATCTCTCTTTTTTTTTTTTTTTTTTGCATCAACATTTTGGTTTTTCCTGATAATTTGTTCACATGCAACTTGTTCTTAGACCCAGCTAATTTTGTAGCTGTTTCCATAAGAGCTTTGGTTACTTTTCTGTTAACTTCAGAAATATCCACTTCTTCCGATGTTAGGCCTTCTAAAGCAGAGAATCTGTTCTTGAGTTCCAACTTGAAGGTATAATGGTGTTTTTTAAGGTAGGTTATGTCAATACATTTTGTTTGTCTTATGAGCTTGCCACGTTCGAGTTTAGTGTTGAGGTGCATCTTACATGTCACCAATCTATGGTCACTACCTGTGTTGAACTTGTTTAGCACACTGCAGTCTTCTATGACGAATTTTTTGTTACACATAATAAAATCAATTTCACTTGTCGTCCCATTTGGATGTCTCCATGTCCATTTCCTGTGTGGCTTTTTCTTGAAAAAGGAGTTCAAGATGAAAAACCCTTCTGCCTCCGCAAACTGTACGAGAGTATTTCCATGCTGGTTTCTGTTGCTGTGACCGAATTTACCTACTGAAGTTTCATTCTGTTGCCACTGCCCTATTTTTGCATTGAAATCTCCCATAATTATCTTTAAGTGCTGCTTACCTTTATTATTTAAATGACGAATTTCCTCATTAAATTCTTCAATTTCTTCTTCAGGATGAATTGTGGTGGGTGCATGAGTTTGAATAATCTGAGTCTGGTATCTTCTCGAGTGTTGGATAACGAGTCGTGCAGCTCTGTCAGAGGAACTTTCAACTTCTACAACTTTATCCTTCAGTTTCTTGTTTATATATATATATATATATTCAGTTTTCTGAAGTGAAGGTGTCATGCAAATCTTTCAGTACCCTAACATTCACAGCAAGGGATTAATATTTGCTGATACTGAGAGTAAAAAACATTGGTAAATCAGAACAACAAAGAACAAGCTTTGCAACCAATAAAAGCAAAGCCATGAAGTTCTAAAGCATGCTGTTTATGCATAAAATTAAGATAACATATTATTTTAAAAAGGAAAAGTGCAGTATACTGACCGATAAATTAAGCCATACAGATGCATAGCTCGGACCCACATGCATAATGATTTGGCTGCTACAGATACTTTCCCAACAATGTCAGGTTGAAAATCAGGCATGGCAACATATTTTCCAATTTTAGCTAATGCATGATCACTTATGTTGTCCTTCTCAAACTCCACAAGCTCTCGAAGGAAAAAGGCACTTCCTGGAAAAAAATAAAATACTATTCTAGTCCTTTTGCATTAAGAAACAACATTGTGAAAAATTAAAAGGCCGCTACAGATAAAAATTTTAATTATAATATGATAACAAAACAAAAAGAAATTATATTTCATAATTATGCATGCAGAGCCATAAAGAGAGTAACATTCACACAAGGCACTGAAAAAACTGCTTTCTTCTCTTATAGAGCAAAAAATCTACAATTTTACCATAATTTTAGTTCTTTTGTTTTGCTTTGTGTGTGATTTCCTCCTCTACTTTTCACATCAGAAAGGCTATAATACAGCAAACAAAACAAAACTGAGTATTTATATGTATATACAGCACATTGAAAAATTCAAAGCCCTCTCACGAAGTTCTGTCAAGAAAATTATCACTATTCAATGTGACATGTAGTGTCACAACACAGTGTACAAAACAGAATTTTATTTGCTATTATGTGGAAATTGCATCATCATCCCTTCACAACTTGCACACAAACTTAGTGTAATGCATGTTACTGAAATAGTTCATTAAAAAAATTAGTACTGGTCTGCGATGATTTTTTCTCATCTTTCTTTATACACAGGATGATTTTCTATCTGAAACGTACTGCTTTCTTGATCACATAATTCTACAATACTATCCACTGTGTATTTGATTTAACCTTTAGTCTGTGGCCTGATATCTTGCCATCTATGGTTTCTGAGATGAAAGGGGATGTTTCACCTCCCAGAAGACATAGTAAAAGATTTTTAAGCAGGAAGTATCAGGAGTTTACTTTATGTTGATGTCTTAGTGCTCACTTTGAGAAATTAAAAAAACTGGCATTATAATTTAAATTAGCTGTACTAGTGTTATGAAATATCTGAGATAAACATTTGTGAAACAAATATCAGACGTTTCTAAGAGAAGCAAAAAAAAAACAAAAAAAAACTAGACTTACAAAACATAATTTAGAAAAATATGGAACAAGTATATGAAGACATTTTGCACAGATAACAGACAGGAACTGACTGACTCAGAGAATGTAGTTTTGGACCCAAATACCCAAAGATCTGAAGTACAAAGGGTAATTAATTCAACAAGAAATGGAAAGGTTTGTGCATCTGATGAACCTTCAGTTGAAACTGATGTTTAATCAAAATATTCATAAAATCACCAAGTTAGTAAATAAAATCTATGAGACTGGTAAACTTCTGCAAGACAGTTGAACTCAACTTTCATCACAATACCAAAGACAGGTCCTCAAAATGTTTTTAAAGATTATTCAGAGAATAATTTATAAAAAATGCAAAGATCTTATTAGTGAAATTTGTTTTGGTTTAAGAAATGGATTGGAACAAGACAAGCAGTGTTTTGCTCACATATTTTGGAACAAACATATAGAAGACAAAAAAATTATCCTTATATCTGCTTTATCTATTTAGGGAAGGTCTTTGATAAGGTCCAACAAAACAAGATTATCAGCATTCTAGAACAAATAGATGACAAGGATATTGGGACAATCAGAAATCTCTATTGAAGTCAGACAGAATCAGTCTTAAAAGATCACATCAGGATGAATGATATCAGAATTGAAAGAAAAGCGAGATGGGGTTCTGTGCTGTCTCCACTTCTGCTGAATATCTTTTCAGAAATCTTATTTCTGAAAGCCTTTGGTGGAAGGAATGAGAAGGAATAATTGTAAATGCTCAAATAATTAATAACTTGCACTATGCTGATGGCATAGCATTAATTGCAACAGATATACTAATACCTCCAATTCCTTCTTGAACATACAAAAAAAAAAGTATAAAAATGGGCTTTTTTAAGTTAAAACTAATAAAACACAGTGTTAAGTTAAAACTAATAAACTTACAAATTTGTAACAACTCTATAACATCAGCTGATCTAATATTAAATGGAAAGTAAGTTATACAAGCAAACAAATTCCAATACCTGAGATGCTGGATGTATGAAAGTGCTAACTGTAATAAGGAGACAAGATCAAGAATTGAGTTGTAAAGACTCCATAGAAATTGAGGTTGATTCCATGCAACAATGATTTAAGGGGGGACCTCAAGGGAAACCAATGCAATGCCCACAATGTTAATTCATTCTATATGCAATTTCTTAAATGCATTCCGGAATTCAAAATTTTGAGCGGAAACAAAAAAAAAGGATCTTTAGCTAATATGTATATACACCAGTATGATTTTGAGAAATTTTGTAAAATTTTTTTAAAACTTCAATTGATCTCAATCAGGGCCGAATTGAAATACATCCTGAGAGATAAACTGAATTTTAAAACAACCTCTGACAATTTTCTCGAAATCACACTAGGGCATACATCAGCAAATGACTTTATTTGTGCTCAAACTTTTGAAAACCAGGACACAACAATCTTTGAGAAAATGTGCATAGAATGCATTAACATTGCATGTATAAAACAGATTTTCCCTTGAGGTCTTGCTTAAATATTGAAATTAGACTACAGATGATACGGTGCCATGAGTGGTTGATTCTATAGTATAGAGTTCAAACTTACAACATTAAAGGCAAACACAATAAAATAAAATTGGAAGCATCCAAGATGTCAATTTTTAGAAGGATGTTAAGATCTGTGGACACCAAGAGTGAAGAATGAAGAAACACTCAGAAGAATAAATAAAAATTGTGAGTTGTAATGTGATGAAAGAAAGAAAAATTATTGCCAGTTGTGCTGGGAGTTAGGAATGGTCCCTCAAAATTGGAGGGATGCTATCATTGCTCCCTTGTATAAAGAGTAAAGGTGATCAGACTGACTGTAAGAACTATTGTGGTATTAGCCTATTAAGTGTGCCAGGGAAAGTGTTTGGTAAGGTAGTTATTGAAAAAGTACAGGGTCTTACATTAGTGAAAGTGTGGGATGTCCAGAGTGCTTTTATGCCTGGTAAAGGCTGCACTAACCAAATTTTTGCATTACACATGATGATTGAAAAATATCTGGCTGTTGGTAAGAAAGGTTTTGCTGCCTTCATAGATTTAGAGAAAGCTAACGACCGAGTAAATAGGACACTTTTGTGGAAGGTATTGAATGAATATGGTGTTACTGGGAATCTACTTAATAGTGTAAAAGCCATGTATGCTGACAGTAGAGCCTATGTACGAGTGAATGGAGTTTTATTAAAATGGTTTTCTATTGGTGCAGGAGTCAGGCAAGGTTGTGTAATGTCTCCATGGCTGTTTAATGTATTTATGGATGCATGCATGCGTGATGCCAAAATAGATAATACTGGTTTATGTCTTGGTGATATCCATGTGTGCAGATTGCTGTATGCTGATGACACTATCCTGTAGGAAGAGAGCAAAATGAGTTGCAGATTATGTTGTCAAAGATGTACGAAGTTTGCATGAAATTCAAACTGAGTATAAATAATGGAAAAACCAAGATTATGGTTTTTCAGAGAGGAACTGGTAGTACTAAATGTAATGTAAGTGTAAATGGCACAGTGATTGACCAGGTGAGTGAGTTTGTGTATTTAGAAAAGATGTTTGACAGAGAAAACAAATTGGATGGTGAAATTAGTAGGCGAGTGAATTCTTCATTGAAAATCATGGTTGCTCTGGGAGGTTTTCACAGGAATGATGGGTTCTCAAGAGAGTCCCGCATGGCTGTGTATGAGAGTGTAATTGCTCCTACTCTGATGTATGGCAGTGAAACCTGGGTACTGCAGAAGAAACATAGGAGTAATTTGTGTGCTGGAGAAATGTGTTGCATACGGGGTGTTTGTGGCAAGACACATTCTGATTGTGTGAGGAATGAAGACGTGTTGCGGTTGTGTGATGTGAAGCAAAATGTTGTTAGCAAGGTGGAGACTAATATGCTTTGGTGGTCTGGCCATGTTGAAAGAATGAGTGATGAGATGCTTACTAAGAAAATCTTTTTAGCCGAAGTGGCAGGAAGGAAACGCAGAGGAAGGCCAAAGAAGTCATGGGAGGATCAGATTCAGGAGTGTCTGCATGAGAAACAAAATTATGAGTATGAAATATAGAAGACTTTGTGTACCGCGTGTAATGAATGTCAGTGAAGCCAGAGTTGTATGTCAAGATCACTGTAAATGGAGAAGTTTGATACGGCAACAGTAAGTAAAAACTATCTGGTAGTTTGTATTTCTTTTTGGAGCTAACCTTTGAATCTCAGAGAACAGCTTAGTGATATGTATGTATGATAAATTCAGCATTCACCAAATGATATTATAAGGATGGATCAATGAAAAGAGAAGACCCAAGAGAAAAATAACATTCTGACATGGTAATATAATACACTCGACTAAATTAAACACAGAATCTTTAGTCAAGGACACTAACAACAGAGTGTAATTCAAGGTTCAAGGATGGTTGTTAACCTCTGCTATGGGAGAAGGCACCCTACAAAGATTTCTAAGTTAAATACATAAAGGTTATTAATTATAAGGGTAATTCAAATTAAATGTGGACTGAGGTTATGCTACAATACTGTTTTATGAAGCTTCACAGTCAGTGATGGATCCAGCACTGGGGCAACCACTGTGAAGCCCCTCCTCCAAACAGATTTTCCCGTTTTAAATGGCTAAGATTGTAAATAATAAATGCATTTATTTTTGTAAAATTACGCTAATAAAAGCACAGATTTTCTCATAGGAGTTTTTATAACATATAACAATTGAAATTTGCTGTAAATTTGAAGATAAATTTTCTGTTCTGGCTAGAGCAAAGTAAAAAGATAAAAACTAGAAATTCAGAGAGAGAAAAACAACAACAACAACATTCGAATAGAATGGCCCAAACTTTATTGCAAAGCATTTCATCCACAAGGGAGATTTAAAAGCAACAAGCTTGTTTCCTTGAAAGGCGGCAATTGAATAATGTGAACATAGTGATGATTTCTCAGTTGTTGCTTGAACATTGTGATTTTAGAAAAATTCTGACCACCATAAGCAGCTTGATGGGCTATAAGCAGTTATTGTCCTGCTGGCCAAATTTGTTGATGCAAAAAGTGTTTAAAATAGCCAAGCAGTGCCAAAATAAAATAGTGTGTGTGCGTGCGTGTGTGCGTGTGTGTTGGATCTCCCACAAAGTATGTCATTTTTTTTAGACGGGGCCCCTCACCCCCGCTAAGCTTCAGGGTCTACCACTGTTCACAGGACAAAGTTGCCGTACTGTCTACCCACACCTTCCTGCATTCAGATATGTGTTCTATCACTGTACAAGTTTCTGGATGTCTTCTGCACAGGAGGAGGGCAGATGCTTGATGAAACAATCCTGAAAGATCAATCAGATATAATGATGTAAATCATCAGCCCTTCACGAACTTTTTCAGGGGTCTGAAGATGTGAAAATCTGGACAGCAAATACCTTCCAGACGAAGTGCTGCAGTGTTTGTGTGCTTTGTTGGGCGATCTGAGGCAGGTATTGTCATACAATAGCATATCATGTGTCAGCCTGCCTCTCTATGCATGGTATTGCAGTATCTCCCAGTATTAATAATTGCATCCTGTGGAACCAATCAATGATCAATGTAATTCTTTGATCCAAGGAAATGGTGAGCATAGTATTGCCTGCACTAGAAGAGACATAGGCTTTCTTTGCTGGCTGTTATACAGCATGCTTCCACTGAGTACTCATGTGTTTTGTCACTGGTTCAAAATTGTAACACCAAGTTTTGTCACTGGTTCAAAATTGTAACACCAAGTTTTGTCACCAGTGATAATTCAGGACAGAAATTTGTTTCACACTTCCTGTGTGGGTAAAGTGTTCCAATGCTACACCCATACACTCTGTCTTCCGTTCTTCTGATGGGTGCTTTGGAACTCATTGTACGCACTCCTTTCAATACCTGAGAGGACTGTAGATGACACTGCTGAGGGATCTCATGTTGATATGTTAGTCCTGTGCTTGTCAAAATGTCACTCTGTGGCATTCCCTCATAATATTTTCTACCACTGCAATGGTTTCTTTCATGATGGTGAGGTGACATTGTCCAGGTCATGGAAAGTTTGGTGTCCTTTGATTTTGAAATCAAAATTCTTTCCATTTCAACACCATACTCAGAGATACCAACCTGTTTCAGATATTTTCAGTAGTACTCTTACAAATTTTCAGTAGTTTTGGCCATTTTTCAGTAGTCATACCAAAAAGAATAATTTTAACCGAGGAAAACAACTCATTTAATTTAATTAGCATTTTTTTACTTACTCATTCATGTATATACATGAAAATCTGTATCAAAATATTCCAAATTTTTCACATAGAAAATAATGTACACCATGACTGATACATTTTTTTTACACAACAATTGATTAAACAGCTTTCTTTAGTGATTTCACTGTACAGTGTTTTGCAGATTTGAGTTCCTCAGCTGAAAATCTTTTTTCATAACACACTTGCCCAGAGGAGAACATATTCATTTTTGCAATAAGAAGTGCTTCTACAGTTTCTAAACCTAAATTAGGTTGGAAACGGGCTTGATTTTTTCGCACTAAACTAAAATCTCTCTTACTCACAAGCATTCGATGTGGAACTACAAGTATTGCAAACATTACTTTCGAGAGACTAGTATACTTAACCGCTCCATTACAGCCTCTTAATTTTGAGATTTCTGACCAAGTGACATCTATTCTATCTGTTACTGCTATGGTCTCTAATTTGTCAGCTTGATAACAAAGAATTCCGCTTCCAGTATATCAAGTTCATTTTCAGTTATTATAAATAAAAGGCGTTTGACTATGTGTAATACAGAAGTAAATGATGTTATGGCTCTAAGTGAAGGATCTACTACTTCTGCATGTTTTAAAAATTCATCATAGATCAGTATCTTTTCTTGTATATAAGAACATTCTTCAATGCAAACTTTTCCGACAGATGTATAGAACCTAGAAAGACATGTATAGAACTAAGAAAGTTAATTTTCATTTAAAATGATTTCGCTTTAATACATTCTTGTTTTTACTCCAATTACCAGTTGTGTCCTTTCTGATTTTTCTTTTTTGAAAAACTGTTATTTGAAAAATTAAGCTCAACATCCCCATCAGCTACCACAGTAGGCTTTACAAACCCCTTGGATGCCATGACAATTTTATCCATCATGCTGAAAGAACTTTCAGTTTGAGGACCATGAATGCAGGATAGCTTTCACTATTTTAGGTAAAAGGCAGTGTAATTTGGAGAATATGAATGCTTTTGAATATCATGCATCAATTCTTACAAATTTTTCAGCTTCGTCACTTTTGTTTTCGGACTCTCCCCCTTTATCAAGCTGAAATGCAAACCTTTTTGGGGGGAATATGTAAGAACACGGGATACACGTTCGGAACATCGTTGGGGGAAAATATTACAGTTACGGGAGAAACCTTTGCTACGTCCGATTTCCGTTTTCGGAAACATTTCCCTTCCATATTCAAGGTGAAGTACAAATATTTACGAAATAAAATGAAATTTAACAACAATACTACAATACTAAGCAGAGGAAACATTGCGTGAAAAATAAAATTACGATTACGGGGAAAATCCTCACTGTTTCCAAAAGTTTTGAAAGACGAATTTTCCGTTTTCAAAAGTTTCAGGCGGAAAGCATCCTTCACCATTACCAATTGCCCCAAAATTTCTGTTCAATTATGCATCGATCTCGAGAATAACCCAAATTACGACGAAAAAGCAGAAATTCCTCGAAGCCGAAGATTACACGGGAATTTTTGCATCGTCAAATTTCCGTTTTCGGAAATTTCCCCTCCATTTTCAAAGTGAAATACAAAGATTTATGGAATAAAATTACGTATAACAACAAAACAACAATACTAGACAAAGGCAACATCGCAGGAAAACGAAATTACGATTACGGAAGAAAGTTTTATTTTTTTCATTTCAGTTTTTGAAAGGCGAAATGCTGTTAAGATGCGTATTTTTACGCGTTGGTAAAATTCTTCGATGCATAGTTTTACGTGTTGAAGCATACTTTACGCACTTCACGAAGTGTATTTCTACGCATCGTGAAAAATTCCTGCTGCATAATTTTATGCGTTGGTAAAATTTCGATGCGTACTAGACACGTAATTACGCATTTTGGCAAACTCTGCAACGAAATCCAAGCATACTTTTCTGCAACGCAAGAAAAAATCTTCAAAATATTAATTACTGACATGAATGGTAGACGCACGATTTAATAAAAAAACTCCGATGCCAGGCAATGACACTCACGTTCTGCACCAAATGATTTTCAACAGTTTGCCGCTGCACTGTGAAAGAGCTTCAGGCCGAAATCCGCCCATATCCACCACCAAAGCGAGCTATGCTAACGTCCCCAGAATGTTGCATGCTGGGGAAGGAGGGTTTCGAGTTCCGGCAGTTCGCGCTAAGATCCGAGCAGCTTCGAGAGGCAGAACTGGAAGTCAGCAGCATCGCAAGCATGGCGGATCGTCAAGTGGCTGCCGTTGCGTTGGGAAGAGGAACAAGCAAAATAAAAATTAACAATTTCCGTTAATTTTCTGTAGAAAAATCATGGTTTTCCGTATTCCGTAGTACAAGAGCTTTTTCCGTAAGAACTACGGAGAGTCCGTAGCTGTTGGCATCTCTGCATACTGTATGCTAAGCAAGTTTCCCCACATACTGCGTGCCAAGCAAGTTTCCCCACATACTGCGTGCTAAGCAAGATTCCCCACATACTGTTTGCTAAGTAAGTTTTCCCGCATACTGCCCTCATGTGCTGAAAAATCATCATCATAATATCACTAAGCTGTTCCCTAAGATTCAGAAGTTAGCTCCAAAAAGAAATACAAACTACCAGATAGTTTCTACTTACTGTTGTCATATCAAACTTCTCCATTTACAGCGATCTTGACATACAACTCGGGCTTCACTGACATCCATTACACGCTGTACAAAAGGTCTTCTATACTTCATACTCATAATTTGTTTCTCATGCAGACACCCCTGAATCTGATCCTCCCATGACTTCCTTGGCCTTCCTTTGCCTTTCCTTCCTGCCTAAAAAGGTTTTCTTAGTAAGCATCTCATCACAAATTCTTTCAACATGGCCAAACCACCGAAGCATATTAGTCTCCACCTTGCTAACAACATTTTGCTTCACATTACACAACTGCAACACATCTTTACACCTCACACAATCAGAACATGTCTTGCCACAACCCCTTCCCTTCCCCATAAGTAACACATTTCTACATGTGGGACTTCCTTGAAAACCTCCCAGAGCAGCCATGACTTTCAATGAAGAATTCACTCGCCTACTAATTTCACCATCCAATTTGTTCTCTCTGTCAAACATGCATCCTAAATACACAAACTCACTCACCTGGTCAATCACTGTGCTATTTACACTTACATTACATTCAGTGCTACAAGTTCCTCTCTCAACACTATAACTTTGGTTTTTCCTTTATTTATACTCAGTTTGAATTTCATGCATGCTTCATACATCTGGGAAAACATACTCTGCAACTCATTTTTACTCTCTGCCAACAGGACTATATCACCAGCATATAGCAACTTGCACACGTGGGAATTACCAAGGCATAAACCACTATTATCTATTTTGGCATCACACATGCATGCAACAATAAATATGTATACTAAGCAGCCATGATGACATTGCACAACCTAGTCTGACTCCTGCACCAATAGAAAACCATTTTAATAAAACACCATTCACTCGTACATAGGCTCTACTGTCAGCATACATGGCTTTTACACTATTAAGTAGATTCCCAGTAACACCATATTCATTCAATACCTTCCACAAAAGTGTCCTATTTACTCGGTTGTTAGCTTTCTCTAAATCTATGAAGGCAGCAAAACCTTTCTTGCCAACAGCCAGATATTTTTCAATCATCATGTGTAATGCAAAAATTTGGTTAGGGCAGCCTTTACCAGGCATAAAACCACTCTGAACATCTCACACTTTCTCTGATGTAAGACCCTGTACTTTTTCAATAACTACCTTACCTAACACTTTCCCTGGCACACTTAATAGTCTAATACCACGATAGTTCTTGCAGTCAGTCTTTGTTCTTCATCTTTTCACTTAAAATCACACCTACACCAGCCTGTCCTCTCACATTATCCAATACTCCAGACCACACACTCACCGTTCCATTCACTTCTTCTATACCAATTTCCTTCTTTTTGGTTTCACTTACACACAGCACATCCAATCTATACTTATTCATCTCCTCAATGACCTCATTCATCTCCTCAATCACCTCATTCATCTCTTCAATCCCCTCATTCATCTTGCCATTTATACCTCTAATATTCCATACACCAATCTTACACTCACTCAGCCCAGATCTCTTTCTGATTTTCCTTCTTCCAGTTCCAGGTAGATACCGTGGTGGACCATCCTTCTCAAGTGTGGTAGGTCCACCATATCCCACACTTCAGTTTATTTTTGCATTTCTTTTTGTCTTTTTAATCCAGCAAGTACATGAGTGTGGGGGATTAGCGCACAGCTGACAGTTCCAGTTGGTCATTCAACCTAAGGATTCTGGAACAAAATCCAGTGAATAAATAAATCCATTGCTCTTTCCACGTTTTTACCAACACACAGCAACCAAAAAATTGTTATTTGGCCGCCGCAGGAGAATTGAGAGCCGAATCTCTTGAAGTCTAGCCGAGCGTGTTAGAATTACACCACAGCGGCCAACAATTCATGGGCGCTATGTGTGTTTTTCATTTTCTGTCAGTATCTGACATCATAAATCCGTAAGATGGGCTCAGCTACTGAGACGTCTCCATCTGGTGGTTATTAACGGCACTGGCTATATATATATATTAATTATAGCAGTTAAATCCAAAGGGAGAGATCCAAAGTGAAAATCTTCTAAATACGTGGTGTCGGTTGAATAAATAAATCCATCGCTCTTTCCACGTTTTTACCAACACACAGCAACCGAAAAATTGTTATTTGGCTGCTGCCGGGGAATTGGACCCCAAATATCTCGATATCTAGCCGAGCGCGTTAGCCTTACACCACAGCGGCCAACAATTCACGGCGCTATGGGTGTTTTTCTTTTTCTGTCAGCATCTGATATCATAAATCCATAAGATGGGCTCAGCTACTGAGACGTCTCCATCTGGTGGGCATTAACAGCACTGGCTGTATATATTAATTATAGCAGTTAAATCCAAAGGGAGAGATTCAATGTGAAAATCGTCTAAATACGTTGCATCAGTTGAATGGAAAGAGCGATGGATTTATTTATTCAACCAACGCCACATATTTAGAGCATTTTCAAAACCCAGTGAGTTGGGATTTTTTGCAAATGTCACACAGAACTAGCTGGTACCTCTCCAAGATTCGCAGAGGCCCTAGTTGCTGTTGTATGTGCCATTTTTACCACAGAGCGCCCCCGAGGAGGCAAACCCATCTCTTATTAAGACCGTGGTTGGCCTAATACTTTCCTTGGTCAAGAACTGGATCCTGGCACATTGAGCTTGCTCAGATGTTCCATGTTATAGCTAGTCAGTGTCAAGTAGTGGCCTGTTGTACACTCCAGCTGTGTTATTTAAATGACTACCTGGTGCACTGCTCTTACCTGTCTGCGTACCATGGTGTCATTGCCAGTGACTGGAAGTCAATTGCAACTGTGCCATGTCCCAAGTCTGTGTTTCACTTGAACGAATCTTATACATAGTAGTGTTGGAACTGAAAGATAAAACAAATCTCTATTCTTTGGGTGTGATTATCGCTGAAGCCTGACAAAGAATTAGATAATAGAATTTGTAAGACAGGTAAAGTCTATCTGAGGTAGAAAATTATTTTACTAAGAAAGTAGTTGACTGAAGAGCAAAACTAGCAACATACAAAGCCGAATTTAGACCCATACACTTTTATGGCAGTGACAACTCAGTACAGGGAAATTGCATCTATTATGAAATAAATTCATGTAGACTTTTATCCCTACAGACATACAGAGCACATTGTTCACTTGTGAAAAATCAAATACACAGCAGTAATTTTTCTTTCTCTTACCTAGTTGGCGTTTTGCTTCAGCCCACGTAGGTTCAGATTCTCGAAGAAGCATCACAGCTTCCATCACAACTTCCACAAGATGTGGAGGTTTGGGATAACTCTTTATTTCTCCAATGTCTCTTTTATTCAAGGATTCCAAAGCCTAAAAATAACAAAGGCTGACATTCCTTTGTAGAAAGCATTTTTTTTCAGAACATACTTAAAGTTATGCATGGAAAGAAAAACAAATAGGTAAGTTCACATTTATTTTACGGACATGTCAGGAACATCAGCACATCAAATCAATAAACATTTAAAATATTCAATTTTATACCCTACAATTATTTTCCTTTGTCACTGGCCTCAGTGCAAAGAACTTAGATTCTGCTATGAATATGAACAATAATACAAGAAAAGCTGCTGGAAACAAATATCATTATATATATATTTCAATGGGATGTAAGGTCAGGTGATGCGTAACATCACAGCCTCTCCTTGACAAATGTCAACCCCGCCTTCTCATGGTGCATCCTGTTCCCACTAAAAGGGCTCTGACGACCGCCAATAGCGGTATAACTATACCATCGGGATTAGAGGAAATGCTATCCCACACTCACCAACCCGCTTGGCCAGCATGGTGAGTTATGGCCAAACCCTTCCAAAATGACTCCACAACTTAAATCTTGGCCCTCAGTGTCCGGCAGCTGGAATGTACCTGGCCAAGGCAGCGGCCAGTGCGACATGAAGGCAGAGGGTGCTAAGAATCCCCGGAGGACCGGACTAGGCTGCCATCTGATGCTGACCTTGGCTACGTATAATGGACGCTTCCTATCTTCTGATTCAAGGCTTCTTGAATTGGAAGAGGAACTGCAAAGGATCAAGTGGGACATCGTTGGGCTAAGTGAGGTAAAGAGAAAAGGAGAAGATCTCATTGAACTGAAAAGTGGACATCTCTTCTACTATCGTGGGACAGATACTGGCAGAACTAGTGGTGTTGGATTTATAATAAACAAGAAACTGAAGGATAAAGTTGTAGAAGTTGAAAGTTCCTCTGACAGAGCTGTACGACTCGTTATCCAACTCTCTAGAAGATACCAGGCTCAGATTATTCAAACTTATGCACCCACCACAAGTCATCCTGAAAAAGAAATTGAAGAATTTAATGAGGAAATTCGTCATCTAAATAATAAAGGTAAGCAGCACTTAAAGATAATAATGGGAGATTTTAACGCAAAAATAGGGCAACGGCAACAGAATGAAATTTCAGTAGGTAAATTCGGTCATGGCTACAGAAACCAGCGTGGAAATACTCTCGTTGAGTTTGCAGAGGCAGAAGGGTTTTTCATCTTGAACTCCTTTTTCAAGAAAAAGCCACACAGGAAATGGACATGGAGACATCCAAATGGAATGACAAGTGAAATTGATTTTATTATGTGTAACAAAAAATTCGTCATAGAAGACTGCAGTGTGCTAAACAAGTTCAACACAGGTAGTGACCATAGATTGGTGACATGTAAGATGCACCTCAACACTAAACTCAAACGTAGCAAGCTCATAAGACAAACAAAATGTATTGACATAACCAACCTTAAAAAACACCATAATACCTTCAAGTTGGAACTGAAGAACAGATTCTCTGCTTTAGAAGGCCTAACATCGGAAGAAGTGGATATTTCTGAAGTTAACAGAAAAGTAACCAAAGCTCTTATGGAAACAGCAACAAAATTAGCTGGGTCTAAGAACAAGTTGCATGTGAACAAATTATCAGGAAAAACCAAAATGTTGATGCAAAAAAGAAGAGAGATGAGGACAACTAAAGAAGATGCGACTTCCAAAGTGGAATACATAGAGCTATGCAAGAGAGTACGAAAAAGTACCACTGAAGACGTAAGGAAATTCAACTGTGAACTAGTGAGGAAAGCAATTGAAAACAACCAAAGCCTAAAGATAGCAAAGGGACATCTCAGTAAGGGAAGAAAACAGATTATGGCACTGAGAACAGAAGATGGTCCTGTAACGAGAAATAGAGGCAAAATTTTGACAAGAGTGAAAGATTTCTACTCCAAGTTATATGAAAGGATTAATGCATGTACTATAACGCAGTAAATTTCTCCGTCATTTTTGGTCTACGCCGGGATTCGAACCCGAGTCCGCTTATTCCGGAACAAGTCGCTCTACCAACTGAGCAACGCAGACGTTCATTCTGATTGCTATGTGCCTTTATGTCGTATGCGTCCTGCTGGCAGGTACGTCACATCTCCCCCCCCCCCAAAGAGGGCCGGGAGCATGGCCCACGGGGCAGCCGTGACCATGAATTGTTGCAGGCAGCCATCCACTGTGGAACGTGCACTTGAGAACTCCCAGTCAATGTGGTGTGTGGAATGCAACGTCACACATTTTTTATTTTTCGAAGCGCTGGAGAAGGGATTCTCTTATTTTTCCTATCTCGCGGTGTGGAAATAACATCACACCATTGCGAGATTTTGAACGGTCGAGTCATCCGGATAGTTCGGGCGCCATTATAACGAAGTAAATTTCTCCATCATTTCTGTCCACGCCAGGATTCGAACCCGGATCCCCTCATTCCGGAATAAGTAACTCTACCAATTGAGCTACGCAGACGTTTGTTCTGACTACTGTGTGCCTTTATGTCATGTGCGTCCTGCTGGCAGGTACGTCACAGCACTCCAGACATCAGGGAAGGTACCAGTACCAGAGTTCTTCCAGTCCTCCCAGCAGAAGTTGCACATGCAATCAAGTACATGAAGCGGGGAAAAGCTCCAGGAGAAGATGGAATTACTGTAGACGTCATACAAGAAGCAAGTGGAGAAATCGAAACAGTACTCGCCCAAATTTTTACTCGATGCCTTAATGAAGGGAAGATTCCTGAGGATTGGAACAACGCTATAATGATCCTGCTACATTAAAAAAGATGACATTGAGGATCTCAGGAACTACAGACCTATCAGCCTCCTATCAGTGGTTTATAAAATCTTCCCTAAAGTTCTTTCAGACCGTTTGAAGGTAACACTGGACATGGCTCAACCGAGAGAACAAGCTGGATTCAGGAGTGGCTACAGCAGAATAGATCATATCCCCATACTGAGAGAACTAATTGAAAGAGTGAGGGAATATGAAATTCCATTATGCATGGCTTTTATCGATTATGAAAAAGCCTTTGATTCGGTGAAACCATCAGCAGTCAGAATGGCTCTGAAATCCTGCGGTATTGAAGATGCATACATTAATATTATTACTAACATCTATGAAAATGCAAGTGCAAAGATTCGGCTGTTTGAAAATACAACACACATAAAAATTGGAAAGGGAGTGAGACAAGGTGACACCATATCTCCCAAGCTCTTTAACGCCACATTGGAAAATGTCTTTCAATCACTGAACTGGGAAAACAAAGGGATAAAAATTAATGGAGATTATCTAACACACCTTCGTTTTGCTGATGACATAGTCATTTTTGCAACTACCCCATCAGAGCTGCAGAGTATGATCCAAGAACTTGCAGACAAGAGAAAAGAAGTGGGATTAAAAATGAACTTTCAGAAGACAAAAGTGATGTTCAATGCTTTTACAAGAAATGAAGATTTATCGATTGATGGAAAAAAGCTGGAGATAACAGACACGTACGTTTATCTTGGACAGCAGATATCAAGTGAGAGTCACATTGATGAAGAAATTAATCGGCGTGCAAAACTTGCCTGGAGAGCTTTTGGAAGAAACAGCATAATTTTCAAGAGCAATATGCCATTATGTCTTAAAAGAAAAGTGTTTGATCAATGCATCCTTCCAGTGCTTACGTATGGTGCAGAGACGTGGACCTTAACTAAAAGAGACATACAAAGGCTGCAGACAACTCAAATAAGCATGGAGAGGTGCATGCTTGGTGTAACCAGGAGAGATAAGAAGAGGAACTCATGGATCCGAAAAATGACAGGAGTGGAAGACATCATGATCAGAGTTAAATCCCTGAAATGGCAATGGGCTGGACATACTGCCAGAAGAACAGACCATCGATGGACAGCCGAAATTTTAGATTGGATTCCAAGGGACAGGAAAAGACATAGAAGAAGACCACATGGGAGATGGGTGGATGAAATTCGAAAGTATGCGGGAGTGACATGGAGGAGACTGACACAAGACAGACCGTTGTGGAGGAAACTTGGGGAGACCTTAGTCCAGCAGTGGATTGATAATGGTTGACAATGATGATGATGATGATATATTTCAATATAAAAAAACATGTTGCATTTATAAATGAGGCCATAACCAAGGAATTTTGAGACAAAACCTACATCCCCCACCTTTTTACAATATACCATACTAATGAAAGCGTTTTAACTGCTTTGATTACACCTTGGAACAGCCTTTCACGACATAGAGTTCTGTGTTCAAAATGCACTATTAAACCCCTTTGCAGATTTTTCAAAAGTCGCACTTAAAAGAAAAAAAGCTTGTTTTTCAAGGAACAATTCTAACCTTTTTGGCTTCTTCAAGAGCTGGCAATGCTTCATCTAACTCCTTCAAGGCTATTGCAGCCATTCTTTCACAACTTTCTTTTTCTTCAGCTATTTTTAATCTTCTTGCTTCAACCAGCTATAAATGTTAAGAAAGTTAAAGAAAATGTGAATGTTTTTAAGTTTCTTACAAAAGAATTAGGATCATAATTTTTCTACCTTAAAAATGATTTCTTAAGAATTGAAGGACATTTTCAGAATAAACTAAAAATAATTAAAATAAACATAACTCAAAAGAACATGGATTATTATGCAATCACCATGCCAGATTATACTACAGTAGTGAAATTATACTACACATGATCATTTCATATGTCACAAAATTATGATAGAAAGTCTTACCAAAAAATATTTATCACTCATAAAAGCAGTATATAACAGCCTCCAATATTTCAAATTATTTAACAAGTTACATTCAACAACATATACAAATATTTTAATGACATATTGGCAGACATTATCAGTTTTAAAACATTTCTTCAGGCTATATTCATTTATAGTAGCAAATTTAGTTAAGGTCAGATGAAGCAGTTGTCACATTATTCTTCTAATATCCAGGTGCTTGAATTCTTCATCTCTTGTAAAAAACGAAATGTCAAAATTCATTGTTTAACAATCAGGCATTTACAAGAAAAGAAAAAAATCAAGTACTCAGGTAATAGGAGAATAATGTGGCAAACATTTAATTTTACTTTGTTATCCTCACTACTATAAATAGGCGTGTTGACATCTTTTACCTCCAAATGACTATTTGATGTGAAAAATATCTTTACATACTGTTGAATTCAAAGATTAAGCATCAACTAATCTCTTCACACTGTCAAGACAAAAGACATTATATTTCAAAATGTAATGACCAAGCCTTATGGTTATTATTGCTGTTCCTTGCTTTCTAACAATTTCCAGTTCCCTTTTAATTTTTATTTAGAAAAAACAAAGCTGAAAGAGGAATAATAATGAGAAAGACCACTGAAACATTTTCTCACCAGGAGTGGTGTAATTACCTTTTTACCAGATTGTCAAGTGCATGCACTGCTTTATTAGACCTGAATTCTAGGTAAATTATTTCTGAATTGTATCTCACAAAACTGTACCATGTGTTACTGCATTTATGTTATACAAAGGTTCATATTGTTTACTTTAATTTTTAATTTCAGGTTTGTTTTGAATTTGTCAGTTACAGCACGCATGTTGTTTGTGCCTTGGTGAAGCCACCTGTGTGGGAGCAAAGTCTTGGCAGTTTTTTCTATGATTCTTTCTATTTCTACACCTATTAAACAGAATTATTATTAAACACTTACTCAAACAACTAATATGGTTTTTTTCTTCTAGGAAATATTTTAATTAAAAATGCAAATTTTTGGAGAAAACGCTTCTCCTCTTTCAGGAAGTCTTTTGTTGTCCCTCTTTCTCTTGAAAATTTGGGTTTAAATTAAAATATTTCCTAGAAGGAAAAAACCCATATTAGATTATTAACAAGAAACAATACACCAACTGTACTTAAATAGTATAACTATACTAGCGATCCGAAATTTCTTGGTGTAGAATAAAAATCAAAGTTTCCAAGCTTTTGCACATCAACCAGATGGCTTTTTCAAAAAAGGTAAACAGCGAACTGAATAACAGAACAATTTAACAATTTGAACGTCATGACTTGACTTGACAAAAACGGATAGATGCGAACATAATCAGGTATTCAAAGACATGAGCCATTGTGCTTGTTTAGCACGCGGAATCATGGAAGGAAAACCAAGAGGCAATCACTATTTGAAGAACTGGTTTCAAACTTGTGGTAACTCCAGTGAGACGCTATCATTGCATGACTCGCTGTTGGTTATGATCTCTAAAGTTTCGTGAATGGCAGTAGATTTTGGGGTGGAGAGGAAGCTAATTTCTTTACATCATCCCACATAGGAGCAGCAGACTTGAACTTGACTTTTCTGGATAGTGCCATGGTTACTTTGCCATTCTTTATGTCCCTTTCATGTTCTTTAACTCTAATTCTAAATGAACGTTTAGTCATTCCAATGCAGTATGTAGTATAGCGTGGAGCTGTCCAGATATAGTAGAGGAATGGCATAAATGCCTGCTTCATTGGAAGGTGAGGACTTCTCAGTGTTTCACTTAAGCATGGTATATAAATAAGTTGGAGATCTGATGCCAACACCGAGGTTCATCTTCTTGAGCTGATAGGAAGCATTTGGTATATAGGGAATTGATCCCAGGTAGCATAGCAGCGGCATAGAAAGATTAGTACGACTGGCTTGAGTTTCTCGATGAAGCGATGTACCAAATTCGGGGCGTATCCTGTCTCAGAGGCCAATTCAATAACGTTTCTCAATTTACATTACCTAGAAGGAACATCTGAGGAGATTGCAAAGCCTCTTCGGATTCGAGAATGGAATAAAGCTGTCTTGTAGTCAGCGGGGCAGAATGAGTTGCAGAGCATCACGTTAGGTACGGATGTGGGTTTATAATAGACTTGTGTGTGAAGGTGATTTTCAGGTAATTTACTCAGTAAAACATCCAGATAAGGCAAGGCGCCATTCTGTTCAAGCTCCATAACGAAATTGATAGTAGGGTGAACATAATTGATTTCACCTAGAAAAACGGGGACAGTCTCCTTTCCGTGAGGCCATATGAAGAATACATCATCTACATATCTTAGCCAGGAGGTAGGTTTTGGGGTGATGTTGGTGAAAATATATTGCTCCATTGGACGAAGTATTGCTTCCGTGAGGACGGCTGAAAGGGTTGATCCCATCAGAGCGCCATTTATCTCTTTGTAAATTTGTCCTGGAAACTCAAGTAGCTGGGATTTGAGGCCAAGTCCATTAATTTGAAGATGCTGAGGCAAGACTCCTGGGAATAAAGTGACGAATTATTCCCAGGATATCGCGAGTTCCAGAGGACACCAAAAATGAACTACGCTAACTCTGTTGCTCTAGGTTACGATTGTGGTTCAATTGTAAATGAACACCTAATAAATTTTAAATTCCAAGACCAATTTTGATCCTCAGAAATGATCGCTCAATAATATTAACACTAATGGACAAATACGGCCAGATAGCGATTATGGATGCTGTGGATTACAATCAGAAACTCCAAGTCTTCATCTCTGCTTCTGGATCCACAGTACTGCATAAGAGCCCTCTAAATTGTTGGATTGCTCAAGTGCAAAAAGCTGCCAGGCTGACCACTATCCCGGATGACCTTAAGAAAGCCATCAAATTACCTCCAGGCTCTCAGAACCCGAGGCTCTTCGGAAGACTTAAACATCACAAGCCCGGTAATCCATTGAGACCCATCATGTCAAGGAGGTCCGCATCAACATACTGTTTAGAGAAGGCACTATCCAAATTTTTGGCTAATCATCTCCTTGAATCAGACTTTATAATATCTTCCACTGTAGACTTTATCATGAAAGTCAAGCACATTTCTTTCCAACAAAGCAATGTTATCGGCAGTTTCGATGTTGTTTCTCTTTACTTTCCTGTACCTATGCTGAAAGCCATCGGAATGTTAAAAGAAGCCATAACTAATTCTTCACTTTATTCCTAGGAGTCTTGCCTCAGCATCTTCAAATTAATGGACTTGGTCTCAAATTCCAGCTACTTCAGTTTCCAAGGACAAATTTACAAAGAGATAAATGACGCTCCGATGGGATCATCCCTTTCAGCCATCCTCACAGAAGCAATATTTTGTCCAATTGAGCAATATATTTTCACCAACATCACCCCAAGACCTACCACCTAGCTAAGATATGCGGATGATGTGTTCTTCACATGGTCTTACAAAAAGGAGACCATCCCCCTTTTACTAGATAAAATCAATGATATTCACCTTGCTATCAATTTTGCTATGGAGCTTGAACAGAATGGCGCCTTGCCTTATCTGGATGTTTTACTGAGTAAATTACCTGAAAATCACCTGCACACACAAGTCTATTATAAACCCACATCCGTACCTAACCTGATGCTCTGCAACTCATTCTGCCCTGCTGACTACAAGACAGCTTTATTCCATTCTCGAATCCGAAGAGGCTTTGCAATCTCCTCAAATGTTCCTTCTACGTAATGTGAATTGAGAAAAGTTATTGAATGGGCCACTGAGGCAGGATACACCCCGAACCTGGTACATCGCTACATCAAGAAAAATTCGAACCAGTCGTACTTATCTTTCTATGCCGCAGCTACGTTACCTGGGATCAATTCCCTATATACCAAGTGTTTCCTATCAGCTCAAGAGCACGCTCAAGAAGATGAACCTTGGTGTTGGCATCAGATCTCCGACTTCTTTACATACCATGCTTAAGGGAAACACTGAGAAGTCCCCACCTTCCAATGAAGCAGGCGTTTATGCCATTCCTCTACTATATCCGGACAGTTCCACGTGATACTACATTGGAATGACTAAACGTTCATTTAGAATTAGAGTTAAAGAACATGAAAGGGGACATAAAGAACGGCAAAGTAACCATGGCCCTATCCGGAAAAGTCAAGTTCAAGTCTGCTGCTCCTATGTGGGATGATGTACAGAAATTAGCTTCTTCTCCACCCCAAAATCTACTGCCATTCACGAAACTTTAGAGATCATAACCAACAGCGAGTCATGCAATGATAGCGTCTCACTGGAGTTACCACAAGTTTGAAACCAGTTCTTCAAATAGTGATTGCCTCTTGGTTTTCCTTCCATGATTCCGCGTGCTAAACAAGCATAATGGCTCATGTCTTTGAATACCTGATTACACTCGCATCTATCCGTTTTTGTCAAGTCACCACGTTCAAATTGCTGAACTGTTCTATTATTCAGTTTGCTGTCTACCTTTCTTGAAAAAGCCATCTGATTGATGTGCGGAAGCTTGGAAACTTTGATTTCTATTTTACGCCAATAAATTTCGTATCACTATTATTGTTATACTATTTAACCCATATTAGATGTTTGATTAAGTGTTTAATTTAAGAAACTAGGAAGCCAATTTTCAACGTGAGCTTTATTCAAAGGATTATTATACATACCTTTAAGCCACATGCTTATTTATTAGTTAAATCTGGTGTATCCACTGTTTCCTGATTCCGGCCAAGACATTTTTGCAAACAGGATTTAAAAAAAATCAAACAGAATGCACGCTGAGGATTTTGAATCATTCTGTTCAGTCACATCTCATTTACATTTTTAATTTGTGATTGGATACCATGTAAGATAATCCAGTATTTCATTTCCAGCAGTGGGTTTTGTACATCTGAATTATGATTATTTCTCCCTTGAAAGAATCATAACATGCCATTTCATGGATTGATTTTTCATTTCGGGATCATAAAGATACACCCATGTTGCATTCCCTGTCACCAGATCGGAAAAAAATGTGCCTTCATTGGCTTCAAACGCTTCCAGCAGATCAGGGCAGACTCACACCCTTCTCTCCTTCAAATCAGGTGTCAACTGCCGAGGTACCCACTTTGCACACACTTTCTAATACCATAAGTATTCCACCATTTTCTGTATGGCATTGTGACTACAGTTCAGTTGTGCAACAAGCTCATGGATTGTGACCTGTCTCTCAGCGCAAATCAATTCATCTACTTGCTGACGATTCATGTCACTGGATGATGGTCTCAAACTGCGTGGTTTGCCTTCAATGCTGGTTTCCCCTTCTTTAAACTTCTTCATCTATCTGTGCACATTGCTCTTGTCAATGGTATCATCTCCAAAAACATTGTGTAGCCTTCTGTGGATGTCGGAGAGCCTGCACCCTTCCTTCGTAAAGAACTCAATGACAGTACATTGCTTCTGCTTGGAATCCATTATTTACCTGCAATGAAGAAGAAAGGTTACTAAAGAGGAAGAGTTACTCCACTAACATGTGCAATTTGAATGACCTCTGTTAGTTAATAAAAAAGTTATGCCCACTTTTGCATTGCTTTCAGTACATCTCTCATATTATTTTCAGTACAAAATGGCTTTATTTCACTATTTTCCACATCACTCAGAAACCTTTAAAATTGAATCATTCTGGAGTGGGAGAAGAATTCACATCTCCCAATTTTTGTTTAAGTATCTACCATTACACCACCCAGGACAACAAATCTCCAAGAAATTAAAGTAAAGCATTTCAAGTTTAGGAATCTGAGTAACTTCAAATTTGTGCTAGTTGAAGCATCCTGATGCCTTCTCACAGCATCAATGACCATTCGAATCCAGGATATGACCTGAGTCATGAATCACCTGTTCTTCAGATATCATCATGGACATTAATGAAGAAATAAATCATGGCAAACATACAATCATATTAATTTCGACAGATTGCAATGTCCAAATTTTCTGAGAAGATGGCTATAAGGAAAACAGTGAAATGAGGTGCTTCTGTGAAGAAAAATTGTGCTTGCCATACACTTAGATTTATTTCTTCATTAACTTCTACGATGACTTCCATCTTGATTACCAACTATAAATATATCACCTATAATGTACTTAAAACATAAAAGAGAGAAATAGGATATTTTAGTAAGGAGAGAAATAAGGTTTTACAAAAAGTTTTTCCTTTAACATACCAAAAGAGCTGTTTGCCAAAAATGATGAGAATAAAGAATCTATTGGCTAGCAAGAATTTGTTTTCAAAACAAGAAAAGTTATATCCGAAGGGAAAATAAACAGTTTGGGTGGCTTTCAGAAGAAGAACTGTATTCACAGATATAATGATGTTCATTTTGCCTGAAAACACAACAAACAAATGAACAAACTGACCAAACCACACCATGCTACATAACTCACCCACAAAGCTGACATTTTTTTCCGATCCCCTGACCTTTCTGAGTTCATGACCAACTTGCTGCTTTCTGTTTCTAGCATTTTGTGGAGATATCAAATGTTTTTGACACTATATTTGTACGTCAAACACTATAAATAGAAATATAACTTTCAACACATTTTCTTCCTTTGTGAAAAAGCCTGTCATACCCAAACACAATTCCAATAAACTTTTATAGAAATTATGAAACTATTGTTAAATCATTTATAATCATTCCTTTAAAATTCTTAAAACCTTTGAAACCATACACTATCTTCAAATCTTTCAATTTCGTTTTGGAACTACTAACCCACTCTACCCTACATTCGAACCCTGTGGTTACCATGAAATGAATATTTTATTCCCTTTGCATTTCAACCCTAAATGTCTTGCATGGAAAACTAAAACTATTAAAACTTTTAAAATATTAAAAACACATTAAAAGTACAAATGCTTTCCATAGGCCTTGACATCCATTTACGTTTGACATTTTCAGAAACTGCTTCCTGACAGACATGAACCAGTTTTCAGTACTTCATTATACCATCTTTAGATGTTAAACATTAATGTTCACAACATCAATCTCTCTCTCTTCATTTTCCCAAAGGAGGTGTGGTTATCAACAGGAGTATTGGGATTTAGGGATTGCACAATAATGTGTTATATAATAACTGTCATATTTCAATTTAATATTTGTTATATTTCAATCCTACTATCCTTCATCTATAAAAATAAATACTGCAAGTCAGTTCATTGAAAAAAATAAAAAAAGTTCGAAAGAACTGAAGAAAAGGTTCATAAAGTAGAATTAGAAGACCTTGTAGAAAATAACTACCTACTAGCAGTGTGTTGTTATTTATAAACACCATTACAACACCAAAATCAACAGCCAGACTACACAGCAGCTCCATAACTATTTCATAAACTCTATACATCGTGATGCTCTCCAAACTTTTGGTAATAAAATTTACATCAATGGCATACAGAGTCTTGTTGAATGTTGATAAATATGAGTTGAACTTCATGAAGATTATGGAGAAAGCAGTGTTATGTTTGTTAAAGCTACTTGAGTATTTCACATTAGTTTCACTACTGCAGTGAAAAAGTTGATATCATGGGTTTTGTGGAGGTAATCTGTATAGATATTGGTGGTCAGATTTTTGAACTAGAACCTAGTTCATCATCAGGATTATGTCACAGGGTTAGATAGACATATACAAGCAAGTGGACATTCCATAAAATGGGACTCAATAGAAATAATCAGTTGCCAATTACACTTCCTAAAGAAAAAACTTGAAGAGGGAATGGAAATAGTAAGAAGAAGTACCACACTTAACAATAATTGTGGTTGGACACTCCTAACTGAATGGCAACAACTACTCCAGTGGTATAGTCTCGACAATGAACTAGGTTCTAGTTAAAAAATTTGATCACCAAATGTATACAAATTACCCCTATAAAACCCATAATATAAACTTTTTCACTGTAAATAAGAATTAGAGGAGCCATGATATCATTCATTATTGTAATTATTTTATCATATATATGTAATTATTTTGTCAGTAAAAAAATAACAACATGCATTATTTTTATATCAACCCTCATATATTATGGTTAATTTATCTTAGAATAAACCTATTTCTGAATTGTGGCAGTCAAAATCAAAGATTGGCAGCACAAAGGAATGGCACATTGCATCCTCTTCTAAATCATAGAAACTGGAGAAGAAATGTAAACATGAATAGAACTAATATTACTATCATAAAAAGCATAATGAACTTCATATACAGGACATTTTCACAATGTATTGGGTTGGAAAGAAAGTAATATCTGTAAATGCAAGGCAACAGAAAAATGCTAGTTAACATACATTCAAGTACAAATCAGAACAAAATGTAGTCGCCATTGTTTGCCACGACCTATTCCCATTATCCGGACAGCTGTTGGACACCGCCCTGTAGAATTGTGTCAGTTTGGATGCAAAGAAGTGAGTAAGTGTGCATTCAACATCATCCTGGTTGGTGAAGTGCCATCCATCCAGGAAATGCTTCAACGACCAGAAAAAGTGGTAGTCACTCAGGGCAATGTCTGGGAAATAGGCTGGATGTAGCAGCAGCTCCCATTTTAGGTTGCTGATCTTGTGACAGATCACCAATGCTGTGTGAGGTCTCGTTCCATCCTGCTGTAGGAGGACACCTTTGCGGTTAAGCAGTGCTGGATGTTTCAACGTGGCAATGTGAGCAGATCATTGAGCTGACAGTAGTACACATCAGCTGTGATAGTGGTGCTGTGCATCAGCAGCTCAAAAACACAACACCCTGCATATCCCACCAAAGAGACAGCAGAACCTTATGTGGGTGTAAACTAACTTTAGGGATCAGCATGGGCTTCTGTTTTGTGTTCAACCACTGCTTCCAGGTGCTACATTGTCATACAGGATCCATTTCTCCTCACCTGTCACAATGCGGTCCAAGAACGGTTCAACTTGCTTACATGCAAGCAGAGAAATGCATCCGCCCATGCGATTTGCTTTCTGCTCAACTGTGAGTTGATGGGGCACCCAAACTACCTTTTTGCACACCTTCCTAATTTGATGCGCATGCCTGATAATGCTCATGTATGTAGTCCCTAGCTGTTTGGCCAATTTCTGCATGCTCACAATTGGGTGGGTCCAATAAGGTCTTCAGCATGTCCATATCCACTGTTGCGGATCTTCCGGCTTTGGGACGGTCTGATAGATCAAAATTTCGCTCTTGAAACCATTCCAACCAATAACAGCACTGACGATGTAATATGGCATTAGGATACACACTGGTAATATTCCTTACAACACTTGCAGTGGTGCTACTGGGACGAAACTTATACAGAATGCAATGGCAGATGTGCACTTTGTCTACTTCCACATTAGCATGTGTTATGTGGAAGTAGACAAAGAGCACATCTCTTTGCCTTCTGACAACTAACTGCCACTGACTTAAGACACCTACCTGCTGATGTCATGCCAGTGTACTGGGTAATATCAGAGGCCAATGTGCACTGTGGCCAGAGCTTCAACTTTAGGTACTTCGTCATTGGACATTACTTTGTTTCCAACCCAATAAATCACTACAGACAAAACCTTAAAACAGAAAGGAGAATTTGATGGAGGCTTCTTTTCTTTTAGAAACAAAGCTACAATAAGTTTTTTTCTGAGGATATCAAAACATATACAGAGTTCTATTTCTTTTTTTTAATTCAGTACCGCTTGCTTCCTATCTGCTTCCTCCTTCTGTTGTTTTATAAGAATGATATATTCATCACATTCTTTCTGGAAGTCAGCAACTTTAACTTGAGCTTCTTGTAATTCAGCAGCCATTATGTTAATTTTCTCCTGTGTTTCATCAATTTTCTTTACACCAGCACGAAGCTTATCGGCAGAATTTCCAATTTGCTTTCTTTTCAGACTAAGCAATCTGCAATATAAAATCATTAATAAGGCTCATTAGAAGCAAATAAAATTTTGATGAAGCAGTTGACAGCATGCAGTGTACAAAGTGGAAATCACTAACATAATTCCTGAATCTCATCCATAATCTTGGGTGAATTACATGATTTCTACCTAAAATGAGGGCATTTGCTTATAAGAATTAATGATCAAATCAATAACAGGACTTAATGTTATAAAAAATCATACACTGTGTAGGATACTACAGACAGGCAAGAAATCAGAGGCAAATCATATTTCTGTAGAAAGAATTCAGGTTTCCAAGGAACCTAAATTCTTTCTGCAGAAGTAAGTTACATTGGTAGCACACCTCGGTAGAAAGAATAATTGAGTGAAGCGTGGCAATTATTTGTTCGGGCATAGGTACGAGATGACACATCCTATCACCGTGATTTTTTGCATGCAATTGGACATCGTCCATGGTCAGTTTTTGAAGCCTTCTGATTCCCGAAATTCAGTGTCATTGAAGAATAATTGTCCAGAAACTTGCATTTTTAAGGCGTTTTCTGGGTTTTGAGAAGGGGTCATTTGTTACCTATCTCTTCCAAAGATATTCAGCTGATCACGGTGACACTTGCCACAGAGAAAGGGAAGGACATGGTGAGTGACAAGGGGTTGGTATCATGGTGATTGGTCATGTCGTATAAAAATAATGATCATTAAAAGACTGATTAATTTTAATAATAATTGAAAAAATCTACTCTCTATACGAGACTCTGGACAATTAGTTGTTCGGGCATAGCTACGATATGATACATCCAATCACTGTGATTTTTGGCATGCGACTGGACATCGTCCATGGTCAGGTTTTGACGCCTTCCGATTCCTGAAATTCCATGCCATTGAGGAATTTCAATTAAAACTAGATGGCCTTTTACTTGAACCGTTTCAACAAAGTCGGCTTACTAACATTAATTTTAAAAAATCGTTTGAATTGAAAAACGAAGAAATGGAAAGACTATGTCTGTTAGCTCAACACTTGCTTAATCTATAATAATAAAAGGAAGTTTGTGTATGTGTGTGTGTGTGTCTGTCTTTCGTGATACAAAGTGAAAAACGTAGTTCCTATCTGAGTGTGTCTTTCCGCTTTGTTTACATGCAACCTGATCACAACCAATGTGAAGGCATGAAGGAAGTAGTTCATGATAAATTTTAGGCATTTCTTTTTTAGAATGTTTTGTACTTTTGTTCTGGAAGTCATAAATTTTACGTGTTTATTTTTTTTAGAATTTGTTATAAAGAAGCCTTAATGAGCTTAGATTTTGCAATAGCTTCGCTCAAAATTTGCCAACTGTACCCGAGTTATCGGTTACAATTGGGGGCGTGTCCTAGTTAGTTGTTCAGAGATAGTGGCTCACAAAAATTCAGAAAAAAAAATCCTAAGAGATGTAATATAAGACTGAAAAAAAAGGCCATTCATAAGCACCAAAACATGCTCTTGATAAATGAACTAGGAATTCAATTTAATCAACCCAGTTTTCCAAATTCTATGCTAAATAGCTATAATAACCAGGGATTGAAACAAATAGAACAAAAAGTTAATAACTCCAAAATTAATGAAATTTCAACAGTGATATAAGAGTAAAAGTATACAGTGGTGAATGGAATATCGATTATTCTGAAATGAATAAAAAAAACAGAAAGAAAAGAGAAAATGAAATTAAATTTATAAATATGGAAAATGAAAAAAAAAAAAAAACAGAGATTTCACTGCATATAGAAACACCCCAATGATCTTGAAATTATTTTTAGGCAATATATGAAATATTTTGGTCTACAGCTATTCAGCTCCTAATTTCGAATTCAGTTTCTTTTAAAGAAAGTGAGATTTACCATTTTAAATTTTTTGTTCCCCATATATTATTCGCATTTTAATATGGCATTATGAATAATATGTTTTCTAGGTTGGGTGGGAACCCTGTCATGTGTCACAACACATAAGAAATAAAAAAATAAACTTTTACCAACACATGTAAATATTTTTAAGTGTGCACTCTTAAAATGCAATGCAATGCAATCTTGAAGGGATTGCATGTTCTTGTAGAGATTATGCATATCTCTAAATGCCCAGTACTATTAAAGAAATTGGGTTAAATAATCTTAATGCATTGTTACATCAAGTGGGACAATTCATTTCTCAAGGCAAGTCAGAATGAAAATTCAGCAATGATATCAAATGTAAGTGGCACGTCATTAAAAGATACATTCATCAAAATGAACAATAATTACTTTATATGTTTATACCGTAATTTTCGTCATATAACTTCAACCGGCGTACAATCCGCAGACAGTGAAATTCACATTAAAAAAAATTCCTTCATATAATCCGCAGACAGTGAAATTCACATTAAAAAAAAATTCCTTCATATAATCCGCAGACTGTGACATTCAGGGAAAATATCTCCCAATAATCCGCACATCATAGATGTTGAACCAGAAGTGGAATTTCGACAGAAAAGTCAGTCACATAATGCCCATGAGTCCGAAGAAGCAAGAGAAAAAAAAACGATTTTATTAAATGAAGAAATTGATTTTTAAAGGTTACTGTTTTATATTTTTATCTCCAGACAGATAAAGGGTGTGGCATCCATAGATCATGCCGATGCAGTTCCAGAGTATTGCATTACATCTTGCCAATGATGAAAGGCTGATACAGAACAAGTCATAGAAATACCATATGTATTCGCGTATCAGTCAAAAGTTTTTGGTGGAATTCCTGCTTTCAGAGTTAGGGATCGGCTTATATGAGGGCCATTAAAAAACTTCTGTGAATTCTCCCGCAGAATTTACAGATGGATTTGTTTGTGTTTTACACCGCAGCACAGAGGCTTTCTGCATGTTACTGCACGATTGTGTTCTGATCTCAAAACTATCGCACAGTGACACGATCGTATCCTCAATTCTGTCCATCACTTCAAGTTTAAATTCGGCAGTGTAACTGAAATGCTTCCTTTTCAGAGACATCATGAATAGCAATGAAGGAAAGTAGCAGCAACAACGTTTGTCAAAATGGTAAAAGCGAACTAAACACAAAGCAGCGCACATGAGATCCGAAAGGAGGAAAGTATAGGTTCGTGCAGCAAGCGCTGTGCCTACTTTTTGACTTTTTGCCAAAAACAGAGACGGCAAGACAGTCAGAGCTGCCCTCAACGATAACAAAATGACGCCTGCCGTCCCTCCCCACAACTTTCCCGATCTTTTGTTACGACATCCCCCCCCCCTCCTCACTCCATACAAACTCCTGAACTGAGGAAAATTCTTCTGAGGGAGTTCCATTTACAATTATACCCCCTCTCCTGCACAATTATGCTGCAGATTTTTTTTAAATCGGAGGGTCGTGAATTTTTTTTATTTTTTTTTTCAAATCGCCGCATTATTTGCATTGGCGTAAAATCTGCAGAACCTATATTTTTAACTTTTTTAGCGGATAATCAGCGGATTATACGACGAAAATTACAGTAATTTGAATCATCAAAACTTACGCAGATAGTAAAAGCCACTTATTTTTTAAGGGGAATATTTACTACAACTGCTAACAAGCACTAACAAACAGAGACATAAACTTCCACAAACTGGTTAAAACACAATACTTCAGATCATTTAAAAGCTCATTACATTTTATATAACTGTTACAGAAAAGTCATGTCTCTTTTATTTCATTGTAAAATCAAAATGGCTTTCATCTAGATCTCAAACTTTCTGAAATTCTTCTCCAATGTATTACATTTCATTGAGGTTTTCTGTTTCTTACTAATGCTATATCCTCTAATTTTGGTTGTGCTTTTCATATGTAAATCATTATTATATTAAAAGGAAAATAATAAGTAGAGATATACAATAAAATAACTGTAAACATAAAAGAAAAAAATAAGAAATGCAAATTACTACTAATAAGACCTTTACCTGTCAAAGTTCTTTGTACATTGTAAAAAGTTTACTGGTGTAACCCAAATGTACCTATTCAGCTCTTCCATCATCTTCGATGAATAGGAACAGACAGATAAATGCATAGATGAGAATACTTCAGCAACCACAGCTTGTTTCTCATTTAATGGAGGGAGAAAAAAGAGAGAAAAACTAAACATGGGCAATAAGGCAATTAACAAATATTTTATTACATTATCTAAAAAAATTATAAACACATTGGAATACAAAGTTGGAAATGATTTGAAAATACAAGCATGTAATCATATTAGAAAATAAAATGTGATTGGTCCAAGAGGATGTACATCATTGATGCAATTGTTGAATAAACTACTTATCAGATCATTATGATATTAACTACTTATCAGATCATTATGATAAAAAGCAAGTGAAATGATTATTTGCAAAAACTTAGTTCCCTCAAAATTCTCCTATGTGTATGTGTGAGAATGTCTCTGGAACAATCTCCTGAGGGCTGAGTTTGAAGATCTCCTTGAATATATAAATCATGCAACGATAGTGTTTGTGCTTTCTCCAAAGTTACGGAAGCAATTTTACTCCTCGGATATCTGAAGGGTCCGCTTTTAACATCATGTCCTGCACAGCCCATGGCTCTGTCTCACTTTCTTTACTGCTAGCACGATGGACACAAGGGTTGAGCAATGTGGGTGGGTGGGATGGGGGTAGGATGAACTTTGTGTTTATGGTAGGCTACCAATAGCTCAGACTACTGTAGTACCTCTTTAAGAAGAATCACGTTACAGAGTTTATGGCACATAATTAGGGGCGCCATCCGGCATGTGCTGATTGAACCTGCCTGTCCTATGCATTGATTTGAAATATGCTGCTCTTAAAAGGAACGTCTAGAGTTTTCATTGACAAGTCTAATTACTTAATTTATTGGGCCTCTCTCTTCTTACGGCCTTGAATGCCCTCGTGGGAGACAAAGTTGTTGAACAAACTTACAGCACAAACTTATAGTACTGGTATTAAAGACGTGACTGATGATCGGCGATATAAATTCTTCATGTTTGTCCAAATATTTTGTTTCATTTGAGCATTTTATCGGTTGTGCCAGTAAGAATTTTTCCATTCTTTTTGTCAACATTATATTTTTGTATGATGAATATACGAACATTTTTTAAAAGGAGAAAACTGAATGCCATAGAATCATTGCCGAGTTCAAATGAAAATGATGTTGATGACCAGGAAATTGTTCGAGCGAAACAGAAGCTGATTTATCTCCTACTCCAAATGAATCTGAAGCAAAAATAGACCCAGGATGCGAAACCAAACAGTTAGCTGCAATGGTGAAAGCATCAGATTTATCCAGCTCTCATCCTACTGATCTGGGCGCCTGTATAGATAGTAAAGTTCTTGTAAAGTTAAGCGATTCTCCGAAATATCACTTACTGATAAATCCACCGAATCCATCCAGATCATATGATTTTAAAGCAGGTGTAAGTGTGGGTCAAGGATCTTTTCGCTAAGCATGGCTGGAACAATATTCGCCTTGGTTGTTATATTCTCAGAAACTGAAAGGTGTGTTATGTCTATTTCCTTCTAAAGTGCATTGTGGTTTCCAAGGATCCTTCATTGTTCATGCTTTTACGAAGTACAAAGATTTTCATGAATGTGCTAAAAATCATATGAAATCTCAGTGGCATCATGAAACTGTTCAAGCTTCGAAAAGTTGTGTTAATATTTTTTCGAATAAAAGGAAAGATATTGAAGTGCAACTCAATGATGCCGTGTACCACGTAATTGAACAGAACAGAAAAAATATTTTCAATCATTTCAACGATTGTTTACTGTGCTACTCACGATATACCGCTGAGAGGCAAAACAGATGACTCTGGAAACTTTAGAGACTTACTTCTCTTTCATGTCGAATTTGGGAACACATTACTTGAGGAACATTTTAGAACATGCAGTGGAAAGACCAAATACACAACTCACAGAATTCAAAATGAGCTCATAAGCATATGCAGAAGCATTATTCGCAAAGAAATTGTCAATGCAGTAAATGCAGGCATTGGATTCTCCTTACTTGCTGATCAAACTGCTGGCATAGCTGGAATAGAACAGTTGTCTATCGAAGTGTGTTTTACAGACAATTCGTTTACCATACGAGAAGAATTCTTAGGTTTCGTTCCTCAGGTAAAACTGGATGCTAAAATCATAGCTACCACTATGTTGATGTCTTTGGAAACATATGGCTTGGATTTAATGAAACAAGTAGGACCGGGATTTGACGGCTGTTCAACTATGGCTGGGAAAGAAGGTGGCGTGCAAAAACTCATTCGTGAAAAATACCCAAAGGCTTCATTTTTTCATTGTGCTTCTCACAGACTAAATTTAGTTATTAACGATTTGAATTCAGTAAGGGTGATGCAAAACACTGTAGGCACTGTGAAAGAGGTTATAATTTTTTTTTTGAGAGAGCACACTTCATCGAAAACTTGTACCAAATATACCACTTCTTTGTCAAACACGTTGGTCATCAAAAAAAAAAAAAGTATAAGAATTTTCTATGAACATTTCATTGAAATAAAACACACTGTTGATCAGTTGTCCGACAGTTCTGATGTTAATCAAGCAACTCATGCCCAAGCATATCAACTTTCTTGCTCTTTGTCTACTTCTGATTTTATTGTATGCTTAACAGTAATTGCTAAATATTCTGCTCAGTTAGAGCCAGTCTGCAATAATTTGCAAAGTATTTCTATGGATCTATATTGCATTAGAAATCTTGTTGAAATATTATTAAATAATTTTAGGTCCCACAGAAAGGACACCAAATATTCTTTTAGCAACTGTTTAACAAAGCAACAGTAGTAGCAAAACATTTCAATCCAGAATTGAAGGTTACATGGCATGCTTCTCATCAGACACATTGAGAAAATTAACCTGCATCTTGTGCTGAAGATCATTTCTAAAGATCCATATTCATACCTTATCTGGATTCAATAATTTCATCGCTGGAAACAAGATTTTCTCAAGAAAATGAAACTGCTTGTTATTTATTAATTTTGTGTTAGTTGAATATGAAGAATTATGACGCAGCACAGTATCGTAAGAGCATGAAGAATGTTACTATTTTATACACTGAGTGGCCACTTTATTATGACCACCTGACAGTTTTAAGCAAATGAGCTATGGCTGCACGCTGTTGCCGCCACAGGGCGAGGCTAGTATAAAAAGGGAAAGCTTAGTGCTTGCGACAGTAGTAGAAGTGATTTTTGGGTGACGAGATGGGTAAAAAATGCGATTTGACGGACTTTCAACATGGGATGATTGTAGGAGCTCGGAACCATGGAATGAGTATCGCCGAAACCGCCGCATTCGTGAAATGTTCCAGAGCAGCTGTTGTTAAAGCGTTTAAAGACTGGACTGTCAGCCAAAAAGCTGGGTCTCTATGGGCAACGTGTGGTCGTCATTGACTAGTGACTGTTCGGGCGGACCGGAGAGTGTCCAGACTGGTAACAGACTACAGAAAGGCAACAGTGCAGCAAATTACAGACCATCTTAATCACGGATCCCTCAAATGATCTCTGCACGCACTGTTCATTGTTCACTGCATCGGATGGGATATGGCAGTCGAAGGCCTGTTCGAACACCTTTGCTGTCTGCAGTTAACAAGAGAAAAAGTCTCCAGTTCACACAGGAGCATAAAGATTGGACAGTCGATAACTGGAAACAAATTATGTGGTCCGATGAATCATGTTTTCAGTTGCACCATGCTGATGGCCGAGTGAGGATTTGGTGGAAACAGCACGAAAGCATGGACTTCAAATGCATTGCTACCAGTGGCGGCTCGTGAGTACATCTACAGGGGGTTCACAATTAATAATTTGCAGTTTTTGAGATACACTGTGTCACACACTTGTGTGTTACTTACAATATTCATATAATTTAGGCGCTGCTATACCTTGATGTAATGTATTAATTTGAAACAAAATGTTATTATAGATATTACTGTACTTTAACTGTTTCACAACTTAATAATAAAGGATTGCTTTATTGATCATACTTGTTATAATATGCTAATTGTTCATTTTTACTGAAACAATTATTTTCATTTAATTTTATAGTAAAATAAACGCAAAACAGAAAGCTTGTTTTAAGTGTTAAATATTTAGATAGTTAGTCATAAGGCCTCATTGCTCTCAATTATTAGATTAGATTATTAAACACACAGAAAAAGGAAAATAATCAAAGCTGCTGCATATGATGGTAAGGTCTAGTATTTACTTACACAAATTTACTTGGATGGTAGCTTACACAAATATTTTCTTTAAGTACAGTTTTTGTAAACAAAATTTATCCTTCTATCTTTTCTTGACACAAAAACATCAATAACTCTTTCATTGAAATTATGGATCTTAGAAATCATTTCCTTCTCGATTGCAAGCATGGCTAAAGCTGTAAGCCTCTCTTGACACATCGTAGACCGCAAAAATGTCTTTATCCGTTTTAGGGTTGAAAAACGCCTTTCAGCTTCAGTAGTCGTCATTGGTATTGTTGCAATAATTAATAACAGTTTATAACTTTCAGAAAATGATGACAATAAGTTGTTTTCAATAAAAAACTGTAAAAGACTAACAGCACCACACATGTTTCTGAAATCAGTTCTTTTGTAAATGATTTGAAGCTCTGTCTTGAGGCGATTTTTTTCAAGAAATGAATACACATTTACTGTATCTTCAAGCAATTTCTCAGGGAATTTCTGTTCAAACTCTTCAAACTTTTGTGATTCAAAAAGAGATACAGCTGAGCAAGATGTTGTGAATGAAAATCTTGTTTTTATTTGCGTTGTAATAATGTCACAGGTTTCCTTAGCAGCCACTGTTCTACTTAAGTAAAAATCTTCTTCACGCCTCGATCGTTTAGGTGCATTTTCTGGGTACTGATTAACCAGCTCTGTCACTTTGTCCATGTTACCTCTTTCCTTACAATGGCTTTGACGAAGTGGTCAACATTGGCTTTAGTTCTCACAGCATCAGTGTAAGTTAGCTGTAATTGGTTGTACAAAATATCCACATGTGGCATCAATTTGTGAAAAACAGAAAGCCAAAATATGAACTTATTATCTCTAAGGAGACGAGCTAGAGCACCAGCTTTAATTATGGTGGTTGGTTGCTTAGAGGTTGATTGGATTTCCTCCATACATTCAATTAATTTCTCTCTGTACTCAAAAACAGTACTAACAGTTCTGCTCTTAAAATTCCACCTTGTAGCTGACGCCCGAGGTATTTGTTTGCCAACTATCTTGTCCAAAACAGACACTCTCTGAGGGGAATTCAAAAAAATATTTGTTATATCACTTGTAAGTCCGAAAAAAAAATTCTGACATCTTGGTTTTGGCTTGTTGCTTGAGCTACAATCAAGTTCAACTGATGAGCGTAACAGTGAACAAAAAAAGCATGTTTATAGGTTTGTTGCACTATGGTCTGCACCCAGCATGGTGCCCACTCATTACATTCGCACCGTCATAGCTTTTAGATACGAGTTTTTCTGGATTTTGCACAACATAAGGTCAGGTGATGCGTAACATCACAGCCTCTCCTTGACAAATGTCAACCCCGCCTTCTCGTGGTGCATCCTGTTCCCACTAAAGGGGCTCTGACGACCGCCCATAGCGGTATAACTATACCATCGGGATCAGAGGAAATTCTATCCCACACTCATCAACCCGCTTGGCCAGCGTGGTGAGTTATGGCCAAACCCCTCCAAAATGATTCCACAACTTAAATCTTGGCCCTCAGTCTCCGGCAGCTGGAATGTACCTGGCCAAGGCAGCGGCCAGTGCGACATGAAGGCAGAGGGTGCTAAGAATCCCCGGAGGACCGGACTAGGCTGCCATCTGATGCTGACCTTGGCTACTTACAATGGACGCTCCCTATCTTCTGATTCAAGGCTTCTTGAATTGGAAGAGGAACTACAAAGGATCAAGTGGGACATCGTGGGGCTAAGTGAGGTAAGGAGAAAAGGAGAAGATCTCATCGAACTGAAAAGTGGAAATCTCTTCTACTATCGTGGGACAGATACTGGCAGAACTAGTGGTGTTGGATTTATAATAAACAAGAAACTGAAGGATAAAGTTGTAGAAGTTGAAAGTTCCTCTGACAGAGCTGCACGACTTGTTATCCAACTCTCGAAAAGATACCAGGCTCAGATTATTCAAACTTATGCACCCACCACAAGTCATCCTGAAGAAGAAATTGAAGAATTTTATGAGGAAATTTGTCATCTAAATAATAAAGGTAAGCAGCACTTGAAAATAATTATGGGAGATTTCAATGCAAAAATAGGGCAACGGCAACAGAATGAAACTTCAGTAGGTAAATTCGGTCATGGCAACAGAAACCAGCGTGGAAATACTCTCGTTGAGTTTGCAGAGGCAGAAGGGTTTTTCATCTTGAACTCCTTCTTCAAGAAAAAGCCACACAGGAAATGGACATGGAGACATCCAAATGGGACGACAAGTGAAATTGATTTTATTATGTGTAACAAAAAATTCGTCATAGAAGACTGCAGTGTGCTAAACAAGTTCAACACAGGTAGTGACCATAGATTGGTGAGATGTAAGATGCACCTCAACACTAAACTTGAACGTGGCAAGCTCATAAGACAAACAAAATCTATTGACATAACCAACCTTAAAAAACACCATAATACCTTCAAGTTAGAACTGAAGAACAGGTTCTCTGCTTTAAAAGGCCTAACATCGGAAGAAGTGGACATCTCTGAAGTTAACAGAAAAGTAACCAAAGCTCTTATGGAAACAGCAACAAAATTAGCTGGGTCTAAGAACAAGTTGCATGTGAACAAATTATCAGGAAAAACCAAAATGTTGATGCAAAAAAGAAGAGATGAGGACAACTAAAGAAGATGTGACTTCCAAAGTGGAATATATAGAGCTATGCAAGACAGTAAGAAAAAGTATCACTGAAGACGTAAGGAAATTCAACTGTGAACTAGTGAGGAAAGCAATTGAAAACAACCAAAGCCTAAAGATAGCAAAGGGACATCTCAGTAAGGGAAGAAAACAGATTATGGCACTGAGAAAAGAAGATGGTTCTGTAACAAGAAATAGAGGCGAAATTTTGACAAGAGTGAAAGATTTCTACTCCAAATTATATGAAAGGGATGATATATGCACTCCAGACATCATGAAAGATACCAGTACCAGAGTTCCTCCAGTCCTTCCAGCAGAAGTTGCACATGCAACCAAGAACATGAAGCATGGAAAAGCTCCAGGAGAAGATGGAATTACTGTAGACATCATAAAAGAAGCAAGTGGAGAAATCGAAACAGTACTCGCCCAAATTTTCACTCGATGCCTTAATGAAGGAAAGATTCCTGAGGATTGGAACACCGCTACAATGATCCTGCTACATAAGAAAGGTGACATTGAGGATCTCGGAAACTACAGACCTATCAGCCTCCTATCAGTAGTTTATAAAATCTTCACTAAAGTTCTTTCACACCGCTTGAAGGTAGCACTAGACATGGCTCAACCGAGAGAACAAGCTGGATTCAGGAGTGGCTACAGCACAATAGATCATATCCACGTGCTGAGAGAACTAATTGAAAGAGCGAGGGAATATGAACTTCCATTGTGCATGGCTTTTATCGATTATGAAAAAGCCTTTGATTCGGTGAAACCATCAGCAGTTACAATGGCTCTGAAAACCTGCGGTATTGAAGATGCATACATTAATATTATTAATAACATCTATGAAAATGCAAGTGCAAAGATTAGGCTGTTTGAAAATACAACACACGTAAAAATTGGAAAGGGAGTGAGACAAGGTGACACCATATCTCCGAAGCTCTTTAATGCCACATTGGAGGGTGTTTTTCAGTCACTGAGCTGGGAAAACAAGGGGATAAAGATTAATGGAGATTATCTAACCCATCTTCGTTTTGCTGATGACGTAGTCATTTTTGCAACTACCCCATCAGAGCTGCAGAGTATGATCCAGGAACTTGCTGACAAGAGTAAAGAAGTGGGATTAAAAATGAACTTTCAGAAGACAAAAGTGATGTTCAATGCTTTTACAAGAAATGAAGATTTATCGATTGATGGAGAAAAGCTGGAGATAACAGACACGTACGTTTATCTTGGACAGCAGATATCAAGTGAGGGTCACATTGATGAAGAAATTAATCGGCGTACAAAACTTGCCTGGAGAGCTTTTGGAAGAAACAGCATAATTTTCAAGAGCAATATGCCATTATGTCTTAAAAGAAAAGTGTTTGATCAATGCATCCTTCCAGTGCTTACGTATGGTGCAGAGACGTGGACCTTAACTAAAAGAGACATACAAAGGCTGCAGACAACTCAAAGCAGCATGGAGAGGTGCATGCTTGGTGTAACCAGGAGAGATAAAAAGAGGAACTCGTGGATCCGAAAAATGACAACAGTGGAAGACATCATGATCAGAGTTAAATCCCTGAAATGGCAATGGGCTGGACATACTGCCAGAAGGACAGATCATCGATGGACAGCCGAAATTTTAGATTGGATTCCAAGGGACAGGAAAAGACCCAGAAGAAGACCACATAGGAGATGGGTGGATGAAATTCGAAAGTATGCAGGGGTGACATGGAGGAGACTGGCACAAGACAGACCGTTGTGGAGGAAACTTGGGGAGACCTTCGTCCAGCAGTGGATTGATAATGGTTGACAATGATGATGATGATGATGAATCTAAACTGGTACAAATACATTTGGCTATAGATTCTGCGTCGTGCCCTTCAGGGTTATCAAATTTCCAAAATCTTTCAACTGGTTGGCCATTAGCTAAAACATAGCGGAAAACTATAACTAACTGAAATACAGACAAGATGTCTGATGTTTTGTCCGCAATCAAAGAAACATACTGTGCAGTTTTTATTTTTTCTATTATGTTTTCTTGATATACAAAAAGCATACAATCTAACAATTCAATTTGCATTTCTTTCGAGGTACCTTTAAAGACAGTAGCAGTACTCAAATGTTCTTTCAAAGATAAGTCAAGTTCTGCAGAAAAGTTCCCAAGCCCTTTAAATATGCCAGGATTTAAGGAATCGTCATCCTCACGATGACCTCGAAGGGCCAACTCAAATGCACCGCAAAATTTAATACAGTCTATAAGCTTAGAAAGGACATACCTATTTTTAGTCACTTGTTCATTGTGCTTTTTAATATTTTGTCGATAAGCACTGTCAAGCTGCTGACGAACGTCAACCTTTCCCAGCAAATTGAAATCCAATGTAGCACTTATGTGTCCATGAGAACTTGCCTGTTTTTAAATTTTTTGTGTCAAATGAGCTAAGTCACAAACGCCGTTTTTCACCCAAGTAGGATCGCCCTTTTCACGGGAAAATAACAAACAAGGAAAGCAAAATATTTTGTTTGTTTGTTCACAACCACAAAGCCAAGGAATTTTTTCGTATAGCTCTTCTTTAAATTCTCTTTTTAAAAGTTCTAGATTTTGATGTTGATGTTTGACTTATATTAAGTCGGAGCGTTGGCCTGCCACTCTCTTTTATTGCTATTTTAACTTCTATGGGTAAATTGCCAAACGCTATTTCCTTTAAATTACTAACTGAGTACTTACAGGTACTTTCCATTATTGTACAGTAAATAAAAACAACAGTTCACTAGCTGCACTACAATAGATAAACTGTAATAAGTGTAATTTCAAGTAAAACTTTATCACCAAAAAAATAATCAAAACTGGAAACTCCAAAACACAAATGTAACACGCGCGCAAGGGTTAGGAGCATCTGACGTCAACTACAGCCGTGCAACAACTGAGCTGAGCTGTGTCACAGGCAGCTCATCGGTATTCTCCGTTAAGCCGCTTGTAGACATGTCCCCCCCCCCTACCGCGAGCAAATGGACTCGCTCGTCTGTCGCATATCCCGTGTGTCCGTCCAGTATCGAGAGCGGCACATTCAGTCCGCTCCTAGCCACAGGCGCGTCATTACACTTAACCTCACTTTGCGCATTCTACGCTGTTTTTCATTGTCCGCTCTTTTAAACTTACTGAAGATAAGCCATTTAGTACTATGTCAATAAAGATGCATTATTTATATCATATAATTATTTTTCTATTTTTTATAGGGGGTTCACGTGCTCTTGTGCTCTTATGGACGAGCCGCTACTGATTGCTACAACCCTTCAAGCTGGTGGAGGCAACGTTATGGTTTGGGGAATGTTTTCCTGGCATACTTTGGGCCCTTTAATTCGTGTTGATTAACGTCTGACTGGCACATCATATCTAAACATCGTTGTGGACCAAATGCATCCTGTCATGTGGATGGTTTATCCCAACGACGATGGCTACTTTCAACAAGACAATGCGTCCTGACATAGTGCTCGTATTGTACAGGTTTGGTTTCAGGAACATGCCGGTGAGTTTACTTTGCTTAGGTGGCCCCCACAATCTCCAGATCTCAACCCCATTGAGAATTTGTGGGATGAAGTTGAACGAGTCATCAGACAGCTGGATCCACAACCCTGCAATCTCACACTCCTGGAAAGTGTTATTCATCAAGCATGGTCTCAGATTCCACAAACCACCTATCAACATCTCGTGGAGTCCATGCCACGAAGAATCGACGCAGTATTAAAGGCAAAAGGTGGCCTAACGAAGTACTGAGGGGGTGGTCATAATAAAGTGGCCACTCAGTGTATAATATTGACAATTTGTACGAAGAAGCATGAAACTGGCGTGAGTACTGGGCTGGCTTAGAAGAAAAGATTTCCAGAGATTTATCACTAGCTGATTTACAAATGCACTGTCAGTTTTATCCTGCAGTATCCCAAGCACTTAAAATATTACTCTTGTTACCTCCTACAACTTGCACCATCGAGCATTCTTTTAGTACTCTTCATCGTGTGAAAACATGGCTGCGCTTCACCATCTGCGAGGAACGTCTAAATGGTCTGTTCTTACTCTGCTCAGTGTTCACCGAGAAATGATACTATCAAAAAAGGAGATTTTCATAAACAAAGTGGTTGATGAATTCGAAAAACAATCAAGAAAACTGCTGTTCCTTTTCTCAGAATAGGGAAAGAGAGTCTTATCCAATAAAGTAATATTATTTCTTAAATATTTTTTTTTTCACTAACATTCAGCATGTGTAGATATTTAACTTCATATTACCTAAATATTTTTTTAGTATTCGTAATTCATGCATGTTAGTGCCATTTAAGATTCCCAGATAGAGTCAGCTCTCTTCCAAAGCCCCAACTGACTGCATACCTAGCTCATCGATTTTATTTTTTCCAGTCCTGTCTTGAGTGTAGAGCCCTGTAACCAGAGGCGTAACTAGACATTCCTTCGTCCAGGACAAAGCACAAAAAACTGCTCCCCCATCTATCTTATATGCTCCCCAAATTTCTTTCACAACTTTCTGTCTTCAGCCAATCTTCTCCATGTCACTCTGACATGCTTACGAATTTCATCTACCCATCTCCCACATAGTCTTCTTCTGGGTCTTTTCCTGTCTCTTGAAATCCAATCTAGTATTTCAGTTGTCTAAGGGTGGTTAATTATTCCAGCAATTCGTCTTACCCATTGCAATTTGAGGAGTTTCACCTTGATCATGATGTCATCAACTTCTGTCATTTTCATGATTCATGTGTTCCTTTTCCTGTCCTCTTTGCTATGCGAAGCATGCATCTCTCAATGCAACTTTCAATAGTTTGCAGCTTCTGGATGTCCTTTTATAGTTAAGGTCCATGTATCTGGTCCATAAATAAGAACTGGAAGGTTGAATTCATTAAAAACACACACATATATATAGTAAAATTCCTGAAATGGCAATGTAATTCCCTGAAACCCTGACACGGTAATTGGGCTGGATATGCTGCAAGAAAGACGGCCCACCGATGAATAACCAACATTTTAGACAAATTCCAAGGAACAGAAAAAGACCCAAAAGAAGATGGATAGATGAAATTCGAAAGCATGGAACATGGATGGGTGAAATTCGAAAGCATGCCTGAGCAACATGGAGGGGACAGGCTCAAGACAGACAGTTGTGAAACTTCTGCAGACCTTCATCCAGCAGTGAACTGATAACGGTTGAAAATGATGATAATGATATATATATAGATACACTCATAAATGTAAATGTGAATGACATTGCTATCTCGCACCGACGTGTGACCGTGCCTTCAATTTTGGAATATGGGTAACTGGTACCCCCTGAACAACTGGACGAATAAAATGTGAATTTTACTAATAAAACTGAACAAATTATGTAAATAGACAAATGATGAAGTATGGTGTGGAAAATCTGTACCAGAAACTGGTGCAAACATTTCAATTTCAAGAGAATTCGGATTAATTTTTGTTCAGTGAAATATAGGCTTTGCTTCATTAAAAGGTTTTCATACGGCTGTCATGATCATATACAGTATATATATATACACTGAAGTGCCAGAAAAACTGGTACACCAGTCTAATACTTGGTAGGTCCCCCACGAGAGCACAGGACTGCAGAAATACGGCGGAGCATGGACTCCACTGGCTTCTGGAAATATGCTGTAGGCAATGCACACCATACTTCCTGCAGAGCGCTCCACAATTCAGGTGTACTCCGAGGTCTCGGATTCCTGTGTGCGACAGCGTGTTGCATGGCATCCCAAATGTGTTCTATCACGTTCAGATCTGGGGACTTGGGTGGGAATGGCAACACCACAAACTCAGATGAATGCTCCTTTAACCATATTGTGGTGTCCCGATACTTGTGTGGAGGTGCATTGTCCTGTTGGAACAGGCCCAACCCATCAGCATGAATGCAGGACATGAACGGGTGTACCTCATCAGAAAGGATGCGCACATAGCGTTGGCCGCTCACAGATGTTTGTAGACGTACCAGGGGTCCCAGTGAAGCCCAGCTAAACACACCCAATACCATTACGGATCCCCCCACCAGCCGGTACAGTTCCCTGTTGACAGGCGGGTTCCATGGCTTCATGGGGTTTGCGCCACACACGAATCCTTCCATCTGCCCGATACAGTTGGAAACGCGACTCGTCAGACCAGGCTATTTGTTTCCAGTCATCAAGTGTCCAGTGGCAGTGTTGCCGTGCCCAAGCGAGGTGCATAGCTCTGTGTCACACACCCATCAAGGGGACTCGAGTTGGGCGTCGGCTCCCAAAGCCCATACCGTGCAGGTTACGTTGCACAGTCCGGACGCTGATGCTTCTTGAAGCTCCAGCATTGAATTCCGATTATACCTGCGAGAGTGTTGCACGCCTATCGCGTGAAACGATTCTTGACAGCCGACGATGGTCACGTTCACCCAATGTTATTTTCCGGCCACACTGGTATCGTAGGTTGGAGGTTTTGCCAGAATTCTTGTAGTCACGATTTTCACGGACGACCTTGCAATGGTCGTCCGTGAAAATCCAAACTCCGTTTCTACCTCCGAAATACTATGGCCCATCTCACGAGCGCCAACTATGACACCGCGTTGAAAATCGCTTAAATCGTTATTACTTGTCGTCATTCTCATGCCAAAAACAGCTCTAACAGCTGGCAAGGATGTCTATCGCTTTATATGCACACTGGCAGACGCAACTGAGTACGCACATAGGGGACATTGCTATGCGTAAGCTCGTCTGTACCAGTTTTTATGGCACTTCAGTGCATATGTAAAGTACTCGAAATGAGCCACACATCATATAAATATAAAAATTAATCGAATTCGATATGCTTGTTTTTTTATTTAATTTTTCTTGCGCCCCCCGGAAATAAAGCTATGGGCGCCCATGACTGCAGATGAATCAAAAACTCAATACTGAATTAACAGTTTTATAAAATATTTATATTTGGTTCATTAATTTTAAAAATTTAATCAACCATAGAACTACTAATAAGCTTTCTCTGACTGCCCTTGAAAACAACAACGTTTAGGTGCATGAGCTAAAATACATATCATTTACCATAATCACAATAATTGCAATGAAAACAAAAATGTGGAAAAAAATGTAGAAACCATTTAATGCATAAAGATAGAACATAATATCATAAAATGCATAAAGATAACATAATATCATAAAATGCATAAAGATAACATAATATCATAAAATGCATAAAGATAAAACACATCATAAATTACATAAAGATAAAACATAATTATTATATACAGACAACTTAATGGGAAATATGCAACTTTTTGTACTTCTTAAACATAGAATGACAAAAATTTATTTGCAGTCAAAAATTTATATACAGAAAAGCTTTCCACAGACATTTTCTCTAAGTTAAACTTTTTCATGAAGATCCGCAATGATTTTTTATGAAAAAAATTACAGTAATGGGCCTTGAAACCATTTTATTCAAAAACAACCCTGGGCTGCCCTTTTTTTTGGACAATCATAGTGTTTGAAAAGCTTGTTTTCATAAGCACAGAATCCAATAAAAGCAATCTAATTTTTACCAGAAACGGAATAAGCACTGAACATCAGACAGAGCCAGTAACAACTGTGATGCATAGAATACGATTTACAGCACAGAGGTTCTGATGTGTTGATATTTTTCTATTAGTGGTGTCAAAGATTAGGGCCCAGTCTTTGGTTCCACTATGCGAAAAAATCACACATCCACGCATTTTTGTCTCCAAGAATGATTCCTTAAATTTTTCCTCTCATTAATTTTTTCCTGAATTTCATTTTTTGAGGCGAACTGAGCGACATGAATAACATTTTTTTTTTTTACTTTCTTAAACATTTGTTCAAGGATTTCAGTGGAAATTGTGTAGTTATAGTTTTTGTACGTGTACTGTATATGTATGTGTCTTTGGAACGAGAGTTAGAAAGAATTTGAACAAATGCAAATGGCTTAAAAATTACTTTTAGTATGTGTAAAACTAGAACATGTGTAAACTAAATTATTGACTTCATTTTAAAAAAACTAAATTTTATATTTATATATGTATATGTAGCAATTATGAACATTGGAATCGTAAAGTGAACTTGTGCATAATTAATTAAATTAAATTAAGCTTACATTATGGATGAGATTAAATAGTGGGTTGTGAGAAGCATTTATTGGTACAAAAGTTTGTGACATTCAGGTGTGTTAGCAAGACACAACAACATTTGGTATAGAATCGTGCATTATGTCAGTAGAATGATTTTTTTTAAGGGAATTAATTCTTTTTTTCCCCCTCGAATTCTGAAATTTCTTATTCAGCAATTTGTAAATGAAATGATGTGAAAATTTTTGTATTCTTGAGTTTTGAGAAATGTTAATTGTGTACTTGATGTAAATTTTACGAAATATTAGGATCCACTGGATTTGCACCATTTCGTTTTTTTTCACTAGACAGCGAGTCGCCAAACCCAGAGATATAAATCTCGCTTCCCGTAAGCCCAGAAATTCCTTAGGAAGAGGTCACCTTGCAAAAAAAACTTGAATACAATAAATTCCCCAGGGCACAGCAGGTGGAATTTCAAGAATTTTTGCAAAGTCATGGTCAAGAGGACGCCATGGATGACCAACAGGTTCTTCATCCCCCCACCGCACCCCTCGTAAACACCTACCCTCAAGTAACAGAGAGCATGAGGGAGGACTTTCAGCCAATAGCGTAGCTGAAAGCCCTAGCGTCCTTTTTGGCTCATGCGCGCTAGAGTTTTGTAAAAGTTTGAGCTAAGGGGAGATTTTCTCTCTTCACTTCTTCACTCTCTCACTTGCTCCTTAGTTTTTCAGAGGGTAACACCTCACTTGCTTCGTGTTGGACTGAGGTCAGCACCTGCTGACCTGCGAAAAGAAGTTCATTGGGCGAGCTTATCCTTATCCCTCACTCTTTCACATTGCAGTTTACCGTGATGTGAGGTTTCACCTCCCGCGCACGCTTGCCTTTTGGGGTTTTTTTAGGTTATTTTTTCACTCCAAGCTTGTACGCTGACAGCAGCTCCACTCTTTCCTACGTTCAGAGTCACCTCTTTTTGAGAAAATGGAAAAGACTTGATTATCTGTTTCCACAAGCTGAGTAACTGAGGGACTTGGCGCCTGACATTCCCTGCCAACTCACTCCTGCTCAGAGTTCAGAAATGGAGTCCTGTAAGAACCGCGGTGCTAACCTTCTCAACGACGAAAAAGCCATCTTGGATGACACCTTTATCCACTGCTGAAAAGGAAATGCTGGAAGAAGCCTCATTGGATGTTCTCTCTTCACGATTTCCCCAACCTAAAGACGACAGAGCCAAGACAGCCTAAAAGAAATATAACCAGAACCTAACCAGGCTATCCGGAGATCAACTGACGCCCGTCACTCTCCCTTGAGGTAATACTGCCTAGAGAAAAGAAAAAGGTAAATCTTCTGATCTAAATTCACTTTACGGCCTCCTGTTTCAACAGACTTTTCTTTTTTTTTTTCCTCTCAGAAAAACTTATTTGGTAGAGGATCACAGGGTTGTCAAAAGGATGTAATAATTGTTGAAGTCTATAGTTATTTGAAATTATTACGATGTACGAGAAAATCTTAATGTATCAAGTAATGATGCGGGAGAACATGAGTGGTAGTTGTGAAAAATGAAATTTATCGGGTATTATAAAAATGGGGGAGAGTCATATAAGTGATTTTTGAAGTAACACAAATAATATAAAAGAAAAAAAAAACTTCAGAGGCAGGTGTAATGCATTACACGCTGAGAAACCTTAGTGCTCATTTTATTTTTGGCCAAAGTGTATTATTCTTTTGAATTGTGCATGATGTTTAGTAAATGTACCTAAAAGGAAAATATCAAGTGTTGATCACATAATTTTTTTTTAAGCAAACGATAATTGAATCACACTGAATTTTGAATAATAAATGAAGAATTACAAATTGAAATGTTAAAAATTTGCAATATTAGACAAAGTTGAAAATTGTATAACTAATTTAGAAATATTCATCCAACAAAATTGAAATTGGACTCTAAAACTCATTCTTGGCATTCGTGGGTGCTTTGTGAATGAAAAACAAAAGATAAAAAAATCTGTAAAATTCTCAACAAAATTCTGATCAGGCAAGAGGCCTGATCAACAATAAATGCAACTGATAGTCAGTTTTTACACCTAAAAATTTTAAATCACCTTTATTAGTTGTTTATGTGTATTCAGTGAATCCAAAGTATTGATAGGTAAATCTTGTGTAATTTTTTTTGTCAAGCTCATAAATCACCTCTGCACTTGGCAGAGTTCAAGGATCTGAGCCTGGTAAGATTTAATTAACTGATACTTTGACAACGTAAATTTTAATGTTTGTGCATACAATTTTTCTTTTGTTCTTCCACTAATTTTTTTGTATACATCACGTGCCATATTGTTCCACATTATTTGATACAAGTGTATTTACACTATAACACATGGTCATAGTGAACGAGGTTCAAATTAGAACAAAATTGCTTTATATCAGTTCTCAGCCCAACAATGAAGAAATGGTCGTGGGAAATATGGTAACCCTATTTTTCAACATAGCCCCCTCAAAAGTCCACAAATTTTCTCTAGAGGTGCTCTTATGCCCTCTAAATAAAAGGATCTGTCAAAATAAGCTTCCACAGCATAAATAATATCTTTGTCTCAAAATGCAATGCAAGTTCATTTTTGTGATTTAGGAACAGATGGTAGTCTGAGTGGGGAGGCAGGTCAGATAAGTAAAGAGAGTGTAATAGTAGTTATTGCTAATTTCACTTCATGGCATTCAATACTATATAATCTTCTGTTCAACATGTTATTTTCAAGATTTTATTTGCTATATTGAGCTTAATTAATATAAGATCAATTATTTTAAGATTCTTTATGCACCTTTATTTTTTAAATCTGTGTTGCAGAGTAATATTCCACACCAGTTGTCACATTTTTTCATTAGGGTTAATGTTGAAGTTGTCGTTAAGAGCAATGGCTTATGGCCATGAAAATCACTTCAAGTAGACTGCAATTTTTTTATGATGCTTCCTGTGGTATTATTCCAAAACACTTTCATATTTTCTTACAGATATCCAGAGTAATAAAAGTTTGGATGAACAACTAAAATAATGGATTGAGATTTTCCAATACAGACTGCATGACCTCTTGAAAAAGATTTTAAAACATGGAACTACAATAAAGGTTCGAAAACGATGCCTGAATCTAATGAATGCTCAACAATAGAATTGGACGAATTTATTGAATTTAAAAAAAAGACCTTAAAAATTCTGAATCATGCAGCTCAATCAGCTTGAAATCCAGTGTCTGCTATAGCAAATCTGGATGTGTTGCTCATAGCTACTTCACCAGCAGGGCCGCAACTACTGAGAGGGCAGGGAGGGCGGTAGCCCACCCAGAATTGTCATTCCAAGGGCATAAATTCATGCTTTGGGGAATGTAAAAAATGGGAATTTTAACTAAAAAGAAAGTTACACCCTTCAGTATTTTCTTTTTAAGACTTAAGTTAGTCTCATACAGTATTCCATGCAGTTAACCAGGGTACAAAACAACATACACTATGAGGGGTGTGAACATCACATATCCATGAAGTGAATTTTCCAAAAGAGGCATAGAAAACAACATGCTGATATGCCTAACCTACATGACCTTTCCAAACATGTCGTTGGGATGAGGAGCTAATTAATCATTTGTGCTCTGTTGCAGAAGGTTCTCTAAGTGTTTAACCCTGAATGGAATTTTTCCAAGCCCTAACCCTATAGCCTGTTACTATTGTTACGTTCATACTGCAATACTCATTCGTTCTGTGCTAGTTTGTTTTTAGTTCTGCATTTCTGTGAAGTGTCATGTTGCTGCATTCATATGCCATTTACACTTCACTTGGTATTTACAACCTGTGGTGCTTGGGTAATTTTTACATTTCTAATAAGATTATGTCAAAAACCTGAAGTGCAATTTTTAAACAGTCATAACACTTTTCTACAACAGTGGTGGGTGAGAAAGTAAAAACCACATATTATTTGAGTGGAACTCGAAGGAGCGTTAATTTCAAGTCTCCCCCACCCAGATAAGAAAAACTTACTACGACCTTGTTCACCAGCATTGCATCCTCCATTAATTTCTCAATTTTTAATACACATACACATTCCAATATCATTACTGATTAAAAAATGTATTCATTTACAATATTTATACAGAATGCTAACATTCACAATCCATTATGAAAGTCAAAACTTCTGATTTAGGTTACACATGTATGTACAGGGTGCTCACAAAGGATTGCCTTCAAGCAACAGCATTAAAATCTGGGGATGCAAATAAGCTTGACATATCTATCAATATAAGATCATAGCCATGACATAACAGGGTGATACACAAATATGTATTGGGTTGGTACAAATGAAATGTCCGGCAAAGGACCAGCACACTTGGACGGCAAGAATGGAAAAGTAGGACAACTTACCTAGGCAAAATAATCTCCCTCATCATCGACACATAGTTGCTATCTGTCTGGCAACGCCATGATCCTGGAACGAAAAAGTCTTGTGGCTGGGACCCGAAAAAGTCATCAACTGCACATTGAACCTCGTTGTCTGTCGTGAGCTGTTTCCCAGACAAGAAGTGATCCAGGCGACGAAACAGGTGATACTCTTTGGAGACAAGTCAGGATGAGGCAGTGCTTCAAAGCAGAAGGCACTTATTGCCAGCATCGTTCGTTGTGCAACATGAGGGTGGGCGTTGTTCTGGAGAAGAAGAACACCTTGTCTATTTGACCAAAGCCGGTTGTTTTTGCAGCAATTTCTGGTGCATCTGGTGTAATTCAGCACAATAACATTCTGCAGTGATGCTTTTGCCTCTCGCCAAGAAACTATAATGAATTATTCCGGCTGTGGACCACAAGACAAGGAGCATCATCTTCTTGGTGTGTAGGGGTGGCTTAGGATGCCATCCAGCAGGCTGTGCCTTGCTTAATCATTGTGCAGATCATTTCTGATTATCATAAAGGACCCACTTCTCATCACAGGTGAGAATTTGATGCAGTAGAGGTTCCTGTTTATTCCTGGCAAGCAGCGACTTGCAGACTTCCAAATGCCTAGTCTTGTTCTCAGTTGTCAACTCATGCGACAGCCATATGTCCAGCTTTTTTACCGTACCCAGTGCAGCTCAACGCTGAACAACTGTCATGTGGTGAACACCTATCTCTGCCGTTATCTCATGACACGTTTTTCGGGGGTCCGCTTCAACCATACGTAACAGAACATAGTCAGAAAAAGCAACAGGTCGGTGATCAAGTGCTTCATTTCGCAGGTCCGTATCTCCGCTTCAAAACTTCACAAACCATCGTCGAATGGTTTGTTCATTGGCTGTATTCTCCCAAAACACTTTGTTAACGTTCCAAGTGGCAATTCCTGCAGAATGGCCCAGTTTAAATTCATACAAGAAGATGACTCTCAAATCTAGTGTCTGCATGTTTCCTTTGCAAGCCACGTTACGTCCAAACAAATCACACCTAAACCTTGTTCTTCACACAGATGCTAGCAATTTATAGTAACTCTGTGACGTAATGCCCGCAACACCTGTGGGTGGATCCATTCCACTGTGGTGGGGGCCTGTCTCCACTGCTCATTTGCGTCGGACATTTCACTCACACCAACCCAATGCCTATAAATTTGCATCTTATGATGGTTGTTGCAATTAAGTTTCATCACACCATAGTAATAGTAGGTAGCATTGCACTTACAAATGAAAGCAGCTTATTAGTAAAATGTAAATCTGAATTTATGGAACCTTTTAAGTTTCACATCAGAAAATGCAAAAACACTTCAAGTATCCTTTTGTCCTGGGAACCTCATATCACTGGGCATGGGCAATTAGTCATGGGCACATTTTACAAATCTGATTGTTATCTGTGAAAAGTTTTTTCCAGTATATATACACTGTAAACAACTAATAATTATTCACACAGTAACTACCTCTTTTTTCGGTTCCCCAACATCCACTGTGCTTAAGAATCGTTGAGCAACACTTTTAAGTGCTTCATCGGGCCAGTCTCCAAACCAGTCAATGTTCATACAATTAATAATAGCAGGATAGTTTAGAATGTTTTGCCTGTAAGTAAAATCAATATGCTTACTGACATATTTTGCCTTAAATTAAAGTGTGTATACATACAAAGCCATCCATTATGTCATCATCACTGAAAAGGATGATAATTACACATCACCATAGCCAAATTGTTAATTCCAAATAAATTACAAGCATTAAATCATTTACTCAATGCTTTACCTAGATATATTTATTGATTCTAGTTCCACTTGAAGAATCTTCATTTATTCTTCCTTTCCTCTGAGTTCCTTTGATTTTTACAGATGTTTCTGGCTTCTGGATTTTAGTCAGGCCTGTTTTCAATGTATAGCAGGATTATCCAAACTTTTTGATAATTATTCTGTACATTGAGAAGAATTATAAAAAAAATTTTATAATCATTCTGTTCATTAAGAACAGGCCTTGACTAAAATCCAGAGGCCAGAAACATCTGTAAAAAAACAAAGGAACTCAGAGGAAAGGAAGATTAAACAAAGATTATTCAAGTGCAACTAGAATTTAAAAAAAAGTATAGGAACTGTTGAAACACATATACCTGCAGAAGGCCCATTACACTTAATTTGAAATCTGACACAAAATACATATCTACACTGGCGGAAAGTGAAAAAAAAAACACCAAGAAGGAATTGGCGGACGATCATGAAATTTACATATGTTAATGGGGTCAAGTTTACGTAGGTGTGATGTTAATTTTGGGACCAACCGGTGAGAGCTTACGCCACAGCACGGCATAATATGCAAATTATCGTCAGTGGTATTTAAGGAGTACGTCGAAGTGAATGTATCCAGTCGTCGGCGTACGGACACGTGCGAAGACTCTGAAGAAGCTGCAATGCCCGGACATGGCCGACGTGTACGATTTCAGCAGTTATCGGACTTTGAGCGAGGTCGTCTAGTCAGACTCCGCGAGGCCGGGTGGTCGTACGTTGTATTGCGGAGCGAATTGGACGGGAAGTATCGGTGGTGGTACGATGGTGGCGTAGATGGTCCGAGGAACATTCCCACACGAGAAGACGTGGAACCGGGAGTCACAGACGGACTGATGAGTGGACCGATCGACGCATAAGAAGAGCACCGTTGTCAAGCAGAACATCCACTGCGACGCAAATCGGAGCTGCTGTTGCACCTGAGGTGACTGTGCGAACAATCCGCAACCATCTTTTGGATGGAGGACTACGTGCACGTGTGCCTCTGGCATGTGTACCTCTGACTCCAGCCCACCGCCAGGAACGGCTGCTCCCGCACGGGGATAACTGGTTTTCCAGTTATTTGGGGAGCGGCGCCCCCACGGCCCGAGCTGACCTTGTGACTGGTCAACATCTGATGTCATGCCACCGCTTGTTTTTTGTTTCGGTGCTGTTGGTGTTTGCAGGGACGGCTGTTCATCCAGCTGTTGGGGAGTTGCGGCCCCACGATCCCTAGCTGGTCTTGTGTCTCGCTTTTTTGTTTTTATTTATTTTCTCCACTGGCTAGTTGCCCGTGTTGTATACTCTACCTAATCGCTACCACGTTATGTACTAACACCCCGGTCTTGTGGTTTTGTTACCCTCCACCACTAACTGTATTATATTAACCGCTCAGTTCGTAGGTTGCTGAGATTCCGTTTAGGTTCCCTTCCAGGATTTGTCTTCTTTGGATTTCTTTTTTTCCTTTTAGCTGGTTTGGGTGCTAGACCTACCTGCATGTTTGCCGCGTGCGGAGACCCGTGAGGCGGAAATGGGATGTCTGGCGGCTGAGGTCGCAGGAGACCGGTTAAGTGCCTCCTGTGTACCAACACTCCTCTTCGACCCCGGCTTCGCTGTAAACGGGAGGCTAGAGACTAACCCACCTCTAGTCAGAAGTCATGTACCAAGTTGTGTACAGGGCTTTAGCGGCTTTTGTCGTATAGCACGGCAGGGTGAGCCCGGGGCTGTGGGATCATGCCAAAGGCGTTGGCATGACGGTACCCGGAGGCCGAAGTGTCCGCCGAGTGCGTGTGATCACAGCCAACGGACTATATCTGCAACGTATAAGCTCCAGAACTGTGTCCAGCGTCATTTTCTTGGCTTGCAGACCTCCAGTTCTCCCTTGTAGGGCTCGGTGGTGGGTGGAGTAGTCTGCAGACGAATCTTCCTCCTTTTTACCATGGGTAAACACAAGAACAAAAACTCCAAATTTAAATCACCTCAGAAACTGATCGTTGACACCGACTCTCCTTCGTCTTCTCAACCTACCAGGTCTCATACCCTTAAACGGTCTTTAGACCATGACCTGGACCAAGAATGTGCAACCTCTTCTTCGGCAGCTGTACCAGTCACTCCGAAGTGTCGTCTCCCCTCGATTGCTGTGACTACGCATGCTACACACTTACTTGTAGAATCCATCGATCCGAATGAGAGACTGTCCACCAGATCTCCCTTTTTCATTTCTAAAGCTTTGGACGCTGCGGTTGGCCCCTTGAAGTCTGTGAGGAAGCTTCGCTCTGGGGACCTGCTTGTCCAAACTTGCAGTGTTTCTCAGAGTAACACTTTTCTGCACCTCACTAGTCTTCAAGGCATTCCTGTAAAAGTGACACCTCACTCCGTTTCTTAACACCTCTCAGGGTGTTATTTCGGAGTTTGATCTCTTGCTATGCAGTGAAGACGAATTGGTGACTGAACTTGCAGATCAAGGTGTTGTTGCTGCTCGTCATATGATGTTCCGGCGCGATGGTTCCTTGATTAAGTCTAAAAATGTAATCTTGACTTTTAACTCCCCGAAAGTTCCGACCGAAATCAAGGCTGGCTACTTGGTCTGTGGAGTTCGCCCGTACATTCCCAGTCCTCTGCGCTGTTTCAGGTGCCAGAGGTACGGGCATTCCCAACGTTTCTGTAAGAGTTTCGCTCGTTGCGCAAATTGTGGCTCCAGTGAACATGACGGGGATGGTTGCACTTCTGCGGCCTGCTGTGTTAACTGCGGTGAGGCCCATGCAGCTTACTCCCGCAACTGTATGAAATGGAAGGACGAGATGGCGATCCAGCGCCTCAAGACCCTGGAAGGCCTCTCGTACCCTGCTGCCAAGGCCAAGTTGGGTATACCCACCAACCGACAGCGTACTTTTGTCGCAGTGGTTCAGTCTCTGCCACAACCTGTGCAGCCCTTTGTTCCGCGCCCTGTAGCTCTCGCCGCACTTGCCAAGCGATCTACAGCTGAACAAGCGACACAGGTGGATTTCACCGAGCTCCAGCTTATTCGACCAGCTGAGTCTGCGCCTTCTCTTTTGAAGACGACCGACTCTTCCGGTTCCCAGCAGACAGCCTGCACGTGCCGGAGACCCGGCCCTCAATCCGCAAAGGTGTGCAGTGTCCATCCAACTGTCGCGGTCCACCTGACCAACATTGCAACTGTCTCGGACTCAGCGAGGTCCCCACCCTCAACCAACATTATAGAGGAACATCGGGGGGAGGAGAGTGACAGTTCATCCCCAGCCTCAACTAACATTGCAGAGGAACATGAGGGGGAGGATAGTGACAGTTCGTCCTCGCCCTCGGCCAGCATTGCATTGGAGTGTGTGGGGGAGGAGAGTGACTCATCCTATGTGTAGTTGTGTTCGATTTCGTAATGTGTTTTATCATTCTCATTCCTCAGTTTTACTTAATCGGCTTGTTTCTCACCATTGTACCATGTTTTTCATACTGTTTGTTTCATTGTCTTTTTTGGCCCTTCCTTCGTACTCATGGTTCGGTTTTACTTGGTCAGCCAGATTTTGCGATTTATGCCCCATTTTTTAATTTTGTCTGTTTGTCTTGTGTCTGGCGCTCTTTGGCCAACCATGGCCCTTGCGCCAATAAAATCTAATAACCAACCAACCAACCAGGAACGGCTGCAGTGGTATCGCCAACGTCTGCACTGGAGAACGCAATGGCTATCTGTCGTGTTCAGCGATGAAAACAGATTCTGCTTGGGAGCCTCCGATGGCCGTATGAGTGTTTGCAGATGCACAGGAGAGCGTCTCCACCCTTCTTGCATCCGCCAGTGACACACAGGGCCTACACCTGGTCTCCTGGTGTGGGGAGCAATCAGCTATCGCTCCCGTACACAACTAGTGTTTGTACCGGGTACGTTAAACAGCACCTCCTACATCAACAACATCATTCAGCCCGTTGTTGTGCCATTTGTAAGGTCGGTCCATCGTGGTGTTTTCCAGCAAGATAATGCACGCCCACACACGGCACGTGCAACGCAACATGCACTTCAGGGTGTGAGACACCTTCCATGGCCTGTACGTTCACCGGATTTGTCCCCCATTGGGCACGTGTGGGATTTTATGGGACAACGACTTATTCGGTCTCCACAACCAGCCACGACCATCCCGGATTTACGCGTCCAGGTTGAGGATGCTTGGAACTCAATACCCCAAACTTACGTCCAACATCTGTACGACAGACTCCATGCCAGAATTGCACAGTGTGATGCAGTTCATGGCGGTTCAACCTTGTACTAACCATGTTACATGGAAATGTTATTTTTCAGTTTACCAGCAAATACAGCTGTATTTTGCCATAATGTTTTGATCACGTTATCCTCTGTATTCCGTTATTATGCTGTATAAATTTCGTTGGTATCAGACGTCTCCTTCTTGGTGTTCTTTTTTCACTTTCCGCCAGTGTAATTTGAAATCTGACACAAAAGGCAGCTTAGAGATATATATGTATGTATGTATGTATGTATGTATGTATGTATGTATGTATGTATGTATGTATGTATGTAAAATGATTGAGAGATAATGCAAATTCCAATTGCTAACAATATTTACCTTTATCATGAAAATAATAAGTTACAGATCTTAAATTTTTGTAGATTAATAAAGAATAAAACAAATATTGTGGTAATGTGGAATGAAGTATATGAACAGTAATAATTAAAAATAAAAGTCATTACTCCTAACACCTTCTAACCATTACACTTTCTTTGCTGGACAAGGCTGGCACAGTAATGACATATTGACAACACATCTGCCTAGTATGACACCAACTTAAAAATTTTGTAAATCTTAAAATGTGCGAGAGAGAAAAAATGTCTGTGAATTGAAAATTTTCCAGAAAGCTCACACCAATCTGCTGTTTGTTGAAAAAAAAAATTTAATTCCAGCTTTTCAGTGAAATCACTTAAATTTATTGATAGTTGCTAAATAGGTACATAACTTGGAAGAAGATTGACATGCTGAACATCATGGAAGATATACAGAACTAGCTGGGCCTATAACCATTTGTCTCACCCTCTTCATGGTGTAGCATGGATACTTGCTGTTAAAAGCAGTCTAAGCAAGAGAGCTAGAGAGCAACCAAACTAGTTAGCTGTCTTGTGTATGACATAATTATAGCAAAACAGACACGATTCAATTGCAAACTAAAGCTAAGATGAAAAGTACCAAGCAAAGAGCTGAATGGCACTATGGTCAAACAATGATTTGTGAATAGTTTCTTTACAATATGTGGTGGAAACCCATTAGCAGTAACATTTAATTTTATTCATGTGTTCACTGCTTGTGTGTAAAATAATGATTCTAAAATAACAAATCCATTTACATGAAAAGCCCTCACAAAGTTACCAACTAAGTATGTAGAGATTTGTGCTCAGTTGCACTCCTGCACAACAAGTTATGAGATGTAGAAGCAATTTGCAATTCAGCATCTTGTGACCCAAAGGAGCAGGGTCCCATATCATGTACTGTCAGCTGCAGGAAACTGAGAACAATGTTTTTGGTGAGATATGCTCTCCCCACTGCCTCACTTGAAATTGGGATCAGCATAGCAGGTATAGCTCATAAGTACACACACACTGAAGTTAAGCTAACTAAAAGTGAAATGTACTTAGTTTTGACATAGCTTATTCAACATTTCAGCAATTTTCCAAAAATTAAGTATGAAATGACTGAAGAAATTAATTGGTATAGATTAAATGTGTTTTGCCAAAGTGCAACTAAAAACAAAGAATTAGGTATGAAGGAGTAGACAGATTGGTGAACATGCGATCTGGGATCTCAGGTGGAAAAGAAAAGCAAGATAATATATATGTGATTTCAAGTGAAAAGTCAAACAGAATAAAGAACAGTGTGCATAAGATAGAATTCTATAGTTGCACCAGAAAACAAAAATTCACAGAATAGCACCTGTAGCAGATGTTGCTTGGATTCTAAACCTTCTGATACGAAAGTTGGCTTCTAGGTAAAGTTAAGATTCTTATTTTGTTTTTAATGCCAGTTTGGTGAAAGAGAGGAAGTTAGGCTAACTAATCTAATCTGAGTGCCAGAGTAGATGCTCACAATGAGGCACCTGATAGTGCACCATGCAAATTAATATCCTAGTGTGAATGATAACAGCAAAAGAAAAAGCTCATACCAAAAATTGCTTGTGTGCGCCTAATGCAATTTTCGATCATAAGAACACCACAGTAACATGTCGGAGAATCATACAAAGAGCATCCTGAAAATAATGTCTCATCCCTCATAAGATTTTTATTTGTAGCAACAAAAATGTGAAACTTGGTGGCAAAATACTTGGACATATTGTTAATAATGCTAGCCAATCACTTTCTATATATTTCTGCCATCTTTGAACCCATTGGTAAAACTCATTTTGGAAAAATTCGTGAGGCTGTCGTTTCACCTATGAGTTCACAGCCAGTTTAACGTCTGTAACATCATCAACGCAGCCAGTTTAACGTCTGTAACATCATCAAAACGTTACCCACAAATGGTGTTTTTCAAAGGGGAAAACAGGGAAATGTCTGAGGGAGCCAAAGCAGGACTGTAGGGGGGATGGGGCATCACCATCCACCCCATTTTGGCAATAGCCTGTGAAGTCGCCATTGAGGTGTGGGGATATGCATTATAAAGGTGTAAAACAATACTATGAAGTGAAATTCACATCTTTTTCTTCTAATAGCTTCCTTTAGCTTCTTTGATGTCTGCACAAAGTGAGCACTGTTTATTGTTGCACCCCATTCAAGGGAATCAGTCAAAATTACACCATGTTTGTCCCAAAAATTGTCACTATCACTTTCCCTGCAGAACAAGTTGTTTTCACCTTTTTTGCACATCTTTTTGTGAAGATGTGCTCTGCCATTCCATTGATGCATGTTTTGTTTCTGGGTCATGAAAGAACACCCAGGTTTCATCCCCCATCACATTATTAGAGAAAAACACCTCACTCTTCCTCTCATAACAGTCCAAGAGGTTCCGGCACATGTCCACCCTTTGTTTATATTGTTCACGAATTAGGTTTCTTGGGATCCACTTTGAACAAATTTTTCTGCAGCCCAGATTCCTGATTGGTGTTTCCATAGCACTATGACCACAATGAATTGCATCACATAACTTCTGGATAGTGACACAATGATCACCTGTGATGAGGTCTTACACTCGTTGCCTGTTGACATTGTGGTAGCTCCATACACCGCCAGGAGTCTTTTGTGGATTTATGGATCCTCACATCCCTCTTTTTCCAGGAATTCATTACGGCTCACAGCTTTTCTCTGTCATTCATGATCGTTATTTCCGATTCTGATAAAAAAAAATTCCCACATTGGTAACATATAGTACATGTCAGTGCAATTTCATTAAAATCACTTCAAAATTTCAAAAGTTATTAAGGAGGAGGCATTACTTTCCGAATGCTCTTGGTACATTGTGGCAGGTAAGTGTGATAGATTTTGTCATTCGTGATCAATGCCTTAAGCATTTAGTTGTTGACACCTGTGTGAAGGCTGACATTGGGTCAGATTGCTACCTTTTAATGCGATAAGTTAAGTTGAATGTGGGATGGAGAAAGAATGGATTAAAAACATCATCATTATTGTGAGTAGCTCAGTGAAGGGCTGAGTGAGTTGGATGCATATGTACTGGTGTGGAAAAGACATGGGCATGTTTTATGAGCAGCACTGTGAAGGAGGGTAGCACCAAAAATAATGAAGAACAAACTATGATTACTGTCTCACTCAGAACTGAAACATGGACTGGAAGGAGACAGTGACATGTTAAATATTCAGTAGGCATGTGACAAGTGTCTTAAGGAAAAGAGGATATCAAACACCACATGCAAACTTTCACTTCTACAAATAAGAATTCTGAAAGGAGAATGCAAATACTGAAAAAAATATACATGTAATCTGAAAAAGGAATATCAAAAGAGGGAAATTGGTCGGCTGTGAGATACCAAACATTTTTAACATAATAAAATATACCATTATGTGATTTTTTGAATCAATCATTAAAGCAGTCATTAACCATACAAAATTTTGCTAGCATTACAATTTACAGGATATGTTAAAAAAAACACAAAGCAGGAACAAACACATACAAACCTGAATTGTTTTCCAGCTGGACTTAAGCATAATATGACATGCAAATTGTACTTTATATTATCAACAAAACGGGCATAAAGTTTATTTTTGTCTGTCTCAAAGTCAACTGCAGCTAGTTCAGAGTATATCTAAATACCGAAAAAAAAAATCAGTTTCACATAGGGGATCACTAAGATATAAATTATAAAGGTTACAATATAAATATCATAAACACACACACATACACACACACATACTATTACACACATACATATAACTAAACTCTTCTCTAAGATTCAGACGTAGCTCCGCAAAGATAGTTCATCTGCCGGATTAACATTTAAAACTGATGGAACTAGATTTTACTTACCACTGGTGCATCAAACATCTTCATTTACAGCAATCTTAGCACAAAGCTTGAGCTTCACTGACATCCATCACACATCTCACACAAGACCTTTTTCTGTACTTTATACTCATAATCTTTCTCATGCAAACATTCCTGAATCTAGTCCTCCCATGCTTTCCATAGCCACCCTCTACCTTTCCTTCCTACCACTTGGGCTGAAAGAACTCTAACTATTAGTAAGCATCTCATAACTCATTCTTTCAACATAGCCAAACCACCTAAGAATATTATTTGCCTCCACCATACTAATAACATTTGCCTCACATCATCTGCAACACATCTTTGTTCCTCACATGATCAGAGCGTGTCTTGCCACAAACTCTCCATAAGCAATGCATCTCTCCATCACACAAACAACTCTTATGCTTCCACTGCAGTATTCACCTTTTACTGCCATATATCAGAGTAGGAACAATTACACTTTCATATATAGCCATTCAGAACTTTCTTAAGAACTCATCATACCTGAGAAATCCTCCTATAGCAGATATGATTTTTCAAAGAATTCATTCATTTACTAATTTCCCCATCAAATTGGTTAACCCTGTTAAACAAGCTTTCTAAATGTACGAATTCATTCACCTGGTCAATCTATGTGCCATTTAGACTGATCCCGCATTCAGAACTAACAGTTCCTCGCTCAAACGCCATAACTTTGTTTTTTCCCTTATTTATATTCAGTTTGAATTTCATACAAACTTTGTACATCCGGGACAACATGCTCCACACAACTCATTTTTGCTCTCTGCCAACAGGACTGTATTATCAGCATACAGCAATCTGCACATATGGATATTACCAAGACATACCTCAGTATTGTCCGTTTTGGTATCACATGCACACATCCATTAATATGCATATTAAACAGCCATGGTGACATTACACAACCTTGTCCGACTCCCACACCAATAGAAAACCATTTCAATAAAACACCATTTACTTCTTGCGTACATGTTCTAAAGCTAGCATACACAGCTTTCAGAGTATTAAACAGATTCCAAGCTATACCATATTTTTTCAAGAGCTACCACAGAAGTATCTTGTTTCCTCAGTCATAAGCTTTATCTAAATCTTTGAAGGTAGAAAAAAATTTCCTACCAACAGACAGTACTTTATGATATCATACGTTATGCAAAAATTTAGTTAGTGCAGCTCTTATCAGCATGAAACCACTATGTACATCCCACACCTTCTCAGGTGTAAGACCTTGTACCTTGTCGATAATGACCTTGTACCTTGTCGATAATGACCTTTCCAAATCTTTTCCCCTGTCACACTCAGCAAGTTGATACCATGATAGTTCTTGCATTCAGTCTGATCACCTTTTCCCTTACATAAGGGAATAATTATAGCATCCCTCTAATTCTGCAGGATGATTCCTAATTCCCAACACAACTGGCAAACTTCTGCTAACCAGGAAATTATAGTCACCACCATATTTTAATATCTCACCAATTATGTCATCTACTCCTGAAGCCCTACCATTCTGAAGATATTTCAGAGCTTTACAAGTCTCTTCTTTTGAGATCCTTCCATTGCTCCCTTCTCTCACTGGGGCACTATCTGCTTCTGCCTCAAAATCCCCTTTGCTTTCATGTTCTAATAACTCACTGAGGTATTCACCCCATTTTTCACTTAACTCATGGGGCTAGCATATCATTAAGACAACAAAAACTAAAAAGAAGAGGCTAAACTACAGGTTACTTTCAGAATCTGATTCTTTAACTTTTCCTTTTCACCAGCACTGGTTTTTAAGAGACCATTTCCCCATGAAGACAACAAAAGGAAAAGTACTTATACATTCAAGAACTTAGAAATGCATATACATATTTATTTCCATTTTCTACAATAAATATTTTTTTAACATTTAAAAGACATATACTTAGGTGTCAGTCTCTGAAACAACTATACACAGGCATGACTTCAAAACAAGAAAGAAATTCGACTTACCCTTAAGGTCATGTCTTTTTCAATGAACACTTCATGCACGTTAACTTAGACGAGTCCTATGTGACTGTCTTTCAGGCTTTATCCTTCTTCTCAACTGCTTGCTGATGTTATCACACAGGCTAGCATATTTTTGTTTCATTCTTAGACCGCTGTTGTTCATTGACCATTTTCTTTGTTTGATGCTCGTGATAGCTCTATATATTACAAAGCCACCTACTAGCATTTAAATGCTTGTCATTCTCTCCCCCCCCCCCGCCATTTTTTTCTTTTATATGGCCTTGTCTTCAATAAAAACAGCTAAAAAAACCAAAGCTCCTATCTACAAATACCCACTCAATAATAACCCATGAGTGGGTATTTGGTGAAAATGTATGTATTTGTAGATAGGAGCTTTGGTTTTTTTAGCTGTTTTTATTGAAGACAAGCCCATATAAAAGAAAAAAAAAGGGGGGGGGAGGAAGAGAATGACAAGCATTTAAATGCTTGTAGGTGGCTGTATAATACATAGAGCTATCACAAGTGTCAAACAAAGAAAATGATCAATGAACAACAGCTGTCTAAGAATCAAACAAATATATTCATAGCCTGTGTGATAACACCAGCAAGTAGCAAACAGTTAAGAAGAAGGATAAAGCCTGAAAGACAGTCAAATAGGACTCGTCTAAGTTAACGTTCATGAAGTGTTCATTGAAAGAAGACATGACCTTAAGGGTAAGTCAAATTTCTTTCTTGTTATGAAGTCATTATTAATTTGCACATAAATTAGGGCATATTATTTGCCATAAAGATGCAAATATTGATATACACAGGCATGTACAAAAAAACAAAAAAACATTGGAATTTATACTTTCCTCTTTTTACATTTCCCAATACAACCTGTAGGTTTGATTATCCTTGCCACATATCAGTTGTTCTTCTCAGTCTCTGTGGAACACCCCTCAGGAATATTTCTTTTTATATGGAATTACCTGATTTTTGTAGGGATGCTTATATGTTTTCTATCAGTTTTCAAGACTCAAAGGAAGATTCTGAATGCTTCAAGGGTAGTGGTGGGTCTGCCATACTTTAGAAGGTTGATGCATTGTGGAAATGACCAGGTTTTAATAAATGGTATACATGAAAGATATCTCAGCAGAGTGGGGGTAAGACTGGTCTATGGGAATAAATACAAAGATGAAGGAGGTGACAGAAGTAATGAATAAGCACATATTTGATGTGATGTTGCAACTGAAACTACAAAAATAATAATAATAATAACTGGGATATAAGAACAGAATGGACTAGTGAGTGTATTTCCTGAAGTATTGGATGATGAAAAAGAACAAGCTGGTGTTGGTGGAAGTTAAATGAAAAGATGAACAACAACTTGATTCACTAATTTCATAACACATCTGCAATTTCCTTTTGAGCGTGCAAATATTACATTCTCAGGACATTCTAAAAATCTGAACAATGATCAGATCACACCAGTTGAGGGGGATGGAGCAGCAACCTCCTATTAGCAAAGCTTTTGCCACTTGAAACTAGAATCCAATAATTTTAATATTTCCATGAATTTTCACCAGAATGTTGTTCTTTAAAAATTTTTGAATTTTTGAGGATGACTCATGCTGTTCAGAGGACTTTCTTCAACATGACTCACTTATTTCACAGTGTTTATGAGTAACCACACATGATCATATTTCCAGAAGTGATAAACTTTCAATTTTCATTTCCATGATTTAATTTTCTATTTTCTTAATTCAACTCTGTGTATTTTTTCTGTTCTTCATTTAAGCCAGATTTATTCTTTGTTTCTTTTAATTTACTTGCAATATTTACTTTTATATATGAAGGATGGTATGACTTGAGATCTAATATTTTGCTGGTATTCATGGGTTTTTTTTCATAATTTTGATGGAATTTTATTATTTTTGCCAGAGAAAATCTCATCTAATAAGTAAAATCTATGAGATAATTAGCTATCACAGGTTTGTTTAAGCCTCTCCAAAAATTTAGAAAAAAAACTAAACATAAATGGCTTGCATGAAGTATGCATAACATAATTTTAAAAATTCACAAAAGCAATAAAAACTTATCTAACAAAATTGCAATAGAAGACAAATAAAAGAAACTGGTCATAAAATGAACTGGGATTCACTTAAAATTATCATATATCAATAAGACATCATAAAAAAGGTAACTACAGGAAGGACTGGGGAAAAGAATGACTCCATCATCATTGATTGCATGATTTTGTTGCTAGTGGAAATAAGATTCCATATGATTACCTATAACTCCTGTAGAAGGAAGAGAGAGGACAGCCTGATGAAGAGTAAAATTTGTTCTAGAAAATTTGCCATAATTTTTTTCTAGATTATATTCTAGTGAAAAACCATATATCTTTGAAAATTATGATACTAGTATAACTAGAAACAATCAACATTTGAGTTACAAGACAAAGATCAAGGTCATGAATCAGCAATTCTCAAATACGAGATCCGATCAAAAAGTTCCAAGACTAGACCGATATACAACAAAGTACATACATTACTTAAGTCTGGCTATGTATGATCTCCCTCAAAGTAGTCTCCTTGGGCAGCGATACACCACTGTCAGCGTTTTTGCCACTGTTGGAACACTCCCTGGAAGTCCTGTTCGTGAATCATGTCAAGCACTGTCTGCAATTCGAACTAGATCTCATCCATGGTTTCAAAACCGAGACCCTTGACCTTCAGCTTCATCTTTGGGAACAGAAAGAAGTTGCAGGAAGCCAAATCCAGTAAGTAAGGCAGGTAAGGAAGGGTAGTCATGCTGTAGAGGCTGCAAAACTGGCATGTTGCTAACGCTCTGTGAGCTGCTGCATTGTCGTGATGGAGCAGAAAATCGCTCCTGTGCCACATTTCAGGTCATTTGTGGCGAATGTCCTCCCTAAGATGCCACAGAACATCGCAGTAAAAAAGGGAGGTGACGGTCTGGCCCTGGGGGACGAATGTCGAAGAACACGATGAGCATGCTTTTGGTTGCACTCCGAATCTGTCGGGCCTTCTTCGGTCGTGGAGATGCCAGGCTTTTCCACTGCGACGACTGTTGTTTGGTCTTCGGGTCGTAGCTGTAGACCCAAGTCTCATCCCCAGTGGTGACTTGCGACAGTAACGTTGGTTCATTTACCATTTGCTGATGAAGATCTTGACAGAGTTCGACATGGAGCGCTTTCTGTTCGGGGTTCAGAATATTTGGCACAAACTTTGCAGCAATACAGTGCATGTCCAAAACAATGTCAGAATTTCTTGCACTATTCCGTATGACACATTGACAATGGTAGCAATGCCTTGAATGGTTCTCCAATGATCCTCATGCACCAGTTCCCTAATTTTGTCCACATTTACGGGAGTTTTGCATGTGGACAGTCACCCTGACCTCTTGTCGTCTTCCAGTGTCATTCTGCCGCTCTTGAAGCGCGAGTACCACTCAAAACACCTCACACGACTCATTGCTTCATTGCCATAAGCCTGCCACTCCATTTCATGCATCTCTGTTCCCGTTTTGCTGAGTTTGACACAGAATTTGATGTTCGCTTGCTGCTCTAGTTTACAGTCCATACCGAAATCGCAGCTGTGTTCTGCACGTGGTCACTAAATATTGTGTAGCACAGCTCCCGATGTTCATAGAATGACGCCACTTGGCACAATGACTCATGAAGGTCACTACCCTCAACTGCTGCTTGCGCATCCGTGTACTGCCATCTATTGGTGCGCTACATACCTAGTCTCAGAACTTTTTGATCACACTATGTATAAACACTACAGAAATCCAGGAAGAAATAACATCCAGTTAACAGGGAAAAACAAAAAACTTGTTATTTTATGGCATAGTAAGAGCCAAAATGACTTTCATCCATAATACTGCCTACTCTCCAGAAAATTTTAAAATTCCATTAGCCTGAACTGGAAATCCATATCTGCATCTCAAAACTTCCACTCAAGGCATATGAAGTTTTCAAATTTAGTATTCTAAACACTTGGCAACATGGATGAATTAATTCCTGAACATCTGCATCATAAAATAAAAAGAATTTGGGCCTTTTATATGAATTAAATATTATTTGTGAAAAGGGTTCTGTAATATTTCAATTTGAGACTTGCTGATGTGCAACCTGAATTCCGGGTTTTGGTGACAGAATCCCTGCTGCTTTGGAAGCAGTAACCTCAACTGATGTTATCTGAGAATTGTCGATTTTCGACAGATATGAATCATTTGCTTGGAACCAGTGTCCTGTATGGTCTAAGAGTAAAATACACTGCTGGCCACCCAAAATGCAACACCAAGAAAGAAGCATCTGGTTGGCCTGAAATTCGCAGCATGCATTGCCCGCGAGAGGACATGCAAACGATTAGCATTGCAGGGCATATGCAAATCATGTGCACCCGGCACGCGATCAAGAAGCACTATAAGAAGGGTGAACAGAAGGCGGGGTGTAAGTAGTGGAAGTGTGTTGTGCTGCCGGACCTGTGCGTGGGAAGCTTCCTGATGCCTCGTCGCAGAATACGGCAGACATTCCAGAACGTTTCGGAGTTCGACAGAGCACGAATAGTGGCTTATCGCGACAGCGGTTTATCGTACCAAGAAATCGGTGCCTGTGTGGGACAACATCCAGCCACAGTGAGCGAGTATGGATTCGGTGGATGCTGGAGGGAGGGACGAACGGACTGACATGAGCGATTGCCACAGCCGTGGCACACCATCGAACGAGAGGACCGGCATGTTGTGCGGCGGGCATTGACGGCTCGCACCGCCACATCATGAACATTAGCGCAGGAATTAGGGTGTGTTGCGCACCAACCTGTGTCAGCACGTACCGTTTGACATTGTCTGCAGTAGCGGGGACTTGTCGCATGGTGCCCATTGCTCCGATTACCATTGACGGTCACCACCGGAGAGTGCGGCGGCAGTGGGCCATTGAACGCCGCACCTGGACTACAGAATGGCACGACATTGTCTTCTCCAACGAATCCCGCTTCTGCCTGCAACACCACGATGGTCGCATCCGCGTGTGGCGGCACCGCTGCGAGAGACTGTATGACACCTACATTATGCATCCGTCGCCTGGCGTTATGGTTTGGGGCGCAATTGGATATGACACCCGCACCCCTGTGGTACGCATCGCCGGTACACTCAACAGCCACTGCTACATCTCCGATGTATTGGAGCCTGTAGTCCTTCCTTACCTGAAGGACCTGCCAGCGGCCAAGTTTCAACAGGACAATGAGCGCCTGCACGTGGCACGCATCGTGCAACAATTCTTCACGGCCCACCAGGTGTCACTACTGCCGTGGCCCACCTGTTCTCCCGATATGTCGCCCATCGAACACGTCTGGTCGCTGATCGGCAACCGAGTGGTCCGGCAAACACCACCCGCGGCTACGCCTGATGAACTCTGGCAACATGTGGAAGCAGCCTGGACCGATATACCTCAAGCCCACATCCAAAGCCCCTTTCATTCGATGCCACGGCGTGTAGCGGCCGTTATTGCCAGCCATGAGGGCCACACGAACTATTGATGTCTGCGTGTTTCGCAAGTCGCATGGGCCTGTAAGATCAATCGTTTCATCTTTGTATCTGTTATGTGTCCAGTAAATCTGGCTTTGCTATCTAATGTCCTTCTTGGTGTTGTATTTTGGGTGGCCAGCAGTGTACTTGGACAGAAATTTGGACTTGTGGGTTCTACTAGTGTTTCAAGATAACGCATTCTCAAGTTTCCTAAATAGCTGGCCATATGAATGGAATTGAATTTTGGTATATCAATACCACCAAATAACAAGTTTCTGAGCTTCCATGTGAACTGGAGATTAGTTCTTCATGTTTTTTACAGTTCTGAATCATAGAAAATTTAAGAGAAATACTCAGTGAAAATCAAAAACCACAAAATGAACAGAGCATGATTTTAAATACAAAATCAAGACAGGATAAATTAGTTATAAATGAAATTGGTCTGAAGATGCCCACAATCAATTGTGAGCATCTTCAGACCAATTTCTGTTAGTGAAAAAGAAATCTATGAAATCTATCAAGCATCAACTTTATCTTCCCCAGCTACTGCTATTTTATTTAGCCAGAATGAAGAACTGAGGAAACAGAACTTTCTTACACAAAATATCTTTAATGTTAACTTCACATTACATTTAATCTATGAGCACACATCAACTTTATCAAAATGAAAATAAATCATGGATCAAAACTGCATGTCAACAATGATCAAAGAACCACTTAAATGTAGTAAAAATACAACTAGAAATAAAACAATAGGAAACATTTACCTGCTCTAGTTCTTCTGCTTGAAACAGGTTTGGGATGTCAGCATTAGTTAGGATATTATTTATGTACTGGAAAAATGACTCATCAACAAAGTGTATATCAGAAAGAAGAAATGCAACATTTTCTTGCCGAACTCCAGCTTGTATTAGGAGCTTCTTTAAATCTGTATATACACATAACAAAACAGGTGTAGTTTTAGCACAGTATATAGCTATTGTTGACGCTTACTGTGAAGTTATATAAAAAGAAAGAGGTTTGCCACAAATTAAAAAAAAAAACAAGAAAGAAAGATGCTAACTTGCTTTTTCTTCAAGAAAATAATTTTGTAAAAGGTACAAAATTAAATAAACCATTATCATTATTTACTATGTATAAAAGTACAAGAAAACTTAATACCACAAATATGCATAAAAAAGTGCACAATACAATTAAAATGCTCATAGTTTCATTAACTGATATGATGCACTCAAATGGCAGCAGGCAGGAAGATGCACATGACCCTGAATCAACTAATCACAGATAACATGGGTTGTTTTTTAAATCAAGGTTGAATTTCGTGCTGCATTGGTAATGCTAAAAAAACTAAGCCATCTTTAACACGATTATAAGTTAAAACCTTTAATTTAAACACAGAGGTTAAAAACACATGGTTAAAAATACACAAACACTTTCAAGACTGTACCAGTCTCTTCATCAGGTGTGAGTGTTAACGTGATGACAATGGGTTATATACGTGTGGGAGATGGAGTGGGCTGCAACAGACATGTGCAATAGAGCAAGTTGATGAACATCTAGAATTAAGTTGTTTTTAAAGCATTTAGAGTTATTTGGATCAATATTTTGCAATACATTCTGTAATAATAGTTTCCAGGGGGCAGCCACAACATAGGGGAGATTGGCATTACAGCAGCGGCTCCGATTGGTAATAATATTTAAACTCTCTGTGAGGAGAGTTAAACCTTTCGATTTCGGGGTGGTAAGAATAGTGGCTTCATCCCATATTAGTTGAAAGGCTTCTGTAAGGCGTAAGCGTGACATCGCTGTGGCAGATGACTTAGTCTTGATGTTATATTTATGTTTGCTCACATGGGTTTTTATATTGCAATTCGTCAAGCCGATATAAACACAGTCGTTCCGCCCAGGTTCAGTCTCTCTGAGGGGGATAGAGTAAACCCCATGGCAGTCCAACATCTGAGTTAAGTCTCTGTCGTGTTTTACTAAGGACCATATCGCCCGTGTGCTCAGTCCAAAGTTCAGTTCAAAGTTTAGTCATTGTTTATATTCTTATCGGCCGCCACCGGGAATCAAACCCAGGGTCTTCTAGTTACACCCCGGACATGCTACCACTGCACCACAGATGCCACTCCAAGTCAGTCACGGTGATTTCAATGTTTCTGTCTAAGGAAAAAAAATCTATTTCAACAGCTTTTAAACAAATTCTTAGTGAACAGAATATTATATTTTGTACACTTTTAAAAAATTCTTATTGCACGAAATATTACATTTCTTAAGAACGTAATATTGCATTTCGGGTGTTCGGATCACAACTAAATTTAAGGCACAGCTTTTTTGTTGTTGTTGTTGTTTTTCTCATTGAGAAATTTCAACAACCAATCAATAGATAAATCGGTGTGACATATAAGTTGAGGTCCAGACTTCTCAAGCAAACAGTCTCATCTTATACACCGAAAAATATGGCACTTCTCTGCTTTAAGTGCCACTAATAAGCAGTCTATTTCAATGAAAGTAGAGATGTACTTAATAAAATATCCACAGAGTATGTACATAAATGTATACTTATTACCATATATTGGAATTTAGTTTATCTCACTTCTACCTTGGTAAAAGTTCTTACAATAAATTTATAGGATAATATTTCCTACAATTCCATTTCTACTAAATAATGCTGATAAACTATTTAACCATTCTACTCCCACCACGCTTCTCAAATATATATATATTTTTTTACTTAGGGCATGAAAATGTTGGTTTAACACTAGAAACATTCTTTGAATAAAACTCATGTTGAGAAATGGCTTCCTAGTTTCTTAATTCAATTACTAATCTAAAACAACTATTATGGGAATTTTACTAGGAAATTTTTCATTTAAATTCGCAAATTTTCGGAGAAAACTCTTCTCCTTCTTCAGGCTGTCTTGTTGTTGTCACTTATTCCAGTCACTATCGCGGTTACGGTTAACCTTGACGGTTTAGGTTATTTTTCAACAAATCCTGCCAGATGTTAGGCAGGGAAAATCCTTTGCAGTCATTGATGATGGAATTTTGATTTTCTCAATTTCTATTCCTCCTTTCAGCTTTCTTTTTGAAAATTGCTTTGGAAACTGATGACTTTAAGGGAATTCCAATCCATGCTGTGCCCAGTTTCTCTAACATGCCTATCTAATCCAGTCTTGTTGGAGCTATTTTTTATAGCTGCTTTATGCTCTGCTATATGAGCTTCTAGTCTGCGACTAGAAACTCGTAGGTGAAACAGTCTGCGACTAGAAACTTGAAGGTGAAACAGGTCGCAGACTAGAAACTCGTATAACAGAGCATAAAGCAGCTATAAAAAATTGCTCCAACAAGACTGGATTAGATAGGCATGTTAGAGAAACTGGGCACAGCATGGATTGGAATTCTCTTAAAGTCATCAGTTTCCAAAGCAATTTTCAAAAAAGAAAGCTGAAAGAAGGAATAGAAATTGAGAAAAATCAAAATTCCATCATCAATGACTGCAAAGGATTTTCCCTGCCTAACATCTGGCAGGATTTGTTGAAAAATAACCTAAACCGTCAAGGTTAACCGTAACCGCGATAGTGACAGGAATAAGTGACAACAACAAGACAGCCTGAAGAAGGAGAAGAGTTTTCTCCGAAAATTTGCAAATTTAAATGAAAAATTTCCTAGTAAAATTCCCATAATAGTTGTTTTAGATTAGTAATTGAACTAGAAACATTGTCACTGGAATTTCCAAAAAACAAAATGATCAAAATCACAATAACATGAAGCCTGAACACATGATCACTATGTCAACATATTTATTAAGGTACGAGACATTGAAACTGCTACATGAGATTCTCTTAAGTTACATTGAAATATGATCTCAGAAAACTACATATATCTCGAAAAAAAAATGCATCCATGGAAGAATGCTCTTGTATAACCACAAGTGATAATGAGAAATGCATTCCCACCTGCTGTAATTTCAACCAAATCTTCATGATGTGTATAGACATATGAAAACATAAGATATTTTTTAAAAAGTCAAAAAAGACATTCAAATGAATGGTTATAGTAATACTGTGACTTTTCAAACAAGAAATGACATTCAATATAACGCGCAAAATGTAAATTTGAAAAAAAAAAAAATTACCAAGGATATTTAAAGGAGGCATATGAGAGTAAAGAATATTGGGCACTAATCTGAGGACTTTGAAGAATTTTAATGTTATTTTGGAAACAAATGGGGTGATGATCTTGAGCTAATTGCCAGTTATACATATGAATCAGTCCCAATGGATGGACTAATATGTGTATTTTGTATTATGTATTACTTTATCAAGGAGACAGATTTATATTCATGAGACCATTAAAAATGAGCATGAGAACAAACCACAAAAACTGCTGTGACCTCCTTCATTGTAAATATAAACACTGCATACCATGAATCTTATAGTCAATTTTTTTGCAACATGTTGGCAAAGAAATATATAATACCTGTAGTATTTTTGAGATCTTATTTAAAATGTGGCTGAGAAGATTAAAACTGAATAAGAAATTATTTAGAAAAATAGTTTTTCCTTATTTTTAAACCATAGCAATTTGATAACAGGAGAGCAACTCAGAGACATTCTAATATGTGGACATATAAAATTATTTTAATTATGAAAGAATTTAGATAAAGAATAGCTCTAGTAATATACAGTACAAAAATTAGAACTACTCTCATTTGCCACTGGGAAAGTTGGTGTGAAGTTATGATCCCATAAATAAGTTAGTGGTTAGTAGTGGCTGATAAGAAATATCAAGGGAAAATGAATAGAGCAAGTACCACAATAAGATCTATAATGAAGATATTAGATATGAGTTAGTTTTTTTTTTTTTTTTTTTTTTTTTTGTGTTTCTCAAAATAAAATTAAAACATATGAAGGCCGCATGAGAGATGAAAGATAACTTTGGCATATGTTATATTTCAAGATAACAAATAGACCACAGCAAAGACCTATGACACAATATATTCAAAATGTAAAACTGGCTATTGGTGACACTGGAATATCAATTTTCTGCCTGTAATATGCTTCATATCAGATGCATAAAATCCTGCAATGTACTAAAAAGGATGAAGTAAGTTGGCAGCAACCCAGCATTCATTTTATTATTGTTCTGTGTCACTTCAATCTGAACATCATCTAGCTAAGAACATGTTCAAAACTGATAATTATAAACTGCAGTTCAAGTTATTAACAAATGCAATCAATGAATGCATTTTAAAGCACACTGCAAAATAACACAACGTTTTAATCGCAATGAATACATATACTGCCCTACCATTAATATACAGACACCCCACTACTGATAGTAAATTAAGTCCTTTCCCAAGTGCCCCATCACAGACCTAACTCTAAATACGCTTGTCGCATGACAATACCATGACTGTGAATGCAAGACGCCTGGATCCATAGAGTTAACTGATTTCCAACGTGGATCGATAACAGTGTGGCACATAAGCAACCGCTCTGTATGTGGCATTTCAGTGTCACTAAAGATTCCTATGTCAACAGTCAATGATGTGATAAGCAAATGGAAGCCAAATGGGGCTGAATCTGCTGAGAAACAACCTGGTAAACCTTTGAAGCTAACAGAACATGAAAGGAGAGCTCTGCAAATGACTTCCCACTCAGAATGCAAATCAATGTTGTCAGAAACTATGCAAATCACCTTTGTCCCAAATCATACAAACCCTGTGTGAGACTATCAAGATTGATATTATACCAGTAGAGTGTGGAGAACACTGAATGACACAAGTTACCATGACCATCCACAAACCACAATTCACTTTGACTAATGCCACATGCCAATTATGGTGAGTAAGGAATGTTGATCTTAGACTGTAGACCAACAGAAAATTGTGCTTTAGACTGGCATGTCATGCTACACAGTCCACCAATCTAATGGTCACTCTTGTGTGTGGTGGATGCTGGTAGAAAGGTATTTTCCAGATTGTATCATATCAACAATGGTGAAGTTTGGCGAAGGTAGAATTTTTTGGTTCGGCATAAGCCCAAGTAGCAGTTGTGTAATGTGAAGCAAAATGTCGTTAGCAAGGTGGAGACTAATATGCTTCGGTGGCTTGGCCATGTTGAAAGAATGAGTGATGAGATGCTTACTAAGAAAATCTTTTTAGCCCAAGTGGCAGGAAGGAAAGGCAGAGGAAGGCCAAGGAAGTCATGGGAGGATCAGATTCAGGAGTGTCTACATGAGAAAAAAATTATAAGTTTGAAGTATAAATTTTGTGCACAATATGTGATGGATGTCAGTGAAGCCCGAGTTGTGTGTCAAGATCGCTGTAAATGGAGAAGTTTGATATGGCAACAGTAAGGGAAAATTATCTAGTAGTTTGTATTTCTTTTTGTAGCTAACCTCTGAATCTCAGAGAACAGCTTAGTGATATGTATGTATGTATGTATGTATGTATGTATGTATAAGCTCATTAGTCATTTTGGACAAAGCCAGGAATGCTGAGCTCTAATTTCACATTCTGGACAATTATGCACTACCAACATCATGGCATTACCTTGGGGAAGGCACATAAATTCAGTACACTAAGTAAACATCTTGAGAGAAATATGGGATGAAATCTTTTTCCCTATTGCTATACCATGAGAAAGAGGTGCCAGGAGCCAATAAGGTCTTGTCCTTAAGCCTACATGCCAGCACTTCTGTAGAATCTTTAGGGAGACCCCTAAGTCTGACAACATCGTTCAATTCACTCAATAAAAAAAGCTGGGGTTCTGTGCTACATGAAGCACCCTGAAAGTACTTGTCAAAATCTTGGTCCTCCTTTTCAAAATCAATAGTTCTTTTAATATACTGGATGGCAAAGACATTGGTATTCCTGGAACATGAGGTACAGGGCAGATTGCAGATAGGAGGTTTGGGTAGAAATTTTTTTTTCTATTTTTTAGATAGTACCCCTGTACTTTACAAAAGCAAAAATAGCAGTCATCACTTTGATTTCTGGGTTTCCTCCACATGATAAGGACTCCAAAGTGTAAAGATAGTTTCTTACCTTTTGGCTGCTGTGAGAGTTTTACCCAAATAGAGCACACCTTGTGTCAAGCCCATAACTTTTCCTGATCACCAAATTTTACACCAAAATATGTATAATATATTTTTTCCACAAAATCTGTTATGTTCCTCTCTTGCTTGTTGAGTACAAAGTTTCTTACAGATGTAACAAACGTTATCTGGTGAATATCTAGTGAAACACATCCTTGCTGCCATTTAATTCACTACATTAACAGTCAAAACACAAAACATGAAGCACTATACCACTGTAATGACAGATAAGAACATTTTGTGTAACAGAACTGTTACCCACAAACATCCAAATGCAACTGGACAGATGCCACAGATAAGGGAGGAAGGGTAAAAGCTGTTGAGTCATGGCTGACCAACTGCATAAAACTGGAACTATGATGATTCATGACACAAATGCTCACTGTCACTTTAGCCTAGTTTGCACTGCAAAAAGTAAACTACACTATTTGGCACCAGTAAATCAATTAACTATCGCTTGGCTTCCACACATTTCTTCTAACGAGTGGAAGTCAAGCGACTGCAGATCAACTTTTTTTGGTTACACCCAATGACTTAAACTAGTTTAGTTTTTGCAGTGCAGCAAGATTTTAGTGACCCTAAAATCTTCTTCTTGTTGCAAACACATACCTTTTACAGTAGATTTGTCAAATGATAGTAAATTCAGTAAACAAAGGAGTTAAAATTAAAATTACTGTTTTATATGAATGAACAGACAAATTAATAGATAGCAAAATAAAATTTTTATTTTGTGAAAAAATGGTATGTGATAGAATCACAATCAATATGTAGGTTGTTCAAAAGTAATGAGACTGGCATCATAGCATCAACACAAACCCACGCAAAAAAATGCAGCTTCCAGTGTAAGAACACCTGCAAGGTCAGTCACAGGATAACACGTCATTACAGCGCTCCATTAGTTTATTCTTGTAGTATACGGCGTACAGTTCAGATGTGTTTCTGTAACATAGTATGGATTTAAAACTGGAGCAAAGAGCAGCTATAAAATTTTGGGTGCATTTCAATAAAACCACCACAGAAATGCACAAGCTGATTAAAACAGCCTATAAGGAAGATGCTTTGTCCCACACAAAAGTTTTTGAGTGGCACAAGAAATTTGTGAATGGTGAAGAGTGTCCAAAAGATGCACCATGCTCCAGTAGGCCTTTGACATCAACTACATAGGTTAATGTCAATACCATTGAGACACTCCTGAGCGAAGACTGCCGAATGACCATTAAGGAGTTTGCTAATGTGATGCATATGTCTGTTGGTTCCATTGATGACATTGTGAAAAAACGGTTAGGGTGCCAAAACTTTGCTGCAAAGTGGATTTCCCACTTGCTCATGGATAAACACAAGGTAAATCGTGTTATCACTTGTCACCAATGGAAGGGCCGGTTACAACGTGAGCCACAATTTTTGGATCGAATCGTCACATGTGATGAAACATTTTTTCACCATTTTGATCAGAAACAAAACAGAGCACTCAATAGAAACACCCAGAGTCCCTGATCCAAGAAAGCAAAGATTCAAGGCAAGTGCATGCACCTGGTCCTCTTCAATAAAAAGAGAATTGTATATGCCCATGTTGTTCTACAAAAGGAAAACTGTAACCAGAGCCTATTATTCTGAAGTTTCAAAGGACTTCTAAAGAAAAAAATCCCCAAAACACACAGAATATAGACAAACTGGTTGCATGTTGCATTTTGCATCATGATAATGCCCCTGCACATTGTGCTGTGCTTACCAGAAGGTTATCCAAGATCTATGCATCAAAATGATGGCACATCCTCCGTATTCACCAGACCTGGTGCCGTGTGACTTCCACCTATTCCCTTAAGTGAAAAAACAACTTTGTGGACATCAGTTTTCATCAAATACTGAACTGAAAAATGCTGTGATGAGTATCCTGAACAACATGTTGAGGAAGGGCTTCGACCACATCTTCCGCAAAAGGATAGAAAGGTGGGACTGGTGCATTCAAGTAGAGGGAGAATACTTCAAAAGTATGTAAGTACAAGTATGTTTACTGCATTACACTTCTGCCTATGTAAAATCAGCCCCATTACCTTTTGAATGAATCTCGTATAATCTGCTTTATCTGAATGTTTGTCCCACTTTAGTAGTGCAGTGGAAAAGGTTATCACCATAGCAACAACAGAAAAAGAAATATTTGTGACGACACGCTTAGTTATCATGTTTTTGTTCAGATGTTCAGTGAATGGAAACTGCTTGCTGGATATAATAACGACATCATCACCATAGCACCAACTCAGAAAGAAATATATGTGATGTCCAGCTTAGCTTTTCATGTTTTTGGGCAGGTGCAGGGCCTGCTTTACGCCTAGGCATGCAAGGCACATGCCTAGGGCACTCAAATTGAAAGGCCCCAAAATCTTGGTTAAAAAAAAAAAAAAAAAAAAACTTTCCCTTTTTCAAAATATTTATACGTGGGTAGATGTGATGTGGAGTCATCATCATCATCATTGTCAACCATTATCAATCCACTGCTGGATGAAGGTCTCCCCAAGTTTCCTCCACAACGGTCTGTCTTGTGCCAGTCTCCTCCATGTCACCCCTGCATACTTTCGAATTTCATCCACCCATCTCCCATGTGGTCTTCTTCTGGGTCTTTTCCTGTCCCTTGGAATCCAATCTAAAATTTCGGCTGTCCATCGATGATCTGTCCTTCTGGCAGTATGCCCAGCCCATTGCCATTTCAGGGATTTAACTCTGATCATGATGTCTTCCACACTTGTCATTTTTCGGATCCACGAGTTCCTCTTCTTATCTCTCCTGGTTACACCAAGCATGCACCTCTCCATGCTGCTTTGAGTTCTCTGCAGCCTTTGTATGTCTCTTTTAGTTAAGGTCCACGTCTCTGCACCATACGTAAGCACTGGAAGGATGCATTGATCAAACACTTTTCTTTTAAGACATAATGGCATATTGCTCTTGAAAATTATGCTGTTTCTTCCAAAAGCTCTCCAGGCAAGTTTTGAACGCCGATTAATTTCTTCATCAATGTGACCCTCACTTGATATCTGCTGTCCAAGATAAACGTACGTGTCTGTTATCTCCAGCTTTTCTCCATCAATCAATAAATCTTCATTTCTTGTAAAAGCATTGAACATCACTTTTGTCTTCTGAAAGTTCATTTTTAATCCCACTTCTTTACTCTTGTCAGCAAGTTCCTGGATCATACTCTGCAGCTCTGATGGGGTAGTTGCAAAAATGACTACGTCATCAGCAAAACAAAGGTGGGTTAGATAATCTCCATTAATCTTTATCCCTTTGTTTTCCCAGCTCAGCGACTGAAAAACACCCTCCAATGTGGCATTAAAGAGCTTCGGAGATATGGTGTCACCTTGTCTCACTCCCTTTCCAAATTTTATGTGTGTTGTATTTTCAAACAGCCGAATCTTTGCACTTGCATTTTCATAGATGTTATTAATAATATTAATGTATGCATCTTCAATACCGCAGGTTTTCAGAGCCATTGTAACTGCTGATGGTTTCACCGAATCAAAGGCTTTTTCATAATCGATAAAAGCCATGCACAATGGAAGTTCATATTCCCTCGCTCTTTCAATTAGTTCTCTCAGTACGTGGATATGATCTATTGTGCTGTAACCACTCCTGAATCCAGCTTGTTCTCTCGGTTGAGCCACGTCCAGTGTTACCTTCAAGCGGTGTGAAAGAACTTTAGTGAAGATTTTATAAACTACTGATAGGAGGCTGATAGGTCTGTAGTTTCCGAGATCCTCAATGTCACCTTTCTTATGTAGCAGGAACATTGTAGCGGTGTTCCAATCCTCAGGAATCTTTCCTTCATTAAGGCATCGAGTGAAAATTTGGGCGAGTACTGTTTCGATTTCTCCACTTGCTTCTTGTATGATGTCTACAGTAATTCCATCTTCTCCTGGAGCTTTTCCACGCTTCATGTTCTTGATTGCATGTGCAACTTCTCCTGGAAGGACTAGAGGAACTCTGGTACTGGTATCTTTCATGATGTCTGGAGTGCATGTATCATCCCTTTCATATAATTTGGAGTAGAAATCTTTCACTCTTGTCAAAATTTCGCCTCTATTTCTTGTTACAGAACCATCTTCTTTTCTCAGTGCCATAATCTGTTTTCTTCCCTTACTGAGATGTCCCTTTGCTATCTTTAGGCTTTGGTTGTTTTCAATTGCTTTCCTCACTAGTTCACAGTTGAATTTTCTTACGTCTTCAGTGATACTTTTTCTTACTGTCTTGCATAGCTCTATATATTCCACTTTGGAAGTCACATCTTCTTCAGTTGTCCTCATCTCTCTTCTTTTTTGCATCAACATTTTCGTTGTTCCTGATAATTTGTTTACATGCAACTTGTTCTTAGACCCAGCTAATTTTGTTGCTGTTTCCATAAGAGCTTTGGTTACTTTTCTGTTAACTTCAGAGATGTCCACTTCTTCCGATGTTAGGCCTTCTAAAGCAGAGAACCTGTTCTTCAGTTCCAACTTGAAGGTATTATGGTGTTTTTTAAGGTTGGTTATGTCAATATATTTTGTTTGTCTTATGAGCTTGCCACGTTCAAGTTTGGTGTTGAGGTGCATCTTACATCTCACCAATCTATGGTCACTACCAGTCTTGAACTTGTTTAGCACACTGCAGTCTTCTATGACGAATTTTTTGTTACACATAATAAAATCAATTTCACTTGTCGTCCCATTTGGATGCCTCCATGTCCATTTCCTGTGTGGCTTTTTCTTGAAGAAGGAGTTCAAGATGAAAAACCCTTCTGCCTCTGCAAACTCAACGAGAGTATTTCCACGCTGGTTTCTGTTGCCGTGACCGAAAGGAGTAACTATATATAAATCTCTGGCAAAACACAAGCAAGTACTGGCAATATAATATGTGATATTTCTAGTTAATATCAGTAACATTTTCCAGATAATTTGGGGGGGGGGGGGTGTATGAGATTAAACAATAAATTGTCGTGTTGTGTAATAAAAACTAGCAGTATGTGTATGTTTGTAATTATGGCTTACTAAGATCAACTATATATACTTCAATTTCAAATACTGCATGGTTCTGAAGCAATTTTTAAACATTTTGACATTTTAGCTCCCAAAAGTTATATTTGAAAAATCTTTGGACTTAATTCGGGCAGGGTTTCAATCCCCCCAAACCTCTCTCTTAAATACACCCCTGGTTAATATGGTAATAGTACAGTTTAGACACACCTGGCAAAAATTCCAATGTTCAATTGAATTTTACCCGTCATATGGCTTTGTCACACACAACTGTTTCATCGATGAAGGTTCAAGTCTTTTAAGATGCAAATCAGTAGAACAGCATAAAAATCTAGGAGAAAACAATATTTTTACCAGGTACTACCGTAATTTAATGTTAGTCTTATAAATGTATTGTGTTTATTAAATTATTACGCTGGATTGTAATACTGTCGCCCAAAATGGTCACACTACCTACTCGACTCCATAAAGTAAATGTCGAGTGGAGGGGGCCTCGTTTTGGGTTGTGGCTAGGGCCCAATTCTGTGTAAGTCGGGCCCTGGGCAGGTGTTCCATGAATGGACATCACAAACAAAAGAAAATACATGATTATTAAAAAATTAATGTACATATCTTATCCCCCCAATCCCCATCATTATTGATGGGCTTTCACCTAGTTGTTTTTACTGTTTTTCTTTAAATTCGCACTCAGAAGTCCATAAAAAGTGTGAACATTTTTCAGACAAATTTTCTCCATCGCAGACCTGTGTTATTAACATGGTCAAGGTGGGCTCTTAATCCTGTGCAGCTCCAGAGAGTTCCCCTTCCTCAAGCATTAGAAGTATCCTGAGGTCATATCACTTCAAATAGTAATTTTGTTTTGTGATGTTTCTTTGAAATTTTTCATCTTGATATCCACATTTTCAAACACTGCATGTTTAGTAAATTTTGTCCACTTCCACCCAATGAAAATAAATAGCAGTGAGTGAAATTATTAACTTAACATACCTTCTTTGAAGTCTTCTACTCCATAGTGTTTGGTTATTTCAATTTTGAACAACTTGCACTTCGCAATGCAAGAAGAAAGCATACAAAGACTTTGTCTTCCACTACCTCCAACTCCAATTAAAAACATGTTACCTCCAGGATACTCAATCCCTCTCACAATACGACAAACTGAAAGAGATAAAAAAAAATTTAAAAGCTTAATATCGAACACAACATTTCTATGAACAGGAAAAGAAAATAACTTACATTTAATTTGCACTATAAAATACCTATACATCTAGTGCTCTGTAAAATTTTAAAGAAATATGTGCATGTGTGTGTGTTCTCATATGTAAATACACATATACAACAAAAATAATAATAAAAAAATGAAATGTAGTGATAAAAGAGTCATTTTTGCACGACTGTATCAAAATATTGTTACAAAAAAAAAATGTCCATCTTCACAGCAACCTAGAGAAATGGGTTTCTACCTAGGCTGTTAAAAATATATTTATTACTATTTTAATTATCTTTGCTTTTTATCAGATAAATCAGAAGGAATTTTTAATGAATTAATTCTTGAAATTTTCATTTAACTTTTGGTTTTAGAGATGGAAGACTTCATTTTAGAATTTTAAAAGTCCATATAATTTATACCCATATCATAGCCCAGGAAAACAAGACTAAACATTAATTAACACCATGAAAGTTCAAACAAATACACTCATTTCAAAATTGAAACTAACCTCTGAAGCATCAAATATGAATATTTATAAGCGTACAAATGTTCCTATTATCTGTTATGAAATATTCTTCACATATAGTTAAAAAAAAAAAAAATAGCAATTAACACCCAATAAGACTTACTAAGTTAAAAGTTTTTGGAAGGGGAAAGTCCAAAAAGGCTTTCTTTAAACAAAGAAATAACTATAAGTTCACCTTACTTCAAGACCTTCACCACTGCCAAGCCTTTTTGTCCACAGACCTGCAGACTAACAGCCAAACATGTTGCTCACTCAACCCATTTCAAACAAAAGTAAAAATGGCACTCTGTGCCATAAACTCAACTTAGATATGAGAGCCCTCCAGTGGCCAAAAAGTCAATCACAAACTATTTATTTTTGAATTTAATTCTAGTCAGTTAATTATTACACCCATGAGTACATTTCATTTTAAAAAAACAAAAAAATTAGCAGCATGATGCTAGCAAATTACTTGGCAAGAAGCAAATATACAAGCCTGAACATAATAACATGATAGAAATGTATTGTTGAAATTAAAGTGCAAGTCTAATGTAAGTTAGTTTGTGCCTTTCAAAAATAATATAACAAGTAGTATAAAGGTAGAACGATGACTCATGCATGCATGTCTGTCATATGAGTTGGTCACTATCTAAAGAGTGGTTCCAAGTTATTAATTGTCAAAGAAATAAATGTCAAGATCTGAAGATGAAGTGGCTTTAACTCAGAGTATGTTTAAAGCAATACCTATCTACAAAAAAAAATCTTGCAGAATTTCTAAAAGCATTTGCCTCAATGTTTTGACTTCAAAGTGTTGCTAGTTTCACATCAGGTCCTGCATTACATCACTGATAACAAGCACTAAATCATAATGTATAAAAAACTTCAGCTTGTTTCTCTTGCATCTTTTAATTTCCTGAATATGTCACTCTGATTGTATACACATGACAAAAACAGAAGAAGATCACATCAATTATAGGCAACTGTATTTTAGGTTTGTGGTAAGTATATACACATTCTTCTTCAAAACCAAGAACAATGATTGTTATTAACACTATGAATCTCATTCCATTGCTCAAAAAAAATGCAGATGCTCTTCAGGTTGTAATGGAATTCCATTCCAACTAACATCTAAAGCCGTAAATACGATACTTTAGATGAATATCCTATCGATTTCTTTCCTTACTACTGTTCAGGGGTGTATATAGAATTATTTGTTGAGTGTGTGTGTGTGGGAGGGGGGGGCAACAAAAATGGAAGTTTTTGAAATTCATCAGGGCAAAATAAAATAATTTAATGAAAAATAGTAGAAAATTTTAAAACATTATTTTCCAATGTAAGTTGATGCCTTTTTATTAAATTAAAACATTTTTTTCTAATGTAAGTCACATTTTAACAAAAAAAAAAGAAACAGCTGGAATTTTGTAATATCTCAAAAAAGAAAAAAAATATATCACATGCGCGCGCGCACACACACACACACACACACACACACACACACACACACACACACACACACACATACACACACATGCATATATACACTGGTATTCAAAATTAAGAGAATTTGCTTTGCACATTTTGTCCTTTTCACAAAAAGTACGGAACCAAAGGTACAAATTATGCAGCCAAATAAGAATGAAAATTTGCAGTGTCGAATACATAAGCATACACGTGCACGTGTGGGTGGAGCTGTGACAGCGAACGGCAAGAAACGCACACGTGGCTTTTTCCGTGATTAGTTCACTCATACTCCTCGGCGACATTCGTTGTGTTTCTTGCAGGAGTTGGTTCAATTTCATAAGCAATCAGGTACAATGAGTTGCCACGAACGTATTGATGGCGGAATGAGGTGGAGAATTGTCGGTTGATTGGAGGCAGGGCAATCACAAGTGCAGGTTGCTACAGAGCTTAATGTAACGCCCAGTGTCGTCTGCAATTTGTGGAAACAGTTTAAGGACACCGGATCCATATCGAGAAGGACTGGATAAGGTCGTCCAAGAGCCACGACGGATAATGAAGATCGCGTTATTTGGCACTTGCAGCAAGGCGCCACAGGACTGCTACAGCTGCACAGCTATCTTGTGAGCTGTATGCCACCACTGGAACCAGAGTTTCAAGGTTTACTGTTTCCCGAAGGCTTCATGAGAGAGGACTTTTTGCCAGAAGACTCGCTGTTTGTGTTCCGCTCACTTCAGCACACAAGAGAGCGCATTTAGCATGGTGCAGACAACATCAGCCTTAGACCAGACTTTCGAGTGGTAGCGTTTTCTTCACAGACGAGTCGCGATTCAGTCTGGAAACTGATTCTTGACGTACCTTCATCTGGAGAGAAACTGGGACCCGATACCTTTCCTCCAACATCCGAGAAAGGGACCACTATGGTACCGGAGGTGTCATGGTCTGGGCAGGCATCATGTTGGACGGCCGCACACCATGTGTTTGACAGAGGCTCATTGACTGCTGAGAAGTATAGGGATGAGATCTTACAGCCCTATGTTTGCCTTTTCAGGGGCGCAGTTGGCCCTCGGTTCCTTTTTATGGACGACAAGGCTTGTCCACATAGGGCTCACCTGATTGACGATTATCTTGAAAGTGAGGATATTCGCCGGATGGATTGGCCATCCAGATTGCCAGACCTAAACCCTATCGAACATGTGTGGGATGCTCTTGGGAGGGCAATTGCAGCTCGCCATCCCATTCCGAGAACCATCCAGGAGCTGAAAAACTGCGTTGCTGCAGGAGTGGGACCGACTGCCACAGGGACTCGTCAACTGCCTCGTTTCCAGTATGACGTCACGCTGTGAGAGCTGTATGACTGTGAGAGGGGACCGTACCCCATATTAGAGTCATTTTATGTTCAATCTTGAAACGTGGATTTTGGACATTCCTGCACTGATGAGCCCTACTGACGATCATGAGTGTGTACCATGACTGTTGTATGGTATATTTTTTTCTCTTAAATAACTGTGTATCCATATCAAATTTCATTAAAATGTGTCCATTAGTTTTTCGAAAATTCGACAATATGTGCAAATTCTTTTAATTTTGAACATTAATATGTTCAAAATATTAATGCCCTCTACATATGACCCAGCTACTGTTATTCATCGTAGCACTACTATGTATACACAGTGAACTCCAAACAGTTTGAGCTTTAATAGCTGAAATTCTGTGATATCTCAGAAAAGAAAAAAAAATCTCACACGCACACGCACACGTACACGTACGCACGCACACACACACACACACACACACACACACACAAATGTGTGTATATATATATATACTAATTGACATAGAAAATTCCACACCAGGAAGTAGAGTGCAATGCAAATGTTAGAGTGCAATGCAAAATGTTAGAGTGCAATGCAAAATGTTAGAGTGCAATGCAGGATGTTAGAGTGCAACACAAATGTTAGAGTGCAATGCAGGATGTTACAGTGCAATGCAAATTGGTAGGTATGTGTCAACAGTTGGTTATGTAAATGATTGGAGTTACGAACTGATCATGTGATAGGTGAGGGAGATAAAAGGGCATAACTTGGCATGGCTAAGTTTGGCCATCTGCACTTGGGTGTGTGTGGACCACTGCATCGGAGTGATCTCACAGGCAGGAGCACATGTAAAAAGTGAGAATGCCTGTGTTACATTACTGGGAATCCTACCATCACACAAACACCTTTACCAGAGGCTTTATCATAGGGCAATGTATGGTGGGTTGGTCCCTGTGTTGCATCATGGCATAAATGCATTAGGATGCAACAACTATTGGCTGAATGTGGCGACAGTGGTTGGAGGAAGGTAACATGCATTGCAAAAGATAATGTTATGATGTTTACTGAAAATAAATAAATATATGTTTACAGTGAAAATAATACCTCTGGATATAATTAACTTATTGGTTGGTTAACATTCTCACACAGTAATGAGACCCATTCAAATGGTACAGTTATTATAAAAGTGGCACATATAGAAGCAAAATAAGTATGAGAGATATAAAAAAAATTCAGCATACAAATGAATTAAAAGTTATCAAAAATCCCTTGAAATCATTTGCTGTAACTACTACAAATTTGCTAAAAATGTGAAATTGTAAATCCATTCCAGTTTATTCCATAACTGTTAGCACTTTTGAAACTCTTGAAGCTATGATCTCATGGAAAGAAAAATACTTAAATAAGGTGATTTAAATTTTAAAAAATTAAAAATGAAAAATATACATTTTATAAGTTTGCCTGTAGTGATTACTATTCAACAGCAATGCTACAAAAATACAAGCATGCAAAATGTATATATAACAGCTGTGCACCACATGTTATCATAAAATGCTTAAAAGAAAAAAAATCAGATATTTTTTATTTCTATTATACTTTTATTGATGTAAGGTCAGGTGATGCGTAACATCACAGCCTCTCCTTGACAAATGTCAACCCCGCCTTCTCGTGGTGCATCCTGTTCCTACTAAAGGGGCTCTGACGACCGCCAATAGCGGTATAACTATACCATCGGGATTAGAGGAAATTCTATCCCACACTCACCAACCCGCTTGGACAGCGTGGTGAGTTATGGCCAAACCCCTCCAAAATGACTCCACAACTTAAATCTTGGCCCTCAGTCTCCGGCAGCTGGAATGTACCTGGCCAAGGCAGCGGCCAGTGCGACATGAAGGCAGAGGGTGCTAAGAATCCCCGGAGGACCGGGCAGGGGTGACATGGAGGAGACTGGCACAAGACAGACCGTTGTGGAGGAAACTTGGGGAGACCTTCGTCCAGCAGTGGATTGATAATGGTTGACAATGATGATGATGATGATACATGCACACATGTTTTTTTATACACAAACATATATATAAACTTATATTAGATACACTTTAAGGTTAGGATAATTCATTGAAATTCAAATGGGATGAAATGGTTAAAAAAAAGGAAGAGAAACAAATCTTTAAATCCTTGTTTTTTTATCAGAATAAAAATTCTTATAAATAGACATTGTTGGCACACATAGAACAACAACCAATACATAGATGCACATTCATGTATGCATCCACATAAATACCAGCACACTGTTGCACATACATCTACACACAGCAAAAAAGAATAAAATGTATAAGAATACTTACTGTGTTCAATAGCTTCTTCGAACAAAACTAAATTAAGGAATTCCGAAGGTGAAGATGCATTGTAGTCATCCATAAACTTTATTACACAATTTGTAATAACAGAAAAATCTTTTAAGTCTTGGTAAATATTATCTGCACTCACAAACTTTGCTGTTGAAATAAAAATAAGCCAATATATTACAAATGGGGGTGAGCATTTTTTAAATCCTAAAAGCAATAAAATAGGTGGCTAATATTTTTATCAAAGTTATAAAAAATAATAAAGAAAAAAAAAGAAAAGAAAAACAAGAATATTTAACTGGCAGGAGCATATAAATATATACTTTATTTCTTCTTTCAAGCAAAAGACAATCTGATTCAAGACAAATGTGTGCCAGCAATCTTTAAGCTTTCTTTATACATGTATATGATAAGAGAACAATTACATTATCTTAAATTTTCAGAAATAACTCTTTCAGTACCAAAATTTAAATGAATTTGACTGTGGAAGATTTTTTACATGAGTGCTGAACACGTTTAGAGCAACAGATAAAAGTTTTTCACAGAGATTAATAAAAATATCCTTGAAAATACATGGCAGACATACAAATATTTCATTTTTTAGCACAGAAATGCTACACTGAACTGCTACCATGCATCTAGCTCAATAGAAAACTTGATATCTGTTTCATTCTGGAGAAGGTTTCTTCATTAATCTCTGATATTATCTAAAGAACTGGTTGGTCATTCTTGGCCTAGATATTTTGCTGGATTGGAATGCAGCAACTCATTGTTACAATGAGTTGCTGAATGACTTGACTAGTACTGTACAATATGAAATTTGCTTAGATTTCTATATTTTAGGAACTTGGATGAAAAGTGGGAAACACAAGTTCATTTCCTACTCCAAGTTCATGAATGGAAAGGGGGATTTGCACATACATGTATGTAATACATACATACATACCTACATAACACTAAGCTGTTATTCGATATTCAGAGGTTAGCTCCACAAAGAAATACAAATTACCGAATCATTTTTACTTACTGTTGCTGTATCAAACTTCTCCATTTACAGCGATCTTGACATACAACTCGAGCTTCACTCACATCCATCACATGCCATACACAAGATCTTCTATGCTTCATACTCATACAGTGGCGGCTCCTCTATTGGTGCACATGAGCACGTGAACCCCCAAAACAGAAAAAGAGAAAACGAAAGAAAGAAATTAAAATATAACAAGTTAAATAAAATAAAACAAAAAACACAATTCCAGGTTTTGCCAATTTCGGGACGAGCTTCCCCCTCCCCCTCTCCCCCTCTAAATACCCTGGCATGACGCGACTGTAATGGTACAAAATTCAAAACTTAGCAGCACAGATCGGCCGGCTTTACGTCGATCACACGTGCGATAGAAGAAACTACTTAAAAACCAGTTTGTCCGGTGGGAAGAGGAGGCACATGTGTGAGGAATAAGCGCCGCTCATACGCTTTCAATTTGCACAGTTTTCAGTGTGCAGGAGCTCACGCAGATGGATTGGCAGTTTTTTATTCATCCGGATTCTGCCTTGGTTTGCGGCAACAAGTGGTTTATGTAGTTGTTTATCAGTTATTAATCTGTTTATCAGTTTTTATAGGTTAGTTTTATTGTTGTGTGTAAGAACATGTGTAAACAGTTAAATGGCACTTAGTAAAATCAGTGTTTCTGAGCTAAAGCAATTACACTTTTCAATGTTGTCGCTGGAAAGAAAAATTGAAATTAATATGTTCAGGCCAACACCTAGGCTTAAGCTGATCCAGGTGACAAAATGTAAAACTAGAGATTTCAAAAGGGAATTCAAACCTGACTTATATGAGAAATATCCATGGATCTGTGGATGTGAATTAACTAACAGGCTCTTTTGTTTTCACTGTCTCCTGTTTGCAAAACAAAGTGGTGATTCCAGTTGGGTGAGTTACGGTGTTGCTGATTTATCACATCTAACTAAAAAATAAATAAACATCACTGCTCCCAATCACATTTAAACTCCACATTAGAGTTCAGTTTGCTGGGAAAGGTTGATATTTGCCAACAGCTTGACAGTGCATTTCGTTCGAATGTTAAAAAACACAATGAGCAAGGAACCAAAAATCGTTATGTTCTTTCCAAAATTATTGACTGTATTCTGTTTTGCGGCGCATTTGAGCTCGCATTTCGAGGACATGATGAACGCGATGATTCATTAAATCCAGGCATTTCCAGAGGTCTTATAAACTTCTCAGTAGAATTTAATGCATCTCTAAAAGACCATCTCACTAATGCCACTGTTTTTAAAGGAACATCAAAAGAAATTCATAACGATTTATTAGACTGTGTGCTCACTGTTTGCCAGAACCACATAAAAAATGAAATCTCAAAAGCAAGTTTTGTAGCAATGATAGCAGATGAAACGAAACTACTGATGTTTCATCTGCTTCCCAATTGGTTGATATTTTTCGATACATTTTAGGTAACGGACAACCAGCTGAGAGATTCTGGGAATTCACTAATCCCCCTGGACATGATGCAGAATCTATCGCTGGATGTATTCAAGCTAGTTTGAAAAAAGTTGTAGACAAAGCCAAGAAATTGATATCCCAGAGCTACTGCAGTACAAATGTGATGAGTGGTCACCACGCAGGTGTTCAGGCTATTATTAAAAGTACCTATAAGAATGCACATTTTGTGCATTGCTATGCACATGAGGTCAATTTGATTGTCGGCCAAGCAACCAGTCAGAATCAACAAATTCGAGTACTTTTTTCCAACCTAAGTGACATTACTAACTTTTTTCAGTAACTCTCCACAGAGGATTGCTATTCTAGACAAAACTGTTAGAAAAAGGATACCTCATGGTTCAGCCACCAGGTGGAATTTCAAGAGTCGAACCATCAATACAGTGTATGAATACAAGGGACAGTTAACTGAATGCATGGAAAAAATAGTCATCATCGAAACAAGCTGTAGCAATAAATCAAGCACGGGATATTCGGGGTATGTTGGAAGACTTGGTATTTGTGTTTTGGCTTACAGTTTTTCACAATATTATGCCACATGTGGATGTGTTATACAACCAGCTTCAGAAAACACTAACTAATGCAGCACTCATTCGAAAGCATGTAAACACTTTCCAGCAGTCAATGGAAAAAGAAAGGAAAAGAATGGACACAGTGACCACGAAGATATCAGAAACAGAAGAAACATCAAAGAAAAGGAAGAAAGGAAATATTCACAAATAAAACTGTGGCAGCTTAAGAGATATGTTATGTTATCACGAATCAAGTAAAAGATAGATTTTCTTTTATAACTCACTACTATGCTATTTCTCTCCTCCAAGCGGAAAAATTTCAGGAGTACAATATTCTAGAGGATAATGCTTACCTTGGCATTCCTTGCTAGCGACGAGAAACATTTCACACACGTGTTTTCCGGTCTTTGTTACTGTTAACATCCTAAAGTCCGTTGTATGAGATGAAATAGCTTTACTTCACACACTTTTTGCTGGGTATACTTTGTGGATCTTCGCTTTAGAATTCAAACACACCAACTTTTACCGTTCTTTATACTCGAAATTTTCGCCCAGTCTCTGGGCATCCTCAAAAGCGTGGCGACTTTTCCACCGATGTTCATGGTTAACTTCGCGCTAATGGAGTCAGATACTCCTGTTTGCCATTCGTCGGATATACTTTCTTGGATATAATTCGTTATCAAGCCCAGCTGGTGCCATCTATATTTTATCAAAATAACATTTTTTAAAATTTTTTTTTTCCTATCCCGGTTTTTTTGCCCATTTTGTCGGTTTTTCTATTGTTGTTCTTTCACTTGTCTTATTAGTTCTTTCCACAGGCTAGATAATGTGCTAGGGTCATTCTGGTTACATACAATTGTTTTATTTTTATAGATTAAGATTGCTTCTTCCCTCCTCATTTGCCTTTCAGATTTTTTTATTCCTTTTTAGCATTTTAATTTCATCGAATTTTGGGAAAGTCTGGTTTTCTATGCAGAATTGCATTTAAGCAGTTTTGGCTTCCTTTTTTTTTTTTTTGCCAGTTAGATATGTGTTGTTTAAATCTTTTTTTTAACCTGTTTTTCGTACTTCCAATGTACGATATTGGGGGTATGTGTGCTATTGGAATTTCATAGGATCCTGATTCTTCTAGTATCTTTTCCTCTGTTTTTTTTGTTACCGGCCATATTTTTCAAGGTGTTCACTGAGCTTCCTAGTTGTAAATCATATTTAGCACATTGCCTATTGATTTCTTTACTAACTCCTTCCAAGTATGGGAACGCACCAATGTATTTCATTATATATCCATTTTTTATTAGCGTACTCGAGTAACCATACTCTTGCGATATTTTCGAGATAAACTCTAGCTCTAGATTTTTTAGCCTGTTGTTAGATGTGTGTGTGCTATCCCACACTCACCAACCCGCTTGGCCAGCGTGGTGAGTTATGGCCAAACCCCTCCAAAATGACTAGACAACTTAAATCTTGGCCCTCAGTCTCTGGCAGCTGGAATGTACCTGGCCAAGACAGCGGCCAGTGCGACATGAAGGCAGAGGGTGCTAAGAATCCCTGGAGGACCGGACTAGGCTGCCATCTGATGCTGACCTTGGCTACGTATAATGGACACTCTCTATCTTCTGATTCAAGACTTCTTGAATTGGAAGAGGAACTACAAAGGATCAAGTGGGACATCATCGGGCTAAGTGAGGTAAGGATAAAAGGAGAAGATCTCATTGAACTGAAAAGTGGACATCTCTTCTACTATTGTGGGACAGATACTGGCAGAACTAGTGGTGTTGGATTTATAATAAACAAGAAACTGAAGGATAAAGTTGTAGAAGTTGAAAGTTCCTCTGACAGAGCTGCACGACTTGTTATCCAACTCTCGAGTAGATACCAGGCTCAGATTATTCAAACTTATGAACCCACCACAAGTCATCCTAAAGAAGAAATTGAAGAATTTTATGAGGAACTTTGTCATCTAAATAATAAAGGTAAGCAGCACTTGAAGATAATTATGGGAGATTTCAATGCAAAAATAGGGCAACGGCAACAGAATGAAACTTCAGTAGGTAAATTCGGTCACGGCAATAGAAACCAGCGTGGAAATACGCTTGTAGAGTTTGCAGAGGCAGAAGGGTTTTTCATCATGTACTGCTTTTTCAAGAAAAAGGCACACAGGAAATGGACATGGAGACATCCAAATGGGACGACAAGTGAAATTGATTTTATTATGTGTAACAAAAAATTCGTCATAGAAGACTGCAGTGTGCTAAACAAGTTCAACACAGGTAGTGACCATAGATTGGTGAGATGTAAGATGCACCTCAACACTAAACTCGAACGTGGCAAGCTCATAAGACAAACAAAATATATTGATATAACCAACCTTAAAAAACACCATAATACCTTCAAGTTAGAACTGAAGAACAGATTCTCTGCTTTAAAAGGCCTAACATTGGAAGAAGTGGATATTTCTGAAGTTAACAGAAAAGTAACCAAAGCTCTTATGGAAACAGCAACAAAATTAGCTGGGTCTAAGAACAAGTTGCATGTGAACAAATTATCAGGAAAAACCAAAATGTTGATGCAAAAAAGAAGAGAGATGAGGACAACTAAAGAAGATGTGACTTCCAAAGTGGAATATATAGAGCTATGCAAGACAGTACGAAAAAGTATTGCTGAAGATGTAAGGAAATTCAACTGTGAACTAGTGAGGAAAGCAATTGAAAACAACCAAAGCCTAAAGATAGCAAAGGGACATTTCAGTAAGGGAAGAAAACAGATTATGGCACTGAGAAAAGAAGATGGTTCTGTAACAAGAAATAGAGGCGAAATTTTGATTAGAGTGAAAGATTTCTACTCCAAATTACATGAAAGGGATGATGCATGTACTCCAGACATCATGAAAGGTACCAGTACCAGAGTTCTTCCAGTCCTCCCAGCAGAAGTTGCACATGCAATCAAGAACATGAAGCATGGAAAAGCTCCAAGAGATGATGGAATTACTGTAGACATCATACAAGAAGCAAGTGGAGAAATCGAAACAGTACTCGCCCAAATTTTCACTCGATGCCTTAATGAAGGGAAGATTCCTGAGGATTGGAACAATGCTACAATGATCCTGCTACATAAAAAAGGTGACATTGAGGATCTCAGGAACTACAGACCTAACAGCCTCCTATCAGTGGTTTATAAAATCTTCACTAAAGTTATTTCACACCGTTTGAAGGTAACACTGGACATGGCTCAACCGAGAGAACAAGCTGGATTCAGGAGTGGCTACAGCACAATAGATCATATCCACGTACTGAGAGAACTAATTGAAAGAGCGAGGGAATATGAACTTCCATTGTGCATGGCTTTTATCGATTATGAAAAAGCCTTTGATTCGGTGAAACCATCAGCAGTTACAATGGCTCTGAAATCCTGCGGTATTGAAGATGCATACATTAATATTATTAATAACATCTATGAAAATGCAAGCGCAAAGATTCGGCTGTTTGAAAATACAACACACACAAAAATTGGAAAGGGAGTGAGACAAAGTGACACCATATCTCCGAAGCTTTTTAATGCCACATTGGAAAATGTCTTTCAATCATTGAACTGGGAAAACAAAGGGATAAAGATTAATGGAGATTATCTAACCCACCTTTGTTTTGCTGATGACGTAGTCATTTTTGCAACTACCCCATCAGAGCTGCAGAGTATGATCCAGGAACTTGCTGACAAGAGTAAAGAAGTGGGATTAAAAATGAACTTTCAGAAGACAAAAGTGATGTTCAATGCTTTTACAAGAAACGAAGATTTATCGATTGATGGAGAAAAGCGGGAGATAACAGACACGTGCGTTTATCTTGGACAGCAGATATCAAGTGAGGGTCACATTGATGAAGAAATTAATGGGCGTACAAAACTTGCCTGGAGAGCTTTTGGAAGAAACAGCATAATTTTCAAGAGCAATATGCCGTTATGTCTTAAAAGAAAAGTGTTTGATCAATGCATCCTTCCAGTGCTTACGTATGGGGCAGAGACATTGACCTTAACTAAAAGAGACATACAAAGGCTGCAGAGAACTCAAATAAGCATGGAGAGGTGCATGCTTGGTGTAACCAGGAGAGATAAGAAGAGGAACTCGTGGATCCGAAAAATGACAAGTGTGGAAGACATCATGATCAGAGTTAAATCCCTGAAATGGCAATGGGCTGGGCATACTGCCAGAAGGACAGACCATCGGTGGACAGCCAAAATTTTAGATTGGATTCCAAGGGACAGGAAAAGACCCAGAAGAAGACCACATGGGAGATGGGTGGATGAAATTCGAAAGTATGCGGGAGTGACATGGAGGAGACTGGCACAAGACAGACCGTTGTGGAGAAAACTTGGGGAGACCTTCGTCCAGCAGTGGATTGATAATGGTTGACAATGATGATGATGATGATGATATATATAAACTGGAAATACAATTTGTTTGACCAGACACTTAGATTTGCATGCTAATACAGTAAAGATTTGCATGCTAGTACAGTAAAACATCTAACTTTTGCATTGTTGAACTTTCATTTTGTTGGTTAAGTTCGATTAAACACTTACCGCACGTGGGGCTTGGCTGTCATTCTTATATCCGTTATGTGGATGCAGCATTGGGGGTTTTTTCATTCAGTAGCGTGTCCACTCCATTTTTTTTTCTTTCCGTTGGTTTTACTTGGTCTTGTCACTAAATGAGTTTTTCCTTTGTCGTTTCCTCATGAGCTTCAATAAGTTTTACTACCCGAGTACTTTCGGTAATATTCCATTACTGTCATCAAGGGGACGTTTTGCTCCGACAGCACAGTCCGTGTCAGCAGGGCATTTCTGTGGTTCCCGCGGGCTGCTTCTGTTATCGGCTATCGCTTCCTCTAGGGCGTTGTGACGCCATCTCTTGTTGGTCACTGATCTCATTTTTCGAAATTTTTCATATTTTTGCTCAATTTTGATTAAATTCTTCCAACTGTTTCTTAACATATTAGGGTCATTATGGTTGCAAACTTTTGTTCTATTTTTTTCTATCATTACTGACTCTGCTATTCTGAGGTGTTTTTCGGATTTACAGCTTTTTATGATTTTTATATTTTCAAATTTAGGAAATTTTTGGTTAGCCAGACAATATTGAATAAGTGCTGTTTTTTCTTCTTTTTTCTGCTAATTTTTTACATGTTGTTTTAACCTGTGTTTAAGCTTATTTTTGGTACTTCCTATATATGCCATTGGAGGGTTTTCAGTAATAGGAATTGAGTAAATACCTGCTTTCTCTAATATTTTTATTTTTTCATTATTTTTGATTACCATATTTTTGATGGTATTTACTTTTCCTCCAATTTGAATGTTATGCTTTTTACAAATATTATTAATTTCATTAGTAGTACCTTTAATGTAAGGAAAACCATTTAGATATTTGATTTCTTTTTTATTTACTACAGCATTATTTTTTATTTTCTTTATTACTTCTGTGTTCCATTTTTTTATTAAATGGTTAGGATAACCAAAGTTACCTGCAATTTTTCTTATGAATTTGATTTCATCATTGATGAACTGCTTATTTTTAGAGTGTGTATGTGCTCTTTTAATTAAGGTTATTATACTATTGCATTTTTGTGGATAAGGATGTGCCGAATTGTACGGGATTAGAACAGGAACAAATGAACTTTTTCGATAAACTTTGTATTGTAACTTATTTGTGGATTTAATAACTTGTACGTCCAAAAAGGCTATTGCATTATTTTTTTCTATTTCAACAGTGAGTTCGATGGTTGGGTATAATGAGCTGTAACATTTTGTTAATTTTCTTAATTCTTCTTCGTTCAGTTTTGATAGAATAAAAATATCATCCACGTATCGACAGTACACTTCTGGTTTTATTTCCATACGATGAGGACATTTTCTTCAATCTCATTCATCACAACCTCAGCATATAAAGTTGATAATGGTGAGCCCATAGGGCCTCCTGAATTTTGCTTGTATATTTTGTTCTTGTATGCAAATACATTATTTTCATATAAATAGAATAAAACTTTTTTGAATTCATGAATTTGTGTGTTATTTAATATTTTAAGGTTATGCAACTTCTTAATGACAATTTCAATAGCTTCTGGAACAGGAGTGCTTGGATATAATGCTTTGATATCCATGCTTGCCATATTTAAGTCCTTTAGGTCAGTTTTTACATTTTTAATTTTCTCAATAAATTCATATGTGTTCTTGATGGTGAACTTGTTGTTCATGAAAAAGGGTGCTAGGAACTTGTAAATGTTTTTCTCTAATGTTATCAATGGTGAGTTTTTTTTTTTTTTTGAGACTATCAGTCTCATTGGAGCACCATCTTTGTGTGTTTTTACCTTTGTAACAATACGTGGTATGCTCGTTCTCATTGGTGGAAAAGAGCGCTTGATTTCATCAGGTAATGTGCTATGATTTCTAATATCTGCTAAGAATTTAATTTGGTTATCAGTTGGGTCTTTATTTCGGTACAATTTAATTCTTCTATTGCTGTTGTCATTTTTTGTTCAAATTCATCTGTGTTGAGAATAATGATTTGGCCGGTTTTATCTGCTTCACAGAATTTGATATTTGGGTCATTTTCAATTCCAATAGTTTTTTGGTTTTTTTTTTTTTCATATTTTAATTTTTTCTCTATATAGAAGTTTTTGTTGTTTTTGGCATTATATTCTTTTAGAATTACTCTATATAATTTGTTCTCAACTTCAGTTTTATTCTCTGCACCAGGTATATTTTTGAGAATATCTTCGAGGCAAGGGATGATTTCTTCAGTTTTAGGGAGGCTCTGTGGAAAGGCATTTACTTCCTCCAATATCGGAAGTAAATTAAACCACCTCCTAACTAATGCTAATTTATCCTGAACTCTTTGTTAACAGATTCCTTCAAAGTCAAGTGTAATTTTTTAAAATTTTTATAATTTTCCACACACACTTTGCATGTAGTCATGTGTTAAGTTCACATACCATGGCATTTTTTGATCTTCCTCTTCAGTTGCCCAACCAATCAGAAGTCAGAAAGATAAGAAACACCAGCCAGCAGTAGGACGAAGTTGAAAAACCCTCATTTCACTGCGTCAATTTCATTTTTGCTGTTAGTTTTATATCAGATCAAAAAATTGCTAATTTCTAAGTGGTCAATAAGGTGCCATATATCAAACAAAAGCATGTTGTTTTGACAGTGGACATTTGCCAAAACTACTCCAACAAAAACTTCCATTTAAACCAGTGCACAAGCTACACAAATAAGGTACTGAATATGTGCTATGTATACATATCGAATACATATTAGATACATATATTTATGTACACGTTTTGTAAGTTTAATGAATAAACCAATTTCTATTATCAAAGATAGTACAAAATCCATTTAATGGTGTATAGACTAATACAGTATGAATAAGCGAGCTTTCACCACTCACAGGTGGCTTCTTCAGGCTACATATATGATATAATATAATATATAATATTATGTTATATATGATATAATATCATATATAATATTATATTATATCATATATGTAGCCTGAAGAAGCCACCCGTGAGTGGTGAAAGCTTGCTTATTTATACTGTATTAGTCTATACACCATTAAACGGATTTTGTACATTTTTTTATATTAATTAGATGTATCCTATCCACTTAATAACTTCTCAATTTCTATTATGTTAATTCCCTTTATTCAGTTATGATTGGTAACCTAATATATATATAGTGTTCATGATTATCTAGAATTTCTCAGTTTTCCCACAGTACCATAATTTCAATTAGATAAGATAACTGAGGTTTTACTGTATTTCAGTGCTAACCACTCACAGTTGGTTAGATAAGTGTTTCTTATCATGAAGATCCCCACCAGTGATCTTCATGATAAGTGTTTACTGACACATAAACTTGATTACTCCCTCAGGATCAGAAAGGTTCCATTCTCCTAAGCATGCATCAGCATATAATTTTCGCATGAGATTAAATTTCCTACAAATGGGTCCTCACAAGGTGGTTCTGTTGTACACAGATAGATTTAGGTGCAACATTTTAGCCAATACACATAGGCATAACATCATGATTTAAATTGTTGCTCATGCTCCTGGTGGATGACTCAATACAATGTGGCGGCACCGCGGCGAGAGACTGTATGACGCCTGCATTATGCATCGCCATACCGGTCCGTCGCCTGACGTTATGGTACAACATACAGCCAAATTCTATGGGAATTTCTTTTTTTTTTTTTTTTTTTTTAAATTATGTGAATTATTTGTTATCAATATAGAGAGATTTAGTAATTCAGAAATTTTCTGCTTATCATTGCCACACAAGTCTAAAAGGTTCTTCCATGAAATGTTAAAATTCTGTGACAGTTTATAATTTTCTTTCCCATTTTGGTATATCCTTACAATTTAAATGCCATAAATTATTGCCTCTCATCCAAAATTTAATAGTACATCATTTTCCATGGCTTCTAGATATTTTCCCTGATTTTTTATGATTTCTATGACATTTCCATGACCTGCAAGAAAACCCTGAAACTACTTTCTAGAGGCACTTCAAACATCAGGTTTTCATAAAATTTCCTTTCTTTCTTTCTTAAAGTCAATTATATTTAAATCAGTATAAAAAATTTCAAATTCCTGAATCATTCAGAAATAGCAAATTGAATTTAACAAGGCATAAATGTTATGATTTTCATCAGGTAATAAAACTCACACAAATTTTGGGGACACTAAAACTCAATAAATTATTTTTTGCAATTGCTTTGCCCTTATTAATAAATACTCACTGTGAAAACTTCACTTTCCTAGCTCATGTAAAAGTAGGTAATAATTTCATTACAATGCAACGTTTGTATCCTTGTCACAGAGATTACTATATTTTAATCACTTAACCCTCTAATAAAACACTAAGACATAACGCTTAATTACATTACAAAGAAATAATTAAACAGTCCCCATTTGTTCTTTTGAAAATTACTTAACCTAACCATTACTAATCCACAATGCTCTCTTCGTTTTCATCAAATTTATATGGTGTTTGATTACATTTTTTCTTTTATTGTTTATCACTCAGCAGCCTACTGACATCAAAATTTTAGAGATCATTTCCCATCTTATTGCTTATTTCTGAGTGGGAGTACTTTTACACAGCTATATGTACATCAAACATTAAATAAATAATCACACTCAGAAATAAATAATACCACGCAAAACAATCTATAAAATGTTTCATATAATAAATAATTTCTTTGCTAGATATTAAAACTTACTTCACCCATTTTGCATCCATTGACGAATTTCATTTTCTGGGTTGCAGTAGTTATGATGCCTATTAAGATTATGTACCTTGCTGTTACAACTGTTTTGGCTCTTCCATTTTTTAACCGAAAACTGGAAAGCATAATAATCATTCACCTTGGAAAGTTATTTCTTCACTAAGTGGTAAAATGCACAATATTGTAAGAGTTGTCAAGCAATAATAATAATAACAATAATAAAACCAAATATGACAAATTTTTGAATTCAAATTTTTATTAGGCAACTAAAATCAAAACTTCTCTCAGACTTTCAGCTGGACACCATCCTTCATCAAACTGTAGGAGAAATATTGCCAGATTTCATGTAGTGGACTAGTGCTAGAAGGCATTTTCAAATACACTCATGGACAATGAAATTTGCGCACCAAGAAGGAAGCATCGGATTGAACTGAAATTTTATGGATGTAATGATACACATGAAGGCAAAAACAGAGCTGCAGGACAATTACAGAGGGATCTGTGGCACGCAGTCCAGTCATCTTCAATAGCTTGTCGCACCACATCGTGCAGCAATACATGTTGCAATACGGTCTGGCATGGAGGCGAACAGACGCCTGATGTCCTGCGACAGACTGGCCCACACGTGTTGGATGGTGTGCTCCATATCCCAGATAGTACAGCACGGCAGAAGCTGGCATTTCAACTGGTCCCACACATACTCGATAGGGGACATGTCCGGGGAGCGGGCAGGCCATGGAAGTGTCTGGACATGACATAGGTAGTCATGGGCAGCCTGAGCCATGTATGTGTAGGCATTATCCTGCTGGTATAGTGCACCTGGAATCCCAGCCAGGAATGGGATCACATGGGGCCATAGGATCTCATCCACATACTGCTGGCTCATCAATGATCTACACACCACTACTGATTATCTGTCATCAAAACGAAGCGGCACTTATTGCTAAACACCACATGTCACCAGTCTGTAGCATTCCATGTTGCTCTGGCCTGGCACCACTGCACACGGAGCCAGCAATGTTCCGGTGGTAATGGCAGCACATGTAAGGGGTGCTGGCATAGCAGATTTGCTTTCGTGAGGTGTCAGGAAATGGTTCGTGGGCACCCAGGAGCCGCTACATCTGCCTGTATAGCGGAAAGGTCCCCATGGGATCCGTTTGTGACAGGCATACAATCCGTCAATCCTCTCTACCGGTCATCGTCCTGGGCGGTGTTGTCATGTGTCCACTGCTCCCAACACAGTCGGACAGTATGGTCAGTATGATCCATGTGGCGGGCTACATGACGCTCCAATCACCCTGCAGTTTTCAGCCCGATGATCAGGCCTCTCTCAAAGTCTGTAAGTTGCATAAATAGGCGTCTCTGGTATCTACCCACCATTCTTATCACTCTGTACTCTTGTTTGCATCGACCGGTGCTTTTTGCTTTCATGGGGCATCGACTACACGCCGGTTTATAAGGTTGCAGGATTGTGCTTGCTGCACCACCACAGGGTGTGCGGTCATGTGCAATTGCACCAAACGTGGATCATTTGCAAACCAGCACACACTCTAGCTATTTGCAAAGTTTCGCAGTTGTAGCATGATTTCTTCTAGGTACGCAAATTTCATTGTCCATGAGTGTAATAACAGTTTTGTAGAATATATCCACAGTACATATAGCAGAAATTAAGAGTTGAGGTAATTTTACTATTAATAGAAAAATAAGAAAAACTAAATACAGAATCTGTTGTTACTTCCACCACATCCTTAATCTGGAGGACACTTGTGCTTCATCAGATAATAATAATAATAATAAAATATCTCAGTAGGACCACAATTTTGAGTCCTCGTTGATAAGTCACACCTAAAATTCACAGTAACATATAATAATAATAATAATAATAATAATAATAATAATAATAATAATAATAATATATTATTATTATTATTATTATTATTATTATTATTATTATTATTATTATTATTATTATTATTATTGCAGCATATAGAATTTCCATTAATATCAACTCTAACAATGTAGACACATCCTATACCATCGCTATTATTTGGAAAACACACACACACATACAGATCAAAAAATTCACCACATGAATGTTGGAATTGTTATTTGCTTATCAGCATATGATAAAGATGAGTGTCTAGCCAAATGCCATACAAAAATTTCTTTTCCTGTTAAATACACAACAATTAACAGAATTCCTATACCACTAAATAATGAATTCTATGCCTACCATATGCTCAGGGCATTATTTTGTCATTAATTTTCAAGATGTTTTGATCTGAAGAAATTGTTTCAGATCTGAATGTGTCATCAAGATGGAAGGTGCTGACAAAAGAGATTCCATATGTAGTTTCCATGCATATGTTTACTATGTCAGCTATGAAACAAACTTGGCCAGATGCCTGACATCCAGAAGATAGATAAGTCTAGAATTTTTCTGCCCAAAATACTGAAAATTTGAAGCTGCCTACTAGAGCATATGGACAACAGAATTGTTCTCTTTATTACAATTGCTTTTAACTAAATATTATTTATTTTCCATAGTAATCTAGCTGCTACAGAATATATGTGAAGAACAGCCAGGAAGTTTTACCTCTTGAACCCTGTGACACGTTACAATTAGTCAATGAACACGCATAATAAAAACCAGCAAATATTTTAAAGAGCTTTCTTTTTAGTGAAATGCATATGTAACTCCATACACATGCTGCACCAGTCAGAAGTTTAGAGCAGTCTTACTGACAGAAGACTTACAATGTGAAAAACTGTTTTACTTGTTAGATTAATGACACACACAACTCACACAGATATGTACATAAATATCTGTGTGAGATGTACATAAATATATTTGTGTGTGTATGGGGGGGGGTTAATGACCACTGTGAGCAACTTGATGGGCTATATGTGTTTCCTGCCCCTAATTTGGGGCCCACTGACTCCAGAGAAGGGAGAGAACCAGTGCAGTAAGTCAAACACAATATCCATGCCTGACCAGGATTCAAACACAGACCCATCTCAGGCAAATGGTCAGATTGTCAAAACTGGTCTTTTTTCTTGCAAATCTTTGTCTGATATACATTCTTAATCTTTTAAAATAAATTAAAAATCTTACATTTTATTTAAACTCTGAAAAATAGTTAAGACCTATATAATTCTCTTTCAAAGGGAAAATCCTAGAATTCTAACAAAAGAGGTTCTCATTATAAACTGAACTTGGCCTAATAATAAAATCAATTTCTTTTTAAAAATTAAAAAGTGCAAAAATACATTTATATTTAAAAAATAATAATTTGATGGCATCATCTGCTTTTAACACATGCTATACAAAATAAACGCAAATAACTACATAAATTGTAAAAAATTATTAAAAACAATCAAAATTTCATAAACTATTTCTAGTTTAGTTCAATCTCTCGCCCAATTTCCTGACAATACTGTATTTAAAAAAGTGTAGTCTATAAGATAAATTACTGACTAATGGAACGCAAACAACAAAATGTTTTAAGCCTAAGCAGAAATTGCATGAATGAAAGAAAATGAAAACTAAACATACCAAATATTGGCATACTGTCCTTTTTGCATATTGCACTCATCTTCTGGTTAAATGTTGTAGAAATTTCATCAGATATTATTTTCCAAAATTTGTCTCTGTCTTTATCATCCACTAATCGGTCAGCAAATACTCGAAGACATTCATGTATCCAAAATCGAGTCATTATTTGATATGTGTCAATGTAATTTTTATCTGATAACAACAATCCTCGGAAAACCTAAAATAAAAAACTTACCATCAGAAATGGTGCAAAAGGACTGTTTAAATTTAACTGAACTGAAGCTAAGACATTTCAAAGGAAAAATGTTTATGATAGTAACACCTGGTACAACAGTTAAATAATCAAGAATATTTTTGTGCAGGGTAGTGGATTTTGGGGCTGACGAACTACAGGGTAAAATTATTTTTATACATCTAAAAAAAAAAAAAAAGATGCTCTCAGCTGTGCCCCAGATAAATTTTCTTCAGTTCACAATCTTTTTCTCCTATAATAGCATTCTTAAAATCTATGGTCCAATTTTCATATTTCTGGAGAGTTCACTGCTAATGTTCTCATAAGTGTAATTCAACAGTTTTTCAGGAAATGAATTTCACTCTCTGAGCTACAGAAAATGTCTAAGACGTACATAAAGTAATAGAACTTTGACTGATAACAAAGGAAAATCGTTGGGAAGCAATATAATGCTGTAGACAACAAGATTTCATTCTTTGCTAGGATTCTTCTTCTGTTCCTGATGCACTATTATATCATCATCTCACACCTGTACATCACACATTGTGTTCAAACATGCTGATAGAATAAACCGTTAAAAACTCATAAAGCTGATGACAACAGTGCTAATTTGCAATGTGTCCTTCTGCTCATTGGAAGATTTTCTTTTCTTACATAGTACTTTCTCAGTCATTAATGGCTGGTTTTGCACCCTCAATTCATTTTTATATCTCTGCCTGTTAATCTGTGTCTTGACACTACTGTTCAGCTAATATTCCATGTGATGCAAATCTTTAATCATGCCTATGTGTTCTCATTGACTTATTCTTCTACTGAAGAAATAACTTACTCAGTCATAATGCTTGCATTTCTGATTGCATGGGGTATTCCACCATTGAATTCATCTCTTTCTATTTTCCCCTAATATTCCACTTACATTCCAGTGTCTGAAGCTTTAACATCATGCAGAATGATTCATTTTCACAACCAGCTCCCACTGCATAAAAAACAAGTTAGTGAAATCATGCAATGCATTGATTATGATACGTTTTCCAACATACCAGAAATCATTACTCAAGTTATGAGGATAATGGCTGTGGAATAAATTTCGGTCTTGTGCCCTGAACTCTGATCCTATTTCGATGATATTCTACAGAACCGGTTCAGTATACCTCCGAAATAACATGATAAAGTTTTGTCGGAATGGAAGCATTTTTACGTAAGTTATGATGCATAAAGGATATGGAATAGATTCCGCTCCTGTGTCCTAACCATTTGACCCCATTTCGCCCTTTTTCAATAGGATTCGTTGACCCTGTTTCGTCCATTTAATAGGAAGGCCCCTACAACATACTAACATTTCATCCAGATCGAAGAATTTTACGTAAGTTATGACGCATAATGGCGATGGAAGTGATTCCGCTCCTATGTCCTGACCTTTGACCCCATTTTGCCCATTTTCAATAGGGTTTGTCCCCAGGTGGTCCCCTACCATATACTAAAATTCAATCAAAATCGAACCTTTTTTACGTTAGTTATGACGCATAAGAGCAGTGGAATGGATCCCGTTCCTATGTGCTAACCTTTGACCCCATTTTGTTCACGTTCAATAGGGTTCTTTCCCAGGTGATCCCCTTCCACATACTAAAATTTCATTGAAATCGAAAGATTTTTACGCGAGTTATCGTGCAGATGAACATATGCACACAAAGCGTGACGTAATGAGGCAGATGGGAATCGCGACCATCTGCTCGCAAGAGTGTGACGTCATAAAACTTTAATAGGATCCACACACAACGCGCGACGTAACGAGACAGATGGCGTGACCGCGCACCAACATATCAAGCGCGAGATTGTGACATCATAAGATCGTCCCCAGGTGGTCCCCTACCACATAATAAAATTTCATCAAAATCGAACCATTTTTACACACGTTATGACGTATAAAGACAATGGAATGCATCCCGCTCCTATGTCCTGACCTTTGACTCCACTTCACCCATTTTCAATAGGGTTCATTCCCAAGTGGTCCCCTACAATATACTAAAATTTCATCGACATCGAACCATATTTACGCAAGTTATGATGCATAAGGGCAATGGAATGGATCTCGCTTCTATGCCGTGACCTTTGATCTCATTTCGTCCATTTTCAATAGGGTTTGTCCCCAGGTGGTCCCCTACCACATACTAAAATTTCATCGAAATCGAACCATTTTTATGTGAGTTATCGTGCTGACAGACGGACGGACGGACAGACAAAGCTGGAGCATATACGCTTCTTCAACCTACAGTTGGAAAGCATAAAAAAGCAGTTGTATAAACCACTATTGTTAGATGACCAATCTCTTCCATAATGTAAATAACTTTTTACATCTAGGATTAGAGACTTTCTCTGCTTACCTGATTCTAATAATCTAATCCCCTATCCATATTTCTGGACTCACCATTAACCACACTTTCCATTAACCACACATTAACTACAATCCGTTGCCTCTTCACACGTGCTACATAGTTAACAACTTTTGAGATTCAACCTCAAATTGCTGATTTGATTCCCCAATATTTATCATCAATCCAAAATTTTCATCAGTTCTGCTCAGTTGACTGAGGTTTTGCTGTAAGTTACTTACAATCCTACAAATCAACACTAAGTCACTATTACATAGTACACTCATCAACTTCCCAGGCTCTTGATGCTCAGTGTTTATCCTTAAGCAAAAGCGGGAAACTTCCACTGATTAAATCATATAGTAGATTTAACCCCAAATCACTTTCTGGAACTTTTATCCATCCTGGCTATAATAATGCCCTCACAATAGAGACTTAAGACTGACTTTACAACATCTTGCCTTTCACTCCATAAATTTTAAACTCAGTGAAAAATTTGTTTCCATGATTTTAGTCAAAAGTCTTCACAAAGTTAATGAAAAGATATAGAAATGCTATCTTAAAAAGAAGAAAAAATTCAAAAGCTGCCAGAGTAGAAATACATTATCTTGACAACACCCACCCCTCCTGAAGTTATGCTTTGTGGTGATCTGCCACCTTTCTAAGCCTCTTATTCAACATTCATGAGTTTGCATGAAGCACAAACTGATCCTACATTACTATAATATCCTTCTTGTACTGCTTCCCGAAAATTGGTAAAATGACTAATTTTACCTTATATTATTTCAGCTGATGTTAAAAAAGCAGGGTATAAAACATTCTACAGAGAAGAATGTGAGAAGTTAATGAGTATAAAGGTGCAAAACAAACTACCTAAAAAAAAAAAAAAGCGTCATTCGGAAAATGGGAGCGGCACTTTGCAGTAACTGCAAATGGAAAACAAAACATGACTTTGATAAACTATGTGAGAACAAGGAACTTTCTAGTGCTGAATCACACTGGTAAGTAGTACACACTGGTAAGTAAGCATGTACACTGTAACTGGACATTGCATGTTATCCACCATTTGTGAGAATAATTTCATATTTCAGAGTATGTAGTCCATTCTTTTAGAGCAAACTATCAAAGCAGTTATCAAAATCAACATTATGAACAAGCCCAAAGAATAGCTGAAAACAATCTGATCACAACACCTAAAACATATTAATGCAACTAATATTATACATGTGGTAATCATGTCTTCAAATAATCTTGCAAAAATGACAGTAAAAGAACTCACAAATATGTTGATTACTGAAAACATTGCACATCTGGCTGATTTTCCATGTGTACAGTTATTACACTTTTTTAAAACTGTACTCTTACCAGTACCTACTGCTGCTGAAAGATCATTCATTCTTAAAGCTGCTACTCAAACAAAACTATGTAGAAACAAAATGGGCAAAAAACATTGGAAGTGCTTTGTTGTTCTCTAGTTGAATATAAAGCAGCACACCACTTAAGAAAAGAAATGCAGGGTGTTATATAATATGAAAATATTTTTCAAAAGAAAATTTAAAACAAAGCATTTTTAGATGAATAATTAGTCACCCAGGGTGGCTACAGAAAGTAGTGAAAAAAAATCCCTGAGTTTTCCCTGATTTCCAGAGAAATTTCCCTGATCATCTCTATTTTATCATGAAATTTTCCTGATCATCTCTATTCATTCCCAGTAGAATTTTTCAACCAGAATGTCAAACTTTACACTAGAATGACTAAGCATTTAGACCGATAAATGTTACAAAGAGGTAAGAAGTACAGTGAAACCCCTGCTCATTTATGGACGCTCACGGGCCACAAACTTTTGTCCATAAATAGGAGACTCCCTTCAGTGGTTAAAATTTAAACACCATAACTTCACAAAGATTTTGCTACGATTTGAAATGAAGTTTCAGATAAATTTAAATGATGCATCTAGTTTAGTATCATTTAAGTGAAAAATGTTTAATGAGCATAATTCAAAAAGAAATTAACTTACGCAGAGTTGCAGAATGTAGACGTGCGTGCATACAGTTTCCGAATTATTAGCAGATTTTGCATATAGTTTTTGCTTGTAGATTAAAAGAATAAAAATGTTATTTACAGCATTTATAACACATATACTCTAGTCTTTACTGAGATTTATATAATTAATTCAATTTTAACTTGAAGAACTTTTAATTATTGTTCACATCTTCTGAGTTCTTTTGCTTTTACAGAGGTTTCTGACCTCCAGATTTTATCAAGGCATGTTGTCGATGTATAGGAACTGTATCAAAAGTTTTGTTTACACAGAAAGAATCTAAATTTTATTGTCAGGTTTTTATTGCAGTTGCCATTTATTAAATTGAAATCTTTTCCATATGTATTTTGTAAGTCTTATTTTTGGATAAAGTTGTTGAAAATGTTTTTTATAGTTTCTTTCTAATTTTTGAAGGTTCATTAATGGAACTGTTTTTTTGGATATAAAAAAAATATTTAATTTGTCTCTTGTTTGTATGAGGTTCATAGGCCAACATTTTAATATTTTGCCATGAAAGTCCATTTTACACACATTGCTGCACATTCAATAGTAATGTATTTATTTTGTCCTCACTGGAATCTGCAAGTTGCAATAATTATTTATAGTGTACGCAGATACATTTTATTTTTATACAACTCTGAACTTACGTATCTAGATTTCTTACTACTGCAAACATTTCAGTAACTTTTTTGCTGCGTCCTAAGAGCTCTCATCTGTTGTTTTATAATATCCCCCTCTCTCTGTGCCTGTTGCAAAACTTTTGCCTTTTTAGAGGCCAACTCCTTCAGTTGTGATGCTGCTTCCCTTTTCCTTTTTAGAGCAGCCTTTTTTTCCAGCTGTTCTTTGATTTGCAGTTTTTTTATTCATCAAACCTTGCTCTTGCATTTCGAGCATAATGGACCATCTGTTTCGTAACAGCCAGATCAGCAAGGCCACCCTTAGAAGTAACATGATCATAGACCCTTTTTCTGGCCACCAGTGACAACTCGCTCATGTTCTCCTACAAACAGTCACTGTTTGTAGAAAACCCTCGTTCAAGATTGGTATTGCCATGCGACAGGATCATAACCATCTTCATCACCTTTACTGTATCACCACAGCTACCTTCTGCATCAAAAACAGCAGACCAGAATTTATCAATTCTTTCAGATCTTTTATATTGTTGGAAGCACTTTATTACATGAGGCCTGCTACAGATGTCTTTCATCTGTTTTTTGGCTTTATCTGCTGCCAAGCCTCCAATCTAATTTTTCTGAGATAAAATAAGGAGCAGTTGTGTGAGACATTTGGTAAATACTTTCTCCTTTAACGCAACTGCTGGGCCAAAACAAGACACTGACTTCTTCAAAGTATAAGCTAACGGTGAGCACTCTTTCACCTTGGAAACACATTTCAGTAAGAATTTTCTACACTCATTTTTGAATAAGGCAATATCCTTCTCTGACACATTTGATTTTCTAAGAGAACACTGTGTGGCTATTCCGACATTGACTCACTTTGCTGGACGTATGTTTGCAGCATCATTTGAATCAATACCCATGATGTCAGTGTTTGATAATTTCTCGTCTTCTACAAACCTCTCCATAAGCCCTCGCATCAGAATGGAGAGATCAGTATATAGAAAGGGTATCATTGGGACATCAGTTTGGAACTCACGCAAGAAACCCTCCATTTCGCTAGCTATTGTCCTGAAGAAAGACAGCTTTGCTGGAAATACTTTATCCTGCATAACCTCTTTCACAGCCTGGTAGCTTTTGCTGGTAGGGGCTTGGCCATTCTCCTCAACTCCATCAATGAAACTCTTCAGGTAAGGAATTATATCCATTGCTCTTTGGGCAACTTCAGAGTTCCCCAGCCACCAAACTGAACAAAATTTTGGGGGAAATAAAGTAGAGTTTGAGTACAGCGTATACAGTGCCCTTCTTGCTGCCGAATCTTTAAACAAATAGTACAATGCCCTATGGAATTCTAGAATTTTCCATCCAGTAGCCACAGTTCCCATTTTAAAAGCACCATTTACCGCATGCAATCCACAACATCCAGTGTTAAGAAGTTCTGGTCCATCTGGGTCATTTCCATCTTTTAAGTCATCTTGGAGGTCTTTATAAAATTTCTTGTTGACATTAGGACCATCCATCGATAGCTGTAAAAGCTTTTGTTTTACATCCAAAGACCGTGTAACATCATTAAATGCAGTTAATAAATCGGAAGCACGAGTCCGCTGAAGGAACACTGATGTGAAATAATGAGTTTGGACCTCATTTTCATCTGTTTTCCAAAACCGCACATTCAGGTCCATCTGCTGTTTCGATATTTTGTTAAGGGATTCGCCAAATCCTATGACAAAATGTTCAGAAGCAAGAATTTCCTCTAGCAAGGCATTCTCAAATAATGATGAGATACCATGAACAATTATGTATGCCATTTTATCCCTGCCCAGTTTCATACTTTTTGCTATATCAGAATCCGGGAACATTCTAGTGAAGCACTGTACATCTTTCTCTGCAGACCGTAATGATTTGTGTGTCATTATAGATTGCAAGCACCACATTATCTCTGCTTCTGAAACACTTTCTTTTAAAATAAATTTGGTCATGCTGCATGGCTCCTTATTCTGTTGAGACTCAAGTGAAGTTGATGGAGCAATTGCAGGTTCATTACCCACAACCTGGGACTTGTTCGTGCAGTTTCCCACTATATCCGTAGAATCAGATGAAGTCTATTTTTTTTAGACGATGATGAAAAAAAGCTCCCAACACTTCTTGACGTTAAAGCACTTTTTACTTTTACTAAATGTTTTTTTCCATGTCGATGACTTGTCACTGCTCATAAACCCATATTACTAAAACTAAACTTTGACTGGCATCGTTGACAGTACGCCATTCTCTTATCGAATGGCACTTCAGAAATCAATTAATACTTTGTCTTCCAATCAGTTTGAAATGAGCACTTAAAATGGGACATCTTTGTATTACAGGAGTAATTACAATAACTAAAGAAAGAAAACAAGGATTTTTTGTGCACTTGGAAAAATGAATAAGTGTCCGATGAATGCACGGTGAAAAGAAAAAGAAACATAACTTGCTGTAGTGCTGACAAAGCTAGTTGCGATGAGGTACAGCGTGGAGGAAGCACCCACCTTTTAAAACTGATCTACAGTGGAAGACAAGGAAGGGACCTATGATCTTTGTCGACCAACAACAACAAGATCCGATCACCCCTGTCCCCTGATGGAGAGAAAAAAGGAAAGTATCACTATGGGAAACACCAAAAGGCGTGAGAGGGCTGCTACTGTTTATGGCAGAACTGTCACTGAGCAAGACACAGAAGTTCAACGGTGCCAGCCAGCAACAAAGCATCGGCTGTGATTAAAGTCGCAACACGTGACCTTTCTCAACTCTTGCGAAGTCGAACTGGGAGAAATTTTTATGAATAAAAATTTCTCCAATTTTTTAAATAACCGAATGCAATTTTTTCAGTAACCAAGACACATCAAAATAAACCCCCATGTGAAATTTCGTCAAAATCCGATGGAAAGTTTAAAAGTTAGGCATTTTCTTTTCATTATTTTTAAGCAATGTTCGCTGAAAGCCTGCATTGTCCATACACTGACTTTGCCATCTCCCATGTGGCATTTAGAGGCACGTGTGGGCTTTTGAGCATCGCAAAGTGGCCGGCTAAAAAGAAACAAAATTGATTTTACGAATTAATTCTGACCGAGTTTCCCCATCTGCTTTCCGTGTTCATTTAAAAAAATATGTATAACGTATGAATAGAAAGGGGGGGATGATCACAGTCCAGTTTGTGAAAAAAAAAAAAAAAACATTCTTTCAAAAAAATGACTAAATATCTGCATGAAAATAAAAAAAAAAGGAAACGAAGTCTTATCAAAAAATAAATTAGGCATAACAGCGACTTCGGCATAAGGGCCGCACACCCGAAAAATTTCCCTTTTATTAGAGTAAGAGCCGTGGCTCTTAGCCAAAAGATTACGGTACATTCTCTTCCTGAGAGATTCTCTATTACGATGTTCAGAAGCCTTTGCTAAATAGCGCCATTTTCATTCCATGGAACATTGGATTGTTTCATGCTGCTCTGACCCGTGACCTCCATAACTTCACTCCCCTCCCCACTCTCCCCAAGTTACCAACCCCACGCCCACTTATTTATTTTGCTTTACTTCAAAGAGAATGCCTCTAGCACTTCAGCTACAGCTCCAAGACTGAAGGGGAATAAATTATATATTTTTTTTCCTCCCTCCAAAAGGCGCTGACGGTTTGTGAACTCTAAACTTTTTAGGATGTGGTCATTCGTTATTTACGGCCTAAAATACAGTGTTTCAGTTTATGTAATTTAAGCATTACTCAGAGTTACAGCACGATTGCCACAGAAATTAAAAATGTATATCACAACCGTTTGAAAGTCGTGGGTAAATGGAACAGTATTTTTTTTAAATTTAAAAAAAATTCAGCGATTTCATATTTTTTTAAACTAATTAAATGGAAAGTAAATAAATAAATATATATACATATATACTTTCTAGACAACGTTGTGGATTACGCAACTGTTTAACTTTTACAATGAATTTTGTCTGCAGATAATACGCCGCCGCAGATTATATGCCGAAAAATACAGCGTAATTACATTATCTTTAAATACTAAATATGCAGAACATTAAATAAAAACAAATACTGATGTTCAAGAAACTTCTGAGCTAATTTTACATTTATTATTATCTTTTTTTTAATACAATAACTTTTGCAAAACAGTAAAAATATGCAAGTTTCATCAACAACATTATTCGTCAAAAGTTATGGCTAAACTTGTATAAGAGCTACTGAAGATGTCACTACCATCTCCCCATATTAACGCATTTCCCAAGCAAGAACAATGGAAAAGCGTCAAATTTTTTGTCTCTCTTTCACACAAACGCGCGCAGGAGAACCTAAATTTAATTGAACATTTTAGGCCAAGCAGAAATTTTTAATTCGAAATTAAATATTTAAATAATAAATAAAAACAATAAGTGCCACCTCTGAGCCCTAAGAGGCCACGGGTGCTATTTTTATGTCTCTACGTCCTTGGACAGACAAGAGACAACGGAAGTAATTAGTTGAAAGAATAAGTGAAGCAAAAATCCAAATCTCAATTATAATATATGCTAAGCTTTCACACGAATATGCACAAAAATTAATGAAAAGCAAAAATTTATGGAATACAATTGTTCTCGATTTTTGGAGTAAATGACGTCTCAGGGGCGTACATTACTTTCTTTTTCAGTGATGAATCTCGCAACACATGTCCTTTCAGAAGAAGTAGAAAAAAACTGCAATGGCCGTACCAGAGGAAGAGAAGCACGTCAGCCTGCAGGTGAGGGATGTGCTCCGCCAGACTTGGGAGCTCACATTACGTGCCGCCATGACCTCTAATTGGTCTCCCTATTCACGCAAGTTAGATGTGAGCGACGGCGGTTTTGAAGCTGAATGGTGCTTTTTGCTGCTGCAGTTTCGCCCGCGCCGCCGCACGAAGTAGTTGGCTAAGCTAAATCCGATGTCTAAATGCGGTTTTTCACTTAATAAAATCCCACACTGGTTTTTGCAAATGGCCATTACTAGAACAATTACATTTTCCCGGATTTTACTCTCCGTAGAAACGAATTCCCTGGGTTTTCCCTGAGAATTCCCTGATTTCCCGGCTTTGTCACCACCCTGTCTCCAGTATGCTGAACATTAAGTTTTATTGAGTTCGTATCGAATATTCATTAATAATAATAATAATAATAATAATGGCAAAATCATTCATAATACATGTAAAATAATTCAATTTTAAAGTAAAGGAAAAAAAATTACTGAAAACTTAACTCAGCGGTTAAATTTTTAATATTTTTATTGTGAAATGAGGGGAGGGGAGCTAAATTTTGTGCTGAGAGTCCCTTATTTTATACTCAGACTGATATATCCATGCTTGAATAATAATTGAAGAACACACATATAAAAACTGTTAGGCAGGAAAGATGACATGGGAATCACAAACCTACTACCACCCCTTCAATTGTGTGGCTGAATATTTTTTATTTACTATTTTTTAACAACCCTACAACTTCAGTAACGCACATTAGTTATTGTCAGTAATTAGAAAAATTAAAAAGACCCAAAAATATTGATTTCATCATATTATTCACAAACATTAATGAAAAATGTAAACAATGTTATAATGCATTGCTCCACAATGCACTGTCAACTATGAACACTATCATAATATTTATTATATATTAAATACCCATAAAGATTGCAACAAAATGATATTCACAGATGCTATGAGACATACAAACTGCAAACAAAAGTGAGCATACATCCAACTGTTAAAATCTGACAGGAACAATGAAGAAAAAAAAATTATCCATCTGTCATCAAATTACTTGAATTCTTTAACATGTGAAAGATTAAAATAAAAATTAATATGAGCTTTACCTGAGCTATGTTCCTAAGGCTAAATAAGTAATGCATTTTTGCTGGAGTTGGAAGAAATGTGGACACTACGTGATTATAAACATTTAAAGTGCCAATCGTGATCTTTTCTGCAAGATTTTTCACATCATCTTCAAATTCAAATAGTTTGTCCTCAATCAAAGAGCCAAAGATTCTAATCAATTCAGATTCCTGGTGACAAAAAGAAAAAAAATAATCAATACAACTTACAGAATACATAAATACCAAGTCTAATCAGCATGCCAGCACACTTCTCTTCAGGCATTTTTGGAGAAGAAAGAGTAAATAAATCAGGGCATTCACTTCTCTGTGACACTGGGGAGGTGGTTAATGGCATGAGTTGCACTTAATTGAAATGCAATGATACAATATTTAGAAAATTCTTATAGGTATAACTGAAATTATACATCTTTTTCATTACAAGACAAAACAATACTTTGCATGGCCTCCGTGCAATTTGTAAACAAAAATAGCATCTGTATGTGAAGCACAAGGTGTTTAAAGATTAAAATGTTTAAAACAAAACAAAATTCCTTAAACAATATTTTTCGTACGAGAAAACAATTCTTTGAATCACACATCAGTATTTTTTCTAAATATCTAGATGGCATGATAACTTTACTTTGGCTTTCATTAATAGCACAGATTATAAAAGCCAAGCATTTTTATTTCCTAGTTTAATAAGAATGATAAAAATATTTGAATCCCTTTCACAAAGTTTGATTGCCAAGGGATTAGAGATTTTTAAGTTCAGTAGTAGTACTTTAAAACTATTGGGAGTACGATGACGTCATGGGCGACAGATTTATTAATGAACAGAAAAATACTTGGCCAAGTCGATTAAAAAAACATTCCAGGAGATTTGCTGTCACCTTAACTTTTTGCCTTAGTGATCGCTTTGACAACAATTTTATAAGCTCAAACTTTGAATATAAAACATCAAAACAGGAAGGAAAAATTTCTCATTTATTGCACAAAAATTATTTGAAACTACGTGAAAAATCATTAGTCGAGTTAGAACCCTAACTAACATGGTCAGAACTTTAGCAATGATGTTTCAGTGAACAGTAGATTTGATAAATGTGACATTCTTGTGCTGTACCAAAGAAAAACCCTCTGACCCAAAAGAAATTTAATTTGCATATGGAAATGTTGCTAAAAGGTTATCATGAAAAAAAAAAAATACCTAGGGTCTTTGAATCATTAGATATTCTACATGCACAACTAAAAACAAAGATTTTCTCAAGACACTTTAAATGTGTCTGGAAAATCTGGATCCAAAACAAAGTAATAACACCACTATCAAAGACACAGAAAGCCTAGGCCATACCTGCTGTCACATGATACAAAGCTGGTGTCACAAATTGCAAAATTAAAAAATATACATATTTAGAAGTCTGCAACAAAACCCATTGAAAACAATCAGGTTTTTTTTTTAAGGTGGGGGGCGTTAACGACCACTGTGAGCAACTCTATGGGATATAAGCAGCTGTCCATCCTTAATTTAGGGTCACTGGTTCTAGGAAAGGGAGAGAACAAGTGCAGTAAGATAAACACAACATTCATGCCTCATCAGGATATTTGAACCCAGGCCCATCTCAGACAAATGGTCAGAAACCAGAGCTTAGACCACTGTGCCACCAGGGAGGAACAGAAATAAAAAAAAATTCATAAGAAGTATACAAAACTGGTGATAATGGGAAACTGGTTAGTAAACTGAAGGAGAAAGAAATAATACATGAGCTTCCTGCCAGTTTCATCATGAAAGAAACAGAACTTTTATTTTTTCTATACAAGAGCAAGCTTTACAAGGAAATTTTGGGAAAACAATGAAAGAAAGAATTTATGAAAAATGGCTATATGAAGTAAAAAAAAATATCAAATAAACAACTGAAAGCTTAATTTACACTTACAATAAAATGTCCTAAGAAGCTGCAAAACATGCAGTGAAATTCATATAAATATACAAATTTTATATTGCAGTTTTAAAATAATGTTTTCTCCAAGCTTAATTACTAAAGGAAACATAAAGTGGACAAAGTGCTAAAAAATGATGAAATTAAAATGTTTTATCAATGGACTCAGAATTCAAATATGTTGTCACTTTTCTGTGGAAGAAACATTCTTCTCATAATAGGTGAAAATATGTCAAATTATTAACACAGCAATCAGACATCTGTGAATTCATGTATTTACTGTTCATCACATAACTTTAATCACATCAGAAAATTTGAAAATTACATCACCCTGGAGAGGGAATCAAACCGGCATCCTCTCGATTTCCATTCGAGCCTGCTATCTGTTACTTGGAATACAATAAACCAAAAATAAATGTGACTGGGAAATAACAAGTGTGACTAATTGATGTGGCAATTCCAGGTAACTGCAGAATTGAGCACAATAATGGAGTTGATGCCTCAGTTATACAGGCTGTTGTAATTCATGCCAGAGGAGGAGCAACATGCTATTAGGTAGGTATCTCTAATGTTTTGTCCATTGAGCATATATATATACACAAAATAATGAAAAACATATTCACTTTAACTAAAATCTCCATAACTCAGCTTTACCATACTTCCACCTCAAATACAATTTCTAGGTACTGCCTATAGTTACACTATCTTTCAGGAAAACATTTAATATAAATCAGACTACATTTCAAAGTTATAACTTGATGAAGCTTACTTATGAAATTGCTTAATGTTTGTTTTAAACTAATGTTATAATAGATATGTATCTGAAGTGATTAGCAATTTAATCATTTTTACACTGTGGACAAACTGAAAGTTTTGATGGTTTCCTCTTACTTGACAGAAGAGATTCTCTCTTTTGTATTCTTTACTGTGTTGTTCTTAATTGTCAATGTTTTGCAACCATGATCACACAGCAAATGTGACATGAAGAATTGAGCTCAATGTTCAATTTCATATGCCTTTCTCAGAAGAGCACTCTTCAACTGTGATGTGTCCAATACACCTGTAATGCATCACTTGGGCTCTATGACAATTCACTTTTTTCTTTCGAAAACTTAAAAACCACGATTAATAAAACTGGTTTAAGTCATATTCTTTACTAAAAATAACATTTTAAAGGTTTTTGGTGATTTAAAAGATCCTAACACAAATACACCTTACTATCCCAAAAAAAAAAAAAAAAAAAGATAGATGATGGAACATCTTTACCTGAGGAAATGTCATGTTTATTAAGTTGAATTTGTTTTGAAGTTGAGCAGATATAACATTTCTGCCTCCTCCAGGAGGTCCCATGGCAGCCAACAACTGCATATCCTAAGGCAATAGGCACAAAAAAAGAAAACAAATTAATAAACAAAAGTTGCTGGTTTTATATTGATTAAAATATTCACATTTTGTGATGGTGGAAAAAAAATGCAGAAATAAAAACTGAATCACTGATTTTTTTATAGTTTCCCTTTTAAACAAAGGTTTCCACTACACATGCATACACACTTAATGTTTAGTGAAAAAGATGAAAATGTTCATAACTATTAAAGCTGATTACAAAATCAAACCCTATATTGTATAATACAATACTGTCTTTATATCTCTCGTGGAATGTTTGAATGAAACATTACTAACACTGACTTCAGACTCTAATTATTTTATTACATAGCTTCTTTGTTTACCAAGCAAGATGCCGTGGATGGCCTAGTGGTCAACGTTCATGACTTCCATGGAGGAACCTCAGGTTCGATTCCAGACAGGTACGAACGCTCGAATCACTAAATATCCGCAGTGTGTCGGATGGGCACATTAAGCCGTCGGACCCTGGGTACTGGCCTCCCGTTTTTAAATAAGGGTGTCTTCCTCCCTCTTTCTACCTCGCTTCCATGTCACTTTCCTACTGGACACTCTTGCCCAAATCTCCTAGCTTCCTATTTCTATGAATTGTTTAAGATCTGGGGTCAGACACTCCCTTCCTAAAATCCTCTACATGATCTGATATGATCAACTAGCAAGACTATGCTTTCAGATAAAGAACAAAAACACTGCAGAAATTAATAATAATTTCTCAAAGCCATGCTGATTACATCAAATCAGTATTTCCAGCATAGAAAGGCCATCATCAAATGTTGCCCATATGAACCATATGGGCAAAGAGACCTCTTTTTTTTTTTTTAGTGACTAAATAGTGACTGCTCAAATAATTGAAAACCAGGCTAAACTATTTAAAACATTTGAAAACACACACACACACACACACACACACACACACACACACACACAGTATATGGATAGAACATATAATTTGCCCTTTGAATAGATTTACTTTATTCTTTGCTCAACAGTGAACAATTCACTTTATATTTTGTGACAGAACATATGTTAATCAATGTGATTATCTGTTGCAAAAAAAACCACAATATATGGGATGGGCAGGTGATTCCTTTCAATATTTTTTTACACACTACTGTTTGTGAAAATTGCAACACCAATAAAGGAGGAATCATGCGATTTGAATGAAATTTATACCAAACATTACTGACATGACTGTACATAAGAGATTTAATTTTTGGAACAATACAACAATTTTTACCCACAAAAATCAGTATCTTGTGAAGCTTCTGTGAGCTGCAATGAGAGCTTCGAGATGAGTTGGCATTGAATCGAAAAGGCGTTGGATGGTGTCCTGGGTAACTGCTTGCCAGGCAGCGTGTATACGCGGCCACAGATAACTGGCACTGACCGCTGGAGGACTTTGATGGGCCAGTGGCCAAGTGACCATATCCCAGACATGTTCAATAGGCGACATGTCTGGTGAATGTGCAGGCCACGGAAGAAGCGGTATCTGCTGTGCTGCGAAGAGGGCTTCAACATTCCTGGCAACATGAGGTCAGGCATTGTCCTGCTGGAATATAGCACCTGGAGTGCTACGAAGGAAGGGTATGACTTCTGCCTGTACAACTACACTGATGTAGTGGTCGCTGGTGATATTGCCCTCAAGTCATAGCAGCCAAGATCGCGAATGTTACCCAATGGCACCCCACACCATCACACTTGGCGTTCGGCCTGTATGACACTCAACAATGCATGCTGAAAAAAGGCGCTCACCACACACAATACTGTCTAATGTGTATGAGGCCATTATGGTAGTCCAATCGGGACTCATCCAAAAACACGACATGTTGTCAATTAGCACACCATTGTCTGCATTGAAAACCCCATTGCAGCCTGAGATGTCCATGGTTCAGGGTCAAAGAAATCTGCCGCAAAGGGATGCATGCAACCAGTCCTCTGTGCAACAGACGCGTCGAACTGTGGAGGTAGACAATGCCACACCTGTTTCAGTGCTCCACTGTTGTGCTAACACTTGCAAATATGCAGAACGGTTCGCCACTGCCATGCGGACGAGGTGTCGGCCATCCGCAGTGTCCTCACATTTCTCGGTCCACTGCCGGATTGTCGATGCACCTGGTTCTCTTCAGTCCACTGCCGCCACACACACATCACTATCATGGTGCTATGTCTCATCTGAGCCGCAATGCCACGTTACGAAAATGCACCTTCACACAGACCAATCATTCGACCTTGTTCAAACTGTCGTATGGTGATATTGCACCCTTCGTCGTCACCAAAGCATTATTGAATCCTGGAGACACTTTCACAACTTGCTGTACACGATGCACTACTGGTGTGTATCCTAAACAGCCCTCTCTTTATATCCCTCACTCGACTTCAGGCGGCACTTGCTGGGCCAAGACATGTGCAATGACTGCATTTCTAATCATTTGCATGTCCTACCTTGCTCTGCATATCCTGTATGTTTCATGTGATTACCATCATTCCTTCATGGTGTTACAATTTTCACAAACAGTAGTTTATTTTATCAGCATGATGGCATTTGATGATTTATATACTGCACTAGCAAAATAAGTATGCTCTAGAAATGATTACATATACAAACTACCATAGATTTATACGTATAATGAAAGAATAATAATAAAGAATGAATGTAATGTTTAAAAAAAGTACAGTAACCCTTTGCATTTTTAACTCTCCACTGCCTGCATTTTTTTACAATCATATTAACAAATTCACTTTCCAACGATGTTTCAACAAATTTGCCTGTTTTAGTTAGATTTAAATCAATTTTTACTTGTAAACTACTCATACACACACATTTCATCAAACCTTTAATTTGTTAGCAGATGTGTTTTACAGTCTGACACTGGTTAGATGCCTATTTCAAACATCATTGCAATCGAAAATGGAAGCACAGAGCAACATAGCAATAAAAAATGCAATTCTGCAGATTTTGGTTATAAACCAAAATGGCGTAAGATAAATTCAAACTATACTGTTTAACACAAATCTGCTGTAATTTTTTTAGCTAATATTAAATTAATGATGTATTTAAATGGTAATAAGTTTAATATCCTCACTTACCACATCTGCGAGTAATCTGAGACTGATGTGCTGGTGGTTTCTCTATATTTGGTTGTTGGATTAGCGAAATTGACATGTTTTTTAATTGTAAATGCATTTATGGCACCTCTATTCATAGTGATTGTGGAATAACTTTTTACGGGTCTTTTAGAGGTTATTTTTAATGAAAGTTGGTTGTCAAATTTTCGAACTAAAGCCTAGTTCGTCATCAGGACTATGTCACTGGAGTAGTTGCTGCCACTCAATTGGAAGAGACCATCCGCAATTATCGTTAATTGTGGTACTTCTTCTTCTTGCTATTTCGATCCCTTCTTCTAGTTTTCTCTTTACTAAGTTTGACTGGTGGGCGATTATTTTCACTGAGTCCCAATTTATGGAGTGTCCACTTGCTTGTACATGTCTGTCTAGCCCTGTTTTGTTCCACCAGTCAAACTTAGTAAAGAGAAAACTAGAAGAAGGGATCGAAATAGCAAGAAGAAGAAGTACCACAATTAACGATAATTGCGGATGGTCTCTTCCAATTGAGTGGCAGCAACTACTCCAGTGACATAGTCCTGATGACGAACTAGGCTTTAGTTCGAAAATTTGACAACCAACTTTCATTAAAAATAACCTCTAAAAGACCCGTAAAAAAAGTTATTCCACAATGTTTTTTAATGTCAACATTATGAAGCTTCAATCATTTTTAACTTTGCTGTCTCATAAAAGTATAATGAGTAAAATTGGGAAGCAGTTTTTTTTTTCCTACATTATATAAAGGCTCTTTATGTACAGGGTGCTTTTAAGTGAAATCCATAATGAGTCAACAGAGTCTATGACAGGAAATTTGATTTTGTAATTGCAATTAGCAAGAAATGTAGATTTAGGAAAGCATACTCCAGGGTGTCTACCAAATTTGGAAAATGCAATTTCATGACCAATTAACAATTTTCATGACGGTTTTTAAAAGTCATGTGTGTGTGTGTGCATGTGTGTCCAAGTATGAATGCATGTGTGGGTATGTACGTATATTAAAGATGGGAAACACTCTGCTTCCCATTTTTTCTATGGAAAAAGTACACTCTTGCCCTTATGCTAGTAACAAAAATCTGACTCATCAAACTTTGACTACGCCTGAAGTAAGCTGAAATACTCAACATTGTGCTAAACAATTTCATTACACATCTTTCTTCAACATTTATATTTGAAAATGTCAATGACTCTATAAGCAGTATAATTTAAATTGCTATATTGGCCATAACATTTTGCAAACAACATTTACACATATATTTCTATGCTAAAACATTTTTTGCTGTAACAGTTTTTTGTGGAGGAGAGCACAAGTACCCCCTTTTTTTAAACTCTTGTACCATTATATGGAAACCACATTTATGTCATATGTGGTTGGTGCATGGAGAATTACTCAGATTGTCACCAGAAAATGAACAATTACTAAATATGAAAAGAAATTCATGACCCCAAAGCAAAATTTGTGACTTTTTCTTGACTTGTATTACCCTTTTCTGAATGCGTGCCTTTTTCATGATTTTAATGACTAGTAAACACCCTGAACTCCTACAATTCTGAAAATACAAACAGAAATCCACAATTCCTTTACTCATTTATTTCTTGAAATTTAAAATCCTAATAAAAAGAGGGGATTTTGCTGCTATTTATGCAATATTTTGAACACTGCGATGATGATGCTAAAATTAAAAACATTACCGGAAAACTTGAACGCAACAAAATTTGCAGTTTCGCAAACTCAATAACCTTGAAAAGATTTAGATAAAAACAAAAAACAAAAATAGTGAGCTCTTCACGATTTAGTCCCCCCCCCAAAGGGAATCTCGAATCAGAAAAGAAAATTAAAACAAAAACAAAAACAAAAAAATGCTGAAAAAAAGACCATCAGATTTGCCCACTATTCCTGCATTTTTCAACAGAAATTTTGTTTTTCCAGCTTATATTTAAAATGATGCCGATTCACATGAAGAAAGCAATTTCACAACTTCGCTGACCACCCCAGGTCATGTGGTAAGCAAGTTTTGGGGGTTTATTTTTCAAGGACCAGTTTGGAATAGGAGATGATGGGTTTGATTCCCGTTGCTGACTACCCTGTCCACTGGTTTTCCAATGTTTTTCTTCGACATCCTTACATGAATAGGGGGAGAGGGGATAGTTCCCATTGAAGTCGGCCCTGGACACACCCAGACTCTACTCATCCAACACTACCATGTGCAATAACCGTGCCCGGTTGGGTTTCAACACAAACATCAGAACTTATACTAAATATTTTATATAAGATTGCATCCGCCAAACTTTTATGGGGGGAGGGGGGATCAATTCAAATTTCTGCACTTCCACCAAAAATAAAACAGATAGTAAAAAAAAAAATCGAATAAAATTCCACTAGTTCGCATAAAAGTTAAAATAATATGAGGGTTGTGCCGAAAGTAATGCAAAAGAGGACATAACTTTTTTATTAACTGAGTGGACATAATTTTTTTATTAATGTTCAAGTTGCACATGTTGGTAGAGTAACTCAACATAGTCTCCATCACAAGCGATGCATTTGCATTATCATTGAACCCAACTCTTGAATCCTCTTTGAAAAATTCAGGTGTGGACTGTTGTACCCACTTCTTCACAGCCACTTTCGTCTCATCTGTGCCATCAAATCGTTGTCCCCGGAGACTGTTCTTCATTGGACCGAACAGGTGGAAGTTGGACGATGCCACAGCGTGGCTGTACAGTGGATGGGGGACCACTGACCAGCCTAATTTGCTGATCACCTGATTTGTTCCCAAAGATGTATGTGGTCTCGCATTGTCATGGTGAATGTGGATCCTTTTCAGATTCTTGTTCGTTCTCTTCCTTCTTATGGCTTCTCTAAGCTTCTGGAGTGTCTCAATGTACTGCTTGCTGGTCACGGTACGGCCACATTCCAGAAAATCAAGAATGACACCCTGTCATCCCAAAAAACAGTCACCATGACTTTCTGAGCTGATCGCTGGCTCTTGAACTTCTTAGGCCTTGGTGAAGAGGTGTGACACCATTCCATGGATTGATTCTTTATTCCAATATTCCGGATCATAAAGATACACCAATGTTTCATTCCCTGTCACCAGATCAGAAAAATAACATGTCTTCATTGGCTTCAAACGCTTCCAGCAAATCAGAGCAGACTTCCACACTTCTCTCCTTCAAATCGGGTGTCAACTGCCAAGGTACCCACTTTGCACACACTTTTCAATACCCTAAGTATTCCACCATCTTCTGTATGGCATTGTAACCACAGTCCAGTTGTGCAACAAGCTCACGGATTGTGATTCATTTCTCGGCGCGAATCAATTCCACTCGCTGACTATTCGTGTCACTGGTCACAGATGATGGTTTCCCACTGCGTGGCTTGTCGTCAATGCTGGTTTCCTCTTTTTTAAAACTTCTTTATCCATCTGTGCACATTGCTTTTGTCAATAGTGTCATCTCTGTAAACATTCTGTAGCCTTCTGTGGATGTCGGACAAAGTGCACCCTTCCTTCCTTCGCCAAGAACTCAATGACAGCATGTTGCTTCTGCTTGGAATGCATTATTTACCTGCAATGAAGAAAAATGGTTACTATAGAGGAACAGTTACTGTACCAACATGTGCAACTGAATGACCTCTGTCAGTTAATAAAAAAGTTATGCCCACTTTTGTATTACTTTCGGTACAACACTCGTAATTAAAAATGTTAACTGCAAGTAAAAATATGGATGGCACTGAGAAAAAAGAAAAAATTAAGACCTTCAAGATCTTCATTTTTTGGCAGCATTGTGACATGCTTTTGTCTGTCCATCTTTCCGCTGTTTTACGAAGAAAATATTCTCAAATGTTTATCAACATGAGCGGTATCGGTCCACGAAAGAATTTTTTCAATCAAGCTTTTAGAAGCTCAGATTTTTCTGCAAATACCTACGAAGCAGAAATTAACTCTTACGCCCCTTGGTGGACAAACCATATTTTATAAAAAAAATTAGAAATTACAATCAAAACATTTCCCACCAGGAGCTCTATTTGGTGCAGGAAGAATTTTTCACATCGGAGTTTTAGAAGCAGAGATATCAAGGAAAGCGCAATTTACCTTTACTCCCCCTAGCGGACAGTCAATGAATAACTTGAAAATTTTGAAATTATATGGAAATCATGTCGTGCAGGAAACTCTATCCAACAAAGAAGAAATTTTTTAAATCGGACTATTAGAAGTTAAGATATTGACAAAAATAAGATATGCATTTACACCCCCTGGCGGAGAAACCATGTAATATTTTAAGAAGGAAATATTCTGAAAAGAGATTTATCGATGTAAGTAGTATCAGTGCATGAAAGAATTTTTTCAATTGAGATTTTAGGAGCCCTGATTAGGCTGCAAACATATCAGAAGCAGAAATTAACACTTACGCCCCCTAAGGCCAAACCATTTTGTACCAAAAATTAGAAATTACATGAAAAATATTTTCCATCAGGAGCTGCATCCGCTGCAGAAATTTTTTTTCAAATCGAAGTTTTAGAAGCAGAGATATCGGTAGAAACACAATTTACATTTACGCCCTAGCGGAGAATCTATGCGTAACTTAAAGAAGTGACCATACCTAAAATAGTCTTCGACATAAATAGAATCAAAAGGTGAAAGAATTTTTTCAATCGGCTGTTTAAAAGCAAATATATGGAATAAAATGTATCTTGAATTTGGCATTATCCACATTTACGCTTTCTGGAGGCAAAATTGTGAATGGTGAAAAAAAAAAAAAAAAAAAAACGAAATAAAGGATCACCATTCCCACATTTCAAGCTTCCCAATGCAAAAAGAATTTTTGAAATTGGGCAATTGGTTGCAGATATATGGTGTCCACAGACGGACGGACAAACCGATAACATAAGAGCAATCTTTTTACAAACCACGTGCTAATAAAGGCACACACAAAATGCCTAGCTACCAATCAAAACTAAAGCATGAAAAGACTGCCGGCTTTCTTTCTTCCTTGGCTCCCAGCAGCAGCGCCTCCTCGCTTTAGTTTTCCCCATGGCAGGACTAGATAAAACAAGAAAGATGACACCGAATTTTCGGGTGCAATCAGCATGTCTTTTTAATCCATTCTGACGCAAATTAAATTTATCAAAACTATTCAAAGTCAATGGAACCGATATGGAAACCAATGGTATCTGACGGAAGAAAGAAGTTTTTCAATCGGGTTTTTAATCCCTCAGATATTGCTGTAAACGCAATCATGAGCTTATGCCTTCTGGTTGCAGACTTGTGAGTTAAGAAAAATATGAATTTATATGAGAAGCATTTTGCACCAGAAATGCTCTCCAACACAGAAATAATTTTTCAAGTCGGACTCTTAGAAAAAGAGTTATCGATAAAAATAGGATGTTACTTTATGCCCCTTGGTGGGAAAACCATGCATTATTTTAGAAAGAAAGAATTGGCAAAAGGTTTTTCCATATTATCAGTCCAAGAAAAAAAGAAAAAAATTAATCGAGTTTCCAGGAGCCCAGATTTTGCTGCAAATACATCAGAAGCAGAAATTAACACTTATGTCGCCTGGTGGCCAGACCATTCTTTATCAAACATTAGAAATTATAGGAAAAAATATTTTCCATCAGGTGTTGTATGCGATACAGAAAGAATTTTTCAAATCTGAGTTTTAGAAGCAGAAATAATGCAGAAAACGCAATTTTTTTTGTGCTCTCTAGCGGAAAGTCTATGATTTACTTGAAAATTTTGAATTTATAGGAAAAACATTTCGTATCGGAAACACTATCCAACAAAGAAGAAATTTTTCAAATCGGACTCCTAGAAATAAAGATATTGACGAAAATAAGACATACATCTACGCTCCGTGGCATAGAAACCATGCATTATTTTAAGAAGAAAATGTTCCTAAAAGGTTTGTCAACATGAGTAGTATTGGTCCACAAATGACTGTTTTTTTCAATCAAGATTTTAGAAGCTCACATTTTGCTGGAAATACATTAGAAGCGGAAATTAAGACTTACGCCCCATGGCAGAGAAACCATGGAATATTTTAAGAAGAAAATACCCCGAATAGGTTTATTGTTGTAAATGGCATCGGTCCACGAAAGAAATTTTTCAATCGAGATTTTAGAAGCTCAGATTTTATGGCAAATACATCAGAAGCAAAAATTAACACTTACGCCCCCTGGTGGCCAAAGTATTCTTTACCAAAAATTAGAAATTATGTGCAAAAGATGTTTCATCAGGAGCTGTATCCGCTAAAGAAAGCGTTTTTTTCAAATTGGAGTTGTAGAAGAAGAGATATCGGGAAAAACGTAATTTACTTTTACGCCCCTAGCGGAAAATCTATGCGTAATTTGAAAAAGCAACTATTCCTAAAATACTCTTCAACATAAATAGAATCGAAAGATGATAAATTTTTTCAATCGGATGTTTAGAAGCAAATATGTGGAATAAAATGTATTTTTGAATTCGACATCATCTGCATTTACGCCCTCTAGCGGTGAAATTGTACATCGTAAAAAAAACAAAAACGAGATGAATGATCATCATTCGTATATTTCAAGCTTCCCAATGCAAAAAGAATTTTCCAAATCGGACTAATAGTTGCAGGGGTATCGTGTCTACAGACGGACGGACAAACCGATAACATAAGCACGATCTTTTTTTACAAAAGACGTGCTAAAAAAGGAAGAAAACTATTTTTCTGAATTCTTCACGTAACTGGCTGAAATTTGTTCATATACCATAATTGGCTAGGAGATGATGACCTTAAAAATTTCAAGTGAATTGGCAAAAACGTTTTCAAATTAGCCGTAAAATGCCGATTACGAATTCTGGTCATGCCAGCCACATGATAAAGAGCAAATAAAAAAAATATGGCCCGTTTAAAAAGTTTTGAATTGATTTACGGGAAATTTGGAGGGCTCATTCCTATTAGCGATTTATGGTGTTGATAAAAATTTCAGAGATTTTCATGAAAAATCTACGGAGATAAACTTTTGTCATTTTTATCCCACTTGAAAAAATCCTTGAGAGAACCCGCTGGCTGCTGTGGGCGGGGTTACGGGGAGAGGTGCAGTGTGTGCGTCACTGCCTCTTGCCGGAGCAGACTTTCATCGTTACGAAGCTCGCTCTTGCTGCTGCGGTGAGTGGTGAGTCGCGTTTACAACTTGTGACCCCACCCACGTGTGTGTTGAACAGGGATGGGTGTTTGACAAAACAATTTATTTTGTTTCAGGATTTCTTTTTCCATCTGACAAAAAATCCCCTAGATATAAAAAACAACAGCGTACAACTATAGCTAAATTGAAAACAAATACGGGCACACTTAAGAAAAAGGTGAGAATAGTGACAGAATTTTAAAAAAGATAACAAAAAGTGACAAATTTAAAAAAAGGTGACAAATAGTGAGAAAAGTGACTTGCACCGAGGTCTGGGCAAATAAAGTCTGAGTGATAATAAGTTATTATATATTATATATAGAGATGCCACCTAACAACTGAAGTTATCAGTAGTGCACAAGGAGAAAATCAGTAGTTTCGACAATTTTTCAGTAGTCAAACAAAGAAATCAAAATATTTAGATTTAGGTATTTAAAAAAATAAGTGTTTTGTGTAATATCTATAAACTAAATGATGTTTAACAAAATTAACGTTTAACTTACCCATTTACTTGTTGATATTTAACAAAATAAATAATCTTCATAAAAAGATAAACAAAATAATCCCAGTATTTCTTGAAATGCGCACATCATGCTAGACATTTAATTATCTACTAGTTGATAATTGAAACAGCAAAGCAAAATTTAATAACTATAAAATGTAGAGTAAAAGAGAAAAAATAAGGAGCTTCATAGGCAATGACACTTCACTTGATTTTTTTTTTTTTTTTTTTTTGATGAAAGTATACTTCACCATACATGGACATTTTGACTTTTCCCATCAAAAGAGCTTCTAACGTTGAGTCCCTAGATTTGGTCTGAAATTAGTGTGATTCTTTCTCATAATGCTGAAAATTCTTTTGCTTGCTGCATTTGAGTGTGGTATAACAAGAATACCCAGCATAACCTGGAAGAGTATTTTGTATTTACATATATTCCCCATTATAGTCTTTCAAATTAGATATTTGAAATCAAGCTTCATTAGCACGAAAAAATTTCAGAAATTTCTTTTAGACTGTCACTTTGGTATTTTGCAAATTGAATCTTAATTGTAAATGAATTTATGGCACCTCTATTCATAGTGTGCTGTGGAATTAACTTTTTTATGGGTCTTATAGAGGTTATTATTCAAAAAAATTGGTTGTCAAATTTTCGAACTTTTGCCTAGTTCGTCTTCAGGACTAAGTCACTGGAGTAGTTGTTGCCACTCAGTTGGAAGAGTCCAACCGCAATTATCGTTAATTGTGGTACTTCTTCTTGCTATTTCGATCCCTTCTTCTAGTTTCCTCCTTACTAAGTTTGACTGGTGGGCGATTATTTTTACTGAGTCCCAATTTATGGAGTGTCCACTCGCTTGTATACGTCTGTCTAGCCCTGTTCTGTTACTAATGTTCCTAATAGCTGCTTGGTGTTCTTTCATTTGGACTTTAATACTTCTCCCTGTTTCTCCTATATAGCTGAGTCCGCAGTTACAGTTGATGCAATTTTTTCCAGATCATTTTCACAAACTAGTGATGGAAAATGCTGAACAATGTAGAGCAGAGAGTTAAAAGAAGCTTCGGCCCTTTTTTCTATATCAGCAACCTGGGCATGTTTTAGAAATTCATTCTCCAGTGACAGCATCTTAACAATGCAATTGCAAGCTACAACAAAAAAAAAAAATTCTGACACACCTATTAAACTCATCAATATCCTGCTGTGTCATTTTCATTTTGGAAGAATTGAGGTGCATTCTTGTTTTAACACCTATAACCAAATTTTCATTGTCCTTTTGTTTGCTTCTCTTCTTGTAAGCTACATGTGACAAATTTAATTCACCTACATTGTCAATGGCTGTAGATAAAATGAACCTACTATGAGATCCATAAAAAGCTACTGAAGCAAAGGATGCAACTTATGGATAAATGGTGTATCTTGTTGCAAGGTGGCATTTACATTATTAAAGATAGATAAAGTGCTGCTTAAAATAGAACATAAAGTTTTGTTTTGTCATTGCTTAAACAAGCACTAACATTTTTAAATCTCTTATTTTGGATGTCATCCACATCTCTTGCCCCCCCCCCCCCACACACACACACAACTTTCAGCACGTCCCACTGTTCCAAAATATGGTCTAGACAGTCAACTGAAGATAACCATCTTGTACTGGTGTATTTTGGAATTTTATGTGGTTTCCCTTCTTGACCACGAAGATGCTAACATAATTTGTAGCTATGTTTTCTTTGGGAAATTTTATTAAGCAAGAAATAAATGTCTACCAACAGCATCTCTATGTTTATCACATTGCTAAATTCAGATGCAGCCTTTTTGGCAGCAATGTGTGTTAAATGACAGGGGCAGCCCCTCATGACTGTTGATAGATTTTTTTTTCTGTATAAACCCAGAAACACCTTTTACTTTGCCCACCATTGTTCTTGCAGTATTCAAACTACAGGCAATGCAATTTTCCCAAAACACACTCTTTTCTTCAAATTTACTGCATATGGCATTGGAAATTCCCTCACCTGTATTGCCAGTGCAAGTGAGCAATGACATTAACATAGTAACAATCCCCCCCCGTCATTTTCTAGAAAAATGTTGTTAGGAGGGGATATAATTTAATAATTTAGATTCATAACAGTCATTGCTTCCATCTATGCTAATGGAAAATAGCGATGTCAGTGAAGAAACAATGTCTTCCGTAGTTCGTTTAGCCATTGATTTCAGTTACAATAAGCATGAAAAATTTCTGTTCAGGCCGTGACAACTGGACCTCAATGAGATGTTACACTATCTATGAAGGGGAAGGAATACTGCATTAAATTACAGCTCCTGTATAGTTGGGTGAGTGCATAGCTTTCAGCATATATACAAATGTTACTTTGATATAGAATTGTTTTCAATAAAATAAAATGGATTAATGGATTAATTATTCTTACATTGCAAAGTGTGCATGAAATCTTAATTTTTTTGAGATGGAACTTGGCATCAAAAGTGTTACACAAGGATTTTCATATCCTCAGTTATGACAATTCCGCCAATTCACAAAGCCGCTTACATCCAAATAATAAAAAAAAAAAAACATTATATGGTCTAAGCATGTTTTATGCCTTATTCTGTCATCTAGTCGTAGAATGTACAAAAACTGGAATCTTTTGATGGGTTGAAAATGCTGATGTTTTTACAGCATTCCAGCTATTGTTGGTGGAATCTGCAGTTCTATGCTAATTCTATGCTATCACTTTATATGGATTTAAATTAACTGCACAGGAATGAGCAGTGCACATATTCTATAAACATTCCATAACAGATTGGCTTACTGATGACCACCCAGTACCTTTCTGATGTAATGCAATTCTGGTTATTTTAAATTTGTTAAACCACTTTTAAATACACACATGCATGAGTAGGCTTTTTTTTTTTTAATGTGCACTGCTTAAAATCTCAAACCACCATCACTTAAATTCTGCAAAACACTGTTACTTTTTCCACTGTTGACAAAACTTTCAAACTCCACACAGCAAAATACATGGCTCTTTGTTTTCTTATTTCTTCTGCTATCATCATGGTCCCAACAGCTCTTGCTAGAGCTGTTGGGACCATTATGAAACTGCACCTTGTGCAACAGTTTTATGCTACAATGAGGCCTCCACAATGTTTAGCCACAGCAAACTTCTGATACCATTTCTCCATCTTGTTGGCAGCCAGTCATTTTTTCTTCTTCTTTTGATTCCTCCATCCCCTTCCAAAATAGCCTACAGCAGGTAATCGTTTTCTCCCGGCTATGTGTACATAATAATCAAGATTTTGTCTGCTGATTCTTTGATGAAGAATCTTGGCCATCCAGACATGTTTAACATCCATTCATTTGCTCTTTAATCTAAATCGGATATATGAAGCTTTCTTCCATAGCACTACATTTCAAATGAATCAAATTTTTGCCAGTGTCTTTCAGATTCTAGTAATTTTCTTGCTTTAGCTTGTCTTTTCTTAATGTCATTTGAGCAAAACCCAGTTTTGTTAATTTTTGATCTTCAGTCATTCATATTCTTTTACTTCAATTTTTTGTCCATGTATTCGGATTTTAAGCAGGTCATAGTTTACATCAAACTGCATATCCATCCTGAACACAAACACTGTTTCTTTTTCTTTTTTTCAAATAAGTATATGATATTAACAAGTTTGTAGAAAACTTCTGTAAAATAAATATTTAAAAGCATTGTACATTATTTGCAAGTCCTTTATGCTTGTGACCATTTATGCATTTCATATAATCACAAAATAATCAAGAAAGGCTATTTATGTAATAACAGCAACTTCAGGGATAGACGTGCCAACCTTCAAAATCTAAAAATCAGGAGATTTTTTACAGCTCATAAAATCACATGAGCGCTATTTTTTATTGACATTTTTCAGATACAGGAGCAATTTTCCAGTAGTATTATTGGTACATAGCATTTTTTAATGTTTAAAAAGTTATTCTAAATGCAGACTGTATGTTTATATGCAAAATAAAAAGCATAATGAAAATAGTTGTCAACCAGATACAATTAATAGCATTAATAATTAATACAAGATATGTACTTAATTTTTGATACATTATTTAATCATAATTCATCTTTATCCTTATTTAGTAAATGTACAGTAGCCAATTTAGCTCTCTTTAACAAAGATCTACAAAAGTTTTGTTCAAAGCATTTTTCTTTCATTCTGGACTTAACTGTCAACAGTTTTTCCAGTGTTTGGAATAGAGAGAGAGAGAGAGAGGTATCTGTCAAAACCAAATGTGGAAGTGTCAAGCTTTCTTCTTGGTTGGAGGTTTAACGACCACAGTGAGCACCTCAGTGGGCTATGAGCAGTCGCCCATCCCTAATTTAGGGCCACTGGTTCCAGGGAAGGGAGAGAGCCAGTGCCGTAATACAAATACAACATCATACTTGCCAACTTTGGAAAATGTGCATCAGTAAAACTTTTGCGTGAACGCCATTTACCACAAAACAAAACATAATTATATTAAAAAATATACAGTAAAAATTTCTGCATATGTCACAGTAACTAAACTAATATTATATGTGTTTAAAATAATAATTTAAAAAACCATAAAATAAAATCTTAATTTTGTTCAATGTTAGCCTTGCAAACCTGTGGTGTTTCAATACTAAATTAAAATTTTCATTTGCTGATATCTTTGTTTCCCCTCCAATTTCTTTATTATCGTCTTTTTTTTTTAATGCCCTTGGATGATAATTTTATCCATCATGAATTCATGACAGCTTTCACTATTTTAGACAAAAAATGAACAGTGACAGGGAGGGACTTTGAAAATATAAATACTTTTGAACACCATGCATCAATTTTTACAAATTTTTCAGCTACGTCACTTTCGTTTTCGGACACCCCCCCCCCCCCTTTAACTGAAATGCAAAACTTTGGGGGGGGGGGTATTTAAGAATACAGGATACATGTTCTGATCATCATGGGGGGGGGGTGTGAGAGATTACAGTTACTGGGAATATCTTTGCTACGTCCGATTTCCGTTTTCAGACATTTTCCCTCCATTTTCAAGTTGAAATGCAAAAATTTATGAAATAAAATGATATTTAACAACAATACTAGGCAGAGGAAACATCACGCGAAAAATAAAATTACGATTACAGGAGAAATCTTTACTGCGTCTAACTTCCGTTTCCGAAAGTTTTGAAAAATGAAACTTCCTCTTTCGGAAGTTTAGAAAGTTTCCGGCGGAAAACATCCTCCACCACTACTAATTGTCCCAAAATTTTTATTCGGTCATGCATCGATCTCGTGGATAACTCAAATTATGATGGAAAAGGAGAAATTCCTTGAAGCCGTTGCACTCTCATGTCTAAAGATTACAGCGAAATTTTTTCGCTCTCAAATTTCCGTTTTCAGAAATTTTTCCTCCATTTTCCAATTGAAATACAAATATTTACGGAATAAAATGATATATAACAACAATACTAGACAGAGGCAACATCACAGGAAAAAGAAATTACAATTACGGAAAAATCTTTATTTCGTTTACTTCCGTCTTTGAAAGACAAAATACCGTCCCGATGCGTATTTTTACGAATTGGTAAAATTCTTTGATGAGTAGCTTTACGCGCCAAGAAAAATTCATGATGCGTATTTTTACATGTCGACAAAAATTCTCGATGCATATTTTTACACCCCGATAAAAATTCCAAACGTTTACTTTTGCGCGGCGAGAAAAATTCTCGATGCATATTTTTACGCCCCGATAAAAATTCCAAACGTTTACTTTTGTGCGCCGAGAAAAATTCCAGATGCGTAGTTTTACGCGTTCATGCAATTTCAATGCGTACTAGACGCGTAATTAGATTATGCGTTTTGGAGAACTCTGGTCAGCACGTCACTTGAGCACTCCTGTGGAGAGAGAGAGAGAGCTACCACACAACACCGCGAAGCAAAGCAATCGTTATACTTGACGGCTCCGCATGAAGCCAGCAAGTCAAAGATGACATCATCGCGTAACACAACACTTGTAAGGTCCAGAAGAAAATCTAAATGGATGGTTGCAGGGGATTGAAATATTTCGATTGAGCAATTGAAATATTAAAAAATCCGTAAAAAAATACTTCTATCCATAAATCAGTAAAATTAAGCAGAAATCAGTAAATTTTACGAATAATCCGCAAAAGTTAGCAAGTATGCAACATCCATGCCCCACTGTGGTTCGAACCCGGACCCACCTCGGACAATTTGTCGAAAGCCGGCACTCAGTTTCATAACTTTATTATGCAGCAAAGACAATAACAGCTAATATGTAAAGAAGAAACAAATTGCCAAAGATATGACATAAAATAAAACATCAAAAACCACGAAAGTGGCGTAATACAAAAGGAAAAATCTCCCTCAAAAAGTAAGCAAAAGGAATCAGAAAAAAAAAAAATCACAAACTAAGTGTACACAAAATGCTACAATAGAAGATAAAACAAAGCTGACAATAACAGATTTGCAATTAGAGGTGAACAAAGGAGCAAATTAATCTTCTACAAAATGTGATGAAGAAGGGAAAGGAGACAAACATGGTGCAAAACAAGAAATAAAAATCTCCACAGTAAAGCAAAACTGAAAAGCACTCCACAAAACTCTGAAGAAAACATAAACAGAGCTTGTAGCTAAGAGCAGGGGGACGTGAAACAATAAGTAGGTCACAGTTGGTGCGCAAGTGTGTTTGTAACCAACATAAAATAGACCACTGCACCACCGGGGGTGGCTTTCATTTTGCAGATATGAGGAGAGGAAAAGTACGACACTGATGACTATACATGCCGTCTTGCATTGACGCAGAAAGGAAAAGATTTCACAAGCGGTTCGAAATCTTTTTCTTCTGCGTCGATCCAAGGCGGTGTTTGATGGAATTTCGACCGTCATAACAGCTAATTATCGCCGAAAATCAGGAGAATTTGACATTTATCCAGAGGGCAGGAGGAATGGCTGAAAATCCGGAGTCTCCCGCCTAAATCTGGAGAGTTGGCACGTCTGCAGGGATAACAAACTTTGCATTCTTGCTAAAACTTTTGTAATATAAATTAAAGGAACGAATTAAATAGTCAGACTTTCAAGAAGATATTAGCCTTGATCCAACTGGAACTGATTTAGGTGATGGATTTTTTTTTTCAACTACAAGAACAGACTTTTAAATTTTGGGGGCTATCATATGCATTCAGCACATATAAGATGTTAAAAGACATTCTTCTGCCTCCTTATCTATTCTTACTCTACATGACACCTTTGTTCTGCCAGATAAAAAAAACATCTAGCTCCTTCTGTAAAGAAAAAAAAAAAAAACACTTGTTTACTATTGCAATAAAATTTCAACTTCAAAAGAAGTGAGTTTTTCTTGACAAAAAAAAAAAAAAATTCACCAGAGAAACTGCAATCTTTGCTTCAGACCGTACTAAAAAGTATGGTCATGGCTAATGTCTAGTTAGAAGTTTTTATGCAAATTTGCATAATTGATGTAATGAAATTTTAAAGTGAATACAAGCTATGTGGCGTCTTTAGTGGAAACAGAGCATTTTCTCATTATGAGGAAGGCACTATAGTCCAGTCCCTGGCCCTAAGACCCGTCGGAATTTTGAGGTGGACGAGTTTTCTCTTCAGATCCTGTTAGGGCATGCCCAAAGAAAGGATAAAATCTTGGGTAGACATCTGGCAACCCGGGCATAAATTTTATAGGACGCCATTTTGTTTTGGGCATATTTGCACATTAGTTAGTATTGAATTTCATAATTTTCTGTTCTTTCCAGTATGCCTATACAAAATATAACATTTCCTATAAAGACTATAAAATTTCCTACAAGACTATTTAACCAGTAATAAAACAAGTTTATGAAAATCTAACCATTTTTTCTATTTTATTTAGCAATTTCTTGAAAGGATACTTATATTTATCTACACAAAAAATTTAACTGATGTGAATTTTGTTGGTTTCAGACTGAATAAATGAAATGGAGGATAACAAGCAACTTGTTGGCCTACATCTGTGCCGAGTGAGTGGAACTTCAATAAATGCGGACATTTCAAAATTTATTTTATGCCAAAAACACAACAAAAAGAAGACAACAACTACAACAGAAGGAAGACAAAAATCTTGGCTGCTGCTGAAATACGACAAGGTGATGCTTTTAAACATATCAGTCTCCTTGGGCGTGATTCGGAGTTCATGTACCATTGTTCAAATGCATGTTATAAATCTTGCACACTAAAGAAAACTTTGCTTCAGAAAACGAGAAAAAATGAAGCCAAACAACTGGAAGAATCAAGTGAAGACCCACTCCTTGATTCAGCAATATCATCACACAAAAAAATTAAGTGTTCATGTTGTTTGTCGTAACCAGCCATCACCTAATAAGGTGGAGCCTACAAAACTTCCATATATTATTTGTGGAAAGTAGAAACACAGGAACATCAGAGAAAAATATAGAATGAGTGAAACCAGTCGGGCTACAACATGTCTTGCAGCCACTCTGTTATTCAAGGATGATGTATACATCAGAACTTGTGATCTTGAAGATCAATTGGCTTTGTTTGGAACAGATTTATACTACCACAAGTTCTGTCTTGAAGAGTATCTACAAAGGTATAGAAAACAAAATAAGCCAAAGAATAAACAAATGCAAACCAAAGGCCAAAGAACAGAGGATATTGAACCACTTCTTCAAGACATTCTGGATCATGACTATGGTCTAACACTTAGTGAGATTCGTGATTATACCACCAAACAGCCTGGAGAACAGTCGATTACAAATACAGAGGTATAATTGTACATTATAAAAATATCTGGGGATAACATTCAGTTCTGCAAACCACCACGAAACAATCAGTCCCAGCTTGCTTATTCATCAAAACTCCCTGTTGATCAAGTAGCAGAGAAGCTATGATCTGTAGACTGTGTTAGGGAGGCTGGCAAAATGATTAGACAATCGCTCCTGGAAACAGATTTCAGCTTTGACGATGAGTTTGGGGACGCAAACCAGCTAGAAAAATCTTGGGTAAAAATGCCAAACCCACATCCACTAATTGATTTCTTGTCCCATGTAATTAATTTTGATAAACTAACTATCCTTTTCCACATTAATGATAACAGTCAACCATATACGACTTCAGGTGAAGTAGAAGAAGAAGAAACAGACAATGATGAAATTGGTGAGGCCAGTGAGAAAACAGAAACTGCTATAACACGCAGAATCAAACCCCTTTTTCAGATATTGTTCTACAACGTTCATAAGGGAAGAAAAAGACTCCTCTGCATCTGATGACTGGCCATTCAATTCATGAGAAGTGTAAGAGCAAGCAGCTTATCACATTATTCAACAAAGCTGGATTGTCAGTCAGCTACAATGAGATCATAGAATCCCGTCGTAACTTTGCACAGTACACAATAAAGTCATGTTCGGTGAGCCCTGCCCTTCCTAGTCATTTTATCAGAAGCAACTTTGCCGTACGTGCGATGGGTAATTTTGACCATGAACAGGCAAGCCTTTGAGGTCTCCGGGGAACCCATGATACTGTTATGATCTTATTTCAGGAAGCTTCGAGCATAATCCCCAGTAAGCCAAAGCTTTCAGGAGTGGGTCATAATAAACTTGGAAAAGGTCTGTTGCTCTTCTCCCATGTCAGCAGGTTAGAAATTTTAGCAAGCCATCTACACCAGTGAACATTCCACCAGATTTCAAAATCACTGAAGAGGTTAACATTTAACCATGTGTGACGAGATCAAGAAAAAAGCGACAGTGATAATTATGTTGCAAAGTTTTGGAGGATTAACAAACCAAAGTGCATTGGCATAGTCTGGCATTCATGCTATCATCTCATAGGCAAATCTTTCATTACAGCATGTTGATTTTCTCCCAATACTGCCTTACCCAGTGACAGAATATGATTGTGTATTCATGTACGAAGAACTTTCAAAGCTTGCTTTTATATCTCGATCCACAAGTACTGCCAGTTGCATGTGATGATCCCCACGACATTAAACTTTCCATTTGTTCTTCAAATAACAAAATGACCTTTTTTGAACCGGTCAAATACATCAGGATAAGGAGTCTCAAAGTTAAGCATTTGCTCGAAGAACAGTGAACCCCATCTCAAATAGTTGACTATCAAAACTTTGAAAGATTGGAAGGACTTCCTACACTGTTTGAATGTAGAGGTTCCAGGTCCCCTCCCTGTCAGCTGTTATGAGGTTCTTCAAAAGACTTATCAGATGCAAGAATCCCTCCAGGTATTTGTACTGCTCAGAATTCTTAACTTGCTCCTGTATGAAAACATTCAACGATTTCAGTGTTTCTACTGATGTTGCGATCAGCTCTTGGAACTTGACTTGTGCTTCTTCCATTGTTGAGTATTGCATAGAGTTGAGCACATCCCCAATCTGTGTAGCTAATTTGTCATCGTCCTCAATTGTACTCAAAAATGCTTTCCATTTAAGCCTTTCTATCACTTCTGCTAACATAAACATTCCTTTTACTGACCTTACATAATTGCTACCTTTGAGGACACTCTCTACTACTTTTGGGACAAACACATGGTTTTCAATGAAGACGTTTCCTAACCTGCTGCCCTTTATGTATTTTCCAATACATGATTTTAGTCATATGGGAGGATCCCAGGAGTTGCACAAAGTCTGAGAATTCACTTGTAATCAACTGAATTTCTGCGGTAATCACGATTTCTGCGGCAATCATGTAAGGTCAGTAAAAGGAATGTTTATGCTAGCAGAAATGATAGAGAGGCTTAAATGAAAAGCATTTTTGAGTACAATTGAGGACGATGACGAATTAGCTACACAAATTGGGGATGTGGCTCAACTCTATGCGATACTCAACAATGGAAGAAGCACAACTCAAGTTCCAAGAGCTGATCACATCATCAGTAGAAACACTGAAATCATTGAATGTTTTGATACAGGAGCAAGTTAAGAATTCTGAGCAGTGCAAATACCTGGAGGGATTCTTGCATCTGATAAGTCTTTTGAAGAACCTCATAACAGCTGACAGGGAGGGGACCTGGAACCTCTACATCCAAACAGTGTAGGAAGTCCTTCCAATCTTTCAAATTTTTGATAGTCAACTATTTGAGATGGGGTTCACTGTTCTTCGAGCAAATGCTTAACCTTGAAACTCCTTATCCTGATGTATTTGACCGGTTCAAAAAAGGTCATTTTGTTGTTCAAAGAACAAATGGAAAGTTTAATGTCGTGGGGATCGCATGCCTGCAATAAACCACTCTCAGAAGTCAGCCAGAGGAATAATTGGATAAACAAAAAGGAAGGAATACATTGCTGAATGGGAGCTTGCTTACCACGAAGTCCTTCTCATAAGAAAAACATTTCAAAGGCTGCTGAACATTACGCCAGTTGACTATGAGCTGATAATGAATCATGAGTTAACAGGAATCCTCGGAAATAGAATGGAAGCCAACATCGAACAGACGCTCCAGTATGTTGAAATCAGAAAAAACTCATAACTTGTAAAAGGTGAAGTTAGGCTTCACAACATTCTAACGATTGAATGTGTCCCAGCATTGAATGCTACGAAGATGCTCCAATTTTTTATGACAGCACATGACGTGTTCTTCATGTTTCAAGAGGAAAGATTTATAACACGCTCAAAATCACTAACAGCGCCTACTCATCAGCAACTGCTACCCTCTTTTCTAAGTGTAGCACAACCTGATATGCAGACAAAAAAGCAAACAGTGAAATTGCAGATTCAGAGAAAAATTGATATTGCCAGGAGAGAGGAATGACGATGACAGAAATTCTAACCTACGATTTTTCACTTTCTGCCTTATTAGATGAGAATGGTGCTACTAACAAACCCATGAAGTCTCAACTCACATCTGAGTTGACCAAAAAATTAGATACTCCTGACAGAAATTTCCAAAAACAGCATACCCTGAAAACCAATGTGGTTGTTGATGTCATGAATCAGTTTCGAAGGTTGCCAGTTAAGGGAAATGACACATTTGAAGATGTTTACAATCTTTGACAGTAATGTTAATAATGTTTGTAAATTCAATCGTGTGGACTATGTTTTTGACAGCTACCTTCAATCGTCAATCAAAAATGCTGAGAGAGAAAGAAGATCTTCTGTGCAACCACTACAGTTGACATCTATTGCCACCACTAAGAAGCTTCCTGTACAGGTGGAAGGATTTTGAGTATCAGCTGACAACAAAATTCTGATTCAAGATGCCCTGAGAGAATTTTTGAAGACGGTATCAGCTAATCGACAATGGGAAACTATCCTCAGCTGTGTGTTGCTTGAAAGTGGACCTGCTCCCACCTTAGCAATAAAAGATGGAAGCTTCAAACAAATAAAGGAACCTTCTAGTAACTGTTGAGGAGGCCAACTTGCTTATTAGTCCTCATGTTTTCCATGCTGTTAAAGAAGGTTTACAGCGTATCATTGTGCTTTCAAGTCACACAGATGTTTTTGTAATACTCACTCATTTCTACAAGTTTGTTAATGAAAATGGGCTCGGAACTATGGATGAAGAAGTCAGCATCAGACATCATACCAATTCATACTCTTGTGAACAAGACAGGTACTACCATAGACGTCTTTCTTGCTAAACATTTTCTTACCGGCTCTGATGTGACCAGTAAGATAGGCACCAAATTGTTATCACTCAAGGCAGAACCAGAAAAATATCTGCACAACTTTGGTAGATGTTATCCTCCAAGTACTCAATCCTTTAAGCTAGTTGAGGAGTACTTGGTGAAGGCTTTAAAACCAGGCGCCATGTGCAAGACATTTGATGCACTTCGATTTGGAATAATGACCAAAGCTGGCATTCCAAACTTACAAGGCTTCCTTTGCACAAGCTCTTCATTACAAGATCACCCGAAAAGAAAATTTTACATGGTATACTTGTGCTCTACAGTGTTAATGATGGACGACCCATTAGCCCCAACTGATTTTGGATGGATAATCAATGCTGATCACTAATCATTCTCGCCAGACCCTAGTACTTGCAAAAGCTGTCATATAAAACGATGTAGGTGCCGCAGAAACAATATTTCTTGTACGTCCTTTTGCAAATAAAACATGTCTTGTGACATTTAGAAATATCTATAAAATATTTAATATGACCATTTAACACTGTGTATAATTTGTGATTCTTTATGTGTCGTCATTTAATAGTGATACTTCAATACATTATTATCTATTCCTATCTTGTATGGTTTTTACAGTTTTTTTTTGTTGTTGTTTTATTTTCTCCTTCAATATTTGCAGCAAAGGGTCCCAAAGGGAAAAAAATAGTCTTATCTTATAGGACATTTTATGAGGAATCCAAAACACATGTCGTGTTTCGTGTAGGTATACTGAAAAGAACAGAAAATAATGAAATTCAATACTAACTAGTGCGCGTATAGGCCCAAAACAAAATAGCGTCCTATAAAATTTATGCCTGGGTTGCCAGATGTCTACCCAAGATTTTATCCTTCTTTTAGGCATGCTGTAGCAGGATCTGAAGAGAAAACTCGTCCACCTCAAATTCCAACGAGTCTTATGGCCGGGGACTGTATGACTAATGCTGTTTACTTTTTCAGTGCAGTCATATTAAGATTCCTGGTAGCTGAATTGTTACAAATTATCACTGCACAGCATCTGATGTCATAACATTAGGATTTTCTGTCATGCATTGCAGCAATTTAACAGACTCAAGATGAAAACAACATGCTACCTAATACAAACATGGAAGAGTGATAACACCAGTTGAGTAGGATATTCAATATGAATTTCCAGGAACATTTGTTTTTTCAACTAAACATAGCTATTATAAATGCTTTCACTATTATTTTATATTTATGAATGAATTTTCTTAAGTAAAAACATTCACATCATATTTACTTACCTGAATGTGTTTTGGCTCTCTTTTTTTCGATCATACCAAAAACCATAAACCATCCACATGCGTATCAGTTCTAAAGGTGACTGGGATCCAAACCTATCTCTCACTGGCATGTTGAAATCATCCATAAAAGCAATTAATTTTTTGCCATTAGGTGGTATATAAATACCACGAGTTTTCTTTTGCAAGCGACCATCAATAACATTCTGTACCATCAATGATGTAATCTATGAAAATAAACATGGCTTGAGAGTTGAATATGTCATTTGACTAAGCACTTTTAATATTTTTCATGGTTATTGTGCATTTTATCTCTAATCAGATACAATCCATTAGGAGAATGAAAACAACTAAATAGATTTTTTGTGCATTACACAAACAAATTAAGGCAGAAGTTCAGTGGCAGGACATTTTGAAAGGTGCTGAAGTATGCAAGAAGCAGTTTTACCTAAGTTTTGCATGTAATGCACAGTAGCATTTGGATGTATATAAATCAAAATAAAAAAAAACATCAAAAAGAGAATTACTGCAAGTATAACACACCATTTTTGATAATTTTGTGTGATGAAATTGACTGCCTGTAAATAGAAAAGGTGCAAGACTTCATAAGACAATAATCTGGATCTCTGTACAGATGTACACAGGATCATACAAGATCTGCTGAGCCAATGCTTGCCAATGGGCATCTTTTTCAAGGCTTGAGAACAACATCCAGACTAAAACTGTAAAATGTAAATAGAATGTTCTAATACAAGATCTGCCAAGCAAAAGCTTGGCAGATTTTGTATGATCCCATATACATTTGTATAAAGACCAAGATTAATGTCTTATAAAGTCTTGCACTTTTTCTATTTAACTCTGGTGTATCCACACTATTTTGTTATTGTCTCTAAGCAAACAAAGCAGTCTTTGTCCTTTTCCTTTCCCAGTAGGTCACTACATTTAGAAGTCAGAAGTTGATCACTATTAGTTTTTACTGTCAGAAATGCTCATGTCCTTTCTGATATATCTGAACATGCTGCTAAAATCTTTGTTTCAGTGCTTTCAAACATAAATACCCAATCTCCTGCATTTATGGGAATCCAACTTTTCAAGTTTGATTCCCATAAATGCTTTCAAACTATAAATACCTCTTTACTTCTTCTTCAGTGAAAAAATGACAAAGAGAATCACACACCCTAAATCAAGAGAAAAACAGGACTCTCAATAAATTTTCTGTGATTTGCTTTCAAGAAATCAACTACATTTTTACTTCTTTACCACAAATTAAAAATTATAGGATGGTTTAAAGTTTATCAGGAGAATATAGATGGCACAAATGTCATTATCCTAATTTCACATCTGATTTTCAGAAATACCAACATGATGTTGAAGCATGTTGTTAATTTATACCTATCAAGCACACATAAAAAAATGACACTGAATTCTCCGGTATAATGAGCACATCTTTTAAATCCTTTTCAAATACTAAAATGAAAAAAAAAAAAAAAAAAAAAAGAGATTCAAAGCAGAATTTAAAAAACAAATCAGACAAAAGAGAACACATTTATGCCTCTCAAAGAAAACCTGTACATAATGTAAATTGCTTAGTGCAAGCTGTGTTCTTTATAGCATATTAAACTGGTTGCAAAAAAAAAAAATATCAACAGGATTTCTACACAATCAGAAAAGCACCCACAAATAGAAACAGATACTTTCACGCCACTAGTGACTGAAATGTACACTACAAAAAATCACAAACAGTGCACAAAGCATTTCTCATAACAGAAGATATCCAAAGCAAAGGGGATTTCTCGAATTGGGTTCTTAGAAAAGGAGATATAGTTTCATTGTGGCATAAATAGTAATGAGCACTTACACTTCATAGTGGCAAAAAAGTGTGGTACAAAAATTGGCAAATATATGAAAATATCCCTTGCTGAAAATGCTATCATTAGCAAAAATAATTTTCAAACAGACTTTTTGAAGCAGATATATCATTGTTACAGAGATTTACATTAACAGTCTCAATAGCAGAAAACTAAGCATTTTTTGAGAAAAAGTACATGTAAATGTTTACTGCAGTGAGTGGCATCTGACTGAAAAAGAATTTTTCCCGTTAAAATTGTAGAAGTGAAGAAATGAATGCAGAAATATTAAAAACAGAAATATCCATTTGCACTTCCTAGTGGCAAAACATTTTGTCACACAATATTGTAAAACGCATCTAAAATATGCATCATTGTGACTTCCAGCAAATACAAAAATAACTTTTCAAATCTGATTTTCAGAAATACAGTGTATATTTACTTCCCCTTGTGGTAACACCATATATTTTTTAAGTAGAAACTGTCTGTAAAATGGCCTTTATGGTGAAAGTTACCAGAAGGTAAAAATAATTTTTTGAATCAGTTTTTTTAAGCAATTGTATAGAGTAAAATATACTTTGAATTTAATAGCATCATGTGCACTTACACCCCTAGTGGCATAGTTATGTGTCAGAAAAAGACCAAAATGCATGGACTGTTGTTTTCACAGGTCAGGTTTCCGACTGCAAAAAGATTTTTTTACATATTGGACTAATAGTTGCAGATTATTTGATGTAGATGTAACTTTCAAAGTAATGAAAAAAGAGCCTTCCTTTCAGCAGGCTGTTATCTTGAGAGCTTGTTTGATAACAAAAGAAACACTCAAGGTATCACAAATCGTCTACATTCACCATCCGCACAGACATGCGGTGTTTTTAATCAAACACTGTAATTCCCAAAGGAAATGGAACTTGAACTTTTAGTTATCATTTCGTAGCATTTTTAGAAATGAAATGTCCGAAGCATCTCAAATTCTTCTAAAATTTAAAAACCTGGATCTGTGGGTTTGGAATGTGACAAAACCCGGAATTCCGGGCTACACCCAGATTACAAACAGGTCTGAGATATGCTGTCCACAGATCGACAGACAGACTTGGTGATACTATAAGCACATACTTTTTTTTTTTTTCAAAAGACATGCTAAATATAGAAAAGAAGATAAGAAAAGCTGATCTGTAATGCACTTTCTCCATTTATTTCTATTGCAGGAATTCCTGCTTTTAATGCTTTATCATGTCATTATTCATTAATGGCTGATTTTACATCTTGAATCCACAATGTTTTAGTCCTCCTCATAAGTGTGCATCTCAGTGCCACAAAATGAAATAATTGTCACAGAAATCTTTGATTTTTCAAATGAAACTCTGTCCAAACCATCTCAGCACATCCCCATTAACTTTCACTGAAGAAGTACCCAGCTCAGTTTTAATGTCTACATTACTTTTTCAGCTATTGAATCCACATATTTCCCACTGATATTCCCCTGCCATTTGCAATTCTGCATCTCCTAAACAGTCCATCACTTTTCACTTAATTATAATTCCTGTAAGAGAGGGAAGTTCAGAATACTGTTTTACAGTTTTGTTCTGTGGCCAACCTCTTTAATCTAATAAATGAAGACATTAATTTAATAAAATTATTACCATTAAAACCTGATTAATGAAGACATTTGTGTGTCAACCTAACAAGATGCCACCACAAACCAGCATGCTACCACCAACATAAGTGCACTTTTCACAGGTCAAAGAGGGTTGATAATGTCTCCCTTATTCTCTCCAGATCAGAGCACATTTGGAATCGCTCTGCACAGCAAATCTGGAATCATTTGTGAAGAGTACTAGCCTCCATTAGTTTTCATTCCAATTGACATTAAGTCTTTTCCAATTCAAATGCTCCACTCCTGCGATTTGGGGTGGGATGCATGCAGAGTGCTAGTTGCCTAACATAAAGACCTCCTTCATGAAGCCTTCTGCACACAGAGGAAGCAAACACCCTGTTTCTCTAACCACAGCAAGGGCAGCCTGCAGCTGTGTTGTGGTAGGCAACCTGTTTCTCTGCACAATTAAATGAAGGTATCAGTCATTCATGGATGTTGTAGCCCTAGGCTTTCATTCATTGTACCTTAAGGAAGCTGATTGCATTTTAAAATTAGTTCAACAGTCTGTGGATCACAGAAAAAATCACATGTAGTCATCTTGCAACTTCCACTGACTTTGGCCTGCTTCTAGTCTTCTCTCCTACTCATTTCATCTGTTAAGGGATGTCTAGCAGCCATTACACCAAATATGTTATCTCAAAATCCTTTCTCTACACTCCTAAAATGATGTGACACACACACACACCTCTTCAACAGCCCCTTTTATGCTGCAACTCATTGCATAAACCAATGCCATTGCCACTCATTTGAATACAACACCCTGATTCCACATTACATTTCACATCATATACCCATGTTTTATGCATTTCCAACTTTTCTTTCACAAAAAATTGCGATTTTTCTGTTTTTTCCTTGCATTATGGAAACCAATGTACTTGCTTAACTACAACCGGAAATAGTGTGAGAGATAAATTAATTATGTCATCTTCAACTCAAAACTGTGGCAATTATATGAAACTTCTAGAAGAAGAAGGGCTTGTCCAGTTCGGCCAAGTCTGCCTCATAAACATAAAATCTGAAATTTGAATATACAAGGCAATTCGTGGTTTCACAATATGAAAGAAAAGGTTTACAAACAGACTTAACTAAATCAAACTATACTGAGCAGTTGATTCCCTTATTAACAATTAGAAGCATAAATGCATGTTCCAGCAGCACAATAACACACAGAGGGAACCATGTGGTCCCACTTTCCTCAAAATAAAAAAATTGATTAATGGAAAATAAAAATAATCATTAATGGAAAGGGCAAAAAGTTTATATTATGATAGTGTTATGAGGTAATTTTTTATTGGGCAGAGGAGTGGGATGAACTTACAAAAGAAACTGGCAAGTAAGGTTATAAATTCTCAAATTCAAATTCTGCCCACATCTTTGGCAAATAATTCTGTTTCAATCATACTTTTATGTCCATGCTTGAATGTGTGAAAGCTATGTATGCTTATAGTGGAGCATGTGTACATGCAAAAGGTGTTTAATCAAAATGTTTTTTTTTTTTTTTTTTTTTTATCAGTGTAGGAGTCTGACAAAGTTGTGTAATGTCACCATGGATGTTCAATGTATTTGTGAATGCATTCATGCATGATGTCAAAATAAACAATATTGGTTTATGCCTTGGTAATTCCCATGTGTGCAAGTTGCTATATACTGGTGATACAGTCCTGTTGGCAGAGAGTAAAAGTGAGTTGCAGAGTATGTTATCCCAGATATATGAAGTTTGTATGAAATTCAAACAGAGTATAAATGTTTATTATCATTACTACGTTAACTGTAGTTATCCTACTGTTACACATGTTCAAAATGTTGACATAGTGGTCGCTTGAGGAGGACACTTTAGGGTTAAGTATCTAAATATATATCTCAATAGTACTCACCCATTTTTGGTTGATAAGCTCGGCAAACACTCTGGATGTGTAGACAGTAAAATGTAGCACTATGTATAGGTAAATCAGTTCACCTCCTCTTCACCATGACAGTTGGAAATGTTGCCAAAAAACAGAAATTTCTTTACAAGGTATAATATGTACAAAGTGAAAATGAAGTGTGAAGTTATACATGAATACTTAAAATTTCATAAAAATGGAACAAGAGAACCTTAATAGGATGAAATGAACAAACTATGCCACCTAAAAGCTCATGATATCATTTAAAATTGAAATCCAGAATATTTGAATGCAATTGAAGAATCCTCACCACCGGGATCACTACCTTACATACAAGTTTCGACACTTGCTCGTGTCTTTATCAATGGAATGTTACGGTGTTCTAACTACTTGGTCTCTGTAGCTCAAATGAGACTGTACTTGTGCATGCACTCTGCCCGTCATGGCCCGTGTCACATACGTCATCGTCACTGTTGTGCTCGCTTTGGTCCTCCTTGCGTTGATCCCTGTCACCATCTACTGCTATGCTATCAATTCTATTGTTGTTGTAATTATGTTTATTTCTTTTAGTTTTATCTTTCTCATTTTCAATATCAAGTAAATATCTCCATGCAAAAGGCATTTCAACTGGTGGATTAATATTACAGCATTTGTCTTTAAATTTTTCGATGGTTAAAACTTCTGCATTTAAAATTTGTTTACGTGTTTTATAAGATGAAATAATTTCAGCATTTTCCCAGTCTGGCTGCAAATTGTTATCTACGCAATACTGTATCAAAGATGTTTTATTATCCTTCATTTTCCAGTTATATAAATGTTCATTCAGTCTTGTACAGAAGCATCTCCTGGTACTTCCTATGTATATTTTTTCTTGAATATTGTCATTATTCGTAGTTGGTATTACATACACGCCAGATCTATCTAAAATAGAAACAATAATGTTGCGAGTTAATATCTTCCCTATATCTATGACTGTTTCTGCAAGATGTATATTGTTGTTTTTGCATTCTCTTTTAAGTACATCACTTAAAGGAGGCATCAAAGGGAATGGTTTATATGTATTTAGTTCTTTATTCTTCATACTGGATTTTTCTTGCTGATTTTTATATTTTTGTATATAAAATCTACCAATCTTGCACTATATCCAAAGTTTACAGCAACTTTCTTTATCCATTGTATTTCTTTATTTTCAAGATCAATAGTGACGTATGTGTTATTGCTCATTTTGTATAATAGTCAAAAGCTGTTTTCCTATATTTCCATGGGTGTGAAGATTCAAAATGAATTATAGAAGGAATATAGGATGGATTTCTATATATGCTATATTCAATATCAGAATTATTTCTACATATTTTAATGTCAAGAAAGTGGATTTCATTATTCGATTCTTTTTCTAATGAAGTTTTAATTGTTGAATAGTAGGTATTAAATGTTTTAACGAATTCTTCAAAACCAACATCAGAATGTGTCCAGAAGATTAGAACATCATCTATATATCATTTATACAAGAGGGGTAAGGCTGTGTTTGGTTGTATAAATAATTGCAATTCAATATTTTGTAGTATTACTTCAGCCAGAAGGCCCGAAAGAGGAGAACCCATGGGTGCCCCATAAGTTTGTTTGTAAATACTATCATTAAAGGTGAAATAATTATTATTGGTTACAAATTCCAATGTAGAAATAATGCTCTTTCGTTCTTTATCTTCATGAATTACCATTAGCAGTCGATTGTTGATTATTTCAATTGCTTCTTTAGTAGGTGTATTTGGATACAAGGCAACTATATCCATGCTTTACATGGTGTAATTATTAATATTTACTTTGATACAGTATTGCGTAGATAACAATTTGCAGCCAGGCTGGGAAAAATGCTGAAATTATTTGATCTTATAAAACACGTAAACAAATTTTAAATACAGAAGTTTTAACCATCAAAAAATTTAAAGACAAATGCTGTAATATTAATCCACCAGTTGAAATGCCTTTTGCATGGAGATATTTACTTGATATTGAAAATGAGAAAGATAAAACTAAAAGAAATAAACATAATTACAACAACAATAGAATTGATAGCATAGCAATAGATGGTGACAGGGATCAACGCAAGGAGGACCAAAGCGAGCACAACAGTGACGATGACGTATGTGACACGGGCCATGACGGGCAGAGTGCATGCACAAGCACAGTCTCATTTGAGCTACAGAGACCAAGTAGTTAGAACACCGTAACATTCCATTGATAAAGACACGAGCAAGTGTCGAAACATGTATGGAAGGTAGTGATCCCGGTGGTGAGGATTCTTCAATTGCATTCAAATATTCTGGATTTCAATTTTAAATGATATCATGAGCTTTTAGGTGGCATAGTTTGTTTATTTTATCCTATTAAGGTTCTCTTGTTCTATTTTTACGAAATTTTAAGTATTCATCTATAACTTCGCACTTCATTTTCACTTTGTACATATTATACCTTGTAAAGAAATTTCTGTTTTTAGGCAATATTTCCAACTGTCATGGTGAAGAGGAGGTGAACTGATTTACCTATACATAGTGCTACATTTTACCGTCTACACATCCAGAGTGTTTGCCGAGCTTATCAACCAAAAATGGGTGAGTACTATTGAGATATATACTTAGATACTTAACCCTAAAGTGCCCTCTTCAGGCGACCACTACGTCAACATTTTGAACGTGTGTAACAGTAGGATAACTACAGTTAATGTAATAATGATAATAATCATTATACCACATAAAAATATTGTTCAAGTAAATAATATATCTTTTTTGAACTCTATATCTAAAGAGTATAAATGTGATGCCAAAATAAATTATAGTGGTTTATGCCTTGGTAACTCCTATGTGTGTAGGTTGCTGTATGCTGGTGATGCATTTCTGTTGGCAGAGAGTAAAAGTTAGTTGCAGAGTATCTTATCCTGAATGTATGAAGTTTATACGAAATTCAGACTGAGTATAAATAAGGGAAACCCCAAAGTTATGGTTTTTGAGCAAGGAACTGTTAGTATTAAATGCATAAATAGTCCAGAGTTAGATCAGATGAATGAGTTTGTTTATTTAGAAAGCAGCACATCTAACAGAGAAAACAGACTGAACAGCAAAATTAGTAGCCAATTGAATTCATCTTTGAAAGTCACAGCTACCTCAGAAGGATTTCACACAACTGATGGGTTCTCAAAAGGTTCTGAATTACTGTGTATGAAAGCATAATTGTTCCTATTGGGACACACAGTAGTGAAATTTGGGTAATGCAGAAGACAGAGGAGTCCTTTGTGTGCTAGAGAGGTGCATTATTTAAGGAGTTTTTGTGGAAGGTTTGTTCTGATCATGTGAAGAATGTAGATGTGTAATATGAAGCAAAATGTTGTTATTAAGTTGGAGACAGATATTCTGAGGTAGTTTGGCCCTGTTGAAATAATGAGTGATGAGATGCTTACTAAAATAATTTATTCAGACCAAGTGGCAGGAAAGAAAGGTAGAAGGCCACGAAAATCGTGGTAGGACCAGCTTCAGGAATGTCTGTATGAGGAAAAGAATGACTATAAAGTACAAAAATATTTATGTGAGACATGTGATGGATCTGATTGATGTTCATTAGAGATGAGATGGGCTGAGCCCAAACCTGCAAGCCCGAGCCGGGATCAGGTAGGTTACGTTAGCATCATCAGTTTCATCTCAGGCTTGGGTGGGATTGGATGGGCTACAAACAGTATCATCAGTTACATCTTGAATCTTGAGATTTTTTTTTTCTTTTTTTTTTTTTTTCTGAGTTTTAGGAAGAGGAATCAATTTTTTTTTGTCTTTTTTTTTCTTTTGCTTCAGTGTCTCTGTGAATCCTAATTGCATGGGAAGGGAATAGATGCATCATTCTACATCACACACATACATACATATCATTAAGCTGTTCTCTGATATCACTGGACAACAATGAAATTGCTTCTGATGGGGAAAGTGTGCAATTATGTATGAAATTAACCCACTGAACACGAATATCGCCATGAAAAACTTTCATTGGCTCTTGTTTCGGAAATACAGCTAATGGAATGTTAAAAATTTGTGATTTTTAGTAAAAAAGTAGGTATAATGAGTAATATTTTTTTTTATGTTACATAAATTTATGTTACATAAATTTATGATAAATATAATAAATGTTAGTAAATGTATATTAAAATGGTACTGAAATAAAAAAATAGTAAGAACATCAGGTTCGTACGGCATTTTCCATACTCTTAGGCACCCTCAGACCAGGAAGTATTGCGTCATTGGGTGAGAAGTCCGGAGTTCCTGCGATATCCGGTGTAGTATTACCCGATGTGATGCAATCCTTTCAATTTTAACAGCCCAATGGTAAAGAGCTCAGTCCATTTGTTTCTTTCCCTTCATTGGTGAGTGTACTCTCATGATAGCAGCCTGTTAAAGTGATCCTTGTATTGTGACATTATGTAGCTATGTAGCGTGCATGTGTGAATAAGGCTGATAACTTTTGCTATATATGTGGTAAAGTGACATTTGCTGCACAGAAAATTCCATCACTCCAGTTGTTAAAAAGGCTTATCATTTGTATTTCGGCTGCAGGATAGGTGACGAGGATAAGGACTGGGCTCCACATGTATGTTGCCACACGTGTGCAACAAATCTGTTACAGTGGCTTAATGGCAAAAGAAAAACGATGGGTTTTGCTGTTCCCATGATTTGGAGGGAGCCCACAAATCACATAAATGACTGTTATTTCTGTATGGTGCCACCAGTGGCTGAAGGTATCACAAAGAAGAAGAAATGGACTGTAGAATATTCAAATATACCTTCTGCTGTACGACCTGTACCTCATTCTGAAGAACTCCTCATTCCCAAGCCTCCGACAAATTTTGTTATCGATTTAGATGAGGTCCAGGAAGACGATTTGTGTAATCCGAAACTGTCAACATCCTGGATTAATGAAGAGATGACGAATATGCATCTTCTGAGTCTATGCCACATAAAATTACATCAGAGGAACTGAACGATCTTGTCCGCGATTTAAATTTAACCAAAGTTAAAGCAGAGCTACTAGCGTCAAGGCTTCATCAATGGAATCTTCTAGAACAAAATGTTCGAGTGAGTTCGTTTCGTATTCGTCACCAACAATTCGAGCAATTCTTCCAAAAAGTGAAAGCTTTGTGTTCTGTTGCAATATTGACGGCCTAATGCAAGGACCAGGAATACAACATATTACGCAAGAATGGCGTCTATCTATAGACTCCTCCAAGTTGAGTCTTAAGATGGTTTTACTGCATAACAGGAATCAGCTACCGTCCATTCCAGTTGCACATGCGGTGCATATGAAAGAGACCTACAACAACCTTAAACAGCTGTTGGACAGACTTAATTACAAAAATTATGGTTGGCTTATCTGTGCTGACCTGAAGGTAGTGTCTCTGTTGATGGGCCTTCAGCAGGGATACACAAAGCACTGCTGTTTTCTTTGTCACTGGGATAGCCGAGCTACATGTCTGTACTACATCGATAGAGACTGGCCTCCTAGGACGTCTTTGACACCTGGACAAATGAATGTTCAGAACCCACCACTGACAGATCCTCAGAAAATCATACTACCCCCTATGCACATAAAACTCGGTCTTGTAAAGCAATTGCTTAAAGCCATGGACAAAACTAAACCAGCGTTCAAGTACTTGCATGACAAATTTCCTCGACTGAGCGAGGCAAAAATAAAAGAGGGAATTTTTGTGGGTCCGCAGATCAGACAGCTCTTTCAAGATTTGCAGTTTGAGGACATGCTTCAGTGTGATGAAAGAGAAGTGTGGAATACCTTTTGTCAAGTATCAACAAACTTCCTGGGGAATTCCAGGGCTGAAAATTACGAAGATCTCATTACCGACCTGCTTGCTCTGTAACAAAAATATGTCTTTAAAACTCCACTTCCTGGATTCTTAATCGGATTTCTTCCCCGGATAACTGTGGAAAATTTAGTGATAAGCATGGTGAACGGTTTCATCAAGATATGGCAGTAATGGAGCAACGATACCAGGGAAAGTGGTCCACTTTGATGCTCGCAGACTATGTTTGGACACTCTTCAGAGATGCCCCTCTGGTGGAATACAACCGAAAGGCAAGGAGAAGTAAAACGACATTAACTGGTAACTGATTTCTATCTATGCATGAAAAACTCATGTACATATCTCAAAACTACATTTAATACAAATGTAAAAAAAAAAAAATAATTACACTATCTATTTTTAATTGTACTATAAAAAATTACACTTTCTGTTTCGGATTGTATTTACTTCAAAAGAAGTGTAATGTAACGCATGTAATATATATACAGTCGAACTTGGTTAAGATGAGCTCGGGTATAACGAGGTCCCGGCTATAGCGAGTAAATGCCAGAAGAAGTTTGGTTTCGTATGCAATTAGTGTTAAATTATCCCGCTTGTTACGAGTATGAACTCTGTTATAGCGAGCAAATTTGCAAGACTTTCAGATTTTTTTTTTTACACCTAGTAAAAATAGCGCAGCATTGTAAGTAAGGTGGCATCAATTAGCCACCTGCTACCCAAAAAGACCGTCTGTGTGTCACCTGCTCCGAGAGAAAATCGGGGAGTGTTTTATGATGTCTTGCATTTCAACCCAAGGGTAGGTGGGGGCGGCATTTTGTGGGGAAAGGTTTTTAGCCTTGCCTTTGCCACTGTTAATGAGAGGGTTCCTGGAATTCTTTTTTTTTTTTTTTTTTTTTTTGATTGGAGGTTTAACGACCACCGTGAGCAACTCAATGGGCTATAAGCAGTCGCCCGTCCCTAATTTAGGGTCACTGGTTCCAGGGAAGGGAGAGAACCAGTGCCGTAAGACAAACACAACATCCATGCCTCACCGGGATTCGAACCCGGACCCCGTTCGGACGAATGATCAGAGGCCATTGCTTAGACCACTGCGCCACCGGGGCGGCATTCCTGGAATTCACTTTCTCTCATTGGCTGCTATGGTCTAACCCCATGCATGTTTTCTTAGTGCATTCAGTATTTCAAATTCGCACAGGACATATTGTAACCTTTTTTAATCAGAAAGTCGCCCGCAGCCCTACTCTTGCGATATCACTTATGCTTTCCCTTCCCCTTTTTTATTAAGTGTGATATTGTGAGCAAAATGGTTGATGTCAAAAGAAAGGCTCTCTCCATCAGGGAGAAAATGGATATTATTCAGGAACTGCAAGACGGCGAGAAAAATTCAGCTGTTTGCAAAAAGAATGGGCTTTCATTGTCTACCATATCTACATTGTGGAAGAACAAAGATGCAGTTTTGTCAACATTTGAAAACAATCTTACAGATTGCAAAAAAATGAAAAAGTGTGAAAAAAATGCTATTGATAAAGCTTTACTTTGTTGGTAGTTCAACGTGATGCTGGTTTTCCCATCATTGGACCGATTTTAAGAGTGCAAGTGGAAAAATTTGCAGTACAGTTCGGTCATGAGAATTTTATATGCAGTAATGAGTGGCTAGATCACTTCAAGAACAGACACAATATTGTTTACGCAAAAATGTCAGGGGAATCAGTATCTGCGGATACAGAATCTGTAAGTCAATGGCTAAAAAGCGTTTGGCCCAGCTTCATTTCTGAATTCAGTGAGCAGAACATATTCAGTGCTGATGAAACGGGCATTTTTTACAAGGTAACCCCAGGCATGACTAATTTTTAAAGGCGAGAAATGCATTGGAGGTAAATTGGCAAAGGATCGGCTAACCGTTCTAATTTGTGTGGACATGGCAGGAAATGAAAAAGAAAATTATTGGTGATTGGCAAATCGTTAAAGCCTCGATGTTTTAATAACGTTCAGCATCTCCCGGTTGATTATAAAGCAAACAGAAAGGCGTGGATGACATCAGATATCTTTACGAGATCATTAATGGGATCGTAAACTACGAAAGAAAAACAAACATTTTGCTGTTAACAAACAACTGCCCAGCACATTCCAAAGTAGAAAACTTGACAAATATCAAACTTGTGTTCCTACCACCAAACACAACATCAATTCAACAGCCTATGGACCAAGGGATTATTAGGAGCTTTAAGTGCCATTTTCGGCGATTTCTAACCCTACAATTAATCCAGAAAATGGAGAAGAAGCTAGAAATTAAGATGTCCGTATTGAATGCTGTTCGTCTTATGAGAGAATCTTGGGATAGTGTCACTCCGACAACCATTAAAATTTGTTATAGGAAGGTTGGTCTTCTAAAGGAGACTTAAGTAGAAAGCACTGAAGTGATTGATGACGATTATCTCCCCTGATCAGAATGGTTAAAAAGTAGAGATTTAACAATTGCAATTCTCTTGATGATTTTATCGACATTGACGATACGGTCCTAACAACTGGAATTTTAATGGATGAACAAATTGTGCAAGAAGTCATTGCGGTGAATGAAGAAACTGAAACAGACAGTGAAGGCGAAAACATTACAGAAACACAAGAAGTTGTGACTTACAATCAAGCACAAGATGCCTTGACTAGATTTTATGAAACTAATTCTGGCAATGAGTGTGTGTTCAGTGCATTATCAGTTGTTAAGCGTAATCTGATGGGTTTTCGGGTGTAGTCAAGGACAACGCAGCTGAAATTAACCAAATTGTTTCATACGAAATAAAAAGAATATGTGCTTTGGGCAGATAGTACTGTACCTGTGCTTAATTTTATCTAAGTACTGTATGGTACAAAAATTACAATACTGTATAGTACATTTTGTATTTCATACGGTACATATGTAGTTTACATGTCCGTTATTCAAAAATTTCAACTTAATCTGCATCACATCATATGTACTTACATATGTATGTACTACAGTATGTATAATGGTACGTATAGTTCCGTGTGTATGTAGTACTGTATGTACGCATTTTTCAAAAATTCCACAACTAACCGAAATATTGTACGGTAATTTCAACTAAACGTAAGTACTATGTATTTCTCAACATTAAACATTGTATGTACTATATTTGATAACAAAATTTATTTTTTGAATGATTTCCTTGATATTTTGGGTCTTTCCCGGATAATACGAGTAACGGCTATAATGAGCGATTTGTTCTATCCCAAACAGCTCGTCTTAACAGAGTTCGACTGTATATATATTGCAATTGCTAAGGAACACTTGTATGCTATTTCAATGGGAGAGATTTGGTATAAAGGTTGACAGACTGAAATCAAAATGTCCTAAAAACTGATTTAGAATAATAAATTTCCTCATATACACATGGAAAATTTGTTAGAAACACATATTTTGATTATGATTTTTGATTTTGTTTGTTTGAAGCTCTTTAATTAGCAGCATAAACAAATATTTATAAGGGAAGTGCATCAAGAGTTGCAGGCAAATTATATGCTTCTCTTCCATTGAAATAGCATGCACGTGTTCCTGATCAACAGTCAACCAGTGTACCTGCATATTACAAACAAACCGTAGCCAATTCAACTTTTTTATGGTCATATTCTGTTTCAGCACATCGAATTCAATAAGAAATGGCTATTTTTATCTCGGAAGCATGAACTTCATCAAAAATTGTTGTCCAGTGATATTCAGAGGTTACCTCCTGAAAGAAAGACCATCTGACAAATAAACATTTAACTGATAATACATATCCCTAAGGTGTTCTCTGAGGTTAGCTCCACAAAGAAATACAACCACCAGATAAATTTTTAACTGATTATTTACTTACTGTTGCCACATCAAACTTCTCCATTTACAATGATCTTGACACACAACACAGGCTTCAGTGACATCCATTATGACGTACACAAGACCTTCTATACTTCACACTCATAATCTTTTTCTCATTCAGGCACTCCTGAATCTGATCCTCCCATGATTTCCTCGGCCTTCCTCTGCCTAAATATTCTTAGTAAGCATCTCGTCACTCATTCTTTCAACATGGCCAAACCACCTAAGAATATTAGTCTCCACCTTGCTAACAACATTTTGCTTCACATTACACATCTTCATTCCTCACATGATCAGAACATGTCTTCCCGCAAACCCCCGTAAGTAACACATCTCTCCAGCACACAAACAACTCCTGTGTCTCTTCTGTAGTACCCAGGTTTCACTGCCATACATCAGAGTAGGAACAATTACACTTTCATACACAGCCATCCGGGACTCTTTTGAGAATTCATCATTCCTGTGAAAACTTCCTAAAGCCGCTATGACTTTCAATGAAGAATTCACTCACCCACTAATTTTGCAATCTAATTCGTTCTCTCTGTCAAACAAGCTTCCCAAATATACAAACTCATTTACCTGGTCAATCACTGTGCCATTTAGACTTATATTACATTCAGTACTAACAGATCCTTGCTCAAAGACCATAACTTTGGTTATTTTCCTTATTTATACTCAGTTTAAATTCCATACAAACTTTGTACATCCGGAACAACATGCTCTGCAACTCACTTTTGCTCTCTGCCAACAGGACTGTGTCATCAGCATACAGCAATCTGCACACACGGGCATTACCAAGACATAAACCAGTATTGTTCATCTTTGCATCACACATGCATGCATGGATCCATAAATGTATTAAACAGCCATGGTGACATTACACAACCCAGGGATGCCAACCTCTTACAGCATTCATGTGTAGTCCAAGCCATAAAAATGTGTAGTTTTGAGCTTTCATGTGTAGACACAAAAAAAATTACGAAAAAGTATTTTAAGATGTTGTAAATTTACTACAGACTAGACAGTTATAAAAATAACCAGAAAAAAATCAATATTGAGAATTGTATGTGCTGATTTGAGATTTTGATTTAAACAATTGGCGACATACGAAACATCAACAATGGATAAAATTAAAAAGGGTGTTTTACTTACCCTTATTCCTGCTAGAATAAATGACAGGATCCACCCAAATAAGAAATCACAGGTTAGGCATGAACACATGATTTAATATAATATCTCCCGGTTGTACACAAATGATTTATAATAGCAAACTAAATGATTCACCATACTCGTTTCACAACTTCTAATTGACTGACCCTCTCTTTACTAGAGAGGGGAAAAAAAGTCAAAAGTAGAAGTCTGCCATCTATCAATCAGCATGGTCTGAATCAACAAGAATAATATATGAACATGTTTATTCTGCCTGTTTCAGTTGCTGAACAGTTGCATGCTTTGCATTTTGAATTTCTTCTTTTAAAAATTTCCTACCATAACATGGCTCACTGTTATTCAGCATATTGATTTTTTCGACCAATAGTGCATTTAATGTTTCTATGCTTAAACGTGGTCGAAACTCAGTCATATTGTTTTTTACAATGCTGAAAACTCTTTCAGCCCCAGCAGCATTACTGTGCGGCACAACTAAAATTGCTAGCATTATTTTTGGAAGAAAAAAGTACTTCGCTGCCCCATTTCCATCTTTCAATTCTGAAATTTTTGCCCAAGCTATATCCGCATTTGAAGATAGAAAATCACTGTCAAATTGATCTGCTTGATACCTGGAAAATTCCATTTCCAGACTGTCCAAGTCATCATTAGCTACAATTTCAGTGAAAGTATCTACAAAATACTTGACTGAAGAGAAAGAGACTCGTTTCCTTAAATTTGGATCAGCTACTTCAGCACGTTTCAAAACTTCACCACACAAGGGGAACTTTTTGATAGTATATGTACATGCAGCTTCATAAAACTTTCTTACACAACGATAAAAGTTCTTTGCTTCCGTTTCACTAATTTTATTTTCAATTAGATATGCTCTGGTTTTAGCACCAATAACTAAATCTTCGTTTGTTTTTTGATAGCTCAGTTTCAGAAATTTTAGTTTACTTAAGTCATTCGAAAAGTCTGGTACTGCAGAAGGTTTGATAAATCTTACCAATAAAGCAGTAAGAAAAGAATAAAGGTTTCTTCTAACAAGATGGATCATTGGTGCTTCACTTTGTAGTTTAACATTTAATGATGTAAATACAGGTAATGTTGCTTGCAGAAATAACAGATACAACTTTGTATCTGGGGACAGAAGCATCTTTTTCACATTTCTGACTCGGTCATTGTCTTTCAAATCGTCCGACTTTGAGCAAAAAAACTTTATTATAGCATCCCATTGAAATAACATTCTATTTACAGCATCTAACAATGACAGCCACATTGTTGAGACATATTTTAAGAATTTATACGATTTAAGCACACACATTTCTTGACAGTCCAACAGCCTTTTCTTTCTCTTTGAACTTTTGTCAATATAAAAATAAATGTCCAACAGCAGTGATTCAACTTCACAAGTAAGCTCTTTTGCTGATTTTTTAGCACATATGTGAAGCAAATGGCAGATGCAACTTTGGACATAAATGTTAGAGTTTACTTTTTTATGTGTGCAGCTACACCATTCAAATGCCCTAACATGGTGATTGCATTGTCACAACCAAAAGAAATACAATTTTTCCATGGAATTTTTTTCTTCTCCATTTCTTTATCCAGAATACAAAAAATACCATAACTAGTATTATCACTGCATTCCAAGAGAGACAATATTGCAGAAACTATTTTTTGCTTATTTACATCAAAATATCTTACTACAACAGGATATAATTTAGTAGAATTCTGATCACTGCTGCCATCAGTTGCCATTGAAAATGGTGAACTCCTTAATGATAACATAATATCTGAAACAGTTTTTTCAGCCATACATTTTAACACAGCTGTAGTTTTTGTATGAGCACATGAATAAGCTTTTGCGATTTCAGAGTCTGTAAACATATTTTTGAATAACGGCCCAGCATGATCCGCTGCACTCAGTGGCAAATTGTGCTCAACCAGAAATGCAGTAAAAAGCATTTCTGCATTCGTTGTCCTTAGTTCCGAGTCAGTTTTCACCAAGAAAGTAGACAAAGGTTTTGTCTGAGTTATAATTTTACTCATCGATTGATGCTTCTTTGATGCAATATGACGGGTACAATCATAGAAACCACCACGTTTAACAGAAAAACTGCTGTTACACACAGTGCAAAATGCATCATTCGATGACACATCTGATGCACGCAAACATGGCCATTTTTCCGAATACGATGACTTAAATTTCTGATCTGCAATCTTTACCTTTTTTCTTGCTTGTTCAGCCATATTAAAACATGTAATCGCTAAATGTGTTCACAAGTCGCGAAAAAACATGGAAAGCAAGCAGACGCACTTAAGTCATAAAGAAAGAAAAGCACTATAAAATCCAATCCGAAGCTGTACTGTTATGCGAACGACACGGCAGCGCTCCCACGTTGTCCGATTAGAAGATCGTGAAACGTGTGTGCGCACGCATGCAAGATCAACTGATATGCTAAAATAAACCACGTGCTTACTTCAGTGAAAACGCTTCGAATAATACTCCTTAGTACAGAGCGTGCGCACTCGCATTCCTACATGACGCTGCTACCCATCACAGGAGGGTGAAACCAGTTCCAGTCGGTTATTGTGTGTGTGTGTGTGTGTGTGAAGTAGCAAAGAGAAACGGAGACACAGGCGAATGAGTGGGACTGTGACGTAGCCGAGGATCAGCGCGTAACCTCCAGTCTTTAATGCGCAGTTACCAGCCTCGGCAGCGAAGCAGCAGAAGCGCTACCTATCGGCAGTTGCTTCGTTGTAGCAGACGACGCAGGCCAGATACCGAAGTATAGCTGGTAAAACATTGAATAATGAAGATCCTGCATTGCGCTTTTTGACTATTCTTATATGCAACCTGTTATTGAGTTGTCTGAATATGCTAAAGCACTTGGGTCCATGATAAACGCTAAAGGGGTCAGCAAATAACACAAAAATTATGCTAAATAAAGTTAGCGGGGAAAAATGCGGCATCATAGCAACAAAAGCGTAGTATTAGGCATATGATGCGTAGTAAAGCTAAAGAAATGCGTAGTTTCTACGCCAAATGTGTAGAAGTTGGCATCCCTGCACAACCTTGCCTGACTCCTGCTGTGGTGGTTTAAGTGTTTTTTAAGAGAGAGCAATCAGCCATAGGAAAGCAGGGCTGATGCAAGGGAGATAGAGACTTGAGAATTGCACATTCACAGGCATGATAGGATGGTCACAGTGGCAAACTAGAATTACCCTTAGGCACATAAAAAACAAGACAATCTCAAATACCAGAAGAATAAGCAGCAATAACTCAGATGGTAAGGGAAAAGAGGAAAGCTGCTAGTGTTACAATTGAACCATTGAAATGTAATATATAGGAGAGGAAAAACACTGTTGCCCTGGTACAAATTACAATGTAGAGAGTACGTGAAGATATGCAGTTTGACTATGTTGTGAAGAATAGCACTAGGGATGATGGAAGTGTGAACAGGAGCTTTAAGGAAATTCCACAAAGGAAATTATTAGTCTCAGTTCAGTTCAGTTGAGAGAGGGGGGGGAGAAAGGCATTGTTACAGATGAAAGTTCGCTCCCAGTATTTCCAGAGGCCTCTTTATACCAAACATTGTGTAGGAAGCAAAAAACAAAACAAAGCTTTCCGAAAAGCTGTTACTGTCACCTACCATTCAACATTCATCCATTAAATTTCCTGTTTCTTCAACAGCTAAATGATCCTAGTTGAGTTATTCTCTTTATCTATTTGCACAATCTAATATATAAAACACAAAACATCTGTTTGTCCGAAGCAGCAAAAGTTCTCGAACGCCGAACTGTGGTGGCATCGTGAAATTTGCTTAGCTTATTAATTCTGGGATTTCTAGGTCAATGCAACTATTTTAAGATCTCTACATTGCTCCATTCGCGAGTTATGAATTAATTAAGCTGCTAATCAATAAAGTCAGAGTCATTTGCTAAGTCGTTGTTATGCTGTTCCAAATCTGAAAGCATGTGACTGCATTCATCGCTGCGGCACATACACAGGTGTTTCTAATCTTTAAGAACTGTGCATAAAAAAATGCAAAAACGAACTTTGCGAAATCTTAACGAAACGGGCTGAAATTTTTATCAACACCATGAATTGGTAATAAGAGGAATCCCTCAAAATTTCACCGAATCCGGTCACAACATTTTAAAATAGGCATGGAATTTTTAATTCATCGGTTAACAGAAATCAGGGTGGCTACAAAATCATGAACAAAAAATTCCCCGACTTTTCCAGGTTTTCCAGGTGAAAATTCATTTTTTCCCTGACCACGACATACAAATCACAAAAGTTAATGAATACAAAGGCAAATAATAAAAAAAACTTTTTTACTTCTATTTTTACAAATGAAGTCAACTCTTGATAACTCTTAACTTTGATAACACTGAATTTCTGATAACTCAAAAAAAAGTAAAATTCCTTGCAAGTGCCCTACGCACAAAATGAAGTTATGGTCTTGATAAGTCAAAAAAATTTTAGTGGCCAACATGATAACTCAAAATATTGTTTAAAAATAAAAAAAATAGCCCATAAAATGCAAACAAGATAAGGATTTGATACACAACTCATTCATAACAATAGACAACAAAAGCAAACATTCCATGCTGACCACTGTAAACATAGAAAGTGACTTCCCTCTGAAATAATTCTGCCACCACTCAGCCAGGGACAGACTGCAACTACACTCCTTGCAGCACATCTTCAATTTTCACCAATAAGTAATCAAAAAGTCATCTTTAATTAACATTCAAAAAGAATTTCAGACTGGCATCTTTACCATTCGACCTAATAGACAGATGGTGTTCAGTAGCACTTTCTGTTAATTTTATGTTGCATATTCTTGTTCTGAACAAATTCAAGCTTTGTTTCATAAAACTTATTTTTATAAACTTGTGGCTTCAAATCACAAGTTGAACACATTGTCCTTTGCTGATAAAATCAGTTATTAAAGATGTTGAAGGCAGCCAAAAAAAAAAAAAATTGTACAGCATTTTGTAATACTGGAAAGCACAATGTCTACAATTCTAAAGAATAAAAAAGTGATTTATATACCTTTTTTTTTAAAAGGAAGCCTCATCAAAAAAAAAAAAAAAAAAGAAATGTGCAGAGTATTACAATATTTGAGGGATGCTTAATGGAAATGAAATATGTATTCAGTGTAGAGATAAAAATGTGAATTCGACACGTAGAGATAAAAATCAGAATTCCACAATGCTTGACAGACAGGAAATCCAAAAAGCGAACATGCAGTGCACGAACCTCCACTTACCATATGATCATACTCCCTCTAAAATTGCAGTTTACGACAAGATGAGACCAAAGAAGGGGGAAGGGGAGCTGAACATTTTAACTGGTGAAAAATCAAAACAGACAGCAAGAATGCAGACTACTGTTAGTCTGTCTTTTGTTGACTCTGCAACTGCACAGCATCGATTGCTTAATTTTTCTTTCTGCTGCTATCATTCTCTCCCTACTTCATTGTCACTTTTCTTGATTTTTGTCCCCTCTGATAACAACCATCAGCCTGAGGACCATAAGTGCATGATATCAAAGCTTCAACTATTTTAGATAAATGGTATAACTTTGGGAATATTAATACTTTTGAACACCATGCATCAATTTTTACAAATTTTCCAACTTCGTCACTTCCGTTTTCTGGAATTTCCTTCTTCCCTTATCAAGATTAAATGCAAAAACTTATGGGGTGGGGGGATATTTAACAATTCTGGAGAGTGGAAACATAACGGGAGGGAGGGGGGCAATAGCGATTACGGGGATTCCGTCCGACTTTCAGTTTTGGAAATTTTTCTCCTATTTACAAGGTGAAATGCAAAAATTTATGCAGTAAAATATTATTTAAAAATTCTGGACCAATCAAAATAGCGAGAAAAAAATTACTATTACAGAAAAAATCTGAACTCCGTCGACTTTCCGTTTTTTAAAGTTTCGTAAAGATGGTATTCTGTCCTCCGACGAACATCTACCCCTGCACACACAATTCTGTTTACTTATGCATCGATCTCCTGAGTGGCCAACATAATGAAAAAGGCGGAATTTCTCGAATTCGCGGAAGAACCTCAAGCCTGAAGATTAGGAGGCAATTTTTGCAGCGTCTAACTTCCGTTTCCACAAATTCTTGCCTACAGTTTCAAGCTGAAATACGAACATATATGCCATAAAATGATATTTAACAAGAATACTAGACACAAACGCAACATCTGGAGAAAAAAATTACGATTAGGGCAAATTCTTTTACTCCATTTAACTATTGTTTTCGAAAGCTTTGAAACACGAAATACCGTCCTCAGATAGAAAATGACCCAACATCCAAATTCTCTTCAGTTTTGCATCAATCATGATCCTAGTTGTAAATGCATTTATGGCACCTCTATTCATAGTGATTGTGGAATAACTTTTTTACGGGTCTTTTAGAGGTTATTTTTAATGAAAGTTGGTTGTCAAATTTTCGAACTAAAGCCTAGTTCTAAAGCCTAGCCTAGTTGGACTCCAGTGACATAGTCCTGATGACGAACTAGGCTTTAGTTCGAAAATTTGACAACCAACTTTCATTAAAAATAACCTCTAAAAGACCCGTAAAAAGTTATTCCACAATCAATCATGATAGCGATCTAAATGATGACTAAAAAAACTGGAGAATTCCGCAAATCCGCTTAAGAATTTTAAGTATATCATAAAATAATAGCAAAATATTTTTTTTAAAACAAATGAAAATTCGTAGAATCCGTAGTTAGACAATTAAATCGGTAGAAAATACGAACATTCCATAGTAATTGGCATGCATAACAGTTGTATAATCGGCACCATGTGATCCGCATCTATCATGTTAATCGTGAATCGTAATTTCCGACAGAAAACTGTGATTCACAGGACCGACTCAGAAATCCAAAGATGCAAGAAAAAAAATGATCGTCTTATTGAAACAGTAACTGTCATTTTGAAGTACTTTTGTGTTACTTTTAAGCAAAAAAAGAACTAAAATCGTTAGCCGTTGCCGCATTATCGCAGTTCATTAGTTAGACTAAAAAATCCGTTGAAATTGCGGACAGTCCATAGCATTGTCTTATTTCTGAATATGTTTCAACTGAATACCGAAAAAACCTTAACTAAAAACAATCAGCGCGCCAAAACTAGGCGATGCGATTCGCAGAATGGCTACACGCTACGGAATAGCTCTGCGCGATTCCCGAGAGTCACTGATTCTTACACCGCGTAGGCTTCAGCACCCGCAAATAGTAATGCCTTCCTTGAGTCATATTTTCTGTCAAAATACTTCTAAGAAAAAATATATATTCTTACAATCTCTTTGCAGTCTTCTATCTCACTGTGACGTTATATTTTTTTCTGTTACCGTATTTTTGGTACTTTCCCAATAACACCACCCAGGGGCGGCGCAAAGTGAAGTTCGTTGACCGGGCCCGGAATTTCGAATCGTGGTGCACCCTCTACCTTCCCGCTTCCTGGAACAAACAGAAGAAAAACAATGGCTAAGGAGCTTTGTTGGGAATTAGGACCACCCAACCACTTACCTAGAGGAACTTTCTAGCACATCACAACAATCGCACATATGCCAAATAAAAAAGTAATAAAAATAAAAATCTTGGCTAAAATTGTTGAAATTTTTGACTGGGCCTGGGCGGTACCGCCACCACTGACACCCCTCTCCTGACAATTACCTGGCGGACTTTTTAAAACGACGCAAAGCTTTTTTTTTTTTTTTTTTTTTTTTTTTACCGGTGTCCGCAGCACCTATGTTTATAACCTTTTAATAGATAATCTATACATTACACAACCGAAATTACGGCATTTACTGCAATATATTACGAAATTTCAACTAAGGAGAAAATTAGGCGCCTGTGCGACCTGGCGCCCGGGATTTGTCGAGCCCTGGACATACCGATAACAGAAGCACAATCATTTTTTACAAAAGACGTGCTAAAAAGAGAAAGCTTGCGAAATTTGCTGAAAACCCGGCTGGTCTTGCGCAAAGGATGTCTCCTAAAGGTCACTCCTAAAGCCGAACCCGAAAAAATGCGAAGCGTACGTAACATCGCGATCTCCGATATCAAACTTTTGTACCCAAACAATCAGAAGGAAAAAGAAATAATGCACACAGCGGGCATCCGTCCGATGCAAAAGGTACTTCAAAGCACACAAAGTAAATAATTTATACTATTACACTTCGTAAATAAAAGAGAAAATACAACCTATAAACATGAATTAAAAACAATCTGATTCCGAAATTGTTTTCTTCCTTTTTTTTTTAAACACATTATTATATCTCTTTTCGATTTTTTTTATCGTGTGCGCACACATAATTCAGTCTGAATGATGTATATTTAGAACAACATGAAGCCATCCCAGAAACATCGTGCTGGCATTAGGGGCAGATGCGGAATTGTGGATTGATTTAACAAGGGTGCGTTGGAGCCTGAGTCAAAGAAAACATGGCCATTTAGACAATAAAACTACATCGTTCTAATGAAATAGTATGTAGACATAAAGCTCGCAAATATATTTGGCTAAAACAACATCCAATGTCTTATTATTTTATCGCTGGCAAGATGAGCTAGGACGACGGAAATAAAAATTCCAGACTTGACTTCGTTCGATTTGCCACAAATTTCCCTGACTTTTTTTACTTTTCCGGATCGAAGGAAATTCCCTGACTTTTCCCGATTTTCCATATTTTCCTGGTCTGTCGCCACCCTGAGAAATATATACGCACAAACGGTTAATAAAATTTTGACAGTTAATTTAAAAAATTATTTGCCGATTCAAGTGAAATTTGGAGATCATGTTCCTATAAACGATTTATGGTGTTCATTAAAATTTCAGCCAGTTTCATAAAATATTCGCAAAGATACGTTTTTAACTTTTTTATTCCAGAAATTCTCCCTCAAAGATGTCTGAAACTGAAAGCATGTGATGCATTTGATCGTTGATAACAAATTGTTAACGGATTTTGTTCGGTCAGTGTTCTAATGCTGTGTCCCCTGGACGCGTGTTAAATAATTCGCAATGCTTTTGCTCCGTTTGATTCTACAGATTTCATACACTCTGAACCGGGCAAAGCCGGGTAGTAAACCTAGTACAATATGAATTATCCTTAACCAGCTTTAGCATGAGTTATTGAAAAATTTTCTGCGAAAGTAGTTTTACCATCCGTTGTTACTGAGTTCAAACACAAAATTTTTGTAAAAATTTTATCTGTCAAACTCTCTGAAAGAGAAACATGGAAAAAATACATATTTTAAATTTTGCTTTTGAATACAAATTCTAAATTGAGTCACATGAACTGGCTATTTAATTAATAAAAACTTTTGCCATTTGAATCTCTAAAGGATTATAGTTATGATGCCAGGTAAATCATATTTTATCAACTGCCCTCCACAGCACATATAATATTTTGTTGTTCTTGTTGTTTTGTTTTGTTTTCAGCATTATTTCTTCAGCATTTTTCAACAAAAAATATTTATTAAATGACAGCATCTCAGTTATTATATGTTAGTCTTATTTGGTTTGGAAATTGAATGCTTATTAAAAATAATAGTAATTCATAATATGCCTACTAATTTACACAAAGCATTTTACCTAGTCCACGAAAATTCAATATTATGCAAGAAAAATTCAGTATTATACAAGAAAATTCATATAAATATAATTTTAATGCTAAAATTCATTACTGTTCTTCAGTCCACGGGCGGAGTTTTTTTACAGCAAATATTGACAATGTGCAAGGAATTAGAATTGGAAAAAGGGGCAAAAGTAATTTATTGCTATATTTAAAAAAATACTGTACTTAATTTTTGGATGCATGCATCTCTTCCCTGCCATGGATTATTGGAATAAATATTTCAAAATTGTCATACCCTGAGTGACAAAATTATGATGAAATCTAAAATTCCTCTGTAAGTCTTAAATTAATTCAAATTCACAAAATTTAAAGACCAAATTATACTGATTATTGCAGTTTCTGAAGTGGGTACGAAAATTCTTACCCATTATCTGATTTTGTCATTATTATAAAAATCCTTGAAAATATATGATGTAAGTTTGTGTGAATGGTGTACTATTATTACTAGCTCAATATAAACGAGTGTTTATTTATTTTTAAAACTAAATATGCATTTTGCAATTTTATAATAAAAGTGACTAGTGGCTGCAAAATAAAAAACATGTTTTATGGTTATATTCTTCCTAATGAGACGAATAAATACTGAGCATCATATTCTATGAATCTTCCTATTTCATGTAAAAATTGGATGCAAAGGGGAAAAGAATCAGAATATGGCAGAGTTGGACTCGGGCAGGCTTGGGCTCTGCAATACACCAACCTTTTGGGACTGAGATGGGCTCAGGCCCAAACATTTCGGGCTCAATTGGATTCAGACTACAAAAACTGAGCCTGAACTCATCTCTAATGCTCATGTTGTGAGTGAAGATTGCAGTAAATGGGTACCCTTGATACAAACAGTAAGTAAAGACTAGCACCATCAGTAACTTTAATTTGGCAGATGAGCTTCCTTTGAGGATCTAACCTCTGAACCTCAGAGAATAGTTCAGTGACATATGTATGATATGTATATGTGAAAAATATTTTAAAACTAAGAAATAATATTTATTTATTATAAAGTGTGGTTCTTTGTTGTAGAATGCCAAAAAGTGCATCTATTTTCATAAAAACAGATCATCGATATATAAGCCAAAAAACAACATAAACTTCTGATGCACAGTGCTCAATTTGTAACTGAAGCTTATTTCACTACAGTTGTTGATATTTTGATATATACTATTAGTGAAAACAGCAACTCAATTTTACCAATTTCATTCTGTATTTTTCAAAAGTGACTTAAAACCAATATAATTTTTAATACAACTATGGAAGAGATTATTTGCTGAAATGTAGAACAAAATCTAATGCATGACAAGAATATAATTTTATGTGCTTGTAATTTCAATACTCCTCTGGAGATGACATGCTTTTTCATTTTTTCTAATGTCATAACAGTTACATACACCTTGTTTTGAAAGCCTAACTGAATGTCAAACACGAATGATCAAAATACATGCAAACATATACACAATCATATACTATGCACATATTTCTCGATGTATCGAGATTTAAAAAAACATAAACCATATAATTTATTTCTTATGATGGGAAACAAATTTAAATTAAACGTGTTGCTTATAAATATATTGAATATCTTCAATTATTTGAAAAATCTTAGCGTTCGCTTTTGCCACGTTATATTCTGGACTTCGGAAGTTGAAAAATTCCTTGCATTTGAAACATGATATTAGTTTCAGTATTATAAATATTTAACGGGAATTATCGAGGATAAATTTATTAGGTACATTACCTCTCAAATTTTCGATCTAAACACTAGATCTTCGTCAGGAGTTCTTGCTTCCTTCTACTTCCACAGGTCTGGTGACCAAGTCTGATGGATTTTCCATCCAGCATGGTCATTGATGTTGCCACCTTGTGTCTTGTAAATTTCCAGGGATTCCTCTAATTTCCGGATAATTGCATGGGATTGATGTTTGATCACTTTTAAGGAGTTCCAGTCCATTTTGTGGCCAGTTTCTTGTATGTGCCTGTCTAATCCTGTTTTATTTGAGCTGTTCCTTATTGCTGCTTTGTGTTCTTTAATTCTGGTGGTTAACCTTCTTCCTGTTTCTCCTATATATGGTAATCCACAAGAACAAACTATTTTATAAATGACTCCTTCCTGGAGTAAAGTGTTTTCTTCTTTTTGTTTTAGGGATGGTAAGTATTTTTTTAATTTTGTTATTCAAACCTGGAGCTAACCTAATCTTATATTTAGTGCTGATTTTTTCAGTTTTTCAAACAGACCCTTGTGGTAAGTGACCTTCCTTGTGAATAAATATTCAATTTTCTCCTTATTTTTGTCTGTAGTGCCTGTTCTGTTCCTAGTAAGATTTTCGTCCAGTAGTTCACGAATTTCTTTTGAAGGGTAATCATTTTCTAATAAGATTGATTTTAACTTATTTTTATCCTAGTTGTAAATGCATTTATGGCACCTCTATTCATAGTGATTGTGGAATAACTTTTTTACGGGTCTTTTAGAGGTTATTTTTAATGAAAGTTGGTTGTCAAATTTTCGAACTAAAGCCTAGTTCGTCATCAGGACTATGTCACTGGAGTAGTTGCTGCCACTCAATTGGAAGAGACCATCCGCAATTATCGTTAATTGTGGTACTTCTTCTTCTTGCTATTTCGATCCCTTCTTCTAGTTTTCTCTTTACTAAGTTTGACTGGTGGGCGATTATTTTCACTGAGTCCCAATTTATGGAGTGTCCACTTGCTTGTACATGTCTGTCTAGCCCTGTTTTGTTCCCAATGTTCCTAATAGCTGCTTGGTGTTCTTTCATTATTTTTATGTTTTTCTTAGCTTCTAAAGTTGAATTCAGCTTTTCTTTTTTTTTTTTTTTTTAATTGGAGGTTTAACGACCACCGTGAGCAACTCAATGGGCTATAAGCAGTCGCCCGTCCCTAATTTAGGGTCACTGGTTCCAGGGAAGGGAGAGAGCCAGTGCCGTAAGACAAACACAACATCCATGCCTGACCGGGATTCGAACCCGGACCCCTTACGGACGAATGATCAGAGGCCAACGCCTTAGACCACTGCGCCACCGGGGCGGAAATTCAGCTTTTCAACTTTCTCTTTAAATTGCAAAGCTACATTTCTCTTTATATAATTAGGGTGATCTGATTTATAATTTAAAATGTTTTCTGTATTTGTAGGCTTTTTGTATAATTCTGTGGTAATATATTTTCCTTCCCACTTCAAAGTAATATCTAGGTAATTTAGCTTATTTTCGTTTTGCTCTTCTACAGTGAATTTTAGGGATTCATCTTGGGCATTAAAACCTTCTAGGATTTTTGATGGGTATCCACTCGAATCTTGATCTATGATGAAAAGGATATCATCCATGTATCTAATATACATGCAGAAAATTGAAGGTTTCAATAGGAAGGGCTCTTCTATTTTACTTACATAATAATTTGCTAGGAGAGGTGCTAATGACGAACCCATTGCTAGCCCACTTCTTTGCTTATAGAAGCAGCCTTGAAATTGAAAAAAATTGTTGTTTAGAGCAAACACTGTAAGTTCATGAAGGCCTATTGCTTCTTCTTTATTGTATTCATGAAACACTACTAGGTCAGATAGGTCATCTGCTATGTAATCTATGAGTTTGTCCAGGTTTATATTCGTATACATGGACACAACATCTAAACTTGCCATGGAAGGGTTTTCTAATTCTGGAAGTTCTTCTATTTTCTTCTATAGCTCTTCAGAGGTAATGTACCTAATAAATTTATCCTCAATAATTCCCGTTATATATTTATAAACACTGAAAGTAATAAGAGGAAGCCATGAAGTCATTAATTACTAGAATTAAAGAAGATTACGGGTCGGAAACGTGGCAGAGCGTCAAGAAATTAGAAAGGGTTAAGATTAAGTTAGATCGTTTCCAGGATCAAGTTAGTTACTTAAAGGATTGCAAGAAAGCGGAATTTACACCCCAGTCATTAAAAATCAAGCCTAATGTTTCAAAATTGCTAACTATTAACTTCAACAGGAATGTAGAACGGAAAACCGCAGCCGGAGCCATTCGGGAAAAGTACAAAAGCATTAGCGTAACAAGAGATTGGAAAATACAATCTGGAATTCGGAACTTTCTTTTTTAAGTGAAAATATGAAAAATGAATTGAATACTTGGCTAATACGCGCAGTAAGAGATAAAAATAAGAAATTCCATGATTCTCTAAGGAAAAAACAGGGGAAAAATCCGCCCCGCGGCTGCCGTCGTACCACATAAAAGAGCGGAACTAAAACACGTGGTAGATCTCACTAATAGCGCTGAAAGAGATTTGTTAAGTGGTTTGGATAAAGGATGCAACTTTAATGTTCACAAGAATAAGGTAGATAAGAAGAAAATAATGATGGAACTTGAATGCATAAGTTATTCTCTGGAAAGGCAAAATCCTGAAGCAGCATTAGCCCTAAGGAAAGAATATAATTCTTGCCTCTCGAATTTCAAGGTCATTCAGCGGAATGCCGATAAAAACCTTTCGAAGGAAGAATTAATAGCCCTGGAAAAATTCAAAAAGAACTCAGAAACAGTTGCAGTAAGAGCAGATAAAAGCAAGAAATAACCCTAATTAAAAAAGCAGATTATTTGTTAAAAATGGAAGAAGAACTAAGCAAACCAATATATGAGAAATTGGATAGCGATCCGCTAGAAACGACGATCGCAAATTATAGAAAATTGCTCTTTTCACTTAAGAAGAAAAATATGATTTGTGACAACTTCAAAAATTATTCAAAGATTACCCATCGTACTCCGCAGATGTATGGTTTGTTAAAACTGCATAAAGAAGGACAACCTATCAGGCCTATTATTGACTCAAAATATTCTCCTCTGTCCAATTTGAATTATTATTTGCTGTTTCATCTATCAAAGTTGCTTCCTGAAGCTAAGGCTCTGATAAAGAACACTAAAGAGCTATTGAAGAAAATAGAAGAACTTCCAGAATTAGAAAACCCTTCCATGGCAAGTTTAGATGTTGTGTCCATGTATATGAATACAGGGATGTAAGGTCAGGTGATGCGTAACATCCCAGCCTCTCCTTAACAAATGTCAACACCGCCTTCTCGTGGTGCATCCTGTTCCCACTAAAGGGGCTCTGACGAGCGCCAATAGCGGTATAGCTATACCATCGGGATTAGAGGAAATGCTATCCCACACTCACCAACCCACTTGGCAAGCGTGGTGAGTTATGGCCAAACCCCTCCAAAATGATTCCACAACTTAAATCTTGGCCCTCAGTCTCCGGCAGCTGGAATGTACCTGGCCAAGCCAGCAGCCAGTGCGACATGAAGGCAGAGGGTGCTAAGAATCCCCGGAGGACCAGACTAGGCTGCCATTTGATGCTGACCTTGGCTAAGTATAATGGACGCTCCCTATCTTCTGATTCAAGGCTCCTTGAATTGGAAGAGGAACTACAAAGGATCAAGTGGGACATCGTCGGGCTAAGTGAGGTAAGGAGAAAAATAGAAGATCTCATTGAACTGAAAAGTGGACATCACTTCTACTATCGTGGGACAGATACTGGCAGAACTAGTGGTGTTGGATTTATAATAAACAAGAAACTGAAGGATAAAGTTGTAGAAGTTGAAAGTTCCTCTGACAGAGCTGCACGACTCGTTATCCAACTCTCGAGAAGATACCAGGCTCAGATTATTCAAACTTATGCACCCACCACAAGTCATCCTGAAGAAGAAATTGAAGAATTTTATGAGGAAATTCGCCATCTAAATAATAAAGGTAAGCAGCACTTGAAGATAATTATGGGAGATTTCAATGCAAAAATAGGGCAACAGCAACAGAATGAAACTTCAGTAGGTAAATTCGGTTACGGCAACAGAAACCAGCGTGGAAATACTCTCGTTGAGTTTGCAGAGGCAGAAGGGTTTTTCATCTTGAACTCCTTCTTCAAGAAAAAGCCACACAGGAAATGGACATGGAGACATCCAAATGGGACGACAAGTGAAATTGATTTTATTCTGTGTAACAAAAAATTCGTCATAGAAGACTGCAGTGTGCTAAACAAGTTCAACACAGGTAGTGACCATAGATTGCTGAGATGTAAGATGCACTTCAACACTAAACTTGAACGTGGCAAGCTCATAAGACAAACAAAATCTATTGACATAACCAACCTTAAAACACACCATAATACCTTCAAGTTGGAACTGAAGAACAGATTCTCTGCTTTAGAAGGCCTAACATCAGAAGATGTGGATATTTCTGAAGTTAACAGAAAAGTAACCAAAGCTCTTATGGAAACAGCAACAAAATTAGCTGGGTCTAAGAACAACTTGCATGTGAACAATTTATCAGGAAAAACCAAAATGTTGACGCAAAAAGAAGAGAGATGAGGACAACTAAAGAAGATGTGACTTCTAAAGTGGAATATATAGAGCTATGCAAGACAGTAAGAAAAAGTATCACTGAAGACATAAGAAAATTAAACTGTGAACTAGTGAGGAAAGCAATTGAAAACAACCAAAGCCTAAAGATAGCAAAGGGACATCTCAGTAAGAGAAGAAAACAGATTATGGCACTGAGAAAAGAAGATGGTTCTGTAACAAGAAATAGAGGCGAAATTTTGACAAGAGTGAAAGATTTCTACTCCAAATTATATGAAATGGATGATACATGCACTTCAGACATCATGAAAGGTACCAGTACCAGAGTTCCTCCAGTCCTTCCAGCAAAAGTTGCACATGCAATCAAGAACATGAAGCGGGGGAAAGCTCCAGGAGAAGATGGAATTACTGTAGACATCATACAAGTTAGCAAGTGGAGAAATCGAAACAGTACTCGCCCAAATTTTCACTCGATGCCTTAATGAAGGGAAGATTCCTGAGGATTGGAACACCGCTACAATGATCTTGCTACATAAAAAAGGTGACATTGAGTATCTCGGGAACTACAGACCTATCAGCCTCCTATCAGTGGTTTATAGAATCTTAACTAAAGTTCTTTCACACCACTTGAAGGTAACACTGGACATTGCTCAACCGAGAGAACAAGCTGGATTCAAGAGTGGCTACAGCACAATAGATCATATCCACGTACTGAGAGAACTAATTGAAAGAGCGAGGGAATATGAACTTCCATTGTGCATGGCTTTTATCGATTATGAAAAAGCCTTTGATTCGGTGAAACCATCAGCAATTACAATGGCTCTGAAATCCTGCGGTATTGAAGATGCATACATTAATATTATTAATAACATCTATGAAAATGCAAGTGCAAAGATTCGGCTGTTTGAGAGTTTGAGAATACAGCACACATAAAAATTGGAAAGGGAGTGAGACAAGGTGACACCATATCTCTGAAGCTCTTTAATGCCACATTGGAGGGTGTCTTTCAGTCGCTGAGCTGGGAAAACAAGGGGATAAAGATTAATGGAGATTATCTAACCCACCTTTGTTTTGCTGATGACGTAGTCATTTTTGCAACTACCCCATCAGAGCTGCAGAGTATGATCCAGGAACTTGCTGACAAGAGTAAAGAAGTGGGATTAAAAATGAACTTTCAGAAGACGAAAGTGATGTTCAATGATTTTACAAGAAATGAAGATTTATCGATTGATGGAGAAAAGCTGGAGATAGCAGACACGTACGTTTATCTTGGACAGCAGATATCAAGTGAGGATCACATTGATGAAGAAATTAATCGGCGTACAAAACTTGCCTGGAGAGCTTTTGGAAGAAACAGCATAATTTTCAAGAGCAATATGCCATTATGTCTTAAAAGAAAAGTGTTTGATCAATGCATCCTTCCAGTGCTTACGTATGGTGCAGAGACGTGGACCTTAACTAAAAGAGACATACAAAGGCTGCAGACAACTCAAAGCAGCATGGAGAGGTGCATGCTTGGTGTAACCAGGAGAGATAAGAAAAGGAACTCGTGGATCCGAAAAATGAAAAGAGTGGAAGACATCATGATCAGAGTTAAGTCCCTGAAATGGCAATGGTATTGGTATTGGTAACTGTGGGTACCATAGTGGTACCCAGTTTATTGCTATAACGAAATACAGACATAGGAGATTCATTAAAGCTGCAGTACAGAAAACAACAGTGCGGAAAGTCAGTATATCCACGATACAGCACAACGTTACACAGAAAGGAAATGAATATGCACACGAACAATGAATGGCCTAACGGCATGTCAAACACTATAACACATGTGCACAAATGCATGAAATGTACTATGCTATGATAAATCAACCGAACAGAACTGAAATGTGGTTAGAGCGCAAAACAACATTGAGTACCTCAGCAACTTTATAAAAATAACAAAGGGAAAACACAGCAAAAACACACTATAATAATCCGCGATAGAGGAAAGCACTAACACAGCAAACACTCACAATTATAGGTAATTAAAAAAACGGGCACAAATTCGGGAAACAACAGATAAGATAATGATACTGAGATAATGAGGAGATCACACAAGTAACGAGACCGATTAGTTGTGAAAACACAGCAAAAACACGCAATTATCGCAACTTTAAAATAAAGCAAATTTACAATACATTACTTGTGAATCACAGTAAAAACACACAATGAAAACATCAGAATCAACATGCACTAAGTCTGCAAAACCAGGGCATCTGCGAACGGGTTCGCAAATCCCCTAGCATTGAGAGAACAAAAAGTAATCTGTGTGAGGAAGAGAGCTAAAGGTCATCGGTAAAGGGATAGAAGGTATCACATATATGCTTCTCAACGAGCTCCTTCAAGGAGGCGAGACGGCGTGTGTAACGTCTCAAAAAAGGCTGATACTGAGGATCGGTGGCACACAGAGATTTAAAAATTGACACATAAGCTTCGAATTGCGTTACCGCTGCGTACAGGTCCAGATCAGGTGAGTGAAGGAATTCTTCAGATCCAACAACCGTACGTGCAGGTTGAAAAAGGCGTAAAAGGTGCGGTCTGGACAGTGGTCCAGAAACTGGAGGAAACGTATAACGGCCTGTAGAACCTCAGCATCAGAGAGAGGATTGACAGGACCTGAGCAGAGAAGCATACTGTTTGAAGAAACATCAGGTGGAGAAACACCGGAACCGGAAACCTCGGGAACACTAGATGAATCCTCAGAATGTGCCACAGGAAGTTGTTTTAACTTTTTCTGTTTTACAACGCCTTTGGAAGTTCCAATCCGCTTCGAAGAAGAAGCTGAGGCGGATGAATCCATTAGTGGATCAGGCTCACCTCCCAAGTCAGGAGACGAGGAAACGACCATCGCCAAAGAAGCAGTACGTAGCTGAGCTGCCTTAGTGGAGACTGGTACAACAGCCGAGGCTTCAGGAAGATGCTGCAACAAGGGTATGGTAGACAAGGTTGTAAATGGAGATCCGATATTTGAGACGCTAGGAGAAGAGCCAGACGGCCGATCTGCCAAACCACCACTCAACACACCCGGATCGGAACACTCCGCTGTAGACACATCTGTAGTCGAAGACACTCTGTCAATCTTGAAGGTGGATGCCCAATCGTACGGGTCGGGAGAGGAGGAAAGGCAGCATTGTCCGTGACGGAAATGTTCATCTGACGGAGAAACGAAGAATTCGCGTCAGGCAAACTACCGGTAGTGGGGATAGTAGAAAGACCAATGTGGTCAGCAGTGGGATGCGAACTTGATGAACGCCCACGTCGAACGCCGTCACGGGAGGCAGTGGTGTGATTCTGTGTTAAACAGTGTGTACAATAGTGAGCAGTGAAAATCTTGAAACTGTACGTTTGTGCACCAATTTCAACAGTAGCTTCTGTAGGGCAATCCGCCAAGGCTTTCTCGGTGGGAAAGACGACCAATAACTGACAGCGAGGTCCGGTAGCATGTGCAAATCGAGTTCCGCGGGGAACGTCAGAGAGGCGACTGACCTTGCCAACAATTTTACAAACATGACTCACAAGGAGAGGAAGTGCAGTATCAGGCACTTCCTGTGGAACAGGATAGAACGTGATGTTCACCGGTCGCTTGCAAAGAGACGACGGGATGAGAGGGTTTGTCCCAATCGAAAGTCCATTTGCAAGAAAAAAGTCAGCATCCTCCTTGTGATTTAACTGTACCGAAATACCCAGAGGAGTACAGGAAATTCCTGCAATGGACGCAGACGACACATGTCCAGAGAGGGCTTCCATGTAGCGTGGCAATGGAGTATTTGGTAAAGCATGAAAGAGCACACCTCTATCCAGGAGGTTATGGAACTCACAGCCAATCTGCAAATTGTCATCTATCGTTACCTTCACCTTGTGGTTGGATACCTGAATAATAGGTGTTGCTTGCAAAAGACCATCTGGTTGAGAGGAATCGGACGTTAGAGACAAATGACATCCTCGGAAGAGAAGTCTATTCGGATCCGGCAGGCACAGAAGGCTGTGAGGGAAGAGAAGCACAGGCCGAAGGCAAGGCAGTAGAATCAGTAGTACCCAGGGAGGGCACCAAGGCAGATGCAGGAGCTGAAGAAGAAAGCGCAGCCAAGTCCAGTGAAGGCACCGGTGCAGGAGTACTAGAAAGCTGGGAAGGCATCTGAGCAGACACATCTGAGGACGAGAGTATGTTAACTTCCATGGACGTGGGAAGTGTGACGTGACGTACATCCGCCACGCCCATAGATGATAAGGAAATACCGGAAGTCGCCATGTTGGCAGCTTTCAAACGCAAACAAACGAGCAAACGATAAGAAAACGGATGAATATGAACTAATATGAGGATGAGAATGCTAGAAAAGTAGCTCAAAACGTACACAGTACCTTTAAACAGCCGGGCCACGCAACAGGTGAGTGAGGGACGAGGTATTCCACACTAAAATGCATTAAATATTGGAGCCACCAACACTACGTCTGTCACGAACGAGCAATGGGCTGGACATACTGCCAGAAGGACAGATCATCGATGGACAGCCGAAATTTTAGATTGGATTCCAAGGGACAGGAAAAGACCCAGAAGAAGACCATATGGGAGATGGGTGGATGAAATTCGAAAGTATGCAGGGGTGACATGGAGGAGACTGGCACAAGACAGACCGTTGTGGAGAAAACTTGGGGAGACCTTCGTCCAGCAGTGGATTGATATGGTTGACAATGATGATGATACGAATATAAACCTGGACAAACTCATAGATTACATAGCAGATGACCTATCTGACCTAGTAGTGTTTCATGAATACAATAAAGAAGAAGCAATAGGCCTTCATGAACTTACAGTGTTTGCTCTAAACAACAATTTTTTTCAATTCCAAGGCTGCTTCTATAAGCAAAGAAGTGGGCTAGCAATGGGTTCGTCATTAGCACCTCTCCTAGCAAATTATTATGTAAGTAAAATAGAAGAGCCCTTCCTATTGAAACCTTCAATTTTCTGCATGTATATTAGATACATGGATGATATCCTTTTCATCATAGATCAAGATTCGAGTGGATACCCATCAAAAATCCTAGAAGGTTTTAATGCCCAAGATGAATCCCTAAAATTCACTGTAGAAGAGCAAAACGAAAATAAGCTAAATTACCTAGATATTACTTTGAAGTGGGAAGGAAAATATATTACCACAGAATTATACAAAAAGCCTACAAATACAGAAAAAATTTTAAATTATAAATCAGATCACCCTAATTATATAAAGAGAAATGTAGCTTTGCAATTTAAAGAGAAAGTTGAAAAGCTGAATTTCCGCCCCGGTGGCGCAGTGGTCTAAGGCGTTGGCCTCTGATCATTCGTCCGTAAGGGGTCCGGGTTCGAATCCCGGTCAGGCATGGATGTTGTGTTTGTCTTACGGCACTGGCTCTCTCCCTTCCCTGGAACCAGTGACCCTAAATTAGGGACGGGCGACTGCTTATAGCCCATTGAGTTGCTCACGGTGGCCCATTGAGTTGCTCAGCCTACAAATACAGAAAAACTTTTTAAATTATAAATCAGATCACCCTGATTATATAAAGAAAAATGTAGCTTTACAATTTAAAGAGAAAGTTGAAAAGCTGAATTCAACTTCAGAAGCTAAGAAAAAACATAAAAATAAGTTAAAATCAATCTTATTAGAAAATGATTACCCTTCAAAAGAAATTCGTGAACTACTGGACGAAAATCTTACTAGGAACAGAACAGGCACTACAGACAAAAATAAGGAGAAAATTGAATATTTATTCACAAGAAAGGTCACTTACCACAAGGGTCTGTTTGAAAAACTGAAAAAAATCAGCACTAAATATAAGATTAGGTTAGCTCCAGGTTTGAATAACAAAATTAAAAAATACTTACCATCCCTAAAACAAAAAGAAGAAAACACTTTACTCCAGGAAGGAGTCATTTATAAACTAGTTTGTTCTTGTGGATTACCATATATAGGAGAAACAGGAAGAAGGTTAACCACCAGAATTAAAGAACACAAAGCAGCAATAAGGAACAGCTCAAATAAAACAGGATTAGACAGGCACATACAAGAAACTGGCCACAAAATGGACTGGAACTCCTTAAAAGTGATCAAACATCAATCCCATGCAATTATCCGGAAATTAGAGGAATCCCTGGAAATTTACAAGACGCAAGGTGGCAACACCAATGACCATGCTGGATGGAAAATCCATCAGGCTTGGTCACCAGACCTGTGGAAGTAGAAGGAAGCAAGAACTCCTGACGAAGATCTAGTGTTTAGATCGAAAATTTGAGAGGTAATGTACCTAATAAATTTATCCTCAATAATTCCCGTTAAATATTTATAATACTGAAAGTAATAAGAGGAAGCCATGAAGTCATTAATTACTAGAATGATATTACTATAAAATAGAATAAAAAAGACTACTCGCAATATTTTTTTGGTAGTCCTCTTCTTTTTATTGTTTTCAATTTTTGAAGTTAAAATATCATGGTTCATGCCTAAAATTTGGTAACATGTTCACACTTGCCGGTACCCTGTTGGTGAGTATGGTTTAAAAAATGAAGTTTTGGTTCTTTTCTAAGGTGAGTATGGCTTAAACACGAAGTCTTGGCTAAAAACTCATTGAACAAACGAAGTCTTGGCTAAAAACGCATTGAACAAACGAAGTCTTATTTATAACCTAGTGACCAAATGAAAATATTAAAAAACCTGGTCCCATATTGACTCTAATTACTTTTAAAAAATGATGTCATAGTTCTTCTTAGGTCAGTATGGCTTAAAAACAAAGTTTTTGGTTAAAAACTCAAATGAACAGACGAAGTCTTAGTTAAAACCTAATGACCAATATGAAAAACATTCCAAAAACCTGACCTTATTTGACTTTAAATATTTTTAAAAGCTGAAGTCCTGGTTCTTCTAAAGTGATTATGACTTAAAAACGAAGTCTTAGTTAAAAACCAATGAACAGACGAAGTCTTCGTTAAAACTTAATTATCAAATGAAAAAACATCCGAAAAACTTGGCTCTACATTGACTTTAAGTATTTTTTCATAGAAAATCACATAGGTGAGCATTCAAGACTTGAGAAACAAAGAAATTCTGGTTAAAAATTCTAATGAAACAGATAAAAAGTTCAAAAATCTTTAAATCTATGGGACCGCTGTCTCTCAACCCTTCAAACACTTCCGGCCAACCTCTTCGTGCTGTGTCACAAAGGGCACTCCCACTAGGGTGGAACTTACACGTGTTTCGGGCATACACGCCCATCTTCAGAGTTAGGAAAGTTTGCAAATGGCTGTCACCTGCAATTCTTTGGAGTTTTCTTCACTCGGTCCCTCCTCCCCTCTCGCTGTTGATTCGTTGGTGGCTTTACTTATTTTTGTTCGTATATCTTTGGTGGTGTCCTCTGGTGTCATTATTGGGAATTACATTCTATTCTATTTTTTCTTTTTTTCTCGTCGGTAATAAATATTTTCTATTGCACATGAAATTTGTTGGGTTGATTAATGCTGCAATTAGTACTTTCATTTTTTTCAATAATTACCGATTTTGCGATTCTAATCTCTTTCTCCGTTCTGTAGGATTTTAGGTGTTTGACGTTTTTAAATTCTGGTTCTGTATTATTTTCTATGCAATATTGCACCAATGCAGTTTTTTTCACCCTTTTATTCCAGTTTGTTATATGTTGGTTTAACCTGGTTTTTAATTGTTTTTTAGTACTTCCTATATAGTTTATTTTTTTATCAGTACTGTTAGTCATTTTTACTGGTGAGCAATATACACCTGATTTCTCAAATATTTGTACTTGATCTTTATTTTTTATTACCATATCTTTTTGTGTCTTTACAGATATTCCAATGTTTTTTTGGTGATTTTTACAAATTCGTTCTATGGTATGAGATAGTCCTTTAATATATGGGAAACTTCCAGAATATTTATTTTCTTCCTTTTTCGGTCTTTGTACTTTATGCTTGATGTCATATATAATTTTCTGGGATAATTTTCTGTTATATCCAAAGTTTTTTATCATTCTCTTAATCCATATTAGATCTTCCTCTTTGTATTTATTGCTGCTGGAATGAGTGAATGCTCTTTTTATTAAATTTCTGATTGCAACTGTTTTATGTGCCCATGGGTGGTTGGAGTTCTTCGGGATTATTGATGGCACGTATGTAGGTTTTCTATAGACCTGATAATCGATTCTGTTCTTGTTTTTGATTAGATTAATATCTAAGAACAGTAGTTGGTTGCTTCATTCCAATTCAATTGTTAGTTTAATAGATGGTAATATAGATGCCATTTTTTCCTTAAAACAAATTAGGTCTGTCTGTTCATTTTCCCAAAATATCAATATATCGTCTACATATCTGCAATATATCAGTGGTTTCAGAGTATGTTCTTCAATCACTGTTTCCTCCACATGTTGCATTATGACCTCTGCAAAAATTGTTGATAGCAGCGAACTCATTGGTGATCCGGACTTCTGCCTGTAAGTTTTCCTATTGAATTGGAAATAATTGTTGTTGTATATAAAATTTATTATCTCATTCAATTCATTTATCTGGTTTAAAAATTTTTTTTGTTCTCAACTTTTTAATTATTAGCTCAATGGCATAGGGTATTGGTGTGTTTGGGTATAATGATGTAACATCCAAAAAAATTTTTTAGGCATGAACCATGATATTTTAACTTCAAAAATTGAAAACAATAAAAAGAAGAGGACCACCATAAAAACATTGTGTGTAGAGCCTTTTTTATTCTATTTTATAGTAATATCATGTTTCAAATGCAAAAAATTTTTCAACTTCCGACATCCAGAATATAACATGGCAAAAGCTAACGCTAATATTTTTCAAATAATTGAAGATATTCAATATATTTAAAAAAACATGTTTTCTATACGTTATTTTTTCAGGTAGAACCATTTAATGGTGGTTTTAACTGCTGTAACTTTTTACATGTTATATTTCCTTTGAGTGAAAAGCAATTTCTTAATTGGAAGTTATTAATATTCGCTGCGACTATATATCGCAGTAATTGAATGTGTTTCAAGGAAAAATCTTTTACGTACCTCTCAGTTGTAGGTGGTCAATGTTCAAATCTTTGCACTGTTGTTTGTAGGCTTCTTCTGAAGTTAGTCCGCACGTTTTCTTGAGTAGGATATACTTTTTTAGTTGAAGTACAGGAGGCACATGAAGACAACAGAGATGTGAAAATTACGTTGAAAAACTTGAAAAACGGAAAAATGGATCACTCGTAAAAATATTCACATGAGGAATTGCAATCACCAAAAAACTTCGTCAGACTTCTTGGATGTATTGTCCGATGCATTTCGGCAGATCTGTCTACCATCTTCCGGGACACCTGGTCGTCCGTTCTCTATGCAGTTTACGTTGAATATGTGACATGCTCAGTTTGGGAATCTTTGTGTGTTATATGTCATCGGATGTGTTGCATTGCCAGTCCTGTGATTTGAAGACTCAGGAATTATTATTAATATTATTATTATTTTTTTTTTTTGAGGACACACGTGATTTTTTTTATGTCTGCTTATTTGCATTGTTTCTGTTCTGTTTGCCTTCCCATTTTTTGTTCTCTTCTTCTATCATTATCTTCCATGGAATTGGCGTTTCTACTCCACTACTAATGTTGCAGTTTTTTTTTTTTTTTTTTGGTTTTTTCAATTACGACTGCTTCGGCAAAAAGGATGGTCTTTTCCGTAGGTTGTTTGCAGATAATTTCGATATTTTCAAATTCTGGCATTGTGTTATTTTTTATGCAATATTGTACAAGTGCTGTTTTTCCCTCCTTTTTTTCCCAGTTCTTCATATGTTGTGTCAATCTTGTTTTTAATTTGTTTCTTGTGCTTCCTATGTATTTCACTCTATTGTTGTTGTTGGTTGGCTTAATTGGAATGCTATATACTCCTGCACTGTCCAATAGTTTTCTTTTTCTCTGTTATTGATTATTATATTCTTGTAGTCTTTTACTGAAATTCCAATATCTAGATGTTTTTTGCATTCCTTTTTTATTACATTTTAACCTGTTTTAGTATTAAAATTTACCGCAATTGTGGAATTAATTTTTTTACGGGTCTTATAAAGGTTATTATTCATGAAAGTTGGTTGTCAAATTTTCGAACTAAAGCCTAGTTCATCATCAGGACTACTCCAGTGACGTAGTCCTGAAGACGAACTAGGCTTTAGTTCGAAAATTTGACAACCAACTTTCATGAATAATAACCTCTATAAGACCTGTAAAAAATTAATTCCACAATACACTATGAATAGAGGTGCCATAAATTCATTTACAAATAGGATTTACCACAATATTTTATATTTTGCTTGGTTTTATTTTTAGGATGTTTATACGTGTAAATTACTTTTTTGACATCTGAGGTGGTATATCCAAATTTTTTGGCTGTTGTTATTATCCACTGAAGTTCTTTTTCCTTGAAAAAGTTATTGCTGGAATGTGTGAAGGTTCTAAACTTCCGATTGCCGATATTTTATATGCTTTTGGATGGGTTTTCTATACACATGTTATTTGCAGGATGTTTGAGTTTTTATTATTGTAATATCTAAGAAATTAATCATATTTTCATTTTCTGATTCCATTGTAAAGTTGATACTTGGATATTTTTTACAGAAATCTTTTTTCAGCTTGTCTAATTCTAAAGAACTGGCATTCCAAAAAGAGTAGTGTGTCGTCGACGTATCTTCCGTAGAAAAGCACTTTGTCTTTATATTTGTTAAGGACTTCTTCTATTTTCTGTAATACAACCCTGCAAATAAAGAAGATAGTGGGGAGCCCATTGGTGCTCCGAACTTCTGTCTGTATATTCTACTGTTAAATTGAAAGAAGTTGTTGTGATATATTTATGTTAATAGGTCTATTATTTCTTTAACTTCCAATTTTTGGAAAGTATTATTGTTGTAAAGTCTTTCTGCTATGATGTCAATAGCTGTCAAGACGGGAAAGCTCGGAAACATTGAAAAAAACATCCAAGCTGGTCATGATTGGTGGGTTGGAGTCAAATTGGATTGTCTTTATTTTATTTATTAAGTCAAATGAACTATGTAAGGTATAATTATTTTTCATACATATTGGTGCAAGTATTTTATATAAATACTTTTCTAGGTTGATTAGTGGAGCATTAGTTTTGGAAACTATGACACGTACTGGTTCTTCTGGTTTGTGGATATTTAGCTTTCCAAAAATCCTTGGGATACCTGGTTGAATTGGCGGATAAACTGAAGTCAGTCCATTTCGCCGAAGCAATCGTAATTGAAAAAAAAAATAATAATAAACTGCAACATTAGTAGTGGAGTAGAAATGCCAATTCCATGGAAGATACTGATAAAAGAGAACAAAAAATGGGAAGGCAAACAGAACAGAAACAATGCAAACACGCAGACATAAAAAAAAAAAAAAATCCCGTGTATTAAAAAAAAAAAAATAATAATAATAATAATAATAATAATAATAATAATTCTTGTCTTCAAATCACAGGACTGGCAATGCAACACATCCGATGACGTATAACACACAAAGATTCCCAAACTGAGTACGTTGCATATTCAACGTAAACTGCAGAGAGAACGGATGACCAGGGGTCCCAGAAGATGGCAGACAGATCTGCCGAAATGCATCGGACAATACATCCAAGAAGTCTGACAAAGTTTTTGGTGATTGCAATTCCTCATGCAAATATTTTTACGAGTGATCCATTTTTCTGTTTTTTAAGTTTTTCAACGTAATTTTCACATCTCTGTTGTCTTCATGTGCCTCCCGTAGTTCAACTAAAAAGTATATCCTACTCAAGAAAACGTGCGGACTAACTTCAAAAGAAGCCTACACCCAAGAACCTGATGAGAACAACAGTGCAAAGATTTGAACATTGACCACCTACAACCAAAGAGGTACGTGAAAGATTTTCCCTTGAATCACATTCAATTACTGCGATATATATTTACAGCGAATATTAATAACTTCCAACTGAGAAATTGCTTTTCACTCAAAGGAAATATAACATGTAAAAAGTTACAGTAGTTAAAACCACCATTAAATGGTTCTACCTGAAAAAATAACAATCATATATGTATACAGTACATTATCATCTTCATCAAGAGTGAAATTTTTTTTTATGCAATCAAACTAAATATTCGCTAGAACCAAGATTAATGTGGAGAACATGAAAAACGGATATTTGATACCACTTGAAAGAAGCTTTTATTAAAAATTATTACCACTTTTTTTCAAGTAAAAGGACTTATGGATAAACCAAAACTGAAGATAATGATTGAGGGGGAGAGAAGTGTGAGGCAGCACACACTTCAACAACATAATCTTAACAGCACTAATGCATATTTCAGAATGCTATTACATTTGTACAACTCATGTAGATACCTTGAACAGATCTGCAGTTTGAACATAATGCATTGATATACATATTGTACATACATTCTCTTTCAAGTGTGGACATAATTAAAACAAAAACATATGAAACTATTGTAGGAAATAAATTTTAAGGTTTCTACAAACAAATAAAAGAAAAGAAACAGTCTTACCTCAGCATACATGTTTAGGTTAACAACAGAATACACAGATTCATCTAAATTATCAAGCACTTGGTTTGCTACAAGTGTTTTCCCTGTACCAACACTTCCAACTAATAATACAGGGCTCATTTTCTTTAGCAAAGTAGAAATAAGAAAATCATAGCGCAAGGTATCTACTGTTGGCACATGAATTTTATAAAAGGGAATTCTAGAAAAAAAAAAAAGAACAATTTTATATAAAATACATCACCAGCTTGTTATTAAAACTTCAAAATATAAGCCATAATAACATTCCCCAAAATAGTTACTATATTTTTAAAATGCTATCCAGGGAATTCCAGAAAAAATTAACTTTGGCAATGATTAAATGTGATTTTCCAAAGTCCTGTAACATTTTCTAGAGCTGTGGAAGTTGTACAAGCATTTTATCTTATGCTACTCTAGTTTATTGCCATTGTTGCCCAGTTGTTCACCCAGAGCTGGTATGTAATCTTTGAGAATTAGTACTAAAATTAATTTTGCACTTTTAAAATATATCTAACACAATAAAATTTGCTACTTTTTCCTACCATTCCTTTTTGTTCCATTATTAAGATACACACACGCTTATAAGTATATCCTTTAAGTTAACCATTTTCTCGCTTATGGGATGCAATTAACTGAATGCACAAAAGAAAGGTGAAAAGAATGAGCTGCACATGTAACTCTGACATGATGAAAAACAGCAGCTAAAAAATGTTAAAAAACAGCAGCAAAAGAGTGAAAAATAGATAGCCACCAGTAGCTACAGATGTGTGAGAATACATAACATTGAATTTTTGCCAGAAAACTTGTAAGTATTGGCTTAAAAAGTTCACAGAATGTCTGTCACCCATACATACAGATATTCACACATACTTGAATTTTTGCATGCGAAAAATTCAAATACACAACACTTTTCTTCAAACTGATGATAAATCAGGAAAGGAACTTGCTTGCTTCATGGTAGATTGTGTAAATAATGATCAAAATAAAGACAACATGCTTAAAAATGCTGATCAAAATAAAGACAATACACTGTTCAAATAAGCACAATATGCTTCACAGTATGATTCGAAATCTAACAGATGTTTTGCACAAACATATTAAGGAGGGTTACATGTGGTTCTTCTGAATAATAATGATATACATTGCTAGCATACATAATAAACACATTGGAGTTTGACTTTTATATAGGGTGACTTTTCAAATTAGAACAAGGCATTCACATAGTCTTTGAATGAGAACCCAACACTTTTGCTGGGGATTACTTACATATACATTGAAAGTTTTAACTTCAATCAAAGGGATGTGTTTACAGAACATGCCATTAAAAAAATTCCAGAATTTGCTCAAGTATTTTGAATACATAAAAAATACTAATATGGTTTAGCCTGATGAAGCATATTTTCAGGCATCACTGACAGGGTCACACATAAAATGTCAGCAATGATGTAGGATATGTTCATTTTCCTCCAGATTTTATAGGTTGCAGTGAGCATTATCCTTCCTGTAGCTTCACAAATAAAAATCTGATGGTCACAAATTTGGGGATAGTGATGGCCACTGTCCTTACAAAATGATTCAATTTCCTCACAAAAGCAAAAACTAGCACATAACTGTCTTTCTTTCTGTGTGATAAGTTGTGCTGTTTTACTAGACCCGCGTTTCAAAAATAGTCTTTAATCAGGCACCCCGGAATCTGTGAGCAACATATATGTAGTGGTTTGAGTTAATGGTGCTTTTAAAAATACAGGCTTCATTATCTTATAGTTAGATACTGCATACTCCACTTATAATTTTGACAGGACGAAGGCTTATTTGTTGGGCCATATTCAACTTTTCCATCAACAGCATGCAACTATTCATAAAGTTAACATACCTGCTAAGAAAAAAACATGCTTTCTCCATGGAAAAAATAACATCTAATATGTCACAGCCATTCTTCATTTTCCCATGTCCAACCACTCATAGCCACAGTGATGGGTCTTTTTATAGAATTCAGTGGCAACAATTGTTTCATAGCCAGCACCTTGTATGTATACAATTCCATTGTTCTTGCAGATTTACAAACATAGTTATACAACACTGCACTTTATTGATCCAGTTCCCACACTGATTTGCACGTACTTGTGGTCAATATTCCACTAACCTCTTGTTTACAGAGCTCCATGGTTCTGTAATAACAGTTAATGGATGAATATATTTTGAGATGTTCACATTTTCTGCATGATAAAAAAACTGTTTTCCACAAAATTCCATATCACTGATTTACCTGATGCTGGACATCAGACTCACTTACCAAAATCATTGCATTTTTCAAAATGATTCTATTCACTATGAACACGTTTTGTATAATTAAATAAAACGTTTATCTTCTGTATATGCTACTACATACAGAAGTAGCACATACAGAAGAAAAATACACTACATATCCTTTGGAAAGATACATAGTGTTTTTCTACCCACTACATATCTTTTGAAATATTTCAATAAAAAAAGTTAAATATTATGTGATTTTATGTAGTATTTGCAAACTTGTTCATGTACTGCAGGTTTTCACTTTGCAAATAAGTATACGCAAATTTCAAAATGCAAGAAGTTGAAAATATGCCCAATTTTCCATTTTTCAATACATACACATTTATGCTATGACAATGATGATTTATTACACTCATAAGGCTCATACAGTAGAACATTGAAAAATGCACCTCAGTTATAAAATTTTATTGGTTATAACGCATGGTTAGAACTGCAAAGGGGAAAAATGATTTTCTGCAGATCCTAATTTTATCTGTCTACATCTATATGCCATATGAGAGAAGCATTTTCTTTAAAAGAAATGTTATAGATTCTAAAAGAAGTAGACAGTAATTCCCTAAGAAATTAGATTTGCCAGTCTCAATTCTATTTTTAATAATTTGTGATGAGTGTACACCAAAGAGAAAGCGCAAATGCATGTGGATTATCGGCATAAAAAAACGTACTCACAAGAAAATAAACTCACTGAAGTTGAGAAAGTGCTGCTAAATTTTTTTACACCACGTCTAATCTTTAACTCATAGGCCCATCTTATGGGGGGGGAGCAAATTTAAGGAAATCCAAGCATTACAACAAATGGGCTATTTTGTACAAGTTGGCGGCACAAGTTAAAAAAAAAAAAAAAAAGACATGGAATATGCACCAGAATTTCAAGCTGCACTTCTGTTGATGTTAATGACAAAACTATGGAAGACTGGAAACATGATCAGCTACTATTAACAAAAAAAAAAAATTAAAAAAAAAAAAGAATTATGTGGATTGGACTGCACTGAATATATATATATATATATATATTCTATAAAAGATACCTAAGCAAAAAAAAAAATATACAAATATAATTTTGACTCACACCTAGTACAACATAGAAAAGGTTATGTATCTACCTGTGTGAGTAAAAGGAGAAAAAGAAAAAAAAATAAAATAAAACAACTGAATGTAGAACGTGTCGAGAATACTGAGCCTTGGCTTTATCAAGGACCAGCAAAAACTCTGCATTTTCTCACTTCCACAAAGACCTAGTTGGAAATGGGTTTCTGCAAGGCCATAGATGCAAGTAACATTCCCACCTAAAATAGTTTAAATATATATATATATAAGTCATGTCCTCCGTAGAGTAGCATGACCTAGCACTAGTTAACAATTTCGCTTGCATCCATTAACCTTCATGGCCCGACCCATGCTCTTCATCTGTTACTATTAAACAGAGAGAAGAAGATTAAGAGAACTCAAGCTGTGAGAGTGACATAATAAATAGAAATGATTTTCAGCTATAACAGAAATTCCAAGTTCGTTTGAGAGGAAGAATTTAAACCTGAAAAACAAATTTTACATTGCAATTAAAAAAGGAAATGTTAATTTATAACGAACATATTTTTTGAAAGAAAACTTGAGTCTAAAACCCCCTACTCTACAACTTATGACAGCACGAAAACGAGAATAAGTTAAAGATAATAATTAACTAAAGAAAACTTTGTGAAAGTTATATACCTTAAACAGTTAGTTGCAATATGTACAAAGTATTTCAGCAGTGCTTTAAGTGCATAATTAATTAGTTATTAAGAACTTAACTACTTTGAAAAAACAGCGCATAGACAGCGCATAGAAAAGGAACAAGCTTAGCCATCTTCTGTTCCTAGGTACCACAAAGACGCTCAAAGTTACAAAGAAAAGTAAGAGTTAAAACCCGCATAAATGTTAACAGACAAACCAATGCTTAAAAGCTGAAAAGCTAAAAAAATACAGAGAAAGGTACATGAAGTACTAACATTGAACTTATAAAACCTAGAGCCCAAAAACAAGGAAGAGAGCTTACCTCTTGTGTTACAAAAACTTTTCTCCTCACAAGGAGAACATGGCTGACCTCTTCCGCCACTCCTAGACGCTGGGGGGCAGTGAGGGTGGGGCTGATGGCCTCCTCATACAGCAAGAAACCAACGCGGAGATTTTAACCAGAGAAAAAAATATAAACTTAAGACTGTGGATCTGTATGATCAGAATGAGCAGAATTAACTCTCCAGAATACATGAGAAATATTATAAAATACACGAGCAGTTTATTTAATAATCTTTGCATGTATTAAATCACCTTAGTGAGCTTCTATAGATTAATCAGAATCTTATTAATTTTAATGTTGGTTTTACTATTTTTAGTATAGCTATCCTAGTGATGAATAACTAGTTTTCTTTTTATTTGTTTTTATTTTCTTTTATAAACAGATTTTTAAGCTTTTTTTGTGATTTTGTTTATATTATTTAATTTTTTTGTTTTAATAGGACCGTCATATCCATAGCACTAAGGTTCCTTTAGGTAGTTAATAGGCATCCTCTAGCCAACTTCCTTACGGCTTTGATTGGTCAGAATCATATTATTAACTGTGTAGAAAATTAAAGCAGATCTGCCAACCTTACTCTATTATTCAGAATAATTTTTCTTAAAGTTCTTTTGATGAGAGAAGAAGGAATTTCGTTCTCTAGAAAACTTTCTAATAGTATATTAATGTGGTAATTGAAGTCCAAATTGTTGCTGCAAATTCTTGAAATTCTTAGGACCTGAGAAATTAGTACATTCTCAATTACTTTGGTTGAAATGTTATTATTCCAGTGTAGATATTTAATTACTTTGAAAGGAAAATTAGCTCTTTTATCAAAGAGGCTAATAGATGGGTTACCTCTGTTGAGCTTAATGCTTAAGTCTAGGAACTCAAGTTCTGATTACTGTGGTTGGTTTTACATAAGTTAAGAGAGAGCTAGGATAGATATTATCAAAATCACTCTCTATAACTTCGGAATTATTGATACACAGCAGATCATCAATATATCTAAAAGTGTAAAGGTAGTTATCTGAGCAGGTGGGGTGATTTTTAATGAATTTATATTCCTTAAAGAACAGGAATAGATTAGCGATATTACGTGGACGTTGATGTTCCCATTGGAATACCGTTCACTTGCTTATAGAGAGTATTATTATATAAGATATGGTTATTTTTTATGCAGCAATTGAGATAAGAGTTCCAAGTTCCTACATCAACAAATTGGTTAAGTTTAAATTCTGCATACAGCTCTTTAAAAGGTACTAATCTGCCTCTATCAGATATAATCACTACCTTTAAAGAGCTGTATGCAGAATTTAAACTTAACCAATTTGTTGATGTAGGAACTTGGAACTCTTATCTCAATTGCTGCATAAAAAATAACCATATCTTATATAATAATACTCTCTATAAGCAAGTGAACGGTATTCCAATGGGAACATCAACGTCCACGAATATCGCTAATCTATTCCTGTTCTTTAAGGAATATAAATTCATTAAAAATCACCCCACCTGCTCAGATAACTACCTTTACACTTTTAGATATATTGATGATCTGCTGTGTATCAATAATTCCGGGATTATAGAGAGTGATTTTGATAATATCTATCCTAGCTCTCTTAACTTATGTAAAACCAACCACAGTAATCAGGAACTTGAGTTCTAGACTTAAGCATTAAGCTCAACAGAGGTAACCCATCTATTAGCCTCTTTGATAAAGAGCTAATTTTCCTTTCAAAAGTAATTAAATATCTACACTGGAATAATAACATTTCAACCAAAGTAATTGAGAATGTACTAATTTCTCAGGTCCTAAGAATTTCAAGAATTTGCGGCAACAATTTGGACTTCAATTACCACATTAATATACTATTAGAAAGTTTTCTAGAGAACGAAATTCCTTCTTCTTTCATCAAAGAACTTTAAGAAAAATTATTCTGAATAATAGAGTAAGGTTGGCAGATCTGCTTTAATTTTCTACACAGTTAATAATATGATTCTGACCAATCAAAGCCGTAAGGAAGTTGGCTAGAGGATGCCTATTAACTACCTAAAGGAACCTTAGTGCTATGGATATGACGGTCCTATTAAAACAAAAAAATTAAATAATATAAACAAAATCACAAAAAAGCTTAAAAATCTGTTTATAAAAGAAAATAAAAACAAATAAAAAGAAAACTAGTTATTCATCACTAGGATAGCTATACTAAAAATAGTAAAACCAACATTAAAATTAATAAGATTCTGATTAATCTATAGAAGCTCACTAAATGATACATACATGCAAAGATTATTAAATAAACTGCTCGTGTATTTTATAATATTTCTCATGTATTCTGGAGAGTTAATTCTGCTCATTCTGATCATACAGATCCACAGTCTTAAGTTTATATTTTTTCTCTGGTTAAAATCTCCGCGCGTTGGTTTCTTGCTGTATGAGGAGGCCATCAGCCCCACCTCACTGCCCCCCCAGCGTCTAGGGAGTGGCGGAAGAGGTCAGCCATGTTCTCCTCTTGTGAGGAGAAAAGTTTTTGTAACACAAGAGGTAAGCTCTCTTCCTTGTTTTTGAAGTTCAATGTTAGTACTTCATGTACCCTGTATTTTTAGCTTTTCAGCTTTTAAGCATTGGTTTGTCTGTTAACATTTATGCGGTTTTAACTCTTACTTTTCTTTGTAACTTTGAGCGTCTTTTGTGGTACCTAGGAACAGAAGATGGCTAAGCTTGTTCCTTTTCTATGCGCTGTCTATGCGCTGTTTTTCAAAGTAGTTAAGTTCTTTAACTAATTAATTATGCACTTAAAGCACTGCTGAAATACTTTGTACATATTGCAACTAACTGTTTAAGGTATATAACTTTCACAAAGTTTTCTTTAGTTAATTATTATCTTTAACTTATTCTCGTTTTCGTACTGAAATCATAAGTTGTAGAGTAGGGGTTTTAGACTCAAGTTTTCTTTCAAAAATATGTTCGTTATAAATTAACATTTCCTTTTTTTAATTGCAATGTAAAATTTGTTTTCAGGTTTAAATTCTCTCTCAAACGAACTTGGAATTTCGTTATAGCTGAAAATCATTTCTATTTATTATGTCACTCTCACAGCTTGAGTTCTCTTTAATCTTCTTCTCTCTGTTTAATAGTAACAGATGAAGAGCAGGTCGGGCCATGAAGGTTAATGGATGCAAGCGAAATTGTTAACTAGTGCTAGGTCATGCTACTCTACGGAGGACATGACTATATATATATATTTTAAACTATTTTAGGTGGGAATGTTACTTGCATCTATGGCCTTGCAGAAACCCATTTCCAACTAGGTCTTTGTGGAAGTGAGAAAATGCAGAGTTTTGCTGGTCCTTGATAAAGCCAAGGCTCAGTATTCTCGACACCTTCTACATTCAGTTGTTTTATTTTATTTTTTTTTCTTTTCTCCTTTTACTCACACAGGTAGATACATAACCTTTTCTATGTTGTACTAGGTGTGAGTCAAAATTATATTTGTATATTTTTTTTTGCTTAGGTATCTTTATAGAATGTGAATTCTGAATTTTCAAAACTGCTGCGTTGCGCGTTTTGATTTTCAGGTTATTTTGCACCCTTCGTTCTAAATTCTAAAATTTTTTCCTTAGTCTTCAGTTTTGCTCTTAAGTATATATATATATATATATATATATATATATATATATATATATCATCATCATCATTGTCAACCATTATCAATCCACTGCTGGACGAAGGTCTCCCCAAGTTTCCTCCACAACGGTCTGTCTTGTGCCAGTCTCCTCCGTGTCACTCCCGCCTACTTTCGAATTTCATCCACCCATCTCCCATGTGGTCTTCTTCTGGGTCTTTTCCTGTCCCTTGGAATCCAATCTAAAATTTCGGCTGTCCATCGATGGTCTGTCCTTCTGGCAGTATGCCCAGCCCACTGCCATTTCAGGGATTTAACTCTAATCATGATGTCTTCCACTCTTGTCATTTTTTGGATCCACGAGTTCCTCTTCTTATCTCTCCTGGTTACCACAAGCATGCACCTCTCCATGCTTCTTTGAGTTGTCTGCAGCCTTTGTATGTCTCTTTTAGTTAAGGTCCACGTCTCTGCACCATACGTAAGCACTGGAAGGATGCATTGATCAAACACTTTTCTTTTAAGACATAATGGCATATTGCTCTTGAAAATTATGCTGTTTCTTCCAAAAGCTCTCCAGGCAAGTTTTGTACGCCGATTAATTTCTTCATCAATGTGACCCTCACTTGATATCTGCTGTCCAAGATAAACGTAGGTGTCTGTTATCTCCAGCTTTTCTCCATCAATCGATAAATCTTCATTTCTTGTAAAAGCATTGAACATCACTTTTGTCTTCTGAAAGTTCATTTTTAATCCCACTTCTTTACTCTTGTCAGCAAGTTCCTGGATCATACTCTGCAGCTCTGATGGGGTAGTTGCAAAAATGACTATGTCATCAGCAAAACGAAGGTGGGTTAGATAATCTCCATTAATCTTTATCCCTTTGTTTTCCCAGTTCCGTGATTGAAAGACATTTTCCAATGTGGCATTAAAGAGCTTCGGAGATATGGTGTCACCTTGTCTCACTCCCTTTCCAATTTTTATGTGTGTTGTATTTTTCAAACAGCCGAATCAAATCATGATCAGATCTAAATCCCTTAAATGGCAATGGGCTGGGCATACTGCCAGAAAGACAGACCATCGATGGACAGCCGAAATTTTAGATTGGATTCCAAGGGACAGGAAAAGACCCAGAAGAAGACCACATGGGAGATGGGTGGATGAAATTCGAAAGTATGCGGGAGTGACATGGAGGAGACTGGCACAAGACAGACCGTTGTGGAGGAAACTTGGGGAGACCTTCGTCCAGCAGTGGATTGATAATGGTTGACAATGATGATGATGATTATGATTTATATTTTTTAAACCAGGCATGAATAAACATATCATATCACCACTACATTTTATATAATTTGCTTTAGAACCTCCTTAGGGTGATACATGCATAAAAGTTTATGACAAATAATAATTAAACAATGAAGGGAATAAAGAATTCACTTTGAAGCTAGTAAATGAGTTATATATTCATAATGATTGAAGCTTATTTATATTATATTTAATAAGCATATGCATAATTAGGAAATGAAATATATCACATTTCTATCATCATGAAAATTTAAATAAGACATAACACAGATATATTAGCACATCAGCAAAAAAATTATACACTATATAAAATAGTAACACTGAAATATAATAACTTAACATAAATACAGTACTTCTGTTTTTCAACTTTTTTCAGTGGAATTTTTTGGGTCAACTGACCTTAACACAAACATGCCAACCTTCAAAATCTGAAAATCGGGAGATTTTTACAGCTCATAAAATCACACAAGCACTATTTTTTATCGACATTTTTCAGACATAGGAACAATTTTTCAGAAGTAGTATTATTGGTCCACTAAAATTTTTGAAGAAAAAAATACAGCGCGAAAATCAACACCCCTTTTCCCTACTGAAAGTTGCTTTCAGGTACATCGATTTCGCAAGATAATGAAAACGTAAAAAAACCGCATGTTGTTATTTTTACGAATAAAATAGTAGCCAAGGGTTTTTCGTTTCTTCATTAGCTTGTGCGAAAAGGCGACAAAAAAAGCATCATACTAGCATCGCCTTTCATTACAAGGAGAGGCCAACTGTACTACTCCGATTTGTTGTTAAGTGAATTCCCCACAACTAAAATGTTTATCATCATTTAGAATGCGCACAGCTTTGTTGGATGTAAGGTCAGGTGATGCGTAATATCACAGCCTCTCCTTGACAAATGTCAACTCCGCCTTCTCGTGGTGCATCCTGTTCCCACTAAAGGGGCTCTGACGACCGCAAATAGCGGTATAACTATACCATCGGGATTAGAGGAAATGCTATCCCACACTCACCAACCCGCTTGGCCAGCGTGGTGAGTTATGGCCAAACCCTCCAAAATGACTCCACAACTTAAATCTTGGCCCTCAGTCTCCGGCAGCTGGAATGTACCTGGCCAAGGCAGCGGCCAGTGTGACATGAAGGCAGAGGGTGCTAAGTATCCCCGGAGGACCGGACTAGGCTGCCATCTGATGCTGACCTTGGCTACGTATAATGGACGCTCTTTATCTTCTGATTCAAGGCTTCTTGAATTGGAAGAGGAACTACACAGGATCAAGTAGGACATCATCGGGCTAAGTGAGGTAAGGAGAAAAGGAGAAGATCTCATTGAACTGAAAAGTGGACATTTCTTCTACTATCGTGCGACTGATACTGGCAGAACTAGTGGTGTTAGATTTATAATAAACAAGGAACTGAAGGATAAAGTTGTTGAAGTTGAAAGTTCCTCTGACAGAGCTACACGACTCGTTATCCAACTCTCGAAAAGATACCAGGCTCAGATTATTCAAACTTATGCACCCACCACAAGCCATCCTGAAGAAGAAATTGAAGAATTTTATGAGGAAATTAGTCATCTAAATAATAAAGGTAAGCAGCACTTAAAGATAATTATGGGAGATTTCAATGCAAAAATAGGGCAACAGCAACAGAATGAAACTTCAGTAGGTAAATTTGGTCACGGCAACAGAAACCAGCGTGGAAATACTCTCGTAGAGTTTGCAGAGGCAGAAGGGTTTTTCATCTTGAACTCATTTTTCAAGAAAAAGCCACACAGGAAATGGACATGGAGACATCCAATTGGGACGACAAGTGAAACTGATTTTATTATGTGTAACAAAAAATTTGTCATAGAAGACTGCAGTGTGCTAAAGAAGTTCAGCACAGGTAGTGACCATAGATTGGTGAGATGTAAGATGCCCCTCAACACTAAACTCAAACGTGGCAAGCTCATAAGACAAACAAAATTTATTGACATAACCAACCTTAAAACACAACATAATGCCTTCAAGTTGGAACTGAAGAACAGATTCTCTGCTTTAGAAGGCCTAACATCGGAAGAAGTGGATATTTCTGAAGTTAACAGAAAAGTAACCAAAGCTCTTATGGAAACAGCAACAAAATTAGCTGGGTCTAAGAACAACTTGCATGTGAACAAATTATCAGGAAAAACCAAAATGTTGATGCAAAAAAGAAGAGAGATGAGGACAACTAAAGAAGATGTGACTTCCAAAGTGGAATATATAGAGCTATGCAAGACAGTACGAAAAAGTATCACTGAAGACGTAAGGAAATTGACATATATCGTTGTTCAATTTTCGCTAAGTTGCTATGAACATACTTTTTACGTGGCTACGATATTTTAATTCGGTTGACATTAAATGTCTGTAAATACTGTTTCACACGTTATGCAAGTTCAGCTATCGGGAGATTGCAAAAGGACGTTAATATAGTATTGGCAATTGAAGTCAAGTATAATAATAATAAGTATCAGTACTTACAATATTCATAGTGGCTGTCGGGGCTTGATATGTGCGTCATCTAAGAATGTGAATTCTTTCAATTGTGAGGTTAAAATTCATGATATTGTAATGCAGATTTTACAATATCATGAATTTTAACCTCACAATTGAAAGAATTCACATTCTTAGATGACGCACATATGAAGCCCCGACAGCCACTATGAATATTGTAAGTACTGATACTTATTATTATCAGGGATCATAGCATACTTCTGGAAAATTTTAGGTAAGAATTTTAGGAATTTTAGGGAATTTTTAGAAAAATTTTAGGAAAATTTTAGGAGTGTATTTCAATAAAAACTAGATGTATATTTGTATACATCTAGCAAAACAACTTTGTATACATTGTAAAGAGTTTGCTTCACACCCTTCAACCATATATACTGATAGACTGCGCATGACATCAAAATTTCTGGCTCCAACATAAAATCACATGACAACAGTCAAAAAGATGGGTTACACCTGCTGTGCTTATGGTTGCTCTGACCGATATAGTAAAGAAAGTTCTATGATTTTTCATGGGTAAGAAACGAATTAAATACCTAAGTCAATAAAGTTCAATTACTTAACCAGAAACTTGCAGCTATTGATATAAAAATATAGTAACTTAAGAAAAAAAAAATGGAATGCATGTTCAAAATTCTTCGCAAATGTTCATCACATTATAAATCACAAAATGTAAACAACACGATCATGCATGTATATAGCTCATAAGTAAACTTACCTGAAGAGTTTTCATTATATATGAGGTGCATTGACATAATACACCGAAAACACTGAAGTTCTGCAGCGTAAATTAGTAATCATAACAGCATTTGTACACGAAATTTGGAGTCTGATGATGACGTGCCCAATGTTTGAGCCATGGCGGCTTTGATGCAGCTATTGCCAATGCGCAGTCCATTAGTATATATGGTCGAAGTTCACACCCCAATTTTTTGCATAACGTCTAATGTCTAAAGTTTAAGTATGATTTACTTCTAATGTTCAGTTCTTATCTTTTCACGTGTTATTATCATATTCAAGTATATTTACCACATTCAAGTTTCACTTTGAACATTAATATGCTGTTGAACCAGAAGCAATTCACGATTTTCACAGTAAAGTTTTCAGGTTTCACATTAAACTATAATATCCTAAAAAGGTAATTGAAAACCAAGAACTATGTACAATTGTTCACTGAATTACTTTTTTCATATTATTGTTTTAACCTTTTCCTGATTAGCCTATCTTTTTCTGCTTCCACCACATGCAACGTTTTTTTTTTTTTTTTTTTTTTTTTTGCATCTGCTAAGTTCCTAACGGAATTTGGCGAAATTTGCACTAGAACTTTATTGTGATGTATCTTAACTACTGTAAAAATTTTACTGTGTTATTTTCAAAATTCAGAAAATGGATTTCTGAAAATATTCTCCTAGTCCTTTTGTGCTGTGGAAGTGATAAACAGGTGTTTGCTTTCTTCCCAACCAAGGGCTTCAGATCAGCGCTCCCAGCTGTCAATCAACCGTTGCTATGGTAACACCCTTTCTGCTGGAGGCTCACTCTGTCCAAAGAGGCACACATACTTGTCCATAGTAAAAATTACCAATGCTAACTTTTAAAGTTTTAAACCGATTCAACTGGAATTTTGGAAGTGAGCTTCTGTAATCCAATTACAGTGAATGTAAAAATTTCAGCCACTTTCGTGAAAAATTCGCAAAGATAGTTTTCTTATTTTTTATCATAAGTAGTGGAAGTCTCTTGAGGGGAGGAGGGTGGCATGCACATAAACAAGAAGATGAATGTGTTGTTCAGGCATACTCCTCACTGGTGGATGCCAGCTGACTTGGTACATACGCGACCCCTGCTAATGCTAAATGCCTCTTCTTTCCCCTTCTGTTCTCAATTGTCGGACGGACATCAAGCTCCCCTTCTACCTACTAGTAATCATCCAATTTTATTGCACTGGAAGTAGTGCCTTTTTTTTCTTTTTTTTCCCCCAGCCAAATTAGGATTTGGTGCACATCGGAAACCGCTGCCGGTGGTTTCTTTGAGAACAGAGAAAAGGAACTTTAAAAAAATGAAGGGGTAACAGTAACAACGATTTCCTAAAAGGGCATTTTTAAGCACTAATTTCAAATTTCAAGGCTTTTCAAGACGGCATTAAAAAAAAACCGTTTTTCCAGGATATTCCAGGCCTTGAAAACGTAATCATGATTTTCCAGGACTTTCCAGGTTTTCAAGCACGCGTGCGCACCCTGCGTAATGGTAAATTTATTGGCGTTAATAACGGTTGTGTTTTTAATAAATAAGCTTACGAAAATTTTAGGATGAATAGCAAATTTTAGGTATAATTTTAGGAATTTAAGGAGGGTCACAAAATATTAGGAATTTTAGGAATTTTAGGAGGAATGCGATCCCTGTATTATTATACTTGACTTCAATTGCCAATACTATATTAACGTCCTTTTGCAATCTCCCGATAGCTGAACTTGCATAACGTGTGAAACAGTATTTACAGACATTTAATGTCAACCGAATTAAAGTAAGGAAATTGAACTGTGAACTAGTAAAGAAAGCAATTGAAAACAACCAAAGCCTAAAGATAGCAAAGGGACATCTCAGTAAGGGAAGAAAACAGATTATGGCACTGAGAAAAGAAGATGTTTCTGTAACAAGAAATAGTGGTGAAATTTTGACAAGAGTGAAAGATTTCTACTCCAAATTATATGAAAGGGATGATACATGTACTCCAGACATCATGAAAGGTACCAGTACCAGAGTTCTTCCAGTCCTCTCAGCAGTAGTTGCACATGCAATCAAGAATATGAAGCGGGGAAAAGCTCCAGGAGAAGATGGGATTACTGTAGACATCATACAAGAAGCAAGTGGAGAAATCGAAACAGTACTCGCCCAAATTTTCACTCGATGCCTTAATGAAGGAAAGATTCCTGAGGATTGGAACAATGCTACAATGATCCTGCTACATAAAAAAGGGGACATTGAGGATCTCGGGAACTACAGACCTATCAGCCTCCTATCAGTGGTTTATAAAATCTTCACCAAAGTTCTTTCACAGCGTTTGAAGGTAACACTGGACATGGCTCAACCGAGAGAACAAGCTGGATTCAGGAATGGCTACAGCACTATAGATCATATCCACGTACTGAGAGAACTAATTGAAAGAGCGAGGGAATATGAACATCCATTGTGCATGGCTTTTATCGATTATGAAAAAGCCTTTGATTCGGTGAAACAATCAGCAGTTACAATGGCTCTGAAATCCTGCGGTATTAAAGATGCATACATTAATATCATTAATAACATCTATGAAAATGCAAGTGCAAAGATTCGGCTGTTTGAAAATACAACACACATAAAAATTGGAAAGGGAGTGAGACAAGGTGACACCATATCTCCGAAGCTCTTTAATGCCACATTGGAAAATGTCTTTCAATCACTGAACTGGGAAAACAAAGGGATAAAGATTAATGGAGATTATCTAACCCACCTTCGTTTTGCTGATGACGTAGTTATTTTTGCAACAACCCCATCAGAGCTGCAGAGTATGATCCAGGAACTTGCTGACAAGAGTAAAGAAGTGGGATTAAAAATGAACTTTCAGAAGACAAAAGTGATGTTCAATGCTTTTACAAGAAATGAAGATTTATCGATTGATGGAGAAAAGCTGGAGATAACAGACACGTACGTTTATCTTGGACAGCAGATATCAAGTGAGGGTTACATTGATGAAGAAATTAATCGGCGTACAAAACTTGCCTGGAGAGCTTTTGGAAGAAACAGCATAATTTTCAAGAGCAATATGCCATTATGACTTAAAAGAAAAGTGTTTAATCAGTGCACCCTTCCAGTGCTTACGTATGGTGCAGAGACGTGGACCTTAACTAAAAGAAACATACAAAGGCTGCAGAGAACTCAAATAAGCATGGAGAGGTGCATGCTTGGTGTAACCAGGAGATATAAGAAGAGGAACATGAGGATCCGAAAAATGACAAGAGTGGAAGACATCATGATCTGAGTTAAATCCCTGAAATTGCAATGGGCTGGACATACTGCCAGAAGGACAGATCATCGATGGACAGCCGAAATTTTAGATTGGATTCCAAGGGACAGGAAAAGACCCAGAAGAAGACCACATGGGAGATGGGTGGATGAAATTCGAAAGTTTGCGGGAGTGACATGGAGGAGACTGGCACAAGACAGACCGTTGTGGAGGAAAATTTGGGAGACCTTCGTCCAGCAGTGGATTGATAATGGTTGACAATGATGATGATGATATATAATAAAAAACAATACTCATGAGGGATCATTTGGTCATATATACTGTATATATATATATAGCGTTTGTCATCGAGACACTTTTTACCTCATTCACACATCATTATCGTGAAACAGAATCAACGAAGACAGTGGTATCTGTCAAAACAAATGTAGAAGCGTCAAGCTTTCTTTCTTTTTTCTTTGGGTTGGAGGTTTAATGACCACTGTGAACAACTCAGTGGGACATAAGCAGTCGTCGTTCCTAATTTAGGGCCACTGGTTCCTGGGAAGGGAGAGAGATAGTGCTGTAAGACAAATACAGCATCCACGCCTCACCGGGATTTGAACCCAGACCCATCTCGGACGATTGTTCAGGAACCAGCACTTAGACCACCGCGCCACCAGGGGCAGCTTTCTTTTTGCTGATAGGAGGAGAGAAAAAGTATGAAACTGATTACTGTAATGCCGCCTTGCATCAACGCATAAATAAAAAAGATTTCACAGGTGGTTCGAAATCTTTTTCTTCTGAGTCGACCCAAGGCGGTGGTTGATGGAATTTTGACCACTGTAATGGCTAATTATCGGCAAAAATCAGGAGAATTTGACATTCTTCCAGAGGACGGGAGGAATGGCTGAAAATCAGGTCTCCTGCCTAAATCCGGAGAGTTGGCACGAGTTAACAGTAGTTCACAAAAAATGAAATGCAATAAAAAAACAATACTCACGAGGGATCATATTTCCATGATTCACCTAATGAATCTTCCCAAGGAATCCAAGCAAATGTCCTTGGATCTAAATGATATTCATACACAGTATCTTTGCTTGGAAAAGTATCTTCAATTTCCCTGACAAAAATGTCAATTTTTCGTCTTCCATCTTCATCCACAGCAGCACACACAGACCACAACAAAGAAAATATGAACCATTGTTTTACCATTACTTTGATTTGATCTTCTGAATCTGGTACCTAGAAATTTTTAAACAAAAGATATACACATTTTATTTGACTTACGTCATCACCAGTCACTTGTTCAAAATGTTGCTATAACAAAAGCTGGAAATCTAAGAGTATTGTAGAAAAGCATTAATTGAACAGTTAACAAAAAATACAATACAATGATTCACACATAATTTTTTTTTAAATTGAAAATTTCTTCCAGTTGAAACATCCTGTTTTTTACACTACCGTACTGTTAAATAAACATGCCTTTTATAATGATAAATCAGTTCTAATCATGGTGCTATAATAGTAAGACTCACTTACCATGTTACTTTTGTGCATTTATATTTGCACAAAAGCATTTCTGTTTAACACAGTGGTACTCAATATTTTTGCCCTTCTTCGTGGATCTAGAGAGCCACCAGCATTTTTGGAGTTCAAAAATTACTTTTCACATACATTAAATGCAGAAAAATTAACACTGAAAAAACTACTAGTTTGGGAAATTTGTTCAAAGAGTCTAATTTACTTGATGTTTCCAAATAATTTAACTGCATTATATTGGGTTGGTGCAAATGAAATGTCCAGCAAAGGACCAGCACACATGGACGGCAAGAACAGAAAAGTAGGACAACTTGCATAGGCAAAATAATTCCCCTTGGCATCGACACATAGTTGCCATCTGTCTGGCAAGGAAATGATCTTGGAAGGAAAAAAGTCTTGTGGCTGGGACCCCAAGAAGTCATCAACAGCACGTTGAACCTCCTTGTCTGTCGTTAACTGTTTCCCAGACTGGAAGTGATCTAGGCGACAAAACGGATGATAGTCTGTCGAAGACAAGTCTGGGGAATAGACAGGATGAAGCAGTGCTTCATAGCCCAAGGCACTTAGTGTCAGCATTGTTCATTGTGCGACATGAGGGCGAGCGTTGTCCTGGAGCATAAGAACACCATGTCTGTTGACCAAAGCCGGTTGTTTCTACAGCAATTTCCGGTGCATCTGGTGTAATTTAGCACAATAACATTCTGCAGTGATGGTTTGGCCTCTTGCCAAGAAACTCCGATGAATTATCCCGGCTGCGGACCACCAGACAAGGAGCATCATCTTCTTGGTGTGTAGGGATAGCTTACGATGTCGTCCAGCAGGTTGCACCCTGCTTAACCAATTTTTTTTTTTTTTTTTTTTTTTTGATTGGAGGTTTAACGACCACTGTGAGCAACTCAATGGGCTATAAGCAGTCGCCCGTCCCTAATTTCGGGTAACTGGTTCCAGGGAAGGGAGAGAGCCAGTGCCGTAAGACAAACACAACATCCATGCCTGGCCAGGATTCGAACCCGGACCCCTTACGGATGAAAGATCAGAGGCCAACGCCTTAGACCACTGCGCCACTGGGGCGGCCCTGTTTAACCATTGTGCAGATTGTTTCCGATTATCATAAAGGACCCACTTCTCATCACAGGTGACGGTTCGATGTAGTAGAAGTTCCCGAATATATTGTGGTTCTAATTTCACCGATTTGCGAAAAACATATCTTTACGTGGCTAAGAAAATGCAAAATTATTGACATAAATGCTGTTCACTACTGTTTCACACATTATATAGGTTTGGCAATCAGGAAACCATTAAATGATGTTAAATATATACAGAGCACAATATTTGTAATTAAAACCAGGAAACAACGAATGTTATTTCTACTTACTATATCAGTAGCAGCTGCTGGGTCTTCACATGTATGTGTATAACGAATTCACTCACAAGATCACAAGATGTTGCTGTAAATGTCCGACTCATTCAGAGAGTGTGAGCTTTGTGCATTGTGAAGTTCGGAAATAAAATTCATGATACTGTAAAATTTGAACAAGCTAAAAATGAAAGAGATGAATTTATACAATGAAGGCCAATAAATCCACAATACAAACGGAATGTTAAAAAGAAATAAAAATCTTGAAGAAGAATAATCATCCTGATTTTTAAGCACCAAACTTGTTTCTGCCAATATCTATAGCCATCCTCAGTGGTAGGTGCACACGGTCTCTGTAGATACCGCACTCATATGCTCAGGTATGCTGTCCCAACTGAATGCATGTCCAGTCTTGTCATCAGCCACACAGGAGCTGTGCACCTACCACTGACGATGAAACTAGCAGAAACATGCACTAGAATGATATTTGCAGAAATTAGTTTGGTGCTTCGCAATCAGGATGATTCTTCTTCTTCAAGATTTTTATTCCTTTTTAATGTTTCGTTTGTATAAATTCATCTCTTTCATTTTTAGCTTGTTCAAATTTTACAATATCATGAATTTTATTTCTGAACTTCACAATGCACAAAGCTCACATTCTCTGAATGAGTCGGACACTTACGTCAACGTCTTGTGAGTGAATTCGTTACATGCATGCATGTGAAGACCCGGCAGCTACTACTGGTATAGTAAGTAGAAATAATGCTTGTTTCCTGGTTTTATTATTACAAATATTATGCTATGTATATATTTAATATCATTTAATGGTCTGATTGCCAAACCTATATAACGTGTGAAACAGTAGTGAACAGCATTTAATGTCGATTATTTTGCGTAGAGGTTCCTGTTTATTCCTGGCAAGCAGCGATGTGCAGACTTCCAAATGCCTAGTTTTGTTGGAAGTTGTCAACTCATACGGCAGCCACATGTCCAGCTTTTCTATTTTACCCAGGGCAGTTAGACGCCGAACACTGTCGTATAGTGGACAGCTACCTCTCCATCTCACGACATGTTTTTCAGGGGTCCACTTCAACCACACATAACAGAACATCATCAGAAACAGCAACAAGTCGGTGATCACGTGGTTTATTCTGCAGATCCGTATCTCCGCTTTGAAACTTCATAAACCATTGCAGAATGGTTCGTTCGTTGGCTGTATTCTCCCCAAATGCTCTGTTAACGTTTTGAGCGGCAATTCCTGCAGAATGGCCCAGTTTAAATTCATACAGGAAGATGACTCTCAACTCCGGCATCTGCATGTTTTCTTCTCAAGCCACGTTATGTCCAAACAAACCACACCTGAAAATTATTCTTCACACAGGTGCTAGCTATTTATAGTAACTCTGTGACGTAATACCTGCAACACCTGTGAGTGGTTCTATTCCGCTGTGGTGGGTGCCTGTCTCCACTGCTCGTTTGCGTCGGACATTTCATTCGCACCAATCCAATATCTTGAAGATCACAAAATAAAATAAGAGTAACTACATTCTTCTTGCAAAAGCTAGCATGAAAAACATGTAAACAAAAATATTTTAGCATTTTCCTTGCATATTTTTCTTTTAAATACTGCTTTAAAAATTAACAGGTAAAAAATATTATTAGTCTTTAAAGTGATTTTTGTATTCACACTGTACAAAACTTATTAAAAACAAGAACCTATGCTCCAAAATATATTCTATCATGTAATTTCCCTAAGGAATACTGTTGAGCATAATTTAAGCTCTGCTAGTTTCTTGCCACAATGTACAGATTATCAATATTTCACAAAAGCACTTCTGGGACTTCTTCATCAACAATAGGATTAAATTTGTATTTGTACTGAAAACAGAAATTTCAAACATGTATTACTTACTTATTTATTTTCTCTTATTCATCTTATTCATACATTCACCAATCCATAAGCCCTCACTATTTATTTATCTTATTTTTATTTATTTATTCATACATCCCCCCCCCATCCTTCTTCCCATGCAACCCATCACTCACACAACAGGTCTGTCTCAGTAAATGAAGCAATTCAAATTTTTCAGATGAGGTTCTGCTTGGCACATGCAACAAGGTAGAGGTAGAGGAAAGTCTTTGATTACACCATATTTAATGAGAAAGAGAATTTCAGTCACCTGGTCACAACTTTTCAGGCATTCCTTTGGTGCAAGAGATCAACCTGTACACCTCTATAGTTCCAATGGTTTTACCACACTTTTTGCACGTGTCATTCTTGACAACTTCTGCTGTGTGTTTTCCACAGTTCTAGATTGCATTTCTAGTTTCAATTCCAATAAAAAAAATCTTAGTTAAGTTAGTTCTTTTTTTTTCAACAACTGTACACAGTAGTGAACTTTTGTGTTTTATCACTCTCTTTATCACTTTAATGATGCATCCAGTCATATGTATTCCAGTCCTATGAGTTTAAACACATTCTTAGCAGAACTTTCTTTTTCTTTAACCATAGTCAGTAGCTTTGGAATGTTTTACGAATTAAAAATTAACTGAGCGTTATTAAGATTCAGTGCAGCGTAACCTCAATCAGCTTCAGCCACTAGCACAGTGAGATTCTTATAATATATACAGTCAACTCTTGATAACTCTAACTTTGATGACATGAAATTATTGATAACTCGAAAAAAGCAAGTGTCTTATGTGCATAATAAAATTTTGGTCATGATAATACAGATTATGTATTATAACATAAGGCATAAGTATAATATTAATCATTTTACATTGTACTTAATTTAGGTGTATTGGTATAGGTCAATGATAACCCATACCATATTAGATTCTGTTCTGCACATTTTAATACATAAGCGCTAAGTAGGAGTTTCCAAAATATTATGTGTAGATTGATTTTAAATATTGCTTTTTAATCTAATCTATTCAATATATTGTCAAGCTTTAAAGATTGCTTATTAATCTAACCTATTTAACATATTGTTGTTCATCAGCCCACACTATGCAGAATATATATTTTGCAACTCCTACTTAGTGCTTACATATTAAAACATGTAGAACACAATCTAATGTGGTACAGGTTATCATTGATCTATGCCAATACATCTACATTTATCACGATAAGTCAAAATTTTCACTGGTAGTCCGCTGTTTAACCTGAAAAAAATATTCTCATCTTGAAACGAAAAACAGCCCTAAAATGTCCCTCCAAGTGCAAAAGCATAAGAATTTAATGCAGGACTCATTGATAACAAAAAATATTTATGGATGGAAATTTCAAAAGCTTCTTATAGTGTTAAATTAAGTTTTCAAACGTAGTTTCAAATGGCATATATTGAAATTTAGAAATATATATACATGTGTGTGTTATATCAGACACTGTGCATCAATAACATGAACTTTAAATATTTTGTTTTTGTTGTTTGTCAGATAGATGTAACAATAAAAATGAAACAATAAAAATATGAAAAGGAGGCTCCAGAGTCTTTTGTAAAATGTCCAAAACTTTATTTTTAGCACAAATATGAACTAAAAAAATGAGAAAACGTAACTGAAAAAGTACCATTTAAGAAGGAAAACACAAAAACTCAAATAGTGTATCTAACTACTTTTCCAAAAATTTATTTTAGTATGGTGTTTATTGATCTATTAAACAAATTTTGTACTCTGTACTCAGTGATTTTTATATAATGCAATACAAACATCTTATAACAAACGTGTTTCTAAATGTAGTAGCCACTTTTTGTTTTTGTTAATATCTCAATGCAAAACGTAAAATACTGAAAGATTAAACATATGTAAATTTGCATATAAATAAAAGGCTAGTAAAAAGAGAGAGGGAGAACTGAAGTTCAAAGAATGAGCAGAAAAAAGCAAACAAAAATAATACTTTACCTCTGTTATCAGAGCACTAAACAACTTGCACATTGACATAATTCCATTTAGTTCAGTTATAGGCACAAGTTCATTGCAATTGGCTTGTTTGTACTCCAGAATTGCTCCTAAATGTTTATTTGCAAGTTCTTGCAATTCTGCTTCAACAGCTGGTTTATTCAACTCCTTCAGCCAAGACTGGAAATACGGCTGCCATCCAAGAGAAGAATACTCCAGGAAAACAATGCCGCAGCGGGATACTGTAGCTGGAGAAGATTGGGACAGGTCTGCAGTTTCAAACACCAAAGACACCTAAAAAAAAATTAAAATATGTATATATACATGATTGTATATTAGCACAGAAAAATATTTATATGTTATTGTATAACAGCACAGAAAACTTTTAACTTTGGGATGCAATATATTATTGTTTAATGAAAAAAATATCCAATTCTTCAATTTTTAAAAGCAGAAATTTTAGAATAGAAAATTTGAAATCAACTGATCAGGCAAATTAGGAAAATACATAGAAACCATATCACAAAGTCAGTTAATTTATGTTATCTAGAAATTTAATAAAGACAAGATCCAAATTTGTAAGGCTGCATGTTATAACACCCTTATTTCCACATCATATGTTTTGCCAACGGCTATCATTTCTTATAATACCTGAAATATATAGTTACTAAACAGGATAATATTTTATTCACTTGACATTAATCTATAGGGTGCTGCAACTAACACCCACCGTGATATCGAACTGTGCTGGAGGACAAAGCCCAACCTACGACAGTGCTCCACTGTTGCGCTAACACCGTGGATGTCGCTGAGCAATTGTTGGTCACTGCTGTGTGGTACAGGTGTCTGTCATCCCAAGCAGTCATGCAATTTTGCGGTCGCCCATTCCCCTAATTTCTGTGAATCTGAGCCTCATCTGTCCACTGACACCACATTTGCATATCTATACTGGCGTTTCGTCCCGTATGAGTGGCAATTTCGCGGAAGGAAAATTCAACTTCTCTCATCCGAATAATTCTTCCTCACTCAAAGTCCATCAGGTGTTCATAATGCGACCTTCTTCGGTGATGGGGCATAGTGAGACACAAGAAAATCCCTTTCGACTCAATCGTTCCGTATGAGTGGCAATTTCGTGGTAGGAAAATTCAACTTCTCTCATCCGAACAATTCTTCCTCACTCAAAGTCCATCAGGTGTTCATAATGCTACCTTCTTCGGTGATGGGCATAGTGAGACACAAGAAAATCTCTTTCGACTCATTCACCCCGTATGAGTGGCAATTTCGCAGTAGGAAAATTCAACTTCTCTCATCCGAACAATTCTTCCTCACTCAAAGTCCATCAGGTGTTCATAATGCGACCTTCTTCGGTGATGGGGCATAGTGATACACAACAAAATCACTTTTTACTCAATCGTCCCAAATGAGTGACAACTTTGCGGTAGGAAAATTCAACTTCTCTCATCCAAACAATTCTTCCTCACTCAAAGTCCATCAGGTGTTCATAATGCTACCTTCTTCGATGATGGGCATAGTGAGACACAAGAAAATCTCTTTCGACTCATTCACCCCGTATGAGTGGCAATTTCGCAGTAGGAAAATTCAACTTCTCTCATCCGAACAATTCTTCCTCACTCAAAGTCCATCAGGTGTTCATAATGCGACCTTCTTCGGTGATGGGGCATAGTGATACACAACAAGATCACTTTTTACTCAATCTTCCCATATGAGTGACAACTTTGCGGTAGGAAAATTCAACTTCTCTCATCCGAACAATTCTTCCTCACTCAAAGTCCATCAGGTGTTCATAATGCGACCTTCTTCGGTGATGGGGCATAGTGATACACAACAAAATCACTTTTTACTCAATCGTCCCATATGAGTGACAACTTTGCGGTAGGAAAATTCAACTTCTCTCATCCGAACAATTCTTCCTCACTCAAAGTCCATCAGGTGTTCAAAATACGACCTTCTTCGGTGATGGGGCATAGTGAGACACAAGAAAATCCTTTTTGACTCAATGTTGACTCTTCACTGATTGCAACATCTCATTTGAGCCAGCTCTTCATACCCAAGACTGGACAGTTTAGAGAATGCTGCTCCAAAACCACATGCACATTTTCACTGAAAGTTTAATCATTTGCATGTCCAACCTGTTGCATATATCCTGTAAGCTTCAAGTTAATACCAACAGTCCTTCATGGTGTTGCAATTTTCATAAACGGTAGTGTCCATGTATGTGGGTACATAGAAAGTTCCTGAAAATGTGGTGTGGTGCAAAAACAGGTAGCCCTATGGAAAAACAGTCATTAAGGGCACTACTGTCAACCTTTCACAAGTAACAGATGACACAGCAGCAGATGAGATTGCATCACTCATGTTCTAGAAATTCTTAAAGCATGTGTAAACTATGTGTCTCAGTGTTGTAATATGAAAAAGGTACAATCATCAAAAACATATGCAAACTAAGAAAGAGTGTCACACATACTTTACAAGCCTTGAATGCTGTCCATGGCAATAATGTTCTGAAAAATCAGCTGTGTGTGACTGGTACAATGGATACCTGAGTAGACAGGAACCATTGGATGACAAGCCTCATGGTGGGAGACCAACCAAAACTCCAATTGAAGAAATAGTTTCCAAACTGAAGAAATTGATGTGACCATTCTTCTGACAGAAAATGAGCTAGACATCTATGGATTGATGAGATCACTGCAATACAACTGGTGATGTCAGAGTTGTACCTGATTCGAGTGAAGATGTCTTATTTGTCTCTCTGAATTCAACCACACTAGTTGTGCAGAAATGGATCAGTACTGTATGGGTTGGGCACTCTCCTGATACACACAACAATTCTGTTCTGAAGGTTGTTGCTGTAGTGATGGATGATCATAGTACTATATATGCAGCACAGTGTAGGAATAAGAATAATTTTGATCTTACCTCTTTTGTTCAGGAAAAGTTGTTAATGAACTCCCAGAAGCTGACTTTTCAGCTGGTGCACTGAACACCTTCAATGGAGAGATTTCCATTTATTAGGGCTACTTAAAAGATGTTTAAGTTGAAGCGATACCTGTGGAAGTGGATGCTGTGGTATGCAGTACTTTAGAGTAGAGGTCTGCATGGGCCTTATTTGGTGAGCCTGGTCCAGGTCAAGCCTACGCGTTTAAGGCCCGGCCAAGCCCATTTCAGATATTAGACGCCCGGCCCGTCAATTACAACTATTATTTAGGCTTGGCTGGGCCCATGACATGCCAATTTTGTATTATTTTGTCTTTCTATTGTGTTTTATTAAATTATGAAAATTAAATAATGAAATAAGACATTATTAAAAATATTTAGTTGAATATAAGCCTAAAAGTATTAACTAATCTTTGGCACAATTACCGAAGAATATAACCTTTAGAGAGAGAGAGAAGAGACTAAGTGCATTCAAAATCTCCCTTTCTCTGAACTAGCCAGAGGTAACACTACAAAAGTCAACCCATCCCACTGCAGATAACCCCATTCCCCACTGCAGATACCCCCATTCCCCACTGCAAGCACAACCCCATCCCCCCACTCCACACAACACACACCCTCACTCGGGGTCAAATCTTCTTGTTGTCAACAAGCCCCAAAGTGTTTTTTACCATCGTAATACCTACAGATGGTAAAACTACAGTGAGTACCTCTCCTTGCCTCTGTGATTATGCTCTGGGCTATGTCATGGAAGTAAGTGAAGCCAGCAAAACAGTTAAACAGACCAGGAAATTGGAAAAACACAGCTTTTTTTTTCTGTACTACTGTGATAAAATGAATGGGTTGACTTTGCTCGGCAGAGTCGTAAGTGTCTGAGAAAAAGCCTGGCCCATTATTTTGTTCTCTAAATTGAAAAAAGCCTGACTCGGCCCATGCAGACGTCTACTTCAGAGTCCTGTGGAGATATTGTGAGGCTGATAATGCAGTTCTTCTAGCAATATGTCCCACCCACTGACAGTAAAGGGTCTTTACTCTGATCATGATAACATCCACTCTTGTCCTTTTATTGATACATGTTTTTTTTTCCCTATCTTTCTTGGTTACATCAATCATGTATCTCTCGAAACACCAAACAGAAGTCATCACTCTTTCTACGTTGATAAGTGAGTCACAGAAAAATTCTCATCGGCCACCACTGAGGATCGAACCCAGGGTCTTCTTGTTACGTGCCGAACATGCTACCACTGCACCACATGTATCTCTCCATGCTCTTTTGAGTTGTCTGAGATCTTTGTATGCTTTTTTCAGTTAAGGTCAGTGTCTCTGATCCATAAGCAAGAATAGGAAGAATGCACTGATTAGATACTTTTCTTTTAAGAAATAATGCTTGAATATTTTGCTTTTTCTCCCAAATGCACTGTAGCCAAGTTTTGTATGATTACTAATTTCATTTTCAATATGGTCCTTGCTAGGTATCTGTTGTACAAGGTAGATGTAGACATCAGTTACGTCTAAATTTATCCCATCAACCACTGAGTCTTTAGTTTTTGTCAAAGCATTGTACAACAGTTTTTTTTTTAATTTTTGTTCTGTAAGTTTCATCTTTAACCCCACTTGTTCACTCTTTTCAACAAGTTCCTGGATCCTGCTCCACAGTTCTGAGGGAGTACTTGAGAAAACGACTATGTTATTAACAAAATGAAGATGAGTTAAACTACTTCTAAGTAACCTTTATCCCCTTGTCTATCAAGTTCAGTGATTGAAAGACATTCTGCAATGTAAGTGTTGAAGACCTAGGATGATATGCTCGCTCCCTTTCCAGTTTGTATATGTGCGGTGTCCTCGAACAGTCAAACTTTTATATTTGCATTTTCATAGATGTTATTTTAAAATAGTATTAAAGAATGCACCTTCAATATCGCAGGATTTCAAAGATGGTATTACTGCTGATGGTTTCATGGAATCAAAAGCCTTTACATAATCAAAAAAGCCATACACAGCAGAAGTTCAAATTAATTTACTCCTCCAATTCATTCTCTTAGTACACAAATATATTATCTATAGCACTGTAGCAATTCCTGAATTCAGCTTGTTCTCTTGTTAGAGCATTATGCTGTGTTTACCTGCCACATGATGTGACCTTGCATACATGATAGGAATGTGCATAAACATCATGACCTTGACCACTGGCTATTGTGTTGTATGGCCAGCATGTGATTTACTATTCCAGGTCGCTCTCTGGTACAGCAGATTTATAATTCAGAGTGTGCTGTGCTATTAGAGGTGTGAAGCATATCTCTCTGGTTATGGGAAACTTTAAAAACATTTCTGTATGCTTTAAGCTGAAAGTGATCTTTTTACAAGAGCAGCATGGAAAGAGAGAAGGAAACATGAGAAAGGAACTTTTCAGTAGGTGAAAAGTTTTGCAAGGCTCATGGAAACTAAAATAGAAAAGCTAAAAACACAAACCTTTCAAGATGCTCACTCCAAGGTCTTAAAACAGGCAAGTTTCCACAAATTGATGAGGAAGTGTTTCAGTATATACAAGAAATGCATGGACAATGGCTGCAGTGTCTCATATCAAATGTTATAAATGAAGGCACACAAAAATGTTATACAAACACATTTTCAGAACTCAGCTCAAGGCAAATCATAGCTGGGTTATGTAGACCATGAGATGACACAATCTGTACTTGCAGAGGAGAACTGCCATTAGCCAAACATGTGCAGCTGTAAGAGATTTCATGTCTCGAGTATGCACCAGAAAACTTCTTATGTTCATCAGGAAGACGCTTTGATGTCTGTAAGTTCTGTTTTACACGTTCTGTAAAGTGGATACAGTCTGTGGTGGTGCATTAACTTATTCAATTAAAATATAAGTTAATGCACCACCACAGACTGGATCCACTTTACAGAACGTGTAAAACAGAACTTACAGACGTTAAAGCATCTTCCTGAAGAACCTTGTGGTCACGTAATGGTATGTGAACTTTATGATAGAATCACATGAGATATAATTCTTATGTTCATATTTGCTTTCTCAATTCATCAAAACTGATCAGATGCTAGAGTTCTTCCATATGATTCTCAACTGCACTACTGCAAAAAAATAAAAGTCATCAAGTGTTCCTCCAAAAACACCTGGTAATGAGAAGTGGTACTTGCTATTACAACTAATAAAAGAAACAATTCCACTTAGTAGTTCTAATTCTGACTATTATATAGCTCTAATTATTCTACTATTCTCGTTTACGAGATATATTTCAAAGTAACTTGTACAAAAATCTAGCGAATAATGCTTACCTTGGCATTCCTTTCTAGCGACGGGAACATTTCACGCACGTGTTTTCCGGTCTTTGTTGATGTTATTGTCCTAAAGTCCGTTGTATGCGATGACTGGTTTACTTCTCACACTTTTCGCAGGGTATACTCATTGGATCTTTGCCTTAGGATCCAAACACATCAATTTTTACCGTTCTTTATACTCGAAATTTTCGCCCATACTCTGGGCATCTTCAGGAGCATGGCGACTTTACCACCGATGTTCGTGGTTAACTTCGTGCTAATGGAGTCCGATACTCTTTGTTGCCATTCGTCGGATATACTTTCCTGGATATATTTTGTTATCAAGCCCGGCTGGCGCCATCTATGTTTCATTAAAACACTTTTTTTTTTTTTTTTTTTAATTTTCTTCTCCTATCCTGGTTATCTTGTCTTTTTTGCCGGTTTTTCTTTTGTTGTTGTTTTTCTTGTCTTATCAGTTCTTTCCACAGGCCCGATAATGTGCTAGGGTCGTTCTGATTACATACCTTTGCTTTATTTTTGTAGATTAATATTGCCTCTTCCCTCCTCATTTGCCTTTCCGATTTTTTATTCTTTTTTAGCATTTTAATTTCATTGAACTTTGGGAATGTCGGGTTTTCCAAGCAGAATTGCACTAAAGCCGTTTTGGCTTCTTTTTTTGCCAGTTAGATATGTGTTGTTTAAGTCTTTTTTTAATCTGTTTTTCGTACTTCCAATGTACGATATTGGGGGTATGTGTGCAATTGGAATTTCGTAGGTTCCTGATTCTTCTAGCATTTTTTCCTCTGTTTTTTTGTTGACAGTCATACTTTTCACGGTGTGCACTGAGCTTCCTAGTTGTAAGTCATATTTAGCACAGTGCCTATTGATTTCTTTACTCACTCCTTCCAAGTATGGGAAAGCTCCAATGTATTTCAATTTTTTATTCCTCATCTTCCTTTGGTTGTGCACTTCTTGACCTTCTTTACTCTGAGTCATATGCATTTTACTCTCATGTATCCATTTATTAATTAGCTTGCTCGGGTACCCATACTCTTGTGATATTTTCGAGATAAACTCTAGCTCTTGATTTTTTAGCCTGTTGTTAGATGTGTGTGTGTACGCTCACCGTATCAAGTTTATTATGCTGTTTTTTTTATGTATCACTGGATGGTGCGACGAGTATGGTATCAGTACAGGTATGTAAGTTGCTTTTCTAAACACAGAGTATTCAAAACTACTTTTGTTTTTCTTTAGTTGAATGTCCAGGAAGGATAGGCGATTATCCTCTTCAAACTCAATAGGTAGCTCTATGGTGTTACAGATTTTGCTAAACTGCTGTGCTAGATCTTGTAGCTCGGCTTTGTTAAGTTTAGACATAATAATAATGTTGTCTACGTATCGAGCATAAAGTATTGGTTTTTCAGGTAAATTTTGAATAATTTCTTTTTCGAGGTATGCCATAATCACTTCTGCGTATAATGCCGATAATGGGGATCCCATAGGGCCACCTTGCGTTTGTTTAAATATATTTCCTTCAAAATGGAAGATGTTGTTTTCCTTGATGAAATATAAGGTATTCTTTAGCTCTTTCAGTTGTGACAAGTTTAGTTCTTTGTTGATGCTTAGTTGTTGCATAATCAATTGTGAGAAGTAAAGCCAGTCATCGCAAACAACGGACTTTAGGACAATAACATCAACAAAGATTGGAAAACACGTGCGTGAAATGTTCCCGTCGCTAGAAAGGAATGCCAAGGTAAGCATTATCCGCTTGCTTTTTGTATAATAAAAGAAAGTTGCAACCACGTGCAATTTTCAAGAGAAAACCTATGGCAAAAGGAATGAATTTTTCTCGTGAATACATGAGTGGAACTAAAAAAGTTGGATAAGATTTAGAACACATTGTGGACAGGGTAAAAATTGCTTAGAACAGAAGATGAGGTACACTATTGAAAACAGTAAGATCTGCTCATTATGAATAGTTTCCAGGGTCATATTGAGCATGAAACAAAATAACTTCTTTAGGAAAACAAAATATGATAAATAATGATTCTCAATGGCCTGATATCTATTTTAAAGCCACTAGCTGTATGCAAAAGTAAATCATTTAAAGATCATTTGCAAAGATTTTACAATAAGGAAATGATGAATTTTGATCATGAATTGCAACCAAATGGAAAAGCAACGTGTTTATCTGGGGAAATGTTTTGCACGTGGATGATTAAGTTTTGGGAATATATGAAATAGGTAGGGAAAGTTATGAAAAGAACGGAATTTGAAATGCCTAGAATAGCACTAAAGATGAACGCACTGTGGAACAGGGAAAATACAGACAATCTGACGAGTTGTGGTAATGCAGCAAGTGCACCATACAATGACAACAGCAATGAAAGCAGCAGACAATCTTCACATGCAAAAGGTCATATGACCTTTAAAGTGTGTGTGTGCATGCCACCATCGACACCTTCATGAAAATGTTTTTGTCACATGTGCATGGTGTTTAGAGGGAAAATTTCCTTATTTAAATATTGTTATCTTATTCATGGTGACAATGTTTCCTTGCGACAAATGTAAGTCATTTTTGCAATCCATGCAATGCTTCACCATTGGTCTTGAATAAATCATTTTACATGTTTCATTGAAGATTATATTCAGTAAAATTCAAAATATACAGACTGCATCTTCAACGTTAAACCCAGGCTTCATTAGGTACACTTCCGCTAATATGTACTGTACATCTTCACATATTAAGAATGTTCACGCATAAGCAAACCCCTTATTTCAACATCTAAAAATTGGTAAAAAACCAGGGCCCATATATAATAAGTCGACCTTAAATTTCAAGAGACTAAAAAAACATGACATTTATTGAAATAAAATTTTGCAAATTTCTAAACTCATCTTCTTTAAAAACCTTCAAAATTTGATTCGCTATTGGAGTTTTTGAATGATTCCTGTAAAAGTCCATTTCTGTTAAAGACATGTCATCAATATAAACATTGTCCTCGGCAAAGTTGCTGCAGCTGTTTTCTTTATCCGAATTCTAAAACAAATCATCTTTTGTAGCATCCATGGCATTACTTATGCAGCATTTTTTGAAAAGATCATGAGTTTGCACTCCCGTAACAATGGCAACTGTGGGCAGTCGTAAAAAGAGATGAGACGCCCACGCATGTCGCGAAAACACGAGAGTTCACTGATTAGTTCATTGCATCCCTCTCCAAAGGTGGGGTGATGTGGTCAGAGTCCCGCAGAGCAAGTAAGGAGAGGATTACTCTCATTTTAAGAGCAACAAATTCCGTGGTCATACTTTGAAATGGGATTAGGTTTCACAATTGTCATATTTGCGACAACTATTCCAGTAGTGCTGCTGATGGGTTGTTTCTTAAAATTGTACACTGGGATCACAAATGTTTCATTAATTATAGATTTAACTGACTCACACATAAACCGACACTTTCAGCTTATGCATGAATATATACAACACACACACGCACGCACGCACGCACGCACACACACACACACACACACACACACACACACATTCAATACTTTGTGCCAATAACATACCTAAACATCACCCTCATGTGCAAGTGCATGATGACAATATGCACTTTCATAAATTTATCACCATCTCAAACTTGCAAACAGTGGCAGACTGGTGGATCATAAATGGCCCTGGAAGCAAGCTTTTTGAAGCTCACACTCTGGGAAAAATAACCACGGGACCCAACCCTTAAAATAATGGTATTATTTTCAGTATTGTCATTTCCAATTTACACCAAGTTACTTTCAAACCAAGTCTAGGAATTACAGCAATGTTCTTATTGAGGCAACAATTAACTAAAATTCGACCCATTTTTTATGGACTGCAACAAGAGATATACCAGTAACTTTAATGCAAAAAAAATGTACTTCTGTTTGTTGCAGCAATACAAACAGTGTATGTTCTATGAAAGAGACAGGCAAAGGTTTCATTCCACTCTTATGAATTTCACTGCGATAGCTGAGATAAAAATTATAACCATGGTTCGTACTCTTTCAAGCAAAATAAATTCAAGCACTTTTCAAGGACTTTTTGAAACCAATTTTATCATATGTGTGTGTGCTCCCAATTGGTCAGTAGGTAGGTATGTGAACAAGTTCAGACCATCAAACTTAGCTGAGACAGGTACACCTTCAATGACTTGCCTTTTATTCCCTCTGTTGGTTTATTTTTATTAACTTTCAATTGCTCCTCTATTTTGGTGTTTTTGAAACAATTTTATTTTGTGTAATATTTTGAAAGAGTACATTATTTTCGTATTCATCTGCTGGTATGATATTTATTGTTTGCTTTAGCTTTTTATTTTTCATGCATGACTTTGATGCATTTTTGATGCAGCTAGTAGATAAAAGGTGCATGTATGAAGCACAAGAAATTCCTAGAAGTTCCGCCCTCCAGCAAGAAAGCATCCTTAGCCTGTCAACAGACACCCATCACAATTTGCGAAAACATCATTCCACTAATTTTACTTCCATGGCTGACGATTTATTCCGTAGTGATGTACAAGCTGTCTAAAAGCTCGAACGCAAGTTCTGCTCTTTTTGGTGAGCTTAGTATTTTTATCGGTACTACACAGAAATCTCCTATAAAACTTTTTAGCACAAACAATTATTTTACATATACTCTTTCTTATCATCACTTAAGAAACAAAATAAAAAAAAATACTTCAAGTACTATTTACAGAGACAAATTCTTTCAAGTACTTTCAAGGACTTGAAAATGAACTTTTTTTTCAAGGACTTCTCTCAAGGTTTTCAAGGAGCATACAAACTATGATAGCAATTCCTTTGCTTTCAGAGAACAATAAATCCAAATGCGAAAAAAATTTACAAGATTTTCCTGTCATAAACAAAATAATTACAAAAAATTATGTTTAAGAAATTGAAAAGTTTTTTATTGCAAGAATTTTAGTACAAATTCATAATGTGAAAGAAATTACAGTCGAAAAACTGACGTTTATTTAACTAATTTTAAATGGAAGAAGCATAAGTTAGACTTCGAAATGTATAAGTTGGACTGAAAAAAAAAAAAAAAAAACAGTATTTGGCTTAACAGAGCAGTTGGTAAATAAATTTCTTTATTTCGAATCCCACAAAGTGGTAAACAAACTTTGCCTTTTCAGCATAACAGGATTTTTTTTACTCGCAAACATTGGTAACATAAAAAAATATGCACAAATAAATATTTTTTGGGAGTTGCACAGGTGCATAAGACTTACCGGCCCAGAACAGGGTGACCCACTGGGAACTTTCCCCGTGTCCTGGTGGCTCAGTCCGTGTCTGCTTGCAAACTTTAAAAACAACATCCAGTGCACCAGATACATCAAATTTGGTATAACTAACCTTTGTGTATACCAGGGGCGGATTTGCGGTCACAAAAGAGGTTGGGAAAATTTTTGCAAATGGGCCCTTTCAGTTGTAGTTCTGCGGTACTATTGTACCACAAACGAAAATCACTTTTTTTATTTAAGAAACAAAACAAAAAGTTCAGTTGCTCTGGAAACAGTGGCAATCATAGTACTGGGTGGGTGGAGGGGAGGCGGGCATAAAAAAAGTACACCCGTCATCCTTAAATTGAAGTTGGTGTTGCGCAAAATTTTCCATCTGCCTATGCCAAAATTTTACTGCACACAAAAAAAAAAAATTACTGCAATTTTTCTGTTATGGACAATCACAGGTAGAAATTTCAAGATATTTAAATATTGTGGCAAACTCACTTAATCAATGTGGAAAAAGCAAATAACCAGGTTTAAATCACTAGTTTAGTTAGATATGTATGTAATTGCACTGGAGAAGCTTCTAATTTTGGACACAATTATTATATTTGTTTAAAATTTTCTCTTAAGAACACTGAAGTAAGAACATCATTTTTTTTAATTGCTTATATAGCCTTTTCATGTTTGACAGACCGTAAAATAATCTTGATTTTCACACCTTTGAGCTTCCAGTTCTTAAATTTTCAATGAACTGGGCAGAAATTCTCCCACATATTTGAGAGAGAGAGAGAGAGAGAACTGCTACTACTAAAATTATGTTGGAGTTGTACTAAAAATCCTTTCGCATAAGACATGATTTTTAAATTTAAATAAATGAAAAAAAAATACAGAACTTTTACACTAAAATTTTCTATTGGTACTGCAATTTTTGTAATTTTTCTATTGTGGACAATCACAGTTGGAAATTTAAAGATTTTTAAATATTGTGATGAACTGATTCTACATTTAGTGATCATATATTCGTATTGTTTCAATTACAAAACGTGCTTTTATGCTGCAATTATGTATTGTAAAGACACCTTACTAAATAGCGTAAACAAAACATTTTTCAACTTCATGTTGAAACGTAAATGCTTTCATCTGCAGCATTTGTCAGTTATCACAAGGGACGTAGGCTGCGTAGGTAGAACATTTCAGGGGAAAGGGATCGTATATGAACACCCCCACAAATAATCTTAGCTATTTCAAAATCAGTTCTTGATATTATTAGCTTTTACTTTGAATTCTGTGTTGTCATATAGTGGATACTACATCCCATAATGACCATTATCTAGCATTGTTCTGCAACTTTATCAAACATGAGTGAGTATCAAACAAAGATCCTCGCTCTTTCCACATTTTATAAGTGAGTCACAGAAAAATTCTCATTGGTCGCCACCAGGAGTCAAATCCTGGGTCTTCCAGTTACGCGCCGGATATGCTTCCGCTGCACCACAGCGGCCTCGAATTCCTCTAGACTCACACAGGCTAACTGCCAAGCTAATTTGGCAGGTTGCTTCTTGGAGTCCCGCACAATGCTGGGGATTCACCAAAGATGGTAAGTAGCAACTGAAGAACTGGCGCGTAACTGGAAGACCCTGGGTTCGACTCCCGGTGGCGGCCAATGAGAATTTTTTCGTGACTCACTTATAAACGTGGAAAGAGTGAGGATCTTTGTTTGATGTTTCTGGTCCACGTTAAATGCCTGTATTAATGAGTGAGTATTTTCACTACTTTTAACTAAAGTAGTGAAAAAAATTTAGCCCTGTTCAGCCCCCACCCCAATGCTGTTAACATACGTAGATTGTTGTGCCTTCCGATTTTTCCTGATGCCAGGCCCTTCGAAACATTTCAGGATGAAATGAATGGTCAAAGAAACTATAGAAATAGATAAGACATTCCTTCCCCACTCCCCAGTTGAGAAAGACATCGGTTAATTGTATGGCGAGGAAGGAGTGTAAGTTTGGAAGAGGATATTTTTTTTAATGCCTAAACAGATTAATCATAGTTTTCGGGCTCGTTCGGGAGCAGAACAAGCCCGAAAACTATGATTAATTCTGTTAAAATTGAGCCCGAACTCAGCTCTTATGAGCACAGCACTAATGCCTCCTACAACCAACGGGAGTAAAATCAACTACCCCCCCCCCTTCCTTGGTTGGGGAATATACAGAACATCTTGTACACCCCCCCCGCCCTCCCACAACATACGGTACATACATACATAAATTCTCGTTCCTCAGCTACTAAGTGAACCCAGAAGTTCGCAAACACACATGGCCCATCTGTTGTAGTTGGGATTATAGCAGTTGTCTGGTGAGGGGATTTTTATCCCTAATTCAAAATAGAAGTTGTTGTTTTTCCCTGCTTGTTATAATTACATTATGTGTATTTCATTTATAAAAAAAAGTGTTGTTGTTCAGTTGTGTGTTTACAACTGAACTGAAAACATTTTTGAGAAAGTAAGAAAGAAAGAGACAAACTATATGGAAGGGGCCCACAGGGAAATGTCCCGGTGTCCCGGTGGGCCAATCCGCCCCAGATGTATACTCTTACATCCTGAAATACTCTCTGTTCATAATCAAATTTTGGCACAGTCAGACTTTGTATTAAAAAATCTGAAAAAAATTGTGTTGAAACAAACTGGAGTCACTTGTACCTCAAGTTTGAACTTCATATCAAAGAAAATTAAATATTTACCGTGAAATACAACTACTTTATACAAACTACTATTTATTTACCTGTGGTGACAAAGCAATACGTTCTCCATTTATGAGGGTAAGAATCTTATTATCATCCATCAAAGAATTCATGCTTTCTATCCACTGAGTGTCTGCAGGTCCATCAAAGACTATCCATTTTTCATCATTCTTCACATCACTGCAAACTTTCCTTACAACTGCTGATAATATTCCATCTACCCAATCTCCTGTATTCAAGTCAAATTCACCAAACACTTCAGGCAATGCAACAGCTTTCGGATTCAATGGATGAACCTAAGTGGAATTTCAAATAAAAAAATTTGCAATTCATAAGTGACAATTAACAAGATAATTTTTGCAATTAAAATTGCAATATAAAATCAAAAAAGCTTGATTTTATTTTAGTGAAGATAATCAACAAATGTTTTTTTTTTTTTTTTAACATTTAACATGGCACTTAAAACAAACATCAGACCACTGAAGAAAAAAGAATGCTGAACTTTTTAACCTGGTGAAAAATCAGTACACATAGCAAGAAAGTGTTGATATAAAACAGTATGAGCAAGATGGAATTATTCACTGTAATTTATTTATGCAAATATTAAAGTGCAGCACATCACTGTATTCACAAAATAAAATTACAGAATTAGAAACAAAATAAAATGCTTTTTAAATACATTGCTTCAAACACAGTTTTTTTTTCTTGTTCTGTTTTGTTGTTCTTGCTAGAACATGAGTTCAAGTTTCCTCTTGCAAGCAAGCCTTGCTTACTTCTCACCATCACCAAGTTCCAAGGTCATATTTGCTTTTGACGACTTTATAGCTGTACAGCATTCATTGCTTGATTTTTCTTTCTGCTGATATCTTCCATTTCCATTTCTTTATTTTCACCACTTTTATTTATTCCCTCAGGTGAAAATAACCTTATCCATCATGCTGAAAGAACTTTCAGCCTAAGGACCACACATGCATGATATCAAAGCTTTCACTATGTTAGATAAATGATGGGAAAATAAATACTTTTGAACACCATGCATTAAGAACTGCATTTTGAACACTTCCATTTTCGGAAAAACTTTCTCTCCTTTATCAAGACTAAATGCAAACATTTATGAGCGGAAGAAACATTTAACAACAACACAGGAAAGTGGGAACATCACGGGTGAAAAATTACAACTACAAGAGAAATCTTTGCTCTATCCGACTTCAGTTTTTAACCCCCCCCTCTTTTTAAGCTGAAATACAAATATTTATGGAATAAAATGATATTGAACAACAATACTGAACAGAAGGAACATAGCGAGAACAAAAAGAATTACAAATATGGGAGAATCTTCACTCCATCTAACTTCCACTTTTGAAAGTTCCAAAAACGGGAATTCCGTCCTCAAATGGAAAACGATCCCCCTTCCCAATCGATCTCGAGAATGACCCAAAGGATAACGAAAATGGCAGAATTCCCTGAATCCATGGGAGAATCTCATGCCTGAAGATAATAGGCAAATCTTTGTGCTGTCTTAACTTCCATTTTTGGAAATTGGTGCCAATAGTTTCATGCTGAAATACAACATTTATGCAACAAAATAATATTTAACAACAATACTGGACAGAGGCAACATCATGAGAACAAAGAAATTACAATTACGGAGAAAATCTTTAACTCCATTAAACTTTCGTTTTTCTAAGAAAAACAGAGAACATTTCTTTTTAAGATTTGCCCCACATTTTAAGCTGATATAAAAATATTTATTGAATAAAAGGATATTTAATAACAATGTTGAGCAGAAGGAACATCGCAAGAACAAAGAAATTACGATTATGGGGAAAATTTTCACTCTGTTTAACTTCCGTTTTTGAAAGCCTTGAAAGACGAAATACTATCTTCAAACTGAAAACGACTCCCTACCTCTAATCCCCTCATTACTCTTCAGTTTTGCATCGATCTCGAGAATGACTCAAATGATGCGAAAAACGGGATTCCGCAAATCCATGGAAGAATCTCATGTATGTTAAAACCAGAAGTTGATTTAAAGTTTTCAGCACATCTTTCCAGGTGCATACATGAAAGAAAGAAAGAAAAGAAAAAAAAAAAGAAAGAAAGGAAAAAAAAAAAAAGAAAGAAAAGAAAAAAAGAAAGCCTGCCCATCCACTTATTGATAAAATAATAATTCTTTTAAAAACTGTTCAAAAATTACTTTTTTTGACCTAGACAGAATTAAGCATCAATCAGACAATCAGTCAGTTTATCTGCTTTTTCTGATAAACAATTTTCTCAAATTTACCATCTTCGATGAGCAATCACTCTCACAAATACAATACAGTGATAGTCTGAATACAATGACCAGTTAGTGTAGACAGACTACATACTATATTAATGTCAACAGTAAATGTAATAAATGTAATTAAGTAAGTACTTCACAACTTTTTCACAGCATCATATCAATTAAGAATAAATCATGTTAGTTCTTTTTAAACATGAAATTTTCTAATTCACAGGTACGGCTATGCATTGTACATATCAGGTGGGTTCAAAAAGTACTAAGAATATATGTATAACTCAAAATGCAAAAACACTTACAAGCTCAATGAGAGTATCTCCTTCAAAATACTCTCCTTCTGAGCAAATGGTGGTCCCAACATTTCTGCCACTTCATAATGATGTGTCGCCATTTTTCCGGCTTCTGAAAAAGAGACTGGCCATCTCATTTTCAGAAAGGAAAATAGGCTCCCATCACGCATCTTGATTCCTTTCGGGACAAGAAAAAAAAAAAAAAGGAAAAGAATGATGCGTAGTTCTTTTGTTTTGTTTTTACCATCGACCCCCGAAAATTTTAGTAAGGAACTTGAATCGATTTTCTATATCTTCTGAAGTTTTCAGTTCATTTTACCTGGAAAGTCAAGAAAAAAGTTATGAAATTCTTTAATTTCCATTCAATCTTCAAAACCTTTTTTTTTTTTTTTTTTCTCCTATTCTTTCCTTACTTCCTCTTTGAGTGCTAGAATATCTTTGCCATGTGTGTGTATGTTGAGTGAAGTGTGGGAATTACATGTAGGTTAATGCTCTTTGGTTTATTGTTCTGGGATAAGAACGTTATTTTGGATGTGCCGAGATTAAAGCTTTAGAGGAGATTGTTTTAAATGTTGCCAATCCTAGTGAGGAGTAATGTTTGTTCATTTGTTTCATTCGGGGAGGAATTGTTCCGATAAAGGTTTCAGTGTTGCGGTTCTGATAGAAAAAAAAATCATTTTTTGTCTTTGCATTTGTTATCAGTCTTGCTTCGTGTTAGTGTTTTATGCATGTCTTTGTATATTTTTGTTTTCCTTTTTGTACACCACGCAAAGTGAGCTCAGCGTATGAAATAAGGATAGGAGATCTTCATTTGTAAATATGAGGGCGTAAAATTAAAGCTAAAAGTGAAACGTGCAATAAACTTTTTCAGCAGTAAAGCAACTTCAAAAAAAATAAATAAAAAGGAGCAAATGATTTTATAATTTTTTTTTGTCTCTGTTCCGATCCATTTCTACTTGAAATGCTGGTTTTGTAAGATGATATTTTCATCTATCTTCCTGTGTATATATATATCCAAAAACCTGTAAAGTTTATAAGACAAGCCAGGCTAAGGGTTCTTTGTAAGTAACTAACTCACCATTTTATTTTTTTTACTTCCTTCACTGGGAAAAAAATTTTCCGATGAGAAAGCTCTGGTTCTAGGAATCCTAATTTGAGAGCAATCTCGACCAGCGGATGTTCCTTTGAAGAAAGGTCACACCAACGTATTTTGCTGACCTTGTGGATTCCGAGAAAGTTTGGTTGGAGTGGAGGAGGAGTCACGTGCAAGTTGCATGATCCCCTGTTACTCTTCGTCCAATCATAAGCCTTAGAAGCCCGTGGGTCATGAGATGAGCACGTGACCCTGCGGAGCGTTGAAGTCGGATCACTAAATCAGGCAGACACTCTCTCGTGAAACTAGTTGCTATTCAGATATATATATGGGGATTTTTTGCTCTACTTTGTACCGATAACTCAGCGTTCTTGCACAAAAGAGAGGCCGGCCTCGTTGCCGAGGGGTGCCTAGGTGTCCCTGTCAACTGGGTTGGCCAAGCCCCTTTGAAAAAAGGAAATGTAGCTAAGAAAAGAAAAAGTGGGCCTGCTGATCCCCTGTGTGAACCCACAGACGTTTTGCAGGCTGACAAAGATGGCCACCTTACCAAAATCTCTGTTGTCCGGAAGCCGAGTGGACTGAATTAGTTCCACCAACTGAGTAGAGATGGCTGAGAAGAGCGCGTCTTGCTCTCTATCTGCAAAATTCCTGGCCGATAACAAAGAGAAATTCTGTTTTTTAAAGCCAAGATCTTCCAAGCTGAGGACCAGGGGTTGCCGCTGTCCAGCCACACCATTCTTAGACATCAGGATGACGTGTTCCACTTCAGGAGCCAAGAAATTTTGGAACTCTCCATGTGACCACTAGAGACATTGAATGATTGCTAGAAACAGACTGTCATGCCTTACAGATATAAGAATGAACTTAAAAAATTTTATGCTGAGTTGTTTCTCGCCGTGATGTCGAGGTAAGCCATCTTGAAAATTTCTTCCGCCAAATGGGTCGCCTACAAGAAAAAGAATTCTTGAACTGGAAAATTTGCGTTTTGCTTTTAATTAATAATGCTCTTCAAAAACAAATTAATCTTATCTCTGCAAAGCGGTGGAAAAGAAACTAGTGATCTAAAATTGAGTTGAAAATTATTAATCTTCTCAAATACTTGATTTCGAATGAAAAATTATGTCTAACTTTTGGTAAATGAATTTCATGAAGGTTTTAAATGTTGACGAATAGAGTAGCAAATGAATTAGCGACAGGGTAATTCTAGTTGAGAGTTTATTGAGCTGAACACTCTTTCAAACTATGTTTTTTTGTCTTCCTCAAGTTCTAAATGAATTAGTAAGTTAATACAGTGCTTTAATTTTGTGGTTGTTTTTTTTTTTTTTGTACTTTATGATCGGCTGGTAACTAAATAAAAATGCATTGCAATTTTTCTTTGAGGTAATATCTTTAGGCAAATATACATTATAAGCGTACTTCACGAGCTATGCAGGAGTTTCTCTCAGTAGGCTAAAGTCCAACGTCAATCATGCGGGAATGTAAATTTACTCAAAATTAAATGGGCTAGTGACTAGGCATGCATCAGATCTGAGGAATTTGATTGTTGACATAAATATTGACCTGTATGTGTACTGAGTTATTATAAGTGAGTGGGATTTCTGGAAATAAGTGATTCTTCAAGTAGTAGTGGTATTTCTGGAAATAAGTGATTCTTCAAGTAGTAGTATGATTTCTGAGAATAAGTGATTCTTCAAGTGGTAATAGGATTTCTAGGAATAATGAATGTACATGGCAATATGTCAAACAAGAAAACAAATACACCCAGTCATGCATAGGCGAGAAAAGCCTGCGATAGGTTCTATTTTCTTGATTCCTTTAGCTTTTCTCTTAGGAGCTGCTAGTTTTTTTTTTTTTTTTTTGTAGTGAAATTCTTATGTGTCATGATCTGATTATATGAGATGAGCCGTCTGAGTCATTTTGCATTTCTGGAAGTACTTAAATGACTTTTGTAAGCCTAAGTGATTGAGTGATAATTATGGTAATTGCTAGTGGGAACTGCTTCAGCTTCAAGTAGTGGTTTAGGAGATGCTTTTGAATATTTATATTTAGTAATGTCAATATAAGGTTTCATGAAGTTTAATTTATTGCAAGTGTACTGTTCTTAGAGTATTGTGATATGAATTTAATAGGGATAATTAATTACTTGAATTGTTTAGTAAGTGTTCTTAAGTAGAGTGGCAAAAGTGTTTTCAAATTGAAGTAATTTTGAAGTAACTAGTTGTATTTGAAGCGGGTAAATTTTTCTTTGAGTTCTTAGCAGTTGTTATTTTTACTTAGTGGGTCCTAATGCTTAATGCCTGTGTAATTTTCAGTAACATTTGACAGTATAAAGTTAGGACGCAGTTTTGATATTAATTTTGGGTATTCGCAGTTGTCACTAAAGTAACTAGTAAATTTTAAAGGAAGAAGGACTGGTTTGAAAGAGATGTTCCTGTTGTTACTATTTGCATTCTGTTTTTTGTTTTAAATTACCTAAATGGTCTAGAGCGATAAAAATCAATGCTTAGTTCGTGTCGGCTTTTGCACATTCAGTCTGGCTAGTTCATAGTATACATGTAAATAGTGTTTTGTTCATGATATGGTGAATAGTTAGGTGCTTTGAATCCCAGTACCTGTTGAAATGTTTAGTTTAGCCAAATGGATACCTAGAATTTTTTTTTACTGGCTTGGCCTTATATTCTAATTTTGCCAAAAATGTTGAAGTAGCGAAATAAGTGTTCTTGATATCCTGATTTTTTTTTTTTTTTGCTTTTGCTAGTGTTGAAAACAAATTGTTCTGCTAGATTGTGATTTCTGTGACACCTAAGAAATTTTGTTGATATGATTTTGGCAGCTTGTGCATTTGTGTGATGTTTACATACCACCCGCTGGTAGTCATAGTGCTTTTGAGAAAAAACAAAAATATTAATGTTTGAAACAAAATATACGTTGTACATAATTGGTGCAATAAGTTGTATTCGAGGTAGTCTAAAAATATAAAACCTTATGTGAATTACCAGTAGGGCTGATATTTTTCTATTTCCATTTATAAATAAAGGTGAACACAATGGGGTTCTTCAAAAATGAAAAATTTGAGTGGCAGCAAATTTGTTGAGTAAAAAGGGTTTTTCTAAAGAGTTTTCTTCAGAATTGTATCCACCTCAGCCTAGCCTGAGGGTGGAAACAAACTAGGTTCTTATTGTGGAATAATTGCAGTGTCCTTCAATCACTGCCATAACAAGTACAAGGCCACTTTAATTTTGGTTATACAAATTTCTTACACATGTGACAATAACACCTTTTAACACTTTCAGGTTGTAAATTCTACAATCACAAACAACACACACCATAAATAAACTTTGTTAAAGAAATTTTCCTTTTTTTGTGTGTGTCTATCCATATACTATTCTTATTGTGTTACCAATTTCATCTACTCATCTCCCAAATTTGAAATTAGCCCACAATTGATTAACATCTGTTATTTTCTCAATTTATAGTGTTAGAAAAACACCTACAAATCATGTGGAGCCTCTGTGCCCAAAAAAATTTATGATTAATATTTGTTTACAAGTCATTGATTGATTGATTGGTGAAAAACCAAGCAATACAATAAAGCATGTTTTGAAGTCTTTTAGAACCATGTTCAACTCCTGCATTGCACTATTGATGATGCTGCCTATGCTCTTAAATCTTCTTCCCTTCAGAGATTCCTTCAATTTGAGAAACAAAAAGTCACAGAGGACCAAATCAGGTGAATAAAATAGGAATAGTATAGCTGAGATTTAATATTTGGTCAGTAACTCGTGGATTTATAATGCTGAACATGCAGGTGCATTATCATGATGTGACAGTCAGAGATTGTGCAATAGAATTGTCTGTTCTTGAAGTTTATGAATTTCCAGCACAAAGCCATCTGCTATTGATGTTCAACATTCTTTAAATCTCTTAATTCAGAAGTTTTCAAACAGGGAAGAACTTCTTCTCCAAATGCTGTTTTACAACATTTTAAATGTTTCTGAGGTTGTTTTAGACAAAACTTGATGCATGCTCTGCGCTTGTTCACATTGGCCATAATAAAATATTCCAAACAACTAAAACAGAACATTCAACAGAGAAACAGACCTAGAATGACAGCAGGCGCAGACCTGAAAATATGTATGACCTTGAGCAACCCTACAGCCACATATCTGTAAAAAGAACTCCAGTGACACATACCCAGCATGATAACAACAGCTGTAGTCTTAACAATTTTTAATACACCCTGTGTATGTTAAGCTAAAATATTAGGTCCTGATGTCTACCTTGTGTATAACACATACTTTGAACTAAACTTTTAACATATTAAAATTTGCACTTAAAATTCTGCAGCAGCATGGTACATAAAATGCGTTTTGGAGCAGCAGAAGAGAACTACTGCATGGATGTAATTCAATAAAATACAAAGTGGGTATTATACAAAATTATTCTATCATGTAAAGCACATAGTAAGAGATATTAAAAGTATCCTGATGAAAAATCTAATAATTTATTATTCTCCAGTTATTTTTAAAATTTACCATACTGAGAGAAAGAAGCCACATGAGATTTTTCATCAACACACAAGACTGTATGTAATTAGCACATTGGTTGTTTTTTTTTTCAAATTATTACTAGCAACTGATTATATATGGTATATTACGGCATTATTTTTTCAAGACTTAATATGGTTTCATTCCTTTAATGAAAGCTGAAAAAATATTTAGTCACCTGCACAGCTACAAAATTTGGTTCCCGCTGTTGATGGAGATGGCAATAAGCTTTCTGCAGGGTCTGCCATGTTGTTGTCTTTCCACTACCAGTTCCACCAACCAAGATGACAGCATGTCGAGACAATTTAGTGTCATACAATTGGATTACTTTTTGCACAGTATAAGGAGTTGGAAGGAGGGAAGACGCCACTAATTTTTCTTCGATAGCTCTTGTAAGCTGCAAGACATTAAAAAAATTGCATTTACAAGCAATCATGCAAAACTATGCATGAATGAATTTTCTTAGCAAAAAAAAATCAAATCAGTACAAAATGTCCCAAAAAGGTTTAATGCAATTAGTTTAAAAAAATTGTTTGTTTAAAAATTGTGAATAAGCAAACTATTTGAATGCATTAATTTATTTGCATCAAGTTTTGTTCCTGGAGTAAGCAATGATGCCAATAATTTTCAGTTGACATATTAATAAACCTAGAGAGAACAAATTCATATTGGCAATTTTAAAGAAATGTCTAACTACTGTTCTAGGTAACAGTATTTTGAGCAACCTATTTGTAACACCACCCAGCAAAATGAAGTTCCAAGAATTTGAGAATGAAGAATCTAAATAACTTCATATTTTCACCAGATTCCTGCTTCATTGCAATGTAATTTTCAAGTTTTCTGATGTGATGTGATGTTACATGTCGAATAGTAAAACTAAGCAATTAACAAGTTTGTAAAACTTTCAGCTTTCACCACCAAGACAGTGTTCATATTTATTTTTAGAAATTTAAGAAATAGGAAATGACTTGAACATACAGTAGTTAGTCTAAGGTTTACAAAAACTATGCATTTGTAATCATGTACACACACCCCTATTCACTATATAAACAACCCCTCCTACTATTTTTCTCTTTAATTTCATTATTAACCATAATTTCAGTCTTACATCAAACTTTTTACTAATTTTTTCAAAAGAGACCAATCTGGTAAAAAACTTTTCTGGTGAACCCCATTTCTTCAAGAAGTTGTCGTTCTCTTTCATTAGTTAACCCTTTTTTTAGTAATCGCATCTGGATAAATATATTCTGAAAAAATTTCCTTTTACTCAGTTTTGTGCTTTATTTTTTTTTTCAGTAGATTTTAATTAATTTATGGTTTATAATAAACTGGCAAGCAATATTTTGTTTTGTAGAAAAACAATGGTAGTATCCAAAATCTAATAATCTATTTCACCCACAAGCTTTCTGTTTTTGTTTTAATTGAGTAAAACTTTCATTACAACAGTATAACCCAAAAAAATTTATATTTATGTAGAACTCAACCCACACTGTTTTTCATTTATTTTCTTGAAGAAGGAAAATAAATACAACCCCATATGAAAAGAAATAAAATTCACCAAAAAATTATCTAACACAGAAGTCAGTTTAATCTCTCCAAAATATCAGTAAAAAGTTCCATCAGAAGACTTGCACCAACTATAAGGTTCGAACCTGGGCTGATCTTTCGAAGATGGTGTGATTTACTAACAATCGCTGAATATCCGCCGTGCATCGGACGAGCACGTTAAGTGATGGCCCCCAGGATGGACACACTGGTTAAATGGGTATCCTTTTCTATGCCCCCGATGAAATTCTCTCACCCCTCTGTGTGCAACATCGTGCTTGTACGGTGGCGCTATCTACTGTACTCTAATCTCACTACAAACTGTTCTGTCAAAGTCGCTAGACTTGCTCTCATTCCTTCCGTTTCTGTGTCCTGCCCAAAAGGCGATCTCGCTGTAGGTGGCTGGGACCTAAACTCTACTCACTGTGGACGGAAATCCTACAAGAAAATGACAAATAGTGTGGGTCGTTGCACCAACTATCAGTAATAAAATGAAAAAACAAATCCCACCCAATAAGCAATTAAAAAAAAGACATTTACGCAAGGAGCAATTTACAACACTAGGGGCTGTGCCTCTAGGCTGGCTACGCTCATTTCCAGAGTAGCGCTCGGGCCCTGCAGCCCGATCTTCAAGTACATCATTGTCGACAAATGTGTTCGACTGTCTCTTTCCTGCGATGCCATCTGACGAAATGAAAATGTTCTCCCAATTGTTCAATACTTTTTGCGCAGTATAAATTCCAAGATGGCAGCTTGTTTATAGTTTTTGTTTCGCTCCTGGTGAACTCCCTGTTAGATTTTTGCAGAACTTTTTTCCAATTTCCTTCTATTTTTATTGAAGGACTTTGCTCCGCCGCCATTTCGAAGTTTCCGAGTTTTTTACTGTCATCATTTTTTGGAAGGGCGGACTTTTGTCGCTTGAACTTATACGTCAGAATTTTCAACAAATATGTTTGCCTGCCTCTTTCCAGTTATGCCATCTGACAAAATGAAAATGTTCTTCCAATTGTTCAATACTTTTTGCGCTGTATCGATTCCAAGATGACGGCTTGTTTACAGTTTTTGTTTCGCTCTCAATGAACTCCCTGTTAGATTTTTGCAGAACTTTTTTCAATGTCCTCTTATTTTTATTGAAGGACTTTGCTTTACCGCCATTCCGAAGTTTCTGAGTTTTTTTACTGTCATTATTTTTTGGAAGGGCGGACTTTTGTCGTTTTGAACTTATATAAAAGCATTTCGGACGTTAAGACCTACCAGTATGCCAATTTTTAGATTTCTAGGTTATTTAGAAGTGGCCTAACAATTCATGAAAAGTTCAAGCAGACAATGTTCCAAAGCCACCATTTTTATTTTTTTTGGGTTTCGTACTTTTCTAGGTATATCGACCTTAAGACCTATCAGCATGCCAATTTTCAGATATCTAGGTCATTTAGAAGTAGTTGAACAATTCGTGGACGAACAAACTCGCATTTTCCCTCTTTGCTTTTCATATACGAGACAAAAGCCGATATTTACATAGGTATTCACGTATGGAGGCAGAAAATGCCGAACTTTAATAACAGCAACCCTACGTCATTAAGCATTGTGTCATTACCAGTTTGATATTGTTGCCTGTTCTTTCACCCAATGAGAAGAGAGTGCTAAAAATTGCTTCGTCACCATGGCAGCAGGTCACGGGACCAGAACGTTCCTCTGTGGTTATTGTGAAGACAGACAAGCCGTTCGTTTTTTTCCTTTGCGTCTTTAAAAATGCTTAAAAATCAGAAAATGACCTTTTCTTTAAAAAATTTTTTTGTAAAAAAGGAATGATAGTTGTAAGTTTATGCTGTAAAAATTGCAATGCGTTATGATGTATAGTTTGCCATATATCCGTTTTTTTAAATGGATCCCATCACAAAATATAGAATTTTGTGAAATTTAAAAATTTAATTTCTCGTAAACTAAATCAAAATTAAAAAAAACGGTGACGAGGTGAAAAAATTTGGTCATGGCACTACATACCTACAAAGTTTCATGGTTCTGCTGCTATTAGTGTGTCCGGAACGTGACCTGATAGCACTTTTTTGCTTACCTTAACTTTGAAATACAATAGCTCGTGAAATATCGTCAGAATCGAAAAAGGGTTTATTTCGGCGTATTCTCCAAACAATTGTCTACAAACGATGTAAATTTTGTATTTTTGTATTCAATACATTTTGCGCTGCGAGCTAGGAAAGCAAGAGTGTCGCGAAATTTCTAAAACAGCGGCAGTTACTTTATTTTAGAATATTTAGAATAGAGAGATAGAATCCAGTTTTGAAAAGTTTCATGTGATAAATCAAGATTTACCTATGAGATCTTTACCATCTCAGATAAGATTTCTGACAGGACACCTAGAAACAAATTTTATGTGTCAAAGAAAAAGAAAATTAAAAAAAAGAGTGAAAAGCATGCTGTTAAAGTATATCACAAGCCTTTACACCAAGAATGCAATAGTCAAGATGGGAGGAAGTCTGAAATGAATTCTACAGCAAGACAATGCTTTTGCTTTTGATTTACATGGAACTGATTAACAAGAAAAAGGTAACTTATTTAACAGATGTTAAAGTAAGTAATTCTTTTAGCAAATATCCTCCTATTTCAGGTATGAGTTTCAAACTTAACCTTATTAATTTGAGTAGCATCCAGTTGAACACTGTCCAAACCCGAGCACTTCAGCGAGGCGCGAAGTTCAGCTACACTAGTAGATTTATAAATCCCGTCTACATGTCTGCTGAGGCTAAAGGCATTCTTAATAACCTACCTGAAAGTGAGCATGATGTCTCTTGCTCAAAAGTTGCTAGAGCCATTGGAAAACTTAACCACCGGGACACTTTGCAGATCCCAGCTCATCTGTTAGAAGAACAGAAGCAGTTGCGTTTACTTCGAGCAAAACCTGAACTTGTGATTTGTTGTGCTGATAAATCTTCTCAGATTGTTTTATTGGACCGCTCATATTACACCAAAAAAATTTTTGAGGCAATTTCACTTATCCCTCATACTGTTATTAATTTTGATCCTACCCGGGCTACCATAACTGTATTAAGTAAACTTCGCAATAGTAGTAATTTGCCAATTTGTATCTCTTGTTCCATGATCCCACCTAGTGGTCCGTCTATTGCCCCTTTATTTGGTAAAATCAAAATCCATAAACCCAGTTTACCTGTTCGTCTTCTTGTTTCTAGCCATAGTAGTCCTACACAACCTTTGGTAAAAGCTCTTGCCTCTTACTTATCAATCCTTACCACTGGTTCCCCTTACTCCCTGTCTTGTTCATCTGATGCTATTTCCAGAATTTGCTCTTTTGCTACACCCCAATCTATTCCATTTGTTCTGGTTTCCCTTGATGCCGTGTCACTGTTCCCCAGTATCCCTGTTAATGAAATTCACAATATTATTCAAACAGAACTAATCGACAGTGGTCAAGCAACCCTGACTCAAATTCAAGCTGTTATTGATGCATTAACCTTTGTCTCCAAACGTACTTACTTTCAGTTTTTTTTTTTTTCGGACGAATGATCAGAGGCCATCGCTTAGACCACTGCGCCACCGGGGCGGCTTACTTTCAATTTAAAGATGTTGTCTATTGACAGGTGAGTGGAGTGCCCATGGGCTCCCCTTTGTCCAGCGTACTTGCGGAACTCGCCATGCAGTACCTTGAAACTTCCACACTTTCTTCATTCTCTCCACCCGCTCTGTTATATATGCATTATGTTGATGATATTTTTATGCTGTGGCCACATTCCATAGACCTTCTGAATTCGTTTAAAGCTCACTTGTCTCTGCCGTTTCCCTCCATTCAATTCACCATTGAACATGAAAGTAATTTCTCTCTGCCTTTCCTTGACTGTTTAGCAACCCGGGACCCTTTGACCAACTCTTTATAGTTTACTGTATATCGTAAACCATCTTTTACCCCCATCCTTATCCCTCGTGATTTCTGTCATCCCAGAAAACGTAAGCTCGCTGCCCTTCGCAGCTTGGTAGCACGAGCCCATACTCATTCGTCTACTATTGTCTCCCGCGACTTAAAACTTTCTAAGGTCTTTAGCATTGCTGAACCTTTTTGGTTACCCTGCCTCGCATGTTGAAACCCTTATATCATGGTATCATCATGTAAGCTCTACCACTCTTACACCTGTGGATAATAAAGCAAAAAGATTTGTTGGATCATTCTCCTATCACCCACTTATCACTCCACTACTTTGTAATTTATGTCAAAAAACAAAATTGATTTTGGTGACTCTACTTGTTGTCTTTTTTGGTGCCTTTCATAATGATAAAGATAAACCCGACAACCTGAGACAATGTGGTGTATACGGTATTCCCTTGGTGAGTAACCACTCCCCACATACCACTATAACTTACGTCGGATCCACTCTTCGTAGTTTATCGACTCGAATCCAGGAGCACAAGTATTCTGTAAGAACTGGTTCATCTGCTACAGCCCTCGCTCGCCTAGTGAAAGAAGACTCTTTCATACCATTATGGAACGACGCATTTATTATCTTGCGAACTCATACCAAAAGACTTGCTTTATTTTCTGAAAGTATGTTTATTATCGCATATGGTGAGCAATGTTACAATAATGAAACCCCAGTTATTATACCTTCTTCTTGGAAACATTTGGTAAAAGATTCAGTTTTAATTTAGTGTTTGAAATTACAAACGTACCTCTTCCCATGTTTATTTATTGTACCTTGAGCAGATTTATGCGCATACTTGTTCTGATATATATATATATATACAGGGTGTTTCAAAACTATATGTCAAAAATGTAAAGGCAGGTAGAGGGGACCTAAATAAGCAGATTTCGTATAGGAATGTGTGTGCGGTAATGCCGCATTAAAGCGCTAGCACGTAAAGCAGTATGAATCACAGGAAACTGAAAAGACAAGTAAAGACAAAAGAAAACAAAAATTTATTAACAGTTTACAGAAGGTGCGCAAAAGAGCGGCCACCAACAGCGATACAAGATTCACAGCGGCGCCGCATGGATCGGTGTACATTAGAAAAGACGTCAGGCATGTCGAGCACATGTCCAGCAGCAACAGACAAGTGGGCAACAAGATCTTCTGCAGATGTGACAGGACTCTCGTACACGAGGCTTTTAATATGACCCCAAAAGAAGAAATCCAAGCAGGTTAAATCAGGAGAACGCAGTGGCCAGGGAACTGGTCCGCCCCGTCCTACCCAATGCTGACCGTAGACAGCGTCCAGGTGATTCCTGACATTTCGGCTGAAGTGAGCTGGGGCTCCATCGTGCTGGAACCATATTCGTTTGCGAACATCTGGAGGAACATCGACCAGAAGTTCAGGTAAGACCACCTGTAGGAAGATGCCGTATGTGTGGCCAGTTAAACGACCAGGTAGAATGTATGGTCCTACTAAATTATTGTGCACAATGCCTGCCCAAACATTAATGGAAAACCTTTCTTCGTAGGCATGTGTTATTGTGCCATGTGGGTTATCATGAGCCCACAGGTGAGAATTATGGATGTTAAACATACCCAACCGCGTAAAGGTAGCCTCATCAGTGAATAAAACATCTGCAGGGAAGGTTGGATTGGCTGCAGTCTGCTGTAGGTACCAACGGGCAAAATTGAGACGTGGAAGATAATTGTCAGGGGTCATTGCTTGCACTCTCTGTAAATGATACGGATGCATTCCGTCTTCATGTAAAGTCCTCAAAACAGTTGGATGGCTCACATCCAACGCACGTCCTACAGCCCTCGAGCTTGTGGACAGATTATCCTCTACTGTGTTTAGTATTCTTTCTTCCACTGCAGGAGTTCTGCGATATCTTCCAATGCCAGTATCACGCCTGGAAGCATAAAACGATTCACTCGCGCTTAACTCCCGATGAAGTCGCTCGAATGTTCGACGATCCGGCTGATTCCTATCCGGGAATCGCTCCCTGTACATCCGTTGAGCAGCTAATCCATTTCCTTGTGCAGCCCCATACATGAAATGCATGTCGGCCAGCTCCGCATTGGTCTAACGATGCATGCTGCTCGAGATCCGTGCGGGAAATGAAGAATCCAGCTGGCGAAGCGCTTTTATATGCCGCACTCATCAGCGCTCTTTACCGGCTCAATGCGGCATTACCGCACACACATTCCTATACGAAATCTGCTTATTTAGATCCCCTCTACCTGCCTTTACATTTTTGACATATAGTTTTTAACCACCCTGTATATATATACCTGCATGCATTGGACTTGATCAGTACATAGCCTGATGATGCATGTGTAGCACATGCGAAAGATCTAGCGTTTTTTAGGGTGCATATATTTTAGATTTTATTAAACGTTTTAAGACCTACATCGTTTTATCGTGCTTCGACAGCTATTAGATTGTATCTTCTTTTAGCAGAGTTTTCCTGTATACTGAAATTTTAATTTCTATAAATATAAACTATATGAAGTAAAAGCTTAGTCTGTTGAGAAGAATTGTCAAAAATTCTGAATAAACATTGGGAAGCCTAAATTAAACCTACGAATCAAAGCTCAAAATTCATTAATTATGAGCACAGAGGGGAAAGGCTATAATAGGTCAAAAAAAAAATTGTTAATCAGGTGCAGTTGCTGATGAAATGGAAAACTCTGCTATGTAATCAAACAACAGTATCAGAAAAAACAAATAAATTTTTCCTATCAACTTTGTGAAATTATTGTTTACTAAAACAAGGTTAGCCAAAGAACAAAAATGGTTTTACACGGTGCAATACTTAGACCTAACCTGTTTTAAAGCAATGAGAGCTGAGCAGAGTGTAAAGGGTTCTTTTTGGAGATTAGAAGCTTGTGGCATAAGGGTTGTATACAGAATATGAAGGGAAAATGGATGAGTTCAGTGTCAAAACACAATAAGAATGATGCAGCCACCAAAACAGATGTAGGTATTTCAGCTGAAGAAAAAATTAATAAAAAAATTATAAACATTAAATGTGCATTGCATGGGAGATGAATAACAACTTAAACAGATGTTATATTCCATACTATCAGGGCAGAGACCATGGGTTAGAGCTAGATCAAGATAGACTCAAGGTGTAAAATGTGACAGCAGTGGTTGATAAAGTAATATATCAGTGGAAAAAAAAAATTTTTTTTTTTGAATGGGTGGGCAAGGAATTTGTGCAGGTTATTCTCCTGGTCATGATAATGGGATGCAGGTATGAGATGACTATGACATTTCATATTTTGCGATCAGCCTACCCTGCATCAGGCTAAATTCATATTAAGCCTAGAGCTGTAAATGATTTTAACCTGAATGACCTTCTTAAATTCTAAAAAGAGAGATCACACATGTTAATATTTCTGCTCCCCTTTTCTTTGACTTTGATTTTCTTAGCCACATACACTTATCCCTCAGTATCCATGGGGCATTGGTTCCAGGACCACCACCACCACCAGCACAGATGATCAAGTCCCTCATATAAAATGATGTAGTATTTGCATATAACCTATGTACATCCTCCCATATACTTTAAATCATCTCTAGATTACTTATAATACCTAATACAATGTAAATGCTATGTAAATAGTTGTTATACTGTATTGTTTAGGGAATAATGACAAGAAAAAGAAGTCTGTACATGTTCAGTACAGACGCAACCATTGTAGGCCTAATAACTACACAGTATACGTCAGCAGCAACGTAACATTTTCTTTTATTCAACACTTACATATTGCTTTCGTTTAAAGTCTAAAAGCGAAATACATTGAATAAAGCACACAATATTTAAAATACAAGTACGTATAAAACATATACGGCAATTATAAATTGAGATCTTCTCTCTTGATAATCCTCGTATGATGATTTTTGTATGGTGTCTACAATGCTGATGTGGTGAGGTGACAAGATGTGTGGCACTGTAGGTGAGCAGTAAGACATCAGGTTAACTTAAACCTTCTGGCAGGATGTCAGAAGGATTATCTATGTCAGAAGAACCAGGTTCCCATTGCAGGAGTTGATGCTTTGGAGGAGGCTCACTAATACTAATGTCAGGATCTGTAGAGGTTGAGGGATGAGGATCTTCAAGCGTTGAAGGTCGTGGCCTCACAATTCTGGATGCTTTAGTTAGAAACATTGTGATAGGAAGATGTTTCTCCTTTTTCTTTGTATCATCAAACAAATATTGCAGTGGTTGTAGGCATGTTGTTATTCCTCGGGTGGCAAGGCGGCTTCATTCCATCGAAGGATCGTACTCGAGGATCATATCCTTTAACACTTGCGCCTGTTGAAAAACTGCTGCAAATTTTTCGAGTGTCCAAGTTGATTGCCCTACCTCCTCTAAATCTTCTGCTTCATCATCATCTTTGGTAGAGGATTTCAGCAGATTCTCAAGTTCCTCATTGGTAAGGGATTATCTGTGCTCTTTTATGTGTTCCACGACGTTGTCCTCAATTATGTCAGAGAAACCTTCCCCACTAACTTCTCTTGCAATATCCAATATGTTCCTGACTTCTGCATCAATAGTGGGGAAGCACCTGAAATCATTGACTACCTCACTCCATAATGGCATCAAACATGCATTGACTGTATCGGGCTTTATGGCATCTACAGCCTCTGCAATAAGCACAATTGCACCAGCGATTGTGAAATGCTTCCATAAATCCAAGATGCTGCAGTCAGGGTTAGCATCAAAGGCAGAATGAATCCTCCCAAAGGTGAGGCGTGTGTAAGTCCTTTTAATGCACTTGATGATACCTTGATAAAGTGGCTGCAGCAGAGACGTAGTGTTAGGAGGCAAAAGAACATTACTTCCAATTTCTCGTCGGCAAAGCAGAAAATTGAGGATGTACAGGAGCATTGTCAATTATGAGGAGGACCTTAAATGGCAGCCCCTTCTCTTCAAGGTACTTCTTCACTTCAGGAATGAAGAACTGATGAAACCATTCCGAGAACAAGATGGTTGTCACCCAAGCCTTCTTGTTGTGTTATCAGAACACGGGCAGGCAATTTTTGTTTTTGTTTTTAAGCGCTCGGAGATTTTTTGCTTGGTAGGTGAGGCCTGGCTTGATCACGTGACCTGCTGCATTGCCACAAAAAAGGCGATCTTTCCAGGTCTTGAACCCCGTGGTCTGCCTGGCACTTTTATAGATATAGGTATGATTGGGCATCATCTTCCAGAACAAGCTCGTTTCATCGCAATTGAAGGCTTGCTTTGGAAGGTAGCCTTCCTCTTCTACAAGTTTTTTGAGCTCTTCTGGGAACACTGATGTTGCCTCGGCATCGGCTGATGTCAATTATCTTGTGATCTTTAAGTTCTTGAGGCTGCAGTGCTTTACATAGCTAGCCAGCCATCCCTTACTAGCCTTCAACTCCTTCCTCTAGCTCTCCTCAGCCCCCTGACAGTAGTGCTCATAGAGGCTAAGTGCTTTTTCACACATAATTTTGCCATCAACAGGGATGTGCTTCTGTGACATTTCCTCTACCCACACACTTAATGCTTTCTCAGTCTTTGCAAGCACATTATCATGAACCAGAAAGATCATTTTTGCTGTTGTAGGGGCAGCACTAACACTTCCACGAATTTCAGCTTCTTTTTCTTTATTGTCTGAATGCTCAATTCATTCTTACCGACCTTACAGCCCACTTCAGCAAGCGACATGTCCCTTTTCAAAAGATCTAAGATTTTTATTTTCTCGTTGAGAGATAACACTTTACGCTCCCTCTTAGCCTTTAAGGGGTTGTTCTGAGCACTTAATTGCTCTTTAGGAGCCATTTTTCACAGAAACAAAAGGTGCACACAGCAATAGTAGCGGACAAACGGGACGCGAAGCGAACAATGCTCAAACAACATGTTAGTTAATTCTGTTTTGCTTTTTCCATTTTGCCGGAGATTCAGACACTCGCACGCAACTGTCAGCAAGGTCAAGGACATACGTGGTGATCAGGAATACCACACATGTAAGAGGAGACGCCATTTGCCTCATTTCCAAGGTAACATTTTGGTGCCAAGGACACTTTTTCCAACACTTCTCACAGAGAGAGTTGCTACTTTCTAATAGCGGAGCTGAAATGTGAATGGTCGGCAAAGATTCTATAAAAAAATGTTTTTTAAAGCTTAAAAAAAAAATCTAAGTTTTCCAATCCACGGTTGGTTGAATCAACGGATGCAGAACCCGTGGATACAGAGGGCCAACTGTACTAATTTTGTTCTACTTTACATTATTCAGACAACACTATAAATCATCATTATCAACCATTATGCATTATTTATCAATTCACTGGTGGATGAAAGTCTCCCCAAGTCTTTTCTATAACTCTCTGTCTTGAGAAATTCTCTTCCATATCACTCCTGCATGTTTTCAAATTTTATCCGACCTTCTCCCACATGATCTTTTCTGGATATTTTCCTGTCCTTTGGTATCCAGTCTAATATTTCAGTTGACTAATGACGGTCAGTTCTAGAAATATGATGAGCCCATTGCCACTTTGATCATGATGACATCAACTCTAGTCATTTTTCTGACACATGAGTTTCTTTTCCTATCTTTCTTAATTACATTAAGCATGCATCTTTCCGTGCTTTTTTCAGTTGTCTGCAGCCCCTGTATGACTTTTTTAGTTAAGGTTCATGTCCCTGATCAAAAGGTTAAAACTGGAAGGATGCAGTGATTAAACACTTTTCTTTTAAGATATGATGGTAAATTGCTCTCGGAAATTGTAATGTTTCTTCCAAGTGCACTTTAGCCAAGTTTAGTACACCTATTAATTTCTTTTTTTGATGTGGCCCTCAGTTGATATCCATTGCCCAAGTTTGATTTGCACATATCAGTTACTTCTAAATTTACCCCACCAACCTCTACATCTTCAGTTCTTGTTGAACAACAATTTACCATTTTGTCTTGAGAAAAGTATTTATTCAATGCATCCTTCTAGTTCTTACTTATGAATCAGTCATGGATCTGAACTAAAAACAAGAAAGATGACACCAAATTTTCGGGTGTAATAAGCACGTCTTTTGAATCTGTTCTGATGCAAATTAAATTTATCAAAGCTATTCAAAGTCAATGGAACCGGTATGGAAAACAATAGTATCTGACGGAAGAAAGAAGTTTTTCAATTGGGTTTTTAATCCCTCAGATGTTGCTGTAAACGGAATTGTGAGCTTATGGCCTCTGGCTGCAGACTTGTGCATTAAGAAAAACATGAATTTACATTTGCATTTTTGAACTTCCCTTTTTGTTGGTAAAGTTCCAATAACACTTACCGCACGTGGGCTTGGTTTTCAATTCTTATTTCCGTTATGTGGATGCGGCATGGGGGTTTTTCATTTAGTTGCGGGTCCACTTCATTTTTTTTTTCCCCGTTAGTATTTATCTGGCTCGTCACTAAATGAGTTTTTTTTCCTTTGCTGCCTCCTCATTTACTTCAATAATTTTTCATAACCCGAGTACTTTCGGTAATAACCCATTACCGTCATCTAGGGGACGTTTTGCTCCGACTAGCACGGACCATGTCAGCTGGGCATTTCGGTGGTTCTCGTGGGCTGCTTCTGTTACCGGCTATCGCTTCTTCTTGGGCATTGTGGCGCCATCTCTTGTTGGTCACTGATCTCATTTTTCGAACTTTTTCATTTTTTTGCTCAATTTTAATTAAATTTCTCCAGCTGTTTCTCAAAATATTAGGGTCATTCATTATGGTTGCAAACTTTTGCCCTATTTTTTTCAATCATTACCGACTCTGCTATTCTGAGGTGTTTTTCGGATTTACAGCTTTTAATGATTTTTATATTTTCGAATTTAGGATATTTTTGGTTAGCCAGACAGTATTGAATAAGTGCTGTTTTTTCTTCTTTTTTCTGCCAATTTTTTACGTGTTGTTTTAATCTGTGTTTAAGCTTATTTTTGGTACTTCCTATATCAGCCATTGGAGGATTTTCAGTAATAGGAATTGAGTAAATACCTGCCGTTTCTAACATTTTTATTTTTTCATTATTTTTTATTACCGTATTTTTGATGGTATTTACTTTTCCTCCAATTTGAATGTTATGCTTTTTACAAATATTATTAATTTCATTGGTAGTACCTTTAATGTAAGGAAAACCATTTATGTATTTGACTTCTTTTTTATTTACTACAGCATTATTTTTTATTTTCTTTATTACTTCTGTGTTCCATTTTTTTATTAAATGGTTGGGATAACCAAATTTGATTTCTTCATTGATGAACTGACTATTTTCAGAGTGCGTATATGCTCTTTTAATTAAGGTTTTTAGACTATTGCAATTTTGAGGATAAGGATGTGCCGAATTGTACGGGATTAGAACAGGAACAAATGAACTTTTCCGATAACCCTGTATAGTAACTTATCTGTGGATTTGATAAATTGTACGTCCAAAAAGGCTATTGCATTATTTTTTTCTATTTCAACTGTGAGTTCTATAGTTGGGTATAAAGAGCTGTAACATTTTGTTAATTTTCTTAATCCTTCTTCTTTCAGTTTTGATAGAATGAAAATGTCATCCACGTATCGACAGTACACTTCTGGTTTTTCTTCCATACGATGCAGGACATTTTCTTCAATCTCGTTCATCACAACCTCAGCATATAAAGTTGATAATGGTGAGCCCATTGGGCCTCCTGAATTTTGCTTGAATATTTTGTTCTTGTATGTAAAAATATTATTTTCATATAAATAGAATAAAACTTTTTTGAATTCATGAATTTGTGTGTTATTTAAAATTTTAAGATTTTGCAACTTCTTAATGATAATTTCAATAGCTTCTGGAACAGGAGTGCTTGGATATAATGCTTTAATGTCCATGCTTGCCATATTTAAGTCCTTTAGGCCAGTTTTTACATTTTTAATTTTCTCAATAAATTCATACGTGTTCTTGATGGGGAACTTGTTGTTCATGAAAAAGGGTGCTAGGAACTTGTAAATGTTTTTCTCTAATGTTATCAATGGTGAGTTTTTTTTAAACTATCAGTCTCATTGGAGCACCATCTTTGAGCATTTTTACCTTTGCAACAATACGTGGTATGCCTGCTCCCCATTGGTGGAAAAGAGCGCTTGATTTTATCAGGTAATGTGCTATGATTTCTTATATCCGCTAAGAATTTAATTTGGTTATCTGTTGGGTCTTTTTTTATTTCGGTACAATTTAATCCATCTATTGCTGTTGTCATTTTTTGTTCAAATTCATCAGTGTTGAGAATAATGATTTGACCGGTTTTATCTGCTTCACAGAATTTGATATATGGGTCATTTTTCAATTCCAACAGTTTTTTTTTTTTTTCATATTTTAATTTTTTCTCTATATAGAAGTTTTTGTTGTTTTTGGCATTATATTCTTTTAGAATAACTCTATATAATTCGTGAAAAAACAACAAAAACTTCTATATAGAGAAAAAATTAAAATATGAAAAAAAACAACTATTGGAATTGAAAAATGACCCATATATCAAATTCTGTGAAGCAGATAAAACCGGCCAAATCATTATTCTCAACACTGATGAATTTGAACAAAAAATGACAGCAGCAATAGATGGATTAAATTGTACCGAAATAAAGAAAGACCCAACAGATAACCAAATTAAATTCTTAGCGGATATAAGAAATCATAGCACATTACCTGATGAAATCAAGCGCTCTTTTACACCAATGGGAGCAGGCATACCACGTATTGTTGCAAAGGTAAAAACGCACAAAGATGGTGCTCCAATGAGACTGATAGTTTCAAAAAAAAACTCACCATTGATAACATTAGAGAAAAACATTTACAAGTTCCTAGCACCCTTTTTCATGAACAACAAGTTCACCATCAAGAACACGTATGAATTTATTGAGAAAATTAAAAATGTAAAAACTGGCCTAAAGGACTTAAATATGGCAAGCATGGACGTTAAAGCATTATATCCAAGCACTCCTATTCCAGAAGCTATTGAAATTATCATTAAGAAGTTGCAAAATCTTAAAATTTTAAATAACACAAATTCATGAATTCAAAAAAGTTTTATTCTATTTATATGAAAATAATATTTTTACATACAAGAACAAAATATTCAAGTTGTAAATGCATTTATGGCACCTCTATTCATAGTGATTGTGGAATAGCTTTTTTACGGGTCTTATAGAGGTTATTTTTCATCAAAGTTTGTTGTCAAATTTTCGAACTAAAGCCTAGTTCGTCATCAGGACTATGTCACTGGAGTAGTTGCTGCCACTCAATTGGAAGTGTCCATCCGCAATTATCGTTAATTGTGGTACTTCTTCTTCTTGCTATTTCGATCCCTTCTTCTAGTTTCCTCTTTACTAAGTTTGACTGGTGGGCGATTATTTTCACTGAGTCCCAATTTATGGAGTGTCCACTTGCTTGTATATGTCTGTCTAGCCCTGTTTTGTTCCCAATGTTCCTAATAGCTGCTTGGTGTTCTTTCATTCGGACCTTAATACTTCTCCCTGTTTCTCCTATATAGCTGAGTCCGCAGTTACAGTCGATGCAGTAAATTACTCCTTCCTGCAATTGGATGTCCAATTCTTTCTGCTTTAAAGCTGGCAGGAATTTCTTTATTTTGTTATTAAGATCTGGAGCTAGCCTGATATTATATTTTGCTCCGATCCTTTTCAGGTTCTCGAAAAGTCCCTTGTGGTACGTAATTTTGCTGGTGAATTTGAAGTTGGTTTTCTCCTGCTTCTTTTTTGGCACTTGTTTAAATATTTTCTCACCATATGGGGAGGGGTAATTGTTTTCTGCCAATATTTCCTTTAATTCTTCTTTGTGAAGATCTTTCTGAGTAGCTGAAGAGACCAGGATTTCAATCTTTTCTAGAAAAAGAGAAGTATTACAATAAAATGGAAGCTGAATTGAGCAAGCCTTATTATGAAGAACTCAATGGTAACCCTATAGATCAAACTGTCAAAAATCTTAAGAAATTAATCAGCTCTTTAAGAAATAAAAAACAGCTTAATGAGCTCTTCAAAAACTTCTCCAAAATCCAGTCAAGAATTCCACAGATCTATGGTACGATAAAAGTTCACAAAGAAGGCCATCCAGTAAGACCTATAATAGACACTAGAAATTCGCCACTCTCCAACATTAATTATTATTTACTTGGTCACCTCAGAGATATGTTCCCTTCTCCTCCCTACCTACTAAAAAATTCCATGCAGCTAAAAGGAAAACTGGACAACTTGCCAGAATTAATTCATCCAGTAATGGCAAGCCTGGATATAATCTCTATGTATACCAACATTAACCTGGACCTCCTACTGGAATTCATTGCAGATGACCTTGCGGAAAAAATAGTATTCCATAATCACAATAAAGAAATACTACTTGGCATATATGAACTGCTCCTATTTTCCTTCAAGAATAATTTCTTCCAGTTTGGAAAGAAATATTACAGGCAAACTTCAGGACTTGCAATGGGTTCTCCACTAGCACCTCTGCTAGCAAATTATTATATAAGTAAACTAGGGGCAAAAATCCTTATACAACCCTCCTTGTTTGCTCTCTATGTGAGGTACATGGATGATGTCCTAATTATAGTAGATACTGTGGACCAATCTCTACCCTCTCAGATTCTGGAAGAATTTAACTTACTAGAGAATACCTTGCAGTACACCCTAGAACAGGAAAGAGACCATAGCATCAATTACCTAGATTTAACCTTGACCTCAAGAGAGGGGAAAATATTCACTCAGCTTTTTAGAAAACCCACCAACACAGGGAAGATGTTAGACTTCTGCTCATTCCACCCTGATTATATTAAATCGAATACGGCGAGACAATTTTTGGAAAAGATTGAAATCCTGGTCTCTTTAGCTACTCAGAAAGATCTTCACAAAGAAGAATTAAAGGAAATATTGGCAGAAAACAATTACCCCTCCCCATATGTTGAGAAAATATTTAAACAAGTGCCAAAAAAGAAGCAGGAGAAAACCAACTTCAAATTCACCAGCAAAATTACGCACCACAAGGGACTTTTCGAGAAACTGAAAAGGATCGGAGCAAAATATAATATCAGGCTAGCTCCAGTTCTTAATAACAAAATAAAGAAATTCCTGCCAGCTTTAAAGCAGAAAGAATTGGACATCCAATTGCAGGAAGGAGTAATTTACTGCATCGACTGTAACTGCGGACTCAGCTATATAGGAGAAACAGGGAGAAGTATTAAGGTCCGAATGAAAGAACACCAAGCAGCTATTAGGAACATTGGGAACAAAACAGGGCTAGACAGACATGTACAAGCAAGTGGACACTCCATAAATTGGGACTCAGTGAAAATAATCGCCCACCAGTCAAACTTAGTAAAGACGAAACTAGAAGAAGGGATCGAAATAGCAAGAAGAAGAAGTACCACAATTAACGATAATTGCGGATGGACTCTTCCAATTGAGTGGCAGCAACTACTCCAGTGACATAGTCCTGATGACGAACTAGGCTTTAGTTCGAAAATTTGACAACAAACTTTGATGAAAAATAACCTCTATAAGACCCGTAAAAAAGCTATTCCACAAAATATTCAAGCAAAATTCAGGAGGCCCAATGGGCTCAACATTATCAACTTTATATGCTGAGGTTGTGATGAACGAGATTGAAGAAAATGTCCTGCATCGTATGGAAGAAAAACCAGATGTGTACTGTCGATACGTAGATGACATTTTCATTCTATCAAAACTGAACGAAGAAGGATTAAGAAAATTAACAAAATGTTACAGCTCTTTATACCCAACTATAGAACTCATAGTTGAAATAGAAAAAATAATGCAATAGCCTTTTTGGACGTACAAGTTATCAAATCCACAGATAAGTTACTATACAGGGTTTATCGGAAAAGTTCATTTGTTCCTGTTCTAATCCCGTACAATTCGGCACATCCTTATCTTCAAAAATGCAATAGTCTAAAAACCTTAATTAAAAGAGCATATACGCACTCTGAAAATAGTCAGTTCATCAATGAAGAAATCAAATTCATAAAAAAAATTGCAAGTAGCTTTGGTTATCCCAACCATTTAATAAAAAAATGGAACACAGAAGTAATAAAGAAAATAAAAAATAATGCTAAAGCAACTTATGGGATTTTACTAGGAAATTTTTTCTTTAATAGCAAATTTTCGGAGAAAACTTGCTATTAAAGAAAAAAATTTCTCCGAAAATTTGCTATTAAAGAAAAAATTTCCTAGTAAAATCCCATAAGTTGCTTTAGATTATTAATTCAATTAAACTAGGAAGCCATTTCTCAACATGAGCTTTATTCAAAAAATAATGCTGTAGTAAATAAAAAGAAGTCAAATATTTAAATGGTTTTCCTTACATTAAAGGTACTACCAATGAAATTAATAATATTTGTAAAAAGCATAACATTCAAATTGGAGGAAAAGTAAATACCATCAAAAATATGGTAATAAAAAATAATGAAAAAATAAAAATGTTAGAAAAAGCAGGTATTTACACAATTCCTATTACTGAAAATCCTCCAATGGCTTATATAGGAAGTGCCAAAAATAAGCTTAAACACAGATTAAAATAACACGTAAAAAATTGGCAGAAAAAAGAAGAAAAAACAGCAATTATTCAATACTGTCTGGATAACCAAAAATTTCCTAAATTCGAAAATATAAAAATCATTAAAAGCTGTAAATCCGAAAAACACCAGAATAGCAGAGTCGGTAATGATTGAAAAAAATAGGGCAAAAGTTTGCAACCATAATGACCCTAATATTTTGAGGAACAGCTGGAGAAATTTAATTAAAATTGAGCAAAAAAATGAAAAAGTTCGAAAAATGAGATCAGTGACCAACAAGAGATGGCGCCACAACGCCCAAGAAGAAGCGATAGCCGATGACAGAAGCAGCCCGCGAGAACCACCGAAATGCCCAGCTGACACGGTCCGTGCCAGTCTGTGCAAAACGTCCCCTCGATGACGGTTATGGAGTATTACCGAAAGTACTAGGGTTATGAAAAATTATTGAAGTAAATGAGGAGGCAGCAAGGAAAAAAACTCATTTAATGACGAGGCCAGATAAATACCTACGAGAAAAAAATGAAGTGGACCCGCAACTAAATGAAAAACCCCCATGCCGCATCCACATAACGGAAATAAGAATTGAAAACCAAGCCCACGTGCGGTAAGTGTTAATAGAACTTTACCAACAAAAAGGGAAGTTCAAAAATGCAAATGCATTAATGCACGTTAAAAAATAACCTCCAATATCGGAAGTAAATTGAAAAAATGAATTTACATGAGAAACATTTTGCACCGGAAACGCTCTCCAACACAGAAAGAAATTTTCAAATCTGGCACATAGAAACAGAGATATCGACAAAAATAAGATATGACTTTACGTCCCCTGGTGGGAAAACCATGCATTATTTTAGGAAGAAAGTATTCTCAAAAGGTTTATCCATATGAGTGGTATCGGTCCAAGAAAAAAAAATTTTGTCGAGTTTTCAGGAACCCAGATTTTGTTGCAAATACATCAGAAGCAGAAATTAACACTTGTGCCCCCTGGTGGCCAAACCATTCTTTACCAAACATTAGAAATTATGTGAAAAATATTTTCCATATTTTCCATCAGGTCTTGTATGTGCATAGATGCCAACCTCTAAAAGTAGTTTTCAGTAACCAACATGTTCATTTTTCAGTAACAATTTTTTTTTTCAGTAATTTTCAGTAATCCAGTCTACAGCTGCAAATTTGGGTATTTAACACGGCAACAAATTTTAATCTGTCAGAACTATTAACAAAATAATAATAATAATAATAATAATACAGTAAAAAATAAATTGCTAGGGGGAAAATTTAAAATACTGTCTACCAGAAAAATATAATAAATTACCTCCAGACATGAAGAAAAATTATTCCTTGGAATGTTGGCCAAATTATTATGATAAACTGGCTGTAGTTGCCATTTTGGCCTTCCTTAGTTCAATTTCCGAAAACTTCTTCTGATAGCATAGTTCACTGTGTGCAATGCTGTTTATTTTTTCTACTAATAAAGAAGACAGCACATGAGTACTTAAATTAGGTCTGAATTCATTCATGGTTTTTTTTTCACAATACAGAAAATTCTTTCTGTACTTGCATTGCTATGAGGGACTATTAAAATCATTTTCATAATTTTGCTTAATGATTCATACTTCAACTGGCCACTTTCATTTTTCATTAAAGAAATTCTGTGCCACACTTCATCCATTCTCTCAGAAGTAACAGCACAGTTAAAATTTTCAAACTGGTAGTGAGCAAATACAGATTCCACCTTGTCAGATTCTTCTGGTTTCAAAACTGGAAACAGGGAACACATATATTGGACTGATGCAAAAGAAACACTTTGCCTTAATGCTACATCTGCAATTTCAGCATGACTCAGAAATTCATCATTAAGTGGAAATTTTCTTAAGATGTAATTGCAGCCTGCCTTGTAAAATTCCCTTACTTCAGAATAAAAAGTAGCCACTGTGTCTTCACTCAGATCTGCAGTTGTGCCTATATAAGATCTCGCTTTTGACCCAATTACGAGATCACAGTTTTCTTTTTGATTTCTCCTTCTTCCAAAATTTCCATCTGCAAGAGATGTTGCTGTCACATCAAATGCTGATGGCTTGATAAATCGTACAAGCAATTCAGATAACAGACTATTAAGTTTTCTTTTTAATACATGCACAAGCGGAGCTTCCTGTTACAAGGACACGTTAACAGATGTAAACAAAGGAAGAGTAGCAGATAAAATAAGACAATAAAGTTTAGATGAAGTATTTCCAATCATACTTGCAAGGTTCTTATACTGTGAATTAGCTTCTTCATTGTCACTGAAATAATGTTCTAGAGCCTCCCACTGTTCTAAAATTCTGTCAATGGATTCCAAAAGTGATAACCAGCGAGTATTGACATGCTTTGGAATTTTGTGTGATTTAGTACCACAAACAGCTTGACTCAGTTTTAGATTGTGTTTCCTCTTTGAACTTTTCTCCAAAAAAAGTACAACTGTATCAGAAACTGCTCAACATTAAATCCTTTCAGTTGAGTAGCAGATTTCTGCGCAGCTAAATTTACTAAATGGCATGAACATCGCTGCACTATGATTGCAGGCTGAACCTTCTTTATGTGAGAAACAACACTTTTTACTTGACCTATCATAGTGTTAGCATTGTCACAGGAAAATGACACACAGTTGCTCCATGAGATATTTTTTTTAACAAACTCGTTGTTCAGAACGTTGAATATTCCTTCACCTGTATTATTACTTGATTCAACCAATGATAACAAAACAGTTGAACTTTTCCCTATTTTTTCGTCAAAATATGTTATTGTAATGGGATACAGTTTATTTGCTTGAGCATCATTACTTCCGTCCGTAGATAGAGTGAAAGGATTTTTTTAACTTCAGATATGATGTTACTTGTAGAAACACTGGCCTTGTGCTGAATTAGTGCAGTAGCCTTGGTTCTTCCACACGAATATTTTTTTGCGATCGCTGAATTGGGAAACATGGCTTGAAATAACGGTTTTTCAAGCCTCCAGTTTTCGGAAATTTATCCAACATTTTCAAGCTGAAATACAAATATTTATGGAATAAAATGATATCTAACAATACTGGGTAGAGGAAACATCGCGAGAAAAAAAATTACGATTACCAGAGAAATCTTACCTCCGTCTACTTTCCGTTTTCGAAGGATGAAATTCCGTCCTCCGACAGAGAAAACGACACCCCACCCCGTCGCCACCAATCAACGTTTTGGCGTGGGCTGCCGCAATTGCCGCAGGTCTGGCAGCCCTGAATGTAGCATTTAATTTTTTTCCCCCAGAAAAACTTGAAGAACAAACAAAAATTTTTAAGTTGATGAAAATTTGCTTTCTATCTCAGAAAATTAAATCAAATCGCGATTTTCCGTAATTTCAGCGGTGTTTCCGTACTTCGTAGCAAACCAAAAATCCATAAAATTATGGAAAATCCGTACTAGTTGGCATCTATGTATGTGATACAGGAATAATTTTTCAAATCGGAATTTTAGAAGCAGAAAACGCAATTTACCTTTGTGCCCCCTAGCAGAAAGTCTATTATTTACTTGAAATTTTTGAATTTATAGGGAAAACATTTCGCATCGGAAACACTATCCAACAAAGAAGGAATTTTTCAAATTGGACTACTAGAAGTAGAGATATTGACAAAAATAAGATATACATCTACGCCCCCTCACGTAGAAACCATGCATTATTTCAAGAAGAAAATGTTCCTAAAAGGTTTGTCGACATGAGTAGTATCGGGCAACAAACGACTTTTTTGCAATTGAGATTTTAGAAGTTCATATTTTGCTGCAAATACATCAGAAGCAGAAATTAAGACTTATGCCACCTGGTGGCCAAACCATTTGTTACAAAAATTAGAAATCGCATGCAAAGGATTTCACATCAGGAGCTGCATCCGGTGCAGAAAGAATTTTTCAGAGATTTAGAAGCAGAGATATAGGGGAAAAAGCAATTTACCTTTACGCCCCCTAGCAGAAAGTCTACAAATTACTTGAAAATTTTGAAATTATATGAAAAACATGTCACACTGGAAACACTATCCGACAAAGAAGGAATTTTTCAAATCGGACTCCTAGAAGTAGAGATATTGTCTAAAAATAAGAAATACATCTACGCCCTCTGGGGTAGAAACCATGCATTATTTTAAGAAGAAAATGTTTCTAAAAGGTTTGTTGACATGAGTAGTATCAGTCTACAAACGACGTTGTTTTCAATCGAGAATTTAGAAGCTCATATTTTGCTGCAAATACATCAGGAGCGGAAATTAAGATTTATGTCCCCTGGTGGCCAAACCATTTTTTTACAAAAATTAGAAATTATGTGCAAACAATTTCCCATCAGGAGCTGCATTCGGTGCAGAAAAAAGTTTTCAAATTGGAGATTTAGAAGCAGAGATATAGGGAAAAACACAATTTACTGTTACGCTCTCTAGTGGAAAGTCTATGAATTACTTGAAAATTTTGAAATTATATGAAAAACATGTCACACTGAAAACACTGTCCAACAAAGAAGGAGTTTTTGAAATCGGACTCCTAGAAGTAGAGATACTGACAAAAATAAGATATATATCTACGCCCCCTGGCGGAGAAACTGTGGAATATTTTAAGAAGAAAATATTCCGAAAAGGTTTATTGATGTGAATCGCATCAGTCCACGAAAGAATTTTTTCAATCGATATTTTGGGAGCTCAGATTTTATGGCAAATACATCAGAAGCAAAAATTAACACTCTCGCACCCCCCCCTCCTCTCGTGGCCAAAGTATTCTTTACCAAAAATTTGAAATTCTATGCAAAAGGTTTTCCATCAGGAGATGTATCCGCTGAAGAAAAAATGTTTGAAATCGGAGTTTTAGAAGAAGAGTTATCAGGGAAAATGTAATTTACTTTTACGCCCCCTAGTGGAAAATCTATGTGTACTTTGAAAAAGTAACTATATCTAAAATACTCTTCGACATAAATGGAATCAAAAGATAAAATATTTTTTTCAATCGGATGTTTAGAAGCAAATATGTGGAATAAAACGTATTTTTGAATTCGACATCATCTGCATTTATGCCCTCTAGCGGCGAAATTGTATATCGTAAAAAAACAAAATAAAGGATCATCATTCGCATATTTCAAGCTTCCCAATGCAAAAAGAATTTTTCAAATCAGACTAATAGTTGCAGAGATAACGTGGGTACAGACGGACGGAATGACGGACAAACCGGTAACATAAGCACGATCTTTTTTTACAAAAGACGTGCTAAAAAACAAAACAAAAATAAAAAACAAGATTATGCTCTTGAAAATTGGACTGTTTTTTCAAAATGCACTACAGCCAAGTTTTATACGCCTATTAATTTCTTTTTTTTTTTTTTTGTGACCTTTTTTACTTAACATCTCTTGTCCAAGGTAGATGCAGGCATCAGTTACTTCTAAATTTGCTTCATTATCCTATAAATCTTCAATTCTTGTAACAGCATTGTACAACAACTTTGTTTTCAGTAAATTTATTTTAAATCCCACTATTATAAAGATGTGTGTGTGTGTGTGTGTGTGTGTGTGTGTGCGCGCATGCCTGCTTGTGCGCTTCATGTTCCTGAAGAACAGAGCATATAAACAACTTTTTCTTCTGGCTTTAAAGTGAATATAACAAAATAAATTTAATAATGATGAAGAACAAAACTAAATAATAAATGCTAAATATACTAAAAGTAAAGTGAAAACACTTTTATTGGAGATTAATTATGCTGACATACAAAACATTTTTATTGCAGTAATTAATTACCTGCTCATAGCTGAAAGCTGGAATTTCAACATTAGGGAAAAGATCACTAATAATTCCTTGAAACAAGGGCACATCAGAACTGTGTAATTTAGGCATATTCATATCAGTTATAGCTAATAATAAAACCTAAAATGAATAAAGAAACGTTTAAAATTGTTATGCTCATAGAAATGTCATAAACAAACAGAACAAATAAGACTTTTAATATATTTCCTAAGCAGAAACATGTGACCTTTAACTCAAGTTATTTTAAAATACATATGCACCAGGATACTACTTTCAATATAAAGAATCATCAGCTACAATGAAATGAGATATCTGCTGCCATATGACAAATAAACTATGCAAAAAAATTAGTAGACAGTAATTAAAACAATTGATACTGTACTGGCAAGAATAATCAGCAATATTTAAGTTAATTAGCCAAGGAAGAATTCATCCTTCCTAGGATTCATTTCCCATTCATTTGATCTCATTCCACAATTCAGTTCTTTTTTTTTTTCACATTGATGTGCCATTCTCCATTATTTTTTTTATTTATTTATTTATTTTTTGATTGGAGGTTTAACGACCACCGTGAGCAACTCAATGGGCTATAAGCAGTCGCCCGTCCCTAATTTAGGGTCACTGGTTCCAGGGAAGGGAGAGAGCCAGCGCCGTAAGATAAACACAACATCCATGCCTCACCAGGATTCGAACCCGGACCCCTTACGGACGAATGATCAGAGGCCAGCGCCTTAGAACACTGCGCCACCGGGGCGGCATTCTCCATTATATCCATATAGAAGATGTTCCCAAATTGTAGTTCATGAATTCCAAAATTCCTTAATAGTAAGAAAAGCTTCTTAGCAAAATGTTTAAACTTATTAATAATGCAGTTTAGTTGTTGGTATTTAGTGACTGTTGGTATTTGTTCTTTACAGAAAACCATTTTGGGAATGGCATTTTGTTAAAATGGTTTTCAATTGGTGCAAGAGTCAGACGATGATGTGTAATATCACTATCACTGTTTTATATATTTATGCATGGATGCAAGTTTGATGCCAAAATAGACAATACTGGTTCATTTCATGGCAATATGCAAATGTGCAGACTGCTGTATGCTGATGGCACAGTCCTGTTGGTTGAGAGCAAAACTGAATTGCAGACTATGTTGTCCCAGATGAACGAAGCTCATATGAAATTCAAATTTAGTACAATCGAGCCCGCTTAATGAAATAGCCTATTTGTCATAAGAAAATATTCCAACAAGTGGGATATTCCATTATCTGGGATATCTCCAAATGAATTCACATACATATGCATTTATGTACGAACTCAAGTACGTATAACTACATAAATGTGTAGTGAAGAAAAAAATGTTTAAGGAACAGATAAGAACTAAGTTAAATGTTGCTTTATACAGACTTAAAATTTTATACAGTACAGTACTGTATACACAATAGCGTACAATTTGATAAAATACAGTACAGTACATATGTACAGTACTGTTGGTGTAACATTCATGGCTTGGCAAAATAATCAGTTATTTTACATTGCTTTTTTCGGAATTTAATAGATTTGTTACCTGATTTTCCAGTTTATAATATGCAGAGAAGTCCACATAATTCTTATTTTCCAAAAAGCCTCTTAAAATGCTGCATGCATTATTCACTTCTATATGAGAAGGTACTTCAATATCCACATGATGATCATCATCATCTTCTATAATCTCATTTTGCAGGATTTCACTATCAGATACCTCTCCAAACACCTCTAAGTCATTATCAAATTTACAAAATTAGAAAAGTCATCTTCCATCATTCCTTCAAGTGCGGGATCGAGGAGAGGTAAATTCACATCTTCAAGATGTAGCATCTACCAAAAATTTACACTTAAGAAAACAATTTTTTATGCTTTCTTTTGAAATTGCATTCCATGATTTATTTATTATGTGAACAGCAGTAAGTATGCTTAATAATCTCACCAGCCTCAGCAGGATTATGATTAAAATCCAAACAGGAAACAATCTTTTTCACCGCTTCTTTTCTGTAATTCCATTTGAAAAGGGAAATGTTCCTTTGGTTTAATGGTTACAAAATTGATGTTTGGTGGCAAGAAATGAACCATTACATTTTCCAATCTCAGATTAACTTTGTAAGCTGAGCAATTATCCACTAAAAACACAGCCTTTCTTTTCATTTTCATCATTTGAGTGTCAAATGATATCAGCCATTCCTTAAAAAATTTGATGTCATCCATGCATTGGCATTTGATTTGTAGTGTACCGGTAAGGATTTTATTCTCTGAAACAGCATGGATTTTTTTATTTACCGATAACATATAACGCAAGTTTGTGGGTCCCATCAGAGTTATTGCAGGATAAAATTCTAAGTCTATCTTTTGGAATTTTTCCGCCAACAGCTTTTTCTGTACAAAAAAAAAAAAAAAAAAAAAAAAAAGTTCCATCAGACATCACTCTATAATAAAGAGCAGTTTTCGTCACAATTATAAATACACGAGAAGCTGTAATCTTTCAGCAAATTAGGCAGCACGTCAGTAACCCAAGCATACATGGCCCTGGTTTCTGCCTCTTTGGCTTCGCTGGTAATTTTTTTTAAAGAGATTTGGTGTTGCTCTTTCCATCTGCAGAGCCAGCCATTAGAAGCCTTAAAATTGGAAATATTCAATTTTAGTGCAAGTCTTTTGGCTTTTTGACTCAAGATTAAGCCATTAATTGGAACATTGCAAACTCTTTTCTCCGTTAACCATCTTAAAAGAGCACTTTCTACTTCAGCTTCTTTCCCATTATGCTTCTGTTTCTGACTTGATTTCGTACCATTAGACTTCCATTCATTTAAAATGTTTTCTTTTCTCTTCAGCAGCTTACTTACTTGGGCTTGAGAAACACCAAACTTCTTAGCAAGTTCTACTTGAGTACACTTATTTTCCTCTGCATACCGAATATTTTTTTTTTCACTTAACGCCAGGTTTTTACGTCTAGACGACATCATGCGTACATACAGCAATGCAGAGAGAGCTGCGTCTTTCTTCAAAAAACAAAAAAATAAACATTCATTCCCCGCCACTAAGTTTGTTTGCCTTACAGCGAAACAGGTGTGGGGACAACTTCCACTGTACATGAATCATGCTGTTTACAAGTTTCTACAATAGACCTCTGGCTAAGCTTGATTGAGATCTTCTGTACGGTGAGATAAGGTCGACGGCAAGTCTGGGAAGAAATTACCACTTTAACCTGACCATTGTTTACAGTTGGGAGGGGTCCGTTCTTAGCCCACCACACATTGTAAGTGTGTTTCTGTCTGTGAACGATCATAACACAAATTCCAAGAAAGATGCATTGAATAAAGAAACTACTTTTCTCCTTTGTAACCTTGAAAGAGCAAAATTTATTCCAATAACCAGGATTAATCCAATATTCTTATTCTATTAACCGGAGCATTTTATCATTATGTACAAAGGTTGCGGTTTAGGACACAGGAATTTTATTTTTTAAGCAGGATATTCCACTATCAGATATTCCATTAAGTGGGTTCAACCATATAAATAAGGGAAAAACCAAAGTTATGGTTTTTGAGATGAGAACTGTTAGCATTGAATGCAAGATCAGTCTAAATGGCACAGGGATTGAACAGGTGAATAAATTTGTATATTTAGGAAGCACATTTGATGGAGAGAATAAATTAGATGGTGAAATTAGTAGGCCAGTCAATTCATCTTTGAAAGTCATAGCTGCTTTATGAGGATTTCACAGGAATTATGCTTTCTCAAAAAAGTCCCAAATGGCTGTGTATCAAAAGTCTAACTGCTCCTACCCTGATGTACAGCAATGAAATTTGGGTACTGCAGAAGAGACAGAGGGGGGTCCTTTTTGTGCTGAAGAGATGCATTATTTACGGGGATTTTATGGAAAGGTGCTTTCTCATCGTGTGAGGAATGAATATGTGTTGCAGATGTGTAATGTGAAACAAAATGCTGTTAGTAAGGTGGAGACAGATATTCTGATGTGGTTTGGCTATGTTGAAAGAATCAGTAGCAAGATGCTTAGTAAAATTATTTATTCATCCCAAGTGGCAAGAAACAAAAGTAGAGGAAGGCCAAGGAAATCATGGGAGGACCAGATTCAGGAATGTCTGCATGAGGCTCAAGAAGTGTGCTGAAATCGCTGTAAATGCAGACGTCAGCAATAAGTAAAATATATTTCCATCAGCGTTGAAAGAATAAAAACAAAATTCCTAGAATGTTAAAATACTTTGTCTGGATGACAGTGAATTCACTACACCTGTGTTTGTAACCTGATCATAAATAAAAAAATTATGTTGCTCTTCTTGGCTAATTTGTTTTGCATAGATATCATATTTCCTTGAAAGTTTTAGATCTCAAGGAAATTTGATAATGAAATTTATCCTGTCTATCTTTTCTAAAATTGCAATAAATTTGAAAATGCACATATAAAGAACAGAAAATGATAATTAATATTACATGTGAAAATGCACATATAAGCACAAAAAAAAGGTAAAGAGGAATATCATCATCATCATTCTCAACCATTAACAATCCACTGCTGGATGAAGGTCTCTCCAAGCCTCTTCCACAACGGTCTGTCTTGTGCCAGTCTCCTCCATGTCACTCCCGCATACTTTCGAATTTCATCCACCCATCTTCCATGTGGTCTTCTTCTGGGTCTTTTCCTGTCCCTTGGAATCCAATCCAAAATTTTGACTCTCCACCAATGGTCTGTCCTTCTGGCAGTATGTCCAGCCCATTGCCATTTCAGGGATTTTACTCTGATTATGATGTCTTCCACTCTTGTCATTTTTTTGATCCACGAGTTCCTCTTCTTACCTCTCGTGGTTACACCAAGCATGCACCTCTCCATGCCTCTTTGAGTTGCCTGCAGCCTTTGTATGTCTCTTTTGGTTAAGGTCCACGTATCTGCACCATAGGTAAGCACTGGAAGGATGCACTGATCAAACACTTTTCTTTTAAGACATAATGGCATATTGCTCTTGAAAATTATGCTGTTTCTTCCAAAAGCTCTCCAGGCAAGTTTTGTACGCCAATTAATTTCTTCATCAATGTGACCCTCACTTGATATATCTGCTGTCCAAGACAAACGTACGTGCCTGTTATCTCCAGCTTTTCTCCATCAAGTGATAAATCTTCATTTCTTGTAAGCATTGTACATCACTTTTGTCTTCCGAAAGTTAATTTTAAATCCAACTTCTTTACTCTTGTCAGCAAGTTCCTGGATCATACACTGCAGCTCTGATGGGGTAGTTGCAAAAATGACTATGTCATCGGCAAAATGAAGGTGAGTTAAATAATCTCCATTAATCTTTATCCCTTTGTTTTCCCAGTTCAGTGATTGAAAGACATTTTCCAATGTGGTATTAAAGAGCTTGGGAGATATGGTGTCACCTTGTCTCACTCCCTTTCCAATTTTTATGTGTGCTGTATTCTCAAACAGCCCAATCTTTGCACTTGCATTTTCATAGATGTTATTAATAATATTAATCTATGCATCTACAACACCGCAGGATTTCAAAGCCATTGTAGCTGCTGATGGTTTCACTGAATCAAAGGCCTTTTCATAATCGATAAAAGCCATGCACAATGGAAGTTCACATTCCCTCGCTCTTTCAATTAGTTCTCTCAGTACATGGATATGATCTATAGTGCTGTAGCCACTCCTGAATCCAGCTTCTTCTTTCGGTTGAGCCATGTCCAGTGTTACCTTCAAATGGTGTGAAAGAACTTTAGTGAAGATTTTATAAACCACTGATAGGAGGCTGATAGGTCTGTAGTTCCCGAGATACTCAATGTTACCTTTTTTATGTAGCAGGACCATTGTAGCGTTGTTCCAATCCTCAGGAATCTTCCCATCATTAAGGCATCGAGTGAAAACTTGAGCGAGTACTGTTTCAGTTTCTCCACTTGCTTCTTGTATGATGCCTACAGTAATTCCATCTTTTCCTGGAGCTTTTCTCCGCTTCATGTCCTTGATTGCATGTGCAACTTCTGCTGAGAGGGCTGGAAGAACTCTGGTACTGGTACCTTTCATGACGTCTGGAGTACATGTATCATCCCTTTCATATAATTTGGAGTAGAAATCTTTCACTCTAGTCAAAATTTTGCTTCTATTTCTTGTTACAAAACCATCTTCTTTTCTCAGTGCCATAATCTGTTTTCTTCCCTTACTGAAATGTCCCTTTGCTATCTTTAGGCTTTGGTTGTTTTCAATTGCTTTTCTCACTAGTTCACAGTTAAATTTCCTTACGCCTTCAGTGATACTTTTTCGTACTGTCTTGTATAGCTCTATATGTTCCACTTTGGAAGTTACATCTTCTTTAGTTGTCTTCATCTCTCTTCTTTTTTTGCATCAACATTTTGGTTTTTCCTAATAATTTGTTCACATGCAACTTGTTCTTAGACCCAGCTAATCTTGTTGCTGTTTCCATAAGAGCTTTGGTTACTTTTCTGTTAACTTCAGACATGCCCACTTCTTCTGCTAGACCTTCTAGAGCAGAGAATCTGTTTCTCAGTTCCAATTTGAAGGTATTATGATGCTTTTTAGGGTTGGTAACGTCAATACACTTTGTTTGTTTTATGACCTTGCCACGCTCGAGTTTAGCATTGAGGTGCATCTTACATCTTACCATTCTATGGTCACTACCTGTGTTGAACTTTGTTCAGCACACTGCAGTCTTCCATGACAAATTTCTTGTTACACATAATAAAAATCAATTTCACTTATCCATCCATTGGGATGCCTCCATGTCCATTTCCTCTGCAGCTTTTTCTTGAAAAAGGAGTTAATGATAAAAAAAAACCCTTCTGCCTCTGCAAACTCTATGAGAGTATTTCCACGCTGGTTTCTATTGCAGTGACCGAATTTACCTACTGAAGTTTCATTCTGTTGCCGTTGCCCTAATTTTGCATTGAAATCTCCATAATTATCTTCAAGGGCTGCTTGCCTTTATTATTTGGATGCCGAATTTCCTCATAAAATTCTTCAATTTCTTCTTCAGGATGACTTGTGGTGGGGGCATAAGTTTGAATAATCTGAGCCTGTTGTGTTCTCGAGAGTTAGATAACGAGTCGTGCAGCTCGGTCAGAGGAACCTTCAACTTCTATAAATTTATCCTTCAGTTTCTTGTTTATTATAAATCCAACACCACTAGTTCTGCCAGTATCTGTCCCTTGATAGTAGAAGAGATGTCCACTTTTCAGTTCAATGAGATCTTCTCTTTTTCTCCTTACCTCACTTAGCCCGACGAAGTCCCACTTGATCCTTTGTAGTTCCTCTTCCAATTCAAGTAGTCTTGAATTAGAAGATAGGGAGCATCCATTGTAAGTAGCAAAGGTCAGCATCAAATGGCAGCCTAGTCCGGTCCTCCGGGGATTCTTACCACCCTCTGCCTTCATGTCGCACTGACCGCTGCCTTGTCCAGGTACATTCCAGCTGCTGGAGACTGAGGGCCAAGATTTAAGTTGTGGAGTCATTTTGCAGGGGTTTGGCCATAACTCACCATGCTGGCCAAGCAGGCTGGTGAGTGTGGGATAGAATTTCCCCTAATCCCGATGGCATAGTTATACCGCTATAATTTATAATACACTGGCGTGCAAAAATTAAGGACAAGATGATTTTTTGAATGTAACCTTGTGCAGAAGTGCTCCACGTCGACTCAAATCATACCATAAGATCCCCAAGATGTAAGAATATGGGACAAGGGAGCAAAACCGACAAAAAAGGAATCCAAAGGATACAAAGGCACTTTATTGAAAAGGTAGCTTCAAGCACAACTGGACAGAAGACAGAAACGTCCATGTGACAGGCAGCTGCCAAGAAAAATCCAGTCTTTAGTAGGGGATATGATCACCTCTGACTGCATTGCAGGATTTACAACATCTGTCCATGCTGAGGACGAGGTTGTCAAGGAGCTGTTGAGGCATCGCGGCCCGTTCCTCTTGTAACGCCAATCGCAGCTGCGGAATCATTGCTGGCGGCTGATGACGAGCTGCCAAGCGTCTCCCGAGTAGGCACGTGTTCGATTGGATTTAGGTCCGGGTCCTTGTGGGCCAATCCATGCGTTGAATATCTTCACTCTCCAACAGCTCTGCGACAGCCACTGTACAATGAGGTGTAGCGTTGTCGTCTATGAAGAGGAACTCAGGACCCACAGCACCTCTAAACAGATGCACGTGAGGGAGGAGAACCTCGGTACAATAGCGGACACCAGTGACTGAACCTCCTTGGAAGATGTGGATGTCAGTACAGCTACCAAGCATGATACTGCCCCAAACGAGAACTCCGCGACCTTCAAACCGGTCCCTTTCAATGATGTTGGAGGTGTGATTGCGTGTTCCCTGCTCTCTCCAGATGTGTATACGTCCAGAATCGCTCGTCAGACTAAATCGGCTCTCATCCGTAAAGAGAACTCGACCCCGATGCTGATGTGTCCAGTTCTTGTGTTCCTGGCACCACAGAAACCGCCATCTTCGATGAGCAGGCGTTAATGGCACACACCGTACTGGTCGTCGTGCAAATAGACCACCTTTGTGCAGCCTCCTGGCCTCAGTAAAACGCGATAACGGACGTCCAGTTGTCTGTTGCATGTGCCTTGCGATTTCTCTCGCTGTCTTCCTTCTGTCTCTTCTCGCCTGTAGGACAATAAACTGGTCGTCCGCCGCCATGGTTGCTCGTGGACGATCACTTCTAAACTCTCGGACAGCTGTTTCTGTCGTTTGAAATGCTCTCCAAGCTCGTGAAATGATGCTGTGAGCGATCCCGAAGTCCTCGGCCGCACTAGTCACACTTCGACCTTTTTCCAACTTCCCAATGACGCGACCTCGGGTCAAGTCATCCAGATGTCGTCTACTGAATTGCCTGTTGGCCATATCACACGGTGACAGCAACTCAACGTTGTTCAAACCAATGTACACCATGCAATAGCTTTCACCGAATTGCTGAGCGTACACTGCCTGTGTGCTTTATACCCTTCCGACACTCCCCCTCTACGTCATGCTGCACATATGCACATGCGCTACCATACCGGGCCCTAGTCTATCTCCTGAGTGGTCTTTCGGTCTGTTCTGCCTGCTCGTTCCGCTGTTATGCTAATTTCTCCTCTTCGTCCTTAAGTTTTGCACACCAGTGTATATTCCTGTTTTTCCAAAAATTTAATGAAAAGAGGAATATAATAATGTTATAAAAAATACACTTTAGTTAAATCAGAGGCGTAAATAGGCATTTCTGCGCCCAGGGCGAAGCACAAACCATTGTGCCCCATCTGTCTTTTTTTGTTTGTTTGTTTTTGTTTCAAGATTTAATGGCCACCGTGAGCAACTCTAAAGGCTATAAAGCAACTCTAAAGGCCCCATCCCTAAATTTGGGATACTAGCCTCTAGTCATGCATCCAAGGAAGATCCAGGTTCAAAACCAGAATGAAGTATGGATGATGTTGTGTTCCTCTTACTGCACTAGTTCACTCTCTTCACTGAAGCAAATGCTCTTAAATTAGAGACAGATGACTGCATGTAGACCACTGAGTGAGTTGCTCACGGTGATCATTAAACTATAAAGGCAAAAAAAAAAAAATTTTTTTTTAAAGGAATAATAAACTTCGACACTGCTTGTTCTAGTTCAGACCTTTGGTACCTCACCACACAGACTAAATGCAGCTTGGCGTAGCTCACAGCCACAGTAATGATTTCTTTTTTGTTTAGGGGTTTAATGAGCATCGTGAGCCATTTGACGGACTCTAAGCAGTCACTCGTTCCTAATTTAGGCACATTCGTTTGAAAGAAAAGTGAGAACCAGTGCCGTAAGACAAGCACAACATCCATACCTCACTGGAATTTGAACCCGAAACCTACCTCGGACGCATGACCAGAAGACAGCGCTTAGGCCACTGAACCAATGGGGCAGTCTACAGCTATGATAGAATAGCCCCCAGAAAATGCTTAATGTGAACAACATCCTTATCTTGTGGTGTGCATACAAGCAAGCCTTCATTTCTGAATGTGAGCAACTAGCATCTCTGAATATTCTGAGCATGAAAAGTGAATTTTAAATTGCCAGGCTACCGGGACTGGCAAAACATATTTTATAAGCAAATGCTGTAAATGGGCAAATGAAAAAGTACAGGGCAAAAAAAACTATCAGAAACTGGTGCAAAAGTTTCAATTCCAATTTTAATCAGACTGTACGAAGTGAGATTTACACCCTCTCTTGAGTTGCGCCCCGGGCAGCAGCCCCGCCTGCCCGGCCCTAGTTATGCCCTCTGGTTAAATTAATAAATATGTTTTCTCTTACACAGTTCATTAAGAGAATGTAAAAGAAAGAAAAAAGGAAGATAAGCCTTAAAACAAAGGATGTGTTGCATGAATATGATGTCACCATTTTGTGTGCACCATTTATCAAGAAACTGCAACTGTCATGTGTGTGGCATGAGTCAAGGAACAGAGCATAGATGAGAAGTAAGGACTTAAGCAACAATAACACAGCATCTAGGTGACCATTGTGTACGAATATTCTATTTTGTTAGTTTGTGACCTATTCTGAATTTAATTCTGTATAATAAAATAATTACGTTTAGTACAAATGAACTGAGATCATCGTTCATTAGAGTTGAACGATGATCTCAGTTCATTTGTACAAAACGTAATTATTTTATTATGCAGAATGAAATTCAGAATACCAACATAACTAGTAACTACAAGGGTTTGCAATATTTGGATCTGTACAAAAAGGGGTTCTTACCATCAAAATATTTGGAAGTTTTATCTATAGAGCAAGATTTTTCAAACTGAATATGTTGAACGGGTGCATCAATTCTTACCAGTTCATGACAATCACTACTATAAAGAAATATATCCAATACAATTACTAAAAACCTACTGCATTTTTTCAACAAGGGCATTTCTTTGAGTTGCACAATACATGAGAAACATGCTAGTAAATACATCACACAACTGGTATATCATATTTTTCATATACAAGATGGCAAAATTTTCAATATGGGTTTAAGAACTCATATGACAATACCATATGGAAGAAGTGTGCTACACATTTACTCTTAAACCAGGAAAATTTATAAAATTTGAAAAATTAAAGAAATAAAACCTTAATATAGTTGTTTTCATAAAATCATCTGTTTGTCACTCTTGCATTAGATCCTAACACTGATAAAATTCACCATAAGCACATAAATCATGAAAATTGTTTTATGTGTGTAGTAACTTTTCATGTTATGGTTTTGTTTGAGACTTCAACAATTTGTCAAACTTGCCCTAAAGCAGGGATGGCCAACCCACGCCTCGCCACATGCCACTTTTGACGAAGATAATCTTGAATATGCCACTCCCCCGTAACCTAACAACCCCCTCATCTCCCCGGTTGCCAGAAAGGATACAAAAATTATGTATCTGTGTATACTTCAAATAAAATAATACTGAAGAAGAGAAAAATAATGTTAAACCAATACTATTGTAACAGAATAATAATAATCATTCAAAAACTAGTTTACTAGTACCTACATTAAAAATACAAATTACTTGCAAAGAAAGAAACATATTCCAACATTGTATGATTACATCATTTCCATTCACATGAAATAAACCGGGCTTAGTTTTTAGTTAGGCTTTTGGCTTTTGGATGTCTTTCCTCTTCACCACTTCTTCTAATTTGGAATTCAGAGATGAAGTAGCAAGAACCAGAAGACTTTTAAGATGCTGATCAGTGAGTGCTGAACTATACTTATTTTTCACCAAGTATGGGTTTGCATCCTTGGGGCATGCCGTGGTAGCAATGGCACACATAACAGCAACTAGGGCCTCTGTGAATCTTGGAGAGGTGCCAGCTAGTTCTGTGTGACATTGGCAAAAAGACCCCAACTCACTGGGTTTTGTTCCAGAATACTTAGGTTGAATGACCAACTGGAACTGTCAGCTGTGGGCTAATCCCCCACACTGATGTACTTACCTGATTGAAAAGACAAAAAAAAATATGCAAAAATGGACTCAAGTGTGGGATATGGTGGACCTATCACACTTGAGAAGGATGGTCCACCACAGTATCGACCTCGTAGAAGGAAAATCAGAAAGAGATCTCGGCTGAGTGAGTGTAAGATTGGTGAATGGAATACTAGAGGTATAAGTGGCAAGATGAATGAGGTGATTGAAGAGATGAATAAGTACAGATTGGATGTGCTGTGTGTAAGTGAAACCAAAAAGAAGGAAATTGGTATAGAAAAAGTGAATGGAACGGTGAGTGTGTGGTCTGGAGTGTTGGATAATGTGAGAGCACAGGCTGGTGTAGGTGGGATTTTAAGTTAAAAGATCAAGAACAACTTGATTCACTATAGTTGCATAAGTGAGAGAATTCTTTGGATTCGTTTGAAAGTGAAACATCAGAGAATAGTAATTGTTGCAGTGTATGCTCCTTGTGACTCTGAACCTTCTGATATGAAGGAAGATTTCTGGAATGAGCTAAAAGCTGTTTTGAGCCAGTTTGGTGCTAAAGAAAAAGTTATAATAGCAGGGGATTTCAATGCTAGAGTAGGTGTGCAGAATGCAATTTCTGACAATGTTCTGGGTAAATTTAATGATCCTTGTGTGAATGATAATGGTGAAAGATTAATTGAACTCTGCACTGAGAATGGTTTGTATGTATCTAATACATTTTTCAACCACAAGTATATCCACACATATACTTGGGAAAACCGTACTCTTGGTAAAAAGAGTGCGATAGATTTTGTTGTCTACAATCACTATCTGAAACACTTAGTTGTTGACACTTGTGTGATGAGAGGTGCGGATGTTGGCTCTGATCATTACTTGGTAGTGTAACGAGTGAAACTGAATGTTGGTTGGAGGAAAAGGAATAGGAAGAGGCCTAGGATAGAAAGAATAAAGGTTGAAAGGCTCCCTGAAAATTATAAGCGTTATTCTGACGTATTCAGAGAACGACTGAAGGAACTGAAGTCTTGTGAGAGGGATGTAGAAAAGAAGTGGGAATGTTTTAAGAACTGTGTGGTCACTGCTGCTGAAGAGGTCTGTGGCACCACAATAGTGGGTAACAATAGAGATGATGCTTGGTGGAATAGTGAGATTGAAGAGGCAGTAAAGAGAAAGAAGGAAGCCTATTTGGGGATGTTGCAAAGTAGAGTTGCTGTGGATGAATATCGCTGTAAGAAGCATGAAGCCGCTAAGCTGGCTCACCAGAATAAGGCAAAAGATAGGAAGGAGAAGGTGGAAAAGCATGAATTGGCTTTTTGGAAAGATAGGAAGTCTTTCTGGAAGTACATGAGACTCAGGAAAAATAGGGGAAACAAAGTGTTAAGTTGTGTGAAGAATAGGGTTGGGGAAATGAAGTGGAAGATGGGGTGAATATTTCTCTGAGTTATTAAATCAGGAAAGCAAAGATGATTCTGAGACAGATGCAGATGATGGCACAGTGAAGGATGAAAGCACACGAGGGATCTCAAGAGAAGAAGTGTGTAAAGCTCTAAAATCTCTTCACAATGGTAAGGCTCCGAAAGTTGATGGCATAACTGCCGAGATGTTGAAATATGGTGGTGACTCTGTAATTGATTGGTTATCTGAAATTTGCCAGTTGCACTGGGAGTTAGGAATGGTCCCTCAGGATTGGAAGGATGCTATCATTGTTCGCTTGTATAAGGGAAAAAGTGATCAGACTGACTGCAAGAACTATCATGGTATTAGCCTATTAAGTGTGCCAGGAAAAGTGTTTGGTAAGGTTGTTATTGAAAAAGTATGGAGTGCAGAAGTCAGCCAAGGTTGTGTAATGTCATCATGGCTGTTTAATATATTTATGGATGCGCGCATGCGTGATGCCAAAATAGATAATACTGGTTTATGTCTTGGTGATATCTGTGTGTGCAGATTGCTGTATGCTGATGACACTGTCCTTTTGGCAGAGAGCAAAAGTGAGTTGCAAAGTATGTTGTCTCAGACGTACGAAGTTTGCATGAAATTCAAACTGAGTATAGATAAGGGAAAAACCAAAGTTATGGTTCTTGAGAGAGGAACTGGTAGCATTGAATGTAATGTAAGTGTAAATGGCACAGTGATTGACCAGGTGAGTGAGTTTGTGTATTTAGGAAGCATGTTTGACAGAGAGAACAAATTGGATGGTGAAATTAGTAGGCGAGTGAATTCATTGAAAGTCATGGCTGCTCAGAGGTTTTCACAGGAATGACAGGTTCTCAAGAGAGTCCCGCATGGCTGTGTATGAGAGTGAAATTGTTCCTACTCTGATGTATGGCAGTGAAACCTGGATACTGCAGAAGAAACATAGAATGCGTTACTTATGGGGGGGGGGGGGGCAAGACATGTTCTGTTTGTGTGAGGAATGAAGACATGTTGCAGTTGTGTGATGTGAAGCAAAATGTTGTTAGCAAGGTGGAGACTAATATGCTTTGGTGGTTTGGCCATGTTGAAAGAATGAGTGATGAGATGCTTACTAAGAAAACCTTTTTAGCCCAAGTGGCAGGAAAGAAAGGCAGAGGAAGGCCAAAGAAGTCATGGGAGGATCAGATTCAGGAATGTCTGCATGAGAAACAAATTATGAGTATGAAGTATAGAAGATCTTGTGTATGGCATGTAATGGATGTCAGTGAAGCCTGAGTAGTATGTCAAGATCGCTGTAAGTGGAGAAGTTTGATACGGCAACAGTAAGTAATAACTATCTGCTAGTTTGTATTTCTCTTTGGAGCTAACCTCTGAATCTCAGAGAACAGCTTACTGATATGTATGTAAGTATGTATGTATGTCATGATAGGAAAAGTATTTTCACATACTTTCAACCCGACCCTGCGACAATATCGCAGGGCCATGTCTGTAGTACAGGAAACAGAGGGGGGGGATATTTCCAGAGTGGCAAATTCCTGGCTGGCTGGATTTCCAAGCACCTACTTACACTTGCTGTGAATTGCAGTGTTATGTGTTATTCTGAAGCTCCAAAATTTCAGTCTGCACATCAGTAGGATAGTGAATGATGTCCTCGACAGAAAGAGAGAAGGGGTTTGTGAAAAGGAGAAGATTATGTTTTTTGTTTCGGAAGTCTGAAAACCTGGCTTTGAAGGAGTTTTTCAAATCAGAAATATGTTGCTAATATTAAGAAAAGTTTGGAATCCCACCAAACTCAGTTTGTGATAGTTGTTTCATTTGAGGAAAATATGTGAGATCATGCAGAGAAAGGTGCATTCCAAGAAGAACAGGTTTTGCTTTAAATGCCTCAACTGAGTTGAATAACACTGGGAAAAGATTGTTTTTACCTTGCAAACGCAGATTTAAGTTCTCAAGGTGGCCTATGATGTCCGTCACAAATGCTAAATCATTTAATAAATTATTAAAGTCACAAAAAGTAACTTTGCACGTGCGTGCTGCTTAGAAAGCCTCCGGGTGCCATTTGTGGCATGCGTGTCACAGGTTGGACATCCCTGCTCCAGAGCGTTGAACTTCATTAATTAGGGAAGTTCATAAGTCTGAAAATGATAATCACATGAAATCACTGAACAGATTGTGCATAATGAAATACCATACATGAACTATTTTTTTTTTTTTACATGATCAAAGACAGAGATGTGCACATGATTATTTTTGGATCAGGTAAAAGTAATTAAATGGGAAATTTTTTAGTTCTTCCCAGTAATGAATATTTTATCTGGGTGGCATTTGTCTATGGGCATACTGCCAAGATTTCAGATGTACTGGAGCTTTGCAGAAAGTGCCATGAGATTCTTGATTTCTCAACATGAAATTGTTTCCCTCTTTGTAGTTTTTTTCTTTGTTTTGTTTTGTTTGGGTGGAGGGTGTTTCTTTTCAATACGGAAACACACGCATTGCTTTTGAGAATTTATGAGACCATTCTTATTTTTCTTCACTCAGTGTGATGTGAGTATGTATATACAATATATTAGAAAAATTTTATAACTGTTGCAGAGTTAATTTTTTAAGAACGATATTACACTGGTCACTATATTCTAATCACATTTTTACAACCCTTTGATGTTCAAATTCACACTGTCTTACTTTAATCTTCATCATGTCTTCATACCATTTTCTTAAATCACACTCATAAGAGAAAGGTCTTGATATGAAGAAGTCATTTTATACAATGAAAATAATAACATAGTAACACAAATACCTCTCATACGAAAACAAAGTTGTTAAAAATAGCTTTATAATAAACGTTTTAAAGACATACATCTTCATCTGCCAATTCAGTATGCATTCTTCTCCTTTTGCCAGCTGATCGCAAAACCGAAACCATTCCTCGAAGACCAAAATCATAATGGAACTGTTTCGATAACTGCTGAGTTGCTAAGAAGAACATTGTATTGATCTTCTTTGCTAAAGGCTTTAAAAGGTAAAAAATGCACATATATATATATATGTATATGAAGCTTAAATGGCAAAGCATAGAAAATAAGAAAATTTCAAAACATCCACATGATATAGGCTGAACCAAAGAAAATATTATATAACATGCATAATGATAATAACTGCAATTAACACCATGAATAAATGATTAATATTAACTGTAACTTCTAAAGCATAGTAACATATAATATCACTATTATGTAGTTCAAAAGAAAACAACTTTCAAACACAAATATGTGGTAAGTACAATTGCATATAGTGACATAGCAATATGTTCACTGAAACTACTGTTTCTCATGTTATTCATATTTAGGTACAAGAGGAATATCTCAACATAATGTGCTACAATTAAAAAGAATGTCAGTGTTGATCAGTTAGTTTGAAAAAACATAAAAATGTTTACCCGTGAACAAATTTTGCATCATAGCTGAACTAAATACAACCAATCTAAGTTGCAAATGATGTAATAGTCGTTCATAAGATATTAGTGCGTGGATTGAATGAAATGTTCTAAAAGAATGGAATTCCAAATGCGAACCTTGAATGAAATGTTTGAAGGAATAAAATGTAAGAGCATAACTCTGCACACAACACTAAGTTGAAAATTAAGAACATCTAAAAAGTTCTTTTGAAGTTAAAAGCAACAATAGCAATGTCATGAAAAAACAGCCACAATGTCTTTCAAATCTCGTAAGCCAACACCAAATCCCTCCTCTTTTACCAGACTAGTTTCGACTAATATACTCATAGTCATCTTCAGTGGTCATACTGGCATGTTGCGTCTTCTGGTGTTAGTTAGCCACTAATTCACCCAGAGTCAAGCATGTATCTTTATATTATAACTGACATTTTAATTTTTTTCTCTTCAGTCAGTTATTATTATATTTAATTTTTTGAGCTATCAAATGTTTCCATGTTGACGACAAATCGACGGGAGAACCTCAATTGCAGTTATAAAATCGCGTTTCCTCAATCATCACAGCTTCCAAAGTAAGAATCTGCCTGTGATTTCCACGTGTAGTAAATATTTTAGAGTTGGCAAAATCAGAGAATGCTTTAGTCTCGATACAGTGACTAATCAAGGAAGTCAATTTTTTTTCTGATTCCAGTTTTTAATATGTTTCAGAAGTCCATCTGCAAAACGTCTTTGGGTACTTTCAATATAAATGCTAATGTAAGTTGACTTTGAGGCTGGGCCGTAGCTACACTATAAACTAACATTTTTCACTAATACATTCACAAGTTTTTCTTTGTTTTTTCGCTCCCTTTGTTACTTTACTTTACTAGCGAATAATTTTTCCAAGCCAAAAAAAAAAAAAAATGCAACTTTTGAAAAACGAGTGGCTGAAAGAAAAATTAACTCTATCGAAATACGTATATATAAAAAAATCACATTCTATGAATTTGGTTGATGGTGGTGAGTTGCAAGTCCTTTATTGTTGGATAAACTATACTGCTCAAAATAATTAGGAGAGTATGTGGCCTAGGCGACATTATGCAAATAAATCATGTGATATCTTGCCGAAACATGGAAAATGTGAGTGCAACAAAGACAGCGGAATCATGCATCATATTCTTATGCAAATTAGCACCTGTGACGTCAGTTGCATTTTCGGGTTTCGTCTCCTAAGATGTCACGATATAGGGAGCCATTTGAAGATATGGCTTTGTGCATTGTAACCTCACCTTGGGTTGGTGAACTGCAATTAGCACCTTTCTCTGTCTCTGATAAATAGTTTCCGAAAGGGGCCAGAGATGGAAACAGGTCAGGGGTCACAGGATCGACAGTTTCTTGCAGGTCAAGGTGCCCTTGACCCGGCTTTATTTCTGTTGTATTTTTGAAAAGAAAAAAATATTTCAAAGAACCCTTCAGGGCTGCAGAGTATGATCCAGGAACTTGCTGAGAAGGGTAAAGAAATGGGATTAAAAATGAAATTTCAGAAGACAAAGCTAAAGTACAATGTCTTTACAAGAAAAGAAGATTTATCGATTGATGGGGAAAAGCTGGAAATAACCGATACCTACATTTACCTTGGACAGCAGATATCAAGCAAGGGGCACATTGATGAAGAAACTAATCGACGTATAAATCTTGGCTGAGGAGCTTTTCGAAGAAACAGTACGATTTTTAAGAGCAATATGCTATTATGTTTTACAAGAAAAGTGTTTGATCAGTGCATCCTTTCAGTGCCTACGTATGGTGCAGAGACGTGGACCTTAATTAAAAAAGACATACAAAAACTACAGACAACTTAAAGAACATGGAGAGATACATACTTGGTGTAACCAGGAAAAAAAGAGGAACTTGTGGATAAGAAAACTAACAAAAGTGGAAGACATCATGATCAGAGTAAAATCCCTGAAATTGCAGTGGGCTGGACATGTTGCCAGAAAGACAGACTACCGATGGACAACCGAAATTTTAGACTGGATTCCAAGGGACCGGAAAAGACCCAGAAGAAGACCACATGGGAGATGGATGGATGAAATTCGAAAGCATTAGAGGATCATATGGAGGAGACTGGCTCAAGACAGACCGTTGTGGAAGAAACTTGGGAAACCTTCATCCAGCAGTGAATTGATAATGATTATGACGATATATTCAAATTTATAGTTCAAAGCAGATTTGTCTGGGCTAAGTCCAGTTTTGTGACAGCCGGGTCCAAAATTTTTGACCCATTTCCTACTCTAAAAGGGAAGCGGGAAGCGATTAAAGTCAGCTTTCAGTTTTTTAATATTATGCCACCTTTAATCCGTCGGCGATACTATGGTGTAGGTTGGAACAAGTGGGGGTCATTTCCTGGGGAGGGGAAGCAGGAGGACAGTCATCAGCGGTGAGGAAGAGGAAAGGATGGTCGCATGAAAGGACCACCGATAGGGTTTTTGTTCACAATGTTTCAGGCTGGCTGAGGAATAAGGTTTTTTCTCAAGCGCGGGTGAGAAATGTGCAGATGGTTACTGAAGGTAGGTACCGTAGGGACAGGAGATAAATTCTTTGCAAACTAAAATAAAGAGAAGTTTTAGCACATATTTTGTGGACAAACATGCTTCAGCAAATAAGAAAACAAATTGTTTTTAAGCGATAAAGCCACCTCCTGAAATATTTAGCCTGCTGCTAATTATCATCAGTTTTTCTATTGTTCTTTCACATTGGTGGCTGCGTGCCGAACTTTAACTACTGACCCCGAGATGAAAGAGTCAATTATTATTATTATTACAAAGAGTTACCTTTTACAGTGAATTTGATCCCGCATAATGTCACCACGTTATTAGGGACTGCTTACATAGTAAACACAAAAGATTGTGATAACATAGTTTATGGTGTTGGTCTATTCATTAGTAATAATCGCTTCTTACGACGTTAAGTCAGAACCAACCATTTAACAGTATATTTAGCTTCCACGCACATCCCCTTCCATCCACATAACTTTTTTTTGCAGGCAATGGCGGCTGAAGCTCTCGAAAACTGGTATGGCTATTGGCAGCAGTATATTCTCCTACCCCTGAAGATATGGGGGGGGGGATAAAGCATGCACCTCCCATGGTTTTGTTCATTTGCATCCATGTGGCCGTGTCATTCAAATTTAGCTTCCCTTATCTAATTTTTACAAAGTGTATTATGTACAAATTTTACAATGGTAACAAGTATTTACTTTTCAAAAATAAAAATTAAATAACAGTGAAAGAAAATATAGTTTGAAGTAGATGTGAAATGTGAATAAAAAAACAATACCGGAACATCATTTTCAAATATTTTAAAGAAACGAAGCAAAACTTTTCATTGTTTGCAAAACAAAATTAAAGGCATTTCCTACTTAGAATATGAGATTGCATTTATTTCAGGAAATAAGAGGTACTGAGTATATGTATGCACATTGTTATTACTAATAAAAACATTTCTATCTGGTTTCTTTCTGTTACTGACTGAAAAAACTAATCTAGAATAAAAAAGTTGATGCCATCAGAAATGGGTACCCTAGAAAAGTTCCACACATTAGGAAATCGTAATCCCCCCACCCCATGCACATCCATCCGTTTGTTACTAGTAAATGTCCTCAACATCGGAAATTTTGGTTAAAATTAGAAATGAGTATCCCAGAAAAGTCCTCCACATTCGATACACCCCCCCCCCCACACACACACACACACATCCTTCTGCTTCTTATATGAAACTCGATTACAATAGAAAAGTCGGATAAAATCTGAAATGCATCCCGGAAAAATCCTCCACGTTAGAAAATACAGGTTAAATGCAAACTCAGAAATGGAGATTGCAGAAAATGTCTCCACAATGGAAAACGCTGATAAAAAGCAATTTATGCATGGTCCCTCACTTGAAAAGCTGGAGGAGTTTTCCTGTGGAGGGCATTACCGGTAACCAGACAAAACTGCATGTGTATCAGTTTTCCGTGTAGGAGTTTGCTGAGTACCGGTTTCCTGGGTACCCTTAAATTCAAATTATGACAGCCATACCAACCCTTTGAGAAGTAAAGAGCCATAGAAATGCAAAAGGCACACTGACGCAAATGGTAACATTTTGTATGAAAAGTTGGAAAGTTAATATGTTGCAACAGGAAGTTTGAATTTTCCATGGCCCTTATTGGTTTTATTTTTAATTCCCCTGCAAAGTACAAATACTATTCACTCTCTATTCCTATTTTTTGGACAAACTTTCTTAGAAAGAAAACTGCTTTTTAGCACGTCTTTTGTAAAAAAAGATCGTGCTTATGTTATCAGTTTGTCTGTCCGTCCGTCCATGGGCACCATATCTCTGCAACTATTAGTCTGACTTGAAAAATTCTTTTTTGCATTGGGAAGTTTGAAGTATGCGAATTCTGATCCTTCATTTATTTTTTATTTTTTTTTACTGTGCACAATTTCATTGCTACAGGGTGTAAATGCAGACGATATCGGATTCAAAATCCATTTTATTCCATGTATTTGCTTCTAAACATCCGATTCAAAATTTCTTTTACCTTTCAATTCCATTTATGTCGAAGAGTATTTCAGATGTAGTCACTTTTTCAAGTTACCCATAGATTTTCCGCTAGGGGAGTAAAGGTAAATTTCGTTTTCCACGATATCTGTACTTCCAAAACTCCGATTTGAAAAATTCTTTCTTCAGCGGATACAGCTCCTGGTGGGAAATGTTTTGCATATAACTTTTAATTTTTGGTAGGCAATGGTTTGGCCACCAGGGGGCATAAGTGCTAATTTCTGCTTTTGATGTATTTGCCACAAAATCTGAGCTTCTAAAATCTCGACTGAAAAATTTAATTCGCGGACCGATACCACTCACGTTGATGAACCTTTTCGGAATATTTTCTTCTTATTTTATTGTATGTTTTTTCCGCCAAGAGGCATAGATGTATATCTTACTTTTGTCAATATATCTGCTTCTAACGGTATGATTTGAAAAATTCCTTCTTTATTGGATAGTTTCCCATGCAACACGTTTCTAAAATAATTTTAAAATTTTCAGGCAGTTCTGGAGACAGTGATTAATTGCATTTCTCCCGATATCTCTGCTTCTAAATCTCTGATTTGAAGAATTCTTTTTGCACTGGATACAGCTCCTTGTGGAAAATCTTTTGCATATAACTTCTAATTTTTGGTAAAAATGGTATGGCCACCAGGGGGCATTGATGTGTATCTTATTTTTGTCAATATCACTACTTCTAAGAGTCTGATTTGAAAAATTCCTTCTTGGTTGAATAGCATTTCCGATGCAAAATGTTTTTCACATAATTTAAAAATTTTCAAGTAACTCATAGACTTTCGGCTAGGGGCGTCCAGGTAAATTGCGTTTTCCTCGATATTTCTGCTTTTTAAACTCTGATTTTAAAAATTATTCCGGTATCGCATGCAGCTCCTGATGGGAAATGTTTTTTCTAATAATTTATAATATTTTTTTTAATCATTTATTGTTCGTACTGTATCATATCACTCTCACTTTTTTTAAAGTTCAATACACGAACTTTAAATAAATAAGGTGTTTATTCTTATAATGAAACACAAGAGTCATTTTTATAAACCACCAAAAATAAAAATTCAAAGAATTTATGACAACGTGTGTCTTCCAGGAGGCGCTTGCTTGCCTTGCAGAGGGGCAGAGCCCCCTTCTTCCCCCTGCTAGCTACGGCCCTGCTTTGAGGTATTCCTTCCTCAATATTCCAGTAATGGGTGGGATATAAGGGAGTTTCCAACAAAAGGATCTCACCATTTGATCTCCAGTTTTACATAAGTTCTGACTGTCTTTGATATTTTGGTACAAAAGACATAATAAGGTTATGATTGTAACCAAAATCCTTAGCAGTTTGAGAAATCTATTTTATTTCATTATGTTCAGCTGTTATTGATGAAGAGTGCTTAATAGCTCTTTTAATACAAAATCTTAATGCCACAGTTTTGTACTTCCATGGGGGGGGGAGAGTTGTACGGAACAATAGCTGGAACATAAGTAGATTTCCTTAAGACTGAGAATTCAATCTTTCCATCATGATTTAATAAAGAGATGTCAAGGAAAGACAGTCGATTGTCCTTTTCAAATTCCTGAGTGACATTAATTGAAGGATAAAAACTGTTGAATATTTCAATGAATTGATTTAAACTGTCAAGTGAATATGGCCAATTAATTAAAATATCATCAGCATAACGTAGATATATTAATGGCAAATGAATAGAACATTGTTGAAACATCTGGGTTTTGATATTTTGGAGTACAATATCTGCAAGGAGGCCTGATAAAAGGGATCCCATTGGGGCACCCCAAAGTTCTTTAAAGATAGTCTTATCATGTTGAAAATAGTTATTATCAGAAACAAATTTCCTTGGCATCGCTTTATTTAAATCACTATCTTTAAAGAACTTTGAAAGATTGCATTCTCAGTCTTCGGGAAATCTATTTATGTTCCAGCTATTATTCCATACAACTCTCACCATCCATGAAAAGTACAAAATTGTGGCATTAAGATTTTTTATTAAGAGAGCTATTTTTTATTTAGAGATATTTTTTTATTAAGAGAGCTATATTTGGACAACAGGAGGAATTCGGTGTTGGCTTACGAGATTTGAAAGACATTGTGGCTGTTTTTTCATGATGCTGCTATTGTTTGTTTTTAACTTCAAAAGCACTTTTTAGATGTTTTTAATTTTCAACTTAGTGTTGTGTTCAGGGTTATGCCTTTAGGTTTTTTTCCTTCAAACATTTTATTCAAGGTTTGCATTTGGGATTCCATTCTTTTAAACATTTCATTCAATCCATGCACTAATATCTTATGAATGACTATTACATCATTTGCAACATTAAATTGGCTGTATAGGGTTCAGCTACGATACAACATTCGTTCACGGGTAAGCCTTTTTATGTTTTTTCGAACTATCTAGCATGGTCAACACTGACATTCTTTTTTAATTGCAGCATATTATGTTGAGATATTCCCCTTGTACCTAAATATAAATAACGTGAGAAACAGTAGTTTCAGTGAATATATTGCTAGGTCACTATATGCAATATAATACACTGTTTTCAGCAGAAAAATCTTGTTATAAATACCACCTATCTACGTGGTGAGCTTCTTAAAAAATTAAAAAATTTAACATCCCATACAAAGAATTGTAACAGTATTTCAAAAGTTCTATTTAAATATGTTTCCATCATCTTGGATGAATAAAATTTATGAAATGTAGGTTGAATTCCATTCCAGGACAATAAAAATTTTAACCTTTCTGAGGAGTGTGCAACATGGATAACAAATAATTATGGCACTACAATACTGAAAATAATGATTTAATGCATTATTATTATGTGTTTTGGTAATTAAAGATGAATTAATTTCCATGATGTTCTATCTGAAGAAGTGGTGATTTCTCACCTGGTTGTGTGTATGTCTATTACAAAGTAGAAGGGACACCAATGTGAGGATCCAGGCATTCTGGATACAGTTCTCTGAATATTCCTTCAGATTTATACATTTCAACTGGAAGTGCTTCTACTGGATGGTGTAAAAGCAACACAATCAGACGGAAATTAGGAAATGAGGTTTTATTCTTTCTCCAGGCAGTGGTCGAAGTGGCACAGAGCTACTGCCAGTATGGTGTCGACCATGGATCCACGTAGTATAAACAGGATACATACCATTCTACATAATTATTAGTTTTTTAACGGGGTTTTTTTTTTTTTTGGTATTAAAAAATTAATGTATATAATATTAAAAAAAACTATGTAATAGTTAAAAAAAAACCTTCATGAAAGGGTTTGTGGTTTCTTTCAGTCCCAGCTGCTAATCATTTATCAATTTTATCCGTTAAAAATGCCATTTGTTGATTTTCGCATTAAAATTTGGGCTTTCATCCTAATTTCTTTGCGTAGTTTGTGACGGGTTTATAATTTATTACATACCGGGATGGTAAATAATGTTTTTTTAACTGCTGGTATGCTCACTTCCATTTTTGTTAACTACCGGTATGCCATACCGGCCCATACTGGCCCACTTCGAACACTGTCTCCAGGACAATATGATTCCAGCAAAAGCTTATGCCTGAATTCAACAGATTGCTTCTCATTCTACATTTTTTCAACACACTGAACAACCTTTCTGCAGGAAACCTGTCAAAAACTTTTTCTATGTTAATGAACATGACATACAAATCCTGATTCACCTCAGAATTTTTTTAAAAGTTCTCTTTCCACAAATATATTATCCTGGCATTTTTACCTCTTGAAAAGTCGTACTCAGCTCTTTTTTTTTTTTTTCCACCACCTTTCTGAACTGAACTTCTAAGTCAAAATCCTTGAGTACAGCTTTATAATGCAACTTGAATAAGGTGAAGCTACATTAATTACAACAGCCCTTGTTGTATACTAGCAGTGTGCTAAATGATATTTTTTAGTAATTAGGAACCAAGATGGACTACTATGCAAACTGAATGATTCTGCATAACCAAAGAACACCTGTCATTCTACTGAGCTCAAGTAATCCCAGGTAAATTAGCCACACCATGTAGCTCTACCTCGATGTTTCTGAAATGAAACACCATTCTTATTTCACAGACATCAATGGTCATAGTGTTCTTATATTTGTTGCTAACAACGATGTCCTGATATTACTAATGCCACAATCATGAATAATAAATACATAGACAAACAGGCCAAAAACTGCTACACTAATAAACTACAAAACTTACCCTACCCCCAAAAATTAGTAATTCACAAAGAAAGTATAAAAGAAATCAGTTTGACAGCATACATTATTTAAAAAAAAGCCCAGCAGAAAAGTGAATGAAAGCCTTTGTTCTAGTACGTAATATATTGACAACTTCGATCATGCATTAGGTGGATGGATCAGTGGAAGACAACATATTTCAGTCTACAGTAAACTAAAATAAAAATTCTGAGGTGAGATCACTCACTAGTCAGCTTAGTAATTAATGCCATACTCAACTATGCCCAACAGAATATGATACATACATTACAAGAAATTAATAAACCATAAATAACAAAGAGATAATCAGATGAGCATAAAGGTGAAACAATAAAAAGTTTACAGTTCAGAGTTTGGGGTAGAAACCTTTCAACTGTGAAAGTGGTTAGAAAGTGGATTACAGTGAAGAAGGCAAACAGGACATTAAAGATACATTTGTACAGTGTGGAGTGGTACTCACATTGTCAGGAAGGCCCTGATGGAATGATCCTTTCAAGAAGTTGCCGGACAACATGGAGACAGTATCTAAACCTTAAATGTTGGTGATTCAAGTATAAAAATAATGGTTGAAACTATAATGAGCCATCATATTAGATCTGTTGCTACTTAGCTAAGTTTTTATTTTGTGGTAAAAGGTCTGAATGTAGAGTAGAAGGGAATGCATGAAATAAGAAAACTGCTAATCATCTCACCTGACTAAAGCATCTGTAGTGGGAATTGTGTGGAAAGAAACTATCAAAATGTGTTAGGGGAATTCTGGAGTCATGCTAGCATATGAGAAAGTACAAAAAGTATTTAACAATTATTCTGTTTGAAAAAGCAGAACATTTTACAATGGCAGAAAACATACTGAATAGATGGAGTGAATATTTTGAAGACTGTGACGTACCTATGTCAGAGGTGACACACACATCAAGACAGCAAAGTTTCAGTGATAAGCTTTGTTGGTATTAGTTTAGTTGGGTGAACAACTGGCTCTGAAGTGAAGAGGCATGGCTTCGAATCCCACCACCGACAAAAGGAGTTTTCTTCACACTGGTGCCTGAATATAAAATAAATCTCTTGGACGTGAGGTTCTAAAACTGTGTACTGTTTCTTCCACACATCATCAGGAATTAATCAGAATTCCTTCTCCTACAGTGAGCTCCTTCAAACATAGTTTGTGGTGAACCCAAAACCTGCGGATTTTATGCCCCTGCCTTTCTTTAGGAGGAATGGGGGTATACGTGACGATACTACACAGATAAAACATTTTATAAAAGAAGCTCAGTTTCAGATGTAACATTTAAAACTAAGTAGCTCACTGCTATTGGTCTGTATGCCAATGACATAAGCTGATCTTTAAGTGTGCCAATAAGTTATAGCATCCCCTCAATCAAAAGAAAGTAAAACCTAGGAAGGACATAAGTGTTAGGAAGTCTAAATCAACTATGCCAGTAGCCATGAGGCCAGAGGTGGAAGCTTCTAGCTTATTTTCTAAGCTGGACTCAGGTTCAATTTCTTGATGAACCATTTTTGCCTCATAATGCTGGTTCAGACTTTCTTGAGCATGATTCTAAATTAAACCCATAAATTTATTAACTGTGTAATACAGAAGAAAAGGCTATCGAGCAAATAATGGATCTGATAATTTGAGAATGATTTTTGGAGACACTGGAAAATCTGATAAGGAATTAGGCAACTGAAATGGTAAAGCAATCATAATTTGCTGTCAGCAGTATAAAACCACTTTCACTAAATAACATACTGGCCACAGAACATAACTGGCTATTTAAAGCACACTCTTTAAACCTACCATCTTATACAGCAGTGAAAGTCAGGTAAGAAGTAAAAGACCCTTTAGCAGATTTAGAAGCTACTGATGTGAAAGTGGTAACAGAAATATCATGAAAAATAAGTGGACTCAGTGAAAGAACAGAATTAGTAATGCAGACATTACAACAGAGCTGGGTACCTCTTCAGCAGGAGAATTTATGCTCATACAATATCTTCACTTTACGTTGGGTTGAAAAATATTTTTAAATACATAGCTGCTGCCACCATGGGCTAAATTATTCTCATGTTTATCATGCATTCATTATGAAATTTTGCTGCTTTAGGTGGTGCAAATGTATATTTGGATAACACTTCGATGCTTCTAATGTGAGAATGGAAAAAATTATCCTTTGTCAGACAGCTGTAACCACTGCAAAGATTTTTGTTGCATTTTCCTGCCTTTTCTAATGCCAAACTTTCCCTACAATACTGTAGATGTACAGTAACAGCCCGAGTTACATAAGTAATGCGTTCCATAAACTGTTACGTAACTTGTATTTTACGCAAGTCGAATATGTAAATTATGTTCATAAGAAACTGCAATATATATTATTATATGTATGTACATGTATATTATTTATTATTATTTTATAAAAGAGACATCATGTAGCAGTATTTACTCTGATATACGTAAGCTATAAAAGTATGAAAAATATATACATACATAAAAGAATATAAAAACAAACTGAAATACTGTACATGTTATTCACTTTTCAAATAGGTAAAAAAGTCTTTTGGTTTTGCATTTCGATTGCATTCTAATGGTAAATAAACAATGAACACTAGCAGTGATAAACAAGTGACTAAGCTAACCACACGAGGCAAGATGTCAAGTGAAACTGAAATGTGCTTACTGCGATAAGGCTGTCAAGGACATAGCTACGCAAAGCCATAAACATGTTCATATGTGCTAGTAAGTAGTTCTCAGAATTTTCATTTTTTTACATCAGGATGAAGGTCATGGGTGAGGCAGCAAGTGCAGATAAAGAGGCAGCAATTATTACGTAACTGCAAATTTACGCAAGTCTCATGTTACGTAACTCGGGATGTTACTATATTACATTCCCAACTCCCACAACACATGTCTGCTAATTCAAATCTAATTGAAAAAAAACCTTTTGCCTCAGACATCAGATGATAAGATAAAAATTATCCATAAGTTGTTCCAAAATTATTCAGTTATTAAAAAACAATTGATTGCTTGCTTAAATTAAAGTCCCTAAAATACCTTTAAATGTACTAGGTTTGAGCCTTTTGCCATAAGATAGTCACTACACACAAAAATTTGGCATTATCTTTCTTGTTAAAATATGGGACAGTTGAAAATAGTTTGGCTGCCTTTGATTTACACAACTAAAGATAACCAATTAAACAAACACAAGGTTTTAATGTAGCAGAAATGAATAAGTTAGCAAATTGGTTGATGTCACATTTATAGGGTTCATACTGATTTTTTGAAGTCCATTTAAGAAGTTTTAAAGGAGTTTTTTATGAGTCAATGACAATAACAGAACTTTACAAAGTTTAATTTTTCTAAACATGCTTAGTTTTCCATTTCTTAGTCAAAAAAACAATGAAAAAACATTGAAGAAATGGCATGTTATTAAAAACACTCAATAAACAATTCCCAAAATTTTTAACAAATACACTATCTACCAACAAGTAATTGGACACCTGTGATAGCAAAAGAAAACGAAGTTTATTCACCTTCAATAGTTGGTGGAGACGCCACGAGCAGCGATTACAGCTGCGACCCTCCGAGGCATACTCTCAACCAGGCGTTGTACGACGGTATGTGGTATTTCCTTCCACTCGGCTTGGAGAAGACAGGTCAGTTCCTTCACCAATTTTGGACGGTGGGGGCACCCCTTAAGTCAACGCTCCAACTCGTCCCAGAGGTGCTTGATAGGGTTAAGGTCCGGGCTCTGCGCATGCCAGTCCATTCGATTAATCCGATTGTCACCATACCAAGCCATGGTGGACCTCGCAACATGACAGGTGGCATTGTCATCCTGAAAGTAACATGGGTCCACCTCGTAAAACTGCCACAACGTAGGAAGCACATGGTCATCCAAAATGGTGCAGTAGGTCTCGGCGTTGAGTCTACCAAGAATTGCGACCAAGGGTCCCGTGCCATACCAGGAGAAACACCCCCATAGCATAATTCCACCGCTGCCGAACTTCACAGTTGGCACAATACATTCTGGAAGCTGGCATTCTCCAGGCAGACGCCAAACCCAGACCCTGCCATCCAAACGGTAGAGGGTGAACCTTGATTCGTCGCTCCAGAGAACCTGTTTCCAGTGTTCAACGGGTTACTGTCAACGCTCTTTGCACCACGTTAGCCATGCAGCGCTATTGGACTTGGTGATCAAAGGCTTGTGGGCAGCAGCACGTCCATGATAACCAAGCAGATGGGCTTCCTTACGGATGGTATTCATCGAAAGAACACTCCCGGATGCCAGTTGAAACTCCTCGCGGATGTGGCCCATCAATTTGGTGTGGTTCTTCCGAATTTCTCTGGCCAGCACCCGTCGGTCTCTAACTCCCAGTTTTGTGGGTCTGCCGAGTCAGGGGTACATTCCGACAGTCACCTCTCATCTTCCACTTGCCAATCACATAAGCCACTGTCGACTTTGGGTACTTCAACTCGCTGGATATGTCACATATGGATCGGCCATTTCTGTGATACCCGACGATTACACCTTTCTCGAAATCAGAGAGCTCCGAACTGTGTGGCATCTTGCATACAACTGGTTGCGTTGTTGTTTCCCACACGATATTTAACGGCGACGGCCGTGACGTGTATCAGGACCGCAGATATCGTCGATTGCAGGGGTGTCCAATTACTTGTTGGTAGATAGTGTATTAGAAACTTGAAAACATGAAAATAAACTTCATACAGATGTTGAATAACATTATTTCATTGAGATTTTTGATTGCTGTAGTACCATAATTTTTGTCCTGTAATCCACAGATTGTCTGCTAAAAAAAGTTATAAATTTATGTTTTACAGATTATATTGATGCAGATAACACATTGCTTAAAAGAGGGAAAAAAACACACCATATTTGCGGCACTTTGATTTTGATTTCTGAAAAATCCACGCCATACTTGTCACGAGAGGCTGCATATTTGGAGAATTATCAGAGATATGCTAATAACAGGAAAGCATAACTCAATATGAAAATTGAGGTCTGCAAACAGTTGGAAAGAAGTATTTTCTATTTTTTTTTAACATACTAGAAGTTTGACAGAAAATATGAATGCAATGAAGGTGATATTATTTGCTCTCATGGACAATCACATGCTGTGGTAAGCTCAATGTCCCACATGTTTGTGGGTGCTACAGGTCTAACTATGCAACAGCAGTAATGCTGAAAAACTCATAACTTTTGCTCTTTATTCACTTGAAAGTAACAGAAAAGTATTCAAAAATGACTTATCTATTTTTCTAAGTTCCCCACCCCCATTTCTTTGGAATGCTGGGTCATCCTGTCAATCACGACTTTTCTGTACAAAATTTTATTTTGGGATCAACGTTGCAGATGTAGATTATATGGTGATTTGTTTTTCTAAATCCCATGGCCTGTAGATAATATCAGGAGCTCGGGGGAGAAGGAGCAAATCTAAAAAAATCGTTTTTTTTTTTTTTTTGTTGTTGTTTTTTTTTAATGGAACGGATTGTCCCAAATCCGGAGAATAGAATGGTAAACCTCTTAGGCTGATATTTGCCTTTGTTATTCAGGAAATTGTAGTTAAACACATCCTATAATAAAAAAACATTGGTGAGTGTAGTGCTGAACGGGCCGGGGGGAGCAAGGGCGAATATGCAGATCCTGCGTCATGTATGTTGCACTGGGACTGCTTATCAGTCTGAGGTTTGCCCTTTCTTCTTTTGGCTGTGAATCATTATTAGTGCAGGTCACATGTGCTTTGAGCTTCTTTATCCTGTCACACTCATTTGCAGGGAATATTTTGTTGAATCCAGGTTCTTCTTCTCTGTATTGTGATGTTTTAAGCGTTTGATTGGTGTGTGTAAAAAAAACAAGTATTTGGCCATATTCAGGTCATTCATTCTAGTACATGATTTCAACCAGTTTTGTGAGTGTGGTGCAAGAAATTTGTATTACAATGGCAGGTGAAAATACATCAAGAAAGAGACAAAGAAATACGGAAAAGTAGATCGTTAATGAAAGTAAGAAAAAACGGAATTCTGGTAAGTCCTATGTTTCTAGAAAAACAAAAACAGAATTCTGGTAAGTCCTATGTTTCTAGAAAAAAAAACAAGTATTTGGCCATATTCTTGGGCAATTGGACAGCACTATAAATGTGGTCGCAAATGTTTGGAAGAATTGGGGATGACTATTGCAGAACAAATTTTTCAAAATTTTTGGGATATTTGGGACTATAATTTACAGAACTGTTATTTATCAAAGCTTCTTAGTTGGGATGAATGTAAGGTTACAACGGTAACGAATAGGCCAAGTAGGAAACTTCGAACCATCGGATATTCTGTCATTGTCAATGGCAAAAAAATACCTGTTTGTCATCAAGGATTTTATAGTGTGCATGGTATCACAGAAAAGGGAGCGCATGTGGTTTTAGGGAAGCAGAGTGTGACCTCGACTGTTTCAACTGACGGTAGGGGAAAAGCAGTTCTGGGAAATAAGGTTACGGAAGAGAGGAAAGCATTAGTCAAGCAACACATCGAGTCTCTTGCTACAGTTTCCAGCCACTACAGCTGGGCTAAAAGCCCCTTCAGAAAGTATATGCCTCCAGGTTCAACGATCATGGGTGCTTATCATGCCTATGAAGAATGGGTGAAGGAAAAGTATCCTGACGAAGTACTGGTAAAGGAGGACTACTATCATCGCGTATTACTATTTGTTAATGAGTACAATATTGGTACTCAGCCTCCATCAGTTGATGAAAGTTGAAATTAGAAATTAATTATCTTAAGAAAACTTATCCCAATTCAGCAAGGCTTCCACCACTGGGGCAAGAACTGGCTGTTCATCTGAAGAAACAGCAAGTCGCCCTGAACATGATGAAGAGCTATGAAGGAAATACAGATGATAATCTTGCCGTTATTGCAGTCAACCTACAAGCCTAACCAACTCCTCGACTGACATGTAATGTTCAGCACTACAAGAGAAAAATGTGGGTGTATAATTTTGGTATTCACAATGTCCAAACAGGTGCGTCTATTATGTATGTTTGGGAAGAAAGTATCGGCAAATGTGGAGCTTGTGAGATAGCGAGCTTCATCAGTCACTACCTTGAAAATTTTGTCAATGAAAACCTCAAAGTCGGTCATTATTTTTAGCGATAATTGCCCAGGTCAAAATAAGAATTTGAGTGTTGTTTTAGGGAACTTGTGTCTTATTCATAAAGGCCAGTTCCAAAGTATTTGTCATGTGTTTTTGATGTCAGGGCATTCAATGATGGGGTGTGACAGGGACTTTGGACACATTTTCAAAAGACCATTACATTCATTTCATCGAAAATACCTGACAATGAAACCGGTTTCGTGTAGTTTCTGTTACTAGTGAGATGATTAAAGACTTTTCTGTGCTTCTCGAAAAAGTAACAAAAAGACAGCTACTGGGATCAAAATTTAAGGATGGTAAGATCTTTGCATTTTCACAGGACTTCAGGAAAGGTTTTGAAATCCACCCTTTTTACCTAAATATTGCTCCAACAAAAGTCCAGCTACAAAATAGAAAGGGAATCAAATACAATGCACATAAATAGTTTCAACCTTAGCTCAGTTGAGCTTCCACCAAAGTACAATGGACCTCTCAAACTCACAGAAGCAAAACAGTGTGACCCAAAAGACCTATTACCTTTTGTACCAATGCCGCATAAATCGTTTTTGGAGTAAGCGATAACAGATGATGGTACAAATGATTTTACAGAGTTCGAGGATGCAGCTGATGATTTGTCGACTTCAACTGAAGTAGACTCAGTGAATACAGTCAGGCTGGGTTGTTTGATTTACATTGTTTGTTTTTTGAGTGTATTCTTGTTTCCTATTTGTTTATTATTTGTGTAATTCTCGGAAGAGGAAAGAAAAATTATTAAAGGGTGTTTTCCAGGCTGAACATTGAAGGGTGATTATTTACGGTGCCAATAGGCAGAAACTGATGTGTTTTGCATAATTATTTAAATTCAAAGTTTGTACTCAAGGAACTCGTTTTCCAATGCTAATGTACATATTCACCCTTACTATCCTGAAAGCATTCTCCAATTTTAAACTTGATTTCCCAACACTTTTAAATTTCATATTCACCGTTGCTCCCCCCGAGCTCCTGATTTCTAGGATTTTTTTCTTTTCCCGAAATTTGCCATCCGCAAATTATATGGAAGAAAAATATCATATATTCGGTTTCCTATACTCCATAATGGACCAATAATTTCCATACTGACTACAGAGAATCTATAGCACTTGGAATGTCTGGGTCTTCACTGATATACTGTACCTGTACTATAGACTCACCTCATCAAATGTCTACTAAGTTTATTAGTCACACTAATTGCTCACCTCATCAGGAGAGGACCTACTTCAAAGGTGAAAGAAGTACTTCTGGAATGGGCAAACCTATAATTTACATTGGGTCAAAAGTTTATGAAATAAACTATTGTTCAGATTCCTGTCTTTTCTCAGACAGATTTAGCAGTGGTAGAAATGTGGTCATGTCAAAATGAGTTGGATGATTTATTCAGAGATACACTAGACAGACAGATATTTTTTGTCAGAGTGTTATATCTGACATGGAAACAGGAAGATAATTTTAATAGCTCCTCTGAAAAAGAACATATGAAAAGATTTGCTCTGTGTGTGTGTGTGCATTTGAAAGACTGCAGCAAGCAACTAATCTAATTAGGCAGAATATAAATCTTCAAATTAAAAAAATGAAAGAAACAAACAAAACAAAAATGCAACTCTTTGCTGCACAGTAAATGCTTTCTCTCACTCTTTTGTTTTCTACCCATAACTGAGCGAAAGCCTCTTCAATGCTCTTTTCCTGCTGGTGGTCTCTTGTAGTTTTCCACGTGTTTTCTTCATTCTGTAATTTATCTTCCCATTATTTCTTGGGTCTCCCCCTTTTCTGGAACATTTTTTCAGTAATGCCAACCACTCATCAGGCAATCTTGCCACATGTGCTGCCTATTTTAACTTCATCATGTTTCATTAGGGCTTTAACTGTTATGTTTTATGGACATGCCTCTCTCTCTCTCTCTCTCTCTCTCTCTCTCTCTCTCTCTCTCTCTCTCACACACACACACACACACACACACACACACACACACACACACACACACACACACACACACACACACACACACTGTATATGTATAACCTAGCCTGCATTTTTCAGTTTCTCTATGGGCTATTCTAATTTTCTGCACTAAATCCCGGGTTAACATCCAAGACATAGCCACATATGAGAACAGAGAAAATACACTGATCAAAAGTTTTTCTTTTCAGACAGACAAGGATGTTACTTTTAAATATTTCATGAAATTTACCATAAGCAATCCAACACAATTGAATTCTTTAATTTACCTCCCATTTTGCACCCTTACTTGTATTCAACTGACATTCCACATACGTATACCAATCAATCTATTTGATTTCAAAGTGAGAACAGAAATCACTCAGTTCAATAAATATAACGTCCAACTCCTGGTGTGACTCTGCAATACAAATAAAGTCATCAGCAAAAATCAAGTGATTATGCCATCTACTATTGATTTTAATACCCTTTCTGTCTCAATTCAGGCTCTTGAAAATGTTTCCAAAGTAGCAGTAAATAATTTTGGAAAAATCACATCCCCTTTGTCTTTGATGTCTCTTTTGGAGAGTATTTTTCATCTAATTCATTTACACAGAAAAACCTTTTAGATATCCTTAGAGATGACCCAAGTATGTGAGCTTTACCTATATGATATTCTAAGTTTCCAATAACATGCTGAAATGTCATTTTTGACAAAAAACATGTTCTCTATAAAAAAAAAAAAAAAAAAAAAGGTTCTCTGTTTGTGATATGTGATAAAACTTTCTGCATGTTGTCTCCAGGTCTCTGTGTATGGCATAAAGAAGAAACTCATTGATAACTTTAAAATCTCAATATATAAAAACTTCATTCTAAATTCCTTAAAAATGCTGTAGTTCCTACAAAAATGAAATATGATATAGCAAAAATGAATTGGGTGAACATAGAACCGAATTGACACGAATTGGAAAAAAAAAATTAGACGAATTGAAACGAATTTAAACAAATTGGGATAAAAAAAACAAAAAACATCAAAAACGAATTGGGAGAACATACCTTTCACCGTAGCGTCATTCGTTGAATGATTACATTGTTCCAACCACGTCTTTGATATGATGGGATTCACTCAAGGCATACACGCCACACTGAAATTCTATTCTCAACCTAGTATGTCACCAAACTTGACAAAAAAGAATATGAAAAGACCAACACAAGCACCAACTTAAAAAACTAAAATTCTCGAGTACGAAAACGGTCGAACTCTTGTTGTGTACGACGTAAAAACATAGCTGAAACATTACAATACTGCCTTAGAAACGAAGTGAAAAAAGATACTAAATAACACAAAAACCTCCAGAAATGCCAAATCACGGTGACCTAAGCATAAGGAATGATGTCCTTCCGATATTCTCTTCCTATGCATTTCAGTAATGAATGCATTACCATCTTCAGGGACAATGTCTGCTGTGTTCTTTGGGAAAACACTCACTCTGCCACTTTCGATTAAACTGCAGCCTCATCTTTGTCAAGATCTGTGACATCATTATTTTGGTCTGTTGCCACTTCACGGTTTCTAAAAAATTGAAGTTCCGTGCACCAATAGCTCCTGCCGACTCTCAGCTCCCGGCACTTCCATCCGCAACCTTCCCCTTCTATTTATCGCACCCTCCTGTTCCTCTCTTATCAATATTTTTCAGGGAGTGGTAGGTCGATACCAAAATGTATATTACAGTTGCTCTTTTTTTCTATTACTATTGCTTCTGCGTAACGAATCATATTTTCTGTTGGTTGTTGACACTATATTTATTTTATCAAATAATGGTTTAGCTGCAGTTTTTAAGCAATATTGTGCTAGTGCTGTCTTTTCTTCTTTTTTGTTCCAATTACTGATATGGTGATTGGGTCATTTTTGCATTTTATTTTCAGTACTTCCTATGTATGTTAATTTTTAATCTGTTCCTGGGGTGTCTATAGGAATGTTGTACACTCCAGCTTTATCCAATAGTTTAGTTTTATCTCGGTTCTTTATTATCATGCTTTTGTATCAGTTATTGGTATTCCATTATCTTGTTTATACCAGCCAACTCAAATCATCCATAGGCTTATAAAGTGTCTGCAATAAGAGCATTGGTGCAGAGAGCATTCACACATTCCAGTACTAAGGCATAGAGAAGCAGAAATCAGATGGATAGTAGAAACAATCAAGAACTTTGGGTATAGTCCAGATATAGTAAAGAAATTAATATATCAGTAAAAACATCTTACACAAAAAGAAAGCATAAAGAAGAAATACTATGGAAAGATACCACATATAAGACAAATTACAAAAGTGGTAAAAAAAGAATGTAATAAGCAAAAACAAAATATTGGAATAACAATAACTGATTACAAAAGCATGATAATGAAGAACCAAGATAAAACTAAACTATTGGATAAAACTGGAGTATACAGCATTCCTATAGACACCCCAGGAACAGATAAAAAATTAACATACATAGGAAGTACAAAAAATAAATTGCAAAAACGACACAATCAACATATCAGTAATTGGAACAAAAAAGAAGAAAAGACAGCACTAACACAATATTGCTTAAAAACTGCAGCTAAACCATTATTTGATTACATAAATATAGTGTGTCAACAACCAACAAAAAAAATATGATCCGTTACGCAGTAGCAATAGTAATAGAAAAAAACAAAAAGAACAACTGCAATATAGATTCTGATATTGACCTACCACTCCCCTGGAAAATATTGATGAGAGAGGAACAGAAGGGTACAATAAATAGAAGGAGAAGGTCTCAGATGGAAGCACCGGGAGCTGAGAGTTGGCGGGAGCAATCAGCGCACGGAACTTCGATTTTTCGAAACCATGAAATGGCAACAGACCAAAATAATGATGTCACGGATCTTGATGAAGATGAGGCTGTGGTTTGATCGAAAGTGGCAGAGTGTGATCACAAAGAACACAGCAGACATTGTCCCTGAAGATGGTAATGCGTACATTACCAAAATGCATAGGAAAAGAATATCGGAAGGACATCATTCCTTATGCTTAGGTCACCGTGATTTGGCATTTCTGGAGGTTTTTTGTGTTATTTAGTATCTTTTTTCACTTTGTTTCAAAGGCAGTATTGTAATGTTTCAGCAATGTTTTTACATCGTACAACAAGAGTTCGACCGTTTTCGTTTTTGTGCTCAAAATTTTCAGTTTTTTAAGTTGGTGCTTGTGTTGGTCATTTCATATTCTTTTTGTCAAGTTTGGTGACATACTAGGTTGAGAATAGAATTTCAGTGTGGTGTATGCCTTGAGGGAATCCCGTCATATCGAAGACGTAGTTGGAATGACGTACTTGGTCAACGAATGACGCTACGGTGAAAGGTATGTTCTCCCAATTCGTTTTTGATGTATTACTTTTATTTTATCCCAATTCGCTTAAATTAGTTCCGATTCGTCAAATTTTTCCCCCCAATTCGTATCAATTCGGTTGTATGTTCACCCAATTCATTTTTGCTGTATTATATTTCATTTTTGTAGGAACTACAGCCTTTTTAAGGAATTTAGAGTAAAGTTTTTATATATTGAGATTTTAAAGTTATCAATGAGTTTCCTCCTTATGCCATACACAGAGACCTGGAGACAACATGCAAGAAGTTTTATTACAAACAGAGAACCCCTTTTTTTTTAATTTTATAAAGGACTCATGTTTTTCATCAAAAATAATTCATATACATGAATTCTTGAAGTTTAATAAATATGCTGATTATTTTAATAAATATGCTGATTACTTTAATAAATATGTCATTTCACTTCAGATTCTTTATATAAACTCAACATTGCTTTGACATGAACTGACCATGTTATTATTTGAAGCAGTAATATAAGTAAACAATATTCCTCTCAAAAAATTAAGACAAAAAGAGAAAGGAAAAAGTCCTTTTGTTACAGAAAATCACTCTCTCTCTCTCTCTCTCTCTCTCTCTCTCTCTCTCTCTCTGTCCTCTCTCTCACTCACTAACTCACACAAACATGCACACGATATACGACAAGATTATATTTTTGTAATATTTTTTCTCTTTCATATTGTACTTATACATATATATGCATAAAAAAAATATGCCCATTTTCATTTGTCTTTTACAGATAGAACTACGATGTCTGAGCATTCCACAACCTTAAGAATTCATGATCCTTATACAACTGTTCTTTTTAATACAAATATATAACTATCATTCTTGAAATTTACTGTGCTACTTTTTTTTAATTACACTGTTACATACAAATTCAATATGCATGCACAACAATAGTGTTTCTCAGTACTATATAAAGATACTGAATGTGGCTATCATCCTGGAAAAACGAATAAATTATAACAGCTATTTTACAATTTTTTTAATATGTTTGTTCTCTAATAGAAATCATGAAATATCATGATTACCTTAGTATTAACAAAGCCTTCAGCAAACAAAAGAATTTCAGCAATCATTGCAGTATCAGGAACAATCATAGCCATTGGTCGAAACATGTAAGTTAAATTATATGGGAGCTCTACTCGTCCAGCATAATAACCTGAAAACAAACATTATACATCAGTTACTTCAATACATAATGCAAAGATTACTATCCAAATTATAAATTTGCACAAGTTACTTACAAATAATATATACACACATACACTGGCATGCAAAAATTAAGGACAAGACGGTTTTTCAAATGTAACGCCGTGCAGAAGTGCTCCACATCGACTCAAATCATACCATAAGATCCCCAAGATGTAAGAATATGGGATAAGTGAGCAAAACCATCCAAACAAGGAATCCAAAGGATACAAAGGCACTTTATTGAAAAGGTAGCTTCAAGCACAACTGGACAGAAGACAGAAACGTCCATGTGACAAGTGGCTGCCAAGAAAAATCCAGTCTTTAGTAAGGGATACGATCACCCCTGACTGCGTTGCAGGATTTACAACGTCTGTCCATGCTGAGGACGAGGTTGTCAACGAGCTGTTGAGGCATTGCGGCCCATTCCTCTTGCAGCGCCAATTGCAGCTGCGGAATCATTGCTGGCGGCTGGTGACGTGCTGCCAAGCGTCTCCCGAGAAGGTCCCACACATGTTCGATTGGATTTAGGTCCGGGGACCTTGCGGGCCAATCCATGCGTTGAATATCTTCACTCTCCAACAGCTCTGCAACAGCCACTGTACGATGAGGTGTAGTGTTGTCATCCATGAAGAGGAACTCAGGACCCACAGCACCTCTAAACAGACGCACGTGAGGCAGGAGAACCTCGGTACAATAGCGGACACCAGTGACTGAACCTCATTGGAAGATGTGAAGGTCAGTACGGCTACCAAGCATGATACCACCTCCAAACTGGTCCCTTTCAATGATGTTGGAGGTATGATTGCGTGTTCCTTGCTCTCTGCAGATGTGTATACGTCCAGAATCGCTCGTCAGACTAAATCGGCTCTCATCCGTAAAGAGAACTCGACCCCATTGCTGATGTGTTCAGTTCTTGTTTTCCTGGCACCACAGAAACTGCCGTCTCTGATAAGCAGGCTTTAATGGCACACGCCGTACTGGTCGTCATGCAAATAGACCACCTTTGTGCAGCCTCCTGGCCATGGTAAAACGTGATAACGGACATCCAGTTGTCTGTTTCATGTGCCTTGCGATCTCCCGCTGTCTGCCGTCTGTCTCTTCTTACCTGTAGGACAATATACCAGTCATCCACTGCTGTGGTTGCTTGTGGACGACCACTGTTAAACTCTCGGACAGCTGTTCCTGTCGTTTGAAATGCTCTCCAAGCTCGTGAAACGATGCTGTGAGCGATCCCGAACTCCTTGGCCACACTAGTCACACTTTGACCTTCTTCCAACTTCCCAACGACGCAACCTCGGGTAAAGTCATCCAGATGTTGTCTACTGGATTGCCTGTTGGCCATATCACACGGTGGCAGCAACTCGACATCGTTCAAACCGATGCACACCGTGCAATAGCTTTCACCGAATTGCTGAGCGTACATCGCTCGTGTGCTTTATACCCTTCCAACACCCCCCTAGTCTATCTCCTGAGTGGTATTTCGGTCCATTCTGCCTGCTCGTCCCACTGTTATGCTAATTTCTCCTCTTCGTCCTTAATTTTTGCACACCAGTGTATATAACATATAATAATTAGTAACCCCAAGTGTTTAATATGATGTTTTCACCAGGATACAGTTTTTGAGCTTTTAAATTTTGATGACAACTCATCCTTTTTCCTAGACTTTCATAACTTTTCAGAGTGATAAACAGCTTGATTAAGATGACAAATCATACTTGGAATTTTACAAGTTACATCCTGATGTTTTTATATTTAAAGCTAAAATCTTAAACAAGTTTTGAAGTATTATGATTAGCATACATGAGTTCTGTTATCATCATCATCATCATTTCAACCATTATCAATCCACTGCTGGATGAAGGTCTCCCCAAGTTTCTTTTACAATGGTCTGTCTTGTACCAGTCTCCTCCATATCATTCCGACATACTTTCGAATTTCATCTACCCATCTCTTATGTGGTCTTCTTCTGGGTCTTTTCCTATCCCTTGGAATCCAGTCTAGAATTATGATTGTCCATTGGCAGTCCGTTTTTCTAGCAACATGTCCAATCATTGCCATTTCAGTGATTTTACTCTGATCATGATATCTTCCACTATTGTCGTTTTCCTTATACCAGAGTACAATAACTATTTTTAAAAAATGGAGCAAAACAATATGCATACTTTTCCATTGCATTTTGAATCTTGAATCTTGAATTAGCTCACAAATGAAGATGATGCACAAATTCATTTAACACATCCTGATTTAACATATTGTAACCCTAAACTACATAAAGTTTAGATCAAAACTTCAATTTCTCATTTTAAACACTAATTTCTTAGCCAAAGGTTGGTTGCAATCTAAAACAAAAAGCTAAAATTTTATCCTTTATGATTTAGCTTTATAATTTGACAAATGCTACATATTATATTAATTCAACATTTGTCGAAAACATTACGTGGTTTCAGAAATTATTAACTATATGTCAACAAAATAGTTTCCATATCATCTACTGTTTTGCACGTTACTAGAAATTCGAGCACGGGAAAAACGTCCATATAATAAGAAAATTTTTATTGCAACTTGTCACTAATATTCCTTTTTTTCTTTTTGATGTTCTTTATAATAGTTTAAAATTTTATTATGAAGATTACAAATTTATATGAAAAAATGTTTTAATATGTGCAGTCAAATGCATCATAAGTTGTCAAAGTCCTCCAATACGTAGAGACAATATGTATTAAAAGATTAATATTATTCCAGTTTTTTAAGTCATGATTTACGAAATTAATACAATAGAAAAGAACTTTCGAACCTTTTGATTATGATGCGTTGAATCAGTAATAAGCCATCTTGTTATCGAAGAAGGCATGATTTTCCTTTCCTGTGGTATCAGCTTCCAAGTTGAACTTCGATCTTATAATTTCTTATTATAGATGATGGTTGCATGTTTTATTTTCCGTGGCTCGATATCCCAAACTAGTTTCAATTCCTTCTTTTTGGAATCATCTTCAGTGGGTATTATGATCTTCTCATACATGTTGTGTTTCGGCCACTTACATCGATTCTACTGGCAGCGTCCGACTTTTCACGGCAGTTGTACTCTTGCGCATGCTATTTTTGGTATTAATGCACGTTCTTCGTCGTGTTTTGATATAACCGGATGACATGAATTCCGACTCCAAATTAATTGGTGTTGCCATTCGTTTGTTGAAAATAATTAATAAGGTCTTTTATTATATTTTTTATCGTTAATTTCTTTTTCGATAAAATATTTCCAAGCGTACGGTAGATTCATTGGATCATTATTATTACAATTTATTTCTTTAGTTTTTTCAATCATTATCGCTTCTGAGGTTAATATTTGATTTTTAGTTTTATGTGAGGTTATTAATTTTGCATCATACCAAGCAGGATAAGCTTCATTTTCAATACAATGATTTATTAATGATGTTTTGTTTTCTTTTTTATTCCAGTTCGATATATGTTCTTTTAATCTGGTCTTAAATCTTCTTTTTGTACTTCCTATGTATACTTTATTTCTTTCATTTCTTTCTATTTCTGTATAATATTTTGTTGGTATAGAATATACTCCGGCTTTATCAAGCATTGATCTTCTTTCATTTCCATTAGTTAATATAGTTTCGTTATCTATGACGGTTTCTGCCAATATCATTTTTTCTTTAATGCATTCATTCTTTAAGATATCTGTTATTGGAGGAATGTAGGGAATTTTACCAGCAAATTTTATTTCATTTTTTTGTTTATTTTTATTTTCATTTAAAGATTTCTTTATATTTTCAAGTATATCATCTATGATCTTTTTCTTGTATCCAAATTTCATAGCAGTTCTTTTTATCCAGTTAATCTCAATCTTTTCTTTGTGTTTATTACAGGAATGGGTTAATGCTCTTCTTATGTAAAATTGAAGTGCTGCTCTTTTATATTTCCAAGGATGATTTGAATCAATCGGAATTATCGTTGGAGTATAAGTTGGTTTTCGATATACTTCGTATTCAATCATATTATTTCGCCTGAATAAAGAAATGTCTAAATAGTTTAGTTGTCTCTTAACTTCTTTTTCCATAGTAACTTGTATTGTAGGATAAAAACTATTGTATTTGTTTACAAATGTTTCAAGTTCTTTTTCAGATTGCTTCCAGAAGATAAGGATATCGTCAACGTATCTTACGTATAGTATTAGTTGTTTTTGATTGAATGAATCCAAAAGTTTATTTTCTATGTCTTGTAATATTATTTCAGCAAGAAGTCCCGAAATTGGTGATCCCATTGGTGCACCTTGTTTTTGTCAGTATAGGAACGAGATATGCATATAAACAAGAAATTCCGAAAGCCGAGATAATAATCCCATATATAGAAGACGTCATCAAGAAACTACCAAATAAAAGACAAAACCCTACAAGATTTAAAATATTAAGAGCAATCAATAACAAAGAAAAAGAAGAACAAATACCAGCTATAAAATATGAGAGACAAGAGCTAATGAACCTCAAGAACAACCCAGCAATTAAATGCGTAAGCGCTGATAAAGCCAAACAAATTATTATATTAGACAAAGATGATTATGATATAAAAATGAAAACGGCTATAGAAAAATTGGATATCGAAGAAACTATACTTGACCCAACAGATACAATTCTAAGAAAAATGGCTTATATAAAAAACCATGGACATTTACCTGATAATATTAAAAACAAAGCCATTCCGCCCGTTGGAGCGTCTATTCCAAGCATATTCAGCAAAATCAAAACGCATAAAAAAAGAACCATTAAGACCAATAGTAAATAAAACAACGTCTCCAACAATTCTCCTTGAAAAAGAACTATTTAAACATTTAAAACAGTATTACTTTCAACATATTTATACAATTAACAACTCCATTGAAGTGATTAAAAAAGTTAAAGAACTAAAAACAACCGATTTTCTGATGATCAGTCTAGATATTGTTTCCCTATATCCAAATACACCTGTTTATGAAGCAATTCAATTGTTAAATCAGAAGTTAAAAGATGAAAAAATACCTGAAGCACAAAGAATTAGTATTATCCAGGCATTGAAACTAGTAGCTGATAATAACTACTTCACATATAATAAAAAAATATACCGACAAAAACAAGGTGCACCAATGGGATCACCAATTTCGGGACTTCTTGCTGAAATAATATTACAAGACATAGAAAATAAACTTTTGGATTCATTCAATCAAAAACAACTAATACTATACGTAAGATACGTTGACGATATCCTTATCTTCTGGAAGCAATCTGAAAAAGAACTTGAAACATTTGTAAACAAATACAATAGTTTTTATCCTACAATACAAGTTACTATGGAAAAAGAAGTTAAGAGACAACTAAACTATTTAGACATTTCTTTATTCAGGCGAAATAATATGATTGAATACGAAGTATATCGAAAACCAACTTATACTCCAACGATAATTCCGATTGATTCAAATCATCCTTGGAAATATAAAAGAGCAGCACTTCAATTTTACATAAGAAGAGCATTAACCCATTCCTGTAATAAACACAAAGAAAAGATTGAGATTAACTGGATAAAAAGAACTGCTATGAAATTTGGATACAAGAAAAAGATCATAGATGATATACTTGAAAATATAAAGAAATCTTTAAATGAAAATAAAAATAAACAAAAAAATGAAATAAAATTTGCTGGTAAAATTCCCTACATTCCTCCAATAACAGATATCTTAAAGAATGAATGCATTAAAGAAAAAATGATATTGGCAGAAACCATCATAGATAACGAAACTATATTAACTAATGGAAATGAAAGAAGATCAATGCTTGATAAAGCCGGAGTATATTCTATACCAACAAAATATTATACAGAAATAGAAAGAAATGAAAGAAATAAAGTATACATAGGAAGTACAAAAAGAAGATTTAAGACCAGATTAAAAGAACATATATCGAACTGGAATAAAAAAGAAAACAAAACATCATTAATAAATCATTGTATTGAAAATGAAGCTTATCCTACTTGGTATGATGCAAAATTAATAACCTCGCATAAAACTAAAAATCAAATATTAATCTCAGAAGCGATAATGATTGAAAAAACTAAAGAAATAAATTGTAATAATAATGATCCAATGAATCTACCGTACGCTTGGAAATATTTTATCGAAAAAGAAATTAACGATAAAAAATATAATAAAAGACCTTATTAATTATTTTCAACAAACGAATGGCAACACCAATTAATTTGGAGTCGGAATTCATGTCATCCGGTTATATCAAAACACGACGAAGAACGTGCATTAATACCAAAAATAGCATGCGCAAGAGTACAACTGCCGTGAAAAGTCGGACGCTGCCAGTAGAATCGATGTAAGTGGCCGAAACACAACATGTATGAGAAGATCATAATACCCACTGAAGATGATTCCAAAAGAAGGAATTGAAACTAGTTTGGGATATCGAGCCACGGAAAATAAAACATGCAACCATCATCTATAATAAGAAATTATAAGATCGAAGTTCAACTTGGAAGCTGATACCACAGGAAAGGAAAATCATGCCTTCTTCGATAACAAGATGGCTTATTACTGATTCAACGCATCATAATCAAAAGGTTCGAAAGTTCTTTTCTATTGTATTAATTTCGTAAATCATGACTTAAAAAACTGGAATAATATTAATCTTTTAATACATATTGTCTCTACGTATTGGAGGACTTTGACAACTTATGATGCATTTGACTGCACATATTAAAACATTTTTTCATATAAATTTGTAATCTTCATAATAAAATTTTAAACTATTATAAAGAACATCAAAAAGAAAAAAAGGAATATTAGTGACAAGTTGCAATAAAAATTTTCTTATTATATGGACGTTTTTCCCGTGCTCGAATTTCTAGTAACGTGCGAAACAGTAGATGATATGGAAACTATTTTGTTGACATATAGTTAATAATTTCTGAAACCACGTAATGTTTTCGACAAATGTTGAATTAATATAATTTATGGAAACTGGAGATTTAAAAGGCTCATAATGTTGATTTTATTGGAGAGAATCTGAAATTCGCGGCTGAAATCATAATATATACGAACTAAACAAAATGAATATCACGAACTTTAAAAAGAATAGAATCCAGTTGAGCAAAGAAGTCGAACATTTAAACTTTTTGACAACTTGTAAAAACAATGGAATTACACCTAAATTTTTACAAATTAGAAATAAACCAATGAATTATAAAGATAAAACCATTTTACAAACTTGTGAAATTAAAAGATTAAGAGCCTCTATTAGAGAAAAACGAAAAGACATTGATAGATTGAGTAAGAAAAACTACAGATTATATAATCAATGCATGCAAGAGAAAGATAAAGAAGAAATAAAAATAGCATTAATTAAAATATTTGCTATTATAGAAAGACAACAATTTAAAGACAGAAGGAGACACTTTCATAAAATTGAAAACGTCATAAGAGAAAAGTATAATAACAAAGAAGGAAAAGAAAAACTACCAACATTAGAAGACAAACCACTGTTCATTAACAAATCTAATAATGAATTGACATATCTACAAGTTAAAGCACTCAATAGAGGAACGAGATATGCATATAAACAAGAAATTCCGAAAGCCGAGATAATAATCCCATATATAGAAGACGTCATCAAGAAACTACCAAATAAAAGACAAAACCCTACAAGATTTAAAATATTAAGAACAATCAATAACAAAGAAAAAGAAGAACAAATACCAGCTATAAAATATGAGAGACAAGAGCTAATGAACCTCAAGAACAACCCAGCAATTAAATGCGTAAGCGCTGATAAAGCCAAACAAATTATTATATTAGACAAAGATGATTATGATATAAAAATGAAAACGGCTAAAGAAAAATTGGATATCGAAGAAACTACACTTGACCCAACAGATACAATTCTAAGAAAAATGGCTTATATAAAAAACCATGGACATTTACCTGATAATATTAAAAACAAAGCCATTCCGCCCGTTGGAGCGTCTATTCCAAGCATATTCAGCAAAATCAAAACGCATAAAAAAGAAGAACCATTAAGACCAATAGTAAATAAAACAACGTCTCCAACAATTCTCCTTGAAAAAGAACTATTTAAACATTTAAAACAGTATTACTTTCAACATATTTATACAATTAACAACTCCATTGAAGTGATTAAAAAAGTTAAAGAACTAAAAACAACCGATTTTCTGATGATCAGTCTAGATATTGTTTCCCTATATCCAAATACACCTGTTTATGAAGCAATTCAATTGTTAAATCAGAAGTTAAAAGATGAAAAAATACCTGAAGCACAAAGAATTAGTATTATCCAGGCATTGAAACTAGTAGCTGATAATAACTACTTCACATATAATAAAAAAATATACCGACAAAAACAAGGTGCACCAATGGGATCACCAATTTCGGGACTTCTTGCTGAAATAATATTACAAGACATAGAAAATAAACTTTTGGATTCATTCAATCAAAAACAACTAATACTATACGTAAGATACGTTGACAATATCCTTATCTTCTGGAAGCAATCTGAAAAAGAACTTGAAACATTTGTAAACAAATACAATAGTTTTTATCCTACAATACAAGTTACTATGGAAAAAGAAGTTAAGAGACAACTAAACTATTTAGACATTTCTTTATTCAGGCGAAATAATATGATTGAATACGAAGTATATCGAAAACCAACTTATACTCCAACGATAATTCCGATTGATTCAAATCATCCTTGGAAATATAAAAGAGCAGCACTTCAATTTTACATAAGAAGAGCATTAACCCATTCCTGTAATAAACACAAAGAAAAGATTGAGATTAACTGGATAAAAAGAACTGCTATGAAATTTGGATACAAGAAAAAGATCATAGATGATATACTTGAAAATATAAAGAAATCTTTAAATGAAAATAAAAATAAACAAAAAAATGAAATAAAATTTGCTGGTAAAATTCCCTACATTCCTCCAATAACAGATATCTTAAAGAATGAATGCATTAAAGAAAAAATGATATTGGCAGAAACCGTCATAGATAACGAAACTATATTAACTAATGGAAATGAAAGAAGATCAATGCTTGATAAAGCCGGAGTATATTCTATACCAACAAAATATTATACAGAAATAGAAAGAAATGAAAGAAATAAAGTATACATAGGAAGTACAAAAAGAAGATTTAAGACCAGATTAAAAGAACATATATCGAACTGGAATAAAAAAGAAAACAAAACATCATTAATAAATCATTGTATTGAAAATGAAGCTTATCCTGCTTGGTATGATGCAAAATTAATAACCTCACATAAAACTAAAAATCAAATATTAACCTCAGAAGCGATAATGATTGAAAAAACTAAAGAAATAAATTGTAATAATAATGATCCAATGAATCTACCGTACGCTTGGAAATATTTTATCGAAAAAGAAATTAACGATAAAAAATATAATAAAAGACCTTATTAATTATTTTCAACAAACGAATGGCAACACCAATTAATTTGGAGTCGGAATTCATGTCATCCGGTTATATCAAAACACGACGAAGAACGTGCATTAATACCAAAAATAGCATGCGCAAGAGTACAACTGCCGTGAAAAGTCGGACGCTGCCAGTAGAATCGATGTAAGTGGCCGAAACACAACATGTATGAGAAGATCATAATACCCACTGAAGATGATTCCAAAAAGAAGGAATTGAAACTAGTTTGGGATATCAAGCCACGGAAAATAAAACATGCAACCATCATCTATAATAAGAAATTATAAGATCGAAGTTCAACTTGGAAGCTGATACCACAGGAAAGGAAAATCATGCCTTCTTCGATAACAAGATGGCTTATTACTGATTCAACGCATCATAATCAAAAGGTTCGAAAGTTCTTTTCTATTGTATTAATTTCGTAAATCATGACTCAAAAAACTGGAATAATATTAATCTTTTAATACATATTGTCTCTACGTATTGGAGGACTTTGACAACTTATGATGCATTTGACTGCACATATTAAAACATTTTTTCATATAAATTTGTAATCTTCATAATAAAATTTTAAACTATTATAAAGAACATCAAAAAGAAAAAAAGGAATATTAGTGACAAGTTGCAATAAAAATTTTCTTATTATATGGACGTTTTTCCCGTGCTCGAATTTCTAGTAACGTGCGAAACAGTAGATGATATGGAAACTATTTTGTTGACATATAGTTAATAAATGCTACATAATTTTGCTGAAGAATAAACACATGATTATGTAAGAAAAAAAAATAGTACTTTGTGCTTTAACGATACCACATAATTTATAAATTCCAGTGAGACAAGAATAAGAATACTTAATTGTTGCCCAATAAAAATTTACTTTCTAACTAAAAGTTCCCATAAAAAAAATTTTGTGCATGTCATCCATGAAACACAAAAAATAACGGGCAATAACCAATGCTGCCCAAAAAAGGAAGGAATAGACATGCTAATTTAACAAAACTATAAGAGGAAAAAATTACTGAAACTAACAAAAATCCTTTCTGATGTAGAAAAGATAAAGATCACAGAACATGTGAGCTGTATAATCAAGTGGACAGTTAAACACACGTGAAAAGGATGTGTTAAAGCCACATGAAGAGAATGACTAATGAAGGATACATAGATGTCAGTCAGCACTAAAAAAAAGATAGACATTAGTATTAAAAATCATGAAAACAGTGAAATACCACAGAGAAGTACACAGTCGAGTCACATTATTGTGACCACCTCCTACTTTTGATGTCAACAGCGCATAGCCAATGAAAGAAGGCATGTGCCATGAGCTGGCTTGGAGGGTATATAAGGTGTGCTGTAGGCATTCTGAAAACATATCACTCATTGCTGTCATAGATAAAAGGAGCGATTTATCAGATTTTCAAAAAATGGAATGATTATCAGCTTTTAAACCAAGGGTGGCAGTATTTCTGAAGCAGCGTAATTTGTGAACTGTTCATGTGCTGCTGTGGTTAAAGTGTATTGGGATTGGAGAAATGGCACCATTGTGAATAAGCAATGTGGAAACTGCAGAACACCACGAGCCATTGATGTGAGAGGTAAACGGCAGCTTCAAAGGTGCATGAGGGAGACGCGCTACAGTGGAGCAACTCACTGGCCGAATGAGCCAGGGGGCTACAGGAAGTGTGTCTAAAATGACAGTTCAGCAAACTCTGCTGCGTATGGGGCTCCAATGCAAACAGATGGCCACTGCACTTATGCTAACGAAGGTGTATTGGCAGAAAAGGCTTACATTTGCCCGGCAGTATCAGAATTTGACCTCCGCTGATTGGCAAAGGATTTCCTTCTCCGATGAGTCACTTTTTCTGCTTCATCAAACGGACTGACATTGGTGTATAAGGCGAGAAACATCGGAGAACAAACACTCTTCAACCATTGCTGGAAGAACACAAGCTGGTGGGGGCAGCGTTATGGTCTGGGGAATGTTTTTGTGGCAATCTCTAGGTCCACTCATACCTGTGGAAGGCACTTTGGACCAAGTTCATTATGAACCCATCCTTGAAGACCACATACACCCATAAATGCTGATTGTCTTCTCTGGGGCGGATGGAATCTTTCAGCACAACAATGCGACATATCACACAGCTAGAAATGTCCGAGAGTGGTTAGAAGAGCTTGATGAAGACTTCAAAGTACCTCCTTGGTCTCATAATTCCCCAGACTTAAACCCAATTGAGCATCTGTGGGACCACCTCAACCATGTTGTTTGCACTATGGATCCTCCACCGTGCACCCTCCAGCAGCTGTCAGATGCACTGCAGTCAGCATGGCTCCACATACCTGTGAACACCTTCCAGCACCTTATTGAGTCACTCCCAGTCCGTCTAGCTGCTGTCCGCGCTGCACATGGCAGTTATAATGGATATAAGCCAGTGGTCACATTAATGTGACTCAACCGTGTAGAACAAATATAAAAGACCTCATAATTTGATTTTATTAGAACGAAAAAAAAACAAAAAAAAACCTCCTTTTTCAGGACAAGGCAAATTGATGAATGAAAAGCTTTTGATTGTCATTGTTTTACATATTCTTCTCCATCACGATGAAGATTTGATCTTGAACCATCCCTGCATTTAAGCAACCGGCTAATTTTAATGAAACACAATTCAATAAAATAGAGATACAAAATTTGAAATTTTATCAAATCAAAATTGGAGGGGGGATAATATAAGCCTGCTTGAATTGAATAAAATGGTTTTACTGATAGAACAATTAAAAAAAAATGGAAGTCATAATAGAATAATGGATGATATATTTATTGAAGAAATAGAGGATACAGATGAGATCACAGAAAAAAATTAAAAAACAAAGATACAACATGACTTAAATTAAAGGATACGCAGTAGGAGAAAAATCATTATGAACCTCTTCTCCCATCTGATATTTGGATTGTTTCCAGTGCGGTAGCTCACATGTGTAAAGGTCAAGGGTGTAAGCAGCACTTTCTGTGACACATGCAGTCAGAGCTGAAACAGTTGTTGTAATGGCAGTGATAAAAAGTTGTAAAATCATTTTTGAATCCACAAAATGCATTTTTGGAGCAGGTAAAATACATTTTTGGAATAGCAAAATGTATTTTTGGAGCAGGTGAAATACATTTTCGGAGCAATAAAACGCATTTTTGGAGCAGATAAAATCCATTTTTGGTGTAAGAGTACATTTTTTTGGAAAAGGTAAATATTAGTAGATAGAACAAACTCTTAAGCAAAAAATGTTTTGGAACTAAATGCACCCTGCTTAAATTTAAAACATATTACATTGAAACACACACACACACACACACATATGCAAAGATTTTAGTTTTGAAATAAATCAAAAAAATGTAACCATAGCAGGATTCTATTATTAATCATTTATTTACATAAAAATTTATTTTTTTAATTTTTTGCTGCTTTTCTCAATGTTTAATTGCTCACTTCTATTTTTTTTTCTAATTTTTTAAGATAGTTAGTAATGTTTTGTTTTGTTTTGTTTTGCTTCTTTTAATAGTGCTTGTCCACTTTCTATTGCACTCATGTCTCTTTTTTTATGATACATTCAACATTCATCTCAGCATTGTTTAACATTTTCTGAGAGGATCCAACAGCTGCAAAAGTTCAGTTTCTTCCCGTTTCAAATCACCTTGTGAAAATTCAATTTCTTCTCTTTTTCGCTTATTTTGCTGCATTTTTCCAGCACTAATCCGCTCTTGATATTTTTTTCCAAGATTATTTATAGGCTGTCAGAAGTTTTTTGGTTACATTCATTTTACTCACATCTCCATTTAGTCTCTTGACATGATCTTTGTGCTTCTTGTCATCACCTATAAGTCCATCCGTGCAGACCAGGTTCATCCATTTGTTTCCAGACCATGATGGATAGTGCGCATTGTCAAAAGGCACTATGACCCAAAACTGGTTTAAGGAACACAAAGATGACTTCCATGTTCTGTTCATCCAAGGCTGCTCGACACAAACTCTACTGAACGTATTTGGAACCATATGGATTGGCAGCTGCAATATATTGACCCTTTTACACAAACACTACATGAATTACAGGCTGCACTTATACTAATATGGTATGGCATATCAGTGGACACATTCTGAGTACTTGCAGTGTTCATGCCTCTACATACAGCCACAATGGTAGTGGCTTACAGAGGATTTACATAATTCTGGGTATGTGGTCATAATGTTTTATTCCTACAGTGTATAGGGTAATGATAGCCAAGTCCCAGAGTTATATAGCTTCATAAAAATCCATGAAACAAGGTTTCCAACAAGACAAGTTATTACTGCAAAAGAAAGTTGTCCATAAAAATGAAAATTACAGGGTTCCCACACAATTGGTGAAATCAAATTCCCTGACTTTAACAGGTTTTCCAGGTAGTTTACAGTAAAATTCCAGGTGTGGGTAAAGTGGTTTTAACATATGTTTAACGACATAATTGGAAAAAAAAACTGGCTACATCAGACGTATTTTCTCAGATCCTACTCTCTCGCTAGTTAAACGGGGAGGGGGACAATTTTGCGTGTTATTTTTAAAATAACACACAAAATTATCTGAATTTCAAATTTTAGCAATTTCTCTCAGATCTGTAATTTCCATAGATATTTTATGCCAATAACAGCAATAGGAAGTTTTTTTGTTTTTTTTTCGCTCTTTATTGGAATTCGACATTTACGTAATATACCAAATTCTGTAATAAAACTGTGTAAGTTTTCTTTATTTGCCAAGATACATAATACACGAAAATAAAGTAACGTTTTCAATATTGTCAGCAGCTCGGCTCCTTTAATCTACCATTCTGTCTTTGGAGAAAAAGAAAAGAGAGAGAGATAAAGAGAGAGCACTTTGATTACATTTGATCAGAGAAAAAAAAAAGAAAAAGCTTTGCCAATGTTTTATTTGGGGTTGGTTGATTTTTGACCCCCACCGGGCACTACTTATTCTACACTGAGATCTAAATAGCCCAGCTACAGATACAGGGGGTAGGGGTTTAGACTTGTTTATAACAAAAAGTTTACCAAGGGAACAACTGCTTAATGAGACTTCCGGACCTCAGTGGATCTTTGGTAATTCAGTCGGATTCGGACCCAAAACTTGAAGTTCCCGAGGTGTGATACTGACCACCAGGTCACAGTGGCCCTTCTTTTGGGAGGATGATTGCAGCTTAGAGGGGAAATTTTGGCATATCAGTTGCACTGTTTTATGCAGCACCTTTGAAAAATCGAACTTTTAGGAACCTGTCAGTCGCAACCCAGTCCTTAACCCAAAAAAATGCAACACTGGATAATAAAAACTCTGGATTATTTTAGAAATTGAAAGCATTTTTTGAAACTCAGTAGTACATAAAAATGTGGTCACAATATCCCTAAAGCATACTGCATTCGGGAGAGGGAAACTTAATAACTAAGAGTTTGCAGTTGTCATACTTTTATGAAGAATACGGGTCAGTATTCGACACATAAAAGAATGTGTATGGCCTCCTCCATATCCCCTCACAGATATACCATACATCTCCACAGGTAAAAGTGCATGATGGTAATTTTTTATTTTACTACAACAAAATGACATATTTTATATTAAAACATTAAAACAGCACTTGCATTTTCATAGATGTAATTAATAATGCTAATGTATGCATTTTCAATACCGCAGGATTGAAAATGCATACATTAGCATTATTAATTGAAAACAGAATCAAAGGCCTTTTCATAATAAATAAAAGCCATGCATAATGGGAGTTCACATTCTCTTGTTCTTTCCATTAGTTCTCTCTACAGTGCCGTAACCACTCCCGAATCCAGCTTGTTCTCTTGGTTGAACGATGTCTAGTGTTACCACGTTCAAGTGATGTAAAAGAACCTTAGTGAAGATTTTATAAACCACTTGAAAGGAGGCTGATGGGCCTGTACAGGAAAAGACCCAGAAAAAGACCCCATGGGAGATGGATGGATGAAATTCGAAAGTTTGCTGGAGTGACATGGAGGAGAAAGGCTCAAGACAGACAATTGTGGAAGAAACTTGGGGAGACCTTCATCCAGCAGTGGACTGATGATGATGATGATCGCCTATTCAAGCAGAATGACTGAAACTGAAAAACTCTCGGGTTCCTTCTTCTGAAAGTAAAGGTTTTTTTATATTTGAGATCAAAAAGTAGAAACAGTAGGACTTTTCTTACTTTCTACTGAAAAGTCGTGAGAAATTTCCCATCAATCCCACACTGTGCACTCCTACAACGTGACACGACATATGTGCGAGAAACACATACATGAGACCGGCCGATGACAAAAAAAGCTGAACTTTTTAACTGGGTGGAAAATTGGGACACGCGAACGCGCGGTGTGAGCAAATTCAAATACAGCATATACAATATTTAAGATTGCACAAGCCATATGGAATTTTTTTCTGTAAATTATGTAAGTAAATATTAAAGTGAAGCACATTATTATATTCACAATAGAAAAGTAGGGAATCAAGAACAAAATAAAATGAGATATTTTTAAAAATCAGATTTAAAACATACATGTAAATCTTTACTAGCTAAATCCTGAGGTGAAAAGTATTTGTCTAGGAAAGTTTGTGCATTCAGTCAAGCAATTAGAAGCATATCCACAGATTAGTTTTGGTCAAACATCAGAGTACAAGAGATAAGTCAGTCTTGTTGGCTTAGTAGCACTCTAATGTACCAAATTTTTCAAAAATGAAATGTGTGTGGAAATAAGTTAAATTCACAGATTCTTACTAAATGATAATTGGAATATGTATTTAAATATGTACAAATTAAAAAAAAACATGACTAGAAGTTATGGTTTTTAAACAGATTGCTTTAAAGATATTTTGCCCCTTTTTTGTTGTACTTGCTTGCACAACAATTCGAATTTCCTCTTCTGAGCAAGCCTGGCTTTCTTCTCAGCAAGCTGCACGGCCATATTTATTTTACGTTGACTGCAGCTGAACAGCATCCATTGCTAACTTTTTCTTTTTGCTGATAATTCCTTTTCTTTTCCTCTCTATTTCTTTGGTATAACTTGTTTCTGATGTCCTAAGATTTTGGCAGAGGTTGGCATCAACTGCTTCTTGGAAAAAATTTCTTTACTGAAGAAATTAACTGCAGACTTACCCTGTGCTTTAAGTTTATACTACACAGTTTGTATAGCTGAATAGGTTTCAATGTTCATTCTTCCTGATTTTATATCTATGGTTTCAGCCATCATGCTGAAAGAACTTTCAACCTGTGGGACCATGGAAGCATGATATAAAGGCTTTTACTACTTTAGATAACATAGTGTACTTGTAGAGGTCAAACACCTTTGCCCACCACGCATCAATTTTTTACAAAGTCGGGAGATGGAAGTCGTGATTCAAACCGATACTGGTGAATTTCTAGAGCATAGCTTTCCATTTCCTCTGAATTCAATATATTTCAAAGAAACTGTGGAAGTTTTTCAGTCTTTTTAAAGTTAGATTATGTCCCCTTGTAGAAGGATCAATGATATGTACATTAAAAGATCACTACATAATGGTAGTGTATTTTGCATGCTGAATATAAGCTTCAGCAGCCTGGCTTAAAAAAATTCCCCACAATGTCATTTGATTCGCTTTTCAAAATAATGTTCCCTGATCCAAAAATCTTTCACAGATTTGCCTTATCAAATATTTCATAGATTTGCCTTTCAGTATCTCTTGTTTTAAGAAACAAGCTAAGAAATCCAAGAATAGTTGCTTCTGCTCATCAAAAACTTTATGAATTAATGGCTCCTTTGTTTGAAATAAGCATATATATTTTTTCAAAAGAGGTAGAGCTGCAACATAAAAATTTAATATAAGCAAGGTTTTTTTTTTTTTTTTTTTTTTTGAGCTTTCAAATAATTTTGCAACAATTGTAGATTTCCATTTTCTTCCATCTTCTGTTAGATTTTTTTTTTCCCGTAATTTCTTCCAAAGCTCCTGGAATTTTAACTTTTTCTTTCTAATCTTTACATATTTTATTTATCACATCCATGTATATTGGTCTTTCATTAGGCTGCACAAATCCATAATACAGGAGCAAAAGGGCATCATGGATATGTAAACTGTTTAATGCCACATGATAGAATGACAACCACCTGCATTGCACCATGTTCTTAATTTCAGTGAATTTTAGCCCTATAATTTCACAAATTTCAGCAAGGGCTTCATGTTGATCTGCCGACCATTTAAAGTAATTGAAGAAGTCAATAAAGTATTTCTCAATGTAAGCTTAAAATGGCTTGCAAAATTTTTACTTGCATTGTGAATATGGTGACATGAATCTCCATCAATGTCAAGCAAGTGGGGAGATTTTCTTTGCCGAATTCTTGTTTTTAACCCTGTTTTTGGGCCGCTCATGACACATTCTTTCCATTTTAGCTTTCAAACAAGCAAAACAAATTCCTTCTCAGAAAGAAAAAAAAAACGGAAAGCTGCGCCACGAACTTTGTTTAGAGGGTTCGGGCCGACGTAATACTGGCCCGAAGCCGTGCTTTTTTTCCCACTTAGCTTTCATACATGCAAAACACATTTTTCCTTAGGAAAAAACGAAAGAAAAGGAGAGAAACAGGGTTGCGTCACAAACTTTGTTCAGAGGCTACGGGCCGACGTTATCCTAGCCGGGCGCCGTGCTTTCTTTTCACTAAGTTTTCAAACAAGCAAAACACATTCCTCCTCCTCAGAAAAAAAACAAAACAAAACACAGAGGTGCGTCACGAACTTGGTTCAGAGGCATCGGGCCGCCGCAATTCCGGGCCACAGCGAAAGAAGCACGTCCGAGCCAACGTAATTCCGGATCACGGCAAAAGAAGCACGCCAGGCCTACGTAATTCCGGCGTGGCGCCATGCTTCCTTTACACTTAGCTTTCAAACAAGCAAAACAATTCCTCCTCCTCAGAAAGAAAAAAAACAACAACGGAAAGCTGTGTCACGAACTTTGTTTAGAAGCTTCAGGCCGACGCAATACTGGCCGGGCGCCGTGCTTTTCTTTCCACTAAGTTTTCAAGCAAGCAAAACACATTCCTCCTCATTAGAAAAAAAGAAAACAAAGAGGTGCGTCACGAACTTGTTTCAGAAGCATCGGGCTGACGCAAGTCCGGGCCACAGCGAAAGAAGCACGTCCAAGCCAACGTAATTCCGGATCACGGCAAAAGAAGCACGCCATGCCTATACGTAATCCCGGCGCGGCGCCGTGCTTCCTTTCCACTTGGCTTTCAAACAAGCAAAATAAATTCCCTCTCTTCGGGATGGCGGGGGGGGGGGGGGGAGAAATTAAGAAAAGAAAGCTGCGTCACGAACTTTTATTCAGATGCCTCAGGCCGACGTAATCTCGGGCCACAGCGAAAGAATCACGTAATAGCGGGCCATGCCGAAAGAAGCACGCCGGATTTATGCAATCCTAGTGTCGTGCTTTTTTTTTTTTTTTTTTTTTACACTTTCGAACAAGCAAAACAAATTCCGCCACCTCAGAAGAAAAAAAAAAAAAGGATACAAAGGGCTGTGTTACGAACTTTATTCAGAGGCTTTTCATCGATTATTTACAAAACCATTAAAACTTTCTTAATAACAGCGAAAATCTGAATATCCATAATTTTTTGTTAGTCACCCGTAATCCCGGGGAAATCCGTAATAATTACGGAGATTCCATAATTTTGGCAATTACGGAGATTCCATAATTTTTGGCAATTACGGAGATTCCGTAATTTATGTGCGTCCTTTGTAGAAAGAGATTTCACGAGAACTTCGATTCTCTAACGATCTCAGAAAAGTGGGAACGCATTCGGATACATCGCAAATTACAAGAGAGAGTTCCTGGCGATGACGTCACGGATAGAATGCAGAGTGGCGATTTCCCGCAAGACACGGAATGGCTCGTGGGCTGCGTCAGTTTCCCTAAAGCACGAAGTAGGCGGAGCTTCCACCCTTCGCGCTGCGATGCTCAAGTGACTGACACCCCATCCATTGTTGACAGCAGTAAACGAATTGAGCTCCTGACTCCACCCTCCAACATTTCTTCTTGTCCCCCAGCGCCTGCTCCAAAAACAACGCTCTCAGCTAGAAAGCGCTTAGTTCTTTTACACCACAAAAAAGCGGAATCGCGGAATTCCGCTTTTTCAAGGATTTTTCTATAGAACGACCCCCCCCCCTAAAAAATTCTGAAAATTTTCTCTTCATTTTTGCAATGACCTCGAGGATGACCAAAATGATGCCGAAAAAAGCGGAATTCCGCGAATTCGCGGAAGAATCTCATGTATGGAAACAATGAAGAAGCACTGTGTTTGTAAGTTGGAGGAAGTTTACTTGGCCATGAAAATCGCGAATCAGACATTTCCAGTTCTGAAAGTAAAATTAAGGACTTTTTAAAGGACTTGGTGAAATATTTAGTACTCTCAAGGGCTCTTAAAAAATAAAAAATATAGATATTTAGCACTTTTAAGCACTTTTTTTTACCCGTGCGAACTCTGTTTGTAGGGACACTTTTGCTAAACACAGTGGAATGTACTGTTCATCAATCAAAATGCATTTCAGCATCACAAAAGTTTACTAATTTTTCCTCACCTAGAAACTGTAATTATGATTCTCTTATTTTTAATTTTTTGCACTCCAGTGATCTGCTAAACAATTTTAACAGTTAATCAATGAATATAGTATTACAGATATGTGGCAACTAGCGGCCATCATTAATCGTAACTATGGTTACAAAAGACAAATTGCCATTCATACACAAAACCCCCCTTCATTCTGCTACGGGGATGAGTACAAAATAAACCTGCGATATACGTTGCCGTGTTTTTCTACAGGGATGAGTACAAAATAAATCTGCAATGTACATTAGTCGTTGCTGCGATTCTGCTACGGGGATGAGTACAAAATCATTCTGCGATGTACATCGTCCTTCGCGAGAAAAAAATTACGATTACAGAAGAAATCCTCACTATGCTAACTTCCGTTTTCGGAAATTTTGAAAGGCGGAAAACTTGCATCTACGATAGGGAGTCTGCAAGATGGTTTAATAGGGTTCTGGGGATGTCGTTTTTGTCCATAGGACCAAAATAAATCTGCGATGTGCATTGCCTGTCACCTTGATTCTGCTGCAAGGCTTAAGAAAAGGAAAAAAATGGGGGAAAACATTACTATTTTTAAAAAATCATATTTTGGGATGCAAAATCGTATTGGCGTACTGCAGCATGATTTATCGTACTAAATACAATAAAATCATAACAGTTGGCAGGTCTGCAATAGGTATCATTAATGCAATTGATTGCTGTTAACAATTTCCTTCCTAATACAGAGAGTTTTAAATTCCTCTGCTAATTCAACCTAAATCACAGTGGCAAAAGCTACAGAAATATTTATTCCAAAATTTATAAATTTGACTAGAATAACTGCTCTGCTTAATTACTGAAAATATAATTTGCACAGGTTCACTGAATTTTTTAATAGCATATTAATATTGATAACTTTTACAAAAGTGGTATGGCATTCATTAAGTATAGATTTCTACCAGTTAACTATGATTAATAAATTGGCTTCTATTACACAAGAAAACCCACTCAGTTCACCAGATACAACAGTCCTCGTGGCAATATTGAGACAAAAGAACTACACATTAAAACACACAAATTACTATTTTAAACCAAGATCAAACTAAAAAAAATTTGTAACTACGAACATAACTTTACCAGGATTCATAGTGATAAATATCCCACAGCTGTGTTTAAGACTAATTTCTTGTTTTCCAAAAATAAACTGCTTCTTCTCAGCTTCAAGTGCCATTAAAATGCTTTGAATCTGCTGGGCAACAACTGACAATACTTCCACATTCACACGGTTAAACTCATCAAAACTTCCCCATGCACCAATCTGGAAGAAAAAGAAAACACATAAATTGCATGCTAAGCAAATTAACATTGTATAACGAAAAATCAAAATTTTGAAAAAAAAAATTAAAAAAAAGGAAACACAGGCAAACAGACACAATGAAATATTTAAATACATGGAGGAATTTAAAGTAATTATATCCACAGGAAACTAAGCTAAATGGAAATGTTAAGCAAGATGAATTCCCATTAAACAACCTTTTTCTGCATAGCCATGATCAGATTAACAGCAGTTTACCTACCAGCAAGAAGAACATACAGCAGAGGAAAGAAACTAAACTGATAAACTATCACACTGATTGAAGATGCATGCATGATTATGCAACACAGCTTCCATTTAAATTAATGCCCACAGTATGCATAATATTGTGAAATATAATAAATCCTCAATATAACTGGCCAAATGGGGGGGAGGAAGGTGTCAGTCACAGTTGACTGTCTGTTATAACCCAGTAAAGGGGAGGAGTATGTATGTAAGTTACTGGAAAAACGATCAATCAACTTAAACTAAACGAGACACCAAACACACAGAAAAGCACACAGAAAACTATAAACATTGTACTAAATAAAAAATCATATATTCATACAGCATTGCAAATGTCAAATGTCATCTAGCTGCTTAATTATTCACGTGCTATTTAGACAATCTATATTTTGACGTTACTCACCTTTAGTCCCTAAATCTTTTAGGAGGTTTTCGTCTCTACACATTTCCCACACGTATTTTTCTTATTTACATCGTGGTTCAAGGCCGCAAAAAAAAAAAAAAAAAACCATCTTTTTCACCTCATGCAAACTTCATTCCCTTCCTTTCTTTCCCTACGAGCAAATTCAGATTCAAAATAATCTACCACAAATATACACAATTAAACTCCCTAAAACACTTTAATCTAATTAAAACTTCAATCAATAAAAACCTATATTACACATTTCCTAAAACGTCAAAGTCAAAAAGCTGTAACCCAAAATTATTTACAATTGCACATCAGTGCCCAATTAAAATAAACCCAAATACCTGACACAACCACTATACTCAACAATCACGGACCTCTCTCCCCTCAGAAACAAGCATAACATCCAAGCACTTTCAACCTCTGTCCAGGCCATTCTCAAGGAGCGGACGCAACAGATGTACCACCCGTCACCATCCACGAAACGTAGCGAATGTTCCAGTGCTCACGTGGCATCGTCTCATTTCCCGTTCTCCGTCATTCAGGCACAGTGGCGCCATCTATCAGATGACCCAATAGCCTTCTTTTCCTTTCCTACTTATAAATATCTGTTCTATTTATTTGATTCTTGAAACTAATCATCTTATATTCTAACATTTTTTTTTTCATTTTTTTTTCTCTTGCCTTTTCCCCTCTGTTCTTCTCTGCAGCTTTCCTTTCTGATCAAATCCTTCCAATATGTGTTTAAGCTATTAGGATCATTAACGTTACATAACCTGTGTCTATTTTTTTAATCAACACTGTCTCCGCCAATCTCAAATGCCTTTCCTTATGGTTTTATATACAAAGTACAGAGTACAAAAGCTTTGCTAAAACATGGAAAAATATAATATTGGATACTACACTTATGGAAATTAATGAAATTGTGAATACAGAGGTAGAAAATACAAGGCAGAATATTACAAAGAAATTACATAATTTATTTGATGAAAAACAAGTGCCAGGACAGAGGAATAATAGCTATGCTGTGTTTTTGAATCAATCATCTGTGGATTTAAGTTATTCCCAACGGGCAGTTTTGTAACGAGGAAAAAAATATGAATTCCCACAGCACTTTTTTTTTATTTTTTTATTGGAGATTTAACGACCACCGTGAGCAACTCAATGGGCTATAAGCAGTCGCCCGTCCCTAATTTAGGGTCACTGGTTCCAGGGAAGGGAGAGAGCCAGTGCCGTAAGACAAACACAACATCCATGTCTCACTGGGATTCGAACCCGGACCCCGTTCGGACGAATGATCAGAGGCCATCGCTTAGACCCCACAGCACTTACCCAGAACAAAAGAATTGATTCCGTGCATGGAGGATGTTATAAAAAATTTGCCAAGTACAAAAAGAGAAGATGTAACATTCAAATTATATAGAATTTTATTAAAAGAATTCAATGAAAAGCATAAAAAATTTTCATTTGAAGAATCTAAAGTACGAAGAGAAGCAATTACTGATGCTGAAAGAGAATAACGACATTAAATTCTGTGAAGCTGATAAGTCAGGGCAGATTGTTCTAATGAATACTGTAGATTATAATAACAAAATGTCTAAAGCAGTAGAGGAATTAAAGTGTACAATCATCAATAAAGACCCAACAGATAACCAGATAAAATATTTGGCAGGGATAAGAAATCATAGTACATTACCAGACGAAATAAAGAAGTCCTTCCTACCAATGGGTGCATGTATACCAAACATTTTTGCCAAGATTAAAACACATAAAGAAGATGCACCAAAGAGGTTGATTGTATCAAAAGTTAACTCACCCTTGATTTCATTAGAAAAAAATATTTATAATTTTCTTGCACCAATATTTATGAAACAACAATACAGTTTAAAGAATTTTTTTTTTTTTTTGATTGGAGGTTTAACGACCACCGTGAGCAGCTCAATGGGCTATAAGCAGTCGCCCGTCCCTAATTTAGAGTCACTGGTTCCAGGGAAGGGAGAGAGCCAGTGCCGTAAGACAAACACAACATCCATGCCTCACCGGGACCCCTTTCGGACGAATGATACAGTTTAAAGAATACATATGATATTATTCACTTAATTAAAAATATTAATCAAGATTTGCAGTTTTACAAAATGGCTAGTATGGATGTTAAAGCTTTGTATCCAAATACTCCAGTACCTCAGGCCATTGACATTATTACTCAAGAACTAATGCATCAAATAATTCTAACAGGAATACAAGTACAAGAGTTAAAAAATGTATTGTTATATATATATATATATACGAAAACAATGTTTTTGCATTTGAAGATATTATTTATAAGCAAAATACAGGATGACCTATGGGATCGCCCCTGTCTGCATTATTTGCAGAAGTTATTATGACAGATATTGAAGCCAAAGTGATAAATAACCTGAATGAATCACCATTAATATACTACAGATATGTTGATGATATTTTCATCTTATCAAAATTGAATTCCACAGAACTAGATGACATAGCTAAAAAATTTAAAGAAGAGTATTCATCCATTGAAGTAACATTTCAAGTTGAACAGCAGAATACTTTGGCTTACCTTGATGTACAGATTATAAAACAACCCAACACATTAGAATATACTGTTTACAGAAAATTGTCATACGTACCTGGGATTATACCATATGATTCTTATCATCCATATGCTCATAAATGTAACAGTATTAAGACTTTAATAAAAAGAGCTTTTACGCACACATCAAATATGCAATAAAAAAGAGATGAATTGAAATATATTACAGATGTTGCAAACAATTATGGATATCCCAGTAAAAAAATAAAAAATGGATTAAGGAAGTGCAGAACAATTGTATTAATTCTTCAAACATAAGAAGAAATAATAATAAGCAGATAAAATATATTGGATCGTTTCCGTACATAAAAGGAATTTCAGCCTGAAATTAATAAATTGTGTAATAGGTATAATTTACAATTGGGCAATAAAGTACATACCATTAAAAATTTTGTAATCAATACGAAAGAAAACAAGAAGTGCTTGGACAGAGCTGGCGTTTATGAAATTCCTATAAGCAACAATCCTACAGTATCATATATAGGAAGCACTAAAAATAAACTAAAACATCGTTTACAACAGCACTTACGGAATTGGCAGAAAAAAGAAGCAAAAACTACATTGGTCCAGTACTGTATTGAACAAAGGCAATACCCAAAGTTTGATGAAATAAAAATTAAGAATTGTCGTACGGAAAAGCATTTGAGATTGGCAGAGACAGTGTTGATTGAATAAAATAGACACAGGTTATGTAACTTTAATGATCCTAATAGCTTAAACACATATTGAAAGGATTTGATCAGAAAGGAAAGCCGCAAGAGAAGAAAAGAGGGGAAAAGGCAAGAGAAAAAAAATGATGTAATATTAAAAAAAAATGAAAAAAAAATATGTTAGAATATAAGATGATTAGTTTCAAGAAGCAAATAAATCAAACAGATATTTATAAGTACAAAAGAAAAAGAAGGCTATTGGGTCATCTGATAGATGGGGCCACTGCGCCTGAACGACGGAGAACGGGAAATGAGATGATGCCACGCGAGCACTGGAACATTTGCTACGTTTCGTTTCATGGATGGTGACGGAAGGTACATCTGTTGCGTCCGCTCCTTGAGAATGGCCTGGGCAGAGGTTGAAAGTGCTTGGATGTTATGCTTGTTTCTGAGGGGAGAGAGGTCCGTGATTGTTGAGTATAGTGGTTGTGTCAGGTATTTGGGTTTATTTTAATTGGGCACTGATGTGCAATTGTAAATAATTTTGGGTTACAGCTTTTTAACTTTGACGTTTTAGGAAATGTGTAATATAGGTTTTTATTGATTGAAGTTTTAATTAGATTAAAGTGTTTTAGGGAGTTCAATTGTGTATATTTGTGGTAAATCATTGTTTTTTTGGGGGTTTTTTGCGGCCTTGAACCACGATGTAAATAAGAAAAATATGTGTTGGAAATGTGTAGAGACGAAAACCTCCTAAAAGATTTAGGGAATGAAGGTGAGTAACCTCAAAATATAGATTAAATAAAAAATGTTAACAAAATGAAATTTTATTAATGTTTTCTAGATTATAGATGAACTTCTTCTGTGGTGATCTTAGGTATGGTAATGGTTTATTCTATGATGCTCCACTGACAGTGACACTCCGATTGTGAGAGGCTATGATGAATGAGGGTCAACAGTAGAAAGGTTATCAGGGTCATCAGCAGAAGTAGGCACAACAGCAGTAGTAGTCAGGAACAACTGGTCTGAAGGATGTAGGAAGTTTGTTTACCTTGCTGATGCTGTCTCCTTATAATGATTTCTCTGAATGCTCTAAAATGTTCATAATAAGGTTGCACATCATATTCTTAGTCCAAGTCAATGAAGGAAATAATTATGTCAATTGAATCACGTGAACCAGAAAGTTTAATTTTTTGTTCACCACAGATGCTCATCATCATCATTGTTTATCTCTACTATTGCCAGCAAGAACTTCATCCACCATTTCTTCTTCTGTTGAGACATCTGCATTATATGAATGTGGTTCAAAGTTGATCTGGACTTTTTTGTACAAAAGAAATGAATAGGCATACAGTTACCAAACTATGTGTCCTTCTCTATGTACTCTCCCTCAACATCAATACACTATCCTATCTCCGTGGAAGACTCCATTCCAGCCATATAGAAGTATATGGGTTGCTGTCACAGCCACAGAAGGACACACTCTTGTAGTTGTTCATCTGTAAAAAATTTCTTCCTTTCTAAATGTTCCTTAAGTGGATCAAACAGATGGAAATCACTTGGACCCAAGTCAGGACCATAGTCAGAATGTCTGAGTAACAACCGACTTATGCCACAGCTGTCATTGTCACATCAGTCATGTGTAGCCTAGCATTGTCATGCAACAGAATGACCTGTTCTGAGAATTCTACTGGCCTCTTCCCATGAAAGGTAAGCCATCTGTATTCATTGTTGATGCTTGTGCAAGAAAATCCACATTTGCATCCCAGAATACAGTAACCATTAGCTATCCTGCAGATAGCATTATCTTGAATTTCTTCAGCCATGGGGAACCTTTGCAGCACCATTCACAGCTGGCTCACTTGGTTTCTCGAGTAAAATGGTAAACTAAAAATGTTAACAGTTCGCCAAAATGCATAATTACGAGCGTAGTACGCATCAAACAGTGTGTTTACGCATCGAAATTTTACCAACGCATAAAAATATGCATCGAGAATTTTTTCTCGATAAAAGTACAAGTCTGGAATTTTTCTCAGCGCAGAAAAATATACATCAAGAAACGTGTAAAACTATGCATTGAAGAATTTTACCAATGCACAGAAATACGCATCGGGATGGTATTTCCTCTTTCAGATCCGGAAATATACAAAATAAAGATTTTTTCCGTAATCATAATTTAGTTTCCCTGTGATGTTGCCTCTGTCCAATATTGTTGTTATATATCATTTTATTCTGTAAATATTTGTATTTCAGTTTGAAAATGGAGGGAAAATTTCCGAAAATGGAAATTCGACTGCAAAAAAATTTCCTTGTAATCCTTAGGCATGAGAGTGTGACGGCTTCAAAAAATTTCTCCTTTTGTGTCATAATTTGGGGAGATTGATGCATAACTGAACAGAAATTTTGGGGCAATTGGTAGTGGTGGAGGATGTTTTCCGCCTGAAACTTTCCAAACTTTTGAAAACGGAAGTTTCGTCTTTCAAAACTTTCAAAAATGGAAGTTAGATGCAGTGAATATTTCTCCCGTAATCGTAATTTTATTTTTCACGTGATTCTTTCTCTGCCTAGTATTGTTGTGAAACATAATTTTATTTCATAAATACTTGTATTTCAACTTGAAAATGTCCGAAAATGGAAATTGGTCGTAGCAAATATTTCCCCCGTACCTGTTATTTTTCCCCCTAATGATGATCAGAACGTGTATCCTGTATTCTTAAATATTTCCCCCAAAAAAAGGTTTGCATTTCAGCTTGATAAAGGAGTAGGGGGATCCAAAAACAAAAGTGATGAAGCTGAAAAATTTGTAAGAATTGATGCATGGTGTTCAAAAGTATTTATATTTTCAAAGTCACACAATTCATCTTTTAATCTAAAATAGTGAAAGCTATCATGCATTCATTATGGATAAAATTGTCATCTAAGGGTATAAAAAAATGACAATAAAGAAATGGGAAGGGAAACAAGGATATCAGTAAAATGAAAATTTAAGCACTGGATGCTGTGCAGTGCAGAAAAACAAATGTGGCTGTGGAACTTGCAGATAAGTTTATTAGTCACTTCTTGAACACATTGCGGTTCCATGTGGCCATTACAAAACAAGTTAAATTTAATGTTATTGTTTTAAAATACAAATATTATATTTATTTCTAAAACAAGAAACAAAACGGATCCAAATTCTAAATACATTGAGTGGTAGTGAAATATTTTTTTATATGAAAAAATCTGGATTTATTTTTCATACTTGCCTAGCATTTTCATAAGTATTTTATTTCATCTGTTAATTTTTTTTAAATACTCGCAACTTTTGAAAGTTACTCTGTAAATTTTTTTAAAGGAGTAAAAATACTTCTTTAAATTTTTTGATAGTATCATTCAATCTCTTTCTGAAAGTTTTTATTTCTGTAGGTGCACTGCCACCTTCATCATTAATAATCTTATTACTTATGGCAGGCAGATTTCTTAATTGCCATAACCATCCATCACTAGCCTTAAACTTTTCCACTCCCATATGCTTAACTAGTTTGGTTGTGGCACTTTAAATTTTTATGTCACAGACATTGACCCCACAGAAACATCCTTCTTGAATAAACCACTTGAAGACAGTTTCTGCAATATTTTTATCTTGCACAGTCTGAAATTATTAGTTCAACCAATAGAGGAAGTTCTAGCTATAGAATCAGCACTGAATTCAATGGAAATTCAGTAAGCTTGTTCATTTCGTTTTAAATGTCTGACACAGCTTGCTTTTTTTTTTCACTAAACTCTTCACATGCCACTGAAGCACTAGCTTCTAACTTCTTTATGAGCTAGAAGCTTTTATTTAAATTTTTCTAACTTCTTTAATAGTTCCTGGTTAAAGTTAGGCTGACACAAGTTCTTTTAACGCCACCACTCTCTCTGGAAGCCGTGGGTAATCAATGAAGTAAAACTACTATAAATAGTATCTACTATAAATAGGACATTATCCATGTATCTCTATGTGAGATACATGGATAATGTCCTATTTATAGTAGATCATCATCATCATCATTGTCAACCATTATCAATCCACTGCTGGACGAAGGTCTCCCCAAGTTTCCTCCACAACGGTCTGTCTTGTGCTAGTCTCCTCCATGTCACCCCTGCATACTTTCGAATTTCATCCACCCATCTCCCATGTGGTCTTCTTCTATGTCTTTTCCTGTCCCTTGGAATCCAATCTAAAATTTCGGCTGTCCATCGATGATCTGTCCTTCTGGCAGTATGTCCAGCCCATTGCCATTTCAGGGATTTAACTCTGATCATGATGTCTTCCACTCTTGTCATTTTTCGGATCCACGTGTTCCTCTTCTTATCTCTCCTGGTTACACCAAGCATGCACCTCTCCATGCTTCTTTGAGTTGTCTGCAGCCTTTGTATGTCTCTTTTAGTTAAGGTCCACGTCTCTGCACCATACGTAAGCACTGGAAGGATGCATTGATCAAACACTTTTCTTTTAAGACATAATGGCATATTGCTCTTGAAAATTATGCTGTTTCTTCCAAAAGCTCTCCAGGCAAGTTTTGTACGCCGATTAATTTCTTCATCAATGTGACCCTCACTTGATATCTGCTGTCCAAGATAAACGTACGTGTCTGTTATCTCCAGCTTTTCTCCATCAATCGATAAATCTTCATTTCTTGTAAAAGCATTGAACATCACTTTTGTCTTCTGAAAGTTCATTTTTAATCCCACTTCTTTACTCTTGTCAGCAAGTTCCTGGATCATACTCTGCAGCTCTGATGGGGTAGTTGCAAAAATGACTACGTCATCAGCAAAACGAAGGTGGGTTAGATAATCTCCATTAATCTTTATCCCCTTGTTTTCCCAGCTCAGCGACTGAAAAACACCCTCCAATGTGGCATTAAAGAGCTTCGGAGATATGGTGTCACCTTGTCTCACTCCCTTTCCAATTTTTACGCGTGTTGTATTTTCAAACAGCCAGAATCTTTGCACTTGCATTTTCATAGATGTTATTAATAATATTAATGTATGCATCTTCAATACTGCAGGTTTTCAGAGCCATTGTAACTGCTGATGGTTTTACCGAATCAAAGGCTTTTTCATAATCGATAAAAGCCATGCACAATGGAAGTTCATATTCCCTCGCTCTTTAAAATTAGTTCTCTCAGCACGTGGATATGATCTATTGTGCTGTAGCCACTCCTGAATCCAGCTTGTTCTCTCGGTTGAGCCATGTCCAGTGTTACCTTCAAGCGGTGTGAAAGAACTTTAGTGAAGATTTTTATAAACTACTGATAGGAGGCTGATAGGTCTGTAGTTTCCGAGATCCTCAATGTCACCTTTCTTATGTAGCAGGATCATTGTAGCGGTGTTCCAATCCTCAGGAATCTTTCCTTCATTAAGGCATCGAGTGAAAATTTGGGCGAGTACTGTTTCGATTTCTCCACTTGCTTCTTGTATGATGTCTACAGTAATTCCATCTTCTCCTGGAGCTTTTCCTCGCTTCATGTTCTTGATTGCATGTGCAACTTCTGCTGGAAGGACTGGAGGAACTCCGGTACTGGTATCTTTCATGATGTCTGGAGTGCATATATCATCCCTTTCATATAATTTGGAGTAGAAATCTTTCACTCTTGTCAAAATTTCGCCTCTATTTCTTGTTACAGAACCATCTTCTTTTCTCAGTGCCATAATCTGTTTTCTTCCCTTACTGAGATGTCCCTTTGCTATCTTTAGGCTTTGGTTGTTTTCAATTGCTTTCCTCACTAGTTCACAGTTGAATTTCCTTACGTCTTCAGTGATACTTTTTCTTACTGTCTTGCATAGCTCTATATATTCTACTTTGGAAGTCACATCTTCTTTAGTTGTCCTCATCTCTCTTCTTTTTTGCATCAACATTTTGGTTTTTCCTGATAATTTGTTCACATGCAACTTGTTCTTAGACCCAGCTAATTTTGTTGCTGTTTCCATAAGAGCTTTGGTTACTTTTCTGTTAACTTCAGAGATGTCCACTTCTTCCGATGTTAGGCCTTCTAAAGCAGAGAACCTGTTCTTCAGTTCTAACTTGAAGGTATTATGGTGTTTTTTAAGGTTGGTTATGTCAATAGATTTTGTTTGTCTTATGAGCTTGCCACGTTCAAGTTTAGTGTTGAGGTGCATCTTACATCTCACCAATCTATGGTCACTACCTGTGTTGAACTTGTTTAGCACACTGCAGTCTTCTATGACGAATTTTTTGTTACACATAATAAAATCAATTTCACTTGTCGTCCCATTTGGATGTCTCCATGTCCATTTCCTGTGTGGCTTTTTCTTGAAGAAGGAGTTCAAGATGAAAAACCCTTCTGCCTCTGCAAACTCAACGAGAGTATTTCCACGCTGGTTTCTGTTGCCATGACCGAATTTACCTACTGAAGTTTCATTCTGTTGCCGTTGCCCTATTTTTGCATTGAAATCTCCCATAATTATTTTCAAGTGCTGCTTACCTTTATTATTTAGATGACAAATTTCCTCATAAAATTCTTCAATTTCTTCTTCAGGATGACTTGTGGTGGGTGCATAAGTTTGAATGATCTGAGCCTGGTATCTTTTCGAGAGTTGGATAACAAGTCGTGCAGCTCTGTCAGAGGAACTTTCAACTTCTACAACTTTATCCTTCAGTTTCTTGTTTATTATAAATCCAACACCACTAGTTCTGCCAGTATCTGTCCCACGATAGTAGAAGAGATGTCCACTTTTCAGTTCGATGAGATCTTCTCCTTTTCTCCTTACCTCACTTAGCCCCACGATGTCCCACTTGATCCTTTGTAGTTCCTCTTCCAATTCAAGAAGCCTTGATTCAGAAGATAGGGAGCGTCCATTGTAAGTAGCCAAGGTCAGCATCAGATGGCAGCCTAGTCCGGTCCTCCTGGGATTCTTAGCACCCTCTGCCTTCATGTCGCACTGGCCGCTGCCTTGGCCAGGTACATTCCAGCTGCCGGAGACTGGAGGGCCAAGATTTAAGTTGTGGAATCATTTTGGAGGGGTTTGGCCATAACTCACCACGCTGGCCAAGCGGGTTGGTGAGTGTGGGATAGAATTTCCTCTAATCCCGATGGTATAGTTATACCGCTATGGGCGGTCGTCAGAGCCCCTTTAGTGGGAACAGGATGCACCACGAGAAGGCGGGGTTGACATTTGTCAAGGAGAGGCTGTGATGTTACGCATCACCTGACCTTACATCCCTTTTATAGTAGATACTGAGGATTTATAGTAGATACTGAGGATTAATATCTACCCTCTCAGATTATAGCAGAATTTAACTCGCTAGAAAATACCTTGCAGTACACCCTGGAACTGGAAAAAGAATATAGCATCAATTTCCTTGATTTAAACTTGACCTCAAGAGAGGGGAGAATATTCACTCAGCTTTTTAGAAAACCCACTAACACAGGGAAGATGTTAAACTTCTACTCATTCCACCCTGATAATATTAATTCGAATATGGCGAGACAATTTTTGGAAAAAATTGAAGTCCTGGTCTCTTCAGATGCTCAAAAAGATCTTCACAGAGAAGAATTAAAAGAAATATTGGCAGAAAACAATTACCCCTCCCCTTATGTTGAGAAATTATTTAGACAAGTGCCAAAAAAGAAACAGGAAATAAACAACTTCAAATTCACCAGCAAAATTACGTACCACAAGGGACTTCTCGAAAAACTGAAGAGGATCGGAGCAAAATATAATATCAGACTTACATCCAGCTCTAAGTAACAAATTGAAGAAATTCCTGCCAGCTTTTAAAGCAGAAAGAAGTGGACATCCAATTGCAAGAAGGAATAATATATTGCATCGACTCTAACTGTGGACTCAGCTATATAGGAGAAACAGGGAGAAGTATTAAAATCCGAATGAAAGAATACCAAGCAGCTATTAGGAACATTAGTATCAAAACAGGGCTAGACAGACATATACAACCAAGTGGACACTCCATAAATTGGGACTCAGTAAGAATAATCGCCCACCAGTCAAACTTAGTAAAGAGGAAACTAAAAGAAGGGATCAAAATAACAAGAAAAAGAAGTACCACAATTAACGATAATTGTGGTTGGACTCTTCCAACTGAATGGCAGCAACTACTCCAGTGATGTAGTCCTGATGACGAACTAGGCTTTAGTTCGAAAATTTGACCACCAACTTTTTTGAATAATAACCTCTATAAGACCCGTAAAAAAGTTAATTCCACAGTACAATATGAATAGAGGTGTCATGAATTCATTTACAACTAGGATTGTAAACAATATGAACAGGGTATGCACACAACAAAAATTAAACAACAAACATTGGGGGGGGGGAGATACTTGTAGCACCAGCCACATAGTAGTCACTAAGTGCAACAATGAACTCAGTCCTTTATCCCAAACATGGATAGGTGCCTTGAAGCCACTCTGGTGGCCAAGTAGTCTGAGACACTAGCTTCAGATCACTCATTCAAGATGGATCTGGGTTCAAGTTCCACATGAGCCATGAGTGGTGTGCTAGTCTTACAGCATTGGCTCAATCTCTCTCTCTCTCTCTCTCTCTCTCTCTCTGCCTTCCCAGGAACCAGTGGCCCTAAATTAGGAATGAACAACTGTTAATAAGAGTTGAACTTGCTTCCAAGAGTTGCTCATGGTGATCACTGATCATTACCCCCCCCCCCGCCGCAAAAAAAAAAAAGGAACAAAAGAGAGCCCTTAGCCACCACATATGTATTTCATCCTCTATAACCTAATCCATTATAAAGAGGTCCACAATAATGAGGGTTGTGTTAACCTTCATGATTTAAATAAACAATTTTAAATGGCATAAGGCATTGTTATAAACATTTCAAAATACACATTTTGCAGATAAATTTTGATACAGTACTACAAACATCGCATTTCTCCTATATTTAACCATGGCTGTGGAAATCATAAATTTTCAACCCATCTGTGAGGGCGGAGCAACAAACAAACAAACCAGTCCTCAATAACATTGTACCCATCCTCCAAAACATTCTTTCCATCTCACATGAATCCAACAAGCCATTGATTTTGTTTTATAACTATGTAAGAATACATGGTGCACTAAATAAAAATGTATGCATACTGTGTTGAAAAAGTTACCTTACCTTTAATGATGTCTGATACATAGAGTAGTGCAGTTGACAACCATTTTATTAATAATCTAAAGCAACTTTTATGGGAATTTTACTAGGAAATGTTTTCATTAATAGCAAATTTTCGGAGAAAACTCTTCTCCTTCTTCAAGCTGTCTTGTTGTTGTCACTTTTTACTTGTCACTATCACGGTTACGGTTTACCTTGACGGTTTAGGTTATTTTTCAACAAATCCTGCCAGATGTTAATCAGGGAAAATCCTTTGCAGTCATTGATGATGGAATTTTTATTTTTCTCAATCTCTATTCCTTCTTTCAGTTTTCTTTTTTGGAAATTGCTTTGGAAACTGATTACTTTAAGGGAATTCCAATCCATGCTGTGCCTAGTTTCTCTAACATGCCTATCTAATCCAGTCTTGTTGGAGCAATTTTTTATAGCTGCTTTATGCTCAGCTATACGAGTTTCTAGTCTGCGACCTGTTTCACCTATGTAAGATAGTCCACAACTACAATTTACTTCATAAACTACTCCTTGCATTTTTAAAATATCTTCTTCTCTTTGAACTATTTTAGGGGAAAATTTTTTAACTTTGTTCTCTAAACTTGGAGCTAGCCTAATATTGTATTTCTTACTAATTCTCTTTAAAGACTCAAATAAACCTTTGTGATAAGAAATTTTTCTAGTGAATTTTACTTGTTGCTTTTGTGGGTTCTTCGTACCATTAAAATTCAGAAGCTTCTCAATTTCTTCTTTAGGATAGTTATTCTCTGCAAGTATGACTTTAAGCTCTTCTTTATGGGCTTCTTTTTTATCTGCAGTAGAAACTATTTTATTAATTTTTTCTAAAAACTGACTTGCTACATTTTTCTTAATAGAAACTGGATGATAGGAATTGAAATCCAGTAGTCTTTTAGTATTCATTGGTTTTTTATACCAACTAGTGAGGAATTTTTCATCTTCATAATAGATAGTAATATCTAAGAAGTTTATTCTTCTTTCTTTTTGAAGTTCAATAGTGAACTTAAGGGAATCGTCTAATTCATTGAATGAGTCTAGAATTCTTTCTGGAACAATTTCTGAGCTATCTATTATAAATAAGATGTCATCCATGTATCTGCTATATAAGCAGAAGTATGTGGGTTGTACTAGTATCTTTTCTTCTAGTTTTCCCACATAATAGTTAGCTGAGAGTGGGGAGAGTGGGGAGCCCATAGCTAGCCCCGATTTTTGAATGAAAAAAGTTTTCCCAAATTGAAAGTAGTTGTTCTGCAAAGAGAAAGTAAGCATTTCAAAAATTCCTACTAATATGTTTTTTTCCTTGTTGTGAAAAACTATTAGGTCTGCCAAGTCTTCCGCTATAAAGTCTATAAGTTGATCTATATTAATGTGAGTATACATAGACATGTATACTCACATTAATATAGATCAACTTATATTTTTATGTTTATCACTGTATGTGCCATCTACCCTGCGCTGAATTCTACCAATGATTAATAGCCAAACTAGGTTCAAATTTCGCCAGTTATTTCCAGAATCCAACCTTTGTTAATTAGCGAAAGGTGCACTGTATGTGTTTAGGAGGGTGGGGGTAAATAATTCAGTGCTGTCAAACACATTCATCAACATCCCCTGCTTGTTTGCTTTCTGTTGTAACAAGGAAATGGCCTTGCAGGCATTACTTTTCGTCACTGTTCAAAATGCGCTTTACATATACATTATGTGTACTTTTGGGAGAAAATCACAAGAAACAACAGACAACTTGAGTGATATTTTTTGGCCAGCCATGCAGATTGTAACTTTTGAACACAACCCATCCCCATCATGCTGAAATCTGGAGTGGATTTCAGTATGATGCAGCTGATTTTCACACTCCAGTAAGTAATAACCAGAAGAGTTTCTTCGATCTCAAAATGTTACACTAAATGATATTTACCAGTGTATGATGCTTACATGCAATTTCTCCCTTCAGAAAGCTTGTATGCTGTCTATATGATATTTATTTCACGTAGTGTAGCATGGATGTAGGCTGGCAATGAATTTAAAAAAAAAATTAGAGCTGAAGAACATACACCATCAAAACATTTGAAATTTCTTTGGGAGTTCAATGATATTTTAATCTTTGGAAACATTTTTTCAAGTGTCAAAAGTCTGCATTATGGTCAACTCTTCCCTTTGATTTTTTTTTTTCAAAAATAAAATGCATTTTTCTTTCTCTTGCTACAATACTTAAATTCAACTTAAGATTTTTTTTTCAAAATGAAATTTTTATGCAACTATGATGCAACCCAATCAAAAGCAATTAAAATATTTTCCTTAATCATAATTATTATTTTATTTATAAACGAATAAACACAATTTTTTTAATTAAATTCATTTTTGATGAGACTACATGTCAAAATCAAATACAAAGTAAAAGGTAAAGCTATGATGAAAGAAACCAGATCCTAAAAAGAAATTTTGAGCTCTTCTACATCTCCATAAATTGATTCCTCTCAATATATCATACTATAATTATTATTATTTTCTATTTTACAATAGTACATTATCATTGAAATGGAAGGGGGTGATAAAGATGCTAGGAAAGAACCAAAGATCTTTACATCAACAAATCACAAAGAGAAAAATAAATAAAACAATCAATTTACCTGAGCAAGACCAGACAACATTCTCCCCAGAGACTTATAGTCAAGACCTTCAGAACAGTTCACAACTAAGACATAACAGCCTAAAGCTTTACCCAAGTCTTTCACAGTTTCTGTTTTTCCAGTACCAGTTGGTCCTTTGGGACTTGCACCTTGGTGTAAGCGAAGTGCAGTAGTTAAGGTCAAATAGCATCTACAAAAGGAGCAGAATGTAATATTCATTTTCACAATATCTTTTAAATAGATTACTCAGTATGTATAATTCACACATTAGCCAAGTTCAAAGTGAGGAAAAGAATGTTTAAAAGGTAGACTATATGTGAAATTCAAATGCACAAGTAATGCATGTAGTCTCAATTTAAATATGCAAAAAATTTTGCTCCATTATTATAGCAAGGAGAAACATTAAAAACTGAGAAATCATTCAATTCTTTAGGAAATATTTATAAAGATGCTCTTTTGCACTATTACCCAGTATTTAAGCACTTATTGCAACACTTAAGAGAAAAAAATTTAAAGACAGAAATCTGTCACCATGACAAAACTCTTAAACCCACATTAAACGCTACGCACATAATGATTAAACTTTTTCATGCTTCCTTTTCGTTATGCAATCTGTAGCCTTTTTCTCCCAAGAAATACATATTTTGAAGCATTTAGTGAGAAGGACACACCCCAAGTATCATTTGCAGTAATTTACATTATATACATGTTGCGCTAAACTGTCTATATTAATCAAAGGCAATCATAATTTTGTAAAATAATAAATTGATAGTGAGTGTGAGCACAAACATTTCCTTTTTCTAAGTAAGTATACTTTATGAATGAAATACTTTTAAAAATTCAGCATCTTAAGAGCTTTTATATCGGTAGGAAGGCCATTTCACATAACATAAAGAAACTAATAATGCAGAAAATTTCAATCTTTTCAAACAAATTTTCATTATGCTACAGAGAAAGCATTGAAATTCTCAAATAAAGGTAACTTGATCACGCTAGTTATGTTAAATGAAAACTTTTACAAAAAGTTCGTAAGTTGGAAGCTTTCGACCTTATCTTAGGTCTTCATCACGCCAATGGAGGACTAAGATTGTTGCCAGATTCTACATTTGAATTTTTCCTATTTTTGTTGCCAAAACTTAGAATTGATCTCCAGATCATCGGAATGTAGAGAGAAGATTCGGAATTGCAAGTCATTGAGTTGAAAATAATTTCCAGGCTTTCACGGTAACGGACGGCAAAACGATTGTCAAAAGAAGCAATTCCTTTTGCTTCGTTCCAGTGGGGAACTGCAGAAGTGTCTTCCATTGTCAAAATAGACAAGGCAGTATTAGGATTGGCTTTCGAAACATCTTTTTTATGTTCTAAAATTCTATGGTTAATGCTCCTGTATGTGCTTCCAATGTATAAGTTATCCCCAGTATAAGAAGAGATAGGAATGCAGTAAACTCCTGGGAGGTTCAGGCTTTCAACTTTGTCCCTATCCCTTTGTAGAAGTTTCAAGATGTTTGGGGGTAGATTTAATGGCAAGATGGTAACCAAAACTTCTAAAAAGAATCTGTAACTTAAGCATAGGAAGGATGGTAAGGAAAACCACAGAATTTTAGGTCTTCTTTCTTATGAGGAAGGAGGCATTCGATTTTCGAATGATTTTCATATTTCTTTAGGAGGGAGTTGACTGTAACAGCAGGGAAACCATGGGAGAGGGCTATTGTAGAAATTTTAGAGAGTTCTTCTTGAAGAGAGAGTTTGTTGTTGCAAATGATATGAGCCCTGTGGATGTAGGACTTCAAAGCTGCAAGCTTGTAGAGATGCAGGGTGAAAGATTTGTAGGGAATGATGTCAGTGGCCGCAGAAGGTTTACGATAGACAGAACGAGTAATGGAGAGATCAGCGTTTCTGCAGATAGATACATCCAGGAAATCAATTTTGTGGTTTACTTCCTTAGATATAGAGAGATTAATGGAAGGAAATTTTTCTGTAATGGAGTTGATCAGTGTCTGTAGTTCAGACTCGGAATGTGGCCAGCTAATGAAAATGTCATCTACATATCTTAACCAAAGGGAAGGTTGAAAAGGGTGTTGAGGAATGATGGAAACTTCAATATGATGCATGTAGATTTCTGCAAGCAGAGGGGAAAGAGGTGAGCCCATGGGGAGACCAGATTGTTGCCTACACACAATTTTGTTGAAAACAAAACAACTGTGTTAATGAATAGTGTGGAAACAATCATAAAGATCTTTAGACGACATTTTCATTAGCTGGCCACATTCCAAGTCTGAACTACAGACACTGATCAACTCCATTATGGAAAAATTTCCTTCCATTAATCTCTCTATATCTAAGGAAGTAAACCACAAAATTGATTTCCTGGATGTATCTATCTGCAGAAACGCTGATCTCTCCATTACTCGTTCCGTCTATCGTAAACCTTCTGCGGCCACTTACATCATTCCATACAAATCTTTCACCCTGCATCTCTACAAGCTTGCAGCACTGAAGTCCTACATCCACAGGGCTCATATCATTTGCAACAACCAACTCTCTCTTCAAGAAGAACTCTCTAAAATTTCTACAATAGCCCTCTCCTATGGTTTCCCTGCTGTTACAGTCAACTCCCTCCTAAAGAAATATGAAAACCATTCGAAAATCGAATGCCTCCTTCCTCATAAGAAAGAAGACCTGAAATTCTGTGGTTCTGTTCCTTACCATACTTCCTATGCTTATAAGTTACAGATTCTTTTTAGAAGTTTTGGTTACCATCTTGCCATTAAATCTACCCTAAACATCTTGAAACTTCTACAAAGGGATAGGGACAAAGTTGAAAGCCTGAATCTCCCAGGAGTTTACTGCATTCCTATCTCTTCTTCTACTGGGGATAACTTATACATTGGAAGCACATACAGGAGCATTAACCATAGAATTTTAGAACATAAAAAAGATGTTTCGAAAGCCAATCCTAATACTGCCTTGTCTATCTTGACAATGGAAGACACTTCTGCAGTTCCCCACTGGAACGAAGCAAAAGGAATTGCTTCTTTTGACAATCGTTTTGCCATCCGTTACCGTGAAAGCCTGGAAATTATTTTCAACTCAATGACTTGCAATTCCGAATCTCCTCTCTACATTCCGATGATCTGGAGATCAATTCTAAGTTTTGGCAACAAAAATAGGAAAAATTCAAATGTAGAATCTGGCAACAATCTAAGTCCTCCATTGGCATGATGAAGACCTAAGATAAGGTCAAAAGCTTCCAACTTACGAACTTTTTGTAAAAGTTTTCATTTAACGTAACTAGCGTGATCAAGTTACCTTTATTTGTTAATATTGTTACGGGTTTTGCCCATCATCGTCATTGAAATTCTCTTCAATAAAAACTCTTGCAATTTGGATGCACCCTTCAGTATTCCGATAATTTGGAAATCTCTACTGGCAACAGCTAAAGAAACGATGTCAACCATGTGAGTGCTTGCTTGTTGTGTGAACAAGGCTGATGCTGCAGCCGAAAAATCTTACAAATCTGAAGTTTAATGCATAATAAATCATGCATGAAATGTTCTGCATTATTAGCTTTTATATCCTTTAGTATCTTACTAAAATATTAATAAGTTGGTTCATGTTGCATGACTCATTTACATAATTAGGTCCCTATTCCATTTCTGTGCTCCAGTCAAACTATGAGCAGCTCCTGACTGGAAAGTGGTGGTTCTTATACTCATCTCAAAAGGACTTTGGAAACCTCTAAGATTATAGTTAATATTTTTAAAGTTGAATTTCAAAATAGAATCTTTGGATAACAGTAGAGACTTAAATGAATTTCTACTGAAATGTTTCAGAAACTCATATTTATATTTTAGATAGCGCACTTGGCGAAAAGACCCCAATTCACTGGGTTTTGTTCCAGAATCCCAAGGTTGAATGACCAACTGGAACCCTCAGCTGTAGGCTAATCCCCCACACTGATGTACTTACCTGATTAAAAAGACAAAAAGAAATATTAAGAATGACTCAAGTGTGGGATATGGTGGACCTACCACACTTGAGAAGGACGGTCCACCACGGAATCGACCTGGACTTTCTGAACGGCGTATGAGAAAGGGATCTCGGCTGAGTGAATGTAAGATTGGTGTATGGAATACTAGAGGTATAAATGGCAAGATGAGTGAGGTGATTGAGGAGAGGAATAAGTATAGACTGGATGTGCTGTGTGTAAGTGAAACCAAAAAGAAGGAAATTGGGGTAGAAGAAGTGAATGGCACGGTGAGTGTGTGGTCTGGAGTATTGGATAATATGAGAGGACAGGCTGGTGTAGGTGTGATTTTAAGTGAAAAGATGAAGAACAACTTGATTCACTATAGTTGCATAAGTAAGAGAATTCTCTGGATTCCTTTGAAAGTGAAACTTCAGAGATTTGTAATTGTTGTAGTGTATGCTCCTTGTGACTTGGGACCTTCTGATAAGAAAGAAGATTTCTGGAATGAGCTAAAAGCTGTTTTGAGCCAGTTTGGTGCTAAAGAAAAAGTGCAGGGGATTTCAATGCTAGAATAGGTGTGCAGAATGCAATTTCTGACAATGTTCTGGGTAAGTTTAATGATCCTTGTGTGAATGATAATGGTGAAAGATTAATTGAACTCTGCATTGAGAATGGTTTGTGTGTATCTAATACATTTTTCGACCACAAGTATATACACACATATACTTGGGAAAATCGTACTCTTGGTCAAAAGAGTGCGATAGATTTTGTTGTCTACGATCAGCGTTTGAAACACTTAGTTGTTGACACCCGTGTGATGAGAGGTGCGGATGTTGGTTCTGATCATTACTTGGTAGTGTCACGAGTGAAACTTAATGTTGGTTGGAGGAAAAGGAATAGGAAGAGACCCAGGATAGAAATAATAAAGGTTGATAGGCTCCTTGAAGATCATCAGCGGTACTCTGACTTACTCAGAGAACGACTGAAGGATCTGAAGTCTGGTGAGAGGGATGTAGAAAAGAAGTGGGAATGTTTTAAGAACTGTGTTGTCACTGCTGCTAAAGAGGTCTGTGGCACCACAATAGTGGGTAACAATAGAGGTGATGCTTGGTGGAATAGTGAGATTGAAGAGGCAGTAAAAAAAGAAGGAAGCCTATTTGGGGATGTTGCAAGGTAGAGTCTCTGTGTATGAATATCACTGTAAGAAGCGTGAAGCTGCTAAGCTGGTTCGCCACAGTAAGGCAAAAGATAGGAAGGAGAAAATGGAAAGGCATGAACTGGCTTTTTGGAAAGATAGAAAGTCCTTCTGGAAGTACATGAGACTCAGGAAAAATAGGGGAAACAAAGTTGTAAGTTGTGTGAAGAATGAGATTGGGGAAATGATATGGGAGTCCAATGAGTTAAGTGACAGATGGGGTGAATACTTCTGTGAGTTATTAGATCAGGAGAGCAAAAATGATTCTGAGACAGATGCAGATGATGTCACAATGAGGGATGAAAGCACAGGAGGGATCTCAAGAGAAAAAGTGTGTAAAGCTCTAAAATCTCTTCAGAATGGTAAGGCTCCAGGAGTTGATGGCATAACTGCAGAGATGTTGAAGTATGGTGGTGACTCTATAATTGACTGGTTAACTGAAATTTGCCAGTTGTGCTGGGAGTTAGGAATGGTCCCTCGGGATTGGAAGGATGCTATTATTGTTCCCTTGTATAAGGGAAAAGGTGATCAGACTGAATGCAAGAACTATCGTGGTATTAGCCTACTGAGTGTGCCAGGGAAAGTGTTTGGTAAGGTTGTCATTGAAAAAGTATGGGGTTTACATCAGAGAAAGTGTGGGATATTCAGAGTGGTTTTATGCCTGGTAAAGGCTGCACTAACCAGATTTTTGCATTACGCATGGTGATTGAAAAGTATCTGGCTGTTGGGAAGAAAGTTTTCACTGCCTTCATAAGATTTAGAGAAAGCTTACGACCGAGTCAATAGGACACTTTTGTGGAAGGTATTGAATGAATATGGTGTTACTGGGAATCTACTTAATAGTGTAAAAGCCATGTATGCTGGTAGTAGAGCTTGTGTACGAGTGAATGGTGTTTTATCAAAATGGCTTTCCATTGGTGCAGGAGTTAGACAAGGTTGTGTAATGTCACCATGGCTGTTTAATATATTTATGGACGCATGCATGCGTGAGGCCAAAATAGATAATAGTGGTTTATGTCTTGGTGATATCCGTGTGTGCAGATTGCTGTATGCTGATGACACTGTCCTGTTGGCAGAGAGCAAAAGTGAGTTGCAGAGTATGTTGATTCGGATGCATGAAGTTTGCATGAAATTCAAGCAGAGTATAAATAAGGCAAAAACCAAAGTTATGGTGTTTGAGAGAGAAACGGGTAGCACTGAATGTAATGTAAGTATTAATGGCACTGTGATTGACCAGGTGAGTGAGTTTGTGTATTTAGGAAGCATGTTTGACAGAGAGAACAAGTTGGATGGTGAAATTAGTAGGCGAGTGATTTCTTCTTTGAAAGTTATAACTTCTCTGGGAGGTTTTCACAGGAATGATGGGTTCTCTAGAGAGTCCCGCATGGCTGTGTATGAAACAGCAATTGTTCCTACTCTGATGTATGGCAGTGAAACCTGGGTACTGCAGAAAAAACATAGGAGTCATTTGTGTGCTGGAGAAATGCGTTACTTACGTGGGGTTTGTAGCAAGACACGATCTGATCGTGTGAGAAATGAAGATGTATTGCAGTTGTGTAATGTAAAGCAAAATGTTGTTAGCAAGGTGGAGACCAATATGCTTCGGTGGTTTGGCCATGTTGAAAGAATGAGTGATGAAATGCTTACTAAGAAAATATCTTCAGCCCAAGTGGCAGGAAGGAAAGGCAGAGGAAGGCCAAGGAAGACATGGGTGGATCAGATTCAGGAGTGTCTGCACGAGAAAAAGATTATGAGTATGAAGTATAAAAGATCTTGTGTATGGCGTGTAATGGATATCAGTGAAGCACGAGTTGTCTGTCAAGATCGCTGTAAATGGCAAAGTTTGATACGACAACAATAAGTAAAAATATCTGGAAGTTTGTATTTCTTTTTGGAGCTAACCTCTGAATCTCAGAGAACAGCTTAGTGATATGATATGTAACTTAAAAAAAAAGAGAATCAAAAATTGTATCACCCTTTGTTAAAATATTGCATTCACATTTTCCCTTGTAGCCAAAATTTCAGTCCATTAAAGTATTAAAAATCAATATAGAAGGAACACAAAGTCAAAAGCCATCTTTCAGTGCAAAATTTCTTAGCCAAAGGCTGGTTAGGAGCCAAACAAAAATCTAAAAATTTATCCTTAAGCTTCATAACTGGTGCAGAAATGAATAATATTTTCCTATTATAACAACTGTTCTTCCATGCAAAAGGAGCTTATTATGTTGTGGGCCTATATAATAGCACAAAAACAAAAAAACAATTCCACAGAAATGCTAAAACTAAATAAAATTCACTCTTTTTACAGTACAACTAGAGCTGCATTTGCTGTGGACTCGAGACATTTTGCCACAAGGACTTCACAGCAAATGTGAGATTTTTCATGAGGCACAAAAACTTCTGTATGTTCCAGCATTGCACAGGAGCACCACCTAAAACAAACACCATCACAATTACCATGCAACTCAGAATATGCCTTAAAAGACATTTATTTACAATACTAAAAAAAAATCTTCTCACAGTGTCAAACTGATTTTTCAACCCTATCTTTTCAGCAATATTTGAGAAAATATATATAGCCTTTTTTTTTAATATAGCCTTTTTTTTTTCTTTACTTTTTTGTATTTTCTTATCTTTGTATCTAGGGATTCCATTTTTACAACTGTGCATCCATTTCTTTTGTATTTTTAGCACTTGCATTCATCTCTAACACTTTTTCCTTGGAGGACAGGACTCTCGTTTGATGAAGGAGCAGCAATTGTCACACCTGCAGCTATATCAACCTTTTAAAACCACTTACTTTTTCAGGGGGAAATGCATTTCCTTAAGAGTGACTGTCGCCAATAGGTATTACATGTAATGATCAGAAAATGAGCAAAACTGTTTGCGATGACACTAAACTTATATTTTACAATTTCTCTTATCATGGATTTGTAAACACCCACACCCAAGTCCTTAAAAACTTCAATTCAAACTAACACCTGAGGTGAATTCTTTATGGAATTCACTTCAGGTGTTATTCGTGAAAAATAATCATAAAGATTATGTTTTGAAAATAACATTTCAGTTGACAACAGAAAAAATAAATGGCCTTTAAAGATTGCACAAAGAATTTATGGGATTCTACAACAGTTTTGTATTTTAATTTACACAGACTTTCATAGTGTATGCCACTACTTCACCAGATCTTTGTTATTTATTTCTGAAAGAAATTATTTTTCAGTGAAAAAAGAAGCATCTATAAATGCCTATTATTTCATAGGTATATATTTATCTGATGCTTCAATTCAAATAAAAAAAAATAATTTTTAATTATTCAATTAATTTTTTTTTTAATGCAGACTAGCAATAGAATCACTATTATCTCCTATTTTGGAAAACTTGTGGGGAAAGGTTGAAGCAAAAATCTTGGCAAGTCTTTCATGTTTTTGCTTGCATGCATGATACATGAATGGCATTTTATTAATTACAAACAGTGAAGAAAAGGTTTTCCAGAAAAATCTGAAGTGTTTCAATTCTTTGACAGAATCCTTAAATTTCACTTTGGTGACACAATAAGATAAAATTAATTTCACGTATCTGACGATTTTCATTGAGAAAAAAATCTCACTCAGCTATAAAAGAAACCCACAAATAACAATAAATTATTAGTTGAAATTCATAAAATCCAAATAATATTATGACAAATGCAGATACACAATGGATAAAATAATAAAATTTGACTTAACATATGAGTTGAAAAACTTGCACAAAAAAGAGTCAAAGACATTCTTCTCAGAAAATAACTCCCCTGAATCAGTTATTAATAAATTGACCAAAGAAAATGAAAAAAAAAATTCTGAAATAGAAAATAAAACTCAATAGAAAAATTACTTGTCACTGAGTACTTTTAGAATCTTTCCAAATAATAAGCACAGTAATTGTATAATCCGTGTATTATCTGTAATAAATTTAGGCTCTGCAGATTATGCCAAGCAGATAATGCATTGCTTTAAAACAAAACAAAAAATCTTTTGTGGCACATTTAAAAATCCATGTTGTAATAAATCTTATATTTAGAAAATTACCAAAAAAATAGTAAAACTTAAAATCATTAAATAAACCATAATGCAGTACAACAGTTGGATAGAAGTATTTTTTACTTAAGGGCATTTTGCAAATTATACAATTTCTTTTACTGAATTTCATTGTCTACCCTAAGTTATATACAGGAATTTCTTTTCCCATGAATTTCATGGTCTGTGAATTATATGTCGCCATGGATTATATGAAAAAAAATGTAATAAATACCAAGTAGGGATTGAAACCAGACTCAATGATAATATAAAAAAATATTATTCCAAGACATTAATTTTTTTTTTTTTTTTTTTTTTGCTTCAGCAGGGAATAATTTACAGTATAGACCATGACTGTAGACTTACTTATACACTTTTTGCCAAAGAAAAAACGAAGCAATAAGAAGGAATCATCCAATCACGATGAAAATTGGTGTGTGCAATGTACATAAATAGGAAAGGAAGTTATTGCAATTGCAGAGCAGTTGGGCCATTTATATGGATAGAACAGCTACAGGAGGGGAATAAGTCGATACATTGAAGTGCCACCTCTGGCTCAGATACAAGCAGTTACCCAGCGTGGCATAGACACATACAGTCACTGATACTGTCATGAGATACAGCATGCCAGATGGTATCCAAATTGCGGGCCAGTTTGCCAACATTCTGGGATGTACGTAGGTGGCGTCCCATCATGCACCAAACATGTTTGATTGGGCTAGCCATGGAATGGTGTTGACATTACGGAAACAAGCGTGGGAGAGCCGTGTCATGTGTGGCCAGACATTATCCTATTGAAATATTGCTTGGTAATGCTGCGACACAAATACCACTGAGCCATGTGGGTGGTACAGAGGACTACCAAGGGTATCCAGCTATCATAGGAAATGGCTCTCCAGACAGTCACACCCGGTATGAGAGCCATGTGCCACTCCACAGTAAAAATAGTATTCATGCACTGGCCGGCTCATCTCCCGACACGTAAGGCCTGGTCATCAGTGTGAAATGCAAACCGTGATTACTCACTGAAGACAACACAACAACACTGGACACTATCCAATGTTGATCGAGCCTGACATCACTACAATCAGTGCCGGCAATGGTTGCTGATCAGTGGTAGGTGGCAGAGTGGCCTCCTTGAATGTAGTCCCCATGCCGCAAGTCATCTTCAGTGGCACAGATGACCACTTCCATACCTGTAGATGATGCAACATGACTACGGATGGTTGAGAGTGACGAATTTGGGTCTGTTCATGTGACTCTCACAATCACTTGATCCTCACATTCTGTCATTGCCCTTGGTCATCCACTGCCCGCATGCTGCTGGGTTGGGCTCTCCTCAACAAACTGTCCTTTCTCAAACTCACTCAACTGCTAATATTGTGCACAGATCCAATGTCGAGGCATCCTCACAGTCCATTTAGTTTAATGCAACTGTAATCCACTGTCACAATTGTTTCTGCATGCAAGCTTTGCTTGATATACCCTGCTCAATATGCGGTTCCCATACTCTGTGGTTGGCCCCTATTTCATCATTGGTCATTATTTTTTAATCATTTGCATATTCATACAGTCCTGAGGTACTTGCATGCAGAGTTTCATCAGGATTGAATGACTTTCTTGGGGTGTTTCATTTTTGTGGGCAAAGAATGTATACGAAACTGACTAGCAGAAAACTCAAAAACTAGACTGGCGGAACATAAATCAGTGATAAAAAAAAGTCCAATAGAACAGGATTGGAGAAACATGTAAGAGACAGTGGAAATGTAATGAACTGGGAATTTCTTAAATTTGTCAGCCATCAATCGCAATTTGTAAAAAGTAACTTAAGAAAAAGAACTGGAAATAGAAACAAAAGAATCCATCGTCAAAGACCACTCAGGTTGGACACTGTCATATCAATTTGGAACCAAATCATTTTTTCATTATAACCACACAGAAGCAGATAATGAAAACTTAACTGTGAACATCACAGACTGTTAACCTTAACTGCCACAAAAGTATACAACAAAGAAAACATAATAAAATCGTATCCCCTTGAAAATTTATCTAAATTAAATTGTGGAATAACTTTTTTTTTACGGGTCTTTTAGAGGTTATTTTTAATGAAAGTTGGTTGTCAAATTTTCGAACTAAAGCCTAGTTCGTCATCAGGACTATGTCACTGGAGTAGTTGCTGCCACTCAATTGGAAGAGACCATCCGCAATTAACGTTAATTGTGGTACTACTTCTTCTTGCTATTTCGATCCCTTCTTCTAGTTTTCTCTTTACTAAGTTTGACTGGTGGGCGATTATTTTCACTGAGTCCCAATTTATGGAGTGTCCACTTGCTTGTACATGTCTGTCTAGCCCTGTTTGCGGATGGTCTCTTCCAATTGAGTGGCAGCAACTACTCCAGTGACATAGTCCTGATGACGAACTAGGCTTTAGTTCGAAAATTTGACAACCAACTTTCATTAAAAATAACCTCTAAAAGACCCGTAAAAAAAGTTATTCCACAATCACTATGAATAAAGGTGCCATAAATGCATTTACAACTAAATTAAATTTACAAAAAAAGCATAGCAAAATTCATATTAAAGTTTCTTGTAACCATTAATGTTTGAAACAGTACAGTGGCCATAGAATCCCTCATTATTAAAAATAAATGGCCACTTTAAAATTCTCTGCATATTTGCATAGTGTAATAAAAACAACTGAACCATTGTAAAGAGCTAGAAATGTTTCCTACCTGTCAGTCAGTGGAGTAATCACCAGACGAGGTGAATTTCCAAGATATTCATATCCATACCAAAAACTTGCAGTAGTCTGTGAAATTAAACAGTCCTCATTATCTCTGTCCCAGTAATATCGTAGATGGCAAATCCATTCATATGCCGAAGCATCATTGCAACCTACCTTAACTAATCCTTCAATGACATCTCTTGCATGTACTTCAATTGTAACTAAAGCCATAATTTTTTTGCGAAACATTGAACTCAGGTTGCCTCTTATTATATCAGAAAGACGACTGATAAAATGCACCTAATAAAATAAAATTAAAAAAAAAAAGATAATTACTCAAAGCATGGATGAAAAGAAAATTAATTAAAACTGTTAAGTAAGGAAAAATAATCCTGTGGCACAACATAAACTTAATATGTTTGCCTTTTACTTAAGAACATTCATAATATTAGAAAATAATCAGAGATGTTGCCAATCATCTTGCAAACTTCCATACATAGGACAAATGGGAAGGCAACTGAAAACCAGTGGCATAAGTAGCACAACATGCCCCCACAGAAACATTTACTTCAGCACAATAGTTTTTTCACCATTTTGAAGACAAACAAGGGAGAATGTGGTTGGTGTGTGTGTGTGTGTGTGTGTGTGTGTGTGTGAGAGAGAGAGAGAGAGAGAGAGAGAGAGAGAGAGAGAGAGAGAGAGAGAGAGAGAGAGAGAGAGAGAGAGAGAGAGAGAGAGAGAGAGAGAGAGAGAGAGAGAGAGAGAGAGAGAGAGAGAGAGAGAGAGAGAGAGAGAGAGAGAGAGAGAGAGAGAGAGAGAGAGAGAGAGAGAGAGAGAGAGAGAGAGAGAGAGAGAGAGAGAGAGAGAGAGAGAGAGAGAGAGAGAGAGAGAGAGAGAGAGAGAGAGAGAGAGAGAGAGAGAGAGAGAGAGAGAGAGAGAGAGAGAGAGAGAGAGAGAGAGAGAGTGTGTGTTTTTGAATTAACTGGAGATTAACAGCACTTTTTTTAAAATGGAAAATAAAGGGAGGATTGGAAATCATACATGAGACCCACCAAACAACAATAAAGCTGAACATTTTAGCCAGGTGAAAAATCAGGACATGCGATGAGAAAATGTAAATATAACACAGCATGAGCAAGATAGAATTGTTCACTCTAATTTATTCATGTAAATTTTTAGAGCACACCACTGATTCACAATATAAAATTACCAAATTTAAAATAAAATTACTTTATAAGACATTGCTTCAAACACAGCTTCATATATATATATATATATAATATACACAGTATATATTGCTAAAACATCAGCTCAATTTTCCTCTTATGTTACTTTCTTCTAAGCAAGTTCCATGACTATATCTTGACTACCCGGCAGCTGCACAGCAATTTTTTGCTTAGTATTTCTTTTTGATGATATCATTCCCTTCCCATTTCTTCATCACTTTTCTTCTTTTTTCCCCTTTTATTTCCTCACATGGCAATTTATCCATCATGCTGAAAGAACTTTCAACCTGACGACCACAAATGCATGATATCAAACATTTCACCACTTTAGAAAAATAGTGTAACTTTCAGAGTACGAATACTTGTGAATAAATACCATGCAACAATTCTAATAAATTTTCAAATTTCGTCACTTCCGTTTTTGGAAAATGTCCCCTGCCTTATCAAGCTTAAGCGCAAACATCTGTTAGGGGAAGTAACATTTAACAACACAAGGTAGATAGAACATTGCAAGAAGAAAAAAATTACAACTACGGGAAAAATCTTCGCTTCGACTGACTTCCATTTTTGGAAACATTTTTTCTTCCATTTTTAAACTGAAATGAAGTATTTGTGGGATTAAAAGGTATTTAAGAACAATACTAGGCAGGAGGAACATTGTGAAAAAAAATACAACTACAGGAGAAATCTTTGCTCCATCTAACTTCCGTTTTCAAAAGTTTTGAAAGACAGAATTCCATCCTCAAATGGAAAACGATTCCCCCTCTCCCACCCCCCAACCCCAAATTTCTGTTCAGTTGCACACATCTTGAGAATGCCCAAAATGTTAACGGAAATGACAGACTTTTCTAATCCACAGAAGAATCTCATACCTGAAGACTACAGGGAAATTTTCGTGCCGTCCTAACTTCCATTTTTGGAAATCGTTGCTTACAGTTTCAATCTGAAATACAAACATTTATGCAATAAAATGATATTTAACAATATTGGACACAGGCAACATCATGCGAAAAAAGAAATTGCAATCACGGGAAAAGTCTTCACTTCGTTTAAATTCTGTTTTTGAAAGCTTTGAAAGACAGAAAATTTTTCCCCAAAAAAATTTCTCTTCAGTTCTGCATCTATCTTGAGGATGACCCAAATGATGACATAAAAAAAAAAAAAAAAAAAAGCGGAATTCTACGAATTCAGGGAAGAATTGCATGTATATGGAATGTGGAAATAAAAAAGATAGGAGGAGCCATAATAAACTACCAGCAAGGATGGGTAGCATAGCATGACTAGAAAACCCTACTTCAGCAATGCAATAGGTTTTAGCTCCAAAACTCAATTTTAGGTAAATAATTCACTTTTATGAAATATTGTTTAAAATATTCAAAAGTTTAAATTCCAGAGGTAGCCATGCATATTCTTATTGCAAAGATGGTAATCTGCAACATCAGCTGGTATCAGCTTCCTTTACTCCAAAAGGTTTAAACTTAGATTCTAGGACTTCATAAATGATAAAACAAATGCTTATGCTAAAGAACAGAAAAAACTAAATCACACTTTTGCACGACCCATTTGAAAATAAGAAGAAGTGTTCTAAAAAAAAAAAAAAAAAAAAAAGCATTCCATTGTGCCCATGACCTAAACATTCACATAATCAGGGGCGACTTTATTTTTGTGGTGCCTGTTGCGACAATACTTGTTGGAGCCCCCTCCTCCCACCAACAAGCTTTTTTGTAGCTACTAGATTGCATGGTTTTTTAGCTACGTGTGAAATATATATAATACAAATTAATACAGTGAAGTCTCGATAATCCGAGTCCAGGTAAACCGTGTTCCGCTCAATCTGAGGTCATTCGCAATGAAACATGAAAAAAAGTATGCATCATAAAAAAAAAATATAATAAAAAATTCCAAGTGATTTACACGTCAAAATGTTTGAAACAGAGTCGAGAAACGCCCTTTTCAGGTAATTTAGAAGCCAATGCCAGGAACTGTTAAAAGATAGCCAAGAGACAAAACGTGCAACTCTGTCAGTGTGAAACCCAGGAAAACCGTTGAAGTTGAAGACCATTCGAGAAAAGAAAAATAGAATAAATTTTGTGCCAACTGGGAAGTCAAAAAAGGGGAGAAGAGGCCCCTAAACGGAAGCTTCCTGCAATGAGCACGAAGAAATTACTGATGAAGCAATTATTCACATAGTTACTAATTAAAAGGATTCAGAATCGGATCAAGAAGGAACTGACTGTGCACAAGAAAATAAAATTTATCATGCAAAAGGTATGGTGGCGCTAGAGACTTTCCTTAGATACGTAGAGCAGCAACCAGAATCATTGCCAGCTTATGTTATTTTTCTAAAATGATGGAGAGATAGCGCTGCGAAAAAAGATACTCCACGAAAAGCAGAAGACATTAGGTGATTTTTTTTTTTTTTTTTGGCGTTAATTTGACCTAAGTCATAGTCTTTGCTTAATTCATTTTTGCTAACATTAAAAATCGTTTCTACGAGGTTTAGGCTCATATTTAACTACCTTTGTTCAGAATTGTGCTCGTGTTTTGAAATTCCGCTTAATCCGAGTTTTCAGTAATCCGAGTTGGTTCTGGTCCTAATCACCTGGGATTATTTAGACTCTACTGTAGCTGCATGTTGATTCCAAGATCATTGCCAAAAACAACCCTCCTTTTTGTGCTTAATTATAAAAATACTCTATTGTGATTATTTGGATTGCTTCAATGGCAGCAATACCTTCCCTTCCATTGCCTGCAATTATCATTGCTCATTGTCTTGAATTACAATACTCACAGGACATTTTTTCCTTTTCTCATGCACTCTACCACTTCACATACACAAGTTCAGTTTGGCACCCCCCTGAACTTGGCACCCAATGAGGCAGTACCTCTTGTACCACTCTAAAACCGGCTCTGCTCATAATGTTCTGGGAGTCAGACACTTATGGAGAATTCATATGAAACAAAGATCTGTGGGGCACTCAAATGAAAAGGAAACAAGTCAGAAATAAAGATGAACTTTATTTACGTAAACAAATTTGCATATGAACTGAAATATCTGTACTAATAAGAAATTAACAATACTTCCAGTTAATGAATGATCTTAGCCATTTTTTTAAAGCTAACAAATTTAGCTTTGAAAGTCACAGCTGTTATATGAGGATTTCACAGAATTGATGAGTTTTCAAAAACTAATAAATGGTTGTGTTGCTCCTACTCTGAAGTATCCCAGTGAACACCCTGGCTACAGCAGAAAAGACACAGAAGTTATTGTTTGCCGGGGAAGAGATATAGAATATATTACTTACAGTGTGTTTTATAGAAAGATTTGCTCTATACTCATGGAGCAGATTATTATGACCACCTATCTCCATGAGTGGATACATCCCACAGCATACAGCAATAACATCATGAACCAGTGCAGAATGTGTATAGATAGCACAGGCAAGATGAGCGAGTTTTGCCAATAAAAATAACTAAGAAAGCCTGTGCAGTGAGGAAAAGGAAGAACTTGCAGAATTTGAATGGAGAGTGATTATTGGCATGAGGAAAGCAGGGAAGAGCATCTCAGCAACTGCAGCCTTTTAGCTGTCCAAGGGCTGCCACAGTGAAGGTGTGGAAGAAATGGCCCAAAGAGGGACACACATCCAACCAATGTGTTGAATAAGGGAGACAACCACTGGTTGGAAGTTGAGGTGAATGCTGCTGAACACATACTATCCAGGATAACAGAGTTCACAATCCTTCAGTCAATGACAAACTATAACTAGGGAGCACAGAGAAACATTTCTGAGCATACACTTTAGCTGACACTCTGGCAGTTGGGCATAAGGAGTCAGCAGTCTGTTCATGTGCCTGTGCTGACAGACCATCATCAACAGCTTTGTCTGCCCTTGACATCGGAGCAACATAACTGGACACTGGAATAGAGTAACCTTGTCCAATGAATCCACATTCCAGCCTTATCTGATGATGGATGGGTCCACATTCAGCTCTGCACTGGTGAACACCTGAAATCAAACTATGTGGTTGCACAGAAATTGCCCAGCAGTGGCAACATAGTGGTATAGAGATTGTTCTTGTGAAACCCACTGGATACCTCCATCCTTATTTGACACACCCTCACCTCCAGATCCATTGCTTTGGATCCAGTGCTGCCCTACAACATAACTGTGAATTCAGATGGCATTGAACTCTTACAGCAAGACAACAAACATCCTGTGTCACAAAGCCCACATTGCGCAGGAATGGTCTGAGGATCATGCCGAAGCATTTTGTGTGTTTCCCTTAGCACAAAATTCTCCTGACTTGAATCCTATCAAACATTCATGGGATGCAGTTAGAAACGCCATTCACCAGTCATGCCAGTACATCACTCCATTAGAAAACTACAGGACATCAATCTGCCACCCGACCCCCATCTGCACAGTATACATGGCTCACAAGTGTATATATAATGTGAAGCAGAATGTTGTTGGTAGAGTAGAGACAAATACTGAGATGGTTTAGTCATGTTGAAAGAATGAGGTGCTGACTAAGAGAATACCATACATGATTTACATCCTAAACTGGCAAGTGAGTCATACTTCATTTGGTCCAATTTCTTTAGCACTGAGATCTGCAACTGTCACAAAAGGTGAAATAATAATTCTGCCAATTTCAAAATCCTAGATTTTTTAATTATTCAAAACTTCCTTGAATAAGAATGGTACCCTGCAATGGAACATTCAAATGATCTACAAATGAATGTTTTAATGTATAAAACACTTGATTCTCAAGAAAGAGAAAAAAAAAAAGAGGGGGAGATGGTTAATATTTAACCACAGGATATTTAAAAATCGACTTCAGAATCCATTGTACATAGTTGGGTTCTAAGATGCCTTAATTAGGTAGCCATCTAGATGGATGCAAATCGATCACGATAAGCCTTTATATGCAAGATTCTTTATTGAACAGAAAAAGGGATTCAAGCAGAAAGATTGTTTAATCCAAAATTATATCTTACATTTGAATAGGTATTATAAAAGAAATGGAAGCATTAACACTGTTTGTTATCACATCACATATGGCTTACCCAGATCTGCACGTTTTCTCATGAACCATTATAGACAGAACACATGAATCTAGTTTTCCATTAGATGTACATTGCCTGCCATCTCTAAGATGCAGGAACTGTATCTCTCAGTCCAGAAACTAACAGGTATGCCTGCTAACTCTTGGAATGGAAATTGGAACAGGTTATACAAAAATGCATTGCCTGCTATATCTTGGTATGGAAACCAAAGCAGGTTATACAAAAATGTATTCAGTATGCAATGCATTAGAGAGTGCATACAATGCTTTCTACCTGAAAAAAAAAGTAAAGAACTTTTTTCCCAATTTGCATTGCACCATGAATACATAAGAACACCTTCTTGTATGAGCAAAAGTGAGTACCTAAATTGCCTGTTTGGCATCAGACAGAAAAATACTAATCTAAAATATAACCAGGAGGACTTGATTTTACAGTTTAATCAAATGTAAAAAAATAAATGAGTCATTTCACTGAAAAAATCATTAATAGTTAATATTAATGGTTATTTACTTTGAAGGAAATATAATGCTGTTCACAGGAGCTCCATCCAGAGTTAACAAAATAAATTACTTTCCAGTTGCAAATGGATACCACTTAACATATGATACAAAACTAAAAATCAGTTGCATTACCTGCTTTCTTTTAAGTTTCTTTAGGGGTCGCTTTTCACCCCTTTCCTTAACAAGACGTAGGGCTTTTGTGCAATCGGCAGTCCACAATATTTGACGTGTAGTAAGGCAGAGTTGACCTGGCCAGTCCCTTAGCCACCTATTCTGCCTTTTTTCACAGTCAGGCCCAGTGAGATTTTTCTTCAAAGCAACAAAACAATCTAACAAGCGTGATCGAAGTGTTTCTTGCATCGCTCGTTCAACATCTGACAGCCAGGATTCCACCGGACCCTCCAACGCAACAGGCTCTGTGAACTCTACATATTCTCCATCTTCTGAATGCATTCCTTTTGCTGATAAGAACTGACTAACTTCAGTCTGAAACACATGTAACATTTAAAAATGAAAGAAACAAGTTAATGCAAATTATCTATCTTTTGTTTACAATAAAGAAGGGATAACATGAATATTTTGGCTCTTTTATAAGCCCAAATATCAAATATAAAAATTCTGCAAAAATATTTCTTAATAGTCTTTCGTATGAGAAATAAATAACCCACCTGAATCTGACTGTATTTGACTACACATATATTAACACACCAAGTGATCCTATAGGCTGTAATAACTACACCTTTTTGTATTAACTTATAATAATTAAAAACACTTAAAACCATAAAAACATTTTATTATTCTTAACAGTAATATGTAATTACAATACTTTTTAAATTACTTACCCAAGACAATAATGTAGCTAACCATGTGGCCATGTTGAGGCACAAATTCTTACACTTATAAGTCAGAAATTTTAAAAAATTATCAGCTATTTATGCAAAAATAAAATTCTAATATTTAAAATTACAAGTTTTTAAAAAATAATACAGCCTTAACTTTCATTGGAACCTTAATTTTCACTGAGGTCTTTCATTCCTGTCTTGGAACATTTTCGGAGCTGATTACTCCCACATTTAGATTAGATACACCCATATTGATACTAGAATGGAATGGTGGAGTTGATCTCATTTTCTTTGTGGGTGTGGCCAAAATCTCTACTGTGCAAAACACAAATATGCAATAACACACTTCACTTCTAAAATGCTCTTATGCAGCCTCTTGTAGCTGAAAACCCAAGAACACCATTTTTTGAAACTTTTTATGATCCTGCTTTAAGTTCTCCAGGGTTGTGCTGACATAGTAGGATCGTGATTATTACAGACAGCTGTTTTATATTTTTCTACGAGTACAGATTCAGAAATTCTCAATTCTTTTTCATTCCTATGTGAATTTTATCAAACTTTGGATATTCATTATTTTCAATACAATATATGCATACTGCATATACATATACACTGCTGGACAATTGCTAAGGACATATCATAAACTGCTATATAGCGCATAAAAAAGTAAGTGCGGTTGGATTCCAAGTGAAATAAAATAATGTCAGAATGCCAGGACATTACAAGAAAGACAATTTATTGTGCTCTGAAATCCAGAAGGCTTTGGAACGTGTTCAAGGGACAAACAGGCCATTTTGTGCAGAATACATAAACGTGAAAAATGCAATTACCGTCCGCAGGCGTTCTCCGGCATAAGATGTCAATACGGGATATGGCCACCATGGAGGGCGATGCAAGATTCCACACGTCGTGTCATGCTTTGCACAACATTATCAAGCAGCTGTTGGGGTAATTTATCCCATTCCTCTGTCAGTGCACGGATGAGGGTGTCCTTGTTTATTGGAGGGCATTGGCGACCAGCAAGACTCCTCCCCAAAGCATCCCACACATTTTCAATGGGATTCAGATCTGGAAAACGTGCTGGCCATACGAGGCGTTGAATATCCTCGCTCTCAAGACACTCCTGGACAGCGACTGTTCGATGACATGTTGCGTTGTCGTCCATGAAAATGAATCTATCACCGACAGCACCACGGAACATGCGAATATGAGGTAGCAGAACATCATTAATGTATCGTTGGCCAGTCATAGTCCCAGTTGGAAGCACATAGAGGGACGTACGGCCATTGATCATGATGTCAGCCCATACCATGACACTACATTTTGGATATTGGTCCCTTTCCTGTATGTTTGCTGGACAATATGCAGTACCACTATCACGCCAGATCAGTTGTCGTCGACAATCAGACGATAGACTGTATCTACTCTCATCTGAGAAGAGGACAGCAGACCAGTCGTTATCAGTCCAATTGCGATGTTGATGGCACCATTGCAAACGGGCGGTACGGTGACGTCTGGACAATGGGATGCACACAACAGGATGGCGGGCGTATAGTCCTCTTTCATGCAAACGTCTGGCAACAGTTTTTCGGGAGATCCGCTTGCCAGTAGCAGCCATAAACTGATTTGCTACTTCACTAGCTGTGCTGCGCCGGTGTCTTTTTGTTGATAGCACTATGTACCGATCTTCTGCAGGTGTCGTACTGCGAACACGACCTCCCCCGTGACGTTTGCTACACTCTCCATTTGTTTGAAATGATTTCCCAAGCCTTGAAACAACACTGTGGCTGACGTCGAACTCCCTGGCAACATCTGTTATTTTTCGCCCTTCTGCAATCTTGCCAATAATACGGCCACGTGTAAAATCATCTAGGTGATGTCGGGAAGACATACTGAAAATTGCAAGTTCGTCAATTGATTCTTTCCCTTTCAACTTTGCGTTTGAACAACAATGGTCAATACGCGTCAAATCCTTTATATCTCTTATCAGCGTTATGATGTCACGAACAAGTTCGGCAATCCAAAATTTGCATACACACAACACATCTTACTGTATCCCGCACTTATGCTAATTTTCACATTTTCCTGCCTTCCATTTTATGGTTGCTATCGTTGCTATTGTCATCCGTCCTTAGCAATTGTCCGGCAGTGTATGTACACGATTGTATTAGAATAATGTCTTAAAAGAAAAGTGTTTGATCAATGCATCCTTCCAGTGCTTACATATGGTGCAGAGACGTGGACCTTAACTAAAAGAGACATACAAAGGCTGCAGACAACTCAAAGTAGCATGGAGAGGTGCATGCTTGGTGTAACCAGGAGAGATAAGAAGAGGAACTCGTGGATCCGAAAAATGACAAGAGTGGAAGATATCATGATCAGAGTTAAATCCCTGAAATGGCAATGGGCTGGGCATACTGCCAGAAGGACAGACCATCGATGGACAGCGAAAATTTTAGACTGGATTCCAAGGGACAGAAAAAGACCCAGAAGAAGACCACATGGGAGATGGGTGGATGAAATTCGAAAGTATGCGGGAGTGACATGGAGGAGACTGGCACAAGACAGACCGTTGTGGAAGAAACTTGGGGAGACCTTCGTCCAGCAGTGGATTGATAATGGTTGATAATGATGATGATGATGATTAGAATAATATGACCACCTCAGAAGCACAATGTACCCACCCAGGCACATCACAGAGTGCATGTGGCAAGGTCGACCACATGGAGATATAAGCAGCTGGACAGGACAGATGTGCCATAGTGTGTTATGTGAGAACAATGGGCAGAGGTAGTGATTTGATGGACATTCAAAAAGGTATGATCATCAGCTACCATGCCAAGGCTGGAAGCATTTCAGAAACAGCAGACTTTGTGGGATGTTTGCGAGGTGCTGTAGTATGGGTGCACCAAGAATGGACCACTGGCACACAGAGTACCTCATGATGTCATAACTGTGGAGCCCCAAAGGCCATCGACCGCAGAGAAGAATGTCGCCTCCGTCGACTGGTAAAGGGCAATCAATGCGTAACAGTACAGCAATTGACCACACAAATGAACGCTAGGGCACCCAGGCACGTGCCCCCGATAACAGTAGAGCAAACTCTGTTATGCAAGGGTCTCCAGATTCTACGCTGCATCAAGGTGCCCATGTTAACCCAGGATTATCGGCAACAATGCCTGCAGTTCACATGGGACTACTGTCATTGGACAGTGGAAGAGTGTGAAAAGGTTGTCTTCTCCGACAAATCAAGGTTTCTACTCCACAGAAGTGACGGATGGTGGCGGATGCAGCGTCAGACACATTAGAGCCAACACCCAGACATGCTTATCGGTCAAGTACAGGCCGGCAGTGGCAGTGTGCATGTCTGGGGGATGTTTACCTGGTAAGACCTGGGACTTCTGGTACCACTGGATCAGTCCCTGAATGCCAATGGCTACCTGTCCATCCTTGCTGACCATATGCATCCCTTCATGTTCGATGTTAACCCTGGTGGTGATGGTGTCTACCAACAGGACAATGTGCCGTGCCACATCACTAAGGGGTTGTGTGACTGGTTCCGGGAACATGATAGCGATGTCTTCCTTCTCCCTTGGCTGGCGAAATCGCCCAACCTTATTTCCATAGAGCACTTGTGGGACTATTTGGATTAACAAGTTTGATGTGCTAACTCACAACCTTGTCATCTCTAGGACCTCCGTGCTCTGCTGCAGTTGGAATGGGCTTATGTGCGTCGGGCAACCTTTCAGGGTTTCTTTGCGTCTATGTCACGCCATCTCGCCGCTGTCATCCAGGTTAAGGGTGGTTATTCCCATTGTTAGGTAAGTGGTCATATTATTCTGATATGACTGTGTGTGTGTATATGTATATCATATATCCATAAATGTCATTTAGCAGCTGTATGCACCAGCAGTCATACGCTGATGAATTGTTGATGCTGGTGTTATTGGAAAAATGAACAGTTAACCATTTATAAGGTTAGCTGTTCATCTTCCCAATTACATGGTCTACTTCAGTCCAAGTGCATTGGGCACAACTGAGCATCAGCTCCAGCTTTAGAAATACCATGTTGATGACATGGTTACATCTTAAACCAAATGAAGCATCCAAAGCATATGCCTAAATAAAATATCTAAGCACTTTGTATTTCAAAAAAAAAAAAAAAAAAATGACCCACATGGAACTAATTTTATTCAAATATTTAGAAACTATGAACAGTACAAATTTTTCAACATTTAGCAAGAAAGAAAACAAGAGGTTTGACTATAGAATGATAGTATGTGAGAAGATTACAATGTCAGATATTACTGCAGTTAGTATATCATATATTTCAAAACAACATTTTTTCCATACAAGAACATCAACATATTCAATGAAATTATGGTGAAAGGTTACAGATTTATGAACAAACTATTTCACTTGCATTATCAGAAACATGTTGTGAGGACTTAGCTTTAAGTGGTGCTAAAAAGATACTGATTCTACATGAAGAACGTGTAATAGCTTTACGGGGTTTTTTTATACAGAATCAATATCTACATGGAAAATCCTTCATGGGTCTTCATTATCCACTAAAAACATTACAAATGAATATTTATAATGCTATTATAATAAAGAAAGGGAAATTAGTGGGTCAACAACTAAATTTGGATGTTAAACAGATATTTGTTTTTAGTGTATTCCATGTAGCCAATGACAATAATGTGCTGCATCATATCTTTCTGTGTGGACGATATGACCATAAATAAAGGAACAAAGAACAATAATACAATCCTCTCAGTAGTTTCCATTAGCACTGCTACTGTTCTTATTACATGGGATATATATATATATATATACATGGCTCAGAATACAAACACTCTTAGGTAAAGAGTGACTGTGACCTTCAGTAACAACTTGACAGTTAGAAAAGTAAACTGGTCACTTTGGCATGTGTCCACAATGGCCTCAAACTATGCACTAAATTTAAATGCAGTAGACCATTAGTTAAATGTTATCATGAGAAACAACTGCTTACTTTATGGGAAGTCAATATTTTTAGGTGCTAACTTTCTACTCTTGTTCTTGCACTCACAGGGCAGCAGCAGGTAAGAAGAGAATCAAATTGAATCACCTTTGGAAAGAATTTAAAATCATAATACTAAAAATCAATATGTGCATTCAGTTAACCTTTGAAACAGTGAGTGGCTAATGAATTTTGGAGATGCAGTACTCATAGACTGGATAAAGACATGTACTCAAGACACTGTTAAAATTCCCAAAGAACTTATCATCGGACACTATTATCAAGACAACACTTGGTGGCTGAGCAAGTTTCAAAATTCTCAAATCTGCTTACTTCTTAACTCAGTAATGAGAATTTCTATCAAATTAACAAAGGAGTACTGAACATTTTAGAAGAAAATCAGAATTATTTTAATGTGGTTCCACTTGATTACAAGACTGAGAGAACAAAGCACTAATACCATATACAGGGCTTGAAAAATACCATGCACGAGATGCCCGAGGCATGTAAATTATTGGCCTGGGCAAGTAAAAATGAAATCTAGTTGCCCAGTCGGGCAACTAGATTTAAAGAAAAAAAAAGAAGTTTGGAATGGAGAATTTTCTGCTCTAGAAAAAAGACGGTCGTCGCGTGTTTTTCATTTTACTGCAGTTGTATTATTGTTACTGAATAAATGCCAAGGCCAGGAGAATAGCGCTTCTTTAATTATATTATGCTCTACATCCAGAAATTGGGGCCATACATAGTTTTGCTCTGGCAGATGTTTACAATTAACAACGGGATGCATGCCTCAGACAAAACTAGCCTCCGGTGTTTAGTGACAAAATGCATAAAGTGCCATGAGACAGGAGGACGCAGACTGATGGGCAAAAAAGCTGTGCTTTATGGGGAGGGAGTGACAATGGAATATTTATTGTACAGCCCCGGGTGGGGTTGGGTCTCTGACATAACTTGGTCAATTGAGGGGAAGCTTCCGCCGGCGTGCGCTCCCACACACATGAACTGACAGCGGAACTACTGAAACAAAAGCTAAGTTTCGTTTAAGAATAAGCCTGCACAATGCGTTCCACTTAACTGGGAGAAGAGCGAAAATTACAAATGGCGATAACTTAGTTTATCTGAGAGAACAGTATTCGCGTTAGTTGCAGTTCATCTTAGCTGTGGATATAAGTTGTATTTAGTAATACAGACATACCATGTTTTTTTGGAAAATAAAATCCAGCAATGAGAGTATATCTCATAGTAAGCAATTATGTGAAATTCCTGATCTGTCAGCAGTAGTTACAAAATCGTCTTCCACACTGTTGAGTGACGTAATTTCAGAATCGGAGTCTACATCGTTGGCAAATCTGAAACTTATGCAAGCGGACTATGATAAAGCGTACAAAAGAAAAAAAAAAAGCTGTTGCATAATTGAAGAATCTTGGATAAAAACATTTAATTGGCTAAAGTCAAATGACAAGACTATTATGTTGTGCACTGTTTGCAAAAACCATCCTAAAATTGCTGATATCACCAGTAATTTTTTCAAGCAATGTGGGGTGTCAGGTGATAATATAGTTTAATAACTAAGTGCACACAACAGTAGTCGAAAACATAAGATTTGCCTTTGTTTCTAAACAATTCTTGGGATATTTTATGAGGCAAAATTACTTTTGTTTGCACAAGAGAAAACAGTAAATAATTTTTACATTCAAAATTGTTGTTAAAAACTACTTAAACTGCCATACAGTTAACTATGATTATTTAATTTTTTTGTAATATCCAGGACATATATAAAAAATTCTTGAACATGGCATCATCACTAAATTCTCAAATGCCATCGATTACCTTCCTTAAAACTTGCATTTTGAATACAGACACTTTAAAATGGTGATGCAAAAGATGTATAAAAAGTTTATCATAATTTTTAACTTTAAAAAAAATGAGGCTTCTGTTTTGTTATCTTAAAAGATAAATTTTTCTGGGTATGTAGATTTTACTTCTGGGCAAGTAAATATTTTCTGCACATGCCAAGCTGGGCACGTAACTTTTCAGATATTTTTCAAGCCCTGCATAAGGATGCCACTGCATTAGCTAAAATTAAAGTAGCATCATCAATACATCATTAAAAAAATCTCAATGCCAAAAGAAGGTTGCATAAGAGTACTTGATTAGCCTAAAAATTCAGCAACTAATATTATCACTTGTTTTAGCTTCTGTGCATGTAGACATTATTTTTATATTAAAACACAAATAACTCTCTACAAACTAATCTTCATTATTGGTAACTAACCTGAAGACTCTCCGTTTTGAATTATATATACTGAAAACTATATTTAGGCACAGACAGTTATATGTTGCCTTTTCACGAGTTAGGTGATCAGCCAAAATAACTAGATCAGATGAATTAAAGTAAAGATATTTGAAAAATAATATCAAATAAGCACTAACGAAGAGAAATATTGCACGATATTTTTTTTTTTTTTCTGTTTTAGCTGCCCCATAAAACAGGGCACAATTTCACTATTAGAATTTTTGGACAGTTAACAAAAGCAAAGAGCTCGGTAGTGAAGTTTTTGCATGATTCCATCCATTCATTTTACCAAGTAAGCATATCACTTTTTTTTTAATTATCTTATTTCACCTTTCTTTATACAAACCAAAGTTCAAGAGGAAACTTTTAAAAATGAATCAGAAATAAATAAGTACTCTCTCTCCCCCTCTCACAAAAAGAAAAAAAATCACTTCTTCCAACATGGCAAAGATAAGCTTAAGTACTGTTATTTGTTGAAAATTCAACAGCAGGAAAAACATGTGTGATTGGACTGAAACTCACAGGATGGGTAGGTCACATAAGGTGGTGCGCATCATTACAACTGCAACACACGTGCAAATGATTTGCACCAGTCACACCCTAATAGCTGTCCCACAGGAGATATAAAAGCAGGATGCACAGGGCAAGTTGCAGAGTCGATTCATGGGAATTCTGGCAGTAAAGTAGTAGTAGTAACTGAGTATGCCCGTATGCCCCGCTGCAGCAGGCGAGACCCATACGTACAGCTGACATACTTTAAGCAAGGTCGATGTATTAGACTGCAAGAAGACGAACTTTCCTTCTGTGACATCACCACCAACATTGAATGAAACATGAGCACAGTGCTGCATATATGGCATCAGTGGGATGAGGAAGGTCTGATATACTGACGTAAGAGGTCTTGAGGCCAGTGACGGACAAACACATGGGAAGACCAGCATTTCTACCGTATGGCATTGGTGGACAGAACAGCCATGTCCCAAGGGTTAGCACAACAGTGGAGGTTTGTATTACATCAAATGTTGTCTGCACGCTCTGTCCTATGCTGTTTGTTTAAGAAAGACTTCATCACCAACTGTCCATTGCTTCAACGTCCCTTGACCTTACACCACAGATACCAGTGGCTGCAATGAGACCAAGAATGCAGACACTGGCATGATGAATGGAAGTGCATAGTTATTTCTGATGAGGCATGGTTCAACCTAATGACCCATGATGTAGACGTATCTTTGCACAGTGATACCATGGTGAACAGATGCTGGAGGCATGCATTATGCAGAGTTATGAGGGCCGGACACCAGGTATTCTGCTGTGGAGTGCTGTTGGGTTCCATTCATGTTCCTGCCTCCTTCACATTGTAGGAATCATGACCAGCCAACAATACATTGTGGAAGTTGTGGAGGCTAAAGTGCAGCCATATCCGTAGACAGTCCCCGGTGCCATCTTTCGATAGGACAATGCATGGAATATCTCACAACACCTGGATGGCCGACATGTGCCATGTCTTCCTTGGCTGGCTTATTCACCTGATTTGCCACCCATTTCACAAGTGTGGGATGCCCCGCTGCAGCCCTGATGGACCAGGTGTCAAGTAACCATATCCCACACTTGTAGGTGCAGTTTATGCTGCCAGTTACCCAAGATGAACTTTGGGTACAATCAAGACAGCATAGAATGACTTTCTACAGTGCAACATCCAGAACCTCTTCTAGTCTATGCCACACTGCGTACAAGCCATTATCACCAATCGTGGTGCTTACACAAGGTACAGAGTGTTGTGTATTCCATATCACTTACAGGTATATACTTCAAATTACTTGTGTCTTGTACCATAAGCACATAAGTAATGTACCTATCAATCTCACTTCAAGATCTCATGTTTTTCCTTGTGTTGCATTTTCAAAGCAGCTGAATCCTTTTTGACAAAAAACATGAGTCCTTTATAAAAAAAAAAAAAAAAAAGGTTCTCTGTTTGTGATAAAACTTTCTGCATGTTGTCTCCAGGTCTCTGTGTATGGCATAAAGAGGAAACTCATCGATACCTTTAAAATCTCATTATATAAAAACTTTACTCTAAAATCCTTAAAAATGCTGTAGTTCCTACAAAAATGAAATATGATACAGCAAAAACGAATTAGGGGAACATACAAACGAATTGATTTGAATTGGAAAAAAAAAAAAAAAAAAAAAGGGTGAGCCAATCGATGCCCCAAATTTATGTCTGTAGATGATGTCATTGTACTGAAAAAAGTTATTGTTGTAAATGTATTTCAGTAGTTCTATTATTTCACATGTCTCGATTTTTTGAAATGTTTGATTTTTGTATAATTTCTCTGCTATAAGGTCTATTGCTTCGATGACAGGAGTACTAGAAAATAAAGACTCAACATCAAGGCTGGCCATATGAACTGTATTATTTGTTCAAGTTAATGTTTTAATTTTTTTAATTAAATCAATTGAGCTTCTTGTATATTTATTCTGCATGAAAAATGGTGCTAACAATTTATATAGTTGTTTGCACCATTTTTCATGCAGGAAAAAAAAATAAGAAGCTCAGTTGATTTACTTCAAAAAATTAAAACATCAACAAATAATACAACAACAAATAATAAAAGACACAATATATAATACAACAATAATAATAACAACAGTAATATAATATAATACAACAATAATAATAACTTCAACAAATAATACAGTTCTTATGGCTAGCCTTGATGTTGAGTCTTTATTTCCTAGTACTCCTGTCATCGAAGCCATAGACCTTATAGTAGAGAAATAATACAAAAATCAAACATTTCAAAAAATCAAGATATATGAAATAATAGAACTACTGAAATGCATTTACAACAATAACTATTTTCAATAAGTTTTTCAGTTTTCAAGTTGGTGCACCGATGGGCTTACCGTTGTCTTCATTGTTTGCTGGAGTGATTTTACAACATCTAGAAGAAGATGTAATAGATAAATACAAAAGATCATTTTTTATTTTGTGGAAGATATGTTGATGATACAATAATCGTGTGGAAGTCCAGCTTGCAGGAACTTAAAGGTCGTAACGAAAAATTAAGCAATACATATCCCCCCATAAAGTTTGCAATGGAACTGGAATATGAAAATAAACTTCATTTTCTAGACATCACAGTTGAAAAGAGTAATCAACAATACAAATATTATGTGTATAGAAAACCCTCCTGTGTGCCAATGATTATACCAGCCAACTCAAATCATCCATAGGCTTATAAAGTGTCTGCAATAAGAGCATTGGTGAACAGAGCATTCACACATTCCAGTACTAAGGCATATAGAGAAGCAGAAATCAGATGGATAGTAGAAACAATCAAGAACTTTGAGTATAGTCCAGATATAGTAAAGAAATTAATATATCGGTAAAAACATCCTACACAAAGAAAAAGCATAAAGAAGAAATACTGTGGAAAGATACCATATATAAGACAAAATACAAAAGTAATAAAAAAAGAATGTAATAAGCAAAAACAAGATATTGGAATAACAATAACTGATTACAAAAGCATGATAATAAAGAATCAAGATAAAATTAAACTACTGGATAAAGCTGAAGTATACAGCATTCCTATAGACACCCCCAGAACAGATAAAAAATTAACATACATAGGAAGTACAGATAAAAATTACATACATAGGAAGTACAAAAAATAAATTGCAAAAACAACTCAATCAACATATCAGTAATTGGAACAAAAAAGAAGAAAAGACAGCACTAACACAATATTGCTTAAAAACTGCAGCTAAACCATTATTTGATGAAATAAATATAGTGTGTCAACAACCAACAGTAAATATGATCCGTTAGGCAGAAGCAATAGTAATAGAAAAACCCAAAAAGAACAACTGTAATATACATTCTGGTATCAACCTACTAGCACGTCCCTGAAAAATATTGATAAGAGAAGAACAGGAGGGTATGATAAATAGAAGGGGAAGGTTGCAGGCGAAAGTGCTGGGAGCTAAAAGTTGGCAGGAGCGATCGGTGCACAGAACCTCGATTTTTGAAACCGTGAAGTGGCAACAGACCTAAATAATGATGTCACGGATCTTGACGAAGATGAGGCTGTGGTTTAATTGAAAGTGGCAGAGTGAGTGTGATCACAAAGGGCGCAGCAGACATTGTCCCTGAATTACCGAAATGCATAGGAAAAGAATATTGGAAGAACATCATTCCTTATGTTTAGGTCACCGTGATTTGGCATTTCGGCAGGTTTTTTGTGTTATTTAGTATCTTTTTTCACTTTGTTTCTAAGGCAGTATTGTAATGTTTCAGCTGTGTTTTTACGTCGTATATGACAAGAGTTCGACCGTTTTCGTACTCGAGAATTTTAGTTTAAGTTGGTGCTTGCGTTGGTCATTTCATATTCTTTTTTGTCAAGTTTGGTGACATACTAGGTTGAGAATAGAATTTCAGTGTGGTGTATGCCTTGAGGGAATCCCGTCATATCGAAGACGTGGTTGGAGCAATGTAATCGCTCAATGAATGACGCTACGGTGAAAGGTATGTTCTCTCGATTCATTTCAATTGCCTATTTTTTTTTTTTTTTCAATTCAAATCAATTCGGTTGTATGTTCACCCAATTCGTTTTTGCTGTATCATGTTTCATTTTTGTAGGAACTTCAGCATTTTTAAGGATTTTAGAGTAAAGTTTTTATATATTGAGATTTTAAATTATCAATGAGTTTCCTCCTTATGCCTGGAGACAACATGCAGAAAGTTTTATCACAAACAGAGAACCTTTTTTTTTATATATATATACACGACTCATGTTTTTTTTGTCAAAAATGACATCTCAGCATGTTATTGGAAATTTAGAATATCATATAGGTGAAGCTCACATACTTGGGTTATCACTAAGGGTATCTAAAAAGTTTTTCTGTGCAGCTGTATGCTACTAAAATGTAAAACTGCAAAACCGAACATGAACATAAAAATTTGAATGTTAAACATATAGCGTATCGAGGAAAAGAAAAAGAAATATAACATTTACTATTCACTTAATAAGTATGTACAGCTCATCAAACTTTGCAAGACATATTAAATGTTCATAATGTAAAAATAATTCACCTTTCCAATTTTTAATAGTTGAATATTGTCAAAGCATTTTTTCAAATGAGGTTGAACTGCAACAGGGTTGTTCAGTTGCCCAAGAATACATAGTAAATCATCATTTGAGATGAAATAAAAACGTGGAAATGATTGGCGCTTAGTTTCTAAATACACATCAAGACTCTGCTGAACTTCTTCAAGTTTTGTGTTTAAGCTTCCCAAAGTATCCAGTATATCTGAAAATGAGAGAAAACAACAGCTCTTAAGAAATAGTATTTTTATTACCATGAAATTTGAAATCGTTTAATCCTACAGAATAATCAAGATTATTCACTGTACACACACAAAAATTATCGCTGTCATCAGCATCTCGCTAACTTCACTGATTTATTAATCCTCATGGAACTAAATCAGTGGTCAATGATTTTATTATTTTTATGGGGGTGGGGGAGGTTTACAAAGTAAGTTCCAGGTTTGGTTGATGTGAGCTAAGAGCAAGATGAATAAGAAAAATTAACAGCTCAAAACAAGAGGACACCACCATCACTCATCAAAGGGTAAACTAGCGAAATCAATGCTTTATCAAAGCTATAACCATACGTACATACATACATACATATCACTAAGCTGTTCTCTGAGATTCAGAGGTTAGCTCCACAAAGAAACTAGGAGCTTTCTGGGAAAATGTAATTTACACTCTACAGTGCTTTTCAACTTTGAATAAAAAAAAGGGAGGGAGGAGGCAAAAAGGTGTGTTGCAAACCCAAAATAACTTTTCATACACAAATATTTCAAATTCTTCTGATCTAAAGTGGAGCTCACAAAAGCACACGAATTTTGACTGATGAAACATTATAAGTTCTTTACAATGATTACAAGAATGCTTTACATTTTGTACTTGGGCAGTTCCCACTTTGTAACATAAAGTACTAACTGTTTATTACAACAGCACAGGGCACGAAGAATCCTTTTTGGACCAACAAAAGTAAGAAACAAGGCGATAAAAACCTTTCAGTTTTTCTTAGTACATATATTTTCCCCTAAGTGAAATAATGCCCAGCATACTTGAAGCAAAAACATTATAGTGTTTCAGAATAGGACATTTTCAAAAGTTTGTACATGACTGTAACTACCATGGAATGTTCTGAATCATAATCTTTCTTTTCAAAAGATGCAACTTCACTCAAATCTTTTGTGGTAGTTCTACTGCTTTCATTCCTTTATATATATATATATATATATATATATATATACAAATAATCAGTCTTTTTTTTTTTTTTTTTTTCAATTTTAGTGGTACTAAGAAGCCACAGGGTGTCAAAACCAATTCAAGAGCTAAATGATGAGCCCAAGGCAAACAACAGTTTGTAAGTCAGTGCAGTGGAAGCCCACTAAAGGGAAGAAAAACTGGGAGAAAGGGTCTAAACTTATTGCAAGAAGTACAAGTCTGTGAACTCTGCTGATTTCTACTCATGGATTCTGAATGTTAAGAAATGTGTATTTGTTCACAGAAGGAAAGATAAAGGGTGAGCAAGGCTTAAATTATTTTTTAAAATGTCACACATCCTCATGAACTGCTAACAAACAAAACCTTGCCCATTCTCAAAAAAGTCCCATTTTCTAGAGAAAACAAGTTTCAGTTTTAATATGATAGTTATTTAAGAATCGTTTAAAAGTAAATTTACAAAACATTCTTCACTATCACTAGACTAATGACATAAATAACAATGCAAATTAAATTGAACACAAAGAATGCATAAGTATTTTTTAAGTACAAATTCTTTCACTGTTTGAATTAATATTCTTAACTGCATCCTTACAGTTGCATAAAAATCATTAATTATGGCAACTACTAGTTGTTTAGAATGTGTCAACAGCAGTAAAAGAAATCAGCAAGAAAAGCAAATACATTAACAGAGTGGTTCCCAAAGTGTGCACTGCGGCTCCCCAAGGCGCCCTCACAGGGGCAGCGCAAAATATTACAAAATTTTCATAATTTTATTTCCATTTTCAATTCAATGTGACAGGACACGACATCTAGCGGACCTGGTGCAAACCAGTAACTCACTTAGTAATAACTGTTTGCAGAAGCCTCTATAAATGGTTGCTAGATGGCACTCTACAATAATGTTACAAGCGTGATTGCCGCCCGACGGGCACATGTGTTTTTTTTGCGCGACAGCTACTGGAAGTAACTTGAGCTTTTGCACCAGCCTTCATGCTTCTGACAAACGTTCCTCCCTCATTCTCCGAGCGTCTAGAAATGAGACTCTCAGTCCAGATTTTTTGAGAAGATCACCAGATCCTTTACATACACTCATCCATTGTCATTTGTGACTCATTTGGCAGTTAGCAGTCGGATATGTTGATGCTCTGTCGCTAAGTTTTGGCATTTGCAAGCTTTCGGCTTATCAACTGAATATTGTTGTGATTAAGTGAAATGAAGTTTTTGAAGTTTTTCTTCTTGTATGTATTTTTAAAAATGGATCGGTTTTTACTAAACAGTAATAAGCACTGTAAAAGTGAAAATAAAGAGGGCACACTATCAAATAGTGGCAAGAATGTGAAGAAGCGTATATATCGAAAATATGATGACAGTTATTTGATCTTTGGTTTTACATCAACAGAAGCCAATGGTAAAGAGAGGCCACAGTGTGTACTGTTTATGAAAGTTTTGTCGCCAGAGTGCATGCTACCAAGTAAGTTGAAATGCCATTTAGAAACCAATCATCCCAGCACGCTTAGTAAATTTCGTGATTGCTTTACGAGAAAGTTACAAAAGTTAAAACAACAAAAAGGTAGTTTTTATAAGCAGGCATCAATACCAAGCAATGCTTTGCTAGCATCTTACAAGGTGGCACATAGAATCGCAAAATGTAAGAAGCCTCATACCATCGCAGAAGAACTCATTCTACCGGCGGCTGTAAATATAGTGAACATTATGATCAGTGGGCTGGGAAGCTGCTTTTAAATGTGCCTTTATCCAATAACACCATCAGTCGCAGAATACAGAACATAGCGGAGGACCTCAATGATCAATTAATTGAAAAAATTAAAGGTAAGGAATTTGGGTTGCAGCTGGATGAGGCCACAGATAATAATAATGATGCTCACTTGATTTGCTATGTACGGTTTATAGATGGTAATAACATTGTAGAAGACCTTCTTTTGTAAAAGTATCACTGGTAGTGCTAAAGCTCAAGACTTGTTCGAGATCCTTGATACTTTTACATCCGAAAATAATTTGGAGTGGACTAAGTGCGTTGGTGTCTGTACTGATGGTGCTCGTTCTATGTCCGGCTGTTATGGAGGATTTCAGGCACTTATTCAAAGCAAAGCCCTTGATGCACTGTGGACCCATTGCGTTATTCACAGGGAAGTACTCACGTCAAAATATCGGAGTCCTATATTGAACCAGGTCTTAGAATATGTAGTGAATGTAGTAAACTTTATAAAAACTCGGCAGTTGAAGGCAAGGTTTTTCAAAAAACTATGTGAGGATATGGGATCCGAGCATGCGTCTTTGTTGTATTACAGCACTTTGCGATGGCTCCCTCATGGTAATGTTTTGTCTCGTACGTTTGAACTGCGACACGAAACTTATATTTTTCTTAAAGAGGAAGACCACAAGTATACTAAAAATTTTGTGAATGAAGATTTTTTGGTAAAACTAGCATACTTATGTGATATTTTTGAAAAGATGAATGCTCTGAATCTCTCCCTGCAGGGAAGTAACATGCACCTTTTAAAGTCAATTGAAAAAAATTTCAGCTTTTATAAAAAAAAAACTAAAACTATGGAAAAGAAAAATGAATGAAGATGGAGGTAAAGAATGTTTCCCTTTGTTGCAGCAGTTTTTGACTTTCAATGGAGTTGATTTCTCTCGAGGCATGAAATCTATTTTTGAAGAACACTTATCACAGCTTATCACCTGGTTTGAGAAATATTTTCAAAATGATAATATCGACAAATTTGTAGGGATTCAAGATCCATTTCATGCCACTACTCCATCTGAATTTACTGCTGCAGAAGAAGAGAATCTTTTAAAGTTGTCTTGCAGTAATACGTTGAAAACAAAATTTAGCAGCATGGAGTTACCCGAATTTTGTATATCAGTAAAAGAAGAAAATCTCCTTCTAAGTGGTAAAGCTCAGATAATTTTAATTTCATTTGCGACTTCTTATTTGTGCGAAGCTGGGTTTTTGGCGGTCGCTGTGATAAAAACTAAGTATCACATGAAAATCAATGTGGAGAAGGAAATGAGGGTGGCTGTGTCCAGTTTTATTCCAAGATTTGAGAAAATGTGCAGTGATCAACAGGCTCATCCATCCCACTAATTATAATTACTTACATTTTTTCAATTAAATTTTTTTGTGATCTTCAATACATGTTTTATTTATTTTTACCTAAGTGTACTTGTTGGAATTGTGTACTTGTTAGAATTTGACATAGGCAAAGTGTACTTGTTAGAATTTGACATAGGGCACCTTGGGAAAACCTGGATTCAGCAAGGGCACCAAGAATCGAAAAAGTTTGGGAACTACTGCATTAACATATGATTTTCATGCCTCGTTTTGTTCATTCTCTGGATTTCAAAGTTGATTATTACACTTCTACAGTCCAGAAAAAACAGTTTCACTTTTTTCTGAAGTTCCAGATTTTATTTGGGTTTTCAGAAACTTTGTGCTTACATGTGTGTGATGCATTAAGAAAGTATAACTTCATCAATGCTGAAAAATGTGCAGGAGCTGCTAGGTAGGGAAATAGTAAAATCTCTATGATACTAATTGGCTGCAACAGGCATAAAAAAAAAAAGAGGGGGGGGCTCAGGTCAGTCCTTCAGCTAAATCCTTCCTGTAAAACCAAATAAGACACTAGTAATATTAGGAACCACTTGTTTCCCTTCTGGTACTAATATAATGGAGTAACAAATATGAAAAGGAAAGTTGAGAAAATTGTTCAGTCAAAATGTAGGAGGAATCAACTTGTGTTAGTATGCAGAAGTATGCACAAAAGCCAATCCTTCCCCCAACCCTTCTCTGCCTATGCAAATATTCAAACCTAAGCATTTACTTTTGTAAGAAAAACAAATACCATGCATACTCACATATAAGCAGAAAGTTTTTAGAAGAAATCCTGCTTTCAAAGTGGTGGGGGTGAGCTTAAATGAGGGTCAGTAAAAAATAGGGCTGGACTTCTGAAGTATGATGTGAATTTTCCTGCAGCATTTGCCTGCAGATCTGCTTATGTTTTAGACTGTGACTCTCTGTGTGTCACAATGTGATAATTTTCTGACCTTCTGCTAGTTATATACTCCACTGTGGCCCCACACTTAGGGGAGGGAGGGGGCACAGCTGTGGATAATAACTGGCAGGTATGATTATTCTGCTCTCAAGACATCATACAGAAATGTCATTCCTTCCATCAGCCAGTGGTGTCCACGTACCACAGAAAGGGAGGAGATGCTGATTTCACACCAAAGTAAGATTACAGAGATTTTTCACACAACATTCTATGCATTTTTCATTGAAACATACATAAATATACAACCTACGTCCAAAAAGTTCCAGGACTGATGCAATAAAGAAAATAAAAAAGTACCATACAATTAATACTGGTCACCTTCAAAATACTGCCCTACTGAATCAACACACAGTTTCCAGCATTTCTGAAAATCCCAAAAACAGTTCTGGAAGGTACTTTCCAAGATGTCCACAAGTTGTTTTGTCATGGCTGCTTGGATAGATGTAATGTCTGCATGATACTGTCCTTTTAGTGCCCATTTTATTCTGGGAACAGGTAGAAGTCACAGGGCGATAAATCAGTGAAAAACGGCAAATGTGGCAACACAGTGATTTGATGGTGAGTCAGGAACTGTTGGACTAACAATGCAGTATGTGGTTTTGCGTTATCATGGAGCAAGAACCAATTTCCAGATTCCCATAACTGAGGACGATGGTGTTGAATATTGCTGGATAAATGTCATAAGACTTGATTGTAGAATTCTTGATTTAAAATTTGACACACTGGTACAAATTTCTTGTGGACTATACCTTTCAAATTGAAAAGGGCTATCAGCACTGTCTTTGTCTTTGATGATTTCATGTGGGTTTCCTTGGTCAATGGTGAGTGTGTATCTTTCCATTCAGTGCTTTGTTGCTTGCTTTGTGGATTATATTGCAGCCAGTGGCATAGGGTGACCTAAAATTTATCCAGGGCTGAATATTTTTAAAATTGCTCTCAACCTTCTTCCATACTGTAAAATATAATTTCAGTGGATTGTTATGTTTCCAAACGCCATCTGCTGAAATCATACTTAACCACATAGAATGAAGCAGAAATTTTGTTTATATATATTCAGTGCCGTATAACATAAAAAAAAAAAAAAGAACAGTAGAAACAAAACAGCTGTAAATGGTAGAAATAAAACAAAATATGTTTTATAATGAAAGAAATACGGGATTACGCCATATAATACACATTTTGAAGATGACAATCCGATTTTTGGCGTAAATGTGACAAGGATGGTAAGTCAGATAATCGGAAACTTGAAACTTGGTCGTTCTGAGTGGTGTAGTGGTTAGCATACCCAGGCGTTTTCTGGGAGACGCGGGTTCGAGTCCCGCTCCAGGACGATGAAAATTTTCAAGTTTTCGGATATTATCTGACTTACCATCTTTGTCACATTTACGCCAAAAATCGGATTGTCATCTTCAAAAAATATGTTTGTTTTTGCTTCCAAGTTAACCAGGATATTTTACTGTGACTCCACATTAAAAGTTCTTACTGATACTGATGTTTTTGCATTAAGCAAATATTTGGTCAATCTGGGTCCAAGTTTTTAGTAGTTTTTTTCTTCATCTTTTAATAAACTAAAAGGGTGTTTCAATAAAAAAGTCCCTTTGTTCATTTTACTTACATGAACAAACTTTACAGCTTAACTTCACAAACGAAAATCAGCTGCTTACTGTCCGATGACGCAAAAACAAAATTGCTACTGTTAAACAGAAAGGCGACCAGCCCTGAATGGCAGTTTTATGCACATGCAGTTTAGCACACATCTGCTCCTTCACTCCTGTTCTCTGAAGTTCTGCCAAGACGACGAGTTGGCGGGTGTTGCCTCTGCCGCCATGTGGTATTAATTGTGCTCTAGTAAACAGATACAGAAGGCTGTAATGTGTTACCCAGTTACTCAAATATTCTAGTGGCTCACATTTACATTCAGAAAATATGGGAACTGGTTACTAACACAGATTTTCTTTTGTAATTTTTCCAATTAAAAGAAGAAACATGTTTTTTCTTATTCTCATGTGGGGCTTAGTCTCGGATGCCCATATTGGCCCGATGCCACTGACTGCAGGCACCATGTTTCATCTCCTGCAATAATTCTGGAGCAAAAATCAGTGTCCAGCAGATTGGAACATACCAATGAACAAGCCTCTTTTTGTCATCATTTAGAATGTGAGGTACCAATCTGGCATTAAGTTTTCATTTTCCTAGATCTTCACACATAATCTCATGACAAATAGACTTATTAATGTCCACTGACTCAACCAAAAGTCTCACTGTAATTCAGCAATCTTTCATTAACTGATTCCGCACCTCTTCGATTATTTCCTCTGTCTGCACACTGGAGGGGGACACCTAGCTCCTGGATCATCAGCAAAGGATTCCTGTCCCCCATGAAACCGTGCATGCCATTCAAGAATTCTGCTGTAGGATGATGCTGTGTCTCCATACGCTTCTTTTAACATTCTGTAAGTTTCAGTAGCTGACTTACCAAGTTTTCAACAAAAACAGATGTTTACTCTCTGCTCTTCCATGGCTAAAATGAAATGAAATGGGAGGAGAGCACTTGCTATGACTCCCTTAATCCCTCACTGACATCTCCAGCTCTATTTTGGATTTATGCATAACTAATATTGTTACTAATTACATATATGCTGGCATTTTAAATTATGATGTAAGTGATCATTTACCTACTTACTTAATTCATGATAAAAAAAATCAATACCTTTCCAAACTAAAATAAAATATAAAATCAGAGATATGAGTGAGGGTAATTTTATGAATTAATTCAAAAATATGGGTAATTTTTATGAATTAATTCAAAAAATTAATTGGGATAGTATTGAAATACATGATTTTCCAGAAAAATTATATAGTATATTTCTTGATCAATTTACAGCTGTCTGTGATGAATGTTTTCCAATAAAATTTGTAATACAGCCTAAAAGAGCAAGAAAACCTTGGATTAATAAAATAATACTGAGAAAAATTAATAAAAAAAATTGTTTAAAAAAATGTTCAACTCGACAACCAACTGATTTATTAAATTTCAAAAAATTTTGAAATTTGCTTAATAAAGAAATCAAATATAAAAACATGTACTATAGCAATCTATTCAATACACAATCGACTGAAATTATCTGGAAAAATATAAATGAGATGTTGGGAAGGGAAAAACATACAACTGAAACAATTACGTTAAGTATAAGTGGTCAGAGGGTTTCTGATGCTCAATCTGTAGCAAATGAATTTAATTACTATTTTATAAATGCTCCTAAAGAAATAATAAAAAATAAAATTAAAACGAATAATAAAAGAAAATCGGAAACTACTTACCAACAAAAAACATTAAAAAGTTTTTTGTTGGTAAGTAGTTTCCGATTTAGACCTGTGGAAGTAGAAGGAAGCTAGAACTCCTGACGAAGATCTAGTGTTTAGATCGAAAATTTGAGAGGTAATGTACCTTAAAAAATTTATCCTCGATAATTCCCATTAAATATTTATAATACTGAAAAAATTTGTGTTATTTTGAATATTTCACAACAGCAGAAATTGAGGTATGCATACGAAATATTAAATCAACGTCTGTGGGACCAGATGCCATACATCCAAGGGGTATTAAAACGGTTTCCAAAATAATTTCTAAACCTCTCAGTTATATATTTAATGTGATTATTGAATTTGGAAATATACCTGAAGAATTAAAAATTACAAAAATAACTCCAAAACATAAGACTGGGTCCAGGGATAATATAAATAATAACAGACCAATTTCTAATTTATCTTTCTTTGCTAAGGTTTTGGGAAAATTATTATATACTAGATTAGGAAACTTTTTTGAGAAATATCATGTTATTAATAAAAAACAGTATGGGTTTCAAAAGGAAAAATCAACAGAAATAGCCATTTTAACATTTCAGAATATCATATTAAATAATAGAAAAAGGGGATCAGTAACCACTGCGATATTCCTGGACCTGAGAAAGGCATTTGATGTGGTTGATCATGGGATACTTTTGGATAAGCTCTATGATAATGGAATAAGAAATCAATATTACAATTTATTAGTGGACTACTTACATAACAGGAAACAGTATGCACAGATTAATAAAATAAAATCGCACAAGTTAATTAATGAAATAGGAGTACTGCAGGGTTCAATTCTGGGGCCATTACTTTTTTTAATTTATATTTTATATTAATGATATTTTTAACATTGAACCTAATGAGGATTTTATTTTATTTGTGGATGATGTCACAGTTCTGATTACAAGTGTAGATATAAATGAAGCAAAAATAAAATGTAATAAATTTATTAAAAAATTGATGGAATGGCTAGACAAATTTTCTGTGTTTAAATATAGAAAAAACTAAAATTATGATTTTTAAAAAGGGAGATAGACAGGTTGTTGAGCTACCATCTGTCTGTGTGGAGAATTATACACTTGAAATAGTAACTAATATTAAATATTTGGGAATAATAATTGAGGATAATCTAAAATGGAATATAAATATTCAAAATATTGTAAACAAAATTTCGAGGGTGTTGGGTTCAATTACGGGAATTTCAAATAACTTAACAATTAAAACATTAAAAATGCTGTATTACACTCTGATTTATCAATGTTTGACTTATTGTTTATTAGTATGGGAGCAAACTACTAAGACTAATTTATATAAATTGTAATCATTACAAAATAGGATGGCTAAAATTTTAAATAATTTTAGGAGAATTAAGTTGAATATGGGGGTACGGATTAATTATTATGGATTTCTAGATATTGAGAAATTGTGGCAATATAGATTATTAGGATTTATGTATAAAAGAATAAAAGAGAATAGGTATCAACATTTAATTCAGCTGAACATTGTGGGTCACGACTATCAAACAAGAGACAGAAATGCATTTTTGTTATCAATGCCTAACACTTAAAACGTTTGATTTGACTACGTACTTTAAGGGAATTGGGATTCACTCAGGCTATATATATATATATATATATATATATAGGTTACCCTGCACATAAGTATTCATATTGTGTATGCTGTTGTTGTTTTTTTCTTAATATTATATGTTATAAAATTAATTTTGAAATGTAACATGGTCAAATGTAACCCCATAATGAAACAAATGAAATGAAATGCCCATCTGCTACCTGTTGGTACCAGTATAAACCAGTTTACAGCTGTTTGCTGATTGGCCAAGGACTGCTGTCTTCTGGCATACATGTGATATTTTTATCCCTCTACTGTTAAGTCAGTTATGCAGTCAGTCCTGGAACTTATTGGACGTAGGTCATATGTATTCCTCGAAAAATCTAACCCTCTTTTGTATTTCAGTATTTATATTGCATAGTGGAGCATGATTTCAAACATAAAAAAATTGCTAGCAACTGCAGTGGAAGGATTTACATAACACTCTAGAAGTACTTTCAAAAATAGAAAAAAATGATGAAATATTTTCTCACCAGAGTAGGATTCCTAGGGAAATGATGCACTAATATGATAAAGTGCAAAACCTAATACTGTTTCAGATTGAGACCCTGGAATTTCTTGCTTCCAAACCTGAAGAAATCCCCTTATTTCCTCTGTGTGACCACTGCATCCCATCTTTGGAACTGGACAGGCAGTGAGTCAGACATCTGAAAAACCATTTGGTTTAATAATCTAAAGCAACTTATGGGATTTTACTAGGAAATTTTTTCATTAATAGCAAATTTTCGGAGAAAACTCTTCTCCTTCTTCAGGCTGTCTTGTTGTCACTTTTTTTTTTTTTTTTTTTTTTTTTGGTTGTTGGTGAAGGGAGCAACCAATCAGGCATCTGTCCTCTTCTGAGCTTTCACAGCATGAAAAGGCATCTTGTGACCTTGCTCCTGCCATTTTCATCAGAACAGAACACCAAAGACAAAGGGAAATAAATGTAATAACTTGAAAAAGGCCAACACTGTTACTTCATGGGTGAAAAAATTATGGGACACAATTTCACCAGAAATGTTTATAAATTCCTTCAAAAAATGCTGCATTGGATGTTGCATGAATGTTACAGGAGTTATTTGGAAACTCCGATAGTGAACTGTACTTTGAAAGTTTTTACTAAAGATAATCCCAGAAATTTGCATAATTCATTTCAATAAATATGTTTTCCAAAAATATTGAAATTTAAGGTCGACTTATATACAGGGCAAGGCTTTCCATCAATTTTTCAGCTGTTGAAGTGAGAGGGTCAGCTTATTTGTGGGTATACACAGTAACTTTCCTTTCTTAAGGATTAGGTCTATAAATGGATTGCACCCAGTTGTTTCTAAAGAAGTGTGTTTTGCACATGTTGGAGAAAACGTTTGTGAATGCAGGTCAATTTGTTATTATTGAAAATGAGAAAATACTGTGCATACGTACGTACGTACCTCTCTCTCTCTCTCCTCTCTCTCTCCTTTACACAGGTCTGAATATGAATGTCATGGAAGCTGTTATAAAATTCATTCTAATAAGTTTGCTACGTTTCATCTGTTTTTGTGTAGCCCCCACCCATGCTAAACCTGTGATGTTAACAGCTTCTCCATTTGTTAATGACAACAAAGCAATATGGGGTCCAGAATGCCAAAACTTTCTGAGCCACACCAAAACCCCAAGGCTATAAATCCAAAGATGAGAGGGTGTGGGCTTGACTGATGAGGGGATGACATATTCCAAAAACTACCCACTTTCAACATTCTTTGAATCAAACCTTTTGATCCCACATCAAGGTCAAAGGTGAATTTAATTAGCCCACAGAGACATGACATACAGATAAAGGAATCCTACTTTGCCTAGTTTAATTTATTTTTTCTTTAAAATGTTGCAAAAAAAAATCTGCATGTTCAGGAATAAAATGGGGTAAGAAGTCGATGAATTTCTTAAAGATAAAAACAATGAACTATCATAGCAGCAAAGCCAATCTGTACAAATGTTCTGTAATATTGCATTCATGTATGTGTGTGTGTGCATGGATTTTTTGAGGGGGGGACATTACAAATGTGAAGTTACAGAAAATTGCCTTTTGGTAAATTTCCATGATTGTGCAATTTAACATTTAAAATTCTTATCAAGTCCTGTGCATTTTGTTGTTACAGAGCATTTTTCAGTGAGTGTTAAATGTTCAGCAAAGGGGCAATATTTCCCTATGTGAAAACTGCTCTGTATAACAATTATATGAAACAATCTGGAACTTGGCACAATGATAATAATACAAAACAATTTTGAGATGGCACTAAGGATTCCCTATTCCATAATCATCTTTTCCCATGCACACTGGCACCAGAGACGTGAGATATCAATCTTTTCTAGTAAGGAAAGTGTGTGCTAGAAAGAAGAACCATCTTGGGCTTGCAGAAAGTTATTCACAAGCTGAAATGACTAACTGCAAACAACTGTTGTACAACAAACTAAGATCGCTGGAAATATGACACCCAAAAATCTTACACTGCAGCATCACATGAGATGAAAGAGATGACATCATGTCTCCATGTTCATGGAAGAAAGTGATGTCATTGTAAACAGATGTCACAGGGAGCTAGAACAAAGCGATGCAATCAATTAATACAATTTGACCTTTTTTTTATTTTTATTATTATTATTATTGCAAGAAAAAATTCCAGGATTGTTCCAGGACCTTTCACAAAAGAATGAAAAATCAAGGACTTTCCAGATCTAGAAAAAAGGGAAATCAAATTCCAGGACTTCCCAAGGACTCCAGGGCCACGTGAGCCTTGTATTTCTACACATGAAAGAAATTATTCATCTACAAACAGCTGCAATAATGATTTTTTTAATAAAACTATCACAATAAAATAATTTACATTTTTTCTTTGATTTTCTAGAGGGAAGAGGAGATTTCTGAAAAAAAAAAAATAGAAGCTGCAATTTCAGTATTAGCCACAGTGGTCACGTCACATTGATTATTATAGAACTCGTGAATGCAATATGCTTTTTTTTTTTTTTTATTGTTTTGTAGGGTTTTTTGTTTGTTTATTTGTTTTTCTAATTTTAGAGGGTGGAAATGCTCTTTGCATGCACTTTCAATCTTCTCATTTCCATTTTTAATTTCCATGCTCATGGACACAACTTTTTCATCTTCCTTAAATGGTTTGCTCCTATTAACGCAGTGGCTCGCAGAAACTGAACACTTTCATGAAGTTTGGTCTGAGACGGAATTTAAGTTTTCTGTTTGCTCAATTTGGAGTTTTAACACTTTTGTTAAAACAGAATACAAGAAAAAAAAAAAAAGATAAGCAAGCAGATTCTTAAGAAAACACACCCATTTGGAATGGCGGAAAAAATCCAATTAACTATGTTCATGTTTATCTGAAAAAAAAACCAGCCATCAATTGGGAAAATGCAGCCACTGCAAACAAGTGGACAGACAGAAGGTGCGTCTTCATGCCCTGGTAAAAAAAATAATGCAGTATAAATGAGCTGCTGTGACAAAAGCCATGAGACAATGAAAGCAGTTAACACCAAATATAAAAAATTCATTTTTGTTTTACCGAACAAATGGTGGTTTTGAGGTACTACCTACACATATTGTCATGTATGGACAGAATGTAAGTGTTTTGCAAACACTATGTGAAAACATGTACAAATGCTAAACCAGTCAGAAGAAACAGTATATGTTGTTTTCTTTTCATTCAGTTTTAAGGTACAAAATAAAACAAAGCACTGGGGCTCTGCACATTTCAGAATACATAATTTTGAAACATCATGCTTCATGACAGCACTGAAAGCATTGTAAAGGTCAAAACATGATTTTTTTACGTCTAAATGTTAAATTAGTGCCTATTTCTTACTTTAATGATTATATCATTTATAATTAAATCATCAAACACTTCAAGTAAAAATGAATAAAGGAAAACACTTTACTTTTCTTAAATTAATTTTGGGGCTACTCAGGCCATAGCACAAAAATTACAGCATAAAAATAACAGCAGAAGCATCCTAAATAAATTATCAAGAAAAAATAATCTTACCCTGAAAAACAGAGAGATGAACCTTGAAATCTTGAAATATTTAAAGATTTAGCTTCTCAGATTCTCCCCCACACACACTACCGCCACCACACACACACACACATTTTTATGGTCAAAAGTGAAATGTACAAACTGAAGAAAATAAGAAATAAAAACATTCTTAAAATAATTCACATGACAGTTCAATTGTTCAATTAATATTACAGCCAATCTGCTAAAACAAGAAGATCCATATCCCTGCACAGACATTCACAACCAGCATTTCACTATTGGTAAAATATTTGATGATGCACTAATGGATTTTCACATCAAAGGTGCCAAAATCTTTTGGTACACTGTAACACTAATAACACTTAAACACCATAGAATACCAAAATAATTTGAAGATTTGTGTTTTTCAGCTAAATTATGATTTATTTATGTGGGTAACCATAAATATCTTTTTTAATATGATTTTTCTCTTTTTCTATTGCATTCTTCTATATGTATTTTAGTCTCCATTAAGAACTCCCTACTTTAATTCATATAAAAATAAAAAATAGAACAGCACATCACATCTTATTTTCCCTGCAACCTTCATATATATCTCCATCATGAAAAGAAGCATAGGTAATGCAAATAATAATCTGATAATAAACAGAAAAGGAGGCAAAAACATGACATTCAAGAACTGAAGAGTTGAAAGTTCCTCACCAGGCCTGTGACTAGCTGTCCAGGCATACTCTTCAGTTTTCATGAGTACAGTAACATTCTGCCATTTTTCATTGACATCATCAAAATCTAATGATTCACGAGGAAGCTGTTTCCTAATGTCTTCTCCCAAAAAAATATTCTGGAAATAAAAAAAAAAAAAAAAAGGGATTACATCAACCAATTACATCCCCAAATTCTATAAATAAATAGATTGCAAAAATTACCACTCACCAACCAGTATTCGAAACCTGAAATTTCAAACTGCAAACAATATTTTTTCTAATTTGCTACACACTCTCAGAGAAAAGGAAATGAAAACTTGTGTTTTTCAACTCAGAAATGTAGTACTTAAACCTATCAGTTATACAACCTATATTTAGTATTCTTAACTAGTTCTATGTTTCTGAGGAGAAAGCATCTAAATCCAACAATAAAAAAAAACTCTTTAGAAGCTCTTCTGTTTATTGGGCCTCCCCCTCCCCCCCTCTTAAAAAGAACCAAAGAAAAAAATAGAGAGCACAATCGCTGATACTGTTAGTGGTATCAACACTGACATTGTGGACAACATAAACCATTACAAAAAAAATTTGCAAATATCATACATAAAAAATATGCTGCAGTGATTTTCACCTTATCTTTACGTATTTATTATCGGCAGGGAATAGGTTGTATATTAATGACCTAAAAAAACTATTTTGGCAGGCTATCCCACCATTGCTGCAGAAAAGCAAAATTAAAAAAACTGTTTCATACATATTAAGTGCACTATATTGCTGCATTTCAATATCTATATACACCTTATTTACACGGTATAAAGTTGATATAAAAAAAACAGTGAAAATCAACCAACAATTGGCTTTTTCATCTCTAATTTTTCTGTTTCCCGCATTTAGCGCTAGATAATGTGGCCATACCGCTTTTTTGTAACCTCCATACCTTGATATATCTAATACTCGCTGAGTCAAAAAAAGGGGGTAGGTGTTCGCACTTACCGTAGTTTGACAGTAGGTCCACACTTGGGTGCTGTCCATATATCATGTAAATATATCAATGAAGAATAGATAGAGCTTCTAAAACTTCATATCATCATTGATAAAACTTGAATCGCCAATGGAAAATGGGATAAAAAAGCATGCCAAAATGCTTGTCGTGATTCTTCTTACAGATGAACAAAAGTTGAAAATAAGCTGGTGGAGGATAAAAGCAAAAGTAAGTTAAAATATTTTATGCATATGAGGTATAAAAAAATCACATTCAGAAGCAGCATGGTCACTGCATCAGTTAGATGCATTTCGTTCCCATAAATCTGGGTCATCATTGGTAGCTCTTCACATCGGTTTTCAGTTTTGCTCAACCGTTGTTGCTGCTCCCTCTGCAGCCGGTCTTCTGACACTTTGCCACGTCATCATTCGCATTACTGCTGTTACTTTGAGTCTGTGTAGTTTTGTTTGCCCTGTCTCTGCATGCTCTCGATTGGATCGTTATCTGGCTCTCTGCCATTTCATCATCTGTGATGTCATCTAGTCTCTGAAATTACGCATTTCTCCTTGCGCCTTGGTAATCTTCTCTGCTTTGATCTTTCTTTGATTTTCTTCTACATTTTTGTTTGTAACATTTATTCTGATGAATGAGATGTTTCCATGTGCATGATAGTTCATAAGGAATATTATTATTGCAGTTATAATTTTCAGTTTGTTCAATGGTTACTGCCTCAGCAATCAAAATCTGTCTGTGATTTTGATGGCTGCTTACAATCTTAATATGCCTTCCCATTTAGGTGTGGATTCATGATTGCAGCAATATTGTATCAGTGCAACTGTTCTCCTACACCCTAGGTTCCAGTCTTTTCAATGTTCAGCCATTCTGGTCTTAATCCTTTGTTTTGTACCACCTATATATGTTTTTGTTTGTTGGTCATTTTGCATTGTGATAGGCAGCTCATATACTCCTGCCCTGTCAAAGATTGAGGTTTTGTTCCCTTCTTTAGTTAAATATCTTGCAGTATCTTGTACTGTATCAGCATTTGGTTATCTGTATCCAGCCTGTCTACAATCTCTCTTTAAAATGTTAGATATTGGTGGAGGGTATGAAATTTTGCCAATATTTTAATTGTTTCTCATTTTTATGTTGATTATTGGCATTTTGTTGTATTTATTGCATAAAAGGGTTTTGATCATCTGTATGCTATATCTGTTTTTGGCTGCTAATGTTTTAATCCATTTCATTTTTTTATCAAATTTTCTCTTACTCGATGAATGTGTGATTGCTAGGTGGATATATGATCTGAATGCAGCAATTTTATATTTCCTTGGATGGTTTGAATTAGCTAGTATTGTATTAGGTATATAAGTTGGTTTTCTGTATACTTCATAACTAATCTTATTATTATTTTTACTGTTAGTGAATATGTCTAGGAATGGCAGTTGGTTATTTATTTCTATTTCATGTGTCAGCACAATAGATGGATATAGGTGAGTATATTTTGCAGCGTATTCTGTCCTTTCTTCTATGGAGTGCTTCCATATTAGGCTCATTCCATGCCAAATCAAACAGTAAAAAAATAGTTTTGAACCATCATGTTTTAGATTACCATGATTTTTGGTATATAAGATGTACTTATAGAGCATAATAAAACTGCAAATTTTCAGATTTTTTGGACTTGGCATTTTCGCGAAATTAATTTTTGAAAAATCGAAAATTAGGCCATTTTTCCACAATCGTGGCTCATATTAATGTAAATATCTCAGCACCTATTTCAGCTAGAAAGCTCATTTTGGGATCATTTTAAAGCTTTTTTTTAAGAGTTTTCTTATGATATGCATCATGACTATATAGAGGCAAAAAAATTCTAAATTAGAAAAAATTGAAAATCTCAAAAACACCATTTTTGAAAATTTTCAAAAATATGTAAATTACAGAAAGACCTTTTGTAAGGACCTGTGCAAAATTTCAGGATGGGACAATCATGGAATCACAGTAAAAAAAAAAATTAGTTCTTCCGGCCTGCATTGGAATTTCAGATATTGTTTTACAGTTTAGAATTTAAAATTTGTTGAAAAAATATATATATATAAGATGTAATTTTTTTTAATAATTCTCATCTTACTTGCTTTATTTAAGCCCAGTAGGATATAAAAGACTTAATTAGTGCCTTATTTACAATTAAATTCCATGTTGTAGAAACAGTTGACCTGGTTTAAACAATAAACTTAATTAGTACTTAAAATCACATTTTGGCCTGCTTAAATTTACAAATGTTGTGGGTAGTTAATTTCTCCAATAAAGCTACTTCATATGCCAAAAGCTTCTTTTAACTAGCGTGTTTCAGTCTTTGAGCCAAAAGGTGTGATGATCTCTGACTTTCAGCCTTACTTAGGGTGTAGACATGTCCATTAGATGTAACAGGTTCTACTTGCATAAGCACTGTACTTGCAGGAATATTCAGTATGTCTGGGATAAATGGGTAAGCAAAAGATGGTGATGGTCCTCTAGGGTATAGGAAGGTTACTCTCAGCTTGGTAGTGTCCTCATATGTTGCAAGAATGCATGCTACCCACCATAATACATCATCACATTCAACGGTTATGTAGCCTGAATTCAACTTTGGTGCTTTGCAAGATCTCTGGAGAACAGCACTTAGAAACTACATGTATTTCTTCCTTTCCTTCCCTGATGTCAATTGAAAACAGCTTAACTACCACTTCACTGTCTGACCAAGTAATATAGCTATGGAATTTCTGAGTCCCTGTAAGTTGTTTAGCATCCTATATGTGAGAAGTCAGTTCGTACTCACTCTCTTTATAGTCTTTAATTGTTCTATACTGAAAGTTGATTCCCAAAATGTTTAGTTTTGCGAAGTGAAACAATTCACTAGGTGTCAGGATCTGGTCATTATAGGGATGCTGCAGGCTTGCTTTTGTAGCCCATCTCTTTATTGTTCCTCCAAGCCCATCACAGGCATTCTTCCCATGGGCAGGGGCAAAAAAGTGTCATTCAGCCTCTAATTGAAAATCATTTTGGTGGTTGCACAAATTCAAGAAGTTCTTACAGTTCTTGTATTGTGCAGCACTCCCATCAGAAAAGTAAAAGATTTTTTTAGATTTGTAATCTTAGATTTTAGGTTTAGAATCAGCTTTTTCATGAAGGTATAAACAGCAACAGTGTTGTGCTTTTTAAGCACTATGAAATCTTGGCAATGAAGTCATGAGTTTTTAGCTTCAATAGTAACTGACAGAAATCTTCCACAAATTCTTCAACATTTTTTTACCACTGTCTCCACCATACACCGGTCAACAGTTGCTCACTGTTTGTATGTGACCTTCTCCACAAATGATTCTTCAAAATGAGTAACCAAGGCATCTCGTAATTTGTCTACTCCAGGAAATTGTGAGCAATCATTCAAGGTGGATTACACATGATCTTAGATAAACACACATTGCATGTTTTCAGGAAACCATTATCAGGTTTTAACTCAATTTGTTCAAAATGAGTTCCATTCATCATGAGCTTCACGTTTTGATGGGTGAGACATACACACACTGTGTGTCCCATTCTTTCCAGCTACAATGCAATTATTTGGCCTCAATTCACAGAATTTGGAAAAGCCTACCTATTTTCTTGCCTGGGTATTTGATTTTGAATTGTGGAAAAATTTTCGTTTAAATTAGATAGAACGAGCCTTTTCTGAACCTGAATTTTTGAAGGCCCTTCATGCACTGAAACTACATCTGTCTTTCCTGGCATGATTCTACTGACTTCATCGTCATTGTAAAATTCTTTAACCAACAATACTGTCTCTATATCAAGGGTCCTGCCAGGTTTTGGGTCAGGTGAGGAGAGTACACCTTTTAAAATTAAATTCCAATGCAGGCAGGTTGAACATTTTTTTTTTACTATGATACCATGATTGTCCAATACTGAAATTTTGCACAGGTGCTTACAAAAGGTCTTTCTGTAATATATATTTTTTGAAAATTTTCAAAAATGATGTTTTTGAGATTTTCAATTTTTTTTTTCTAAATTTAGAAAACTTTTCTTTCTATATAGTCATGATGCCTATCATAAGAAAGCCATTAAAAGAGCTTTAAAATGAGCCCAAGATGAGCTTTCTAGTTGAAATAGGTGATGAGATATTTACATTAATATGAACTGCAATTGTGCAAAAATGGTATAATTTTCGATTTTTCAAAAATTAATATCACGAAAATGCCATGCCCAAACAATCTGAAAATATGCAGTTTTATTATACTCTATAGGTACTGTTACGACGTGGTTTGGTTGTTTAAAATATTATTATATTACGATAATGAACTTACTTCTGAAAAAATGCAAATATTACACAATTTTATTTTTAAAAAGAAGAAAAATGGCCGGTGATCAATCTAGGGACCCCAATTAAGAATTTTTTTTTTTTCATCAACGACTAACACCCCAGGTACGATCCTTAAAAACTCCCAGTAAATGGAAGGTGATTCCACCACCACCGACAAGAGAAATTCACATACGACACAAAATAATTTGATTAAACATATGTTCCAGGTTAACTAAAAATTTATTTTGTGGCCCCAGGCACATGTTGGCAAACAACTCAATACAAGGAAATTTTTGGTGGCTAGGCCGAATAAAAAAAGAATTTAGCTATGAATTTTAGAGTCCAGAGTATGTTAACAGTCCTAAATAATCCTCTCAGAAACCCTGGTCTGCAAACCAAGTAGTTTTCACCTGTGTGGTTTAGAGGATGGAGGAGGTAAGTGGCACAATTTGGTTACCAGCCTGCCTAACAAAAATCATCAAAGAATGTGATCATTCACTCAAAGAGTGCTAAGAGCTTAATGCTCGATGTGCATATCTGATACCTGTTGAACCTTGAGCTAAATGCTCTTTACAATTTAGATTTAGATGGTTAAGAGTGACATTTTAAAATTTTCCTTTTTTTTTTTTTCAACACACTGCTTTTGATCAGTTACCTGGAAAAATCTTTTTCTTACTTTACAGCAACAGAAAAACCAAACAAACAAAAATGTCAAGTCACTTTCCTCTCATTTGAGCTAACAAAAAAACCCTGTTCTAACAGGAAACCAAAATTAATATATTTCAATCCATTTCTTTGGTCACTGGCATTAACTAGACATTTTTACAAAAAAAAACACAATGACATTATATTACATTTGTTGGTTCTGGCCAGACCATTAATTCCAAACATACATTTTGCATTTCCCTATTTTCCTCCCATTTTAATTTCACCTTCCCCCCATTTTTTTTTCACCCCTGAATTTTAACCTTTTACATCATTCCATTTCTGATCAAGACACATTTTTTTTCCTTTCAATTTTAGGTGGTCCTCATTTTTTTTCTTTTTTTTTTCTCTTCGTTTTTCCTCCTCTTTAAATTTTCCTTTTGATGCCGAATTGGAATTGGTGTTTGTGCTGTTGCTACGAGAGCCGGCACGCCGTGGAAACGGGGCCTGATGCGCTTATGATGACATGGTAGGATTTTCCCTCTTCTCCTTCCTTTCTTTTTATTCTTTTTTCTTACTTACTCCCGATGCCGGCCTTTGAGGAGACTTTCTCTCACACGGCGACAGGCGGCAGCGATGTTACCGAGCGGGTTACGAGGCGTAATGCCCGCTATTGCCTCGGGACGATGTCAAGCACTTTTTCGCGCCATCTCGGCAGCAGAGTAAATTTTGAGCCATGAAAAGAATTTGAAAAGAAAAGGATCGTTCCTACCGTTCTTGGGCCACCGCGGCCGCACGTTCCCAGTGCTGGAAGGTTACGGCAGGTTCGGCATCCGGACGTCCGTCGTGCGGACTCCCCTCCTTTACTCGATTTTTTTATTTTTTTTATTGTGGGACTCTCCCTTACGAAGTCTGGTATCGAAGTGTCTAGCAGCACGCAAAAATTATCCGCTCCTTGCCGAATCCCTTGCGCACGCGCCCGAAATGGCGGAAGGCAATTGGCCCGAAGTTAAGTCAGAAGAATACGGAGAGAAAGACGCAATTCCCAGAAATCGCTAGCTCGCATCTTCTCGGAGTCAGGCTTGAACTTTGACCCACGAAAACGGGCGCTGCGGTGAACCTCGCAGAATTCCGCCCAAATCTCGACGTGTTCCTGTGCCAAGCGAAAAATGCCTTTTCGAAGTAAACAAGAGCATAAATAAACCGGACTTTCTGCACTGGTAAAGCTGGGAAAACGTCTTCACAGATGCCATTCTACGAATTTATCGCTTTTAGAAAAACGACACCAGAAACTGTAGCCATTTTCGTTCTTTCTTTCTGAACAAAGACTTTTAGAGAACCACCTTTACAAAAATTCATTAAACAAATTAACTAACATTAACGAACATCGTTACAATTAACTTCGTAACGCATAAAAATCGAATTCTCTCTAGCTATAGGTACGACGATCGGAATTACGAAAAATCGCGTAAAGCAACGATTTCTTATTTTGTCCTGATGCATTAAGCCACAATTTTATTATTTTACTAAATGACTATTAAATATTATTGACGATAGCGCACGCGCAATTAACTTAGGAAAGTCACTTCGTTACGGAGCGATCGCCGACCAGCTTTTTTTCTAGCAGTCGCTGCATTATACTATCACTAGTTAATACCAAGTAAGATTCATACTAAAACCAACTAAATATTAATACTAGGCAAGATTTTAATTACGAAAGGTTACTAAATTAAGCCCGATACACACAACAACGATTTTAATACACGCTACTGACATATGGCATAAACACGCGTTTTTTCTCATTTGATACTACTACAATACGATAAAATACCTCGTACACTATATATTTACAAATTACTTTTCAATTATTAAAGCTTACAGAATAATATAATAAAATAAATCGCGATAACGACGGTAAATACGGAACTACAACCTTACGATTTTTCTTTTTATCGCTATGTTATCCCGACGATCAATAACGCCGAACGCCGCGGCGTCGCCGATAATTTTAAACTGATACATCTAACACTATACATATATAAACTGCACTATACACTTAAGAAACTAAGGCAAATCAATTCATATACACTACATCATATACTGCACTAAAATAAACTTCACTAATATCTCTTCCCTGAAAGTAAACAGTGCACTAAAAAATGCAATGGAAGGAAGAAAAAAACATTGCATGAAAGAACAACAAAAAAACCAGCAATATAGCATGATGTCAAACTTCCTTAAATCTACTTCCCAGCTAGTTACACATAACTTAACTAGCAACAGACATCACAAGGCTAACTTACTTAGACCTATTCACATAAATTTAACTACATACACAGAGATCAACACTTCACAGAGAAATCAGAAAGAAAATAAAATAAATGAAAAGAATTTACTTGATTTTTTTTTTCTTGACTCTTAAATCTATTTATTTTTTCTAACTCCCTCCTTGCCAAAGGGATTTGAGATCATCTCATGACAAAAAATCTCACTCTCATTGAGAGTACGTGGATCTGGTGACGGGTTTTCCGATCCAAAAATATGGGCCCATTAATTTAGAGATCGGAAAAACGTCAACAGATCAGTACATCTTACATACCAAAAATCATGGTAATCTAAAACATGATGGTTCAAAACAATTTTTTACTGGTTGATTTGGCATGGAATGAGCCTAATATGGAAGCACTCCATAGAAGAAATGACAGAATACGCTGCAAAATATACTCACCTATATCCATCTATTGTGCTGACACATGAAATAGAAAGAAATAACCAACTGCCATTCCTAGACATATTCACTAACAGTAAAAATAATAATAAGATTAGTTATGAAGTATACAGAAAACCAACTTATATACCTAATACAATACTAGCTAATTCAAACCATCCAAGGAAATATAAAATTGCTGCATTCAGATCATATATCCACCTAGCAATCACACATTCATCGAGTAAGAGAAAATTTGATAAAAAAATGAAATGGATTAAAACATTAGCAGCCAAAAACAGATATAGCATACAGATGATCAAAACCCTTATGCAATAAATACAACAAAATGTCAATAATCAACATAAAAATGAGAAACAATTAAAATATTGGCAAAATTTCATACCCTCCACCAATATCTAACATTTTAAAGACAGAGTATAGACTGGCTGGATACAGATAACCAAATGCCGATACAGTACAAGATACTGCAAGATATTTAACTAAAGAAGGGAATAAAACCTCAATCCTTGACAGGGCAGGAGTATATGAGCTACCTATCACAATGCAAAATGACCAACAAACAAAAACATATATAGGTGGTACAAAACAAAGGATTAAGACCAGAATGGCTGAACATTGAAAAGACTGAAACCTAGAGTGTAGGAGAACAGTTGCACTGATACAATATTGCTGTGGTCATGAATTCCCACCTAAATGGGAAGACATTAAGATCATAAGCAGCCATCAAAATCACAGACAGATTTTGATTGCTGAGGCAGTAACCATTGAACAAACTGAAAATTATAACTGCAATAATAATATTCCTTACGAACTATGATGCACATGGAAACATCTCATTCATCAGAATAAATGTTACAAACAAAAATGTAGAAGAAAATCAAAGAAAAATCAAAGCAGAGAAGATTACCAAGGTGCAAGGAGAAATGCGCAATTTCAGAGACTAGATGACATCACAGATGATGAAATAGCAGAGAGCCAGATAACGATCCAATACAAAGCATGCAGAGACAGCGCAAACGAAACTGCACATGCTCAAAGATACAGCAGCAATGCGAATAATGACGTGGCAAAGTGCAAGAAGACCGGCTGCAGAGCGAGCAGCAAAAACGGTTGAGCAAAACCGAAAACCAATGTGAAGTGCTACCGATGATGACCCAGATTTATGGGAACAAAATGCATCTAGCTGATACAGTGACCATGCTGCTTCTGAATGTGATTTTTTCATACCTCATATGCATAAAAATATTTTAAATTACTTGTGCTTTTATCCTCCACCAGCTTATTTTCAACTTTTGTTCATCTGTAAGAAGAATCACGACAAGCATTTTGGCATGATTTTTCATCCCATTTTCCATTGACGATTCAAGTTTCATCAACGACAATATGAAGTTTTAGCAGCTCTATCTATTCTTCATTGATATATTTACATGATATATGGACTGACAGCACCCAAGTGTGGACCTACCGTCAAACTATGGTAAGTGCGAATGCCCACCGCCTTTTTTCGACTCAGCTAGTACTAGAGGTATGGAGGTTACAAAAGAGTAGTATGGCCACATTATCTAACGCCAAATGCGGAAAACAGAAAATTTAGAGAAGAAAAAGTCAATTGTTGGTTAATTTTCACTGTTTTTGTATATTAAAAGAACTGACTGTGCAGTAATTCAAAAAGTTAAACACAGTAAAACCTCAAAAATCTGGCATCCAGAAAACTGGCTACTTCAAAATCCGGCATCCAGAAAACTGACTACTTCAAAATCCAGCACTTTCTCATTTCATTTTCGTGAGAACATCCAATGTTTCCCCAATAACCATGGAAATCTTCCAATGTACTGTTTCAACAACACATCGGGAAATCATCCAATCTCAGCGTGCGAATTGCCAAGAGCCACCAATGTGTAACATCAGGAGGTTTATTTGAAATGCATGTAGAACGTGTGATGATGATCTGTGCTTGGCAGTGGAAGTATGTAGATTCAATCGTGTAATGACATTTACATTGGCCTTCATGATGCACCATGGTAATTGCCTTCATGATGTATCATAGTTTCGTCAGTCGAAAAACCGTAACATTGATGTAAAATTCACATGGAGTTTTCATGATGTATCAATACATCGCCCAGCCCTAGCGCTTGCTCTGGTTTTTACAAGTTTTTGCCTAACCATTCACCAAATTCAATATTTTTGCAACAGAGTTCTATAATAAATAGGACAAAAAATAATCACCAATATCTTCATCAAAACTTTTTTCCATCGCCAAAACGATGTATTTTTTTTCGCAAATTGCAAGGAATGCAATCGGCAGCATGACCCCTGCACATTTATAAGGCGTAGATGCCCAAATTTTCATTAAAGTGACCTGTTACATATAAGTACGTGCTTTACGTAACACCCATTACAGAATTTTTGGATAGCTTCAGAAATCTAGAATTTTCAAAAATCCGGCACTCGTCTGGTCCTGTCAATGCCGGATTTTTTAGGTTTTACTACAGTAATTTTCTGCATAGATGTGCAATATTTGACTGCTTCCACATAGACACATCCACATAAAACTTGAAAACTGCAGTGCCTTGGTGTGAGAACAGAACCTACCTCTCCTGATTTCTGTTCAACATCTTACAATTACACCACCCAGGACAACAAATTCAATGTAACTGAAAAATTGGAAACTGAGCAAGCATCAAATTTGCACTAATTGAATCATTTGATGCCTCCTCGCAGCGATGACCATTTCAATCCAGGAACATATTTATACCAGGAATTACCAGTTCATCAGATATAAACACAGAGGTTAATGAAGAATGAATCTTTGTAAATTTAAGGTAGGCATCAAATGGATTGGCAAGGTTCTCTACAAAAGCAAGAAATAAAAGTGTATAACCTAATCCTTACTCATCATATATAAGAGGGGGATCAATATGACCAGAAACTTTTCTAGAGTGGGTGATACTTAACAGTCAATGGTGAGAAAGGTGGAAGAACAGAAAAAAAAAGTTTTTTTCCATTGCATGACAGTTCTGAAAGGATGGTTGTCATAAAAAAAAATTCTCACTGGATAAGAGAAGAAATTTACACCAATCTATGTAGAATATAGTAAGTTTCATATCAACATACATGAAAGAAAAGAAAACACTAAAAATAAACAAAAAATTTGGAAACCTTCACAACTAATGAAAGTGTTCCCACTTGAAACACCAACAAAATTCATGTCATCAGAAATACAATTAAACCTGTTTAAGACAGAATCCAAGGGACTGGCACAATTTTCCGTCTTGGTTAGGCTTCCGTTTATACATGTGCATCAATGGAAGCCATTGAAGTGTAAACATATTAATTTTTGTGATGCTAATAACAGGTTCTACATAATTAGTGATTACTTAACAGAATAAATTGTTGGTAGTATATTAATGATTTAAAAATCTAAATCGTCTCTTTGTTTAAATAATCCAACATTAGTTTCTGTACAGTAACACTTACAATATGACGCTGAGTGAGAGCATGTGCACTGCTCATTAAGTGAAATAATTTAGTCACCTCAGAGAAGTGCAAAATCTCGAATATTTTGAATATTTTGCAATGCTCAATGGTGATAATTTTTGTATCCAATTCGAAACTTTTCTCATTGACATCTGCTACTTCACAAATTTCCTTGAACAAAATGCTGTGCCTCTTTCAAAAACTCTCTAACCATCCGTTTGAAGAACGGAACACTTCCACAGGTTTCTTTTACTTCATCTCTTTCTTGTGTTTGTAGCATAAGGTTAGAAATTGGTAAATTTCTTTCTTTTTTTAATTAAAAGGAAAGGAAGTTGTTGCTTTTCACATTTTTCTCTTCATTGAGCTATTATTACTTTTTATGCCACTACTCTGTTATCTCATCTTTTCACTTTAAAATGTCATAAATTTGCATTTTTCCAGCACTGTAATTCTCTACCAATTGCCTGATAATCACCCTTTCTTTTTTATGCATTTCAATAACTTTAACTTTTGTGTCCAAATCAAGAATGTTATTCTTTGGCATCACAGTAAGAAGAAAATGAACGAAGGCAACTCTCAACAAGCAAAGGTTGTGAATGACTATCTGAATGAGTAAATGTTAAGATAACTAAATCAGAAAGTCGCATTGAAATCCATATGAAACAGACAGCTAGCTGTGAATGGACTTTGCAAGCAACAAAGACAGCAATGCTTGTCATATGAACTAAAACTGGGTCATGGAAGAAGCCAAAAGAAGAAGCAAAAGAAGAAGCAAAAGTCTTAAGAAGAAGCCAAACAACAGTGGGTGTGATGCAGTTCATGTTTGTGTAAGCAAGTGAAAAGCAATCTCCCTCTGTTTAATTATTATGGTATCTACAACTTCAAGCATATTTGCTCCATTTGAATTCATCACTACACTTTATTGGATAATGTTTTGTATTAAATAAAATACTTGATGGCATGGAAATACCTTAACTTCCCACTGTTATCAAGTTCATTTAGTCTCCTGCCATTTCCGTTTCCATGTTAGGCAGGTTCTGCTTTTGACAGCTTAAATAGTAAATAATTTTTTTTTTGCATTTCAGAACCAAAAAAAATAAGTTCTGTTTTGGACAGGTTTCCATTTTAAACGGGAACCTTTCTTTTTAAACATTTCTGCCTTAAACAGGTTTTACTGAATTAAGAAAAAGCATCCTCTGGCATGCATTTCATTATTCCCACAATGTAAAAATTTATTTGATTGTTAGATTTTTCCAATAACCAAGAACTTGATTTTTTGGTCTATTAATTTAATAGTGGGAACCCTGTTATTAGTTTGTTTGATAAGAGAAATAACTTCATTTCTAAAATTTTAAAATTCATAAATTGGTCTAGTAATATCTCTAGCAGGGTTGTCAAGAACGTTTTTATCTCGCAGGTGCTTAGGTTGTCTAGAATTTGCAGCTTGGAGAAAGATTTTATTCAAAATGTTCATTTAGTAATCAGTCAGTTTATTGACAACCAGGTCCCGAGAGCTTTCCTCAAAGCCACACTAAGGAAAATTGTTCCCAAATATAGTGTCAGGATTGTAGACCCTCTCTAATTTATCAAACAAGTGATTGAATGAAACATCTAAATGAAAGCTGTAACATAGAAGTTTAGATGTTGATGTGGTTACTTTCTCTTAAATAAGAACCTAACAAGCTCTCACTGCTTCCTTTCCTTTTAATTAAAAAAAAGTTTAAAACTGACAAAAAATTTCCTCCAAAAAAAGTTTTAAAATGGATAAAAGTACAAAAAAAGTATAAATATATAAAATAAAGAAAAAATAGTATAAGTTAATTAATTAAAAGGTGGAAAGGGTTTTAGTTCTTTGGGTATTTTAAATACTTTTAAACACCGGTTGGGAACAGTTTAAACTGTTCCCAGATGGAATTTTTGGAGTATTTTGACTAGTTAATTGTAACCTTAAAACTGTTTGGAATTTTTCAACTCTAAAGCACCCACAGAACTTTCTGGGAATATGGTTCCCCTCTTGAATGACAGGTGGTGGTCGTATCGCTGCTTCTCGAGTAGCGTCCATTTTGAATTCGGTTCACACTTAGTGGACATATTCTGCACTTGGTAAGTGTTTTTTTATCAAGTTATTTGCATTGTTTTGTATTTTTAAATATTTTTTGGATTTAGGTGCATATTTTTACCTCCTAAGTTCATTTGGAACCGTTGGCTAGTTTTCTCCACCATTTTAAGGATAGCGGGTTTTGGTTTACATGCTCCATCGTGCAAGCCTCGTTTCACGTATCTTGAGGCCTGTTGGCGTAGCTTAGACTAGCCCATTTTATCTTTCCTTCATACGATTAAAATTCTCATTTGGCAGTTTCTTGTAAATAAGCAACCATTTTCAAGTCTTCTTCCACCTTTAGGTTTAGTGAATATGCTTGTAAATAATTACAGTTCAAGATTTTGGTTGTGACAGTATATTTCCTTTGTAATGGGTGTCTTTTGCTTCTCAGTTCATTATTTGTTCGGTAATCTGATCGTTTGTAGTGTGAGGTCGGGCTTCGACGAATTTAGTCTGCTGTTGGAAGGTGTCTGGATTTTAAAATAATGTTTTATATTTTTTGGAGTTTTTCTTTTTTAATTGTTTTTTTTTTTTTTTTTTTTTTTTTAATTCTTGCGGTTGTTTTAGGGGTTTAGGGGATCGGAGGGTATCTGGGTCCTTGTTTAGGGAGTGTTAATATCAATTTTTATTTTTCATTTCTGTAGCTCTTTTATTACTGTTTCCAGTAGGCTCGTTGCCGCATAGTAGCAGACTAAATCGTGTACAAACCCACACTTTTCAGGTCTCTATAGAGGAAGGAAAGGTGTCCGTGCCTGGCCCTTGACAAAGCCATGGAAAACAGCTTACCATAGTTCTACATCCCTCTTTTTTTCTCACTGTGGTCATTAATGTTTTGTTTTTACAAATCAGTCATTACATTTTTCAGTATTAAGGTGATTTCAGTATATATATATCATCATCATCATCATTGTCAACCATTATCAATCCGCTGCTGGACGAAGGTCTCCTCAAGTTTCTTCCACAACAGTCTGTCTTGTGCCAGTCTCCTCCATGTCACTCCCGCATTCTTTCGAATTTCACCCACCCATCTTCCATGTGGCCTTCTTCTGGGTCTTTTCCTGTCCCTTGGAATCCAATCTAAAATTTCGGCTGTCCATCGATGGTCTGTCCTTCTGGCAGTATGTCCAGCCCATTGCCATTTCAGGGATTTAACTCTGATCATGATGTCTTTCACTCTTGTCATGTTTCGGATCTACAAGTTCCTCTTCTTATCTCTCCTGGTTACACCAAACATGCACCTCTCCATGCTCTTTGAGTTGTCTGCAGCCTTTGTATGTCTCTTTTAGTTAAGGTCCACGTCTCTCCACTATACGTAAGCACTGGAAGGATGCATAGATGAAACACTTTTCTTTTAAGACATAATGGCATATTGCTCTTGAAAATTATGCTGTTTTTTCCAAAAGCTCTCCAGGCCAGTTTTGTACGCCGATTAATTTCTTCATCAATGTGACCCTCACTTGATGTCTGCTGTCCAAGATAAATGCATGTGCGTGTTATCTCCAGCTTTTCTCCATCAATCAAGAAATCTTCATTTCTTGTAAAAGCATTGAACATCACTTTTGTCTTCTGAAAGTTCATTTTTAATCCCACTTCTTTACTCTTGTCAGCAAGTTCCTGGATCATACTCTGCAGCTCTGATGGGGTAGTTGCAAAAATGACTACGTCATCAGCAAAACGAAGGTGGGTTAGATAATCTCCATTAATCTTTATCCCCTGGTTTTCCCAGCTCAGCGACTGAAAGACACCCTCCAATGTAGCATTAAAGAGCTTCAGAGATATGGTGTCACCTTGTCTCACTCCCTTTCCAATTTTTATGTGTGTTGTATTTTCAAACAGCCGAATCTTTGCACTTGCATTTTCATAGATGTTATTAATAATATTAATGTATGCATCTTCAATACCGCAAGATTTCAGAGCCATTGTAACTGCTGATGGTTTCACTGAATTAAAGGCTTTTTCATAATCGATAAAAGCCATGCACAATGGAAGTTCATATTCCCTTGCTATTTCAATTAGTTCTCTCAGTACGTGGATATGATCTATTGTGCTGTAGCCACTCCTGAATCCAGCTTGTTCTCTCAGTTGAGCCATGTCCAGTGTTACCTTCAAACAGTGTGAAAGAACTTTAGTGAAGATTTTATAAACCACTGATAGGAGGCTGATAGGTCTGTAGTTCCCAAGATCCTCAATGTCACCTTTTTTATGTAGCAGGATCATTGTAGCAGTGTTCCAATCCTCAGGAATCTTCCCTTCATTAAGGCATCGAGTAAAAATTTGGGCAAGTACTGTTTAGATTTCTCCACTTGCTTCTTGTATGATGTCTACAGTAATTCCATCTTCTCTTGGAGCTTTTCCCCGCTTCATGTTCTTGATTGCATGTGCAATTTCTGCTGGGAGGGCTGGAGGAACTCTGGTACTAGTACCTTTCATGATGTCTGGAGTACATGAATCATCCCTTTCATATAATTTGGAGTAGAAATCTTTCACTCTTGTCAAAATTTCGCCTCTATTTCTTGTTACAGAACCATCTTCTTTTCTCAATGCCATAATCTGCTTTCTTCCTTTACTGAGATGTCCCTTTGCTGTCTTTAGGCTTTGGTTGTTTTCAATTGCTTTCCTCACTAGTTTCACAGTTGAATTTTCTTACGTTTTTAGTGATACTTTTTCTTACTGTCTTGCATAGCTCTATATATTTCTATTCCACTTTGGAAGTCACATCTTCTTTAGTTGTCCTCATCTTTCTTCTTTTTTGCATCAACATTTTGGTTTTTCCTGATAATTTGTTCACATGCAACTTGTTCTTAGACCCAGCTAATTTTGTTGCTGTTTCCATAAGAGCTTTGGTTACTTTTCTGTTAACTTCAGAAATATCCACTTCTTCCGATGTTAGGCCTTCTAACGCAGAGAATCTGTTCTTCAGTTCCAACTTGAAGGTATTATGGTGTTTTTTAAGGTTGGTTATGTCAATACATTTTGTTTGTCTTATGAGCTTGCCACGTTCAAGTTTAGTGTTGAGGTGCATCTCACCAATCTATAGTCACTACCTGTGTTAAACTTGTTTAGCACACTGCAGTCTTCTATGACGAATTTTTTGTTACACATAATAAAATCAATTTCACTTGTCGTCCCATTTGGATGTCTCCATATCCATTTCCTGTGTGGCTTTTTCTTGAAAAAGAAGTTCAAGATGAAAAACCATTCTGCCTCTGCAAACTCAACGAGAGTATTTCCACGCTGGTTTCTGTTGCCGTGACCGAATTTACCTACTGAAGTTTCATTCTGTTGCCGTTGACCTATTTTTGCATTGAAATCTCCCATAATTATCTTTAAGTGCTGCTTACCTTTATTATTTAGATGACAAATTTCCTCATAAAATTCTTAAATTTCTACTTCAGGATGACTTGTGGTGGGTGCATAAGTTTGAATAATCTGAGCCTGGTATCTTTTCGAGAGTTGGATAACGAGTCGTGCAGCTCTGTCAGAGGAACTTTCAACTTCTACTCTATTTATCCTTCAGTTTCTTGTTTATTATAAATCCAACACCACTAGTTCTGCCAGTATCTGTCCCACGATAGTAGAAGAGATGTCCACTTTTCAGTTCAATGAGATCTTCTCCTTTTCTCCTTACCTCACTTAGCCCGACGATGTCTCACTTGATCTTTTGTAGTTCCTCTTCCAATTCAAGAAGCCTTGAATGAGAAGATAGGGAGCGTCCCTTATACGTAGCCAAGGTCAGCATCAGATGGCAGCCTAGTCCGGTCCTCCGGGGATTCTTAGCACCCTCTGCCTTCATGTCGCACTGGCCGCTGCCTTGGCCAGGTACATTCCAGCTGCCGGAGACTGAGGGCCAAGATTTAAGTTGTGGAGTCATTTTGGAGGGGTTTGGCCATAACTCACCACGCTGGCCAAGCGGGTTGGTGAGTGTGGGATAGCATTTCCTCTAATCCCGATGGTATAGTTATACCGCTATTGGCGGTCGTCAGAGCCCCTTTAGTGGGAACAGGATGCACCACGAGAAGGCGGGGTTGACATTTGTCAAGGAGAGGCTGTGATATTACGCATCACCTGACCTTGCATCCCAGTAAGTATATAAATATACATATATATATATATATATATATTCCATGATTTTGTGTTTGTTTATACTTAACTGGAAATAAAGTAAAAGTTATTTTTCCTACCTTTCAAATTTTTTAGTAATTTTACTTTCTAAAATGCATAAGTTTATGTTGTTCATAATGATGCAAAATCTTTAGTTTGCTTTTCACAGATACTTTTGACAGATGTTGGAGACTGTTAGTATATAAGGAAGGCTAGCAGAGTGACTGATGTATTTAATGTTTTGTGCTTTATAAATGACTTTTAGATTACTTTACTGACACTCTTGCCTTCACAGACACATTTTTTTTTATTTTGCTTTGCTTTTTTTCCACATGACTTTTTTCCCTCTGCATCTTGTCTGCTCATTTTTATAAGAGCTCATAAATGTATGTGGCTGCAACTTTAGAGTTCCTTTGGTTGCTGGTGCTACATGGAATTATAAATATGGGACACATTTTAGTTTTCAATATATGGAGTTCATCACAGCACTTTGAGATGTCATTAGGCCAAAACAAAACAAAAATAGCAAAACCAAAAAATTTTGAAATAGTACTGGAGTTAACTATGGCATCTCTACGATTTTACAAAGACAAATTAATTTTATGAGAAACAATATCTTTTTTCACTAACACTCAATTTCTTTTAGCAGGAAATCAGCATATAGTTAATCAGCTCAATCTTTATTTCCTATCAAGAAAAACCAACAAATTTTAAGCAAACAGTGAGTTTTGTTTTTTGTTTTTTTCAAATCAATAGCAAAAAAGGATCACAGTTTAGCAACAGAAAAGGCATTTTTAGTATCTCCAGTGGGCTCAGTAATAAATCAATCGTATAGCACTTGTGTTTAATAATGACAACTTACTAACCCAAATTAGAAGTTCACTTTCAAAACTCCCCATACCCCCACAAACCCACAGCAATATGTGGGTGGGTGAGTAGGGTCCAAGGCAGGGCAAAAATAAGAATAGTATATTGCACTGTGATAAATCAAAGGAATAATCTCATAGCAGCTCAGATGTTTAAGGTGATAAAGGAAAATACTTTAGTCCCTCATAAAAATGATCTTACATCAATTTTATATGATGGTTTCAATGCAATTTTGCATTTTCTGTATAGTTGCTTTAAAATCCACAAATTTTTAACTTTAGAACTTTTACACAGATTTAAAAATAAAAGGGAGAAGAAGAAAAATAATAAATAAAAGAGCTCTTCAGAGGCTGGCAGATTTTCCCCTCATTCCCCCACCTTCTGTTTTTTGACAAGCAGAACTTGCTATTTAACAATCTTCTTCAACTTCCTGTGAATTTAAGACCTATCCCACTCCTTTGCAATTTTCCATCCCAACCATCACATCATAAGTTAGATTTATTTTGTCTGTTTTTCTTTCCATGCAAGGGAGATTAGCTCAGGCCATTCATCTGTTAACTGTAACTATTTTTCATCTCTTCAAAAAATTCTCAGCAGATTAAGGAATAATTATATTGGGTATATAAATAAGTTTTGAGGGATTTGAAGTGAACAAAACACGTTGTTGAACGTATGCCCTGAAAGAAGAATTCCAGTTCCTTGGAAGAGATCCAGTTGTCCAGCCAATTTTTGATGTCTTCATAAGAACTAAACCGTTCTCCAGAAAGTGCTGACTGCATCGACCGGAACAAATGGTAATCTGATGGCGCAATATCTGGTGAATATGGCGGGTGGGGTAGAACTTTCCAGTCGGATCCTTCTAAGTACTTTTTCACAGGTCGAGAAACATATGGTCTTGCGTTGTCATGCTGTAAGATGACTTTGTTGCGTCTATTCTACCATTCCGGCCGTTTTTGCATGAGAGCTTGTTTTAAATGCATTAATTGGGTTCGATACTGATCACCAGTAATAGTTTCTGATGGTTTCAGCAGTTCATAGTGGATCACACCATTCTGATCCCACCAGATACACAGCATTACCTTTGAACCATGGATATTGCGTTTTGGCGTTGAACGACCTGGTTCACTTGGCTTCACCCATGCTTTCTGCCATTTAGGGTTATCGTACCATATCCATTTCTCGTCGGCAGTAATAATACAATGCAAAAAAACTTTCTTTTTTGCCTTTGAAGCAGCAATTTGCAAATGGTTTTTCGACGTTCAAGGTCTGTTTCCCGCAAAGCATGAGGGACCCAATTCCCTTCTTTTTGCACCATTCCCATGGCAGCTAAATGTTGTGAAATGCATGGCTGACTAACATTTAATGCTGCTGCAAGTTCTTTTTGGGTCTGGCACAGATTCTCATTGAGTAAAGTTTCCAATTCGGCATCAGCAATTTTTTTGGGTGGTCCAGAACGTTCTTTATCACTGACATCGAAATCGTTCCTTTTGAATCGTCTAAACCAATACTCACATGTTTTTATGGATGGGGAATGTACACCATAGATTTCTGACATTAAGCGATAGCTGTCGACAGCACTTTTCTTGACAATAAAGTAATGCACTAACACTTCCTGCAAATGCTGTTTTGTCGGGACGAAAGTTGCCATTTTCCGTCGAGTAAAACAAATACGTCTTCGCACCTCAATCGAACGTCGTATACTGACTCTGACAGCTGGCGTCTTGTACTGCGATATCGCAGTGTTGCCACCTTAAAATACAGGCGAGCAGTAATAAGTATGACACCGAACGGAAATCGCTCAAAACTTATTTAAATACCCAATAAAACAGCCAGAGATTCTGGCTACTGAAATTCCCTTTGAAACATAGATAAGTCCGGATGATCAGTTTTTTCAAAGAATAAAATCTGTCTTCTGAATAGAACTCTTGCACTCATGCTTAATGTAATATATCCATGATTCACACTAACAAGGGATTTTTTTTTATCTTCTCCAGCATCAATCAACACTGTCAGCTCAATTTATAGAAATTCAACAATATTTTTCCTTCTTTCATTCAGGTAAACATAAAATAACATTTTTTTTATAGCAGTAATTTTTACTTTGCTTTCGACACTATCTATTGGGGCCTATTTCAACAGATACTATAGCATATGATAAAATGGTGCTGATCTTCTGAATGAACTACATAACCTTTTAAGAAGTGCACCACACACAGTCAGTTATTCATTGAGTATTAATTACTTGCAGAGATTTTCTGGCCTCTAGGAAATAACCAAGACTGGTTTTAATGTTTTCATCTGCTGTAAAACAGCTTATTGATTATATTTCCCATTATGGCTTCTGCATTTTATTTATATTTGTGTTCTCTGGTCTTATTGTCATAACAAGTCATACCTACTGTATGTGCATTTTTCTTCAAGACTACATTTACTGAACTTGAAGGTGTCTAATGTTTCTCTGCCTCAGTGGCACAGAACAGAACCACTATTCTGAAATGGAATATGTACTACATTTGAAGAGATTTTTGAGGTAATATGGAGTCCAAATTCTTGATGGTTGTTTATAATAAGATCAACAAAAATGTTGGTGCAGCGGGCAAGACATGCAACAACAAGCAATGCCTGGCTACTATACATGAAACAATGTGATCAAAACAAAAAGATCATGAAAGCTAGCTGATCAGTTCATTAAAGTACAAAAAAAAAAAAAAAAAAAAAAAAAGAACATGAACAATGGACCATCCAGCTGAAAATCTTGTCACATGTCTAAATAACAACAACCTACGATATGATCCAGGTAAAAATTTCTGCAATTCATTCTACCAGCATTTACTTCTTTTAACTATAAAAATTATGATGGAACTAATATGCACTCATCAAAAAATGCGTGCCATAAGGATCTTTGAACTGTAATAAAATAACATCTGCCACTTATGAAAGCTATTTAGTTTAGGCTGATTTCTGAGCATCGCAATAAAATCTTACCTGACCATGTGAAAGCTCTTTTAAGCTAGGCTAATTTGTGAGCATCGAAATTCTAATACTTTTAAATTAGTACTCACAATACCAAAAAGGTTATGGTAACAAACAAACAAACAAATTCATAACAACATAGTGCAAAAAGTAGTACAATAATGTAAGATATTCAGTTTTTTTTTCAGTTGAAAATTATATTTAATGCTTACCTCTAAATATAAAAATCTTTTTTGAACGCTCTGAGCTAATTCAGTTACTTCCAAAATGAGACAAAGTGAACACTCTAATTTATCCAAGTCATCTACAAATGGTCGGACATACTTGGATCCTTTCATAGCACTCAAGGAAATTTGATTATCTTCAATTGATTGAAATATATCTTCTGGTTCAGCCAATTTATAGAAGTTCTTGTAGTCAATCATTTCTAGAACAACAGTGTTCCATGATTCTCTAATTTCTTTAATAGACTAAAAAAGGGAAAATGATAGAATGAAGTTGAGAAGAAAGGACTTCTTTTATGCAATAGTTTAATTGGGGATGAAAATATCAAAGCATTTAAAAACAATGCATCATTATTAAATACTTTTCCAAATATATAAAATTTACAAATGCTGTGAAGCATATGCAAACACTTTGCATTCATATCATATACATAATTTCAATGTACTGAAAAAATACAAATATTGTTAATTGTTTTTATTATTTAAACACTGGTTTTCAACAAAGTATTTTATACACTAAAATGAAACAAAAAATGAAGATGACTGTGAGCTTCAAAACAAATTAATTCATCAAGAGCAGATAGTTAATGCAGGGTGATTTATAAAGAAGTATACAGTTTCCAGATGCTGTAAAACAGTAATAGTTAAAGACACGGACCACAACTGTGAACCGTTAGGTAGATGTACTCATAAAGTTTGTGTCCCACTACCGAGAGAAGTGACGTAGGCGATAATGCATGTGTCACGACTCGTCAGTCAAAATGGCAGCATCTGCAGTGGAGAAGGCGTTTTGTGTTCTTGAATTGAGCCAAACGAATCTGTAACTGTTGTGCAATGGCATTTTTTATCACAATTCGGAAAAGAACCTCCAACCAGAAAATCTACCTACGACTGGCATAAAAAATTTGAAACTATGGGCTGTTTGTGCAAACTTAAAAGTCATGGACGACCGCATGCATCGGAAGAAGTCGTCGATAGTGTTTACACCGTCATTCAACGAAGCCCGGGAAAATCAACGCTGAGGGTGATTTTCAAATCAGTTGCAGGATGATAGTGACAACTTTATTCACCAATTGGATGGTGCACCACCGCACTGGTTAGGCAACGTGCGAGATTATCTTGATGAACATCTTCCTCACTGATGAATTGGATGAGCCGCGGGCTACAACATGCACTGACCCAATGGCCACCCAGAAGTCCTGACTTAACACCTTGTGACTTTTTCCTGCAGGGGCTATGTAAAGGACAAGGTATTCGCTCCTTCCCTTCCTGTTGATCTAGCGGAGCTGAAACAGCGTATAACAGCCACTATCACTGCACTTGATTCAGATATCTTACCTCGCGTTTGGACGGAAATGGATTACCGGTTTGATATGTGTCATGTGACTAAGGGTGCACACATAGAACATCTGTGACTGTCTCTAAAAAAATTGGCACATTCCCCTACAATTCTGTTACTGGTAACATAAAATATCTTAGATTGTTCTTGTTTTATAGTGCGTTGAAACTGTATACTTCTTTATGAATCACCCTGTATAAATAATTACACAATTTATATCAGTTTTCATACACCACAAGTTTTAAAGTCTTTTAACTAACATTGTACAGCAAACTAAAAACTTGAATCACTGACACCATATGTTAGCTTAGTACACTGGCTGTACACTGTACTGTTAGCTTAATACACTGGCTTTTGCGATAAAATGGTACATATGAAAGTACATCACCATGATGTACAATTAAAGAGAATTTTATTTTGGTAATCGTAGAAATTCGAAACTGAGATACATTAGTTGAACTTAAATGTTCAACCAAACATTTCATGAAAAACATGCAGCTCAAAGTAAGAAGCTTTAAATAAACAGCCTACCTTTGACAAATATAAAACTGCAGAATCCCATGTCACATTTCAAACACATAAAGACAAGGCCTAACATCCCAGTGGTGAGATATGTTCAGTAGATATAAATGCCTACTCTATTAATATCTTTATACACTTCAACCAATAGTAAGAGAACCATTAGCTCATCTACCACTAATTATTAAAACTATAACTTAATTATTATCTAACTCTAATAATGACATAACCCTAAGCTCAGTTAAATATGTCAATCAACTACAAACACCAAGTTACGACACCAGTATCTTAACTAAAATGGCTCTAAAAAGAAAATTAAAAACCTATTTACATCTTAAAACTTTAAATTAAAACTGAAAACACATCAAACCAGATGGAAAACCTTTAATTCGAATATTTTCTCCCATCAACTGTGGATATCTTCAGGAAGAGTTCGTCTTAACACATCGCCTTCCAGCAGGTGAGTGTCAACAACGCTGTCAGATAAGTCAAGATGAGAACACCTCAAAGCAAAGTGCTATGCTGGTGCTATCCATTGGAAGTCCCAGTACATATCTTTGATTACTCATGTGCATTTATTTTATTTTATTTCCTTTTTTTTTTTTTTTTTTGCTTTGCCCTCTTTTTCTTTCTTGTCTGGAGTTGCCTCGAACTGTATATCTTTCCAATGATTCGGTAGTAGACTGGGATCGTTAAAATTACAGAGCCTGTTTCTGTTTTCATATTAAAACAGTTTCAGCCCTTCTTAAATGCTTTTCAGATTTACAACTTTTTAAAATCCTTATACGGTCAAATTTAGGATAAGCTCTATTTTCAATGCAGTAATGTATTAGAGCAGTTTTGGCCTCCTCTCCCCCCTCCTTTCCAATTCCTCAAATGCTGATGCAAATGGTGTTTCAGTTTATTTTTTGTACTACCTATATATGACATACATGGGTGGATTATTTTCAATGGGAATTTCATATGTACCTGATTTAATTAAATATTTTATTTTGACCTCTGTTTCTAATAATTATATTTTTAACTGAGTTAACTGTGCATCCTGGTTGCAAATTATATTTGGCACATAATGTGTTATTTTCGTAGGAGATATTTTTTAAAAAAGGGAATGATCCAGCATATCTAGAACACTGTTTTTACTATTACTATTTTTTTTGTATTTTTTCATTTAGATTTCTATTGTAACTGTTTTCTATTTCAAATTTCCATTTTTTAAATTCTTCCAATGGGTACCCATATATTTTTGGATAATCTCTTCTATATATATTAATTCCTCATTTCTGTATTTATTGTTAGAAGTGTGTGTAAATGCTGTCTTTATAAAGGTCTTGATGGTATTAATTTTATGTGTTTTAGGGTGATAAGAATTATACGGTATGAGCATAAGTATGTAAGATGGTTTCCTGTAAACTTTATAATCAAAACTGTTATGCTTTTTAATAACAAGATATCTAAAAGTGCAAGTTGCTTATTATTTTCAAAATCTATGGTTAATTCAATGGATAGATAGATATCATTATATTCTTTTGCCAAAATTTCTAATTCAGTTTTATCTAATTTTGACAAAATAAAAATACCATTTACACAACAAAAATAAATTAATGGAGGCCCTTTTTTTTTTTTTTTTTTTTTTTTTTTTTTTTTTAGTAGGGGTTTAACGACCACTGTGGGCAACGAGCAACTCAGTGGGCTATAAGCAGTCGCCCGTCCCTAATTTAGGGCCGCTGACTCCAGGGAAGGGAGAGAGCCAGTGCAGTAAGACAAACGCAACATCCAAGCCTCAACGGGATTCGAACCCAGACCCATCTCAGACGAATGGTCAGAAGCAATCGCTTAGACTGTGCCACTGAGCCGGCAATGGAGGCTCTTTCATTTTTTCTGTAACTTTAGCTTCAATATAATCCATAATCACTTCAGCAAATAATGCTGAAAGTGGTAAACCCATCGGTCCTCCCTGATTTTGCCTCGATTAAATCGTAGTATTATTGACAGACATCCAACAGAAAAGCACATTAAATACCTTTCACAAATTAGAAACAATAGTACACTTCTAGATGTAATAAAGAAAGTTTTTCCGCCCGTAGGAACTGGAGTACCAAAAATATTTTCTAAAATTAAAACACATAGAGATGATTCTGCAATCAGGTAAATTGTATCAAAGCAAAATTCACCTTTAATTAGGTTATAAAAAAATATATACAGATTTTTGGCTCCTTTTTGTATGAAAAATAGAATTAGTCTAAAGAATAGTTCATTTATTGGACATATTAAAGAAATAAAGCAAGATTTAAAAGAATTTAAAATGTCTAGCTTAGATGTTAAAGCTTTATATCCAAGTATTCCCGTTCCTATGGCCATTAATATCATTACAGAAAAATTACCAGGTGGCCAGTCAAAAATCATTTCAGAATTCCCTGACTTTTACCTTATATTTCCCTGAAATCTCATTTTCCCTAATGATAATCAGCTGACTAACCAAACCTTATTTCAAAATTTCCTGATATTTCCCTGATACTTAACAATGGTCATTGTTTCACATTCACAATTGAGTGTGAAGACCAATGCAAAACCCAAATGACGTAGTCCTGATGACGAACTAGACTTTAGTTAATACAGAAATTTAACGTGGACCAGGAACATCAAACAAAGATATTCGCTCTTTCCACGTTTATAAGTGAGTCACTGAAAAATTCTCATTGGCCGCCACCGGAGTCGAGCCCAGGGTCTTACAGTTACACGCCGGATATGCTTCCGCTACACAACAGCGGCCTCGAATTCCTCCAGACTCGCACATGCTAACTGCCACGCCAAGTTGGAAGGTTGCTTCTTGGAGCGCCGCACAATGCTATGGATTCACCAAAGATGGTAAGCAGCAACTGAAGAAATAATTAGAAGGCGAATGAATAATTAATACAGAAATTTAACTTATTATAATAATTAATTAACAGAAATTTCTGTATTAATTATTTATTCGCCTTCTAATTATTTCTTCAGTTGCTGCTTACTATCTTTGGTGAATCCCCAGCATTGTGCGGGGCTCCAAGAAGCAACCTGCCAACTTGGCTTGGCAGTTAGCATGTGTGAGTCTGGAGGAATTCGAGGCCGCTGTGGTGTAGTGGAAGCATATCCAGCGCGTAACTGGAAGACCCTGGGTTCGACTCCCAGTGGCAGCCAATGAGAATTTTTCAGTGACTCACTTATAAACATGGAAAGAGCGGATATCTTTGTTTGACAGGCTTTAGTTCGAAAATTTGACCACCAACTTTTTTGAATAATAACCTCTATTAGACCCGTAAAAAAGTTAATTCCACAGTACACTATGAATAGAGGGGCCATAAATTCATTTATAACAATATTCTTTTTATCGTAATGCAGCAACATTCATATAAACTGGTACATTTCATTTTACTAAGTAATAACAGAAATAACTTCCATTTACCAGGAATGTATTTCTTGGAGGATACGGTCTTTAAACAATTGGTTACAGAACAAAACAACTTGTCATTCAATTACTGCGTTACAAAATTCATTTCTGAAATTATTAGCATGCTGACTAGTCTGGAACAGTAGATATTAATTTCTTCCTGTTTTACTTTTTATTTTCATAAATACTTCTAGAACGTTAGTTTATTATCTCTGTTTTTTAACCTTCTGTAAATATTTAATCATTCTGTATTCAAAAGAAACTTATGTCTCAAAGACAATTTTTTTCAACAAATTCAAACTAGTACTATTGAAAAAACATTTCTGACAACAGATATCCTGCAAGTGATATTTTTCTCATGCATGACATCCGAAGTAACGAAGATTTTCAACTCACAAAGCAGTTTGGGAACATGCAATCAAGCTGATTCCTCGAAACGTTAACTTTTGGTTTTGGCTGCATGCATATGATGGAGTCAATCGCACGCAAGAGGGGCCACCCCAGCACCGTTCGCAACCTTTGCTCTTCGTCGCAGTTCTAACAATGTTTGCTGCTACTATAAAAATCTTTGAATGAATTCATAAAATTATGTAAAGGAAAGTTTTTCTACAATTTGATTGGCCGAATGCTCATAATATACCTCATCGTTGTCTACAACAAAACAACAAATGTATATGTGAGACAGACGAACAAAAAAAAAAAAAAAAAAAAAAGCTGAACTTTTTAATTGGGTGAAAAAAGATCAAAACACACGGCAAGAATGCAGATTACTTTCAGTTGGTCTTTTCCTGACCCTGCAGCTGCATGCTATTGCTTAATTTTTCTTTCTGCTGATATATTTTTGCCCCTATTTTTTTACTGTCACTTTTCTTTGTTTTCTTTTTTTATAACCGCTGATGGCAATAATTTCATCCGTCATGCTAAAAGAACTTTAAGCCTGAGGACCACGAGTGCATGATATGAAAGCTTTAACTATTTTAGATAAATAGTGTAACTTTAAGAATATTAATACTTTTGAACACCATGCATCAAGCCTTACAAATTTCCACCTTTGTAGTTTCCATTTTTGGAAATTTCTGCCTCCCTTATCAAGCTTAAATGCAAACACTTATGAAGAATGGGGAGATAACATTTAACAACAATGCAGGAGATTGTGAACAACACTTGGGGAGGGGGAATTGCAATTACAGGAGAAATCTTTGTTTAATCCGACTTCGGTTTGGAAAATTTCCCCCATTTTCAAGCTGAAATACAAATGACGAGATCCAAAGTGAAAATCCTCCAAATATGTGGTGTCAGTGAATAAACAAAGACATCACTCTTTCCACATTATAGCAACACACAGCAACTGAAAAATTGTTATTCGGTCATCGCTTCCCCAGTGGTGACCGAATAACAATTTTTCAGTTGCTGTGTGCTGCTATAACGTGGAAAGAGCGATGTCTTTGTTTATTTATGAAATACAAATATTTATGGAATAAAATTATATTTAACTATACTGGGCATAAGAAACATCAAGAGAAAAAAAATACAATTACGAAAAAAAATCTCAACTCTGTCGACTTTCTGTTTTTGAAAGTTTCGTAAAGGTGGAATTCCATCCTTTGATGACGACCCATCCCCCGTCACCATCAACCTCCAAAAAATTTCTGTTCAGTTGGGCATCGATCTCATGAATGGCCACTAGTATTGAAACATGAAATAAGGTCCCCAGATGGAAAACAACTACCCCCCACCCCACCCCCACACCCCAAGGACCAAGGAAAGTGTCTTCATTTTTGCCTCGATTCCGAGAATGATCTAAATGACGACAAAAAAAAAAAAATGGAATTCCGCAAATCAGCAGAAGATAAAATTGATAAGATTCTTATCTCATCGAATCTTATGTCTGCGATTCCACGGAAATAAGATTCTTCCATGGAAAAATATATTCTAATCCGTGGAATATAAGATTCTCATCTCATCAAATCTTATTTCCACAAATCCGCGGAAGAATCTAGGAATGCAGATATTTCAAACCCCAAAAAACGTTTGGCTGGTGGATGATCTGATCAACATCTTCCCTGACTTTTCCTGGATTTCTCAGTTGCAGGTCACCCTGAATTACACAGCTAGATATGTTAAGCACAACCCAAGCACTAGAATAGAAAAATGTATTGCATTACATTAATGATAGTAACATTTCTTTCGAGGGCATGGTCTATAGACAAAATCAGGGAGGACCAATGGGTTCACCACTTATTATTTGCTGAAGTGGTTATGGATTACATTGAAACTAAAGTTATAGAAACAACAAAAGAGCTTCCATTAATTTATTTTCGTTATTTAAATATTTTCATTTTGTCAAAATTAGATAAAACTGAATTAGTAATCTTGGCGAAGGAATATAATAATATCTGTCCATCCACTGAGTTAACCATAACAACAAGCAACTTCCGTTTTTCGATGTCTTATTAATTAAAAAGCATAACATTTTTTATTATAAAGTTTACAGGAAACCATCTTACATACCATATGATTTGTATCACCCTAAACACATAAAAGTAATAGCATCAAGACCCTTATAAAGAGAGCATTTACACACACTTCAAGCAATAAATACAGAGATGAAGAATTAAAATATATAGAAGAGATTACCAAAAAATATGGGTACCCTTTGGAAGAATTTAAAAAATGGAAATTTGAAATAGAAAAAAGTTATAACAAAAATATAAGAAAAAGTACTAAAAAATAGTAATAGTAAAAAACAGTCTTTTAGATATGTTGGATCACTCCCTTTTGTTAAAAAATATATCCTATGAAATTAACAAATTATGTGCTAAATATAATTTGCAAACAGGATGCACAGTTAACTCAGTTAAAAATATAATTATTAGTAAGAGAAGTCAAAATAAAATATTGGAAAAATCAGGTACATATGACATTCCCATTGAAAATAATCCACCCATATATATAAGTAGTACAAAAAATAAACTGAAACACCATTTGCATCAGCATTTGAGGAACTGGCTAAAAAAAAAAAAAAAAAAAAAGAGGCCGAAACTGCTCTAATACATTACTGTATTGGAAATAGAGGATATCCTAAATCTGACCACATAAAGATTTTAAAAATTTGCAAATCTGAAAAGCACTGAAGACTGACTGAAACTGTTTTAATACAATAAAAAAAAGTAGAAATAGGATCTGCAATTTTAATGATCCCAACTTACTACCAGGTCACTAGAAAGATCTAATACAGTTGGAGGCAAAGAAAGAGAACAAATAAAAAGAAAGGAAAGCAAAAATGAGTAAATACATAAATGCACGTTAGTGATCAAAGATATGTACCATGACTTTCAAAAGATAGCGTCAGCATAGCACTTTGCTTTGAGGCGTTCTCAGCTCAACTTATCCAGCAGCGTGGTTGACACTCGGCTGCTGGCAGCAGATGTGTTAAGACCAACTCTTCCTGAAGATGCCCATAGTTTGGCAATTTTATATTTGCCAAAGGTAAGCTTCTTATTTGTATCAAACTATAGAAATATGAGCACTGTGCAAAAATTATCCTATTTAAAACCTCGTCTCTGATAAGCCACAACACATGAAGATGTCACTTGTTAGTACACATTTTGGTGTGTTTCTAAATTCCCAGGCTCAGTAGCAACTCACTTCACTTCCTCAGATCAGTTTACTTACACAAAATCAAAAGAAAAAAAGAAGAAGAAGAAGCAGCAAAAGATGAAGTATCAACAAGCTTTGAGTGAAAATACTTGTTTTTTGTTACTGATATAAAAACAGCCATGTGATTGTTGAAGGCGTAATTACTTCAATTGTTCTATGTTTCTAGATAGAAATGATTTTAACAATTCTAATGAGGAGAAAAATTCAATCAATAATAACAACCATGCCCATGGTACACTGACCGCAGGAAGCAAATATATCTCAGTTTATTATTTCAACTCACAGAAGCTGACATATTATAAAGTTCAAATTGAAGGCTTTATTTTTTTTGGGGTCAAACTTTGCCTTGTGACTTCACTTTAACAGACTTCCATTTTCAAGACATCACATTCTTAAAGCATACAACAGACATCATTGTTCTACTGATGTGAAATTTTATATGTGAATGTTCAAGGAATAATATCTCACATTTCTGAAATGAAATATTTCTAATAACTTTCAAGTAGAGTAAAAACAATTATATTATTAATAACATACCATGTCTATGGAATATTCACTGGTAGCAGCAAATGAAATCTCGCCAATCTTGCTAGGATAATCCTCGGTATCAACCATACTTAGAAAGTTCAAGTTGAAATCATCACTTTCAGGATAAAAATCTCGATTAATTGCTTCACTAATGGCTTTCCAGTGTCTAGGCATCATAGTCTTATTTTGGAGATCAACCACCATAGGTATTTTGTTAGAAAACTTGGATAGCGTAGTGGTTAATGAAGTCAACATTTCCCATCTATCATCCTGTAAAATCATAAGACAAAAATCACAACTTTAAAAAATGTACTTGTTAAAGAAATCAACAGTAGCTTTTTCTTACAGAAAAAACACATTCTCATAACACCTGAAAAACAACACAAAATGACACTGACTCTTAAGAACTCTTACACCAAAAAAAAAAAAAAATTAAATCTTGTCTTGGCTCTATACATTCATAAGAAAGGAATTAAAATATCACCAGCTGTGCTAAGGAAGCTGTCTCTCTCCACCAACTTCAATAGTTTCCACACTCAATATTAATTATCCTTTATCACATCAAATAGCAAAATCATTATCATGCCCTTTTAGGACATAAACTGACTACAAATATCTTGAATAAACAGCAATGCATTTTCACAAAGTTATTCTGTTCTTCACGTGTTTGTTTAAGCATTAAACAACTTGACAAGTTCCGAACACATTTGTGATAAAATTACACATAATAGCTATCACCATTGCTTCAGAAGGTCAGCAGTCTAAGTATTTTTCTGCTTGCTTCCTTCGGCAGTTGCTTCTCTTCTAGAGATGCTAGATTAAACAGGTTCATAATTAAAAAATTATTTGAGCATTCCCATCATACTTTGGAACAAAGCATGTGAAATGAACAGATGAAGTAATCTGATTTTGTAATGGAAATGCTTAGACATATTTCAATTACAAACCTATTCAACCTAGTGTCTCTAGAAAGAATGCAACTGTGGAAGGAAGGAAGGAAGGAGAAAAATTATTGGATGGCAGACCATCTGAAGTGATTAGGTAATAGGAATATCTTATAAATTCTTCTACTAGATTGTACTTATCATGCGAAATTTCATCACAGATGCTGTGATCTGGACTAGTCAAGTTGTTTAATGATTAAGCAAACACATGAAGAACAGAATAACTTTATGATAATACATAGCTGGGGGGCGGTTTCAATATATTTGTACTGTTATATCATGTAACTGATTGTATAATCTAAGATTAAGAATATTTTCAAGATCTGTACAAAAAACGTAACATAAACTGAATATTTTTTTATCTATCGTGATTAATAATAACATCAAGTCCAACATATTTTCTCCTTTCTTTTTCTTGGTTCTTAGACACATAAAAAATATTAAAAAGAATGGCTTATGGATTGTTACAGTGACAATGTGTTAGCTTGTTTAGCAGTGCATCCATATCTTGAATCAATAACTCACTAATCATTCAAGATCTAACATTTCTTTCTACTGTCAAAAAGGGGAAAGTGCCTTATTTAAATTTCAGCATCAGCAAATAATCATATGCCACACAGGTATAATGTAAATGATTTCTGGCCTTCCTGACTTTGTTCAGAGAACTAGGAAAATTCTTTTCTATGCCAAAAGTTGACTAAAATGCAATTGTATTTCTTTAAAATATGTAGAGAATGCAAAATGAATACTGTATCCTGTTTTCTTCTACATCCAAATTTTGCTACAAAGTGACAGTGACTTTAATCTTAAAGGACTAGATCAAATGCTAAATTTTTGCAGCAAGATTTTCCAAAAATTCCCTACAAAATTTTATCTGAATTTTCTTTACATAAATATCAGAAAAGAATGAAAATATTACTAGTTGTGATAATTTATTTTATTATTATTGAATTTAATTTAATTTTCTCATCTACAGCAATGGCATCTGTAGCATGGTCCACTTGTAAGTACAGACATGAAGTCAAGTAAAGACATAGTCCCTCATGGTTTAAAAGTCATCATATGATCAGGCATGTATTGAGAATTACTGCTTCTTGGCTTTTAGGCCTTAAGTGTTGTAGACCAAAAGCATCATGCTGAGTTATAAGAGTCTGAGGAATTATATCAGTTGAAGAGATAATCAGAGGATGTATGCAAACTGTTTTCAACTTTCATACATACATACATATCAACAAGCTGTTATCCAAGAATAAGAGGTTAGCTCCTAAAAGAAATACAAACCACCAGATATTTTTACTTACTCTTGTTGTATCAAACTTCTTACTGTTGTATCAAACTATTTTTACTTACTCTTGTTGTATCAAACTTCTCCATTTACAGCGATTTTGACATACAACTTGGGCTTCAGTGATATCCATTACACACCATACACAAGATCTTTTATACTTCATACTCATTTTTTTCTCATGCAGACACTCCTGAATCTGATCCACCCATGTCTTCCTTGACATTCCTCTGCCTTTCCTTCCTGCCACTTGGGCTAAAAAGATTTTCTTAGTAAGCATCTCATCACTCATTCTTTCAACATGGCCAAACCACCAAAGCATATTAATCTCCACCTTGCTAATAACATTTTGTTTCACATCACACTACACACATCTTCATTCCTCGCACAATCAGACCGTGTCTTGCCACAAATCCCCGTAAGTAACGCATTTCTCCAGCACACATACGACTCCTATGTTTCTTCTGTAGTACACAGGTTTCACTACCATACATCAGAGTAGGAACAATTACACTTTCATACACAGCCATGCTCTCTAGAGAACCCATCATTCCTGTGAAAACCTCCCAGTGCAGCTATGACTTTCATGGAGAATTCACTCACCTACTAATTTCACCATCCAATTTGTTCTCTCTGTCAAACATGCTACCTAAATACACAAACTCACTTACCTGGTCAATCACTGTGCCATTTAAACTTACATTACATTCAGTGCTACCAGTTCCCCTCTCAAAGACCATAACTTTGGTTTTTCCCTTATTTACACTCAGTTTGAATTTCATGCAAACTTCATACTTCCGGGACAACATACTCTGCAACTCACTTTTGCTTTCTGCCAACAGGACAGTGTTATCAGCATACAGCAGTCTGCACACAGGGATATCACTAAGACATAAACCACTATTATCTATTTTGGCATCACGCATGCACGCATCCATAAATATATTAAACAGCCAGGGTGACATTACACAACCCTGTCCAACTCCTGCACCAACAGAAAACCATTTTGATAAAACACCATTCACTCGTACACAAGCTCTACTACCAGTATACATCGCTTTTACACTATTAAGTAAATTCCTAGTAACACCATATTCATTCAATACCTTCCACAAAAGTGTCCAATTTACTCAGTCGTAAGCTTTCTCTAAATCTATGAAGGCAGCAAAAACTTTCTTACCAACAGCCAGATACTTTTCAATCATCATGTGTAATGCAAAAATTTGGTTAGTGCAGCCTTTACCAAGCATAAAACCACTCTAAACATCCCACACTTTCTCTGATGTAAGACCCCGTACTTTTTCAATAACAACCTTACTAAACACTTTCCCTGGCACACTTAGTAGGCTAATACCATGATAGTTCTTGCATTTAGTCTGATCACCTTTCCCTTATACAAGGAAACAATAATAGCGTCCTTCCAATCCTGAGGGACCATTCCTAACTCCCAGCACAACTGGCAAATTTCAGTTAACCAGTCACTTAAAGAGTCACCACCATCTTTCAACATCTTGGCAGTTATGCCATCAACTCCCAGAGCCTTACCATTCTGAAGAGATTTTAGAGTTTTACACACTTCTTCTCTTGAGATCCCTCCTGTGCTTCCATCCCTCACTGTGACATCATCTGGGTCGGTCTCAGAATCATCTTTGCTTTCCTGATCTAATAGCTCACAGAAGTATTCACCCCATCTTTCACTTAACTCATTGGGATCCCATATCATTTCCCCAACCCTCTTCTTCACACAACTTACAACTTTGTTTCCTCTATTTTTCCTGAGTCTCATGTACTTACAAGTGGACTATGCTACAGATGTCATTGTGTAGATTTTTCAGCTTCCACATCTGTTTAATCTCTGCAGCCAGTTCCACATAGTTGTTGATTTTTGTTGCATAGATATTCTGAATATTACAGTCCAACAGTATTGATATGTTGATAATGGCTGCTTCCTTCTGCCTTTTGTGATACAGCACTATTTCTGGATGATTGGCAGAGATGGTTACATCTGTTCTAATCTCAAGTTTCCAAATATAATTTGTATTGTTTATTATCTAGTACCTCAATGGGTTGATATTTACAGTAGGGTACTTCTGATACTGATAGTTCTGTATCATGCGCTAATTGTTGATGTATCATCTTAGCAAAATTATTATGAAGCTGCATATAATCAATGTTTACTAGCATAATGGTAATATAAAGCAGCATACCTTTTGATGTTTGCCTTGTTGACATTTCTTGCACGTCGTTAGTAAGGTGTTTTTTGTAGCTTCCAGCAGGGTAAGTTTTTTTTTCTACTGTTCTGTACATTACGTACTTATATGAGCAAGTCAGGTACACCAAGCATCTTCCCACAGGCTTCTAGTTTGGTTATACCTCTTGAGTTTAACTGCCCCCATTGTATTCCTTTGTTGTTGTTGTTTCTTCTTCTTTTTTTCCCATTATTCCACCCACCCTCCTTTTTCCCCTCTTTCCCTTCCTTAAAAAATATACAATACTTACATACTTCTTTAAAATATTTACAACTCAACTCAGTTCATACGATAACACTTAAACTGAACTCAGGTAATTTAGAATACATACTCACTGACATTTGCACCACTTACGGCACCACCATTACCATTACTCACACATAATTCCAATCCAACCCTTTAACACCAAACTAATTGCAACTTCAAAAGGTAAGCTGCCTTATATTACCATTATTTGCTATGCACATGAATTAACGATAGCATGGGCATTAGACAGCCCAACAAGCTATAATAGGATTAGCTAGCATGGTGCATCCTTCACAGATGTGTTCAATGGTCTCACTGCACATACCACATCTTCTACATTTGTCACTTTGCAGATACTCCTTTAAAATGTATTTTCCATAATTTTTGGTTGCAATCACTTTGCCTTGAACAGCCATCATAAACCCAATAGTCTCTCCATATAATTTTCTTTGCTTCAACCACTGATTTGAGGCTTTCTTGTCAACTTCTGGCCTGTCTAACTGGTTTGGATGAGCCCCATGAAGTTCCTCTTGCTTCCATTTTCGAATCTGGTCTTCCATAGACTATTCTCTATTTTAGCATCTGGCTGACTTAATATTAGTGGAGTGTTCTCTTTGTCTGCAGCATATATGCCATCAAACATTATTTTCATTGCATTTAGAGTGAAAGTATTTCTGCAGTGAGCGAAATTGTGCATTGTGTATGTGTTTTGTATCAAGAATACCTAATCCTCCTTCTTCTTGTGGGAGCATGATGTGCTATACAGTAGCCTTTGGATGTCTCATTCGATGTTGGGTTTAACTTGATCTCATAGCTCTGTTAAATTCCTCAAGATCTGTTTTTGAGCGTCTGATAATACCAAAAGAATAAAACAGAACCAGGACCACAAAGGTATTAACTGCTTTCACCTTATTAGCTGTGTTCAGGTATGTCTTTTAGAATCATTTTAAGTTGATGCTGGAACTTATCTTTTATATAATTTTTAATTTTATGGTGTTTAATATCACGTGCTTGTAAAAATCCCAGGTACTTATTAATATTATTATTATTATGAAAGTAAAATGCCTAAAGTTAGTGCATATAATATTTGGCTTTTAATAAAATTTCACAACCACAACCTTTTAGGTTTCTTTTTGTTAAGAAAATTTCAAGGCAATGCACAATTTCTACAACCATTTATGTTTCTTTTCTTTTTTCCTTTTTTTCCCCCTCCCTTCCAAATATTACCACAACAGTGTGATTATTCTACCTTCTAAGAAGTAAAAGTCATAAAATTTAATTACCTTTATAAACTCACATATAGCCCCCCCCCCCCCCACACACACACACACACACACACTTCAACAGCTAAAAATTTGCAAAAAACCTTGGCTCGCATACAGGCCGTCCTTAAATTTAAAGATTTTGGAAAATACTTTATTGAAATGAATTATGCAAGTTCTGAGATTACCTTCTGTAAGTACGAATCACTATCAAAGTTTCCAAATAAGTCCTGTAAATACCCATGGCATTACTTATGCAGCATTTTTGGAAAAACCTTATAATCATTGTTGGTGAAATTGCATCCCACAATTCTATCACTCAAGAAGTAGTAAGGCCATTGTCAGCCTTTTTCAAGTTACCACCTTTCATAAAACATTTTGTCTTTGCTCTTTCGGAGTGCTAACCGCACTGATGGCTTATACCAGCAGTGTCAGTGTGAGGGCCGAAGATCACGAACACTCACACTTGCTGTGAAAACTCAAGAGATGCCTTGTTGATTGTGTGGGACTCCAACAGCTAAATGATTTATTTGGTGTCTGACTCCCTGCATGTCCAGTTCAAAACATGGCATCCCACAGGTAGCAAGGTAGCAAAGGAGAAATAATGAGGTATTCCTTCATGTTTGGAAGCAAGAAATTCCACCGTTTCAATATGAAATGGTATTAGATTTTTCACTTATCATATTACACTGGTGTGGAAAAATTAAGGATGAAGAGGAGAAATTAGCATAACAGCGGAACCAGCAGGCAGAACGAATCGAAAGACCATTCAGGAGATAGACTAGGGTCCGGTACGGTAGGGCATGTGCATCTACGCAGCATGACGGGGGGAGTGTCAGAAGGGTATAAAACACACGGGCGGTGTACGCTCAGCAATTTGGTGAAAGCTATTGCATGGTGTACATCAGTTTGAACGACGTCGAGTTGCTGCCACCATGTGATATGGCCAACAGGCAATCCAGTAGACAACATCTGGATGACTTTACCCGAGGTCGCGTCATTGGGAAGTTGGAAGAAGGTCGAAGTGTGACTAGTGTGGCCGAGGAGTTCGGGATCGCTCACAGCATCGTTTCACGAGCTTGGAGAGCATTTCAAACAACAGGAACAGCTGTCCGAGAGTTTAGCAGTGGTCGTCCACGAGCAACCATGGCGGCGGACGACCAGTATATCGTCCTACAGGCGAGAAGAGACAGAAGGAAGACAACGGGAGAAATTGCAAGGCACATGCAACAGACAACTGGATGGCCGTTATCGCATTTTACCGTGGCCAGGAGGCTGCACAAAGGTGGTCTATTTGCACGATGACCAGTACGGTGTGTGCCATTAACGCCTGCTCATCGGAGATGGTGGTTTTTGTGGTGCCAGGAACACAAGAACTGGACACATCAGCAATGGTGTCGAGTTCTCTTAATGGATGAGAGCCGATTTAGTCTGACTAGTGATTCTGGACGTATACACATCTGGAGAGAGCAGAAAACACACAATCACACCTCCAACATCATCGAAAGGGACCGGTTTGGAGGTGACGGAGTTCTCATTTGGGGAGGTATCATGCTTGGTAGCCATACTGACCTCCACATCTTCTAAGGAGGTTCAGTCACTGGTGTCCGCTATTGTACCGAGGTTCTCCTGCCTCACGTGCGTCTGTTTAGAGGAGCTGTGGGTCCTGAGTCCCTCTTCATGGACGACAATGCTACACCTCATCATACAGTGGCTGTCGCAGAGCTGTTGGAGAGGGAAGATATTCAACGCATGGATTGGTCCGCAAGGTCCCCGGACCTAAATCCAATCGAACACGTGTGGGACCTTCTCAGGAGACGCTTGGTAGCTTGTCACCAGCCGCCAGCAACGATTCTGCAGCTGCGATTGGCACTACAAGAGGAATGGGATGCGATGCCTCAACAGCTCCTTGACAACCTCGTCCTCAGCATGGACAGACTTTGTAAATTCTGCAACGCAGTCAGGGGTGATCATATCCCCTACTAAAGACTGGATTTTTCTTGGCAGCTGCCTGTCACATGGACGCTTCTGTCTTCTGTCCAGTTGTGCTCGAAGCTACCTTTTCAATAAAGTGCCTTTGTATCCTTTGAATTCCTTTTTTGGACGGTTTTGCTTACTTGTCCCATATTTCTACATCTTGGGGAACTTATAGTATGATTTGAGTCGATGTGGAGCACTTCTGCACGGCGTTACATTCGAAAAACCGTCTCGTCCTTAGTTTTTGCAAGCCAGTGTATTAGCAGCACCTACTTCTGTAGGAATCTTACTGTGGGTGAATTTTCTTTCTTTCTTTTTTTTTCCGTTTCTTTTTTTCTTTTTTTTTTTTTTTTGGAAGTACTTTTGAAGAAGTGTTATGTGAATTCTCCTGCTGCAGTTAATGAAAATTTGACTACTATGAGACAGCAGCCTACCATGTGCCACTACTAAGCAATATTAACAGAGAAAAGGATAATGAAATGCAAAACAGGGTCGGATTTTTTTAAGAGTGCATACATATATTTCAATGGACACAAGTAAAATACGTAGAATGAAATGTGAAAAATCTCTGTAATCATAATTTTCTTTTTCAGTGTGAAATAAATGCCTCCTATCGCATCGCAATGCATGTGCTCCATTGGCTGTTTCAGCACGCTATCTTGTGAGAGCAGAATAACCATACTTACCAGTTATTATCCATAGCTGCCCACACACCAAGTGGAAAGCACAGCTGAGGACATAAGTGACAGAGCAACAGAAACCTATCGCAGAGTGATGCAGTCTAAAATGTAAACAAACCTGCCAAGAAATTTCGCAGGAGAATTCACCTAACACTTCAGAAGTCCAGCCCTATTTTACTGGCCCATGTGTAAGTTGGCCTCCCCACCTCATAAGCAGGATTTCTTCCAAAAACTTTTGGCTTATATGTGAGTATAAACAGTAGTTTTCTAATCAGGGAAATTCTTCAAATGCTACATTTGATATAACAATGCATCTGGCATCTATAAATGATTCCTCATTGAAACAATTTTTATGTCTTTCAGGATATTAAAGGATTTCCAAATTCACAGAAGCTTCCAAAATTTCTGTATGTTCAACAGATTTGGAAGTAATTTTAATTACACATGTATTACTATATGATTATATTGTATGACTAAACAATGAACATCATGATCAAATGTTAGCTGGAATTTACTGAATTATGATAATGAGTTCATGTGTACACATACACACAGAAATCTATCAAGAGTCAATGATGGTAACATGTAGTAATGTGGCATGTGAACCTTCTAGTGAGGGTACACACTTTACAAATTTGCTTGTTAACCTGTAACTGGAGAGCTGGGGTGCAACCCATCCCAAAGGAAAGTAAATTTTACAATAATATCTTTAGAGTGTGTTACATGAATCTTTTTACAGTAACGACAGTTGGCGGCAAGAAAAGCTCATATATTTAGCTTAGTTTGCCGACCTGGGGTGTGTTTCATCTCACCTCGCCATAAGCGTAACTGTTTTCAGATTTGTCAATTTTTTTCTGAGGAGTTAATTATGGCTTTTTACCTAAATAAAGTAAGTATATATGACCCTGGTTTTGAGTACAGGTTTCGGAGAATTCTTGGTGAAGTAAGTGAACTCAGTGGGGATGACAACAGAGCGAATGATCCAGATTTTGTTTTTCACTTTTTTTCTTTCGTATTAAAGAAAAATAAAGCTGTGTTTTTAGTCTTTTCCATGCACTACAACAAATCAATTGGCCTTGAAAGCAAAAAACCTGAGGTAATAGAATTTTATAACATGACTAAAGGAGGTGCAGATGCTCTAAACAAAAAGTGTAGGGTATACCCAACAAGTCAACATGTCTATTTTCTTCAGCCTCCACTTCCCTACTCAATATATATGTGATCTTTTTATCATTCCCAGGAAACCCCATACAAAATAGGTTTGACTTCATAAAATTACTGGGACAAGAACTAGTAGCATCAGGAATGAAGAGACATTCATTACATACTTGACTCTCACATTCACTCAGACATAGCATTTCCCAAATTCTCAAAACATAGATACCACAAGCACCTAAGAAGAAGACCCTGGACAAGTAAGAGAGGTGTTCAAATTGCCCAAGAAAGAATGATCGTAAAACTAAATTAATGCGTGGAGTTTGTGAGCTGCCTGTATGTTCATCATGCTCAACAACAATTTGCAATGACTGCAGAAATGAAAGGCTGTAATTTTCCCTTTTAAATATGTTTTGTTTTGTTTACTGTTGTTTTATGTTTAGTTTAGACATTTTTCTGTCATGGAATACAGCTTAGCGGTAATTTTGTACTTAAACAGTGGTTAAAATAGAAAAAAATATTTGATTCATGTTTTTGATGAAAACATCTTGTAGCATTCATATAATTCTATATGTTTTTTTCTTTTTATGTGTATGTTTAAAATAGTTTTTTTATGTATGAATACATTGCTAAATAGTGTGAAATTCACAGGATACATTCTTGTTTCAATTTGTTTAATTTTACTGAGTCTACAAAAAAATTAATTTTAAGGTGATATCCATCCCATTTCACCAATTACATCCCAATAAAACCACCTCATGAGTTATGGGTTAAGAATGAAGCAATCAGTCATTGTAAAAGACATGAAATCTCATAAGCAGTTTAGTCACACACACTATAGCACATCACATCTTCTGAGAAGGATAGGAGATATCACCCATCCATCTTTAGGATTCATCAAATATGCGACATATAGTTGAAGTCAGGAAATCTTTTCAAGTAATTTATGCTCAGTAGATAAACATTAGAGATAATGGAGATGGGCAGTTGACATGCAAAGTGCGACAGACCCAAACCGAATGCAGGTGATAAATAGGCAGACAGCAGGGCTTCCCAACAATGTATTGCAATCGATGAACATGGGTAAACGTGGTTATCTGAGCGCCTTTTGATTGTGAATGTATTGTCGGCACAAGACAGATGGATCATTCTATCCCCCAAGTGCTAAGATCCCTAGCATTCCACAGAACTACAGTATCAAGGATATACCATGAATATACCATCAACGAATGTACTAGCGCCCACAGAGCAAGGGGTGGCCAACCACACACCATTGATGAACGGGGTCGATGAGAACTATGCAGGCTCGCATTGACCAACTGCTTGGCAACAGTGGCACAAATCCCATTCAGGTTAAATGTTGGAGGCCCAAGCAGCATCAGTGACCAAACAGTATGGTGCATGCTTCATACCCTGGGCTACGGGAGCCAACACCCTACTCGAGTGCCACAGTTGATTGCTCGTCATTAAAAATTATGCCTCGCCTGGTGCCCCGAACATCAAAATTGGATCTCTTCAGAGTGGTGCCGCATCATGTGGTCAGATGAATCCCGTTTTCAGTAGTACCAAGCTGACAGGAGGGTGCAGGTGTGGCATCAACAGCATGAGACCATGGCCTCATCATGCCAGGTCCACTCTGTTCAAGGTATTGGTGGCCCTGTGATGGTTTGGGAAGCCTTTTCATGGGACACATTAGGTCCCTTAGTGTGTCTGGAGAGGTCTTTAACCACTGCATACAATTAGCATTTGCTGGCTGATCACCTACATGCTTTCATGGCCTTTGCACATCTTGAGCCAGATGGTCTGTTCCAGTAGGACAATTCACTGTTCCACAGGTCACAACCACCCAGGCATGGCTTGAGGAACACTCATCTGAGTTTGGAACCATCCAGTGGCACCTAAGGCCCTCGGATTTAAACCCTGTGGAAGCTGTCTGGGATGCAGTGGTGCGAAACATTAGATCCATGAATCCAACTGGACTGATGCCTCGGGTGGAATTGTGGACAATGCTACAACAGGCATGGCTGACATTACCTCTGAAAGCAATCCAGCATTTGGTGGAGTTGATGCCTCAGCGTGCACACCAACATGCTATTAGGAAGGTATCTCTAATGATTTGTCCATTGAGTGTATATGTGATATAGCCTTGGCCTAAAAATATTGGTCCCATGGAAATAAATCTGTACCTAAGAAAAATGGAGTAACTGTATGACCGATCATCATGTCCATTGCTATCTACTGATTCCAATGATGAGCAAATGATGATTGGTCATGTACATTTCCCAAACTACACAAATAACTCCATTTTCTGAACTTCAATAAACCAACCAACCCAGTCAAAAGTGTTTAAATACCCAAGAATGAAAGGTATTCATATAAGCCTCTTTAAACAGTATATTTAATGCAGAGCTGGATTTAGACATTCTGAGGCCCTAAGTGCAGTTTGAAGTAGAGGCCCGCTTTTATTAGTGACATCAAATTAGCTGGAATGCATGCTGGACTGTGATAAAATAAACATCTTAGTAGTATGGTCACAATTTTAAACTTCTTTATTTTGTGCTTTCGTTTTGGAAAATGTGTCAATTACATCATCATAATTGAGAGAACTTAAGTCTGATTCTATAAAAATCATAGATAGATGAGACAACTTTTCTTGCCCTAATGAATTTCTTAAGTAATTTTTTACCCTCTTCAAAACGGAAATGGACCTTTCACCACTGGCATTGTCAAAAAAATTTAAAATTGTTTGTACATTCGGAGATGTTGATCGCAGTCCATCGTTAAGGCATTGATACATATCCATGGGATTGCCGACATCTTCTTCCTTAATGAATTTTAAAAACTGAAAATTTTTGTCTTAAAACTGGTCTATATTCTCTTTGTATGTCTTCAACAGTTTTAAGGCAGATACCCACATTTCGTTACTTGTCATCTGAATGTTGAAAGACACAGCAAACATGCCTAATAAGTCTTCAGAGACTTCTACTTTACAGTGAATTCCAGAGATTAATGTGTCACATATAATGTAATTGGTTTCTGTCATGAAACGTACTCTGCCTTGCAGAACAACTTTGTTTTCTGAAACCATCAAAAAACGTTTTCCTTTTTTCTGTCAACATTTTTCATCTTTAAATTTACGGTTGTCAGTCAAAGTTTTGGTGTCAGCTTCTGTGGATTGAAAATTACTTTTCAGACTTATGATGAATGCTTTTAATGATTTTAGCAAATTCACAGCTTTCAAGAGATTCATTTTAGGATTCTGCAAATATTTGCTCATTGCGTTTAATCTTTGCCATTTCAGAATGTGGTTAATGGAGCTGTTTCATACTCTTGGAATAGTTTTAGCAGCCCTTTTGCTTCTAATCAACATTCTGGTTTTTCATCTTCACATGAGTAAATTTCCGTCAACGCATTTTGTACATTTACAAAACCATTCTTTAATGCCAATGTAGCACATCAAATCTAGCTGACTACCTTATGTCACTTAACTTTTTCAATGATAAGGATCAAGTCAGATGTCAAACACGCATCTAGAATGTTCCAGCGTCACGTTGATCTTGAAAAGAAGGTACACAAGGTGTCCAGAAAGTAGAAATATTTCATTGCATTTGAGCAAGAATTGGCTGCCAAACTTCCAATTAAGTTTAGTGAGTGGCTTTTACAAGGAATGAAAAATATAGTGGGACTATGGCTTTTTATTCTGGTCTGTAGCCCTGTATATTTGTCTGACACATTTGCTGCATTGTCGTATGCTTGTCCCCTACACTTTTTAATGTCAAGAGATAAACTGTCTAATTCCTTTAGTACAAGTTCTTCTACGCATGCAGCCTTGTGCTCATCGATTGAAACAAATCCAATAAATCTTCTTTGATTTCTCCATTTGCCATGGCATACCTTAATATAAAAACAAGCTGATCCACATGCAATATGTCCTGTGTCAAATCTATTACAATTGAAAAGTATGCAGAATCTTTCACTGCTTCAGAAATTTGATGTCTCAATTTGTGAGTGAACTCGTCACAGGTATGATGCAACAAATAATTAGTTTTTTCTTGCCCACAGTTCCGTGCGTTTGTCAAAAAATGCAAGAAAACTCACCTCAAAAAATCATCAAATTCACTCAAATTTAGACTGAATATTATGGCTGCTTCCCCTGAATGCCAATTCTATACTCAATAATTTCACCTTTACAATGATTCTTTTCAAAACTTCTTTCTAATAGTTTTGTTCGGCGTGTATTTGCTTTGCCAATTTAGTGTCGATGTGTCCCATTATTGAATATCTCTTTTTATATGAATATATGGCTTTGATATGGTCACAACTACGCTCATGCTCAGTTAATGTTTTAGAAATATTTCTCCAGTCATTACATCCCATTTTCACTTTATTACATACTATGGCTTTCATGGAACGTTTGCAAACAAAGCAATATATTGAATTTGCTTGTGTCTGAAAAAATTAACCATACCCGTTTCTCTTTGGTTCCATTACTTTTTATATGATAGAAGTGCGATTCATTACAGTTTCTACAATATTCCCACTCACAATCTTTATACATGACTTTCAAACATTCAATGTTACCAACATTTTGTGGTTCATTAATCAAATAAAACTCAATCATTTTGTTATTTGAACCTATATCATTTGGTCATAATGCAATATCATTTGTGTATGCATCCATGCTTACAGTATCAGATTCGATGCTTAGATTAGTACTTACTTCAGTTTCCATTTTCCTTGGATTTGCAGATCAAGGCACAAACTGTTTCTACATTTTCTCTTTGGTAATCCAATTTGTTTTCTTTACTGCCTTCTACAAGTAGTTCCTCATGCACTTGTAATAAGTACATCTCAGTTGCTCTTGACTCTGCTCCTTTCTCTTCCTGATGTGGAACATAGGTTGCCATAAAAATGACTCAATAGAATTTGCTTGGGCTTGATGATTTTACATTTTGGTGCAATGGATTCAAATTTTCTGTTCATCTCTCATTTTAATTACAAAATATCAATGTCACCAAGCAAAGACCCAACACAAACTATGTATGCTATGAACACATGCTAGAATGATGGATCACATAGTCGAGTTGATTAAGGAAGGCTTTGACAGCATGGGGAAAAGAAGGCAGTGGATGACCTGATGTGGTAGTTAATCAAAACGGTCGATTTTCTCCCATACTAGCTGCACAGTATAGAAGGCTGTAATCCAGAAGTAGTTTTTCCTCTGTAAACCAGGAGCCTACCGCCGACATTCTGAGAAGGGGACTCTCGAAGCATACATTTGAACTTCAGCTTGAGGTCCCCTCTAACACTTATTGCACCTAATGGAAAATCCAGCCCTGATTTAATGTCTACATACGCAACCAGAAAATCTATCCCTTTAGGTACTTTCAGAATGACTTTTCCACAATTTTTCACACAACAGCTTCTACACTCCTGATTAGAATATTCTGAGTGAATACAACATTCATTTTCTGTCAAAATATGAGTGTTTGTTATGCATTGTCCAAATTTCTATTTTAAAGAAAACTGTTTTAAAATATTTTTTATGGAACAATATTATGAGTAAAATCGATCAAAACAGGAAATCATAATTTTGCAAAACACCATGATTCTTGTTATATTAATCAGTGATGGAACAAATTTAATAAGATGCTGTGAACTTTGTAAATTTTTAAAGAAAAACTTCAGAAAGATTCCACAGAACAAACTACAATGAATTAGATATTCTAGAGAGTTCAATGTAAGTTGCACTTTATTACGAATACCAACAAAAAAGGTGATGTGATGTAAAGCCTTGGTTACATATAAATAATTTTTTTTTTTTCATTTTGTAAAAGAATGCAATATGTCACTTTTGTTGAGCATTATTTATGTACAGTAATGTCTTAGTGCACATGTATCCCACTCATACCCCATACCCTCATAGTTATAGGGATCATGCATTTTATGTGTCTTTATAAGAGACCAAATCCCAGAAATGATGGCTGTCTTGTCAAAATATCACAATCCAAAGTCACTAATCATAAAATGAAGCAGCTAGAACTCATGTTTGTGACTAACATGAAAATGGTCTTAAAAATCTGAAATTAAACAGTACACAATTTAAGTCTGTGGGCTAAACTATGAACAAAGCTGAACATTTAAATCTGATATTTAAGTTTATATGAACTACAGAGCAACATTTCTATATCAACACAGTTTTGGTTCATTCCTTACATGAGCATTTAAAAAAGAAAAAAATGTTCTGCTATTAGTCTCACCTCAACAGTTTTAACTAAAGTTTCTGTCTGCTTTGAAAGTGATGTTAACTCTTTCTGCATTTGTATGGCATCTAAATTATAGATGTTAACAACTTTCCATTCATCCCATAAATCCTCCCATTTTTGAACCAAAGACCAAGCATTTGTCATCAGGTTTAAATCCTGCAACAATATATATATATATATATATATATATATATATATATATATATATATATATATATATATATATATATATATATACATATATTTAAAGAACAAAAATGCAGAAGTGTTAAAAAACATAAAAATAATAATAATTGTGTAAAACAAAACTGATATCACTAATACATGATACTTCAATTTGTACACATTCAAAGATTCACTAATAATCAAAAAAATATTTTAACATAGGCAAAATGCAAAAAAAAAAAAACATAAACACAAAAACCTGCATGTGTCAGGCTAACAGGGTTTTAGTACATAAACCTCAATGAATCTTCTCCCATATACCTTTTTCCCACCCCACCCCCCACTACCGCACATCACATATCAGTCTTCCTTATCTATGCTCAGCCTTTTAAGTTGCTGCTGCTAGATCTACATCAACTTCTTTGCCACAAAATTTTCCTGAACTTTGAAGTAGAAAGTGCCACATTCACCACAGGAATGAGCATGGACAGGAACACCATGACACAAGAAACACATGAATGCTGAAGCAAGAAACCTATGTACTGAAACATGATGTTCCAGCAATGCAACCCAATTCCAGAATAAAATATTTGCTATTTGATACTTGAAAGGCATTTTCTTACAGATCTGGAATAAATACCTTATAGATTTGATGGATCTGATCAAGCCCATCAGACAACGTAACATTCTTAAGCATTATCAGAAAAACGCCTGTTCTGTAAGTGAAAATATGACTCTAATGAACTGTTATGCTGTGCTTTAATTACTGTGCAACATTTGAAAAATGGTGTTGTCAGAGAAGTGAAAGCAAGCAGGCTGAGTACTTTTCTCAGAAATTAAAGCAATTGGACAAGTTGTTTTCACAATTCAATGTTTCTGGCAACATGGTGCAGATAAATCCACAGAGTGGTATATTTGAAGAAGTGAAAAGTTTGTGTGTGATTCAGTTGCAGCAAGTATTTTTACAAGCACTAAAGCTGATCCATGGCATGTGGTAAGTTCGTGGTGAACTTGGAAATTGCACTTAACATCTGAATGGAGAATACTTTTTAGGATTTGGTTTAAAACCACTTATTTTGGCTTCCCATTTAACTGTGACCCAAATTTTTAAAAATCCTGCTCAACTAATTAAGATTATACCCCATATTGCTTACATGTTTATAAATTAGAATCCAGTCATCAGAATACAGCAAACTGCTGACACCATAGCCACTTATTTCAAAATCTAATACTAAATTAATCTCCAACTAGCTTATTTAAGTGCATTAAAAATTAATTATCATGGCATCTCATGTTTACCTCACTTATCTGTATCCTTCCAGTTGAAAGACTCTTAATGTAAAAATTTGTGACTGTTTCCACAGCCTTGCCTTTTAGTCTACAGCTTTTTAACATAATGAACATCTTCTTCCTGAGTATTCAATCAAAAGACCATCACAAAGTAAATATCTATACATACACACATACACACACACACACACACACACACACACACACACACACACACACACACACACACACACACACACACACACATTCCATAAAACTCAAACAACCTCGAGAACTCCAAAGTAAGCAAGACTCAAGTATGAACTAAAATAGCAAGCCAGTAAATGTAATGAAAGAGTCTATAAACAGAAATACACTGCTGGCCACCCAAAATGCAACACCAAGAAGGACACAAGATAGCAAAGCCAGATTTACTGGACACATAACAACAGATACAAAGATGAAACGATTGAGCATACAGGCCCATGCGACTTGTGGAACACGCAGACATCAATAGTTCGTGTGGCACCCATGGCTGGCAATAACGGCCGCTACATGCTGCGGCATCGAATGAAAGAGGCTTTGGATGTGGGCTTGGGGTATGTCGGTCCAGGCTGCATCCACATGTTGCCACAGTTCATCAGGCGTAGCAACGGGTGGTGCTTGCCAGGCCACTCGGTTGCCGATCAGCGACCAGACGTGTTCGATGGGCGACATATCAGGAGAACAAGAGGGCCACGGTAGCAGTAACACCTAGTGGGCCTTGAAGAATCGTTGCACGACGCGTGCCACGTGCGGGCGCACATTGTCCTGTTGAAAAGCGGCCGCTGACAGGTTCTGCAGGTAAGGGAGGACTACAGGCTCCAAAACGTTGGAGATGTAGCGGTGGCTGTTGAGTGTACTGGCGACGTGTACCAGAGGGGTGCGGGTGTCATATCCAATTGCGCCCCGAACCCTAACGCCAGGCGACGGACCGGTATGGCGATGCATAATGCAGGAGTCATACAGTCTTTCACCACAGTGCCACCACACGCGGATCCGACCATCGTGGTGTAGCAGGCAGAAACGAGATTCGTCGGAGAAGACATTGTCGTGCCATTCTGTAGTTCAGGTGCGGCATTCAACGGCCCACTGAAACCGCACTTGCCATTGGTGTAACATCAATAGTAATCGGAGCAATGGGAGCCGTGCGACAAGTACCCGCTCCTGCAGATGACATCGAACGGTACGTGCTGACACAGGTTGTTGCGCAACACACCCTAACTTCTGTGCTAACGTTCGTGATGTGGCGGTGCGAGCCGTCAATGACCGCTGCACAACATACTGGTCCTCTCATTCGGTGGTGTGCCGCAGCTGTGGCAATCGCTCACGTCAATCGGTTCGTCCGTCCCTCCTGCACCCACCGAATCCATACTCGCCTCACTGTGGCTGGATGTCGTCCCACACGGGCGCCGATGTCTCGGTACGATAAACCGCTGTCGCGATAAGCCACTATTCGTCCTTTGTTGAACTCTGAAACGTGCTGGAATGACTGCCGTATTCTGCGACGAGGCATCAGGAAGCTTCACACGCACAGGTCCAGCAGCACAACACGCTTCCACTACTTACACCCCGCCTTCTGTGCACCCTTCTTATAGTGCTTCTCGGCGGTGTGCCAGGCGCACATTATTTGCATATGCCCTGCAATGCTAATCGTTTGCATGTCCTCTCGCGAATAACGCATGCTGCGAACTTCAGGCCAATCGGATGCTTCCTTCTTGGTGTTGCATTTAGGGTGGCCAGCAGTGTATAATAACATGGAAGATGGAAAGCAAAAGCAAAGAAACAACAAAAACACAGAAGACTACAGACCTACAACTCCAAGAAGTGAAACGGAACACCAATCGCCAGAAACCTTAGACTATAACAAAAAGACAGAAATGTTGCCTTCTCCTGAAGAAGGCGACATTTCTGTCGCAATGACAAAAACACAGAAATGTTGCCTTCTCCTAAAGAAGGTGACATTTTAGTCTTTTTGTCATAGTTTAAGGTTTCCAGCGACTGGCGTTCCGTTTCGCCTTTGGAGTTGTAGATCAGTGGTTTTCTGTGTTTTTGTTGTTTCTTTGTTTTTGCTTTCCGTCTTCCATGTTAT